>CM050446.2:96055498-100855498 GCA_027563935.2 Costus lasius
CTCATATCAGAAACAAAACATAATCAAATACAGATACTTATAACATTAGGCATCAAGCATGAAGTAGGATATAAGTATACCAACCCCTCCCTACTAAACACACTGCCTAACACATCTATAATACAGATCGAAACAGAACTACAGAAATCAGAACTGACAGACAGAAAATCAGAATTTTCAGAATCCAAACGGATAGTCTACATCGGAAACAGAAAGGCCACAGAAGGCCTGATGACCACAGAAGGTCTGACCCCACCTCTGCCGAGGACGAGACATGCATGCATATCAGAAACAGAATGGTAGAGGAGGTATCAGTGGGTGGCCCCCGTCTTGTCAGGACGTGGCACTCTGGCCTCCAAAACCCAGAACAGAATGGTAGAGGAGGTATCAGTGGGTGGCCCCCGTCTTGTCAGGACGTGGCACTCTGGTCTCCAATACCCAGAACAGAATGGTAGAGGAGGTATCAGTGGGTGGCCCCCGTCTTGTCAGGACGTGGCACTCTGGTCTCCAATACCCAGAACAGAATGGTAGAGGAGGTATCAGTGAGTGCCAGAACAGAATGGTAGAGGAGGTATCAGTGGGTGGCCCCCGTCTTGTCAGGACGTGGCACTCTGGTCTCCAATACCCAGAACAGAATGGTAGAGGAGGTATCAGTGGGTGGCCCCCGTCTTGTCAGGACGTGGCACTCTGGCCTCCAATACCTATAACGGAACAGAAATAGTGTCTCAAGGGTCGTAGTAGACTATCAGCACCATTACAGCGCCACAGAAGGAGGGTAAGAACACAGAAGAGTGCTACACTAGGGCATAATTTTACAGAACAGATTATACTGAAACGGAGGAGTAGGACCAACCACTACTTAATTCTTACATCATGCCCAAAGTCTGACAAACCAGAAAATGACACACCCCAATATCCAGTCCTTAACAAATTACAATTTGCAGAAAATCAAAGCTGAACACACTTCATAATTTTTACCATCAACCAGAAGTAATATATGAGTGAATTCCTTAGATTTCATGCAACTATCCTTAATTCATGTCAGACCAGTCTATGTTCTCACAAAGGTTATAACACATTCAAAGTTTTCAGAAAATTCACAACATATAAACAGAACAGAAAATATTCACATAACAAACAATTAAACATAGAACAGAAACTATTCATGAAATAATTTCCTCAAAATTCCTAAAACCGTGAGCTATAAAATTACTGTAAGGGGCGCCAGTTTCAGAACCTTAACAGAACGTACAAATTTCATGTAAATAATTTCAGTCCCCCACTACAGATAATTTTAATTACACGTTCGTGAAGAAAATTGACAAAAGCCCCAAAATTGGCTCGAACCATGATTTTCGAAAATTCCTAAGTTCTTAGTTAAATCCCCAATTTTGTTTTCTCTAAAATTTCTCATCAAGCAATTAAATTTTAGAAGAACTACAGACCACAATTTAAGAGATTAAACCATACAGGCTAAATTTTTCTCACAATGGAATATTCGTCTAACCAAAACATAGCAGATTTATATTGTCAGATTGCAACATATATTTTTGGTCCAATTTCGAACCAAAGCTAGTCAATATTATATTCAAAATGAAGCTCTCTGAATCTAGTTTCCAACAAAACTGGTTTCGCAAAATTTCGAATTGTAGGCAGGAAGATATAAGGGTTCGAACATAGGTGGGTCAGAATTTCAGATTTCAAGAAAACAGATTCATATATCAGAATTACGACATATATTTCAGATCCAATAACTAATAGAAAATAGGCGTTATGGGAGTCAAAATGAAGCTCTTCAAGCCTACGGTCTAATAAAACTGGTTTCACAGGATTTCGAGCTATACCTAGGGAGATACGAGAGTTCGAACACAAAAGGGTCAAGATTCTAGATTTTCAGAAAACAGATTTCGTAAGTTATATAACAATGCCGATTGCAACACGAATATAGTTCAGATGTGGTCGATATTACATAAGAATCAAAGCTGAGCGAATCTAGTTTCATACAAAATTTGTTTCGTGTGATTTGGATCTATAGATCATGAGATATTGAGGTTAAAGCACAGTAAGGTCAGATTGGCGACTACAATTTTCAGCAAGACAAAATTTCTGAATCATCATGCATATTCAGATCCGACCTATAGAATAGAAAAACACAGGATCTACTTGCAGATTTTTGGTTCATACAGATAATTATTGCAAATAGGATTAGACTCCTTAGGATCGAATTACTCACAGAAAATCGCCCACAGAAAAAAAAACGCCACAACAGAGGGTCAGGGATCTCCAGGAACTTCGTCCACCACCAGTCTGCCACCACCAGCGTCAGAAATTTGCAGGAGGCGCCAAACACAGTAAGGGGCGACAACCACAGGCGGCTAGGGCAAGAAAACAACAAAAATCGTGAGGGAGAGGAGCTCTCACGATATTTCTCTTTTTCTCCCACTCCAAACGGATCCAAGATCCAATAACCCAGTTAACTTAAGTGAAAATCGGTTTTAAGGGCTCACCTGGGCTTAACCACCATGCGCCACTCCAATAACACAGAAATATGCGCCACCATGGTGGAAGAATTCCAGGAGCAAAGAGTCAAGGTTGAGGGTTCGAAGCCCCAACCAAAATAATTATTTTTGCCCTGTAGGAAAAAGTCCTACAATTAGGCAAAAATCCCAAAACTTTAACAGATAAAAATACAGAAACAGAATTTCTAACCTTAAATCGTAATTCAGAAACTCAAGGGCGTTACAAATGTTCTTTATGTCCCACAGTTTCCAGTGAATCTTATTTCTGTGTATGCCCTCACTAAAAACTTGAGCTGTTCAATCACATTTTTCTCCTCCTCTTGCGTTTTTCAGGACCTCAGGACGAAGGCGAAGATTGGTGGGGGGCTTAAAGTTGGCGGTGTCTATGTATTGACTGAACCTGCTTCTATTCCCACTCGCGTTTTGACGGCTGCTTCTTCACCTTACACGTGGCATTGTCGCTTGGGTCACATTTCCTCAACAAAAGTGCAGCAATTTTTGTCTCTTAAATCTTGTCCTACTTTTGAGTGTGATGCATGTCAGGTTGGCAAACACCATCGCACCTCTTTTCCTAAAAATGTCAGTTCTCCTACCGTTGTACCCTTTTATATTGTTCATTCAGACATTTGGGGTCCGAGTCCTGTTTCCACTAGAGATGGTTTTAAATACTTTGTGACATTTATAGATGACTATTCTCGCATGTGTTGGATTTATTTATTAAAAAATCGTTCTGATGTGCTTCATGTTTTTCAATTGTTCTACATTGAGATTAAAAATCAATTTGGCTTACCATTGAAAATTTTGCGAACTGATAATGCACTTGAGTATACTAGTTCGGGTTTTACCAGGTTTTGTGAATCTCAAGGAATTCTCCACCAAACTACTTGTCCTTATACCTCTCAACAGAATGGTGTTGCTGAACGCAAGAACCGTCACCTACTTGATGTCACTCGCGCCCTTATGTTTCACATGCATGTTCCTAAACAATTTTGGGGTGATGCTGTTCTGACTGCCACTTACTTAATTAACCGGATTCCTACCTCCACACTTCAAGGTAAATCTCCTATTTCCATTATATCACCGGACTGCCCTACTTTCCCAATTCCACCCAAGACCTTTGGATGTCTTTGTTATGTTCACAATCTTTCTCCAGGTAATGATAAGTTGAGTCCACGTGCTATTAAATGTGTCTTTCTTGGCTACTCTCGAACTTAGAAAGGATACAGATATTTTGATCCCAAGATGGGACGGTATTTTGTGAGCATGGATGTATCATTCTTTGAATCTACACCATACTTCTCAAATTCTGTCCCTGCTGATCATCTCATTCCACTGCCTACTCCATGCCCCTTAGATGTACCATCTGTGCCTTCGTTGGTTTCTGGTACTCCTTCTGTTCCTTTATAGGTGTATCATCGCCGGGCACCAGCCGCTCTAGCTCCGATCCCCCCGCCTGACGCGACTTTGCCTGAGGATCCTTGTCCAGCTCCAGATGATCTACCCATTGCTCTTCGAAAAGGGCGTCGCTCGACCGCTAAGTATCCCATTTCTCATTATGTTTCATACAAACGCATTTCCACCTTTCATAATGCCTTTATTACTGCATTATCCTCGAGCACTGTTCCTACCAGCCATTCTACAGCTCTTTCTCTTCCACACTGGAAGGCTGCCATGGATGAGGAAATGGATGCTCTTACCTCGCGATGCACCTGGAGTCTTGTTCCCCTTCCTTCTGGTGCTCACCCTGTTATGTGTCGGTGGGTGTACACTGTCAAACATAATCCTGATGGCTCTGTCCATCGCTATAAGGCACGCTTGGTGGCCAAAGGCTTTACATAGATATATGGTGTTGACTACTTGGATACGTTCTCTCCAGTTGCCCGGTTGAACTCTGTTCGTATTATTCTTTCGCTTGCCATTAACCTTGGGTGGTCTCTTCATCAGCTAGATATTAAGAACGCCTTTCTATATGGTGATCTTACTGAAGATGTTTATATGAATCAACCTCCTGGTTATGTCAAGCCGGGGGGGATGGTCTGCAAGTTACACAAAGCTATATATGGTCCCAAACAAAGCCCGCGAGCGTGGTTCCAGAAGTTTTCTACTATCATATCTCAGATTGGCTTCCTTCACTGTAAATCTGATCACTCAATCTTTATTAAGAAGTCACCTTCTGGTATTATTATCTTGGCTATTTATGTTGATGACATTCTTTTATCTGGCAATGACTCCAAAGGTATCCATGAGACCAAGACATATCTTCAATCGCAATTCTCCCTTCGCGATATGGGTAAACCTCGTTATTTTCTTGGAATTGAAATTGCCTATAAAGGTTCAAATGTTCACTTATCTCAAAGAAAGTATGTGCTTGACCTTCTATCTGACACTGGAATGCTAGAGTGTAAACCTCATGATGTGCCGATGGTTCCAAATGAACGACATAGCTTATGGGAAACATCTGAAGACACTGATCCTCTCTTGTACCGACAGGTTGTGGGCAAACTCATTTATCTTACTGTCACTCGCCTAGATATTTCGTTTGCAGTTGGTGTAGTCAGTCAGTTCATGCAGTCCCCTAAAGAGTGTCACTGGAAAGCTGTACTACGAATTCTTCAATACCTTAAGAAATGCCCAGGTAAAGGTCTCCTGTACAAGAAAAATGGACACCTTGCTGTTGAGTCCTACTCTGATGCTAATTATGCAGGGAATGTGGATGACCGTAAGTCTATATCAGGTTTCTGTGTATACGTTGGGGGAAATCTTGTCACTTGGAAGAGCAAGAAACAAAATGTGGTATCTAGATCAAGTTGTGAAGCAGAGTACCGTGCTATGGCTCATACCACATGTGAACTATTATGGATCAAAGGTTTAATGCTAGAGGTTGGCCTAGTTGTGGATAGTCCTATGATTATGCATTGTGATAACCAGTCAGCTATTTTCATTGCAAATAATCCATCTTTTCATGAACGCACCAAACATGTTGAAGTTGATTGTCACTTTATCAGAGATGTCATTTCAAATCGCCAAATCTCCACACCATATACTAAGTCTGAAGAGCAGGTTGCAGATATCTTTACTAAAGCTCTCAACACAGCCAAAATGTGTGAATTCTGTAACAAGCTGGGCATGATTGATATATTTGCTCCAGCTTGAGGGGGTGTATTAAGAGTATGCTGTGTATTAGATTAACGGGTTGCTTAACGGATTAGTTCGTGTTAATGGGTTTAAAGTATTCGACCCACTAGCTTAAAAATGTCATCATTATACAATGTAATATTATACAAAATGTCATCATTATACAATGTAATATTATACAAACCTATTGCAGTGATATCCAAATATAATAAATATTATACAACTCTATTGCAGTCGTGTCAAATCCTGGTACACATCAACACATTGTTAAATAAAGTGTTATACAACTATATTGCATTGTGAAATACCATCCTTGGACGGAAAACTAAGAATGAAAAATACATTGAATCTAGTAGCATTTTTCAACCAGATTCAATGTATTTTCTATTCTTTCCTCCCTGTTTTTCATCCAAGGAAACACAGCAAAGAGTATGGAGCAAGAAGAGGGAGAATACTCGTAGTGTAGTCACTCATTGCTCATCTTTCCACTCTAAACTCCATCATCATCATCCTCAGATGGTTCACTCAACTAAATATATAGTTAGATGCATCAAATTTCTTGTTGGAAACAAAGATGAAACAAGACTAAGAGAGGAGGTGAGAGAGGTTGGGGTAACGGTTTTGATGACAGGGAAATCACTGTAGTCATTCATGACTTTTTGTCTTAGATTTGATTTAGAATCATGGTCATGATCATATTCACGAGCACAATCATGATTCTAATTTGTCCTAAAAAATTTCTAAAAATAAATTAAAAATAAGTATCAAGAATATGAAATTAGAACTTAAAAATTATATTTGCAAAAATAGAAATTTATTTATCTAAGTTAACTAATCTAAGAAAAACTCTTAAATGGAAATAAGGGGAAGAAATTTGGGTTACCTTCCAAAAAGTGCTTCTTTAGGGTTATTAGCTTAAGTGAAGTTTAAATGTCATGGCAAAGCTAGTAGATCAGTGGCATAGCACATGGCATATAGGCATATAGTTTCCTACTCCGTTGTCTTAAAGGTGTACCCACCAAAGTAAATATCCTGAATTATAAGTGAATCACTATTGCGGTAATTATCCTATGCATGTAAAGATAGAAGTCAATGTTTTTAATCTCATGTAAAGAATATCCTAGAATCTTTCTATATTTATCCAAAAGAAAAATTATTTGTCCTTCCTTTCAATTTATATCAACAATTATAGGAAGATTGGAATTACGTTCTAGAAATTCATACTTTGGATTGTTTGGGAGATTTTTAAGTTCAATATTAGGTTTCTCTCTTACCTCAAGGTTAGCAACGCATAACTTTACTAGTTTTACATCATGTGTGTCAATGGTTGAAACTAAATCAAATGGTTTGGAATTAGGTTTAGTCTCTTTATCTTTTTCTTTACTCCCTTCTTCTTTAATGGTTTTCTCTATTCTTCAACTCTCGGATTCACCCTCACCAAACTCATTGTTTCTTACTTGAGGTTCCTCTAATGTCTCTATGGGTTTAGCTGAGGCTATGGCTTGCTAGGCTATTTAGGCTTCCAACATATTAAAGTGGGTAGCTATACTATCTACTTTGGATGTAAGTTGGTACATAACATCACATTGCATCTACCTTTACTATAAAAATTCTTCATTTTGCTTGGTTTGAGTAACTATGAATTTTGAAGTAGGGCTTCAAGGTTGGATTCTTGGGTTTGCCTAAAGTTTGAGTTGCTCTCATAAAAGGAAGTTGGATGATTCCCCTTGAGTCATAGGTATTACTAGAGTATTGATCATCCCAGTGTCATGGGTTAAAGTTACCAGATAAAGATGAGTTTAAGCATGGAGGGGTTCCTAATTGGCATTCAAAGTAAGAATGACCAAAATATGCATGAATATCACAAAAAACCAAATTCATTTTTGCATGATTAAATCAAATTTCGGTAAAAATCTATACATTATAGTAGTGGATTTTTTTTAAGTTTTTTAATTGTTAGGCTATGATTGAAATCATGACCCATGATTGCAAATCAATAAATTCTAAAAAAAAAGAAAAAAAATATAAAAGAGCCATAAATAGCAGAATTAATAAAACTATGACACAATTCTATTTTACTTCTAAGAAACAAAGATAATTGAAATTTCTAAATTTATATTACTAGCTATGATGGTAATCATCGCCCGTGATTGTGAAACAAAAATTACATGAAGTAATAAATAAAAAATAATAAAATTATAGTAGAGAACATATATTTTGTTATAAATAAATATAGAAATAAAATTTTAAAGTTTTAGTCTTAGATCATGATTGTAATCACCACCAATGATGAAAATTTATAAACCCTAATTAACAAAAATAGAAACTATAAACTGATAAAAATAAAATTCTAGATTTAAGGCAAGGAAGTAATTTCTAGTGTGACAATCTCATAATTTCTATTGATATTAACTAGATCCCATCATTGCTACTAAAGACTTGATGATGTCTCCAAGAAAGGCAAAAAAAACTAGTTGGGGCAAGAGGTGGCCAACGGGCAGGGCCGGCCCGCGGCCCGCACGGCCCAGCATGGCATGGGCCTGGCCCGGCCCAGCACGTTGACCAAGTCAACATACCGCGGGCGGCCTATGGCCCGGCTCGGGCCATGCAGGGCCGAAGAGTTCAGGCACGGCACGGACCCTTGCTCGGCACGGCACACATAATTAATGTTTTTTATTATTTGGCGCCAAAATTTAAATTTTTACCTATGTTATTTTACATTTATACCCACTTAAAGTATCTAAAAAATTTAAATTTATAGGTATAATTGTCTTTTAACTATAAAATTATTGTTTTATTCTCTTTTAATAATATAAAATAGAGGATAAATTTGTAAATTTATACTCATTTCATCTCTATAAATTCTAGATAGTTCCTTACATTTCACACATAAAATTTTAGTTTGAATTATTTTTTTTATTACATTCCTCTTAATCACGTGAGTTTTAATTACTTTGTTAATTGTGTTTGCAGTCTTGCAGGTGAGCACGAGGCATAGAAAAAAAATGGCAGATAATAGAAGAGTGAAGATAATTATCATTCTGCCAAATTCTCGACGTTCAATCTTCCTTACGTCTATCTTAAATTTCTTCAATGCTGATCAATGGAGAATCACCATTTTAAGTATTATCGAACGTGTTAGTCAAATCATACGAATTGATGTATTCAAGTTCGAAGAACACTTTATTCACTTATCTGATCATGCAAGACAAGAATTTTTAGCTTCTCCCTCCCCTTCTGGGTTGAGATTGAGATAGATATTGAGGACTTTGAAATAAACGATAGTGAGGAGAATAGTGATAATATCAACGATGAACCGGAGCAATATATCGAAACAAACCAAGCACAAGAGTCACTTGAGTTTTTTATTGTTGAAGGAGGAGGTAGAGCTGAAAACAAGGAGTGCGCAATATGCATAGAGAAGACGGAGCACGGAGAGTAAGTATGCTTAACACAATGCTTGCACATCTTCCATAGTAGTTGCTTGCATCGTTAGCTACTGGTCAATTGTTTATGCCCATTATGTCGGCAATTGATTTAAGCTTAAATGTATAATTTATGAATATGAAATTTAATCGAGTTGGTTTTAACTTTAGTCATGTGTTGTTAGTGTTGTTAATAAATAAATAAATATTAATTTAATAAAATATATTAAAATTAAAATTATATATTTTTAAAATAAAATAAATAAATTAATTAATTAAATAATTTTTTTTATATTTTTTCAAAAATTTGTGCAACATACATAATGCTCAATTTCTTAATTTTTTTCATATTTTATATATTTTAATTAATTAATAATTTACTTTTTAAAAAATTTATTTTAATTGATTTTATATGATTTTTAAATTTGCCCGTAGGCCAAAGTTAGGTCGGGTCAGGCATGGCCCGCATGCCGAATCTTGACCCGTTGGGCCAGATTAAACCCGCGTGCCGACTCCAGCCCGCGGGCCGGTTTCAGCCCCATGCCAAATCTGGCCTGCATGCCTGATCCAGGCCGAATGAACGCTTGAGCAGTGCCTGGGTCGGCACGGCTAATCGTGCTGCGGGCCGTGCCGGGCCTAGAGTTTTTTTCGCCGTGCTAGGCCCGGCTGATGGAGGCAGCAGCCCTAATTTAAAGAGACACACTTGGGCTCGGAGGAAACCTCCTCAACATGAATTCACCTAGAGCTCACTTGCTTTCGATTGCTTTGCATTGCATTTCATGGCATTTAGGTTAGTTTAAGTTTTCAAATAAAGCCATACATCATATAGTCATTTATGGCAAGTCCAATTGTAGTAGGTTGTGCATTGTAATGCATGTAGCTCTTATGCACTTTTGCATCATGGTAGGATAGTGCATCCTTGCATTGGTTATATTTTTGGCAGGTATTCAAGCTAGGGATCAGCTCAAGCATCACTCAAGTTCAGATCAAGTTCTACTCAACTCAAGCTCAGCCCAAGAAGGAAAGAAGACTTCAAGTTCAACCGAAGCCTTGATGAGTTCACTTGACAACTCAACTTCCTCGTTTGTTTGGGCGCCTCTCCCTTGGGATAATCAGCCACCTCAGCCTCCATCCATTCAAGATATGCGCCTAGCCCAAGCAAGCAAGGATTTGGTCAGCAATCAAGATCCATAATGAAGCAAGCAATTAATTCAAGTTTCCATCATTGTCTTGCCGCCCAAACACTTATGGAAGCTTTTCAAAATTCAAAGGACTGCTTGATGCACAAGCAAGAAGCAAAGAAAGAATTCGAGATCAGCCCCAATCTAGATCCACAATCAAAGGGGAGCCTTTAATGAGACTTACCATCTTGTTTTGCCACCCAAAGCACTTATGGAAAGGATTCAACTTTTGAATCCTTCACTTATGCGCCAACATTCCGCAAAGATGAGAGCCTCTCACTAACACAAGAAGCAAGGAAAGCCACCTCAATGCCAGCCCAACGCCATCAAAACCTTGCCAAAAGAAGACTATCAAAGAAGGAAAGCTTTCAAGACCAATTTGCGCCAACCCTTGTCTTTCAAATTTCGAATTTCACTCTATTTTTGTAAGGAGCGCAATGGGGCAATTGACCATCCTACCCTAGCTCTCCCACTTGCCTATAAATGTACCCCTCTCGCATGTATTCTCTAGCTTTGATGAAATGAGAATTGTCTACTAGTTTCCTAGGTAAACATTAATGTCGCCATTAGTAGTAGTAGTAATATTTCTTCCAAGGCCGAGCTCTTCTTCTTCCATCTTCTCCACCAAATTCTAAGAAGACTCCTCCCTTGCATCTTCTAGCCGAGAGCTCTTCACCTCATAACTTCCCTCTTGACACCAAGAAACTCTCCAAGAGGACATGATGCGCAAGGAACAAGAAGGAGGGATCTTCAAACCAAGCAAGCTAAGTTTCTCCCTTTTCCTTTGTTTTGTTTCCTCTTGTGATCCGAATAGCATCTACACTACTCTTTAATTTTGTAGTTGGCGCAAGGAGGACAAGCAAATTGGTGGCGCATCTCCTCTTCTCTTCCCCCCCCCCCCCTCTCTTCTAGTTAGATTTCATATTAGCAAGGGAACTTGTGAGGACTAGCCTCCCCCTTGATCTAAGTGTGTAATATGAATCCGAGACTTGTTCGGATCCCTTTGTGTGTTTGCGTGTAATGCTCAACCATTTCTACACCTTCCATCAGAGTTGGACCGGTGAAGAACGGGGTGATACGATCCTTCAATTCTCAAGGGTCGCTCTGTAAGTTTAATTTCAGCATTTACTACTTTTAGTTGTTGTAATCCCGAGTTTTCCTTTACTATTATAAAATACAAAAAAAATAGTTTCTCAAAATCTCGTTAGTTTAAATCCAGTTTTCCCTTATTATCTACTTATGTATCAAAACGGATTTTGAAAATCGTTGTTTGAATGTTTTAGACCCCCGTCCTACATCACTGGCACGACACGATTGGAAACGGGCCATGCCAGGCACGGCCCGCCAGGAGCCAGGCCGAGGCAGGCCCGAGCACGGCCCATAGCCACCTCTAGTTGGGGCACATGAAAGCAGTAAAACAAACCAACAAGTTATCGTGATTTCATAATCCCATTAGAATCTATAGTTAAATACCAATTTATCATGATTTCATAATCTAGGTGAATCGATTAGGGTGATCAACTATGAAAACAATAAAACAAAGCAACAAGTTATCAATGTAGAGAAGATTTTGGGGTATAGGGTTTCACCATAATGAACTCTATTGATAATCAATATTAGCACTTAAATTAATTACCTGTTAAAGAGAATTTACTTTTAAATTACAAATCGTTCCATCTTAGTAGTCCAACCTAATGTTTAACTAGACTAATACCTAACTCTCATTTGCCTATTAGTCTAATCAAACTCATTAAGTTATATGTAATTTATTAATCCCTCAAATAACCCTAGCTACTCTTGTAGTCAAGTTTTGTATGTTTAATTATAAGTTTTGTATGTTTAATTATAAGTTTTGTATGTTTAATTATATAGTTCCAATATGATGAGTCACCTCTCAATACTTATCATAAAAACTAAGACATATAATTATTTAGCATAAATAATTTCATGTTCAATTAAGCATATATAATTAAATTAAGATAATCTAAATAGGTGAGTAAAAAGTGCAAAACATGAATACACCCCATATCCTGAAAAGATGTGTAAGCTACAAAATTCATTGTTTTAAAACACTTAAACATGGATAAACGAATACAATTGGGTAAAAATAAAGAAGATAACAATTTAACGACTCCCTCACGGAAGTTTGCTATAAATTCAACTTTCTCTCTCCTACCCATAATTGTAATCATTGGTCGTGATTTTGTTTGCAATCACACTTGACGAAGTCAACTTTTTTGTGTTCGCCAGGGGTGGTTTTTCACCCCAAATCTTCACTAATTCCTTTTAGAATTCAAGAGGGACCAAAGCTAGAACCCTTGTTGTTCATGGCCATCCTCTAAAGGATTTGCATGCATCAATTGCTTGGTTCCTATTCGTTCTAAGCTTTGCTACTTGATCTATCTGCATAGCCACCAATCTCCACTTCTCATCTTTGATTAGGCACAAGGTGTTATAACCCGAAATTTTATTTGTATTTTAAATGCAGAATTAATAATTATATTATATCTCTCAACATAATAATACACAATATTTAATCCAAGATTAATACAAGAACAAATCATTAAACTCTTTGATGAAGTTATTACATTGTTTTCTAAATAAACAACAAAATCAAAATAATCTACTTGAACTAAATAAAAACTAGAGCATGGAGCTAGACCACCTTTAAGATCAAATATAAGAGTGCTTTCGGGGGTTAGCAGAAGACCTTGAATTTGTCTTGAGAAGAATCTGCAACAATAGCCCTCGTGGGTCAGCAGTTATGCTGAGTAAGTCTCTCTCCAAGAGAAAAGGAAAATCTCTTATTTAGAGGAGCTATGATAGAATATCCATCAAGCCAATAAAGATAAACTGTTTAACAAATACTATGCAAATATTATCACAATGAGCAAATGATAGAATATGTTCAAATATGATCAATTGCATAATATAACTAGATAATCAAAGATCTAACTAAATTCATAAATTCATACTATGAGCATTAATGAACACTAGTGATTAATAGAATAAAACTAGACATGATAACTGTAACTAATCTAACTGAATATAAAACCAGTTCAAATAACTATAACTGATTTTACTGAATCAAAAATAAGTCACAACATGATAAGCATACACTGGTTACTGGTTCACTAGTTAACTGGTTTAGCCTATGGGTCGTCACCCTAATCGCACCTGCAGGTGGTGAACACACTTGCCATAGTGTGCCATGAGTTCAAAGCATGTATTGATTGAACCTCGAATCCACAACATGGATAAACTAGTATGCAACATGTATATGATGTTGGGGTATGCCCTTAAGGCTAATGTTTGAGGCCTTGGGATTGTATAAGTATCATGTAATAAACTCTTAAGTTTATAAAAGGCATGGTTATTATTCAGGTTGTTATCTTGTCTGCTGTAATAAGTGTACTTCTGAATAATGTCTCAAAGCTGTTCAGCTAGGCTGACAGGCTCTATGTCCTTAGTCGAGATATCTTGGTGAACATGAGACAGCCTTGATATGATTGAGACTAATATGAGTGCTAATCTTATAGGATGCTTCGAGCATGGAATAAGATGTAGACTCATGAGTACATTGGATGTACTGGACAGACCCTACTCGGATATTCCATTGCTTGTCACAATGTGAATGATCCTTGTAAGCACTAAGTGGCACATGTCCTTTGACTTGAGATCACTTGTGTTTCTAAAATGATGATTGTCATTGTTTTGAGGTAGTTCAATATCATTTGAAACATAATGATTATAGACTATCTTGGATGGTGAGCTTGAGTCAGGTTAGGGCACTTGTGATAGATAAAGGATTGCCGTCTCCTTGTTTAAGGAGTGTGATGTTCTAGAGGGCCCCCCTATATGAGATGATTGAGGAAGTGTATGGCCATACCCAGATGACTATGTTCATCTGATCTAATCATGCTCATCGTATTGGAGTTACAGGCTTGACATGCTTGTCCAATAAGAACATCCAGTGGCAAAGGAATCATGTATGCCAAGTGAGTTGATTCACACTTATGCTATGGTTTGGGTGGAGTCTTGGAAGACTCTTTCCTTTATATCGGGAGACAGTGATGTATTGCTAGATACCCCTCACTGATCGTGATAACGTAAGTTATCGTTACCGACGTTTAAAGGAAACCCTCAGGGTCACACAATTTGGTGATATGGCTTTCTTTGAGTCAGATCGTGTGGACTGAATTATTTGGGTTCAGTTTAAAGGGATATAGACTCTGATTGTAAGTGAGATCTAGCTTGATCATGTTTGATTGATTAGGGCTTGAGATCGGTAAGCTTCGATCGAGAGTATTGATGCTAGATCGGTGAGATCAAGAGCATCATAAGATGAACGGTTGGATTGGAAACCTTAGGGTTTGGTTGATCTAGACCGATTGCTTTGGTTTGGACCAATTTGGATTGAACCGGTTTACATGGGTGAACCCATGGTTCGATCCATAAGCGTTTTGGGCGGTTTGCTTGAAGAGGAGAACGCATGGCTTAATGGAGTTTCCAAATTTGGAAAGTCATTGAGCGCATGGCTCCTTGAAACGCCAAAACGGCTTGAGCTCATTCATCCCTTGTCTCCTTGCGTTTTGCTCTTGCTCGGCGAGACTTGAGAGAAGCTTGGAGTGGACGACAAGAGCAGAACCGGAAAAAGCATCATCTTCATCCCTACCACTCAAGAAGGACAACTTGGCATTTTGCTAGCACAAAGTTGCGCAAGTTGGAAGCCTTCATCACTTGGTGTGTGTATTCTTTGGAGGAGATCTCGCTTGCTCTCTCTCATTCCAAGCCGCCATCCAATCCATGGCATTGGTAAGATCAAAAACTTGATCTTAAGTTGAATTAAGTTAACATATAGTTCATATGCGATCTACTTGAAGCCCTCTTTCCGCTATGCATGCTAGATGCGCATGTTTAGGGTTTCTTCCCCCTTAGATTAGGGGTTCCATCAATTGGTATCAGAGCTAGGCTCTCCATATGATCTATATGATTGCTTTACGATTTTGTGATCCATGTTGGTTGCGCTTACTTTGGTTACATGATGGTTGCGCTTACTTTGGTTACATGATGGTTGCGCTTGTATCATGGTTGCATGAAGGTTGCGCTTGTATCATATGTTGACATGTAGTTTGCGCTCCCCCTTGAAGGGGACCCCCTAAAGTATGCGCTCCCCCTTGAAGGGGACCCCCTAAAGTATGCGCTCCCCCTTGAAGGGGACCCCCTTAGATCTAAGGGTTATCAAGCGTGTTGTTTGTTTATTTGCGCACGTTCTAAAAGTTTTCTAAAACTTACATCTTGCGCGCTTGATTAGATCTAAGGTGCCACTACATTAAACCCTTAGATGGGTTGATGGGGTTGAAGTCACCACTAGGTTAGATCCAAGTCTGATCAGACCATCTGACAGCTCAGATGGGTTAACCTGATAGCACCTATGCGCAAGCACAAGGTGGCTATAGGTTGACTGCATCTAGGGCGTGTAGCGAGGTCTGGTTGAGACACTACTGAACACACTTGAGTTAGGCCCGGGGTCACACCCGCTTGCCAAAACTCATGAGGGTAGTTCAGCCCTTGGCGCATGCATGGTTGACCATTAGGTCAACTCGGGTCAGTTAGGACTCGGTGCATGCAAGGGCAATGGATCTAACTAGATGGTTGAGTGGATCCCTATCAATGGACCATTGTAAGGTTGTAGGGCTCATAAGGAAATTAAAATTGATGCCATGGGGTTTTCAAAAACTTTTAATTTCAAGATGATTGGATCACATGTTGATTGAACCATATGCTTGTTTATTTAGTCTTATGTGGGTTGCCCATATTGTGTGCTGTGCTGGGGCCTGCGTGCCTGGTAAATTATAAGTTAATTTTTGTGATCTGCGAATCACATTGTTTTAATTTATGAAATGTAGTTGACCTGCGAGTCAACCTTGTCTAGATAGATCAAATGTACTTTGATTAGACAAGAGTACAAAGGCACACATCCAAGAGGGGCATTCACCTGGTGGTGCACCTGAGGTGCTCTTGGCGCTAGGGCACTGGGTTGGACCAGATGAGATGCAATGAAGCTCAAGTGAAGACTTAAGTAACATTAAGGTCTTACTAGGGTTCATGGGCTTTTACCACATAAGATCATGCTTTCTACTTATTGCTAATAATTAGAATTGCATGTTTATGTTTATCTTCTGCTATAGCCATAGGCATGCCTGATAGTAAGAAGATAAAAGACCGTTAAAATCCAACGCTAATATATCAAGCTCGTAAGCCTTCTGACGCGAAACCTCACCTTTCTGATTATCGTTGGAGCCGTGTTGAACCCACTCAGTGGGCACGTCCATCTATCTTCAGACGGTGCTGGATTTCACCTGCGTGTTACAGAGTTGGGATTTATCCCCTCTCGTTGCTCAGCATAGCACGTGGTGGTCCAGGGAGTAGGTCGGGTCAGCTTGACCATGTAGGCTACATATGTGGCGCATATGGTAGCACATGGAGGCAGCCATCTCTGGGATCAGAGACTGTGTTGTACCAACTCAGTTGGCACAGTCTGCTGGATTGCCAAGATGAAGGGGAATCGCACGGGTTGGCGATTGGCTGGCACAGCCTACCAGAAACTAGTGCTTGTCATCTCTGTGCATCTTATCTCGCCTGAGCGGGACGCGGAGACCAAGTATGAAATCTGGATCCCATCTCACTAAAAGAGTGTTTACTCTTTCGGACTGTTTACTGGATTTTTCAGTCAGACAAAATAGTGAGAAAAGAATCTTTCTTAAGTCCTGGATTGATTCTGAAACATTGATACTGACCTTGCTGTTCTTGCTTGTTGTAGATTCCTGCAGCAACGAACACCATGAGCTTCAATGTGCGATCCCTACTGGAAAGGGAGAAGTTTGCTGGGCCGAACTTCTCTGACTGGTTCGGACACCTTAAGATTGTTCTTAAGGCAGAGAGGAAACTGTATGTCCTCGAGACGGCGATACCGCCGCAGCCCGCTCCGAACGCCGCAAGGGCGGTTCGGGATGCCTACGAAAAGCACGTCAATGATAGCATTGATGTCGCTTGCCTGATGCTAGCGTCTATGACGCCACCGCTGCAGCGTCAGCATGAGGATATGTCGGCTATAGAAATTATAGCGAACCTCAAGATGCTGTATGCTGCACAGGCGAGGACTGAGCGCTATAATCTGACGAAGCTCTTCTTTCAGAGCAAACTGGCTGAGGGGAGCCCAGTGGGAGCTCACGTGCTCAAGATGATTGGGCACAAGGAGGCTCTGGAGAAACTGGGGCATACCATCAACCAGGAGCTTGCTGTGGATATTATTCTGCAGTCTCTCCCGCCTTCTTTCGATGCGTTCATTATTAATTTTAATATGAACAAGATCGATTGTACGCCGGCAGAGCTGTTGAATATGCTCTTGACTACTGAGGAAACTCTGAAGGGTAAGCCTTCAACCTCTGTCTTGATGGTTCCTTCAAGGAACAAGAAGAAGGGGAAGAAGGGCAAGGCCCCTGTCAAGAATTACAGCAAGGCCCTGAAACAGAAGGTCAAGCGGTCGAAGGACAACAGGTGTTTCCACTGTGGCCAGCTGGGTCACTGGAAAAAGGACTGTAAAGCGCTCCAAGGAGATAAGAGGGGAAGCATCGCTTCTGGCTCAGGTATATATGTGACTGAGGTCATGTTATCTTCTTCTTCTATTTCATGGGTGTTGGACACTGCATGTGGAGTTCACATTTGTTCAAATGTGCAGGAACTCAAGAGAAGAAGGCAGGTGGGACAGCATGAGGTAGACCTACGAGTTGGAAACGGGGCACGGGTTGCTGCTGTTGCTGTAGGAGACTATTTCATTTCTTTACCATCTGGCATTGTATTAGAATTGAACAATTGTTATTTTGTACCCAGTATTACCAAGAATATTATCTCTATTCCTGCTCTTGTCAGGAAAGGATTTGCCTTTGAATGCAAGATTTCAAAGTGTGTTTTATCTCATGATAATATTGTGTATGCAACTGGTTCAATTAACAATGGGTTATACATGTTGGACATGGAAAATTCTATACAAAACATTGATAATAAGAAAGCCAAGTATGCTGATGACAGCACCTTGCTATGGCATAGTCGTTTAGGCCATATAAACGAGAAGCGCATTAAGCGGTTGCATGAACATGGACTGCTGGGATCATTCTCCTATGAGGAGATTGATACATGCAAAGCTTGTTTGATGGGTAAAATGACGAAGTCTCCTTTTCTTAACAAAGGTCAAAGGACTTCAGGTTTACTTGACCTTATACACAGTGATGTGTGTGGGCCTTTCAGTAAACATGCCAGAGGTGGCTATCAGTACTTCATTACCTTTACTGATGATTTCAGTAGGTATGGATATGTCTATTTAATGAGACATAAAAGTGAATCTTTTGACAAGTTCAAAGAGTTCAAAAATGAAGTACAAAATCAGTTAGGCCGAAATATCAAGGCACTTCGTTCTGATCGAGGTGGTGAATACCTGAGTCATGCGTTTACTGACTATCTGAAGGAGTGTGGGATTATCTCACAGCTCACTCCGCCAGGAACACCGCAGTGGAATGGTGTGTCCGAGAGGAGAAATAGAACGTTACTTGATATGGTTCGTTCTATGATGAGTCAGGCTACTCTTCCATATTCCTTTTGGGGTTTTGCACTGGAAACAGCTGCAAAGGTACTAAACCGAGTGCCATCCAAGGCAGTTTTAAAGACGCCATATGAGTTATGGTATGGGAAACAGCCTAGCTTGACATTTATCAGGATCTGGGGTTGCGAGGCTTATGTCAAAAAGCTCGCCTCTGGGAAACTAGAGAGCAGATCTGAGAAATGTATCTTTGTCGGTTACCCTAAGGAAACTAAGGGTTATTATTTCTACGATCCCAAAGAGAACAAGGTTTTTGTTGCTCGGACGGCCATATTTCTTGAGAAGGAGTTTCTTCTGCAAGAGGCTAGTGGGAGAGAAATAAAGCTGGATGAGAATCCAGAGGAAGGACAAAGTAGTCAAGCACAGTTGGATGAGCCTGAGCCGGTAGATCAGGTTATTGAGCAACCTGAGGCTCAAATATCACGGGAACCGCGAAGATCGGGTAGGATCCGTCGTCAGCCTGAGCGCTATGACGGAGTCTACATCATTGATAATGATGAACCCCTCACTTATGCGGATGCGGTCAGTGGACCGGAGTCAGCTAGATGGCTTGAAGCTATGCGAGCCGAGATGGACTCCATGTCAGATAATCAAGTCTGGGATTTGATTGATCCGCCTCCGGGAGTAATCCCTATAGGCTGTAAATGGATCTTCAAGAAGAAGATTGACATGGATGGTAACGTAGTTACCTATAAAGGCAGGCTAGTAGCGAAAGGTTTCAAACAAATCTACGGGATAGATTATGATGAAACTTTCTCTCCTGTAGCCATGTTTAAGTCTATTCGGATTCTTTTCGCGATAGCAGCATATTACGACTATGAGATCTGGCAGATGGATGTGAAAACAGCTTTCCTTAATGGAAATCTGGATGAGGATGTGTATATGACACAACCTGAGGGTTTCACTAATCCATCAGATCGTCATAAAATATGCAAGTTAAAGAAGTCCATTTATGGACTGAAACAAGCATCAAGAAGCTGGAACATTCGTTTTGATGAATCAATCTCTGAGTTTGGTTTCATCAAGAACGAGGATGACCCATGTGTATATAAGAGGTTTAGTGGGAGCGTGATTACATTCCTAATCCTCTACGTCGATGATATCTTAATCATTGGAAATGATATTCCTGAACTGCATGCTGTTAAGGCATGGTTAGGAAAATGTTTCCAGATGAAAGATTTAGGAGAAGCAACCTATGTACTAGGTGTGAAGATCTACCGGGATAGATCTAAGAGGCTTCTCGGGCTGTGCCAGAGTACTTACATCGATAAAGTCCTGGAGAGATTCCATTTAGAGAATTCTAAACGTGGATATCTTCCAGTCAGACATGGTCTGAATCTTTCGAAGAGTCAGTGTCCACAAACACAGACTGAGAAAGATGAAATGGACAATACGCCTTATGCTTCGGCTATTGGATCCATTATGTATGCGATGTTGTGTACTCGCCCAGACGTCGCTTACGGGTTAAGCGTAACCAGTCGATTCCAAAGTAATCCAGGTTTGGCGCACTGGATTGCGGTCAAGAACATTTTAAAATATCTGCGGAGGACCAAAGATATGTTCTTGATATATGGTGGTCAGGAAGAACTCAGTATAGAGGGATATACTGACGCTTCGTTCCAGTCGGACCAGGATGATTTCCGATCGCAATCAGGCTATGTTTTTAGCTTGAATGGTGGAGCAGTGGTGTGGAAAAGTTTCAAACAGTCAACTGTTGCTGATTCCACAACAGAAGCCGAGTATGTTGCAGCCTCGGAAGCATCCAAGGAGGCAGTGTGGATTCGTAAGTTCGTGAGAGAACTTGGTGTCGTTCCTTCAAGTGCAGATCCTTTGGTTATCTTCTGTGATAACACTGGAGCCATCGCACAAGCAAAGGAACCGCGGTCGCACCAGAAGTCCAAGCACATACAGAGACGGTTTCACTTGATCCGGGAGATCATTGATCGTGGCGAGATCAAGATTTGCAAGGTTCATACAGATGACAATCTGGCAGACCCGCTTACCAAGCCTCTGGCGCAGCAGAAGCATGAGAAGCACTGTAATAATATGGGTTTGAGATTTCTCAACCATTAGATTAAGTGCAAGTGGGAGATTGTTGGGGTATGCCCTTAAGGCTAATGTTTGAGGCCTTGGGATTGTATAAGTATCATGTAATAAACTCTTAAGTTTATAAAAGGCATGGTTATTATTCAGGTTGTTATCTTGTCTGCTGTAATAAGTGTACTTCTGAATAATGTCTCAAAGCTGTTCAGCTAGGCTGACAGGCTCTATGTCCTTAGTCAAGATATCTTGGTGAACATGAGACAGCCTTGATATGATTGAGACTAATATGAGTGCTAATCTTATAGGATGCTTCGAGCATGGAATAAGATGTAGACTCATGAGTACATTGGATGTACTGGACAGACCCTACTCGGATATTCCATTGCTTGTCACAATGTGAATGATCCTTGTAAGCACTAAGTGGCACATGTCCTTTGACTTGAGATCACTTGTGTTTCTAAAATGATGATTGTCATTGTTTTGAGGTAGTTCAATATCATTTGAAACATAATGATTATAGACTATCTTGGATGGTGAGCTTGAGTCAGGTTAGGGCACTTGTGATAGATAAAGGATTGCCGTCTCCTTGTTTAAGGAGTGTGATGTTCTAGAGGGCCCCCCTATATGAGATGATTGAGGAAGTGTATGGCCATACCCAGATGACTATGTTCATCTGATCTAATCATGCTCATCGTATTGGAGTTACAGGCTTGACATGCTTGTCCAATAAGAACATCCAGTGGCAAAGGAATCATGTATGCCAAGTGAGTTGATTCACACTTATGCTATGGTTTGGGTGGAGTCTTGGAAGACTCTTTCCTTTATATCGGGAGACAGTGATGTGTTGCTAGATACCCCTCACTGATCGTGATAACGTAAGTTATCGTTACCGACGTTTAAAGGAAACCCTCAGGGTCACACAATTTGGTGATATGGCTTTCTTTGAGTCAGATCGTGTGGACTGAATTATTTGGGTTCAGTTTAAAGGGATATAGACTCTGATTGTAAGTGAGATCTAGCTTGATCATGTTTGATTGATTAGGGCTTGAGATCGGTAAGCTTCGATCGAGAGTATTGATGCTAGATCGGTGAGATCAAGAGCATCATAAGATGAACGGTTGGATTGGAAACCTTAGGGTTTGGTTGATCTAGACCGATTGCTTTGGTTTGGACCAATTTGGATTGAACCGGTTTACATGGGTGAACCCATGGTTCGATCCATAAGCGTTTTGGGCGGTTTGCTTGAAGAGGAGAACGCATGGCTTAATGGAGTTTCCAAATTTGGAAAGTCATTGAGCGCATGGCTCCTTGAAACGCCAAAACGGCTTGAGCTCATTCATCCCTTGTCTCCTTGCGTTTTGCTCTTGCTCGGCGAGACTTGAGAGAAGCTTGGAGTGGACGACAAGAGCAGAACCGGAAAAAGCATCATCTTCATCCCTACCACTCGAGAAGGACAACTTGGCATTTTGCTAGCACAAAGTTGCGCAAGTTGGAAGCCTTCATCACTTGGTGTGTGTATTCTTTGGAGGAGATCTCGCTTGCTCTCTCTCATTCCAAGCCGCCATCCAATCCATGGCATTGGTAAGATCAAAAACTTGATCTTAAGTTGAATTAAGTTAACATATAGTTCATATGCGATCTACTTGAAGCCCTCTTTCCGCTATGCATGCTAGATGCGCATGTTTAGGGTTTCTTCCCCCTTAGATTAGGGGTTCCATCATATGACTAGTAAAACAAGCATATCTTAAGAGAAAAACTATATCAAGAACTGTATACAAATACGTATACATGATCATGCTGGTTTAAATCAAAAGTGTGATACCCATGCTTTCATTTCACTATGAAGATCATTATTTTGTGATAGAATAATGTCAATAAGTGGTGCCATGAAGCATAAAATGCAAACCTACTAAGTAAAGAAAGTAGTTTTGTGTGTATAAGAAACTTGAAGTTAACTTTGTAAGTTTGATATTCAAGCTCCCTCTTATAGTGGTATTGCACCTATAATTAAAGATTCATGCTATGACTCTTGGGGAATAATATGAAAAGAAAGGGGCAAAAAGGTAATTTCACCATATATAGCATATGATATGCTAAGAGGGAATGTATTGCTCATTAGTGAAGTAGAGATTAAATGTAAGAAAGCATTGCCGGAATTGAAAGGAAGGGAGTGAAATTGATTAAAGGTAAGCTGAATTTTGTAAAGTGATAATATGATGTGAACTTTTGTTTGATGTATAAATGAAGGTTGATCTTTGATCTCAAATTTGAAGTTAGTAGTTGTATTGAAGTATATTGTCTTATATGGGTGTGTTTTGTTTGATGTTAGTTGTTTGGTGTTGATATATGATTAGTGTTATTGTTGTGATTGTGTTGTTGTTGCAACCCTAGAAGTCTATATATATGGTCTTGATGTGATTTACAATTTTGACATGTTTTGAATCTTGAGAATGGAATTTTTTTTTTTACATTATGATTCTAGGGGTGTGACAAAAAGTAACTGAATGCAAGCATACAAGAACTGCATCTTGGTTTGAGAATTTACTAGTTTGAAGATTTCTAAAGACAAAAGCCAAACAATTCCAGATTCAGTGCGTCCAAAATATATTATTTACCATGCTAATATATTTGCTCAAAGAAAGATTCACTTTAACTCCCAATTAATTTCTAGGATTCTAATCAAGCTCAGGTCCGAATAACTGAATCACAACCTTTCTAAATTCGCCAGATTCCCACTGAACTAATCAAAATTACACTTGAACTAAGCTGATTTAACTGAACCGAGTACTTTGACCTCAAATTACTCCTACAATATAAAATAATAATAAACAAAAAATAGATAGGAAATTAAAAGATCTTTCCAACGCCTACCTAAACCAGCAGAGATTCTATCAAAATCTCACTAAATCGGTTCAAAAACCTTTGCTAGGTTGAAACAAAAATTGAACCAGTCAAACTATTGACCTGGTCCAAATCAAATTCTAATTCAGCACAAATTCGCCCAGTCCAATTTTAAAATTAAACTGGTCGAACCAAATTTACCCTAAAACATAAGCAACTACGACGTTGTTGGTCTCCGCGGCCCACGACCGCCGGAGCCGAAACTCACGATATCACCGGTGAGAAATCTAGTGCATGCTAGACCTCCGTTCTCCGACTAGACTTCCAGATCAGAGATTGGTAGAAGGTCGAATATCCACAGCAATTCACGGCAAGCTTTGTCCATCGTCCAAAGTTCTCAGGCGAATCACGGCCGAACCAAGCAGCAGCGCAACCACCGACAAAAACCAAAACATCGATAAAACTCAGCGAGACCTATAGAATAGAAGAAATACCTCAGGCAGCTTTGGGCAGACTTTGACGCTAAGAGGTGAGGCTTCGCTGGCTTATCTCGAAGTCAAAAATTGCTGGCGGTGTCCCTCTCTAGCGAACACTTTCACTACCTCCGTCAACGCTACTAGAGACAAAATCCACTTCTAGAAGATCTCAGAACATGTTGGGAAAATAGTGTAACTTCCCATGCTTAAAAACCCAATTTTTACCCCGCAAAAACCATGAACAAGCCGATGACCTGATCGCTGAAAGAAGCAGGAGGCGGACTGGTCTCGCCCTTAAAGATTAAATGTCGGGTTTTTACTAATGAGACTGTTTTCTATAGCAACCCGACCGCTAGCACGACGGTTGCAAAATCTTTATGCCAAGTGACGCGTCACGCATTCGAATCAATGCGCGTCCACTAATTCTAGCAATTTCCCTTTTTAAAAAAAAACTTTCAAAATACTTATAATTTTATAAAAAATACTTTAAAAATCCAAAAAAATTCTAAAAATAATTAATTAAATCCAAAACAAAATTACAAAAAAAAAATCTGGGCAATAACACAAGGTGGTGGTGAAACTCTCAAAGTTGGTATACATGTTGCCTCGTATGTGCTCTTCTTTTGCCCTAAGGTTTGGGACCTTTAAATCAGCTAATGGAGGCAAGATCTAAGAAGAAAGTGTCACTGATTTGCCCATAAAACTTGGTCGTGATCTTTGTAATCACTGTCGAGATAGCAATCACGGGTGTTGACTATTTCTTTAGTGTTTGACTATAAAATCATAGTCGTGATTGTAATTATAGCCTTGATTGTGATTCTCAAGAGAGCTCCAAACCACATTAAAAGTATTGTGTGATCTCATTTCTCTTTAAGAAATATTATTTTACTTTGAAAATCTTAAAACTTTCTGGTGCCCTGGAATCAGGGCCCATGATTGTAATCACATAATGAAATTTTTGTTTGGCTTTGGGCTCAAAATTATAGTAAAGGTCTCTTCGGTTGCAAAAAAAAAAAGTATTATTGTAATGACATATTTTTAATTTCACCTATTTTTAGGGCCTTTTTCCTAATAAATTATAAAAATAGAGAAAGAATAATTTTCTACTACAAATAATAAAATATGGCAAAATTTAATGCAAAGAGAGGAAAATATAACACAAACTTATATTAAATTTGTATGAAAAATACTACAAAATTTTGTGTCATCAACTACACAAGCGACAAGCCAAGGAAGGTAGGGCATATATTGCATGCGCCAACCTTGGCAAGAGTAGGCGCTCATTGCATGTGTCTGCTATAATGCTCCGAAACAATTTGGGTAGTGGTCACCAAGAGAAGTGCTTATATCGAAGCCTCTTTCATAAAGGATTTGTGCCAATCCCTTAGTGCAATTTACCTGGCATGGTCAGTCAACCATGCCTAATAGGGACAGGCACTTGGGCTTTGTATAAATATGCAAGTAAGGATTAGGCCTCATGGTGTGATTTTTCCTCTTAGCCAATGCCCTCTCTCTCAGTTCTCCTTGCGCCATCGCCCTCCCTCTCTTCCCACCTTGTTGCCATGAGCTCCAAGGGGTTTTTCAAGGCTTGGGTCCTTGCTTCTAAGGCTAGCACTAAGTGTGAAGTGAGGTTATCTCCAAGGGATTGCTGTATGGATACTGGTAGAGGAAGAACACTTAGATGCCTATAAGCCACCAACCTCAAGCATGCTTCGAGGGTAAATAGGTTTCAGGTGATCTTGCTTTGTTTTATAATTGTTAAAATTTTGATTTGCCTATGGTTTTCCCCAACACCGGGTTGGTAACATCCTAGAGAGGATAACCTGCATATTAGGATAAATTTTCTTTAACTAAGGTAAACACTAAATCAATCAAAGGCATCTAATATCATCATAAGAATCCAATGTGGTGTAAATTTTGCCAACCTAATTATTTCAACCTTTGTTTGTGTTTGATTTTGTCTCACTTGTTTGGTGTCTAAGGATTTTTCTAACAATAATGCTCAAATTGGTTTACTTATATTGTGAAAGTAGAGATTATTCGATATTTCATGCAAAAGTCTTTGTCGGATAGATTTTTTTTATTATTTTAATAAAGTCGTACACTTGTGGCTACGTTATATAATGTACGTTTAAAAATAATTTTTTATAAAATATAATATTAGAAACCTCATTTTCGTCTAAACAAAGAGCTTGCAAGTCTCCTTCCCATTCTTCAACATTCCACTAGCGGCAACTTGTTACATAGGAGTGGTGGTAGTTACAACCAATCAACAAAAACACACAATATATCCACAGTTATTACAATGCTAAGTTTCAAGAGGAGAGACTAATCCTTACAAATTTTAACTAAAGAGAGAAAGAGTGAGAAAAGAGAGTCTCATGCAAGATTGAGTCCACCAAATCCTTTCGCCAAGTTGGAGAAGAGAGGCGAGAGGTTGTGGCTCCAATTGTAGAGTTGCACTACAAGAGAGAAAGAAGTGAGATGAGTGCTTTAATTAAAATGCTTACATGAAGTAAGAGGGGAGACGAAAAACAAAAGAAAAGAGGGGAGGTGTACCGACTTGAGGATGGCTCTATCTTTGCGTTGGTTTGAGAAGAAGAGAGGGATATGCATTGGCTTTGAGATGAGAAGCTTGCGTCAAAGAAGAAGAGGCAGAGGAGGATGAGTTGTTCACCCAATGTCCTAGACTTTATTAAAAAATCTTTCATTCATGATGCATGAAGTGTACAAGTTATTTGTATTTATAGTGGAGGGGATGGTGTGTCCTCTATGCCTTGGCCTATTGCCAAGTGAAGAATGTTGAATTCCTTCTATGTTGGTGACAACTTGAGAAGGGAAGAGTTTCCTTCTTTGCTTAGCCAACTCCCTTTTATGTAGGGGGATTCAAAATTCAAAATTTGTTGTCTTGCTTTGCTGCGGATGAGTTTGACAATGGTGTAGAAAATTTTCCTAAATTTTTGGGTATAAATTCCTCGTGAGATTGGTTCATGCCATGGTTGGGTGTAAAAGAATATTTGAAGCCTTATCTATTTCCAAAGGGGACCATTGAAAACCTCCTTGTATGAAATATTAATTGGTTTCCTTGTAAAGTTTCTTGCAAGCCTTATCTACATTCGATCGCTTTGTGCATACCAAGCCTAGTTATTTATATTTCATATTTATTGATTTCTAGTTTATTTGACGAGCCAATTGAATATATTGGCCTTTAGTTCTGAAAGGTATAAATAAATTGGCATCTATTTATGAATTACACATATATTTCTTGCAAATATTTCAATTGTTTCTTTAGTTTTGTTTACGAATCAGCCCTTTGACTTTTAAGAGATTATAAATTAGAACATGTAATTTCTAATTGTTGCAGAATATGTGCTAATTTTTTTATAGTCTTGTAAAAAAATTATGTAACCTATAATATTGGTTATGCCTAGATTTTGACCAGTCAATTAGATCAAAATTAGGCCAAATTCGAGCCCAACCAAATTAGGGCACACAAAGAGAGATTGAGGCGGCGGCCGACATTCCTAGGAGTGGAGGATGTCAGTGCTGACATGGCGGCCGGCAATGTGGGATGGTGGCATCTCGTCTGATGATGTCTCCGGCCAGCGGCGCGATGCCGTGTGGTGTCTTCTGGCTAGCAACGAAGGGCAGTGCCGCCTGGACACACGCACGCACGCGTGATAGCATGGCTACACGGCTTCGACTAGAGGAGACAATGCTAGGTGGCACGAACTGGTTGGCAACGCTGGTCGGCAAGCTTCGGTTGGACGAGACAGTGCCGCGTGGCACGAGTTGGCTGGCGGTGAGAAGCAGTGGCTCCTTGTCTTCCAATGCGGCTAGGATGCGCATGCGAGTGGCTGCTTCAAGGGATGTGAGTGCAGGAGCCAGATGGGCTGCGAGCGGCAACGTCTTGGCTTCCAAGCTCGCCTGAGCATGGGCAAGCATGAGGATGAGCCTTTAAGGGGCATTGGGGGTGAGACGCCTGCTGGGAAGCTGGAGGTGTGCAGCTAGCAAAGTTTTCATTAGTGACAAGACGAGAGAGGAGGATGCGTTTATTGTAGTGGCTAGACACGTAGTGCTATCGGGCAGGCAAACGCATGACGGCGGACAGGGTTCGGCAGTTAGCGCCATTTGCAGTGACCGGCAACACCAGGTGGACGCAGCATTTTGCGAGAGCGGTCACCCTACTCGCCGACGGGTGGAAGGGTGGCGATTTTGCCACCCAAATCACTCTAAAAAAAAAAATAAAAATTTGTGTGATGATTTATGTACTTTATCTATTCAACGTTATCAATATTACTATAAATGAAATCTTCCAAGATGAAAAATAAAATTATAAAATGATATAATAGAAAATCTGCTACAGTAATTGGATATAAATTTTACTATTCCTATTATTTTTTTTGATTTTTTTTTCTTAATGTAGGAGATTTTATTTATAGTTGGTCCTTTCCTGACACCTTGCGTGGTATCCGTTGTTTATAGGCATGTGCGCCATCGTCTGCGCACAATGTTTCGATTTGCTAAGTTAGGCTAAAATGTGGGGTTCTCGTCTACCAGTTGTACCCATGTGCTATTTTCTTTCATGCGTGGGACTATTTTCTTTTGGAGTCCTACATGACTCTCTATTTTAACATTAAAAAAAATATTGGCACTAATTATGGGTGTGACAATTGATTTCTTGCAAACTGGTTTATTTCAAATCCTAAAAGAAATAGGTGTTAAATTAAATCCATTTTAATCTTAATTTGTTTAGTCACAGTGAGTTTATAATTATCTAAAATATATGGTTTAATTATGGATAGTTTATGCAACGCAATGAGTAATTTAGCTCCCTACTAATACAAATTTGAGGTCTACGTTAGGATTTTTTTTAAAATTACTTAATTTTTTAGTTTTATTTTTTTCATCATCGTTAGAATTTCAAGTTTTGTTTTTTAAAATTGAAGTTATTTAGCTTAGAATTTTCTAGTTGTATTGAATCTTAGTTATTTTGATTATTTTCTTCAATAATAGAAAAGTGGTGGAAATAGCATGTTATAAAATATAATAAATATATATAAACACACTTTTTTAATATTCTTCTCATCTCCTAAATTCATCCATCAAATAACATAAATGAGGGATCAACGACTTGAAATAGAAAAGAAAAAAAAAAAAGTACAGAAATCTCAAGAGGAAATTGGAGCAAGGGTGGGGGTGGAGAAGGAGGAGAGGCGAGCTATCGCCTCCCACCGCATCTCTCCTCCCCCACGAACAATTTCTTCCTTCCCTTCGGCAGATCATCAATTGTGAAAAGTATGATTTCACTATTTCTCTTCAATTCTTGTTAATCGCCATTGCTTATCTGCTCTTAGATTTCATAAGCTTTTGATACATCTGCTACATTGTGCATTTTTTAATCTTTTTTTTTTTGTTTATAAATAGATTGTTTCATTTCAGAGCATGATTGAGAGTTTATCCTTATGAAGATGTAGATTTGATTAAGGTTTTTTTCATTGAATGTTAAAATCAGGATTAGTATTTATCATCTTCATAGATCTCCTCCATGAATGTAGATTTTATTTGAACGAAAAAGTTGTGCTATTTTTTTGAATCCTCGTACTGATGAAGGAGAAGAAAAATGGAATGAATGTTTTCTGCTTAATTTATTAATGGATTGGTGTTTCAAAGAGGGAAAGGAAACCTTGATTGCTTCGCCATGCAGGTTGGCGTAGGCGGGCAGTCGCGGGGAGCGAGGGCGGCGGAGCGCGCTGCGCTCGGACTCCATCCCCGCAAAAATGGCTTCGTCCCCTGAGACTGCCCCAGCCATCGACGCTCCAAAGAAAATGGATTTCAACGCCACCGGCTCTCCTCCCTCGCCCGCCGCCTATCCCTCGCCCTCCAATTCCTCCTCTGATTCAGGACCATTGCCAAAGTCTCCGCCTCCAACTCCCTCTAACCCACCACCGTCGCCACTTCCCCACGACACTCCAAATGCTTCGTCCCCTGAGAAATCTCCTCCTTCCCCTTCCTCCTCCTCCTCCTCTTCTTCGCCGTCGTCTCCACGTGGCTCTTCCTCTTCGTCTCCGTCGCACAATTCCAAAAATGTCTCGTTCACTCCGCCGACACCCCCTTCCTCCTCAGGTGGTTCCAAGTCCCCATCAGAGAGAAGTCACTCCAAGTCGCCACCGTTTCCGCCCTCGCCGACGACACCGTCATCCGAGAACTCGAGCGAAGAACTGTCTGCTGCGAATCTTTCCACCGTGCTCGGCATCACCTTCGCCGTGGGGGTATTCCTATTTCTGATGATCGTGGGGATGGCGATCTATTTCACCAGGAAGAAGAAGCCCACCAATGGCAGGCACTACCATGATAATCCAGGGTCCAAAGGTGGTTTCTCTCATTCCTCTTTCTTCCTCGCCTGCATTTTCCTTTCTCCCCTCCTCTTAGCCTAGATCTCGTTCTTCGCAATAGTGTGTTTCTAGATCTTCCGCCCACGTTTTATCCTTATCTCCTTTTGAAAATGGTTGAATTACATTGGGCAAGGTGGATCTCTGCCAAGATGGCAAAATGGAGGGGATTACAACGGCGGTGGCGTCTCCCCTCCTCCAGGAGCAGCCCACTCACCCGGCGGAGGGTGGCATCAGTCACCACCTGGGATGATGATGAGCGGCGAAATGAGTGAGCCTTGCACTAGCTACCACGGGGGTCCTCCTCAACCGCCGCCCACGCCCCCAATGGCATTGGGCTTTAACCAGAGCACCTTTACTTACGATGAGCTCGCCGCCGCCACCAATGGCTTCTCGCGGGAGAATCTGCTGGGCCAAGGCGGGTTTGGGTACGTGTACAAGGGCGTGCTCCCCAACCAGAAGGAGATTGCAGTGAAGCAACTCAAGGCTGGGAGCGGCCAAGGGGAGCGGGAATTCCGCGCCGAGGTGGAGATCATCAGCAGAGTGCACCATCGCCACCTGGTCTCGCTTGTTGGATTCTGCATTGCTGGGACGAACCGGATGCTCGTCTACGAGTTCGTCCCCAACGACACTCTTGAACACCATCTGCACGGTAACTTTCAACCTATGTAGCCATCGTATTATGCACCACTGCTGTGTGATTCAGACCATCTTTCGTTCTTCCAAAACATTTACAGTAAATGAAAAGAAATCAAATTACAAAGATAATTCACCATTTGCAGTGCAAGCTCATCCAACAATGGATTGGCCTACCAGGCTCAAGATCGCGATAGGATCAGCCAAGGGTCTCGCTTACTTGCACGAAGACTGTAAGCTGCAACTACAATTCACTCATTCTTCCTCTCCGCTAGCGACTACTTACAGCAATGACATGTAATTGCTTCACAGGTCACCCTCGAATCATCCATCGCGATATCAAGACTGCCAACATTCTTCTCGACAACAAATTTGAAGCCATGGCAAGTCAAATTGAAACTAATCCATGACTTGGTTTCTTTCAGAACAAAATCAGCCTCGGTTGTTGGATACCTTAAATCTGAGTATCTCTCACGTGCACAGGTTGCAGACTTTGGACTGGCCAAGTTGTCTTTGGACACCAACACGCACGTCTCAACTAGAGTCATGGGAACCTTTGGGTAATCGTCGCAACTTGCTCCAAAAGCACATGACGAAGATTCACCTATTCTATATTCTTGATATGAACACTCGACGCAGATACTTGGCTCCGGAGTACGCATCCAGTGGCAAGCTCACCGAGAAGTCCGACGTGTTCTCCTTCGGCGTCATGCTCCTGGAGCTGATCACGGGACGTAGGCCCGTCGACAACCGGTTCTCGGACATGGACGACAGCTTGGTTGACTGGGTCAGTAGTGCATTTCATGCTTGCGGTTTGCTTTGCTTCGTCATTTCGTCAAACACCTTGCTTTCATGCTCGTGGTTTGGTTTGCTTCGTACAGGCGAGGCCGATCGTAGCCCGGGCATTAGCGGAGCGAAACTTGGACGAGCTCGTCGATCGGCGTTTGGGGAACAACTACGAGCCAAGCGAGATGGCTCGCATGGCGGCGTGTGCTGCTGCAAGCGTTCGCCATTCTGCAAGGAGACGCCCAAGGATGAGCCAGGTACGCTGCTGCTATATGGTTTCATTAACCCCGTGTATCAGCTGTAAGTTTGTGGTAAATTCATGACGAATACTCGATCTGAAACAGATTGTTCGAGCATTGGAAGGCGTATCAGTAGAGGACTTAAACGAGGGAGTAAGACCTGGACAAAGCTCCTTGTTCAACTCAAGCTCCGAATTGGATTCAAGCTCAGGCTTGGGCTCAGGCTCATACTCATCCAACATGAGGCGGTTTAGACAAATTGCGCTTGGGAGTGTTGAATTTAGCAACAATTATAGCGGGATTGCAAGCGAGTACGGGCACAACTCGTCCAATTCAAGCAGCTCCGACGGGTCGAACGACAACGGAGGTCAGGGAAAGAGATCGCCCAATGGACTTTAAACACGAGGAGGTAAAGTAAGGATCCTATAACAGATTAAAAGAAGGGAATTAGAGATGTTTGTTTGGGGTCGTTAAATCCATGGATTCGTGGTTTTCTTCAATTTGTTGTATGCCAATACTTATAAATTCTTCAATTTTGGATCAGAGACGATGGAGTGGGCTGCCAAATTGTACATTGGCAGATTGGTGGTATCGTGTCGTATGCCTAAATGAAGCCATTATTTATGGAATCAGGTGTGGTTGTCTTGGAGAATGCTATTAATTGGATACAAATCTTATGCAGAAGATCCTCAAGACCATATGTCCCTTCCCCTCATCTCATTTTGATCGATTGTGACTTCCTGTTGAAAGAAAATAGAAATATTATGATGGCGAGTTCTATGAGCTAATTCTTGGAATATATAACCATTATAATTGAATGGTTAACGTGTTTCACGTTATAAGGATTAATTGCTAAACACATTACAAAAGAATGAAAGATTTAACTCATCACAGAGTTCATAATTAATCGGGCAGCCAAAAATCGAAAGTTCAGGGCGTTTTCTTATTATTTTTGTATATTTATACTAGATTTTTATATATTAATATTAGATTTTTATGTATTTATACCAGATCTTCACCCTAACTTTAATATATTTCGTGTTATGTGAATTTGCAATAGTAAATATTAAAGGAGCATCATATAGTAGTAGTTTGTGGCTTTTGGAACTGTTGTTCCTAGTACTGCCACTTATCCATGATTATTCTAGTTGTCAGTCTCGATCTGCTTCTTTTTGCTCAAAGAATTACATAGTTCCCTTTCTTTGGTGCAATTACAGGCTGAAGTTTTGGGTATTGATCCAAGGGAGGTTGATGTACCTGCTGTTGGTGGTCATTTAGGAGTCACTATATTACCTCTATTATCACAGGTTGGATGTTTCACTATTAAGTTCTAAGAACTGTATTAAAAATCCTTCAAAAGCCCATTACATTTCAAAAGTTCCCCTTGTGTTAAGAAAAGGGGAATTAGAAGCTATAGGCATACAAAGTACTTTTTTTTATAAAAAAAATATTAGCTCTATTTTAGGAATTTAGAACTACCTCTTCTTTAGTTTACAATAAAACCTTTTTAATCTCCATCACCTTTACTTTTTAATAATTAGGAAAAAAATAATAAGAAAAAGTTGTCATAAAGAAGCGATCAAGTGACACACCACTTCAACCAAGAGATAGCTCTTTTGATGCTGAAGTATATGAGTCAACCAACTTGTCACGTGCGTAGTAAAATATTACATTAAAAATAAAGTTATTAATTTTTAATTGGATTTTTCAAATTCCAAATGCCAACTGCCATGTCTTTTTAGTTAGTATATATAAAAATATAATTATATAATTATAATTATTCTAAAAAGGATGATTTCTTGATTTAATAATATATATTTAAAGTACTTTTTTAAATATAATATAATTTTATTTTTTTCTTTCACTTGAGATTAAATCCCTAATGCAACAATTGTTTCAATGCAAATCTTAAAGTTATTATATTTAAGTAAAGCGCAGAGACATTTTCATATTAATTAAAAAAATAAAAATATATATAAATTCACAATCAGAATTGAATTTTAATTTAAAGATCAACAGGTGATGGGATATTTGTTTATTTGAAAAATATGCATTAGTAAATTACAAGAAGCTTTTATTATTTGTTTTGTTAAGTCAGAAATTTATAAAAGTTTATAAAAAGTACTCACTCAAGCATTTGTAGTCCAACAGTTAGCATAATTGCCTTCCAACCAATAGACCCGGGTTCGACTCCCACAAATTCATGTTTTTAACTGTTTTATTGATTTGAATTCTTTTGCAAAAATATATGAAAAATATACTTTTCGACTCCATAAATTTGTTTACAATACAATTTGTCATCTATGAGTTAAGATTTTGTTGATATTACATGAATTTTATAATATTTCAAATTATCAATTTATTTTATCTCATAGATATGTGAAAATGAACAATAATTCTTTCAAATTTGGATTTTCTAGATGGGAACTATGTGCCTTTTCAATCTTAGCTAGCGTCAAAAAACAATGAAAGAATCTTAGATTATTTTCTAACTAATTATATTGCACGCTTGTGCGGAAAAAGATTTAATTTAGATAATTTCAAATTAGTAGGGCTTTTTTTAAGAAATTTCATGTTATGTTGACAATACTTTTTGACATGTCTAAATCAAGAGCACGTTACATGGTAATGACATCAACTTTACACTCTGTTTACATTCAAAAGTCATTTTTTTTATTTAAATGAAATATCCAAACTTATTTATATTTCAATTATATACTTTGTCACTATCCGTTATTTTTAACTAATAAAATTATTTTTTAGTTATTTGATCAGAATATTGTTTTACTCTCTCTCTCTCTCCTCTGTCTAAGAATAAATTTTTATTTTAAAAATTAATTTTATATTTCAAAAATAAGATAAAATATATTTTTAGATGAAAATATTATTGCTGTATTCTAAAAATAAAATTATTTCAAATTATTAAACATTATAAAGTTTGGTATAAGTTAATTGGACACGTCCAACACTAAGCTCATATCATCTGATGATGAACTCCTAGTGTATGCGTGTTAAGAAACATAGTTCTTCAGTATAATGAATCAAATTTCGACTAATCTAAAGATTTTTTTTTTTGTTTTTTTTGTTCTTGCTTTTGAGTAGCTTCTTACTTCACTTTGTACAAAGGAAAAAAAAGATATATAAGAGAAATATAAATTCAATAATATATCGATCAAACTCTATCTTCTTAATCCACATCCAAACATACTAACATTAATCTAACTCACTCCTAATTGATTAAATAGCCACATTTTGTAGAAAAAATAATTTGATTATAAAGATTTAAACAATCCTAAGAAAATTGAAATAGGATGAAAATAATCACACAATTTTAAATTTTTACATTCTTTTTTTTAGGTTTTTGGTTGCTTGATGTGGTGATTTTTTGCTCTTATACTTTTTTTTTAGAACATAGGGTTACAAGCAATGACTTCATATTCATGTCAACTATCCCTTCCCCGCATAATCTAGGGTCAAAATGGTATTAAGAACAATATTGTAGCCTTCACATAAATTTGATAGCTCATGAGGAGTAGTGTTATGGAAGTGACTGATGAATGAGGGGAAGCAAACGTTGAAAAAATCAACAAGAGATGGAGAGAAAAACCAAATAGTGGGGAAGTAGCTAAAGAGAAGCAAGAGATGGGAAGAGCATCCAAAGATAGGTAGAAAAGTGTAGTTAAAGAGAAGCAAGTAATAAGCGAATTCATTGTTAAAGAAAGCACTTCTAGACATATACCGAGAAAATCAATATGGTCTTGAAGCATCATTTTGTTGAAGGCAAAAAAGAAAACAAATAATGATAATTATTATAATAATTAATTATTTATTTATCCCTTAATTAATTAATTAATTAGTTGATTAATTAATTAATTAATTTGTTCAAAATTATAAATTAAACTGCAATGGTGAAATGTGGAGATGTAAAAATAATAATAATAAAAAAAAGAAATCATCGTGGGAGCCTTCAAACATAAAAAAACAATAATAAGAATTTTTTTTTTAATGAAGAAAAATAGCAAAGTAATCGTGGCAATGAATTAAAAAAAAAAAGAAATTGAGGAGTTACTCTAAGCATGCGACAAAGAAAAATCATCTATTTTTAGAGAAAGATGCATGGTACAAAAGAAATATGGAAAGAAAAAATAAAATAAATAAAACAAGCTATGACTTGTAAAGAGGGAGCAAATTTCTATTCTTGGAGAAATGTGCCCACGTATATAGGCATGAGAAAAATAAAATAATAAAAAAAGGTGCAGCCATGATATTCTATAGGAGAAGGTGGCCGCATGCCTCTGTCAAAAATAGCAATGAAAAAGATTATCAAAACACAAGAAGAGAAATAAAATGGGAGCTATTCGACGAGGAGAGGATTATGCTAAACCTCTCTCTCGACTACCATTCAAGCAAAAAAGCTTCCTATGCAAGAAGATAGGAGATATAGAAAAGTGAAGATTAAGAACTTCTAGAACCTAAGGACTTTCTAGAAGATCAGAGAAGCGGAAAGATTAAGGACTTCTAGAACCTAAGGATTTTGTAGAACATCAAAGATAAATCCTCAGCAACAGTCACATGCTATGTGACAAGTTTTTGCTAGGGTATGTGAAAAGAGAAGAAGGGTGTTGCTTGATGCATAAAAAAAAAAGAACAGGCTGCTATCATTTATATAGTTTTGGTTGGAAACCATGTAAGAAAAGGGCTCAGCTTCGGCTGGGAAGTATGTAAAATCGGAACTGTTAAATCAGAGTTCAAGTTTGAATACAGACGTAAACAAATTTTTGGGTCACAATTCGATAAGTGGATCATAGAGTACTCATCCTACGCTCGGCGTCGCGAACTCAAATCCTACACTCGACGCTGCTTCTTCAATGATCTTCCTATAAATCCAAGCAACTGATCGATGCCAAACTCCAGCCAGGCCCTCTCCTAGAATGTGCGCATCAGTGCACAAAAAGCCAGATGGCCGGATCACCAGAACCGAATGGTTTTTCTAGTCACGAACACCTTGGAGTTTTTTCCTCATCGAATCTAACATCCACCGGTCGGATCGAGCCAAAACTCCATCCACACCCTCTCCTTGAGTATGCGCACTGGCAGGCAAGACGCTCCAGCCATCCGACGGCCAGATCGTCGGAATAGAAAGTTTTTACGGCGATCGCTTACATCCTTTCTTCCAGCCACAGATGCATTTGATTTCCTTGCCGTGCATGTCATCCAGCCATCGGATCGTTTCAAAACTTTGTCCACACCCTCTCCACCAGTGTGCGCACTGATAGACAGAAGGATCTGTCCATCAGAAGACCAAATCGCAGGAATCGAACAAATTTCCAGTGACCCCTGTTTTCGTCTCTGTTCGGACGAAAATCGGTTCGGCAATGACTGATGACACCGAAATTTATAGCAAATTTATTGCCATTTCATTAGTGTTTTTGTGTCATATTCATAAACTTTGTTTATTTTTATGTCTTTTTTTATAAATATTTGCGGAATCTACACTCTTTTTGGTTTTTAATGATTTTCAGGCAAAAAGGCATGATTTTCAGTCGATTTTAAGCAATCCAAATGCATGGATGAATTCACAACATCAAGAGGAGATCACACATCAAATTTTAAGAGAATTAGAACCACGAACCAAAATACGGCAGGGCCGTAATCTATATTACGGTACCGTATTTTCGTACACTACCGTAATATCATAGCACTGCCGTAATTTGAGGAGTTTTTCATCAGAAAGTTTCATAAAAATTATGGTACTGCCGTAAGAATTTACACGGGCCGTAATCTGTAGCGCCTTCAGACCAGAGACATTCACTGAAATTACGGCACTGCCATAAACCATTTTACGGTGCCGTAATTTCAAGACGTTTTCGACCAGAGAGTTCAGCCAATTTTACGGCACCGCTGTAAACCATTTTACGGTGTCATATTTTCCAGAGATTTTGAATCAGAGAACGCGACCGATTTTACGGCAATACCGCAACATATTACACTACCGTAATTCTAATCTTAAACGCGACTTCCACGTTCGATTTTGAAGCCCAATTCTTCCGGAGATGATAGCGGATGATCCAGGCCATTAAATTCGAAGCCGTAAGAAGAAGAAGGGAGGTCGGAATGACGAGAAGGAGAGGACACCGAAAACCCCAATTTTCATCCACAATATAGGGAGAAATCGAGTTTATAGCTGCCGCCTAGGGTTTCGCCACCGGGAAGAACACAGTGCATCTCCGGTCATGAAATTGAAGGTGAAGCTACGCCTAGAAGAGGAGAACACACCCCAGAAGTTTCAGAGCGAAAGGAAATCAATTGGAGGAGAAATCGAAGAAGAGGAAGGCACCGCCACTGTTCATCGACGCTCTTATATTACAGCCGTGGTGTGTTTTCTTGAACTCTCTTTTCTCTTTGATTTTCGATCTTTTGAAACCATGGATTATTGTAACTCTTCTACCATGTTAGCTTAGCCTTTTTTATGGGACATGGGGGAGTCATTCCCTTTGATTTTCTTAATGACTAGATAACTTCTACTTTCATCATGATAATTCTATTCTGATAATTCTACTTATGTGATTATGGCTCTAACATTCTCCTTAGTTTACTTATTGTCATCATGATTTGGAGTTTTCGCAATATAGATTGAAAAGTGATTTGCTTGAGAACTTGGAACCCTGAAATTGAATAATAGGAACTCACCGTAAGAAATTAGGTTAAGTTCTTATTTATTGATTTTAGTAATTTAATTGCCATGTTGATAATTATGAACCTAGGATTGAGTTATTGTACCAAACGTGGAGATCTTGCACGAAAGTGAAGATCGGAACATTGGAGAACCATAGGTAGAACTTCTGTTGAGACTGGGATGCACGAAAGAGATCCTTGAGATTCCACTCGAGACGATCAACTTAGAATTCGGATGCACGAAAGTGATCCTTGAGTTCTTCGCTTGAAGATTTACTTATCGTTAGCTTGGGATAAATCTTGCACGAAAGCGAAGATTGGTCCCTGCATGATTATCTGCACGAAAGTGAGATAACCCCTTTAAAAAGTAAATTCTGTCTTTATCATGATAGAATTCGATTGATGAACATCTATACATATCTAGTCATGAAAATTAAAGTGAATAAAACCCTAGTCCCAGTTTCTCTCTGATAAATCTTTTCGTGTGCTTGACTTTTATTCGACTGCCTAGATAGTAAGAAATCAATTATTCGGTACTTGACAACATATGTCTTTGTGGGTTCGATATCTTAATTATTACTTCGAGTATTCGTACACTTGCGGACACAACAAGCTTGGTAACATAACAAGTTTTTGGAGCCGTGTCAGGGAGTGACAAAGTCCCTGTACGCCAAACAACGAGTTTGGCCGCGACACCAGAAATAAGTTTTTGACTACCTACTTGTTGGGATACAACAAGTTTTTGGCGCCATTGCTGGGAACCTTAGTTTTTGTCAACATTGAAGATATTAAAAGTATTGCTAGACTAGGTTTTATTTACTTCTGTTTTTGCTAGGTTTTTATTTTTTATTATTTTTTGTTTTCTTGAAATCACTTGATCTATCTACTTTGCATGCGCAGGAGCCTTAGATCAGGACCTCTTGTACCTTTTGATCCTGAAATTAACAAAACGCTTATAGTGCGTAGGAAGTTGAGACTTGAAGAGAATTCATAAGAGACACAACAGGAGGAAGTTATAGTCATGGCAAATACCCAGAAATCACTTAGGGACTATGCAGCCCCTAATCCACAAGAAATTCACTCTAGTATTGCTAGACCTGTCATTGAGGCTAACAACTTCGAAATCAAGCCTGCTTTTTTCTCTATGATTCAACAGAACCAGTTTGGAGGATCTCCTCTGGAAGATCCAAACCAACACCTTGCATTATTTTTAGAACTTTGTGATACTATAAAGATTAATGGAGTTTCTAACGATACACTGAAATTGAGATTGTTTTCTTTTTCTCTTAGGGACCAAGCATGATCATGGCTTCAATCACAACCTGTCGGTACCTTTACAGCATGGGAACAGCTATCAAATTCATTTCTGATGAAATATTTTTCACCAAGCAAGACAATACAATTGAGAAATCAGATCACAAGCTTTTAACAGAAAGATGGAGAATCATTCAGCGAGGCATGAGAGTGGTTCAATGATTTACAATGGAAGTGCCCTCACCATGGCCTTGAAGAATGGGTTTTACCTCATACTTTTTATAACGGTTTGCTCTATAATACCAGACTAACTGTTGATGCTGCTGCAGGAGGAGCTCTTATGAGCAAAACTATAGATGCTGCTTTCAAGCTGCTGGAGGAGATGGCTCTTAATCATAATCAGTGGACTTCTAAGAGAGGAGTACTTTATAGACCTTCTCAAGGTGAGAACGAGAATAATGGATGGCGCACCTTAGCAGAGAAGGTAGACTCTTTGTGCAACAGGTTCGATTCTTTTAAGATGCAAACTGCTGTTATTTCTTCTATTATTTTTGATATATGTGGTAATGATGGTCATATTTCTGAGAATTGTAGAGTTATTGCTAGTTAGGGTAGAACCACTGATCCTTACTCTAGTACTTATAACCCTGGATGGAGAAATCACCTCAATCTTTCTTGGAAAAATAATAATTATGTAGGGGGACAAAATGAAAACAAAGGATATCAAAGGCCAAACCCTAATCAAAGTCAAAATCAAAATCAAAATTCAAATCAGAATTCTAACATTGAGTCCATGCTTGAAAAGATGGTGGCTAATCAAAATCAGTTCATGCAAAATAAAAATAAGGAAATTGAAGATCTTAAGGAAATGGTTAGTCAATTAGCTTCACAAGTAGGATCTTTGACAGCCCATAACAAAATATTAGAAAATCAAATTGCACAACAAGCTAGTAGTTCTTACAGACCCCCAGGAAAATTGTCTGCTAAACCTGAAATAAACCCTAGGGAGCACTGTAATGCTATTATCACTAGAAGTGGGAAACAATTAGAAGAACCAAAAGGGAAAGTTAAGGATAATGAAAAGGAGCCTATTGATGATCATGATGATGAGTTAGAATTAGAAAAATCTTCTGAACATGAACAAACCCAAAATTGTTTGCCACCTCAAAAAGGTGATGAACCAAAAGGGGATGTGCCATGTAAGGAAGATAATTCTAAATCTAGTTTACCTCCACCCTATAGGCCACCAATACCTTTTCCACAAAGGTTAGTTCAAAATAAGTTAGACAAACAATTTGGCAAATTTCTTGAAGTTTTGAAAAAGCTTTACATTAACATCCCTTTTACTGAAGTTATTTCTCAAATATCATCTTATGCTAAGTTCTTGAAAGAGATATTGTCTAACAAAAGAAAATTAGATGACTATAGTACTTGCACTGTAACTTTAACTGAGGATTGTAATGCCATTATACAGAACAAATTGCCACCAAAACTAAAGGATCCAGGTAGCTTCTTTATACCTTGTTCTATTGGCACTATGGCTTTTGACCGAGCTTTATGTGATTTAGGTGCTAGCGTGAGTCTAATGCCTCTATCTATTTGTAGGAAACTAGACATTGGAGAGCTTAAACCTACATCTATATCTTTACAGCTTGTGATTCATCGGTAAAGTATCATGTAGGTATATTAGAGAATGTTCCAATCAAGGTAGGAGAATTTTTTATTCCTGCAGATTTTATAGTTTTAGACATGGAGGAAAACCATAAAAATCTCATAATTCTTGGTAAACCATTGTTAGCCACTGCTGGAGCACATATAGATGTAAAAAGGGGGAAAATTATTTTTGATATTTGTGGGAAAACTATTGAATTTGATCTTACTGATTCCTTGAATAAACTGTCATACTTTGGATCATGTTGTAGTGTTGACATAGTTAATGATGAAATTTATAATATTCATAGTTTATTTGATGAAACCTCAAATTTTGAAACTAATAATTTTTCTGAGGATGTTGATGAAGGATTACAGGAAAGGAGAGATGAAATTTTTGAGAAGAAGAAGAAGAAGATCTAAGTTGATTGATAAGGGAAAGATGATCTTGAGTAAATTTGGAGACTGTTTCAAGGCTGAGCCTTATGTGATTCAAAGTGATGCCCAACCTAAAGGAAAATCAAAGCGGCAATTGAGGAATTCACTATCAAATCCGAGTGCAAAAGGGTCATGCTGACGACCTTTAAATTAGCGCTTCTTGGGAGGCAACCCAAGCTTTCTAACCTTTATTTATTTTCTTTTCTTTTAATTTTTTACTTAGAACTAATTTTTCTTTTATTTTTGTAGGTAAAACAAGATTTGGTGCAAATTACGGCACTACCGTAATGTATATTACGACACCATAATTTTCGTCCGTTTTCGACTAGAGAGTTATGACGAAATTACAGTACTGCCATATATTTTAACACGGTACTGTATTTTGTGGCCGAAATCTTTCCGAGAGCATTACTAATTTTACGGCATTACCGTAAGGAGTTACACGAGCGTATTTTCGCGAGATTTTCTGACGAAAGTTTTTGAAGTTTACTCCGAAATTATGGTAGTACCGTAATATATCTTACGGGCATAATTTTTAAGTTTTCAAAAAAAAAATCGCTGGTTGATTTTACGGTGGTACCGTAAACTTTTACACAGTACCGTATTTTTGAGCAAGTTTTCACTAGAGAGATTCCTGAATTTTACGACTCTGCCGTAAGATATTACATGGCCATAATTATAATTCTGGCACGCCTGTGCCGTTTTTAGGGTTTATAGGCCGTATTTTAGGGTTTCATGCTCGTTCTCACTCGTTTTTGCGCCGACTTCACACCTCCGACCTTCTCCGACCACCAGAGCACGCCAACGACTCTTCCCATCCGGTTATTGCTGTCGATTGGGTACCCTCTTCACTTATTTTTTTGATTTTGGCGAGTTTACACGATTTTCGCCCTTTCACTCGTTCTTCCTCGTTTCTGATTCGTTTTGAGAGATTTTGTTTGCATTTGATTCTTAGAAGATAGGCGACCCTTCCTAGTTAGATTGTAGAGTTTTTGGACTGATTTGTGGAGTGTATTGAGCGAGATTGTGTTTGAATGACAGTTTTCCACCCTGTTTTTCACCTAGTTTTCTGCTGTTCTGTTTTTTATGAAAAATTTCTTGAGTTTGAGCTATGATTTAACTGACATTATCTGTAAACATTGCTGAGATTGAATCACTATATTGCTATATGGTGCATTGAACATGTAGTTTACAGCTTGTTACTTGAGATGGCACCAAGAATAAAATCTATATTTCCAAGAAGGAAAGGGAAGGCCCCAGCTGAATCTTCCCAACCTCATAATCCACATGGTATTATCTTTAGGAATGAGATGCAAGAAACAAGGTATAATCAAATTCTAGAAAGGAAGGTTATCAATACAAAGTACGCTGATAAGAGGACTTTAGAGGCTTTGGGATTATATGAGGATGTGCCGTGGATGTTTGATCGCATCAAAGCCAAGAAAATTTTTCAGATGACTCCACCCACTTATTTGCCACTAGTCCTGGAGTTTATGAGCAGTCTGATCATAGACTTGAAGGAGTATTCAAATGGCCCTGCAGAAGGAGAGATTACATTCAGACTTGCTAATGAAGAAAGAAAACTCACACTGAAAGAGATTAGGACTATATTTGATTTGAGTACTGATGGATACACTCAGATGCCCTTGGGATTCATTGAGGGCATATTTTGGAATCAGATTACTGATGAGAGTCATTTCTATGCTGTTTCTGCCAGAGCTTCAAAGATTATGAATCCATGTATTAAGTATACACATAGGGTGCTTGCACATACTGTATTTGGAAGAGGCGATAGTGACGGCATGGTCCGTCAAGGTGAGTTATATTTTCTCTGGGGTATGCTGAATGGATTTACTATTGATGTGGCTTTCTTCATGATGAAACATATGGATAAAGTTGCTAGGGCGAAGAGGGGCGCCGTAGTGACAGGAGGACTGATTACTCCTATAGCCTAGTATTTAGGAGTGGAGCCCTATGGGATAGAACTTGCAAAGGGGAATGCAAGGCTCGATCTTGAGTCTTGCATGGCTATGAAGATGATTGTGAGAGAAGGGGATGCATTTTGTTTGGTCCTTGGACCAAATGTCCCTATTCTACCTTTACCCCACACTGAGAAGACCATAGTCAGAGACAGAGCCAATTAGAAATGATCTCCGAGCACCGCCGAGGCAGCTTATACACCACCACTTGACACTGTTCCACCGCCACCCACAAGGGGTGGAAGAGGTGATCCTTTTGGTGTGGAGTCACCCCAGCACGCTACAGATTCTTCTCACCCTGCTAGTGACTCTTCACACAGACCTAGAGGAGGATTTCCTAGTGCCCACGATCCAAGATTCCAGGCTCTATCTGCACAGATGTATAATCAGGAGCGCCGCATAGATAGGATGATTGACTCTATGGGGAGGGTGACTGAGTCTCTTGGGCACATCCACTAGGATGTAGAGAGATTGAACAATCATATGGAGGACATGGGAAACTTCCTCTATGATCACTTTGGATATGAAGACCACAGGAACTATGGCTATTACGGTGATCAAGGAGATTAACCACACTACGATCTTATGGATGCAGCTGCAAGGGATGCTGAGGCTACACACCCTGATGATGAGGAGTAGATGCTTTGTGAGTATCATCTTCCCTTCTTGCTATTTTATTCTCCCTATCTTATTGATATCACATGTTTTTGAAGGGAAGGATGATTTCTCTACACTTGTGCCCATCAGCGCTATTCTACTTTACACGCCTATATTCTTATATTTTCGATATGGTTGTATAATGATATTCTGCTATTGATGATCTATTTCGATATGGTTGTACTGCACATGATTATATTTTTGATATTTTGATATACCATGTTGATATTTGATGATAATGAGTATATTTTTGATTGATGAGATTTATGGCCTCGATCTATTTTGAAAATAATGTTGATGATTTGTTTGACTCTTATTGATAATGATGAATGAATCCAAAACTTGTGAATAAGTCTAGACCTATCATGCCGAATTTATTTCTCTTATGCATATCTACTTTTGAAGTTTTTCATTGGTTAATGAGTGAAATTTTAGGGAGATATGTTATTTGAGAAATTTAATTTGAAAGTGAAGCTACTTTTTGGATAAAATCAGCATATGAGTATGATTCTTGAATTGATATCACTTGATTAGTCTAATTGATGTTTGATTTATTTTACTATTTGTTGGGAAGAAAGAATTCAAAGTCCAAAAATAGTGAGTGACTCCCCTACTTGGCACTGTGTAAAATTGACAGTGATACCAAAGGACATGGGTTGAAGTCTGAAAAGGAAAAAATGATGAGAGGAATCAATTCACATTAACTCCGCTGTCTTTGGTAAAATTATTTCTACTAAAAAGACATGAGTTCTATTACACTGACTATGTGGTCAAGTGTACTCTAATTTCGTCACCAGAAAAAAGGTGATAATCGAATTAGAGAATGTGAATGATGCAAAAAGAATAAAAAAGGTGTATCTATGTGGGTACATGTCATTCAAAAAAAAAGAAAGAAAATTTGAGTGAAAAAGATTTTGGATATCCTATTCCTGTAAACAAAAGCATGATAGATTTAAATTGAAAATTAGGGAAAATCATGAGATTGAGATTCTATGTTTTGTAGCAAAGTTTTATTTGATAAAGTTGTGGATCTTGAGAATTTAATTCAAAAGATGATATGTCTATTTAAAATTTTATGAGTCAATTGATGGAAATTTTTCATTAGTGATTGTATGTTAGAAATTTATTTTTTTTTCACGAGAAAGTCTATGCCTATGAACAAACTTTGAAAAATTTTAGTTTTTGCTTGAGGACAAGCAAAGTTTGAGCCTTATGTGTTTGATGACACTGAAATTTATAGCAAATTTAGTGCCATTTCATTAGTTTTTTTGTGTCATATTCATAGACTTTGCTTATTTTTATGCCTTTTTATCAATATTTGCGGAATCTATACTCTTTTTAGTTTTTAATGATTTTCAGGCAAAAAGGCATGATTTTCAGTGGATTTCAAGCAATCCGAATGCATGGATGAATTCACAACATCAAGAGGAGATCACACATCAAATTTTAAGAGAATTAGAGCCACGAACCAAAATACGGCAGGGCCGTAATCTATATTACGATATCGTATTTTCGTATGCTGCCGTAATATCAGAGCACTGCCGTAATTTGAGGAGTTATTCATCAAAAAGTTTCATGAAAATTACAGTATTGTCGTAAGAATTTACACGGGTCGTAATCTGTAGCGCCGTAAACCATTTTACGATGCCGTAATTTCCAAACGTTTTCAACCAGAGAGTTCAGCCAATTTTACGGCACCGTCATAAACCATTTTATGGGTGTCATATTTTCCAGAGATTTTGAATCAGAGAACGCGACCGATTTTATGGCAGTACCGTAACATATTACACTGCCATAATTCTAATCTTAAACGTGACTTCCACATTCGATTTTGAAGCCTGATTCTTCCGGAGATGATGGCGGATGATCCAGGCCGTTAAATTCGAAGTCGTAAGAAGAAGAAGGGAGGTCGGAACGACGAGAAGGAGAGGACACTGAAAACCCCAATTTTCATCCACCATACAGAGAGAAATCGAGTTTATAGCCGCCGCCTAGGGTTTCGCCACCGGGAAGAACACAGTGCATCTCCGGTCATGAAATTGAAGGTGAAGCTATGCCTAGAAGAGGAGAACATGCCCAAGAAATTTCAGAGCGAAAGGAAATCAATTGGAGGAAAAATCGAAGAAGAGGAAGGCACCGCCACTGTTCATTGACACTCTTATGCAAATTACGGCTGTAATTTATATTACAGCCGTAGTGTGTTTTCTTGAACTCTCTTTTCTCTTTGATTTTTGATCTTTTGAAACCATGGATTATTGTAACTCTTCTACCATGTTAGCTTAGACTTTTTATGGGATATGGGGGAGTAATTCCCTTTGATTTTCTTAATGACTAGATAACTTCTACTTTCATCATGATAATTCTATTCTGATAATTCTACTTATGTGATTATGGCTCTAACATTCTCCTTAGTTTACTTATTGTCATCATGATTTGGAGTTTTCGCAATATAGATTGAAAAGTGATTTGCTTGAGAACTTGGAACCCTGAAATTGAATAATAGGAACTCACCGTAAGAAATTAGGTTAAGTTCTTATTTATTGATTTTAGTAATTTAATTGCCATGTTGATAATTATGAACCTAGGATTGAGTTATTGTATCAAACGTGGAGATCTTGCACGAAAGTGAAGATCGGAACATTGGAGAACCATAGGTAGAACTTCTGTTGAGACTGGGATGCACGAAAGAGATCCTTGAGATTCCACTCGAGACGATCAACTTAGAATTCGGATGCACAAAAGTGATCCTTGAGTTCTTTGCTTGAAGATTTACTTATCGTTAGCTTGGGATAAATCTTGCGCGAAAGCGAAGATTGGTCCCGGCATGGTTATCTACACGAAAGTGAGATACCCCATTTAAAAAGTAAATTCTGTCTTTATCATGATAGGATTCGATTGATGAACATCTATACATATCTAGTCATGAAATAAAGTGAATGAAACCCTAGTCCTAGTTTTTCTCTAATAAATCTTTTCGTGTGTTTTTTTATCATTGCTTGACTTTTTATTCGACTGCCTAGATAGTAAGAAATCAATTATTCGGTACTTGAAAACATATGTCTCTGTGGGTTCGATATCTTAATTATTACTTCGAGTATTCGTGCACTTGCGGACACAACAAGCTTGGTAACATAACAAGTTTTTGGAGTCGTGTTAGGGAGTGACAAAGTCCCTATACGCCAAACAACGAGTTTGGCCGCGACACCAGAAATAAGTTTTTGTCTACCTACTTGTTGGGATACAACAATGACTCAGTGCCGGCCGGCGGCCAGAGTCCGGCGTGATGTAGGGAGACTTCATGCCGAAGTGTGCGAGCGGCGGACGCCGGATGGCAAGCGGCGGATGGACGATGTCGGGCGACGGAAGATGAAGATGCACGTTACGTGTGTAATCAGATTTTTATCTAATCCAATGGCCAAATTTTATCAAGAGCTAATCCGACGACTCAGATCAAATTTAAAGATTAAACAGTCCAGATTTAATCACTTAAAGATCGACGGCCAAAATTGACTTACATGAATCTCAGCGAATCAGAGAGCTTCCAAAATAATCCAAGTATCAATCCTTACTAAGTAGGATTTTATCTTTCCAAATCTGCCTTCCAATTTTTAATCACAAATCTAGATCTAAGTAGATTTGCAAATTAAACCTTCAACGGCTAGGATTAATTCGCACAAATCTTAGCCAATCGGATGACTTCCGAAATGATCAGAATATCGATCCTTACTCATCTGAGTCAGTTCTTTCTAAATCCACCCTTGGATTTTCGATCAGAGATGCGGATCAAAATAAATTGATGAATTGAAATATTCAACGGCTAAGATTAATTGGCACAAAGCTCAGACAATCAAACGACCTCCGATGCGATCCAAATATTGATCCTTACTCAATTGGATCAAATCTATCTAGATCCACCCTTGGATTTTCGATCAGAGCTCTGGATCATAGCAGATCGACGAATTGAAATATCAACGGTTGATATAACTCACAAAAAATCAAAGCCAATCAGACGGCTTCCGATGCGATCCAAATGTTGATCACTACTCAATTAGATCAGAGCTATCTAGATCCACCCTTGTATTTTCGATCAGAGACTTGGATCTTAGCAGATCTATGAATTGAAACATCAACGGCCGAAATTAATTCATCTAAATCTCAGCTAATCGGATGACATCCAAAGTGATCCGAATGTTGATTCTTACTCATTTGGGTCAGATCTATCCAGATCCACTTTCATATTTTCAATCAAAAATCTGAATCTAAGCTGATATGCGAATCAATTTTTCAACGGCTAAGATTGATTTACACAAATCTCAGCAAATTGGATAGTTCTCAGAATGATCCGAATATCGATCCTTGCTCATCTGAGATAGATATTTCCAGATCTACCGTCAGATTTTCGATCAGAAATCTAGAGCTAAGCCGATCTGTGAATCAAGCTTTCAAACGACTAAGATTGATTTGCTCAAATCTCAGCCAATCGGATAATTTTTGAAATAATCTGAATATTGATCCTTACAAATTTAGACCAGATCTTTATAGATCCACCTTCGGATTTTTGATCAGAAATCCGGATCAAAGCAGATATGCGAGTCAAACTTTCAACGGTTGAAATCAACTCATCCAAATCTCAGCCAATCAGACGACTCTCAAAATAATCCAAGTATTAATCCTCACCAAATCCGATCTAATCTTTCCAGATCCACTCTCAGATTTTCGATCAAAAATTTGGATCAAAACAAACTGCTGAATTGAAATATGAAGCTAACATTAATTCACCCAAATCTCTGCCAATCGAATAGCTCTCGAAATGATCCGAATATTGATCCTTACTCATCTGAGTCAGATCTTTCCAGATCCATCTTCGGATTTTGAATCAGAGATCCGGATCAAAGCAGATCTGCAAATCAAACTTTCAATGGTTGAAATTAACTCGCCCAAATCTCAACCAATCAGATGGCTCTCGAAATGATCCAAGCACCAATCCTTACCAAATCAGATCTGGTCTTTCCAAATTCACCTTTGGATTTTCGATCAGAGATTTGGATCTAAGAAGATATGCGAATAAAAGCTCTCAATGACTGAAATTTATTTACCCGAATCAAAGCCAATTGGATGGCTTCTAAGATGATCAGAATATTGATCCCAGCTCATTTGGATCATATCTTTCCAGATCCACCCTCGGATTTTCGATCAGAGATTTGGATCTAAGTAGACCTGTGAATCAAGCTTTCAACGGCTGAAATTGATTTACCCGAATCTAAGCCAATCGGATGACTTCTGAAATGATCCGAATATTGATCCTTATAAATTTGGATAAGATCTTTCTAGATCCGAACTCCAATTTTCAATCAGAGATCCAGATCAAAGCAAATTTATAAATCATTTACCAAATTTTGAATGTTTGGTCCCACGACTTATTCATCCAAACATTGAACGCTTGACCCATCGGCTCGTTTCCTCAATTTCGAATGCTTGGCCCATTGGCTCGTTCAACTAAATTCTGAACGTTTAGCCCCACGGCCCGTTCATCAACTTAACTAAATTTCGAATGTCTGGCCCTCATGGCTCGTTCATCAACTTAACCAAACTTTGAACGCCTAGCTCATTGGCTCGTTTACTCAATTTCGAATAATTAGCCCAAGGGCCCATTCGCCCAAATTTTGAACGCTTAGCTCATTGGCTCGTTTGCCCAAACTTTGAACACTTAGCCCATCGGCTCATTCACCCAAATTTTGAACTTGAACGCTTGGCCCATTGGCTTGTTCACCTCAATTCTGAATGATTGGTCCCACGACCCATTCACCTAAATTTTGAACGTTTGTTCCCGCGACCCATTCATCCAAACTTTGAATGCTTGACTCATTTGCTTGTTCATTCAAATTCTGAATGATTGGTCCCACGACCCATTCACCCAAATCTTGAACGTTTGGTCCCACGATCTGTTCATTCGCCCAAACTTTGAATGCTTGGCTCAATGGCTCGTTCAGTCTTGAGAGTATACTCTTATAATGAAATCATAAACTCTGAATGACATTATTCTTTCAACCTTTTTGTCTTTACTCTGTTATATGTTATAAATCTCTTAATCAAAAGTTCCCTAAGCTCCTTAGGGGTAATTAACAATGAATGCTTGCGTTCATTAGAAACTAGAACCTACTAAAACAAAAAAGCCTTATAATTTATAAAGTAAATTTGAAACGATTGCACAATTTTTTTTAATATTTTAATTTACATTAAAATACAACAAAAAATGAGCCAACAAATTCATCTCATAACACTTTGCTTTTTCTCCTATTACCTCATCTTGCTTAGGTATATTATACTCCCTAGTAGGATGGAGCACCCACTACCTCTAAGTTTGTTATGCCCTCGCCACCTCGCACGTAGCTTACAATATATGCAATGACGGGTCTCCACTCATGGGTGAGCCTCATGTGTATGTGAAATAGATTAGAAGACTATCTACTTGATCCAAAAAAAATGAAAAAAAGAAAATCTCTTTCAATCTTTCATTGACCTCTCTTTTGTTAACCTCTATCCTATCCTTTATTTCTAGAAAATGCTGAGATAGAGTATTCTTGATGATGAGAATACTTTTTGTGTAATAAATTCATCTCCATTCTATCTCGTCACATCGTTTGCTCTATTCTCCAACTTATGTGGAATGCTTCTCCTTTCCCTAGCATTATGGACCTTGAAAATGAATTCTTTTTTTTTCTTTGAATGAGTAGGTAACAACCGTACTCATTTGCATGTTGCGGTGCATTCAACAGCCTATGCATTTTTTTGGTTTATATGGGTCGCTAGAAATTAGTGGTTAACTAAACTACGAGCTTTTTTCATGCCCCATAGTATCAATTCAGGAATATCTTCTACTAATCCCAAGCCATTACTACCTAAACCATTAAGCGATTAATCAATAATTTTTGGTTAACCATTAATTTTCATATAATGTGATAAATAACTACAGATAAAATAGTAGCGGGTAGGGTAACTCAAAAATTTGCCCTACGTAAAATAGAATCAATTATTTTTAAAAACCTCTTCCAAAATACAACCTTATTATAATTTTTACTATCAATTAACTACCCTGAACCCAAAAATTACTCGAATAAGTATCAATAATTATAAATGATGGATATAAGCTAAGAGCTTGTTTGCCCCGTTGTAAATCAGTTTCGGCAAGTGAATGAAAGTTCTAAAAGTTTAAAAAAATAAAAAATATAATTTTTTAATTTTAATTTTTATTGTCTTAAATTCCGGGCACAAAAAACTATGAGCGGGCTAAACAAGTCTAAATCAGAAAATAAAAGTAAAATTAGGCAGACGCCTCCTCCAAGCCTGGAATTACTGCAACGCAGATGGTGGAATAGGAACATCTTCTAGGGACTAGGATAGCACATCATATAAACTAAATCAGAAAATAATAGTAAATGTAGGCAGACGCCTCCTCGAAGCTTGGAATTGCTGCAACGCAGATGGTGGAATAGGAACATCATCTAGGGACTAGGATAACACAGGAGGATGCCAAACAGCAACAGCTGCGTTATTCCGTTCACAGGGTTGAACAGTGCTGAATCATTATTCCATAAAGACCGATGGCCAACTTTGGCTGTATATACAATTCTCGTTAGCTTAAATTAATGGCCAGAAACTTATGTAGGAAATCGCAGATAAGTAAATGAAACCGCAAAACCTCCTTTGCGAAGTCTCGATTCTCAGTTAAAGGCAGACAGTTGGAGACTCGAGTAAACCTGAACTTGGGGCGGGCGCAGGTGAGCCATCTCCACCACTTTTGATCACTGTCTAGCTTGTTTCCTTGCAAACATTGCAAGGTATAACTAAATCCGCATGCAACCCTTCCCTTCTCAAACCATCAAAGGATCAGTCCATCACTTCCACACGTCTATAGAATGACTGTCTCACAATCTGATTTCTCGGTGTAGACGTCCATAATTCTCCTGCAACCTCATTAGCTTATTCGCAAAGTCTTGGTTCCCAGTTAATAGCAGACCATTCAAGACTCGGTTAAAAATGAACTTCCTCGGCAAATGCCCCCTCTCCACCATCTCCATCACCATCTTCCCAGCAACCAGCATGTCCTCAGACCGCCTCCTTGCGAACATTGCACTGATAATGACATTATATGTATCTAAATTCGGCAAGCAGCCCTCTTGCTTACTCATCCTATCAAACAGCTCAAAGCCCTTGTCAAACTCTCCATCCTCAAGCCAGTACCTTATCAAAACATTAAAAGTCTGCACATTGGGCTCACACTTGTCCACATTCATCCTGTCCAAAAATTTCATCCCCTCCTCCATCTCCCCAGCGTGGCAAAGCCCTCGAATCACCAGATTGTACGTAATCGTATTTGGGGTATATCCCTTCCTCAGCATTTCATCAAACAACACGATGGCGTCTTTAACGCACCCCTTCTTGCAAAGAACTTGGATCAACGCGTTGTAGGTCGGCACCGACGGCAAACAGCCCTCGCTGATCATTTCATCGAACACCTTCCGGGCTCTGTCGAGCTCACCAGCGAGCCCGAGCCCGTGAACCACTGTCGTGTAGGAGACAACATCGGGGTGGCATTCGGGATCGCCCCGCTTCTTCATCTGCTTGAAGAAGGAAATCGCCTCCTTCACCTGCCCCGCTCGGAAAAAGCCCTTGAGGAGAATATTGTAGGTGTTCTTCGTCGGATTGATCCCCGAATGCACCATCTCTTGCAGCACCTCGATTGCCTTGGGCGTGCGCTTGAGGCGGCACCAGCCATCTGCGATGATGTTGTACGTTATGGCATCGGGGGGAAACCGGTCGCGGAAGACCTTAACGAGAGAGGCGGCTTTCTCGACGCTGCGGGACTTGCAGAGCGCGTCGAGGAGGGTGTTGAAGGAAGCGAGGTCCTGGGGACATCCCTCGCGGCGCATGGAGAGGAAGGCGCGAACGGCGCGATCGGGCTTGCCGGCGGTAGCGTGGCGCTCGAAGAGGATGGCGAAAGTGCGAGGGGAAGGGGGGAGAGCGAGGCGAGCGCGGAGGGAGAGGAGAAAGCGAACAGTGGGGCGGTCGCGGAGACGGGCGGCGAGGTCGACGGCGTGGTCGAAGGAGGAGGCGGCGGGGCGGAAGTTTGGGAGGAGGAGGAGGGAGCGGAAGAAGAGGAGAGCACGGGGGGCGTCGTTCCAGAGGATCTTGAGGACGCGATCGACAAGTAGTGACGGGAATGGGAAGGAGGGAAGGAGAAGGCGACAGAGGGAGTGGTGGTCGCCGGAGTGGGAGAGGACGAGGTGGGCGACGAAGGAGGGGAGGGGTTCGTGTGGTGGCTGCGGTGGTTGGGCTTGGGAACGGGGTTGCGGAGGGGAGGAGAGCGGCTTGAGAGAATGGGAATAGGGCTTAGGGATTGGGATTTGGGAGGGACGAGATGGCATATTGGAAGAAGAGGGAAAGGAGATGGAATTGCGAGGCAAGATGTTGGACGAAATGACTGACAGACGTCTACACAAGTAAACCTCCTTTTCATGAAATCTTATCATTTTACAAAGATTAATTTTTAATTATTGATCATATAAAAATTAATAATTTTATAAAAATAATTATTTAAAAAGTTTTAAAAAATAAATTATATATATATATAATTTAAACTTTTAATTAATATAAATATATATTAAAGAATATCAATCAATAATTCTATAGACTTAATTATTTTTAAAAACTTTTATTTTATTTAATTATAAGAAATATATGTGATAGAGTTTTATACGATATATATTTAGATTGAAACAGATAAATAGTATAATAATTCTATAAAGAATATAATCTTCGTAATCAAATTGTATAATATTATAAAAATTAATTATAACTTTATATTTAAAACTATATTATTAATTTTCATATCATATTAATATATTTTTTTATAATTTAAAATATAAAATTTTTTATAATTTAATTATAATATTTATAAACACTAAAAGTAATAGCATAAGAGCTCTATAAAACACCTTTAACAATGCTATCACAATGCAGCTACACCAGTACATATACTATGGCCAAGCATATCCCATGTGTTTCAGTAGTTGCTCCCCACGTTACCTTAAGATGCTTTAATAAATTAAAAATTAATATATTTATACAATGATATAAAATATATAGTTATGTTATTATTAATATAATTACCACTATATAGTAAAATATTAATGATCTCAACATAATTTATTACTTTAAGGCCTATTCCCTTAGGCAAAATCCAGGGGAAAAAAAATAAAAACAAAATGAATCAATATAATTTATTACTTCCTGTTTCCATAAACGGAATTCATTGGAAGAAAAAAGAAAAATAAAATAAATCTAGTAGCAAATAGAACTAAATTCATTCTATTTGTTTTATTTTCCCTATGATTCAATCAAAGAAACAAGAACTATAACAACTTTTTTCTTATTTTATAATTATGTTATAATCCATCATTGCCATCATTATTACTATTCTTCAAATTATTTTAATATAAACAATTTTGTAAGCATTATTATTATGTGTAACATACACTCACCACCTCAACTTATCAAGTACTTTAATTATACAAAAATATTTGTTAAAACTTAAAAGCACTTTGAACACACAGATACATCCATGTCACTTTTATAAGCAATAGCACAAGGCCTTTAATACGATTAACAAAAACCTTTGCCACAAACACGTAATCAAGATGTCAGAAAATTGGTGCAATTTTACTAAATGCAAGATTTTACCAATTATTACAATAAATTTTTTTGTACGCCTTCAAATAATGTCGATACTTATCAAGAGTAACAAGGGGTGAGCATAATTCAGTTTTTATTGAATTTACCGATCGGTAAAATCGATTTTGGTTTTCGGTTCGGTATTAGTTTTAATATAATTCGGTTTTCAGTTTTCGGTTTTCGCTACAGTAAAAAAAATTTCGGTTTGGTAATTAATCTATTTACCGATATATATATTAATATATATAAAATAAAATTTTATTTATTAATCTCTCTTATCTTATATTTTCTCTAACTTTAATTTATTATCTCTAACTCTAATTTATTATCTCTAAAAGACTAAAACTCTAATTCTAACTTAACTCTAATGTCTGTAACCAAATCACCCGATTAGGTGATTGGCAAGCTGCTTCAAATCTTCAGACTTCAATTTCAAGCTTGCTGGCTTAGCGAATAGCCGAATAGCGAGTTAGCCCTAAATTCCCAAATCCAAACTCTTGGGCTCTCAACTTCAAGCCTTAGGCGATTGGCAGTGGCAAGCAGCTCACCCCTAATCCAAATCCTCGCCGTGGCAGGCAGCTTCCAGGCGTTCGACAATCGACAGCGAGTGGCGACTCCTCTCGCCGTGGTCCTGCACAATGCAACAGCAAGTGGATATTGACGAGGAGCTTGTCGGTCGTCGCCATCAACCAACTCCTTGTCTGTTGTCGCCATCAACCAGGTGTCCTCTCGCCCAATGCCTTGTCGGTCATCGCCATCAACCAAGCACCTCGCGGCTCACGTCTTCGACTCTTAGTGCTCCGGTGCTCCCAACTCCCCATCGACTGTCTCCACTCCCCGTCGACCATCTCCACTCTTGTCAACCAAGCACTCGCGTCCTTCCCACAGCAGAACAGCAGTTGACAGCTCCAATCGAAGCCATCGTGCCCTAGCCCCTGCCTCCAAGATACAACACTACGGCCAGTTCATCTGTAGCCTCAAATGTGAGTTATAATTTTACATTAATTTTTTTTTACATATAAATTCTGTTTATTACTCATATTTATAATTTTATTTACGTTATAATTCGTAGATGCTAGAAGAAGATATGGAAAATCATAACACATCTCAAGATCTTACACAACAGACTCAAGATCCTACACAATAGACAACACATACTGATACTATAAAACAAATTGCATCTTCTTCAAGAGCAAAAAGATTTCAAAAATCTAATACAAGATCTAAGGTATGGGATCATTTTATTAAGAATGTAAAGAAAGATGTTTTAATGGTTGGTAAATGTAAGTACTGTGAAAAAGAAATTAGGGCAGATCCAAAAACAAATGGAACTTCTAGGTTAAGAAATCATATGAAAATATGTAGGAAACATCCTTTTTTTTTGCCAAGGGCAAGAAGATAATTGTATTAATCAAAAAAAGATGTAGTTACAGGTTTATGTACATCCACTCCCACTCTATCCTTACACCGGATCCAAAAAAAATCCGGTAGAGTCTCCCCTATAATCCTAGCGCATGAACGCTGCAATATAGACTAATAACATTCACATCAGCAAAAAAAAAACAAAATCAAACACCAAGGAAGCGCATACGAATATCTAATAACACTCTGACTCCTTTGGTGGATCTCATAACATGATTTAGTGCATGCTGGAATATCTTGCTATCATATGCTATTCGCTTTTCTTGGTGGATATCGATTTTTAATTTCCAGCGGGTTATGCTGATTATTTGTCCACAGGGCTGATCGTCTTCCCTCATGTGGGTCTGGGTGATTTGCAATTGGGTGGCTATCCGGTGCACTTTGTGATGGTTATCAAGCCTTGTGACTGGAGGTTGGAGGGCTCCTGCTACTCACCATGTGAAGGCCATACTACGAAGACTTCTAAAGGGCGATGTAGAGGCTGCAAGCTTCTTGCTTCAAAGCGTCTCGTTCTGTTTCTGGTTGTGTCTAGAGCATGGCTTGTATAAATTTTTGGGTCCATTGGGTGTATTCCCGATGGGGGAGAGGGGGTCTAAATGCCGGTTTTTGCACTTTTCTCTTCTTCATATGCGCTTCCTTGGTGTTTGATTTTGTAGGAAACATCCTTGTAGTGTTGGCGAGCAAACAAAACTCAATTTCAAGGTAGATGATGAAAATAATAAACTAGCTTCTGGTAGTGTTTGGAAATTTGACCAAGAGGCTATTAGGAAAGCATTAATTGAAATGATCATTATCAATGAACTGCCATTTAAGTTTGTTGAAACTAAAGGTTTTAAACGTTTTGTTCTCAATTGTATGTCCTAGATTTAGGATGCCATCACGATGGACAGCTTCACGAGATTGCTTGCAACTTTATTTGAATGAGAAGTTGAAGCTAAAAAAGTGTTTTGAAAAGTCAAAAATAAGAGTTTCTTTGACAACTGACACATCGACTTCTTTGCAAAAATCCAATTACATGTCTCTCATAGCTTACTACATTGATGAAGATTGAAAATTGCAGAAAAAATTATTAAACTTTTGCCAAGTTCATGATCACAATGGTAGAGGGATAGGCATAGTTATTGAAATGTGTCTTCTTGATTGGGGCATTGATAATGTTTTTTCTGTGACGGTTGATAATGTTTCTAGCAATAATGTTGCTATCAATTACTTGAGAGAAAAAAAATAGTCAACTGGGGTTTTAGTATTGCACATGGAAAGTATATGCATATGAGATGTATTGCTTATATAGTTAATCTGATTATACATGATGGGTTAAAAGAGATTAGCTCGTCTGTTGATAAAATTCGACAAGTTGTTCGTTATATAGGGTCGTCTCCATCAAGATTAAGTAAATTTAAAGAATGCATTGAAATTAAAAAAATTCAGTATAAGAGTTTATTGTGCTTAGATGTAAGAACTAGATGGAATTCAACATATCTTATGTTTGATGCTGCTCAAAAATTTGAAAAAGCATTTGAAAGATACAAAGTCTTAGATCCTAATTTTTGCTATGAATTAGCAATGGATGATGGCACTGATGGAGTACCTAGCCATGGAGATTGGGAAAATGCATGGTGAACTATTCATTTTTTGGAGAACTTTTATGCTCTTACAGTCAAAGCTTATGGTAGCTTATATGTGACTTCTACTATTCTTTTTGATGAGCTAATTTTAATTGATAAATTATTGAACAAAATGGGAGATAGTGAAGATTTTGAATTATTAATGATGGCTTATTCCATGAGAGAAAAGTATAACAAATAATGGGGTGACACTTCGAAAACAAATAAGTTGGTGTATATTGCTGCTATATTTGATCCTCAGCTTAGATTTAAATATATTTAAGGAGAGCTTTGCACACTATATGAGAAGGAGAGGGGTTTGGTTGTGGCCAAATACGTAAAGATTGCATTGTTTGAGATGTTTGATGAGTACAAACGATTGCATACTTCTCAAAAAGGAGCACAATGAAATGAGAATGCTCAATTTCAAACTACTGTTGCTAATGAAACCATTGAGAATGAAAATTTTTGTGAAGTAGAAATAAGAAAGAGAAAAGAAAGGATGAAAGGTTGCAGATCAGAATTTGAAGGAGTAGATTCAAAAACTGAATTAGATAAATATATATGTGAAAACGGTGATGAGGATTCTAAAGATTTTGACATATTGTCATAGTGGAAAGTAAATAGTCCTAGATTTCCAGTGCTTTCACAAATAGCTAGAGATGTACTTGCAGTTCCTATTTCTATTGTTGCTTTAGAATCAACATTTAGCACTGGGGGCCGAGTTCTTGATCCATTTCGTAGTTGTTTATCTCCAAAAATAGTGCAGGCTCTCTTATGTACTCAAGATTGGTTGAGAGATTCATCATCTGACATAGTTGATGTGATACCCATGCTTTAATATCACTATTATCATTTTGTGATAGAATGAAAGTTGCCTTGAAAAGTAAAGCAAGTGGTGCCATAATGCATAAAGCCTAAACCTACTAAGTTATTTTGTTTGTATGGACTCTTGAAGTTAAATTTTAGCTAAGTGTGATATTCAAGGTTCCTTTTATAATGGTATAACTCAAGATTTATACTAGGACTCATTGGGAATATTGTGAAAAGAATTGGGCAAAATGGTAAATTTATCATATGATAAGCTACTTGAGAATTTGGTATTAAATGATGAAGTAGCTAAGTTATGCGTTCATAGTTGATGGGAGAAGAGCTAAACCAGCTTATGATTTCATGAGGGGGGTATTAATAAGGTGATGCCACCCCATGGCTTGCATGAGAAGACAAGCACCAAGTGTTGCCACCTAATGGTTTGCATGAGAAGACAATCTCTAAGTGTTGAAAATAGAAGAGAATTTGTGAAGCTAGGTGGAGTGTAAGAGGTGAAGAAATATACTTGTGTTATTTGGAGCAAATGGAACTACAAACACAAAAGGGCAGAAGGGAAAATATAACTAAAAACAAAGGGCAAAAGGGAAAACACCTTGCCACCTTATGGTACTTGAGTTTACCACTTGCTTCCACCTCATCGTTTCTTGCATGAGAAGCTAAAGATGGAACAAAATTGAGATTTGCTCCCTTTTGGTCGTGCCTAACCTGAGAAAAACGAACCCTAAGGAAAGGGAAGGGGAAAGGAAAGAAAAGGGGAGAAAAGAAGTGGAGAGTAATCTTTTAAGGCAAGTTCTTAATCTTCCTTTGTAGTTGTTTGCCTTTGACTTCAATTGTATGTGAAATGATCTTGTACTTCATGTATGCCTTCAATTTGGTTCTAATTTCTATGATTTTTGGTAAATTCGACCCTTGGAAGAATGATCAATGCTATGTTAAACAACTATGAATCCATATGTAAAGTAAATCTGATCTTTCTTCATTCAAATGATCATAACTTTTGATTCTATGATCCAAATCGTATAAAATCAGATTCATTGTAAAGAAGACTTAATTATCTTTCGTTTGTGTCGGCTATTGAGTATTTTCGAAGAGGTTATCGATCTTGTTTCCTCAGCCCAATCCGACCCAGAAAATCTGTTTTTGCTCTTTGAACCTTTATCTAGTGTGTGCGCTATATGTCCAGATTTTGTGATAGTAGTGCTACCTAATTTTTATTTGTATATCAAGTAGACTAATTAGCCTACACCTGAAGCCTTTATTTGCATGATTTGGATATGAAATGAAATTATACTCGATTTTTGAAGTGAACCCTTTAAATCTGGAAATATCATTGTCCTGATTGTGACCTCTTGCTATTTCAAAGCTCATAACTTCATGTATTGAGCTCCATTTTAAGTCAAATTTGTTTTCCTGAAAACTAGACTCGAAAACCTTTGTTTTGCCACCAATATCATACCAAATGGTTTCTTATGAAGAATGTAATGTTCATGGTAAACAAGCTCCAACTTTCTGATTTTGAATTACATGACCATTGCTATGTGTATCTTCCATATATGGTCTTCTTTGTGGAGCTTATTGATACTTATTTCTCTTCCATTTGGAAATGAGTATATCAGCAACATGTATCTCATCTATGAACTTTAAGGTTTACATCTTTGAGGGATTGATACATATATCAATAAACCCATTTTGGTAGGTTTCCATTTGTTAATGTATGAATGCTAGTGAGAATAACATATGTTTGACTATGAAGCCCAGAACTAGGAAGAGATTGATAATTGTGGAACAAAGTCCCACTATCTCTGATTTGAGGAGCCATGACAGCTCCAGCCAGCATTTGTTTGAAGCCTAGAACTGGGAAGAGATTGATAGTTGTGGAGCAAAGTGCCACATGGAACAAAGTGCCACATTAGAAATAATGGGGGCCACCTTTTGAATCCATGGAAGCCACCTCTTGTAACACACTATCTCTGATGTGAGGAGCCATGACAGCTCTAGCTGGCATTCGTTTGTTTGAAGTCCAGAACTGGAAAGAGATTGATAGTTATGGAACAAAGTGCCATATTAGAAATAATGGGGGCCACCTCTTGAATCCCATTATCTCTGATATGAGGAGCCATGATAGCTCCAGACGAAATATATGTTTGGGTTTCACCCTGACGAGGGTGGAATATGCTTCCAGACGTAGAACATTTATGTTATTTGTGATTTCCCACTATGCTCCCTATGTTGTGTATGATATGTATCTTTGGGTTGATTCTTCTTTGTGTTCTTTATGCTTACCATGTGACTATGTTTCTTTGGATTGATTCTTATGATTGTCATGCTTACCATGTGACTCTATGTTACTTTGGGTTGATTTATCTTTGTGATCTTTGGATTGCTACCTTGTGTTATGCTTACCATGGTATTATGCTTATCATGTCACTATTGCTTACCATGGTATTATGTTTATCATGTCACTATTGCTTACCATGTCACTATTATGTTTCCATGTGATATTACTTGTGGAACCATGTGGAAATCTATTATGAATACTTATCATTTTTGGTATCTTAATTACTTGCTGAGCATTCTTGCTCAATCCTTGCATTCTAACCTCTTTACAGGTTAGCTTTGGGCTACAAGTTTATGTGAACGGTTTAAGGAAGATAATGAGTTGTGGTTTTATGTTTTGAACATGTAAACATATGACTAATGTATGAAGATGTTAGTATGTTTGTATGATAAGTGTAAGAAGATCCATGACTTATGTGTGAGATTATATGGTTGTGAAATATTGAGCATGTAAAGTTAAATGACTCATGTATGATATTCATTTTGATGTTTGTAATATAAGTGTGGTTTTGAAATAAATACTATGATTTTGGAATAAGATGTATGGTTTTATGATAAGGATTTTGATTAATAAAATGAGAAATTTTGAATAGTTATTTGAATTGTTGTTACCTCCTAGATGATGGAAAATAAATTTTATAAGCTATGTTGATCAGGTTATCGTGTTTTGATCCTGGATACCTATTGCCAAATTTTTTTTTTATATTATGAAAGTACCATCCTCTAGGGGTGTGACAGTTGATATTCAAGAAACTATGGAATACAATGATAAACTTGAAAATGGTAAAATACTTATTGCATTTTTTTATTAGTTATACCTTATGATATTTTGATGAAATCATCTTTAATGACATTTTTTTGTGAGCTAAATTTTATAGAATTTACAACATTAGCACCAGTTAATATGTAAAGCATGTGTTGGCTGCTTCAATGCTTGTATAAGGTAAGATAATTGTTGAATTATTTTGTGAGTTGAATTTTGTTTATGAACTATTTTGATATTTGACTACTAACTACTAAGATAATTGTTGTTTATTGGTTGTAGGCTTATAGCATTATTGACTTATTGTGTTGGCTCATCAATTTTGCAGCTTGAGTGCTTGTCTAAGGTAATATCGCATACCATTAAGGCATTAACTCATCTTTTATAGTGAAATCAAATTAAGGATAATGTGTTCTTACTAATTTGTTTAAAGGGAATGACATGTTATCTTAAATTTGATGCTTGAAGCTTGATGCTGATATCTTAAATTTGATGTGGTCGTGTACTCATGTGGTTGACTAGAGCAATGTCATGTTATTTAATCATGTGATGTGATAATGTAAAACAATATGGTGAAAATATTTTGAGTCTGTGAGATATTGAGACTGTGACAATATGGTGAAATATTTTGTTACATTGAGACTGTGACATTGTGACAATGTGTCAATGAGACGTTGAGTCACTGGAATTTGTTTATGAAATATTTTGTTACAATGTGTTTGTGAGACATTGAGTTCACTGGAATTTGTTTGTGAAACATTGTGACAATGTGTATGAAATATTTTGTTACATTGAGACTGTTAATCTTAAATTTGTTTGGATTCCATGCTTCTTGAGATGAGAAAGTTGATGCTTGTCCAATGTCCAGTCTTATACAGTTATACCTAGTCATTTAAGTCGCTGGAATTTGTGTACGTGAATCATCTTACGCATGAAGACTGGACCAAGAAGCCGTGCTCTGTTTGAGTTTAAAGAGTTGGAATTTCTTGCACGATTTGGATGAACTCTGTACATTTTACCTCTTCAATTTCTTTTGAGTTTTGACCGTTCCAGCTCTTGGAGCTGCTTCCACATATCAGGAATGCAGCCTTTTCAACATTTTTTTTTCTTTGTACATAGGCAAATTGTCAAGTCATTGTTAGAAAGGAATGAGCAATTGTCCACAAGTGGATCAGTCATTCAATCTTCAACATGACATCAAATGCTATAAAATTTTCTTCAGTAAAGAAAAGCCAACATGTGCTAAGCGCAAATAACACAGACAGTTCTATTCATTTGTTAATATGCCTATTAACAATAGTTCTCATCTTGAATAAACATAACTCATGTTCTTCGGCACTTGCTCAGTTGCTTGGCAGTTGGATTTGTGAAAATATCCACCTCATCCCACTGTTTCATAATTGGATTTGATAGGACTTAAAATTAGTAAAAGGAATGAGAACCTTCAGAATGGGAATATTTTTCTCTACTCTTTCAGATTAATTAGATAATATTTTAATATTTTTTTAATCGATAAATCAATTACCGATTTACCGATCAGTAATTTACCGATCAGTAAATATCAAGTTCGGTATCAATTTCGATATTAAATTTTTCGATTTCAGTAAATCGATAAATGCTTATTCGGTATTCACTTTTTTTGTTTTTACCGAATGCTAAACCCTACCAGTAACTATACAAGTTGGCCTTGTAACCCTTTGAAAGAACAAAAGGTTGGTACATTTTAATTTTTAATCATGTCTCAAATTAACAGTACCAACGCAATACATGATGTCACAAAGAAACCAAATAAAAGCACGCCAACTTAATCGGATTAATTCAGGCTTAAAAGAGATTAAAATCCACTTTCGTTCAAATAACCAAAAGAGAAAAAGATTCTTACACCCTATCATTCACTGAGAAAACAAAACTAGAGAAGACTATTTTCTTAAATTAATATATCACGTTGCACGTACTAATGATATAATTAAAATATATATTACCGATATTTGTAGCATTTACAGAGATCAAATGGAAGAAAAGAACATAAATGTAACACCTTACTGGCAAAGTAGAACTTGAACAATTTGTAAAGAACTATTATCAATTAGAATACAAGTAGAAAATGGAAAATGCCACTTAGTCGGACTAGTAAGCTCACAAACTCTCGACAAGTGTAGGCTTTGTATGCAGGGTAAAAACTATGATAATTATGTGACATTTTAAAAGAATTTTAATACTAGGATGCTCATAACTAACATATAGATTATTAGATACACGAACACCAAGCAGGCAATCGATAAATCCTTATCAGATAATTGCAAGTGTCAAATCAAAAATATCATCAGTCATTACCGCGCAAATACATTGGATAAGATGCTGCAAAAAACACGACTTTTTAGGTCTATTGAAGGCTATGATGCAGCATTTGCTTCACCTCGGATACAACTGAACATGAACTAGCCGATGAAACCTACCAAAGACCAACCTAGCATGGCGCAGACATCAGTCATGAAGTGTGCCAAGTATGTCATCGTCCCTGTAAAGATGATACCTGAAACATAGGCAGGTAGTGTGTAAGAGAAAGCTCGATAGCACACACTTGGGACAAATTTGCCAAATTTGCTTCGTAACTCTAGCTCCAGATAAACGTGACCATGTAATCATTTTTGCGGTTTCCATGTGAAAACTGTAGCTCATTATCTTGATACAATTTGGGTTAGGATAGAAATTATAGTAATTGTCATGTAATCATTTTAATAATTATAGATTTTTCATATTTTTCAGAAATTAAAATAGTATTTAAACAATGAAGCAATTAAAAGAGAAGAATTAGAAAATAGAATCCAAAGGTGCATTAAAGCTAGCCCTTAGGAGAAAATGTGGCCTTTCATGCAAGTTGAACTGAATATCCAAGGTTACAATCAGTGTTTTTCTCCTAAAAGACACGATTATGAAGAGGCTAATTGACATCCTTTCAATGGCATGGAACAAAAATAAGAAATTGTGAAAAGAAGGAAAAGAAACTCATACTCGGTGTCTCCTATAGAAAAGAGTTGGACACGTTTTCATATGCATGTCCCAACAACTAATAATTAATTCTAATGGCTCGTAACAATTGCATGTTAATGCACGATTACACATATGGCCACAAGTTAATTAGTAAATGGATCCGAATTAACTCCAATAGTTCATAACAGCTGACGTGTTAATGCATGTAATGTCTAACATTAATATGTAACTGTTGCAAAAATGGTTGTTATTTAATGAATAAAAATTAAATGTCAAAGTTATTTTTTTCCCAAAGTTCCCCTAAATATAATTAAATAATTGTTAATTTCTTATATTATGTGGTTACTAAAGTGCTTATAAAATTATATTTTTACTTACTGAAATTATTTTCATATAAAGGACAAATAGCGAGCTAGTTATGATCTACTTTCCCTCCACTAGATCAACAAGTCCACACGTAATATAGAATTAACCATTTTGAGGTTGTCATGGGCATTTATCATTTATAGGAGCTTCTAAGGGTTATCTATACGCTCAGTGACAATTATTTACAAACACTCTTATATAGAAAATTCCTTAGAAGAGATGAATGTATAGGTTCAGTCTTCTGGTATTTACTACTTTGAAAAATTTTATTTTCTTGTAGAAGCACAAACAAATTCTTGAATTCTTAAAAATGTGTAAAGTATCAACTCTAGGACATAAATATTTTTATACACCATAGTATTCTTCTAGTTTTTAATTTCAAAGTGTTTCTCAATCAAACAATTTTCTTGTTGTTACCATATTGAATCTCCTTAAAAGGGTTTCCTATCATAGCCTTTGGTCAAGCTATCAACTATGTTGAGCTCAAACTTTACATAAAAGAGCTGCAACCCTAGGAGAGTCAAACTATTTTATAGACATTTTGTCTAATGTTAATATGATGACTCATTTATGTGTTTTACTTAACAAGCTTCTAATTTGCTCTTGCCAATAAGCAAAGCCAATTTTATTAATTTTTTTTTGGCTTGAAGTTACCTTCCAAACCCATTTTAAGGGAAATAAGATTTTTTGTTATATTTTTCCTTTTATAAGAATTATTTTAGTCATTGTTAAAATGATTAGCTTGTATAATATAATCATCATATATATTAAGTTCATTATGTGCAATATGTTCATTATATACACAATATGATTACTGTGTACATTATTTTCATTATGCGCATGATATATATATATATATATATATATATATAAGATTAAACCATATAGTAATTAGTATATATATATATATATATATATATATATATATATATATATATATATAAGATTAAACCATATAGTGTTTCCATTAGTTTGTTAAATAAGTTTGAAAAAAAAGTTACTGCTAATTTATTTAAATAAATTTTTTGTACAGAAAACAATAGATTCATATTTTTCATATTTTTGTTTTTTTAAAACAGATTTTTTATTATAATATACATTTCTATTTTAAATATGTTTCCATTTAAAAAATTAGACTGTTTTTGTTAACTAAAAATAATTAAAAACAAATTTATCACTGTTTCATAATTAAAATAATAATAAAATATATTTCAAAACTTGTTACTATTAATAAAAAACATGTTACAAAAAAATTTAAATAAGAAATTTTAAACTGTTACAAATTTTTAATAGTTACTGTTTAAAATAGACAATACTTTTGTTTCTTAAAATTATTTTTTTATTTTTTTTAAACTGTTCATACAATAAAAAATGAAAAAAAATTCCTACGCAAGGGGACTGCCCAAGAATCCTATACAACGCCTCCGCGCTATTGAATCCTATACAACCCTAGGATTCGAGAATCGAATTTTAAAGTGTCTCATATTACACGAATCTCAAAGCTTCTGCGCTCCCGTTAACACCCCGTTACCCGACGCTACAACTAACCCTGATTACTTTTTGAAATGCATTAACCCTGGTTACGTTACCCCGCGAAAAAATTTTCCTGCCGACGCCAACCACTCGCACAACCGACACCCTGAACCCTAGCAATTTCTTCTACCTTCTCCCTTGTCCTTAGATACCACGAGCTCTACCACCCATCGCACCTCCCTCCATTCTGAGCGAAATCTTCGTTCTCGTCCGAAACCCTAACCGAAGCCAGAATCTGTCTTCGAATCTCTCTTTCTGCCTCTTTCTCCCGCTTACCTCAAACCTAATTCCTATCTGTTGGAGGCTATCGCTGTCGTCTCTTCCAACAAACCGTAACACTAAACTGCTCGATCCGACCTGTCGAATTAGGTGAGATATTTTTTTTATTTAATATTCCCGCACATTTAGTATTTCCTGTTTGTTAAACATTAGTTGTTAATGATTGCTGCATTTTCTACTTCGACGAGGTCCTGCGCAAATAAATAGTAATAAGCTGAGAAGGACAAGGACACTGAGGCAGTCAGGCTCACTTCATAACATCCAAATTTCTTAGTAAGTAAAGTCATTTTAAATTAACGTGGATACAAATTCAAATTATCATATATAATTATTTGAAATAATCATGGATTCAAAATGAAACTATTATGGAAACACACTGTTAAGTTTGGTATCCACGATGTAGATACCGGCAATGTAACCTTGTTTTTTATGAAATAAGGGTTCAACCTTGGTATCCCTATCGTGGACAGAGTGTCCACCATCGTGGATGCCGGTAATGTAGCCCTGTTTCTTATAAAATTAGAGTTCAGTCTTAGTATCTCAAGTCTTAGTATCCCATTATGGACATGGTGTCCACTATCGTGGATACCAGCAATGGATACCAGCAATGTAGCTCTGTTTTTTATGAAATTTGGGTTTAGCTTTGGTATCCCCATTATGGACAAAGTGTCCACCAACGTTGATACCGGCAATATAGCCTTGTTTCTTATGAAATTAGGATTCAACATTGGTATCTCCATCGTGGACATGGTATCCATCACCGTGGATACCGACAATATAGCCCTATTTTTTTATAAAATTATGATTCAGCCTTGGTATCCCATCATGGATAGGGTGTCCACCATCGTGGATACCGAAAATGTAGCCCAGTTTCTTACAAAATTAGGGTTTAACTTTGGTATCCTCATCGTGGATAGGGTGTCCACAATCGTGGATACTGGTAATGTAGCCTAGTTTCTTATGAAATTAGGGTTCAACTTTGGTATCCCTATTGTGAACAGGGTGTCTACTATCGTGGATACTGCCAATATAGCCCTATTTTTTATGAAATTAGGGTTCAGCATTGGTATCCCTATCATGGACATTGTGTCCATCATCACGGATACCGACAATGTATCACTGTTTCTTATGAATTTAGAGTTTAGTCTTGGTATCCCTATCGTGGACAAAGTGTCTACTATCGTGGATATCGCCAATGTAGCCATGTTTTTTATGAAATTAGGGTTCAGCATTGGTATCCCCATCGTGGACATGATGTCCATCATCATGGATACCGGCAATGTAGCCTTATTTTTTAAGAAATTAGGGTTCAACCCTGGTATCCCCATCATGGACAAGGTGTCCACCATCGTGGATACCGACAATGTAGCTATGTTTCTTATTATATTAGAGTTCAGCCTTGATATCCCCATTGTGGATAGGGCATCCACCATTATGGATACCAGCAATGTAGCTCCGTTCTACTTAATACATAACCTAATACAGTATATTTTGCATAATTTTCAAATATTTTAAACAATACGAGTTCCCCAAGTATGAGTTTTAATGGAAATTCAAGTGATGACAGTAGTAGCACAAGTTTTGACACACGGGCTGACACAAGTAGATACGCTGTTAAATACAAGAGATGTGTTAAAAAGCAAACAGTTGTTAAGTCCGCAAAGAAGAAGGACCTCGACACCGCATGAGTAGGTGCTCAAGGCACCGAATATATTTTTTTTTTTTTTCAGATTACCACAAGGGAGTAGGATTAAGCACTTACTGTCTAGAACTCCTTTTAGTTCAAGGGTCAGCCATTCAGCTGAATTCTGTTATAGTTAAGTATTTAGTATCCAACTGGGACAAGGATAGGAAGATATTTAATGTGAATGATAATTTTATTGAATTCACAGTATCAAATGTTGCAATCATCCTAGAACTGCTGAGAAAAAGGGAATTGATAGACTTTGAAGAGTCTAGTCAATCCCCCTTCCACACTAAGGAATTTAAAAGAAAAATAATAACGTATTTTCTAATGGAAAGTAAACTAAAGAGGGCCTTTGAGACGGAGGATGAACTAAATAAAAATTATCTTAAAAAGAGAGCACTAGTTCTGAGTCTGCTGTATATATAATGTATATTTTTATTTAGTAGAATAAGTTATAGCTTAGATGACTATTTAGTAGACTATTGAAGACCTATCCAAGATAGCAAATATAATTGAGCTAAAGCAATCTACCATTACATGACTGAGGAGATGACAAGATGTATAATGAAAGAAAAGCCCAGTGGATTCTCTGGGTGCACCATTGTGCTCTGTGTAAGTTCTCATCATTTAAAAATATGTAAAACTTATGATAATTTAAAATTTATAATTATATTTAATATAATGTCCCCCTTTTCAGGTTTGGTTGTATGAGCACTATACATTGTACAATGAATATAGGGCAGATGGGTTTGAGGGTATATACTCTCGTCTATTCCGATGGTCCAAAGTAAAAATGAGCCGAAGGCTGTATTATCATACTCAGCAGATGAAAGTTATCACAGTATGTTTGATAATTGTATAAGATAAGTGTTTATTACTTCGTTGGCTAATCATGGTGTTAATATGCGCAGATCATTTTTAACTTGTTCCCGATACATATTAGATGGTGGCTTATCATTTAGCACCAGCGCATCGGGCTAATTTAGATATGCTTCCAACTCATACTGAAGAGGCAGAACAGCATACTGAAGAGCAAAAAGCAACTGCGCCATTGTATAGAGACAATATAAGTTATCAACATTTTAATTTCCTACTCAGGCTCACATTGTTATGTATTTCATTAAAAGTACTTAATGACCTTATTTGTTCGGTAAATAAAATGGAAGCCATAATTGAATAGGTTCTTATAGAGAATGAAGCACGAAAAAAGAAATTGCATAGAAATATAAATATAAATGTTAGTTTGTTATGTTCTATTTAATAATTATCCGATATTCCGATTGTCATACATGTTTAATGGTTTAAATGATATATTTTGGTATACCTTGTTACGTAAATAACCCATCTGCATATATAGAGGAGCTTATTGAGGATACTAGTACTCTGGAGACCCACATTTATGAGCTACTTTAGGAAACCATAATCTGAAAGAGCTTATAAGTTTGTCTATATTTGAGATCTTGCATTTAATAGCTTTGTTTGTAATAATGATACAATGTCTTACATATTCATGGGTTATATTGTTAGGTGAATAAGTCGGAGACACGCATTGCTGATATGCTTGCCGAAAATAATAATCTGAAGTAGGCTGCACAGTTGTAGAGCAAAGAGTTTGCTAAAAAGCTACAGTCTTTCAGCAGAAAATAAATGTCAAGAAGATTTTTCAGACCTAGCCGAACAACTGACCAAAGCTGACCATGAGTCAAGAATAAACCAACTACTTGAAGAAATAAATAGTTTGAAATAGGCTGCAATAATGCGGCATGAGGAATTCAATAAAAGAATTATGGAGATTGTCGAGGATAACAATAAGCTTAATGCACAGTTGAAAAATATCTCGAGGGAAAGGAGTAGAAGGAAGATGTAGGTAGTTGGGAAAAGGATGCAGGTAGTTGAGACAACAATGATGCAAGACTAGAGCCAGATACAGCCTCCGCTAGCTAAGTGGAAGGCAAGAGTCAAGTGAAAGGCAATAAGCATAAGAAAACTTCATGGGCACTATTAAGCCCATATACATAAGGAAGAAAAAAGGCTAAAGTAGTTGCGCCAGTGGTCATTGACATAAATGCATTAGATCCTATGCACAAGGTAACTCCCACGGCTATATCCACTATATTTCTTTGTTATTTTAGGGGGCTAGTTATATTCACACGTAAGTTTTTTTATCTTCAGTATATGCATAGGAAAGATTATGTTAGACGCGACCAATTAGAATCGGCAATGAAAATAGATATTGAAATGTTCTTTATCATGAGACTTAACGCATTTTCATGAACCAGATCCTTAGAAGATACAGAAAGCAAGGAGGTAAGCATAATTAGGTAAAAGCCCCATTCTGTAGAACCTATTTGGGGATAAGCTAATGCCTATGCAATCCTTCTGATACACAAGACTAAAAAAAAAATATTGTTCATCTGGTTATATTTCCCCTACCTGCTACAGTTATAAGTCACAGAAATTGCACGGCGCGGCTGCAACCTAAGTGAAGCATTTGACTGTAGGTCGGATGAGATACATAAAAAGATTATTCTGCCTGTCTACATGATATTATAGGCCAATCGACGATATTTATCAAGCTAATCCACGATATTATAGGCCAATCCACGATAGTTATCAAATTGGCCTGTAATATCGTGGATTGGTCTGGTACATATCGTAGATAAACTTGTAATATCATGAATTGGGCTAGTTATATAGTGAATCTGTTTGATAAATATCCTGAATAAACATGTAAATATTGTGTATTGGCCCTGTTATATCGTGGATTAGCTTGATAAATTTTGTGGATTGGCCTGGTTATATCATGGATAAACCTGTCAAAAATCATGGATAAACCTATAATATCATGGATAAGCATGTAATATCGTGGATAAATCTGTAAATATCGTGGATAAACCATAAATACCGTAGATAAACCTGTAATATTATAGATAAAATTATAATATCATATACAATCTAACCAGATATGCATTAATCTATTTAAATGACAATATACATTAACCATAGATCATAAACAAACATGTAGTTTCTTATTGAAGAGAACTTACATGCAATACCCAGTCGGCCTGTAAAGCCCTCTTAAAAAGTTCCAGACTCACTAAAACTCTAATTTTTTTACATAACAGACTAGGATTAATCAAATTTACGATCGTATATTAAACATTTCATACATTTTAATACAAATAATGCACAGTCGAGATGCTCTTCATTCTGGATTGGGCATTCTTTCTACTACTCTACTCTCGATGGGCGCATATCTAGCTTCTCATTTGTCTTACGGCAAAAATGATCCTCAAATAGGTTGCCTACAAAGAGGAATAAAATTGAATTCAAGAGAATCCAAGTATATAATACAAAGTAGATAGAAAGGTTGGTACTTACATATTTAGAAACTAATTTTTTTGTCAGAAACAGTCGTGCCTAATGAATTGAACAATCACATCTTTTTCTAGTTGAAATCAAAATATATTAGGAACCAGTGCTTATTGTTGTATACAGGGCAAAATAATCTCTTCATGTATCACATTTAGCCTACAGTCAAATGCTCCAGTTGGGTTGCATAGACAAAGATAACAAAAGGGACGATTTTTTTTTCTTAGCCTTGTGTATCAGAAAGGTTGTATAAACATCGATAACCTACATAGATAGAAATTAGCTTATCCCCAAATGGGTTCTATAGAATGTGATTTTACTTAATTATACTTACCTCCTTGCTTACTAACTCATTGAATAACACCTAACAAATAGACACTTTTTGCAGCTCAATGGTTAAAGGGTCATGACTCGTGAGGGTCATGGACAGGGGTCGAATCCTGCTGCAGACGTGAATTGTTTGGGGTAACGGGGATCCAAACCGGGATTCGTGAGGTCGGAGGGACCTAGCCCGCTGGGCCTAGACCTGTTACGGGTGGGGTGACCCTAACAAAAAAGGCGTTGTTAGGGTCACCCCACCCGTAACAGGTCTAGGCCCAGCGGGCTAGGTCCCTCCGACCTCACGAATCCCGGTTTGGATCCCCGTTACCCCAAACAATTCACGTCTGCAGCAGGATTCGACCCCTGTCCATGACCCTCACGAGTCATGACCCTTTAACCATTGAGCTGCAGCTCAATGGTTAAAGGGTCATGACTCGTGAGGGTCATGGACAGGGGTCGAATCCTGCTGCAGACGTGAATTGTTTGGGGTAACGGGGATCCAAACCGGGATTCGTGAGGTCGGAGGGACCTAGCCCGCTGGGCCTAGACCTGTTATGGGTGGGGTGAAGGATCTCTGGTTTATGAAAATGTGTTAAGTCCCAGGACAAGAACATTTCAATATCTGCTTTCATTGTCGGTTCTAATTGGTCGCGTCTAACGTAATCTTTCCTATACATGTACTGAAAACAAAAAACTCATGTATGAACATAACCTCCTAAAATAATAAAAAAAATATAGTGGATAGAGCCGTGGGAGTTACCTTATCTTCGTGGATAGGAGGATCTAGTGCATTCTCGTCCACGACCACTAGCGTAAAAACTTGGCCTTTTTTCTTCCTTTGGTATATGGGCTTGATAGTGCCCATGAAATTTTCCTATGCCTCTTGCCTTTCACTTAGCTTTTATCTTGCACTTAGACTCTTGCTTTGCACTTGGCAAGCGAAGGTTGTATCTAGCCCTAGTCTTGCATCATCGTCATCCCAACTGCCTGCATCCTCTTCCCAACTACTTGCATATTCCTCCTCTTTTCCCTCGGAGACATATTTCAATTGTGCTTTAAGCTTATTGTTATCCTCAACAATCTCTATAATTCTTTTATTATATTCCTCATGCTGCATTACTGCAACTTATTTCAAACTACTTTTTTCTTCAAGTAGTTGATTTATTCTTGACTCATGATAGCTTTAATCAGTTGTTCGGCTAGGTCTGAAGAATCCTTTAGATCTTTATTATCTGCCGAAAGACTGCAGCATTTCAGCAAACTCTTCGCTATGCAACTTTGCAGTCTTTATCAGATTATTATTTTTGACAAGCATATCAGCAATACGTGCCTCCGACCTATTTACCTAATAATGTAACACATGAACATGTAAGACATTGTATCATTGTTATAAACAAACCTATTAAATATAAAATCTCAAATATAGACAAACTTACAAACTCCTTTAGATCATGGTTTTCCTAAAGCAGCTCTTAAATACGGGCTTTCAGAGTACTAGTCTCCTCAATAAGCTCCTCTATATGTGTATATAAATTATTTACCTAATAAAGAATATTAAAATATATCATTTAAATCCTTAAACATGTAAGACAATTGGGTAACCATTAAATAGAACATAACAAACTAGTATTTACATTTACATTCATATGCAATTCCTCTTTTAGTATTTTATTCTCTATAAGAAGCTCCTCAATTCTGGCTTTTATCTTACTTACCTAACCAATAAGGCCATTAAGCACTTTTAATGAAATACACAACAATGTGAGCCTGAGTAGGAAATTAAAATACTGATAACTTATAGTGTCTCTATACAATGACGCAGTTGCTTTCTATTCTTCAGCATGTTGTTCTGCCTCTTCAGTATAAGCCAAAAGCACATCTAAATCAGCCCGACGCACTGGTGCTAAATGATAAGCCACCATTGCATGTGCATCGGGAACCATGTCAAAAATGATCTACACATTAACACCATGATTAGCTAACCAAGTAATAAATATTTATCTTATATAATTAGCAAACATACCGTGGTAACTTTCATCTTCTGAGTATGTTTATGATAATGCAGCCTTCGGCCCATTTTTACTTTGGACCATAGAAATAGGCAAGGGTATATACCCTCAAACCCATCTCCCCTATACTCATTCTACAATGTATAGTGCTCATATAACCAAATCTGTAAGGGGATATTATGTTAAATATACTTACAAATTTTAAATTACTGCAAATTCTACATATTTTCAAATGAAGAGAATATACAAAGAGTACAATGGCGCACCCAAAGAATCAACTGGGCTTTTCTTTCATTATACACCTTGTCACCTCCTCGATCATATAACGATAGATTGCTTTAACCTAATCATATTATGCTACTTGGATAGGTCTTCAATATAGTCTACTAAATAGCTATCTAAGCTATAACTTATTCTACTAAATAGAAATGTACAATATATATACAACAGACCCAGACCTACTGCTCTCTTCAAGATAACTTTTATTTAGTTCAACCTCCTCCTTAAAGGCCCTCCTCAGCTTACTTTCCAATAGCAAACACATTACTGTCTTCCCTTTAAATTCCTCAACATGGAAGGGGGACTAATGATGCGTTATATTTGCATCACATTTTTACTGGCATTTCATACTGTATTTTAAGCTTAATTGCTTAATTTTATGCTAATTTTGATATTTTTACTTCACTTGGCACAAGATCTTCACTTTTCTTAAATTTATTAAAAATGCAGGTAAAAAGACACAAAAATGAAGAATTTTGTGAGTTTTAAGGTCATAGCACAATTTCCGAGAAGATCACAGGCTTACTGTCAAATTTAGAGTAAAAATAGTGAAGATCGCAACTTTCACGGCCTTGGCCGTAATTCTGAGATCGGCCGTAATTTTGGCGTTTGAACATGGGCAAAATGCGGCTAAGTGTGAAAATTCACATAAACTTTCACGGGTGGAACCATGAATCCATCACGGTCCGTAAAACTTTCTGTGTACAACGGGGTGTAGACACAAGCATTTACAGCCACGACCATAAACTCATTACGACCAATGAAAACGTCCGCCCTTTGAGTTTTTCACTCGATTCGTCTCCATATCGAACCGGATTCGAACCAAACTTTGCAGAAACGTTCCTTCATGGGTTCTGGACCGATCAAGGTATAAAAGATTAGATTTTTCGAGGATTAGAGAACTTTTCGGACGAATACGATCGGCGACGGCGAGAATTTTGATCAGATTCCAGCGAGATTTCACGCAAAAGAGAAGTTTGATCGGCTCTTCTTTCAGATCGAGGGAAAACTAGTTTAACTATTTTCTTAGTGATTTTCTTACAATTTCAAGAAGAATTCATGCTTGTTCATCATATAAACATGTTGTTTCTTAAGAATATGAGCGAGTAAACCTTTATTTCAGGATTAAGGGCATTAGCCCCCTGACAATTATGAGTTAATCTGTATTACACTTTTGATATGATTGTTTTATCATAATTTGATTGAAATTGTGTTTAACCCATAATTTACACTGACCACGTATAATTGCGATTTAGACGTAACGAGAAGTACCGTGCACGTGGCCAGTGTAAATTACGGGTTAAACACAATTTCAATTAAATCATGATAAAACAATCATATCAAAGGTGTAAGTGCAAATTAACTCATAATTGTTAGTGGGTTAATGCCCTTAATCCCGAAATAAAGGTTTACTCGCTCATGTTCTTAAGAAACAGCATGTTTATATGATGAGCAAGCATGAATTCTCCTCGAAATTGCAAGAAATTCACTAAGAAAATAGTTAAACTAGCTTCCCCTCGATCTAAAAATAAAGAAGTGCCGATCAAACTTCTCTTTTATATGAAATTTTGCCGGAATCTAATCAAAAATCAGAATTTCGGCTTAGTTGCCGCCACCAATCGTCTTCATCCGAAAAGTCCTCTAACCCTCGAAAAATCCAATCTTTTATTGCTCGACTGGTCCGGAACCCATGAAGGAACGTTTCTGCAAAGTTTCGTTCGAATCCGGTTTGATTTGAAGATGAATCGAGTGAAAAACTCAAAGGCGAACGTTTTCACGGCCTGTAATGAGTTTACGACCGAGGCCATAAATGCTTCTGTGTCTACACCCCTTTGTACACAAAAAATTTCATAGACCGTGATGGATTCACTACTTCACCAGTGAAAATTTCTGTAGATTTCCACACTTAGCTACATTTCGCCCGTGTTTGAATGCTAAAGTTAGGGTTGACCCCAGAATTACGGCCAAGGCCGTGAAAGTTGCGATCTTCACTGTTTTTGCTCCAAATTTGACATTTAAGCTCATGATCTCCTCGGGAACCGTGCTATAGCCTCAAAACTCACAAAATCCATCATTTTTGTGCCTTTTACCTGTGTTTTCAATAAAACCAAGAAAAGTGAAGATTATGTGCTAAGTAAAAAATACCAAAATTAGCATAAAATTATGCAATTAAGTCTAAAATACAGTATAAAATACAAGTAAAAAATGTGGTATAAATACAACGCATCAACTGACTAGACTCTTCAAAGTCCATCATTTCCCCTCTTATTTGTAGTTCTAGGATGACTGCAACATTCAATACTATGAATTCAACAAAATTACCATTTACATTAAATCTCTTTTTGTTCTTATCTCAGTTGGATACCAAATACTTAACTGCAACAGAATCTAACTGAATGGCTAACCCTTGAACCAAATGGCCAAAGGAAGTTCTAGACAGTAAATCCTTAATCATACTCCCTTGTGGTAATCCGAAAAAAAATTATGCATTCGGTACATTGAGCACCTACTCATGCGGCGTCGATGTCCTTCCTTCTATGGGGACTTAACAACTACTCGCTTTTTAACACATCTCTTATATTTAATAGTGTATCTACTTGTATTAGCTTGTGTGTCAGAACTTGTGCTATCACTGCCATCACTAGAACTTCCTTTAGAACTTATACTTGGGGAGCTCATATTGATGAAAGTATCTAAAAATTATAAAAAATATATTGTATTAAGTTATGTATTAAGTAGAACAAGGCTATATTGACAGTATTCACAATGGTGGATACCTTGTTCACGATGGGAATACCAAGACTAAACTCTAATTTCATAAGAAACATGGCTACATTACCAGTATCCAGGATGGTGGACAACCTGTCCACGATGTAGATACCAAAGCTAAATTCTAATGTCCTTAAAAACAAAGCTACATTGCCGGCATCCACGATGGTGGACACCCTGTCCACGATGGGGATACCAAGATTGAAACTTAATTTTATAAGAAATAGGGTTACATTCCTAGTATCCACGATGATAGACATCATGTCCACAATGGGAATACAAATGCTGAATCCTAATTTCATAAAAAAAAATAGGGCAACATTGCCGGTATCCACGATGGTGGACACCTTATCCACGATAGGGATACCCAGGCTAAATCCTAATTTCATAAAAAACAGGACTACATTGTTGGTATCCACGATGGTGGACACCCTGTCTATGAAAGAGATACTAAGGCTGAACCCTAATTTTATAAAAAAAAAATAGGGCTACATTGCCGGTATCCACGATAGTGGACACCCTGTCCACGATGGGGATACCAAAGCTGAACCCTAATTTCATAAGAAACAGGACTACATTAGCGATATCCTGATGGACACTATATCCACGTTGGATATACCAATGCTGAACCCTAATTTTATAAAAAAAGAATTACATTGCCAGTAACCACGATGGTAGACACCCTATTCATGATGGGGATACCAAGATTGAACCATAATTTCATAAGAAACAGGACTACATTGCCAGTATCCACGATGTTGGATACCCTGTCCACGTTATAGATACCAAGCTTAATAGTGTATATCTATGATAGTTTCATTTGGAATCCACGATAATTTCAAATAGTTATATATGATAATTTGAATTTGTATCCACGATAATTTAAAATGACTTTAATTACCAAGAAATTTACAGATGTTATGAAGTGAGCCTAACTGCCTGAGTGTCATTGTCTTTTTCAGCTTACTGCTATTTACTAACGTAGGACCTCGTCGGAGCAGAAAATGCAGCAATCTATAATAACTAATGTTCAACAACCAAAAAAATACCAAATGTGTAGGCATATTAAATAAAAAAACATCTCACCTGATTCGACGATACGAACAAAGCAATTGAGGGTTACGGTTTGCTGGGAGAGACGACAGCGATAGCCTCCGACAGATGGGAATCAGGTTTTAGGCAAGCGGGAGAAAAAGAAAGGAGGGAGGAGAGATTCGAAGACAGATTCTGGTTTCGGTTAGGATTTCCGATGAGAACGAGGATTTCGCCTAGGATGGAGGGAGGTGTAATGGGTGGTAGAGCGCGTGGTATCTAAAGACAAGGGAGAAGGTAGAAGAAATCGCTAGGGTTCAGGCGTCGGTAGAGCGAGTGGTCGGTGTCGGCGAGAAAATTTTCTCGTAGCTTCGGCGAGAGGGGAGAGTTAGACTACCGTCGCGTGGGAGAGAGAGAGAGATAGCACGCGGGGTTAATGTATTCCTAAAAGTAACCAAGGTTAGCTGTAGTGCTGGGTAACAGGGCGTTAACGAGAGCGAGGAGGCTTTGAGATTTGCGCAATCTGAAGTGCTTTAAGATTCGATTCTCAAATCCAAGGGCACTGCTCAGGATTCTTCGGCAGCCCCCTTGCTTTAAATTTTTTCACAAAAAATGTCTGTAATGGGCAGTATGTATTTAAATCAAAGCTTTATGAGTCTAGATTCACCAAATCAAATGGCCAGCATCTTTAAGGCTTTGGAAACAATGTCTACTTCGATGCAAAAGCTGACCGGCAATAATCATAATAATTCTATAGCATCAAGCCTACATAATCATGATCAATTATGGATATAAAAGTTGAAGGCTCCCTCATTTTCTAGTGACCCTAATCCTCTATTTAGTGTACTTAATTATTCAAGGTTTTGTAGGTGAAGCTAAATAATGGTGAAGAATGATCTAAGGGAGTTGTTAAATCTATGGAGGAATCCATTAGTTAGGGATATTTCCTTGTAAAGTTTAATGAGAAGTGCTTTCCTAAATACATTAGAGATAAAAAAGAAAGAAATAGAAGAGGTGGGTGATAAAAATTTCTGAGTCCTAATGTGGTACAAGAAACCACTAAGAAAATGAATGTCATCAAAAATAAGCTAAAAGTAGCTCAAAGTTGCAAAAAAAGTTATACATGTTAGAGAATGGTGGGTAAATTTTAAAAATTTTAGTGTGTGCGCGCAACAGAAAACTTCACCCAACACCATTCCCACCTGAAGGATCCATGCGGAGCATACAAACAAATGTGTAAATATGAGTTACCTTATTTACTTGATCAGGAGTTGGCTACAACCAAAGTGTAAAAGTACAATTGTTCACACAACGACCCTTCAGTGATGTCCTTGTCCATGTTTAGTGCTAGCCTCGAGAGAAGAGACCTAGTCTCAGGAGAGCTTTCTTTTATCCTACACTAACAAGAAAGCAAGATGGAGAATGGCAATCAAGGGAGGGAGAGGGCTACTTAGGTAGATGGCTCCATGTGCATACAATGTTGTATCTGTAGCCCGAAGCTATGCCAGTCTATATATAATAGGCATAGGTAGAGGCACAAATATGAGGCTACAAGCTTTATTAGGTGCCTCGGCTTTTCTCCATCCAACTTTATTGGGCCTGAAGCCAAATGATGCGATCTAAACTATCATAGGTAGGCGACTAGCTCTATCTATGCGCTAGATATAGTATTGTATGCCATCCACATATGAGCTATCTCCCCCCTCCCCCCCTTATCGCCTTCCTCCATTCTCTACTTTCCTATTGGCACATCCTATGAGAAAAGAAGAAAGCTCATAAGGCTAAGTCCCTTCTCTCAAGGCTAGCACTAAGCGTGGACAAGAGCATCATTGAAGAGATCACTATATAGATACCTATAGAGGGTGGATAATTGTGCATCTACACCTCGTGTGTCGCCATAAACAAGGTAACTCATCTTTATATATTTGTTTGTATACTTCCTCGCATGGATCCTCCAAGCAGGAATGGTATTTGGGTAAAGTCTTCCATTTCGCACTCATGCTAAAATTTTAAAATTCACCGGCCATTCCCTAACAATACAGACTATAGAAGAAGGAACATTGAGTTTGAAGTAACCATGTTTTGGTAAAGACTTCTCCTTGGAAAGGTGTAGTGAGGCTTATGAAGAAAGGTAAGCCCATTTTAGTAAAATTTCTTCTTTGAAAGGTGTAGTGAGGTTTAAGTCGAAAAGGTAAGCCCAAGATTCATTGGACCTTTTGATATTCATAAAAAATTGGCTCAATTGACTATAGAATTATCTTACCATCTTTAACTCATGCCTACGATGGTTTTTGTGTTTTTATGCTTAGAAAATACCACCATAATCCATCACATATTATCGAATATGGGCTCATTTAGATTGACAAACACTTGTTTGATGTTGAGAGACCCATAAAAATGATTAATAGAAAGGAGATCTTGAGGAACCTAGTCATACCACTCATGAACGTTATTTTATTTGGCAACATCATGTAGTCTACCCATGATTTTAAGCCCTAAAACTTGAAATGAGCATGGTATGTTGTAAACAGGCTACTAAAGAACTCTCTGCTGCCAATCTGACTTTTCAGTGTTTGAACCCCCAATATCTTTCGACCTTTCAACCTACAGATTTGAATCTTACAAAATCAATTTTATTAGAAACTAAACTCATAAAGTTTTAATTTGAATATTATATCAATCATACATGGGTTAGTTTTTGACTTGATATATGCAATGCAAAATGGCACACACTATATCTATCTTATGGGATTTGGGATTTCTGACTTTTACTCAAAAGTGGCTCATCTCTTGTATCAGAGCTTCGCTTGGGAAAGTGATCGTCTTCTCATGGTCTATACTTGAATGTCTCTCAAACATATCAGAGCTCCTCCTGGTGAGAATGGGTTACATGGAAGAGTAATGATATATATGCCTTCCATCTCTGACATGAAATGCTCAATTAATAAATGTTTATCCGTGGCTTAAATGTTTCATCTAGTATTTTATTGTTGTCTTGCTTATAAACTCCATGATTTGAATTATATGCACAAGGTTAATATTCACATTGTTATGTTACTATAACGTTTCTATTTTGTTAATTAAAAGACACCTTAATTAGGTCGACCACTTCAAATAGGTGACCCGTAAATTAATTATGAGTGTTTCAACCATTCTTAATTTAATTTTGTAATGTTTATAATAAATAGTATTTACTGCCAAGTTTTAAAACCTACATTGTAAATTATTCTGCCGTTAACCGATTTCAAATTAGCATCCTCTAGATTAGAAGCCTAGGTTCTAACCTGCAAACAAGCATGTGAGTTACTAATAAATTTGTAGCAAAATAAAAATAATTTAATAAACAGTTAACTACACAAATTTAACTCTTGCTTTCAACATTTATACTTTGTTTTGTAGAATTGCATTTGTATACTTTCTATTGCAATTTATTTTCAAATCAACATGAACATCTTGAATAATTTAGGCAAAGTGAGCATAATATACAATTTAATTATTTTGATAAAATTTAAAATAAAGGACATCATGAACCTAACATACATAAGGAAAATAATGTACATAATGATCATAATATTCATAATGATTATGTTAAAGAACATGAAGTATACAATATACATATGATCACAATTTTATAAGTTAATTATTTTAACAATGATTAAAATATTCTCATAATAAAAAATTAATTTATGAAGATAAATAAAAATATTCATTCCTTTTAAAATAGCTTTGAAAGATAACTTTAAACAACACAAAATAGAGGCTTTGCTTGTTGGCAAGTGCAATTAGAACTATATTTAATAAACACAAAAATAAGTCAGCATCCTAACATCAAACAAAACCTTATAAATGGCTTGACTCACAATGGGGTAGATTTAATCAGGTAAAGACTGAGCCCAACATAGGAGATGACTTAGACCAAATATTTACCTAAGATGGAAGATCTGGGAGTATAAAAAAAAATTAAAATTAGTCTATAAATAACCCTCTCGATGTTGAAAAACCAACCTATGTGATACAAAATCCCTTGAAATTACAACCTAATTGATAGGCTAAAAAGCACTTTGAAACAAAAAAAAATATAAAAACATTTATGAGAAAGAGTTAGATACTCTCCACTCATTCCCAAGAACATATTTGTGCTTCTATTGTAAAGGAAAAAAAAATACTTTCTAAAGTAATAAATACAATTAGATAAGCCTCTATACTCATCTCTTGTAAAAAGCTTTCTATATGAGATGGTACGTATGCAACTATAGCTGAGGACACAAACAACCCTCAAAAGCTATCATAAACGATACATGCATCCCACAATCAATTAGTTCTATATTATGTTTATATTAGATGAAAATAATTTCACTAACTAAAGAATATGCTTTTAAAAGAACTTTACTAACTAAATGATATGGAAAATGAGAAGCAATTTAATTTTATTTAAATCATTTTATTAATTTTAATTTTATTTAGGAAGTTTTAAATTTTGTGAGGGATTATTAGAGAAAATTTAAAACGTCTTCATTTAATTATTATTTATTAAATAATGGTCGTTATTGTAGATGTTACATATTAATATCGAATGATATTCATATTAATGTGCTATCAATTGTTACAAGCCATTGGAGTTAATTCATAATTGTTTACAAATTAACTCATGATATTTACGTGCCATCACACAATAACACACAATAGTTTCGGCCATTACAACCTCTCAAAAATAAATTTGAGCTGTTGAAATTTACTTTTGGTTGTTGGGACTTGCCTACAAAAAGGTGCAAACCTCAGCTAAAATACACACCAAGAATGAGTTTCTTTTTCTTCTTTTTGCGATTTCTACACCTCTATACCATTATGTCTCGGGTAACATGGATTATATCCCCAGGCGTTCAATCTAAATTCAATATGAGACGCCAGAATTTAACCTAAAGACTAATTTCAACACGCCTCGAGGTTTTATTTTCTAACTTCTCTTTAATTGATTAGTCTTTTAATTACTATTTTAATTATTTCAATTTCTAAAAATTCTAAAATTATTAAAATTTAACACAAGAATCTTTAGTGAAATTATAACGGTTCAAAACTTTGTTATTTTCTAATTTAATCACAAAAAAAAATTAAAATAAATAACAATAATCAATTTACTATTAAGAACAATATTTTTTAAGTTTTTTAAAGATAGAAATAGTAGTCTATTTTAAGAAAACAAAAATTAAAATCTATTTTTAAAAAATTAAAAACAAAAGTATGGAATCAATTTATAAACAAAAACAATATTAAATTTTTTTTACTATATGTATGTCCCGGGCACCAGTAAATAATAATTAACAATAATTAATCTCAAAAGTTAATAGTAATTTATTTTGATTTAAAAGGGATTAATATGAAATCAACAAGAATTAATTTCTAATTATTAGTAATTTCACCTAAAATTATGGTAGGAAATTTTAATAATTTTAGGGCCAGTTTGGTTTGCTGCGCTGTCGTAACTACTCTGTGATTATAGAACTTTCTACATATTTTTAAGTGTTAGAACTGTTGTGCTATTACTGTTGTTTTAATATAATTTTTTGTTTTAAATATTATAATTAAATAATAGTGACATGTAAGAGTGTATATATATTTTTTATTCATAAATAAATTTTAATTTATTAAAAATAATTAAATTTATAAAATTATTCAATAAAATATATAATTAATTAATTTATTATATTATATTATATTATATAATTAGCAAAATATATTAAAGTTCATATATTGTATATATATTATATATTTTTTATAATTAAATAAATTTAAAATAATTATTTATAAAATTATCAATGTTTATAAGATTAATAATTAATTATAATTTAAATTTATTAACTATTTTTTAAACTAATTAATTTAAAATTATTATATCAGATTAATTAATATATATAGGTATATAAAATTATATATGTACATATGCTACAGTAACCCCACAACTACAATAGCTAAAAGCAGCAAAAACATCAAAAGCCTCAAAAGTCTGCTTAGTAATGAAAATCTACGACACGGTTCTGGAGCAAAAGCAGGTGCGCCAAATAAGCGCACAGTGCCTGCTTCTGCTGGCTGTCCTAGCGCAGCAGAAAGCACAACAGCGCCAAACGGGGCCTTAGATTTTCTTTTTTTTCAAAAATTGAAATAATTAAACCAATAATTAAAAGACAAATCAATAAAAGAGGAGAATAAAAAAATAAAACCCAAAAGGTGCAAAGAAGCGAGTTCTTATGTGAAAATCTAATATTTCGTGCAAGTTGAACTCGAATTGCACACATGAGGATACAATCGGTGTTCCCCTCCAATGAGAAATAATTATGGAGAGGTTGATCACCCTTTCGGCAGCGAGTAGCAAAACAAGAAATCGTGAAAAGAAGGACGCAAGTGCATACTCAATATGTATTCTTGTTAAGAGTTGGATGCCTTTTTATAAGCAAGTCCCAACAGCCAAAATTTAATTTTGACGATAAAGTACTTGCTTCAAGCCCTGAGTTAATTTGTAAATGGCCACAAATTAACTCCAAAGGCTTCTAACAGCCATCAACATATTAATGCACATTGCATCCAACATTAATATGTAACAGCTACAATAATGGCTGTTATTTAAAAAATAAAAATTAAATGAATAAGTTTTAAATTTTCCCCTAATAATCTTGTGTTTTTTCTCTCTCTCACCTATCTCTTTTCACACCTTGTATTTTCCTCAAATCAATCAACACTCAAGCCAACCGATTTGTTGTTAGTTGAAACATTGAATTAGCTGTATAGGATAAGTTTGGGTGGTTTATGTGTCATATTTAGGTGAACCTCAGGTCAGGTTCAAGTTTAATCTATGGGTATCCTAGTACAGAGTTAAAAGTAGAAATAATATTATAACTTTATGTTCTCAACCAATTCTTTTTACTCGTCAACCTGAACCCACTTCTTGGGCTCTACACTTCTCTCTCCTAATTTACTATGGATATTATCTCCAAATAATCCAAAATCCCTAACATTGTTTCAACTCCATCATAAACTCAGTCAAGAACCAATATCAATAACAACCCTTCCAATTCGCAAAGTTCAACATATGAAGTGTGCATAACTAAATTTTCGCTATTGTAGTACGGTTCTACTAATGCTATGAGAAGTCAAATTTAAATTAAAGTGTACAAACGTAGGATTAAACTGGGCATATATTTAGGAAGAGTACAGAAGGGAATAGATGTGCCAAACTGAAAGTTTTAAAGGAGGCCAAACTACAACATATCTGATATCTCAAACTACAGGGACCAAAAAGAAAATTAGCCTCAAATGGAAATATGAACATGTAAAGAAGAATAAATATTTCATTGGAAAACAACAACTTTGAATAATAATGTCAAAAACATATTTTAGTACAGCTGATCATCAGTACTACCATTGAGTCACTGTTTAGTAGGGTAATCGTTGTGTCTGGCTCCGATCACAATGATCAGACATTTGATTTTTGTAGCAAGACTGAAATGCACTCAAATTCATCAATTAAACATGTCGTAATGCAATCTAAGTGAAAGCATAGAGATTGAAATGCACAAAATTTAACCTCAAACAATTGGTTATGGGTTTACTATTATACAAGATGGAAAGAACGAATTAAGTTTTGCATAATTCAGAAGAATATAATCAATACAAGTGTAACATACTCTTTGTCTCCAAGCTTCACTTCAATACCACCATAATCTGGAAGTAAGACTGTGTCTCCCTCCTTCACAGAGATAGGGATACTATTCCCATGGCTATCATGTGAACCAGGACCCACTGCAACTACTTTTCCGGAGTTAAGCTAGACAAGGAGGCAATATAGCTTGATTAGAGTAAATCTAGGCAACTAACTTAAATATCAATAAGAGTCATTAAAAGTATGATTTTTATACTAGGGAAAAATTGTAGGTTTAATGAGCGTAAACCAGACCTAAATAGAAGTTACAAAACAAAACTTTGCACTAAGAACCAAAAAACATGCTAGGATGACACAGAATTTGGAACATCAAGAACTCAGTGGTAACCAACAAGCTGACCAGCATAACTCATTTATGATATATATGTTAAAATTACACAAACACACACATATGTCATATTTACATTTGAATATATTGTATAACTTAGTATATACTTACTACATGATATACTTTTCTTTTGCCAAGGACTACATTAATAAATAATAAATGTATATACTTTATTATATTATATATATTTTTTTCATTTATATTTTATAATTTAAATAAGCATTTTTAAGACACATTTTATTCATACTGACCTCAAAATTTTAAAAATTGAACAAATTTTAAACGAACGTGTCTAATCAACAAGGAATTAGACAAATCTATAAGAACTAGCTTGACATTAGAAAAACAATTCTTAAGAAAATGACAAAATGCATGATTGGCTTATTACCTATTACTACATCAAATAACTAACGTATATTAACGAAAAATCATGTATAAGAAAAACCTTCACATGCTTTACGGATTAAAAATAAGCAATGTTTATGGAGCAGGACACACTAAAGAAACCCATTCCATTATTCAATTCGGACAGCACAAGCACACATCCGAAAAAACTATAAAAGGACAAAAGCAACAAGGACATGAGGCCCTCGACCGGATGATGCATCCAACAAGTGGGGCAGAAAAACGGAGAGAAATATCGAAAACGTAAGTTATAACGCATAAAAAAACTAGGAAGGGGGCGAGTTGAAGATCAAATAAACTAAAAAGAGTAAATTAAAGACAAATGGACCGAAAGCCTCAATTACGCAGGCCGATCAAACAAGCATGGAAAGATATACCACATTAAGGTTTCGCTCACCTTTGTGGTCTTCTCCGGTAGGAGGATTCCGGCGCTCGTCTTGGATGGCGGGACGATCTTCTCCACGAGGACGCGGTTAAGGGAAGGAATCAAGCGCTTCGCCATTGACGACGGCCAGAAACTCAATCGCGGCACTTCTCGGCCAGGAGAGGTTTTAGGGTTTAAGAAGGCTCTAGTGGATCCTAATGGTGTCAATGGATAGAGGTGGCCAACTGGCCGGGCCGGCCCGCGGCCCGCACGGCCCGGCACGACACGGGCCGGCCCGGGCACGGCCCGTTGACCAAGTCAACGGGCCGCGGGCGGCCCGCGGCCCGGTTCGGGTCGTGCTGGGCCGGAGGTCCGCGGCCCGCGGGCCGGGCCGGGCCGGGCACGGCCCGTGGTCGGGCCGGGCACGGCCCGTGGTCGGGCCGGGCCAGGCACGGCACGGGCCCGTGCCAGGCACGGCACGCGGGCCGGGCCAGGCACGGCACGCGGGCCGGGCCAGGCACGGCACGCGGGCCGGGCCAGGCACGGCACGGGCCCGTGCCAGGCACGGCACGCGGGCCGGGCCAGGCACGGCACGCGTGGTTTAGGCGCCAACGGTAGAAAATTTGATTTTGGCATGTGTTTTTACCCAAATACCCCTATAACGGTTTGAAAAAATTTAAAAGTTAGGGATATAATTGTCTTTATGTTATAAAATTACCATTTTAGCCCCTTTTAATAATTAAAAATAGGGGATAAATATGTAAATTTACACCCAATTCATCCCTATAAATTGACCCCCCAACCCTCTCATTTCTTCACACAAGTTTCCAATTAACTTTGGATTACTTTCTCATTCTCTCTTAATACTTTCCTAATCTCTTTTCTAAGTCTTGAGTTTCAATTAGCCATCAAGATTTCAAAGCTCCCTCGGTCTAGTCACGTGGAGAAGATCAAGTAAGTAGTAAATTAATTTACTTTTAGTCTTTTTTTAATGTAATTGTACTTAAATTTAAATTATTCTAATATAAATTTTTTTCATAATTATGATTAATTAAGGTTGTTGAAGGCTGAAACCTCAACTTCTAAGTTCTTACTAAGCGATCTTCAAACACGTGATAAGGTAATTTTTTAATGTATAATTTATTATTAGTAAGTATTTAATCTTATTTTATAAATTTTTTTTGCTAACTTTTAATATTATATGTAGAATTAATGGCGGGATTTAACAATACATGGGATCTTTTGCCATGGGAGATTGAATTAGAGCAGGAGCTAATGGGGACAACTAACCCCGTTATGCCACCCGATCAAGATGTCAACCCTCCGCCTTACGACCCAAATCAACAACAGCAAGATCATGTTGAATTTGAGCCTACTAACACTATGCAGGGAGAGGAGGGATGCAGTGCAAACCCTCACGAGTCTACTGTGTCAGGCTCAAGAAAACGCACGAGCGACGTTTGGAAGAGCTTCGATGTGGTGATGATTAACGGCGAAGAAAGAGCTAGCTGCAAAAAATGCAAAAAAGTCTTGACTTGCAAATCATCGGGTGGAACTGGTCATTTGACTCGCCACATCAGAAGCCATCAAACTCAAATCGATCGTGCACAGGCTACTCTAAATCTTTCCTCTAGTTCTTTTGAAATTTTTAATTATTCTACTGAAGTTCTTAGAAAAGAATTAGCTAAATTTATTGTTTGGGATGAACAACCATTTTCTTTAGCAGAAAATTATAAATTTGAAAAATTTATACATAAATCACTACAACCTAAATATAAAAAAGTAAGTAGACAAACCATGCGTAGGGATGCTATAAAAATTTTTTCTGAATATAAAACTAATCTTTTACAAGCTTTAATTACATTAACTTCTTGTATTTCTTTAACATCTGATATTTGGACCAGTAATCATTCTGATCAGTCATACATGTGTATTACGGCACATTGGATAGATAGTGAATTTTTTTTACAAAAAAGAATTATTGCATTTAAAATTTTTGAATATCCTCATACTGCAAATGCTATAGTTAGACAATTTCATAGCATTTTACATTCATATAATATAATTAATAAAATTTTTTCAATTAGTTTTGATAATGCAAGTAATAATGATAGTGCAATTGATAAATTAAAAAGATTGTTAAATCCAATATTTAATGGTGCTTTTTTTCATATACGATGTGCATGCCATATTCTAAACTTATGTGTTCAAGATGGAATAAGAGAAGTAGATGAACATGTAACTAAATTAAGAAATGCTGTTAGATTTGTTACTTCTTCTACTTCTAGAAATCAAGATTTTAGACAAATATGTAAATCTTATGGTTTGTCATATAAAAAATTTAAACTTGATATTAAAACACGATGGAATTCTACTTATGATATGCTAACAACATGTTTTCCATTTAAAGATCCTCTTACATTATTTTATAATGAAAGAATGCCTGATGGAAATATCGAAGAAAATGATTGGGATAAAGCAAAGTTACTACAAAATATTTTAGAAATTTTTTATAATGCTAGCACTCATTTATCTGGTGTTTATTATCCTACATCATGTTTAATTTTAGAACATTTAGTTTTAATTAGTGAAATTTTTTCTCAATATAGACATGATGAAAATGTTTTTCAAGTAATTTTAAAAATGGAAACAAAATTTAAAAAATATTGGAAAAATATATCTCCTTTATATTGTTTAGCTTCAATTATGGATCCTAGATTAAAATTAGAAGGTGTTCATATTTTATTAGATGAATATTATAAAAATATGGAACTTGAAGGAGTAGATGAGAAAAAAAATGAAGTTTCTACCTTATTAGATGAAATGTATAATGTTTATAATTTAAAATTTGGAAATACAATGAATCCAACATCCTCTCAAACTAATGTATCTACTAGTAGTAAAAATATTACAGGAAGAATACGCTCAATCTTAAATAGAAAAGGAACATCAACAAGTCGATCTAGTAATTTTAATGAATTAACATTTTTTTTAGAAAATAATCATACATCTTTACTCACAGAAGAACAAATAGATAATTTTGATATTTTATCATGGTGGAGATTACAAGGAAAATCATATCCTGTGGTTTCTGCCATGGCACGTGATCTACTCACTCCTCCGGTGTCTACTGTAGCATCGGAGTCTTGTTTTAGTGCAGGCGGCAGGGTGCTGGACGAGAAGCGAAGCCGAATGAACGAAGAAAGCGTGGAAATGTGTATTTGTCTTAAAGATTGGCTAGATGCTGAAGATCGTCTTCAAGATAAAGGTGGTCATTCAACTTCATCGGATGATGATGAACGAAGTCTTGGAAGTGCAAGCGGAAGCAACAATGGATAAACGTTGTAATAAATAATTATAAAAAAAGTTGTAAAAGAGTTGTAGAAAGAGTTGTAAAAGAGTTGTAAAAAGAGTTGTAAAAAAAGAACTACGTAGACCTGATTCCTCCTTTGAGTAAGGTACGTAGGCAGCCTGTAATGGGTCCGGTCTAAAATATATAAAATTTTAACATTTGTTCAAAAATTTGTGCAATATACATTCTCAATTTCTCAATTTTTTTTATTTTTTCATATTTTATATATTTTAATTAAGTAATAATTTACTTATTAATTTTTTTTTTAAATTTGGCCCGCGGGCCAACTTTGGCCCATGGGCCACAATCGGCCCGCGGGCCAACTTTGGCCCATGGGCCACAATCGGGCCGGGCCAAACACGGCCCGAACCCCCTCATTTGGCCCGTTGGGCCGTATTCGGCCCGCGTGCCGAAATTAGCCCGCGGGCCGTGCCCGGCCCGCGTGCCGGATCCGGCCCGCGTGCCGGATCCGTGCTCACGGTTCAACCGAACCGTGCCTGGGCCGGCACGGTTAATCGGGCCGCGGGCCGTGCCGGGCCCAAGAATTTTCCGGCCGTGCCGTGCCCGGCACGGCACGACTTGAACCGGGCCGTGCCTGGCACGGCCCGACCGGAAGCGGGCCGAGGCGGGCCCGGGCCCGGGCCGGCCCGGGCCCGGCCCATGGCCACCTCTATCAATGGATATCCGACCTCGCGGGTACTCACCCGTTTATGACGGGTTCGAGTACCCGATTAGCTAATTGGGTCGAGTTCGGATTTACCTCCATAAGTACCTACGAGTACCCGATATCCGATTATATATAATAAAAAATAAAATTTTATATTTATATAATAAAATATTTTTTAATAAATATATTTATTATTATTATTATTTTATAATTATATTTTATAAAAAATAATTTAAAAAATATTTTAGTCAGGTTCGAGTTTGGGTCGGGTCGAGTTCGGGTTTGGCCAAAAAGTGCGGATACCCGACCCGTTGACATCCCTAGATCCTATCGATAGGACATTTCCACGAATACCCCTGTATTTTGCGTCTATTGATGTGTTAAAGCGGAATAGGTGTCACGCCCGGCCTAAGGTAGTCTAACGGAACTCCAGATCAGGCGTGAAACCCTAGGATTTCTGAATGCAAAATCGCTCTCAAATTGAAAACCCTAATTGTCATCCAAAATTTCCCCCCCCCCAAATCAGAAAGGATCGAAAAACCCTAATTCAGATTACCTCAATTTTGACTGGTCAACCTTATTTTGACCACAGTCCGAATCTCCGCTGCGCACAAAATTGCCGAAACGAATTTGCGTTGCTGACGTCGGCTTACGTCAGCCGCTCCGATCGAATTCGAAAAACGAATTCCGAACTTGCTGACGTCAGCCGCATGAATTGATTTTCGCCGAAATCGATTTTCACCCCGCGGTTCTGATTTTGACTTGGTCAAACTCGAAAGCTGCCTTCGTCTTCCTTGCAACGTCGCCTGCGTCACTGCTTCTGCCGAACGTCGCCTTCACCCGAGAACCCACCAGAGAGAAGACGGATCGATAGGAGAGGACGTCCTCGTCTTCGCCCTCCACCCTGTGCGACCAGAAGCCGCCGGAACTCGTCGTCGCCACGGAAACAACACAGAAACAGGGGAAGTAGTGGAGAAGAGAAAAGTTGGATTTTATTCCCTCAATCAGCTACACAATCTCTCCGACGACGACCCCTGTCATTGACGCCCTCTTCCCCTCCCTCGCCGGCGACCCCCGTTGCCGGTTACAGTTCACTCCAAAATCTCTCTGGTCGCTCGTTGCTTCCCCAAGCTTGGAGCAATCGCTGGTGTCGAAGATCCCTCCGCTAGATCCTCTCTGTCCCCTCTCGTCTCCTCTTTAATCGGCTTTATAGAGGCGCCGCTCGCCTCAAGCTTCCGCTCCATCTGCCAGAGTGAGGTCGACGTCGTCTCTACTCAAACCCCCTATTGCGACCGCGTCCCTCGCGAGCTTCGTCCGCGCCCGAGAAACCTTCTCTACATTGCTTGCTCGAGCCCGCCGGAATCAGTCTCCGCCGAAGACCTCGCCCGCGTCCGATTCGCTCGCATCGCCACAATCTTCTTCATCCATCCGCAGAGCCCATCGTCCAGTGTCCGCTTCGCTTGGCGCTGACAAAAGATAGGGAGAGGATGGAGTTTGCGTTGCTATGGTCAACATTGCTTGTTGACCGCGCGTTTCTTCTCCAATTAAGGCTTCGTGGACGTGGGCTTGGGCCTAGTTTGACCCACTGTTCTCTGGGCTTGACAATTCTCCCCCGCCCAATTTAGACATCGCCCTCAATGTCCATCGCGGGTAGATCTTTCGCAACCATTGCCCCGATGTACCCAATCCGACACTGCTGCGCCCCCGTGGCAGTGTTTGGAGCTGCATGGATCGCACCAACCCCCACCTCATCGGTGTTGGTTTCAGCTTCTTCAGCTGGCTCCTATGCCACGATAGCCATGATCTTCTGTCTCGTGGGGCAATCCATCATCCAATGAGGACCGCCGCACAAGAAGCAACCCTGTGGCTTCGGCTCTCATCGTCCAGGTGAACCTTTGTCCTGTTTGGGAAAGGGTCTACCCCTCTCTAGAACTCTAGCTCTCGGCGGGGAGCCGCGCTTCGGTGGTGACCTGGGGAGGGACACGCGATCAAGAGGCAGCAGATCCTTCGTTAAAAGGGAGGACGAGCTTCCACCACGGGCATTCGATCAGTGGGCAATCAATCTCCACCAGCATCGAGCGATCAGCACCTTGAGAGGACTAGGGGAGATTTCTGAGTGAGCCGACGTCTAGGGAGACGACAGATGACGAGAGAGTTATGTAATTGGGATTGGAGAGATTGTAACCGGCAACCAAGGGGCTGCCGGTGAGGGAGGGGAAGAGGGCACCGACCAGGGGGTCGATGGCGAGGTTTGTAGTATCTTTAGTGGAATAAAATGAAGCTTACCTTCCCCACTGCCTCCTTCCCCTATTTCCACGATTCGACGATGGGCGGTTGTCAAACAGCGACGGCTAGCTAGGACAAAGCGCAGGCAGCGCGGCGTCCTTCCCTTGCCAGATCCGGCAAGGGACACGGCAACGACGTCGATCGACGCGAAGAAGACGACGTGCGTGATCGATCGAAGCAGCGGTGACGATTTTGACTTAGTCAAAATCGGCAAAATGAAAACGGTGAAATCAAATTCAATGCGACGAGATCGATTTTGAAGGGCTGACAATTAAAGAGCAGCGCGGCGTTGACGGGCAAAGTTTGACTAGTGAAAATCAATTTTGACCGAGAGGTATTATTTGATTAGGGTTCTAGTTTTTGTGAATTAGGGTTAGGATTTTCCAATCTTTTTCCGATTTGGGGAGAATTTTTGGATGGAAGTTAGGGTTTCCAATTGGGTAAAATTACACTTGGAAATCCTAAGGTTTCACGCCCGGCCTAGTGCTCCGTCGGACTACCCTAGGGCGGGGCGTGACAATAGGGGTGTTTAAAAAAATCAAAAAAATAAAAAACTGTGATTAACTGACCGAACCGAACCGAACGGGCGGTTAACCGAATGGGTTGGTTCGGTTCACGGTTGGTTTTTAGCTTATAAATTTATGTTTCGATTCGGTTACGATTCGGAGAAAAAATTTTTATCGATTAACCGACCGACCAATATATATATGTTCTAAACTCATAACATAATTATTCATCTAGTACAAATGGTTAGATGTTATTCATCTAGCAAGTCATAGGTTTGAAATCTATTAATTGTAATATAAAAATTATTTATTTTATATATTTAATTATCAAAAAATAATATTTAATAGTCAAAGTTAATTTTTTTGAATAAATATTAGTAAATAAATTATGATCGGTTAACCGTTGACCGGTTAACCGATCAAATCGGTTCGGGAACGGTCTATGATTTTTATTGAACCGAACGGTTCGGTTAACCGTTGACCAAGTCAATCGGTTCAGTTAACCAAACTATGAACAAGCCTATAGCGCAAAGGTTCAAATAAAAATCCTAAGCGGGTAACCCCGCTAAGCAGGATACCCGCTTAAGAGTTTTTTTTTCTGGCTGCCAATTATTTTTGGATCTCAGCACTCCACCGTTCAACTATTAAAGGACTTTGTATATTGATTTATAAATAATAACTTTATATTACAAATTTATAAAAACAGAACCTTTTAAAAATCAAAATAAAATCTTTACAAAATAATAATTTTTATAAATAAAATATTTATAAAATAATAAAATTTAAAAACAAAATCTTTATAAAATAATAATGTTTATAAATAAAATATTTAAAAAATAATAATCTTTATAAAATAAAATCTCTATAAAATAATAATTTTTATAAATAAAATTTTTATAAAATAATAATCTTTATAAATAAAGTATTTATAAATAATAATCTTTACAAAATAAAATCATAATAATGAGATTCATAATGTTTTTCATCAAATTGCAATAAGTTTAATAGAATCTAGAAAAATAGAAACTGTATTTTATATATTTATGTAATGTATATTTAAATATGTATGTATTGTACATTTGTGTAAATATAATATTTATTATATTAATTTTTTAGTATTATTAATTTTTTTAATATAATATATAATTTTTTGCAATAATAATTGTGTAATATAATATATAGTTTTGTATTATTAAAATTTTTATGCATTATAATATATAGTTTTATATTATTATAATTTTTTTGTTATATACTATTGCAACAACTATCTATAATACAGTTTTTCACTTAAAATCACTACCTTAGACATTACTTTTTATTTCAGCTGCAACTAGATAGTACTTTTTATTTCAGCTCTATCAAACAGAGCCTAAAATGGTCTAAATTGTCGAGGACATCATGTGACAATACACATATAATGTTGGGCTCATTGAAGAATTTGAAACACCATTAGTTTTAATTTTTTTAAAAATAATTTTATATGCCTTGGATTTACATTTTTTTTACTTGCCTCTATTTGTTTAGAGTGTTTTGATTGTTCATCTTCTTTATTTTCTAATATATAATTTTAAGCAATCTTGATGAGTCAATCATTCCTTTTAGAGAAAAGTTTAAAATTAGTAAGAATACTTTAGAATCTAGATTATCAAAACATGCATTTTCTTAAAACAAGACATATTTCTAAGCACAGCTGATTGTACTATAATTTAATTTAAAAGTAATTTTTTAGGAGAATAATGTTAATTTTAAAATTGAACAGGTTGGATTTTACATTTTTCTCCGCCAAACACATGCTGAATCATTCACTCTATGGAATTCAACATACTAATTCTCCAACTAAAATCATTTCTTTAAAATTCTCAAGAGAAAAAAAAAATAATTGCATAAAAAAAGGGATAGAGTGGAATTTTTGGAAGCAATAAGTATATATGCATATATATTGTTTGATCTAATAAATTTAGATAAAGTCCGACTCTAATACTAGTGGTCAGTATACAACAGTTCCTTATTCTTTATGCATTTTAATCAATTAAGATATTTATCTTTGTAAATTGTTAGTATGCTAATTAGATTATGTGAAACAACGGCTATGTGAATTTTTCAAATTTAGTACTGATAAGTGATTCTACTTTATTAACAGCATAGTACTTTTATATGGAATTTATGATTAGACCGCAATAATACGGCTTGCAAAATACAGCCTCTTCACGGTAAAAAAAATATACCACTAGGTGTCACGCCTAGTCCACACGGCCCATCCACGTCACCCTTTTTCTGCTTCGCATTGCGCACAAAATGTGAAATCAAAATCGATTTCAATTTCAGCCGCTTCGTTGAATTGATGTTGACCGCGTCAACGTCTCGAAGCGAATGCCGCTTCCGTCTTCGTCATTGTGCGTTCGAATGATGCTGCCCGCATTGTTCGCTCAACCGCCGTTGCCGGAGGAGGTGGACGGGCTCAGGGAAGTGCGACACAGGACCAAGCATCGTCCGCTTGGCCCTCAGCTTTCGTCGCCAGAAGAGATCGTCGGGAATGGTGATGGAGAAGAACTCGGCGGAAGGAGCTCGCCAGAAACCCAGAGGAAACACACCGAAGCCAGAGAAGACACAGTCCATAGGAAAATTTCCGTTCGATTGATCAGGTTGAACCTACATAAACCCTACAAGCTTCGCTCAAGCTCCCTCTCGTTGATAGCACACTCACCGTCGATGACAACAGTGTTCACCCTTATAGAACACTCATCGACGCCCCCTGGCACCGGCCATCGCTTGGGGGAGACGGTGGAAGCACGCCGCCTGCGGTTCCACCCGCCTTGGACAAAGCCGGAGAGGAAGCTATGTTTGACAATGCTTCGGCGACTCTCAGAACAGGGAGAGCCGTCTCCTTCCTGCCTACCTCCCTCATGTTGACAGTATCTTAAAGGGAGGAGGCAACGCTGCGTTTGGAAAGGGCCTCGCTCGCCAGCTAGCACCATTCCCATCTTCGTCACCGTCTACGAATCACGCCTCCGCGTGTGATTCGTTTCCTTCTTCGTCCGCCAGCTGCAGCCTCCGCCGAATCCGCACGACGATCCCGCCCGAGTAGAAGACGAGGATGTCGCTGTCAGCCCTGCCGAAGACGGTGCCGTCGATCAGATCGGAACAATCGACGCCGCCTACGTCGATTTCATTCCGCGTTGGAGGAGAAGCATGCAGACACCAAATCTAGGCCATGAAGAGGATTTGTGCCTCCGCGCCCACTCCTCTGCTCCCAGGCCCAGTCCGGCCCGAATTAGGCATCACATTCTCTCCCACCAAATCTAGACGTCGCCCTCGACGTCCACTACAGGGATGAACACTGGCACCTCCATAGATCTCTCATTGGTGTCTTGCAGATGCCGGAACACCTCGTCACCCGCCTGGTGACGACATTAGAACTCGCAGCACTGGAAAGGGTTTCGCAAACCCCTCATCAACGTCTGCCTGACGTCAGAATCCATCGTCGCCCGCCTGGCGATGGCATCGGAGCCCGCTGCTCCGGGAATAAACCTCGCAGACTTCTCATCGGCATCTTGCTCATAGATGCCAAAATCCTCGTCACCCGCCTGGTGACGGCATTGGAGCTCTGCTCGTTTCGCTCCTTCAACGGTACATAGAGCTCTCCCAGTTTCGCTCCACACATTACCGTCGACTATAGTCCCTCCTTGCTCGCTGAAGGAACTCTTCGGCACCCACCTGGCGCTGACATCATAGCTTGGAGCTCAGGGAAGAGACCCCGCCAGTCTCTCTTCGTCGCCCTCCCAACGATGGCATCAGAGCCTCCTGCACTGGAAAGAGGTCTCGCAAACCCCTCGTCGGCATCTCGCTCATAGATGCCGGAGTCTTCATTACCCGCCTGGTGACGGCATCGGAACCCGCTGTCCTGGGAAGAGATCTTGCATACCTCTCTTTGTCGCCCACTTGGCGACGGCATCAGAGCCTCCTGCTCTAGAAAGGGACAGCAGACGCTCACACCGCCTGTCTCTGTTGGTGTGCCACCTGCGCACCTGCTACCTGCCCAAGTAGTGTCGTTAGCTCCTCTGTTTGGGAACAACTCCTTGTTCCTCAGTTCTGGTCAAGTCGATACCTCCTCAACTTGGGTTAGTCCATCACCATCTTCGCCGGAAACTTGGCTCTGATACCACTGTCACGCCCAGTCCACACGGCCCGTCCACATCACCCTTTTTCTACCTCGCACTGTGTGCAAAATGTGAAATCGAAATTGATTTCAATTTCTTCAGCCGCTTCGTCAAATTGATGTCGACCGCGTCAATGTCTCGAAGCGAACGTCACTTCCGTCTTCGTCGACGTGCGTTCGAACGATGCCGCCCACGTCGTTCGCTCGACCGCCGTCGACAGAGGAGGTGGACGGGCTTAGGGACGTGCGGCAGGGCCGAGCGGACGACGCTCGGCCCTCAGCCTTCGTCACCGGAAGAGATCGCTGGGAATGGTGATGGAGAAGAACTCGGCAGAAGCTCCGAATAGAAGAGCATCGCCCGCAAGTGCACGGATACTCGAAGTAATAATTAAGATATCGAACCACAAAGACCTCATTTGCCAAGTACCAAATAATTAATTTCTTACAAGCTAGGCAATCGGAAATATGAAAGTAAACTATCGAAGGCTACAGAAGATATCAGAGAGAGAAGCTGGGACTAGGGTTTCATCCACCTTAATTTCCATGACTAGATATGAATAGATGCTCGTCAATCAAATTTTATCATGATAAAGATAAAATTTACTTCATAAAGAAATCATCTCACTTTCGCGCAAACAATTTACAAAGAACCGATCCTTACTTTCTGCAGGATCTATTCAATGCTGAAGATAAGTAAATCATTGATAAAGAACTCAAGGATCACTTTCATGCATCTGAATTCTAAATCAATCATCTCAAGTGAAAATTACATACTTTCATACTATAATTTTCACAAGTTCTACTTAAGGTTATCCAACAATCCAATACTTGATTTCTCACAGTATCGTCATGTTTATCACAATAACTTAATCCTAGATTCAGATTATTAACATGACATTATACTTCTAAAATCGAGAAATAAGAACAAACCTAATTTCTTATGATGAGTTCCTAACATTCAATTTTAGGGTTCTAAGTTCTTAGCAAGCCACTTTTCAGTCCATATTGCAAAAACTCTAAAACATGCTAACAATATGAATCTACGGATAATTAAAGACAATCATTACAAAAGTAGAATTATCATAGTAAAATCATCATGACGAAAGTAAAAATAATCTAGTCATTAAGAAATTGAGGGGAATTACTCCCCCATGTCCCATAAAGAGTTTAAGCTAGTATAGTTGAAGAATTACAATAATCCATAGTATCAGAGGATCAGAAACCGAAGAGAAAGGGGGGAAAACAACTTTACAGCACGGCTGTAATAGAAATTACAGCCATAATTTCGGCGATAAATAGTGTCGGTGATGAGTGTTCCATTGATTTCTCCTCCGATTGATCTCCTTTTGTTCTAAAACTTCTGGGGTGTTTTCTCCTCCTTTAGGCGCAGCTTCCCCTCAAATTTCATGGCCGGAGATGCACTATACGCTTCCCGGTGGCGAAACCTAGGGCGACGGTGAAGAACTCGATTTCTCTCTGAATCGTCGATAAAAATTAGGGCTTTTTGTGTGTGTCTCTTCTCCTTGATCTAACGAGTATTTCCCTTTTTATAGATCTTCAATTGGTGGCCTGGATCGTCTGAAATCATTTGCGCAAGAATTGGGCTTCAAATAGTCTGTGAAAATCACGAATCTGGGCTGTAATTATGTCCATGAAAACCGTTACGACAGTGCCGTAATTTCAGCAGAAGTTCTCGGTACAGAAATCATCCAGAATTACGGTACCGTGAAGTCTATTACGGTAGTGTCGTATTTTCATCAAATCTCTCGGGTGAAAAGTCGACTCGAAATACGGCCTGTGATTTTGGTCATGGCAGTACCGTAAAATCCATCAAACTTTCTATACGAAATTGAGCCCATATTACGGCCTGTGAAATCCATTACGGTGGTGCCATAGTTCTTGTGAAACTTTATGTTCAAAATAGTCCCAAAATACGGCAACACTCGGAAATTATGGCAGTACCGTGGTTTGTTCTGTAGGTGCAGTGAAACCACAGTACCGTAATTTTGATTACGGTAGTGCCATAATTTGGTCTAAAGCTCCAATTTGCGTGAAATTTGACATGTAATCTTCTCTTGATGGTTGGAATTCATCTATGCATCTGAATTTGCTTGAAAATGTCTAAAAATTATGCCTTTTTACCTAAAAATCATCAAAAACCAGAAAAGGTATAGATTCCGCAATAATTGATAAAAAGACATAAAAATAAGCAAAAGAGCATGAATATGACACAAAAATACTCATGAACTAGCACAAAATATACTATAAATTTTGGTGTGATCAAACACATAAGGCTCAAACTTTGCTTGTCCTTAAGCAAAAATTCAAAATTTGATCAAAGGAAAAGATTTTCTCATGAAGAATAAATTTCTAAATATAATCACCATTGAAAAATTTCGCCAATTGTTTCATAAAATTTCAAATAGACATATCATCCTTTGAATTCAATTCTCAAGATCTACGACTTAATCAAATAAAACTTCGTAACTTGTACAATAAATAGAATTTCAATCTCAAGATTTCATTCAGTTTCAGTTCAAAACTATCATACTTTTGTTTACAGGAATAGGATTTCCAAGATCTTTTTCCACTCAGAATTTTTTAGTTCCTCCCTTTTATGCATCGTTCACATTCTCTAACTCGATTACCATCTTTTTTCTGGTGATAAAATTAGAGTACAGTGATCACATAACCAATGTAATAAAACTCATATCTTTTTAGTAGGAAGAATTTTACCAAAGATAGCGGAGTTAATGTGAAACGATTTCTCTCCAAGGTATGTACCCACATAGATACATGCATTTTCTTTTTGGACTTCAACTCTTAACTTAGGTACCACCTCAAATCAACACGGTGCTAAGATGAAGAGTCATTCTTGTGATTTTTTTCTTTTTCTCTCATTTTGACTTCAACCCATGTCTTTGGTACCACTACCAATTTTGCGCAGTGCCAAGTAAGGGAGTCATCACTCTCTTTATTTGGATCATAGAATCTTTCTTCCTAACAAATAGCAAATAGTATGAATATCAACTAAATTAATCAATCAATATCAATTTAGAAATCATACTCATATGCTAATTTTATTTAAAGAAGTAGCTTCACTTTTTAAATCAAATTCATCAAATAACATGTTTACCCAAAATTTTATTCATAAATCAATGAAAAACTCCATCAGGCAGATATATATTAGAGAAATAAATTCAACATAATAGGTCTAGTCCTAATCACATTCATGAACAATTTCTCCATCAAGAAAATCATACTATCAACAAGAATTTCTTCGGAAATAAATTAGGCCACAAAATAATCACATCAACAAAAATATACTCATTCATTATTAAAATCATACAAGTCATCATGTCATCAAGTATGCACCTCCACAAGGTGCTCAAAATTAAAAATTTCATCAAGTGTTATACAACCCAATCGCAATCATCATCAATATCAAAATATGATACAACCATATCGAATGATAAAAATCAATATCAATATCATACAACCACATCGAATATTGAAACAGTCATGTAAAGCAGAGCAAGGTAGCAATGGCGGACACAATGAGTTTGGAAGAATCATCCTTCCCTATAAAACATGAAACATCAATAAGATAAGGAAAACAAAATAGCAAAGAAGTAAGGGAAAGAGATACTCACAAAACTCTACTCGTCATCGTCAGATCGGATCTCCTCAGTGTCCTCTGCAGCTGCATCCATGGGATCATCCTACTGCTCTCCCTGGTATCCTCCATACACTCCACCTCTCCTAGAATTCTCAAATCCAAAGCGATCATAAAGAAAGTTACCCATCTCCTCCATGTAATTACTAAGATTTTCAACATCTAGGTGCATATGGTGCATGGTATCAGTCATCCTTCCCATGGAGTCAAGTATCTTCTCTATTCGATGTTCCTGACGGTACATCTGAGCAGAGAGAGCCTAGAAGCCTGGGTTGAAAGCACTGGACCATCCTCTATCTCAAGCACGATGTGAGGATCCTGAAGCTCCCTAAGATGGTGGATCCATCCCCATACCAAATGGGTCATCATTACCACCCCAGGTGGGTGGTGGTGGTACAGTATCAAGAGGTGGTGGCATAGCATACTCTGCATCGCTCGGAGTCAATTTCCAATTGGCTTGATTCTTCACAGAGGTCTTCTCAGTGTTGGGCAAGGGCAATTTTTGACCTCCTGGCCCAAGAACCAAAGAGAAGATGTCACCCTCTCTAACTATCATCTTCATGGCCATGCATGACTCCATATCCAATCTAGAGTTCCCTCTGGCCACTTCAATCCCATAAGGCTCCACATTGAGAAAAAGGGCTATAGGTGTAATGAAACCACCTATCATAATGGCACCTTTCTTGGCCCTTGCCACCTTATCCATATGTTTCACAAAAAAGAAAGAAACATCCAGGGGATACCCATATAGCATACTCCACAAGAAGAAAAGCTTAGACTGTCTCACTATACCATCACTGTCTCCTCTTCCAAAAACTATGTGGGCAAGTACTCGGTGTGCATACTTAATACAGGGGTTGGAAATCATTGATGCTCTAGCTGAGACTGCAGAAAAATGAACCTCTGAAGAGATCTGGTTCCAAAATACACTCTCCACAAAACCAAGTGACACACAAGTATGTCCTCATAATGCCAGCTGAAAGATAGACCTGATGTCCCTCATGGTAAACTTCCTCTCAATGTTGGCTATGTGGAAGGTGATCTCACCTTCGGCATGCCTGTCAGTAAACTCCTGTAAATCCATTTCAAAACTGCTCAAAAACTCCAGTACCAAAGGCAAATATGTCTGTGGAGTCATCTGAAAGAACTTCTTGGCTCTGATCTAATCGAACATCCAAAATACATCATCATACAAGCCAAGTGCCTCTAAGGTACGTTTATCAGCATACTTTGTATTCACAACCATTCTCTCCACCAGTTTGTTGTATCTTGATTCCTGAATTTCATCCCTAAAGATGATGCCATAGGGATTCGGTGGTATGGAGGACTCAGCTGGACCTTTGCCTCTTCTTTTTGAAACTACTACCTTAGTCTTGGGTGCCATCTTCAATGCAAGTGTTGGACTAGAGCTGCAACTTGAAATTTGAACACATATATCAAAGATTGAACTCTAATCACACTTTTAAGCTTCCTTAGACATGAATATCATCACTCAACAAGCATAATGAGAGCAAGAATCAGTTAAAGTCTAAGCATCAACTCAAAAGATTTAGCTAGGAAAGAAGGGGCGTGATAGGTATCCGCAAGTGCACAGATTTATCGAAGTAATAAAAAGATTATCGTTCCCAACGAGGATCTGGCGGTCAAGTACTGATTACATGATCGATCTATATCTAGACGATTCAAAATGTGATTTTTGTTGTGGAAACTTCTAATGCAAGAAAACAAAAAGGTGGTTTTAGGGTTTTGGCTAAAAATCAATTCAGATAAAATCAGAACTCGGGGTTTCACCACATTGACGATTATGAATTTAGTAAAAATAAATCTTTGATCAGAAAGTTATATTTTTGAAAGGGAATTTTCCTAAGGTACATATTACCTCCTCTCGAAGCGTAATCCAGTACCTAATTACATTAATTCCCTACTCTCGTGACAATTAATGCAATTAGATCCTTTAAGTTCTATGAAAAACCATGCTAATCCTTCAAGTAAATTCAAACTACTCTCGTGATCGAATTCACAGGTTTGAAAAGAATAGATCCGACGTTGTGATTCACCTCTCGGTCCTTCTTGCAACGTCTAAGACACAATAAAACTTGGCCAGAGTATTAAAGTGAGATACGTACAATTCTAATCAAATCAAATCTATAAAATTCATGTAAAAGATTTGAAACAATATATTCAATCCATAAATCGTCAACGGGCTAATCCCCAAATCCCGAAAATAGGGTTTACACGTTCATGTTCAAAGCAAACAACATGTTCATCAATGAAAATCGCATGAAAACCTAAGAAGATTACAGGAAATCGCTAGACAAGTAATTAGAAAAGCTTCCCCTTGACGTGGAGACGAAGATGAACCCTCTAATTCTTCCTTTGCGTGGTTTTCCTAATCGAATTCTGCCCTGGAACTGATTTCCACCGTCGCCGCTACAGCCATTCGTTTTCGTGCCAAGAAGCCCCCTAGACCCTTCCAAAACCCTTCCTTTTATAGTCTAATCAGTATAGAACCCATATAGGAAGGTTTCTGCAAGGTTTGATTCAATTCCGGTTTAATTTGGAGTTGAATCATGTGAAAAATCGAAAGGGCGGACATTTTCACATCCGTGATGAGTTTACGGCCACGGCCGTAAATGTCTATGTGTGTACAACACTTAAGTCACAGAAATATTCATGGCCCGTGATGGAATCACGGCTTCGGCCATGAAAGTTTCTGTGAACTTCCATACTTAGCTGATTTTCGTCCTTCGCTCGAACGCATAATTACGGCCAACCCAGAATTACGGCCAAGGCCGTGAAAGTCGAATTCTTCACCCTTTTCGCTCCAAATTTGACATGTAAGTTCATAATCTCCTCGGGAATCGTGATATGGCTTTAAAACTACCAAAATCCATCATTTTGGAGCCATTTTACCTACATTTTCATAAAAAGCAAGAAAAGTGAAGATTCTATGCAAAGTGAAGCAAAAACACTAAAAAATGCATAAAATCATTCAATTAAGCCCAAAATATCGTGTAAAATATAGGCAAAAACATGGTGTAAATGCAACTCATCAAAATACCTTAGACTTAGAATTTTGCTTGTTCTCAAGCAATACTTCGATATGTATAAAGAATGTAAAGATAAGGATTTATCAACTGTTTTTGCCCCTAATAACATCCTTAGTCCACAAATTAAGTAATCAATCTTTCAAACTCAAGTAATTGAAGAAAAATCATAATAGAAATAAACTCTCAAGAGGTTACAATCCATGAAAGATAAAATTCACAATTCATGTCATAACATCCATTCAACACGCACTAAATATCAGATACTTTCAATTTAATAAATCCATTTCACTTAACAGATAGGATTTCTACTTCAAGAATTTCAGTGATGTTAAAGATAAGAGATTTTTAAAACAATTTGGTCTTTAAACTGTTATATGTTATTTACTGTTAGCATCATAACATGTTTAAAGTATACCACAAAGTAGTATAATTTAACTCATAGTCTTAATCATGAAAGTCAGCGGAGTTGTCACTTAACCTACAGCTTTCTCTTTTTCTCCATTTTTTCTCTTTTGTTTTCTCTTTTTTTTTATTAGACTTCAACTCATGTCTTAGGTACCACTACCAAATTTAACAGTGCCAAGTAGAGGAGTCTTTTCTCTTTCTTCTCTCTCTCTCATTTTTTTTTTCTGGAGAAAGCCGGTCAGTGGCATGGTACTTAAATCGTTATCGATGCTTGAACGCAACAGATTTAAAGTATACCACATCGTGGTATAATATAACTCATGACTTTAGATTTCTCAACTAGAGGAGTTGGAGCAAATCTCAGTTAAAGATATATCACCAAATTCTATTCATAAAAATTTCCATCAAGCAAAAATAGATAAATTAAACTTCAAGTAACAAGATACTATGCATGTGTCATATGAACATATAACAATTCACATATGAACTTTATCAATACCAGAATTGAATTCACTCAACAATTTAAGTATGCATGAAATTTCAAAAATTTCCTAAGTCATCACATCAATCACTCAAAATGTTTCCTAAGTCTAAAATTAAGGATTAAACAAATTTGTGTATCCTTAAAAATCATAAACATTCAAAATACATACTTATAAAGCTCGAATACAATCAAAATACATGAAGACACCCTAGACTTAAATTGTTGCATATACGTGAACATTAAAATCAATGAATGATAGATTTCAGAAAAATTTTGCAAGAATTCCCTTTATAATGTGAGCGAAACCCTATACAGTTATATCAAAAATGAGAACATGACTTAGAAAAATCTAGAAACTATGTCACATCAAAGATAATCATATTTTACAATGTAAACAAGTTTCAAACATTAAATACCATCATGTTTCACTATCAAAATCATATCTACCATACTCACAAAGAAAATGTCATCATCATGGTCAGTATATGATTCTTGGCTGCACCCGTGATTATTTCGATCGACATCTATCTTTCAAGTAAAAATCTTCTAAAACTTCCTACATATAAAACAACTTATTAGAAGATTTTCCATCAATACATGCTGCAAGAATTTATTAAAATTTAAAGAGAATTAAAAACTAAAACTAAGAGTGGTAAAAATAAAAAATTTGGGTTGCCTCCCAAAAAGCGCTTGTTTAAGGTCATTAGCTTGACCAATGCTTCATGTCACTGTGGAGTTGGTGAGTCTGTGCCATAGTAGAGAGCATATAATCTTCTTCTTTTCCTCCGTCTCAAAAGTGTGCTCACCAAAGTATATATCTAGTCAAATAGGTGGATCCATGTTGTAGTAGCCAGTACATGCATACAAAAATAAAAGTTAAAATCATGCAAAGAATAATCAATAATTTTCCTATATTTATCCAAGAGTAATATCATGCATTCTTCCTTTTGATTTGTAGCAGCAATAGGAAGAAGATTAGAATCAAAATCAAAAATTTCATACCTTGGATTGATCAAGAAGCTTTCAAATTTTATTTTTGGTTTTTCAGTTACCTCAATATCAATGTGATCAAGAATCTCATGTGTTATCTTCTGCTGGGTACCTGTGCTTGAATTTGATTCAAATAATATTATATCTACCTTATCATCATTATCCTCTCCACCATCTATAATGCAAATCCCTAATGATTTTTCCTGGAGAAAAGCAATTGATGGTTCACATGGTAGTGGTGGTAGAATATGCATAGGATCCTCTTCCTTATATTTTTCCACAATTTCTTTCTCTTTAGTGGGGTGTTCCATCCTAACACAATCAAACTCACCCCCATCTATCTCACTAGTCCTTACTTGAGGATCCTTAAATTCTTCATCTGTATTCTCATAAGACTCCAAAAGTTTAAATTTCTCTTCAAACGTGTCCCAAGTATTTGTATTACAAGACACTTCATTATGTGAGAGGGGACTAGATGGCTGGTAAAGTGCAGAGGAAGGTAAATCACAATCATCAAAATTTTCAAAATCATCAAAATTTGAAGAAGGTAAATCATAATCAGAAGTCATGACTAATGATTGATCCAACTCTACAAAATTCTCAGATTTATAATGGATTTCTTCCTCTATATCATTTTTATCAGTGCCATATAACATACTATGAATTTTCTCATTTTGTTTAGTCACATCAGCTAAAATCTTTTCAAGCCTGGCTTCTATGTTGGATTCTTGAGGTTCACTAAAGTTTGGTTGTGGAATAAAAGCTGGGTCATTCTGATAAAAATAATTTTCATGGTTCTCCCGGTTTTGATTGTGAGTACTAGGCAAGTTAAAGCATGGAGGAATCCATAATTGACATTCAGTAAAATGATGCCATTGACAACCACAAATATCACAAATAACAAAATATTGCATTCTTAAATATTCAGTGTGTTGATTTAAAGAATTTACCCTTGCTACAAGTGATTGTAATGAATCTGTACCATATTCTCTTGTCTGCATCGCCGGTGGCACATACGTCTGACCTGACCATTGACATTGATTAAACATTATTTTTTTCAGTTTATGCAATAAAATTCAAAAATACAAAATGTAAAACAAGAGATGCAAAATAAAGTATAAAATATCTAGTCAAATGATTTTTGAGTTCTCCTATTCATACAACGTGATAATCCAAAAAGAAAAAAAAAATAAACTACCTATATAAAAAAAATGCGCAAAACAAATAAAACAAGAAAAACAAAAACAAAAACAAATAAAATAAAAAATAAAAATAAAAACAAAAAATAAATTAAAAAAATGTCTAGTCTATAAATCTCACGATTAAATCAATATTGACTGGCTTGATCCCTGGCAACGGTGCTAAAAACTTGATAGGTATCTTCAAGTGCATGGATTTATCGAAGTAATAAAAAGATTATCGTTCCCAACGAGGATCTGGCGGTCAAGTATCGATTACACGATCGATCTATATCTACATGATTCAAAATGTGATTTTTGTTGTGGAAACTTCTAATGCAAGAAAACAAAAAGGTGGTTTTAGGGTTTTGGCTAAAAATTAATTCAGATAAAATCAGGACTCCAGGTTTCACCACATTGACGATTATGAATTTAGTAAAAATAAATCTTTGATCAGAAAGTTATAGTTTTGAAAGGGATTTTTCCTAAGGTACAGATTACCTCATCTCGAAGCGTAATCTGGTACCTAATTACGTTAATTCCCTACTCTCGTGATAATTAACGCAATTAGATCCTTTAAGTTCTATGAAAAACCATGTTAATCCTTCAAGTAAATCCGAACTACTCTCGTGATCGGATTCACAGGTTTGAAAAGAATAGATCCGACGTTGCGATTCACCTCTCGGTCCTTCTCGCAATGTCTAAGACGCAATAAAATTTGGCCAGAGTATTTGTAGGTCAAACCCTAGTTCACATGCGCATCTAGGAGATCTTGCATAGGCGAAAAACTAGGTTTGATAGGATCGAGAGGCAAGATAATATGAGCAAGCATAAAAATGCGTTACCATTGCCATTGATCGAGTGGCGACTTGGAAGAAGAAAGGGCGAGCGGCTCTTCTCCAAAGGAAATCGCACACAAGAAGATGATGACTTCTTCCTTGTATTCCTTGTGCTAGCAAAGATCCAAGGAGTCCTAGATCGTGTTTGAGGAGATGTCTTTCTCCCCTTTTTTTTGCTGGCCGAACTTCCTCTTGTCGTGAAGATCATCCACACGAGAGGAGAGGGGGTGAGAGAGAGATAGGCGTTCGAACGTGGGGGCGTTTTCTCAAAGAAAACGGCTTCCAAAAATAGTAAGTCCATAACCCCATGTTTAACTCCACTTGAAGCCATCGATAACTCCTCTCTCAAATGAACCATGCGTTCACAAAGTGAACCGGTTCAATTCTATTTGGTTCAAAGACCAAATCGAACCCACCATGGTCTTGATCTCTTTAAACCAAATGGTTCAAGATCTAACCACACATCTCTCGACCCTCTTGATCTCTATGATCAAGCATCAATTCTCTCGATCGAAGCTTACCGATCTCAAGCCCTAATCAATCAAACATGATTAGACCAGATCTCACTTCCAATCAGAGTTTAAATTCCTTTAAACTGAACCAGAACAATTCAGTCCACACGATCTGACACAAGTAAGCCATATCATCAAATTGTGCGACCCTAAGGGTTTCCTTCAATGTCGGTAACGATAACTTACGTTATCACGATCAGAGAGGGGTATCTAGCAACACATCACTGTCTCCCGATATGAAGGAAAGAGTCTTCCAAGACTACACCCAAACCATAGCACAAGTGTGAATCCAATTCACTCGGCATACATGTTCCCTTTGCCACTGGACGTTCTTATTGGACAAGCCTGTCAAGCCTGTAATTCCAACATGATGAGAATGGTTAGATCAGATGAACATAGTCATCTGGGTATGGCCATACACTTTCTCAACCATCTCATCCAGGGGGCCCTTTAGAACATCACACTCCAACTAGGAGAGGCAATCCTATATCTATCACCAGTGTCCTAACATGAGTCATGCTCACCATCCAAGATAATCCTTAACCATTATCTTTCAAATGATATTGAACTACCTCAAAACAATGCCAATCATCATTTAGAAACACAAGTGATCTCAAGTCAGAGGGAGTATACCACTTGCTTGCTTATAAGGATTTATTCACATTGTGACAAACAATTGAATATCCTAAGTAGGGTCAGTCCAGTACATCCAATGCACCTATGCGTCTAAATCTTATTCCATGCTCGAAGCATCTATAAGATTAGAAAACATATTAGTCTCAATCATATCAAGGCTGTCTCATGTTCACCAAGATATCTCGACTAAGGACAATACTGCATGTCAGCCAAGCTGAAACACCAATGAGACATTATTCAGAAGTATACATACAGCAGCAGATAATGCAACAATCTGAATAACAACAATTGCCTTTATAAACATATACATGTTTATACATGATACTGATAACAGCCCAAGGCCTCAAACATTAGCCTTAAGGGCATACCCCAACAGTATTAAAGCGAGATACGTACAATTCTAATCAAATCAAATCTATAAAATTCATGTAAAAGATTTGAAACAATATATTCAATCTATAAATCATCAACGGGCTAATCCCCAAATCCCGAAAATAGGGTTTACACATTCATGTTCAAAGCAAACAGCATGTTCATCAATGAAAATCGCATGAAAACCTAAGAAGAATATAGGAAATCGCTAGACAAGTAATTAGAAATGCTTCCCCTCGACGTGGAGACGAATATGAACCCTCTATTTCTTCCTTTGCATGGTTTTCCTGATCGAATTCTGCCCTGGAACTGATTTCCATCGTCGCCGCTATAGCCATTCGTTTTCATGCCAAGAAGCCCCTTAGACCCTTCCAAAACCCTTCCTTTTATAGTCTAATTAGTATAGAACCCATATAGGAAGGTTTCTACAAGGTTTGGTTCAATTCCGGTTTAATTTGGAGTCGAATCATGTGAAAAACCAAAAGGGCGGACGTTTTCACGGTCCGTGATGAGTTTACGGCCACGGCCGTAAATGTCTCTATGTGTACAGCACTTAAGTCACAGAAATATTCACAGCCCGTGATGGATTCACAGCTTCGGCTGTGAAAGTTTCTGTGAACTTCCATACTTAGCCGATTTTCGTCCTTCGCTCGAACGCATAATTACGACCAACCTAGAATTATGGCCAAGGCCATGAAAGTCGAATTCTTCATCCTTTTCACTCCAAATTTGACATGTAAGTTCATAATCTCTTCGGGAATCGTGATATGGCTTTAAAACTCCCAAAATCCATCATTTTTGAGCCATTTTACCTACATTTTCATAAAAACCAAGAAAAGTGAAGATTCTATGCAAAATGAAGCAAAAATACTAAAAATTGCATAAAATCATTCAATTAAGCCTAAAATATCGTGTAAAATATAGGCAAAAACATGGTGTAAATGCAACTCATCCGGGCATAATAGTGAAATTGAAAAACACAGCACATCTAGCTTGTTGAAGCTCAAATCAGTCTCAAAATAAGTCAAAAATCTCTTGGAACAAGCATGGACAAGTCGCCATGTTGGTGTATATGCCCTGAGACCTATATTTGGTCAAACTATGTACTACTTGACTTTGATATTTCTTATATCATCCTGGCATTGTCGTTATCAATGTTTGTCTACACCTGTGATTGTGTACTTACATGATAATATCCCTGGAGACATATTAGATTTGTGCTCAAATAATTGCCCCCAATCGATGTACCTGAGTGGATATGGGACAACCCTGGTACTTGTGAGACTGGTATATGGGCTGGTTAGGCACGAGGTGCTAACACATACATGTGGGTATATCAGTGGTAGATATACTGGACAAGACCCGCTGTGAGGCAATGTTTTAGTGTCATAAGTTATCCTCACAAATGATAGGAGATGCATTGATCCTTAGACTTGAGGTCATTAACTCTTCTGTATGATTAGGGACATACTTTGATGCAACCTAACACCTTGCCATAATTGGGAAGTTATAAAGGTTGTCATTGAGTATGTCACGACCCATATTAGAAGATCAATGTACAGACAAAAGGATTTGCCCCTTCCTAAGGGAAGCATGATATCCATGGAGCTCCTCTATGGTTCTATGACTGAAAGTGTATGACCATACCCAGGTGATAACCTGATTTAGTCATAGCCATGTGATTGGGTGAAAATAAGTAATGACACACTTGTCCAATCGGATATCAGTTTGGCAAAGGGACTATAATGTATCTGTACCTAGTCATGATGATGGGAATGTCGATGTTGATATCCATTTCGATGATTTGGGCAGCAGTGATGCACTGCTAGGTGCCACTCACTACTTGGCCTTAAGGGCATACCCCAATAATCTCCCACTTGCACTTAAACTAATGGTTGAGAAATCTCAAACCCATATTATTACAGTGCTTCTCATGCTTCTGCTGCGCCAGAGGCTTTGTAAGCGGGTCAGCTAGATTGTCATCTGTATGTACCTTGCAGATCTTGATCTCTCCTCGATCTATGATCTCACGGATCAAATGAAACCTTCTCTGTATGTGCTTGGACTTCTGGTGTGACCGTGGTTCCTTTGCTTGTGCAATCGCTCCAGTGTTATCACAGAAGATAACCGGTGGATCTGCACTCGAAGGAACAACACCAAGTTCTTGAATGAACTTACGAATCCACACTACCTCCTTTGATGCTTCTGAGGCTGCAACATACTCGGCTTCTGTTGTGGAATCAGCAACAATTGATTGTTTGAAACTCTTCCACACCACTGCTCCTCCATTCAAGCTAAAAACGTAGCCTGATTGCGATCGGAAATCATCTTGGTCAGATTGGAACGAAGCGTCAGTATATCCTTCAATACTGAGTTCTTCCTGACCTCCATAAATCAAGAACATATCTTTGGTTCTTCGAAGATATTTCAAAATGTTCTTGACTGCAATCCAGTGTGCCTTCCCTGGATTACTTTGGAACCGACTGGTCACGCTTAACCCGTAAGCGACGTCTGGGCGAGTACACAACATCGCATACATGATGGACCCAATAGCCGAAGCATAAGGCATATTGTCCATCTCATCTTTCTCAGACTGTGTTTGAGGACACTGGCTCTTTGAAAGATTCAGACCATGTCTGACTGGAAGATATCCTCTTTTAGAATTTTCTAAATGAAATCTCTCCAGGACCTTATCGATGTAAGTACTCTGGCACAGCCCGAGAAGCCTATTAGATCTATCTCTATAGATCTTCATGAAGAGTCCCCTTCAAGGGGGAGCGCAAGGGGTTGAAACCCTAAAGGGGGCGCATGTAATTTCCAAGGGGTTTCAACATGAGATCGCATGTAATATATGTTCATATGATCAACCTTAAGGAATGTGGAGATCGAAAGAAGATCATACCAAAGCCATCTATTTGGATGGTGTCTTGGAAGCAAAGATCGAAAGGGATCTTCTCCAAAGATGAAGCACACAAGATGAGGAATGGCTTCTCCTTGTCGTCTTTGTGCTAGCAAAGCTTCAAGGGGTCCTTTGCGTGGAGGAAGTTTGAGATGCGAGAACAAGCTTCTCCTTGGACGAAAAACCTTCCCTTCTTCTCGTCAATCCTTCCCACACGAGAGTGCAAGCAAGCCACCAGAGAAGAGGGGAACGTATTTGCGTTTTGGCGTTGAGAGGAATCGGCATTGATGACTTTCCATAAATGGAACATCATTAAGCCATACGCTCATGCCAACCCAAAAACGCTTACTAGCATTGAACCAAGCGTTCACCTTTGTGAACCGGTTCAAGCCAAAACGTCCCAATCGAATTTGGTTCATATACCAAATCAAAATAGCTCAAGCCATTTGGTCTAGACCATAGTAAACCCTAAGGTTTCAGATCTAACCGTTCATCTCTTTGATGCTCTTGATCTCACTGATCCAGCATCAATCCTCTCGATCGAAGCTTACCGATCTCAAGCCCTAATCAATCAAACATGATCAGACCAGATCTCACTTACAATCAGAGTTTAAACTCCTTTAAACTGAACCTAAACAATTCAGTCCACACGATCTGACTTAAGCAAGCCATATCATCGAATTGTGCGACCCTAAGGGTTTCCTTTAAATGTCGGTAACGATAACTTACGTTATCACGATCAGTGAGGGGTATCTAGCAACACATCACTGTCTCCCGATATAAAGGAAAGAGTCTTCCAAGACTACACCCAAACCACAGCACAAGTGTGAATCCACTTCACTAGGCATACATGTTTCCTTTGCCACTGGATGTTCTTATTGGACAAGCGTGTCAAGCCTGTAGCTCCAATATGATGAGCATGATTAGATCAGATGAACATAGTCACCTGGGTATGGCCATACACTTTCTCAATCATCTCATTTAGGGGGGCCCCTTTAGAACATCACACTCCTTAAACAAGAAGACGACAATCCTATATCTATCACTAGTGTCCTAACCTGACTCATGATCATTATCCAAGATAGTCTATAATCATTATGTTTCAAATGATATTGAACTCCCTCAAAACAATGACAATCATCATTTAGAAACACAAGTGATCTCAAGTCAGAGGACATGTGCCACTTGATGCAAACAAGGATTATTCACATTGTGACAAGCAATTGAATATCCTAGTAGGGTCTGTCCAGTACATCCAATGTACCCATGAGTCTACATCTTATTCCATGCTCGAAGCATCCTATAAGATTAGAACACATATTAGTCTCAATCATATCAAGGCTGTCTCATGTTCACCAAGATATCTCGACTAAGGACATTACAGCATATCAGCCTAGCTGAACAGCATTGAGACATTATTCAAAAGTATACTTATTGCAGCAGACAACGTAACATACTGAATAACAACCATTGCCTTTATAAACATAAGAGTTTATACATGATACTGATACAATCCCAAGGCCTCAAACATTAGCCTTTAAGGGCATACCCCAACAATCTCCCACTTGCACTTAATCTAATGGTTGAGAAATCTCAAACCCATATTATTACAGTGCTTCTCATGCTTCTGCTGCGCCAGAGGCTTGGTAAGCGGGTCAGCCAGATTGTCATCTGTATGAACCTTGCAGATTTTGATCTCGCCACGATCAATGATCTCCCGGATCAAGTGAAACCGTCTCTGTATGTGCTTGGACTTCTGGTGCGACCGTGGTTCCTTTGCTTGTGCTATTGCTCCAGTGTTATCACAGAAGATAACCAAAGGATCTGCACTCGAAGGAACGACACCAAGTTCCTGAATGAACTTACGAATCCACACTGCCTCCTTGGATGCTTCCGAGGCTGCAACATACTCGGCTTCTGTTGTGGAATCAGCAACAATAGACTGTTTGAAACTTTTCCACACCAATGCTCCACCATTCAAGCTAAAAACATAGCCTGATTGCGATCGGAAATCATCCTGGTCCGACTGGAACGAAGCGTCAGTATATCCTTCAATACTGAGTTCTTCTTGACCACCATATATCAAGAACATATCTTTGGTCCTCCGCAGATATTTCAAAATGTTCTTGACTGCAATCCAGTGTGCCTGACCTGGATTACTTTGGAACCGACTGGTCACGCTTAACCCGTAAGCGACGTCTGGGCGAGTACACAACATCGCATACATAATGGATCCAATAGCCGAAGCATAAGGCGTATTGTCCATTTCATCTTTCTCAGTCTGTGTTTGTGGACATTGACTCTTCGAAAGATTCAGACCATGTCTGACTGGAAGATATCCTCTTTTAGAATTCTCTAAATGGAATCTCTCCAGGACTTTATCGATGTAACTACTCTGGCACAGCCCGAGAAGCCTCTTAGATCTATCCCTGTAGATCTTCACACCTAATACATAGGCTGCTTCTCCTAAATCTTTCATCTGGAAACATTTTCCTAACCATGCTTTAACAGCATGCAGTTCAGGAATATCGTTTCCAATGATTAAGATATCATCGACGTAGAGGACTAGGAAAGTAATCACGCTCCCACTAAACCTCTTATATACACACGGGTCATCTTCATTCTTGATGAAACCAAATTCACAGATTGATTCATCAAAACGAATATTCCAGCTTCTAGATGCTTGTTTAAGTCCATAAATGGACTTCTTTAACTTGCATATTTTATGACGATCTGATGGAATAGTGAAACCTTCAGGTTGTGTCATATACACATCCTCATCTAGTTTTCCATTAAGGAAAGCGGTCTTCACATCCATCTGCCAGATCTCATAATCATAATATGCTGCTATCGCGAAAAGAATCCGAATAGACTTAAACATGGCTACAGGAGAGAAAGTTTCATCATAATCTATCCCGTAGATTTGTTTGAAACCTTTCGCAACTAGCCTGCCTTTATAGGTAACCACGTTACCATCCATGTCAATCTTCTTCTTGAAGATCCACTTACAGCCTATAGGGATTACTCCCGGAGGCGGATCAACCAAATCCCAGACTTGGTTATCTGACATGGAGTCCATCTCGGCTCGCATAGCTTCAAGCCATCTAGCTGAGTCCGGTCCACTGACCGCATCCGCATAAGTGAGGGGTTCATCATAATCAATGATGTAGACTCCGTCATAGCGCTCAGGCTGTCGACGGATCCTTCCCGATCAACGCGGTTCCCGTGATATCTGAGCCTCAGGTTGTTCAGTAACCTGTTCTACCGGCTCAGGCTCATCCAACTCTGCTTGACTACTTTGTCCTTCCTCTGGATTCTCATCCAGCTTTATTTCTCCCCCACTGGCTTCTTGCAGAAGAAACTCCTTCTCAAGAAAAATTGCCGTCCGAGCAACAAATACCTTGTTCTCCTTGGGATCATAGAAATAATAACCCTTAGTTTTCTTAGGGTAACTGACAAAGATACATTTCTCAGATCTGCTCTCTAGTTTCCCAGAGGCGAGCTTTTTGACATAAGCCTCGCAACCCCAGATCTTAATAAATGTCAAGCTCGGCTGTTTCCCATACCATAACTCATATGGCGTCTTAGAAACTGCCTTGGATGGCACTCGGTTTAGTACCTTTGCAGCTGTTTCCAGTGCAAATCCCCAAAAGGAGTAAGGTAGAGTAGCCTGACTCATCATAGAACGAACCATATCTAGTAAGGTTCTGTTCCTCCTCTCGGACACACCATTCCATTGCGGTGTTCCTGGCGGAGTGAGCTGTGAGATAATCCCACACTCTTTTAGATAGTCAGTAAACGAATGACTCAAATATTCTCCACCTCGATCAGAACGAAGTGCCTTGATATTTCGGCCTAGCTGATTTTGTACTTCATTTTTGAACTCTTTGAACTTGTCAAAAGATTCACTCTTATGTCTCATAAGATAGACATAACCATATCTACTGAAATCATCAGTAAAGGTAATGAAGTACTGATAGCCACCTCTGGCATGTTTACTAAATGGCCCACACACATCACTGTGTATAAGGTCAAGTAAACCTGAAGCCCTTTGACCTTGGTGAGAAAAAGGAGCCTTCGTCATTTTACCCATTAAACAAGCTTTGCATGTATCAATCTCCTCACAGGAGAAAGATCCCAGCAGTGCATGATCATGCAACCGCTTAATGCGCTTCTTGTTAATATGGCCTAAACGACTATGCCATAGCAAGGTGCTGTCATCAGCATACTTGGCTTTCTTATTATCAATGTTTTGTATAGAATATTCCATGTCCAACATGAATAACCCATTGTTAATTGAACCAGTAGCATAAACAATATTATCAAGAGTAAGATAACACTTTGAAATCTTGCATTCAAAGGAAAACCCTTTCCTGACAAGAGCAGGAATAGAGATAATATTTTTGGTAATACTGGGTACAAAGTAACAATTGTTTAATTCTAATACAATGCCAGATGGTAATGAGATGTAATAATCCCCTACAGCAACAGCAGCAACCCGTGCCCCGTTTCCAACTCGTAGGTCCACCTCATGCTGTCCCACCTGTCTTCTTCTCTTGAGTTCCTGTACATTTGAACAAATGTGAACTCCACATGCAGTGTCCAGCACCCATGAAATAGAAGAAGAGGATATCATGACTTCAGTCACAAATATACCTGAGCCAGAAGCGATGCTTCCCTTCTTGTCTCCTTGGAGCGCTTTACAGTCCTTTTTCCAGTGACCCAGCTGGCCACAGTGGAAACATTTGTTGTCCTTCGACCGCTTCACCTTTTGTTTCAGAGCCTTGCTGTAGTTCTTGACAGGGGCCTTGCCCTTCTTCCCCTTCTTCTTGTTCCTGGAAGGGAACATCAAGACAGAGGTTGAAGGCTTTCCCTTCAGAGTCTCCTCCGTAGTCAAGAGCATATTCAGCAACTCTGCCGGAGTACAGTCGATCTTGTTCATATTAAAATTAATAATGAACGCATCGAAGGAGGCCGGGAGAGACTGCAGAATAATGTCGACAGCAAGCTCCTGATTGATGGTATGCCCCAGTTTTTCTAGAGCCTCCTTGTGCCCAATCATCTTGAGCACATGAGCTCCCACTGGACTCCCTTCAGTCAGTTTGCTCTGAAAGAAAAGCTTGGTCAGATTATAGCGTTCAGTCCTCGCCTGTGCAGCATACAGCATCTTGAGGTTTGCTATAATTTCTATAGCAGACATATCCTCATGCTGACGCTGCAGCGGTGGCGTCATAGACGCTAGCATCAGGCAAGCAACATCAATGCTATCATTGACATGCTTTTCATAGGCATCGCGAACCGCCCTTGCGGCGTTCGCAGCGGGTTGAGGCGGTATAGCCGTCTCGAGGACATACAGTTTCCTCTCAGCCTTAAGAACGATCTTAAGGTGTCCGAACCAGTCTGAGAAGTTTGGCCCAGCAAACTTCTCCCTTTCCAGTAGGGATCGCACATTGAAGCTCATGGTGTTCGTTGCTGCAGGAATCTACAACAATGCAAGAACAGCAAGGTCAGTATCAATGTTTAGAATCAATCCAGGACTTAAGAAAGATTCTTTTCTCACTATTTTATCTGACTGTAAAATCCATTAAAACAGTCCGAAAGAGTAACACTCTTTCAGTGAGATGGGATCCAGATTTCATACTTGGTCTCCGCGTCCCGCTCAGGCGAGATAAGATGCACAGAGAGTACAAGCACTAATTTCTGGTAGGCAGTCCCTGCCAATCGTCAACCCGTGCGATTCCCCTTCATCTGGGCAATCCAGCCGACTGTGCCAACTGAGTTGGTACAACACAGTCTCTGATCCCGCAGATGGCTGCCTCCATGTGCTACCATATGCTCCACATATGTAGCCTACATGGTCAAGCTGACCTGACCTACTCCCTGGACCACCACGTGCTATGCTGAGCAACGAGAAGCGATAAATCCCTTCTCTGTAACACGCAGGTGAAATCGCACACCGTCTGAAGATAGATGGACGTGCCCACTGAGTGGGTACAACACGGCTCCAACGATAGTCAAAACAGTGAGGTTTCGCGTCAGAAGGCTTACGAGCTTGATATTTTAGCGTTGGATTTTAACGGTCTTTTATCTTCTTAACTATCATGCAAACCCTATGGTATAGCAGAAGATAAATAAATCATGCAATTCTAATTATAAACGGTAAGTAGAAAGCATGTTGATCTTATGTGGTAAAAGCCCATTAACCCTATATAAGACCTTAAGTTATCTTAAGTCTTCACTTGCTTCTTGGGTCTTTTGCCTCTCATCTGGCCCAGACCAGGGCCCAAGCGCCCTCTGCAGCTTTGGTGCGCCCACCAGCTGCTTGCGCCTTGCTATGTGTGCTTTGAGCTCTTGTCAGATTAAAAGTACATTTTAATCTATCTAGACAAGTTTGACACGCAGGTCAATTATACAATAAATTAATTAAAATGTGATGCGCAGATCACAAATATATAATTTACAATTTAAGCCAGGCTCGCAGGCCCCAGCACAGCACACATAAATGTTGGGGTATGCCCTTAAGGCTAATGTTTGAGGCCTTGGGATTGTATCGGTATTGTGTAATAAACTTTTATGTTTATAAAGGCAATGGTTGTTATTCAGTTTGTTACCTTGTCTGCTGTAATAAGTGTACTTCTGAATAATGTCTCAAAGCTGTTCAGCTAGGCTGACATGCTATATGTCCTTAGTCGAGATATCTTGGTGAACATGAGACAGCCTTGATATGGTTAAGACTAATATGTGTTCTAATCTTATAGGATGCTTCGAGCATGGAATAAGATGTAGACTCATGGGTACATTGGATGTACTGGACAGACCCTACTAGGATATTCAATTGTTTGTCACAATGTGAATAATCCTTGAATGCTGCAAGTGGCACATGTCCTTTGACTTGAGATCACTTGTGTTTCTAAATGATGATTGCCATTGTTTTGAGGTAGTTCAATATCATTTGAAATAAAATGATTATAGACTATCTTGGATGGTGAGCTTGAGTCAGGTTAGGGCACTAGTGATAGATAAAGGATTGCCGTCTCCTTGTTTAAGGAGTGTGATGTTCTAATGGGCCCCCCCTATGAGATGATTGAGAAAGTGTATGGCCATACCCAGGTGACTATGTTCATCTGATCTAATCATGCTCATCATATTGGAGATACAGGCTTGACACGCTTGTCCAATAAGGACATCCAGTGGCAAAGGAAACATGTATGCCTTGTGAGTTTGATTCACACTTGTGCTGTGGTTTGGGTGTAGTCTTGGAAGACTCTTTTCTTTATATCGGGAGACAGTGATGTGTTGCTAGATACCCCTCACTGATCGTGATGACGCAAGTCATCGTTACCGACATTTAAAGGAAACCCTCAGGGTCGCACAATTTGATGATATGACTTACTTAAGTCAGATCGTGTGGACTGATTTGTTTTGGTTCAGTTTAAAGGAGTTTAAACTCTGATTGTAAGTGAGATCTAGTCTGATCATGTTTGATTGATTAGGGCTTGAGATCGGTAAGCTTCGATCGAGAGTATTGATGCTAGATCGGTGAGATCAAGAGCATCGAGGGATGGACGGTTAGATCATTGAACCATTGGGTTTGATAATGTCTAGACTATTGCTTGGGCTGATTTGGTTTGACCAATGAACCATTGACATGTGAACCGGCTCAAGTGTGAGCGCATGGTCCACATGGAGTGGGATGATTGTTTGGTTCACTTGATGTGAACGCAAAACGCTTCAACGGTTTCGGTTGCTATTTTTGGAAAGTCCAAAAATGAAAAACGTCTCCACGTTCATTGTGTGGTTTAACGCCTCATTCAACATTCGGCTCCTCTCTCTCGACGAGACGCAAGGGGTTGAAGGGGTTGACGACGAGAAGTTCGGCCAAGCAAGACACCATCTTTTTCCTTCATTCGATCAAGGACATCTTGGAGATCCTTGCTAGCACAAGGAGCATCCAAGGAGCAAGTCATCAATCCTTTTGTGTGCGACAATTTGGAGGAGACCTCTCTTGTTCTCTCGCTTCCAAGTCGCCATCTTCTTCATGGCTATGGTATGGATCTAAACTTCATCAAGTTGATCATATGTTCTTGCGAAAGATCTATGAAAACCCTTGCTTCCGCTTGCAAAGATTTATGCGCCACCATTTAGGGTTTTCGCTCCCCCTTGAAGGGGACCTATTAGGGTTTCGCTCCCTCTTGAAAGGGACCCAACAATTGGTATCAGAGCATGCGGTTACAGCATGTTAATATGATTGCTTGATATATTTTTGTGATCCATGTTTGCGCATGTAAATGTATGCTTAGATCTAAGTTGCATGCCGAAACTTCACATGAGAATATTTTGTTATGTTGGCGCATGTAAGTTGGCGCTTGTTATTGTGTTTGTGTTTGTCAAAACAAATATCACTTGCGCGCCCCATTAGATCTAAGATGCACCTATTGTAAACCCTTAGACGGGTTGATGGGGTTGAAAGCATCAACTAGTATAGATCAAACTAGTCTGATCAGACCATCTGACAGCCTAGATGGGTCGACCAGATGGCACCTGTGCGCAAGCACGAGGTGGCTATAGGTCGACTGCATCAAAGGCGTGTAGCGAGGTCTGGTTGAGACAACCAGTGAACACTCTTGAGTTAGGCCCGGGGTCACACCCGCTTGCCAGAACTCTTGAAGGTTGTTCAGCCCTTGGCGCATGCATGGTTGACCATTAGGTCAACTCGAGTCAGTTAGGACTTGGTGCATGCAAGGGCATGGATCTAACTAGATAAGATGAGTGGATCCCCATCAATGGACCGTTGTAAGGTTGTAGGGCAGATAAGAAAAGTAAAATTGATGCCAATGGGTTTTCAAAAGTTTATTTTCTTTGTAATGGATCACATGTTGATTGATGCCATATGCCTGTTTATTTCATCTTATGTGGGTTGCCCTTTAATGTGTGCTGTGCTGGGGCCTGCGAGCCTGGTTAGTTATAAATTAATATTTATTTGTGATCTGCGAATCACATTGTATTTAATTTATAAAATGTAATTGACCTGCGAGTCAATCTTGTCTAGATAGATTGAATTGTAATTTAATCAGACAAGTATACAATGCACACATGGCAATGAAGCGCATTCAGCTGGTGGCGCACCTGAGCTGCTCTTGGCGCTAGGGCCCTGGGTTGGACCAGATGAGAGGCAAAAGACCCAAGAAAAGCAAGTGAAGACTTAAGATAACTTAAGGTCTTACTTAAGGTTCATGGGCTTTTACCACATAAGATCAGCATGCTTTCTATTTATTGCTTTTATAATTAGAATTGCATGAGTTTATCTTCTGCTATCACCATAGGAATTGCATGATAGTTAAGAAGATAAAAGACTGTTAAAATCCAACGCTAAAATATCAAGCTCGTAAGCCTTCTGACGCGAAACCTCACTGTTCTGACTATCGTTGGAGCCGTGTTGTACCCACTCAGTGGGCACGTCCATCTATCTTCAGACGGTGCGGGATTTCACCTGCGTGTTACAGAGAAGGGATTTATCGCTTCTCGTTGCTCAGCATAGCACGTGGTGGTCCAGGGAGTAGGTCGGGTCAGCTTGACCATGTAGGCTACATATGTGGCGCATATGGTAGCACATGGAGGCAGCCATCTGTGGGGTCAGAGATTGTGTTGTACCAACTCAGTTGGCACAGTCTGCTGGATTGCCCAGATGAAGGGGAATCACACGGGTTGGTGATTGGCAGGGACTGCCTACCAGAAATTAGTGCTTGTACTCTCTGTGCATCTTATCTCGCCTGAGCGGGACGCGGAGACCAAGTATGAAATCTGGATCCCATCTCACTAAAAGAGTGCTACTCTTTCGGACTGTTTTAATGGATTTTTCAGTCAGATAAAATAGTGAGAAAAGAATCATTTCTTAAGTCCTGAATTGATTCTAAACATTGATACTGACCTTGCTGTTCTTGCATTGTTGTAGATTCCTGCAGCAACGAACACCATGAGCTTCAATGTGCGATCCCTACTGGAAAGGGAGAAGTTTGCTGGGCCAAACTTCTCAGACTGGTTCGGACACCTTAAGATCGTTCTTAAGGCAGAGAGGAAACTGTATGTCCTCGAGACGGCTATACCGCCTCAACCCGCTGCGAACGCCGCAAGGGCGGTTCGTGATGCCTATGAAAAGCACGTCAATGATAGCATTGATGTCGCTTGCCTGATGCTAGCGTCTATGACGCCACCGCTGCAGCGTCAGCATGAGGATATGTCGGCTATAGAGATTATAGCGAACCTCAAGATGCTGTATGCTGCACAGGCGAGGACAGAACGCTATAATCTGACAAAGCTTTTCTTTCAGAGCAAACTGGCTGACGGGAGCCCAGTGGGAGCTCACGTGCTCAAGATGATTGGGCACAAGGAGGCTCTGGAGAAACTGGGGCATACCATCAATCAGGAGCTTGCTGTAGACATTATTCTGTAGTCTCTCCCGCCTTCTTTCGATGCGTTCATTATTAACTTTAATATGAACAAAATCGATTGTACTCCGGCAGAGCTGCTGAATATCCTCTTGACTACGGAGGAGACTCTGAAGGGAAAGCCTTCAACCTCTGTCTTAATGGTTCCTTCCAGGAACAAGAAGAAGGGGAAGAAGGGCAAAGCCCCAGTCAAGAACTACAACAAGGCTCTGAAACAAAAGGTTAAGCGGTCAAAGGAATACAGGTGTTTCCACTGTGGCCAGCTAGGTCACTGGAAAAAGGACTGTAAAGCGCTCCAAGGAGATAAGAGGGGAAGCATCGCTTCTGGCACAGGTATATTTGTGACTGAGGTCATGATATCCTCTTCTTCTATTTCATGGGTGTTGGACACTGCATGTGGAGTTCACATTTGTTCAAATGTACATGAACTCAAGAGAAGAAGACAGGTGGGACAGCATGAGGTGGACCTACGCGTTGGAAACGGGGCACGGGTTGCTGCTGTTGCTGTAGGGGATTATTACATCTCATTACCATCTGGCATTGTATTAGAATTAAACAGTTGTTATTTTGTTCCCAGTATTACTAAAAATATTATCTCTATTCCTGCTCTTGTCAGGAAAGGATTTTCCTTTGAATGCAATATTTCAAAGTGTATTTTATCTTATGATAATATTGTTTATGCTACTGGTTCAATTAACAATGGGTTATTCATGTTGGACATGGAATATTCTATACAAAATATTGATAATAAGAAAGCCAAGTATGCTGATGACAGCACCTTGTTATGGCATAGTCGTTTAGGCCATATTAACAAGAAGCGCATTAAGCGGTTGCATGATCATGGACTGCTGGGATCATTCTCCTATGAGGAGATTGATACATGCAAAGCTTGTTTAATGGGTAAAATGACGAAGTCTCCTTTTCTTAACAAAGGTCAAAGGGCTTCAGGTTTACTTGACCTTATACACAGTGATGTGTGTGGGCCATTTAGTAAACATGCCAGAGGTGGCTATCAGTACTTCATTACCTTTACTGATGATTTCAGTAGGTATGGTTATGTCTATCTGATGAGACATAAGAGTGAATCTTTTGACAAGTTCAAAGAGTTCAAGAATGAAGTACAGAATCAGCTAGGCCGAAATATCAAGGCACTTCGTTCTGATCGAGGTGGAGAATACTTGAGTCATGCGTTTACTGACTATCTAAAGGAGTGTGGGATTATCTCACAACTCACTCCGCCAGGAACACCGCAATGGAATGGTGTGTCCGAGAGGAGAAATAGAACGTTACTTGATATGGTTCGTTCTATGATGAGTCAGGCTACTCTTCCTTACTCCTTTTGGGGATTTGCACTGGAAACAGCTGCAAAGGTACTAAACCGAGTGCCATCCAAGGCCGTTTCAAAGACTCCATATGAATTATGGTATGGGAAACAGCCTAGCTTGACATTTATTAAGATCTGGGGTTGCGAGGCTTATGTCAAAAAGCTCGCCTCTGGGAAACTGGAGAGCAGATCTGAGAAATGCATCTTTGTCGGTTACCCTAAGGAAACTAAGGGTTATTATTTCTACGATCCCAAAGAGAACAAGGTATTTGTTGCTCGGACGGCCATTTTTCTTGAGGAGTAGTTTCTTCTGCAAGAGGCCAGTGGGAGAGAAATAAAGCTGGATGAGAATCCAGAGGAAGGACAAAGTAGTCAAGCACAGTTGGATGAGCCTGAGCCGGTAAAGCAGGTTATTGAACAACCTGAGGCTCAGACATCACGGGAACCGCGAAGATCGGGAAGGATCCGTCGACAGCCTGAGCGCTATGACGGAGTCTACATCATTGATAATGATGAACCCCTCACTTATGCGGATGCGGTCAGTGGACCGGAGTCAGCTAGATGGCTTGAAGCTATGCGAGCCGAGATGGACTCCATGTCAGATAACCAAGTCTGGGATTTGGTTGATCCGCCTCCGGGAGTAATCCCTATAGGCTGTAAATGGATCTTCAAGAAGAAGATTGACATGGATGGTAACGTGGTTACCTATAAAGGCAGGCTAGTAGCGAAAGGTTTCAAACAAATCTACGGGATAGATTATGATGAAACTTTCTCTCCTGTAGCCATGTTCAAGTCTATTCGGATTCTTTTCGCGATAGCAGCATATTACGATTATGAGATCTGGCAGATGGATGTGAAAACTGCTTTCCTTAATGGAAAACTGGATGAGGATGTGTACATGACACAACCTGAAGGTTTCACTAATCCAGCAGATCGTCATAAAATATGCAAGTTAAAGAAGTCCATTTATGGACTTAAACAAGTATCTAGAAGCTGGAATATTCGTTTTGATGAATCAATCTCTGAGTTTGGCTTCATCAAGAACGAGGATGACCCATGTGTATATAAGAGGTTTAGTGGGAGCGTGATTACTTTCCTAGTCCTCTACGTCGATGATATCTTAATCATTGGAAACGATATTTCTGAACTGCATGCTGTTAAAGCATGGTTAGGAAAATGTTTTCAGATGAAAGATTTAGGAGAAGCAGCCTATGTATTAGGTGTGAAGATCTACAGGGATAGATCTAAGAGGCTTCTCGGGCTGTGCCAGAGTACTTACATCGATAAAGTCCTGGAGAGATTCCATTTAGAAAATTCTAAAAGAGGATATCTTCCAGTCAGACATGGTCTGAATCTTTCAAAGAGTCAGTGTCCACAAACACAGACTGAGAAAGATGAAATGGACAATACACCTTATGCTTCGGCTATTGGATCCATTATGTATGCGATGTTGTGTACTCGCCCAGACGTCACTTACGGGTTAAGCGTGACCAGTCGGTTCCAAAGTAATCCAGGTCAGGCACACTGGATTGCAGTCAAGAATATTTTAAAATATCTGCGGAGGACCAAAGATATGTTCTTGATGTATGGTGGTCAGGAAGAACTCAGTATTGAAGGATATACTGACGCTTCATTCCAGTCTGACCAGGATGATTTCCTATCGCAATCAGGCTATGTCTTTAGCTTGAATGGAGGAGCAGTGGTGTGGAAAAGTTTCAAACAGTCAACTGTTGCTGATTCCACAACAGAAGCCGAGTATGTTGCAGCCTCGGAAGCATCCAAGGAGGCAGTGTGGATTCGTAAGTTCGTGAGAGAAGTTGGTGTTGTTCCTTCGAGTGCAGATCCTTTGGTTATCTTCTGTGATAACACTGGAGCAATCGCACAAGCAAAGGAACCACGGTCGCACCAGAAGTCCAAGCACATACAGAGACGGTTTCATTTGATCAGGGAGATCATAGATCGTGGCGAGATCAAAATCTGCAAGGTTCATACAGACGACAATCTGGCAGACCCGCTTACCAAGCCTCTGACGCAGCAGAAGCATGAAAAGCACTGTAATAATATGGGTTTGAGATTTCTCAACCATTAGATTAAGTGCAAGTGGGAGATTGTTGGGGTATGCCCTTAAGGCTAATGTTTGAGGCCTTGGGATTGTATCGGTATTGTGTAATAAACTTTTATGTTTATAAAGGCAATGGTTGTTATTCAGTTTGTTACCTTGTCTGCTGTAATAAGTGTACTTCTGAATAATGTCTCAAAGCTGTTCAGCTAGGCTGACATGCTATATGTCCTTAGTCGAGATATCTTGGTGAACATGAGACAGCCTTGATATGGTTAAGACTAATATGTGTTCTAATCTTATAGGATGCTTCGAGCATGGAATAAGATGTAGACTCATGGGTACATTGGATGTACTGGACAGACCCTACTAGGATATTCAATTGTTTGTCACAATGTGAATAATCCTTGAATGCTGCAAGTGACACATGTCCTTTGACTTGAGATCACTTGTGTTTCTAAATGATGATTGTCATTGTTTTGAGGTAGTTCAATATCATTTGAAATAAAATGATTATAGACTATCTTGGATGGTGAGCTTGAGTCAGGTTAGGGCACTAGTGATAGATAAAGGATTGCCGTCTCCTTGTTTAAGGAGTGTGATGTTCTAATGGGCCCCCCCTATGAGATGATTGAGAAAGTGTATGGCCATACCCAGGTGACTATGTTCATCTGATCTAATCATGCTCATCATATTGGAGATACAGGCTTGACACGCTTGTCCAATAAGGACATCCAGTGGCAAAGGAAACATGTATGCCTTGTGAGTTTGATTCACACTTGTGCTGTGGTTTGGGGTGTAGTCTTGGAAGACTCTTTTCTTTATATCGGGAGACAGTGATGTGTTGCTAGATACCCCTCACTGATCGTGATGACGCAAGTCATCGTTACCGACATTTAAAGGAAACCCTCAGGGTCGCACAATTTGATGATATGACTTACTTAAGTTAGATCGTGTGGACTGATTTGTTTTGGTTCAGTTTAAAGGAGTTTAAACTCTGATTGTAAGTGAGATCTAGTCTGATCATGTTTGATTGATTAGGGCTTGAGATCGGTAAGCTTCGATCGAGAGTATTGATGCTAGATCGGTGAGATCAAGAGCATCGAGGGATGGACGGTTAGATCATTGAACCATTGGGTTTGATAATGTCTAGACTATTGCTTGGGCTGATTTGGTTTGACCAATGAACCATTGACATGTGAACCGGCTCAAGTGTGAGCGCATGGTCCACATGGAGTGGGATGATCGTTTGGTTCACTTGATGTGAACGCAAAACGCTTCAACGGTTTCGGTTGCTATTTTTGGAAAGTCCAAAAATGAAAAACGTCTCCACGTTCATTGTGTGGTTTAACGCCTCATTCAACATTCGGCTCCTCTCTCTCGACGAGACGCAAGGGGTTGAAGGGGTTGACGACGAGAAGTTCGGCCAAGCAAGACACCATCTTTTTCCTTCATTCGATCAAGGACATCTTGGAGATCCTTGCTAGCACAAGGAGCATCCAAGGAGCAAGTCATCAATCCTTTTGTGTGCGACAATTTGGAGGAGACCTCTCTTGTTCTCTCGCTTCCAAGTCGCCATCTTCTTCATGGCTATGGTATGGATCTAAACTTCATCAAGTTGATCATATGTTCTTGCGAAAGATCTATGAAAACCCTTGCTTCCGCTTGCAAAGATTTATGCGCCACCATTTAGGGTTTTCGCTCCCCCTTGAAGGGGACCTATTAGGGTTTCGCTCCCTCTTGAAAGGGACCCAACAATAAACACGGGCAGCCCACATAAGAATAAATAAACAAGCACATGGCATCCACACAACATGTGATCCATCAAACAAGAAAATAAAATTTTGAAAACCCATTGGCATCATTTTAATTTTCTTATGTGCCCTTACAACCTTACAATGGTCCATTGATAGGGATCCACTCATTCATCTAGTCAGATCCACTGCCCTTGCATGCACCAAGTCCTAACTGACTTGAGTTGACCTAATGGTCAACCATGCATGCGCAAAGGGCTGAACAACCCTCATGAGTTTCGGCAAGCGGGTGTGACCCCGGGCCTAACTCATGTGTGTTCAGTAGCCGTCTCAACCAGACCTCGCTACACGCCCTTGATGCAGTCGACCTATAGCCACCTCGTGCTTGCGCACAGGTGCTATCTGGTCAACCCATCTAGGCTGTCAGATGGTCTGATCAGACTACTTGGATCCTTCCTAGAAGATGACTTCAACCCCATCAACCCATCTAAGGGTTTAAAGTAGGGCCTTAGATCTAGATGAGGCGCGCATGATCTTTTGTTTTGTCAAAAACAACATGTAAGAAGCGCCAACAAACATGCGCCATCCACAACTAAACATACATTTAAGTTCTTAAACTAGCATGTAGTTATTCGGCATGTTATTAGATCTAAGCTTAGCAAACGCAAACATGGATCACATGTAGGCAATCAAATGAACATACATAGAACCTAGCTATGATACCAATTGAAGAGTCCCCTTCAAGGGGGAGCGCAAGGGGTTGAAACCCTAAAGGGGGCGCATGTAATTTCCAAGGGGTTTCAACATGAGATCGCATGTAATATATGTTCATATGATCAACCTTAAGGAATGTGGAGATCGAAAGAAGATCATACCAAAGCCATCTATTTGGATGGTGTCTTGGAAGCAAAGATCGAAAGGGATCTTCTCCAAAGATGAAGCACACAAGATGAGGAATGGCTTCTCCTTGTCGTCTTTGTGCTAGCAAAGCTTCAAGGGGTCCTTTGCGTGGAGGAAGTTTGAGATGCGAGAACAAGCTTCTCCTTGGACGAAAAACCTTCCCTTCTTCTCATCAATCCTTCCCACACGAGAGTGCAAGCAAGCCACCAGAGAAGAGGGGAACGTATTTGCGTTTTGGCGTTGAGAGGAATCGACATTGATGACTTTCCATAAATGGAACATCATTAAGCCATACGCTCATGCCAACCCAAAAACGCTTACTAGCATTGAACCAAGCGTTCACCTTTGTGAACCGGTTCAAGCCAAAATGTCCCAATCGAATTTGGTTCATATACCAAATCAAAATAGCTCAAGCCATTTGGTCTAGACCATAGTAAACCCTAAGGTTTCAGATCTAACCGTTCATCTCTTTGATGCTCTTGATCTCACTGATCTAGCATCAATCCTCTCGATCGAAGCTTACCGATCTCAAGCCCTAATCAATCAAACATGATCAGACCAGATCTCACTTACAATCAGAGTTTAAACTCTTTTAAACTGAACCTAAACAATTCAGTCCACACGATCTGACTTAAGCAAGCCATATCATCGAATTGTGCGACCCTAAGGGTTTCCTTTAAATGTCGGTAACGATAACTTACGTTATCACGATCAGTGAGGGGTATCTAGCAACACATCACTGTCTCCCGATATAAAGGAAAGAGTCTTCCAAGACTACACCCAAACCACAGCACAAGTGTGAATCCACTTCACTAGGCATACATGTTTCCTTTGCCACTGGATGTTCTTATTGGACAAGCGTGTCAAGCCTGTAGCTCCAATATGATGAGCATGATTAGATCAGATGAACATAGTCACCTGGGTATGGCCATACACTTTCTCAATCATCTCATTTAGGGGGGCCCCTTTAGAACATCACACTCCTTAAACAAGAAGACGGCAATCCTATATCTATCACTAGTGTCCTAACCTGACTCATGATCATTATCCAAGATAGTCTATAATCATTATGTTTCAAATGATATTGAACTCCCTCAAAACAATGACAATCATCATTTAGAAACACAAGTGATCTCAAGTCAGAGGACATGTGCCACTTGATGCAGACAAGGATTATTCACATTGTGACAAGCAATTGAATATCCTAGTAGGGTCTGTCCAGTACATCCAATGTACCCATGAGTCTACATCTTATTCCATGCTCGAAGCATCCTATAAGATTAGAACACATATTAGTCTCAATCATATCAAGGCTGTCTCATGTTCACCAAGATATCTCGACTAAGGACATTACAGCATATCAGCCTAGCTGAACAGCATTGAGACATTATTCAGAAGTATACTTATTGCAGCAGACAACGTAACATACTGAATAACAACCATTGCCTTTATAAACATAAGAGTTTATACATGATACTGATACAATCCCAAGGCCTCAAACATTAGCCTTTAAGGGCATACCCCAACACTTCACACCTAGTACATAGGCTGCTTCTCCTAAATCTTTCATCTGGAAACATTTTCTTAACCATGCTTTGACTGCATGCAGTTCAGGAATATCGTTTCCAATGATTAAGATATCATCGACGTAGAGGACTAAGAAAGTAATCACGCTCCCACTAAACCTTTTATATACACACGGGTCATCTTCATTTTTGATGAAACCAAATTCATAGACTGATTCATCAAAACGAATATTCCAGCTTCTTGATGCTTGTTTAAGTCCATAAATGGACTTCTTTAATTTGCATATTTTATGACGTTCTGATGGATTGATGAAACCTTCAGGCTGTGTCATATACACATCCTCTTCTAGTTTTCCATTAAGGAAAGCGGTCTTCACATCCATTTGCCAGATCTCATAATCATAATATGCTGCTATCACGAGAATAATCCGAATGGATTTGAACATGGCTACAGGAGAGAAAGTTTCATCATAATCTATCCCGTAGATTTGTTTGAAACCTTTCGCAACTAGCCTGCCCTTATAGGTAACTACGTTACCATCCATGTCTTTCTTCTTCTTGAAGATCCACTTACAGCCTATAGGGATTACTCCCGGAGGTGGATCAACCAAATCCCAGACTTGGTTGTCGGACATGGAGTCCATCTCGGCTCGCATAGCTTCAAGCCATCTTGCTGATTCCGGTCCACTGACCGCATCCGCATAAGTAAGGGGTTCATCATTAATGATGTAGATTCCGTCATAGCGCTCAGGCTGACGACGAATCCTTCCCGATCTACGCGGTTCCCGTGATATCTGAGCCTCAGGTTGAACATTAACCTGTTCTAATTGCTCAGGCTCATCCAACTGAGCTTGACTACTTTGTCCCTCTTCTGGATTTTCATCCAGCTTTATTTCTCTCCCACTGGCCTCTTGCCGAAGAAATTCCTTCTCAAGAAAAATAGCCGTTCGAGCAACAAATACTTTGTTCTCTTTGGGATAGTAGAAATAATAACCCTTAGTTTCTTTAGGGTAACCGACAAAGATACATTTATCTGATCTACTCTCCAGTTTCCCAGAGGCGAGCTTTTTGACATAAGCCTCGCAACCCCAGATTTTGATAAATGTTAAGCTCGGCTGTTTCCCATACCATAACTCATATGGTGTCTTTGAAACGGCCTTGGATGGCACTCGGTTTAGCACCTTTACAGCTGTTTCCAGTGCAAATCCCCAAAAGGAGTAAGGTAGAGTAGCCTGACTCATCATAGAACGAACCATATCCAATAAGGTTCTATTTCTCCTCTCGGACACACCATTCCATTGCAGTGTTCCTGGCGGAGTGAGCTGTGAGATGATCCCACACTCCTTTAGATAGTCAGTAAACTCATGACTCAAGTATTCGCCACCTCGATCTGAACGAAGTGCCTTAATATTTCGGCCTAACTAATTTTGTACTTCATTTTTGAATTCTTTGAACTTGTCAAAAGATTCACTCTTATGTCTCATTAGATAGACATAACCATACCTACTGAAATCATCAGTAAAAGTAATGAAGTATAAATAGCCACCTCTGGCATGTTTACTAAAAGGCCCACACACATCACTGTGAATAAGGTCAAGTAAACCTGAAGCCCTTTTACCTTTATTAGTAAAAGGAGTCTTCATCATTTTACCCATTAAACAAGCTTTGCATGTATCAAGCTCCTCATAGGAGAATGATCCCAGCAGTCTATGATCATGCAACCGCTTAATGCGCTTCTTGTTAATATGGCCTAAACGACTATGCCATAACAAGGTGCTGTCATCAGCATACTTGGCTTTCTTGTTATCAATTTGTTGTACAGAACAATCCATGTCCAACATGTATAACCCATTGTTAATCGACCCAGTTGCATAAACAATATTATCATATGAAATACAACACTGTGAAGTTTTGCATTCAAAAGAAAAACCTTTCCTGACAAGAGCAGGAATAGAGATAATATTCTTAGTTATGCTTGGCACAAAATAACAATTGTCAAGTTCTAATACAAAACCAGATGGTAAAGAGATGTTATATTGTCCTACAGCAACAGCAGCAACCCGTGCTCCGTTTCCAACTCGTAGGTCCACCTCATGCTGTCCCACCTGTCTTCTTCTCTTGAGTTCCTGCACATTTGAACAAATGTGAACTCCACATGCAGTGTCCAACACCCATGAAATCGAAGAAGCTACCATGACTTCAGTCACGTAAATACCTGAGCCAGAAGTGAAAGGCTTGCTTCCCTTCTTCTCTCCTTGGAGCGCTTTACAGTCCTTCTTCTAGTGACCCAGCTGGCCACAATGGAAGCATCTGTTGTCCTTTGACCGCTTCAACTTTTGTTTCAAAGCCTTGTTGTAGCTCTTGATAGGGGTTTTGCCCTTCTTCCCCTTCCTCTTGTTCCGTGAAGGAACCATCAAGACAGAGGATGAAGGCTTTCCCTTCTCAAGAGTCTGCTCTGTGGTGCAGAGCATGTTCAGTAACTCTGCCGGAGTACAGTCGATTTTGTTCATATTAAAATTAATAATGAACAAATCGAAAGAAGCCGGGAGAGACTGCAAGATAATGTCAACAACAAGTTCTGAATTGATGGTATGTCCCAGTTTCTCTAGAGCCTCCTTGTACCCAATCATCTTGAGTACGTGAGCTCCCACTTGACTCCCTTCAGTCAGTTTGCTATGAAAGAAAAGTTTTGTCAAGTTATAGCGTTCAGTCCTTGCCTGTGCAGCATACAACATCTTGAGATTTGCTATAATATCAATAGCAGACAAATCCTCATGCTGACGCTGTAGCTCGGGCGTCATTGACGCAAGCATAAGGCAAGCAACATCAGTACTATCACTGACGTGCTTCTCATAAGCATCCCGAACCGCCCTTGCGGCGTTCGCAGCGGGTTGAGCCGGTATTGCCGACTCAAGGACATACAGCTTTCTCTCAGCTTTAAGCACAATCTTAAGCTGTCTGTACCAGTCTGAGAAGTTTGGCCCAGTAAACTTCTCCTTTTCCAATATGGATCGCAAATTGAGCCCTGTGGTGTTCGTTGCTGCAGGAATCTACAACATGGCAAGAACAACAAGGTCAGTATCCATGTTAGAATCATTCCAGGACTTAAGAGTGATTCTTTTCTCACTATTTTGTCTGACTGAAAAATCCAATAAAACAGCCCGAAAGAGTGAAACTCTTTTAGTGAGATGGGATCCAGATTTCATACTTGATCTCCGCGTCCCGCTCAGGCGAGATAAGATGCACAGAGAGTTCAAGCACTAGTCACTGGTAGGCTATCCATGCCAATCGCCAACCCATGCGATTCCCCTTCATCTAGGCAATCCAGAAGACCGTGCCAACTGAGTTGGTACAACACAGTCTCTGATTCCTCAGATGGCTGCCTCCATACAGCTATCATATGCTCAATATGTAGCCTATATGGTCAAGCTGACCTGACCTACTCCTTGGACCATCACATGCTATGATGAGCAACGAGAAGAGATAAATCCCTTCTCTGTAGCATGTAGATGTAATCGCACACCGTCTGAAGATAGCTGGGCGTGCCCACTGAGTGGGTACAACACGGCCCCAACGATAGTCAGAACAGTGAGGTTTCGCGTCAGAAGGCAATCAAGCTTGATATGGTCGTTGGATTTTAACGGTCCTTTTATCTTCTTACTATCAGAATATAAACATTCATGTGCTAATATTACTTAAAACAGTAAGTAGAAAGCACAATTATCTTATGTGGTAAATGCCCATAAAAGCCTAAGTAAAACCCTAGTTTTACAAAAGTCTTCACGTGAGCTCTTTATGGGTCTTTTACATTTCATCTGGCCCAGCTCGTGCCAAAGCGCCCTGCAGGCAGTATGCGCCTGTTCTAGAGTCGAACTCTAGACCTCCACCTGGTGAAGCCACTGACTGCAAGCGCCTCTGCCATGTGTGCTCATGAGCTCATGTCTGATCAAATTACATTTTAATCTATCTAGACATGGTTTGACTCGCAGGTCAAATATACATTTTCATAAATTAAAGTGTGATTCGCAGATCACAGTAAAATTTATAAATTAATTCCAGGCACGCAGGCCCCAGCACAGCACACCAAAAATAAGGGCAGCCCACATAAGATTAAATAAACACCCAATGAACATGTCAAACATGCATACATGTGATCCAAACAGAAAATAAAATTTTTGAAATACCCATGGCATCAATTTTATTTCCATATGTGCCCTACTACCTTACAACGGTCCATTAACAGGCATCCACTCATCAGACCAAGTCAGACCCACTGCCCTTGCATGCACCCAGTCATAACTGACTTGCGTCGACCTAGTGGTCAACTATGCATGCCTTAAGGGCTGAACGTCCCACATGATTTCTGGCAAGCGGGTGTGACCCCAGGCCTAAATCATGATCGTTCACTAGGCGCCTCAATCAGACATCGCTACACGCCCTTCTGCAGTCGACCTATAGCCACCTGTTATGCTTGCGCACAGGTGCTATCTGGTCGACCCATCTAGGCTGTCAGATGGTCTGATTAGGCTGTTGGGTCCAGACTTGACTAACGACTTCAACCCTGTTAACCCGTCTAAGAGTTTAAAGCAGGCGCTTAGATAGATCTAAATGAGGGGGCGCGCATGATAATATTTTGGTTGAAAACTATCATGAAGAGCACAAACAAACATTACATGCGCAAGCTTACTTCTAACATATAGCATGTATTTTCGCATGACATCATGAAGATCTATCCAACGCATAAAACAAACATGGATCACAACAAGATGGCGATCATATATATCAAGCCAAAAACCTTAGGCTCTGATACCAATTGTAGGTCAAACCCTAGTTCACATGCGCATCTAGGAGATCTTGCATAGGCGAAAAACTAGGTTTGATAGGATCGAGAGGCAAGATAATATGAGCAAGCATAAAAATGCGTTACCATTGCCATTGATCGAGTGGCGACTTGGAAGAAGAAAGGGCGAGCGGCTCTTCTCCAAAGGAAATCGCACACAAGAAGATGATGACTTCTTCCTTGTATTCCTTGTGCTAGCAAAGATCCAAGGAGTCCTAGATCGTGTTTGAGGAGATGTCTTTCTCCCCTTTTTTTTGCTGGCCGAACTTCCTCTTGTCGTGAAGATCATCCACACGAGAGGAGAGGGGGCGAGAGAGAGATAGGCGTTCGAACGTGGGGGCGTTTTCTCAAAGAAAACGGCTTCCAAAAATAGTAAGTCCATAACCCCATGTTTAACTCCACTTGAAGCCATCGATAACTCCTCTCTCAAATGAACCATGCGTTCACAAAGTGAACCGGTTCAATTCTATTTGGTTCAAAGACCAAATCGAACCCACCATGGTCTTGATCTCTTTAAACCAAATGGTTCAAGATCTAACCACACATCTCTCGACCCTCTTGATCTCTATGATCAAGCATCAATTCTCTCGATCGAAGCTTACCGATCTCAAGCCCTAATCAATCAAACATGATTAGACCAGATCTCACTTCCAATTAGAGTTTAAATTCCTTTAAACTGAACCAGAACAATTCAGTCCACACGATCTGACACAAGTAAGCCATATCATCAAATTGTGCGACCCTAAGGGTTTCCTTCAATGTCGGTAACGATAACTTACGTTATCACGATCAGAGAGGGGTATCTAGCAACACATCACTTTCTCCCGATATGAAGGAAAGAGTCTTCCAAGACTACACCCAAACCATAGCACAAGTGTGAATCCAATTCACTCGGCATACATGTTCCCTTTGCCACTGGACGTTCTTATTGGACAAGCCTGTCAAGCCTGTAATTCCAACATGATGAGAATGGTTAGATCAGATGAACATAGTCATCTGGGTATGGCCATACACTTTCTCAACCATCTCATCCAGGGGGCCCTTTAGAACATCACACTCCAACTAGGAGAGGCAATCCTATATCTATCACCAGTGTCCTAACATGAGTCATGCCCACCATCCAAGATAATCCTTAACCATTATCTTTCAAATGATATTGAACTACCTCAAAACAATGCCAATCATCATTTAGAAACACAAGTGATCTCAAGTCAGAGGGAGTATACCACTTGCTTGCTTATAAGGATTTATTCACATTGTGACAAACAATTGAATATCCTAAGTAGGGTCAGTCCAGTACATCCAATGCACCTATGCGTCTAAATCTTATTCCATGCTCGAAGCATCTATAAGATTAGAAAACATATTAGTCTCAATCATATCAAGGCTGTCTCATGTTCACCAAGATATCTCGACTAAGGACAATACTGCATGTCAGCCAAGCTGAAACACCAATGAGACATTATTCAGAAGTATACATACAGCAGCAGATAATGCAACAATCTGAATAACAACAATTGCCTTTATAAACATATACATGTTTATACATGATACTGATAACAGCCCAAGGCCTCAAACATTAGCCTTAAGGGCATACCCCAACAGTATTAAAGCGAGATACATACAATTCTAATCAAATCAAATCTATAAAATTCATGTAAAAGATTTGAAACAATATATTCAATCCATAAATCGTCAACGGGCTAATCCCCAAATCCCGAAAATAGGGTTTACACATTCATGTTCAAAGCAAACAACATGTTCATCAATGAAAATCGCATGAAAACCTAAGAAGAATATAGGAAATCGCTAGACAAGTAATTAGAAATGCTTCCCCTCGACGTGGAGACGAATATGAACCCTCTATTTCTTCCTTTGCGCGGTTTTCCTGATCGAATTCTGCCCTGGAACTGATTTCCACCGTCGCCGCTATAGCCATTCGTTTTCATGCCAAGAAGCCCCTTAGACCCTTCCAAAACCCTTCCTTTTATAGTCTAATTAGTATAGAACCCATATAGGAAGGTTTCTACAAGGTTTGGTTCAATTCCGGTTTAATTTGGAGTCGAATCATGTGAAAAACCAAAAGGGCGGACGTTTTCACGGTCCGTGATGAGTTTACGGCCACGGCCATAAATGTCTCTATGTGTACAGCACTTAAGTCACAGAAATATTCACAGCCCGTGATGGATTCACAGCTTCGGCTGTGAAAGTTTCTGTGAACTTCCATACTTAGCCGATTTTCGTCCTTCGCTCGAACGCATAATTACGACCAACCTAGAATTATGGCCAAGGCCGTGAAAGTCGAATTCTTCATCCTTTTCGCTCCAAATTTGACATGTAAGTTCATAATCTCCTCAGGAATCGTGATATGGCTTTAAAACTCCCAAAATCCATCATTTTTGAGCCATTTTACCTACATTTTCATAAAAACCAAGAAAAGTGAAGATTCTATGCAAAATGAAGCAAAAACACTAAAAATTGCATAAAATCATTCAATTAAGCCTAAAATATCGTATAAAATATAGGCAAAAACATGGTGTAAATGCAACTCATCCGGGCATAATAGTGAAATTGAAAAACACAGCACATCTAGCTTGTTGAAGCTCAAATCAGTCTCAAAATAAGTCAAAAATCTCTTGGAACAAGCATGGACAAGTCGCCATGTTGGTGTATATGCCCTGAGACCTATATTTGGTCAAACTATGTACTACTTGACTTTGATATTTCTTATATCATCCTGGCATTGTCGTTATCAATGTTTGTCTACACCTGTGATTGTGTACTTACATGATAATATCCCTGGAGACATATTAGATTTGTGCTCAAATAATTGCCCCCAATCGATGTACCTGAGTGGATATGGGACAACCCTGGTACTTGTGAGACTGGTATATGGGCTGGTTAGGCACGAGGTGCTAACACATACATGTGGGTATATCAGTGGTAGATATACTGGACAAGACCCGCTGTGAGGCAATGTCTTAGTGTCATAAGTTATCCTCACAAATGATAGGAGATGCATTGATCCTTAGACTTGAGGTCATTAACTCTTCTGTATGATTAGGGACATACTTTGATGCAACCTAACACCTTGCCATAATTGGGAAGTTATAAAGGTTGTCATTGAGTATGTCACGACCCATATTAGAAGATCAATGTACAGACAAAAGGATTTGCCCCTTCCTAAGGGAAGCATGATATCCATGGAGCTCCTCTATGGTTCTATGACTGAAAGTGTATGACCATACCCAGGTGATAACCTGATTTAGTCATAGCCATGTGATTGGGTGAAAATAAGTAATGACACACTTGTCCAATCGGATATCAGTTTGGCAAAGGGACTATAATGTATCTGTACCTAGTCATGATGATGGGAATGTCGATGTTGATATCCATTTCGATGATTTGGGCAGCAGTGATGCACTGCTAGGTGCCACTCACTACTTGTGGCACCTGATACCAAACTTGCTCTGATACCAAACTGATGTAGGACGGAAGCGTGTGACAATTCTACTAATTTGAAATCAATTATTTATTTTTGTATTTTTTTTATAAAAAATATCATATTCATGAAAACAGCTAGAATTCCAGGAGTTCAGAAAATTATTATTTAGCAAATGTGGCAATGTCATAGAGGGGGTTCCAATCATTCAATATTCAAACTAAATGAACTGCATTGTAGAACTAAATTAGTTCTTTGCATGCGTATCAAAATGGAGAGTAGACTCCTACTCGAGCATATAGATTTAGTGCAACCAATATAGCTAGTCAGATCGGTAAGTTAAAACTGCACAGAAATGTTTCAGATTGGAAATTTTGCAATGCTTGTTAGATTGAACCGTTGAACCCGGGCTCGCATCAACTAACACAAATGAAAGTACAAGATGTGTGCTTCATTATCTGACCAAAGTCCAAGATCTTTGTTGCACAGATTGCTCAAAGTACCTACACAAAACAAGCTAATCAGATTAGTTGAGAAAATAAATGCAGGATTTAATCATTTATCAAAAATTGCAGTGTCATGTAGGCTGCTATGCTCAATCTGAATCTTCCCCAACTGGTCCAAATGATAGAACAACATTTGCACTTCATATCCGTGCCGAATGTCAAGATTGTTGTTGCGCCAAATTCTTAAAATCCCTGCAAGAAATAGTTTAATCAGATTAGCAATGTATGAAAACTGAAGTAGGAGACAAATAGATGTGGATCAGGGGAGATGGCGCGTCTGGAGCAGGGCTGGTCGGAGGTCGTCCGGTGGTGCACGCTTGCCGGACCTGCTATGATGGGGAGTCACTGTGATGATGGCGAAGAGGTGGCCGGAGTTTGGTGACGGGCGGTGGCTGGTCGGAGGAGCACGATGCGGAAGGGCGGAGCTAGGTCGCGGGCAGGGCAGAAACAGGGGATGTCGTGTTGGAGAAGTATTTGTTGCCGGCCGGCCAGTGGTTGACCAAATGAAAAACTGCTACTATTGGAGGTTGGTATGGTTGTGGTGACGACGTGGCCGGAGTTTCGGGGCGGACGGTGGCCTGTCGGAGGAGAACGACGCCGGGAAGCGGAACTAGGGCGGAAGGCTGGCGGAAACAGGGGATCTGATCCGGAGTTCGATTCTGGCAATCGGAGCGGTGGATGGGTGGATTCCGGTGACTGAAGCTTCGCCTTGGGAAGGAGAGGTGATGAACGAAGTTTCGTAGAGATCCGACGGCTGGATCGCCGGCGGCGAGATCACGAATCTCGAAAATTCTGGGTTGCTGTTACAGGTGAAACCGGGAGTTTGAGGAGGAAGAGAAGATTAGAGAAGAAAGGAAGAGTGAGGGGCTCGGCCCTAGAAGGAGAAGAAGGAGGAGAGCATCCGATAGAAGAGGAACTATACTAAGAAAACTACTTCATAGATTCAAATTCATCAAACGTTTCTGTTCGTAACAAGGCTGTAAACATGATACAAATAGGGTGAAGCTTGGAAATGAACATTGCAGGGTGAACGTTGCAATTTCCTTCTTCGTCAGCAAAGAGACGTTGGAGGAGTTTCCTTGTGGGCTGAGCGAAGGTGGCTGGAGACGTTGGTGTTTCCATTCTTTGGAGCGTTGAAGTCTAGCGTTGATTTGGCTGCAAGGAGATCCTTAATTGGCTGATTTGAACGTTATTGCTTGCTTTGTTTCCTTTGGCGTGGATGCAGGTCACGACTGGAGTATGCAGCAACTTGTTATTTGGAAAGTGTCTTGAGCTTCACTTGAAGTATTTGATGGTAGTTCTTTCCCCATTATTGTGCTAGCATTAGGATTGAGCTTGCTAGCTTATTTGAGAGCTTCCGAGCCTTTGATTAGGGTAGTCGTAGGCTCCACTTGTATCTTCGAGGCCTGTGATCCCTGCCTCCATCAGTTCTCCCCGGGTGAAAAAAATTCTTCCCCGAAGAATTGTCCTTGTGTAGGTGGAGGAGTTCAACAGTCAATATCCATAGTCTAAGCTGCAAGTCAGGGACACCTATAAAAAATTCCCTTTCTCGGCCATACTCATTAGTAAGTTTGTCATAGAAAATCATAGGACTTAGAAAAGAACAAGGAATGATGAAATCAATATACTCAATTTCAATAAGAGCATAGTGCAAAGCATGTTTGAGTTCATTATGTTTTGTTAATACTAATGGTGGCTTAAGGGTGTGGGTAGAAGGACCTAAAAGACAAGATTCAAGGATCATAGGGTCCTGAGAGAAATTTTCTAAGCTTAAGGGTGTTCCTAGGGGTTGACATTTAAGATCCAGGTCAAGCTCAAAAGGCTCTAATTTAGGTTCAAAATATGGTTCAAGCGGACTTATGGGTTTGGGTTCGGTTTTAGGTTTTCTAATAGTAGTGCAATTTTGGGTTTGGGAACTTGTGGGTATGGGCCCTAGAATTGAAGGTAATTGTGATGGTTCTATTTCACTCTTAAGTTGAGACAAGTCTACAGAGGTCTCTATGGGCAACTTAGGGGTACTTTGACTCTTAGACAAGTCAACTATGGGTTCCTTAGTCGGAATGCTAGACTCAAGTTCGGGACTTGTGGGTATGGGCCCTAAAATTGAAGGTTGAGGTATGAGTTCTACCTCATGGTTTGCCTGTTGAGTTTCACATGTGTTACCTGAGTTTGTTTTTGTTCCCATGGTAGACTCTAAGGTTGGTATATTCTCTTGAGAGTTTGAGGGAGTAGGTACTTTAGAGATTTTAGGTTTGGATCTCTTGATCTTAATCTTTGGGTTTTGGCATCTTAAGACATATGAATCATCTTGCCTTTGGTAATACCCATTGACATCATATAACCAAAGTGCTCCTAGGTGGACATGGTATGTACCTTCTAAGGGTAAGACATAACACCAAACTTCTAGTAGAAGGGTACCTAACGAAATAGGAACTAAGCACATATGGTTCACTAAAGTTTTGGTTCCATCATCCCTACTAATGGTGTAAGGGTCTGGGATAGGCTCACTAGTAAGGCCAAATCTATCAATGGCACTAGGGGTTATGAAGTTGAAGCCTATGGACTCATCTATGGCTACCTTACACATCTTATCTTTCATTTTGATGTAGGTATGGAAAAAATCATTCCTAAGGGTGACACTATAAGTTGGAAGTTTCTCTAGATATTGCTTGTGTAGAGTTTGTCTCATGTCTTCTATATAGTTGTGACAGGTTTTGAGATGGTTCTCCATGGACTTGAAGTTGTCATAAAATTTGAGCATTCGTTCTTGGTTGATACTAGTGGCCATGGGATGATTTGAAAATATTTTGAAAATAGAGCTCCCTAAGATGATAGAAAATGATTTCAGCTAGTATGAAAAGATATATCTGAGAATAAACAAACTAGCATGCAGAACAATAATCAACTAAACATAAAAGCACTTAGAAGTTTTTTTTTTCTAGCAAATAAATTAACAAACATGCAAAAGCAACTAAATGTTAGAGCATATAGTTTTTTTTTCTTTTTTTATGCAAAAAAATAGCAAATTACTTAACTAACATGCAATCAATTTCAGCATATGGATGTGCAGAAAGTATGCTCATTGAAGATTGCAATTTGATTAAGAACAAAAACTAGGCTGAAAACAGGTTGGAAAATTCAGCATTCTAAGTGCAGAATTTATAGTATAATCAATGCAGCACTTATGGATGTTGTAAACAGAAATATGTTGGTGTTATCCAAGTTGCAGTTTGACAGAAATTAAGTGCAAGCAAGCAGGCTGAAAACTTGAAATTCAGAAGGCTGAAAAACCAGATTTAAAGATTCAGAAATAAAGTGCAGAATTCAGCGTAGAAAGCAGTAACTTAGAGGCAATTTCAAGAAAACTGCAGCACATGTAGGTGTTGAAAACTAATTTAGGTAGTGGCTGCAATTTGATGCAGGTTAAGTGCAGCAAGAAGGAGGAAATGTTCAAAATCTGTTGGTGCTGAAAATTCAGAAGTTAAGACACAGTTTTGTGCAGATTATGGATGATCAGAACTTGAGCAAACAAGTGCAGTAGTTTGCTGCGTTGATGAGAAACTTTGCAAACTCAGTGAGGGAAGATGCAGCAATTTGGTTTGCTGTCCTAAACTGAGGTTTACAAGGATCTATGTTGCTGGAGTGGCTGAAAATCAATGAGAATGTCAAGGTGATCAAAATCAGATTGCTTGTAGAATATGGTTTGCAGAATTTTGGTTGCAAACACAGTTAGGTGCGGCAATTAAGTATGCTGTCCTGAACTGAATTTGACAAACTTTCATCATTTGTGGCCATGTTTGAATTGGCCCAATAATAAAATTCTGCACTGCTAAAATCCGAAAAGTTTCACTAAAACATCAAGCACAGAAGTTCAGAGTTTACTTGTAAATTCAGTCATGGACGGTGCAGCAATTAACTTTGTTGTTCCAACCATTCAACAAGTGAAAGCAACAAATTTTCAAATCAGAGATGCTGATTTGTCCCCACAAAAATATCAGAATATTAAATTCAATGATCAGAAAATCAGAAATATAGGAACTTTAAAAACAAAGAGCAAAGTTAAGGATCGATGTGGACAAACAAGAGTTTACCACTTAACTTGCTCTGATACCAAACTGATGTAGGACGGAAGCGTGTGACAATTCTACTAATTTGAAATCAATTATTTATTTTTGTATTTTTTTTATAAAAAATATCATATTCATGAAAACAGCTAGAATTCCAGGAGTTCAGAAAATTATTATTTAGCAAATGTGGCAATGTCATAGAGGGGGTTCCAATCATTCAATATTCAAACTAAATGAACTGCATTGTAGAACTAAATTAGTTCTTTGCATGCGTATCAAAATGGAGAGTAGACTCCTACTCGAGCATATAGATTTAGTGCAACCAATATAGCTAGTCAGATCGGTAAGTTAAAACTGCACAGAAATGTTTCAGATTGGAAATTTTGCAATGCTTGTTAGATTGAACCGTTGAACCCGGGCTCGCATCAACTAACGCAAATGAAAGTACAAGATGTGTGCTTCATTATCTGACCAAAGTCCAAGATCTTTGTTGCACAGATTGCTCAAAGTACCTACACAAAACAAGCTAATCAGATTAGTTGAGAAAATAAATGCAGGATTTAATCATTTATCAAAAGTTGCAGTGTCATGTAGGCTGCTATGCTCAATCTGAATCTTCCCCAACTGGTCCAAATGATAGAACAACATTTGCACTTCATATCCGTGCCGAATGTCAAGATTGTTGTTGCGCCAAATTCTTAAAATCCCTGCAAGAAATAGTTTAATCAGATTAGCAATGTATGAAAACTGAAGTAGGAGACAAATAGATGTGGATCAGGGGAGATGGCGCGTCTGGAGCAGGGCTGGTCGGAGGTCGTCCGGTGGTGCACGCTTGTCGGACCTGCTACGACGGGGAGTCACTGTGATGATGGTGAAGAGGTGGCCGGAGTTTGGTGACGGGCGGTGGCTGGTCGGAGGAGCACGATGCGGAAGGGCGGAGCTAGGTCGCGGGCAGGGCAGAAACAGGGGATGTCGCGTTGGAGAAGTATTTGTTGCCGGCCGGCCAGTGGTTGACCAAATGAAAAACTGCTACTATTGGAGGTTGGTATGGTTGTGGTGACGACGTGGCCGGAGTTTCGGGGCGGACGGTGGTCTGTCGGAGGAGAACGACGCCGGGAAGCGGAACTAGGGCGGAAGGCTGACGGAAATAGGGGATCTGATCCAGAGTTCGATTCTGGCAATCGGAGCGGCGGATGGGTGGATTCCGGTGACTGAAGCTTCGCCTTGGGAAGGAGAGGTGATGAATGAAGTTTCGTAGAGATCCGACGGCTGGATCGCCGGCGGCGAGATCACGAATCTCGGAAATTCTGGGTTGCTGTTACAGGTGAAACCGGGAGTTTGAGGAGGAAGAGAAGATTAGAGAAGAAAGGAAGAGTGAGGGGCTCGGCCCTAGAAGGAGAAGAAGGAGGAGAGCATCCGATAGAAGAGGAACTATACTAAGAAAACTACTTCATAGATTCAAATTCATCAAACGTTTCTGTTCGTAACAAGGCTGTAAACATGATACAAATAGGGTGAAACTTGGAAATGAACATTGCAGGGTGAACGTTGAAATTTCCTTCTTCGTCAGCAAAGAGACGTTGGAGGAGTTTCCTTGTGGGCTGAGCGAAGGTGGCTGGAGACGTTGGTGTTTCCATTCTTTGGAGCGTTGAAGTCTAGCGTTGATTTGGCTGCAAGGAGATCCTTAATTGGCTGATTTGAACGTTATTGCTTGCTTTGTTTCCTTTGGCGTGGATGCAGGTCACGACTGGAGTATGCAGCAACTTGTTATTTGGAAAGTGTCTTGAGCTTCACTTGAAGTATTTGATGGTAGTTCTTTCCCCATTATTGTGCTAGCATTAGGATTGAGCTTGCTAGCTTATTTGAGAGCTTCTGAGCCTTTGATTAGGGTAGTCGTAGGCTCCACTTGTATCTTCGAGGCCTGTGATCCCTGCCTCCATCAATGTTAACCATGGTTAGCCTCATTTGACCTTGGGTTAAGTTGGATTGGATCCAATGACTTGGTTAACATGCGTAATGGACCTTGGGCTAGGCCCTTTGCTAAGTTGGGCTTGCTAATAAGTTGTCATGAAGAGATAGGAGCCTAAAAGGGTATAATGGGGAGAATTTATCCATGAAGCCTAAGGGGCATAATGGGGTGATGCTTGGAGCCTTTGCTTCATTAGGAAGTAAAGGGCGCCTAGCCCTTCATCCTTTGATGGAATGAATGCCTCTAAGGCATGTCTTGGGCTGATATGGCTCTAGGGTAAATATGGATATGTTGAATAAGGTTTATGGTAAAGTCTTGGAGACTTTCCTTGCCTCAAACCCTAATTGTCAACCCCTCATCCTAGCCCCCACTTGTCATGATCATAGCCCTCCCCAAACCGCCTCTCCTTATTATAAAAGAGACCCCTTGCTACCCCATATTGATAGATGATTCTCTTGGAGGCGTGAGCAAGCAAAGGGGCGAGAGCAAAGGTGGCATTGGTGCATTCTCTCTTCCATAGCCACAAGTCTTCTTCCCTTCTTCTTCTTGGCGCAAGAAGGACTTCTCTTGGTGGTTTCTTCATCTCCTTTCCATCTTCATTGGCGCATCTCTCTTGGAGGTGGCGCAAGGATTGAAGAAGGAGTATAAAGGCTTGGATCTTTTTCCCGAGGCTAGCACCAGGCGAGGAAGAAGAGAGCTCGAGACATCCGTGTGTGTGAGACTGCATAGGGCGAATACTTGGGCGCCTACCTCGACATCAACCTCCTCGCTTGCTCTAGGTACTTTCTATCACATCGTGTCGACCCCCTCATTTGACGATCTTCACTGGGTTTTTGGGACTGGCCTGTTTCGGGGATATTCTTCCTCTGTGCAATGTAAATGGTCTATCTATGTGAAAATTATAAAATATCCCCGAGGTTTCCCAACACGCCAGTCATCTAAGGAGTAAATGGAAGCAAATATTTCAAAAATCGACTAAGAAACAAGGAGAAATGAGAAAGGGGCAAACAAAACTCGTGGAACTCGCCAAAACGAAAAAATCGGGCGAGATGTTACCAGATCGGCGGTGAAAGCTGGTCGGGAAGAGTCGTCGGCGTGCTCTGAAGGTCAGAATTCGAAGGTCGGCACATGAGAATGGGAGAAAACCTTGAAAACAACAGAGAAACCCTAAAAAAATGGCACGTGTATCGCATAGGGCTGATAGAATTACAGTCGTAATTTTGATTATGGTAGTGCTGTAATTTAGTGAATTCGAAAAAACACGGGCCGTAATGTCAAAACGGCAGTACCATAAATTGGCTCAAACTCTCGAGTCGAAAAACGTCCCTAATTATAGTACCACAAAAATGGTTACGGTGGTGCCGTAATTTCCAAGAAACTCTTGGGTAAAAAATCAGTAGCAAATACGGCACAAAAATGGTTACGGCACCATCGTAATATGCTCAAAACTCTCGGCAGAGAAAATGAACAAAAATATGGTGCCGTTAAATGGGTTAAGTCACGGAAACTCTCGGGTGAAAATTTTATGAAAATACGGCCCGTGTAAAAGGTTATGGTAGTGCTGTAAAAGCAATAAAACTCTTGAGTCATTTTCGAAGCAAAAATATGGCACGTGAAAAGACTTACGGTAGTGCCGTAATCTCGTCTAAACTTTCTGGTCGAAAACAGACTGGAAATACGGCACCATAATTGTGATTACGGTAGTGCCGTAATTTACACCAAAACTCGATTTTGCCTACAAAAAGAAAAGAAAAATTAGTTCTAAAAGCAAAAATAAAAATAAAGTAAAATAAAAGAGAATAAACTAAAGAAAGAGTGCTTGGGTTGCCTCCCAAGAAGCGCTAATTTAAAGGTCATTAGCTTGACCGTTCTGCACTCGAATTTGATCTTGATTTCTTCAGTTTCCACTCTGATTTTTCTTTGATTTGTACATCACTTTTGACAACATAAGGCTCATTCATGAAACGGTGTCCAACTTTACTCAGAAATTTTCTTCCTTAATCAAGTAATTTTGAGCCTCTTTTTCTCCTTGGCCTTTTCTTCTTCTTCTTTTCAGAAATTGGATGTGTTTTCTCCTGAAATCCTTTATCCATACACTCAGAAAAAGTGTTAGTTTCAATATTAAAGGATTCATCAAATAAATTGTGCGCATCACTAACAATATTATCTACTATATCAACACTACAACATGATCCTGAATATGAAAGTTTGTTCAGTGAATCTACCAATTCAAACTCAATTATGTTTTCTCCTATATTTAGTATGAGTTTTCCTTTCTTAACATCTATCAGTGCTCCTGCAGTGGCTAGAAAGGGTCTACCAAGGATGATAGGATTTTTATGACTTTCTTCCATCTCAAGGACTACAAAATCAGTTAGAATAAAATACTCACCTATTTTGATTGGAACATTCTCTAAAATACCAACAGGATACTTTACCGAGCTATCAGCGAGCTGTAAAGATATTGAGGTTGGTTTAAGCTCTCTAATGTCCAGTTTCCTATAAATAGATAGTGGCATTAGGCTTACACTGACACCCAAATCACATTAGGCTCAGTCAAAAACCATGCTTCCAATAGAACAAGGTATAGAAAAACTACCTGGATCTTTTAATTTTGGTGGCAGTTTATTCTGGATAATTGTACTATAATCTTCAATTAAAGCCACAGTACCATAGTCCTCTATTTTTCTCTTATTTGACAAGATTTCTTTCAAAAATTTGGCATATGAAGGCATTTGAGATAAAACTTCAGTGAATAAAATGTTAATGTAAAGCTTCTTTAAAACATCAAGAAATTTCCCAAACTGTTTATCTAATTTTGCTTGCACTAACCTTTAAGGAAAGGGTATAGGTGGCCTATACGGTGTAGGAGAATTAGGTTTAGAAATATCATTTTGACATGACACATCATCTTTAGGTTCATCATCTTGGTGAGGTGGCAAACTAGTTTGGGATTGCCCATACACAGAAGATTTTTCTAAGTCTAACTCATGGTCATGTTCATTACTAGGCTCTTTTTCATTATTCTTAGATTTCTTTTTAGGTTCCTCTAATTGCCTCTTGATGACATACAAATATTGTTGGGGTATGCCCTTAGGCTAATGTTTGAGGCCTTGGGATTGTAACAGTATCATGTAATAAACTCTTCTGTTTATAAAGGCATGGTTGTTATTCAGTTTGTTACCTTGTCTGCTGTAATAAGTGTACTTCTGAATAATGTCTCAAAGCTGTTCAGCTAGGCTGACAAGCTTTATGTCCTTAGTCGAGATATCTTGGTGAACATGAGACAGCCTTGATATGATTGAGACTAATATGTGTTCTAATCTTATAGGATGCTTCGAGCATGGAATAAGGTGTAGACTCATGGGTACATTGGATGTACTGGACAGACCCTACTAGGATATTCAGTTGTTTGTCACAATGTGAATATTCCTTGATTGCAACAAGTGGCACATTTCCTCTGACTTGAGATCACTTGTGTTTCTAAATGATGATTGTCATTGTTTTGAGGTAGTTCAATATCATTTGAAAGACAATGATTATAGACTATCTTGGATGGTGAGCTTGAATCAGGTTAGGGCACTAGTGATAGACATAGGATTGCCATCTCCTTGTTTAAGGAGTGTGATGTTCTACAGGGGCCCCCTGGATGAGATGATTGAGAAAGTGTATGGCCATACCCAGGTGACTGTGTTCATCTGATCTAATCATGCTTATCATATTGGAGCTACAAGCTTGACACGCTTGTCCAATAAGAACATCCAGTGGCAAAGGAAAGATGCATGCCTTGTGAGTTAGAGTCACACTTGTGCTGTGGTTTGGGTGAAGTCTTGGAAGACTCTTTCCTTTCTATCGGGAGTCAGTGATGTGTTGCTAGATACCCCTCACTGATCGTGATAACGTGAGTTATCGTTACCGACAGGTATAGGAAACCCTTAGGGTCGCACAATTTGATGATATGGCTTACTTAAGTCAGATCGTGTGGACTGAATTGTTTAGGTTCAGTTTAAAGGGGTTTTAAACTCTGATTGTAAGTGAGATCTGGTCTGATCATGTTTGATTGATTAGGGCTTGAGATCGGTAAGCTTCGATCGAGAGATTTGATGCTAGATCGGTGAGATCAGGAGCATCTTGAGATCAACGGTGATCTTGAGCCTTGAGGTTCAATAAGATCGACCATTGCTTGGGCTGATTTGGTCTTGGACCAAAGTCATTTGAACCGGCTCATCTTGTGAGCGCTTGGTTCAAAGATTCGAATGGGGTGAAGGAGTTACGGTTCACTTCATGTGAACGCATAACCGTTGAGAGTAATGGGTTGCTATTTTTGGATAGCAACGTCTCCAAGTTGATTACAACGTTCGCTCAATCGCCTCTCATCACTTTGGACGATTTTTCTCTCTTCTCGTGTGACAAAGCTCTCGACGAGTGTAGAGGAAGTTCTTCTTCGCCAAGCCCAAAGGATCTCATCTCCTCCACGCGCAAAGGACCCTTGAAGCTTTGCTAGCACAAAGACGACAAGGAGAAGCCATTCCTCATCGTGTGTGCGTCGACTAGGGAGAAGATCCCTTTCGGTCTTTGATTCCAACACACCATCCAACGAATGGCGATGGTATGATTCTTCTTGATATTTGCAATCGGTTTTTCATAGTTGATCATATATATCATGCAACCGATTCTTGATGCCCTAATTTCCGCCCATGCAATAGTGTTCTATGTGCATGTATTAGGGTTTTGCGCCCCCCTCTTGAAAGGGGTTTTATCCGCTTGCGCTCCCCCTTGAAGGGGACTCCTGCAAATTGGTATCAGAGCAGGCTTTTATGCATGATAAATATGTTTGCTGTGATTTGTGATCCTTGTATGCGCCATGTTACTAGATCTAGACTACATGCGAAACTTTACTAGTTATGTATTGTTGTTGGCGCATGTATGGGTAGCGCTTCTATAAGTTGTGTTTGATGTTTATCTTACAAAAAAAAATAAAATGACTTGCGTGCTTACCATTAGATCTAAATGGCGCCTGCAGTAAACCCTTAGACGGGTTATTAGGGTTGAAGTCGTCCTCTAAGTTAGATCCAACTGGTCTGATCAGACTATCTGACAGCCTAGATGGGTCGACCAGAGAGCACCTGTGCGTAAGCTATAGGTGGCTCTAGGTCGACTGCATCAAAGGCGTGTAGCGATGTCTGATGGAGACACTTTATGAACGCACATGAGTTAGGCCCGGGGTCACACCCGTTTGCCAGATCTCATAGTGGTCGTTCAGCCCTGCCGCATGCATGTTTGACCACTGGGTCAACTCAAGTCAGTTAGGACTTGGTGCATGCAAGGGCAATGGATCTGACTAGGTTGGATGAGTGGATCCCTAGTAATGGACCGTTGTAAGGTTGTAGGGCCTATAAGGAAATTAAAATTCATACCCATGGGGTTTTTCGAAATTTAATTTCATGAATGGATCACATGATGATTGATGCATATGTATGTTTATTTCATCTTATGTGGGCTGCCCAAGTTAAATGTGTGCTGTGCTGGGGCCTGCGTGCCTGGTAATGATTTTGTAAATTAATTTTAATTGTGATCTGCGAATCACCTTGTACTTAATTTATAAAATGTAATTGACCTGCGAGTCAATCTTGTCTAGATAGATTAATTTGTAAATTAATCAGACAAGAGCACTGAGCACACTTGGCAGAGGCGCATGCAGCAAGTGGCTTGACCAGGTGGGAGGTCTAGGGTTCGACCCTAGGACCTGGCGCATATTCCTGGTGGGCGCACCAGATCTGCAGATGGCGCTTGGGCCCTGGTTTGGGCCAGATGAGCAGCAAAAAGCCCCATGATGAAAAGCAAGTCAAGACTTAAGTTAGGTTAAGGTCTTACTTAGGCTATGGGCTTTTACCACATAAGATTCATGCTTTCTTTTATTGCTTTATAAGTAGAACAGCATGTTTTAATTTATCTTCTGCTATCACCATAGGATTGCATGATAGTGAGGAAGATAAAAGACCGTTAAAATCCAACGCTAAAATATCAAGCTCGTAAGCCTTCTGACGCGAAACCTCACTGTTCTAACTATCGTTGGAGCCGTGTTGTACCCACTCAGTGGGCACGTCCATCTATCTTCAGACGGTGTGTGATTACACCTGCGTGTTACAGAGTAGGGATTTATCCCTTCTCGTTGCTCAGCATAGCACGTGGTGGTCCAGGGAGTAGGTCGGGTCAGCTTGACCATGTAGGCTACATATGTGGCGCATATGGTAGCACATGGAGGCAGCCATCTGTGGGGTCAGAGATTGTGTTGTACCAACTCAGTTGGCACAGTCGGCTGGATTGCCCAGATGAAGGGGAATCGCACGGGTTGGCGATTGGCTGGGACAGCCTACCAGAAATTAGTGCTTGTACTCTCTGTGCATCTTATCTCGCCTGAGCGGGACGCGGAGACCAAGTATGAAATCTGGATCCCATCTCACTAAAAGAGTTCTACTCTTTCGGGCTGTTTTGCTGGATTTTTCAGCCAGATAAAATAGTGAGAAAAAGAATCTTTCTTAAGTCCTGATTGATTCTTGACATTGATACTGACCTTGTTGTTCTTGCATTGTTGTAGATTCCTGCAGCAACGAACACCATGAGCTTCAATGTGCGATCCCTACTGGAAAGGGAGAAGTTTGCTGGGCCGAACTTCTCTGACTGGTTTGGACACCTTAAGATCGTTCTTAAGGCAGAGAGGAAACTGTATGTCCTCGAGACGGCGATACCGCCGCAACCCGCTCCGAACGCCGCAAGGGCGGTTCGGGATGCCTATGAAAAGCACGTCAATGATAGCATTGATGTCGCTTGCCTGATGCTAGCGTCTATGACGCCACCGCTGCAGCGTCAGCATGAGGATATGTCGGCTATAGAAATTATAGCGAACCTCAAGATGCTATATGCTGCACAGGCGAGGACAGAACGCTATAATCTGACGAAGCTGTTCTTTCAGAGCAAACTGGCTGAAGGGAGCCCAGTGGGAGCTCACGTGCTCAAGATGATTGGGCACAAGGAGGCTCTGGAGAAACTGGGGCATACCATTAACCAGGAGCTTGCTGTAGACATTATTCTGCAGTCTCTTCCGCCCTCTTTCGATGCGTTCATCATTAACTTTAATATGAACAAAATCGATTGTACTCCGGCAGAGCTGCTGAATATGCTCTTGACTACTGAGGAAACTCTGAAGGGTAAGCCTTCGACCTCTGTCTTAATGGTTCCTTCAAGGAACAAGAAGAAGGGGAAGAAGGGCAAGGCCCCTGTCAAGAACTACAACAAGGCTCTGAAGCAAAAGGTTAAGCGGTCCAAGGAATACAGGTGTTTCCACTGTGGCCAGCTGGGTCACTGGAAAAAGGACTGTAAAGCGCTCCAAGGAGACAAGAGGGGAAGCATCGCTTCTGGCTCAGGTATTTACGTGACGGAAGTCATGGTTTCATCTTCTTCTATTTCATGGGTGTTGGACACTGCATGTGGAGTTCACATTTGTTCAAATGTACAGGAACTCAGGAGAAGAAGACAGGTGGGACAGCATGAGGTAGACCTACGTGTTGGAAACGGGGCACGGGTTGCTGCTGTTGCTGTAGGAGACTATTTCATTTCTTTACCATCTGGCATTGTATTAGAATTAAACAATTGTTATTTTGTACCCAGTATTACCAAGAATATTATCTCCATTCCTGCTCTTGTCAGGAAGGGTTTTTCCTTTGAATGCAAGATTTCAAAGTGTGTACTTTCTCTAGATAATATTGTGTATGCTACTGGTTCAATTAACAATGGGTTGTTCATGTTGGACATGGAACATTGGATACAAAACATTGATAATAAGAAAGCCAAGTATGCTGATGACAGCACCTTGCTATGGCATAGTCGTTTAGGCCATATAAACGAGAAGCGCATTAAGCGGTTGCATGATTATGGACTGCTGGGATCATTCTCCTATGTGGAGATTGATACATGCAAGGCTTGTTTAATGGGTAAAATGACGAAGTCACCTTTTCCTCACAAAGGTCAAAGGGCTTCAGGTTTACTTGACCTTATACACAGTGATGTGTGTGGGCCATTTAGTAAACATGCCAGAGGTGGCTATCAGTACTTCATTACCTTTACTGATGATTTCAGTAGGTATGGTTATGTCTATCTGATGAGACATAAAAGTGAATCTTTTGACAAGTTCAAAGAGTTCAAGAATGAAGTACAAAATCAGCTAGGCCGAAATATCAAGACACTTCGCTCAGATCGAGGTGGAGAATACCTAAGTCATGCGTTTACTGACTATCTGAAAGAGTGTGGGATTATCTCACAGCTCACTCCGCCAGGAACACCACAATGGAATGGTGTGTCCGAGAGGAGAAATAGAACGTTACTTGATATGGTTCGTTCTATGATGAGTCAGGCTACTCTTCCATACTCCTTTTGGGGTTTTGCACTGGAAACAGCTGCAAAGGTACTAAACCGAGTGCCATCCAAGGCAGTTTCAAAGACGCCATATGAGTTATGGTATGGGAAATAGCCAAGTTTGACATTTATCAGGATCTGGGGTTGCGAGGCTTATGTCAAAAAGCTCGCCTCTGGGAAACTGGAGAGCAGATCTGAGAAATACATCTTTGTCGGTTACCCTAAGGAAACTAAGGGTTATTATTTCTACGATCCCAAGGAGAACAAAGTATTTGTTGCTCGGACAGCCATATTTCTTGAGAAGGAGTTTCTTCTGCAAGAGGCCAGTGGGAGAGAAATAAAGCTGGATGAGAATCCAGAGGAAGGGCAAAGTAGTCAAGCACAGTTGGATGAGCCTGAGCCGGTAGATCAGGTTACTGAACAACCTGAGGCTCAGATATCACGGGAACCGCGAAGATCGGGAAGGATCCGTCGACAGCCTGAGCGCTATGACGGAGTCTACATCATTGATAATGATGAACCCCTCACTTATGCGGATGCGGTCAGTGGACCGGAGTCAGCTAGATGGCTTGAAGCTATGCGAGCCGAGATGGACTCCATGTCAGATAACCAAGTCTGGGATTTGGTTGATCCGCCTCCGGGAGTAATCCCTATAGGCTGTAAATGGATCTTCAAGAAGAAGATTGACATGGATGGTAACGTGGTTACCTATAAAGGCAGGCTAGTTGCGAAAGGTTTCAAACAAATCTACGGGATAGATTATGATGAAACTTTCTCACCTGTGGCCATGTTTAAGTCTATTCGGATTCTTTTCGCGATAGCTGCATATTATGATTATGAGATCTGGCAGATGGATGTGAAGACAGCTTTCCTTAATGGAAATCTGGACGAGGATGTGTATATGACACAACCTGAGGGTTTCACTAATCCATCAGATCGTCATAAAATATGCAAGTTAAAGAAGTCTATTTATGGACTTAAACAAGCATCAAGAAGCTGGAATATTCGTTTTGATGAATCAGTTACTGAATTTGGTTTCATCAAGAACGAGGATGACCCGTGTGTATATAAGAGGTTTAGTGGGAGCGTAATTACATTCCTAGTCCTCTACGTCGATGATATCTTGATCATTGGAAATGACATTCCTGAAATGCATGCGATTAAGGCATGGCTAAGGAAATGTTTCCAGATGAAAGATCTAGGAGAAGCAGCCTATGTATTAGGTGTGAAGATCTACAGGGATAGATCTAAGAGGCTTCTCGGGTTGTGCCAGAGTACTTACATCGATAAAGTCCTGGAGAGATTTCATTTAGAGAATTCTAAACGAGGATATCTTCCAGTCAGACATGGTCTGAATCTTTCGAAGAGTCAGTGTCCGCAAACACAGACTGAGAAAGATGAAATGGACAATACGCCTTATGCTTCGGCTATTGGATCCATTATGTATGCGATGTTGTGTACTCGCCCAGACGTCGCTTACGGGTTAAGCGTGACCAGTCGGTTCCAAAGTAATCCAGGTATGGCGCACTGGATTGCAGTCAAGAACATTTTAAAATATCTGCGGAGGACCAAAGATATGTTCTTAATATATGGTGGTCAGGAAGAACTCAGTATTGAAGGTTATACTGACGCTTCGTTCCAGTCGGACCAGGATGATTTCCGATCGCAATCAGGCTATGTTTTTAGCTTGAATGGTGGAGCAGTGGTGTGGAAGAGTTTCAAACAGTCAACTGTTGCTGATTCCACAACAGAAGCCGAGTATGTTGCAGCCTCGGAAGCATCCAAGGAGGCAGTCTGGATTCGTAAGTTCTTACGGGAACTTGGTGTCGTTCCTTCGAGTGCAGATCCTTTGGTTATCTTCTATGATAACACTGGAGCAATCGCACAAGCAAAGGAACCACGGTCGCACCAGAAGTCCAAGCACATACAGAGACGGTTTCATTTGATCCGGGAGATCATTGAACGTGGTGAGATCAAAATATGCAAGGATCATACAGATGACAATCTGGCAGACCCGCTTACCAAGCCTCTGGCGCAGCAGAAGCATGAGAAGCACTGTAATAATATGGGTTTGAGATTTCTCAACCATTAGATTAAGTGCAAGTGGGAGATTGTTGGGGTATGCCCTTAGGCTAATGTTTGAGGCCTTGGGATTGTAACAGTATCATGTAATAAACTCTTCTGTTTATAAAGGCATGGTTGTTATTCAGTTTGTTACCTTGTCTGCTGTAATAAGTGTACTTCTGAATAATGTCTCAAAGCTGTTCAGCTAGGCTGACAAGCTTTATGTCCTTAGTCGAGATATCTTGGTGAACATGAGACAGCCTTGATATGATTGAGACTAATATGTGTTCTAATCTTATAGGATGCTTCGAGCATGGAATAAGGTGTAGACTCATGGGTACATTGGATGTACTGGACAGACCCTACTAGGATATTCAGTTGTTTGTCACAATGTGAATATTCCTTGATTGCAACAAGTGGCACATTTCCTCTGACTTGAGATCACTTGTGTTTCTAAATGATGATTGTCATTGTTTTGAGGTAGTTCAATATCATTTGAAAGACAATGATTATAGACTATCTTGGATGGTGAGCTTGAATCAGGTTAGGGCACTAGTGATAGACATAGGATTGCCATCTCCTTGTTTAAGGAGTGTGATGTTCTACAGGGGCCCCCTGGATGAGATGATTGAGAAAGTGTATGGCCATACCCAGGTGACTGTGTTCATCTGATCTAATCATGCTTATCATATTGGAGCTACAAGCTTGACACGCTTGTCCAATAAGAACATCCAGTGGCAAAGGAAAGATGCATGCCTTGTGAGTTAGAGTCACACTTGTGCTGTGGTTTGGGTGAAGTCTTGGAAGACTCTTTCCTTTCTATCGGGAGTCAGTGATGTGTTGCTAGATACCCCTCACTGATCGTGATAACGTGAGTTATCGTTACCGACAGGTATAGGAAACCCTTAGGGTCGCACAATTTGATGATATGGCTTACTTAAGTCAGATCGTGTGGACTGAATTGTTTAGGTTCAGTTTAAAGGGGTTTTAAACTCTGATTGTAAGTGAGATCTGGTCTAATCATGTTTGATTGATTAGGGCTTGAGATCGGTAAGCTTCGATCGAGAGATTTGATGCTAGATCGGTGAGATCAGGAGCATCTTGAGATCAACGGTGATCTTGAGCCTTGAGGTTCAATAAGATCGACCATTGCTTGGGCTGATTTGGTCTTGGACCAAAGTCATTTGAACCGGCTCATCTTGTGAGCGCTTGGTTCAAAGATTCGAATGGGGTGAAGGAGTTACGGTTCACTTCATGTGAACGCATAACTGTTGAGAGTAATGGGTTGCTATTTTTGGATAGCAACGCCTCCACGTTGATTACAACGTTCGCTCAATCGCCTCTCATCACTTTGGACGATTTTTCTCTCTTCTCATGTGACAAAGCTCTCGACGAGTGTAGAGGAAGTTCTTCTTCGCCAAGCCCAAAGGATCTCATCTCCTCCACGCGCAAAGGACCCTTGAAGCTTTGCTAGCACAAAGACGACAAGGAGAAGCCATTCCTCATCGTGTGTGCGTCGACTAGGGAGAAGATCCCTTTCGGTCTTTGATTCCAACACACCATCCAACGAATGGCGATGGTATGATTCTTCTTGATATTTGCAATCGGTTTTTCATAGTTGATCATATATATCATGCAACCGATTCTTGATGCCCTAATTTCCGCCCATGCAATAGTGTTCTATGTGCATGTATTAGGGTTTTGCGCCCCCCTCTTGAAAGGGGTTTTATCCGCTTGCGCTCCCCCTTGAAGGGGACTCCTGCAAATATATGATATATCGTGGCTTAATTTTATTATTATTTAGAAGTAAAATGCATGTTTTGTCTCATTTATCTACTTAAATACTTCATATTCTTCAGTCTTCATTTTTCCTTGGTTTTATTGAAATGTAGGGATTTCACCCTAAAATTGATGGAATTTGGAAGATTCGAAGATATGGGATGACTCCTCATGATGAGACAATGCTACATGTCAAATTTCAAATCAAATGGAGCCCTCTATAGAGTTCACGGCCTAGGGTGTGAATGCATACACGGCCATAAAGATTTGCAAAAGTTTTAGAATTTGACGAAATGTTCACAGGCACACCCGTGAACCCATACATGGCTGTCAGGAGTAATTTTTCCAAAGAATAACCTTCGATGAGCCATTCACGGGCATGGCTGTGCATCCATGCACGGCCTGTGTATTGTTCCACCCAGTTTCGATAGGCGTTCGGTTTTTCGCTCGTAACTTACTATTCCTGGAGCAAAATTTGCTGAAATTTTATGGAGACCTTCCTAACTTAGCAATGGACGTTTTGGGACTAGAATCATGTGATTTGGGCTAGCAGTTGAAGAGAATGAGTGAAAACAGTGAGACCTAGGGTTTTGGAGCATTTTTCCTGACGGCGGGGCTGTTCCGGCGAGGATTTCTTCTTCGTTTCGATGTGGAGGATCATGCTAGACCTTCTCCCATCAAGGATCCATCCTTCCCTCTAGTTTGAATCAATTTATATGAGAGATTTCATGTGTTTAACGATGTACTTTATAGCGTAAGCCTCATTTCGGGGTTTGGGTGTAGCCCACTGTAAGAATGTTGAATCTTGATGCTTGATCTATATATTTCTCATACTTGTCTTTGTTATTATTCATGTCTAGGAAGTTTTAATGCATGATTATGTACTGGCCATGTATATTTATGTTTTAGATATTGTGGGAAGGACTGAGAGGTGAACCACAATCATCGGATCCCCTTAGACTAGACTGGTGATTTCGGCCACGAGAGTTGTCGAAATCACCCGAGGAACCCTAATCCTTCACAAAACTCATTGGGTCCGCTTAACCCGATAAGCCACGAGAGTAGGAGACTTGGGTTAAGTTGGACACCGGACCGTGTCCTGAGAGGGAGCGTGTTTGTACCTTAGGAAGGATTACCTTAAGAACATAGGTAAAAACTTATTTAAAAAATCAACATTAATTTTCTTGCATGCTCCAGTGTGGCGAAACCTAAAACCCTGATTTTCTCTCAAGACAGTAAAACCCCGATCGCTTTTTTTCCTGTTCTGTTTGCTCTAGATTAACATTAGTTTACTTGTTTGCATTAGGGTATTAGTCATTTCTTCATTAATCGATTACCTAGCTATTGATTAACTGATTAGTTAGTACTTGACACCTAGTCCTCGTGGGATCGATATTTTTATTACGCGATAGATTGTGCACTTGCGGTACGCCCCTATCAAGTTTTTAGCGCCGTTGCTGGGGACTAGGTTGCCAATATTAACACGATCAGGAAATTGGTAGACTAGGTTTAGTTAAATTTTTCTCTTATTTTCATTTTATTTATTTACTTGTAGCTATTTTCTTTTTATTTAAGTTGTAGTTTTTATTTGGTGTTGGTGCTACTAATCTCTTTTGTCAAGGCACTTGTTTATGCCGAGGAATACTGTTCGAACAGGAAAACTTGTACCTGGAGACCCGGAGATAGAGCGTACTTTTCGTCCGGTCAGAAAAAATTTAAAAAGGTTGAAGCTTGAAGAACAATTTTCTGACAACCAAGCAATGGAAGCTAACCGCTCTTTGAAGGACTTTGCAGCACCCACCATCTCTGGTGTGCACTCGAGCATATCGCAACCAGCTATCGAAGCTAACAACTTCAAAATTAAGTTGTCCCTTGTATAAATGGTGCAATAGAATCAATTTAGTGGAGCAGCCACTGATGACCCTAACCTTCACTTATCTATTTTTCTAGAATGCTGCGACACTCTAAAAATTAATGGTGCTCCCCCTGATGCTATTAAACTAAGGCTTTTTTCCTTTTTCTCTCAGGGACTGAGCTAGGGCATGGTTGCAATCTTTACCACAGGGCTCTATCACGACATGAGACCAACTATCTCAAGCCTTCTTGTCAAAATATTTCCCGCCGAGTAAGACCGCCCAGCTCAGAAATCAAATCACCAACTTCACCCAAAGAAATGAAGAGTCCCTTTATGAAGCATGGGACTGGTTCAAGGAACTACTACGCATGTGCTCACACCATGGTCTACAGAAATGGGTAATCATTCATACTTTTTACAGTGGTTTATTGTATCAAACAAGACTTTCTGTAGATGCTGCTGCTGGTGGGGCACTAATGAACAAAACTTATGATGATGCTATGGAGTTAATTAAGGACATGGCTCTCAATCACTATCAATGGTCAGGAGAGAGGAGCCAGTTCGAAATTCAGGGGAGTTTGACATGAATATGATTAATTCTTTGGTAGCGAAAGTAGATTCGCTTTCTTCTAAACTTGATTCTATGAATGCTTCTACTTTTAACCCTATGACTTGTGATGTTTGTGGAGTGACAGGGCATTCTGCGGACGACTGTCACATATTGAGCGCCCCATATAAACAAGTCAACACTATTGGAAATTTCAAGCCTCCTCCCGGAATACAATATCCATATGCTAATAAAAAACAGCCAGAACCACCCAACGGGTCGAAACTAGAGTTGATGCTGGAAAAGCTCCTTACTATGCAGATTAAGGAACAAGATGACACCTTTGAGTGTATGCGCCAACTGAACCAGAAAGTAGACTCCGTGTCCACACATGCTAAGACCCTTGATGATCTAATTACTCAAGTTACTCAACGAGTTGATGCGTCCTCAAAAGCTCAATATGAAGTCAACCCCATTGAGCATTGTAATACGATCACAACGAGAAGTAGAATCCAATTAGAAGACCCCAAAATGCCCAAACCTAAGGAAAGAATAGTGCAAGCTTCACCCAAAGAACTTCCACCTGAAAAGAACTCATCGGCCAATCGAGAGCCAGAACAGCAAAACGCCAATGCACCAAAGGAGCATGTCTACATTCCACCTCTGCCATACAAACCGCCCATCCCTTTTCCTCAGCGTTTAGCTAAGGCTAAATTGGATCGGCAGTTTGGAAACTTTTTGGAGGTATTGAAGAAGCTTCACCTCAATATTCCTTTCATAGAGGCACTTTCCCAGATGCCCACTTATGCCAAATTCCTTAAGGACATTCTGACCAATAAAAGGAAAATAGAGGAACATGAAATGGTGGCATTGACAGGAGAATATACTGTAATCATTCAGAATTAGCTGCCTCCTAAACTTGAAGATCCTGGTAGTTTTTCCATCTCATGCAGAATTGACAACATCTCATTTGAAAGAGCACTCTTGGACTTCGGGGATAGCGTCAGTGTCATGCCGCTCTCTATCTTTAAGAAGTTAGACTTGGGGGATCTGAAACCAATGTCTAAAGTTCTTCAGCTAGCTAACAGCTCTACACATCATCAAATGGGAATTGTGGAGGATGTGCCCATTAAAGTCAGGTAATTCTTCGTTCCAGTGGACTTTGTGGTTTTAGATATGACAGAGAATTCTAAACTTTCTCTTATATTGGGCAGGCCATTCCTCACTACAGCCGGAGTTATAATAGACGTCAAACATGGAAAGCTATCATTGAACATTAGTAAGAACATACTAGAATTTGACCTATCTACTGATAATGATAAATCATCTTTTTCAGGTTCCTGCTGCAGCGTTGAGGTGGTGGAAGAGAGTGCAAGATCATCAAGAGGCAAGAAGGGACATTTCGAAGGAGAGCTTGACGACTTGGCTAGTCCAAATGAAGAGAAGGAGTTGGCTTATATGATATTGATAGATGATGGTCTGCTAGTTGACCCTAAGAATGCACTACATGGAACGCTTAGAGACAAAAATTTGAGAGACATAGAGAGAACTTTTGAGTTTAACCATCCTCTTGTTTCATATCATTGGAGAACAATTATAGTCGGACTATTATATTTGGTGCTTATTTTAATAGGTACAATCTTTGGAAGACGAAGAAAGCGGAGGCTACACGCCATTTATTTCGGCTCTGCTCCACCAGAAACACCGTGACACCCTTTTCTTTGGTCAAACTAGTGATCTTAAAGAAGCGCTTGTTGGGAGGCAACCCAACCTCTTATTTAGATTTCTAGTTTCTTATTTATTTTTGTCATTAAGTCTTTGTAATTTTTCAAATTTTCTTTCATATCCATGCTTTTTAGGTTGTATCCAGCTGATGAAAATTTTTCTAAAAATTTTCAGGTACTTGCGAGCCATTCACGGTCGCACCCGTGTATCCATGCATGGCCGTGAATGTCTCGCAACATTTTCTACACCCAGCGTGCTGTCATTGACGCAAAGCATAGAGTTGCAACCTTGAGACTGAAGTAGAACACCAGGGACGAGTACAGTCCTCTCTCTTAGAGTCTGTTCATGACCTTCAGGCGAGGTTGCGTCGATGTTGGGGATGAATATCATTGGTTTCACCATCACTCGGTCAGCTTTCTATATTTCCAGTAGTTTATTTCAGTTTTTAGTTTTCTTTTCTGATTTTGTTAGTTTTCTTTTATCAGATTGTTATTTCCCTTTTTGCATATCTTACTTTTCTAGTAGTTTCAACATCTTAAGTGTTTGCCCCACCCCGTATCTATGACATTTGCCTTGCCTTTGGAGATTGATTTGTTCTTTAAACACTTGATTGATTGAGATGAGAATCTTGCATGTCTAGTTGTCTATATTGATTATAGTTTGCACACTTAGCTTTTTGTTTAGTGCAGTTGAAAATTTAATTAACTCAATTAATCATTATTCATTCATAAGAGGTGCGCTTGTTTTATATATCTTCACCTTGAAATACATCACAAGTGACACACTTTTTTGCATCTTGCTTCATAATTCCATACTTATTTGTACACCTTGTGATGAGAATCAGAAATAATAATAGTGGTACCGAAGTGTACTTGTACATTGCACATTGTACTTCCACTTGGCACTATTCATAGCATCATGACAGCAAAATGGATGATGGTACCTAAGTTCATTATTCATCATACTTGGCACTATCCCCAAAGTTCAAAATAATAGCAATGGTACCGAAGCTAGGATGTTCCCATTTCTATGACTTGGCCCTGTTCTTTTTCATATATATTCTATAAAAAAAAGGGCACCACATAGGGACTATGTGGTACCGATGCTATTTTCCCATGACTTGATGTACAATCACATGATTTGTGAATGCATGATCAAAGTTATCATTTGTATAAGATGCATGATAAAGGTTTTTGGTGTTGTCAACATTGCATATTTCAATAGATTGTATTAGTAATACTTGATTTAATTTGCTTTCAATACTGCATTATAACCTGAAGCCTATTGTGAACAAATTATAACTTTGTTAGACTTAATTAAGCTATTTGAGATCTCCCATTTCATTCCATCACTTTGTTCTAGACAATTCAAATGCTTGAGGACAAACAAAACTTTAAGTCCGATGTATTTTGATGACATGCAAATATATGATATATTGTGGCTTAATTCTATTAGTATTTAAAGTAAAATGCATGTTTTGTCTCATTTATTTGCTTAAATACTTCATATTCTTCAGAGTCTTCACTTTTCCTTGGTTTTATTGAATTGTAGGGACTTTGCCCTAAAATTGATGGAGGTTGGAAGATTTGAAGATATAGGACGATTCCTCATGATGAGACAAAGCTACACGTCAAATTTCAGCTCAAACAGACTTTTCTACTCTCTTCACGAGCATGGCCGTGTATCCATGCACGGCCGTGTATGAGCCTGCATTCCCAGACTGCTCCGAACCATTCATGGGCACGCCTGTGCATCCATGCACGGCCGTGAAGAGATCGGCCAACTTTTCTAGAACTTGACGAAGTGTTCACGGCCACACCCGTGAACACATATATGGTCGTGAAGAGTAATTTTTCTCGAAAACAAGCTTCGATGAGACATGCACAGGCATGGCCGTATATCCATGCACGGCCTATGTACCGTTTTGCCAAATTCGACAAGCATTCGATTTTTCAGCCATATCTTACTATTTTGGAAGCAAAATTTAATGAAATTTTATGGGGACCTTCATAACTTAGCAATGCACGTTTTAGGATCAGAATCACACAATTTGGGCAAGCGGTTGAGGAGAACGAAGTGAAACGGCGAGACCTAGGGTTTTGGAGCATTTTTCTTGACGGCGATACTGTTCCGGCGTGATTTCTTCCTCAGTTCAACGCTGAAGATCGTGCTCCACCCTCTCCCATCAAGGATCTACTCCTCCCTCTAGTTTGAATCAATTTGTATGAGAGATTTCATGTGTTTAATGATGTATCTTGTAGCGTAAACTTCTTTTCGGGGTTTGGGCGTAGCCCACTGTAAGAATGTTGAATATTAATGTTTGATCTATATATTTTTCATATTTATCTTTGTTCTTATCCATGTCTAGGAAGTTTTATTTCATGATTATGTATTAGCCATGCATGTTTATGTTTTAGATATTGTGGGAAGGACTGAGAGGTGAACCACAATCATCGGATCCCCTTAGATTGGATTGGTGATTTCGGCCACGAGAGTTGTCGAAATCTCCCGAGGAACCTTAATCCTTCACAGAACCCATTGGGTCCGCTTAACCCGGTAAGCCACGAGAGTAGGAGACTTGGGTTAAGTTGGATACTGGACCGTCTCCTGAGAGGGAGCGTATCTGTACCTTAGGAAGGATTACTTTGAGAACATAGGTAAAACTTTTTTTAAAATATCAACATTAACCTTCTTGCATGCTTTAGTGAGGTGAAACTTGAAACCTCGATCTTCTCTCAAGACAGTAAAACCCTGATTGCTTGTTTCCTGTTCTGTTTGTTCTTGATTAGCTGTAGTTTATTTGTTTGATTAGGATATTAGTTATTTCTCCATTAATCGATTACCTAGCTATTGATTAACTGATTAGTTAGTACTTGACTCCTAGTCCTCGTGGGATCGATACTTTTTATTACGTGATAGACCGTGCACTTGCGGTACGCACCTATCAAGTTTTTGTGCTCCCTCGTGATAATAGCATTACAGTGCTCCCTAGGGTTTGGTTCAAGTTTAGCAGGTAATTTTCCTGGGGGTTTGTAAGATGTGCTAGCTAGTTGTGCTATTTGATTTTCTAATATTTTGTTGTGGGCTGCTAGAGATCCTACTTGAGATGCAAGTTGACTAACCATTCCCTTAAGATCTTCAATTTCTTTGTTTTGATTTTGCATGAATTGATTTTGATTAGCCATAAACTTTTCTAACATGGATTCAACATTTGAATTTTGGTTCGGCCTTTGTTGGTATCCTCTATTTTCAGTTTGTCCCCCTACATTGTTATTATTTTTCCAAGATAAGTTGGGGTGATTCCTCCATCCAGGGTTGTAAGTACTAGAATAGGGATCATTGTTTCTACTTTGATTAAAATTCCCTAATGCATTAACTTGTTCACTACCCTGATTAGCAATGGCCTTACACTCTTCAGAAATATGACCATTATTTCCACAAATATCACAAACAATAGATGAAGAAACTACAGTAGTTTGCATTTTAAAAGAATCAAATCTGTTGCACAAAGAATCTACCTTTTCTGCCAAGGTGCGCCAACCATCACTTTCATTCTTACCTTGAGAAGGTCGATACATCACTCCTCTCTCAGAAGTCCACTGATTATGATTTAAATCCATCTCCTGAAGCAACTTAAAGGCATCTTCAATGGTTCTGCTCATGCGAGCTCCTCTTGCAGCAGCATCAACAGTTAGTCTGGTATTATATAGCAAACCATTGTAAAAAGTATGAATTAAAACCCAATTTTCAAGTCCATGGTGAGGACACTTCCGTTGTAAATCGTTGAAATGCTCCCATGCCTCGCTAAAAAGATTCACCATCTCTCTATGCAAAACTTGTGATCTGGTTTCTCAATTGGATGGTCTTGCTTGGTGAAAAGTATTTCATCAAGAAGGCATTAGACAAGTTCCCATGTGGTGAAGGTACCAGTAGGTTAAGCTTGAAGCCAAGAGTGTGCTTGGTCCCTAAGAGAAAAAGAAAACAATTCCAGTTTTAATGCATCGTTAGAAACGCCATTTATCTTGAGAGTATCACATAATTCAAGAAACAAAGCAAGGTGTTGGTTAGGATCTTCAAGTGGAGATCCTCCAAACTGGTTTTGTTGGATCATAGACAAGAAAGCAAGCTTGATTTGAAAGATGTTAGCCTCTATGACTGGTCTAGCAATACTAGAGTGAATCTCCTATGGATTAGGGGCTGTATAGTCCCTAAGTGATCTTCTATCTGCCATGTTCACTTCTTCTACTTGACTTTCTTCAAATCTAAGCTTCCTGCGCAATCTAAGAGTTTTATTTATTTCAGGATCAAAAGGAACTAGAGGTCCTGATCTGAGATTCCAGCGCATGCAAAGTAGATAGATCAAATGATTTCAATAGAACAGAAAAACAGAAAACAGAAAATAAACAATAAACAAAACCTAGTCTAGCAATACTTTCAATATCTTCAATATTGACAAAAACCAAGGTCCCCGGTAACGGCGGCAAAAACTTATTGTGTCCGCAAGCGCACGGATACTCGAAGTAATAATTAAGATATCGAACCATAGAGACCTCGTTTGCCAAGTACCGAATAATTAATTTCTTACTAGCTCAACCGGAAATATGAAAGTAAACTATCGAAGGCTACACGAAGATATTAGAGAGAGAAGCTGGGACTAGGGTTTCATCCACCTTAATTTCCATGACTAGATATAAATAGATGTTCGTCAATCAAATTTTATCATGATAAAGATATAATTTACTTCATAAAGAAATCATCTCGCTTTCGCGCTGACAATTTACAAAGAACCGATCCTCACTTTCATGCAGGATCTATTCAATGCTGAAGATAAGTAAATCATTGATAAAGAACTCAAGGATCACTTTCATGCATCCGAATTCTAAATCAATCAGCTTAAGTGAAAATTACATACTTTCATACTATAATTTTCACAAGTTCTACTTAAGGTTCTCCAACAATCCAATACTTGATTTCTCATAGTATCGTCATGTTTATCACAATAACTCAATCCTAGATTCAGATTATTAACATGGCATTATACTTCTAAAATCGAGAAATAAGAACAAACCTAATTTCTTACGATGAGTTCCTAACATTCAATTTTAGGGTTCCAAGTTCTTAGCAAACCACTTTTCTGTCCATATTGCAAAAACTCTAAAACATACTAACAATATGAATCTACAGAGAATTAAAGGAAATCATCACAAAAGTAGCATTATCATAGTAAAATCATCATGACGAAAGTAAAAATAATCTAGTCATTAAGAAATTGAGGGGAATTACTCCCTCATGCCCCATAAAGAGTTTAAGCTAGCATAGTTGAAGAATTACAATAATCCATAGTATCAGAGGATTAGAAATTGAAGAGAAAGGGGAAAACAACTTTACAGCACGGCTGTAATAGAAATTACAACCATAATTTCAGCGATGAACAATGTCGGCGATGAGTGTTCCATTGATTTCTCCTCTGATCGATCTCCTTTTGTTCTAAAACTTCTGGGGTGTCTTCTCCTCCTCTAGGCGCAACTTCCCCTCAAACTTCACGGCCGGACATGCACTGTACGCTTCCTGACAGCGAAACCTAGAGCGACGGTGAAGAACTCGATTTCTCTCTGAATCGTTGATGAAAATTAGGGGTTCTTGTGTATGTCTCTTCTCCTTGATCTAATGAGTATTTCCCTTTTTATGGATCTTCAATTGATGGTCTGGATCATCTGAAATCATCCGCGCAAGAATCGGGTTTCAAATAGTCCGTGAAAATTGCGAATCTGGGTTGTAATTACGGCCGTGAAAACCGTTACGGCAGTGCCGTAATTTCAGCAGAAGTTCTCAATACAGAAATCATCCAGAATTACTTACCGTGAAGTCTATTACGGTAGTGCCATATTTTCATCAAATCTCTCGGGTGAAAGGTCGACTCGAAATATGGCTCATGATTTTGGTCACGGTAGTACCGTAAGATCCATCAAACTTTCTATATGAAATTGGGCCCAGATTACGGCCCGTGAAATCCATTACAGCGGTGCCATAACTCTTGCGAAACTTTTTGTTCAAAATCGTCCCAAAATATGGCAGCACTGTTGGGAAACCCCAGGGATATTTTACAATTTTCAGAGATAGAGATTACAAAATACATTGCACAGCGGAAGCAATATCCCCGAAACAGGCCGGTCCCAAAAACCCAGTGAAGATCGCAAGCAAGAGAGTCGACACGATGAGTTAGGAAATACCTTAGAGCAAGATGAGGTCGATGTCGTGATAGGCGCCCAAGCGTGCGCCCTCTGCAGTCTCACACACACGGACGCCTCGAGTCCTCTTCTTCCACGCCCGGTGCTAGCCTCGGGAAGAAGATCCAAGCCTTGTGCTCCTTCTTCAAAATATGCGCCACCTCCAAGGTAGATGCGCCAAAGATGAAGAAGGATGAGGGAGAGGGAAACCGCCAAGCACCAAGTTCCTTGCGTCAAGAGAGAAGGAAGAGGCTTGCGGCTAGGGTTTGGAAGGAAGAAGAAGATGCGCCACTTCTTGGTGTTGTCGCCCTTCAAGCCCTTGCTTTTGCCCCTCCTCTTGTTGTCACGCCTCTAAGGAATATGCATCATCACAAGAGGGGGCGGCTAGGGTCACTTATAAAGAGCTAGAGGCGGTTAGGGCAAGGGTTGAGATCATGACAAGTGTATGGCTTGGATGAGAAGGTTTGAGGTAAGGAAAGTCTCCAAGACTTTACCATAAACCTCATTCAACCTTTCCATAAGCTACCAAGCCTTGCCTTGTGCGCCAAGGCCTAGCCTTGCGCCCCAAGCAATGCCTTAATGCATTCACACTGTCAATGGGAGAGGGCTAGGCGCATAAAGCTTCCTTAATGAAGCAAATTTGCCATCCAAACCCCATTATGCCCCTTAGGCGCCAATGGGCTTGGCTTCCTCCCCATTATACCCTTTTAGCCTATTGCCTCTTCATGACAACTTATTATTGAGCCTCATTGGATAATGAGCTAGCCCAAACTTCATTACATGGCTTGATTAAGCACTTGGATCCAATCCAATGCAACCCTAATCCAAATGTGGCCAACCATAGTCAATTTCGGGTCAACCTGCCATAAATGGAGTTTGGCTCCAATAACATCCTTCCATCTCTTCAAGCCCATTGGCGCTGATGAAATCTCCAAAATAGATCCGAGTTATCCAATAACTCGATCATAAGGCTTCCCGATCAATACGAGAACTCGAGTATCAAGGTGTGCGACCCTGTAGGTCCCTCTAATATTGGCAGTGCTGACCAAGTGTCACCATAAGCAGTGAGTGGCACCTAGCAGTGCATCGCTGCTACCCAAGTCATCGGAATGGATATCGACATCGACATCCCCATCATTGCAACAAGGTACAGATGCATTACAGTCTCTTTGCCGAACTAATATCCGATTGGACAAGTGTGTCACCACTTGTTTTCACCCAATCACATGGTTATGACTAAATCAGGTTCTCACCTAGGTATGGCCATACACTTTCAGTCATAGAACCATAGAGGAGCTCCATGGATATCATACTTCCCTTAGGAAGGGGCAAATCCTATGTCTATCAATTGACCTTGTCATATGGGTCGTGACATGCTCAATGACAACCGTTATTACCTCCCAACTACGGCGAATGAAAGTCCCCTAAACAAGGGGGGGGGGGGCGAAACCCTACTGGCGCATATGGAGGTTTTAAAGCAGCGGAATGGATTTCTAGGGATCGATTGCATGAGATATGATCAACTACAAAAACCCCGATTGCAAACATAAGAAGGATCATACCATCGCCATCCTTTGGATGGTGCCTTGGAAGCAAAGATCGAAAGGGATCTTCTCCAAAAGTGACGCACACAAGGTGATGCCGCCTACTCTTTGTTGATCCTTGTGCTAGCAAGGTTCTTCAAAGGTCTTTGTCGTATGAAAGGGAAGAGAAGATTTTCCTTTCTTGGCGAGACCTCTCCCTTGTCGTCAAGAAGCTCTACCACACGAATGTGTCAAGAACCAAAAACCAACAGGTGACAAGAGGGCGAGAGGGAGGCGTGAAGAGAGGCGACGTGAGATGTGGTCACGTAAGTGACATGCTATCTAAAAATAGCAAAACCACTTCTCATCATGAAATGCGCTCATGAACAAATCGCAAATCTCTTCTCCCATGAACCATGCGCTCACTTGATGAGCTGGTTCAATTTGGTTTGGTTCAAAGACCAATTAACCCAAGCCATTTTGGTCTAGATCACAATAAACCCTAAAGGTTCAAGATCTAACCATTCATCTCTTGATGCTCTTGATCTCACCGATCTAGCATCCATTCTCTCAATCAAAGCTTACCGATCTTAAGCCCTAATCAATCAAACATGATCAGACCAGATCTCACTTACAATCAGAGATTAAATCCCTTTAAACTGAATCCAAACAATTCAGTCCACACGATCTGACTTAAGTAAGCCATATCATCAAATTGTGCGACCCTAAGGGTTTCCTTTAAATGTTGATAACGACAACTCACGTTATCACGATCAGTGAGGGGTATCTAGCAACACATCACTGTCTCCCGATATAAAGGAAAGAGTCTTCCAAGACTACACCCAAACCACAGCACAAGTGTGAATCCACTTCACAAGGCATACATATTTCCTTTGCCACTGGATGTTCTTATTGGACAAGCGTGTCAAGCCTGTAACTCCAATATGATGAGAATGATTAGATCAGATAAACATAGTCATCTGGGTATGGCCATACACTTTCTCAATCATCTCATTCAAGGGGGCCCCTTTAGAACATCACACTCCAATCAAGGAGACGGCAATCCTATATCTATCACTAGTGTCCTAACCTGACTCATGATCATTATCCAAGATAGTCTATAACCATTATGTTTCAAATGATATTGAACTACCTCAAAACAATGACAATCATCATTTAGAAACACAAGTGATCTCAAGTCAGAGGACATGTGCCACTTGTTGCAAACAAGGATTATTCACATTGTGACAAGCAATTGAATATCCTAGTAGGGTCTGTCCAGTACATCCAATGTACCCATGAGTCTACATCTTATTCCATGCTCGAAGCATCCTATAAGATTAGAACACATATTAGTCTCAATCATATCAAGGCTGTCTCATGTTCACCAGGATATCTCGACTAAGGACATTACAGCATGTCAGCCAAGCTGAACAGCATTGAGACATTATTCAGAAGCACACTTATTGCAGCAGACAATGTAACAAACTGAATAACAACCATTGCCTTTATAAACATAAGAGTTTATACATGATACTGAAAGAATCCCAATGCCTCAAACATTAGCCTTAAGGGCATACCCCAACAATCTCCCACTTGCACTTAATCTAATGGTTGAGAAATCTCAAACCCATATTATTACAGTGCTTCTCATGCTTCTGCTGCGCCAGAGGCTTGGTAAGCGGGTCAGCCAGATTGTCATCTGTATGAACCTTGCAGATTTTGATCTCACCACGATCTATGATCTCCCGGATCAAGTGAAACCGTCTCTGTATGTGCTTGGACTTCTGGTGCGACCGTGGTTCCTTTGCTTGTGCGATTGCTCCAGTGTTATCACAGAAGATAACCAATGGATCAGCACTCGAAGGAACAACACCAAGTTCTTGAACGAACTTACGAATCCACACTGCCTCCTTGGATGCTTCCGAGGCTGCAACATACTCGGCTTCTGTTGTGGAATCAGCAACGATAGACTGTTTGAAACTTTTCCACACCACTGCTCCTCCATTCAAGCTAAAAACATAGCCTGATTGCGATCGGAAATCATCCTGGTCAGATTGGAACTAAGCGTCAGTATATCCTTCAATACTGAGTTCTTCCTGACCTCCATATATCAAGAACATATCTTTGGTCCTCCGAAGATATTTCAAAATGTTCTTGACTGCAATCCAGTGCGCCTGACCTAGATTACTTTGGAATCGACTGGTCACGCTTAACCCGTAAGCGACGTCTGGGCGAGTACACAACATCGCATACATAATGGATCCAATAGCCGAAGCATAAGGCGTATTGTCCATTTCATTTTTCTCAGTCTGTGTTTGTGGACACTGACTCTTTGAAAGATTCAGACCATGTCTGACTGGAAGATATCCTCTTTTAGAATTCTCTAAATGAAATCTCTCCAGGACTTTATCGATGTAAGTACTTTGGCACAGCCCGAGAAGCCTCTTAGATCTATCCCTGTAGATCTTCACACCTAACACATAGGCTGCTTCTCCTAGATCTTTCATCTGGAAACATTTTCTTAACCATGCTTTAACAGCATGCAGTTCAGGAATATCGTTTCTAATGATTAAGATATCATCGACGTAGAGGACTAGGAAAGTAATCACGCTCCCACTAAACCTCTTATATACACACGGGTCATCTTCATTCTTGATGAAACCAAATTCACATATTGATTCATCAAAACGAATATTCCAGCTTCTAGATGCTTGCTTAAGTCCATAAATGGACTTCTTTAACTTGCATATTTTATGACGATCTGTTGGATTAGTGAAACCTTCAAGTTGTGTCATATACACATCCTCATCCAGTTTTCCATTAAGGAAAGCGGTCTTCACATCCATTTGCCAGATCTCATAATCGTAATATGCTGCTATCGCAAGAATAATCCGAATTGACTTGAACATGGCTACAGGAGAGAAAGTTTCATCATAATCTATCCCGTAGATTTGTTTGAAACCTTTCGCAACTATCCTGCCTTTATAGGTAACCACGTTACCATCCATGTCAATCTTCTTCTTGAAGATCCATTTACAGCCTATAGGGATTACTCCCGGAGGCGGATCAACCAAATCCCAAACTTGGTTATCTGACATGGAGTCCATCTCGGCTCGCATAGCTTCAAGCCATCTAGCTGACTCCGGTCCACTGACCGCATCCGAATAAGTAAGGGGTTCATCATTATCAATGATGTAGACTCCGTCATAGCGCTCAGGCTGTCGACGGATCCTTCCCGATCTACGCGGTTCCCGTGATATCTGAGCCTCAGGTTGTTCAATAACCTGTTCTACTGGCTCAGGCTCATCCAACTGTGCTTGACTACTTTGTCCTTCCTCTGGATTCTCATCCAACTTTATTTCTCTCCCACTGGCTTCTTGCAGAAGAAACTCCTTCTCAAGAAAAATAGCCGTCCGAGCAACAAATACTTTGTTCTCTTTGGGATCGTAGAAATAATAACCCTTAGTTTCCTTAGGGTAACCGACAAAGATGCATTTGTCAGATCTGCTCTCCAGTTTCCCAGAGGCGAGCTTTTTGACATAAGCCTCGCAACCCCAGATCTTAATAAATGTCAAGCTCGGCTGTTTCCCATACCATAACTCATATGGAGTCTTTGAAACTGCCTTGGATGGCCCTCGGTTTAGTACCTTTGCAGCTGTTTCCAGTGCAAATCCCCAAAAGGAGTAAGGTAGAGTAGCCTGACTCATCATAGAACAAACCATATCCAGTAAGGTTCTGTTCCTCCTCTCGGACACACCATTCCATTGCGGTGTTCCTGGTGGAGTGAGCTGTGAGATAATCCCACACTCCTTCAGATAGTCAGTAAACTCTCGACTTAGGTATTCACCACCTCGATCTGAGCGAAGTGCCTTGATATTTCGGCCTAGCTGATTCTGTACTTCATTTTTGAACTCTTTGAACTTGTCAAAAGATTCACTCTTATGTCTCATCAGATAGACATAACCATATCTACTGAAATCATCAGTAAAGGTAATGAAGTATGAATAGCCACCTCTGGCATGTTTACTAAATGGCCCACACACATCACTGTGTATAAGGTCAAGTAAACCTGAAGCCCTTTGACCTTTATGAGGAAAAGGAGACTTCGTCATTTTGCCCAATAAACAAGCTTTGCATGTATCAATCTCCTCATAGGAGAATGATCCCAGCAGTCCATGATCATGCAACCGCTTAATGCGTTTCTTGTTAATGTGGCCTAAACGACTATGCCATAGCAAGGTGCTGTCATCAGCATACTTGGCTTTCTTATTATCAATGTTTTGTATAGAACATTCCATGTCCAACATGAATAACCCATTGTTAATTGACCCAGTAGCATAAACAATATTATCAAGAGAAAGATAACACTTTGAAGTCTTGCATTCAAAGGAAAACCCTTTCCTGACAAGAGCAGGAATAGAGATAATATTTTTCGTAATGCTTGGTACAAAGTAACAATTGTCTAGTTCCAATACAAGTCCAGATGGTAATGAGATGTAATAAACTCCTACAGCAACAGCAGCAACCCGTGCCCCGTTTCCAACTCGTAGGTCCACCTCATGCTGTCCCACCTGTCTTCTTCTCTTGAGTTCCTGTACATTTGAACAAATGTGAACTCCACATGCAGTGTCCAACACCCATGAAATAGAAGAAGAAGATATCATGACTTCAGTCACAAAAATACCTGAGCCAGAAGCGATGCTTCCCTTCTTATCTCCTTGGAGCGCTTTACAGTCCTTTTTCCAGTGACCCAGCTGGCCACAATGGAAACATCTGTATTCCTTCGACCGCTTGACCTTTTGTTTCAGAGCCTTGTTGTAATTCTTGATAGGGGCTTTGCCCTTCTTCCCCTTCTTCTTGTTCCTGGAAGGGAACATCAAGACAGAGGTTGAAGGCTTTCCCTTTAGAGTCTCCTCCGTAGTCAAGAGCATATTCAGCAACTCTGCCGGAGTACAGTCGATCTTGTTCATATTAAAATTAATAATGAACGGATCGAAAGAGGCCGGGAGAGACTGCAGAATAATGTCTACAGCAAGCTCCTGATTGATGGTATGCCCCAGTTTCTCTAGAGCCTCTTTGTGCCCAATCATCTTTGAGCACGTGAGCTCCCACTGGACTCCCTTCAGCCAGTTTGCTCTGAAAGAAAAGCTTGGTCAAATTATAGCGTTCAGTCCTCGCCTGTGCAGCATATAGCATCTTGAGGTTTGCTATAATTTCTATAGCAGACATATCCTCATGCTGACGCTGCAGCTGTGGCGTCATAGACGCTAGCATCAGGCAAGCAACATCAATGCTATCATTGACATGCTTTTCATAGGCATCCCGAATCGCCCTTGCGGCGTTTGGAGCGGGTTGAGGCGGTATAGCCGTCTCGAGGACATACAATTTCCTCTCAGCCTTAAGAACAATCTTAAGGTGTCCGTACCAGTCTGAGAAGTTTGGCCCAGCAAACTTCTCCCTTTCCAGTAGGGATCGCACATTGAAGCTCGTGGTGTTCGTTGCTGCAGGAATCTACAACAATGCAAGAACAGCAAGGTCAGTATCAATGTTTAGAATCAATCCAGGACTTTAAGAAAGATTCTTTTCTCACTATTTTATCTGACTGAAAAATCCATTAAAACAGTCCGAAAGAGTAAGACTCTTTTAGTGAGATGGGATCCAGATTTCATACTTGGTCTCCGCGTCCCGCTCAGGTGAGATAAGATGCACAGAGAGTACAAGCACTAATTTCTGGTAGGCAGTCCCTGCCAATCGCCAACCCGTGCGATTCCCCTTCATCTGGGCAATCCAGCAGACTGTGCCAACTGAGTTGGTACAACACAGTCTCTGATCCCACAGATGGCTGCCTCCATATAGCTAACATATGCCCCATATGTAGCCTACATGGTCAAGCTGACCTGACCTACTCCCTGGACCACCACGTGCTATGCTGAGCAACGAGAAGCGATAAATCCCTTCCCTGTAACACGCAGGTGTAATCACACACCGTCTGAAGATAGATGGGCGTGCCCACTGAGTGGGTACAACACGGCCCCAACGATAGTCAGAACAGTGAGGTTTCGCGTCAGAAGGCTTACGTGCTTGATATTATAGCGTTGGATTTTAACGGTCTTTTATCTTCTTAACTATCATGCAAACCCTATGGCGATAGCAGAAGATTAAATCATGCAATTCTAATTATAAAAACGATAAGTAGAAAGCATGCTGATCTTATGTGGTAAAAGCCCATTAGATTTTAACAGTCTTTTATCTTCTTAACTATCATGCAAACCCTATGGCGATAGCAGAAGATTAAATCATGCAATTCTAATTATAAAAACGATAAGTAGAAAGCATGCTGATCTTATGTGGTAAAAGCCCATTAACCCTAAGTAAGACCTTAATTTTAACTTAAGTCTTCACTTGAGCTCTTCATGGGTCTTTTGCATCTCATCTGGCCCAACCCAGGGCCCAAGCGCCCACTGCAGCTCAGGTGCGCCCACCAGGTAAATGCACCTGTCCCAGAGTCGAACCCTGGACCTCCCACCTGGTCAAGCCACTGCTGCATGCGCCTCTGCCATGTGTGCTCTGTGCTCTTGTCTGATTAAAATTACAATTTAATCTATCTAGACAAGATTGACACACAGGTCAATTACACAATAAATTAATTAAAATGTGATGAGCAGATCACAAAAATAATAATTTATAATTAATCCAGGCTCGCAGGCCCCAGCAAAGCACACATTAACACGGGCAGCCCACATAAGATTAAATAAACAAGCATATGCTTACAATCAACATGTGATCCAATAAGAAAATAAAATTTTGAAAAACCGCATTGGCATCATTTTATTTTTCCTTATGTGCCCTACTACCTTACAACGGTCCATTATTAGGGATCCACTCATCAGACCTAGTCAGATCCACTGCCCTTGCATGCACCAAGTCCTAACTGACTTGAGTCGACCAAATGGTCAATCATGCATGCGCCAAGGGCTGAACGACCTCATGAGTTCTGGCAAGCGGGTGTGACCCCGGGCCTAAACCATGTGCGTTCACAGGTTGTCTCAACCAGACATCGCTACACGCCTGTCCGCAGTCGACCTATAGCCACCTCGTGCTTGCGCACAGGTGCCATCTAGTCAACCCATCTAGGCTGTCAGATAGTCTGATCAGACTGGTTGGATCTTGACTAGACTGTGACTTCAACCCTAATAACCCGTCTAAGGGTTTAAAGTAGGCGCCACTTAGATCTAATGGTAAGCGCGCAAGTCATTAAGTTTTGTGAAAAACATCAACTGTTGGGGTATGCCCTTAAGGCTAATGTTTGAGGCCTGTGGGAATGTATCAGTATCATGTAATAAACTCTTATGTTTATAAAGGCATGGTTGTTATTCAGTTAGCTACATTGTCTGCTGCAATATATGTTCTTCTGAATAATGTCTCAAAGCTGTTCAGCTGGGCTGACATGCTATTAAGTCCTTAGTCGATGTATCTTGGTGAACATGAGACAGCCTTGATATGGTTAAGACTAATATGTGTTCTAATCTTATAGGATGCTTCGAGCATGGAATAAGATGTAGACTCATGGGTACATGGGATGTACTGGACAGACCCTACTAGGATGTTCAATTGTTTGTCACAATGTGAATATTCCTTGATTATGACAAGTGGCACATTTCCTCTGACTTGAGATCACTTGTGTTTTCTAAATGATGATTGTCATTGTTTTGAGATAGTTCAATATCGTTTGAAACATAATGATTATAGACTATCTTGGATGGTGAGCTTGAGTCAGGTTAGAGCATTAGTGATAGACAAAGGATTGCCGTCTCCTTGTTTAAGGAGTGTGATGTTCTAAAGGGGCCCCCTGGATGAGATGATTGAGAAAAGTGTATGGCCATACCCAGGTGACAGTGTTCATCTGATCTAATCATGCTCATCATATTGGAGTTACGAGCTTGACAGGCTTGTCCAATAAGAACATCCAGTGGCAAAGGAAATATGCATGCCTTGTGAATTGATTCACACTTGTGTTATTTTTGGGTGTAGTCTTGGAAGACTCTTTCCTTTATATCGGGAGACAGTGATGTGTTGCTAGATACCTCTCACTGGTCGTGATAACATGAGTTATCGTTACCGACGCTTAAAGGAAACCCTCAGGGTCGCACAATTTGATGATATGGCTTACTTAAGTCAGATCGTGTGGACTGAATTGTTCGGGTTCAGTTTAAAGGGATTTAATCTCTGATTGTAAGTGAGATCTGGTCTGATCATGTTTGATTGATTAGGGCTTGAGATCGGTAAGCTTCGATCGAGAGAACGGATGCTAGATCGGTCAGATCAGAAGCATCAAGAGATCGACGGTCAGATCAAGCACCTTAGGGTTTTTAATGTGATCTGGACTAATTGCTTGGGTTATTTGGTTTATAGACCAGACCGAATTGAACCGGCTCTAGATGTGAGCGCTTGGTTCAAAGTAATGAGGAAAATGCGATTGGTTCATGAGGGCATGAACACAGGATCGCATGTAAGAGAGGTTGGCTATTTTTAGCAACCACGCCCCCCATGTTTACATGGAGCGCATCTCTTGTTGCCTCAACCTCTAATTCTCGTCGCTCGCTCTCGTAAGAGACTTCTCTTTCACGTCTTGGAGACTCGAGAATCAAGCAAGGAAAGGCGATCTTCTTCCCTTCTCACGCGATCAAAGACACCTAGGAATCTTGCTAGCACAAGATATTCCGTAGGGAGTAAGCGCATCCTCATCTTGTGTGCGCGTCCTAAGGAGGAAATCTTCGTTGCTTTCTATCTTCCAAGGCGCCATCTTTAAATGGCATTGGTATGAATCGCATCTCCTTCTTTCATGTTTTAAAGGTTGATCATATATTGCATGTTTTCGATTCTTGAATCCGCTGCCTATCGAGTTTGCGCCAACTAGGGTTTCGCCCCCCTCTTGAAAGGGGTTCCCTTCAATTGGTATCAGAGCGCAAGGTTTACATGCAAATTTATATGATTGCTTTGATTATGTGTTCCAAGTATTCTAGATCTTCACCATGCGAAATTCATCATGATAACATGTTTCATGCTGAAACTTATTTCATGTTTTACTTGCGCATGTATGTTGGCGCATGTAGTAGTTTTTTCTCAAAAATTATATCATTTGCGCGACTCATTGTAGATCTAAGATGCGCCTGCATTAAAACCCTTAGACGGGTTATTAGGGTTGAAGTCAACCCCTAAGTTAGATCCAAACTTGTCTGATCAGATCATCTGACAGCCTGAATGGGTCGACCAGATAGCACCTTGGCGCAAGCCTATGGTGGCTATAGGTCGACTGCAGACAGGTGTGTAGCGATGTCTGATTGAGACGACTACTGAACACACCTGAGTTAGGCCCGGGGTCACGCCCGCTTGCCACACCTCAGTGTGGTCGTTCAGCCCTGGCGCATGCATAGTTGACCTTATGGTCGACGCAAGTCAGTTAGGACTTGGTGCATGCAAGGGCAGTGGATCTGACTAGGTTGGATGAGTGGATCCCTAGTAATGGACCGTTGTAAGGTTGTAGGGCAAATAAGGAAAATTAAAATTGATCCTATGGGGTTTTCGAAAATTTTAATTTTTATGGATCGCATGGTTATTGATTGATGCATATGCTTGTTTATTTAGTCTTATGTGGGCTGCTCATATTATTTGTGTGCTGTGCTGGGGCCTGCGTGCCTGAATTAAAAATTGTAAATTAATTATTGTGATCTGCGCATCACTGTGTTTTAATTTATAAATGTAAGTGACCTGCGTGTCACTCTTGTCTAGATAGTTAAATTTGTAATTTAATTAGACAAGAGCACAAAGCACACTTGGCAGAGGCGCTTGCAGCAAGTGGCTGGACCAGGTGGGAGGTCTAGGATTCGACCCTAGGACCTGGCGCAATTTCCTGGTGGGCGCATCAGAGCTGCTGATGGCGCTTGGGCCCAGGTTTGGGCCAGATGAGCAGCTAAAGACCCATTAAGAGCAAGTGAAGACTTAAGTTAGGTTAAGGTCTCACTAGGGCTATGGGCTTTTACCACATAAGATTCATGCTTTCTTTTATTGCTTAATATTAGAATTGCATGATTAAATTATCTTCTGCTATCACCATAGGAATTGCATGATAGGCAAGAAGATAAAAGACCGTTAAAATCCAACGCTTAAATATCAAGCTCGTAAGCCTTCTGACGCGAAACCTCACTGTTCTGATTATCGTTGGAGCCGTGTTGTACCCACTCAGTGGGCACGTCCATCTATCTTCAGACGGTGCGGGATTACACCTGTGTGTTACAGAGTAGGGATTTATCCCTTCTCGTTGCTCAGCATAGCACATGGTGGTCCAGGGAGTAGGTCGGGTCAGCTTGACCGTGTAGACTACATATGTGGCGCATATGGTAGCACATGGAGGCAGCCATCTGTGGAGTCAGAGATTGTGTTGTACCAACTCAGTTGGCACAGTCTGCTGGACTGCCCAGATGAAGGGGAATCGCACGGGTTGGCGATCGGCAGTGACTGCCTACCAGAAACTAGTGCTTGTACTCTCTGTGCATCTTATCTCGCCTGAGCGGGACGCGGAGACCAAGTATGAAATCTGGATCCCATCTCACTAAAAGAGTTCTACTCTTTCGGGCTGTTTTGCTGGATTTTTCACGCCTGATAAAATAGTGAGAAAAAGAATCTTTCTTAAGTCCTGATTGATTCTTATACATTGATACTGACCTTGCTGTTCTTGTATTGTTGTAGATACCTGCAGCAACGAACACCATGAACTTCAATGTGCGATCCCTACTGGAAAGGGAGAAGTTTGGTGGGCCGAACTTCTCTGACTGGTTTGGACACCTTAAGATCGTTTTTAAGGCAGAGAGGAAACTGTATGTCCTCGAGACGGCGATACCGCCGCAGCCCGCTCCGAACGCCGCAAGGGCGGTTCGGGAAGCCTATGAAAAGCACGTCAATGATAGCATTGATGTCGCTTGCCTGATGCTAGCGTCTATGACGCCACCGCTGCAGCGTCAGCATGAGGATATGTCTGCTATAGACATGATAGCGAACCTCAAGATGCTGTATGCTGCACAGGCGAGGACTGAACGCTATAATTTGACAAAGCTCTTCTTTCAGAGCAAACTGGCTGAAGGGAGCCCAGTGGGAGCTCACGTGCTCAAGATGATTGGGCACAAGGAGGCTCTAGAGAAACTGGGGCATACCATCAACCAGGAGCTTGCTGTGGACATTATTCTGCAGTCTCTCCCGCCTTCATTCGACGCGTTCATTATTAATTTTAATATGAACAAAATCGATTGTACTCCGGCAGAGCTGCTGAATATGCTCTTGACCACTGAGGAGACTCTGAAGGGTAAGCCTTCAACCTCTGTCTTGATGGTTCCTTCTAGGAACAAGAAGAAGGGGAAGAAGGGCAAGGCCCCTGTCAAGAGTTACAGCAAGGCTCTGAAGCAGAAGGTCAAGCGGTCTAAGGAATACAGGTGTTTCCACTGTGGCCAGCTGGGTCACTGGAAAAAGGACTGTAAAGCGCTCCAAGGAGATAAGAGGGGAAGCTTTGCTTCTGGCTCAGGTATATTCGTGACTGAGGTCATGTTTTCTTCTTCTGTATCATGGGTGTTGGACACTGCATGTGGAGTTCACATTTGTTCAAATGTACAGGAACTCAAGAGAAGAAGGCAGGTGGGACAGCATGAGGTGGACCTACGAGTTGGAAACGGGGCACGGGTTGCTGCTGTTGCTGTAGGAGACTACTTTATTTCTTTACCATCTGGACTTGTATTGGAACTAAACAGTTGTTACTTTGTTCCCAGTATAACTAAAAATATTATCTCCATTCCTGCTCTTGTCAGGAAGGGGTTTTCCTTTGAATGCAATATTTCAAAGTGTATTTTGTCTTATGATAATATTGTTTATGCAACTGGTTCAATTAACAATGGGTTATTCATGTTGGACATGGAATGTTCAATACAGCAAATTGATATTAAGAAAGCCAAGTATGCTGATGACAGCACCTTGCTATGGCATAGTCGTTTAGGCCATATTAACGAGAAACGCATTAAGCGGTTGCATGAAAATGGACTGCTGGGATCATTCTCCTATAAGGAGATTGATACATGCAAAGCTTGTTTGATGGGTAAAATGACGAAGTCACCTTTTCCTCACAAAGGTCAAAGGGCTTCAGGTTTACTTGACCTTATACACAGTGATGTGTGTGGGCCATTTAGTAAACATGCCAGAGGTGGCTATCAGTACTTCATTACCTTTACTGATGATTTCAGTAGATATGGTTATGTCTATCTGATGAGACATAAAAGTGAATCTTTTGACAAGTTCAAAGAGTTCAAAAATGAAGTACAGAATCAGCTAGGCCGTAATATCAAGGCACTTCGCTCAGATCGAGGTGGTGAATACCTAAGTCATGCATTTACTGACTATCTAAAGGAGTGTGGGATTATCTCACAGCTCACTCCACCAGGAACACCGCAATGGAATGGTGTGTCCGAGAGGAGAAATAGAACGCTACTTGATATGGTTCGTTCTATGATGAGTCAGGCTACTCTACCCTACTCCTTTTGGGGTTTTGCACTGGAAACAGCTGCAAAGGTACTAAACCGAGTGCCATCCAAGGCAGTTTCCAAGACGCCATATGAGTTATGGTATGGGAAACAGCCAAGCTTGACATTTATCAGGATCTGGGGTTGCGAAGCTTATGTAAAGAAGCTCGCCTCTGGGAAACTAGAGAGCAGATCTGACAAATGTATCTTTGTCGGTTACCCTAAGGAAACTAAGGGTTATTATTTCTTCGATCCCAAGGAGAACAAGGTTTTTGTTGCTCGGACGGCCATATTTCTTGAGAAGGAGTTTCTTCTGCAAGAGGCCAGTGGGAGAGAAATAAAACTGGATGAGAATCCAGAGGAAGGACAAAGTGCTCAAGCAGAGTTGGATGAGCCTGAGCCGGTAGAACAGGTTATTGAACAACCTGAGGCTCAGATATCACGGGAACCGCGAAGATCGGGTAGGATCCGTCGACAGCCTGAGCGCTATGACGGAGTCTACATCATTAACAATGATGAACCCCTCACTTATGCGGATGCGGTCGGTGGACCGGAGTCAGCGAGATGGCTTGAAGCTATGCGCGCCGAGATGGACTCCATGTCAGATAACCAAGTCTGGGATTTGGTTGATCCGCCTCCGGGAGTTATCCCTATAGGCTGTAAATGGATCTTCAAGAAGAAGATTGACATGGATGGTAACGTGGTTACCTATAAAGGCAGGCTAGTTGCGAAAGGTTTCAAACAAATCTACGGGATAGATTATGATGAAACTTTCTCACCTGTAGCCATGTTTAAGTCTATTCGGATTCTTTTCGCGATAGCTGCATATTATGATTATGAGATTTGGCAGATGGATGTGAAAACAGCTTTCCTTAATGGAAATCTGGATGAGGATGTGTATATGACACAACCAGAAGGTTTCACTAATCCAGCAGATCGTCATAAGATATGCAAGTTAAAGAAGTCTATTTATGGACTTAAACAAGCATCAAGAAGCTGGAATATTCGTTTTGATGAATCAGTCACTGAATTTGGTTTCATCAAGAACGAAGATGACCCGTGTGTATATAAGAGGTTTAGTGGGAGCGTGATTACTTTCCTAGTCCTCTACGTCGATGACATCTTGATCATTGGAAATGATATTCCTGAAATGCATGCTGTTAAAGCATGGCTAAGGAAATGTTTCCAGATGAAAGATCTAGGAGAAGCAGCCTATGTGTTAGGTGTGAAGATCTACAGGGATAGATCTAAGAGGCTTCTCGGGCTGTGCCAGAGTACTTACATCGAAAAGGTCCTGGAGAGATTTCATTTAGAGAATTCTAAACGAGGATATCTTCCAGTCAGACATGGTCTGAATCTTTCGAAGAGTCAGTGTCCACAAACACAGACTGAGAAAGATGAAATGGACAATACGCCTTATGCTTCGGCTATTGGTTCCATTATGTATGCAATGTTGTGTACTCGCCCAGACGTTGCTTACGGGTTAAGCGTAACCAGTCGTTTCCAAAGTAATCCAGGTGTGGCGCACTGGATTGCAGTCAAGAACATCTTAAAATATCTGCGGAGGACCAAAGATATGTTCTTGATATATGGTGGTCAGGAAGAACTCAGTATTGAAGGATATACTGACGCTTCGTTCCAGTCTGACCAGGATGATTTCCGATCGCAATCAGGCTATGTTTTTAGCTTGAATGGAGGTGCAGTGGTGTGGAAAAGTTTCAAACAGTCAACTGTTGCTGATTCCACAACAGAAGCCGAGTATGTTGCAGCCTCGGAAGCATCCAAGGAGGCAGTGTGGATTCGTAAGTTCGTGAGAGAACTTGGTGTCATTCCTTCGAGTGCAGATCCTTTGGTTATCTTTTGTGATAACACTGGAGCAATCGCACAAGCAAAGGAACCACGGTCGCACCAGAAGTCCAAGCACATACAGAGACGGTTTCACTTGATCCGGGAGATCATTGATCGTGGCGAGATCAAAATCTGCAAGGTACATACAGATGACAATCTGGCAGACCCGCTTACCAAGCCTCTGGCGCAGCAGAAGCATGAGAAGCACTGTAATAATATGGGTTTGAGATTTCTCAACCATTAGATTAAGTGCAAGTGGGAGATTGTTGGGGTATGCCCTTAAGGCTAATGTTTGAGGCCTGTGGGAATGTATCAGTATCATGTAATAAACTCTTATGTTTATAAAGGCATGGTTGTTATTCAGTTAGCTACATTGTCTGCTGCAATATATGTTCTTCTGAATAATGTCTCAAAGCTGTTCAGCTGGGCTGACATGCTATTAAGTCCTTAGTCGATGTATCTTGGTGAACATGAGACAGCCTTGATATGGTTAAGACTAATATGTGTTCTAATCTTATAGGATGCTTCGAGCATGGAATAAGATGTAGACTCATGGGTACATGGGATGTACTGGACAGACCCTACTAGGATGTTCAATTGTTTGTCACAATGTGAATATTCCTTGATTATGACAAGTGGCACATTTCCTCTGACTTGAGATCACTTGTGTTTTCTAAATGATGATTGTCATTGTTTTGAGATAGTTCAATATCGTTTGAAACATAATGATTATAGACTATCTTGGATGGTGAGCTTGAGTCAGGTTAGAGCATTAGTGATAGACAAAGGATTGCCGTCTCCTTGTTTAAGGAGTGTGATGTTCTAAAGGGGCCCCCTGGATGAGATGATTGAGAAAAGTGTATGGCCATACCCAGGTGACAGTGTTCATCTGATCTAATCATGCTCATCATATTGGAGTTACGAGCTTGACAGGCTTGTCCAATAAGAACATCCAGTGGCAAAGGAAATATGCATGCCTTGTGAATTGATTCACACTTGTGTTGTTTTTGGGTGTAGTCTTGGAAGACTCTTTCCTTTATATCGGGAGACAGTGATGTGTTGCTAGATACCTCTCACTGGTCGTGATAACATGAGTTATCGTTACCGACGCTTAAAGGAAACCCTCAGGGTCGCACAATTTGATGATATGGCTTACTTAAGTCAGATCGTGTGGACTGAATTGTTCGGGTTCAGTTTAAAGGGATTTAATCTCTGATTGTAAGTGAGATCTGGTCTGATCATGTTTGATTGATTAGGGCTTGAGATCGGTAAGCTTCGATCGAGAGAACGGATGCTAGATCGGTCAGATCAGAAGCATCAAGAGATCGACGGTCAGATCAAGCACCTTAGGGTTTTTAATGTGATCTGGACTAATTGCTTGGGTTATTTGGTTTATAGACCAGACCGAATTGAACCGGCTCTAGATGTGAGCGCTTGGTTCAAAGTAATGAGGAAAATGCGATTGGTTCATGAGGGCATGAACACATGATCGCATGTAAGAGAGGTTGGCTATTTTTAGCAACCACGCCCCCCATGTTTACATGGAGCGCATCTCTTGTTGCCTCAACCTCTAATTCTCGTCGCTCGCTCTCGTAAGAGACTTCTCTTTCACGTCTTGGAGACTCGAGAATCAAGCAAGGAAAGGCGATCTTCTTCCCTTCTCACGCGATCAAAGACACCTAGGAATCTTGCTAGCACAAGATATTCCGTAGGGAGTAAGCGCATCCTCATCTTGTGTGCGCGTCCTAAGGAGGAAATCTTCGTTGCTTTCTATCTTCCAAGGCGCCATCTTTAAATGGCATTGGTATGAATCGCATCTCCTTCTTTCATGTTTTAAAGGTTGATCATATATTGCATGTTTTCGATTCTTGAATCCGCTGCCTATCGAGTTTGCGCCAACTAGGGTTTCGCCCCCCTCTTGAAAGGGGTTCCCTTCATCAACAACAATATGAAAGAAGCGCTACCTTCATACATGCGCCAAGATTAATATACAACATGTAAGTTTTTGCATGTAACCTATAGATCTAGCAATATGGCGCAAACATGGATCACAAATCAAACATAGCAATCATATTAACATGCATAAGAACCTGCTCTGATACCAGTTGAAAGTCCCCTAAACAAGGGGGGGGGGGGGGGGGGGGGCGAAACCCTACTGGCGCATATGGAGGTTTTAAAGCAGCGGAATGGATTTCTATGGATCGATTGCATGAGATATGATCAACTACAAAAACCCCGATTGCAAACATAAGAAGGATCATACCATCGCCATCCTTTGGATGGTGCCTTGGAAGCAAAGATCGAAAGGGATCTTCTCCAAAAGTGACGCACACAAGGTGATGCCGCCTACTCTTTGTTGATCCTTGTGCTAGCAAGGTTCTTCAAAGGTCTTTGTCGTATGAAAGGGAAGAGAAGATTTTCCTTGCTTGGCGAGACCTCTCCCTTGTCGTCAAGAAGCTCTACCACACAAATGTGTCAAGAACCAAAAACCAACAGGCGACAAGAGGGCGAGAGGGAGGCGTGAAGAGAGGCGACGTGAGATGTGGTCACGTAAGTGACATGCTATCTAAAAATAGCAAAACCACTTCTCATCATGAAATGCGCTCATGAACAAATCGCAAATCTCTTCTCCCATGAACCATGCGCTCACTTGATGAGCTGGTTCAATTTGGTTTGGTTCAAAGACCAATTAACCCAAGCCATTTTGGTCTAGATCACAATAAACCCTAAAGGTTCAAGATCTAACCGTTCATCTCTTGATGCTCTTGATCTCACCGATCTAGCATCCATTCTCTCAATCAAAGCTTACCGATCTTAAGCCCTAATCAATCAAACATGATCAGACCAGATCTCACTTACAATCAGAGATTAAATCCCTTTAAACTGAATCCAAACAATTCAGTCCACACGATCTGACTTAAGTAAGCCATATCATCAAATTGTGCGACCCTAAGGGTTTCCTTTAAATGTCGGTAATGACAACTCACGTTATCACGATCAGTGAGGGGTATCTAGCAACACATCACTGTCTCCCAATATAAAGGAAAGAGTCTTCCAAGACTACACCCAAACCACAGCACAAGTGTGAATCCACTTCACAAGGCATACATATTTCCTTTGCCATTGGATGTTCTTATTGGACAAGCGTGTCAAGCCTGTAACTCCAATATGATGAGAATGATTAGATCAGATAAACATAGTCATCTGGGTATGGCCATACACTTTCTCAATCATCTCATTCAAGGGGGCCCCTTTAGAACATCACACTCCAATCAAGGAGACGGCAATCCTATATCTATCACTAGTGTCCTAACCTGACTCATGATCATTATCCAAGATAGTCTATAACCATTATGTTTCAAATGATATTGAACTACCTCAAAACAATGACAATCATCATTTAGAAACACAAGTGATCTCAAGTCAGAGGACATGTGCCACTTGTTGCAAACAAGGATTATTCACATTGTGACAAGCAATTGAATATCCTAGTAGGGTCTGTCCAGTACATCCAATGTACCCATGAGTCTACATCTTATTCCATGCTCGAAGCATCCTATAAGATTAGAACACATATTAGTCTCAATCATATCAAGGCTGTCTCATGTTCACCAGGATATCTCGACTAAGGACATTACAGCATGTCAGCCAAGCTGAACAGCATTGAGACATTATTCAGAAGCACACTTATTGCAGCAGACAATGTAACAAACTGAATAACAACCATTGCCTTTATAAACATAAGAGTTTATACATGATACTGAAAGAATCCCAAGGCCTCAAACATTAGCCTTAAGGGCATACCCCAACAGCGAAATGTTAGGTTGTATCAAAGCAAGTCCCTAACCATATAGAATGGTCAATGACCTCAAGTCAAGGGATCAATGCATCTCCTGTCACTTGTGAGGATAACTCATGACACCAAGTCATAGCCTCACAGCGGGTCGGTCCAGTATATCCACCACTAATATACCCATATGTCTGCGTTAGCACCTCGTGCCTAACCAGCCCATATACCAGTCTCACAAGTACCAGAGCTGTCTCATATCCACTCAGGTACATCGACTGGGGACACTCATTTGAGCACAGATCCAATCTGTCTCCAGGGAAATTATCATGTAAGTACGCAATCTCAGGTGTAGACAAACATTGATAACGACAATGCCAGAAAGATATATATATGAATATCAGAGTCAAGTAGTACAAAGATGGACCAAAGCTAGGTCCTAGGGCATATACACCAATAAGCACTCGGAAATTACGGCAGTACTGTGGTTTGTTCTGTAGGTGTAGTGAAACCACGGTACCATAATTTTGATTACGGTAGTGCTGTAATTTGGTTTGAAGCTCCGATTTGAATAAAATTTGACATGTAATCTTCCCTTGATGGTGGGAATTCATCCATGCATCTGAATTTGCTTGAAAACACCTAAAAATTGTGCCTTTTTACCTGAAAATCATCAAAAACCAGAAAAGGGGTAGATTCCGCAATAATTGATAAAAAAGGCATAAAAATAAGCAAAAGAGCATGAATATGACACAAAAATACTCATGAACTGGCACAAAATATACTATAAATTTTGGTGTCATCAACATGCCAGAGTTGGAGAAGACATAGTCCATAGGGAAATTTTCGTTCGATTGATTAGGTCAAACCTACATAAACCCTTCAAGCTTCGCTCAAGCTCCCTCTCGTCGACGGCACACTCGCCGTCGATGACAACAGTGCCCACCCTTACAGAACACTCATCGATGCCCCCTGGCGCCGGCCATCGCTTGGGGGAGATGGTGGAAGCACGCCGCCTGTGGTTCTGCCTGCCTCCCCCTCTTCCCTCGCCTTGGACAAAGCCAGAGAGGAAGTTACATTTGACACTGCTTCGGCGACTCTCAGAACAGGGGAGAGCCACCTCCTTCCTACCTACCTCCCTCCCTCACATTGATGGTATCTTAAAGGGAGGAGGAGACACCGCCTTTGGAATGGGCCTCGCTCGCCAGCCAGCACCATTCCCATCTTCATCGCCATCTGCAAATCACACCTCCGCACGTGATTCGTTTCCTTCTTAGTCCGCCAGCTACAGCCTATGCCGAATCCGCATGACCATCCCGCCCGAGAAGAAGCCAAGGATGTCGCCGTCAGCCCTGCCGAAGACGGTGTTGTCGATCACGCCGGAACAATCGACGCTGCCTGCGTCGATTTCATTCTGCGTTGGAGGAGACGCCCATGGACACCAAATTTGGGCCATGAAGAGGATTTGGGCCTCCGCGCCCACTCCTTTGCTCTCGGGCCCAGTTCGGCCCGAATTAGGCATCACACTAGGGGTGTCAATGGGTACCCGAACTCGCGGCCTCGCAGGTACCCGACCTGACCCGACCCATTTATGGCGGGTTCGGGTTTACTCTCACGGGTTCGTGTATCCAATTAAGATACATGATATCCAATTAATATATAATAAAAAAAATAAATTTTTATATTTTGTTGTATTCCACAAGTGCACAGATACTCGAAGTAATAATTAAGATATCGAACCACAAAGACCTCGTTTGCCAAGTACCAAATAATCAATTTCTTACTAGCTAGGCAATCGAAAATGTAAAAGCAAAGTATCGGAAGCTATACGAAAATATCAGAGACAGAAACTGGGACTAGGGTTTCATTTGCCTTAATTTCCATGACTAGATATGAATAGATGTTCGTCAATCAAATTTTATTATGATAAAGACATAATTTACTTCATAAAGAAATCATCTCTCTCTCGCGCAGATAATTTACATAGAACTAATCCTCACTCTCATACAGGATTTATTCAATGTTAGATATAAGTAAATTATTGACAAAAGACTTCAAGGATCACCCTCATGCATCTGAATTCTAAGTCAATCATCTCAAGTGAAAACTACATATTTTCATACTATAATTTTCACAGGTTCTACTTATGGTTCTCCAACGATCCGATACTTGATCTCTCATAGTATCATCATGTTTATTTCAATAACTCAATCCTAAGTTCAGATTATCAGCATGACAATGTACTTCTAAAATCGAGAAATAAGAATAGACATAATTTCTTACGATGAGTTCCTAACGTTCAATTTTAGGGTTCAAGTTTTCACAAATCACTTTTCAGTCCATAATGTAAAAACTCTAAATCATGCTGATAAATATGAATCTATGGAGAATTAAGGGCAATCATCACATATGTAGAATTATCACAGTAAAATTATTAGGACAAAAATAAAATTAATCTAGTCATTAAGAAATTTAGGGGATTACTCCCCCATATCCCAAAAGAAGGTTTAAGCTAGCATGATCGAAGAATTATAATAAAACATCGTTTAGAGTGATTAGAAATTGAAAGAGAAGAGTAAAAGTTACAAAACAGGGCTGTAATGAAAATTACAGCCCATAATTTTGCTCATGGATGCGATGAACAGTGGCGTCGCCCTTGTTTTTATTGATTTTTGCCTCGATCGATCTCCTTTCACTCTGAAACTTCTGTAGTATGTTCTCCTCCTTAAGGCGAAGCTTCCGTTCAAATTTCGTGGCCGGAGGTGGTCTGTACGCTGAGAACTAATGAACCCTAGGGCGGCAGCGATTCTCTAAAATTCGTTGTGAATTGGAGATAAAAATTGGTCCTTTCACTTTTGGCTCGTTCTCCTCTTTATCTTGATCATTTCCCTTTTTACTGATCTTCAATTGGTGCCCTAAAACTCGAGAAATCATCTTTTTAAGTTTCCAGCGGAAGAATCGAGAAACTAGGCCGACAATTACGGTACCGTGAATATAATTACGGTAGTGCTGTAATGTCTTCTGAAGTTACTGTAGGGAAATGGCCCGCAATTACGGCACTATAAAATTCATTACGATAGTGCCGTAATCTTCTCGATTGTTTCAGAAAGTCTCTATATAAAATTTGCCCAAAATTACGGTACCATAAAATATATTACGGTAGTGCCATAATTTTCCAAAAAGTTTCTGCGGGAAGCGGCCGTGAAAATCATTACGGTAGTGCCATATTTGTAGATTACGGCCATAATATTCATTCGGCACTGCCGTAATTTCATGGAAAAACTCGGTTTGACTTGAAGTTTGATGTGTAAACTTCTCTTGATGATTGGAATCCATATATGAATTGAAATTCCTTAAAAACCTATCAGAATGATGCCTTTTTACGTGAAATTAATCAAAAATCAAGGAAGGTGTAGATTTCAAAGTATTGGATAAATAAGGAATAAAAATAAGCAAACGAGCATGATTATAACCCCAAAAGACCATTTAATAAGTATGAAAATTACTATGAAATTTAGAGTCATCAAAATATCCCTTCAAATTTCATGGCCGGAGATGCGTTGTACGCTTCCTGGCGGTGAAACCTAGGTCGGCGGTGTGAAAGTCGATTTCTCCTTTGTTAGTGGATGAAATTTAGGGCTTTTAGTTTCTCCTCCTTCCTCTCATCGAAAGCTCCCTTTTTTGCTTCTTACAGCTTTTGATTTAATGGCCTGGACTCAAAACGATCCCGCAAAAATCGGACTCAAATTTGACTGTGAAAATTACTTCTCTAGGTTCGGCCGTAAAAATGATTACGACACTGCCGTAATTTCAGTCGAGTTCTCGGGTGGAAATCTGTCAGGAATTACAGTACCATGAAATCCTTTACGGCAGTGCCGTATTTTCAGCCAAAGTTTCTGGTCGGAAAGCTCTCCAAATTATGGCCAGTGAAAATCTTTACAGTAGTGCCGTAATTTTCGAAAATGTTTCTGGATGAAAAATTCCCAAATTACGGAAGTGCTATGATATTACGGTAGCCATCAAAATTACGGTACCGTAATATAGATTACGTCCCTGCCGTAGTTTGGTCTGAAGCTCCAATCTTCATGAAATTTGTCGTGTAATCTCCTCTTGATGGTGGGAACTCATCCATGCATTTGTATTGCTTGTAAATGCCTTAAACTCGTGCCTTTTTGCCTGAAAATCATCAAAAACCAAAAAGAGTGTAGATTCCGTAGAATTTGATAAAAAAGACATAAAAATGAGCAAAGGTTCATGAATTTGACACAAAAAGATATATGAAATGGCATCAAATTTACTATAAATTTCAGTGTCGTCAAACACATAAGGCTCAAACTTTGCTTGTCCTCAAGCAAAAATCAAAAATTGATCATAGGAAGAGATTTTCTCATGAAAAATAAATTTCTAAAATACAATCACTAATGAAATATCCCACCAATTGATTCATAAAATTTTAAATAGGCATATCATCTTTTGAATTCAACTCTCAAGATTCACAACTTAATTGAATAAAACTTTGCAACTTGTATAAAAAAAATACAGAATTTCAGTCTCATGAATTCATCTAATCTTCAGTTCAAATATATCATGCTTTTGTTTACAGGAATAAAATATCAAAAGTCTTTTTCCACTCAGAAATTTTCTTTTCTTCATTTTTTTTTATTCTTTTTGTGTTTTTGATGGCACGTACCCACATAGATACACACATTTTATTTGGGACTTCAACTCTTGTCTTAGGTACCACTGTCAATTTTACACAGTGCCAAGTAGAGGAGTCATTTTCTTTTTCTTTCTCTCCAATTTTTTTTTCTTTTTAGACTTCAACCCATATCTTCGGTACCACTGTCAATTTTGCACAGTGCCAAGTAGGGGAGTCACTCACTTTTTTTGGATCTTGGATTCCTTCTTCCCAACAAATAGCAAATAGACTAAACATCAATTAGACTAATCAATTGACATCAATTCAAAAGGTTATACTCATATGCTGATTTTATTCAAAGAGTAGCTTCACTTTTAAATTAAATTCTTCAAACAATATATCCATCTAAAATCCCATTCATCAATCAATGAAAAGTTTCAAAAGTAGATATGTATAAGAGAAATAAATTTGACATGATAGATCTAGTCCTAATCACAAGCATGAGTTCATTCTTCATCAATAGAATCATACAAGTCATCAACAATAAATTCCTTAAAAATATAGACCAGGCCATAAATCAATCATATCAACACAAAAATATATTCATTAGTCATGAAAGTAACACAATGTTATATCAACAAGCATGCACCTCTACAGGGTGCTCAAAATATCAAGATATCATCATACAACCATATCGAAATGACCATCAATATCGAGATATGATAATACAACCCATCGAAGATAAAAAATCAATACCATCATCATTATACAACCATATCGAAAATAAGAATATAGACATGTAAAGCAGAGTGAAGTAGCACGGTGGACACAACATGTATGGAGGAATCATCCTTCCCTATAAAACATGAAATATCAGTAAGATAAAGAAAATAGAATGCAAAGAAATAAGGAAAAGTGATACTCACAAAACTCTACTAATCCTCACCGTTGGATCCTATCTCCTTAGTGTCCTGAGTTGCCGTGTCCATCGGATCAACATGTGGCTCTCCCTAGTGCCCTCCATAGTCTCCACCTCTCCTAGGATCCTGGAAGTCAAAATGCTCATATAAGAAATTCCCCATCTCTTCCATATAGTTGCTAAGATGTTCCACATCATAATGAAGGTGATGCATCGAGTCCTTCATCTGGTCCATGGTATCCATCATCCTCCCCATGCGATGTCCCTAACGATATATCTCTGCCAAGAGTGCCTGGAATCCTGGGTCAAAAGCACTAGACCATCCTCCAGTAGGTATGTGGGAAGATCCAACAACTGGGGTAGTAGGATCAGCAGGACGGTGAGATGGTGACTCCATATCATAGGGATCATCTCTCCCACCCCAAGTGGGTGGTGGTGGAACTGCACTCAGCGGTGGTGTGAAGGCAGCCTCGGCGGCGCTCGGTGAAAGCTTCCAATTCGCTCATTCTCTCACAGTGGTTTGTAATGGTAGAGTAGGGGCATTTGGTCCAAGGACCAAACAAAAGACATCCCCTTATCTAACTATCATTTTTATTGCCATGCAAGACTCAAGATCAAGTCTTGCATTTCCCCTTGCCACTTCAATCCCATATGGCTCAACATTAAGATGTAGGGCTATAGGTGTTATCAGCCCTCCTATCACAATGGCACCCCTCTTTGCCCTAGCTACTTTATCCATGTGTTTCATCATAAAGAAAGCAACATCCACAACTACTCCATTTAGCATCCCCCAAAGAAGGTAGAGTTCAGACTGTCTTACCATGCCATCACTGTCTCCTCTGCCAAAGACAGTGTGGGCAAGAACTCTATGCACATACTTGATACAGGGATTCATGATCTTTGAAGCTCTAGCAGACACAGCAGAAAAGTGAGTCTCATGGGTATCTGGTTCCAAAACACATGTTCAATAAATCCAATTGGTATTTATGTAAATCCTCTAGAACCCAAGTGAAATATAGATCTGACTTCTCTTATGGTTAGCTTTCTCTCAACATTAGCCAATCTGAATGTGATCTCTCCCTCAATAGGTCCATCTGAAAACTCTCTTAGATCCACATTCAAGCTGCTCAGAAATTCCAAAGTGAGTGGCAAATAGGTGTAAGGTGTCATCTCAAAAAATCTTCTAGCCTTGACTTGTTCGAACATCCACATCACATCCTCATAAAGCCCAAGTGCCTCTAAAGTCCTTCTATCAGCATATTTGGTGTTGATAACCCTTCTTTCCACCAATTGATTGTACCTCGACCCCTGAATTTCATCCCTAAAAACAATGCCATAGGGATTTGGTGGTGTAGAAGATGTGGCTGGTCCTTTTCCTCTTTTCTTTGAAACAACTTGTTTGATCTTAGGTGTCATGAGTGAACTTCAAGAATGAACTAAGCTGCAGCTCAAGATTGACAACACAATATAGCAAAGTATAGCAAAGATAGGACTCCAATAACACTTTCTACATGAATGTCAATACTCATCAAGCATAATAGGAGTAAGAGTCAGTTAAAATCATGCTTAAACTTCAACATTTCAGCTAAGAATGAAAAGGGGCGAATATGAACAGTAAATCTCAGCAAATCCAACTTGTTTGAGCTTAAATCTCTCATGGAAATTGGTCAAAAACTCTAGAAACGGACAAGAATTGGTCGCCTATCATCTAAGAAGTAAATGGAAGTAAGAATCTCTGAAAACGACCAAGAATCGAAGACAAACGATGAAAGGGGCGAAATATGCATGAAAACTCACCAAAATCGAGAAATCGGGCGAAAGAGTACCAGGTCGGCGGCAATAACCAGAAAGGAATGGTCCCCAGCGTGCTCTGAAGGTCGGGATTCGAAGGTCGGTGCTCGAACGAGTGAGAACGAGTGAGAAAACTCAAAACACGGCCTAGAAAAAAATAAAAAACGGCACAGGAATCGTGTCTAAAAATAGAATTACGGCCATAATATCCATTATGGCAGTGCCGTAATATGGTGAAATTGAAAAACATGGGCCGTAATGTAAATACGGTAGTACTGTAATGTGGTTCAAGCTCTCGGGTCAAAAAACGTTTCTAATTACGGTACTGTGAAAAAGCTTACGGTACCGCCGTAATTTTTAGAAAACTCTCGGGTCAAAAATAGATCAAATTACGGTGCCACAAAATGGTTACGGCAGTGCCGTAAAAATAATCACAGGATTTTTTTGACGAAAATAAAATAAAAAAATCAACCCAAAAATACGGCACTGTAAATTTCTTTACGGCAGTGCCGTAAAAGCTAAAATAGTCTCGGGTCAATTTTGTACACAAAATATGGTACCGTGAAAATACTTACGACAATACCGTAATTTGTCACAACCTTCTGGTCAAAATTGATAAGAATTACGGTACTGTAATATGCATTACGGTAGTGCCGTAATTCGCTCCAAAACTCGCTTACCTACAAAAATAAAAGAAAAAATTAGTTCTAAGTGCAAACTAAGGAAAAAGTAAATAAAATAAAGTAAACTAAAGTTAGAAAGCTTGGGTTGCCTCCCTAGAAGTGCTAATTAAAGGTCTTTAGCTTGACCCCTTTGCACTCAGTTTTGGTTCTGATTTCCTCAATTTCCACTCTGATATTTCTTTGATTTGAGCATCTCTTTCAATCACATAAGGCTCAGCCTTGAAACTGTGTCCAAATTTACTCAAGATCTTCTTTCCTTTATCAAACAATCTAGAGCCTCTTCTTCTTCTTCTCTTTTTCTTCTTCTTTTTTGAATTTTGATGTCCTTTCTCCTGTAATCCTTCATCAATATCCTTAGAAAAATTATCAGTTCTAAAATTAGAGGATTCATCAAATAAATTACAAACATCATAAACAACATCATCAACTATGTCAACACTACAACATGATCCAGAATATGATAGTTTATTCAAAGAATCAGCTAGATCAAATTCAATTACTTTTTCACAAATATCAAAAGTGATTTTTCCTTTTTTAACATCTATGTGTGCTCTAGTAGTAGCTAAAAATGGTCTACCAAGAATTATGAGATTTTTATTATTTTCCTCCATGTCTGAAACTACAAAATCTGCAGGTATGAAAAATTCTCCTACCTTGATCGGAACATTCTCTAGAATACCTATAGGAGACTTTACCGAGCTATCGGCAAGCTGCAAAGATATGGATGTGGGTTTAAGCTCTCCAATGTCCAGCTTTCTGCAAATAGATAAAGACATTAGGCTTACACTGGCTCCTAAATCATATAAGGCTCGGTCAAAAGCCATGCTTCCAATGGAACAAGGTATAGAAAAACTACCTGGATCCTTCAGTTTTGGTGGCAATTTATTTTGAATGATAGCACTACAATCCTCAGTTAAAGCCACAGTACATAGTCATCTAATTTTCTTTTGTTGGATAAAATCTCTTTCAAAAATTTTGCATAAGATGACATTTGAGATATAGCTTCAGTAAAAGGAATATTAATGTAAAGCTTTTTCAACACTTCAAGAAATTTGCCAAATTGTTTATCAAGTTTTGCTTGCACTAACCTTTGTGGAAATGGTATGGGTGGCCTATAAGGTGTAGGTAAATTAGATTTAGAATCATCTTTCTCACCTGACACATCCCCTTTTGGTTCATCACCCTTTTGAGGTGGCAAACTAGCTTGGGTTTGCTCATGCTCAGAAGATTTTTCTAACTCTAATTCATCATCATGATCATCATTAGGCTCTTTTTCATTGTTCACAACTTTCCCTTTGGGTTCTTCTAATTGTTTCCCACTTCTAGTGATAATAGCATTACAGTGCTCCCTAGGGTTCAACTCAGGTTTAGCAAGTAATTTTTCAGGGGGTCTATAAGAACTAATAGCTTGTTGAGCAATTTGATTTTCTAAGATTTTGTTGTGGGCTGCTAAAGATCCTACTTGAGATGCAAGTTGACTAACATTCCCTTAAGGTCTTCAATTCCTTTGCTTTGATTTTGCATGAACTTCTCTAGCATGGATTCAATATTTGAATTCTGATTTGAATTTTGATTTTGATTTGAATTTGGCCTTTGGTATCCTTTGTTTTCAGTTTGTCCCCTTACATTACTATTGTTTTTCCAAGATAAGTTGGGGTGATTCCTCCATCCAGGGTTGTAGGTGCTAGCATAGGGATCATTGTTTCTACCTTGATTATAGTTCCCTAATACAGTAACATGTTCACTATCCTGACTAGCAATGACTTTACAATCTTCAGAAACATGACCATTGTTACCACATATATCACAAACAAGAGATGAAGAAACAACAGCAGTTTGCATCTTAAATGAATCAAATCTATTGCATAAAGAGTCTACCTTCCGTACCAAGGTGCGCCATCCATCACTTTCATTCTTACCTTGAGAAGGTTTATAAAGCACTCCTCTCTCTGAAGTCCACTGGTTATGATTCAAAGCCATCTCTCTAAGCAATTTGAAAGCATCATCAATGGTTTTGCTCATCAAAGCTCCTCCTGCAGCAGCATCAATAGTTAGTCTGGTATTATAAAGCAAACCATTATAAAAAGTATGAATTAAAACCCAGTTCTCAATGCCATGGTGAGGACACTTCCGTTGTAAATCATTGAACCGCTCCCATGCCTCACTAAAAGATTCTCCATCCTTTTGTTGAAAGCTTGAAATCTGATTTCTCATTTGGATGGTCTTGCTTGGTGGGAAATATTTCATCAAGAAGGCATTTGACAGTTGCTCCCATGTAGTGAAAGTACCAGTAGGTTGTGCTTGAAGCCAAGATCGCGCTCGGTCCCTAAGAGAAAAAGGAAATAATCTCAATTTTAGTGCATCGTTAGAAACTCCATTAATCTTAATTGTATCACAAAGTTCAAGAAACAAAGAAAGGTGTTGGTTAGGATCTTCAAGAGGAGATCCTCCAAACTGGTTCTGTTGAATCATGGAAAGAAAAGCAGGCTTAATCTCAAAGTTATTAGCCTCTATGACTGGTCTAGCAATGCTAGAATGAATCTCTCGTGGATTAGGGGCTGCATAGTCCCTAAGTGATCTTTGTTCTACCATGGTCACTTCTTCAATTTATTCTTGTTGTCTTTCTTCAAATCTCAACTTCCTGCACAGTCTAAGAGTTTTGTTTATCTCAGGATCAAAAGGTACAAGAGGTCCTGATCTAAGATTCCTACGCATGCAAAGTAGATAAATCAAATGATTTCAAGAGAAAAGAAAATAAAAAGAAAATAAAACCTAGTCTAGCAATACTCTCAATATCTTCAATATTGACAAAACTAAGGTCCCCGGCAATGGCGCCAAAAACTTGTTGTATCCCGATAAGTAACTAGACAGAAACTTATCTCTGGCGTTGCCGCCAAAGACTTGTTATGTCCAAAAACTTGTTGTGTCCACAAGTGCATGGATACTTGAAGTAATAAAAAATATCGATCCCACAGAGACCTTGTTTGTCAAGTACCGAATAATTGAGTTCTTACTATCTAGGCAATCGAAACTATGCAAGTGAATTATCGAAAGCTAACGAAAATATCAGAGAGAGAAACTGGGGCTAGGGTTTCATCCGCTTTGATTTCTATGACTATATATGAATAGTAATTCATCAGTTTAATTTTATCATGATAAAGACATAATTTACTTCATAAAAGGATTATCTCACTTTCGTGCAGATAACCATGCAGGGACTGATCCTCGCTTTCGCGCAAGATCTATCCCAAGCTGAAAATAAGTAAATCATCCATCGAAGAACTCAAGGATCACTTTCGTGCATCCGAATTCTAAGTGGATCATCTCGAGTGGAATCTCAAGGATCACTTTCGTGCATCCGAGTTTCAACACAAGTTCTACTTAAGGTTTTCCAACGTTCCGATCCTTGCTTTCGCACAAGATCTTCCCATTTGACAAAATAACTCAATCCTAGATTCTTTTTATCAAACATGACAATTATTATTCTAAAATCAGGAAATAAGAACTAACATAATTTCTTACAGTGAGTTCCTATTATCCAATTTTAGGGTTCTAAGTTCTCAAGCAAGTCACTTTTCAGTCTATTGCGAAAACTCTAGAATCATGCATGATAATAAGAAAACTATGGAGAATCATAGAGAAATCTATCACATAAGTAGAATCATCATAATAAAACTATTCTGACGAAAATAAAAGTTATCTAGTCATTAAGAAATCAAAGGGAATTACTCCCCCATGTCCCACAAAAGGTTTAAGCTAGCATGGAAAAAAGATTACAATAAACCATAGTTTCTAGCGATCGAAAATCAAAAAGAAAGGGGAAGAACGAATAACCACATGGCTGTAATGAAAATTACAACTGTAATAATCAAGCGTGAAGAGTGCTGGCGCTGGGTTCTTCGTTGATTTCTCCTTCGATTGAGATCCTTTCGCGTTGAAACTTCTGGGGTATGTTCTCTGGCTCCAGGAGAAGCTTCCCTTCAAATTTCACGACCGGAGATGTGCTGTACGCTTCCCGGCGGTGAAACCTAGGTCGGTGGCATGAAAGTCAATTTCTCTTTTATCAGTGGATGAAATTTAGGGCTTTTGGTGTCTCCTCCTTCCTCTCGTCGAAAGCTCCCTTTTTGCTTCTTACAGCTTTTGATTTAATGGCCTGGATCGTCCGCAATCGATCCCGCAAAAATCGGACTCAAATTTGACCGTGAAAATCGCGTCTCCAGGTTATAATTACGGTCGTAAAAATGATTACGGCACTGCCATAATTTCAGTTGGGTTCTCAGGTGGAAATATGTCAGGAATTACGGTACTGTGAAATCCTTTACGGCAGTGCTGTTGGGGTATGCCCTTAAGGCTAATGTTTGAGGCCTTGGGATTGTATCAGTATCATGTATAAACTCAATGTTTATAAAGGCAATGGTTGTTATTCAGGTTGTTACAATATATATATATATATATATATATATATATATACTTCTGAATAATGTCTCAATACTGTTCAGCCTGGCTGACATGCAGTATAGTCCTTAGTCGAGATATCTTGGTGAACATGAGACAGCCTTGATATGATTGAGACTAATATGTGTTCTAATCTTATAGGATGCTTCGAGCATGGAATAAGATGTAGACTCATAGGTACATTGGATGTACTGGACAGACCCTGCAAGGATATTCAATTGCTTGTCACAATGTGAATAATCCTTGCATGTAAGCAAGTGGCATATTTCCTCTGACTTGAGATCACTTGTGTTTCTAAATGATGATTGGCATTGTTTTGAGGTAGTTCAATATCATTTGAAATATAATGGTTATAGACTATCTTGGATAATGAGCAGGAGTCATGTTAGGGCACTAGTGATAGATATAGGATTGCCGTCTCCTTGTTTGGAGTGTGATGTTCTATAGGGGCCCCCTGGATGAGATGATTGAGAAAGTGTATGGCCATACCCAGATGACTATGTTCATCTGATCTAATCATTCTCATCATATTGGAATTACAAGCTTGACACGCTTGTCCAATAAGAACATCTAGTGGCAAAGGAAACATGTATGTCTAGTGAATTGAATTCACACTTGTGCTGTGGTTTGGGTGTAGTCTTGGAAGACTCTTTCCTTTATATCGGGAGACAGTGATGTGTTGCTAGATACCCCTCATTGGTCGTGATAACGTAAGTTATCATTACCGACATTTAAAGGAAACCCTTAGGGTCGCACAATTTGATGATATGGCTTACTTATGTCAGATCGTGTGGACTGAATTGTTTTGGTTCAGTTTAAAGGAGTTTAAACTCTGGTTGTAAGTGAGATCTGGTCTGATCATGTTTGATTGATTAGGGCTTGAGATCGGTAAGCTTCGATCGAGAGGATTGATGCTTGATCGGTGAGATCAAGAGCATCAAGAGATGAATGGTTGGATCTTGAACCTTCATGGTTCATATAAGATTTAGACCATGGCTTGGCTTGGTTCGATTTGGTCTTTGGACCAATGCAATTGAACCAAATTAAATTGAACCCGCTCACAAGACATGAACGCTTGGTTCAATTGAGTTGGCGTTTTGGTTCGTTCACAAGACATGAACGCATGGCTTCATGACTTTCCATTTATGGAAATCATGTAACGCCTAAATGCTTACAAACGCCTCTTCTCTTCATGGGTCTCGGCCATGTGGAGTGATCAAGTTTTCACGCATTGGAGAAGAGAGCTTTCGGCCGCCACCAAGAGGATCATCTCATCTCCTCCATACGATTAGGACACCTTGAAGCTTTGCTAGCACAAGGACGCCAAGGGAGTAGTCATCATCACCTTTGTGTGCGTCTTCTTTGGAGGAGAGCCAATTCGCCCTCTTGCTTCCAAGACTCCATTTGAATCAATGGCCTTGGTAAGATCCTATCTTGATCTATACAAAGAAATAATGTTGATCATATGTTCATATTACATGCGATCCTAGGAAACCCTAATTCTGCCCATGCAAATTTTTCAATTTACGCATGCTTAGGGTTTCTCCCTCCCCTTTAGGGGATCTTTCAAGTGCTGTATTTTCAGCCAATGTTTCTGGTCGGAAAGCGCTCCAAATTACGGCCCATGAAAATCTTTACGGTAGTGCCATAATTTCCGAAAATCTTTCTGGATGAAAAATCCCCAAATTATGGCAGCGCTATGATATTACGGTAGCTGTCAAAATTACGGTACCTTAATATAGATTACGGCCCTGCCGTAATTTGGTCTGAGGCTCCAATCTTCATGAAATTTGTCGTGTAATCTCCTCTTGATGGTGGGAACTCATCCATGCATCTGTATTGCTTGAAAACGCCTTAAAATCGTGCCTTTTTGCCTGAAAATCATCAAAAACTAAAAAGAGTGTAGATTCCGCAGAATTTGATAAAAAAGGCAAGAAAGTGAGCAAAGTTTCATGAATTTGACACAAAAGACATATGAAATGACATGAAATTTACTATAAATTTCAGTGTCATCAGCTTGTCCTCAAGCAAATAAAGAAATCAATACTGATTATGGAAAATAAACTTTCAGATGATGAATAAATTTCTAAAATACAATTATTTATGAAAAATTCTCATCAAATAACAACTTAAAATTTCAAATAAATATATCATCCTCCGAATTCAATCCTTAAGATTCATGACTCAATCAAATAAAATTTTACAATGTGCATAAATAGATCTTTCAATCTCATGAGTTCACCTAGTTTTAGTTTTGATTCCATGATGTCTTTGTTTACAGGAATAGGAACCTCAAAATCTTTTTCCACTCAAATTTTCTCTCTTCTTTTTATGTATCTTTGACATTTTCTAAAATGAATACCACCTTTCTTATGGTGACAAATTTAGAATATATTGGTCACATAACCAACATAATAGAGCTCATATCTCTTTGAGTAGGAAAAAATCTTCTTGAGATAGCAGAGTTAATGTCAAAGAATCTCTCTCATGGCATGTACCCACATAGATACATACTTTTTAATTGAACTTCAACTCTTATCTTCGGTACCATTGCAAATACAATGCCAAGAAAAGGAGTTATTCTTTTCAGACTTCAACCCATGTCTTTAGGTCCCACTGCCAATTTTTCGCAGTGCCAAATAGGGGAGTCACTTTTCTTTTTGGATTTTGGATTCTTTATTCCCAAGAAATGACAAGATGGACTTTAATGATCTACTAGGTTTAATCAATTGATATCAATCCAAAAATCATACAACATATGCTCGTTTTATTTAAAGGAGTTATTTCTCTTTCAAATTTCATTCATTAAACAACATATTTACCCAAAACTTCATGTATTAATCAATGGAAAATTTCAACAGATAAATTATATCAAAGAAATAAATTCAGCATATTAGGTCTATTTCCTATTCTCAAGTATTGTCATGTACAGTAATTTATCATCAAGAAAAATTTTGGCATGATAACAACAGTATTTTCATGATTAGAACAAACCACACAGGCATTTATCACATCATTACTAAATCAAAATTAAAAATCTGTTGGTGTATATGCCCTTGGACCCGTTGTTGGTCAAGATTGTACTACTTGATATTGATATTTATATATCATTCTGACATTGTCGTTATTATGCTATGTTTACATCTGCGATTATGTACATTGTAACATCCCACATTCTTAACCCCAAACAAATGGCACAATTCACAAATGATACAGGATGTTTCATATAAGATCGATCATATGCTAGGTAAAACCGAGTTCAAGAAAACACGATCTGAAAAATTTCCATAAATCCATACACACAAATTCACAAAACTCAAATCTCATAAGGGTACCTGCCACCACGCAATCCTTGCACTAGACATATGCAAGGCAACAGTTATATCAAAACCGATTCAAATTCATAAAATCCATAAAGGTACCTGCCACCAGGCAATACTTGCACTAGACATATGCAAGTTACAGGGTATATCAAAACCGATTGCACAGAATATACAACAAGCCGAAATTCAAAACAAAATCACAAAATCGATTTTATAAACTCATACCAAACACCGAAACCAGGCTGAAGCCCGCGGTGACACAAAAATCAAACTCATAAGACTGCCATAACCGGCAACATAATTCACATAGTTCACATAGTCTCATGATTCACATAGTTCATATAGTTTATGTTAAGGCCACAACCGGCCCCAAGAATTAAGCATAAAAATTCTTAAAACAGCAAACAGCATAATTATCCACGCCAATGCACTCAAGACATGCGCCCCTGCTCTATGCCTGAAAATAGTGAGGGGTGAGCTACACAGCCCAGTGAGTGGATAGTCTAAATCGACCATCCATAACATACATTCAAAAATATAGGCAGATTATTTTTAAAAATATTTAACAGAACATTATGCCAACATATAACAAAATAAAGAAACAGAAGTCATATAGACAGTTAAATGTACACACTAGTATATAACAAATTCAGGTTCTAGAGTTTTACTCTAACCCAATTAAACACATATATTCTAAACCAACTAAACACACCATACTTAATTAACCTAGTTGTCCAGCATATTCAGTAGTGACCAATATGGTCTAACCCGGCTTGGCCAAAGCACTGGGAGCTGCAAAATCTCGTGCAACACATAAACATGGATAGTGAGTAGAATCAAGAGGTGGCCCCCGTCAGGTCACGACGTGGCACTTTGCTCTATCACCCCATAACACATCAGAGTGATGACATCAAGAGGTGGCCCCTGTCTGATCAAGACATGGCACTTTGTGTCTTATATCACCCCGTCACATAAAAGAGTAATGACATCAAGAGGTGGCCCCTGTCTGATCAAGACATGGCACTTTGCGTCTTATATTACCCCATCACATAAAAGAGTAATGACATCAAGAGGTGGCCCCTGTCTGACCAAGACATGGCACTTTGCGTCAAAACCCGTTCTCCCAAAAGGTTCCTACTGGACAACAGACATATCTTATTTCATATTTCACAAAGGTGAACATATTTCACAAAGGTGGACTCCTAAGTGTCAACTAGACTCTAGGATAGTCATCACAAAAATCATATCGGGCAGGCTGAACGTCAACCCCCATCACAATAATCATACTAGGCAGGCTGAACATCAACCTCCTCACATATCACAATACAGGGCTGAAATTCAAACCCTTAACATAACACATAAGGACTATCCCCTTGAGTTCATAGTTACACCTAGCCTTAGTCCTAACCATCACATAATCACATAATTTTCCAAATTCACATAATCACACATATTGTTCAAAATTCACAAGATCACACATATTGTTCAAAATTATATAACATAACACATAATATTTTATATTCGAATATCACCGAATATAGTGTAGTCCTTAAATTTCATGCTGATTAGTTTAATCAAACCTTGCTATGTTGTCACTCAAGTTTCTCAAATACAGATACTTAGCCATAAATATAACACCATAATTATTTAACATATTACACACACCAAGGAACAGTCATCTCAAGCATCCATAAAATCAACTTAAAATTTAAAACAAGTATTCATATAAATTACTTTACAAATTACCACATGTAACATATTAACTACAAACACCAAAATTCGGTTTTCATAGACAATTATCAAGGTCATCAAGGTTTCGGTTTTCATGTTAACTACAAACCTAAATTTCGGTTTTCATAAACAATTATCAAGAACATCAAGATTTCGGTTTTCATGTTACTACAAACATCATTGATTTAATGTTACCAAAATTGATTTCGGTTTAACTATAATTAACAAGAATTTCATACCCAAAATTCAATGATTTAATGCTACCAAAATTCCTATAAAAATACCTTAAATTCCATGCAAATTTTCGGTTAAATAATCATCATATAATCGCCTTTGAAAAATTCGGTTTTCATGAGATATTCAACTTTACAAAATTCGGTTTTCATCATAGTGAAGTCTTGAATTTCGGTTTTAGCATGGTAAGATTTCCAACAAGCGAATATATCATCTAACTCATCAATTAACACAAACAAATAGATAGAAATCAATTAGACAACCCACTCACCTCTTAACCGAGAACACAAGGTGAAAAACCCTTCCAAAAATTCGTCTAAGCCTTTGAAAGATGCTACCAAACACCAAGGAATAATTCGCCAAAGGAAAAGAGATGGAGAAATCACCAAAATCGCCTCAAGAACTCTTCAAGAATCGCCTAAGTTCCTCAAGAAGTCGCCAAGTTCTTCAAGCCGTCGCCAATCTCTTCAAGCCGTCGCCCAAGATTTCTCCAAGCCAAAAAAAATCGCCAAAACTCTACCCTAACCGAAATATCAATTTGAATTTTCGGTTTTAACTCTTAACCCATTAACCCATTAATTCAAATAGGGTTTAACCATTTAACTAACTAAATTTGAATTTTAAACCCAATAACCCATGGTTTAAGTGACAATCCAATAAGAACTTAAATTAACATCCACTTAATGAATTCACTTAAACGCAAATCCAATAAGGATGTAATTAATATCCAATAAGGATTTAATTAACCAATAACTCCAATTAATTAACAATTAATTAACTTACAATTTACAACCCATAAATCCTAATTAATTTATCATGAACAACCAATAATAATTCATCATAAATTAACAGCCAATAATCAAATAAATAATCTCTAATTAATTTACAATAAATTAACAACCAATAAACTCAAATCAAATAATTACAAATTAACAATCAATAAGCCAGTTAATTAGCATCCAATAATTTTATTTAAATCATAATAAAATATCACAGCTAATGATTTTATTTAAATCTAAATAATGCTTACCAGGACTTAAGATCCTTGGATCTTACATACATGGATAATAATGTCCCTGGAGACAGATTGTATCTGTGCTCAAATGGTGTGTCCCCGGTCGAATACATGAGTGGATAAGGGACAGCTCTGGTACATGTGAGACTAGTATATGGGCTGGTTACGCACGGGGTGCTAACGCAGGCATATGGGTATATCAGTGGTGGATATACTGGACCGACCCGCTGTGAGGCTTTAACTTGGTGTCATGAGTTAAGCTCACATGTGACAGGAGATGCATTGATCTCTCGACTTGAGGTCATTGACTCTTCTATATGGTTAGGGACATGCTTTGATACAACCTAATGCCTCGCCGTAGCAAGGAGGTCATAACGGTTGTCATTGGGTATGTCACGACCCATATGAGAAGAACAGATATAGGATTTGCCCCTTCCTACGGGAAGCTTGATATCCACGGGGCCCCCCCTATGGTTGCATGACTGAGAGTGTATGGCCATACCCAGGTGAAAGCCTGATCTAGTCATGACCATGAGATTGGATGAAAACTGTAGGAACCCCTAATAAAGGGGGGAAACCCTATACATGCGCATCTAGCATGCAATGCGGAAAAAGGGCTTCTAAAGATCGCATATGAACTATATAATCAACTTAAACTAACTTAAGATCATGATATGATCTTACCATTGCCATGGATGGAAGGCGGCTTGGAAGAAGAAAACAAGGTTGATCTCCTCCAAAAGGTGCGCACACAAGAAGACAAAGACTACTCCCTTCTCAACTTTGTGCTAGCAAAAGCTCCAAGGGGTCTTATCGCATGAAGGAGATGATGAACTCTTGGCCGATCTTTCTTCTCGTCACTTTCACCACACAAGAAAGTGTGTGTCGTCGAGAGCAAGATGATGGAGAGGAGCGTTAGCCAAACTTGTGATCGAATGTGGAGACATTCATCACAATTGTCAAACCGAAATGCCATAAATGGCAAGTCATCAAAGCTTGCGTTATGCGTTCACATGAAGTGAACCAAACGCATAGCTCTCCTCTCACATGAACCAAGCGCTCACATGTGAGCCGGTTCAATTCAATTGGTCCAATGACCAAACCAAATCAGCCCAATAATCGGTTCAGACCAAATTAAACCCTAAGGTTCAAAATCTGACCGTTCATCCTTTTAATGCTCTTGATCTCTTCGATCTAGCATCCACACTCTCGATCTAAGCTTACCGATCTCAAGCCCTAATCAATCAAACATGATCAGACAGGATCTCACTTACAATCAGAGTTTAATCTCCTTTAAAACGAACTCGAACAATTCAGTCCACACGATCTGACTTAAGTAGCCATATCATCAAATTGTGCGACCCTAAGGGTTTCCTTTAAATGTCGGTAACGATAACTTACGTTATCACGATCAGCGAGGGGTATCTAGCAACACATCACTGTCTCCCGATATAAAGGAAAGAGTCTTCCAAGACTCCACCCAACCACAGCATAAGTGTGAATCAACTCACTAGGCATGCATGATTCCTTTGCCACTGGATGTTCTTATTGGACAAGCATGTCAAGCCTGTAACTCCAATACGATGAGCATGATTAGATCAGATGCACATAGTCATCTGGGTATGGCCATACACTTCCTCAATCATCTCATATAGGGGGGCCCTTTAGAACATCACACTCCTTAAACAAGGAGACGGCAATCCTTTATCTATCACAAGTGCCCTAACCTGACTCAAGCTCACCATCCAAGATAGTCTATAATCATTATGTTTCAAATGATATTGAACTACCTCAAAACAATGACAATCATCATTTAGAAACATAAGTGATCTCAAGTCAAAGGACATGTGCCACTTAGTGCTTACAAGGATCATTCACATTGTGACAAGCAATGGAATATCCGAGTAGGGTCTGTCCAGTACATCCAATGTACCCATGAGTCTACATCTTATTCCATGCTCGAAGCATCCTATAAGATTAGCACTCATATCAGTCTCAATCATATCAAGGCTGTCTCATGTTCACCAAGATATCTCGACTAAGGACATATAGCCTGTCAGCCTAGCTGAACAGCTTTGAGACATTATTCAGAAGTACACTTATTACAGCAGACAAGGTAACAACCTGAATAATAACCATGCCTTTATAAACTTAAGAGTTTATTACATGATACTTATACAATCCCAAGGCCTCAAACATTAGCCTTAAGGGCATACCCCAACAATCTCCCACTTGCACTTAATCTAATGGTTGAGAAATCTCAAACCCATATTATTACAGTGCTTCTCATGCTTCTGCTGCGCCAGAGGCTTGGTAAGTGGGTCTGCCAGATTGTCATCTGTATGAACCTTGCATATTTTGATCTCGCCACGATCAATGATCTCCCGGATCAAGTGAAACCGTCTCTGTATGTGCTTGGACTTCTGGTGCGACCGCGGTTCCTTTGCTTGTGCAATTGCTCGAGTGTTATCACAGAAGATAACCAAAGGATCAGCACTCGAAGGAACGACACCAAGTTCTCTCACGAACTTACGAATCCACACTGCCTCCTTAGATGCTTCCGAGGCTGCAACATACTCGGCTTCTGTTGTGGAATCAGCAACAGTTGACTGTTTGAAACTCTTCCACACCACTGCTCCACCATTCAAGCTAAAAATATAGCCTGACTGCGATCGGAAATCATCCTGGTCCGACTGGAACGAAGCGTCAGTATATCCCTCTATACTGAGTTCTTCCTGACCACCATATATCAAGAACATATCTTTGGTCCTCCGCAGATATTTTAAAATGTTCTTGACCGCAATCCAGTGCGCCAATCCTGGATTACTTTGGAATCGACTGGTCACGCTTAACCCGTAAGCGACGTCTGGGCGAGTACACAACATCGCATACATAATGGACCCAATAGCCGAAGCATAAGGCGTATTGTCCATTTCATCTTTCTCAGTCTGTGTTTGTGGACACTGACTCTTCGAAAGATTCAGACCATGTCTGACTGGAAGATATCCACGTTTAGAATTCTCTAAATGGAATCTCTCCAGGACCTTATCGATGTAAGTACTCTGGCACAGCCCGAGAAGCCTCTTAGATCTATCCCGGTAGATCTTCACACCTAGTACATAGGCTGCTTCTCCTAGATCTTTCATCTGAAAACATTTTCCTAACCATGCCTTAACAGCATGCAGTTCAGGAATATCATTTCCAATGATTAAGATATCATCGACGTAGAGGATTAGGAATGTAATTACGCTCCCACTAAACCTCTTATATACACACGGGTCATCCTCGTTCTTGATGAAACCAAACTCAGAGATTGATTCATCAAAACGAATGTTCCAGCTTCTTGATGCTTGTTTCAGCCCATAAATGGACTTCTTTAACTTGCATATTTTATGACGATCTGATGGATTAGTGAAACCTTCCGGTTGTGTCATATACACATCCTCGTCCAGATTTCCATTGAGGAAAGCTGTTTTCACATCCATCTGCCAGATCTCATAATCGTAATATGCTGCTATCGCGAAAAGAATCCGAATAGACTTAAACATGGCTACAGGTGAGAAAGTTTCATCATAATCTAACCCGTAGATTTGTTTGAAACCTTTCGCAACTAGCCTGCCCTTATAGGTAACCACGTTACCATCCATGTCAATCTTCTTCTTGAAGATCCATTTACAGCCTATAGGGATTACTCCCGGAGGCGGATCAACCAAATCCCAGACTTGGTTATCTGACATGGAGTCCATCTCGGCTCGCATAGCATCAAGCCATCTAGCTGACTCCGGTCCACTGACCGCATCCGCATAAGTTAGGGGTTCATCATTTTCAATGATATAGACTCCGTCATAGCGCTCAGGCTGTCGACGGATCCTTCCCGATCTTCGCGGTTCCCGTGTTATTTGAGCCTCAGGTTGTTCAGTAACCTGTTCTACTGGCTCAGGCTCATCCAACTGTGCTTGACTACTTTGTCCTTTCTCTGGATTCTCATCCAGCTTTATTTCTCTCCCACTGGCCTCTTGCAGAAGAAATTCCTTCTCAAGAAATATGGCCGTCCGAGCAACAAACACCTTGTTCTCTTTGGGATCGTAGAAATAATAACCCTTCGTTTCCTTAGGGTAACCGACAAAGATGCATTTGTCAGATCTGCTCTCTAGTTTCCCAGAGGCGAGCTTTTTGACATAAGCCTCGCAACCCCAGATCCTGATAAATGTCAAGCTAGGCTATTTCCCATACCATAACTCATATGGCGTCTTTGAAACTGCCTTGGATGGCACTCGGTTTAGTACCTTTGCAGCTGTTTCCAGTGCAAAACCCCAAAAGGAATATGGAAGAGTAGCCTGACTCATCATAGAACGAACCATATCAAGTAACGTTCTATTTCTCCTCTCGGACACACCATTCCACTGCGGTGTTCCTGGCGGAGTGAGCTGTGAGATAATCCCACACTCCTTCAGATAGTCAGTAAACGTATGACTCAGGTATTCTCCACCTCGATCAGAACGAAGTGCCTTGATATTTCGGCCTAACTGATTTTGTACTTCATTTTTGAACTCTTTGAACTTGTCAAAAGATTCACTTTTATGTCTCATTAAATAGACATATCCATACCTACTGAAATCATCAGTAAAGGTAATGAAGTACTGATAGCCACCTCTGGCATGTTTACTAAATGGCCCACACACATCACTGTGTATAAGGTCCAGTAAACCTGAAGTCCTTTGACCTTTGTGAGGAAAAGGTGACTTCGTCATTTTACCCATCAAACAAGCTTTGCATGTATCAATCTCCTCATAGGAGAAAGATCCCAGCAGTCCATGATCATGCAACCGCTTAATGCGCTTCTCGTTTATATGGCCTAAACGACTATGCCATAACAAGGTGCTGTCATCAGCATACTTGGCTTTCTTATTATCAATTTTTGTATAGAATTTTCCATGTCCAACATGTATAACCCATTGTTAATTGAACCAGTTGCATACACAATATTATCTAGAGATAAAACACACTTTGAAATATTGCATTCAAAGGCAAATCCTTTCCTGACAAGAGCAGGAATAGAGATAATATTCTTTGTGATACTTGGTACAAAATAACAATTGTTTAATTCTAATACAATGCCAGATGGTAAAGTAATGAAATAGTCTCCTACAGCAACAGCAGCAACCCGTGCCCCGTTTCCAACTCGTAGGTCTACCTCATGCTGTCCCACCTGCCTTCTTCTCTTGAGTTCCTGCACATTTGAACAAATGTGAACTCCACATGCAGTGTCCAACACCCATGATATAGTAGAAGAAGATAACATGACCTCAGTCATATATATACCTGAGCCAGAAGCGATGCTTCCCCTCTTATCTCCTTGGAGCGCTTTACAGTCCTTTTTCCAGTGACCCAGCTGGCCACAGTGGAAACACCTGTTATCCTTCGACCGCTTCACCTTCTGTTTCAGGGCCTTACTGTAGTTCTTGACAGGGGCCTTGCCCTTCTTCCCCTTCTTCTTGTTCCTAGAAGGAACCATCAAGACAGAGGTTGAAGGCTTACCCTTCAGAGTTTCCTCAGTAGTCAAGAGCATATTCAGCAGCTCTGCCGGCGTACAATCGATTTTGTTCATATTAAAGTTAATGATGAACGCATCGAAAGAAGGCGGGAGAGACTGCAGAATAATATCCACAGCAAGCTCCTGGTTGATGGTATGCCCCAGTTTCTCCAGAGCCTCCTTGTGCTCAATCATCTTGAGCACGTGAGCTCCCACTGGGCTCCCCTCAGCCAGTTTGCTCTGAAAGAAGAGCTTCGTCAGATTATAGCGCTCAGTCCTCGCCTGTGCAGCATACAGCATCTTGAGGTTCGCTATAATCTCTATAGCCGACATATCCTCATGCTGACACTGCAGCGGTGGCGTCATAGACGCTAGCATCAGGCAAGCGACATCAATGCTATCATTGACGTGCTTTTCGTAGGCATCCCGAACCGCCCTTGCGGCGTTCGGAGCGGGCTGCGGCGGTATCGCCGTCTCGAGGACATACAGTTTCCTCTCTGCCTTAAGAACGATCTTAAGGTGTCCAAACCAGTCAGAGAAGTTCGGCCCAGCAAACTTCTCCCTTTCCAGTAGGGATCGCACATTGAAGCTCATGGTGTTCGTTGCTGCAGGAATCTACAACAAGCAAGAACAGCAAGGTCAGTATCAATGTTCAGAATCAATCCAGGACTTAAGAAAGATTCTTTTCTCACTATTTTGTCTGACTGAAAAATCCAGTAAACAGTCCGAAAGAGTAATACTCTTTTAGTGAGATGGGATCCAGATTTCATACTTGGTCTCCGCGTCCCGCTCAGGCGAGATAAGTTGCACAGAGATGACAAGCACTAATTTCTGGTAGGCTGTCCCAGCCAATCGCCAACTCGTGCGATTCCCCTTCATCTTGGCAATCCAGCAGACTGTGCCAACTGAGTTGGTACAACACAGTCTCTGATCCCAGAGATGGCTGCCTCCATGTGCTACCATATGCGCCACATATGTAGCCTACATGGTCAAGCTGACCTGACCTACTCCCTGGACCACCACGTGCTATGCTGAGCAACGAGAGGGGATAAATCCCAACTCTGTAACACGCAGGTGAAATCCAGCACCGTCTGAAGATAGATGGACGTGCCCACTGAGTGGGTTCAACACGGCTCCAACGATAATCAGAAAGGTGAGGTTTCGCGTCAGAAGGCTTATCGAGCTTGATATGTTAGCGTTGGATTTTAACGGTCTTTTATCTTCTTACTATCAGGCATATCCTATGGCTATAGTAGAAGATAAACTTAAACATGCAATTCTAATTATTAGCAATAAGTAGAAAGCATGATCTTATGTGGTAAAAGCCCATGAACCCTAGTAAGACCTTAATTTTACTTAAGTCTTCACTCGAGCTCCTTGGCATCTCATATGGTCCAACCTAGGGCCCTAGCGCCAAGAGCACCTCAGGTGCACCACCAGGTGAATGCCCCTCTTGGATGTGTGCTTTTGTGCTCTTGTCTAATCAAAGTACATTTGATCTATCTAGACAAGGTTGACTCGCAGGTCAACAACATATTATAAATTAAGTACAATGTGATTCGCAGATCACAAATTAATTTACAATTTTTTTAAATCCAGGCACGCAGGCCCCAGCACAGCATACAAATGGGCAACCCACATAAGACTAAATAAACAAGCATATGGTTCAATCAACATGTGATCCAATCAAGAAATTAAAATTTTGAAAAAACCCCATGGCATCAATTTTAATTTCCTTATGAGCCCTACAACCTTACAATGGTCCATTGATGGGGATCCACTCATCCATCTAGTTAGATCTTTTGCCCTTGCATGCACCGAGTCCTAACTGACCCGTGTTGACCTGATGGTCAACCATGCATGCGTCAAGGGCTGAACCACCCTCATGAGTTTTGGCAAGCGGGTGTGACCCCGGGCCTAACTCAAGTATGTTCAGTAATTGTCTCAACCAGACCTCGCTACACGCCTTTGATGCAGTCAACCTATAGCCACCTCGTGCTTGCGCACAGGTGCTATCTGGTCGACCCATCTAGGCTGTCAGATGGTCTGATCAGACTAGCTTGATCTATACTAGATGATGCCTTCAACCCCATCAACCCATTTAAGGATTTAATGTAGTGGCACCTTAGATCTAATCAACCGCGCAAGATGTAAGTTTTGTAAAACACTTAGAGCATGCGCAAACATACAAACAAAGTTGATAACCCTTAGATCTAAGGGGGTCCCCTTCAAGGGGGAGCGCAAACTTTAGGGGGTCCCCTTCAAGGGGGAGCGCATACATAGCCCATGATACAAGCGCAATCTACATGTTAGCATGATACAAGCGCAATCTACATGTACATGTAACCATGCATCATGAAAACAAAGCATCAAGTAAGCGCAAGAAGCATGGATCACAAACACTTCTAGCAATCATATAGATCATATGGAGAGCCTAGCTCTGATACCAGTTGTAGGAACCCCTAATAAAGGGGGGAAACCCTATACATGCGCATCTAGCATGCAATGCGGAAAAAGGGCTTCTAAAGATCGCATATGAACTATATAATCAACTTAAACTAACTTAAGATCATGATATGATCTTACCATTGCCATGGATGGAAGGCGGCTTGGAAGAAGAAAACAAGGTTGATCTCCTCCAAAAGGTGCGCACACAAGAAGACAAAGACTACTCCCTTCTCAACTTTGTGCTAGCAAAAGCTCCAAGGGGTCTTATCGCATGAAGGAGATGATGAACTCTTGGCCGATCTTTCTTCTCGTCACTTTCACCACACAAGAAAGTGTGTGTCGTCGAGAGCAAGATGATGGAGAGGAGCGTTAGCCAAACTTGTGATCGAATGTGGAGACATTCATCACAATTGTCAAACCGAAATGCCATAAATGGCAAGTCATCAAAGCTTGCGTTATGCGTTCACATGAAGTGAACCAAACGCATAGCTCTCCTCTCACATGAACCAAGCGCTCACATGTGAGCCGGTTCAATTCAATTGGTCCAATGACCAAACCAAATCAGCCCAATAATCGGTTCAGACCAAATTAAACCCTAAGGTTCAAAATCTGACCGTTCATCCTTTTAATGCTCTTGATCTCTTCGATCTAGCATCCACACTCTCGATCTAAGCTTACCGATCTCAAGCCCTAATCAATCAAACATGATCAGACTGGATCTCACTTACAATCAGAGTTTAATCTCCTTTAAAACGAACTCGAACAATTCAGTCCACACGATCTGACTTAAGTAGCCATATCATCAAATTGTGCGACCCTAAGGGTTTCCTTTAAATGTCGGTAACGATAACTTACGTTATCACGATCAGCGAGGGGTATCTAGCAACACATCACTGTCTCCCGATATAAAGGAAAGAGTCTTCCAAGACTCCACCCAACCACAGCATAAGTGTGAATCAACTCACTAGGCATGCATGATTCCTTTGCCACTGGATGTTCTTATTGGACAAGCATGTCAAGCCTGTAACTCCAATACGATGAGCATGATTAGATCAGATGCACATAGTCATCTAGGTATGGCCATACACTTCCTCAATCATCTCATATAGGGGGGCCCTTTAGAACATCACACTCCTTAAACAAGGAGACGGCAATCCTTTATCTATCACAAGTGCCCTAACCTGACTCAAGCTCACCATCCAAGATAGTCTATAATCATTATGTTTCAAATGATATTGAACTACCTCAAAACAATGACAATCATCATTTAGAAACATAAGTGATCTCAAGTCAAAGGACATGTGCCACTTAGTGCTTACAAGGATCATTCACATTGTGACAAGCAATGGAATATCCGAGTAGGGTCTGTCCAGTACATCCAATGTACCCATGAGTCTACATCTTATTCCATGCTCGAAGCATCCTATAAGATTAGCACTCATATCAGTCTCAATCATATCAAGGCTGTCTCATGTTCACCAAGATATCTCGACTAAGGACATATAGCCTGTCAGCCTAGCTGAACAGCTTTGAGACATTATTCAGAAGTACACTTATTACAGCAGACAAGGTAACAACCTGAATAATAACCATGCCTTTATAAACTTAAGAGTTTATTACATGATACTTATACAATCCCAAGGCCTCAAACATTAGCCTTAAGGGCATACCCCAACAAAAACAAAGTGGTGACACACTTTGTCCAATATGATATCAGTTCGGCAAAGAGACTGTAATGCATCGTTACCTTGTTGCGATGATGGGGATGTCGATGTTGATATCCATTCCGATGACTTGGGTAGCAGCGATGCACTGCTAGGTGCCAATCATTGCTTGTGATGACTCGGTTCATCACTGCCAACGTCTGAGGAACCTACAGGGTCGCACAACTTGAAACTCGGGTTCTCGTATTGATCGGGTAGCCTATTGATTGAGTTATTGGATAACTCAGATCTGTTTGGGAGAATCCATCAGCACCACTATGCTTGATGAGATGAAAGGAATCATTTGGAGCTAACTTGTTTTTTTGGGCCTAGTAGGCCAAATGGGCCCAATAGACCAAGTTGGGCTAATAGGCCAAATGGGCTCAATGAGCCATTTGGGCCAAATGGGCCAAGTGGGATGGGCGCAAGTCACTTGGAGTGAGCTTGGCGCAATTCCATCAATTGGACAAGACCAAGTTGGACTTCTCACTTAAAGAGAGAAGCTTGGAGCTTCTCACTTGGAATGGGTGAATGAACTTGGGCGCATGGGACTTGGAGTGGGCGAAATGGGTTTTACCTCTTGAAGAGGTGTGTCTCTTCATGAAGAGGTGTGCCTCTTCACTTGTGAAGAGGTGCACCTATTCATGGGTATATAAACCCCCTTCCTCCCCCCCTTGTCGCCTCTAGCACTTGCCCCCTTGTCGCCACTCTTGAGATATCCAGCCATTGAGAGAGTTGGACTCTCCTCCTTGCTTGGTTCAGTTCTTGCAAGCTCCTTGTCGCCCTCCTCCCCAAAGTTGGACTTTGGCTTAGGTTGATTCCTGTTCGGATCGTGGTGGAGTGCTTCAAGAGTTGGACTCCGACGAAGCTCCACCTCCTCTACTTGGCATCTCCTCTGGAGTTGTTGCAAGTGATTGAGGAAGACTCCCAAAGGCGTGGATCTTCTTCCTGAGGCTAGCACCGGGCGTGGAAGAAGAGGACTCGAGGTTCGGCTGTGTGCGAGACTGAAGAGGGCGCACACTTGGGCGCCTGCATCGCATCTCTTGATTTGCATCAAGGTATCATCTCCTAATCACCGTGTCGATTCCCTCGCAAGACTAGATCTTCTGGGTTTTTGGGACTGGCCTGTTTCGGGGATTGGTTCCGCTGTGCTTGTCTGTAAAAATTTAAAATCCCCGGGGTTTCCCAACAAAATCATCATTGCGTTAACCAAGTCATGCACCATACCAATCACAAAGTATCGATCCCAAATATCAAAACATCACATACAACCAAATCGAATGAATATCAGAAATTCATACTCAGAATATATCAATACAATCCAATTGAATCATGAGAGAGTCAAACAAAGGCAAGGTAAGATAGCATCGGCGAAGACAAGATGTTTAAAGGATTTATCCTTCCATATAAACACATGAATCATCAGAAAAATATAAAAGATGAAATGCAAATAAGTAGGAAAAAGATACTCACAGAGCTGTACTCGTCCATGTCAGATCCAATCTCTTCCGTGTCCTCGGGTCCGAATCAATTTTTTTTGATGAAAAATTATGGTACCGTGAAAAGAATTATGGTACTACCGTAATATGAGCTAAATCTCAGAAACTTTTTATATGAAAATTTTACGAAATTACGACCCATAAAATTCATCACGGTAGTGCCATAATTTTGTACCAAACTCAATTTTACCTGCAAGAAGAGAAGAAAAATTAACTCTAAAAATAAACTAAAGTTAAAAGAAACTAAGCTAAGTAAGAGTGCTTGGGTTGCCTCCCAAGAAGCTCTAATTTAAAGGTTATTAGTTTGACCATTCTGCACTCAGATTTGATCGTGGTGGTGCCTTCAGTCGCCATTCTGATTTCTCTTTGTTTTGTTCAATGCCTCTGACAACATAAGGCTCATTCAAGAAACAGTGTCCAACTTTTCCCAAGAACCTTTTTCCTTTCTTAAACAGTTTCAGTCTTTCTCTTTTTCTCTGTCTCTTTTTCTTTCTCTTTTCTGAAATTCAATCAGTTTTCTCCTGAAATCCTCTACTCACACACTCAGAAAAAGTGTCAATTTCAATATTAGAGGGTTCATCAAATAAATTATGCATATCACTAACAACATAATCTATTATATCGATACTACAATATGATCCTGAATGTGATGCTTTTTTCAATGAATCTGTTAAATCAAACTCTATTATATTTTCACAAATATCAAATGTGAGTTTTCCTTTCCTAACATCAATGACTGCTCCAGCTGTGGCTAAAAAGGGTCTACCAAGAATGATTGGATTTTTGGAACTTTCTTCCATTTCAAGAACTACAAAATCTGCTGGTATGAAATACTTACCTATTTGAACTGGAACATTTTCTAAAATACCAACTGGATACTTTACCGATGAATCAGCGAGCTGCAAAGATATTGAAGTTAGTTTAAGCTCTCCCATGTCCAATTTCCTGCAAATAGATAAAAACATTAGACTTACACTAGCACACCCAGATCACATAAGGCTCGGTCAAAAGCCACACTCCCAATTGAACAAGGTATAGAGAAACTACCTGGATCATTTAATTTCGGTGGCAACTTATTCTGGATAATATCACTACACTCTTCAGTTAAAGCCACAGTACCATAGTCCTCTATCTTTCTCTTATTAGACAAATTTTCTTTCAAAAATTTAGCATACGAAGGCATTTGAGATAAAGCTTCAGTGAATGGAATATTAATGTAAAACTTTTTTAAGACATCAAGAAATTTCTCAAATTGCTTATCTAACTTGGCTTGCACAATCCTCTGGGGAAAAGGTATAGGTGGCCTATATGGTGCAGGTGAACTTGGCCTAGGAAGATCTGGTTGACATGGCTTATCACCTTTAGGTTCATCACCCTTATGAGGTGGCAAACTAGTTTGGGACTGCTCATGCACAGGAGATTTTTCCAAATATAATTCATTGTTATGTTCAATCTCAGGCTCTTTTTCATTATCCTCAACTCTCCCTTTAGGTTCATCTAATTACCTCCCACTCCTAGTAATGATAGCATTATAGTACTCCCTAGGGTTTGGTTCAGGTTTAGCAGACAATTTCCCTGGGGGTCTATAAAAAAGTACTAACTTGTTGTGCTATTTGTGTTTCTAAAATCTTATTATGTGCAACAACACCATCCAATCTAGAGTTAATTTGCTTAAGGCTCTCTGTAACCTCTTCATTTTGTCTCATCTAGGCACCCATGAAATTTTCAAACATGTCCTCTAAGCTAGATTTTTGGGGTTGACTCTGATTTTGTTGTCTCTGTTGGTACCCTCTATTCTCACCTTGCCCCTCAGTGTTATTATTATTTTTTCAAGACAAATTTGGGTGATTTCTCCATCCAGGGTTGTAGGTACTAGAGTAGGGATCATTGTTTCTACCTTGATTATACCCCCCTAACAACATTAACTTACTTAGAACCCTGATGAGTAATAATTTTACACTCCTTAGAATAATGCCCAGAATTTCCACAAATATCACACACAACAGAAGATAAAACTACAGTAGTTTGCATTTGAAAAGAATCAAATCTGTTGCACAAATAATCTACCTTTTCAGCTAAAGTGCGCCAGTTATCACTTTCATTTTTACCATGAGGAGGTCGATACAGCACTCCTCTCTCAGTAGTCCACTGGTTGTGATTCAAAGCCATCTCTTCAATCAGTGTGTAGGCATCTTCAATTGTTTTCTTCATCAGTGCTCCTCCTGCAGCAGCATCAATAGTTAGATGGGTATTATACAGTAAACCATTATAAAAAGTTTGAATTAAAACCCAATCTTCTAATCCATGGTGAGGGCACTTCCGTTGTAACTCATTGAAGCGCTCCCATGCTTCACTAAGTGATTCGCCATCCCTCTGTGCAAATCCCGTGATCTGATTTCTGAACTAAATCATCTTACTGGGTGGAAAGTACTTCAGCAAGAAAGCATTTGACAGTTGTTCCCAAGTGGTGAATGTTCCAGTCGGATGAGAATGTAGCCAGGCTTTTGCTCGGTCCCTAAGGGAAAAAGGAAACAATCTCACTTTAAGAGCATCATCAGATACACCATTAATTTTTATAGTATCACAAAATTCAAGAAAAAGAGATAAGTGTTGATTAGGATCCTCTAGTGGAGATCCTCCAAATTGGTTATGCTGGATCATTAATAGGAAAGCTGGTTTAATCTCAAAATTATTTGTGTCAATTGTTGGCCTAGTTATACTGGAGCGAATTCCCTGTGCATTCGGGGCTGCATAATATCTAAGTGTTCTCCTTTCAGCCATGATTGATTCTTCTTCTTCTCTATCCTCTGCAAATCTAAGTTTCCTGCGCAACCTAAAAGTTTTATTAATTTCAGGATCAAAAGGGACTAATGATCCTGACCTAAGATTCCTGCGCATGCACAAGTAGATAGATCCAATAACTCAAAATAAGCAGAAAAAGAATAGAAAATAGTAAATAAAACAAAACCTAGTCTAGCAATACTTTCAATATTTTCAATATTGACAAAAACCAAGGTCCCCAGCAACGGTGCCAAAAACTTGTTATATTCCGCAAGTGCACGGATACTCGAAGTAATAATTAAGATATTGAACCATAGAGACCTCGTTTGCTAAGTATCGAATAATCAATTTCTTTCTAGCTAGGCAATCGAAAATGTAAAAGCATAGTATCGGAAGTTACACGAAAAAATCAGAGAGAGAAACTAGGAGTAGGGTTTCATCCGCCTTAATTTCCATGACTAGATATGAATAGATGTTCGTCAATCAAATTTTATTATGATAAAGACATAATTTACTTCATAAAGAAATCATCTCGCTCTTGCGCAGACAATTTACAAAGAACTAATCCTCACTCTCATGCAGGATTTATTCAATGTTAGATATAAGTAAATCATTGACAAAGGACTTCAAGGATCACTCTCATGCATCCAAATTCTAAGTCAATCATCTCAAGTAAAAACTACATATTTTCATACTATAATTTTCACAGGTTCTACTTGTGGTTCTCTAATGATCCGATACTTGATCTCTCACAATATCATCATGTTTATTTCAATAACTCAATCCTAAGTACAGATTATTAGCATGGAAATATACTTCTAAAATCGAGAAATAAGAACAGACCTAATTTCTTACGATGAGTTCCTAACGTTCAATTTTAGGGTTCCAAGTTTTCACTGTTGGTGTATATGCCCTGAAGACCAATGTATGGACATGGTCAGGGATTATTTGAATGTACTTTGATAGAACTATTACTCTTTATATAGGCATGGTCGTTATTATGCAGACTTCTCTACCTGCGTTGATGTATTGAGTTGCATAAATAATGTCCCAGGAGTTTGGATTGGATCCATTCTCATAAGCTATCCCCAGACAAGGTACCATAGCAGATATGGGACAGCTTTGGTACATGTGAGACTGGTGTATGGGCTGGTTAAGTGCGGGGCACAGTAACGCAGGCATACAGGTGCATTGGATGCATTGGAGTGATCCACCGTGAGGATTGACTTGTCCAGTCAACAAGTCAATCTCACATGCAAGAGGTTTGCATTGATCCTTAGACTTGAGGTATTCATGTCTAGATTTGATGATGGGTATGCTTTGATACAGTCTTACGTCTCTCCGTAATTGGGAGACCAAAACGACTGACATTGGGCATGTCATAAGTCATGTAGAGACATGGATGACCAATAGTAGGATTTGCCCCTTCCTTATTGGAAGCATGATATCCACTTGGGGCGCCCCACCTTATTGGTGCATGACAGGAATGTGTGGCCACACTTGTTGAGTCATGACCAATGCATTGGATTGATAAACTTGAGACTAATCCAATGGCAGGATATCAGTTTAGGCAAAGGGATCTATAATGCAATGGGAATCCTCGTTGCTTGTTAGGAGTTGTTGCCATAATGACTTAAGTCCTATGACATGGGTAGTAGTGATGTGTTGCTAGATACCCCTCACTACTTATGATGCTTACATCATTGCCATCGTCATATGGATCCTTCGGGGTCACACGCAATAGACTCTTGACGTTGCTTTAATCAGAAGCCTCTGGATCAAGTTATTGGATAACTTGGATCCATTTGGAAGATTTCATCAGCGCCAATGGGCCTGATGAGTTAGAAGAAAGTTATTGGAGCCAAACTTCAATTTTGGCAGGTTGACTCGATATTGACCTAGATTGGTCACATTTGGATTAAGGTTGTATTGGATAAGATCCAATGGCTTAATCAACCCATGCCATGAAGTTTGGGCTAGATCATTATCCAATGAGGCCCAATAATAGGTTATCATGAAAAGAGAATTGGCTTAAAAGGGTATAATGGGGAGAAACCCAACCCCATTGGCGCCTAGGGGCATAATGGGGTGTGGGTGGCATAAATTGCTTCCTTTGGAAGGAAGTGGCACCTCCCCCTTCATCCTTTGATGGTATCTTGCCTCTATGGTAAGTGTTGGGGCTGATATGGCTTGAGAACTTTTAGGAAAGTCCTTAGGCGCATATGGTTAGGTTGAATGAGGATTATGGCAAGGTCTTGGAGACTTTCCTTACCTCATAAACCCTACATGCACCCAATGTCTTACCCTAGCCGAATTCCTCTTACATATTGCCCCTACCCCTTTCTCCTTTAATGGTAAGAATGCTTTTGTGGCATATCTTGGGCTGATGTATTGCTTGGGGCGCAAGACAAGGTCTTGGCGCATAAGGAAGGGTTGAATGGGTTTAAAGAAATGTCTTGGAGACTTTCCTTGCCACAAACCCTTTTCATCCTAGCCATACACTTGGCATGATCCTAGCCCTTGCCCAAACCGCCTCTTGTCCTATTTATAGGACCCCTTGCTGCCCTTCTTGTGGTTGTTGTTCGAGTGGACAACATCTTGGAGGGGTGACATATCTCTTGGAGAGACTTGGAGTGCAAGGGGCGAGAGCAACATAGGCTTGGCGCAATCTTCTTCCTTGGAGCCAAAAGTTCTTCCTCTTCCTCTCTTCTTTGGCGCAAGGATTCTTTGTGCTTGGTGGCGTCTTCTTACCACAAGCCCTCATCGTTCCTTGGCCATAGGCGCACCTTGGAGGTGGCGCAAGCAAAGAAGATGAGGGAAGTCCTTGGCGGCATCTTCCCTATCCCCTCCTTAGCGCAAGTTCTCTTGAAGGTGGCGCAAGTGAGGTGAAGGCTTGATTCTCTTCCCGAGGCTAGCACCAAGCGTGGAAGGGAGCAACGATCAAGGAGTCGACGCGTGGATACTTGTAGAGGGCGAGCACTTGATCGTCTTCAACATGGCTTCGGCAACTAGACAAGCAAAAGAGGTACATCTCTAACACATCCTTGTGTCTTCTCTCTCGCATGGATCCTTGGGACCGGAATATGTTTCGGGTGTAATGCTTCCGTTGCGTCCTGGGACTGCAAAAATTTTAAATTACATCCAGTATTCCCTAACATTTACAAATCACTTTTCAGTGCATAATGTAAAAACTCTAAATCATGCTAATAAATATGAATATATGGAGAATTAAGGGAATCATCAGATAAGTAGAATTATCACAGTAAAATTATTAGGACGAAAGTAAAATTAATCTAGTCATTAGGAAATTTAAGGGATTACTCCCCCATGTCCCAAAAGAAGGTTTAAGCTAGCATGATTGAAGAATTACAATAAAACATCATTTAGAGTGATTAGAAATTGAAAGAGAAGAGTAAAAGTTACAAAACAGGGCTATAATGAAAATTATAGCCCGTAATTTTGCTCCTGGACGCGCTGAACAGTGGCGGCGCCCTTGTTTTTATTGATTTCTCCCTCGATCGATTTCCTTTCACTCTGAAACTTTTGTAATATGTTCTCCTCCTTTAGGCGAAGCTTCTTTTCAAATTTTGTGGCCGGAGGTGGTCTGTACACTGAGAACTGATGAACCCTAGGGCGGCGGCGATTCTCTGAAATTCGTTGTGAATTCGTGATAAAAATTGGTCCTTTCACTTTTGGCTCGTTCTCCTCTTTATCCTGATCATTCCCCTTTTTACGGATCTTCAATTGGTGCCCTAAAGATCGAGAAATCGTCTTTTTAAATTTCCAGCAGAAGAATCAGGAAATTGGGCCGACAATTACGGTGCCGTGAATATAATAGTGCCGTAATGTCTTCTAAAGTTACTGTAGGGAAACGGCCTGCAATTATGGCACTATAAAATTCATTACGGTAGTGCCGTAATCTTCTCGATGGTTTTTGAAAGTCTCTGTATAAAATTTGCCCGAAATTACGATACCATAAAATATATTACGGTAGTGTCGTAATTTTCCAAAAAGTTTCTGTGGGAAGCAGCCGTGAAAATCATTATGGTAGTGCCATATTTGCAGATTACGGCCGTAATATTCATTACGACACTACCGTAATTTCGTGATCCGCTAAATTGGTTCTGCTGAACCATATGCATCAGTGTTGGCTTTATCTCGAAATTGTTTGCATAAACTATCGGTCGAGCAATGCTGGAGTGCAATCCCTATATGTTCGGTGTAGTAAAGTCCTTTAGTGAACGATTTTGGTCCATTGTAGAGTTGTTTGGATGAGGTTCCTCAAGCTGTTGATCCTTGATTTTTCTTTGAGCTCAAAAAGTCCTTTCGATTTTGGGATCTTCATGTACTAGCTTTCTTGTTCTAATTTTTCTTGGCATACACAAGGTTAGCAAACCAGAGAATAGTACTAGCTTGAAGAAAGGAAGAAGACAGAAGTATTAAAAATAAAGCAAACTAAAAAACAAAAATTATCTAGTCTATCAACTCTATGGTTTAGTCGATATTGGCTACATTTCGTTCCCCGGCAATGACGCCAAAAACTTGATAGGGTGACCACAAATGCACGGTTTCTATCGAAGTAGTATAGTTATTGTCCCAAGGGAACAAGGTGTTATGTACCGACTTTTTGCATCATTGATAGATAGACAACTTAAAACAGGAATTGAATAACTACACTAGTCCAAAATTTTGAATCAAGAAATCAGCTACTAAATGAGAAATTATGGTTTAGAAAGGATCAGGACATTGGGTTTCACCTCGTTGAAGGATATAATGTAAAACATTGAACAATCGAATTAAGAAACAGTAAACCGCTCAAGGCGATCAATCCTTTCATACAGACTACCTTCTCTCGAAATGTAATCCGGTGTCTACCTAAGCTAATCTCCTACTCTCGTGGCTTATTAGCTTAGGAAAGACCCAATGGCCTCTATGACAAATCATTAATCCTCAGGTGACTTTGAACAACTCTCGTAATTTAAGTCACAAGTTTACATTGGGAAAGTCGAGTGTTACGATTCACCTCTCGTCTCTTCTTGTAACACTTAACACATATAAATGTTTGGCCAAAACATAAATACGCAATAAGCTCACCCAAATTAAATAAGTAAATTTACTAAAAATGTCACTGAGATTTATTAAAATATTTTATGGAGAGAATTTGTTCAATGGGCTATGCTCGAGTCCCGAAATAGAGTTTTACGCTAGAATATACATCGTTTCTCAATCGAAACCCTAGAAAATATATACAAAAGATGGAGAAATTACAGTTCTTGGTTAGGAGACATCAGATCTTCGGTTTTCTCTTGATAGCCCCAAAGAAAATCGACCAAACAAGCCATCGAATACAGAAATCACCCACTTTTCACCCTAGTCGCCTCTTTCCAAGAATCGAACCTCGTAACTGCCCAAAATCCTAACTTTTATACCTCAATCGAATCTGGCGGTTAGGAAGGTTGCATGGCCATGGCAAGTTCATTGAATTGCAGGTGGGTCTTCATGGCCGTGAAGAGCTCGTAAAAGTTCTCAATGAAGATCACGCCCATGCTCCAAGTCATGACAGCTTCGTCCAATTTTCTAATAAAATACGATCACGGCCGTGAACCCTGTCACGGGCTAGCCGTGATTACTTCACACAACTTTGCATTGAAGGCCGAGACGATCACGATCGTGATGTCTATCACAGCCTAGAACATTCTAAAAAATCCCAAATTTGACCTGTGACCTCCTTGTACTATGATGAATCTTCTCATAACCTGAAATCTTCAAAATCTTCACAAAAATATAAGAAAATGATATGTATTTCACAAATAATTGAAAAATAGTGAAGAATCTATACATTGAGAGAAAAGATGCTAAACTAAGACATAAAATAAGACTTAAGCCTAAAAAGATCGCATGAAAAAGACTTTAAATCCAGTAAAAATAACACTTATCAACATCTCCCCGAGTGACCTCCTCATAGGTCTTTTGCCCAATCGTGACATCCAATATGTTATTGATTTTGTTCTAAGTGCTACTCTTACCAATCAACCCCACCATCATCAGAACACGCTGAGTTATAGTGTCAAGTGGAAGATCTCTTGGCTAAGGGATTAATCTAATAGAATTTAAGCACATGTGCCATTCTAGCTTTGCTCACACCTAAGAAGGATGGGTTGTAGCCCATATGTATTGATTGTAGAGCCATTAATCACATCATAGTTAAATACTAATTTCCCATTCCCAGCTCGATGATATGCTTGACCTTGTCTTTGGTTATCTTGGTTCTCCAAGTTGGATCTCTAGAGCGGATACCAACAAGTACGCATCCGTGAAAGCGATGAGTGGAAAATCGCCTTCAAAACCAAGAATGGTCTCTATGAATAGCTAGTTATACCATTTAGGGTAGCCAATGCTGTTGGTGTATATGCCCTAGGACCTAGATTTGGTCTATCTTTGTACTACTTGACTCTGATATTCATATATATATCTTTCTGGCATTGTCGTTATCATTGTTTGTCTACACCTGCGATTGTGTAATTACATGATAATGTCCCTGGAGACAGATTGGATCTATGCTCAAATGATTGTCCCCAGTCGATATACCTGAGTGGATATGGGACAACTCTGGTACTTGTGAGACTAGTATATGGGCTGGTTAGGCACGAGGTGCTAACGCAGACATATGGGTATATCAGTGGTGGATATACTGGACCGACCCGTTGTGAGGCTATGACTTGGTGTCATGAGTTATCCTCACAAGTGACGGGAGATGCATTGATCCCTTGACTTGAGGTCATTGACCATTCTATATGGTTAGGGACTTGCTTTGATACAACCTAACACCTCGCCGTAGTTGGGAGGTAATAACGGTTGTCATTGAGCATGTCACGACCCATATGAGAAGGTCAATGGACAGATACAGGATTTGCCCCTTCCTAAGGGAAGTATGATATCCATGGAGCTCCTCTATGGTTCTTTGACTGAAAGTGTATGGCCATACCCAGGTGAGAACCTGATTTAGTCATAACCATGTGATTGGGTGGAAACAAGTGGTGACACACTTGTCCAATCGGATATCAGTTCGGCAAAGAGACTGTAATGCATCTGTACCTTGTTGCAATGATGGGGATGTCGATGTCGATATCCATTCCGATGACTTGGGTAGCAGCGATGCACTGCTAGGTGCCACTCACTGCTTGTGGTGACATTTGGTCAGCACTGCCAACATCAGAAGGACCTACAGGGTCGCATACCTTGATACTCGAGTTCTCGTATTGATCGGGAAGCCTTATGATCGAGTTATTGGATAACTCGGATCTATTTTGGAAATTTCATCAGCGCCAATGGGCCTGATGAGATGGAAGGATGTTATTGGAGCCAAACTCCATTTATGGCAGGTTGACCCAAAATTGACCATGGTTGGCCACATTTGGAGTAGGGTTGCATTGGATTGGATCCAAGTGCTTAATCAAGCCATGTAATGAAGTTTGGGCTAGCTCATTATCCAATGAGGCCCAATAATAAGTTGTCATGAAGAGGCAATAGGCTAAAAGGGTATAATGGGGAGGAAGCCAAGCCCATTGGCGCCTAAGGGGCATAATGGGGTTTGGATGGCAAATTTGCTTCATTAAGGAAGCTTTATGCGCCTAGCCCTCTCCCATTGATAGTGTGAATGCATTAAGGCATTGCTTGGGGCGCAAGGCTAGGCCTTGGCGCACAAGGCAAGGCTTGGTAGCTTATGGAAAGGTTGAATGAGGTTTATGGTAAAGTCTTGGAGACATTCCTTACCTCAAACCTTCTCATCCAAGCCATATACTTGTCATGATCTCAACCCTTGCCCTAATTGCCTCTAGCTCTTTATAAGTGACCCTAGCCGCCCCCTCTTGTGATGATGCATAATCCTTAGAGGCGTGACAACAAGAGGAGGGGCGAAAGTAAGGGCTTGAAAGGCGACAACACCACGAAGTGGCGCATCTTCTTCTTCCTTCCAAACCCTAGCCGCAAGCCTCTTCCTTCTCTCTTGACGCAAGGGACTTGATGCTTGGCGGTTTCCCTCTCCCTCATCCTTCTTCATCTTTGGCGCATCTACCTTGGAGGTGGCGCATACTTTGAAGGAGCACAAGGCTTGGATCTTCTTCCCGAGGCTAGCACCGGGTGTGGAAGAAGAGGACTCGAGGGGTCCGTGTGTGTGAGACTGCAGAGGGCGCACGCTTGGGCACCTATCACGACATCGACCTCATCTTGCTCTAAGGTATTTCCTAACTCATCGTGTCGACTCTCTTGCTTGCGATCTTCACTGGGTTTTTGGGACCGGCCTGTTTCGGGGATATTGCTTCCGCTGTGCAATGTATTTTGTAATCTCTATCTCTGAAAATTGTAAAATATCCCCGGGGTTTCCCAACAGTGGTATCAGAGGGACTTGCAAGACTCGAACAATGTTTTACGCTTTTCTTTCATGCTCACATGCCATATCTCTATTTTCGTCAATAGCATGATGCATGGCAAACGATTTTTCTAAGTAGGAAAAATTAGGGTTTCTTGTTTCTATCATCCTCTCAATCTCTTTTGGATTTTTGGACTATTTTTCTTGTCTGATTTAAAGATCAAAGGCGCACGTAATTTTGTCAAGTAGGACTGGCATTGTGTCTTCGGACTGGCCAAGTCTCTTGATCTGACAAAATTGCCAGCCGAAAGGATCTCTGAAATCATCATGAAAAATAAATCGCAATTAACCAAAAGATTTGTGAGAAGAAGATGAGAAAAAGAGATTAGTTTTATGAAAAAGTAAAATTTCAGATTTTATGTTTTTCATGAGCATGTAGAATTGCATGAGTAAATACCTTGATTGTGCATAATGTTGTGATCATGAGTCAAGCCCCTTTTGCATGCCTGTGATGTATCCTTGTGCGGCCTGCGAGCCATCTTTTTCATTATTTTTGTAAAAATTAAGATGAAGATTAAGGGCTAGGCGCATCCTTCTTGGACGTTGATGCTCGCATCTTGCTTGATGGCGCAAGCATGCAAGGTGGCTCATGCAAGCTGGTGCTTGGTTGCTTGGTGGTGCAAGAAAGCTTGGCCAAACCTCTTTTGGTTTGAGAGCTAGCTATCTTGGCCCCTTGCATGGTGGCGCACCTTCCTTGGAGGAAGACCATGGCATTGGCCGAACCTATGGGGAACTTTTAAAGTGTACCTCTAGGGTTTGAGAGCTAAACCATGAGAGAAGGACCTTGGAGCCAACCTTGAAGTTCAAGCTAGAGGTCGGCTAGGCTAGGTCTGGTTTCTGGGGCTTGAGTTCTAGGACAAGAGTTGAACTGCTTTCATGGCATGGGTTGGTTCAATGTCTTGAATAGGATATGATCACATCATTCTTTACTACTTTTATTATTATCTGCAGAAGCATGCCTGTAATGATAGACATAAGATAAAACTGAGATGATGAGACCTTAAACAAAAACCCTCAATTAAAATATCAAGTCTAGTAGCCTTCTAACGCGTAGCCCTCACTAAGCTATCGATCAGTGGAGTTGTTAATTATTTCCCACCCTCGTGGGACACACCCACTTATCTTTAGAAAGTGCGTGGTGACAATGGTTTCCCCAGTCCAGTTTTAACCTGGGCGTGCCTTCGCAAGGAAACTCGTTGGCCCTGGGCATAACGGTTAGGAATAGACTTGACTAGATTTTCATGTGTGCTAGGCACATGATGAAACTCTAGAGGCATCGTTGAGAGGTTAGGGTTTCATGCTGTATCCAGCCCTCGCTAGACATGAAATACTTGGGCTGTCTCAATAAGGGGAATTGCTTGGAGCAATCGGCCGGCGCGCCCACCTTAGGAAACATGGGTCACTTTGTGCATCTCATCCCACCCTCGTGGGACGCGAAGCCCTGTGTGGAATAAGGATCTCATCTCACTAGGAAATCTTGGATTTCTCGATTGACTTTGTGGGTTTTCAATTCGATTAAAAATAGTGGGAGCCATGGTCATTTAAAACAAGTCCAGTTTAAATGACTCGAAGTAGTACTAATCTGCTGTTTCTTGGTTGTTGTAGAACAATGGCTATGAACAATAGCAGTTGGTCACTGCGATCTACCTTGGAAAGGGATAAGTTGGTTGGATCCAACTTACTGGATTGGTATATGAACTTGAGAATCGTGCTCAAGCTCGAAAGGAAGCTTTATGTCCTTGAGCGTCCTTTTCCTGAGCCACTTCCATGCTCGACCTCAGCGGCTGAGAGGGATGCTTATGATAAGCATCAGGTTGATACTTTGGAGGTTGCTAACCAACATGTCACTTGAATTTAGAGGGTGATATGAATCGAAGAGTGCCTCTGAGATTATTTTAATCTAAGGCAGCTCTTTGATGAATTGGTTGAGCTCAATCCTCCTAAAGTTGATATTCAGTGTGTTGAGCCAAAAGGCTTGACCAAGGAACTAAAATTAAAGATGGATATGATCAGGAATAATAGGTGCTATTCATGTGGAGGGCCACCTCACATGTTGAAGGACATGTTGCAACTTCAGAATGAGGAGAAGAAAGGCAAGGCCTTGTCTTCATGCTCAGGTATTTATGTTACCGAAGTCAACCTTTCTACTCCTATAACATGGGTATTGGATACCGCATGTGGAGCTTATATTTGTACAAATATGCAAACGCTCAGAAAGTGTAGATCGGTAAGGCCTAGAGAGATTGACCTACGGATAGGTAACAGGGCACAAGTTGTTGCTGTTGCTGTAGGAGTTTCTCTCCCTGCCTTCTGGACTTCAGTTAAAGCTAGACAATTGCTATTATGTACCTTCCCTTACCAAAACATTGTATCCACTCCTTGCTTGGCAAAGAAAGGATTTAAGTTTGAAATAAAAGAGAACTTATGTTCTTTTTCTTTTGCAAACATGTTTTATGGGAAGGGTAGTTTGTGCAATGGTCCGCATGTCTTGGACATGGATAGCTCTATTTGTAACATAAATAATAAAAGGACCAAACTGAGTGGTTCAGTTGGTGCTTTCCTACGGCATTGTCGATTAGCCCATATAAACAAGAATCGCATTCGACAACTCCATGCAAATGGGTTGTTAGATTCGAGTTCCTTGGAGGAACTTGATACATGTGAGACTTGTTTATTAGGGAAAATGACAAAGGCGCCCTTCACCAAGACTGGTGAGAGGGCAGGAGGTTTATTAGATCTCATACATACTGATGTGTGTGGGCCTTTCAATAAACAAGCCAGAGGAGGGTACTGTTGGGGTATGCCCTTAAGGCTAATGTTTGAGGCCTTGGGATTCTTTCAGTATCATGTATAAACTCTTATGTTTATAAAGGCAATGGTTGTTATTCAGTTTGTTACATTGATTGCTGCAATAAGTGTGCTTCTGAATAATGTCTCAATGCTGTTCAGCTAGGCTGACATGCTCTATGTCCTTAGTCGAGATATCTTGGTGAACATGAGATAGCCTTGATATGATTGAGACTAATATGTGTTCTAATCGTATAGGATGCTTCGAGCATGGAATAAGATGTAGACTCATGGGTACATTGGATGTACTGGACAGACCCTACTAGGATATTCAATTGCTTGTCACACTGTGAATAATCCTTGTTTGCAACAAGTGGCACATGTCCTCTGACTTGAGATCACTTGTGTTTCTAAATGATGATTGTCATTGTTTTGAGGTAGTTCAATATCATTTGAAACATAATGGTTATAGATTATCTTGGATAATGATCATGAGTCAGGTTAGGACACTAGTGATAGATATAGGATTGCCGTCTTCTTGTTTAAGGAGTGTGATGTTCTAAAGGGGCCCCCCTGAATGAGATGATTGAGAAAGTGTATGGCCATACCCAGGTGACTATGTTCATCTGATCTAATCATGCTCATCATATTAGAGCTACAGGCTTGACACGCTTGTCCAATAAGAACATCCAGTGGCAAAGGAAACATGTATGCCTAGTGAAGTGGATTCACACTTGTGCTGTGGTTTGGGTGTAGTCTTGGAAGACTCTTTCCTTTATATCGGGAGACAGTGATGTGTTGCTAGATACCCCTCACTGATCGTGATAACGTGAGTTATCGTTACCGACATTTAAAGGAAACCCTCAGGGTCGCACAATTTGATGATATGGCTTACTTAAGTCAGATCGTGTGGACTGAATTGTTTTGGTTCAGGTTAAAGGAGTTTAGACTCTGATTGGAAGTGAGATCTGGTCTGATCATGTTTGATTGATTAGGGCTTGAGATCGGTAAGCTTCGATCGAGAGATCTGGTGCTTGATCAATGAGATCAAGAGCATCAAGTGATGTATGGTTAGATCTTGAACCCTTTTTGGTTTAATGAGATCTAGACCATGTCTTGGTTTTGGTTTGATTTGGTTGTTGAACCAAAGTCAATTGAACCGGTTCACTTATGTGAACGCATGGTTCAAATGATAGAGCGTTTTGATAAGTTCACTAAGCGTGAACGTGTGAAGACTTAAGACTTACCATATTTGGAAGCCTTAACGCCAAAACGCCTCAAGCCAAGAAAAACGCCACGAAATGCTTCAATGTTTTTGCTCTTGGGTTGCGCTCTCTTGAGTGTGGCTGGTCTCGACGAGGAGAAAAGAGGAGAAGGCATTCGGCAATCCAAGAATACATCAAATCTCCTTCACACGGTTAGGAGACTTGGATTTCCTTGCTAGCACAAGGAGAAACAAGGAGAAGCCATCTTCATCTTGTGTGCGCGCCATTTGGAGGAGATCAACTTTGTTCTCTTGATTCCAAGTCGCCACCCACGCTATGGCTATGGTATGATCTTACTTAGATCTATACAATATGTTAAGTTGATCATATGCTCTTACTTGCGATCCTATGAAACCCTTGCATCCGCTGCAAAAGTTCTATATGCGCCACCTATAAGGGTTTTCGCTCCCCCTTGAAGGGGACTCTTCAATTGGTATCAGAGGTTTTTGGTTTTGGTATGAAGCTTATGATTGCTTAATGTTTGGTGATCCATGTTTGAGTTGAATAGATCTAGGGTTATGATCATGCGAAAGGATTACATGCAAGTATGAAGTATGTTACTCTTAGGCGCATGTATTGGCGCATGTTAATGTTTTTGTTAAAAACTACATCACTTGCGCGCTCACTTAGATCTAAGCCCTTGCTATAAACCCTTAGACGGGTTGATGGGGTTGAAGTCATCTTCTAGGGAGGATCCAAATAGTCTGATCAGACCATCTGACAGCCTAGATGGGTCGACCAGATGGCACCTATGCGCAAGCATGAGGTGGCTATAGGTCGACTGCAGACAGGCGTGTAGCGAGGTCTGGTTGAGACGACCAGTGAGCACTCATGAGTTAGGCCCGGGGTCACACCCGCATGCCAGAACTCATGAAGGTTGTTCAGCCCTTTGCGCATGCATGGTTGACCATTAGGTCGACTCAAGTCATTTAGGACTTGGTGCATGCAAGGGCAGTGGATCTGACTAGACATGATGAGTGGATCCCTATCAATGGACCGTTGTAAGGTAGTAGGGCAAATAAGACAAATAAAATTGATTCCAATGGGATTTTAAAAATTTTATTTTGTTGATGGATCACATGTTGATTGGATGCCATGTGCTTGTTTATTTTATCTTATGTGGGTTGCCCTTTTAATGTGTGCTGTGCTGGGGCCTGCGTGCTTGGATTAAAATTGTAAATTAATATTGATTGTGATATGCGCATCACATTTGAATTAATTTATAAAATGTAATTGACCTGCGTGTCAATCTTGTCTAGATAGATTAAATTGTAATTTTAATCAAACAAGAGCACAGAGCACACATGGCATTGGCGCATGCAGCAGTGGCTTGACCAGGTGGGAGGTCTAGGGTTCGACCCTATGACAGGCGCATCTACCTGGTGGGCGCACCTGAGCTGCAGAGGGCGCTTGGGCCCTGGTGTGGGCCAGATGAGCTGCAAAAGACCCATGGAGAGCTCAAGTGAAGACTTAAGTTAAATTAAGGTCTTACTTAGGGTTAATGGGCTTTTACCACATAAGATCAGCATGCTTTCTACTTATCGTTTTTATAATTAGAAGTGCATGATTTATTTATCTTCTGCTATCACCATAGGGTTTGCATGATAGTTAAGAAGATAAAAGACCGTTAAAATCCAACGTTATAATATCAAGCACGTAAGCCTTCTGACGCGAAACCTCACTGTTCTGACTATCGTTGGGGCCGTGTTGTACCCACTCAGCAGGCACGCCCATCTATCTTCAGACGGTGTGTGATTACACCTGCGTGTTACAGGGAAGGGATTTATCGCTTCTCGTTGCTCAGCATAGCACGTGGTGGTCCAGGGAGTAGGTCAGGTCAGCTTGACCATGTAGGCTACATATGGGGCATATGATAGCTATCTGGAGGCAGCCATCTGTGGGATCAGAGACTGTGTTGTACCAACTCAGTTGGCACAGTCTGCTGGATTACCCAGATGAAGGGGAATCGCACGGGTTGGCGATTGGCAGGGACTGCCTACCAGAAATTAGTGCTTGTACTCTCTGTGCATCTTATCTCGCCTGAGCGGGACGCGGAGACCAAGTATGAAATCTGGATCCCATCTCACTAAAAGAGTGATTACTCTTTCGGACTGTTTTAATGGATTTTTCAGTCAGATAAAATAGTGAGAAAAGAATCTTTCTTAAGTCCTGGATTGATTCTAAACATTGATACTGACCTTGCTGTTCTTGCATTGTTGTAGATTCCTGCAGCAACGAACACCATGAGCTTCAATGTGCGATCCCTACTGGAAAGGGAGAAGTTTGCTGGGCCAAACTTCTCAGACTGGTACGGACACCTTAAGATTGTTCTTAAGGCAGAGAGGAAACTGTATGTCCTCGAGACGGCTGTACCGCCTCAACCCGCTCCGAACGCTGCAAGGGCGGTTCGGGATGCCTATGAAAAGCATGTCAATGATAGCATTGATGTTGCTTGCCTGATGCTAGCGTCTATGACGCCACAGCTGCAGCGTCAGCATGAGGATATGTCTGCTATAGAAATTATAGCAAACCTCAAGATGCTGTATGCTGCACAGGCGAGGACTGAACGCTATAATTTGACCAAGCTTTTCTTTCAGAGCAAACTGGCTGAAGGGAGTCCAGTGGGAGCTCATGTGCTCAAGATGATTGGGCACAAAGATGCTCTAGAGAAACTGGGGCATACCATCAATCAGGAGCTTGCTGTAGACATTATTCTGCAGTCCCTCCTGGCCTCTTTCGATCCGTTCATTATTAATTTTAATATGAACAAGATCGACTGTACTCCGGCAGAGTTGCTGAATATGCTCTTGACTACAGAGGAAACTCTAAAGGGAAAGCCTTCAACCTCTGTCTTGATGTTCCCTTCTAGGAACAAGAAGAAGGGGAAGAAGGGCAAAGCCCCTGTCAAGAACTACAGCAAGGCTCTGAAACAAAAGGTGAAGCGGTCGAAGGACAACAGATGTTTCCACTGTGGCCAGCTGGGTCACTGGAAAAAGGACTGTAAAGCGCTCCAAGGAGAAAAGAAGGGAAGCATCGCTTCTGGCTCAGGTATATTTGTGACTGAGGTCATGATATCTTCTTCTTCTATTTCATGGGTGTTGGACACTGCATGTGGAGTTCACATTTGTTCAAATGTACAGGAACTCAAGAGAAGAAGACAGGTGGGACAGCATGAGGTGGACCTACGAGTTGGAAACGGGGCACGGGTTGCTGCTGTTGCTGTAGGGGTTTATTACATCTCATTACCATCTAGTCTTGTATTAGAACTGGACAATTGTTATTTTGTTCCGAGTATTACGAAAAATATTATCTCTATTCCTGCTCTTGTCAGGAAAGGATTTTCCTTTGAATGCAATATTTCAAAGTGTATTCTTTGTTATGATAATATTGTTTATGCTACTGGATCAATTAACAATGGGTTATTCATGTTAGACATGGAATGTTCTATACAAAATATTGATAATAAGAAAGCCAAGTATGCTGATGACAGCACCTTGCTATGGCACAGTCGTTTAGGCCATATTAACAAGAAGCGCATTAAGCGGTTGCATGATCATGGACTGCTGGGATCATTCTCCTATGAGGAGATTGATACATGCAAAGCTTGTTTATTGGGTAAAATGACGAAGTCTCCTTTTCCTAACAAAGGTCAAAGGGTTTCAGGTTTACTTGACCTTATACACAGTGATGTGTGTGGGCCGTTTAGTAAACATGCCAGAGGTGGCTATTCATACTTCATTACCTTTACTGATGATTTCAGTAGATATGGGTATGTCTATCTAATGAGACATAAGAGTGAATCTTTTGACAAGTTCAAAGAGTTCAAAAATGAAGTACAGAATCAGCTAGGCCGAAATATCAAGGCACTTCGTTCTGATCGAGGTGGAGAATACCTAAGTCGAGAGTTCACTGACTATCTGAAGGAGTGTGGGATTATCTCACAGCTCACTCCGCCAGGAACACCGCAATGGAATGGTGTGTCCGAGAGGAGAAATAGAACCTTACTGGATATGGTACGTTCTATGATGAGTCAGGCTACTCTACCTTACTCCTTTTGGGGTTTTGCACTGGAAACAGCTGCAAAGGTACTAAACCGAGTGCCATCCAAGGCAGTTTCAAAGACTCCATATGAGTTATGGTATGGGAAACAGCCGAGCTTGACATTTATAAAGATCTGGGGTTGCGAGGCTTATGTCAAAAAGCTCGCTTCTGGGAAACTAGAGAGCAGATCTAAGAAATGCATCTTTGTCGGTTACCCTAAGGAAACTAAGGGTTATTATTTCTACGATCCCAAAGAGAACAAGGTATTTGTTGCTCGGACGGCCATTTTTCTTGAGAAGGAATTTCTTCTGCAAGAGGCCAGTGGGAGAGAAATAAAACTGGATGAGAATCCAGAGGAAGGACAAAGTAGTCAAGCACAGTTGGATGAGCCTGAGCCAGTTGAGCAGGTTACTGAACAACCTGAGGCTCAGATATCACGGGAACCGCGAAGATCGGGAAGGATCCGTCGACAGCCTGAGCGCTATGACAGAGTCTACATCGTTGATAATGATGAACCCCTCACTTATGCGGATGCGGTCAGTGGACCGGAGTCAGCTAGATGGCTTGAAGCTATGCGAGCCGAGATGGACTCCATGTCAGATAACCAAGTCTGGGATTTGGTTGATCCGCCTCCGGGAGTAATCCCTATAGGCTGTAAATGGATCTTCAAGAAGAAGATTGACATGGATGGTAACGTGGTTACCTATAAAGGCAGGCTAGTTGCGAAAGGTTTCAAACAAATCTACGGGATAGATTATGATGAAACTTTCTCTCCTGTAGCCATGTTTAAGTCTATTCGGATTCTTCTCGCGATAGCTGCATATTATGATTATGAGATCTGGCAAATGGATGTGAAGACTGCTTTCCTTAATGGAAATTTGCAGGAGGATGTGTATATGACACAACCTAAAGGTTTCACAAATCCATCAGATCGTCATAAAATATGCAAGTTAAAGAAGTCCATTTATGGACTTAAACAAGCATCAAGAAGCTGGAATATTCGTTTTGATGAATCAATCAGTGAATTTGGTTTCATCAAGAACGAAGATGACCCGTGTGTATATAAGAGGTTTAGTGGGAGCGTGATTACTTTCCTAGTCCTCTACGTCGATGATATCTTAATCATTGGAAACGATATTCCTGAACTGCATGCTGTTAAAGCATGGCTAAGAAAATGTTTCCAGATGAAAGATCTAGGAGAAGCAGCCTATGTGTTAGGTGTGAAGATCTACAGAGATAGATCTAAGAGGCTTCTCGGGCTGTGCCAGAGTACTTACATCGATAAAGTCCTGGAGAGATTTCATTTAGAGAATTCTAAAAGAGGATATCTTCCAGTCAGACATGGTCTGAATCTTTCAAAGAGTCAGTGTCCTCAAACACAGACTGAGAAAGATGAAATGGACAATACGCCTTATGCTTCGGCTATTGGGTCCATTATGTATGCGATGTTGTGTACTCGCCCAGACGTCGCTTACGGGTTAAGCGTGACCAGTCGATTCCAAAGTAATCCAGGTCAGGCACACTGGATTGCAGTCAAGAACATCTTGAAATATCTGCGGAGGACCAAAGATATGTACTTGATATATGGAGGTCAGGAAGAACTCAGTATTGAAGGATATACTGACGCTTCGTTCCAGTCTGACCAGGATGATTTCCGATCGCAATCAGGCTATGTTTTTAGCTTGAATGGAGGAGTAGTGGTGTGGAAAAGTTTCAAACAGTCTATCGTTGCTGATTCCACAACAGAAGCCGAGTATGTTGCAGCCTCAAAAGCATCTAAGGAGGCAGTATGGATTCGTAAGTTCGTTCAGGAACTTGGTGTTATTCCTTCGAGTGCAGATCCTTTGGTTATCTTCTGTGATAACACTGGAGCAATCGCACAAGCAAAGGAACCACGGTCGCACCAGAAGTCCAAGCACATACAGAGACGGTTTCACTTGATCCGGGAGATCATTGATCGTGGCGAGATCAAAGTCTGCAAGGTTCATACAGATGACAATCTGGCTGACCCGCTTACCAAGCCTCTGGCGCAGCAGAAGCATGAGAAGCACTGTAAAAATATGGGTTTGAGATTTCTCAACCATTAGATTAAGTGCAAGTGGGAGATTGTTGGGGTATGCCCTTAAGGCTAATGTTTGAGGCCTTGGGATTGTAACAGTATCATGTATAAACTCTTTTGTTTATAAAGGCAATGGTTGTTATTCAGTTTGTTACATTGTCTGCTGCAATACATGTGCTTCTGAATAATGTCTCAAAGCTGTTCAGCTTGGCTGACATGCTATGTGTCCTTAGTCGAGATATCTTGGTGAACATGAGATAGCCTTGATATGCTTGAGACTAATATGTGTTCTAATCTTATAGGATGCTTCGAGCATGGAATAAGATGTAGACTCATGGGTACATTGGATGTACTGGACAGACCCTACTAGGATATTCAATTGCTTGTCACAATGTGAATAATCCTTGTTTGCAACAAGTGGCACATGTCCTCTGACTTGAGATCACTTGTGTTTCTAAATGATGATTGTCATTGTTTTGAGGTAGTTCAATATCATTTGAAACATAATGGTTATAGACTATCTTGGATGGTGAACTTGAGTCATGTTAGGGCGCTAGTGATAGATATAGGATTGCCGTCTCCTTGTTTGGAGTGTGATGTTCTAAAGGGGCCCCCCTGGATGAGATGATTGAGAAAGTGTATGGCCATACCCAGGTGACTATGTTCATCTGATCTAATCATGCTCATCATATTGGAGCTACAGGCTTGACACGCTTGTCCAATAAGAACATCCAGTGGCAAAGGAAACATGTATGCCTAGTGAGTTGATTCACACTTGTGCTGTGGTTTGGGTGTAGTCTTGGAAGACTCTTTCTTTTATATCGGGAGACAGTGATGTGTTGCTAGATACCCCTCACTGATCGTGATGACGTAAGTTATCGTTACCGACATTTAAAGGAAACCCTTAGGGTCGCACAATTTGATGATATGGCTTACTTAAGTCAGATCGTGTGGACTGAATTGTTTAGGTTCAGTTTAAAGGGATTTAATCTCTGATTGTGAGTGAGATCTGGTCTGATCATGTTTGATTGATTAGGGCTTGAGATCGGTAAGCTTCGATTGAGAGAATGGATGCTAGATCGGTGAGATCAGGAGCATCAAGAGATCAACGGTCAGATCAAGAACCTTAGGGTTTAATGTGATCTGGACTAATAGCTTGGGTTAATTGGTCTTTGAACCAAACAAAATTGAACCAGCTCATCATGTGAGCGCACGGTTCAAGTTAAGAGAAATATGCGATTGGGAAAAAACCCTTGATCGCATGTTGAGGAGTGGCTTTCTATTTTTAGAAAGCATGATCACATACGTGACCACGCCTCACCTCTTCACTCCTATTGTTGTCGCCCCTCTCTTCTCGTGTTTTTGGGGGCACTCTCGTGGAAGAGGCTTTGACGACAAGGAAGAATCGCCAAGCAGTGGATCTCATCTTCTTCATCCCTTCTCACACGACAAGGTCACTTGGAGAACCTTCTAGCACAAGGAGCGTCCAAGGAGCAAGCCATCGATCATCTTGTGTGTGGCGCTTTGGAGGAGAACCCCATCGTTCTCTCTTCTTCCTAGACACCATCCAAGCGATGGCCATGGTATGAGTCGCTACCATTCTATGCAATTGATTTTAAAGTTGATCATATATCATGCATTCGATCCCTAGAAACCCCTCCCGCTACATGAAAACCTCCATATGCGCCTATTAGGGTTTCGCTCCCCGTTTCTTAGGGGACTTTCAATTGGTATCAGAGCGAGGTTATATGCATGTTTGTATGATTGCTTAACTTTAGTGATCCATGTTTGCGCAACACCTTAGATCTAAATTACATGCGAAAGTTATTCATGCGAAAACTACATGATGTATGATTTTTATCATTAGCGCATGTATCTGGTTGGCGCATCCATTTAGTTTTTCTCAAAAACTTCTTTACTTGTGCGACTCACCTTAGATCTAAGTGCCTCCTGCTATAAGTCCTTAGACGGGTTGGTAGGGTTGAAGTCATCTCTAGTTAAGATCCAACTAGTCTGATCAGACCATCTGACAGCCTAGATGGGTCGACCAGATGGCACCTATGCGCAAGCATAAGGTGGCTATAGGTCGACTGCATCAAAGGCGTGTAGCGAGGTCTGGTTGAGACAACCAGTGAACACGCATGAGTTAGGCCCGGGGTCACACCCGCTTGCCAAAACTCATGTAGGTTGTTCAGCCCATGGCGCATGCATAGTTGACCACTGGGTCGACTCAAGTCAGTTAGGACTTGGTGCATGTAAGGGCAGTGGATCTGACTAGGACTGATGAGTGGATCCCTAGTAATGGACCGTTGTAAGGTAGTAGGGCGTATAAGGAAATTAAAATTGATGCCAATGGGGTTTTTCAAAAATTTAATTTCTTGATTGGATCACATGATGATTGATGCCATTTGCTTGTTTATTTAATCTTATGTGGGCTGCCCGTGTTTAATGTGTGCTGTGCTGGGGCCTGCGAGCCTGGTTAAAATTTGTAAATTAATTTTTATTGTGATCTGCGCATCACATTTTATTTAATTTATAAACTGTAATTGACCTGCGTGTCAATCTTGTCTAGATAGATTAAATTGTATTTTAATCAGACAAGAGCACATAGCACACTTGGCAGAGGCGCATGCAGCAGTGGCTTGACCAGGTGGGAGGTCCAGGGTTCGACTCTGGGACAGGCGCAATTACCTGGTGGGCGCACCTGAGCTGCAGTTGGTGCTTGGGCCCTAGGTTGGGCCAGATGAGAAGGAAAAGCCCCATGAAGAAAAGCAAGTGAAGACTTAAGTTAGGTTAAGGTCTTACTTAGGCTTAATGGGCTTTTACCACATAAGATCAGCATGCTTTCTATTTATTGTTTATATAATTAGAATTGCATGATTTATTTATCTTCTGCTATCACCATAGGAATTGCATGATAGTTGAGAAGATAAAAGACCGTTAAAATCCAACGTTAAATATCAAGCACGTAAAGCCTTCTGACGCGAAACCTCACTGTTCTGACTATCGTTGGGGCCGTGTTGTACCCACTCAGTGGGCACGCCCATCTATCTTCAGACGGTGTGTGATTACACCTGCGTGTTACAGAGAAGGGATTTATCGCTTCTCGTTGCTCAGCATAGCACGTGGTGGTCCAGGGAGTAGGTCAGGTTCGCTTGACCATGTAGGCTACATATGGGGCATATGTTTGCTATATGGAGGCAGCCATCTGTGGGATCAGAGACTGTGTTGTACCAACTCAGTTGGCACAGTCTGCTGGATTGCCCAGATGAAGGGGAATCGCACGGGTTGGCGATTGGCAGGGACTACCTACCAGAAATTAGTGCTTGTACTCTCTGTGCATCTTATCTCGCCTGACCGGGACGCGGAGACCAAGTATGAAATCTGGATCCCATCTCACTAAAAGAGTGTTACTCTTTCGGACTGTTTTCATGGATTTTTCAGTCAGATAAAATAGTGAGAAAAAGAATCTTTCTTAAGTCCTGGATTGATTCTATACATTGATACTGACCTTGCTGTTCTTGCATTGTTGTAGATTCCTGCAGCAACGAACACCATAAACTTCAATGTGCGATCCCTACTGGAAAGGGAGAAGTTTGCTGGGCCAAACTTCTCAGACTGGTACGGACACCTTAAGATTGTTCTTAAGGCAGAGAGGAAACTGTATGTCCTCGAGACGGCGATACCGCCTCAACCCGCTCCGAACGCCGCAAGGGCGGTTCGGGAAGCCTATGAAAAGCATGTCAATGATAGCATTGATGTCGCTTGCCTGATGCTAGCGTCTATGACGCCACCGCTGCAGCGTCAGCATGAGGATATGTCTGCTATAGAAATTATAGCAAACCTCAAGATGCTGTATGCTACACAGGTGAGGACTGAGCGCTATAACTTGACCAAGCTTTTCTTTCAGAGCAAACTGGCTGAAGGGAGTCCAGTGGGAGCTCACGTGCTCAAGATGATTGGGCACAAGGAGGCTCTAGAGAAACTGGGACATACCATCAATCAGGAGCTTGCTGTAGACATTATTCTGCAGTCTCTTCCGCCTTCTTTCGATGCGTTCATTATTAACTTTAATATGAACAAAATCGATTGTACTCCGGCAGAGTTGCTGAATATGCTCTTGACTACTGAGGAAACTCTGAAGGGAAAGCCTTCAACCTCTGTCTTAATGGTTCCTTCCAGGAACAAGAAGAAGGGGAAGAAGAGCAAAGCCCCAATCAAGAACTACAACAAGGCGCTGAAACAGAAGGTTAAGCGGTCAAAGGAATACAGATGTTTCCACTGTGGCCAGCTGGGTCACTGGAAAAAGGACTGTAAAGCGCTCCAAGGAGACAAGAAGGGAAGCATCGCTTCTGGCTCAGGTATTTATGTGACTGAGGTCATGTTTTCTTCTTCTATTTCATGGGTGTTAGACACTGCATGTGGAGTTCACATTTGTTCAAATGTACAGGAACTCAAGAGAAGAAGACAGGTGGGACAGCATGAGGTGGACCTACGAGTTGGAAACGGGGCACGGGTTGCTGCTGTTGCTGTAGGAGAATATTACATCTCATTACCATCTGGACTTGTATTAGAACTGAACAATTGTTATTTTGTTCCTAGCATTACCAAAAATATTATCTCTATTCCTGCTCTTGTCAGGAAAGGGTTTTCCTTTGAATGCAAAATTTCAAAGTGTGTTTTATCTTTAGATAATATTGTTTATGCTACTGGATCAATTAGCAATGGGTTATTCATGTTGGACATGGAATGTTCTATACAAAACATTGATAATAAGAAAGCCAAGTATGCTGATGACAGCACCTTGCTATGGCATAGTCGTTTAGGCCATATTAACAAGAAGCGCATTAAGCGGTTGCATGATCATGGACTGCTGGGATCATTCTCCTATGAGGAGATTGATACATGCAAAGCTTGTTTAATGGGCAAAATGACGAAGTCTCCTTTTCTTAACAAAGGTCAAAGGGCTTCAGGTTTACTTGACCTTATACACAGTGATGTGTGTGGGCCATTTAGTAAACATGCCAGAGGTGGCTATCAGTACTTCATTACCTTTACTGATGATTTCAGTAGATATGGTTATGTCTGTCTTATGAGACATAAAAGTGAATCTTTTGACAAGTTCAAAGAGTTCAAAAATGAAGTACAAAATCAGCTAGGCCGAAATATCAAGGCACTTCGTTCTGATCGAGGTGGAGAATACCTAAGTCATGCGTTTACTGACTATCTAAAGGAGTGTAGGATTATCTCACAGCTAACTCCGCCAGGAACACCGCAATGGAATGGTGTATCCGAAAGGAGGAACAGAACCTTACTAGATATGGTTCGTTCTATGATGAGTCAGGCTACTCTACCTTACTCCTTTTGGGGATTTGCACTGGAGACAGCTGCAAAGGTACTAAACCGAGTGCCATCCAAGGCAGTTTCAAAGACTCCATATGAATTATGGTATGGGAAACAGCCGAGCTTGACATTTATCAGGATCTGGGGTTGCGAGGCTTATGTCAAAAAGCTCGCCTCTGGGAAACTAGAGAGCAGATCTGAGAAATGTATCTTTGTCGGTTACCCTAAGGAAACTAAGGGTTATTATTTCTACGATCCCAAAGAGAACAAGGTATTTGTTGCTCGGACGGCCATTTTTCTTGAGAAGGAGTTTCTTCTGCAAGAGGCCAGTGGGAGAGAAATAAAGCTGGATGAGAATCCAGAGGAAGGACAAAGTAGTCAAGCACAGTTGGATGAGCCTGAGCCGGTAGAACAGGTTACTGAACAATCTGAGGCTCAGATATCACGGGAACTGCGAAGATCGGGAAGGATCCGTCGACAGCCTGAGCGCTATGACGGAGTCTACATCATTGATAATGATGAACCCCTTACTTATGCGGATGCGGTCAGTGGACCGGACTCAGCTAGATGGCTTGAAGCTATGCGAGCCGAGATGGACTCCATGTCAGATAACCAAGTTTGGGATTTGGTTGATCCGCCTCCGGGAGTTATCCCTATAGGCTGTAAATGGATCTTCAAGAAGAAGATTGACATGGATGGTAACGTGGTTACCTATAAAGGCAGGCTAGTTGCGAAAGGTTTCAAACAAATCTACGGGATAGATTATGATGAAACTTTCTCTCCTGTAGCCATGTTTAAGTCTATTCGGATTCTTCTCGCGATAGCTGCATATTATGATTATGAGATCTGGCAAATGGATGTGAAGACTGCTTTCCTTAATGGAAATTTGCAGGAGGATGTGTATATGACACAACCTGAAGGTTTCACAAATCCATCAGATCGTCATAAAATATGCAAGTTAAAGAAGTCCATTTATGGACTTAAACAAGCATCAAGAAGCTGGAATATTCGTTTTGATGAATCAATCAGTGAATTTGGTTTCATCAAGAACGAAGATGACCCGTGTGTATATAAGAGGTTTAGTGGGAGCGTGATTACTTTCCTAGTCCTCTACGTCGATGATATCTTAATCATTGGAAACGATATTCCTGAACTGCATGCTGTTAAAGCATGGCTAAGAAAATATTTCCAGATGAAAGATCTAGGAGAAGCAGCCTATGTGTTAGGTGTGAAGATCTACAGAGATAGATCTAAGAGGCTTCTCGGGCTGTGCCAGAGTACTTACATCGATAAAGTCCTGGAGAGATTTCATTTAGAGAATTCTAAAAGAGGATATCTTCCAGTCAGACATGGTCTGAATCTTTCAAAGAGTCAGTGTCCTCAAACACAGACTGAGAAAGATGAAATGGACAATACGCCTTATGCTTCGGCTATTGGGTCCATTATGTATGCGATGTTGTGTACTCGCCCAGACGTCGCTTACGGGTTAAGCGTGACCAGTCGATTCCAATGTAATCCAGGTCAGGCACACTGGATTGCAGTCAAGAACATCTTGAAATATCTGCGGAGGACCAAAGATATGTTCTTGATATATGGAGGTCAGGAAGAACTCAGTATTGAAGGATATACTGACGCTTCGTTCCAGTCTGACCAGGATGATTTTCGATCGCAATCAGGCTATGTTTTTAGCTTGAATGGAGGAGTAGTGGTGTGGAAAAGTTTCAAACAGTCTATCGTTGCTGATTCCACAACAGAAGCCGAGTATGTTGCAGCCTCAGAAGCATCTAAGGAGGCAGTATGGATTCGTAAGTTCGTTCAGGAACTTGGTGTTATTCCTTCGAGTGCATATCCTTTGGTTATCTTCTGTGATAACACTGGAGCAATCGCACAAGCAAAGGAACCACGGTCGCACCAGAAGTCCAAGAACATACAGAGACGGTTTCACTTGATCCGGGAGATCATTGATCGTGGCGAGATCAAAGTCTGCAAGGTTCATACAGATGACAATCTGGCTGACCCGCTTACCAAGCCTTTGGCGCAGCAGAAGCATGAGAAGCACTGTAATAATATGGGTTTGAGATTTCTCAACCATTAGATTAAGTGCAAGTGGGAGATTGTTGGGGTATGCCCTTAAGGCTAATGTTTGAGGCCTTGGGATTGTAACAGTATCATGTATAAACTCTTTTGTTTATAAAGGCAATGGTTGTTATTCAGTTTGTTACATTGTCTGCTGCAATACATGTGCTTCTGAATAATGTCTCAAAGCTGTTCAGCTTGGCTGACATGCTATGTGTCCTTAGTCGAGATATCTTGGTGAACATGAGACAGCCTTGATATGCTTGAGACTAATATGTGTTCTAATCTTATAGGATGCTTCGAGCATGGAATAAGATGTAGACTCATGGGTACATTGGATGTACTGGACAGACCCTACTAGGATATTCAATTGCTTGTCACAATGTGAATAATCCTTGTTTGCAACAAGTGGCACATGTCCTCTGACTTGAGATCACTTGTGTTTCTAAATGATGATTGTCATTGTTTTGAGGTAGTTCAATATCATTTGAAACATAATGGTTATAGACTATCTTGGATGGTGAACTTGAGTCATGTTAGGGCGCTAGTGATAGATATAGGATTGCCGTCTCCTTGTTTGGAGTGTGATGTTCTAAAGGGGCCCCCTGAAGAAACCCCTTTCGAGAGGGGGGCGCAAACCCTAAGCATGGCGCAAATAAAACTTTGCAAGCGGTAGCAAGGGTTTGATGATCTTTTGCATGTCATATGATCAACTATCATAGATTGAATAGATCAAGAGTAGATCATACCATAGCCATCTTTCGGATGGTCCCTTGGAAGAAGAGATCGAAGAGGGTCTCCTCCACAAGATGCGCACACAAGATGAGAATTGACTTGCTTCTTGTTGCTCCTTGTGCTAGCAAGGATCTCCAAGATGTCCTTGATCGAATGAAGGAAAAAGGAGATGATCTTAGCGTGGATGAACTCCTCCTTGTTCTCGTCAAAACTCTCCACACCGGGAAAGAGGCGTTGAGTTGAGAGAGAGACCAACGTTCTCATCCAAAGTGAAGCGTTGAGAAACCATTTCCGAAACCTCCACTTCCAAAAATGGTAAGTCATCACTACAAGCGTTCATGTCTCTTATGAACCAAACCAAAACGCCAATTCGATTTAACCATGCGTTCACACATATGTGAACCGGTTCAAATAGAATTCGGTCTAATTGATTTCGGTTCAAAGATCAAATTGAACCAAGCCAAGCCATGGTCTAAATCTCATCTGAACCATGAAGGTTCGAGATCTAACCGTACATCTCTTGATGCCTTTGATCTCACCGATCTAGCATCACTACTCTCGATCGAAGCTTACCGATCTCAAGCCCTAATCAATCAAACATGATCAGGCCAGATCTCACTTGCAATCAGAGTTTAAACTCCTTTAAACTGAACCAAAACAATTCAGTCCACACGATCTGACTCAAGTAAGCCACATCATGAAATTGTGCGACCCTGAGGGTTTCCTTTAAATGTCGGTAACGATAACTTACGTTATCACGATCAGTGAGAGGTATCTAGCAACACATCACTGTCTCCCGATATAAAGAAAAGAGTCTTCCAAGACTACACCCAAAACATAGCACAAGTGTGAATCCACTTCACAAGGCATGCATGTGTCCTTTGCCACTGGATGTTCTTATTGGACAAGCGTGTCAAGCCTGTAACTCCATTATGATGAGCATGATTAGATCAGATGAACATAGTCACCTGGGTATGGCCATACACATTCTCAATCATCTCATTCAGGGGGGGGGGGGGGGGGCCCTTCAGAACATCTAACTCCAATTAAGGAGATGGCAATCCTATATCTATCACTAGTGTCCTAACCTGACTCATGATCATTATCCAAGATAGTCTATAACCATTATATTTCAAATGATATTGAACTACCTCAAAACAATGACAATCATCATTTAGAAACACAAGTGATCTCAAGTCAGAGGACATGTGCCACTTGTAGCATAAGGATTATTCACATTGTGACAAGCAATTGAATATCCTAATAGGGTCTGTCCAGTACATCCAATGTACCTATGAGTCTACATCTTATTCCATGCTCGAAGCATCCTATAAGATTAGAACACACATTAGTCTCAATCATATCAAGGCTGTCTCATGTTTACCAAGATATCTCGACTAAGGACTTAACTGCATGTCAGCCTAGCTGAACAGCTTTGAGACATTATTCAGAAGTACACATATTGCAGCAGACAATGTAACAACCTGAATAACAACCATTGCCTTTATAAACAAAAGAGTTTATATACATGATGCTCATGGAATCCCAAGGCCTCAAACATTAGCCTTAAGGGCATACCCCAACACCCCCCTGGATGAGATGATTGAGAAAGTGTATGGCCATACCCAGGTGACTATGTTCATCTGATCTAATCATGCTCATCATATTGGAGCTACAGGCTTGACACGCTTGTCCAATAAGAACATCCAGTGGCAAAGGAAACATGTATGCCTAGTGAGTTGATTCACACTTGTGCTGTGGTTTGGGTGTAGTCTTGGAAGACTCTTTCTTTTATATCGGGAGACAGTGATGTGTTGCTAGATACCCCTCACTGATCGTGATGACGTAAGTTATCGTTACCGACATTTAAAGGAAACCCTTAGGGTCGCACAATTTGATGATATGGCTTACTTAAGTCAGATCGTGTGGACTGAATTGTTTAGGTTCAGTTTAAAGGGATTTAATCTCTGATTGTGAGTGAGATCTGGTCTGATCATGTTTGATTGATTAGGGCTTGAGATCGGTAAGCTTCGATTGAGAGAATGGATGCTAGATCGGTGAGATCAGGAGCATCAAGAGATCAACGGTCAGATCAAGAACCTTAGGGTTTAATGTGATCTGGACTAATAGCTTGGGTTAATTGGTCTTTGAACCAAACAAAATTGAACCAGCTCATCATGTGAGCGCACGGTTCAAGTTAAGAGAAATATGTGATTGGGAAAAAACCCTTGATCGCATGTTGAGGAGTGGCTTTCTATTTTTAGAAAGCATGATCACATACGTGACCACGCCTCACCTCTTCACTCCTATTGTTGTCGCCCCTCTCTTCTCGTGTTTTTGGGGGCACTCTCGTGGAAGAGGCTTTGACGACAAGGAAGAATCGCCAAGCAGTGGATCTCATCTTCTTCATCCCTTCTCACACGACAAGGTCACTTGGAGAACCTTGCTAGCACAAGGAGCGTCCAAGGAGCAAGCCATCGATCATCTTGTGTGTGGCGCTTTGGAGGAGAACCCCATCGTTCTCTCTTCTTCCTAGACACCATCCAAGCGATGGCCATGGTATGAGTCGCTACCATTCTATGCAATTGATTTTAAAGTTGATCATATATCATGCATTCGATCCCTAGAAACCCCTCCCGCTACATGAAAACCTCCATATGCGCCTATTAGGGTTTCGCTCCCCGTTTCTTAGGGGACTTTCAATTCAAAGTACTGTTCAAGCTTGGTTGACCAATCTAGGAAGTCATGGGGATCTAAGGACCCATTGAAGGTTGGGGGATTGAGTTTGATGGCGCGGTGCACATCATCCTCCCTAAATCTGGGTTGAGGTGGAGTTGGAGCTGGGTGTCCATTCCACATAGGTGGTTGATGGGTTCCTCCATGGTTTGGATTGGGATATCCATTCCACATAGGGGGTGGTTGGGTTCCTACATGGTTTGGGGTTTGATGCCCATTCCACATAGGTGGGGGTTGAGTTCCTACATGGGTTGGAACTTGTTGTCCATTCCACATAGGGGGTGGGTTTGCTACTTGGGTTGGGTTTTGGTGCTCATTCCAAATAGGTGGGGTATGGTTCCCTACATGGTTTGGAGTTTGAGGTCCATTCCATATAGGTGGTTGTTGAGTCCCAGCATGGTTTGGATTTTGAGGTCCATTCCATACAGGTGGTTGTTGAGTTTCCACATGAATTGGACTAGGAGGTGATTCACTAGGAACATGGTTAGAAGACCTTTCTCTAAAGTCATGGAACTCAGTGGTAAGTTGGGTAAGACCTCGGGTAAGGGCTCCTATTTGCTCAGTCAAGAAGTCAAATTTCTCATTCAAAGTGGTATTATCCATTGTGGGTTCTTGTTCTTGTTGTTGAGTTTTAGACCGGGTTTGCATGGGTGTTTTTGAAAGAATATAAGTTTTTTAAAATAGGGCAAAGTGATAGATAGATACGTAGTCTGTTATGGATCCAAATTCTTTCAAACAACCTAATTCCAAAGCCCGCTTAGAAGTAGAAAAATAAGTTTTTGAGGCCTAAAATTCTAGTCTAAGAGCCTAAGCTCTGATACCAAGCTGATGTAGGACAGAGGTCTAAAACATTCAAACAATGATTTTCAAAATCCGTTTTGATAGATAAGGAGATAATAAGGGAAAACTGGATTTAAACTAACGATATTTTGAGAAACTAATTTTTTTTGTATTTTATAATAGTAAAGGAAAACCCGAGATTACAACTACTGAAAGCAGTAAATGCTGAAATTAAACTTACAGAGCGACCCTTGAGAATTGAAGGATCGTATCACCCCGTTCTTCACCGGTCCAACTCTGATGGTAGGTGTAGAAATGGTTGAGCATTACACACAAACACAGAAAGGGATCCGAACAAGTTTCGGATTCATATTACACACTTAAATCAAGGGGGAGGCTAGTCCTCGCAAGTTCCCTTGCTAATATGAAATCTAACTAGAAGAGGGGGGGGGGGGGGAAGAGAAGAGGAGATGTGCCACCAATTTGCTTGTCCTCCTTGCGCCAACTACAAAATTAAAGAATAGTGTAGATGCTATTCGGATCACAAGAGGAAACAAAACAAAGGAAAAGGGGGAAACTTAGCTTGCTTAGTTTGAAGATCCCTCCTTCTTGTTCCTTGCACATCATGTCCTCTTGGAGAGTTCTTGGCATCAAGATGGAAGTTATGAGATGAAGAGCTCTCGGCTAGAAGATGCAAGGGAGGAGTCTTCTTAGAATTTTGGTGGAGAAGATGGAAGAAGAAGGGCTCGGCCCTTGGAAGAACACTACTACTACTACTAATGGCGACACTAATGTTTACCTAGGAAACTAGTAGACAATTCTCATTTCATCCAAGCTACGAAAATACATGAGGAAGGCTACATTTATAGGCAAGGTGGAGGGTGGGCAAGGTGGTCATTTGCCCCTTAGGCGCCACTTACAAAATTGGAGAGAAAAATTCAGCATTTAATTCAAGGTGTGAATGCAATTAAGAGTGTGGATTCTTTCCTTCCTTGGTGAAGCTTCTTTGGAAGTTCTTTGAAATTTGAATGGCTCCTTGTTGCTGACGAGATGGCCTCCTTCCTTGTTTGTTGTGGGCGCATGAATGAAGAATTCAAAATTTGAATTCCTTCCACAAAAGCTTGGGCTGCAATATAAGATGGTAAGCCTTCATAAATGACTTCCTTTGATTTTGGATCTTGATGGATGATGGATTCGAATTCTTCCCTTGCTTGGGCTGGTGTCTTGGTGCCTATTCCTTGGATGGATAGTTGAGGTGGCTGATTATATCAAGGAGGGGGTGCCCAACAAAGATAGAAGCTGAGTTGGCAAGTGAGCTCATCAACACTTTGAGTTGCACTTTGAGTTGAAGGGGTTGAAGTCTTCTTTCCTTTCTTGAGCTGAACTTGTTGAGTGGAACTTGAGCTGACCTTGGAGTGGAGCTTGAGCTGACCTTTAGCTTGAATGACCTGCCAAAAATATAACCAATCCAAGGATGCACTATCCTACCATGATGCAAAGTACATAAGAGCTACATGCATTACAATGCACAACCTACTACAATTGGACTTGCCATAATTGACCATATGATGCATGGATTTATTTGAAAGCTTAAACTAACCTAAATGCCATGAAATGCAATGCAAAACAATAGAAAGCAAGTGAACTCTAGGTGAACCCATGTTGAGGAGGTTTCCTCCGAGCCCAAGCGTGTCTCTTTAAAGCAGGGCTGCTGCCTCCATCACAGTGTGCAGGGCTTCACTGATGAGTCATTCCAGTATGATCCTGACGACTTCAGATCGCAGACCGGCTATTTGTTTAAGATGGTTGGAGGTGTTGTATGCTGGAAGAGCTTCAAGCAATCCACCATAGCTAATTCTACAACCGAAGCTGAGTATGTGGTTGCTTCTGAGGCAGCCAATGAAGCCGTTTGGATCAGGAAGTTACTTTCTGAACTTCAGGTGGTTCCAAGTGCAATGGATCCCATTGAGCTCTACTATGATAACAATGGGAAATGCACATGCTAAGGAACCACGGTCTCATCAAAGGTCCAAACACATACTCAGGAGATTTTGCCTGATCAGAGAGATCATTGATTGAGGTGATGTCAAGATTAGCAAATTTGACACAGAGAGCAATCTAGCAGACCCACTGACCAAGGCTTTGGCGCAGCAGAAGCATGATGGTCGTACTAGAGATATGGGGTTGAGGTTGCTCAACCTCTAGGTCTTAGTGCAAGTGGGAGATTGTTGGTGTATATGCCCTAGGACCTAGTTTTGGTCCATCTTTGTACTACTTGACTCTGATATTCATATATATATCTTTCTGGCATTGTCGTTATCATTGTTTGTCTACACCTGCGATTGTGTACTTACATGATAATGTCCCTGGAGACAGATTGGATCTGTGCTCAAATGATTGTCCCTAGTCGATGTACCTGAGTGGATATGGGACAGCTCTGGTACTTGTGAGACTAGTATATGGGCTGGTTAGGCACGAAGTGCTAACGCAGACATATGGGTATATCAGTGGTGGATATACTGGACCGACCCGCTGTGAGGCTATGACTTGGTGTCATGAGTTATCCTCACAAGTGACAAGAGATGCATTGATCCCTTGACTTGAGGTCATTGACCATTCTATATGGTTAGGGACTTGCTTTGATACAACCTAACACCTCACCGTAGTTGGGAGGTAATAACGGTTGTCATTGAGCATGTCACGACCCATATGAGAAGGTCAATGGACAGACACAGGATTTGCCCCTTCCTAAGGGAAGTATGATATCCATGGAGCTCCTCTATGGTTCTATGACTGAAAGTGTATGGCCATACCCAGGTGAGAACCTGATTTAGTCATAATCATGTGATTGGGTGAAAATAAGTGGTGACACACTTGTCCAATTGGATATCAATTCGGCAAAGAGACTGTAATGCATCTGTACCTTGTTGCAATGATGGGGATGTCGATGTCGATATCCATTTCGATGACTTGGGTAGCAGCGATGCACTGCTAGGTGCCACTCACTGCTTGTGGTGACATTTGGTCAGCACTGCCAACGTCAGAGGGACCTACAGGGTCGCACACCTTGATACTCGAGTTCTCGTATTGATCGGGAAGCCTTATGATCGAGTTATTGGATAACTCGGATCTATTTTAGAGATTTCATCAGCGCCAATGGGCCTGATGAGATGGAAGGATGTTATTGGAGGCAAACTCCATTTATGGCAGGTTGACTCGAAATTGACCATGGTTGGCCACATTTGGATTAGGGTTGCATTGGATTGGATCTAAGTGCTTAATCAAGCCATGTAATGAAGTTTGCGCTAGCTCATTATCCAATGAGGCCCAATAATAAGTTGTCATGAAGAGGCAATAGGCTAAAAGGGTATAATGGGGAGGAAGCCAAGCCCATTGGCGCCTAAGGGGCATAATGGGGTTTGGATGGCAAATTTGCTTCATTAAGGAAGCTTTATGCGCCTAGCCCTCTCCCATTGATAGTGTGAATGCATTAAGGCATTGCTTGGGGCGCAAGGCTAGGCCTTGGCGCACAAGGCAAGGCTTGGTAGCTTATGGAAAGGTTGAATGAGGTTTATGGTAAAGTCTTGGAGACTTTCCTTACCTCAAACCTTCTCATCCAAGCCATACACTTGTCATGATCTCAACCCTTGCCCTAACCGCCTCTATCTCTTTATAAGTGACCCTAGCCGCCCCCTCTTGTGATGTTACAATCCTTAGAGGCGTGACAACAAGAGGAGGGGCGAAAGCAAGGGCTTGAAAGGCAACAACACCAAGAAGTGGCGCATCTTCTTCTTCCTTCCAAACCCTAGCCGCAAGCCTCTTCCTTCTCTCTTGACGCAAGGAACTTGATGCTTGGCGGTTTCCCTCTCCCTCATCCTTCTTCATCTTTGGCGCATCTACCTTGGAGGTGGCGCATACTTTGAAGATAGCGCACAAGGCTTGGATCTTCTTCCCGAGGCTAGCACCGGGCGTGGAAGAAGAGGACACGAGGGGTCCGTGTGTGTGAGACTGCAGAGGGCGCACGCTTGGGCGCCTATAACGACATCGACCTCATCTTGCTCTAAGGTATTTCCTAACTCATCGTGTCGACTCTCTTGCTTGCGATCTTCACTGGGTTTTTGAAAGTGGGGGGCGAAAACCCTGAACGCATGCGCTTCTAAAATTTGCATGGGCGGAAATAGGGATTTCATGAAGATCGCATGTGGCATGAACATATGATTAACCTTATGTTCGCAAAGATCAAGTTGTGATCTTACCAAAGCCATTGTTTGGATGGCGACTTGGAAGCAAGAGGGCAAGTGGCTCTCCTCCAAAGTGGACGCACACAAGGTGATGATGGCTTTCTCCCTTGGCGTAAACCTTGTGCTAGCAAAGCTCTTCAAGGAGTCCTCGATGCGTGAAGGAGATGAGATGCTTTTTTTCTTCTTGGCTGACCGAATCTCCTTCATGGCGTGAAGACAACCCAAGACGAGAGGAGAAGAGGCGAGAGCACGATGACGTTCGAACGTGGGAGCGTTTCTTTTCTCAAAGAAAAACGCCTTCCAAATATAGTATGTCCACAACTCCACTTGAAGCCACCACTTAAAGCCATCGATAACTCCTCTCCTCTTTGAACCATGCGTTCACATAAGTGAACCGGTTCAATTTAATTCGGTTCAATTGCATTTGGTTCAAAGACCAAATCAAACTAGCATTGGTTCAGATCTTGTCAAACCAAATGGCTCAAGATCTAACCATTCATCTCTTGATGCTCCTGATCTCATCGATCAAGCATCAATTCTCTCGATCGAAGCTTACCGATCTCAAGCCCTAATCAATCAAACATGATCAGACCAGATCTCACTTACAATCAGAGTTTAAACTCCTTTAAACTGAACCAAAACAATTCAGTCCATACGATCTGACATAAGTAAGCCATATCATCAAATTGTGCGACCCTAAGGGTTTCCTTTAATGTCGGTAACGATAACTTACGTTATCACGAACAGAGAGGGGTATCTAGCAACACATCACTGTCTCCCGATATAAAGGAAAGAGTCTTCTAAGACTACACCCAAACACAGCACAAGTGTGAATTCAATTCACTAGGCATACATGTTTCCTTTGCCACTGGATGTTCTCGTTGGACAAGCGTGTCAAGCCTGTAACTCCAACATGATGAGAGTGGTTAGATCAGATGAACATAGTCATCTGGGTATGGCCATACACTTTCACAACCATCTCATACAGGGGGCCCCTTTAGAACATCACACTCCAAACAAGGAGAGGCAATCCTATATCTATCACTAATGCCCTAACATGACTCATGCCCATTATCCAAGATAATCTATAACCATTATATTTCAAATGATATTGAACTACCTCAAGACAATGCCAATCCTCATTTAGAAACACAAGTGATCTCAAGTCAGAGGAAATATGCTACTTGTTTGCACATAAGGATTATTCACATTGTGACAAGCAATTGAATATCCTAAGTAGGGTCAGTCCAGTACATCCAATGTACCTATGAGTCTACATCTTATTCCATGTTCGAAGCATCCTATAAGATTAGAACACATATTAGTCTCAATCATATCAAGGTTGTCTCATGTTCACCAAGATATTTCGACTAAGGACAATACTGCATGTCAGCCAAGCTGAACACCATTGAGACATTATTCAGAAGTATACATATAGCAGCAGATAATGCAACAACCTGAATAACAACCATTGCCTTTATAAACATAGAGTTTATACATGATACTGATAACAACCCAAGGCCTCAAACATTAGCCTTAAGGGCATACCCCAACAATCTCCCACTTGCACTTAATCTAATGGTTGAGAAATCTCAAACCCATATTATTACAGTGCTTCTCATGCTTCTGCTGCGCCAGAGGCTTTGTAAGTGGGTCAGCTAGATTGTCATCTGTATGAACCTTGCAGATCTTGATCTCTCCACGATCTATGATCTCACGGATCAAATGAAACCTTCTCTGTATGTGCTTGGACTTCTGGTGTGACCGTGGTTCCTTTGCTTGTGCTATTGCTCCAGTGTTATCACAGAAGATAACCAAAGGATCTGCACTCGAAGGAACAACACCAAGTTCCTGAACGAACTTACGAATCCACACTGCCTCCTTTGATGCTTCTGAGGCTGCAACATACTCGGCTTCTGTTGTGGAATCAACAACAATTGATTGTTTGAAACTTTTCCACACCACTGCTCCTCCATTCAAGCTAAAAACATAGCCTGATTGCGATCGGAAATCATCCTGGTCAGATTGGAATGAAGCGTCAGTATATCCTTCAATACTGAGTTCTTCCTGACCTCCATATATCAAGAACATATCTTTGGTCCTCCGAAGATATTTCAAAATGTTCTTGACTGCAATCCAGTGTGCCTTACCTGGATTACTTTGGAATCGACTGGTCACGCTTAACCCGTAAGCGACGGCTGGGCGAGTACACAACATCACATACATAATGGACCTAATAGCCGAAGCATAAGGCGTGTTGTCCATTTCATCTTTCTCAGACTGTGTTTGAGGACACTGGCTCTTCGAAAGATTCAGACTATGTCTGACTGGAAGATTTCCTCTTTTACAATTTTCTAAATGGAATCTCTCTAGGACTTTATCAATGTAAGTACTCTGGCACAGCCCGAGAAGCCTCTTAGATCTATCTCTGTAGATCCGCACACCTAATACATAGGCTGCTTCTCCTAAATCTTTCATCTGGAAACATTTTCTTAACCATGCTTTGACGGCATACAGTTCAGGAATATCGTTTCCAATGATCAAGATGTCATCGACGTAGAGGACTAGGAAAGTAATCACGCTCCCACTAAACCTCTTATATACACACGGGTCATCTTCATTTTTGATGAAACCAAATTCACAGATTGATTCATCAAAACGAATATTCCAGCTTCTCGATGCTTGTTTAAGTCCATAAATGGACTTCTTTAATTTGCATATTTTATGACGATCTGATGGATTGATGAAACCTTCAGGTTGTGTCATATACACATCCTCTTCTAGTTTTCCATTAAGGAAAGCGGTTTTCACATAAATTTGCCAGATCTCATAATCATAATATGCAGCTATCGCGAGAATAATCCGAATAGACTTGAACATGGCTACAGGAGAGAAAGTTTCATCATAATCTATCCCGTAGATTTGTTTGAAACCTTTCGCAACTAGCCTACCTTTATAGGTAACCACGTTACCATCCATGTCAATCTTCTTTTTGAAGATCCACTTACAGCCTATAGGGATTACTCCCTGAGGCGGATCAACCAAATCCCAGACTTGGTTATCTGACATGGAGTCCATCTCGGCTCGCATAGCTTCAAGCCATCTTGCTGATTCCGGTCCACTAACCGCATCCGCATAAGTGAGGGGTTCATCATTAATGATGTAGACTCCGTCATAGCGCTCAGGCTGTCGACGGATCCTTCCCGATCTTCGCGGTTCCCGTGATATCTAAGTCTCAGGTTGTTCAGTAACCTGTTCTATTGGCTCAGGCTCATCCAACTGAGTTTGACTTCTTTGTCCTTCTTCTGGATTCTCATCCAGCTTTATTTCTCTCCCACTGGCCTCTTGCAGAAGAAATTCCTTCTCAAGAAAAATAGCCGTACGAGCAACAAATACTTTGTTCTCCTTGGGATCGTAGAAATAATAACCCTTAGTTTCTTTAGGGTAACCGACAAAGATACATTTATCAGATCTGCTCTCCAGTTTCCCAGAGGCGAACTTTTTGACATAAGCCTCGCAACCCAAGATTTTAATAAATGTCAAGCTCGGCTGTTTCCCATACCATAACTCATATGGAGTCTTTGAAACGGCCTTGGATGGCACTCGGTTTAGTACCTTTGCAGCTGTTTCCAGTGCAAATCCCCAAAAGGAGTAAGGTAAAGTAGCCTGACTCATCATTGAACGAACCATATCCAATAAGGTTCTATTTCTCCTCTCAGACACACCATTCCATTGCGGTGTTCCTGGCGGAGTGAGCTGTGAGATAATCCCACACTCCTTCAGATAGTCAGTAAACTCTCGACTCAAGTATTCTCCACCTCGATCTGAATGAAGTGCCTTGATATTTCGGCCTAACTGATTCTGTACTTCATTTTTGAACTCTTTGAACTTGTCAAAAGATTCACTCTTATGTCTCATAAGATAGACATAACCGTATCTACTGAAATCATCAGTAAAAGTAATGAAGTATAAATAGCCACCTCTGGCATGTTTACTAAATGGCCCACACACATCACTGTGAATGAGGTCAAGTAAACCTGAAGCCCTTTGACCTTTATTAGAAAAAGGAGACTTCGTCATTTTACCCATTAAACAAGCTTTGCATGTATCAAGCTCCTCATAGGAGAATGATCCCAGCAGTCCATGGTCATGCAACCGCTTAATGCGCTTCTTGTTAATATGGCCTAAACGACTATGCCATAGCAAGGTGCTGTCATCAGCATACTTGGCTTTCTTATTATCAATTTGTTATACAGACCATTCCATGTCCAACATGAATAACCCATTGTTAATCGACCCAGTAGCATAAACAATATTATCAAATGAAATACAACACTTTAAAGTTTTGCATTCAAAGGAAAACCCTTTCCTGACAAGAGCAGGAATAGAGATAATATTCTTAGTTATGCTCGATACAAAATAACAATTGTCCAGTTCTAATACAAGACCAGATGGTAAAGAGATGATATATTGTCCTACAGCAACAGCAGCAACCCGTGCCCCGTTTCCAACTCATAGGTCCACCTCATGCTGTCCCACCTGTCTTTTTCTCTTGAGTTCCTGTACATTTGAACAAATGTGAACTCCACATGCAGTGTCCAACACCCATGAAATAGAAGAAGATACCATGACTTCAGTCACAAAAATACCTGAGCCAAAAGCGAAAGGCTTGCTTCCCTTCTTATCTCCTTGGAGCGCTTTACAGTCCTTCTTCCAGTGACCCAGCTGGCCACAATGGAAGCATCTGTTGTCCTTCGACCGCTTCATCTTTTGTTTCAGAGCTTTGTTATAGCTCTTGATAGGGGCTTTGCCCTTCTTCCCCTACTTCTTGTTCCTTGAAGGAACCATCAAGACAGAGGATGAAGGCTTTCCCTTTTCAAGAGTCTGCTCTGTAGTACAGAGCATGTTCAGTAACTCTGCCGGTGTACAGTCGATCTTGTTCATATTAAAATTAATGATGAACGGATCGAAAGAGACCGGGAGAGACTGCAAGATAATGTCTACAACAAGTTCCTGATTGATGGTGTGTCCCAGTTTCTCTAGAGCCTCTTTGTACCCAATCATCTTGAGTACGTGAGCTCCCACTGGACTCCCTTCAGTCAGTTTGCTCTGAAAGAAAAGTTTTGTCAAGTTATAGCGTTCTGTCCTTGCCTGTGCAGCATACAGCATTTTGAGATTTGCTATAATTTCAATAGCAGATAAATCCTCATGCTGACGCTGCAGCTCTGGCGTCATAGACGCAAGCATAAGGCAAGCGACATCAATGCTATCATTGACATGCTTCTCATAAGCATCCCGAACCGCCCTTGCGGCGTTCGCAGCGGGTTGAGGCGGTATTGCCGTCTCAAGGACATACAGCTTCCTCTCAGCCTTAAGAACAATCTTAAGGTGTCCGTACCAGTCTGAGAAGTTTGGCCCAGCAAACTTCTCCCTTTCCAGTAAGGATCGCACATTGAACCCTGTGGTGTTCGTTGCTGCAGGAATCTACAACATAGCAAGAACAACAAGGTCAGTATCCATGTTAGAATCATTCCAGGACTTAAGAGTGATTCTTTTCTCACTATTTTATTTGACTAAAAAATCCAATAAAACAATCCGAAAGAGTAAAACTCTTTTAGTGAGATGGGATCCAGATTTCATACTTGGTCTCCGCGTCCCGCTCAGGCGAGATAAGATGCAGAGAGAGTTCAAGCACTAATCACTGGTAGGCTATGCATGCCAATCGCCAACCCGTGCGATTCCCCTTCATCTAGGCAATCCAGAAAACTGTGCCAACTGAGTTGGTACAACACAGTTTCTGATTCCACAGATGGCTACCTCCATATAGCTAACATATGCTCAATATGTAGCCTACATGGTCAAGCTGACCTGACCTACTCCCTGGACCACCACGTGCTATGTTGAGCAACGAGAAGCAATAAATCCCTTCTCTGTAACACGCAGGTGTAACCACACACCGTCTGAAGATAGCTGGGCGTGCCCACTGAGTGGGTACAACACGGCCCCAACGATAGACAGAACAGTGAGGTTTCGCGTCAGAAGGCTTACGTGCTTGATATTTAACGTTGGATTTTAACGGTCCTTTTATCTTCTTACTAACATGCATATCCTATGGTGATAGCAGAAGATTAACTCATGCAGGTGCTAATATTACTTAAACAGTAAATAGAAAGCACAATGATCTTATGTGGTAAATGCCCATTAAGCCTAAGTAAAACCCTAGTTTTACACAAGTCTTCACTTGTGCTCTTCATGGGTCTTTTGCACTTCATCTGGCTCAGCCCGGGCCCAAGCGCCCTCTGCAGCTCAGATGCGCCCACCAGGTAGCATGCGCCTGTACTAGAGTCGAACTCTAGGCCTCCCACTGGCTGCATGCGCCTCTGCCATGTATGCTCTATGCTCATGTCTGATTAATTTACATTTAATCTATCTAGACATGATTTGACTCGCAGGTCAATTACACATTAACATAAATTAAAATGTGATTCGCAGATCACAAAAATAATTTACAATTAATTAATCCAGGCACGCAGGCCCCAGCACAGCACATAAATAGGGCAGCCCACATAAGATGAAATAGACATGCAATCAGGTTAAACAAACAACATGTGATCCAAACAGGAAAGTAAAATTTTTGAAAAACCCCATGGTATCAATTTTATTTCCTTATGTGCCCTACTACCATACAACGGTCCATTAATAGGGATCCACTCATCAGACCAAGTCAGACCCACTGCCCTTGCATGCACCAAGTCATAACTGACTTGCGTCGACCTCATGGTCAACAATGCATGCCTTAAGGGCTGAACGTCCCACATGATTTCTGGCAAGCGGGTGTGACCCCGGGCCTTAATCATGATCATTCACTGGTTGCCTCAATCAGACATCGCTACACGCCTTTCTGCAGTCGACCTATAGCCACCTCATGCTTGCGCATAGGTGCTATCTGGTCGACCCATCTAGGCTGTCAGATGGTCTGATCAGGCTGTTGGGTCCAGACTAGACTGACGACTTCAACCCTAGTAACCCGTCTAAGTATTTCAAGTAGGCGCCGATAGATCTATATGGAATCGCGCATGAAATAAATATTGTTTGAAAACAACTATGAAAAATGCGCACACTTCTTATAATAATGTTACATGCACAAACATTTTATGAAAACATAGCATCAAGTAAGCGCATGTAACTGTAAAGAAGATCTATCCTATAACTCAAGCATGGATCACAATCACATCATGGCAATCATATGAATCATACCGAAACTATGCTCTGATACCAATTGAAAGTGGGGGCGAAAACCCTGAACGCATGCGCTTCTAAAATTTGCATGGGCGGAAATAGGGATTTCATGAAGATCGCATGTGGCATGAACATATGATTAACCTTATGTTCGCAAAGATCAAGTTGTGATCTTACCAAAGCCATTGTTTGGATGGCGACTTGGAAGCAAGAGGGCAAGCGGCTCTCCTCCAAAGTGGACGCACACAAGGTGATGATGGCTTTCTCCCTTGGCGTAAACCTTGTGCTAGCAAAGCTCTTCAAGGAGTCCTCGATGCGTGAAGGAGATGAGATGCTTTTTTCTTCTTGGCTGACCGAATCTCCTTCTTGGCGTGAAGACAACCCAAGACGAGAGGAGAAGAGGCGAGAGCACGATGACGTTCGAACGTGGGAGCGTTTCTTTTCTCAAAGAAAAACGCCTTCCAAATATAGTATGTCCACAACTCCACTTGAAGCCACCACTTAAAGCCATCGATAACTCCTCTCCTCTTTGAACCATGCGTTCACATAAGTGAACCGGTTCAATTTAATTCGGTTCAATTGCATTTGGTTCAAAGACCAAATCAAACCAGCATTGGTTCAGATCTTGTCAAACCAAATGGCTCAAGATCTAACCATTCATCTCTTGATGCTCCTGATCTCATCGATCAAGCATCAATTCTCTCGATCGAAGCTTACCGATCTCAAGCCCTAATCAATCAAACATGATCAGACCAGATCTCACTTACAATCAGAGTTTAAACTCCTTTAAACTGAACCAAAACAATTCAGTCCACACGATCTGACATAAGTAAGCCATATCATCAAATTGTGCGACCCTAAGGGTTTCCTTTAATGTCGGTAACGATAACTTACGTTATCACGAACAGAGAGGGGTATCTAGCAACACATCACTGTCTCCCGATATAAAGGAAAGAGTCTTCCAAGACTACACCCAAACACAGCACAAGTGTGAATTCAATTCACTAGGCATACATGTTTCCTTTGCCACTGGATGTTCTCGTTGGACAAGCGTGTCAAGCCTGTAACTCCAACATGATGAGAGTGGTTAGATCAGATGAACATAGTCATCTGGGTATGGCCATACACTTTCACAACCATCTCATACAGGGGGCCCCTTTAGAACATCACACTCCAAACAAGGAGAGGCAATCCTATATCTATCACTAATGCCCTAACATGACTCATGCCCATTATCCAAGATAATCTATAACCATTATATTTCAAATGATATTGAACTACCTCAAGACAATGCCAATCCTTATTTAGAAACACAAGTGATCTCAAGTCAGAGGAAATATGCTACTTGTTTGCACATAAGGATTATTCACATTGTGACAAGCAATTGAATATCCTAAGTAGGGTCAGTCCAGTACATCCAATGTACCTATGAGTCTACATCTTATTCCATGTTCGAAGCATCCTATAAGATTAGAACACATATTAGTCTCAATCATATCAAGGTTGTCTGATGTTCACCAAGATATTTCGACTAAGGACAATACTGCATGTCAGCCAAGCTGAACACCATTGAGACATTATTCAGAAGTATACATATAGCAGCAGATAATGCAACAACCTGAATAACAACCATTGCCTTTATAAACATAGAGTTTATACATGATACTAATAACAACCCAAGGCCTCAAACATTAGCCTTAAGGGCATACCCCAACAGTTTTTGGGACCGGCCTGTTTCGGGGATATTGCTTCCGCTGTGCAATGTATTTTGTAATCTCTATCTCTGAAAATTGTAAAATATCCCCGGGGCTTCCCAACATAGATGTATTGTTTGATGAATCCGATCTAAGAGTGAAGCTACTTCTTTGAATAAAACAAGCATATGAGTATGATTTTTAAATTGATATCAATTGATTAATCTAGTTGATGTTTGCTCTATTTGCTATTTGTTGGGAAGAAAGATTCCTTGATCCAATAAAATGAGAGGTGACTCCCTTACTTGGCACTACGCAAAGTTGGCAGTGGTACCAAAAGACATGGGTTGAAGTCAACATAAAAAAATGATGAGAGAAGAGAAGAAAAAGAAAAAAAGAGAGAGAATGACTCCTCGTCTTGGCACCGAAGTTAAGAGTTGAAGTCCAAGTAAAAAAGTATGTATATATGTGGATACATGCCATGGAGAGAAATCGTTTTACATTAACTCTGCTATCTCAGGTAAGATTTTTCCTACCAAAGAGATATGGGTTCTATTACATTGGTTATGTGACCAGTGTACTCTAAATTCGTCATCAGAAAACAAAGTGGTAATTGAATTAGAGAATGTAAACAATACAAAAAAGGGAGGAACTAAAAGATTTTGAGTGGAAAAAGATCTTGGATATCCTATTCCTGTAAACAAAAGTATTATGGATTTGAACTTAAACTGGGTAAAATCTTAAGATTGAAATTCTGTGTATTATACAAGTTGTGAAATTTTATTCAATTAAGTTGTAGATCTTGAGGATTAAATTCAGAAGATGATATGTTTATTTGGAATTTTATGTAGCATTTAGTGAAACTTTTCATTGGTGATTATATTTTAGAAGTTTATTCTTCATAAGAAAGTTTATTCTCTTTGATCAGTTTTGATTTCTTTATTTGCTTGAGGACAAGCAAAGTTTTAGCCTTATGTATTTGATGACACAGAAATTCATAGTATATTTTGTATCATTTTATTTGTCTTTTTGTGTCATATTCATGCTCTTTTGCTTATTTTTATGCCTTATTTATCAAATATTACGGAATCTACACCTTTTCTTGTTTTTGATCATTTTCAGGTAAAAAGACATTATTTCAAGGAGTTTTCGAGCAATTTGAGTGCAACGAATTTCAATCATCAAGAGGAGATCACACATCAAATTTTACGTAAATCAAAGCTTCAGACCAAATTATGGTAGGGCCGTAATGAATATTACGGTACCGTGGTTTTACTGAACTTATAGAAGAAACCATGGCACTACCGTAATTTATTTGACCTATCGTAATTTCGGTCGATTTCTGTCCAGCGGAAAATACGGCACTGCCGTATTATAGTTACGGGCGTAATTCTGTCGGGAAGAATTTTGAAGCATTACATGGCACTGCCGTGGTTCATATTACAGCCCATGTTTCTTTTCAGATTCTTCATAGAAAGAATTATGGCACTACCGTAAATATTTTCACGCGCTGTAATTATGACCCAGGCTGCCGACTTTGCTCGATTTTCCCAGTGTTATTGTAGCCCGATTCTTGCGATGGCGATTCTGGACGATTTAAACCACCATTTCAAAAATCGTAAAAAGAGGAAAACTCTATAAGAAGAAGAGAAGATCACCAAACCAAAAGCCCTAATTTTGATTCATGATTGGAAGAGAAATCATTCTTTTCGTCGCTGCTCTAGGGTTCGTTGCCGAAAAGCGTACAAAACACCATCGGACGTAAAATTTGAGGGAAAGCTACGCTTGAAGGAGGAGAACATACACCAGAAGTTTTAGAGTGAAAGGACGTCGACAGAAGGAGATATCAAAGAAATTGCGTGCGTCACCACTGTTCACTATGCTTTCAAGGACAAATTATGGGCTGTAATTTTCATTACAGCCCAGTGTTTAGTAATTTCTTCTTTCTTCTCAATTTTTGATCAATTTGAACAATGTTTTATTGTAAATCTTCCATCATGCTATCTTAAACCTTTTATGGGGCAGGGGGTGTATTCCCCTTAATTTCTTAATGATTAGATCATCCTTATTTCATCAACATATTTTTATGATAATTATACTTAAGTGATGATTGTCTTTAATCTTTTCTAGTTTCAATTGTCAACATGTGTTGGAGTTTTGTGATATGGACTGAAAAGTGATTCGCAAGACTGCGAACCCTAAAATTGAGATTTGGGAACTCATCGTAAGAACTTAGGTTTGTTCTTATTTCTAGATTTTAGAAGTTTATGTTCTTGTTGATAATCTGATCTAGGAAATATTAATGAGTTAAACATGAAAATATTGTAAGAAATTAGGTATTGGATCATTGGAAACCCTTAAGTAGAACCTGCGAATCTAAAGTATGAAAATATTTAGTATTCACTTGAGATATTGACATTGAGATTGAATGCACGAAAGTGATTCTAAATCTTTTTTTGTCAAGGTTTACATATCTTTAACACTGAATAATCCTGCACGAGAGCGAGGGTTGTTCTTTGTAGATTATCTGCGTGAGAGCGAGATAATTTCTTTATAAAGTAAACTATATCTTTATTATAACAAGGATAAACTGATGAATACTTAATTATATCTAGTCATTAGAATTAAGGTGGATGAAACCCTAGTCCTAGCTTTCTTCTCTGAATTTTCATGCAATTTTCGATCGCTTGCTTACATCTTATTTGATTGCCTAGCTAGTAAGAAATTAATTCTATGGTACTTAACAAACAAGGTTTCTGTGGTTCGATATCTTTTATTACTTCGAGTATCCGTGCACTTACGGACACAACATTACCCACGTAGCTAGGATATAACTCTACCAATTTTTGAATTCACATACAATAATGTCATCAGTCAGTCCACCGATCTGAGTCCCTTCCAAATGGTACTGGGGAAGTAACCTCGCAAACCCCTTGACCTACACAACATTACTCCTAGACCCCACATGTCCAAGTCAGCATTTACATTTACATATCATTTAGTAGGCTTGCATGAGAAAATTCAACAACGGATTTGTTTGAGCAACACCAAGTATAAACTGATGACTAACGAGCATCATAAACCACATCCTTTCGAGACAAGTAACTTGCTGGGGTTGCCAACCCACTTGGAGAGGTTATCGAGCTGAGCCAATTAGAAGCTCCATGCGCGTTACATGGTGCCATACATGGTATTGTGACAGATCGATTACAATGCCTATGTCCTGGACTTGCCGGAGGAGATATTGATTAACCCCGTCTTCAATGTCGTTGACCTACTACCCTATGACATGCCACCTCCAACAATTGATGAAGATCTAGACTCTGATCCATCCAAGCCGTCACAAATAACTTGTTCTCTAGAGGAGAACCTATCCAACTTAGGGAGGGTTGATGCAGCATAAGCCTCTCCCCCCCTCCCCCCCCCCCCCCCCCCCCCTTGCCCCTAAAAAAAGATTTTCTGGACATCATGGCCATGAAGCTCATCATGATCTGCCTGTAACAGCCAATCACAGTCGTGACCCGGATCATGACCAATCTATGAAGTGTTATGTGGCTTTGGTGAATTCCCATTGTTGTATCCCAACAAGTAGGTGCAACTTATTTCTGGCTTTTCTATTTTCTATTGGCACACCCAGAAACTTGTTGTCCTAGACTCGTTGTGTCTACAAGTGCACGGATACTCGAAGTTTTAGTATAAAAAGTATCGAATCCACAGAGACCTTATTGTTAAGTACCAAATAGTTATTTTCTTACTAGCTAAGCAAATTGAATATGATGCAAGTAAATAATAGAAAGAACATGAAAATGTATCAGAGAGATAAACTGGAACTAGGGTTTCATCTACTTTAATTTTAATGACTAGATATGAAGAAAAGGTCGTCAAATAATTTTATTATGATAAAGATATAATTTACTTCATAAAGGGATTATCTCACTTTCGTGCAGATAATCATATAGGGACCAATCCTCGCTTTCTCACAAGATCTATCCCAACGCTGTAGATAAGTAAATCATCAAACAAAGAACTCAAGAATCACCTTCGTGCATCCGAATTCTTAGTTGATTATCTCAAGTGGAATCTCAAGGATCACTTTCATGCATCCGAGTCTCGACACAAGTTCTACTTATGGTTCTCCAACTTTTCGATCCTCACTTTCGTGCAAGATCTCCACGTTTGACACAATAACTCAATCCTAGATTCAAATTATCTAATATGGCAATTAAACTACTAAAATCAAGAAATAAGAACTTTACCTAATTTCTTACGGTGAGTTCCTATTGTTTAATTTTAGGGTTCCAAATTCTCAAGCAAATCACTTTTCAGTCCATATTGTGAAAACTCTATAATCATGCATGATACTGAGAAAACTAAAGAGAATTATAGACAAGTCATCTCAAAAGCAGAATTATCATAACAAAGATTATTCTAACGAAATAAGAATTATCTAATCCTTAAAAATCAAGGGGATTACACTCATGTCCCAAAATATGTTTAAGCTAGCATGGAAGAAGAAATACAATAAACCATAGTTTCAAAAGATCAAAAATCAAAGAGAAAAGAGAGTTTAAGAAAACACACCACGGCTGTAATATAAATTACAGCCGTAATTTGCAAAAGGGGGCGCTGTGAATAGTGTCGACACCTCCTCTTTCTTCGATTTCTCCTCCGATTGACCTCTTTTCTCTCTGAAACTTCTGGTGTGTCATCCTCTCCTCCAGGCGAAGCTTTTGTGTAAAAATCACAGCCTGAGATGGCCTCTACACCTCTCGGCATGAAGCCGAACCCTAAGCACCTCTCTATTGATTGCTCCCTCGATAGATGATAAAATTGGGGCTTTCAGTATCTTTATCCTCTCCTCCTCAAGACAAGTCCGCAGCTTCTTTTGGATCTCAATTTGGATGTCTGGATCTCAAGATATGGTCTGCGCAAGAATCGGCTTCAGATTTGACCGTGAAAATCGCGCGCTAGGCATAAAATTATGGTAGTGTTTTATATTACAACAGTGCCGTAATTTCACCCTAGTTTTCTGTGAATTCTGGGTCAAAAATACGATACCATAATTTATATTATGGCACTGCTGTAATTTGGGCAAAAAATTATAGCCATATTATAGATTACACCCGGGGTGTGTTTTTCAAACTTGCTCCGATTTGCATAAAAATTGATGGGCGGGCTTTGTTTCGACGTCTGGAATCCATTGGTGCACTCAAATCCTTCAAAATCCATCAAAATATGGCACTTTTTACTTGAAAATCATGAAAAATAAGAAATGGTGTAGATTCCGCAATATTTGACAAATAAAGTTAACAGGCAGAAGAGTATAAATATGACACAAAAATACCCATGAAATGACACAAAAGTTACTATATATTTTGGTGTCATCAAACACATAAAGCTCAAACTTTGCTTGTCCTCAAGCAAAAATAAAAAATTGATCATAGGCATAGACTTTCTCATGAAGAATAAACTTCTAAAATACAATCACCAATGAAAATTTTCACCAATTGCTTCACAAAATTTTAAATAAACACATCACCCTTTGAATTTAATTCTCAAGATCCACAACTTAATCAAATAAAATTTCACAATTTGTACAATAAGTAGAATATCAATTTCAAGTCTTCATCCAGTTTCAATTCATAACTATCAACTTTTGTTTACAGGAATAGCATTTCCAAAATCTTTTTCCACTCATAATTTTTTTTGCTCTGTTTTTTATTCCTTTTTTTATTTTTGTATCGTCCACATTCTCTAATTCGATTATCACCTTTGTTCTGGTGACGAAGTTAGAGTACACTGATCACATAATCAATGTAATAGAACTCATATCTTTTTAGTAGGAAGATTTTTACCAAAGATAGGGAAGTTAATATAGATCGATTCTCCTCATGGCATGCACCCGCATAGGCACATGCTTTTTCTTTTTATCTCTCTCTTTTTTTTTCATACTTCAACCCATGTCCTTTAGTACCACTGTCAATTTTACACAGTGCCAAGTAGGGGAGTCTCCTCTCTTTATTTGGAACATGAAATCTTTCTTCCCAACAAATATCAAATAATATGAACATCAGCTAAACTAATCAATCAATATCAATTCAAAAATCATACTCATATGCTAATTTTATTTAAAGAAGTAGTTTCACTTTTAAACCAAATTCATCAAATGATATATCCATCCAAAATCTCATTCATCAATCAATGAAAAATTTCAAAAGCAGATATGTATTAGAGAAATAAATTCAACATAATAGGTCTAGTCCTAATCTCATGCATGAATTCATTTATCATCAAGAAAGTTATACACTTCTCTTGTCACATGGATTCAAGTCATAAAAATTTTTAAACATCAAAATATGTCAAAATCACTGCAAAAGGTGTGATGCATTAAACTCAAATAATCATGGTCAAAAGTGTAAAATGATAGATTCAAGAAACCTCATTGAATAGAAATCTCAGTGAGTGAAACATCTAAAGTAAATCAAAGATGTAACCATATGAAATAATCATGAATAAGAGAGTGCAAATGATACTCACAAAACTATATAGCAAGCTCTGACTAAAAATACATAAGGCTTAGACCAAAAATAGCATTGGGGCAGATGCTGCTAGGTCCAAAGGTGTGCCTATTGAAAATTTTATCTACACAATTTAAGATACATAATGCTCAGTCTGAAAATAGTCTCTAAAATAATAATGATAAAAATAAGTTTCTCAAAGAAGAATCATATATATCATCGATGATCCAGAAGCGTGCTGATGGAAAGAGTCGAGCAGACAAAAAGCAAAGGTGGAACAGATGCTAGCTGAAGAGCTGCTAGAAATGATGATGATGGTGCCGACAGTAGAGTGAGTAATCTCTGGTGGCTTGCTAGAGACCATAGTCCTGGATGTGAGATCGTCGGCTGGTGGGTGCCAGAAATAATGCTGCATAGATAAAAAGAATCAGTCACTAATAAAGAGTTTGCTGCATAAATAAATCAAATCAATGGAAATAGAGGCAGTAGAAGAAGCAAGAGTCTGCTGATGGTATAATCCAGTGTCGACGGCTGGGAACAATGATGTCAGAGGCAGCTGCAGTGGTGGCTAGAGGTGGAAGACAGTTTCTCTTGAGGATCTCTAGATCTGGAGGCAAAAGAAGCTATAACAGGTAGAAATCAAATAGAGTAGCCGCTTAATTTTTTAGGAAAAATAGCCATACCCAAAAATAAGATTTAATGATCTAAAAGGAAAATGGACAGAACCATATAATAGAATGAAACTTGTTCTTTTTAGATGTATGAAAATCAAATGATCAAAATCTATTAGGAATTTAGGGTATCAACAGAAAGAAGGCTACTCATATTATTAAATTAAAAACTGTACAAAAGTTAATCAGATTCGAAAAGTTGCCATGCTTCCTAGAATTATCAGAAAATATTTTCATGAAAATAATTAATCCACAAGATAAAATGAAACATGTTCTTCCAATTCCATGTGAAAGATTAGGGTTTCAACTCATTAAAGCACCTTAAATACTTGCAGCAAAAACGCTAATTAGAATAGTCAAAGGAAAACTACTGTGGAAATTAATCAGAATCAAAAAGTTGCTATGGGTTTTAGAATGATCCATGGACTTTAAAATTCAGCAAAAATATCCAGATGATAGACAAAGATGAGTAGTTCATGATTGTTCCAAAGATCAAAAATTTTCCCAACCTAGTTTCTTAAAATCACTGTGAGAAAACACCTAATTAGATAAGCAGAATGCAGCTTTCAGATTACGGGCGTGTAATTTCTCATGGCAGTGCCGTATTTTTCAAAGAACTCTCGGGGTAAGAAATATGCAGGAATTACGGTACCGTAAAAAATATTATGGTACTGTCGTAAAAAAAATGCAAAACTCTCGGATAAGAAATCGATCAAAATTACAGTCAGTAATATTACGGCAGTGCCGTTTTTTGTGTAAAATTTGATTTTCCCTGCAAAAAGAGAAAAAAAAATTAATTCTAATAATAAACTAAAATAAAAGAAACTAAGCTAAGGTAAGAGTGCTTGGGTTGCCTCCCAAGAAGCGCTAATTTTTAGGTCATTAGCTTGACCAAAAATCAAATCTCATGGTGAAGCTAGGGATGGCAATTGGGTACCAATTTAGCAGGTACCCGCTCTATCCGAACCTGTTTAAAGGTAAACAGGTAGTAGTTATTCGGGTTTGGGTAGGGTATGGGTAGTGCATATACTATCCGAGTTGGGTTCGGGTAGGGTTCGGGTAGCATAGGACGGATACCCACTACCCGAACCCGGTTATATATATGTATATAAATATATATATTTTATTTGTTTACTATACTTTTTTTAATATATTATTCGGGTTTGCGGGTACCCGTTTTATCTTACCCAAAATTTGATCATTATTAGGGTATTATTGGGTCGGGTACCCGAATATTAATCGGGTAACAATATATATATAGGTTGAAATTTAATATGATAGATATTTAAGTCGGGTATTTATAGGGTTCGGGTATTAAATGGGTAGTTAAATTTTTAATAGGGTAGGGTATGGGTAGAGGTTCTAAAAAATAAATGGGTAGTTATTCGGATACGGGTAGTAGAATAGTTATTCGGGTTACGGTTCGGGTAAATAACATGCAATTTTTTCTTTTTCCGCTGTCCAAAAAGTTTAGCCACTAATTCAAATATCCAAAATTTTAAATAAATCACAATTGACATGGCTTTCTCAAATATGCGGAAATCAAAATCAATAAGTCCTTTCTTCAAATTTCAATTCCAATCAAAGGATATTCAATGATCTTCCTAAATTTATCAGAGAGCAAAATCACAAGTCCTTTCTTCAAATTGATATCTTCAATTGCCATAGGACTTTCATTAAAAGATTCAAGTATTGGATCATCAAAATAATTTTTATGTCTCAAATTAGGTTCCTCAATAAAACATAATTTTTCAAATAAATTAGAAGATTGAACAATAGATATGGGCAAAGCATTAGAGTGAGATTCAACAATGTTTGTAATTTTCAAATCATTTTCAAGTTCCTCATGTTCATCGTCAAATAATTTATCAATTTCAAAATTATCAACAAAATCAGAGTAAGATTTTTCTAATTAGTTCCTTCATATCCTTCATCAGATTTAACCATAAACAATATATTATCAAAAGAATCAACTTCATAACTATCACTAGAATCAAGAGGAGATTTAACAAAATCAATTTCTTCAAACTTTTCCACAAATAAATTTTCAAAGGAATTAATTTCACAATTGTCAAAATCAGAGTGAGATTCATTAATGTCCACATAAGGCTCAATCTCAAAACAATCATAATCAGAGAGGGAATTTTCTAAATTAATTTCTTCAGTTTTCAAATCAAACTCAAATAAACAATCTTGTTGTGCTAACTGGGTCTCTAAAAATTCAGAATGAGCAGATATAGATTCTACATTAGAAGCAAGCTGACTAATTATTCCCTTAAGATCCTCAATTTCTTTGTCTTGATTTTGCATGAATTGCATTTGATTTGTCATGAATTTTTCAAGCATGGAATTTAACCTAGATTCTTCAGTATCTTCAAAGTATGGTTCAAAAACAAGATTAGAGCAATCATCATAAAAAGAAATTTGATTTTCTCAACTAGAATCATAATGATCATCTTGATACCATGAAGAATTAGATTTTTGGGGCATTAAAATATGGCAATCAGAAGTACAATGATCAAAGCATCCCCAAATATCACATCTAACAGAGTGCATATAAGAGTTAAACTTATCTTGAAGTATGCACAATGAATCATCTTCATACCTTCCTTGTGGCATGTATTCCTGACGCAGCGGATGTTATGGGTGAGTTGGTCCTTAATTCAGTACTCTACGGTGGGGAAAACCATGATGCCGAAGACGTGAGAGGGGCTGGAGACGAGGGAAGTAAAAACATGCGGGGCGATGAAAACTCGAGAAAACCGATGAAAACCCATGCCGCAGGGATGCGACTTGAGCAATACCAGCGAGCCGAGGAAACAACGAACATGGTTCTACAAATGAAACTACTCACCTGACTAGTAGAGCTAATTTCTTGAAGCAAGCACGTGCGCGCAGGGCCTAGATGGGGCTGAGGAGGCGGAACGTTGTGAGTCCAAGACACAAAGCCGACAATGATCGCAAGGATTGCCTTGAAAAGGACCCATAGCCGTGGAAGGTTCTCCGGGTGTTTTGATCGAAAACTGAAATGATTACAAGAGGTGGGCGAGGAGGGCCTAGGCGAGCTCCTCAGAGTTTTGAAGTGGCCTAAACCTTCGCGTGGGGGAAGGAGCTACTACTCATAACTGAAAAAAACTAGTAGTCCCTCAGCCCTCTTTTATAGAACAAGTGGGAGGGGTGAGACACAAGCTACTCACATGGGGTTTGTTGAAACCAACAACCCCTAACAACTAAAGAGGGTCCAAGATGCCCTCTAACAACCTGAAAAGAGATAACTAACTAGGGAATAAAAGGACAAGGGATAACACACATGGCTGGCGCATGGGCCTCCTTGTTGGGCCGTTGACGGCTACACCATCTCGGAACAAACCGCTACGAAACAACAAAACTTGCTGATGGTGGGCTAATTTTGCACATTGTTGGTCGTCTCCTGGGCCGAGTTGAGGACCCGATTGTTGTATCTGTCGGTGGTCGAGTCCTGGAGTGGCCGGCTTACGGTGTTTGCCAAGTTGAGACGGTGGAGGGGTGGCGTTGACGCTAGCAAGGCCACGTGGATGGAGCGGACGTGGCACGTTGTGGCTGATACTGGGCTCGAGATGCCCACAAAACGGTCCGGGGGATGCGAGGATCGTTGCGAGCATCGAACTAGGTGAAAATTGGCCTCCATGTATTTTCTGGGGCTAAGCACGGCCTGGCCGTGCTTGCCGTCATGGGCGTGATCGGGAGGTCCGGCATCCGCTAGGCTTGTCACGGCCGTGTCTGTGAACTCGAGCGGGCCGTGTTGTTGTCGAGCAGATTTTGCGGCGGTGCCGTAATTGCTTTCACGGGCCATATTTTCCGGCTAGAAATCCACAGAAGGTTGGCCAGATTTTTTGGAGGTGCCGTAATCTTTTCCACGGGCCGTATTTTCATGCTGGAAATCCACATAAGGTTGGCCTGATTTTACGGCGGTGCCGTAATCTTTTCCACGGGCGGTATTTTCACGCTGGAAATCCACAGAAGGTTGCTCTGGAATTACGACCCATAATTTTGGTCTGGGGATCTGTCGAGCTCGTCACGGCTAGAGGAACGCCCGTGAGGACGGCCATATCCACGTTCACGTGTTGGTTCGACTGTGTCACAGCCATGTCGGTGGGCACGGGCTGGCCGTGTTCAGGGCAGCAGGGGGCTTTTTGAACTAAAATTTGTGGGGTGTCCTCTTCAAGTTCCAGGGAGTCTTTTCCAAGTGTCTTCTGGAGGGAATGGGCCTTCCTCATAGGCATTGATGACTCCGTCAAGTATCCCAGCGTGGGAGGGGGGGGAGACCTTCGGAGAATAAAGTGAGCCGATGTCGTTGGAGGGGGCACCGGTGGAAAGTGGCGCATGGTAGGGCAGGAGGTCGGGGACGTTTAAGATGGGGCTGATGAGAGAGTCCTCCGGAAGATCGAGGACGTACGCATTGTCACCTACCCGCCGCAGAACCGTGTAGGGGCCGTCGCACTGTGCTTGCAACTTCTAGTTGGCTCTAGATCTCAACCGCTTAGGGTGGACACACACAAGAACATGCTCACCAATCTCGAAGTGGTGTGGCCTACGATGATCGTTGGCATCAGCTGCATACCGAGTATTGCTCAAGAAAATCCGGCGGCGAACCTCATCATGTAAACCCGATATGTGAGATGCTGATGACACCAAAATATATAGTATATTTTGTATCATTGTTTATATCTTTTCATGCTCAATTGAAGATCTTTTGCTTATTTTTATGCCAAAATTATCAAAATATTGCAAAATCTACTTCTATTTTGGTTTTTCATGATTTTTAGTTAAACAGGCACTATTTTGAGGCGTTTTCAAGCAAAATCGAAAACATAGAAGAGTTACCATCATCAAGAGGAGATCACCCGACAAATTTCACGCAAATCAGAGCAACTGACCAAAATACGGTAGTGTCGTATTTTATATTACGGTACCGTATTTCCGTACGATACCGTAGTATCAAAGCACCTGCCGTAATTTGGTGGATTTCAGATTAGAGACTTTTTGTGATTTTACGGTACTGCTGTAAAGAATTACACTACTGTATTTTCTAGACATTTTCGACCAGAGAGTTCAGCCGATTTTACGGCTGTGTCGTGAAGCATTTTACGGTGCCGTATTTCCAAGACAACTTGAGACCAGAGAATTTTCCCAAAATTACGGCACTGCCGTGAAATATTACACTGCCATAGTTTGGAGTGCATTCAGAATAGAATAAATTGCTAAAATTACGGCACGGCCGTAAAATATTTTATGGTACCATATTTTGGATAATTTTTATCTAGTATTGAGGGAGCAATCGACAGAGTGGTGGTTAGGGTTTGGCCTCGCGCCGAGAGGCGTAGAGGACACCTCAGGCCATGATTTTCACCCAGAAGCTTCGCCTAGAGGAGGAGACGATACCCTAGAAGTTTCAGAGGAAAAGGAGTTCAATCGAAGGAGGAATCAAAGAAAAGGGAAGCGCCGCCACTGTCCAATCGATGCCTCCTTGCAAAATACGGCTGTGAAATATTTCACAACCGTGCTGTATTTTCTTAACTCTTCTTTTCCTTTGATTTTTGATCTTCTGAAACTATGGCTTATTGTATTTCTCTTTCCATGCTGGCTTAATCATATTTTGGGACATGAGTGTAATTCACTTTGATTTCTTAATGATTAGATAACTCTTATTTTCGTCAGAATAGTTTTATTATGATGATTCTAGTTATGTGATTGTTTGTCTTTGATTCTCCATAGATTGATGTTATTATTCATGTTTTAGAGTTCTCGCAATAAGGACCGAAAGGTGACTTGCTTGAGAACTTGGAACCCTAGAATTACATATTAGGAACTCTCTTAGGTAAGTTCTTAATTATTTGATTTTAGTGATCTTATTGCCATGATGATAATTTGAATCTAGGGTAGAGTCGAGTTGTCAAACGTGGAGATCTTGCACGAAAGTGAGGATCGGAACGTTGGAGAGCCATAAGTAGAACTTGTGTTGAGTCTCGGATGCACGAAAGTGATCTTTGAGATTCCACTTGAGAGAATCAACTTAGAATTCGGATGCACGAAAGTGATCTCGAGTTCTTTGATTGATGATTTACTTATCTTTAGCGTTGGGATAGATCTTGCACGAAAGCGAGGATTAATCCATGGATGATTGTCTGCACGAAAGTGAGATGATCCCTTTATAAAATAAATTAAGTCTTTATCATGATAAGATTAGTTTGATGACCTTTTATTTAAATCTAGTCATTAGAATTAAGGAGGATGAAACCCTAGCCCCAATGCTTCTCTCTAATTATCTGATTTCGTGTGTTTTCCATCATTGCTTTGCTATTATTCAGTTGCTTAGCTAGTAAGAATATAACTATTTGGTACTTAACAATAAGGTCTCTATGGTTCGATATCTTTCTTTATTACTTCGAGTATCTGTGCACTTGCGGGCACAACAAGTTTTGAATTTGCTTGTGTTTTTATTCTGAAAAAAAAAACAATTTGATTGATTGGTGTTGAATTATCTTTCTGTTCTTGATAGATTTGATAAATATGTCTTTTCATCACAATTCATGGGCATCTCAAAGAAGTAAGGTATACATGCCACAAGGTAAGTATGAAAATAATTCATTGAGCACACTTGAGGATACGTTTAACTCTTTTATGCACTATGTTAAGAAATCTTCTTCTTCTATTAGATGTGATATTTGTGGATATTTTGATCATTATACCTCTGATTGCCAATTTTTAAATCTCAATTTATCATGGAAAGAATCTTATCAATTGTATTCTAGATGGGAAAATCATTAAACTTCTTTTTCTAATGATTGCACAAATCATGTTTCTGAACCATACTTTGAGGATAATGAAAAATCTAGCTTAGAGATAAAGTTTGAAAAGTTCATGAAACATAGTGAGGAGTCACATGAGACCTTTAAACAAATTAATTATAGGAGGGATAATATGAGTGCTGATACTGAAATGCTAGAAAACCGAATAGCACAACAAAAAGCATGTTTATTTGAGTTTGATTTGGAAACTGAAAAAATTGATTTAGAAAATTCCCCCTCTGATTATGATTGTTTTGAGATTGAGTCTTATGTGAATATTCATGAATCTCACTCTAATTTTGATAATTGTCAAATTGATTCTTTTGCTAATTTATCTGTAGAAAATTTTGAGGAAATTGAAATTGAAAAACCCTCTTTTGAGGAAGTTGATTCTTTTGATGATGCATCATTTGTGGTTAATTATGATGAAGGACATGCGGGGGTTGATTTAGAAAAATCTTATTCTGGTTTTGTTGGTAATTTTGTAATTGATAAATTATTTGATTGTGAGCATGAAGAATTTGAAAAAGATTTGTAATATCGAGAAGATGCATTGGTATGGATCAAATGCATGAGCGGACTCGTGAAGAGAGGGATGGGCTGGGAAGTTATGCATATCGAGAGGCTTTCATGGTTGGTGCCCAAGGACGACTTGGAAAGGACTCAGACCGGTAAAGCGATTGAAGGCACTATTATACGCAAACTCCGCAATGGGGAGATGATCAGCCCAATGTCGTGGGAAGTCGCCAGCCAAGCAGCGCAAGAGGTTACCAAGCTACGGTTCACTACCTCCGTTTGACCATCCGTCTGCGGATGGTACGCCGACGAGTACTTGAGGGTGGTCCCGAGGAGGGCCCACATAGACTTCCAGAAATGACCGACGAATCGGGAGTCGCGGTCGAAGACGATAGTGAGAGGGAGCCCATGTAAGCGAACGATCTCTTTGACAAAGAGATGCGCAACGTGGGAAGCATTGGCCGTCTTGGAACATGGCACAAAATGTGCCATCTTGGAGAAGCGGTCAACGACAACAAAGATGGAGTCGTGTGGCGAGGCCATGCGGGGCAACCCTAGGATGAAGTCCATGCTGATATCGAGCCACGGACTCATAGGAATGGGAAGCGGGGTGTACAAGCCGGTGTTGGCAGGACGAGGTTTGGCATGCTGACATGTACCACAATGGCAGACGACCCTATCAACATCCTTATGAAGAGTGGGCTAGAAGAATCAGTCTTCGGCCAAATCGAGGGTCTTGTCGCTGTTGGTGTATATGCCCCGAAGACCAATGTACGGACATGGTCAGGCATTGTTTGAATGTACTTTGATAGAACTATTACTCTTTATAGAGACATGGTCGTTATTATGCAGACTTCTCTACCTGCGTTGATGTATTGAGTTGCATGTATAATGTCCCAGGAGTTTGGATTGGATCCATTCTCATAAGCTATCCCCAGACAAGGTACCATAGCAGATATGGGACAACTTTGGTACATGTGAGACTGGTGTATGGGCTGGTTAAGTGCGGGGCACAGTAACGCAGGCATACAGGTGCATTGGATACACTAGAGTGATCCACCGTGAGGATTGACTTGTCTAGTCAACAAGTCAATCTCACATGCAAGAGGTTTGCATTGATCCTTAGACTTGAGGTATTCATGTCCAGATTTGATGATGGATATGCTTTAATGCAGTCTTACATCTCTCCGTAATTGGGGGACCAAAACGACTGTCATTGGGCATGTCATAAGTCACGTAGAGACATGGATGACCAATAGTAGGATTTGCCCCTTCCTTATTGGAAGCATGATATCCACTCGGGGGTGCCCCATCTTATTGGTGCATGACAGGAATGTGTGGCCACACTAGTTGAGTCTTGACCAATGCATTGGATTGATAAACTTGAGACTAATCCAATGGCAGGATATCAATTTAGGCAAAGGGATCTATAATGCAATGAGAATCTTCGTTGCTTGTTAGGGAGTTGTTGCCATAATGACTTAAGTCCTATGACATGGGTAGTAGTGATGTCTTGCTAGATACCCCTCACTACTTATGATGTTTACATCATTGCCATCGTCATAAGGATCCTACGGGGTCACACGCAATAGACTCTTGACGTTGCTTTAATCAGAAGCCTTATGATCAAGTTATTGGATAACTTGGATCAATTTGGAAGATTTCATCAGCGTCAATGGGCCTGATGATTTGGAAGAAAGTTATTGGAGCCAAACTTCATTTTTGGCCGGTTGACCCGAAATTGACCTAGATTGGTCACATTTGGATTAGGGTTGCATTGGATTGGATCCAATGGCTTAATCAACCCATACCATGAAGTTTGGGCTAGCTCATTAATCTAATGAGGCCCAATAACTAGTTGTCAAGAAGAGGTATAAGCAAATAAGGGTATAATGGGGAAGAGTTTCACCCCATTGGCGCCAAGGGCATAATGGGGTGAAGTGGGCGCATGTTGCTTCATAAGGAAGCATTAGACGCCTCCCCCTTTGTTCCTTGGATGGAAACCTTGCCTCTATGGCAAGGGTTGGGGCTTATATGGCTTGAAAGCTCTTTTGGAAAGAGCTTGGGCGCATATGACATGTAGGGTGAGATTTATGGTAAAGTCTTATAGACTTTCCTTACCTCATAAACCCTACATGCACTCAAACCCTTACCCTAGCCGAATACCTCTTGCTTGTTGCGCCTAGCCCTTCTCCTTGGATGGAAAGAATGCCTCTAAGGCATGTCTTGGGCTGATATGGCTATTGGACAAATAAGGATAGGTTGAATGAGGTTTATGGCAAAGTCTTGGAGACTTTCCTTACCACAAACCCCTCTCATCCTAGCCGCCCACTTGGCATGATCTTGGCCCTCCCTAAACCGCCTCATGGCTTATAAAAGGGACCCTAGCTGCCCCCTCTCAATGGTTCGATTCCTTGGAGGCGTGAACATACATAGAGAGGCGTGAGCAAGGTGAAGGTCAAACCCTAGTTCACATGCGCATCTAGGAGATCTTGCATAGGCGAAAAACTAGGTTTGATAGGATCGAGAGGCAAGATAATATGAGCAACCAAAAAATGCGTTACCATTGCCATTGATCGAGTGGCGACTTGGAAGAAGAAAGGGCGAGCGGCTCTTCTCCAAAGGAAATCGCACACAAGAAGATGATGACTTCTTCCTTGTATTCCTTGTGCTAGCAAAGATCCAAGGAGTCCTAGATCGTGTTTGAGGAGATGTCTTTCTCCCTTTTGCTGGCCGAACTTCCTCTTGTCGTGAAGATCATCCACACGAGAGGAGAGGGGGCGAGAGAGAGATAGGCGTTCGAACGTGGGGGCATTTTCTCAAAGAAAACGGCTTCCAAAAATAGTAAGTCCATAACCCCATGTTTAACTCCACTTGAAGCCATCGATAACTCCTCTCTCAAATTGAACCATGCGTTCACCAAGTGAACCGGTTCAATTCTATTTGGTTCAAAGACCAAATCGAACCCACCATGGTCTTGATCTCTTTAAACCAAATGGTTCAAGATCTAACCACACATCTCTCGACCCTCTTGATCTCTATGATCAAGCATCAATTCTCTCGATCGAAGCTTACCGATCTCAAGCCCTAATCAATCAAACATGATCAGACCAGATCTCACTTCCAATCAGAGTTTAAATTCCTTTAAACTGAACCAGAACAATTCAGTCCACACGATCTGACACAAGTAAGCCATATCATCAAATTGTGCGACCCTAAGGGTTTCCTTCAATGTCGGTAACGATAACTTACGTTATCACGATCAGAGAGGGGTATCTAGCAACACATCACTGTCTCCCGATATGAAGGAAAGAGTCTTCCAAGACTACACCCAAACCATAGCACAAGTGTGAATCCAATTCACTCGGCATACATGTTCCCTTTGCCACTAGACGTTCTTATTGGACAAGCCTGTCAAGCTTGTAATTCCAACATGATGAGAATGGTTAGATCAGATGAACATAGTCATCTGGGTATGGCCATACACTTTCTCAACCATCTCATCCAGGGGGCCCTTTAGAACATCACACTCCAACTAGGAGAGGCAATCCTATATCTATCACCAGTGTCCTAACATGAGTCATGCCCACCATCCAAGATAATCCTTAACCATTATCTTTCAAATGATATTGAACTACCTCAAAACAATGCCAATCATCATTTAGAAACACAAGTGATCTCAAGTCAGAGGGAGTATACCACTTGCTTGCTTATAAGGATTTATTCACATTGTGACAAACAATTGAATATCCTAAGTAGGGTCAGTCCAGTACATCCAATGCACCTATGCGTCTAAATCTTATTCCATGCTCGAAGCATCCTATAAGATTAGAACACATATTAGTCTCAATCATATCAAGGCTGTCTCATGTTCACCAAGATATCTCGACTAAGGACAATACTGCATGTCAGCCAAGCTGAAACACCAATGAGACATTATTCAGAAGTATACATACAGCAGCAGATAATGTAACAATCTGAATAACAACAATTGCCTTTATAAACATATACATAGTTTATACATGATACTGATAACAGCCCAAGGCCTCAAACATTAGCCTTAAGGGCATACCCCAACAATCTCCCACTTGCACTTAAACTAATGGTTGAGAAATCTCAAACCCATATTATTACAGTGCTTTTCATGCTTCTGCTGCGCCAGAGGCTTTGTAAGCGGGTCAGCTAGATTGTCATCTGTATGTACCTTGGAGATCTTGATCTCTCCCCGATCTATGATCTCACGGATCAAATGAAACCTTCTCTGTATGTGCTTGGACTTCTGGTGTGACCGTGGTTCCTTTGCTTGTGCAATCGCTCCAGTGTTATCACAGAAGATAACCAGTGGATCTGCACTCGAAGGAACAACACCAAGTTCTTGAATGAACTTACGAATCCACACTGCCTCCTTTGATGCTTCTGAGGCTGCAACATACTCGGCTTCTGTTGTGGAATCAGCAACAATTGATTGTTTGAAACTCTTCCACACCACTGCTCCTCCATTCAAGCTAAAAACGTAGCCTGATTGCGATCGGAAATCATCTTGGTCAGATTGGAACGAAGCGTCAGTATATGCTTCAATACTGAGTTCTTCCTGACCTCCATAAATCAAGAACATATCTTTGGTTCTTCGAAGATATTTCAAAATGTTCTTGACTGCAATCCAGTGTGCCTTCCCTGGATTACTTTGGAACCGACTGGTCACGCTTAACCCATAAGCGACGTCTGGGCGAGTACACAACATCGCATACATGATGGACCCAATAGCCGAAGCATAAGGCATATTGTCCATCTCATCTTTCTCAGACTGTGTTTGAGGACACTGGCTCTTTGAAAGATTCAGACCATGTCTGACTGGAAGATATCCTCTTTTAGAATTTTCTAAATGAAATCTCTCCAGGACCTTATCGATGTAAGTACTCTGGCACAGCCCGAGAAGCCTATTAGATCTATCTCTATAGATCTTCACACCTAGTACATAGGCTGCTTCTCCTAAATCTTTCATCTGGAAACATTTTCTTAACCATGCTTTGACTGCATGCAGTTCAGGAATATCGTTTCCAATGATTAAGATATCATCGACGTAGAGGACTAGGAAAGTAATCACGCTCCCACTAAACCTTTTATATACACACGGGTCATCTTTAATTTGCATATTTTATGACGTTCTGATGGATTGATGAAACCTTCAGGCTGTGTCATATACACATCCTCTTCTAGTTTTCCATTAAGGAAAGTGGTCTTCACATCCATTTGCCAGATCTCATAATCATAATATGCTGCTATCACGAGAATAATCCGAATGGATTTGAACATGGCTACAGGAGAGAAAGTTTCATCATAATCTATCCCGTAGATTTGTTTGAAACCTTTCGCAACTAGCCTGCCCTTATAGGTAACTACGTTACCATTCATGTCTGTCTTCTTCTTGAAGATCCACTTACAGCCTATAGGGATTACTCCCGGAGGCGGATCAACCAAATCCCAGACTTGGTTGTCGGACATGGAGTCCATCTCGGCTCGCATAGCTTCAAGCCATCTTGCTGATTCCGGTCCACTGACTGCATCCGCATAAGTGAGGGGTTCATCATTAATGATGTAGATTCCGTCATAGCGCTCAGGCTGACGACGAATCCTTCCCGATCTACGCGGTTCCCGTGATATCTGAGCCTCAGGTTGAACATTAACCTGTTCTATTTGCTCAGGCTCATCCAACTGAGCTTGACTACTTTGTCCCTCTTCTGGATTTTCATCCAGCTTTATTTCTCTCCCACTGGCCTCTTGCAGAAGAAATTCCTTCTCAAGAAAAATAGCCGTTCGAGCAACAAATACTTTGTTCTCTTTGGGATAGTAGAAATAATAACCCTTAGTTTCTTTAGGGTAACCGACAAAGATACATTTATTTGATCTGCTCTCCAGTTTCCTAGAGGCGAGCTTTTTGACATAAGCCTCGCAACCCCAGATTTTGATAAATGTCAAGCTCGGCTGTTTCCCATACCATAACTCATATGGTGTCTTTGAAACGGCCTTGGATGGCACTCGGTTTAGCACCTTTACAGCTGTTTCCAGTGTAAATCCCCAAAAGGAGTAAGGTAGAGTAGCCTGACTCTTCATAGAACGAACCATATCCAATAAGGTTCTATTTCTCCTCTCGGACACACCATTCCATTGTGGTGTTCCTGGTGGAGTGAGCTGTGAGATGATCCCACACTCCTTCAGATAGTCAGTAAACTCATGACTCAAGTATTCGCCACCTCGATCTGAACGAAGTGCCTTGATATTTCGGCCTAACTGATTTTGTACTTCATTTTTGAATTCTTTGAACTTGTCAAAAGATTCACTCTTATGTCTCATTAGATAGACATAACCATACCTACTGAAATCATCAGTAAAAGTAATGAAGTATAAATAGCCACCTCTGGCATGTTTACTAAAAGGCCCACACACATCACTGTGAATAAGGTCAAGTAAACCTGAAGCCCTTTTACCTTTATTAGTAAAAGGAGTCTTCGTCATTTTACCCATTAAACAAGCTTTGCATGTATCAAGCTCCTCATAGGAGAATGATCCCAGCAGTCCATGATCATGCAACCGCTTAATGCGCTTCTTGTTAATATGGCCTAAACGACTATGCCATAACAAGGTGCTGTCATCAGCATACTTGGCTTTCTTGTTATCAATTTGTTGTACAGAACATTCCATGTCCAACATGTATAACCCATTGTTAATCGACCCAGTTGCATAAACAATATTATCATATGAAATACAACACTGTGAAGTTTTGCATTCAAAAGAAAAACCATTCCTGACAAGAGCAGGAATAGAGATAATATTCTTAGTTATGCTTGGCACAAAATAACAATTGTCAAGTTCTAATACAAAACCAGATGGTAAAGAGATGTTATATTGTCCTACAGCAACAGCAGCAACCCGTGCTCCGTTTCCAACTCGTAGGTCCACCTCATGCTGTCCCACCTGTCTTCTTCTCTTGAGTTCCTGCACATTTGAACAAATGTGAACTCCACATGCAGTGTCCAACACCCATGAAATCGAAGAAGCTACCATGACTTCAGTCATGTAAATACCTGAGCCAGAAGTGAAAGGCTTGCTTCCCTTCTTCTCTCCTTGGAGCGCTTTACAGTCCTTCTTCCAGTGACCCAGCTGGCCACAATGGAAGCATCTGTTGTCCTTTGACCGCTTCAACTTTTGTTTCAAAGCCTTGTTGTAGCTCTTGATAGGGGTTTTGCCCTTCTTCCCCTTCCTCTTGTTCCGTGAAGGAACCATCAAGACAGAGGATGAAGGCTTTCCCTTCTCAAGAGTCTGCTCTGTGGTGCAGAGCATGTTCAGTAACTCTGCCGGAGTACAGTCGATTTTGTTCATATTAAAATTAAAAATGAACGAATCGAAAGAAGCCGGGAGAGACTGCAAGATAATGTCAACAACAAGTTCTGAATTGATGGTATGTCCCAGTTTCTCTAGAGCCTCCTTGTACCCAATCATCTTGAGTACGTGAGCTCCCACTGGACTCCCTTCAGTCAGTTTGCTATGAAAGAAAAGTTTTGTCAAGTTATAGCGTTCAGTCCTTGCCTGTGCAGCATACAACATCTTGAGATTTGCTATAATATCAATAGCAGACAAATCCTCATGCTGACGCTGTAGCTCGGGCGTCATTGACGCAAGCATAAGGCAAGCGACATCAGTACTATCACTGACGTGCTTCTCATAAGCATCCCGAACCGCCCTTGCGGCGTTCGCAGCGGGTTGAGCCGGTATTGCCGACTCAAGGACATACAGCTTCCTCTCAGCTTTAAGCACAATCTTAAGCTGTCTGTACCAGTCTGAGAAGTTTGGCCCAGCAAACTTCTCCTTTTCCAATATGGATCGCAAATTGAGCCCTGTGGTGTTCGTTGCTGCAGGAATCTACAACATGGCAAGAACAACAAGGTCAGTATCCATGTTAGAATCATTCCAGGACTTAAGAGTGATTCTTTTCTCACTATTTTGTCTGACTGAAAAATCCAATAAAACAGCCCGAAAGAGTGAAACTCTTTTAGTGAGATGGGATCCAGATTTCATACTTGATCTCCGCGTCCCGCTCAGGCGAGATAAGATGCACAGAGAGTTCAAGCACTAGTCACTGGTAGGCTATCCATGCCAATCGCCAACCCGTGCGATTCCCCTTCATCTAGGCAATCCAGAAGACCGTGCCAACTGAGTTGGTATAACACAGTCTCTGATTCCTCAGATGGCTGCCTCCATACAGCTATCATATGCTCAATATGTAGCCTATATGGTCAAGCTGACCTGACCTACTCCCTGGAGCATCACATGCTATGCTGAGCAACGAGAAGAGATAAATCCCTTCTCTGTAGCATGTAGATGTAATCGCACACCGTCTGAAGATAGCTGGGCGTGCCCACTGAGTGGGTACAACACGGCCCCAACGATAGTCAGAACAGTGAGGTTTCGCGTCAGAAGGCAATCAAGCTTGATATGGTCGTTGGATTTTAACGGTCCTTTTATCTTCTTACTATCATGCAAATTCTATAGTGATAGCAGAAGAATATAAACATTCATGTGCTAATATTACTTAAAACAGTAAGTAGAAAGCACAATTATCTTATGTGGTAAATGCCCATAAAAGCCTAAGTAAAACCCTAGTTTTACAAAAGTCTTCACGTGAGCTCTTTATGGGTCTTTTACATTTCATCTGGCCCAGCTCGTGCCAAAGCGCCCTGCAGGCAGTATGCGCCTGTTCTAGAGTCGAACTCTAGACCTCCACCTGGTGAAGCCACTGACTGCAAGCGCCTCTGCCATGTGTGCTCATGAGCTCATGTCTGATCAAATTACATTTTAATCTTTCTAGACATGGTTCGACTCGCAGGTCAAATATACATTTTCATAAATTAAAGTGTGATTCGCAGATCACAGTAAAATTTATAAATTAATTCCAGGCACGCAGGCCCCAGCACAGCACACCAAAAATAAGGGCAGCCCACATAAGATTAAATAAACACCCAATGAACATGTCAAACATGCATACATGTGATCCAAACAGAAAATAAAATTTTTGAAATACCCATGGCATCAATTTTATTTCCTTATGTGCCCTACTACCTTACAACGGTCCATTAACAGGCATCCACTCATCAGACCAAGTCAGACCCACTGCCCTTGCATGCACCCAGTCATAACTGACTTGCGTCGACCTGATGGTCAACTATGCATGCCTTAAGGGCTGAACGTCCCACATGATTTCTGGCAAGCGGGTGTGACCCCAGGCCTAAATCATGATCGTTCACTAGGCGCCTCAATCAGACATCGCTACATGCCCTTCTGCAGTCGACCTATAGCCACCTGTTATGCTTGCGCACAGGTGCTATCTGGTCGACCCATCTAGGCTGTCAGATGGTCTGATTAGGCTGTTGGGTCCAGACTTGACTAACGACTTCAACCCTGTTAACCCGTCTAAGAGTTTAAAGCAGGCGCTTAGATAGATCTAAATGAGGGGGCGCGCATGATAATATTTTGGTTGAAAACTATCATGAAGAGCGCAAACAAACATTACATGCGCAAGCTTACATCTAACATATAGCATGTATTTTCGCATGACATCATGAAGATCTATCCAACGCATAAAACAAACATGGATCGCGATCATATATATCAAGCCAAAAACCCTAGCTCTGATACCAATTGAAGGTCAAACCCTAGTTCACATGCGCATCTAGGAGATCTTGCATAGGCGAAAAACTAGGTTTGATAGGATCGAGAGGCAAGATAATATGAGCAACCAAAAAATGCGTTACCATTGCCATTGATCGAGTGGCAACTTGGAAGAAGAAAGGGCGAGCGGCTCTTCTCCAAAGGAAATCGCACACAAGAAGATGATGACTTCTTCCTTGTATTCCTTGTGCTAGCAAAGATCCAAGGAGTCCTAGATCGTGTTTTAGGAGATGTCTTTCTCCCTTTTGCTGGCCGAACTTCCTCTTGTCATGAAGATCATCCACACGAGAGGAGAGGGGGCGAGAGAGAGATAGGCGTTCGAACGTGGGGGCGTTTTCTCAAAGAAAATGGCTTCCAAAAATAGTAAGTCCATAACCCCATGTTTAACTCCACTTGAAGCCATCGATAACTCCTCTCTCAAATTGAACCATGCGTTCACCAAGTGAACCGGTTCAATTCTATTTGGTTCAAAGACCAAATCGAACCCACCATGGTCTTGATCTCTTTAAACCAAATGGTTCAAGATCTAACCACACATCTCTCGACCCTCTTGATCTCTATGATCAAGCATCAATTCTCTCGATCGAAGCTTACCGATCTCAAGCCCTAATCAATCAAACATGATCAGACTAGATCTCACTTCCAATCAGAGTTTAAATTCCTTTAAACTGAACCAGAACAATTCAGTCCACACGATCTGACACAAGTAAGCCATATCATCAAATTGTGCGACCCTAAGGGTTTCCTTCAATGTCGGTAACGATAACTTACGTTATCACGATCAGAGAGGGGTATCTAGCAACACATCACTGTCTCCCGATATGAAGGAAAGAGTCTTCCAAGACTACACCCAAACCATAGCACAAGTGTGAATCCAATTCACTCGGCATACATGTTCCCTTTGCCACTGGACGTTCTTATTGGACAAGCCTGTCAAGCCTGTAATTCCAACATGATGAGAATGGTTAGATCAGATGAACATAGTCATCTGGGTATGGCCATACACTTTCTCAACCGTCTCATCCAGGGGGCCCTTTAGAACATCACACTCCAACTAGGAGAGGCAATCCTATATCTATCACCAGTGTCCTAACATGAGTCATGCCCACCATCCAAGATAATCCTTAACCATTATCTTTCAAATGATATTGAACTACCTCAAAACAATGCCAATCATCATTTAGAAACACAAGTGATCTCAAGTCAGAGGGAGTATACCACTTGCTTGCTTATAAGGATTTATTCACATTGTGACAAACAATTGAATATCCTAAGTAGGGTCAGTCCAGTACATCCAATGCACCTATGCGTCTAAATCTTATTCCATGCTCGAAGCATCCTATAAGATTAGAACACATATTAGTCTCAATCATATCAAGGCTGTCTCATGTTCACCAAGATATCTCGACTAAGGACAATACTGCATGTCAGCCAAGCTGAAACACCAATGAGACATTATTCAGAAGTATACATACAGCAGCAGATAATGTAACAATCTGAATAACAACAATTGCCTTTATAAACATATACATAGTTTATACATGATACTGATAACAGCCCAAGGCCTCAAACATTAGCCTTAAGGGCATACCCCAACACAAGGGCAAAGGGCGACAACATCAAGGTGGCGCAACCCTTCTTCCTACTAGTGGCCGCAAGTCTTCTCCTTCATCTCCTCTTGGCGTGACTTGGAGAAGGACTTGGTGGCACCACTTCCTCTTACTCTTCCTAAGGGCTGAAACTCTTCCTTTCCCTCTTCTCTTTGAGTGAAGAGGATAAGGAGTTGGCAGCTACTTCCTTGCACTTGGCGCAACTTCCATGAAGGTGGCGCAAGAGAAGTGAAGGAACCCTAAGGCTTGATTCTCTTCCCGAGGCTAGCACCAAGCGTGGAAGGGAGCAATGATCAAGGAGTCGATGCGTGGATAATTGTAGAGGGCGAGCACTTGATCGTCTTCAACATGGCTTCGGCAACTAGACAAGCAAAAGAGGTACATCTCTAACACATCCTTGTGTCTCCTCTCTCGCATGGATCCTTGGGACCGGAATATGTTTCGGGTGTAATGATTCTTCCGCTGCGTCCTGGGACTGCAAAAATTTTATATTACACCCGGTATTCCCTAACAGTGGTATCAGAGGTACTTGCGAGAAACACAAGGTGTACGTTTGCTTGTGTGAAAAGGTTTTGGAAAATTTTTCTTCTATCCATGCGCGTTTCACTTAGAAAGCATTTTTCATCCAATCTTCTCTTCTCAATTTTATGGCCGAAATTTGATTGTGTTCATGATTGATTTAAGACCAAAGGCGAACGTAGGTTTTGTCAAGTAGGACGGGTATTGTGTCTTCAGACTGGCCGAGTCTCTTGATCTGACAAAACTACCAGCCGATAGGGTCTATGAAATCATCATGGAACTTGATCTAAATTTTAGCATAGATTTGGTTAAGAGAGTGCTTTGGATGATGTGGGCGCATAGGGTAATTAAAATTTGATATTGCTCGCCTTTTCAAATTTTATATGCGCTTCTTGCCACTTGATTGGGTTGATATGGTCATAGCAAGTGCCCTCCTGTGTTGTGATGTGGAAGCATGTTTCCACTTGTGATGAATGCTTGTAAAATCTCTTTCTACCTGCGTGTGGTTCTCTCCCTATCTTGATGTAAAGATTTTTCATCTTGTTTTAGAATAGATGTAGAATTAGAAGATAGGTTAAGGCTTCATTTTAACAACAAGGAGTCTTCTTGAACTGAAGTCAGTAGTGGCGCCAGCTTTGGAAGCGTGGTGATCGACTTGCGGCTGAAGGAAGGACACTTGCTTTCGGCTTCTGGCATGGGCTGATTTGCTTCAGGGACTCGCAACCCTTGGATGCACGATAACATGTCACATGGCTCGTGACAAGTTATGTGTATGAAAAGGGCTATGACCATATTGACCAAACTAGCATGCCTGTGATGGTTTATTATTCTGTCCATAGCATGCCTGTGATGTTTTTCCTTTTGCTGCCATAACCATAGGAAAACTGCATGCTAGAAAAGAATAAAACAAACATGCAAAAACTCTCAATACAATATCAAGTCGATAGCCTTCTAACACGTAGCCCTCATCAAACTATCGATCGGTGGTGTTGTGAACTGTTTCCCACCCTCGTGGGACACACCCACTTATCTTTAGGAGGTGTGTGGTGACAATGATTTCTCTAGTCCAGTTTTAACCTGGGCGTGCCTTCGCAAGGAAATTTGTTGGCCTTGGGCATAACGGTTAGGACCAGACTTGACTAGTTTTTCATATGTCACTCACATGATGAATTACTGGAGGCAGCTGTTGAGAGGATAGGGTTCTGTGTTGTATCCAGCCCTCGCTGGACACAGGGCACCTAGTCTGTCTTAACTAAGAGGAATTGTGCACGGCACAATTGGCTGGCATGCCTACCTAAGGAAGCATGAGACTCTCTGTGCATCCTAACTCACCCTCGTGAGTCGCGGAGACCTCATGTGAAATTAGGATCCTACTCACTTATTTCCATATTGAGTTTGAGAGTTCTCAACTTGTTTAGGAAGTAGTGGGAGCATAGCATTTAATTTAAAGTCCTTGTTAAATGCTGTATCATTGTACTTATTTTACTTATTTGCTTATTGTAGATGATGACATCTCCTATTCTAAGATTGAAACTCTATAAAACCAAATTGGATGGGACAAATTGGACAAAGTGGTTCAAGATTTTGTCCAAGATACTCGAACAAGAAAATAAGGTGCATCTTCTTGAAAGACCTCCATCCCAGCCCAATGTGTATTTCACTACTGAGTGGGAGTGGAATGTCTATCTTGAACATTGTGAAGATAACGAACAGTACATTGCTCTTGTCTTAGAATGCATGACCCCAGAGGTCAAAGTTGAGTGTGATGAGATGGGGATTTATGATCTTATCATACATCTCAAAGGTCTCTTCACATCATGCTCTATAGACAAAGATCAGGAGAGTTTTGTTGGATCTTCAGAGTGTATGCCTGAATCTGAGAATAACCATGGTTCTGTATCTTCGAAGCTAATACTTCGGAAGACTGGGAATGCATGTTGGGGTATGCCCTTAAGGCTAATGTTTGAGGCCTTGGGATTATAAAGTGTATCATGTAATAAACTGGTAAGTTTATAAGAGGCATGGTTATTATTCAGGTTGTTACCTTGTCTGCTGTAATAAGTGTACTTCTGGATAATGTCTCAAAGCTGTTCAGCTAGGCTGACAGGCTCTAAGTCCTTAGTCGAGATATCTTGGTGAACATGAGACAGCCTTGATATGATTGAGACTAATATGAGTGCTGATCTTATAGGATGCTTCGAGCATGAAATAAGATGTAGACTCATGGGTACATTGGATGTACTGGACAGACCCTACTGGGATATTCCATTGCTTGTCACAATGTGAATGATCCTTGTAAGCAGCAAGTGGCACATGTCCTCTGACTTGAGATCGCTTGTGTTTCTAAATGATGATTGTCATTGTCTTGAGGTAGTTCAATATCATTTGAAACATAATGATTATAGACTATCTTGGATGGTGGGCTTGAATCAGGTTAGGGCACTAGTGATAGACACAGGATTGCCGTCTCCTTGTTTAAGGAGTGTGATGTTCTAATGGGCCCCCTATATGAGATGATTGAGATAGTGTATGGCCATACCCAGATGACTATGGGCATCTGATCTAATCATGCTCATCGTATTGGAGTTACAAGCTTGACCCGCTTGTCCAATAAGAACATCCAGTGGCAAAGGACATATGTATGCCTTGTGAATGGAGTCACACTTGTGCAATGGTTTGGGAGTAGTCTTGGAAGACTCTTTCCTTTATATCGGGAGACAGTGATGTGTTGCTAGATACCCCTCACTGATCGTGATAACGTAAGTTATCGTTACCGACATTTAAGGGAAACCCTCAGGGTCGCACAATTTGATGATATGGCTTACTTGAGTCAGATCGTGTGGACTGGATTCTTTGAGTTCAGATTAAAGGGATTTAATCTCTGATTGTAAATGAGATCTGGTCTGATCATGTTTGATTGATTAGGGCTTGAGATCGGTAAGCTTCGATCGAGAGAGGTGATGCTAGATCAGAGAGATCAGGGGCATCAGGAGATGAATGGTTAGATCATGAGCCTTGGGGTTCAATTTGGTCTAGACCAAATGGCTTGAGCTATTTTGGTTTGGTTTAATGAACCAAAGCCGATTGGATGATTTGGCTTGAACCGGTTCACAAGGGTGAACGCTTGGTTCAAAGCCATATGCGTTTTGGGTTGGATTGAACGCATGGCTTGATTGACTTCCATTTATGGAAAGTCATCAAGGCCGGTTTTGCTTCAATGCTAAAACGCTTATGCGTTGAGGGTTTTCTTTTCAACGCCTAGCTCTTTCGTTGGTGTGGTTGACGAAGAGAGGCGGGATCATCCAAGAGAAGCTCTCGAAAAGGGACATCTCATCATCCCACACGACAAGGACCGAAAGGGGATCTCTTGCTAGCACAAGGAAGATCCTAAAGGGTAGCCATCCCTCATCTTGTGTGTGGACTTGTGGAGGAGACCTAACTTGTTCTCTTCATCCAAGCCGATTTCCAAGCCTATGGCATTGGTATGGATCTCCCCTTCTTCTTATCAATCCATGATAGTTGAATATATGGCATGCAACGGTTCTTCAAACCCTTGCTTCCGCTTGCATACATTTCATTTGCGCCATGCTTAGGGTTTTTGCCCCCTTCATTTAGGGGTTCCTTCAATTGGTATCAGAGCTTGGCTCATTGCATGCTATTATGTTTGCTGTTGTGATCCATGTTATGCTTAGATCTAGGGTTGGTTACATGCGCAAGTTCATAAAAGATTCATGATGTTTGTTGTTCTTAGCCGCATGTATAGGTGCTTGTTGTTTGTTGTTGTCAAAGTTGCGCTCCCCCTTGAAGGGGACTCTACAAAGTTGCGCTCCCCCTTGAAGGGGACTCTACAAATGTAATTGTTGGCGCATGTTTAATTGGCGCTTCTTACATATTGTTTTTGACAAAACAAAACTCTTGCGCGCCTCACTAGACCTAAGTGGCACCTACCATAAACCCTTAGATGGGTTGATGGGGTTGAAGTCACCTCTAGGTTAGATCCATTAGTCTGATCAGACCATCTGACAGCCTAGATGGGTTGACCAGATAGCACCTGTGCGCAAGCACAAGGTGGCTATAGGTTAACTGCATCAAAGGTGTGTAGCGAGGTCTGGTTGAGACAACTACTGAACACACTTGAGTTAGGCCCGGGGTCACACCCGCTTGCCAAAAACTCATGAGGGTGGTTCAGCCCTTGGCGCATGCATGGTTGACCATTAGGTCAACTCGAGTCAGTTAGGACTCGGTGCATGCAAGGGCAAAGGATCTGACTAGATGGATGAGTGGATCCCTATCAATGGACCATTGTAAGGTTGTAGGACACCTAAGGAAATTAAAATTGATGCCATGGGGTTTTCAAAACTTTTAATTTCAAAATGATTGGATCACATGTTGATTGATGCCATGATGATTGTCTATTTAGTCTTATGTGGGCTGCCCATGTTAAATGTGTGCTGTGCTGGGGCCTGCGTGCCTGGATTCAATTTTGTAAATTAATTTGTGATCTGCGAATCACATTTTTAATTTAGATATTGTATAATTGACCTGTGAGTCAAACTTGTCTAGATAGATCAAATGTATTTGATTAGACAAGAGTACAAATGCACACATCCCACAGGGGCATTCAGCTGGTGGCGCACCTGAGGTGCTCTTGGCGCTAGGGCCCTAGGTTGGACCAGATGAGATGCCAAGGAGCTCAAGTGAAGACTTAAGTAAATTAAGGTCTTACTAGGGTTCATGGGCTTTTACCACATAAGATCATGCTTTCTACTTATTGCTAATAATTAGAATTGCATGTTTAAGTTTATCTTCTGCTATAGCCATAGGATATGCCTGATAGTAAGAAGATAAAAGACCGTTAAAATCCAACGCTAACATATCAAGCTCGATAAGCCTTCTGACGCGAAACCTCACCTTTCTGATTATCGTTGGAGCCGTGTTGAACCCACTCAGTGGGCACGTCCATCTATCTTCAGACGGTGCTGGATTACACCTGCGTGTTACAGAGTTGGGATTTATCCCCTCTCGTTGCTCAGCATAGCACGTGGTGGTCCAGGGAGTAGGTCGGGTCAGCTTGACCATGTAGGCTACATATGTGGCGCATATGGTAGCACATGGAGGCAGCCATCTCTGGGATCAGAGACTGTGTTGTACCAACTCAGTTGGCACAGTCTGCTGGATTGCCAAGATGAAGGGGAATCGCACGGGTTGGCGATTGGCTGGGACAGCCTACCAGAAATTAGTGCTTGTCATCTCTGTGCATCTTATCTCGCCTGAGCGGGACGCGGAGACCAAGTATGAAATCTGGATCCCATCTCACTAAAAGAGTGTTACTCTTTCGGACTGTTTACTGGATTTTTCAGTCAGACAAAATAGTGAGAAAAAGAATCTTTCTTAAGTCCTGGATTGATTCTGAAACATTGATACTGACCTTGCTGTTCTTGCTTGTTGTAGATTCCTGCAGCAACGAACACCATGAGCTTCAATGTGCGATCCCTACTGGAAAGGGAGAAGTTTGCTGGGCCGAACTTCTCTGACTGGTTCGGACACCTTAAGATCGTTCTTAAGGCAGAGAGGAAACTGTATGTCCTCGAGACGGCGATACCGCCGCAGCCCGCTCCGAACGCCGCAAGGGCGGTTCGGGATGCCTACGAAAAGCACGTCAATGATAGCATTGATGTCGCTTGCCTGATGCTTGCGTCTATGACGCCACCGCTGCAGCGTCAGCATGAGGATATGTCGGCTATAGAAATTATAGCGAACCTCAAGATGCTGTATGCTGCACAGGCGAGGACTGAACGCTATAATCTGACGAAGCTCTTCTTTCAGAGCAAACTGGCTGAGGGGAGCCCGGTGGGAGCTCACGTGCTCAAGATGATTGGGCACAAGGAGGCTCTAGAGAAACTGGGGCATACCGTCAACCAGGAGCTTGCTGTGGACATTATTCTGCAGTCTCTTCCGCCCTCTTTCGATGCGTTCATTATTAACTTTAATATGAACAAGATCGATTGTACGCCGGCAGAGCTGCTGAATATGCTCTTGACAACTGAGGAAACTCTGAAGGGTAAGCCTTCAACCTCTATCTTGATGGTTCCTTCCAGGAACAAGAAGAAGGGGAAGAAGGGCAAGGCCCCTGTCAAGAATTACAGCAAGGCCCTGAAACAGAAGGTTAAGCGGTCGAAGGACAACAGGTGTTTCCACTGTGGCCAGCTGGGTCACTGGAAAAAGGACTGTAAAGCGCTCCAAGGAGATAAGAGGGGAAGCATCGCTTCTGGCTCAGGTATATATGTGACTGAGGTCATGTTATCTTCTTCTTCTATTTCATGGGTGTTGGACACTGCATGTGGAGTTCACATTTGTTCAAATGTGCAGGAACTCAAGAGAAGAAGGCAGGTGGGACAGCATGAGGTAGACCTACGCGTTGGAAACGGGGCACGGGTTGCTGCTGTTGCTGTAGGAGACTATTTCATTTCCTTACCATCTGGCATTGTATTAGAATTAAACAATTGTTATTTTGTACCCAGTATTACCAAGAATATTATCTCTATTCCTGCTCTTGTCAGGAAAGGATTTGCCTTTGAATGCAAGATTTCAAAGTGTGTACTTTCTTTTGATAATATTGTGTATGCAACTGGTTCAATTAACAATGGGTTATACATGTTGGACATGGAAAATTCTATACAAAACATTGATAATAAGAAAGCCAAGTATGCTGATGACAGCACCTTGCTATGGCATAGTCGTTTAGGCCATATAAATGAGAAGCGCATTAAGCGGTTGCATGAACATGGACTGCTGGGATCATTCTCCTGTGAGGAGATTGATACATGCAAAGCTTGTTTGATGGGTAAAATGACGAAGTCTCCTTTTTCTAATAAAGGTCAAAGGACTTCAGGTTTACTGGACCTTATACACAGTGATGTGTGTGGGCCTTTTAGTAAACATGCCAGAGGTGGCTATCAGTACTTCATTACCTTTACTGATGATTTCAGTAGGTATGGGTATGTCTATTTGATGAGACATAAAAGTGAATCTTTTGACAAGTTCAAAGAGTTCAAAAATGAAGTACAAAATCAGCTAGGCCGAAATATCAAAGCACTTCGTTCTGATCGAGGTGGAGAATACCTGAGTCATGCGTTTACTGACTATCTGAAGGAGTGTGGGATTATCTCACAGCTCACTCCGCCAGGAACACCGCAATGGAATGGTGTGTCCGAGAGGAGAAATAGAACGTTACTAGACATGGTTCGTTCTATGATGAGTCAGGCTACTCTTCCATATTCCTTTTGGGGTTTTGCACTGGAAACAGTTGCAAAGGTACTAAACCGAGTGCCATCCAAGGCAGTTTCAAAGACACCATATGAGTTATGGTATGGGAAACAGCCTAGCTTGACATTTATCAGGATCTGGGGTTGCGAGGCTTATGTCAAAAAGCTCGCCTCTGGGAAACTAGAGAGCAGATCTGACAAATGTATCTTTGTCGGTTACCCTAAGGAAACTAAGGGTTATTATTTCTACGATCCCAAAGAGAACAAGGTATTTGTTGCTCGGACGGCCATATTTCTTGAGAAGGAGTTTCTTCTGCAAGAGGCCAGTGGGAGAGAAATAAAGCTGGATGAGAATCCAGAGGAAGGACAAAGTAGTCAAGCAGAGTTGGATGTGCCTGAGCTGGTAGATCAGGTTACTGAACAACCTGAGGCTCAGATATCACGGGAACCGCGAAGATCGGGTAGGATCCGTCGACAGCCTGAGCGCTATGACGGAGTCTACATCATTAATAATGATGAACCCCTAACTTATGCGGATGCGGTCAGTGGACCGGAGTCAGCTAGATGGCTTGACGCTATGCGAGCCGAGATGGACTCCATGTCAGATAACCAAGTCTGGGATTTGGTTGATCCGCCTCCGGGTGTAATCCCTATAGGCTGTAAATGGATCTTCAAGAAGAAGATTGACATGGATGGTAACGTGGTTACCTATAAAGGCAGGCTAGTTGCGAAAGGTTTCAAACAAATCTACGGGATAGATTATGATGAAACTTTCTCACCTGTAGCCATGTTTAAGTCTATTCGGATTCTTTTCGCGATAGCAGCATATTACGACTATGAGATCTGGCAGATGGATGTGAAGACAGCTTTCCTTAATGGAAATCTGGATGAGGATGTGTATATGACACAACCGGAAGGTTTCACTAATCCATCAGATCGTCATAAAATATGCAAGTTAAAGAAGTCCATTTATGGACTTAAACAAGCATCAAGAAGCTGGAATATTCGTTTTGATGAATCAATCTCTGAGTTTGGTTTCATCAAGAACGAGGATGACCCGTGTGTATATAAGAGGTTTAGTGGGAGCGTAATTACATTCCTAATCCTCTACGTCGATGATATCTTGATCATTGGAAATGATATTCCTGAACTGCATGCTGTTAAGGCATGGTTAGGAAAATGTTTCCAGATGAAAGATCTAGGAGAAGCAGCCTATGTATTAGGTGTGAAGATCTACCGGGATAGATCTAAGAGGCTTCTCGGGTTGTGCCAGAGTACTTACATCGATAAGGTCCTGGAGAGATTCCATTTAGAGAATTCTAAACGTGGATATCTTCCAGTCAGACATGGTCTGAATCTTTCGAAGAGTCAGTGTCCACAAACACAGACTGAGAAAGATGAAATGGACAATACACCTTATGCTTCGGCTATTGGGTCCATTATGTATGCGATGTTGTGTACTCGCCCAGACGTCGCTTACGGGTTAAGCGTGACCAGTCGATTCCAAAGTAATCCAGGTTTGGCGCACTGGATTGCGGTCAAGAACATCTTAAAATATCTGCGGAGGACCAAAGATATGTTCTTGATATATGGTGGTCAGGAAGAACTCAGTATAGAGGGATATACTGATGCTTCGTTCCAGTCGGACCAGGATGATTTCCGATCGCAATCAGGCTATGTTTTCAGCTTGAATGGTGGAGCAGTGGTGTGGAAGAGTTTCAAACAGTCAACTGTTGCTGATTCCACAACAGAAGCCGAGTATGTTGCAGCCTCGGAAGCATCCAAGGAGGCAGTGTGGATTCGTAAGTTCGTGAGAGAACTTGGTGTCGTTCCTTCGAGTGCCGATCCTTTGGTTATCTTCTGTGATAACACTGGAGCAATTGCACAAGCAAAGGAACCACGGTCGCACCAGAAGTCCAAGCACATACAGAGACGGTTTCACTTGATCCGGGAGATCATTGATCGAGGCGAGATCAAAATATGCAAGGTTCATACAGATGACAATCTGGCAGACCCGCTTACCAAGCCTCTGGCGCAGCAGAAGCATGAAAAGCACTGTAATAATATGGGTTTGAGATTTCTCAACCATTAGATTAAGTGCAAGTGGGAGATTGTTGGGGTATGCCCTTAAGGCTAATGTTTGAGGCCTTGGGATTATAAAGTGTATCATGTAATAAACTGGTAAGTTTATAAGAGGCATGGTTATTATTCAGGTTGTTACCTTGTCTGCTGTAATAAGTGTACTTCTGGATAATGTCTCAAAGCTGTTCAGCTAGGCTGACAGGCTCTAAGTCCTTAGTCGAGATATCTTGGTGAACATGAGACAGCCTTGATATGATTGAGACTAATATGAGTGCTGATCTTATAGGATGCTTCGAGCATGAAATAAGATGTAGACTCATGGGTACATTGGATGTACTGGACAGACCCTACTGGGATATTCCATTGCTTGTCACAATGTGAATGATCCTTGTAAGCAGCAAGTGGCACATGTCCTCTGACTTGAGATCGCTTGTGTTTCTAAATGATGATTGTCATTGTCTTGAGGTAGTTCAATATCATTTGAAACATAATGATTATAGACTATCTTGGATGGTGGGCTTGAATCAGGTTAGGGCACTAGTGATAGACACAGGATTGCCGTCTCCTTGTTTAAGGAGTGTGATGTTCTAATGGGCCCCCTATATGAGATGATTGAGATAGTGTATGGCCATACCCAGATGACTATGGGCATCTGATCTAATCATGCTCATCGTATTGGAGTTACAAGCTTGACCCGCTTGTCCAATAAGAACATCCAGTGGCAAAGGACATATGTATGCCTTGTGAATGGAGTCACACTTGTGCAATGGTTTGGGAGTAGTCTTGGAAGACTCTTTCCTTTATATCGGGAGACAGTGATGTGTTGCTAGATACCCCTCACTGATCGTGATAACGTAAGTTATCGTTACCGACATTTAAGGGAAACCCTCAGGGTCGCACAATTTGATGATATGGCTTACTTGAGTCAGATCGTGTGGACTGGATTCTTTGAGTTCAGATTAAAGGGATTTAATCTCTGATTGTAAGTGAGATCTGGTCTGATCATGTTTGATTGATTAGGGCTTGAGATCGGTAAGCTTCGATCGAGAGAGGTGATGCTAGATCGGAGAGATCAGGGGCATCAGGAGATGAATGGTTAGATCATGAGCCTTGGGGTTCAATTTGGTCTAGACCAAATGGCTTGAGCTATTTTGGTTTGGTTTAATGAACCAAAGCCGATTGGATGATTTGGCTTGAACCGGTTCACAAGGGTGAACGCTTGGTTCAAAGCCATATGCGTTTTGGGTTGGATTGAACGCATGGCTTGATTGACTTCCATTTATGGAAAGTCATCAAGGCCGGTTTTGCTTCAATGCTAAAACGCTTATGCGTTGAGGGTTTTCTTTTCAACGCCTAGCTCTTTCGTTGGTGTGGTTGACGAAGAGAGGCGGGATCATCCAAGAGAAGCTCTCGAAAAGGGACATCTCATCATCCCACACGACAAGGACCGAAAGGGGATCTCTTGCTAGCACAAGGAAGATCCTAAAGGGTAGCCATCCCTCATCTTGTGTGTGGACTTGTGGAGGAGACCTAACTTGTTCTCTTCATCCAAGCCGATTTCCAAGCCTATGGCATTGGTATGGATCTCCCCTTCTTCTTATCAATCCATGATAGTTGAATATATGGCATGCAACGGTTCTTCAAACCCTTGCTTCCGCTTGCATACATTTCATTTGCGCCATGCTTAGGGTTTTTGCCCCCTTCATTTAGGGGTTCCTTCAATGCATGGGTATTTCGAAGAGGATTGAGGCCCAAGAAGAGCATGGCAAAGAAGAAGGGATGTAATCCATCCGCTTCAGGTATTGTGTTACCAAGGTCTTTATGTCTACTTCTTATTCATGGGTACTGGGTACCGTATGTGAGGCTCACATATGTTTTACATGTGCAGGAGCTCAAAAGAAGTAGGACGATTAGGCTTGATGGGATCAACTCTCGGGTCAGGGATGGAGCATTGGATGCTGCTGTTGATATCATCTCACTGCCTTGAAGACTTTATCTAGAACTTTGCTATTATGTATCAGCTTATGTATTAGAACATCATTCCTTTTGGAAAGGATTTCAGTTTGAAATAATAAATGATATTTTTCTTTAAATCTGAGATGTTCTATTGAAGTGATACAGTTGATAATAGTTTGTGGTTCTATATGTAACACAAGATCAGATCCAATGATTCAATAAACACCCTCTTATAGCATTGCCTCTTGAACCATAGAACAATGGACACATCCAAAGGTCCATGGACTGTTGGGATCATTATCCTTTTAGGATTATGATACATGTGAGCCTTGTTCAAAGGAGCAAAATGACAGATGCTGCCTTCACCATAAAGGGTGGAAGGGTAAGTAGCTTGTTGGATCTATTACACAGCAATGTGTGTGGACCCATATAAACAAGCATGAAGAGGTGTTATATACTTCATTAGGTGTGTGTATGCCTATCCAACCTAAGAACTTTGGAGAGATCCAAGAAGTTCAAAATGAAGTACAGAATCAAATTGGAGGATCTATTAAAGCACTTTGATTGGATCAAGGTGATTAGTGGAAAATTTGATGACTATCCTAAGGAGTGTGGGGGTTATCTCACAGCTTACTTGGAACACCACTGTCTGGTGAATTTCAAAGAAAGAAAGAGGAACACATTGGATGTGGTTCCATCTTTGAATAGTCATGCAAATTTACTACTTTTTGATGCCATGTAAACAGATGTACTGTCACTCCATTGGAAAGTGTGTCTAAGATAGCTTTTGAGTTGGAAACTGCAAATGTCCCATTTTTTCGAAGGATTTAGGAATGTAATATGCAGTGATTCAAAAGTATGTGTTTGTGGAGCACTGTAGAGTGCTTATTCTATCCCGAAGAGAACAAACTATTTGTTGCTCAAACTGCTGTCTCTCTTGAGAAGATATTTCTTTTGAAAGAAGCTAGTGGGAGTAGATTTGATTTGGACAAGGTCCAGAATCAACCACAATACAATTAGACACAAATGGAGAGTAGAATCTCACATACAGGTTGAAAGTCTACCTATAGTTCAAGTAACACAGGAACCACATAAGTCTGGATCGATTCGATATGCTGGGCATGATGAATTTTTCATCAAGGATGAACCTAAGACTTATGAGGAAATGGAAGCGGTCGGTGGACCAGATTCCAAAAAAAAAATGGCTAAGGGCCATGAGAACCATAATGGACTCCATGTTTGCTAATCAAGTCTGGGACTTAGATGAGCTGCCAAAGGGGTAACTCCCACAGGCTGTAAATAAATCTTCTAGGAAAATAGACATGGAAGGTAACATTGTTACCTTGAAAGGAAAGCTAGTGAACAGAAATTTCAGGCAAATCCACTGGGTGGATAATGATGAAATTTTTCACCAATAGCTAAGTTTTAAGTCCATTAGGAATCTGCTTGTTATAATTGCATGATCAGTTATGACGTGTTGTTATGAAAACTGCTTTTCTTGCATGGACGTCTGAAAAGATGTCTATAAGGAAATAGCCAAAAGGTTTTCATATCAAGGCCATAAAGATATGCATGGTGTTATGCAAGCATGTTTAAAAGAGCTTGTGTTTACAAGAAGATCAGTGGGAGCACCATAATAGTTCTTGTTCTAGAAGATTGATGATATTCTCCTCACATGGAATGACATCTCAACTCTTCACATGGTGAAGACGAGGCTTGAGAAGTATTTTGAGAAGAATGATTTAGGGAGTGATGCCTACATCCTAGGCATGAGGATCTATAGATAGAGATCCAAGAAAGTCATTGCCCTTTAGTCAATCTACGTTCATCCAAGAGTTTCTGGAGAGGTTTATATTGGATGATTCCAAATATTGATACCTTCCAGAGAGATATGGTCTAACTCTCTCAAGAATGCTATGTCCTATGACACAGCTGGAGAGTAGTAACATGGGTCTATAATCCTGGTACATTGGGTACAAGATAGACCATGTTTTGTGCAGAGTGCACAAGACCATTTATGGAAAATGCTTCGAGCATAGCTAGCAAGTTTCAATCAGATCCTAGTGTTTGACACTGGATAGCTGTGAAAGGAATCCTTACATATACTTGGGAAGTATAAAGGATTGAGGTCTAGTCCATGATAGATAGGAAGAATTTTGTGTACAGGGGTACACTGATATTTCGTTCCAGTCTAATGACTATTGATCATAGCCAGGATTTGCGCTTTGCCTTGCTGTGGTGTTGTGTGCTGAAAAAGAATTAGACAAACCACAGTGGTAAATTCTACAATTAAGGCTGAGTGCATTGCAGCTTCTTGTGACAGCCAAGGAAGCAGCTTCATTCATTTGAACTTGATTTAGTCCCTGGTGCTTGATGGTCCAGTATGGTTCTTACTGGGGCCATAAGCATGTGTAAAGGAACTTAGCATTCAAGTATGTACTGCAGCGATATCATCTGATCTTAGAGATCATGGATAAAGATGATGATTCAAATTAGTTAAAATAAACACAGATAGTAATATGGAAAAACCCACTGACGTAGCCTCTGGCGCAACGGAAGCTAAATAAGTCATACTAGAGACATAGGGACTGATTAAACATCAGTTGCCCTTGGTCTTAGTGCAAGTGGGAGATTGTTGGTGTATATGCCCTGAAGACCAATGTACGGACATGGTCAGGCATTGTTTGAAAGTACTTTGATAGAACTATTACTCTTTATAGAGGCATGGTCGTTATTATGCAGACTTCTCTACCTGCGTTTATGTATTGAGTTGCATATATAATGTCCCAGGAGTTTGGATTGGATCCATTCTCATAAGCTATCCCCAGACAAGGTACCATAGCAGATATGGGACAACTTTGGTACATGTGAGACTGGTGTATGGGCTGGTTAAGTGCGGGGCACAGTAACGCAGGCATACAGGTGCATTGGATGCACTAGAGTGATCCACCGTGAGGATTGACTTGTCTAGTCAACAAGTCAATCTCACATGCAAGAGGTTTGCATTGATCCTTAGACTTGAGGTATTCATGTCTAGATTTGATGATGGATATGCTTTGATGCAGTCTTACATCTCTCCGTAATTGGGGGACCAAAATGACTGTCATTGGGCATGTCATAAGTCACGTAGAGACATGGATGACCAATAGTAGAATTTGTGAAAGTCCCCTAAAACAAGGGGGCGAAACCCTAATAGTAGGCGCATATAAAAATTTTCGAGCGGAAGCAAGGGTTTCCTAGATCGATTTATATGTCATATGATCAACTTTCAATACCTTGCAATGTAGATAGATCTAGAAGAAAGATCATACCATTGCCATCGCTTGGATGGTGCCTTGGAAGCAAAGATCGAAAGGGGTCTTCTCCAAAGGTAGCGCACACAAGGTGAAGATGACTTGCTCCTTTGAGTCCTTTGTGCTAGCAAAGTTCTTCAAAGTATCCTTGATCGCTTGAAGGGAATTGAGATGAGACTTTGCTTGTCGAAATTTCTCCAAGGCGTGAAGTCTTTTTCCCACACGAGAGAGAGGGCGTCGAGAGAGAAGAACTTCGGCTTAAGGCGTTGAGGCGTTCAACAAGAAGTGGCGTTACATGCTTTCTAAAAATAGAAATACATGAAGCCATGCGCCCACTCAATGAAACCGCCAAAACGCCTACATGCTTTAAACCAAGCGTTCACTCATGTGAACCGGTTCAAGCCAATTCAATCCAATAGCATTTGGTTCAAAGTCCAAACCAAATCAGCCCAAGCCATGATCTAGATTACATTGAACCAAATGGTTCAAGATCTAACCGTTCATCTCTTGATGCTCCTGATCTCACCGATCTAGCAACAATTCTCTCGATCGAAGCTTACCGATCTCAAGCCCAAATCAATCAAACATGATCAGACCAGATCTCACTTACAATCAGAGATTAAATCCCTTTAAACTGAACCAAAACAATTCAGTCCACACGATCTGACTTAAGTAAGCCATATCATCAAATTGTGCGACCCTAAGGGTTTCCTTTAAATGTCGGTAACGATAACTTACGTTATCACGATCAGTGAGGGGTATCTAGCAACACATCACTGTCTCCCGATATAAAGGAAAGAGTCTTCCAAGACTACACCCAAACCACAGCACAAGTGTGAATCCACTTCACTAGGCATACTTGATTCCTTTGCCACTGGATGTTCTTATTGGACAAGCGTGTCAAGCCTGTGACTCCAATATGATGAGAATGATTAGATCAGATGAACATAGTCATCTGGGTATGGCCATACACTTTCTCAATCATCTCATTCAGGGGGGCCCCTTTAGAACATCACACTCCTATTAAGGAGACGGCAATCCTATATCTATCACTAGTGTCCTAACCTGACTCATGATCATTATCCAAGATAGTCTATAACCATTATGTTTCAAATGATATTGAACTACCTCAAAACAATGACAATCATCATTTAGAAACACAAGTGATCTCAAGTCAGAGGACATATGCCACTTGTTTGCATACAAGGATTATTCACATTGTGACAAGCAATTGAATATCCTAGTAGGGTCTGTCCAGTACATCCAATGTACCTATGAGTCTACATCTTATTCCATGCTCGAAGCATCCTATAAGATTAGAACACATATTAGTCTCAATCATATCTAGGCTGTCTCATGTTCACCAAGATATCTCGACTAAGGACTTAACTGCATGTCAGCCAAGCTGAACAGCATTGAGACATTATTCAGAAGTATACATATGACAGCAGATGATGTAACAACCTGAATAACAACCATTGCCTTTATAAACATTAGAGTTTATACATGATACTGATACAATCCCGAGGCCTCAAACATTAGCCTTAAGGGCATACCCCAACAATCTCCCACTTGCACTTAATCTAATGGTTGAGAAATCTCAAACCCATATTATTACAGTGCTTTTCATGCTTCTGCTGCGCCAGAGGCTTTGTAAGCGGGTCAGCCAGATTGTCATCTGTATGAACCTTGCAGATTTTGATCTCGCCTCGATCAATGATCTCCCGGATCAAGTGAAACCGTCTCTGTATGTGCTTGGACTTCTGGTGCGACCGTGGTTCCTTTGCTTGTGCTATTGCTCCAGTGTTATCACAGAAGATAACCAAAGGATCTGCACTTGAAGGAACAACACCAAGTTCTTGAACGAACTTACGAATCCACACTGCCTCCTTAGATGCTTCTGAGGCTGCAACATACTCGGCTTCTGTTGTAGAATCAGCAACAATAGACTGTTTGAAACTTTTCCACACCACCGCACCTCCATTCAAGCTAAAAACATAGCCTGATTGCGATCGGAAATCATCCTGGTCAGATTGGAATGAAGCGTCAGTATATCCTTCAATACTGAGTTCTTCCTGACCACCATACACCAAGAACATATCTTTGGTCCTCCGCAGATATTTTAAAATGTTCTTGACTGCAACCCAGTGTGCCTGACCTGGATTACTTTGGAATTGACTGGTCACGCTTAACCCGTAAGCGACGTCTGGGCGAGTACACAACATCGCATACATAATGGACCCAATAGCCGAAGCATAAGGCGTATTGTCCATTTTATCTTTCTCAGGCTGTGTTTGTGGACACTGACTCTTTGAAAGATTCAGACCATGTCTGACTGGAAGATATCCTCTTTTAGAATTCTCTAAATGAAATCTCTCCAGGACTTTATTGATGTAAGTACTCTGGCACAGCCCGAGAAGTCTCTTAGATCTATCTCTGTAGATCTTCACACCTAATACATAGGCTGCTTCTCCTAGATCTTGAAGGAACCCCTTTCAAGAGGGGGGGCGAAAACCCTATTAGGATGGCGCATAAAACCTTTTGCAAGCGGAAGAAGGGCTTTCATAGATCTTTATATCGCATATGATCAACTTAGATGGATATGAGAAGGATCCATACCGTCGCCATCTCTTGGATGGTGTCTTGGAAGAAGAAAGCAAAAGAGATCTCCTCCAAAGGTTGTCGCACACAAGAGGAAGAAGGCCTACTTCTTTGGGGCGATTTGTGCTAGCAATGCTCCAAAGCTTCCTTGATCGTTTGAGGGACGAAGAGATGAAAACTTGGCCGAATCCTCTTGTCGTCAACCTTCACGCCACCAGCCGTGAGTCGTCCAATGCCAAGAGCGAATTAGCGAGAGGAATAGAGAGGAGGCGTTGCAAGTGAACGTGGAAACGTTCCCACGTTGAAAACCGAAAGTTCCCAAAATAGCAAGCCTTGATTACATGCGTTATGCGTTCACCAAGTGAACCATGCGCAACTCTCTTCTCCCACCTGAACCTTGTGCTCAACCCATGAGCCGGTTCAAGATGTTTGGTTCAATGACCAAACCAAATCAGCCCAAACATTAAGTCTAGATCGAATTAGACCCTAAGGTCCTAGATCTGACCATTCATCTCCGGATGCTTCTGATCTGATCGATCTAGCATCAACACCCTCGATCGAAGCTTACCGATCTCAAGCCCTAATCAATCAAACATGATCAGACCAGATCTCACTTACAATCAGAGTTTAAATCCCTTTAAACTGAACCGAAACAATTCAGTCCACACGATCTGACTTAAGTAAGCCATATCATCAAATTGTGCGACCCTGAGGGTTTCCTTTAAATGTCGGTAACGATAACTTACGTTATCACGATCAGTGAGGGGTATCTAGCAACACATCACTGTCTCCCGATATAAAGGAAAGAGTCTTCCAAGACTACACCCAAAACACAGCTCAAGTGTGAATCCTTTTCACTAGGCTTCACTAGGCATACATATTTCCTTTGCCACTAGATGTTCTTATTGGACAAGCGTGTCAAGCTTGTAGCTCCAATATGATGAGCATGATTAGACCAGATGAACATAGTCACCTGGGTATGGCCATACACTTTCTCAATCATCTCAGCCGGGGGGGCCCCTTTAGAACACCACACTCCTTAAACAAGGAGACGGCAATCCTATGTCTATCACTAGTGCCCTAACCTGACTCATGATCATTATCCAAGATAGTCTATGACCATTATCTTTCAAATGATATTGAACTACCTCAAAACAATGACAATCATCATTTAGAAACACAAGTGATCTCAAGTCAGAGGAGATGTGCCACTTGTAGCAAACAAGGATTATTCACATTGTGACAAGCAATTGAATATCCTAGTAGGGTCTGTCCAGTACATCCAATGTACCCATGAGTCTACATCTTATTCCATGCTCGAAGCATCCTATAAGATTAGAACACATATTACTCTCAAGCATATCAAGGCTGTCTCAAGTTCACCAAGATATCTCGACTAAGGACTTAACTGCATGTCAGCCTAGCTGAACAACTTTGAGACATTATTCAGAAGAACATATATTGCAGCAGACAATGTAGCTTAACTGAATAACAACCATGCCTTTATAAACATAACAGTTTATTACATGATACTATTACAATCCCAAAGGCCTCAAACATTAGCCTTAAGGGCATATCCCAACAATCTCCCACTTGCACTTAATCTAATGGTTGAGAAATCTCAAACCCATATTATTACAGTGCTTCTCATGCTTCTGCTGCGCCAGAGGCTTGGTTAGCGGGTCTGCCAGATTGTCATCTGTATGTACCTTGCAGACTTTGATCTCGCCACGATCTATGATCTCCCGGATCAAGTGAAACCGTCTCTGTATGTGCTTGGACTTCTGGTGTGACCGTGGTTCCTTTGCTTGTGCAATTGCTCCAGTGTTATCACAGAAGATAACCAAAGGATCAGCACTCGAAGGAACAACACCAAGTTCTCTCACGAACTTACGAATCCACACTGCCTCCTTGGATGCTTCCGAGGCTGCAACATACTCGGCTTCTGTTGTGGAATCAGCAACAGTTGACTGTTTGAAACTCTTCCACACCACTGCTCCTCCATTCAAGCTAAAAACATAGCCTGATTGCGATCGGAAATCATCCTGGTCCGACTGGAACGAAGCGTCAGTATATCCTTCAATACTGAGTTCTTCCTGACCACCATATATCAAGAACATATCTTTGGTCCTCCGAAGATATTTCAAAATGTTCTTGACTGCAATCCAGTGCGCCATACCTGGATTACTTTGGAATCGACTGGTCACGCTTAACCCGTAAGCGACGTCTGGGCGAGTACACAACATCGCATACATAATGGATCCAATAGCCGAAGCATAAGGCGTATTGTCCATTTCATCTTTCTCAGTCTGTGTTTGTGGACACTGACTCTTCGAAAGATTCAGACCATGTCTGACTGGAAGATATCCTCTTTTAGAATTCTCTAAATGAAATCTCTCCAGGACTTTATCGATGTAAGTACTCTGGCACAGCCCGAGAAGCTTCTTAGATCTATCCCTGTAGATCTTCACACCTAATACATAGGCCGCTTCTCCTAAATCTTTCATCTGGAAACATTTCCTTAACCATGCCTTAACCGCATGCATTTCAGGAATGTCGTTTCCAATGATCAAGATGTCATCGACGTAGAGGACTAGGAAAGTAATCACGCTCCCACTAAACCTCTTATATACACACGGGTCATCCTCGTTCTTGATGAAACCAAATTCAGTGACTGATTCATCAAAACGAATATTCCAGCTTCTTGATGCTTGCTTAAGTCCATAAATGGACTTCTTTAATTTGCATATCTTATGACGATCTGATGGATCAGTGAAACCCTCAGGTTGTGTCATGTACACATCCTCATCCAGATTTCCATTTAGGAAAGCTGTTTTCACATCCATTTGCCAGATCTCATAATCATAATATGCTGCTATCGCGAAAAGAATCCGAATAGACTTAAACATGGCTACAGGTGAGAAAGTTTCATCATAATCTATCCCGTAGATTTGTTTGAAACCTTTCGCAACAAGCCTGCCTTTATAGGTAACCACGTTACCATCCATGTCAATCTTCTTCTTGAAGATCCATTTACAGCCTATAGGGATTACTCCCGGAGGCGGATCAACCAAATCCCAGACTTGGTTATCTGACATGGAGTCCATCTCGGCGCGCATAGCTTCAAGCCATCTCGCTGACTCCGGTCCACTGACCGCATCCGCATAAGTGAGGGGTTCATCATTATCAATGATGTAGACTCCGTCATAACGCTCAGGCTGTCGACGGATCCTACCCGATCTTCGCGGTTCCCGTGATGTCTGAGCCTCAGGTTGTTCAATAACCTGTTCTACCCGGCTCAGGCTCATCCAACTGCGCTTGACTACTTTGTCCTTCCTCTGGATTCTCATCCAGCTTTATTTCTCTCCCACTGGCCTCTTGCAGAAGAAACTCCTTCTCAAGAAATATGGCCGTCCGAGCAACAAAAACCTTGTTCTCATTGGGATCGTAGAAATAATAACCCTTAGTTTCCTTAGGGTAACCGACAAAGATGCATTTCTCAGATCTGCTCTCCAGTTTCCCAGAGGCGAGCTTTTTGACATAAGCCTCGCAGCCCCAGATCCTGATAAATGTCAAGCTCGGCTGTTTCCCATACCATAACTCATATGGAGTCTTAGAAACTGCCTTGGATGGCACTCGGTTTAGTACCTTTGCAGCTGTTTCCAGTGCAAACCCCCAAAAGGAGTAAGGTAGAGTAGCCTGACTCATCATAGAACGAACCATATCAAGCAACGTTCTATTTCTCCTCTCGGACACACCATTCCATTGCGGTGTTCCTGGCGTGAGTGAGCTGTGAGATAATCCCACACTCCTTTAGATATTCAGTAAATGCATGACTTAGGTATTCTCCACCTCGATCTGAGCGAAGTGCCTTGATATTTCGGCCTAGCTGATTTTGTACTTCATTCTTGAACTCTTTGAACTTGTCAAAAGATTCACTCTTATGTCTCATCAGATAGACATAACCGTACCTACTGAAATCATCAGTAAAGGTAATGAAGTACTGATAGCCACCTCTGGCATGTTTGCTAAATGGCCCACACACATCACTGTGTATAAGGTCAAGTAAAACTGAAGCCCTTTGACCTTTGTGAGGAAAAGGTGACTTCGTCATTTTACCCATCAAACAAGCTTTGCATGTATCAATCTCCTTATAGGAGAATGATCCCAGCAGTCCATGTTCATGCAACCGCTTAATGCGTTTTTCGTTAATATGGCCTAAACGACTATGCCATAGCAAGGTGCTGTCATCAGCATACTTGGCTTTCTTATTATCAATGTTTTGTATAGAATTTTCCATGTCCAACATGAATAACCCATTGTTAATTGAACCAGTTGCATAAACAATATTATCATAAGATAAAACACACTTTGAAATATTACATTCAAAGGCAAATCCTTTCCTGACAAGAGCAGGAATAGAGATAATATTTTTAGTAATGCTGGGAACAAAATAACAACTGTTTAGTTCCAATACAAGTCCAGATGGCAAAGAAATGAAATAGTCTCCTACAGCAACAGCAGCAACCCGTGCCCCGTTTCCTACTCGTAGGTCTACCTCATGCTGTCCCACCTGCCTTCTTCTCTTGAGTTCCTGTACATTTGAACAAATGTGAACTCCACATGCAGTGTCCAACACCCATGAAATAGAAGAAGATGAAAACATGACTTCAGTCACGAATATACCTGAGCCAGAAGCGATGCTTCCCCTCTTATCTCCTTGGAGCGCTTTACAGTCCTTTTTCCAGTGACCTAGCTGGCCACAGTGGAAACACCTGTATTCCTTGGACCGCTTAACCTTCTGTTTCAGAGCCTTGCTGTAGCTCTTGACAGGGGCCTTGCCCTTCTTCCCCTTCTTCTTGTTCCTTGAAGGAACCATTAAGACAGAGGTTGAAGGCTTTCCCTTCAGAGTTTCCTCAGTAGTCAAGAGCATATTCAGCAGCTCTGCCGGAGTACAGTCGATTTTGTTCATATTAAAATTAATAATGAACGCATCGAATGAAGGCGGGAGAGACTGGAGAATAATGTCCACAGCAAGCTCCTGATTGATGGTATGCCCCAGTTTCTCTAGAGCCTCTTTGTGCCCAATCATCTTGAGCACGTGAGCTCCCACTGGGCTCCCTTCAGCCAGTTTGCTCTGAAAGAAGAGCTTCGTCAGATTATAGCGTTCTGTCCTCGCCTGTGCAGCATACAGCATCTTGAGGTTCGCTATAATTTCTATAGCCGACATATCCTCATGCTGACGCTGCAGCGGTGGCGTCATAGACGCTAGCATCAGGCAAGCGACATCAATGCTATCATTGACGTGCTTTTCATAGGTTTCTCGAACCGCCCTTGCGGCGTTCGGAGCGGGCTGCGGCGGTATCGCCGACTCGAGGACATACAGTTTCCTCTCTGCCTTAAGAACAATCTTAAGGTGTCCGTACCAGTCCGAGAAGTTTGGCCCAGCAAACTTCTCCCTTTCCAGTAGGGATCGCACATTGAAGCTCATGGTGTTCGTTGCTGCAGGAATCTACAACAATGCAAGAACAGCAAGGTCAGTATCAATGTTAAGAATCAATCAGGACTTAAGAATGATTCTTTTTCTCACTATTTTATCTGGCTGAAAAATCCAGCAAAACAGCCCGAAAGAGTAGAACTCTTTTAGTGAGATGGGATCCAGATTTCATACTTGGTCTCCGCGTCCCGCTCAGGCGAGATAAGATGCACAGAGATGACAAGCACTAATCTCTGGTAGGCAGTCCCTGCCAATCACCAACCCGTGCGATTCCCCTTCATCTGGGCGATCCAGCAGACTGTGCCAACTGAGTTGGTACAACACAATCTCTGATCCCACAGATGGCTGCCTCCATGTGCTACCATATGCGCCACATATGTAGCCTACATGGCCAAGCTGACCCGACCTACACCCTGGACCACCACGTGCTATGCTGAGCAACGAGAAGCGATAAATCCCTTCTTTGTAACACGCAGGTGAAATCACACACCGTCTGAAGATAGATGGACGTTCCCACTGAGTGGGTACAACACGGCTCCAACGATAATCAGAACAGTGAGGTTTCGCGTCAGAAGGCTTGCGAGCTTGATATTTAATCGTTGGATTTTAACGGTCTTTTATCTTCTTCACTATCATGCACTTCCTATGGTGATAGCAGAAGATAAACTAATCATGCAATTCTAATATTAAACAATAAAAGAAAGCATGGATCTTATGTGGTAAAAGCCCATAGCCTAAGTAAGACCTTAAATAAACTTAAGTCTTCACTTGCTTTTGCTGCTCATCTGGCCCAAACCAGGGCCCAAGCGCCATCTGCAGCTCTGGTGCGCCCACCAGGAATATGCGCCAGGTCCTAGGGACGAACCCTGGACCTCCCACCTGGTCAAGCCACTGCTGCATGCGCCTCTGCCAAGTGTGCTCTGTGCTCTTGTCTGATTAATTTACATATTAATCTATCTAGACAAGATTGACTCGCAGGTCAATTACATTTTATAAATTAAATGCAATGTGATTCGCAGATCACAATATAAAGATTAATTTACAAAATTTACCAGGCACGCAGGCCCCAGCACAGCACACATTTAACATGGGCAGCCCACATAAGATTAAATAAACAGGCAATATGGCATCAAACATCAGCATGTGATCCAATAAGAAAACAAAATTTCGAAAACCGCATTGGCATCAATTTTAATTTTCTTATATGCCCCCACAACCTTACAACGGTACAATAATAGGGATCCACTCATCCAATCTAGTCAGATCCTGTGCCCTTGCATGCACCAAGTCCTAACTGACTTGAGTCAACCCAGTGGTCAACTATGCATGCACCAAGGGCTGAACAACCACGATGAGGTCAGGCAAACGGGTGTGAGCCCGGGCCTAACTCATGTGCGTTCAACAGACGTCTCAACCAGACATCGCTACACACCTATGATGCAGCCGACCTATAGCCACCTCTTGCTTGCGCAAGGGTGCTATCTGGTCGACCCATCTAGGCTGTCAGATGGTCTGATCAGACTAGTTGGATCTAACCTAGAGGATGACTTCAACCCTACTAACCCGTCTAAGGGTTTATAGTAGGCGCTTAGTCTAATGATAGGCGCGCAAGTGATATTCTTTTGATAAAACATCAACAACAAAGATCACAAAGATGCGCCTAGTTTGAAACATGCGCAAACATAAAACATGTGTAATCATATTCGCATGTAAGCTATAGATCTAAGCATGCAAACAAGGATCACAATATAGCATTAAGCAATCATATGCATAGATATAAACCTGCTCTGATACCAATTTGAAGGAACCCCTTTCAAGAGGGGGGGGGGGGCGAAAACCCTATTAGGATGGCGCATAAAACCTTTTGCAAGCGGAAGAAGGGCTTTCATAGATCTTTATATCGCATATGATCAACTTAGATGGATATGAGAAGGATCCATACCGTCGCCATCTCTTGGATGGTGTCTTGGAAGAAGAAAGCAAAAGAGATCTCCTCCAAAGGTTGTCGCACACAAGAGGAAGAAGGCCTACTTCTTTGGGGCGATTTGTGCTAGCAATGCTCCAAAGCTTCCTTGATCGTTTGAGGGACGAAGAGATGAAAACTTGGCCGAATCCTCTTGTCGTCAACCTTCACGCCACCAACCGTGAGTCGTCCAATGCCAAGAGCGAATTAGCGAGAGGAATAGAGAGGAGGCGTTGCAAGTGAACGTGGAAACGTTCCCACATTGAAAACCGAAAGTTCCCAAAATAGCAAGCCTTGATTACATGCGTTATGCGTTCACCAAGTGAACCATGCGCAACTCTCTTCTCCCACCTGAACCTTGTGCTCAACCCATGAGCCGGTTCAAGATGTTTGGTTCAATGACCAAACCAAATCAGCCCAAACATTAAGTCTAGATCGAATTAGACCCTAAGGTCCTAGATCTGACCATTCATCTCCAGATGCTTCTGATCTGATCGATCTAGCATCAACACCCTCGATCGAAGCTTACCGATCTCAAGCCCTAATCAATCAAACATGATCAGACCAGATCTCACTTACAATCAGAGTTTAAATCCCTTTAAACTGAACCGAAACAATTCAGTCCACACGATCTGACTTAAGTAAGCCATATCATCAAATTGTGCGACCCTGAGGGTTTCCTTTAAATGTCGGTAACGATAACTTACGTTATCACGATCAGTGAGGGGTATCTAGCAACACATCACTGTCTCCCGATATAAAGGAAAGAGTCTTCCAAGACTACACCCAAAACACAGCTCAAGTGTGAATCCTTTTCACTAGGCTTCACTAGGCATACATATTTCCTTTGCCACTAGATGTTCTTATTGGACAAGTGTGTCAAGCTTGTAGCTCCAATATGATGAGCATGATTAGACCAGATGAACATAGTCACCTGGGTATGGCCATACACTTTCTCAATCATCTCAGCCGGGGGGGCCCCTTTAGAACACCACACTCCTTAAACAAGGAGACGGCAATCCTATTTCTATCACTAGTGCCCTAACCTGACTCATGATCATTATCCAAGATAGTCTATGACCATTATCTTTCAAATGATATTGAACTACCTCAAAACAATGACAATCATCATTTAGAAACACAAGTGATCTCAAGTCAGAGGAGATGTGCCACTTGTAGCAAACAAGGATTATTCAAATTGTGACAAGCAATTGAATATCCTAGTAGGGTCTGTCCAGTACATCCAATGTACCCATGAGTCTACATCTTATTCCATGCTCGAAGCATCCTATAAGATTAGAACACATATTAGTCTCAAGCATATCAAGGCTGTCTCAAGTTCACCAAGATATCTCGACTAAGGACTTAACTGCATGTCAGCCTAGCTGAACAACTTTGAGACATTATTCAGAAGAACATATATTGCAGCAGACAATGTAGCTTAACTGAATAACAACCATGCCTTTATAAACATAACAGTTTATTACATGATACTGTTACAATCCCAAAGGCCTCAAACATTAGCCTTAAGGGCATATCCCAACAGATCTTTCATCTGGAAATATTTTCTTAACCATGCCTTAACCGCATGTAGTTCAGGAATATCGTTTCCAATGATTAAGATATCATCGACGTAGAGGACTAGGAAAGTAATCACGCTCCCACTAAACCTCTTATATACACACGGGTCATCTTCATTCTTGATGAAACCAAATTCACAGATTGATTCATCAAAACGAATATTCCAGCTTCTAGATGCTTGTTTAAGTCCATAAATGGACTTCTTTAACTTGCATATTTTATGACGATCTGATGGATTAGTGAAACCTTCAGGTTGTGTCATATACACATCCTCATCCAGATTTCCATTAAGGAAAGCGGTCTTCACATCCATCTGCCAGATCTCATAATCGTAATATGCTGCTATTGCGAGAATGATCCGAATAGACTTGAACATAGCTACAGGAGAGAAAGTTTCATCGTAATCTATCCCGTAGATTTGTTTGAAACCTTTCGCAACTAGCCTGCCTTTATAGGTAACCATGTTACCATCCATGTCAATCTTCTTCTTGAAGATCCATTTACAGCCTATAGGGATTACTCCCGGAGGCGGATCAACCAAATCCCAGACTTGGTTATCTGACATGGAGTCCATCTCGGCTCGCATAGCTTCAAGCCATCTCGCTGATTCCGGTCCACTGACCGCATCCGCATAAGTGAGGGGTTCATCATGATCAATGATGTAGACTCCGTCATAGCGCTCAGGCTATCGACGGATCCTTCCCGATCTTCGCGGTTCCCGTGATATCTGAGCCTCAGGTTGTTCAATAACCTGTTCTACTGGCTCATGCTCATCCAACTGTGCTTGACTACTTTGTCCTTCCTCTGGATTCTCATCCAGCTTTATTTCTCTCCCACTGGCCTCTTGCGGAAGAAATTCCTTCTCAAGAAAAATAGCCGTCCGAGCAACAAATACCTTGTTCTCTTTGGGATCATAGAAATAATAACCCTTAGTTTCCTTAGGGTAACCGACAAAGATACATTTCTCAGATCTGCTCTCTAGTTTCCCAGAGGCGAGCTTTTTGACATAAGCCTCGCAACCCCAGATCTTAATAAATGTCAAACTCGGCTGTTTCCCATACCATAACTCATATGGAGTCTTTGAAACTGCCTTGGATGGCACTCGGTTTAGTACCTTTGCAGCTGTTTCCAGTGCAAATCCCCAAAAGGAGTAAGGTAGAGTAGCCTGACTCATCATTGAACGAACCATATCCAATAAGGTTCTGTTCCTCCTCTCAAACACACCATTCCATTGCGGTGTTCCTGGCGGAGTGAGCTGTGAGATAATCCCACACTCCTTCAGATAGTCAGTAAACTCACGACTTAGGTATTCTCCACCTCGATCTGAGCGAAGTGCCTTGATATTTCGGCCTAGCTGATTTTGTACTTCATTTTTGAACTCTTTGAACTTGTCAAAAGATTCACTTTTATGTCTCATTAGATAGACATATCCATACCTACTGAAATCATCAGTAAAGGTAATGAAGTATGAATAGCCACCTCTGGCATGTTTACTAAATGGCCCACACACATCACTGTGTATAAGGTCAAGTAAACTCGAAGCCCTTTGACCTTTGTTAGGAAAAGGAGCCTTCGTCATTTTACCCATTAAACAAGCTTTGCATGTATCAATCTCCTCATAGGAGAATGATCCCAGCAGTCCATGATCATGCAACCGCTTAATGCGTTTCTTGTTAATATGGCCTAAACGACTATGCCATAGCAAGGTGCTGTCATCAGCATACTTGGCTTTCTTATTATCAATATTTTGTATAGAACATTCCATGTCCAACATGAATAACCCATTGTTAATTGATCCAGTAGCATAAACAATATTATCATTAGAAATAACACACTTTGAAATATTGCATTCAAAGGAAAACCCTTTCCTGACAAGAGCAGGAATAGAGATAATATTTTTCGTTATGCTAGGTACAAAATAACAATTGTTCAATTCTAATACAAGTCCAGATGGTAATGAGATGTGATATTCTCCTACAGCAACAGTAGCAACCCGTGCTCCGTTTCCAACTCGTAGGTCCACCTCATGCTGTCCCACCTGTCTTCTTCTCTTGAGTTCCTGTACATTTGAACAAATGTGAACTCCACATGCAGTGTCCAACACCCATGAAATAGAAGAAGAAGATATCATGACTTCAGTCACAAATATACCTGAGCCAGAAGCGATGCTTCCTTTCTTGTCTCCTTGGAGCGCTTTACAGTCCTTTTTCCAGTGACCCAGCTGGCCACAATGGAAACATCTGTATTCCTTCGACCGCTTAACCTTTTGTTTCAGAGCCTTGTTGTAGCTCTTGACAGGGGCTTTGCCCTTCTTCCCCTTCTTCTTGTTCCTAGAAGGAACCATTAAGACAGAGGTTGAAGGCTTTCCCTTAAGAGTCAGCTCTGTAGTCAAGAGCATATTCAGTAACTCTGCCGGCGTACAGTCGATCTTGTTCATATTAAAGTTAATGATGAACGGATCGAAAGAGGTCGGGAGAGACTGCAATATGATGTCTACAGCAAGCTCCTGATTGACGGTGTGTCCCAGTTTCTCTAGAGCCTCTTTGTACCCAATCATCTTGAGTACGTGAGCTCCCACTAGACTCCCTTCAGCTAGTTTGCTCTGAAAGAAAAGCTTAGTCAAATTGTAGCGTTCAGTCCTAGCCTGTGCAGCATACAGCATCTTGAGGTTTGCTATAATCTGTATAGCAGATAGATCCTCATGCTGACGTTGCAGCTCTGGCGTCATAGACGCAAGCATCAGGCAAGCGACATCAATGCTATCATTGACATGCTTTTCATAGGCATCACGAACCGCCCTTGCGGCGTTCGCAGCGGGTTGAGGCGGTATAGCCGTCTCGAGGACATACAGTTTCCTCTCTGCCTTAAGAACAATCTTAAGGTGTCCGTATCAGTCTGAGAAGTTTGGCCCAGCAAACTTCTCCCTTTCCAGTAGGGATCGCACATTGAAATTCGTGGTGTTCGTTGCTGCAGTAATCTACAACAATGCAAGAACAGCAAGGTCAGTATCAATGTTTAGAATCAATCCAGGACTTAAGAAAGATTCTTTTCTCACTATTTTATCTGACTGAAAAATCCATTAAACAGTCCGAAAGAGTAACGCTCTTTTAGTGAGATGGGATCCAGATTTCATACTTGGTCTCCGCGTCCCGCTCAGGCGAGATAAGATGCACAGAGAGTACAAGCACTAATTTCTGGTAGGCAGTCCCTGCCAATCGCCAACCCGTGCGATTCCCCTTCATCTGGGCAATCCAGCAGACTGTGCCAACTGAGTTGGTACAACACAGTCTCTGATCCCACAGATGGCTGCCTCCATATAGCTCACATATGCTCAGTATGTAGCCTACATGGTCAAGCTGACCCGACCTACTTCCTGGACCACCACGTGCTATGCTGAGCAACGAGAAGCGATAAATCCCTTCTTTGTAACACGCAGGTGTAATCACACACCGTCTGAAGATAGATGGGCGTGCCCACTGAGTGGGTACAACACGGCCCCAACGATAGTCAGAACAGTGAGGTTTCGCATCAGAAGGCTTACGTGCTTGATATTATAGCGTTGGATTTTAACGGTCTTTTATCTTCTTAACTATCATGCATAACCTATGGCGATAGCAGAAGATTAAATCATGCAATTCTAATTATATAAACAATAAATAGAAAGCATGCTGATCTTATGTGGTAAAAGCCCATTAAGCCTAGGTAAGACCTTAATTCAACTTAAGTCTTCACTTGAGCTCTTCATGGGTCTTTTGCATCTCATCTGGCCCAACCCAGGGCCCGAGCGCCCATTGCAGCTCAGGTGCGCCCACCAGGTAAATGCGCCTGTCCCAGAGTCGAACCCTGGACCTCCCACCTGGTCAAGCCTCTGCTGCAAGCGCCTCTGCCAAGTGTGCTCTGTGCTCTTGTCTGATTAAATTACAATTTAATCTATCTAGACAAGATTGACTCGCAGGTCAATTACACTTTATAAATTAAATAACATGTGATGCGCAGATCACAATAAAAATTAATTTACAATTTAATACCAGGCTCGCAGGCCCCAGCACAGCACACATTAAATTAGGCTGCCCACATAAGATTAAATAAACAAGCATCATGGCATCCAATCAACATGTGATCCATAAACAAAATAAAATTTTCAAAATCCCATTGGAATCAATTTTATTTTTCTAATGTGCCCTACAACCTTACAACGGTCCATTAATAGGGATCCACTCATCATGTCTAGTCAGATCCACTGCCCTTGCATACACCAAGTCCTAACCGACTTGAGTCGACCTAATGGTCAACAATGCATGCGTTGGGCTGAACTACCCTCATGAGTTCTGGCAAGCGGGTGTGACCCCGGGCCTAACTCATGCGTGTTCACAGGTTGTCTCAACCAGACATCGCTACACGCCTGTCTACAGTCGACCTATAGCCACCTCGTGCTTGCGCACAGGTGCTATCTGGTCAACCCATCTAGGCTGTCAGATAGTCTGATCAGACTGGTTGGATCTAGACTCGACTGTGACTTCAACCCTACTAACCCGTCTAAGGACTTATAGCAGGCGCTTAGATCTAAGTGAGCCGCGCAAGTTAAGTTTTGATTGATAAAACAAAAATACAACATTGCGCCAACATCATACATGCGCCACCATGAATAAAACAAGCATCTAATGTTTAACATGTTATATAGGCATGATGATTAGATCTACCCACGCAAACATGGATCACAAGTAGTAACATGAAGCAATCATATGAACACATATAGAACCGCATCCTCTGATACCAATTGAAAGTCCCCTAAAACAAGGGGGCGAAACCCTAATAGTAGGCGCATATAAAAATTTTCGAGCGGAAGCAAGGGTTTCCTAGATCGATTTATATGTCATATGATCAACTTTCAATACCTTGCAATGTAGATAGATCTAGAAGAAAGATCATACCATTGCCATCGCTTGGATGGTGCCTTGGAAGCAAAGATCGAAAGGGGTCTTCTCCAAAGGTAGCGCACACAAGGTGAAGATGACTTGCTCCTTTGAGTCCTTTGTGCTAGCAAAGTTCTTCAAAGTATCCTTGATCGCTTGAAGGGAATTGAGATGAGACTTTGCTTGTCGAAATTTCTCCAAGGCGTGAAGTCTTTTTCCCACATGAGAGAGAGGGCGTCGAGAGAGAAGAACTTCGGCTTAAGGCGTTGAGGCGTTCAACAAGAAGTGGCATTACATGCTTTCTAAAAATAGAAATACATGAAGCCATGCGCCCACTCAATGAAACCGCCAAAACGCCTACATGCTTTAAACCAAGCGTTCACTCATGTGAACCGGTTCAAGCCAATTCAATCCAATAGCATTTGGTTCAAAGTCCAAACCAAATCAGCCCAAGCCATGATCTAGATTACATTGAACCAAATGGTTCAAGATCTAACCGTTCATCTCTTGATGCTCCTGATCTCACCGATCTAGCAACAATTCTCTCGATCGAAGCTTATCGATCTCAAGCCCAAATCAATCAAACATGATCAGACCAGATCTCACTTACAATCAGAGATTAAATCCCTTTAAACTGAACCAAAACAATTCAGTCCACACGATCTGACTTAAGTAAGCCATATCATCAAATTGTGCGACCCTAAGGGTTTCCTTTAAATGACGGTAACGATAACTTACGTTATCACGATCAGTGAGGGGTATCTAGCAACACATCACTGTCTCCCGATATAAAGGAAAGAGTCTTCCAAGACTACACCCAAACCACAGCACAAGTGTGAATCCACTTCACTAGGCATACTTGATTCCTTTGCCACTGGATGTTCTTATTGGACAAGCGTGTCAAGCCTGTGACTCCAATATGATGAGAATGATTAGATCAGATGAACATAGTCATCTGGGTATGGCCATACACTTTCTCAATCATCTCATCCAGGGGGGCCCCTTTAGAACATCACACTCCTATTAAGGAGACGGCAATCCTATATCTATCACTAGTGTCCTAACCTGACTCATGATCATTATCCAAGATAGTCTATAACCATTATGTTTCAAATGATATTGAACTACCTCAAAACAATGACAATCATCATTTAGAAACACAAGTGATCTCAAGTCAGAGGACATATGCCACTTGTTTGCATACAAGGATTATTCACATTGTGACAAGCAATTGAATATCCTAGTAGGGTCTGTCCAGTACATCCAATGTACCTATGAGTCTACATCTTATTCCATGCTCGAAGCATCCTATAAGATTAGAACACATATTAGTCTCAATCATATCTAGGCTGTCTCATGTTCACCAAGATATCTCGACTAAGGACTTAACTGCATGTCAGCCAAGCTGAACAGCATTGAGACATTATTCAGAAGTATACATATGACAGTAGATGATGTAACAACCTGAATAACAACCATTGCCTTTATAAACATTAGAGTTTATACATGATACTGATACAATCCCGAGGCCTCAAACATTAGCCTTAAGGGCATACCCCAACAATTTGCCCCTTCCTTATTGGAAGCATGATATCCACTCGGGGGCGCCTCATCTTATTGGTGCATGACAGGAATGTGTGGCTACACTTGTTGAGTCATGACCAATGCATTGGATTGATAAACTTGAGACTAATCCAATGGCAGGATATCAATTTAGGCAAAGGGATCTATAATGCAATGAGAATCCTCGTTGCTTGTTAGGGAGTTGTTGCCATAATGACTTAAGTCCTATGACATGGGTAGTAGTGATGTGTTGCTAGATACCCCTCACTACTTATGATGTTTACATCATTGCCATCGTCATAAGGATCCTACGGGGTCACACGTAATAGACTCTTGACGTTGCTTTAATCAGAATCCTTATGATCAAGTTATTGGATAACTTGGATCAATTTGGAAGAATTCATCAGCGCCAATGGGCCTGATGAGTTGGAAGAAAGTTATTGGAGCCAAACTTCATTTTTGGTAGGTTGACCCGAAATTGACCTAGATTTGTCACATTTGGATTAGGGTTGCATTGGATTGGATCCAATGGCTTAATCAACCCATACCATGAAGTTTGGGCTAGCTCATTAATCTAATGAGGCCCAATAACTAGTTGTCAAGAAGAGGTATAAGCAAATAAGGGTATAATGGGGAAGAGTTTCACCCCATTGGCGCCAAGGGCATAATGGGGTGAAGTGGGCGCATGTTGCTTCATAAGGAAGCATTAGGCGCCTCCCCCTTTGTTCCTTGGATGGAAACCTTGCCTCTATGGCAAGGGTTGGGGCTGATATGGCTTGAAAGCTCTTTTGGAAAGAGCTTGGGCGTATATGACATGTAGGGTGAGATTTATGGTAAAGTCTTAGAGACTTTCCTTACCTCATAAACCCTACATGCACTCAAACCCTTACCCTAGCCGAATACCTCTTGCTTGTTGCGCCTAGCCCTTCTCCTTGGATGGAAAGAATGCCTCTAAGGCATGTCTTGGGCTGATATGGCTATTGGACAAATAAGGATAGGTTGAATGAGGTTTATGGCAAAGTCTTGGAGACTTTCCTTACCACAAACCCCTCTCATCCTAGCTGCCCACTTGGCATGATCTTGGCCCTCCCTAAACCGCCTCATGGCTTATAAAAGGGACCCTAGCTGCCCCCTCTCAATGGTTCGATTCCTTGGAGGCGTGAACATACATAGAGAGGCGTGAGCAAGGGCAAAGGGCGACAACATCAAGGTGGCGCAACCCTTCTTCCTACTAGTGGCCGCAAGTCTTCTCCTTCATCTCCTCTTGGCATGAGTTGGAGAAGGACTTGGTGGCGCCACTTCCTCTTACTCTTCCTAAGGGCCAAAACTCTTCCTCTCCCTCTTCTCTTGGAGTGAAGAGGATAAGGAGTTGGCAGCTACTTCCTTGCACTTGGCGCAACTTCCATGAAGGTGGCGCAAGAGAAGTGAAGGAACCCTAAGGCTTGATTCTCTTCCCGAGGCTAGCACCAAGCGTGGAAGGGAGCAACGATCAAGGAGTCGACGCGTGGATACTTGTAGAGGGCGAGCACTTGATCGTCTTCAACATGGCTTTGGCAACTAGACAAGCAAAAGAGGTACATCTCTAACACATCCTTGTGTCTTCTCTCTCGCATGGATCCTTGGGACCAGAATATGTTTCTGGTGTAATGATTCTTCCGCTGCGTCCTGCGACTGCAAAAATTTTATATTACACCCGGTATTCCCTAACAGTCGCGGCCATTGTGCCCTATGGCACCACCCGCATGGAGTTCAACAAAGAGATGCTCACGAAGGGACGAGCAAGGGACGCACAACCGGTTACCGTACACTAGAAAGCCATCGAGAAGACGGTAGGGCAAGTCCGGGGGGGGGGGGGGGGGGTCAGTGGCAAGAAGTCAGGCGAAGACGTGCACAAAGTCAGGGTAGTCCGCATACTCGTCACGGATATACTCGAGGGTCGGGACAGAGGTGGACAAGACACAAAGCAACGAGCAGACGCAACTGAGGGCTTCAGCCACCAAGTTGTCTTTGCCGGCCTTGTGTGTGATTACGAAGGTGTACTGCTGAAGAAACTCAACCCACTTCGCATGGCAAGGGGTGAGCTTCTTCTGGGCACTCAGAAAGGAGAGGGCCTGGTGATCGCTAAAGAGAACAAACTCAATGTGCAGAAGGTAATGGTGCCATTGTCGGAGGGATTGGACTATGGCGTAGAACTCCTTATCATAGGTGGAGTACCGTTGGCGCACCTCGTTCAACTTTTCGCCAAAGAAGGCGACGGGGTGGCCCTCTTGACTAAGAGTGCCACCGATGCCCGTGCCGGAAGCATCGCAAGTGACCTTGAAGACCTTGGAGAAGTCGGGTAGTCGAGGACAGGTGCTGAGGTCATGATTTCCTTAAGCACTAGGAAGGCACGACTAGCGGCGGGTGTCCACAAGAAGGCCTCGTGCTTAGTGCAGGCCATCATAGGGGTAGCGATGGTGTTGAAGCCCTTAATGAAGCGGCGATAGATGGCTGCGAGGCCGAGGAAACTGCGAACCTCGGAGATGGACTTGGGCTTAGGCCATTGGCGAATGGCCTCAACCTTAGCGGGGTCGACCATAAGTCCTCGGTCCGACACGATGAACCCAAGGAACTGGACCAGGGTTTCGAGGAAGGAGCATTTCTTTGCATTAAGGAACAAGCGCTCCTTACGCAAAAGGTCAAAGGTCAAGCGCAGGTGTGCTAAGTGATCTTCGCGGGTCCGGCTGTAGATAAGAATGTCGTCAAAGTAGACGACATGGAACTTGCCCTTGTAGCGGCGAAGCACCTGACTCATAAGACGTATAAAGGTGGAGGGCGCATTGGTAAGGCCGAAGGGCATGACCAGCCACTAGTAGAGGCCGTCCTTCGTCTTGAAGGCCGTCTTCCACTCGTCGCCTTCACGGACGCGGACCTGGTGGTACCGCTCCGGAGGTCAAGTTTGGTGAACCAACACGCACCGAAAATGAGGTCAAGCATGTCATCTAAACGGGGAATGGGGAACCGGTACTTCACCGTGATGCGATTGATGGCACGATAATCAATGCACATCCGCCAGGAACCATCCTTCTTCAGGGTGAGAAGGGCCGGGACGGCACATGGGCTAAGTCTTTCACGGATGAAGCCTTTGGCCAGGAGATCGTCGACTTGCCGCTTGAGCTCCGTGTGCTCAGTTGGGTTGAGGCGATGGTGGGGTAGGTTGGGTAGAGATGCCCCGGGGACGAGATAGATGACGTGCTGGATGTCATGATCCGGAGGGAGGCCAACGAGGAGGTCTACCGGGGAGATGTCGGAAAACTCGTCGAGGAGGGCGGTGATCTCGGCCGGCAAAGGGGCCGGAGGGGACGAAGGCTCGCGGGGGATCTCGCGCACCATGAGCGCGTAGACGACCACGGACTCATGGACTTTCGTCATGATGGAGCCAGGGCGAACAAGCATGACCGGCTTAGGCACTGATGGTCCAGGGAGGGAAGGTGAGACTAGGCCCTTCAAGGTGGAGGCCCACAACTCCTTGGGCGGAGCTGGGGTCAGGCAGATCTTACGCCCTCAGTGCTAGAAGACATAGGTGTTAGACTGTCCATAGTGGATAACATCGCGGTCATATAGCCAAGGCTGGCCAAGAAGAACATGGGCGACATCCATGGAGGTAACATCGCACTACACCTTCACGGCGTAGTCATCAAAGTAAAAGGGGACCTGACAGCGATGGGTGATGGGTAGGCTGGAGGCGTCGACCCACTTAATCGAGTAGGGTTGAGGGTGCGACTCCAAAGGGAGGCCAAAACGGGTGACCGCCATCCGGGAGACGACGTTGAGGCTACTACCTCCATCGATCATGATTTTGCACGAGTGTCCATTAGACTTAATATAAGTGTAAAAGATGCTCATGCGCGGACTACGGCCAAGGTAGGACACGGGCTCAAATCCTCATCGGAGTAACACTAGGGACCAACTTCTTGAGCCTAGAGTGGCCTAGGAGGGGTAACGAATTGGGCATCGCGCGGAGCGGCCACGATATGCAAGGAATGGCTATGAATTGTGGGGCATTCCCGGTTGAAGTGACCAGTCTGACTATAGTGACGACAAGGCCCGGGGGGTATCGCAGCGATGGGTGCCTTACCCTTTTCGTCCCAGGTGAGACGGGGCGCAGGTGCGTTGCGCGAAGCGTCACGCAGAGGTTGTCGGGGACCCGTATGTGTTGGGGTATGCCCTTAAGGCTAAATGTTTGAGGCCTTGGGATATTATCAGTATCATGTACAAACTATGTATATGTTTTATAAAGGCAATTGTTGTTATTCAGATTGTTGCATTACCTGCTGCTATATGTATACTTCTGAGTAATGTCTCAATGATGTTCAGCTTAGCTGATTTTCAGAGTTGTCCTTAGTCGAGATATCTTGGTGAACATGAGACAGCCTTGATATGATTGAGACTAATATGTGTTCTAATCTTATAGGATGCTTCGAGCATGGAATAAGATTTAGACACATAGGTGCATTGGATGTACTGGACTGACCCTACTTAGGATATTCAATTGTTTGTCACAATATGAATAAATCCTTATAAGCGAGCAAGTGGCATATTCCCTCTGACTTGAGATCACTTGTGTTTCTAAGTGATGATTGACATTGTCTTGAGGTAGTTCAATATCATTTGAAAGATAATGGTTAAGGATTATCTTGGATAGTGGGCATAAGTCATGTTAGGACACTAGCGATAGATAAAGGATTGCCTCTCCTAGTTGGAGTGTGGTGTTCTACTGGGGCCCCCTGGATGAGATGGTTGAGAATGTGTATGGCCATACCCAGATGACTATGTTCATCTGATCTAACCATTCTCATCGTGTTGGAATTACAGGCTAGACACGCTTGTCCAACGAGAACATCCAGTGGCAAAGGGAACATATATGCTGGGTGAATTGGATTCACACTTGTGCTATGTTTTGGGAGTAGTCTTGGAAGACTCTTTCCTTCATATCGGGAGACAGCGATGTGTTGCTAGATACCCCTCTCTAATCATGATAACATAAGTTATCGTTACCGACGTTGAAGGAAACCCTTAGGGTCGCACAATTTGATGATATGGCTTACTTATGTCAGATCGTGTGGATTGGAATTATTCTAGTTCAGTTTAAAGCAATTTAAACTCTGATTGGAAGTGAGATCTAGTCTAATCATGTTTGATTGATTAGGGCATATGATCGGTAAGCTTCGATCGGGAGAATTGATGCTTGATCGTAAAGATCAAGAGATTCAATGAGATGTGTGGTTGGATCTTGAGCCATTTGGTTCAATCAAATCAAGACCAGGGCTTGTTCGATTTGGTCCTTGAACCAAATGAAATTGAACCGGTTCACTTAGTGAACGCATGGTTCAAATGAGAGGTTTCGGTTGGTTCACTTAGGGTGAACGCATGGGAGTTAAAGAGGGAGTTAAGAAGGGGGTTACATGTTTGGTTCTTACCAAATATGGTAACCGAATCTTTCCTTCTTGGGCTCTCCCTCTCGGTTTTCAAAACCTCTCTCTTCCTCCTCTCGCATTCTTCTTCCTCTTCACGAAAAGAAGGAGTTTAACCAAGCCAAGGGTGCACATCTCATCTCCTCACTCGATCAAAGACCCCTAGTGTCTTTGCTAGCACAAGGAGCACAAGGGAGAAGCAAACTTCATCTTGTGTGTGATACTTTTGGAGAAGAGGCACTCGCCCCTTTCTTCTTCCAAGCCGCCACTCAAAGCATGGCAATGGTAATGCTCTAACCTATCCTTTCAAGGTTGATCATATGTTTAAGTCATGCGATCTTTGAAACCTAGTATTTTCGCCGCCGCTATAAGTTTTGAATGCGCATGTGACCTAGGTTTCCTCTCAGTGGTATCAGAGCGCTGGTTTTTGGCTTGATATATATGATTGCCATCTTGTGATCCATGTTTGGTTTTATGCTTTGGATAGATCTTCATGATGCGCATGCTTTTGTTGTCATGCGAAAATACATGCCATATGTTAGATGTATTTTGTTTACTTTTAAGCTTGCGCATATGATGTTTTTGTTTGCGCTTTTCATAGAAGTTTTCAATTAAAACTTATCATCATGCGCGACCCTCACTAGATCTATCTAAGCGCCTACTTCAAACACTTAGACGGGTTAATAGTGTTGAAGTCGTTAGTCAAGTCTGAACCCAACAGCCTAATCAGACCATCTGACAGCCTGGATGGGGCAGCCGGATAGCACCTGTGCGCAAGCTATACAGGTGGCTATAGGCCGACTGCAGAAGGGCGTGTAGCGATGTCTGATTGAGGCGCCTGGTGAACGATCATGATTATGGCCCGGGGTCACACCCGCTTGCCAGAAATCATGTGGGACGTTCAGCCCTTAAGGCATGCATAGTTGACCATGAGGTCGACGCAAGTCAGTTATGACTGGGTGCATGCAAGGGCAGTGGGTCTGATTTAGTCTAATGAGTGGATACCTGTAAATGGACCGTTGTAAGGTAGTAGGGCACATAAGGAAATAAAATTGATGCCATGGGGTTTTATAAAATTTTATTTCTATTTTGGATCACATGTATGCATGTTTAACATGTTGATTGGGTGTTTATTTAATCTTATGTGGGCTGCCCTTATTTTGTATGCTGTGCTGGGGCCTGCGTGCCTGGAATTAAATATAAATTTTGCTGTGATCTGCGAATCACACTTTCATTTATGAAACTGTATAATTGACCTGCGTGTCAAACCATGTCTAGATAGTTTCAAAAATGTATTGACATGAGTACACAGCACAAATGGCAGATGCACATACTGCCTGGTGGTGGGCACTTTTGAGCTGCAGAGGGCGCTTGGGCCCGGGCTGGGCCAGATGAAGTACAAGAGTCCCATAAAGAGCTCAAGTGAAGACTTTTGTAAAACTAAGGTTTTACTTAGGCTTTTATGGGCGTTTACCACATAAGATGTTTGGTGCTTTCATTTACTATTTTAAGTAATATTAGCACATGCATGCTTTAAACTTCTGCTATCACTATAGAATTTGCATGATAGTAAGAAGATAAAAAGGACCGTTAAAATCCAACGTGAATATCAAGCTCGATTGCCTTCTGACGCGAAACCTCACTGTTCTGACTATCGTTGGGGCTGTGTTGTACCCACTCAGTGGGCACGCCCAGCTATCTTCAGACGGTGCGCAATTACACCTACATGCTACAGAGAAGGGATTTATCGCTTCTCGTTGCTTAGCATAGCACGTGGTGGTCCAGGGAGTAGGTCAGGTCAGCTTGACCATATATATGCTACATATTGAGCATATGATAGCTAGATGGAGGCAGCCATCTAAGGAATCAGAGACTGTGTTGTACCAACTCAGTTAGCACAGTCTTCTGGATTGCCTAGATGAAGGGGAATCACACGGGTTGGCGATTGGCATGGATAGCCTACCGGTGATTAGTGCTTGAACTCTCTGTGTATCTTATCTCGCCTGAGCGGGACGCGGAGATCAAGTATGAAAACTGGATCCCATCTCACTAAAAGAGTTTCACTCTTTCGGGCTGTTTTATTGGATTTTCAGTCAGATAAAATAGTGAGAAAAGAATCATTCTTAAGTCCTGGATTGATTCTAACATGCATACTGACCTTGTTGTTCTTGCTATGTTGTAGATTTCTGCAGCAACGAACACCACAGGGCTCAATTTGTGATCTATATTGGAAAGAGAGAAGTTTGCTGGGCCAAACTTCTCAGACTGGTACAGATAGCTTAAGATTGTTCTCAAAGCTGAGAGGAAGCTGTATGTCCTTGAGTCGGCAATACCGGCTCAACCCGCTGCGAACGCTGCAAGAGCGGTTCGAGATGCTTATGAGAAGCACGTCAGTGATAGTACTGATGTCGCTTGCCTTATGCTTGCGTCAATGACGCCCGAGCTCCAGCGTCAGCATGAGGATTTGTCAGCTATTGATATTATAGCAAATCTCAAAATGCTGTATGCTGCACAGGCAAGGACAGAACGCTATAACTTGACAAAACTTTTCTTTCATAGCAAACTGACTGAAGGGAGTCTAGTGGGAGCTCACGTATTCAAGATGATTGGGTACAAAGAGGCTCTAGAGAAACTAGGACATACCATCAATCAAGAACTTGTTGTAGACATTATTTTGCAGTCTCTCCCGGCTTCTTTCGATCCGTTCATCATTAATTTTAATATGAACAAAATCGACTGTACTCCGGCAGAGTTACTGAACATGCTCTGCACCACAGAGCAGACTCTTGAGAAAGGAAAGCCTTCATCCTCTGTCTTAATGGTTCCTTCAAGGAATAAGAAGAAGGGGAAGAAGGGCAAAACCCCTATCAAGAGCTATAACAAGGCTTTGAAACAAAAGGTGAAGCGGTCAAAGGACAACAGATGTTTCCATTGTGGCCAGCTGGGTCACTGGAAGAAGGACTGTAGAGCGCTCCAAGGAGAGAAGAAGGGAAGCAAGCCTTTCACTTATGGCTCAGGTATTTACGTGACTGAAGTCATGGTTGCTTCTTCTATTTCATGGGTGTTGGACACTGCATGTGGAGTTCACATTTGTTCAAATGTGCAGGAACTCAAGAGAAAAAGACAGGTGGGACAGCATGAGGTGGACCTATGAGTTGGAAACGGGGCACGGGTTGCTGCTGTTACTGTAGGAGAATATAACATCTCTTTACCATCTGGACTTATATTAGAACTTGACAATTGTTATTTTGTACCAAGCATAACTAAGAATATTATCTCTATTCCTGCTCTTGTCAGGAAAGGCTTTTCTTTTGAATGCAAAACTTCACAGTGTTGTATTTCATATGATAATATTGTTTATGCAACTGGGTCGATTAACAATGGGTTATGCATGTTGGACATGGAATGTTCTGTACAACAAATTGATAACAAAAGGGCCAAGTATGCTGATGACAGCACCTTGCTATGGCATAGTCATTTAGGCCATATTAACAAGAAGCGCATTAAGCGGTTGCATGATCATGGACAGCTGGGATCATTCTCCTATGAGGAGGTTGATACATGCAAAGCTTGTTTAATGGGTAAAATGACGAAGAATCCTTTTACTAATAAAGGTGAAAGGGCTTCAGGTTTACTTGACCTTATTCACAGTGATGTGTGTGGGCCGTTTAGTAAACATGCCAGAGGTGGCTATTCATACTTCATTACTTTTACTGATGATTTCAGTAGGTATGGTTATGTCTATCTAATGAGACATAAGAGTGACTCTTTTGACAAGTTCAAAGAATTCAAAAATGAAGTACAGAATCAGTTAAGCCGAAATATCAAGGCACTTCGTTCAGATCGAGGTGGAGAATACTTGAGTCGTGAGTTTACTGACTATCTGAAGGAGTGTGGGATTATCTCACAGCTCACTCCGCCAGGAACACCGCAATGGAATGGTGTGTCCGAGAGGAGAAATAGAACCTTATTGGATATGGTTCGTTCTATGATGAGTCAGGCTCCTCTACCTTACTCCTTTTGGGGATTTGCACTGGAAACAGCTGCAAAGGTGCTAAACCGAGTGCCATCCAAGGCCGTTTCAAAGACACCATATGAGTTATGGTATGGGAAACAGCCGAGCTTGACATTTATCAAAATCTGGGGTTGCGAGGCTTATGTCAAAAAGCTCGCCTCTGGGAAACTGGAAAGCAGATCTGATAAATGTATATTTGTCGGTTACCCTAAAGAAACTAAGGGTTATTATTTCTATGATCCCAAAGAGAACAAAGTATTTGTTGCTCGAATGGCTATTTTTCTTGAGAAGGAATTTCTTCTGCAAGAGGCCAGTGGGAGAGAAATAAAGCTGGATGAAATTCCAGAAGAGGGACAAAGTATTCAAGCTCAGTTGGATGAGCCTGAGCCAATAGATCAGGTTAATGTTCAACCTGAGGCTCAGATATCACGGGAACCGCGTAGATCGGGAAGGATTCGTCGTCAGCCTGAGCGCTATGATGGAGTCTACATCATTAATGATGAACCCCTCACTTATGCGGATGCGGTCAGTGGACCGGAATCAGCAAGATGGCTTGAAGCTATGCGAGCCGAGATGGACTCCATGTCAGAAAACCAAGTCTGGGATTTGGTTGATCCGCCTCCGGGAGTAATCCCTATAGGCTGTAAATGGATCTTCAAAAAGAAGAAAGACATGGACGGTAACGTGGTTACCTATAAGGGCAGGCTAGTTGCGAAAGGTTTCAAACAAGTCTACAGGATAGATTATGATGAAACTTTCTCTCCTGTAGCCATGTTCAAGTCCATTCGAATCATTCTCGCGATAGCAGCATATTATGATTATGAGATCTGGCAAATGGATGTGAAGACCGCTTTCCTTAATGGAAAACTGGAAGAGGATGTGTATATGACACAACCTGAAGGTTTCATCAATCCATCAGAACGTCATAAAATATGCAAATTAAAGAGGTCCATTTATGGACTAAAACAAGCATCGAGAAGCTGGAATATTCGTTTTGATGAATTAGTTACTGAATTTGGTTTCATCAAAAATGAAGATGACCCGTGTGTATACAAAAGGTTTGGTGGGAGCGTGATTACTTTCCTAGTCCTCTACGTCGATGATATTTTAATCATTGGAAACGATATTCCTGATCTACATGCGGTCAAGGTATGGTTAAGAAAATGTTTCCAGATGAAAGATTTGGGAGAAGCAGCCTATGTATTAGGTGTGGAGATCTACAGAGATAGATCTAATAAGCTTCTTGGGCTGTGCCAAAGTACTTACATCGATAAGGTCCTGGAGAGATTCCATTTAGAAAATTCTAAAAGAGGATATCTTCCAGTCAGACATGGTCTGAATCTTTCAAAGAGCCAGTGTCCTCAAACACAGTCTGAGAAAGATGAGATGGACAATACGCCTTATGCTTCGGCTATTGGGTCCATCATGTATGCGATGTTATGTACTCGCCCAGACGTCGCTTACGGGTTAAGCGTGACCAGTCGGTTCCAAAGTAATCCAGGGAAGGCACACTGGATTGTAGTCAAGAATATTTTGAAATATCTTCGGAGAACCAAAGATATGTTCTTGATTTATGGAGGTCAGGAAGAACTCAGTATTGAAGGATATACTGACGCTTCGTTCCAATCTGACCAAGACGATTTCCGATCGCAATCAGGCTATGTTTTTAGCTTGAATGGAGGAGCAGTGGTGTGGAAGAGTTTCAAACAGTCAATTGTTGCTGATTCCACAACAGAAGCTGAGTATGTTGCAGCCTCAGAAGCATCAAAGGAGGCAGTATGGATTCGTAAGTTCGTTCAGGAACTTGGTGTTGTTTCTTCGAGTGCAGATCCATTGGTTATCTTAGGGTCGCATAATTTGATGATATGGCTTACTTATGTCAGATCGTGTGGATTGGAATTATTCTAGTTCAGTTTAAAGCAATTTAAACTCTGATTGGAAGTGAGATCTAGTCTAATCATGTTTGATTGATTAGGGCATATGATCGGTAAGCTTCGATCGGGAGAATTGATGCTTGATCGTAAAGATCAAGAGATTCAATGAGATGTGTGGTTGGATCTTGAGCCATTTGGTTCAATCAGATCAAGACCAGGGCTTGTTCGATTTGGTCCTTGAACCAAATGAAATTGAACCGGTTCACTTAGTGAACGCATGGTTCAAATGAGAGGTTTCGGTTGGTACTTGCGAGATAGCACAATAGGAATCGAGGAGGCGCTAACGGTAAGTGGGCGGTTTGTACTTCTCTTTAAGGCGATAGCACATCTCCTCCCACCGAGTGATGGGGGAAGACGCTGGTCAACTAGGTGGCGCTTGACATTCATCCAATACAACTGGGCGGGGCCGGTGAGCAGGAGGCGAACATAACTGACCTTAAGGTGAGCGGACATAGCGCTCCACTCGAAGTAGTTTTCCATGGCTGAAACCCAGTCGAGGAAATCATTGGGATCTGTTGGGGTATGCCCTTAAGACTAATGTTTGAGGCCTTGGGATTATATTAGTATCATGTATAAACTCAATGTTTCTAAAGGCAATGGTTGTTATTCAGGTTGTTACGTTATCTGCTGCAATATGTATACTTCTGAATAATGTCTCAAAGCTGTTCAGCTTGGCTGACATGCAATTTTGTCCTTAGTCGAGATATCTTGGTGAACATGAGACAGCCTTGATATGATTGAGACTAATATGTGTTCTAATCTTATAGGATGCTTCGAGCATGGAATAAGATGTAGACTCATGGGTACATTGGATGTACTGGACAGACCCTACTTAGGATATTCAATTGCTTGTCACAATGTGAATAATCCTTATATGCAAACAAGTGGCATACTTCCTCTGACTTGAGATCACTTGTGTTTCTAAATGATGATTGGCATTGTTTTGAGGTAGTTCAATATCATTTGAAACATAATGGTTATAGACTAACTTGGATAATGAGCATGAGTCATGTTAGGGCGCTAGTGATAGATATAGGATTGCCGTCTCCTTGGAAGGAGTGTGATGTTCTATAGGGGCCCCCTGGATGAGATGATTGAGAAAGTGTATGGCCATACCCGGATGACTATGTTCATCTGATTTGATCATTCTCATCATATTGGAATTACAGGCTTGACACGCTTGTCCAATAAGAACATCCAGTGGCAAAGGAAACATGTATGCCTGGTGAAGTGGATTCACACTTGTGCTGTGGTTTGGGTGTAGTCTTGGAAGACTCTTTCCTTTATATCGGGAGACAGTGATGTGTTGCTAGATACCCCTCACTGATCGTGATAACTATGTTATCGTTACCGACATTTAAAGGAAACCCTTAGGGTCGCACAATTTGATGATATGGCTTACTTATGTCAGATCGTGTGGACTGAATTGTTTTGGTTCAGTTTAAAGGGATTTAATCTCTGATTGTAAGTGAGATCTGGTCTGATCATGTTTGATTGATTAGGGCTTGAGATCGGTAAGCTTCGATCGAGAGATTGGATGCTAGATCGGTGAGATCAAGAGCATCAAGAGATGAATGGTCAGATCTTGAGCCTTTTGGTTTAATGTGATCTGGATCAAGGCTTGGTTTATTTTGGTCTTTGAACCAAATGAATTGAACTGGCTCATCAAGTGAGCGCATGGTTCAAAGAGGAGAATGTTGCGATCGTTCATTTGACTTGAACGCTTGAACACGTTGAGTTTTTGCTATTTTTGGATAGCATGACTTCTAAACATGGTGCACGCCTCCACGTTAGAAGTGGATCGCTCTATTCTCGCTCGTTCTCTCCTCTCTCATTGCCGCTTGCTCTCTGGTGGTAAAGAAGGCTCACGCCAAGGAAGAGAAAAAATTTTTTCGCCCAAGCAAGAGTTCTTCTCATCTTCCCTTTCATTCGATCAGAACTCTTGGAGCCTTGCTAGCACAAGGAGCAACAAGAAGAAGCCGAGACTCATCTTGTGTGCGTCTGCTTTGGAGGAGAGCGGCATCACTCTCTGCTTCCAAGTCGCCATCCAAGAAATGGCATTGGTAAGAATCTTTATCGATCTATTCAAGTTGATCATAGATATATGCAAACCGATCCTTAGAAACCCTAGATTCTTCTGCTAAGAATCCTCTGATATGCGCCTATTAGGGTTTCGACCCCGCCCCTTAGGGACTTTCAATTGGTATCAGAGCGAAGTTTTCATATGATCATATGATTGCTTGATATTAATGTGTGATCCATGTTTGCGCTTATGCTTAGCTCTAAGTTTTATCATCATGCCGTGAACTACATGCTTAGATATCTATGTTTTTCATTGGCGCATGTATGATGTTTTACATTTGCGCATGTTGTAGTTTTTGTGAAAACTCATTTACTTGCGCGCCTATCATTAGATCTAAGCGCCTACTTCAAAAACTTAGACGGGTTATTAGGGTTGAAGTCATCACTCGAGTCTAGACCCAACAGTCTGATCAGACTATCTGACAGCCTAGATGGGTCGACCAGATGGCACCTATGCGCGAGCATGAGGTGGCTATAGGTCGACTGCAGACAGGCGTGTAGCGATGTCTGGTTGAGACAACCAGTGAACGCTCATGAGTTAGGCCCGGGGTCACACCCGCTTGCCAGAACTCATGAGGGTCGTTCAGCCCAGCGCATGCATGGTTGACCATTAGGTCGACTCAAGTCAGTTAGGACTTGGTGCATGCAAGGGTGGTGGGTCTGACTAGGTCTGATGAGTGGATCCCTATTAATGGACCGTTGTAAGGTAGTAGGGCACATAAGGAAATAAAATTGATGCCAATGGGTTTTTCAAAAATTTTATTTTCTTGATTGGATCACATGATGTTTGTATAACATGATGAGTGTTTATTTAATCTTATGTGGGCTGCCAAAATTTAATGTGTGCTGTGCTGGGGCCTGCGAGCCTGGATTTAATATTGTAAATTATTTATTGTGATCTGCGTATCACATTTTAATTAATTTATAAAGTGTAATTGACCTGCGTGTCAATCATGTCTAGATAGATTAAATTGTATTTTAATCAGACATGAGCACAGAGCACACTTGGCAGAGGCGCATGCAGCAAGTGGCTTCACCAGTGGGAGGTCTAGGGTTCGACTCTAGGACAGGCGCATTTTACCTGGTGGGCGCACCTGAGGTGCAGTGGGCGCTTGGGCCCGGGTTGGGCCAGAGGAAATGCAAAAGACCCAAGAAGAGCTCAAGTGAAGACTTAAGTTAATTAAGGTCTTACTTAGGCTTAATGGGCTTTTACCACATAAGATCATCATGCTTTTAATTTACTGTTTCAGTAATTTAGTAACTGCATGATTTATTCTTCTGCTATCACCATAGGATTTGAATGATAGTAAGAAGATAAAAGGACCGTTAAAATCCAACGTTAAATATCAAGCACGATAGCCTTCTGACGCGAAACCTCACTGTTCTGACTATCGTTGGGGCCGTGTTGTACCCACTCAGTGGGCACGCCCATCTATCTTCAGACGGTGTGAGATTACACCTGCGTGTTACAGAGAAGGGATTTATCGCTTCTCGTTGCTCAGCATAGCACGTGGTGGTCCAGGGAGTAGGTCGGGTCAGCTTGACCATGTAGGCTACATACTGAGCATATGGTAGCTATATGGAGGCAGCCATCTGTGGGATCAGAGACTGTGTTGTACCAACTCAGTTGGCACAGTCTGCTGGATTGCCCAGATGAAGGGGAATCGCACGGGTTGGCGATTGGCAGGGATTGCCTACCAGAGATTAGTGCTTGTACTCTCTGTGCATCTTATCTCGCCTGAGCGGGACGCGGAGACCAAGTTTGAAATCTGGATCCCATCTCACTAAAAGAGTTTCACTCTTTCGGACTGTTTTACTGGATTTTTCAGTTAGATAAAATAGTGAGAAAAGAATCATTCTTAAGTCCTGAATTGATTCTAACATTGATACTGACCTTGCTGTTCTTGCATTGTTGTAGATTACTGCAGCAACGAACACCACAGCCTTCAATGTGCGATCCCTACTGGAAAGGGAGAAGTTTGCTGGGCCAAACTTCTCAGACTGGTACGGACACCTTAAGATTGTTCTTAAGGCTGAGAGGAAAGTGTATGTCCTCGAGACGGCTATACCGCCTCAACCCGCTGCGAACGCCGCAAGGGCGGTTCGGGAAGCTTATGAAAAGCATGTCAATGATAGCATTGACGTCGCTTGCCTTATGCTAGCGTCTATGACGCCACAGCTGCAACGTCAGCATGAGGATTTATCTGCTATAGAAATTATAGCAAACCTCAAGATGCTGTATGCAGCACAGGCAAGGACTGAACGCTATAATTTGACTAAACTTTTCTTTCAGAGCAAACTGACTGAAGGGAATCCAGTTGGAGCTCATGTGCTCAAGATGATTGGGTACAAGGAGGCTCTAGAGAAACTGGGACATACCATCAATCAGGAGCTTGTTGTAGATATCATCCTGCAGTCTCTCCCGGCCTCTTTCGATCCTTTCATTATTAATTTCAATATGAACAAGATCGACTGTACGCCAGCAGAGTTACTGAACATGCTCTTGACTACTGAGCAGACTCAGTCTCGTGAGAAGGGAACGCCTTCATCCTCTGTCCTCATGGTTCCTTCTAGGAACAAGAAGAAGGGGAAGAAGGGCAAAGCCCCTGTCAAGAGCTACAACAAGGCTCTGAAGCAAAAAGTAAAGCGGTCGAAGGAATACAGATGTTTCCATTGTGGCCAGCTAGGTCACTAGAAAAAGGACTGTAAAGCGCTCCAAGGAGATAAGAAGGGAAGCAACTCTTTCGCTTCTGGCTCAGGTATTTTCGTGACTGAAGTCATGGTTTCTTCTTCTATTTCATGGGTGTTAGACACTGCATGTGGAGTTCACATTTGTTCAAATGTACAGGAACTCAAGAGAAGAAGACAGGTGGGACAGCATGAGGTGGACCTACGAGTAGGAAACGGGGCACGGGTTGCTGCTGTTGCTGTAGGAGTTTATCACATCTCTTTACCATCTGGTCTTGTATTAGAACTGGACAATTGTTATTTTGTACCAAGCATAACTAAGAATATTATCTCTATTTCTGCTCTTGTCAGGAAAGGGTTTACCTTTGAATGCAAGATTTCAAAGTGTTACATTTCTTTTGATAATATTGTTTATGCTACTGGGTCAATTAACAATGGGTTATTCATGTTGGACATGGAATGTTCTATACAACAGATTGATGTTAAGAATGCCAAGTATGCTGATGACAGCACCTTGCTATGGCATAGTCGTTTAGGCCATATTAACAAGAAGCGCATTAAGCGGTTGCATGACTATGGACTGCTGGGATCATTCTCCTATGAGGAGCTTGATACATGCAAAGCTTGTTTAATGGGTAAAATGACGAAGTCTCCTTTTTCCAACAAAGGTCAAAGGGCTTCAGGTTTACTTGACCTCATTCACAGTGATGTGTGTGGGCCATTTAGTAAACATGCCAGAGGTGGCTATTCATACTTCATTACCTTTACTGATGATTTCAGTAGGTATGGTTATGTCTATCTTATGAGACATAAGAGTGAATCTTTTGACAAGTTCAAAGAGTTCAAAAATGAAGTACAAAATCAGCTAGGCCGAAATTTCAAGGCACTTCGCTCAGATCGAGGTGGAGAATACTTGAGTCATGAGTTTACTGACTATCTGAAGGAGTGTGGGATTATCTCACAGCTCACTCCGCCAGGAACACCACAATGGAATGGTGTGTCTGAGAGGAGAAATAGAACATTACTGGATATGGTTCGTTCTATGATGAGTCAGGCTACTCTACCTTACTCCTTTTGGGGATTTGCACTGGAAACAGCTGCAAAGGTACTAAACCGAGTGCCATCCAAGGCCGTTTCAAAGACTCCATATGAGTTATGGTATGGGAAACAGCCGAGCTTGACATTTATTAAGATCTGGGGTTGTGAGGCTTATGTCAAAAAGCTCGCCTCTGGGAAACTAGAGAGCAGATCTGAGAAATGTATCTTTGTCGGTTACCCTAAGGAAACTAAGGGTTATTATTTCTACGATCCCAAAGAGAACAAAGTATTTATTGCTCGGACGGCTATTTTTCTTGAGAAAGAATTTCTTCTGCAAGAAGCCAGAGGGAGAGAAATAAAGCTGGATGAGAATCCAGAAGAAGGACAAAGTAGTCAAGCTCAGTTGGATGAGCCTGAGCCAGTAGATCAGGTTATTGAACAACCTGAGGCTCAGATATCACGGGAACCGCGAAGATCGGGAAGGATCCGTCGACAGCCTGAGCGCTATGACGGAGTCTACATCATTGATGATGAACCCCTCACTTATGCGGATGCGGTCAGTGGACCAGAATCAGCAAGATGGCTTGAAGCTATGCGAGCCGAGATGGACTCCATGTCAGATAACCAAGTTTGGGATTTGGTTGATCCGCCTCCGGGAGTAATCCCTATAGGCTGTAAATGGATCTTCAAGAAGAAGATTGACATGGATGGTAACGTGGTTACCTATAAAGGCAGGCTAGTTGCGAAAGGTTTCAAACAAATCTACGGGATAGATTATGATGAAACTTTCTCTCCTGTAGAACCTTATTGGATATGGTGTGTCCGAGAGGAGAAATAGAACCTTATTGGATATGGTTCGTTCTATGATGAGTCAGGCTACTCTACCTTACTCCTTTTGGGGATTTGCACTGGAAACAGCTGCAAAGGTGCTAAACCGAGTGCCATCCAAGGCCGTTTCAAAGACACCATATGAGTTATGGTATGGGAAACAGCCGAGCTTGACATTTATCAAAATCTGGGGTTGCGAGGCTTATGTCAAAAAGCTCGCCTCTGGGAAACTGGAAAGCAGATCTGATAAATGTATATTTGTCGGTTACCCTAAAGAAACTAAGGGTTATTATTTCTATGAGCCCAAAGAGAACAAAGTATTTGTTGCTCGAATGGCTATTTTTCTTGAGAAGGAATTTCTTCTGCAAGAGGCCAGTGGGAGAGAAATAAAGCTGGATGAAATTCCAGAAGAGGGACAAAGTATTCAAGCTCAGTTGGATGAGCCTGAGCCAATAGATCAGGTTAATGTTCAACCTGAGGCTCAGATATCACGGGAACCGCGTAGATCGGGAAGGATTCGTCGTCAGCCTGAGCGCTATGATGGAGTCTACATCATTAATGATGAACCCCTCACTTCTGCGGATGCGGTCAGTGGACCGGAATCAGCAAGATGGCTTGAAGCTATGCGAGCCGAGATGGACTCCATGTCAGATAACCAAGTTTGGGATTTGGTTGATCCGCCTCCGGGAGTAATCCCTATAGGCTGTAAATGGATCTTCAAGAAGAAGATTGACATGGATGGTAACGTGGTTACCTATAAAGGCAGGCTAGTTGCGAAAGGTTTCAAACAAATCTACGGGATAGTTATGATGAAACTTTCTCTCCTGTAGCTATGTTCAACTCTATTCGGATTATTCTCGCGATAGCGGCATATTATGATTATGAGATCTGGCAGATGGATGTGAAGACCGCTTTCCTTAATGAAAAATTAGAAGAGGATGTGTATATGACACAACCTGAAGGTTTCACTAATCCATCGGATCGTCATAAAATATGCAAATTAAAGAAGTCCATTTATGGACTTAAACAAGCATCAAGAAGCTGGAATATTCGTTTTGATGAATCAATCTGTGAATTTGGTTTCATCAAGAATGAAGATGACCCGTGTGTATATAAGAGGTTTAGTGGGAGCGTGATTACTTTCCTAGTCCTCTACGTCGATGATATCTTAATCATTGGAAACGATATTCCTGAACTACATGCGGTCAAAGCATGGTTAAGAAAATGTTTCCAGATGAAAGATTTAGGAGAAGCAGCCTATGTATTAGGTGTGAAGATCTACAGAGATAGATCTAAGAGGCTTCTCGGGTTGTGCTAGAGTACTTACATCGATAAAGTCCTGGAGAGATTCCATTTAGAAAATTCTAAAAGAGGAAATCTTCCAGTCAGACATGGTCTGAATCTTTCAAAGAGTCAGTGTCCACAAACACGGACTGAGAAAGATGAAATGGACAATACGCCTTATGCTTCGGCTATTGGATCCATTATGTATGCGATGTTGTGTACTCGCCCAGACGTTGCTTACGGGTTAAGCGTGACCAGTCGATTCCAAAGTAATCCAGGGAAGGCACACTGGATTGCGGTCAAGAACATTTTGAAATATCTTCGGAGGACCAAAGATATGTTCTTGATATATGGAGGTCAGGAAGAACTCAGTATTGAAGGATATACTGACGCTTCGTTCCAATCTGACCAGGATGATTTCCGATCGCAATCAGGCTATGTTTTTAGCTTGAATGGAGGAGCAGTGGTGTGGAAAAGTTTCAAACAGTCAATTGTTGCTGATTCCACAACAGAAGCCGAGTATGTTGCAGCCTCAGAAGCATCTAAGGAGGCAGTGTGGATTCGTAAGTTCGTTCAGGAACTTGGTGTTGTTCCTTCGAGTGCAGATCCGTTGGTTATCTTCTGTGATAACACTGGAGCAATAGCACAAGCAAAGGAACCACGGTCGCACCAGAAGTCCAAGCACATACAGAGAAGGTTTCACTTGATCCGGGAGATCATTGATCGTGGCGAGATCAAAGTCTGCAAGGTTCATACAGATGACAATCTGGCAGACCCGCTTACAAAGCCTCTGGCGCAGCAGAAGCATGAGAAGCACTGTAATAATATGGGTTTGAGATTTCTCAACCATTAGATTAAGTGCAAGTGGGAGATTGTTGGGGTATGCCCTTAAGGATAATGTTTGAGGCCTTGGGATTATATCAGTATCATGTATAAACTCAATGTTTATAAAGGCAATGGTTGTTATTCAGGTTGTTACGTTATCTGCTGCAATATGTATACTTCTGAATAATGTCTCAAAGCTGTTCAGCTTGGCTGACATGCAGTTTTGTCCTTAGTCGAGATATCTTGGTGAACATGAGACAGCCTTGATATGATTGAGACTAATATGTGTTCTAATCTTATAGGATGCTTCGAGCATGGAATAAGATGTAGACTCATGGGTACATTGGATGTACTGGACAGACCCTACTTAGGATATTCAATTGCTTGTCACAATGTGAATAATCCTTATATGCAAACAAGTGGCATACTTCCTCTGACTTGAGATCACTTGTGTTTCTAAATGATGATTGGCATTGTTTTGAGGTAGTTCAATATCATTTGAAACATAATGGTTATAGACTAACTTGGATAATGAGCATGAGTCATGTTAGGGCGCTAGTGATAGATATAGGATTGCCGTCTCCTTGGAAGGAGTGTGATGTTCTATAGGGGCCCCCTGGATGAGATGATTGAGAAAGTGTATGGCCATACCCGGATGACTATGTTCATCTGATCTGATCATTCTCATCATATTGGAATTACAGGCTTGACACGCTTGTCCAATAAGAACATCCAGTGGCAAAGGAAACATGTATGCCTAGTGAAGTGGATTCACACTTGTGCTGTGGTTTGGGTGTAGTCTTGGAAGACTCTTTCCTTTATATCAGGAGACAGTGATGTGTTGCTAGATACCCCTCACTGATCGTGATAACGTAAGTTATCGTTACCGACATTTAAAGGAAACCCTTAGGGTCGCACAATTTGATGATATGGCTTACTTATGTCAGATCGTGTGGACTGAATTGTTTTGGTTCAGTTTAAAGGGATTTAATCTCTGATTGTAAGTGAGATCTGGTCTGATCATGTTTGATTGATTAGGGCTTGAGATCGGTAAGCTTCGATCGAGAGATTGGATGCTAGATCGGTGAGATCAAGAGCATCAAGAGATGAATGGTCAGATCTTGAGCCTTTTGGTTTAATGTGATCTGGATCAAGGCTTGGTTTATTTTGGTCTTTGAACCAAATGAATTGAACTGGCTCATCAAGTGAGCGCATGGTTCAAAGAGGAGAATGTTGCGATCGTTCATTTGACTTGAACGCTTGAACACGTTGAGTTTTTGCTATTTTTGGATAGCATGACTTCTAAACATGGTGCACGCCTCCACGTTAGAAGTGGATCGCTCTATTCTCGCTCGTTCTCTCCTCTCTCATTGCCGCTTGCTCTCTGGTGGTAAAGAAGGCTCACGCCAAGGAAGAGAAAAAAATTTTTCGCCCAAGCAAGAGTTCTTCTCATCTTCCCTTTCATTCGATCAGAACTCTTGGAGCCTTGCTAGCACAAGGAGCAATAAGAAGAAGCCGAGACTCATCTTGTGTGCGTCTGCTTTGGAGGAGAGCGGCATCACTCTCTGCTTCCAAGTCGCCATCCAAGAAATGGCATTGGTAAGAATCTTTATCGATCTATTCAAGTTGATCATTGATATATGCAAACCGATCCTTAGAAACCCTAGATTCTTCTGCTAAGAATCCTCTGATATGCGCCTATTAGGGTTTCGACCCCGCCCCTTAGGGACTTTCAGGATCTAGGCTACCCTTAAAGATAGGGGGATCGATACGCGTGAGACGACAGACCTCATCATCCTCACGACTGCGCTGGACTGAACGCTACTGGGGAGGGGCCTCCTCCGCCCATGCGGATTCATCACCGAACGGGTCATAATGCGGGGACTCGTTGGCGCGCATGTGCAGCAGGGCCAACGAAGGGGGAACACTAAGCGGGGGCTGTCCCAAAGCGGGCTTAGACTTGAGTTCCACAACTTGGTCCGTGAGGTGTTGGACCGACGACATTAAGCGTTGAAATATAACCTCCATCGCTTCCAAGCGTGTGGACAGCGACTCAACAGACTCTACCCTAGGCGGATTACTCTCTTCGGTCGTAGTGGGCACTTGGGTAGGGGGGTTTTGGAAAGAGGTTCCAAATCTAGTAGTCATGGTGACAGAAAATGTATGAGTATGCAATGTGGAAGAGAAAATCGAAGAAGCCGAATGATATGATGCGAGAGATTGGCGGAGCTAGACAAGAGTTAGCTCCAACCTCCCTCTGATACCAAAAATGACGTAGCAGATATTATGGGTGAGTTGGTCCTTAATTTAGTACTCTACGGTGGGGAAAACCATGATGCCGAAGACGTGAGAGGGGCTGGAGACGAGGGAAGTAAAAACGTGCGGGGCAATGAAAACTCAAGAAAACCCGTGCTGCGGGGATGCGACTTGAGCAATACCAGCGAGCCGAGGAAACAATGAACACGGTTCTACGAATGAAACTACTCACCTGACTAGTAGAGCCAATTTCTTGAAGTAAGCACGTGCGCGCTGGGCCTAGACGGGGCTGCGGAGGCGGAAGGCTGCGATTCCAAGACACAAAGCCGACAATGATCGCAAGGATTGCCTTGAAAAGGACCCGGAGCCGTGGAAGGTTCTCCGGGTGTTTTGATTGAAAACTGAAATGATTACAAGAGGTGGGCGAGGAGGCCCTAGGCGAGCTCCTCGGAGTTTTGAAGTGGGCTAAACCTTTGCGTGGGGGAAGGAGCTACTACTCATAACTGAAAAAAACTAGTAGTCCCTCAGCCCTCTTTTATAGAACAAGAGGGAGGGGTGAGACACAAGCTACTCACATGGGGTTTGTTGAAACTAACAACCCCTAACAACTAAAGAGGGTCCAAGATGCCCTCTAACTACCTAAAAAGAGATAACTAACTAGGGAATAAAAGGACAAGGGATAACACACATGGCTGGCGTATGGGCCTCCTTGTTAGGCCGTTGACTATGCCGTTGACTGCTACACCATCTCGGAACTGTTAGGGAATACCGGGTGTAATTTAAAATTTTGCAGTCCCAGGACGCAGCAGAAGAATCATTACACCCGAAACGTATTCCGGTCCCAAGGATCCATGCGAGAGAGAAGACACAAGGATGTGTTAGAGATGTACCTCTTTTGCTTGTCTAGTTGCCGAAGCCATCTTGAAGACGATCAAGTGCTCGCCCTCTACAAGTATCCATGCGTCGACTCCTTGATCGTTGCTCCCTTCCACGATTAGTGCTAGCCTCGGGAAGAGAATCAAGCCTTCACCTCACTTGCGCCACCTTCAAGAGAACTTGCGCCAAGGAGAGGATAGGGAAGATGCCGCCTAGGACTTCCCTCTTCTTCTTTGCTTGCGCCACCTCCAAGGTGCGCCTATGGCCAAGGAACGATGAGGGCTTGTGGCAAGAAGATGCCACCAAGCACAAAGAATCCTTGCACCAAAGAAGAGAGGAAGAGGAAGAACTTTCGGCTCCAAGGAAGAAGATTGCGCCAAGCCTATGTTGCTCTCGCCCCTTGCACTCCAAGTCTCTCCAAGAGATATGTCACCCCTCCAAGATGTTGTCCACTCGAACAACAACAACAAGAAGGGTGGCAAGGGGTCCTATAAATAGGACAAGAGGTGGTTTGGGGAGGGCCAAGATCTTGCCAAGTGGGCGGCTAGGATGAGAGGGGTTTGTGGTAAGGAAAGTCTCCAAAACTTTGCCATAAACCTCATTCAACCTATCCTTATTTTCCCAATAGCCATATCAGCCCAAGACATGCCTTAGAGGCATTCTTTCCATCCAAGGAGAAGGGCTAGGTGCAACATGCAAGAGGTATTCGGCTAGGGTAAGGGTTTGGGTGCATGTAGGGTTTATGAGATAAGGAAAGTCTCCAAGACTTTACCATAAACATCTCCCTACTTCTCATATGCGCCCAAGCTCTTTCCAAAAGAGTCCTCAAGCCATATCAGCCCCAACACTTACCATAGAGGCAAGATACCATCAAGGGATGAAGGGCGAGGCGCCACTTCCTTCCAAAGGAAGCAATTTATGCCACCCACACCCCATTATGCCCCTAGGCGCCAATGGGGTTGGGTTTCTCCCCATTATACCCTTTTAAGCCAATTTCCTCTTCATGACAACTTATTATTGGGCCTCATTGGATAATGAGCTAGCCCAAACTTCATGGCATGGGTTGATTAAGCCATTGGATCCAATCCAATGCAACCCTAATCCAAATGTGACCAATCTAGGTCAATTTCGGGTCAACCTGCCAAAAATGAAGTTTGTCTCCAATAACTTTCTTCCAACTCATCAGGCCCATTGGCGCTGATAAAATCTTCCAAATTGATCCAAGTTATCCAATAACTTGATCATAAGGCTTCTGATTAAAGCAACGTCAAGAGTCTATTGCGTGTGACCCCGTAGGATCCTTATGACGATGGCAACGATGTAAACATCATAAGTAGTGAGGGGTATCTAGCAACACATCACTACTACCCATGTCATAGGACTTAAGTCATTATGGCAACAACTCCTAACAAGCAACGAGGATTCCCATGCATCATAGATCCCTTTGCCTAAACTGATATCCTGCCATTGGATTAGTCTCAAGTTTATCAATCCAATGCATTGGTCATGACTCAACAAGTGTGGCAACACATTCCTGTCATGCACCAATAAGGTGGGGCACCCCTGAGTGGATATCATGCTTCCAATAAGGAAGGGGCAAATCCTACTATTGGTCATCCATGTCTCTACATGACTTATGACATGCCCAATGTCAGTCGTTTTGGTCTCTCAATTACGGAGAGACGTAAAACTATATCAAAGCATACCCATCATCAAATCTAGACATGAATACCTCAAGTCTAAGGATCAATGCAAACCTCTTGCATGTGAGATTGACTTGTTGACTAGACAAGTCAATCCTCACGGTGGATCACTCCAGTGCATCCAATGCACCTGTATGTCTGCGTTACTGTGCCCCGCACCTAACCAGCCCATACACCAGTCTCATATGTACCAAAGCTGTCCCATATCTGCTATGGTACCTTGTCTGGGGATAGCTTATGAGAATGGATCCAATCCAAACTCCTGGGACATTATATATGCAACTCAATACATCAACGCAGGTAGAGAAGTCTGCATAATAACGACCATGCCTTTATAGAGAATAATAATTCTATCAAAGTACATTTAAACAATGCCCGACTATGTCCAAACATTGGTCTGCAGGGCATAAACACCAACAATCTCCCACTTGCACTAAGACCAAGGGCAACTGATGTTTAGTCAGTTCCAATGTCTCTAGTATGACCCATTTAGCTTCCGCTGTGCCAGAGGCTATGTCAGTGGGTTTTTCGAGATTGTTATCTGTGTTTATTTTAACAAATTTGATCATCATCCTTATCCATGATCTCTAAGATCAGATGATATGCTGTAGTACATACTTGAGCACTAAGTTTCTTCACTTATGCTATGGCCTCAGTAAGAACTATACTGGACCATCAAGCACCAGGAACTAAATCAAGTTCAAATGAATGAAGCTGCTTCCTTGGCTGCCACAAGAAGCTACAATGTACTCAGCCTTACTTGTAGAATTTTGCCACTATGGTTTGCATAATGCTCTTTCAGCACACAACACCACAACAAGGCAAAGCGCAAATCCTGGCTGTGGTCATAAGACTGGAACGAAGTATCAGTGTACCCTTGTACACAAAATTCTTCATGTCTATCATAGACTAGACTTCAATCCTTTATACTTCCCAAGTATATATAAGGATTGCTTTCACAGCTATCCAGTGTCAAACACTAGGATCTGATTTAAACTTACTGGCTATGCTCCAAGCATTTGCCACAAATGGTCTTGTGTATATTACTCAAAACATGATCCATCCTATACACCATGTATCAGGATTTTAGACTCATGTTATTACTCTCCAGCTGTGTCATAGGACACAGCATCCTCATGAGAGTGAGACCATATCTCTCTGGAAGGTATCAATATTTGGAATCATCCAATATAAACCTTTCCAGAAACTCTTGGATGAACATAGATTGACTAAAGGGCAATGACTTTCTTGGATCTCTATCTATAGATCCTCATGCCTAGGATGTAGGCATCATTCCCTAGATCATTCTTCTCGAAATACTTCTCAAGCCTCGTCTTCACCATGTGAAGAGTTGAGATGTCATTCCATGTGAGGAGAATATCATCAATCTTCTAGAACAAGAGCTATTATGGTGCTCCCACTGATCTTCTTGTAAACACAGGCTCTTTTAAACATGCTTGCATAACACCATGCATATCTTTATGGCCTTGATATGAAAACCTTCTGGCTATTTCCTTATAGATATCTTTTCAGACGTCCATGCAAGAAAGGCAGTTTTCATAACAACACGCCATAACTGATCATGCAATTATAACATGCAGATTCCAATTGGACTTAAAACTCAGCTATTGGTGAAAATTTTCATCATTATCCACCCAGTGGATTTGCCTGAAATTTCTGTTCACTAGCTTGCCTTTCAATGTAACAGTGTTACCTTCCATGTCTATCTTCCTAGAAGATTTATTTATAGCCTGTGGGAATTACCCCTTTGGCAGCTCATCCAAGTCCCAGACTTGATTAGCAGACATGGAGTCCATTATGGTTCTCATGGACCTTAGCCATTTCTTGGAATCTGGTCCACCGACCGCTTCCATTTCCTCATAAGTCTTAGGTTCATCCTTGATGAAAAATTTGTCATGCCCAGCATATCGAATCGATCCAGACTTATGTGGTTCCTGTGTTACTTGAACCTCAGGTTGACTTTCAACCTGTATGTGAGATTTTGCTCTCCATCTGTGTCTAATTATATTGTGGTTGATTCTGGACCTTGTCCCAATCAAATCTACTCCCTCTAGCTTCTTTTAAAAGAAATACTTTCTCGAGAGAGACAGCAGTTTGAGCAACAAATATTTTATTCTCTTTGGGATAGAATTAGCACTCTACAGTGCACCACAAACACATACTTTTGAATCACTGCACATTACATTCCCAATTCCATTGAAGAAATGGGATATTTGCAGTTCGCAACTCAAAAGCTAACTTAGACACTTTCTTATGGAGTGGCAGTACATCTGTTTGCATGGCATCATAGTAGTATATTTGCATGACTATTCAAAGATGGAACCACATCCAATGTGTTCCTTTTTCTTTCTTTGAAATTCACCACACAGTGGTGTACTAAGTAAGTTGTGAGATAACTCCACACTTCTTAGGACAGTCATCAAATTCTCCACTAATCACCTTGACCCAATCAAAGTGCTTTAATAGATCCTCCAATTTGACTCAATACTTCATTTGTGAACTTCTTGGATTTCTCCAAAGTTCTTAGGTTGGATAAGACATACCCACACCTGATGAAGCATATAACACCTCTTTGTGCTTGTTTACATGGGTCCACACACATTGCTGTGTAATAGATCCAACAAGCCACTTACTCTTCAACCCTTTATGGTGAAGGCAGCATCTGTCACTTTGTTCCTTTGAACAAGGCTCACATTTATCATAATCCTAAAAGGATAATGATCCCAATAGTCCATTGACCTTTGGATGTGACCATTGTTCGATGGTTCAAGAGACAATGCCATAAGAGGATGTTAATTGAATCAATGGATCTAATATTGTGTTACATATAGAGCCACAAACTATTATCAACTGTATCACTTCAATAGAACATCTCAGTTATAAAGAAAAATATCATATATTATTTCAAACTAAAATCCTTTCCAAAAGGAATGATGTTCTAATACATAAGTTGATACATAATAGCAAAGTTCTAGATAAAATCTTCAAGGCAATGAGATGATATCAACAGCAGCATCCAATGCTCCGTCCTTGACCCGAGAGTCGATCCCATCAAGCCTCATCGTCCTACTTCTTTTGAGCTCCTGCACATGTAATACATATGTGAGCCTCACATACGGTACCCAGTACCCATGAATAAGAAGTAGACAAAAGACCTCGGTAACACAATACCTGAAGCGGATGGATTACATCCCTTCTTCTTTGCCATGCTCTTCTTGGCCATTAATCCTCTTCAAAATACCCATGCATTCCCAGTCTTCTGAAGTATTAGCTTCGAAGATATAGAACCATGGTCATTCTCAGATTTAGGCATACACTCTGAAGATCCAACAGAACTCTCCTGATCATTGTCTATAGAGCATGGTGTGAAGAGACCTTTGAGATGTATGATAAGATCATAAATCTCCATCTCATCACACTCAACCTTGACCTCTGGGGCCATACACTCTAAGACAAGAGCAGTGTACTGTTCGTTATCTTCACAATGTTCAAGATAGACATTCCACTCCCACTCAGTAGTGAAATACACACTGGGCTGAGATGGAGGTCTTTCAAGAAGATGCACCTTATTCTCTTGTTCTAGTATCTTGGACAAAATCTTGAACCATTTTGTCCAATTTGTCCCATCCAGTTTGTTTTTATAAAGCTTCAATCTTAGATCAGGAGATGCCATCTACAATAAGCAAATAAGTAAAATAAGTACTATGATAAAGCATTTAACAAGGACTTTAACTTAAATGTTATGCTCCCACTATTTCCAAAAGCAAGTTGAGAACTCTCAAACTCAACATAGAAATAAGTGAGTAGGATCCTAATTTCACATGAGGTCTCTGCGACTCACGAGGGTGAGTTGGGATGCACAGAGAATCCTATGCTTCCTTAGGTAGGCATGCCAGCCAATTGTGCCGTGCACAACTCCTCTTAGTTAAGACAGACTAGGCGCCCTGTGTCCAGCGAGGGCTGGATACAACACAGAACCCTATCCTCTCAACAGCTGCCTCTAGTGATTCATCATGTCAGTGTCATATGAAAAACTAGTCAAGTCTGGTCCTAACCGTTATGCCCAGGGCCAACGAATTCTTTGCGAAGGCACGCCCAGGTTAAAACTGGACTGGGGAAATCATTGTCACCTCACATCTTCTAAAGATAAGTGGGTGTGTCCCACGAGGGTGGGAAACAGTTCACAACACCACCGATCGATAGCTTAATGAGGGCTACGCGTTAGAAGGCTATTGACTTGATATTGTATTGAGAGTTTTACACGTTGATTTTATTCTTTTCTAGCATGCAGTTTTCCTATGGTTATGGCAGCAAAGGAAGAACATCACAGGCATCCTATGGACAGAATAATAAACCATCATAGGCATGCTAGTTTGGTCGATATGGTCATAGCACTTTTCATACATATAACTTGTCACGAGCCATGTGACATGTTATCATGCATCCAAGGGTTGCGAGTCCCTTTAGCAGATCAGCCCATGCCAGAAGCCGAAAGCAAGCATCCCTTCCTCCAACCGCAAATCCATCACCACGCTTCCAAAGTTGGCGCCACTCTGAAATCGGTTGAAGAAGACACCTTGTTGTCTTTGATGAACCTTAACCTATCTTATGTAAACAATTCTACATCTATTCTAAGGAAAGATGAAAATTTTACATCAAGAAGGGGGAGAACCACACGCAGGTGGTAGAAAGATTTTACAAGCATTCATCACAGGTGGAAATATGCTTCCACATCACAACACAGGAGGGCACTCGCTATGACCATATCAACCCATGGAAGAGACAAGTGGCGCATATATAAAATTTGAAAAAACTGGAATAATCAAATTTTATCCCCTTATGCGCCAACTCCATCCAAAGCACTCTCTCAATCAAATTTATGCTAAAATTGGGATCAAGTTTCTTGATGATTTCATGGACCCTATCGGCTGGCAATTTTGTCAGATCAAGAGACCCGACCAGTCCGAAGACACAATGCCCGTCCTACTTGACAAAACTACGTGGGCCTTTGGTCTTAAATCCATCATAAACACAATCCAAATTTTGGCCATAAAAATGATAAAAGAAGTTTGGATGAAAGACGCTTTCTATGTGAAACGCGCATGGATAGAAAAAAAAATTTCCAAAAATCTTTCACACAAGCAAACGTACACCTTGTGTTTCTCGCAAGTAGCTCTGATACCACTGTTAGGGAATACCGGGTGTAATTTAAAATTTTGCAGTCCCAGGACGCAGCGGAAGAATCATTACACCCGAAACATATTCCGGTCCCAAGGATCCATGCGAGAGAGAAGACACAAGGATGTGTTAGAGATGTACCTCTTTTGCTTGTCTAGCTGCCGAAGCCATGTTGAAGACGATCAAGTGCTCGCCCTCTACAAGTATCCACGCGTCGACTCCTTGATCATTGCTCCCTTCCACGATTCGTGCTAGCCTCGGGAAGAGAATCAAGCCTTCACCTCACTTGCGCCACCTTCAAGAGAACTTGCGCCAAGGAGGGGATAGGGAAGATGCCGCCAAGGACTTCCCTCTTCTTCTTTACTTGCGCCACCTCCAAGGTGCGCCTATGGCCAAGGAACGATGAGGGCTTGTGGCAAGAAGACGCCACCAAGCACAAAGAATCCTTGCGCCAAAGAAGAGAGGAAGAGGAAGAACTTTCGGCTCCAAGGAAGAAGATTGCGCCAAGCCAATGTTGCTCTCGCCCCTTGCACTCCAAGTCTCTCCAAGAGATATGTCACCCCTCCAAGATATTGTCCACTCGAACAACAACAAGAAGAAGGGCGGCAAGGGGTCCTATAAATAGGACAAGAGGTGGTTTGGGGAGGGCCAAGATCTTGCCAAGTGGGCGGCTAGGATGAGAGGGGTTTGTGGTAAGGAAAGTCTCCAAGACTTTGCCATAAACCTCATTCAACCTATCCTTATTTGCCCAATAGCCATTTCAGCCCAAGACATGCCTTAGAGGCATTCTTTCCATCCAAGGAGAAGGGCTAGGCGCAACATGCAAGAGGTATTCGGCTAGGGTAAGGGTTTGGGTGCATGTAGGGTTTATGAGATAAGGAAAGTCTCCAAGACTTTACCATAAACATCTCCCTACTTCTCATATGCGCCCAAGCTCTTTCCAAAAGAGTCCTCAAGCCATATCAGCCCCAACACTTACCATAGAGGCAAGATACCATCAAGGGATGAAGGGGGAGGCACCACTTCCTTCCAAAGGAAGCAATTTATGCCACCCTCACCCCATTATGCCCCTAGGAGCCAATTGGGTTGGGTTTCTCCCCATTATACCCTTTTAAGCCAATTCCCTCTTCATGACAACTTATTATTGGGCCTCATTGGATAATGAGCTAGCCCAAACTTCATGGCATGGGTTGATTAAGCCATTGGATCCAATCCAATGCAACCCTAATCCAAATGTGACCAATCTAGGTCAATTTCGGGTCAACCTGCCAAAAATGAAGTTTGGCTCCAATAACTTTCTTCCAACTCATCAGGCCCATTGGCGCTGATTAAATCTTCCAAATTGATCCAAGTTATCCAATAACTTGATCATAAGGCTTCTGATTAAAGCAACGTCAAGAGTCTATTGCGTGAGACCCCATAGGATCCTTATGACGATGGCAACGATGTAAACATCATAAGTAGTGAGGGGTATCTAGCAACACATCACTACTACCCATGTCATAGGACTTAAGTCATTATGGCAACAACTCCTAACAAGCAACGAGGATTCCCATGCATCATAGATCCCTTTGCCTAAACTGATATCCTGCCATTGGATTAGTCTCAAGTTTATCAATCCAATGCATTGGTCATGACTCAACAAGTGTGGCCACACATTCCTGTCATGCACCAATAAGGTGGGGCACCCCCGAGTGGATATCATGCTTCCAATAAGGAAGGGGCAAATCCTACTATTAGTCATCCATGTCTCTACATGACTTATGACATGCCCAATGTCAGTCGTTTTGGTCTCCCAATTACGGAGAGACGTAAAATTGTATCAAAGCATACCCATCATCAAATCTAGACATGAATACCTCAAGTCTAAGGATCAATGCAAACCTCTTGCATGTGAGATTGACTTGTTGACTAGACAAGTCAATCCTCACGGTGGATCACTCCAGTGCATCCAATGCACCTGTATGTCTGCGTTACTATGCCCCGCACCTAACCAGCCCATACACCAGTCTCACATGTACCAAAGCTGTCCCATATCTGCTATGGTACCTTGTCTAGGGATAGCTTATGAGAATGGATCCAATCCAAACTCCTGGGACATTATATATCAACTCAATACATCAACGCAGGTAGAGAAGTCTGCATAATAACAACCATGCCTTTATAGAGAATAATAATTCTATCAAAGTACATTTAAACAATGCCTGACTATGTCCAAACATTGGTCTGCAGGGCATAAACACCAACAGGAACAAGCCGCTACAAAGCAACAGAACTTGCTGATGGTAGGTTGATTTTGCATGATGTTGGCCGTCTCCTTGGCCGAGTTGAGGACCCGATTGTTGTATCTGTCGGTGGTCGAGTGATGCGTTGTATTTACACCATATTTTTGCCTATATTTTAGATCATATTTTGGGCTTAATTGAATGATTTTATGCAATTTTTAATGTTTTTTACTTCACTTTGTATAGAATCTTCACTTTTCTTGGTTTTTATGAAAATATAGGTAAAAAGGCACAAAAATGATGGATTTCGAGAGTTTTGAGGCCATATTATGATTCCTGAGGAAATCACGAGCTTACACGTTGAATTTGGAGTCAAAATAGTGAAGAATGCGAAAATTATGGCCTTGGCCGTAATTATGGATCGACCGTAATTCTGAGTTCGAGCAGAAGGCGAAAAGCGGCTAAGTTAAAAAGATGACAAAAACTTTCACGGGTGAGGCCGTGAATCCATCACGGGCGAGGCCGTGAATCCATCTTGGGCCATGAATATTTCTGTGACTCCAGTGCTGTACACATAGAGGCTTTTACAGCCGAGGCCGTAAACCCATCACGGACCATGAAAATGTCCGCCCTTTCGGTTTTTCACTTGGTTCGACTCCAAATTAGATCGGAATTGAACCAAACTCTCCAGAAACCTTCCTAGATGGGTTCTATACTGATCAGACTATAAAAGGAAGGGTTTTGGAAGGGTTTCGGAGGCTTCTCAGCACGAAAACGTGAGGAGGTAGCGGCGACGGCGAGAATTGATTCTAGAGCAAAACGACGGCGAGAGATCATGCAAAGGAGAGGATTTGACTCTTCATCTTCATCACCAGATCAAGGGGAAGAGTTCAAATTACTTTCCTACTGTCTCTTTGCTTTATTTTAGAGAGATTACATGTTTAATTCATCGATGAATATGCTGTTTATCATGAACATGAAAGTGTAAACCTATCTTTGGGATTTGGGGATAGCCCGTTGACGATTTATTGATTGAATATATTGTTTTAAATCTTTTACGTGAATTCTAGGCATAATATTTGTGAAATTCAAAATTTAAATATTCATAAGCCATTGAGACAAAATATTTGCGAAATTCAAAGTCTAAATATTCGCAATCCATTGAGGCTGAATATTTTCAAAAAAAAATATCTAATAAGCCGTTTTGGCAAGGATATTTTCAAATTTAAAATATCCAATAAGTCATAAGATCGGATATTTTTACAAATTTAAATTATCCAATAAGTCGTGAGACCGGATAATTTTTCTCAAATTTAAATCTCCAATAAGACGTAAAACCGGATATTTTCCAAATTATATTATCCAACATGCCGTAAGGCAGGATAATTTTTCTTCAAATATCTAACAAGCCGTAAGACAGGATATTTTCCGAATTAAATTATCCAACATGCGGCAAGGTAGGATAATTTCGTCAAATTCAAATATCCAACAAGTCATAAGACTGGATATTTTTTCAAATTTAAATTATCGAACAAGCCGTGAGGTCGGATAATTTCCTCAAATTTAAAAATCCAATAAGTCGTAAGACCAGATATTTTTCCAAATTTAAATTATCCAACAAGCCGCGACGCCGGATAATTTTCTCAAATTTAAATATCCAACAAGTCGTAAGAACGAATATGTTTCCAAATTTAAATTATCCAACAAGCCGCGAGGCCGGATAATTTCCTCAAATTTAAATATCCAACATGTCGTAAGATCAGATATTTTTCTAAATTCAAATTATCCAATAAGTCATGAGGCCAGATAATTTCCTCAAATTTAAATATCCAACAAGTCGTAAGACCGGATATTTTTCGAAATTTAAATTATCTAATAAGTCGTGAGACCGGATCATTTCCTCAAATTTAAATATCCAACAAGTCGTGAGACCGGATATTTTTTTAATTAAAATTATCCAATAAGTCGTGAGACCAGATAATTTCCTCAAATTTAAATATTCAACAAGTCGTAAGACCGGATATTTTTCCAAATTCAAATTATCCAATAAGTCGTGAGACCGGATAATTTCCTCAAATTTAAATATCCAACAAGTCGTAAAACTAGATATTTTTCCAAATTCAAATTATCCAATAAGTCTTGAGACCGGATAATTTCCTCAAATTTAAATATCCAACAAGTCGTAAGACCAGATATTTTTCCAAATTCAAATTGTCCAAAAAGTCGTGAGACCGGATAATTTCTTCAAATTTAAATATCCAACAAGTTGTAAGACCGGATATTTTTCCAAATTCAAATTATTCAATAAGTCATGAGATCGGATAATTTTCTCAAATTTAAATATCCAACAAGTCGTAAGACCGGATATTTTTCCAAATTCAAATTATTCAATAAGTCGTGAGACCAGATAATTTCCTCAAATTTAAATATTCAACAAGTCGTAAGACTGGATATTTTTCCAAATTCAAATAATCCAATAAGTCGTGAGACCGGATAATTTCCTCAAATTTAATAATCCAACAAGTCGTAAGACCGGATATTTTTCCAAATTCAAATTATTCAATAAGTTGTGAGATCGGATAATTTCCTCAAATTTAAATATCCAACAAGTCGTAAGACCAGATATTTTTCCAAATTCAAATTATTCAATAAGTCGTGAGACCGGATAATTTCCACAAATTTAAATATTCAACAAGTCGTAAGACTGGATATTTTTCCAAATTCAAATAATCCAATAAGTCGTGAGACCGGATAATTTCCTCAAATTTAATAATCCAACAAGCCGTAAGACCGGATATTTTCAAAATTCAAATTATTCAATAAGTCGTGAGACCGGATAATTTTCTCAAATTTAAATATCCAACAAGTCGTAAGACCGGATATTTTTCCAAATTCAAATTATTCAATAAGTCGTGAGACCGGATAATTTTCTCAAATTTAAATATTCAACAAGTCGTCAGACTGGATATTTTTCTAAATTCAAATTATCCAATAAGTCGTGAGACCGGATAATTTCCTCAAATTTAAATGTCCAACAAGTCGTAAGACCGGATATTGTTCCAAATTCAAATTATCCAATAAGTCGTGAGACCGGATAATTTCCTCAAATTTAAATATCCAACAAGTCGTAAGACCGGATATTTTTTCAAATTCAAATTATCCAATAAGTCGTGAGACCGGATAATTTTCTCAAATTGAAATATCCAACAAGTTGTAAGACCGGATATTTTTCTAATTTCAAATTATCCAATAAGTCGTGAGACCGGATAATTTCCTCAAATTTAAATGTCCAACAAGTCGTAAGACTGGATATTTTTCCAAATTCAAATTATCCAATAAGTCATGAGACCGGATAATTTTTCTCAAATTTAAATCTCCAACAAGTCGTAAAACCATATATTTTCTAAATTACATTATCCAACATGCCGTAAGGCAGGATAATTTTTCTTCAAATATCTGACAAGTCGTAAGACCGGATATTTTCCAAATTAAATTATCCAACATGCGGCAAGGTAGCATAATTTCATCAAATTCAAATATCCAATAAGTCATAAGACCGGATATTTTTTCAAATTTAAATTATCCAACAAGCCGCGATGCCGGATAATTTCCTCAAATTTAAATATCCAATAAGTCGTAAGACCAGATATTTTTCCAAATTTAAATTATCCAACAAGCCGCAAGGCTGGATAATTTTCTCAAATTTAAATATCCAACAAGTGGTAAGACCAGATATTTTTCCAAATTTAAATTATCTAATAATTCGTGAGATCCGATCATTTCCTCAAATTTAAATATCCAACAAGTCGTGAGACCGGATATTTTTTAAATTAAAATTATCCAATAAGTCGTGAGACCAGATAATTTCCCCAAATTTAAATATCCAACAAGTCGTAAGACCAGATATTTTTCCAAATTACAGTTATCCAATAAGTCGTGAGACCGGATAATTTCCTCAAATTTAAATATCCAACAAGTCGTAAAACCGGATATTTTTCCAAATTCAAATTATCCAATAAGTCGTGATACCGGATAATTTCCTCAAATTTAAATATCCTACAAGTCGTAAGACCGGATATTTTTCCAAATTCAAATTATCCAATAAGTCGTGAGACCGAATAATTTTCTCAAATTGAAATATCCAACAAGTTGTAAGACCGGATATTTTACTAAATTCAAATTATCCAATAAGTCGTGAGACCGGATAATTTCCTCAAATTTAAATGTCCAACAAGTCGTAAGACCGGATATTTTTCCAAATTCAAATTATCCAATAAGTCATGAGACCGGATAATTTTTCTCAAATTTAAATCTCCAACAAGTCGTAAAACTGGATATTTTCTAAATTACATTATCCAACATGCCGTAAGGCAGTATAATTTTTCTTCAAATATCTGACAAGTCGTAAGGCCGGATATATTCCAAATTAAATTATCCAACATGCGGCAAGGTAGGATAATTTCATCAAATTTAAATATCCAACAAGTCATAAGACCGAATATTTTTTCAAATTTAAATTATCCAACAAGCCGCGAGGCCGGATAATTTCCTCAAATTTAAATATCCAATAAGTCGTAAGACCAGATATTTTTTCCAAATTTAAATTATCCAACAAGCCGCAAGGCCGGATAATTTTCTCAAATTTAAATATCCAACAAGTCGTAAGACCAGATATTTTTCCAAATTTAAATTTTCTAATAAGTCGTGAGACCGGATCATTTCCTCAAATTTAAATATCCAACAAGTCGTGAGACCGGATATTTTTTAAATTAAAATTATCCAATAAGTCGTGAGACCTGATAATTTCCTCAAATTTAAATATCCAACAAGTCGTAAGACCGGATATTTTTCCAAATTCAAATTATCCAGTAAGTCGTGAGACCAGATAATTTCCTCAAATTTAAATATCCAACAAGTCGTAAAACAGGATATTTTTCCAAATTCAAATTATCCAATAAGTCGTGCGACCGGATAATTTCCTCAAATTTAAATGTCCAACAAGTCGTAAGACCGGATATTTTTCCAAATTCAAATTATCCAATAAATCATGTGACCTGATAATTTCCTCAAATTTAAATATCCAACATGTCGTAAGACCGGATATTTTTCCAAATTCAAATTATCCAATAAGTCGTGAGACCGAATAATTTTCTCAAATTGAAATATCCAACAAGTTGTAAGACCGGATATTTTTCTAAATTCAAATTATCCAATAAGTCGTGAGACCGGATAATTTCCTCAAATTTAAATGTCCAACAAGTCGTAAGACCAGATATTTTTCCAAATTCAAATTATCCAATAAGTCATGAGACCGGATAATTTTTCTCAAATTTAAATCTCCAACAAGTCATAAAATTGGATATTTTCTAAATTACATTATCCAACATGTCGTAACGCAGGATAATTTTTCTTCAAATATCTGACAAGTCGTAAGACCGGATATTTTCCAAATTAAATTATCCAACATGCGGCAAGGTAGGATAATTTCATCAAATTCAAATATCCAACAAGTCATAAGGCCGGATATTTTTTCAAATTTAAATTATCCAACAAGACGCGAGGCCGGATAATTTCCCCAAATTTAAATATCCAATAAGTCGTAAGACCAGATATTTTTCCAAATTTAAATTATCCAACAAGCCGCAAGGCCGGATAATTTTCTCAACTTTAAATATCCAACATGTCGTAAGACTAGATATTTTTCCAAATTTAAATTATCCAACAAGCTGCAAGGCTGGATAATTTCCTCAAATTTAAATATCCAACATGTCGTAAGATCGGATATTTTTCTAAATTCAAATTATCCAATAAGTCGTGAGGCTGGATCATTTCCTCAAATTTAAATATCCAACAAGTCGTAAGACCGGATATTTTTCCAAATTTAAATTATCTAATAAGTCGTGAGATTGGATCATTTCCTCAAATTTAAATATCCAACAAGTAGTGAGACTGGATATTTTTTTAATTAAAATTATCCAGTAAGTCGTGAGACTAGATAATTTCCTCAAATTTAAAAATCCAACAAGTCGTAAGACCGGATATTTTTCCAAATTCAAATTATCCAATAAGTCGTGAGACCGGATAATTTCCTCAAATTTAAATATCCAACAAGTCGTAAGACCGGATATTTTTCCAAATTCAAATTATTCAATAAGTCATGAGACCGGATAATTTCCTCAAATTTAAATATCCAACAAGTCGTAAGACCGGATATTTTTCCAAATTCAAATTATTCAATAAGTCGTGAGACCGGATAATTTTCTCAAATTTAAATATCCAACAAGTTGTAAGACCGGATATTTTTCCAAATTCAAATTATTCAATAAGTCGTGAGACCGGATAATTTCCTCAAATTTAAATATTCAACAAGTCGTAAGACTGGATATTTTTCCAAATTCAAATAATCCAATAAGTCGTGAGACCGGATAATTTCCTCAAATTTAAATATCCAACAATTCGTAAGACCGGATATTTTTCCAAATTCAAATTATTCAACAAGTCGTGAGACCGGATAATTAACTCAAATTTAAATATTCAACAAGTCGTAAGACTGGATATTTTTCTAAATTCAAATTATCCAATAAGTCGTGAGACCGGATAATTTCTTCAATTTTAAATGTTCAACAAGTCGTAAGACCGGATATTTTTCCAAATTCAAATTATCCAATAAATCGTGAGACCGGATAATTTCCTCAAATTTAAATATCCAACATGTCGTAAGACCGAATATTTTTCCAAATTCAAATTATCCAATAAGTCGTGAGACCGAATAATTTTCTCAAATTGAAATATCCAACAAGTTGTAAGACCGGATATTTTTCTAAATTCAAATTATCCAATAAGTCGTGAGACCGGATAATTTCCTCAAATTTAAATGTCCAACAAGTCGTAAGACCGGATATTTTTCCAAATTCAAATTATCCAATAAGTCATGAGACCGGATAATTTTTCTCAAATTTAAATCTCCAACAAGTCGTAAAACCGGATATTTTCTAAATTACATTATCCAACATGCCGTAAGGCAGGATAATTTTTCTTCAAATATCTGACGAGTCGTAAGACCGGATATTTTCCAAATTAAATTATCCAACATGCGGCAAGGTAGGATAATTTCATCAAATTCAAATATCCAACAAGTCATAAGACCAAATATTTTTTCAAATTTAAATTATCCAACAAGCCGCGAGGCCGGATAATTTCCTCAAATTTAAATATCCAATAAGTCGTAAGACCAGATATTTTTCCAAATTTAAATTATTCAACGAGCCGCAAGGGCGGATAATTTTCTCAAATTTAAATATCCAACAAGTCGTAAGACCAGATATTTTTCAAAATTTAAATTATCTAATAAGTCGTGAAACCGGATCATTTCCTCAAATTTAAATATCTAACAAGTCGTGAGACCGGATATTTTTTAAATTAAAATTATCCAATAAGTCGTGAGACCTGATAATTTCCTCAAATTTAAATATCCATCAAGTCGTAAGACCGGATATTCTTCCAAATTCAAATTATCCAATAAGTCGTGAGACCGGATAATTTCCTCAAATTTAAATATCCAACAAGTCGTAAAACCGGATATTTCTCCAAATTCAAATTATCCAATAAGTCGTGAGACCGGATAATTTCCTCAAATTTAAATATCTAACAAGTCGTAAGATCGGATATTTTTCCAAATTCAAATTGTCCAATAAGTCGTGAGACTGGATAATTTCCTCAAATTTAAATATCCAACAAGTCGTAAGACCGGATATTTTTCCAAATTCAAATTATTCAATAAGTCGTGAGACCGGATAATTTTCTCAAATTTAATTATCCAACAAGTCGTAAGACCGGATATTTTTCAAAATACAAATTATTCAATAAGTCGTGAGACCGGATAATTTCCTCAAATTTAAATATCCAACAAGTCGTAAGACCGGATATATTTCCAAATTTAAATTATTCAATAAGTCGTGAGACCGGATAATTTTCTCAAATTTAAATATCCAACAAGTCGTAAGACCGGATATTTTTCCAAATTCAAATTATTCAATAAGTCGTGAGACCGGATAATTTCCTCAAATTTAAATATTCAACAAGTCGTAAGACTGGATATTTTTTCAAATTCAAATAATCCAATAAGTCTTGAGACCGGATAATTTCCTCAAATTTAATAATCCAACAAGTCGTAACACCGGATATTTTTCCAAATTCAAATTATTCAATAAATCGTGAGACTGGATAATTTCCTCAAATTTAAATATTCAACAAGTCGTAAGACTGGATATTTTTCTAAATTCAAATTATCCAATAAGTCGTGAGACCGGATAATTTTCTCAAATTTAAATGTCCAACAAGTCGTAAGACCGGATATTTTTCCAAATTCAAATTATCCAATAAGTCGTGAGACCGGATAATTTTCTCAAATTTAAATATCCAACAAGTCGTAAGACCGGATATTTTTCCAAATTCAAATTATCCAATAAGTCGTGAGACCGAATAATTTTCTCAAATTGAAATATCCAACAAGTTGTAAGACCGAATATTTTTCTAAATTCAAATTATCCAATAAGTCGTGAGACCGGATAATTTCCTCAAATTTAAATGTCCAACAAGTCGTAAGGCCGGATATTTTTCCAAATTCAAATTATCCAATAAGTCATGAGACCGGATAATTTTTCTCAAATTTAAATCTCTAACAAGTCGTAAAACCGGATATTTTCTAAATTACATTATCCAACATGTCGTAAGGCAGGATAATTTTTCTTCAAATATCTAATAAGTCGTAAGACCGGATATTTTCCGAATTAAATTATCCAACATGCGGAAAGGTAGGATAATTTCGTCAAATTCAAATATCCAACAAGTTATAAGACCGGATATTTTTTCAAATTTAAATTATCCAACAAGCCGCGAGGCCGGATAATTTCCTCAAATTTAAATATCCAATAAGTCATAAGACCAGATATTTTTCCAAATTTAAATTATCCAACAAGCCGCAAGGCCGGATAATTTTCTCAAATTTAAATATCCAACAAGTCGTAAGACCAGATATTTTTCCAATTTTAAATTATCTAATAAGTCGTGAGATCGGATCATTTCCTCAAATTTAAATATCCAACAAGTCGTGAGACTGGATATTTTTTAAAGTAAAATTAACCAATAAGTCGTGAGACCAGATAATTTCCTCAAATTTAAATATCCAACAAGTCGTAAGACCAGATATTTTTCCAAATTCAAATTATCCAATAAGTCGTGAGACCGGATAATTTCCTCAAATTTAAATATCCAACAAGTCGTAAGACTAGATATTTTTCCAAATTCAAATAATCCAATAAGTCGTGAGACCGGATAATTTCCTCAAATTTAATAATCCAACAAGTCGTAAGACTGGATATTTTTCCAAGTTCAAATTATTCAATAAGTCGCGAGACCGGATAATTTCCTCAAATTTAAATATCCAACAAGTCGTAAGACCGGATATTTTTCCAAATTCAAATTATTCAATAAGTCGTGAGACTAGATAATTTCCTCAAATTTAAATATTCAACAAGTCGTAAGACTGGATATTTTTCTAAATTCAAATTATCCAATAAGTCGTGAGACCAGATAATTTCCGCAAATATAAATGTCCAACAAGTCGTAAGACCGGATATTTTTCCAAATTCAAATTATCCAATAAGTCGTGAGACCGGATAATTTCCTCAAATTTAGATATCCAACAAGTCGTAAGACCGGATATTTTTCCAAATTCAAATTATCCAATAAGTCGTGAGACCGAATAATTTTCTCAAATTGAAATATCCAACAAGTTGTAAGACCGAATATTTTTCTAAATTCAAATTATCCAATAAGTCGTGAGACCTGATATTTTCCTCAAATTTAAATGTCCAACAAGTCGTAAGGCCGGATATTTTTCCAAATTCAAATTATCCAATAAGTCATGAGACCGGATAATTTTTCTCAAATTTAAATCTCCCACAAGTCGTAAAACCGGATATTTTCTAAATTACATTATCCAACGTGTCGTAAGGCAGGATAATTTTTCTTCAAATATCTAACAAGTCGTAAGACCGGATATTTTTCGAATTAAATTATCCAACATGCGGTAAGGTAGGATAATTTCGTCAAATTCAAATATCCAACAAGTCATAAGCCCGGATATTTTTTCAAATTTGAATTATCCAACAAGCCGCGAGGCCGGATAATTTCCTCAAATTTAAATATCCAATAAGTCATAAGACCAGTTATTTTTCCAAATTTAAATTATCCAACAAGCCGCAAGGCCGGATAATTTTCTCAAATTTAAATATCCAACAAGTCGTAAGACCAGATATTTTTCCAAATTTAAATTATCTAATAAGTCGTGAGATCGGATCATTTCCTCAAATTTAAATATCCACAAGTCGTGAGACCGGATATTTTTTAAATTAAAATTATCCAATAAGTCGTGAGACCAGATAATTTCCTCAAATTTAAATATCCAACAAGTCGTAAGACCAGATATTTTTCCAAATTCAAATTATCCAATAAGTCGTGAGACCGGATAATTTCCTCAAATTTAAATATCCAACAAGTCGTAAGACCGGATATTTTTCCAAATTCAAATTATCCAATAAGTCGTGAGACCGAATAATTTTCTCAAATTGAAATATCCAACAAGTTGTAAGACCGGATATTTTTCTAAATTCAAATTATCCAATAAGTCGTGAGACCGGATAATTTCCTCAAATTTAAATGTCCAACAAGTCGTAAGACCGGATATTTTTCCAAATTCAAATTATCCAATAAGTCATGAGACCGGATAATTTTTCTCAAATTTAAATCTCCAACAAGTCGTAAAACCATATATTTTCTAAATTACATTATCCAACATGCCGTAAGGCAGGATAATTTTTCTTCAAATATCTGACAAGTCGTAAGACCGGATATTTTCCAAATAAAATTATCCAACATGCGGCAAGGTAGGATAATTTCATCAAATTCAAATATCCAACAAGTCATAAGACCGGATATTTTTTCAAATTTAAATTATCCAACAAGCCGCGAGGTCGGATAATTTCCTCAAATTTAAATATCTAATAAGTCGTAAGACCAGATATTTTTCCAAATATAAATTATCCAACAAGCCGCAAGGCCGGATAGTTTTCTCAAATTTAAATATCCAACAAGTCGTATGACCAGATATTTTTCCAAATTTAAATTATCTAATAAGTCGTGAGATCGGATCATTTCCTCAAATTTAAATATCCAACAAGTCGTGAGACCAGATATTTTTTAAAGTAAAGTTATCAATAAGTCGTGAGAACAGATAATTTCCTCAAATTTATATATCCAACAAGTCGTAAGACCGGATATTTTTCCAAATTCAAATTATCCAATAAGTCGTGAGACCGGATAATTTCCTCAAATTTAAATATCCAACAAGTCGTAAAACCGGATATTTTTCCAAATTCAAATTATCCAATAACTCGTGCGACCGGATAATTTCCTCAAATTTAAATATCCAACAAGTTGTAAGACCGGATATTTTTTCAAATTCAAATTGTCCAATAAGTCGTGAGACCGGATAATTTCCTCAAATTAAAATATCCAACAAGTTGTAAGACCGTATATTTTTCCAAATTCAAATTATTCAATAAGTCGTGAGACCAGATAATATTCTCAAATTTAAATATCCAACAAGTCGTAAGACCGGATATTTTTCCAAATTCAAATTATTCAATAAGTCGTGAGACCGGATAATTTCCTCAAATTTAAATATTCAACAAGTCGTAAGACTGGATATTTTTCCAAATTCAAATAATCCAATAAGTCGTGAGACCGGATAATTTCCTAAAATTTAATAATCCAACAAGTCGTAAGATTGGATATTTTTCCAAGTTCAAATTATTCAATAAGTCGCGAGACCGGATAATTTCCTCAAATTTAAATATCCAACAAGTCGTAAGACCGGATATTTTTCCAAATTCAAATTATTCAATAAGTCATGAGACCGGATAATTTCCTCAAATTTAAATATTCAACAAGTCGTAAGACTGGATATTTTTCTAAATTCAAATTATCCAATAAGTCGAGAGACCGGATAATTTCCTCAAATATAAATGTCCAACAAGTCGTAAGACCGGATATTTTTCCAAATTCAAATTATCCAATAAGTCGTGAGACCGGATAATTTCCTCAAATTTAAATATCCAACAAGTCGTAAGACCGGATATTTTTCCAAATTCAAATTATCCAACAAGTCGTGAGACCGAATAATTTTCTCAAATTGAAATATCCAACAAGTTGTAAGACCGAATATTTTTCTAAATTCAAATTATCCAATAAGTCGTGAGACCGGATAATTTCCTCAAATTTAAATGTCCAACAAGTCGTAAGGCCGGATATTTTTCCAAATTCAAATTATCCAATAAGTCATGAGACCGGATAATTTTTCTCAAATTTAAATCTCTAACAAGTCGTAAAACCGGATATTTTCTAAATTACATTATCCAACATGTCGTAAGGCAGGATAATTTTTCTTCAAATATCTAACAAGTCGTAAGACCGGATATTTTCCGAATTAAATTATCCAACATGCGGAAAGGTAGGATAATTTCGTCAAATTCAAATATCCAACAAGTCAAAAGACCAGATATTTTTCCAAATTTAAATTATCCAACAAGCCGCAAGGCCGGATAATTTTCTCAAATTTAAATATCCAATAAGTCGTAAGACCAGATATTTTTCCAATTTTAAATTATCTAATAAGTCGTGAGATCGGATCATTTCCTCAAATTTAAATATCCAACAAGTCGTGAGACCGGATATTTTTTAAAGTAAAATTAACCAATAAGTCGTGAGACCAGATAATTTCCTCAAATTTAAATATCCAACAAGTCGTAAGACCAGATATTTTTCCAAATTCAAATTATCCAATAAGTCGTGAGACCGGATAATTTCCTCAAATTTAAATATCCAACAAGTCGTAAGACTAGATATTTTTCCAAATTCAAATAATCCAATAAGTCGTGAGACCGGATAATTTCCTCAAATTTAATAATCCAACAAGTCGTAAGACTGGATATTTTTCCAAGTTCAAATTATTCAATAAGTCGCGAGACCGGATAATTTCCTCAAATTTAAATATCCAACAAGTCGTAAGACCGGATATTTTTCCAAATTCAAATTATTCAATAAGTCGTGAGACTAGATAATTTCCTCAAATTTAAATATTCAACAAGTCGTAAGACTGGATATTTTTCTAAATTCAAATTATCCAATAAGTCGTGAGACCAGATAATTTCCTCAAATATAAATGTCCAACAAGTCGTAAGACCGGATATTTTTCCAAATTCAAATTATCCAATAAGTCGTGAGACCGGATAATTTCCTCAAATTTAGATATCCAACAAGTCGTAAGACCGGATATTTTTCCAAATTCAAATTATCCAATAAGTCGTGAGACCGAATAATTTTCTCAAATTGAAATATCCAACAAGTTGTAAGACCGAATATTTTTCTAAATTCAAATTATCCAATAAGTCGTGAGACCGGATAATTTCCTCAAATATAAATGTCCAACAATTCGTAAGACCGGATATTTTTCCAAATTCAAATTATCCAATAAGTCGTGAGACCGGATAATTTCCTCAAATTTAGATATCCAACAAGTCGTAAGACCGGATATTTTTCCAAATTCAAATTATCCAATAAGTCATGAGACCGGATAATTTTTCTCAAATTTAAATCTCCAACAAGTCGTAAATCCGGATATTTTCTAAATTACATTATCCAACATGCCGTAAGGCAGGATAATTTTTCTTCAAATATCTGACAAGTCGTAAGACCGGATATATTCCAAATTAAATTATCCAACATGCGGCAAGGTAGGATAATTTCATCAAATTCAAATATCCAACAAGTCATAAGACCGAATATTTTTTCAAATTTAAATTATCCAACAAGCCGCGAGGCCGGATAATTTCCTCAAATTTAAATATCCAATAAGTCGTAAGACCAGATATTTTTTCCAAATTTAAATTATCCAACAAGCCGCAAGGCCGGATAATTTTCTCAAATTTAAATATCCAACAAGTCGTAAGACCAGATATTTTTCCAAATTTAAATTTTCTAATAAGTCGTGAGACCGGATCATTTCCTCAAATTTAAATATCCAACAAGTCGTGAGACCGGATATTTTTTAAATTAAAATTATCCAATAAGTCGTGAGACCTGATAATTTCCTCAAATTTAAATATCCAACAAGTCGTAAGACCGGATATTTTTCCAAATTCAAATTATCCAGTAAGTCGTGAGACCAGATAATTTCCTCAAATTTAAATATCCAACAAGTCGTAAAACCGGATATTTTTCCAAATTCAAATTATCCAATAAGTCGTGCGACCGGATAATTTCCTCAAATTTAAATGTCCAACAAGTCGTAAGACCGGATATTTTTCCAAATTCAAATTATCCAATAAATCATGTGACCGGATAATTTCCTCAAATTTAAATATCCAACATGTCGTAAGACCGGATATTTTTCCAAATTCAAATTATCCAATAAGTCGTGAGACCGAATAATTTTCTCAAATTGAAATATCCAACAAGTTGTAAGACCGGATATTTTTCTAAATTCAAATTATCCAATAAGTCGTGAGACCGGATAATTTCCTCAAATTTAAATGTCCAACAAGTCGTAAGACCGGATATTTTTCCAAATTCAAATTATCCAATAAGTCATGAGACCGGATAATTTTTCTCAAATTTAAATCTCCAACAAGTCATAAAATCGGATATTTTCTAAATTACATTATCCAACATGTCGTAACGCAGGATAATTTTTCTTCAAATATCTGACAAGTCGTAAGACCGGATATTTTCCAAATTAAATTATCCAACATGCGGCAAGGTAGGATAATTTCATCAAATTCAAATATCCAACAAGTCATAAGGCCGGATATTTTTTCAAATTTAAATTATCCAACAAGCCGCGAGGCCGGATAATTTCCCCAAATTTAAATATCCAATAAGTCGTAAGACCAGATATTTTTCCAAATTTAAATTATCCAACAAGCCGCAAGGCCGGATAATTTTCTCAACTTTAAATATCCAACATGTCGTAAGACCAGATATTTTTCCAAATTTAAATTATCCAACAAGTTGCAAGGCTGGATAATTTCCTCAAATTTAAATATCCAACATGTCGTAAGATCGGATATTTTTCTAAATTCAAATTATCCAATAAGTCGTGAGGCTGGATCATTTCCTCAAATTTAAATATCCAACAAGTCGTAAGACCGGATATTTTTCCAAATTTAAATTATCTAATAAGTCGTGAGATTGGATCATTTCCTCAAATTTAAATATCCAACAAGTAGTGAGACTGGATATTTTTTTAATTAAAATTATCCAGTAAGTCGTGAGACTAGATAATTTCCTCAAATTTAAAAATCCAACAAGTCGTATGACCGGATATTTTTCCAAATTCAAATTATCCAATAAGTCGTGAGACCGGATAATTTCCTCAAATTTAAATATCCAACAAGTCGTAAGACCGGATATTTTTCCAAATTCAAATTATTCAATAAGTCATGAGACCGGATAATTTCCTCAAATTTAAATATCCAACAAGTCGTAAGACCGGATATTTTTCCAAATTCAAATTATTCAATAAGTCGTGAGACCGGATAATTTTCTCAAATTTAAATATCCAACAAGTTGTAAGACCGGATATTTTTCCAAATTCAAATTATTCAATAAGTCGTGAGACCGGATAATTTCCTCAAATTTAAATATTCAACAAGTCGTAAGACTGGATATTTTTCCAAATTCAAATAATCCAATAAGTCGTGAGACCGGATAATTTCCTCAAATTTAAATATCCAACAATTCGTAAGACCGGATATTTTTCCAAATTCAAATTATTCAACAAGTCGTGAGACAGGATAATTAACTCAAATTTAAATATTCAACAAGTCGTAAGACTGGATATTTTTCTAAATTCAAATTATCCAATAAGTCGTGAGACCGGATAATTTCCTCAAATTTAAATGTTCAACAAGTCGTAAGACCGGATATTTTTCCAAATTCAAATTATCCAATAAATCGAGAGACCGGATAATTTCCTAAAATTTAAATATCCAACATGTCGTAAGACCGAATATTTTTCCAAATTCAAATTATCCAATAAGTCGTGAGACCGAATAATTTTCTCAAATTGAAATATCCAACAAGTTGTAAGACCGGATATTTTTCTAAATTCAAATTATCCAATAAGTCGTGAGACCGGATAATTTCCTCAAATTTAAATGTCCAACAAGTCGTAAGACCGGATATTTTTCCAAATTCAAATTATCCAATAATTCATGAGACCGGATAATTTTTCTCAAATTTAAATCTCCAACAAGTCGTAAAACCGGATATTTTCTAAATTACATTATCCAACATGCCGTAAGGCAGGATAATTTTTATTCAAATATCTGACGAGTCGTAAGACCGGATATTTTCCAAATTAAATTATCCAACATGCGGCAAGGTAGGATAATTTCATCAAATTCAAATATCCAACAAGTCATAAGACCAAATATTTTTTCAAATTTAAATTATCCAACAAGCCGCGCGGCCGGATAATTTCCTCAAATTTAAATATCCAATAAGTCGTAAGACCAGATATTTTTCCAAATTTAAATTATTCAACGAGCCGCAAGGGCGGATAATTTTCTCAAATTTAAATATCCAACAAGTCGTAAGACCAGATATTTTTCAAAATTTAAATTATCTAATAAGTCGTGAAACCGAATCATTTCCTCAAATTTAAATATCTAACAAGTCGTGAGACCGGATATTTTTTAAATTAAAATTATCCAATAAGTCGTGAGACCTGATAATTTCCTCAAATTTAAATATCCATCAAGTCGTAAGACCGGATATTTTTCCAAATTCAAATTATCCAATAAGTCGTGAGACCGGATAATTTCCTCAAATTTAAATATCCAACAAGTCGTAAAACCGGATATTTCTCCAAATTCAAATTATCCAATAAGTCGGGAGACCGGATAATTTCCTCAAATTTAAATATCCAACAAGTCGTAAGATCGGATATTTTTCCAAATTCAAATTGTCCAATAAGTCGTGAGACTGGATAATTTCCTCAAATTTAAATATCCAACAAGTCGTAAGACCGGATATTTTTCCAAATTTAAATTATTCAATAAGTCGTGAGACCGGATAATTTTCTCAAATTTAAATATCCAACAAGTCGTAAGACCGGATATTTTTCCAAATTCAAATTATTCAATAAGTCGTGAGACCGGATAATTTCCTCAAATTTAAATATCCAACAAGTCGTAAGACCGGATATATTTCCAAATTTCAATTATTCAATAAGTCGTGAGACCGGATAATTTTCTCAAATTTAAATATCCAACAAGTCGTAAGACCGGATATTTTTCCAAATTCAAATTATTCAATAAGTCGTGAGACCGGATAATTTCCTCAAATTTAAATATTCAACAAGTCGTAAGACTGGATATTTTTTCAAATTCAAATAATCCAATAAGTCTTGAGACCGGATAATTTCCTCAAATTTAATAATCCAACAAGTCGTAACACCGGATATTTTTCCAAATTCAAATTATTCAATAAGTCGTGAGACCGGATAATTTCCTCAAATTTAAATATTCAACAAGTCGTAAGACTGGATATTTTTCTAAATTCAAATTATCCAATAAGTCGTGAGACCGGATAATTTTCTCAAATTTAAATGTCCAACAAGTCGTAAGACCGGATATTTTTCCAAATTCAAATTATCCAAAAAGTCGTGAGACCGGATAATTTTCTCAAATTTAAATATCCAACAAGTCGTAAGACCGGATATTTTTCCAAATTCAAATTATCCAATAAGTCGTGAGACCGAATAATTTTCTCAAATTGAAATATCCAACAAGTTGTAAGACCGGATATTTTTCTAAATTCAAATTATCCAATAAGTCGTGAGACCGAATAATTTACTCAAATTTAAATGTCCAACAAGTCGTAAGACCGGATATTTTTCCAAATTCAAATTATCCAATAAGTCATGAGACCGGATAATTTTTCTCAAATTTAAATCTCCAATAAGTCGTAAAACCGGATATTTTCTAAATTACATTATCCAACATGCCGTAAGGCAGGATAATTTTTCTTCAAATATCTGATAGGTCGTAAGACCGGATATTTTCCAAATTAAATTATCCAACATGCGGCAAAGTAGGATAATTTCATCAAATTCAAATATCCAACAAATCATAAGACCGGATATTTTTTCAAATTTAAATTATCCAACAAGCCGCGAGGCCGGATAATTTCCTCAAATTTAAATATCCAAGAAGTCGTAAGACCAGATATTTTTCCAAATTTAAATTATCCAACAAGCCGCAAGGCCGGATAATTTTCTCAAATTTAAATATCCAACAAGTCGTAAGACCAGATATTTTTCCAAATTTAAATTATCCAACAAGCTGCGAGGCAGGATAATTTCCTCAAATTTAAATATCCAACATGTCGTAAGATCGGATATTTTTATAAATTCAAATTATCCAATAAGTCGTGAGGCTGGATCATTTCCTCAAATTTAAATATCCAACAAGTCGTAAGACCGGATATTTTTCCAAATTTAAATTATCTAATAAGTCGTGAGACCGGATCATTTCCTCAAATTTAAATATCCAACAAGTCGTGAGACCGGATATTTTTTTTAATTAAAATTATCCAATAAGTCGTGAGACTAGATAATTTCCTCAAATTTAAATATCCAACAAGTCGTAAGACCGGATATTTTTCCAAATTCAAGTTATCCAATAAGTCGTGAGACCGGATAATTTCCTCAAATTTAAATATCCAACAAGTCGTAAGACCGGATATTTTTCCAAATTCAAATTATTCATTAAGTCGTGAGACCGGATAATTTCCTCAAATTTAAATATCCAACAAGTCGTAAGACGGGATATTTTTCCAAATTCAAATTATTCAATAAGTCGTGAGACCGAATAATTTCCTCAAATTTAAATATTCAACAAGTCGTAAGACTAGATATTTTTCCAAATTCAAATAATCCAATAAGTCGTGAAACCGGATAATTTTCTCAAATTTAAATATCCAATAAGTCATAAGACTGGATATTTTTCTAAATTCAAATTATCCAATAAGTCGTGAGACCGGATAATTTCCTCAAATTTAAATGTCCAACAAGTCGTAAGACCGGATATTTTTCCAAATTCAAATTATCCAATAAGTCGTGAGACCGGGTAATTTCCTCAAATTTAAATATCCAACAAGTCGTAAGACTGGATATTTTTTCAAATTCAAATTATCCAATAAGTCGTGAGACCGGTTAATTTTCTCAAATTTAAATATCCAACAAGTTGTAAGACTGGATATTTTTCTAAATTCAAATTATCCAATAAGTCATGAGACCGGATAATTTCCTCAAATTTAAATGTCCAACAAGTCGTAAGACCGGATATTTTTCCAAATTCAAATTATCCAGTAAGTCGTGAGACCGGATAATTTCCTCAAATTTAAATATCCAACAAGTCGTAAGACCGGATATTTTTTCAAATTCAAATTTTTCAATAAGTCGTGAGACTGGATAATTTCCTCAAATTTAAATATCCAACAAGTTATAGGACCAGATATTTTTCTAAATTCAAATTATCCAATAAGTCATGAGACCGGATAATTTTTCTCAAATTTAAATCTCCAATAAGTCGTAAAACCGGATATTTTCTAAATTACATTATCCAACATGCCGTAAGGCAGGATAATTTTTCTTCAAATATCTGACAGGTCGTAAGACCGGATATTTTCCAAATTAAATTATCCAACATGCGGCAAAGTAGGATAATTTCATCAAATTCAAATATCCAACAAGTCATAAGACCGGATATTTTTTCAAATTTAAATTATCCAACAAGCCGCGAGGCCGGATAATTTCCTCAAATTTAAATATCCAAGAAGTCGTAAGACCAGATATTTTTCCAAATTTAAATTATCCAACAAGCCGCAAGGCCAGATAATTTTCTCAAATTTAAATATCCAACAAGTCGTAAGACCAGATATTTTTCCAAATTTAAATTATCCAACAAGCTGCGAGGCAGGATAATTTCCTCAAATTTAAATATCCAACATGTCGTAAGATCGGATATTTTTCTAAATTCAAATTATCCAATAAGTCGTGTGGCTGGATCATTTCCTCAAATTTAAATATCCAACAAGTCGTAAGACCGGATATTTTTCCAAATTTAAATTATCTAATAAGTCGTGAGACCGGATCATTTCCTCAAATTTAAATATCCAACAAGTCGTGAGACCGGATATTTTTTTTAATTAAAATTATCCAATAAGTCGTGAGACTAGATAATTTCCTCAAATTTAAATATCCAACAAGTCGTAAGACCGGATATTTTTCCAAATTCAAGTTATCCAATAAGTCGTGAGACCGGATAATTTCCTCAAATTTAAATATCCAACAAGTCGTAAGATCGGATATTTTTCCAAATTCAAATTATTCATTAAGTCGTGAGACCGGATAATTTCCTCAAATTTAAATATCCAACAAGTCGTAAGACGGGATATTTTTCCAAATTCAAATTATTCAATAAGTCGTGAGACCGAATAATTTCCTCAAATTTAAATATTCAACAAGTCGTAAGACTAGATATTTTTCCAAATTCAAATAATCCAATAAGTCGTGAAACCGGATAATTTTCTCAAATTTAAATATCCAATAAGTCATAAGACTGGATATTTTTCTACATTCAAATTATCCAATAAGTCGTGAGACCGGATAATTTCCTCAAATTTAAATGTCCAACAATTCGTAAGACCGGATATTTTTCCAAATTCAAATTATCCAATAAGTCGTGAGACCGGGTAATTTCCTCAAATTTAAATATCCAACAAGTCGTAAGACCGGATATTTTTTCAAATTCAAATTATCCAATAAGTCATGAGACCGGTTAATTTTCTCAAATTTAAATATCCAACAAGTTGTAAGACCGGATATTTTTCTAAATTCAAATTATCCAATAAGTCGTGAGACCGGATAATTTCCTCAAATTTAAATGTCCAACAAGTCGTAAGACCGGATATTTTTCCAAATTCAAATTATCCAGTAAGTCGTGAGACCGGATAATTTCCTCAAATTTAAATATCCAACAAGTCGTAAGACCGGATATTTTTCCAAATTCAAATTTTTCAATAAGTCGTGAGACTGGATAATTTCCTCAAATTTAAATATCCAACAAGTTATAGGACCAGATATTTTACTAAATTCAAATTATCCAATAAGTCATGAGACCGGATAATTTCCTCAAATTTAAATGTCCAACAAGTCGTAAGACCGGACATTTTTTTCCAAATTCAAATTATCCAATAAGTCGTGAGTCTGGATAATTTCCTCAAATTTAAATATCCAATAAGTCGTAAGACCGGATATTTTTCTAAATTAAAATTATCGAATAAGTCGTGGCCCATTCGCTCAAGCGCGAATGTTTGGCCCACCGGCCGTTCACCCACTTCGAATATTTAGTCCAATGACTGCATCATCATCAATCAAAGCATAGAAGAATTGCCCTCCCTCCTCAACCCTCAATAAATCAATCATGAATATGTCATCCACATCAACATATCAATATGGAGACATCTATTTTATAAAATTCATGCATGTTGTATGAGACAATGCAATGGATTTAAAAGCAAAAGAGAGTGAAATGCTATTCAATGGCGATGAGTTCAAGATAGCTATGAAGATTCCTCTTATGGTTTATGGAAAGTTCTCAAGTCAACGAATGATCCCTGCTTCCTTAATCTTAGACTGCTTCTCAAACGTATGCTTCATCGAAAATATCTCAACATATGAAAACTCATGTCAAGTGCATCATTCACTTATCTCAAGTGCATACAATATCCCAGATCATACTCAAAACAAGTACATCATACGAATATGGTTGCTACCCATCCTCGCGGTGTTAGACATATTTGCCAATGGATTTGTATGCGCTCGTCGCTTATACAAAATCCATTGTGGGGGCATTTGTTGAACCATAAATTTTTACTTAAATAATAAAGTCAAAATTGACTTTGACTATCGAGAAAATTGGAGGCGTGCAAAAAAATTAATGATAGTCAAAATTGATTTTGACCTTGGAGTAAGGATTGAAAACATAAAAATTAAATGTCGTGTGAGCTTTCATATAACAAATTTTACCAAAAAAGTAATGGAAAAAAAAAGGAAAGTAAAGATTTGATACGCACAAGCATTTCATGAAGCAAAAGATGCGTGACCTTTAAAAGGTAAGAAAGATATATATAAAAAAAAATTCAATAAAATGCAGCACAATGCAAATCGCGAAAGCTAAAAAAAAGAGTAATAGCAAAGATGCAAATTGAAGAGATCACTGCCATAATTAGGAGATAAAAAAAGAATGAAACAATAAATAAGAAAATATGATAAAAAAAAAGAAACTTATGCATTTGCGGAAATAAAAAAAGAGAAAATAAACAGCAAGATGCGGCAGCGATAAATAAAGAAAATAAAATAAAATCAAACAAATCGTGTGAGACGCCTTCCAAAAAATTCCACGGAGACTTCATATAACAGACAATACTCTTGCATCCAAAAGGAGCAACTCTCTCTCGCAAAAAACCCTCTCACACATAAAAAGGAGGCTCGGCTGCAGATAAAAGAGAGCGGCAGAAGAATCTCTCAGCAATACACAAACAAAAAAGAGGGAGGTCTCTCGGCAATGAGAGGAACAAGAGGAGCAAAAAATCTAGAGGAGAAATTGATGGAGAGCCGGCAACAAAGAAACAAATAAAGAAGAGGAGGTCTCGGCAATGGAGGCTAAATGAAATTAGAGAGAAAATTGGAGAAAGAGGAGGCAGATCTCGGCGGGAGGGGAGCTCGGCAACAAAAATAAAAGAGGAGTTGGTTCAAAATCCAAGGAGAGGTGGTGCAGCCGAAGACCTAATCAGAAGCCCAGCAGTAGATGCCCCCCCTCGCCAATGTTTTCCGGCGAGCAACTCGGGCTCCAATGAAAGCTCGCAACGCCGCAACCTCTCGCTAAACTCTCGCCAACTCCCTCTTTCCTGACAAGAGCGAACGGAGCATAGCGACACCATCGCCCCTCTCCCCTGTGATCTCGCCAGATTTTATTGCCTCCCCTACAATCGGCGCTTCCAACAGGATCAAGCCATGGTGCCACCCGGAGAATCCGTTCGCATTCGTCCGATAAATGAGGAGCTAGAGGTGGCCAACGGGCCGGGCCGGCCCCCGGCCCGCTGCCCGCACGGCCCGGCACGACATGGGCCGGGCACGGCACGGCCTGTTGACCAAGTCAACGGGCCGCGGGCGGCCCGTGGCCCGGCTCGGGTCGGGCTGGGATGAGGGTTCGCGGCCCGTGGGCCGGGCCGGGCACGGCCCGCAGGTGTGCCAGACTAGGCACGGCACGCGGGCCGGGCCAGGCACGACACGACATGTGAATGAACATGCATTTTTACCTAAATGCCCTTATAATAGTTATAAAAATTTTAAAAGTTAGGGATATAATTGTCTTTATGGTATAAAATTACCATTTTAGCCCCTTTTAATAATTAAAAATAGGGTATAAATATGTGATTATACACCCAATTCATCCCTTTAAAATTGACCCCCCAACCCTCTCATTTCTTCACACAAGTTTCCAACTATCTTTGGAATAATTTCTCATTCTCTCTTAATACTCTCTTAATCTCTTTTCTAAGTCTTGAGTTACAATTAGTTTCTTAATTGAACTCAAACTTAAGCTTCTTTTTAGCCATCAAGAATTCAATGCTCTCTCGGTCTAGACTAGTCATTTTTTTCTGTGCCTCATGCTCACCACGTGACTAGACGCGGAGAAGATCAAGTAAGTATTAAATTAATTTACTTTTATAATATAATTATCACGTGGTGAGCACGAACACGAGGCATAGAGAAAAATGACAGATAATAGAAGAGTGAAGATAATTATCATTATGTCAAATTCTCAACGTTCAATCGTCCTTACATCTACCTTAAATTTCTTCAATGCTGATCAATGGAGAATCACTATTTTAAGTATTATCGAACGTGTTAGTCAAATTATACGAATTGATGTATTCAGGTTTGAAGAACACTTTATCCACTTATCTGATTATGCAAGACAAGAATTTTTGGCTTCTCCCTCTCCTTCTGAGGTTGAGATTGAGATAGAGGTTGAGGACTTTGAAATAAGTGATAGTGAGGAGGATAGTGATAATATCAACGATGAGCCGGAGCAATATATTGAAACAAACCAAGCACAAGAGTCACTTGAGTTTTTTATTATTGAAGAAGGAGGTAGAGCTGAAAACATGGAGTGCGCAATATGCATAGAGAAGATGGAGCACGGAGCGCAAGTATGCTTAACATAATGTTCGCATATCTTCCATAGTAGCTGCTTGCGTAGTTGGCTACGGGTCAATTGTGTATGCCCATTATGTCGGCAATTGATTTAAGCTTAAATGTATAATTTATGAATATGAAATTTAATCGAGTTGGTTTTAACTTTAGTCATGTGTTGTTAGTATTGTTAATAAATAAATTAGTATTAATTTAATAAAATATATTAAAATGAAAATTATATATGTTTAAAATAAAATAATTAATTAAATATTTTTAAAAAAAATTATGCAAAATATATAATTCTCAATTTTTTATTTTATTAATATTTTATTTATTTTAATGAAGCGGGCCAAAGTCGGCCCGTGGGCCACATTCGGGCCGTGCCAGGCACGGCCCGCTGGGCCGACCATAGCCCGCGGGCCAGTTTCAGCCCGCGTGCCGGAATTGGCCCGTGTGCCGGATCCGGGCCGTGCCAGAAGTTGAACCGTGCCTGGGCCGGCATGCCTAAACATGCCACGGGCCGTGCCGGGCCCAAGTATTTTTCTATCGTGCTGTGCCCGGCATGACACGGTTACAATCGGGCCGTGCCAGGCACGGCCCGCCAGGAGTCGGGCCAAGGAGGGCCCGGGCCTGGCCGGCCCCGGCACGGCCCATGGCCACCTCTATGAGTAGCCGACAAGCTACTTTACTCTTTCACTTAGAGTAAAATAAATAAATAAATAAATAATAATAAATAATAATAAATAATAATAAATAACAAAAAATAATAATAAATAAAAATAATAAATAGATAAAATAAATAATATGATTGCATTTACGTGGCGGCATTGGGCCCTTGGTCTTTCTGCGACATGTTGTCACTTTATTAACCACATAGTGTGCAAAGCCACACGCGAAGCTCGTTTGATTAAAATTTGATAAAATAGCTACATGTGTGGCGTTGATAATTTTGCCATGAATAAATAAAAATTTTTAAAAAAATAAATTTTAAACCATCAAGCCCAAGAAAATGCTAACCTTAATACGCTGCAACGAAGTATTGTTTGGGAGGTGCATACGTCGATGTTTGACATCGGGGCGTAGTTCCTCAATACGACGTTATGGTTGTTAAGGCTAAAGTTAATTAAAATATTCACTAAGTTGTCAAGGCTAGATATTTTTCAAATAAAAAATATCTATTAAGTCGTCAAGGCCAAATATTTTAAATTAAATATCCAATAAGCCGTTAAGGCCGGACATCTTTTAAATTAAAATATCCATTAAGCCGTCAAGGCCGGATATTTTAAATCAAATACCCAATAAGCCGTTAAAGCCGGACATCTTTCCAAATTAAAATATCCAATAAGCCATCAAGGCTGGGTATTTCTAAAACTAAATATCTACTAAGCCGTCAAGGCCGAACATAAATCAAATTCAAATGCTCATAAGCCATCAAGGTCAAGCGCACGTCAAATCAAATGTTCGTAAACCATCAAAGGCCGAACATAAATCAAGTTTAAATGTTCATAAGCCATCAAGGCCGAACACAAATCAAGTTCAAATGTTCATAAGCCGTCAAGGCCGAACATATATCAAATTCAAATGTTCATAAGCCATCAAGGCCGAACATATATCAAATCAAATTCCAATACTCACAAGCTATCGAAGCCGAGTACAAATCAAGTCGTGATGCTCATAAGCCACTAAGGCCGAGCATAAATCAAATTTCAAATACTTACAAGCCAACAAGGCCAAGTACCAAATCAAGTTCAAATCAAGGCCGAGTACCAAATCAAGTTCAAATACTCATAAGCCATCAAGGCTGAGCACAAATCAACATCAAATACTCACAAGCCATCAAGGCCGAGTATCTCAAGTTCAAATACTCACAAGCCATCAAGACCGAATACATATCAAATCTCATATGCTCATAAGCCATCAGGGCCGAGTATTTAAATGCCCACACGTTCTTAGAAAATGAGACATCCACCAATAAGTCTTTCTTTGACTAATGAAGTTTGCTTCAAATTTTAAGTCATTCATGAGCTATGTATTGATATGGAATTTATAAAATATTTTGCCCTTCAACTAATGGAATGTTGTTTACTTATATAGATCTCTTAATCAAATGTGCTCTAATTTTAGGGGTAATTAATAATGAGTGCTTGCGCTCATTGAAAGCCAGAACCCATTAAACAAAAAGCCTTATAATTCATAAGGTGAATTTAATAAAGGTCATATTACATTTTAACATGTGACACTTTTTGACCCCACAAATTCTGGCATGCCCGGTGGGACCTGACTTCTCCTTTTATCTTTGAGATCTATATATTAAATCTTTCTTGCTCTTATGATAGCAATGAAGAATCTCTATTTAGAGGAACACTCGGGCTTTCATCCCTTGAATTGTCAACTATATTTGGAGCAAAGGACATGTGCTTTGGTTCCATGGTTGAGGATCTAATTTTATCCACACTTAGATGCCTACAAATAGACGGGTCATTATTTGCAACCTAACGCAACCTAGCAAATACAAACATAAAAAGTACTTGGATCAAGGAAGAATTCCCTTACTCCAAGATGGGGGCACCTCAGATGGAGGAGTTAATGCCTGAAGGGCTATTATACCATAATTGAGGAGATCAACATGTGGTGGAAACCCTACTCTTTGTGACAAGAAGCAACAAGCAAAGAATTAAAAGAGTTGACTCAAGATATATCATTATTTTGAATGGGGGCAACCAATTAATTGCACTATTTGCTACAAGAATGTTCCTTCCACATTCAAGTTGACAATTTACCAAAAATTATAAGCTCCTAACACGAGCGAAATTCGATCTTATTCGAACGGTGATGAGATCACAAAAATCAATTCCGTTTATGGTTGGCAATTTGCCAAAAATTGTAAGCTCCTAACACGAGCTAAATTCGATCTTATTCGAACGATGATGAGATCACAAATTTCAATTCCGTTGATGGTTGACAATTTACCAAAAATTGTAAGCTCCTAACATGAACGAAATTCGATCTTATTCAAATGGTGATGAGATCACAAATTTTAATTCCGTTTATGGCTGGCAATTGGCCAAAAATTGTGGGGTCCTAAGACGAGTGAAAATTCGATCTTATTTTAATGATGACGAGATCAAAAATTTCAATTCCGTTTATGGTTAACAATTTGCCAAAAATTGTAAGCTCCTAACACGAGCGGAATTCGATCAAGACATCAAGTCCGTTTATAGCTAGCAATTTGCCAAAAACTGTAAGCTCCTAATATGAGCGAAATCAATCTTGGCCAAACATCAACAAGGATCGAGACGTCAATAAGCTCCTCACATTAAAAAAAAAAACTACCCTGCGATATAACAAAATATCATTTGGGAGATGCGTACGTCGATGCTAGTCATCGGGGCGTAGCTCCTCGATATAACGTTATACTTGCAACACCATAGTAGGGGAATATTCAAAAATATATATCAAAATTCCAAATATTCACAAGCCATTAAGGCAGAATATTTGTGAAATTCAAAATTTAAATATTCATAAGCCATTGAGACAAAATATTTGCGAAATTCAAAGTCTAAATATTTGCAAGCCATTGAGGCTGAATATTTTCAAGGCTTGATTCTCTTTCCAAGGCTAGCACCAAGCGTGGAAGGGAGCAACGTTGAGAAGGTCAATGCTTGGATACTTGTAGAGGGCGAGCACTTGAGCGCCTTCAACATGGCTTCAACAACTAGACAAGCAAAAGAGGTACATCTTTAACACATCCTTGTGTTTTCTCTCTCGCATGGATCCTTGGGAAAGGAATGTGTTTCGGGTGTAATGCTTCTTCCGCTGCGTCCTGGGACTGCAAAAATTTTAAATTACACCCAGCATTCCCCAACAGTGGTATCAGAGCTACTTGAGAGATACACAAGGTGTACTTTTGCTTGTGTGAAAAAAAAAATTTTGGAAAATTTTTCTTTCATCCATGCGCGTTTCACATAGAAAGCGTTTTCATCCAAACTTCTCTTTTCAATTTTATAGCCAAAATTTTGGATTGTGTTTATGATTGATTTAAGACCAAAGTCGCACGTAGTTTTGTCAAGTAGGATGGGCATTGTGTCTTCGGACTGGCCGGGTCTCTTGATCTGACAAAACTGCCAACTGATAGGGTCTTGAAATCATCATGATACTTGATCTAAATTTTGGCATAAATTTGGTTAAGAGAGTGTCTTGGATGATGTTGGCGCATAGGGGATTAAAATTTGAACTTTCACGATTTTCAAATTTTACATGCGCCACTTGTTTGGGTAGATATGGTCATAGTGAGTACCCTCCAATGTTGTGATGTGGAAGCATGTTTCCACTTGCGATGAATGCTTGTAAAATTCTCCCACCGGCATGTGGTTCTCTCCCTATCTTAATGTAAATTTTTTCATCTTGTTTTAGAATAGATGTAGAATTATTTTCATAAGATACGTTAAGGCTTCATCAAGACAACAAGGTGTCTTCTTCAACTGAAGTCTAAGTGGCGCCAGCTTTGGAAGCATGTTGATGAGACTTGAAATAGAAGGAAGGATTCTAGCTTTCGGCTTCTGGCATGGGCTAATCTGCTTAAGGGACACGTAACCCTTGGATGCATGATGGCATAGCACATGGCTCGTGATATGTTGTATGTATGAAAAGGGCTATGACCATATCGACCATAATAGCATGCCTATGATGACTTATTATTCTGTCCTTAGCATGCCTGTGATGTTTTTCCTTTTGTTGCCACAACCATAGGAAAACTGCATGCTAGAAAAGAATAAAACAAACTTGCAAAAACTCTCTTTGAAATATCAAGTCGATAGCCTTCTGAGGTGTAGCCCTTGTCAAGCCATCGATCGATGGACTGTGAATTGTTTCTCACTCTCGTGAGACACACCCATCTATCTTTGGAAGACGCGTGGTGACAATATGCATCTTAGTCTACCACAAGTGTAGACGTGCCCTCGCGAGGTGCAGGTTGGCCCTGGGCATAACAATCAGGTCAGACTTGACTAGTTTTCATATGTCACTAACACTAGAGGAAGCCGTTGAGAGGATAGGATTCTGTGTTGTATCCAGCCCTCGCTGGACACAGGGCGCCTAGTCTGTCTTAACTAAGAGGAGTTGTGCGCGGCACAATTTGCTAGAATGCCTACCTAAGGAAGCATGGGATCACTCTGTGCACCCCAACTCACCCTTGTGAGTCGCGGAGACCTCATGTGAAATTAGGATCCTACTCATTTATTTCCAAGTTGAGGTTTTGAGAGTTATCAACTTGTAAGGAAATAGTGGGAGCATAGCATTTAATTTAAAGTCCTTGTTAAATGCTTTATCATAGTACTTATTTTACTTATTTGCTTATTGTAGATGATGGCATCTCCTAACCTTAGATTGAAACTTTATAAAAATAAACTGGATGGGACAAATTGGACAAAGTGGTTCAGAATTTTGTCCAAGATACTAGAATGAGAGAATAAGGTGCATCTTCTTGAAAGACCTCCATCCTAGCCCAGTGTTTACTTTACTACAGGGTGGGAGTGGAATGTCTACCTTGAACATTGTGAAGATAATTAGTACACTGCTCTTGTCTTAGAGTGCATGACCCCTGAGGTCTAGGTTGAGTGTGATGAGATGGGGATTTATGATCTTATCAAACATCTCAAAGGTCTCTTCACACCATGCTCTATAGACAGTGATCAGGAGAGTTCTGTTGGATCTTCAGAATGGTTGCCTATATCCAGAAATAACCGTAATTCTGGTTCTTTGAAGCAAAAACTTCTGAAGAAAGGGAATATATGGACATTTCAGGACGGATTAAGGCCCAAGAAGAGCATGGCACAAAAGAAGAGATGTAATTCATCTGCTTTAGGTATTGTGTTACCGAGATCTTTATGTCTACTTCTTATCCATGGGTACTGGGTACCGCATGTAGAGCTTACATATGTTCTTCATACACAGGGGCTCAAAAAGAAGTAGGACAATGAGGCTTGGTGGGATCGACTTCCGGGTCAGGGACGGAGCATTGGATGCTGCTGTTGATATCATCTCACTGCCTTCAAGACTTCCACTAGAACTTTGCTATCATGTATCAGCTTTTTTATTTTGAACATCATATCCATTCCTTTGGAAAGGATTTCAGTTTGAAATAATAAATGATATTTTTCTGAGATGTTCTATTAAGTGATACAGTTGATAATGGCTTGTAGTTCTATATGTAACACTGAAAAGATCAAATCCAGTGATTAAATCAACACCCTCTCAAAGCATTGTCTCTTGGGCATAGAACAATGCTCACATCCATAAGTCCTTGGACTATTAGGATCATTATCCTTCAAGGATTAGGATACATGTGAGTCTTGTTTAAAAAGACAAGGTGACAAATTCTGCCTTCACCTCAAAGGGTGGAAGGGGCAATGGCTTGTTGGATCTATTACACAGCAATGTGTGTGGACCCAAGGAAACAAGCATCAAAGGGTGTTGTATACTTCATTAGGTGTGGACATAACTTATCCAACCTAAGAACTTTGGAGAAATCCAAGAAGTTCATAAATGAAGTATTGAATCAAATTGGAGGATCTATTAAAGCACTTTGATTGGATCAAGGTGATAAATGGAGAATTTGATGACTGTCCTAAGGAGTGTGGGTGTTATCTCACAGCTTACCAGGAACACCAAAACTGTGTGGTGAATTTCAAAGAATGAAATAGGAACACATTGGATGTGGTTCCATCTTTGAATAGTCATGCAAATTTACTATTTTTGACCATGCAAACAGATGTACTGTCACTCCATTAGAAATTGTGTCTAGAATAGCTTTTGAATTGTAAACTGCAAATATCCCATTTCATTTAAGGATTTGGGATGAAATATGCAGTGATTTCAAAAGTATGTGGGGCACTGTAGAGTGCTGTTTCTATCCCAGTGAGAACAAATAATTTGTTGCTCAAACTGCTGTCTTTCTTAAGGAGATATTTCTTTTGAAAGAAGCTAGTGGGAGTAGACTTGATTAGGACAATGTCCAAAATCAACCACAATACAAATAGACACAAATGGAGAGTAGAATCTCACATATAGGTTGAAAGTCAACCTAAGGTTCAAGTAACACAGGAACCTCATAAGTCTGGATGGATTTGAAATGCTGTCACGTGTTGTGGGCATGACAAATTTTTCATCAAGGATGAACCTGAGACTTATGAAGAAATGGAAGCGATCGGTGGACTAGATTCCAAGAAATGGCTAAGCTCCATGAGAACCGTAATGGACTCCATGTCTACTAATGAAGTATGGGACTTGGTTGAGCCACCAAAGGGGTAACACCCATGGGGCTGTAAATAGATCTTCGAGGAAGATAGACATGGAAGGTAACAGTGTTACCTATAATGGCAAGCTAGTGAATGAAATTTCAGACAAGTCCACTGGGTGGATAGTGATGATATTTTACCAATAGCTGTGTTTGAGTCCATTAGGTATCTACTTGTTATAATTGCATTTTCTGTTATGGCATGTTGTTATGTGAAACTGCTTTTCTTGATGGACGTCTGGAAGACAATGTCCATATGGAAATAGCTAAAAGGTTTTTGATATCAAGGCCATAAAGATGTGCATGAGCTTATGCAAGCATCTCGAAAGGAGCTTGTGATTACAAGAAGATTAGTGGGAGCACCATAATAATTCTTGTTCTATATGATTCACGATATTCTCCTCACATGAAATGACATCCCAGCTCTTCACGGGGTGAAGTCAAGGTTTGGAAAGTATTTCGAGAAGAATGATCTAGGGAATGCAGCCTATATCCTAGGCATAGGAATCTATAGGGATTCAAGAAAGTCATTGCCCTTTCATCAATCTACGTTCATCCAAGAGCTTCTGGAGAGGTTCATATTGGATGATTCCAAAAGCTGATACCTTCCAAAAAGACATGGTCTGACTCTCTAAGAGATGCTATATAGCTAGACTCAGAGATGCTATGTCTTATGACACAACTAGAGAGAAGTAACATGGATCTATAATCCTAGTACATTGGGTATAGGATAGATCATGTTTTGTGTAATATACACAAGACCATTTGTGGCTAATGCTTGGAGCATAGCCAGTAAGTTTCAATCAGATCCTAGTGTTCGACACTAGATAGTTGTGAAAGCAATCCTTAAATACTTTGGAAGTACGGAGGATTGAGTTCTAGTCTATGATAGACAGGAAGAACTTTGTGTACAAGGGTACACTAATGCTTCGTTCCAGTCTAATGACTATTGTTCACAGCCAGGATTTGCGTTTTGCCTTGTTGAGGTGTTATATGTTGAAAGAGCTTTATACAAACCATAGTGGAAAATTCTACAATTAAGGCTGAGTACATTGCAGCTTCTTGTGGCACCCAAGGAAGCAGCTTCATTCACTTGAACTTGATTTAGTTCCTGATACTTGATGGTCTAGTATAATTCTTACTTGGGCCATAGCGTAAGAGAAGGAACTTAGCACTCAAGTATGTACTACAGCAATATCATGTGATCTTGGAGATCATGGATAGAGATGATGTTCAAATTTGTAAAATAAACACAGATAGCAATCTGGGATACCCACTGACATAGCCTCTGGCGCAGCGGAAGCTAAATAGGTCATACTAGAGACATGGGACTGACTGACATCAGTTACCCTTAGTCTTAGTGCAAGTGGGAGATTGTTAGTGTATATGCCCTGCAGACCAATGTATGGACATGGTCTGGTATAATTTGAATGTAATTTGATAAAATTAATAGAGGCATGGTCTTTATTATGCAGATTGCTCTACCTGCGTTGAAGTATTGAATTGCATATATAATGTCCCAGGAGTTTGGATCAGATCCATTCTCATTAGTCATCCCCAGTCAAAGTGCCTTAGCTGATATGGGACAGCTTTGGTGCATGTGAGACTGGTGTATGGGCTGGTTAGGTGCGGGGCATAGTAACGCAGACATACAGGTTCATTGGATGTACCGGAGTGACCCACCATGAGGATTGACTTGTCTAGTCAACAAGTCAATCTCAGATGCAAGAGGTTTGCATTGATCCTTAGACTTGAGGTATTCATGTCTATATGTGATTATGGATATGTTTTGATACCGTCTTTCATCTCTCCATAAATGGATGATCAAAATGACAGTCATTGGGCATATCATAAATCATGTAGAGATATGAATGACCAATAGTAGGATTTGCCCCTTCCTTTATGGGAAGCATGATATCCACTATGGGGCGCCCCACCTCATTGGTGCATGACAGGAATGTGTGGCCACACTAGATGAGTCATGACCAATACATTGGATTGATATACTTGAGACTAATCCAATGGCAGGATATCAGTTTAGGCAAAGGGATCTACAATGCATGAGAATCCTCATTGCTTGTTAGGGAGTTGTTGCCATATGACTTAAGTCCTATGACATGGGTAGTAGTGATGTGTTGCTAGATACCTCTCACTACTTATGATGTTTTATCATCATTGCCATCGTCATATGGATTCTACGGGGTCACACGCAATGGACTCTTGACGTTGCATTAAATCAAAAGCCTTATGATCAAGTTATTGGATAACTTGGATCAATTTGGAAGATTTCATCAGCGCCAATGGGATGAGTTGGAAGAAAGTTATTGGAGCCAAACTTCATTTTTGGCAGGTTGATCCGAAATTAACCTAGATTGTTCATATTTGGATTAGGGTTGCATTGGATTGGATCCAATTGCTTAATCAACCCATGCAATGAAGTTTGGGCTTGCTCATTATCCAATGAGGCGCAATAACTAGTTGTCATGAGAAGAAAATTGGCTAAAAGGGTTTAATGGGAAGAAAACTTCTCCCCTAGGCGCCTATGGGCATAATGGGGAAAAGTGGCGCAATTTGCTTCTTAAGGAAGCTTTAGGCGCCTTGCCCCACTACCTTTGATGGTATGCTTGCCTCTATGGCAAGTCTTGGGACTGATATGGCTTGAGAGCTTCTACAGAAACTCTTGGGGCGCATATGGCTAAGTGGGAGAGGTTTATGGAAAAGTCTTGGAGACTTTCCTTACCTCAAACCCCTAATTTCTCCATATCCATAACCCTAGCCGAATTTCTCTGGAAGAAGTTGCGGCCTCCCTCTCTTATCTCACCACCTCTTGCATCTATAAAATAGATGCATGTGTGTGCCTCCTTTAGACATATTATTGCCGCAAGCAAACAAGAAGGAGGGAGAGTGCAAGGCATTGGCACAAGTCTTCTTCTTCCACCTTGAAGTCGCAAGCACCTTCCTCTTCTTCTCTCTTTGGCGCAAGAAGGAGCATTGTTTGGCGCCTTCATCTTCTTCCATAAGGCTGCAAGTCTTCTTCCTAATCTCCCCTTGGCGAAAGAGGAATAAGGGCTTGGCAGCATCATCATCCTTCTCCTCTCAACTTGGCGCAACATCTCTTGAAGGTGGCGCAAATGAAGTGAAGGATCTCAAGGCTTCATTCTCTTTCCGAGGCTAGCACCAAGCGTGGAAGGGAGCAACGTTGAGAAGATTGACACGTGGATACTTGTAGAGGGCGAGCACTTGAGCACCTTCAACATGGCTTCAACAACTAGACAAACAAAAGAGGTACATCTCTAACACATCCTTGTGTTTTCTCTCTCACATGGATCCTTGGGAAAGGAATGTGTTTTGTGTGTAATGCTTCTTCCGCTGCGTCCTGGGACTACAAAAATTTTAAATTACACCCGACATTCCCTAACAGACACTTGTTGTTCCAATAGAGCATATAGATGTTCTTTAGGGAATGAATTATTGATTTCCATCTCTTCTTCAGGGTTCTTTTTAGCATCTCGTTCTAATCTGGAAAGATGGTCAGCCACAAGGTTCTCACTCCCCTTCTTGTCTCTAATCTCAACATCAAATTCTTGTAAAAGAAGAAACCATCGAATAAGTCTTGGCTTGGCATCTTTTTTGTTAACTAGATACTTGATGGCTGCATGATTAGTAAAAACAATTACTTTCGAATTAACTAAATATAAATGAAACTTATCGAAAGCAAAAACTATTGCAGGTAGCTCTTTTTTTGTGGTTGCATAATTCATCTGTGCATCATCAAGTGTTCTACTAGTGCAGTATATAACATGCAGCTTTTTTTCCTTCCTTTGCCCCAAAACCACCCCCACGGCCTGGTCACTAGCATCACACATGAGTTCAAAAGGTAGGGACCAGTCTAGAGGTTAGATCACAGCTGCAGTAATCAAAGCTTCTTTGAGTTTTACAAAAGCATCCTCACATTCTCTATCAAAATAAAAAATTGAATCCTTAGCAAGAAGATTAGTTAAAGGATGAGCTATTTTAGAAAAGTCTTTGATGAATCTTCTATAAAAATTGGCATGGCCCAAAAAACTACGAATTCCCTTCACTGTTGTAGGCGGCTTCAAATTTTCAATGACTTCAACCTTTACTTTATCTACCTCGATTCCACATTCAGAGACTAAGTGCCTAAGGACTATACCTTCCCGGACCATGAAGTGGCACTTCTTCTAGTTCAACACCAGGTTCACTTCTTCACATCTCTGCAAAACTTTAGAAAGGTTAGATAAGCAATGGTTAAAGGAAGAACCATACATATAAAAGTCATCCATGAATATGTCCATAAAGTCTTCATTATAATCAGCAAATATTGCCATCATCGCTCGTTGAAAGGTCGCAGGGGCATTGCAAAGTCCAAATGGCATCCTCATGTATGCATAAGTACCATAAGGGCAAGTAAAAGTTATTTTCTCCTGATCGTCCAGATGGATAGGAATTTGGAAGAAACCTGAAAAGTCATCCAAGAAACAAAAGTAAGAATTATGAGCAAGTCTATCTAACATCTGTTCTATGAATGGCAAAGGAAAGTTATCTTTTCTGGTAGCAGAGTTCAACTTCTTGTAATCAATACACATTCTCCAGCCTGTTACTGTTCGTGTGGGTATCAACTCATCTGAATCATTCTTAATTATAGTAATACCTCCCTTCTTTGGTACAACATGTACCAGGCTCACCCAAGAACTATCCGACATGGGGTATATGACTCATATATCCAAAAGTTTGAGCACCTCCTTCTTCACAACATCTTTCATATAGGGGTTAAGTCGGCGTTGAAATTCCACAGAAGGCTTGCTATTTTCTTCTAACAAAATCCTGTGCATGCAAATAGAGAGGTTAATTGCCTTAATGTCATCAAGTGAATAGCTAATTGCCTTCTTGTGAAGACGGAGTTCACCAAGGAGTAGTTTGGTTTGCTCTTTGTTCAATTCGGCACCAACTATTACCCAATATATAGAATTGTCACCTAGGAATTCATATCTCAATGTGATAGGTAGACTTTTGAATTCAGGTTCCTTCTGCCCTTCCTCTTCCTAGTTAACTTCGGGTGTTGCATCCATGATTGGGTCAGAATCAAGAAGTGCAATGTACCCTTTGGTTCTCCCCTCAATGTCTTGTTCTTCGGCATTGATCAAGGTCAACTCTAGCGGATCCACCTCTCTACTTCTGCACAGCTTTCTCTAAGATGTCTACACTGTAGCAAGTACCTGCAAGAGAGGGTTTTTTCAAAGAGTTAGACAAATCAAACTGAACAATGTTGTCACCGATGTTCAAATCCAGTTTTTTGTTTTTGACATTGATAACAGCACCAGCGGTAGCAAGAAAAGGTATCCCTAGAATGATAGGGAGTCTGTCATCTTCATCAATTTCTAAAACAACAAAATCAGTAGGAACAAAATAATCTCCAACTTTTATTGGCACGTCCTCCAAGATACCAACGGGATAGCGAACTAATATGTCTACCAGCTATAGAGAAATATTAGTACCCTTCAAATCTCCCAAATCCAGCCTTTTACATAAAGATAAGGGCATAAGACGGACACTTGCTCCCAAATCGCATAAGGCTTGCTAGAAGGTCATCTCCCCAATCTGGCAAGGTATAGAGAAACTACTTGGATCTTTGAGTTTCCGAGGGAGTTTGTTTTGTATGATCGTGCTATACTCCTCAGTAAGTGTAACTATCCCTTGTTCTTCCAGCTTCCTCTTATTAGACAAGATGTCCTTCAGAATTTGGCATAGGTGGGCATCTGCGAAGGGCATCAACAAAAGGTATTTTAATATAAAGTTTTTTAAGAACTTCTAAAAACTTACCGAATTGTTTGTCTAATTTGGATTTGACAAGTCTTTGTGGGAAAGGGATTGAGGGTTTATAAGCAGGAGGCACCACATAAGGCTGTTCTTCCTCAATCTGCACATGTGTTACTGGTGTTGTCTCACGGTTCAGATCTCTTGTGTTAGGTGTTGCTTCTTCTCTTCTGTCATTTGTTGGCATCTTGGGATCTTCAAGTTGTTTGCCACTCTGAGTGGAGATTGTATTGCAGTGCTCCCTCGTGTTAACTTCAGGTTGTGATGGAAGTTTCCCCACTTCTCTAGAGGATGAGCTAGCTTGTTGGTCTAGTTGATTCTCTAACATCTTATTATGAGTTTTCAAGGAATCCATTCTTGTCATCCTGAGTTTCATCATATCAATTAATCCTTCAATTTGCTTACTCAGTTGAGAATCCATATTTGGCTTCGGTGGTGGATTATAATTTTTGGCTTGAAATCCTGGCGACTGTCTGCAATTTCCCTGTGGAGACCGTCTGAAGTTTCCTTGTGGAGGTTGACCTCGTGGTGGTGCTTGCCTTGGTTGCACTGGTTGTGTAGTTTGGTATGAGAAGTTTGGGTGGTTTTGCCATCCTGGATTGTAAATGTTGGAATATGGGTTATTCATGGGATTCAATTTTCCAATTGCATTGATATATTTAGGATGACTTTGACTCAATTGCCCATCTCCTAACTGGCATTCTGTACCTACATGGCCTGCAACTCCACACACCTCACAAGATAAAGAATTAGCATCTATAGAATTTACAGACCAAGAATCAATCTTCCTAGTTAAAGTATCCACCTTCGCAACAAGAGTAGTTAAAGTATCAAGTTCGAGTTTACCTGACTACTTAGAAGGTGTACCTTATTCTGAAGACCATTGATGGTGATTCATAGTCATGTATGTTGGGAAACCCAAAGGATATTTTACAATTTTCACAGAGAATACATGCACAGTAGAATAATATCCCCGAAATAGGCCGGTCCCAAAAACCTAGTGAAGATCGTCTTGCGAGGGGGTCGACACGATGAGATAGAAAATACCTTAGGAGCAAGATGAGGCCGATGTCAAGATAGGCGCCCAAGTGTTCGGCCTCTGTAGTCTCACACACACGGATGCCTCGAGTTCTCTTCTTCCTTGCCCGGTGCTAGTCTCGGGAAGAGGATCCAAGCCTTTGTTCACCCTCTTCTATCCTTGCGCCACCTTCTTGGATGATGCCCCAATGAAAGAGGAGAAGGAGGAGATGCTGCCAATACTTCCAACTCCTTGTGCCAAGAAGAGATGGAGAAGAAAGTTTGCGGCTAGAAGAAGGAAGAAGGATGCACCACTCTTGATATTATCACACTAAGGCTCACGCATGCATGCTAATATATATATGCAAGGGAGGGGTGGCAACACAAAGGGTGGAGGCGCAAATAGCATGAAGGTTGCGGCTAGGGTTAGGGTTTGGAGCAATTAGGGTTTAGGTTTTAGAAACTTACCAAGAGATTTCCATAAACCCCTTGCAATCGCCCAAGACATACCAAAGAAGTCTATCATGTCTTAGATGCATAAAACCTTGCCATAGATGCAAGGTTTCCATCCTAGCATAGAGGGGGAGGCGCCAATTCCTTCCAAAGGAAGCAACATGCGCCCACTCCTCCCCATTATGCCCTTAGGCGCCAATGGGAGGAGACTTCTCCCCATTATACCCTTTTAGCCAATTCTCTCTTCATGATAACTAGTTATTGGGCCTTATTGGGTAATGAGCTAACCCAAACTTTATTGCATGGGTTGATTAAGCAATTGGATCCAATCCAATGCAACCCTAATCCAAATATGACCATTCTTAGTCAATTTTGGGCCAACCTGGCAAAAATGAAGCCCATTGGCGCTGATGAAATCTCTCAAATAAAACTGAGTTATCCAATAACTTGATCATAAGGCTTCCCGATCAATACGAGAACTCGAGTATTAAGGTGTGCGACCCTGTAGGTTCCTCAGACATTGGCAGTGCTAACCTAAGGTCATCAAAAGCAGTGAGTGGCACCTAGCAGTGCATTGCTGCTACCCAAGTCATCGGGATGGATATCGACATCGACATCCCCATCATCTCAACTAGGTACAGATATATCATAGTCGCTTTGCCAAACTGATATCCGATTAGACAAGTGTGTCATCACTTGTTTTCACCTAATCACATGGTCATGACTAAATCAGGTTGTTACTTGGGTACGGCCATACACTTTCAGTCATAGAACCATAGAGGAGCTCCATGGATATCAAGCTTCCCTCAGGAAGGGGCAAATCCTCTGTCTGTACATTGACCTTCTCATATGGGTCATGACATACTCAATGACAACCGTTATTACCTCTCAACTATGGCGAGGTATTAGGTGTTGGGGTATGCCCTTAAGGCTAATGTTTGAGGCATTGGGATTGTATCAGTATCATGTATAAACTTTATGTTTATAAAGGCAATGGTTGTTATTCAGGTTGTTACATTATCTGCTGCAATATGTATACTTTTGAATAATGTCTCAATGCTGTTCAGCTTGGCTGACATGCAGTATTGTCCTTAGTCGAGATATCTTGGTGAACATGAGACAGCCTTGATATGATTGAGACTAATATGTGTTCTAATCTTATAGGATGCTTTGAGCATGGAATAAGATGTAGACTCATGGGTACATTGGATGTACTGGACAGACCCTACATAGGATGTTCAATTGCTTGTCACAATGTGAATAATCCTTATATGCAAACAAGTGGCATATTTCCTCTGACTTGAGATCACTTGTGTTTCTAAATGATGATTGGCATTGTTTTGAGGTAGTTCAATATCATTTGCAACATAATGGTTATAGTCTATCTTGGATAATGAGCATGAGTCATGTTAGGGCACTAGTGATAGATATAGGATTGCCGTCTCCTAGTTTGGAGTGTGATGTTCTAATGGGGCCCCCCTGGATGAGATGATATGGCCATACCCAGATGACTATGTTCATCTGATCTAATCATTCTCATCATATTGGATTTACAGGCTTGACACACTTGTCCAATAAGAACATCCAGTGGCAAAGGAAACATATATGTCAAGTGACTATGTTCATCTGATTCTAATCATTCTCCTAGTTTGGAGTGTGATGTTCTAGAGTTCGACTCTAGGACAGGCGCATTTACCTGGTGGGCGCACCTGAGTTGCAGTGGGGCCGTGTTGTACCCACTAAGTGGGCACGCCCATCTATCTTCAGACGGTGTGTCCAGGGAGTAGGTCGGGTCAGCTTGACCATGTAGGCTACATATGTGGCGCATATGGTAGCTATATGGAGGCAGCCATCTGCGGGATCAGAGACTGTGTTGTACCAACTCAGTTGGCACAGTCTGCTGGATTGCCCGGATGAAGGGGAATCGCACGGGTTGGCGATTGGCAGGGATTGCCTACCAGAGACTAGTGCTTGTACTCTCTGTGCATCTTATCTCGCCTGAGCGGGACGCGGAGACCAAGTATGAAATCTGGATCCCATCTCACTAAAAGACTTTTACTCTTTCGGACTGTTTTACTGGATTTTTCAGTCAGATAAAATAGTGAGAAAAGAATCTTTCTTAAAGTCCTGGATTGATTCTAAACATTGATACTGACCTTGCTGTTCTTGCATTGTTGTAGATTCCTGCAGCAACGAACACCACGAATTTCAATGTGCGATCCCTACTGGAAAGGGAGAAGTTTGCGGGGCCAAACTTCTCAGACTGGTACGGACACCTTAAGATTGTTCTTAAGGCTGAGAGGAAACTGTATGTCCTCGAGACGGCTATACCGCCTCAACCCGCTCCGAACGCCGCAAGGGCGGTTCGGGATGCTTATGAGAAGCATGTCAATGATAGCATTGATGTCACTTGCCTGATGCTTGCGTCTATGACGCCAGAGCTTCAGCGTCAGCATGAGTACTTATCTGCTATAGAAATTATAGCAAACCTCAAGATGCTGTATGCTGCACAGGCTAGGACTGAACGCTACAATTTGACTAAGCTTTTCTTTCAGAGCAAACTGGCTGAAGGGAGTCCAGTGGGAGCTCACGTACTCAAGATGATTGGGTACAAGGAGGCTCTAGAGAAACTGGGACATACCATCAATCAGGAGCTTGCTGTAGACATTATCCTGCAGTCTCTTCCGGCATCTTTCGATCCGTTCATCATTAATTTTAATATGAACAAGATCGACTGTACCCCGGCAGAGTTGCTGAATATGCTCTTGACTACAGAGTTGACTCTAAAGGGAAAGCCTTCATCCTCTGTCTTGCTAATTCCTTCAAGGAACAAGAAGAAGGGGAAGAAGGGCAAAGCCCCTGTTAAGAGCTACAGCAAGGCTCTGAAACAAAAGGTTAAGCGGTCGAAGGAATACAGATGTTTCCATTATGGCCAGCTCGGTCACTGGAAAAAGGACTGTAAAGCGCTCCAAGGAGACAAGAAGGGAAGCAATCCTTTCGCTTCTAGCTCAGGTATTTTTGTGACTGAAGTCATGATATCTTCTTCTTCTATTTCATGGGTGTTGGACACTGCATGTGGAGTTCACATTTGTTCAAATGTACAGGAACTCAAGAGAAGAAGACAGGTGGGACAGCATGAGGTGGACCTACGAGTAGGAAACGGGGCACGGGTTGCTGCTGTTGCTGTAGGCGTTTATTACATCTCTTTACCATCTGGACTTGTATTGGAACTGGACAATTGTTATTTTGTACCAAGCATAACGAAAAATATTATCTCTATTCCTGCTCTTGTCAGGAAAGGGTTTTCATTTGAATGCAATATTTCAAAGTGTATTATTTCTTTTGATAATATTGTTTATGCTACTGGGTCGATTAACAATGGGTTATTCATGTTGGACATGGAATGTTCTATACAACAAATTGATAACAAGAAAGCCAAGTATGCTGATAACAGCACCTTGCTATGGCATAGTCGTTTAGGCCATATTAACAAGAAGCGCATTAAGCGGTTGCATGATCATGGACTGCTGGGATCATTCTCCTGTGAGGAGCTTGATACATGCAAAGCTTGTTTAATGGGTAAAATGACGAAAGCTCCTTTTTCTAATAAAGGTCAAAGGGCTTCAGGTTTACTTGACCTCATTCACAGTGATGTGTGTGGGCCATTTAGTAAACATGCCAGAGGTGGCTATTCGTACTTCATTACCTTTACTGATGATTTCAGTAGGTATGGTTATGTCTATCTAATGAGACATAAAAGTGAATCTTTTGACAAGTTCAAAGAGTTCAAAAATGAAGTACAGAATCAGCTAGGCCGAAATATCAAGGCACTTCGTTCAGATCGAGGTGGAGAATACTTGAGTCGAGAGTTTACTGACTATCTGAAGGAGTGTGGGATTATCTCACAGCTCACTCCGCCAGGAACACCGCAATGGAATGGTGTGTCCGAGAGGAGAAATAGAACCTTACTTGATATGGTTCGTTCTATGATGAGTCAGGCTACTCTACCTTACTCCTTTTGGGGATTTGCACTGGAAACAGCTGCAAAGGTACTAAACCGAGTGCCATCCAAGGCAGTTTCAAAAACTCCATATGAGTTATGGTATGGGAAACAGCCGAGCTTGACATTTATTAAGATCTGGGGTAGCGAGGCTTATGTCAAAAAGCTCGCCTCTGGGAAACTGGAGAGCAGATCTGACAAATGTATCTTTGTCGGTTACCCTAAGGAAACTAAGGGTTATTATTTCTACGATCCCAAAGAGAACAAAGTATTTGTTGCTCGGACGGCTATTTTTCTTGAGAAGGAATTACTTCTGCAAGAAGCCAGTGGGAGAGAAATAAAGCTGGATGAGAATCCAGAAGAAGGACAAAGTAGTCAAGCACAGTTGGATGAGCCTGAGCCAGTAGATCAGGTTACTGAACCACCTGAGGCTCAGATATCACGGGAACCGCGAAGATCGGGAAGGATCCGTCGACAGCCTGAGCGCTATGACGGAGTCTACATCATAAATGATGAACCCCTCACTTATGCGGATGCGGTCAGTGGACCGGAATCAGCGAGATGGCTTGAAGCTATGCGAGCCGAGATGGACTCCATGTCAGATAACCAAGTCTGGGATTTGGTTGATCCGCCTCCGGGAGTAATCCCTATAGGTAGTAAATGGATCTTCAAAAAGAAGATTGACATGGATGGTAACGTGGTTACCTATAAAGGCAGGCTAGTTGCGAAAGGTTTCAAACAAATCTACGGGATAGATTATGATGAAACTTTCTCGCCTGTAGCTATGTTCAAGTCTATTCGGATTATTCTTGTGATAGCAGCATATTATGATTATGAGATTTGGCAAATGGATGTGAAGACCGCTTTCCTTAATGGAAAACTAGACGAGGATGTGTATATGACACAACCTGAAGGTTTCATTAATCCATCAGATCGTCATAAAATATGCAAGTTAAAGAAGTCCATTTATGGACTTAAGCAAGCATCAAGAAGCTGGAATATTCGTTTTGATGAATCAATCTGTGAGTTTGGTTTCATCAAGAATGAAGATGACCCGTGTGTATATAAGAGGTTTAGTGGGAGCGTGATTACTTTCCTAGTCCTCTACGTCGATGATATCTTAATCATTGGAAACGATATTCCTGAACTACATGCAGTCAAAGCATGGTTAAGAAAATGTTTCCAGATGAAAGATTTAGGAGAAGCAGCCTATGTATTAGGTGTGAAGATCTACAGAGATAGATCTAAGAGGCTTCTCGGGCTGTGCCAGAGTACTTACATCGATAAAGTCCTGGAGAGATTTCATTTAGAAAATTCTAAAAGAGGATATCTTCCAGTCAGACATGGTCTGAATCTTTCAAAGAGTCAGTGCCCACAAACACAGACTGAGAAAGATGAAATGGACAATACGCCTTATGCTTCGGCTATTGGGTCCATTATGTATGCGATGTTGTGTACTCGCCCAGACGTCGCTTACGGGTTAAGCGTGACCAGTCGTTTCCAAAGTAATCCAGGTCAGGCGCACTGGATTGCGGTCAAGAACATTTTGAAATATCTTCGGAGGACCAAAGATATGTTCTTGATATATGGAGGTCAGGAAGAACTCAGTATTGAAGGATATACTGACGCTTCGTTCCAATCTGACCAGGATGATTTCCGATCGCAATCAGGCTACGTTTTTAGCCTGAATGGAGGTGCAGTGGTGTGGAAAAGTTTCAAACAATCTATAGTTGCTGATTCCACAACAGAAGCCGAGTATGTTGCAGCCTCGGAAGCATCTAAGGAGGCAGTGTGGATTCGTAAGTTCGTTCAGGAACTTGGTGTTGTTCCTTCGAGTGCAGATCCATTGGTTATCTTCTGTGATAACACTGGAGCAATAGCACAAGCAAAGGAACCACGGTCACACCAGAAGTCCAAGCACATACAGAGAAGGTTTCACTTGATCCGGGAGATCATTGATTGTGGTGAGATCAAAGTCTGCAAGGTTCATACAGACGACAATCTGGCTGACCCGCTTACAAAGCCTCTGGCGCAGCAGAAGCATGAGAAGCACTGTAATAATATGGGTTTGAGATTTCTCAACCATTAGATTAAGTGCAAGTGGGAGATTGTTGGGGTATGCCCTTAAGGCTAATGTTTGAGGCCTTGGGATTGTATCAGTATCATGTATAAACTTTATGTTTATAAAGGCAATGGTTGTTATTCAGGTTGTTACATTATCTGCTGCAATATGTATACTTCTGAATAATGTCTCAATGCTGTTCAGCTTGGCTGACATGCAGTATTGTCCTTAGTCGAGATATCTTGGTGAACATGAGACAGCCTTGATATGATTGAGACTAATATATGTTCTAATCTTATAGGATGCTTTGAGCATGGAATAAGATGTAGACTCATGGGTACATTGGATGTACTGGACAGACCCTACATAGGATGTTCAATTGCTTGTCACGATGTGAATAATCCTTATATGCAAACAAGTGGCATATTTCCTCTGACTTGAGATCACTTGTGTTTCTAAATGATGATTGGCATTGTTTTGAGGTAGTTCAATATCATTTGCAACATAATGGTTATAGTCTATCTTGGATAATGAGCATGAGTCATGTTAGGGCACTAGTGATAGATATAGGATTGCCGTCTCCTAGTTTGGAGTGTGATGTTCTAATGGGGCCCCCCTGGATGAGATGATTGAGAAAGTGTATGGCCATACCCAGATGACTATGTTCCTCTGATCTAATCATTCTCATCATATTGGATTTACAGGCTTGACACACTTGTCCAATAAGAACATCCAGTGGCAAAGGAAACATATATGTCAAGTGACTTGGGTTCACACTTGTGCTGTGGTTTGGGTGTAGTCTTGGAAGACTCTTTCCTTTATATCGAGAGACAGTGATGTGTTGCTAGATACCCCTCACTGATCGTCATAACATAAGTTATCGTTACCGACATTTAAAGGAAACCCTTAGGGTCGCACAATTTGATGATATGGCTTACTTATGTCAGATCGTGTGGACTGAATTGTTTTGGTTCAGTTTAAAGGGATTTAAACTCTGATTGTAAGTGAGATCTGGTCTGATCATGTTTGATTGATTAGGGCTTGAGATCGGTAAGCTTCGATCGAGAGAGTTGATGCTAGATCGGTGAGATCAAGAGCATCAAGAGATGAACGGTTAGATCTTGAACCTTTAGGTTTAATGAGTTATACCAAAGGCTTGGGTTAATTGGTCTTTGAACCAAACCAACTTGAACCGGTTCACATGTGTGACCGCATGGTTCAAAGGGAGAAGAATGAGCGTTCGGTTCACTTGGAGTGAACGCATAACGCATGAACGCATGAAGCTTGCTATTTTTGGAAGGAAGTTCCAAAATAGAAACGTCTCTACGTTCGTGGCTTCATTCTCCACTCTCGCTCGCCTCTTCCAAGTCGCCGCTTGCTCTCTCGTGGAGAAAAGAAAAAGGTAGACGCCAAGAAGAGTTCGACCAAGCCAAGAGAGATCATCTCAATCCCCTTCACGCGACTAGGACTCTTGGAGATCCTTGCTAGCACAAGGAGAAACAAGAAGGAGCTATCTCTCATCTTGTGTGCGGTGCCTTTGGAGAAGAAGCACTCGCATCTTTGCTTCCAAGTCGCCATCCTTGCAATGGCTATGGTATGAATCCTTTTCATCTATGCAATCTTTGAATAAGTTGATCTTATGTTCATACAAATGATCTATGAAGCCCTAGCTTCCTTTGGGAAATTTTGATATGCGCCCCCCCTTTAGGGTTTCAGTTCCCCCTTTGGTGGGTTCTTACATTAGGTTGTATCAAAGCATGTCCCTAACCATACAGAACGGCCAATGACCTCAAGTCAAGGGATCAATGCATCTCCTGTCACTTGTGAGGATAACAAATGACACCAAGTCATAGCCTCATAGTGGGTCAATCCAGTATATCCACCACTGATATACCCATATGTCTATGTTAGCACCTCGTGCCTAACCAGCCCATATATCAGTCTCACAAGTACCAGAGCTGTCTCATATCCACTCAGGTACATCGACTAGGGACAACAATTTGAGCACATATCCAATCTGTCTCCAGGGACATTATCATATAAGTACATAATCGTAGATGTAGATAAACATAGATAATGACAATTCTCTATCCTTCTGCATGAAGCTCGTTATCTGATTCCTCAGTTGTATTATCTTCGAAAGAGGGAGGTACTTTGAAAGGAAGGCTTGAGATAATTCTCCCTATGTCCTTATGGAAGCTGAAGGTATTGTATGAAGCTATGCTCTTGCTCTGTCCCTTGATGCCTTGCATTTTAACAGTAATTTCTAGTATTATTTCATCTCAAATCTAGGCCTATTTTAATTTTTTATAACTCTATTTAGACTTATTCACTTGATTGCTTCGGAATCTTCACTTTTTCTCATTTTTGTGGAATTTCAAGTAGAATCACCCAATTTTGAAGTCTTTTAAAGATTCTAAATTCATGGGGTGATTCCTTACGAGAAGAGAAAGTTGCATGTCAAATTTGGGCCCAATCTAAGCTACTTTTAAAAAATACGGCCAGGTGAACCCCGCGGGATTCATCGGTGTTTTCACCGGATGTCCGAAAGTTCACAGAAGACTTCACCACCTGGTGAACCCGGCGGGGTTCACCCATGATTCTCTCAGAGGGAGTTTTCATAGAAACGTTGATGCGTTGCATTTATACCATGTTTTTGCCTATGTTTTAGATCATATTTTGGGATTTATTGCATGATTAAGTGCTATTTTTAAGTGCTTTTACTCTACTTTGCACAGAATCTTCACTTTTCTTGGTTTTTATAAAAATGTAGGTAAAATGGTGTAAAAAAGAAAGATTTCGAGAGTTTTGAAGCCAAAGCATGATTCCTGAGGAGATCACGAGCCTACACGTCAAATTTGGGGAGAAAATGGTGAAGAACGAGACAATTACGGCCTTGGCCGTAATTACGGATTCAACCGTAAAAGTGACGACGAACGGAAGGTGAAAATTGGCTAAGTGTCGGAACGAACAGAAACATTCACGGGTGAGGCTGTGAATCCATCACGGTCCGTGAAACTTTCTGTGGCCGAAAACGTTATACACATAAACATTTACGGCCTCAGCCGTAAATGCATCACGGGCCGTAAAAACTTCCGCCCGACGAGTTTTTCACTCGTTTCTCCACCGATTACAACCGGATTTGAGCCAAACTCTGCAGAATCATTCTTGGATGAGTCCTAAACTGGTCTAGCTATAAAAGACAAGATTTTTCAAGGGTAAAGGAGAGCTTTTTAGGATGAACATAGACAGCGGCAGTGACAAGGGCAAAAGTTCAATTCTAGGGCATATTCCAACGAGATTCCACGTGAAAGTGATGATCGATCGACTCTTCCTCATCTCCAGATCGAGGAGAAGGCAGTTTCATTATTCTTTCTGTGATTCCTCGATGATATTTAGGAGTTTTCACTTGTTCATCATAAACATCATGTATTTCCTTAACAATATGAGCGAGTAGATACTTGTTCGGGATTATTGGGTGTAGCCCACTACTTTCATGAATCAATCTATGTTTACACTCTTTTCTATGAATTTATTATCATGATTTGATTGAAATTGCATGTATCTCATAATTTACCATGGTCAGGTAATTTTACGTCTTAGACGTTGCGAGAAGGACCGAGAGGTTAATCGCAACGTCCGACCTATTTCAACTGAACCTTCAAATCCGTTCATGAGACTAGTTTGGATTCGTCTAAAGGTCTTAACCAACTTTTCATAGCACTAAATGGGTTTAGTTAGGTTAACTGTCACGAGAGTAGGGAGTTAATCTATCTAAATACCGTATTACGCTCCGAGATGAGGTAATATGTACCATAGGAAAAGTTCCTTTCATGATAGATAAATTCTATGGAATTAGTTATTTTTCACACGATTCATGATTGTCAGTGTGGTGAACCCATGAAATCCCGATCCTTTAGAATTTGAACCTCTTAAAAGCTGTTTTCAAGTTTGTGTTGCACTTACAAGTTTAGAACAACCACTAGTTTAGTTTGCCTAGATTCAAACAAGTCAAGAAGTCAGTACTTAACTACGTAGTCCTCATTGGGAACGATAATCTTTTTATTACTTCGATAAATCCGTGCACTTGCGGATACTTATCAAGTTTTTAGAGCTATTGCCGGGGATTACGGCTAGTTAATATTGACTAATAGATAAGTTTGGAGATTAGGCATTTTCTTTTCTTTTGCTTTACTACTAGTTTTTACGGTTCCTTTTCTTTTTATAGTTAACTTACACGTTGTATGCCCAGAATTTCTCGTGCAGGTGCTTTGTTCCCAACAGACCCAGAAATTGAGTGTACATTTTGCCTTCGAATAAGATTGCAGTTTGAGAACAAGAAGACCTCTGAAGAAGGAGTGATGGCGGCGAACAATCAATCTTTGAGGGACTTGGAAGCACCAAACATACAAGGGTGCGGCTGCCCCCGTGGGTGCGGCTCGAGGGTGAGGCCGAAGCGGGTGACCGCAGTCCGGGAAACAACGTTGAGGCTACTGCCCCCGTCGATGACTATCTTGCACAAGTGTCCGTTACCCTTGATGTGCATGTAAAAGTGTTGGGAAACCCCGGGGATTTAAAACTTTTACAGACAAGCACAGCGGAAGCAATCCCCGAAACAGGCCAGTCCCAAAAACCTAGAAGATTGAGTCTTGCGAGGAGATCGACATGGTGAGTAGGTGATGATACCTTGAAGTGAATTAAGTGATGCGATGCAGGCGCCCAAATGTGCGCCCTCTGTAGTCTCGCACATAGCCGAACCTCGAATCCTCTTCTTCCACGCCCGGTGCTAGCCTCGAGAAGAAGATCCATGCCTTTGGGAGACTTCCTCAAACACTTGCACCAACTCCAGAGGAGATGCCAAGGAGAGGAGGTGGAGCTTCGTCGGAGTCCAACTCTTGAAGCACTCCACCACGATCAGAACAGGAATCAACCCAAGCCAAAGTCAAACTTTGGGGAGGAGGGTGACAAGGAGCTTGCAAGAACTCAACCAAGCAAGGAGGAGAGTCCAACTCTCTCAATGGCCGAATGTCTCACGAGTGGGGACAAAGGGAAGAGGAGGGAAGAGTGTAATCCTACAAGAGGGGGGTTAGGGGGTTTATATACCCATGAATAGGTGCACCTCTTCACAAGAGAAGAGGCACACCACTTCATGAAGAGACACACCTCTTCAAGTGGTAAAACCCAATTCGTCCACTCCAAGTCCCATCCGCCCAAGTTCATTCACCCATTCAAAGTGAGAAGCTCCAAGCTTCTCTCTTTAAGTGAGATGCGCCACTTGGATTTGTCTTCCTCAAAGATATGCGCCAAGCTCACTCCAAGTGACTTGCGCCTATCTCATTTGGCCCATTTGGCCCAAATGGCTCATTGAGCCCATTTGGCCCAAATGGCTCATTGAGCCAATTTGGCCTATTGGCCCAACTTGGTCTATTGGGCCCATTGGGCCCATTTGGCTTACTAGGCCTGATGCAGCGACTAATGGGAGGGATGTCCTTAGCACCGTACTCTAGGGGAATTACACAATGCTCGGTAAAAACGTGAGAGGGTCGTTAGACGAGGGAAGGAAAAACGCGTCGGAAAGTGCGGGGAAACCAATAGAAGCACGATGAAAGCGACGAAGAAGTCAATCGAGGCAACACTAATACAAAAGAAAATGAATGGCACTCAACTATTGAATAGCACACTGACCTCTTAGCATTTTTTTTTTTGCAACTCACTTAGCGCAATAAGCTCAGCGTGCGCCGGGGACTGCGGTTGCAACGGACGGCTCGCGCGCCTATGAATCTAAAATCAAACCAAAAGACGAGAAATCCAACCACGCCTCCGACGAACGGATACTTGCGGGGATAAGGGGAAAGGAAACTCACAGCAAATGAAAGCAAGAGACAACAAGTAACAAACAGGCGAACCTGACCCACCAGAAAGGTGGGATTTACTTTACTCGGAAAGCAGGAAACAACTTGGAATCGAGGCGTTCCTCGACTCGGATGACTACGAAGGCGAGGCTCCGGTTCGACTTCTACAAAATGCTGGCGGCCCTAACTCACCAGGAGGTCTCTCCACTCCAAGAGAACTGAGGAATACACTAGCCCAACCTCCTCTTTTATAGAATAGAGGGGTGGGAACAAGACAAAATACACACAAGACACTCAACTTTAACAAACTACCTACTCCCGCAGGCCACTAAAGTGGTCAAGCTGTGGCTAAAGACGAAAGGTAACAAACTCCTAACTAATATTCTTCGGAGGCAGGTGACGTGATTCTGCGTCTTCGTACGATCATGGTCTAGACGTGCTCCGAACACATGGCGATGAGGGAGCAGAATTTCGATGTTGTGGGCTGTGTAACTACTATCGCGGCCCGCTCTTGGGCCGTGTTGTTGCTGAGGTTGAGCGGCCCACTTGGGTTGGGGGCCCCAAGGGGTTGGCTGGGGGTGCCCTTGGGCTGGACTGTCGTGGCGTGAGAGGAAGGAGTATCGACGAAGCCCATGAAGTGATTCGGTGGTTTGCCTTGATGTTGGGATTGTCGGATTGTCACCTTGTGGAGCTCCTTGGGGTCATCCTGGGATGGAGCAACATGGTAGGGAGGGTGACTGACGTCAAAGTGCGGTCGTCGAGGCTCCACGGCATCTTCAGGGTTGAACACGGCTTGGCCGTGTTGGTGCGCACGGTCGTGTTCAGCTACAGGTCGGCTTGCCGGGCGGACACGGCTTGGAACACGGGTGTGTTGGCGGCTGTGGTGAATTCGTTGCTGGTGGCCGAGGGGAACACGGGCTGGCCATGTCGGGGCGCACGGCCGTGTTCAGCTATAAGTTGGCTGGCCGAGGGAAGCACGGGCGGGGCCACGGGCGTGTCGCTGGCCATGGCGAGCTCAGCGTTGTTGGCCGAGAAGAACACAGGCTGGCCGTGCCAAGGCGCACGGCCATGTCGGGCTGTAGGAAATTCGGCCGAGAGAAGTACGGGCGGGGCCACGGGCGTGTCGCTGGCCATGGCGAGCTCGGCATTGTTGGCCGAGAAGAACACGAGCTGGCCGTGCCAAGGCGCACGGCCGTGTTGGGCTGCAGGAAATTCGGCCGAGGGAAGCACGGGCGGGGCCACGGGCGTGTCACTGGCTGTGGCGATGTTCGCGTCTCTGGACGCTCGTGTCACGACCGTGTCTGGACGCATGGCCTGGCTGTGTCCAGCTTTGGGAAGCTCCGTTTGCACCGCAGATATCTAAAAAAAATCATGGGGCCCTGGGGAGCTTTCCCAAGTGTCTTCCAAGGAACTTGGGTTGGCTTCATGTAGGTTCGTGTGCCCGATTGCTCCTGCATCGAGGCCCAAAAAACAAGTTAGCTCCAAAAGATTCCTTTCAACTCATCTAGCACAGTGGTGCTGATGGATTTTCCCAAACAGATCTGAGTTATCCAATAACTAAATCAATAGGCTACTCGATCAATACGAGAACCCGAGTTTCAAGTTATGCGACCCTGTAGGTTCCTCTGACGTTGGCAGTGATGAACTCAGGTCATCACAAGTAGTGATTGGTACATAGCAGTGCATCGCTGCTACCCAAGTCATTGGAATGGATATCAGCATCGACATCCCCATCATCGCAACAAGGTACCGATGCATTACAGTCTCTTTGCCGAACAGATATCCGATTGGACATAGTGTGTCACCACTTTGTTTTCATCCAATCTCATGGTCATGACTAGATCAGGCTTTCACCTGGGTATGGCCATACACTCTCAGTCATGCAACCATAGGGGGGCCCCGTGGATATGAAGCTTCCCGTAGGAAGGGGCAAATCCTATATCTGTCCATTGATCTTCTCATATGGGTCATGACATATCCAATGACAACCGTTATGACCTCCCTGCTACGGCGAGGTGTTAGGTTGTATCAAAGCATGTCCCTAACCATATAGAAGAGTCAATGACCTCAAGTTGGGAGATCAATGCATCTCCTGTCACATGTGAGCTTAACTCATGACACCAAGTTAAAGCCTCACAGCGGGTCGGTCCAGTATATCCACTACTGATATACCCATATGCTTGCGTTAGCACCCCGTGCGTAACCAGCCCATATACCTGTCTCACATGTACCAGAGCTGTCCCTTATCCACTCAGGTATTCGACCGGGGACACACCATTTGAGCACAGATACAATCTGTCTCCAGGGACATTATTATCCATGTACATAATCGCAGATGTAAACACAGCATAATAACGACAATGCCAGAATGATATATTAATATCAATATCAAGTAGTACAATTTTGACCAAAAACGGGTCCAAGGGCATATACACCAACAAAAAGATACTCGTGTGCTTCCAGTCCTCAGACGGAGGAGGGGTGTGGACGAGTGTGCAGCGCACAACGGCCATAGTGGGGCGCGGGCTCAACTCCTCATCAGAGTAACACTGTGGGCCAACCTCTTGGGCCAGAGGGGGCCCCAAAGGTGCGATAGGCTGTGGGCGAGGGTCACACAGTGTGGCTGCGATGTGAAGGGATCACCGCGTGCAATCGCGGCCGGATTGGCCGCAGTGATGGCACGGGTCGGGCAAACCGACCGAGACGGGCGCCTTGCCCTTCTAATCCCAGGTCAAGCGAGGTGGGGGTGCCTCGCAAGGGGTGTCTCGCGGGGAACGATGGGGACCCATGTGGGTCAGATGAGGGGCCACCTCCATGCGAGGAGGCGGGGCTAGTGCTGGAGGCGCGTAGGCAACATGACATGGGGGAACTGACTCCACTCGAGGGTGTGTGGAGTGCAAGTCATACTCGATCTCGTAAGCATGGTGAAGGACCAAGATGACCAACTCGAGCCCATGGGTGGGCAGCTGATGCAGGAGCATACAACATGAAAGAAGGGGAAAATTTGGCCCCGACGGTGCCTCAAAAATTTTCCATATAAAGTTCCTCGGGGTACCCAGCGACGGAAACCACGCCCCGTGAGTCCTGCGGACAACTACCCGATTCGTGGGCGGCTTCACATGCACAAGTCCGATTTTCTACTTAAAGTTCCTCGGGCTACCCTGCGACGAAGAACACACCCCATGAGTCCTGCAGACAACTACCGGGTGCACAAGTCCGATTTTCCATAGAAAGTTCCTCGGGGTACCCAGCGACGAAAACCATGCCCCGTGGGTCCTAGGGACAACTACCGGGTGCACAAGTCCGATTTGCCACAGAAAGTTCCTCGGGGTACCCAACGACGAAAACCTCGCCCCATGGGTCCTGCGAATAGCTCCCCGGAGAAATCTTGGAATCGGAGGTGGAGCCACATGCACAAGTCATAACTCCCACAAAATGTTCCTCGGGTCACCCAGCGACGAAAGTCACACCTCGTGACTTCTGCAGATAGCTACCCGAAGCCACAGAACTGCCCCGACGACCCCATTTTGACGTATACAACCCACACTACCATGTTGCTCCACCTCATGAAGACCCAAAGGAGCCCAACAAGGTGGTTATTCGGCGATCTCAATGCCCATCTCACCCACTGGACCACTTCATGAGTGTTATCAGCCCGCTCTCCATCCACACTAAAGTGATTGGGCCCAAGGACACTACAAGCCAACCCCTGAAGAGCCCAAGTCCAGATGGGCCTCACAACCACATCAGCAACATGGCCCAAGAGAAGGCCGCGACGATTGTTACGCAGCTCAATACTTTGAAATTTTGCTGCTTTGTCACGGTTTCCTCCGAGCGCGTCTGATCACCTAACCGCCTCCGTACGAAGACCAGAAGACCATGCGACCAGCTTCAAGAATATTAGGTAGAAGTTTGTTTCTCTTTTGTCTTGTAGCTGCAGCTTGACTACTTTATGGGCTGCAAGAGTAGGTAGTTGTTAAAGTAGCTTGTCTTTTCCAGCTTTGTCTTGTTCCCTCCCCTCTTGTTCTATAAAAGAGGAGGCTCGGGTGTTGTGTTCCTTAGTTCTCTTGGTGGTAGAGTACTCCTGGTGAGCTAAGAGCCTCCAGCGCTTGTAGAAGTCAAAGTTGGCGCTTCACCTTCAAAGTTTGTAAGAGTTGTGGTCGGTGCCTCAACTCCAAAGTGTTTCCTTCCTGGTTTTTGAAGCAGTAAAGTAAATACCACTACCTCCAGTGGGTCAGGTCCGTCTGTCTTTTCATTTCGTCGTGTTCATTTTCGTTACGATTTCTGATCTTCCACGGGTATCTGTTCGCCGGAGACGTGGACATTCCGCTGTTCTTTGGTTTGTTTCTGGTGCATAGGCGTGTGAGCTGTGTGTTGCGAATCCGTTGGTTTCCCCATTGCGACGTGCTAAGCTTAAAATCTGCTGCGTGAGAGTGCTAAATTGATACGAGGTTAGTGTGTTACATTCTGTAGTTGCGTGCCGTTGTGTTCTTTCGTATTCATGTTGCCCCGATCGATCTCGACGCTGATTTCATCGTGTTTTCTACTGTATTTCCGAAGCTATTTTCACTTCCCTCGTCTAAAGACCCTCTCCCCGTTTTCGCGTGCATTGTGTAAATCCTTAGAGTACGACTTTAAGGACCATCCCTCCTTCAGTAGCTACATCAATTCTGGTATCAGAGGACGTTGTGCGTTCGATTCTTATCGTTCGCACGCTCCAACTCCGTTGCATCGCATATTTCCGCATTGGTTTCGTGTTTTCAGCATCCTGCACTTAGTCATTTTCAGCCTTGATTGTGCATGTTGACCACAAGCTCGCAACTCATGTCTTCCCAATTCCCCGACACTATCCTGGAAACCCAAGAATCGGTCAAACCTTCGGAAGGGACTAGCACCCCTTTAGACTCCGTAGCCACACTTACCGCGCGAGTGGACGCACTGACTATGCAGCTCACTGCGTATAAGCAGTCCACGGATACCGCCATGCACCAACTCAAGCTGTCATCGGAGACTATGTTCCAACAACTTTTGGCTGGTTTCCAAGACCTTACTGATGCCGTTAACACGTCGGGGCAAAGGCGCCCCAACTTGAGTCAACCCCCTCAGTCCGCTCGGACTGCTCCAACAAGGGAGTTACCGCAGGTAATTGCGCTCGTTCAGCGCCAACCCCTTGTGGATAGATCTGGCCGCCATGGGCCCTACGTGGCTCATGAAGGCCCAGGTTATGAGGATGAGCCATACGATGAAGATGATGTTTGGGCCGCACAAAGGTCCCCAAGCCAACCTAGGTTTGAGCGACAGCGAGCCGATGTCGATGTCCATCGTTTTATCCGTGAGACCCCCCCCCCCCCCCACACACACACACACTTCACGGGTGGTCTTGACCCTACTAAGTTCCTAGATTGGGTCCCCTCGGTGGATACCTACTTTGACTTGAGTGACACTCCTCAATACATGCGAGTTCGCATAGTCCGCACCTTGCTAGATGGTCTCGCATGCCTACATTGGCAGAATGTTGAGCGCCAAATGAATAGAATGCTCTCCCTCCCATTACCCGATGGGAGGAGATGAAGTATCACCTTCGCGAGCGATACATCCCACCCTCCTATAGGCAGCATCTCCTTGATCAGTATAGCAGCTTTCAGCAAGGATCTGGCTCCGTTACGGAGTACCGTTTGACCTTCGACACGTTGCAACTCCATTGCAATTTGCAAGAGGATCCTAAACTAGTTTTGTCTAAATTTAACAATGGGCTTCGTTCGGATATCCGATGAGCTTTACCAGCGTATGGCTCCGAGTCCCTTGACTAGACCTACCAGCGTGCGTTGGACATCGAGCAGTACCTCCGCGCAGCGACCCGTCGCAGCAAGTTTGTCCCTCCTCGGCGTCCGCACAACGGTCGACCACCGCATTCCCACCATCGGACTGAACGCGGTGAGCCACATCCGGACCCTTGTCCCGCGCCAAGATCTCATGGGTCCCCTCGGCGCCCAGCCCAGGCAGTTGCGCCTTCTTGTCCCACTTGGGAGGAGAAGGGCAAGGCCCCTGCCGTTGGGCCAGCTGAGCGCGTCCATTGCTACAATTGTTTGCAGCCAAGCCACTATTCTAGGTATTGCCCAAAGAAGTCCACCACCGTGGACAAGACCCGTATAGCCACTACTACTTGCGAGCGCAAGGAGCGTGATGTAGAAGCTGAGTGTTACACGAGTGGAGAGGAGTCGGGTCATCCCACACTTGCGGTTGTGCGGTGCACCCGTGTCCAAACCCCGCCCTCCGAGGACTGGAGGCGCATGAGCATCTTCACAACTTACATTAAGTGCAATGGGCACATGTAAGATTGTCATCGATGGGGGTAGTAGTTTGAACGTGGTCTCCCGAACCGCGATCACTCGCTTCGGCCTTCCCTTAGAGCCCCACCCCAAGCCCTACTCGATCGCGTGGGTTGACGCATCAAACCTCCCGGTTACCCATCGTTGCCAAGTTCCCATCAGATTTTAGGACTATCGTGAGAAGGTGTGGTGTGACGTGGCAGCGATGGATGTTGCCCACGTCCTTTTAGGGCGCCCTTGGCTCTATGATTGAGATGTGGTTCACTATGGCAGGTCAAACACTTATGTGTTTGACCATGGTGACCAGAAAATTCGTTTGATCACAGCTCCACCCAAAGAACTACGTGCGTCCACCTCCAAAGGTGTAGTTGTCCCTCCTGCGGCTGCCCCACTGGCACCCGCTCTTCTGTCCCTTATGCGCACCTCGGCGCTTATGCGCTATACCATAGAATCTAAGGTTGTTTATGCCTTGATGTTGCGCGAGTCCCCAGAGTCTTCCCCCGCAGTAGATACGACACTACCCCCGGAAGTCTCAACCCTTTTAACTGAGTTTGCTGACATTAGTCCGGAGGACTTGCCCCACGGTCTCCATCCGGCTTGGGAGATTCAGCACACCATTGATCTTATCCCGGGAGCTCCCCTCCCAAATCTGCCCCATCATCGTTTGAACCCAACTAAACACGCTGACCTGCAGCGTCAAGTGGATGACCTCCTCACTAAGGGGTACATCCGTGAGAGCCTAAGTCCACGCGCAGTCCCTGCATTGCTCACACCCAAGAAGGATGGGTCGTGGCGGATATGCATCGACAATCACTATTAGGGTATGCCCTTAAGGCTAATGTTTGAGGCCTTGGGATTATTTCAGTATCATGTATAAACTTTATGTTTATAAAGGCAATGGTTGTTATTCAGGTTGTTACAGTATCTGCTGCAATATGTATACTTCTGAATAATGTCTCAATGCTGTTCAGCTTGGCTGACATGCAGTAAAGTCCTTAGTCGAGATATCTTGGTGAACATGAGACAGCCTTGATATGATTGAGACTAATATGTGTTCTAATCTTATAGGATGCTTCGAGCATGGAATAAGATGTAGACTCATGGGTACATTGGATGTACTGGACAGACCCTACTAGGATATTCAATTGCTTGTCACAATGTGAATAATCCTTGTATGCAAACAAGTGGCATATTTCCTCTGACTTGAGATCACTTGTGTTTCTAAATGATGATTGGCATTGTTTTGAGGTAGTTCAATATCATTTGAAACATAATGGTTATAGACTATCTTGGATAATGAACATGAGTCATGTTAGGGCACTAGTAATAGATATAGGATTGCCGTCTCCTTGTTTGGAGTGTGATGTTCTAAAGGGGCCCCCTGGATGAGATGATTGAGAAAGTGTATGGCCATACCCAGATGACTATGTTTCATCTGATCTAATCATTCTCATCATATTGGAATTACAGGCTTGACACGCTTGTCCAATAAGAACATCCAGTGGCAAAGGAAACACATATGTCAAGTGACTTGGGTTCACACTTGTGCTGTGGTTTGGGTGTAGTCTTGGAAGACTCTTTCCTTTATATCGGGAGACAGTGATGTGTTGCTAGATACCCCTCACTGATCGTGATAACGTGAGTTATCGTTATCGACATTTAAAGGAAACCCTTAGGGTCGCACAATTTGATGATATGGCTTACTTATGTCAGATCGTGTGGACTGAATTGTTTTGGTTCAGTTTAAAGGGATTTAAACTCTGATTGTAAGTGAGATCTGGTCTGATCATGTTTGATTGATTAGGGCTTGAGATCGGTAAGCTTCGATCAAGAGAATTGATGCTAGATCGGTGAGATCAGGAGCATCAAGAGATGAACGGTTAGATCTTGAACCTTTAGGGTTTATTGTGATCTAGACCAATGGCTTGGGTTAATTGGTCTTTGAACCAAACCAAATTGAACCGGCTCATCAAGTGAGCGCATGGTTCAAGGGGAGAGGAAAATGTGATGGTTCACTTGGAGTGAACGCATCACACGTTAAGGCTTTGCTAATTTTAGATAGCATGTTGCTAAACGTGACCATGCCTCACGTCGCTTCTCTTCATGCCCTATTGTCGCCTCTTGCCTCTGGCTCTCGACATTCTCGTGTGGTGAAGAGGGTTGACGACAAGAAGAGGTCTCGGCCAAGCAATCAAGTCATCTCATCCCTTCCATTCGACAAGGATTCTTGGAGAACTTTGCTAGCACAAAGATCAACAAGGAGTAGGCGATCACATCTTGTGTGCGCATCTTTTGGAGGAGATCCCTTTCGATCTCTGCTTCCAAGGCGCCATCCAAAGCAATGGCGATGGTATGACTCCTTTTTGATGTATACATGTTTTAGTTGATCATATGACATACATGCTATCGATCTAGAAGCCCTAGCTTCCGCTGCGAAATTATATATATATATGCGCCTATTTTGGGTTTCGCCACCCCCCCTAAAGGGACTTTTCAATCACGCCATCAACCGGATCACCATCAAGTATAGGTTCCCGATACCTCGACTTGATGATATGCTGGACTTAGTCTCTGGGGCCTCTTGGTTTTCTAAGTTGGACCTTCGCAGCGGATACCACCAAGTCCACATCCGTGAAGGTGATGAATGGAAGACTGCGTTCAAGACCAAGGACGGTCTTTATGAATGGCTTGTCATGCCATTCGGGTTGTCCAATGCCCCGTCCACTTTCATGCGGCTCATGAGCCAAGTTCTCAAATCCTACATGGGCAAATTCCTGGTCGTCTATTTTGACGACATCTTGATTTTCAGCCGGACCCCAAAAGAACACCTGGAGCATCTTCGCTCCACGTTTGACCTCCTGCGCAAGGAGCACCTCTTCCTTAACACGAAGAAGTGCTCCTTCATGATCAACCGCATCCACTTCCTCGGCTACATTGTATCCGACGAGGGTCTTTCTCTTGACCCAGCCAAAGTCGAAGCCATCCGGCATTGGCCCGAACCCCGTACCGTGTCCGAAGTCCGTAGCTTTTTGGGCCTCACTGGCTTTTATCATCATTTCATTCCGTGCTTCAGCACGATTGCAACCCCCCTGACCCAGCGTTTGTCTAAGGAGGACTTTGAGTGGACTGCCGCCACTCAACGCGCCTTCGAGACCCTTAAGGATGCCATAACCACAGCCCCTATTCTCCGACTCCCAGACTTTTCAAAAGTCTTCGAAGTTGAGTGCGATGCCTCCGGTACTGGAATCGGAGGAACCCTTAGTCAAGAAGGCCATCTGGTCACCTTCTTTAGTGAGAAGTTGAACGCTGTCCGCTAGCATTACTCGACATATGACAAGGAATTTTATGCCATTGTCCAGTCGCTTCAACAGTGGAGGCACTATCTCCTCCACCGTGAGTTTGTCCTTTATAGCGACCACCAGGCCTTGTCCTTTCTCAACGCCTAGAGGAAGTTAGGTGCCCACCATGCGAAGTGGGTCGAGTACCTACAGCAGTACACCTTTGTATTTAATCACAAGGCGGGCAAAGAAAATGTCGTTTCTGATGCCTTAAGCCGAGTCCGCACCCTCCTCTACGTGATGAGGACTTGCATCAACACCTTCGACCATGTTAAGGAGGAGTATGCCACTTGCCCTGACTTCGGCGCCGTGCATGCCGCCTTGACCCTCACCCCTGATCCTGCGTCTCCCTACCAGCTCTGTGAGGCTATCTCTTTTTGGGGAATCATCTATGTATTCCCGGCACATCGCTTCGAGATCATCTGTTGCTCGACCTGCACGCGGGTGGTGTCGCTGGCCACCATGGCCGAGACAAAACTCTTGACATGGTAGAGGAACGCTTTTTCTGGCCCTCCCTTCGCAAGGACGTGGAGCGCATCATGCACCACTGTGGCACTTCCCAACTAGCCAAGCCACATCCCCCGAACATTGGTCACTATGCTGTGGTGGTGCGGCGAATCGGCTCCAACGCCTATGTACTGGACCTACCTGAGGACATGGGCATCCACCCCATCTTCAACGTGGCGGATCTACTTCCTTTCTACAGTCCATTGGAGGAGCCATCAGACCCCGACGAGCCTCTACCCCCTAGTTCTCCGGAGGAGAACTCCTCAGAGTGCGCAGTGGAAGATGATGCAGGAGCATACAACATGAAAGAAGGGGAAAATCTGGCCCCAACGGTGCCCCAAAAATTTTCCAAAGAAAGTTCCTCGGGGTACCAAGCGACGGAAGCCACGCCCCGTGAGTCCTACGGACAACTATCCGATTCGAGGGCGGCTTCACATGCACAAGTCTGATTTTCCACATAAAGTTCCTCGGGCTACCCCGCGATGAAGACCACACCCCGTGAGTCCTGCAGACAACTACCAGGTGCACAAGTCCAATTTTCCGCAGAAAGTTCCTCGGGGTACCCAGCGATGAAAACCACACCCCGTGGGTCCTGCAGACAACTACCGGGTGCACAAGTCCGATTTTCCACAAAAAGTTCCTCGGGGTACCCAGCGACGAAAACCTCGCCCCGTGGGTCCTGCGAACAGCTCCTCGGAGAAATCTTGGAATCGAAGGCGGAGCCACATGCACAAGTCGGAACTCCCATAGAATGTTCCTCGGGTCACCCAACGACGAAAGTCACACTCCGTGACTTCTGCAGACAGCTACCCGAAGCTGCAGAACTGCCCCGACGACCCCATTTCGACATATACAACCCACCCTACCATGTTGCTCCACCTAATGAAGACCCAAAGGAGCCCAACAACGTGGTTATTCGGTGATCTCAACGCCCATCTCACCCACTGGACCGCTTTGTGGGTGTTATCAGCCCGCTCTTCATCCACACCGAAGTGATTGGGCCCAAGGACACTACAAGCCAACCCCCAAAGAGCCCAAGTCCAGATGGGCCTCACAACCACATCAGCAACACAGCCCAAGAGAAGGCCACGACGATCGTTACGCAGCCCAATACTTTGAAATTCTACTGCTTTGTCGCGGTTTGCTCCGAGTGCGTCTGATCACCTAACCGCCTCCGTATGAAGACCAGAAGACCATGCGACCAGCTTCAAGAATATTAGGTAGAAGTTTGTTTCTCTTTTGTCTTGTAGCTGCAGCTTGACTACTTTATGGGCTGCAAGAGTAGGTAGTTGTTAAAGTAGCTTGTCTTTTCCTGCTTTGTCTTGTTCCCTCTCTTCTTGTTCTATAGAAGAGGAGGCTGGGGTGTTGTATTCCTTAGTTCTCTTGGTGGAAGAGTACTCCTGGTGAACTGAGAGCCTCCAGCGCTTGTAGAAGTCGAAGTCGGCGCTTCGCCTTCAAAGTTTGTAAGAGTCATGGTCGGTGCCTCGACTCCGAAGTGTTTCCTTCCTGGTTTTTGAAGCAGTAAAGTAAATCCCACCGTCCGGTGGGTTAGGTCCGCCTATCTTTTCATTTCATTATGTTCATTTCCATTACGATTTCCGATCTTCCACGGGTATCCGTTCGCCGGAGACGTGGACTTTCTACTATTCTTTGGTTTGTTTCAGGTGCATAGGCGTGCGAACTGTGTGCTGCGAATTCGTTGGTTTCCCCATTACGACGTGCTGAGCTTAAAATCTGTTGCGTGAGAGTGCTAAATTGCTACGAGGTTTGTGTGTTACATTCTGTAGTTGCGTGCCGTTGTGTTCTTTTGCATTCGTGTTGCCCCGATCGAACTCGACGCTAATTTCATTGTGTTTTTTGCTGCATTTCCGAAGCGATTTTCACTCCCCTCATCTAAAGACCCTCTCCCGTTTTCACGTGCATTGTGTAAATCCTTAGAGTACAGCTTTAAGGACCATCCCTTCTTCAGTAGCTACATCAGCAGCACCCGACGGATCTCGTCGTAGAGGTCGTGCTTGAAGCAGGACAAAGTGAAGGTGGGCTCTTCCTTAAACTTGCACCTAATGTCGAGCTCGTCGAAGCGAGTGTGGTACTCGTCGACGGAGTCGGACCCTTAGGTTATGGCGCAATAGGAATCGAGGAGCTGCTGCCTATAGGAGGGAGGCACGTACTTCTCCTTAAGGCGTTAGCACATCTCCTCCCATCGGGTAATGGGAGGGAGATGCTGGTCGACAAGCTAGCGCTCTACGTTTGTCCAATATAACCGAGTAGGGCTGGTTAATAGAAGATAGACATAGCTGACCTTAAGGTGATCGGACATGGCACTCCATTCGAAACAGTTATCGACAGCGGCCGCCCAATCAAGAAAAACGTGGGGGTCAAGACTACCATTGAAGATCGGCAGGTCAATGCGCGTGAGCCGGCGGACCTCGTCGTCCTTGCGGCTATGTGCAGTAGGGCGTCATGGGGGAGGAGCGTCCTCAGCCCACACGGACTCGTCACTGGATGGGTCATAACGGAGGGACTCGTTAGTGTGCATACGCAGCCGGGCCAACAGAGGGGGGACACTAGCAGAGGGCTGACCCTTAGCGGGCTTAGCACGGAGTTCCATAACTTGGTCTGTCAAGTGATGGATCGACGCCATAAGACGCTAAAACATGGCTTCCATCTCTTCTAGACGCGTGGACAGCAACTCAACCGACTCTACCCTAGGTGGAGTACATTCTTCGGTCGTAACAAGCACCTGGGTAGTGGGTTGCTGGTAAGAGGCTCCTGATCTAGTGGTCATGATTCAGGAAATGCGTATGTATGCTGAAATGAAAGCCGAAGAAGCCGAATGATATGCAACAAAGAGATCGGTGAAGCTAGACAAGAGTTAGCTTCAACCTCGCTATGATACCAAAATTTGATGCAGCGGACTGTAGGTAGGGGTGTCCTTAGTTCAGTACTCTAAGGAGGGGAAGACCATGATGCTGAAAATGGGAGAGGGTCTTGAGACGAGGGAAAGAGAAAGCGTGCGATCGGTGAAATCCGGGGAAAAGCAGATGAGAACCAAAAGATTTACTTGAGCAAGACTCTGCGAGGAGAAAGCCACGGATCGATAACTAATGGAAAACACTCACCTATCTTGCATAGCCAATTTTCCCTTGCATGCATGCATGTTCAGAGCCTCTACGTTGCGACGGAAGGAGGGGAACTCTTGTCCAAGATGCTAACATGGAGATGAAAACGCAAAGGACCCGAAGCCCGCAGCGGGTTCTTCGGGTGTTTTGATTGAAAGCAGTAAATAGCACAAGAGTACACGGGAGGTGAGGGAACCCTAGATGAGCTTCTCAGAGTTTGCTGGACCTAGGCCTTTGCGCGGGGAAAGGCAGCAACTACAACAAAGCTGAAGAGACACAAACCCTTCAGTCCTCTTTTATAGAACAAGAGGGGAAGGGTTCACATGAGGGACACATGAGGGGGTAGGAGAAGCCAGCCACCCTCCTAACAAACAAACTAAAAGAGGGTCAAGATGCCCTCTAACAACTACTAACAAACTGTAAATGCAGCTAACAACTCAGCAGGGGAATCTCGTAGGTAGGGCGCGTGTCTTGGCAAGGCTGGGCCGTTGTCCGGGCTGGAGTCGAGGCGCTAGACCATTTCAGAACAAGCAACCACGAAGCAGCAGAACTTACTGATCGTGGGCTAGTTCTGGACGTTGGTGGCACTCTCTTGGGCCGATTGAGGACTCGATTGTTGTAGTGATCCGTGGGTGGCTCTTGAGGTGGTCCTCGGGGAAGAGGCACCATGGGAACTGGTTGAATGGAGTCCATCGAAGTCGAAGAGGGGCTCACGATGCCCACATAACGGTCAGGGGGCTACAAAGACCGTTGCGAACGTCGAACCTCACGCAGAACCGGACCCATCTTTACTGTCGAGGCATTCACGGCCTGGTCGTTCTTGTGTTCACAAGCATTAATGGGTGATCTGGAGTCTGCGGAGTCATTCACAGCCTGGCCGTGCTTCCTGTCACGGTCGTGATCGTGGCGGCCGAAATCCATAGAATCGTTCACGACTGGCCGTGCTTCTTGTCATAGGCGTGATCGCTGAGGCCGAAATCCACAGAATCGTTCACGGCCTGGCCGTGCTTCTTGTCATGGCCGTGATTGCTAGGGCTGATTTCCGCTGAACTCATCACGGCGGGTGTCACGGCCATGTTGGAGGCCGTGTTTTCGTTCGCGTCTTCGCTCGACCGTGTCATGGCCGTGTCGGCCGTCACGGGCTGGCCGTGTTCAGGTCGGCCGGACGTCGCCGAGCCGGGCATGAGCGTGAAGGGAGCCGTGCCTGCGTTGCATTTCTGGAGTGAGCCTGTCACGACCGTGTCGACCGTCACGGCCTGGCCGTGTTCAGGGCGGCAGATGGCTTTCTGGAATGAAATTTCTGGCGTAGCTTCGTCCCAACTTGGGGAGTCTTCCCAACTATTTCCTAGGGGCAGTGGGATGCCCCCAAAAGTATCTCTAACTCCGTCATGTTGCTTTGGCCATGTAATATCATGTTTTAACCGACGCAATCTATACCGAGAGGAGGGTCGTGGCAATGGTACCCCTAGGTAAAACTTGTGAATCCATGACACAAGAGTGCTTGATTTTCACTCGAAGGTAATATAATTTTCCATAGAAATCATTTGGTTTATCTAAAAAGATCCACTATGAGAGTAGGAGATCGTTCCGGATAAGCACCAGGGTGTACCACCGAGAGGGGGCATCCTGTAACTTAGGGAAAATTCCTTATACAAAATTATGAACCCATGTAATAGATCACTTTCATTGCATGATAGATTCGTCAGTGTGGTGGACACCGAAGTCCTGATCTCTCTCATATAGATAACCTCCTCGTCGTTGCGTTTGATTTCTTGTTTTTGCTTTTGGATTGCAAAAACCCAGATTTGAATCGCTTAGCTATTGAAACTTAGACTTTCTGGTACTCAACCTTGTTCCATGTGGGTTCGACAACCTTTTATATTACTTCAACATAACTGTGCACTTGCGGAACGTGTCATCCCTCAAAGAGAAAGGAAACAATCTCAACTTGATAGCATCAGTAGAAATACCATAATTTTCAATGTATCACAATACTCTAAAAATATAGCAAGATGTATGTTGGGGTCCTCAAGGGGAGAACCACCAAATTGATGTTGTTGAACTATGGAAAGTAAAGCAGGTTTAATCTCAAAATTATTAGCCTCTACATTTGGCCTAGTAATTCCTGATTGTAGTCCATGAATGTAGGGAGTAGCATAATCTCTTAGTGTTATGTTATTATTATTCCCCGCAGGTTGGGGTGCTTTTGTTGGAGTATGCCCTTAAGGCTAATGTTTGAGGCCTTGGGTTATTATCAGTATCATGTATAAACTATGTTTATAAAGGCAATGGTTGTTATTCAGGTTGTTGCATTATCTGCTGCTATATGTATACTTCTGAATAATGTCTCAATGGTGTTCAGCTTCGCTGACATGCAGTATAGTCCTTAGTCGAGATATCTTGGTAAACATGAGACAGCCTTGATATGATTGAGACTAATATGTGTTCTAATCTTATAGGATGCTTCGAGCATGGAATAAGATGTAGACTCATAGGTGCATTGGATGTACTGGACAGACCCTACTAAGGATGTTCGATTGTTTGTCGCAATGTGAATAATCCTTATATGTAAACAAGTGGCATATTTCCTCTGACTTGAGATCACTTGTGTTTCTAAATGATGATTGGCATTGTCTTGAGGTAGTTCAATATCATTTGAAATATAATGGTTATAGATTATCTTGGATAATGGGCATGAGTCATGTTAGGGCATTAGTGATAGATATAGGATTGCCTCTCCTAGTTGGAGTGTGATGTTCTAAAGGGGCCCCCTGTATGAGATGGTTGAGAAAGTGTATGGCCATACCCAGATGACTATGTTCATCTGATCTAACCACTCTCATCATGTTGGAGTTACAGGCTTGACACGCTTGTCCAACGAGAACATCCAGTGGCAAAGGAAACACATATGTCAAGTGACTTGGGTTCACACTTGTGCTATGGTTTGGGAGTAGTCTTGGAAGACTCTTTCCTTTATATCGGGAGACAGTGATGTGTTGCTAGATACCCCTCTCTGTTCGTGATAATGTAAGTTATCGTTACCGACATTAAAGGAAACCCTTTGGGTCGCACAATTTGATGATATGGCTTACTTATGTCAGATCGTGTGGACTGAATTGTTTTGGTTCAGTTTAAAGGAATTTAAACTCTGATTGGAAGTGAGATCTGGTCTGATCATGTTTGATTGATTAGGGCTTGAGATCGGTAAGCTTCGATCGAGAGAATTGATGCTAGATCGATGAGATCAAGAGCATCAAGAGATGTGTGGTTAGATCTTGAGCCTTTCGGTTTAATAAGGTCTAGACCAAGGCTTGGTTTGATTTGGTCTTTGAACCAAATTCAATTGAACCGGTTCATCATATGAGCGCATGGTTCAAAGGGAGAAGGAGTTGCGAACGGTTCACTTGGAGTGAACGCTTGAACGCATGAGCGCTTACTATATTTGGAAATCGGTTTTCCAAATTGAAGAGGCCTCCACGTTCGAAGACTCTCGCCTCTGTCTTGCTCTTCCTCTCGTGTGACTCACCTCCACGAGTGTTGAAGGAGGGATTCGGCCAGCCAAGGAAAGAAATCATCTCATCTCCTTCACGCATCAAGGACACCTTGAAGAGCTTTGCTAGCACAAGGTTCACGCCAAGGGAGGAAGCCATCGCCATCTTGTGTGCGTCCACTTTGGTGGAGAGCCGCATCGCCCTCTTCCTTCCAAGTCGCCTTCCGACCAATGGCAATGGTAAGATCACAACTTGATCTTTGCAGACATTAAGTTGATCATATGTTCATGCCACATGCGATCTTCATGAAATCCTTATTTCCGCCCATGCAAAATTTTAGAAGTGCATGCGTTTAGGGTTTCACCCCTTTTCAATTGGTATCAGAGCTGTGTTCTGGTATGATCTATATGATTGCTTCTTTGTGTGATCCATGTGTTGGGGTATGCCCTTAAGCCTAATGTTTGAGGCCTTGGGAATGTATCAGTATCATGTAATAAACTCTTATGTTTATAAAGGCATGGTTGTTATTCAGGTTGTTACCTTGTCTGCTGTAATAAGTGTACTTCTGAATAATGTCTCAAAGCTGTTCAGCTAGGCTGACATGCAGTAAAGTCCTTAGTCGAGATATCTTGGTGAACATGAGACAGCCTTGATATGATTGAGACTAATATGTGTTCTAATCTTATAGGATGCTTCGAGCATGGAATAAGATGTAGACTCATGGGTACATTGGATGTACTGGACAGACCCTACTAGGATATTCAATTGTTTGTCACAATGTGAATATTCCTTGATTGCGACAAGTGGCACATTTCCTCTGACTTGAGATCACTTGTGTTTCTAAATGATGATTGTCATTGTTTTGAGGTAGTTCAATATCATTTGAAACATAATGATTATAGACTATCTTGGATAATGAACTTGAGTCAGGTTAGGGCACTAGTGATAGACAAAGGATTGCCGTCTCCTTGTTTAAGGAGTGTGATGTTCTTAAGGGGCCCCCTGGATGAGATGATTGAGAAAGTGTATGGCCATACCCAGGTGACAGTGATCATCTGATCTAATCATGCTCATCATATTGGAGTTACAAGCTTGACACGCTTGTCCAATAAGAACATCCAGTGGCAAAGGACATATGTATGCCTAGTGAAGTTGATTCACACTTGTGCTGTTTTTGGGTGTAGTCTTGGAAGACTCTTTCCTTTATATCGGGAGACAGTGATGTGTTGCTAGATACCCCTCACTGATCGTGATAACGTGAGTTATCGTTACCGACATTTAAAGGAAACCCTTAGGGTCGCACAATTTGATGATATGGCTTACTTAAGTCAGATCGTGTGGACTGAATTGTTTGAGTTCAGTTTAAAGGGATTTAATCTCTGATTGTAAGTGAGATCTGGTCTGATCATGTTTGATGGATTGGGGCTTGAGATCGGTAAGCTTCGATTGAGAGATTGGATGCTAGATCGATGAGATCAAGAGCATCAAGAGATCAACGGTTAGATCTGGAGCCTTAGGGTTTAATTTAGATCTAGACTGGATTGCTTGGCTTGGTTCTTAAACTGAACCAAAATTGAACCGGCTCATTAAAGAGCGCTTGGTTCAAATAGAGAACAATTTGCGATTGGGAAATGTTCATGGTCGCATGAAGAAGTGGCTTACTATTTTTAGAAGCCATGTTCACACGTCTCATGTCGCCACTTGCGCTCTCCTATTCTTGCTCTCGCCCCTTCCTCTCGTCACAAGTATTCTCGTGTGGTGAAGGCGGACGAGGAGTAGAAGAAGTTTTTCGCCAAGCAGGTCATCTCATCTCCCTTCACGGATTGGGACTCTTGGAGAGCTTTGCTAGCACAAAGATCGACAAGGAGAAAGTCTTTCTCATCTTGTGTGCGTCATCTCTGGAGGAAAGCCATTTCGCTTTCTGCTTCCAAGACGCCATCTAGAAATGGCATCGGTATGATTTCTTTCTTGCATACAAAAGATTTAATGTTGATTATATAAGATGCATTCGATCCCTAGAAACCCCTTCCGCTGAATTCCATATGCGCCTATTAGGGTTTCACCGCCCCTCTTGGGGACCTTCACCATGCTTGGTTTATAAGTAGATCTAAGCCAAATCATCATGCGAAAATACATGCTAGACTTTAGATGTATTTTGGGTTTTACTTATTGTTGCGCATGATGTATGTTCGCGCATGTTGAAAGTTGTTTTTACCAAAACTTAACATCTTGCGCGCCATCCACTTAGATCTATAAGCGCCTACTTGAAATACTTAGACGGGTTACTAGGGTTGAAGTCGTCAGTCTAGTTTGGACCCAACAGCCTGATCAGACCATCTGACAGCCTAGATGGGTCGACCAGATAGCACCTATGCGCAAGCATGAGGTGGCTATAGGTCGACTGCAGAAGGGCGTGTAGCGATGTCTGATTGAGGCAACCAGTGAACGATCATGATTAAGGCCCGGGGTCACACCCGCTTGCCAGATATCATGTGGGACGTTCAGCCCTTAAGGCATGCATTGTTGACCATGAGGTCGACGCAAGTCAGTTATGACTTGGTGCATGCAAGGGCAGTGGGTCTGACTTGGTCTGATGAGTGGATCCCTATTAATGGACCGTTGTAAGGTAGTAGGGCACATAAGGAAATAAAATTGATGCCATGGGGTTTTTTCAAAATTTTATTTTCCTGTTTGGATCACATGTTGTTTGTTTAACCTGATTGGATGTCTATTTCATCTTATGTGGGCTGCCCTATTTGTATGCTGTGCTGGGGCCTGCGTGCCTGGATTAATTACTTATAAATTTTTTCTTGTGATCTGCGAATCACATTTCAATTTATAATAATGTGTAATTGACCTGCGTGTCAAATCATGTCTAGATAGATTAAAATGTAACTTAATCAGACATGAGCACAGAGCACACATGGCAGAAGCGCTTGCAGCAAGTGGCTTCACCAGTGGGAGGTCTAGAGTTCGACTCTAGAACAGGCGCAACCAGTCTGGGAGTGCATTTGGGCTGCAGAGGGCTTGGGCCCGGGCTGGGCCAGATGAAATGCAAAAGACCCATGAAGAGCTCAAGTGAAGACTTGTGTAAAACTAGGGTTTTTATTAAGGCTTAATGGGCGTTTACCACATAAGATCATTGTGCTTTCTATTTACTGTTTAAGTAATATTAGCACCTGCATGATTTATCATTCTGCTATCACCATAGGATATGCATGGTAGTAAGAAGATAAAAGGACCGTTAAAATCCAACGTTAAATATCAAGCACGAAAGCCTTCTGACGCTAAACCTCACTGTTCTGACTATCGTTGGGGCCATGTTGTACCCACTCAGCGGGCACGCCCAGCTATCTTCAGACGGTGTGTGATTACACCTACGTGTTACAGAGAAGGGATTTATCGCTTCTCGTTGCTCAGCATAGCACGTGGTGGTCCAGGGAGTAGGTCGGGTCAGCTTGACCATGTAGGCTACATATTGAGCATATGTTAGCTATATGGAGGCAGCCATCTGTGGAATCAGAAACTGTGTTGTACCAACTCAGTTGGCACAGTCTTCTGGATTGCCTAGATGAAGGGGAATCCACGGGTTGGCGATTGGCATGGATAGCCTACCAGTGATTAGTGCTTGAACTCTCTGTGCATCTTATCTCGCCTGAGCGGGACGCGGAGACCAAGTATGAAATCTGGATCCCATCTCACTAAAAGAGTTTTACTCTTTCGGACTGTTTTATTGGATTTTTCAGTCAGATAAAATAGTGAGAAAGGAATCATTCTTAAGTCCTGGATTGATTCTAACATGGATACTGACCTTGTTGTTCTTGCTTTGTTGTAGATTCCTGTAGCAACGAACACCACAGGGTTCAATGTGCGATCCTTACTGGAAAGGGAGAAGTTTGCTGGGCCAAACTTCTCAGACTGGTACGGACACCTTAAGATTGTTCTTAAGGCTGAGAGGAAGCTGTATGTCCTTGAGACGACAATACCGCCTCAACCCGCTGCGAACGCCGCAAGGGCGGTTCGGGATGCTTATGAGAAGCATGTCAATGATAGCATTGATGTCGCTTGCCTTATGCTTGCGTCTATGACGCCAGAGCTACAGCTTCAGCATGAGGATTTATCTGCTATTGAAATTATAGCAAATCTCAAGATGCTGTATGCTGCACAGGCAAGGACAGAACGCTATAACTTGACAAAACTTTTCTTTCAGAGCAAACTGACTGAAGGAAGTCCAGTGGGAGCTCACGTACTCAAGATGATTGGGTACAAAGAGGCTCTAGAGAAACTGGGACACACCGTCAATCAGGAGCTTGTTGTAGACATCATCTTGCTGTCTCTCCCGGCCTCTTTCGATCCGTTCATCATTAATTTTAATATGAACAAGATCGACTGTACACCGGCAGAGTTACTGAACATGCTCTGTACTACAGAGCAGACTCTTGAGAAGGGAAAGCCTTCATCCTCTGTCTTGATGGTTCCTTCAAGGAACAAGAAGAAGGGGAAGAAGGGCAAAGCCCCTATCAAGAGCTATAACAAGGCTCTGAAACAAAAGGTGAAGCGGTCGAAGGACAACAGATGCTTCCATTGTGGCCAGCTGGGTCACTGGAAGAAGGACTGTAAAGCGCTCCAAGGAGACAAGAAGGGAAGCAAGGCTTTCACTTCTGGCTCAGGTATTTTCGTGACTGAAGTCATGGTGTCTTCTTCTTTTTCATGGGTGTTGGACACTGCATGTGGAGTTCACATTTGTTCAAATGTACAGGAACTCAAGAGAAGAAGACAGGTGGGACAGCATGAGGTGGACCTACGAGTTGGAAACGGGGCACGGGTTGCTGCTGTTGCTGTAGGACAATATAACATCTCTTTACCATCTGGTTTTGTATTAGAACTGGACAATTGTTATTTTGTACCGAGCATAACTAAGAATATTATCTCAATTCCTGCTCTTGTCAGGAAAGAGTTTTCCTTTGAATGCAAAACTTTAAAGTGTTGTATTTCATTTGATAATATTGTTTATGCTACTGGGTCGATTAACAATGGGTTATTCATGTTGGACATGGAATGTTCTGTACAACAAATTGATAATAAGAAAGCCAAGTATGCTGATGATAGCACCTTGCTATGGCATAGTCGTTTAGGCCATATTAACAAGAAGCGCGTTAAGCAGTTGCATGACCATGGACTGCTGGGATCATTCTCCTATGAGGAGCTTGATACATGCAAAGCTTGTTTAATGGGCAAAATGACGAAGACTCCTTTTTCTAATAAAGGTCAAAGGTCTTCAGGTTTACTTGACCTCATTCACAGTGATGTGTGTGGGCCATTTAGTAAACTTGCCAGAGGTGGCTATTTATACTTCATTACTTTTACTGATGATTTCAGTAGGTATGGTTATGTCTATCTTATGAGACATAAGAGTGAATCTTTTGACAAGTTCAAAGAGTTCAAAAATGAAGTACAGAATCAGTTAGGCCGAAATATCAAGGCACTTCGCTCAGATCGAGGTGGAGAATACTTGAGTCAAGAGTTTACTGACTATCTGAAGGAGTGTGGGATTTTCTCACATCTCACTCCGCCAGGAACACCGCAATGGAATGGTGTGTCCGAGAGGAGAAATAGAACCTTATTGGATATGGTTCGTTCAATGATGAGTCAGGCTACTCTACCTTACTCCTTTTGGGGATTTGCACTGGAAACAGCTGCAAAGGTACTAAACTGAGTGCCATCCAAGGCCGTTTCAAAGACTCCATATGAGTTATGGTATGGGAAACAGCCGAGCTTGACATTTATTAAAATCTGGGGTTGCGAGGCTCATGTCAAAAAGCTCGCCTCTGGGAAACTGGAGAGCAGATCTGATAAATGTATCTTTGTCGGTTACCCTAAGGAAACTAAGGGTTATTATTTCTTTAATCCCAAGGAGAACAAAATATTTGTTGCTCGAACGGCTATTTTTCTTGAGAAGGAATTTCTTCTGCAAGAGGCCAGTGGGAGAGAAATAAAGCTGGATGAGAATCCAGAAGAAGGACAAAGTAGTCAAACTCAGTTGGAAGACCCTGAGCCAATAAAACAGGTTACTGAACAACCTGAGGCTCAGATATCACGGGAACCGCGTAGATCGGGAAGGATCCGTCGACAGCCTGAGCGCTATGACGGAGTCTACATCATTAATGATGAACCCCTCACTTATGCGGATGCGGTCAGTGGACCGGAATCAGCGAGATGGCTTAGAGCTATGCGAGCCGAGATGGACTCCATGTCAGATAATCAAGTCTGGGATTTGGTTGATCCGCCTCAGGGAGTAATCCCTATAGGCTGTAAATGGATCTTCAAAAAGAAGACTAACATGGATGGTAACGTGGTTACCTATAAAGGCAGGCTAGTTGCAAAAGGTTTCAAACAAATCTACGGGATAGATTATGATGAAACTTTCTCTCCTGTAGCCATGATCAAGTCTATTCGGATTATTCTCGCGATAGCAGCATATTATGATTATGAGATCTGGCAAATGGATGTGAAGACCGCTTTCCTTAATGGAAAACTAGAAGAGGATGTGTATATGACACAACCTGAAGGTTTCATCAATCCATCAGATCGTCATAAAATATGCAAATTAAAGAAGTCCATTTATGGACTTAAGCAAGCATCGAGAAGCTGGAATATTCGTTTTGATGAATCAATCTGTGAATTTGGTTTCATCAAAAATGAAGATGACCCGTGTGTATATAAGAGGTTTAGTGGGAGCGTGATTATTTTCCTAGTCCTCTACGTCGATGATATCTTGATCATTGGAAACGATATTCCTGAACTGCATGCCGTTAAAGCATGGTTAAGAAAATGTTTCCAGATGAAAGATTTAGGAGAAGCAGCCTATGTATTAGGTGTGAAGATCTACAGAGATAGATCTAAGAGGCTTCTCAGGCTGTGCCAGAGTACTTACATCGATAAAGTCCTAGAGAGATTCCATTTAGAAAATTCTAAAAGAGGATATCTTCCAGTCAGACATGGTCTGAATCTTTCTAAGAGCCAGTGTCCTCAAACACAGTCTGAGAAAGATGAAATGGACAATACGCCTTATGCTTCGGCTATTGGATCCATTATGTATGCGATGTTGTGTACTCGCCCAGACGTCGCTTACGGGTTAAGCGTCACCAGTCGATTCCAAAGTAATCCAGGTAAGGCACACTGGATTGCGGTCAAGAACATTTTGAAATATCTTCGGAGGACCAAAGATATGTTCTTGATTTATGGAGGTCAGGAAGAACTCAGTATTGAAGGATATACTGACGCTTCGTTCCAATCTGACCAGGATGATTTCCGATCACAATCAGGCTATGTTTTTAGCTTGAATGGAGGAGCAGTGGTGTGGAAAAGTTTCAAACAATCAATTGTTGCTGATTCCACAACAGAAGCCGAGTATGTTGCAGCCTCAGAAGCATCAAAGGAGGCAGTGTGGATTCGTAAGTTCGTTCAAGAACTTGGTGTTGTTCCTTCAAGTGCAGATCCATTGGTTATCTTCTGTGATAACACTGGAGCAATAGCACAAGCAAAGGAACCACGGTCGCACCAGAAGTCCAAGCACATACAGAGAAGGTTTCATTTGATCCGTGAGATCATAGATCGAGGAGAGATCAAGATCTGCAAGGTTCATACAGATGACAATCTAGCTGACCCGCTTACAAAGCCTCTGGCGCAGCAGAAGCATGAGAAGCACTGTAATAATATGGGTTTGATATTTCTCAACCATTAGATTAAGTGCAAGTGGGAGATTGTTGGAGTATGCCCTTAAGGCTAATGTTTGAGGCCTTGGGTTATTATCAGTATCATGTATAAACTATGTTTATAAAGGCAATGGTTGTTATTCAGGTTGTTGCATTATCTGCTGCTATATGTATACTTCTGAATAATGTCTCAATGGTGTTCAGCTTCGCTGACATGCAGTATAGTCCTTAGTCGAGATATCTTGGTAAACATGAGACAACCTTGATATGATTGAGACTAATATGTGTTCTAATCTTATAGGATGCTTCGAACATGGAATAAGATGTAGACTCATAGGTGCATTGGATGTACTGGACAGACCCTACTAAGGATGTTCGATTGTTTGTCGCAATGTGAATAATCCTTATATGTAAACAAGTGGCATATTTCCTCTGACTTGAGATCACTTGTGTTTCTAAATGATGATTGGCATTGTCTTGAGGTAGTTCAATATCATTTGAAATATAATGGTTATAGATTATCTTGGATAATGGGCATGAGTCATGTTAGGGCATTAGTGATAGATATAGGATTGCCTCTCCTAGTTGGAGTGTGATGTTCTAAAGGGGGCCCCCTGTATGAGATGGTTGAGAAAGTGTATGGCCATACCCAGATGACTATGTTCATCTGATCTAACCACTCTCATCATGTTGGAGTTACAGGCTTGACACGCTTGTCCAACGAGAACATCCAGTGGCAAAGGAAACACATATGTCAAGTGACTTGGGTTCACACTTGTGCTATGGTTTGGGAGTAGTCTTGGAAGACTCTTTCCTTTATATCGGGAGACAGTGATGTGTTGCTAGATACCCCTCTCTGATCGTGATAACGTAAGTTGTCGTTACCGACATTTAAAGGAAACCCTTAGGGTCGCACAATTTGATGATATGGCTTACTTATGTCAGATCGTGTGGACTGAATTGTTTTGGTTCAGTTTAAAGGAATTTAAACTCTGATTGGAAGTGAGATCTGGTCTGATCATGTTTGATTGATTAGGGCTTGAGATCGGTAAGCTTCGATCGAGAGAATTGATGCTAGATCGATGAGATCAAGAGCATCAAGAGATGTGTGGTTAGATCTTGAGCCTTTCGGTTTAATAAGGTCTAGACCAAGGCTTGGTTTGATTTGGTCTTTTAACCAAATTCAATTGAACCGGTTCATCATATGAGCGCATGGTTCAAAGGGAGAAGGAGTTGCGAACGGTTCACTTGCAGTGAACGCTTGAACGCATGAGCGCTTACTATATTTGGAAATTGGTTTTCCAAATTGAAGAGGCCTCCACGTTCGAAGACTCTCGCCTCTCTCTTGCTCTTCCTCTCGTGTGACTCGCCTCCACGAGTGTTGAAGGAGGGATTCGGCCAGCCAAGGAAAGAAATCATCTCATCTCCTTCACGCATCAAGGACACCTTGAAGAGCTTTGCTAGCACAAGGTTCACGCCAAGGGAGGAAGCCATCGGCATCTTGTGTGCGTCCACTTTGGAGGAGAGCCGCATCGCCCTCTTGCTTCCAAGTCGCCTTCCGACCAATGGCAATGGTAAGATCACAACTTGATCTTTGCAGACATTAAGTTGATCATATGTTCGTGCCACATGCGATCTTCATGAAATCCTTATTTCCGCCCATGCAAAATTTTAGAAGTGCATGCGTTTAGGGTTTCACCCCTTTTCAGCTTTATCATTGTTCAGGTTTAATGGAATGTGCTCCATTTGGTTTTGATCTTCTTTTTGCTGAAGTTGCTTGAGTTTTCTCCTTCTTCTCAAAGTTCTCTATATCTCAAGATCTATCTCAAAAAATTCGCTTGCATGCAAGCTTCTTTGCATAAAAAGATGTCAGATGCAGTTGCAAAGCTTTAAGGCAAGCGACAAAAAGCAACTAAAGCAAAAAGCAGTAAATTTACAGAATTAACTAAAACTTAGTCTACCAATCCTCAGAAATATACTAATATTAACTGTTGCTCCCTAACAACAGTGCCAAAAACTTGACACGCCCCACAAGTGCACGATAATGTCGAAGTAATATAAAAGGTTGTCGAACCCACAGGGAGCAAGGTTAAGTACCAAAAAATCTAAGTCTCAATGGCTAAGCAATTCGAAATGGGGTTTTTAGAGCAATAAGCAAAAACAAGAAATCAAATGCAATGACGAGGAGGTTATCTATATGAGAGAGTGTTGAAAAACCCCGAGGATATTTTACAATTTTTCAGAGATAGAAATTACACAAATACATTGCGCAGCAGAACTAATATCCCTGAAACAGGCTAGTCCCAAAAACCCAGTGAAGATCGCAAGCGAGAGAGTCGACACGATGAGATAGAAGATACCTCAAAGCAAGACGATGCCGATGTCATGATAGGCGCCCAAGCGTGCACCCTCTGCAGTCTCACACACACGGATCTCTTGAGTCCTCTTCTTCCACGCCCAGTGCTAGCCTCGGGAAGAAGATCCAAGCCTTTGTGCTTCTTCTTCAAGCCTTGCGCCACCTGCCGATGAAAAAGATGAAGAGAAGAGGATGAAGTCACCAAGCTCTTGTCACACTTGCGCTGCCTTCAAGGGAAGAAGCGCCAAGAGGAAGGAAGATGCTTGCAGCTATGAAGATGGAAGAGGAGGTTGCGCCACCTCCAAGCTTGCTCTCGCCTCTCTCTTTTCTCACGCCTCCAAGGAGTAGAATATCAAGAGAGGGGCACCTAGGGCCAATTTTAGAGAGCCATAGGTCGGTTATGCAAGGGGGCGGCTAGGGTTAGGGTTGGGATTTGGCTTCAAGAAGCAAAATCGCCTACTCCTCCCCATTATACCCTTTTAGCCCCTTTCTTCTTCATGATAACTTATTAGCAAGCCCAAACTTATCAATGGGCCTAGCCCAAGGTCCATTATGCACGTTAACCAAGTTATTGGATCCAATCCAAGTTAACCCAAGGTCAAATGAGGCTAACCATGGTTACATTGGTCAATATGCCAAAATTGGAAGTTGGCTCCAATAAGTTTCTTCCACCTCATCAGGCCCATTGGCACTGATGAAATCTCCAGAATAGATTTGAGTTATCCAATAACTCAATCATAAGGCTTCCTAATCAATACGAGAACTCAAGTATCAAGGTGTGTGACCCTGTAGGTTCCTCTGACGCTGGCAGTGCTGACCAAAGGTCATCACAAGCAGTGAGTGGCACCTAGCAGTGCATCGCTGCTACCCAGGTCATTCGAATGGATATCGACATCGACATCCCCATCATCGCAATTAGGTACAGATGCATTCCAGTCTCTTTGCCAAATTGATATCCGACTGGACAAGTGTGTCACAACTTGTTTTCATCCAATCTCATGGTTATGACTAAATCAGGTCTCACCTGGGTATGGCCATACACTTTCAGTCATCGAACCATAGAGGAGCTCCATGGATATCATGATTCCCTTAGGAAGGGGCAAATCCTATGTCTGTCTATTGACCTTCTCCTATGGGTCATGACATGCTCAATGACAACCGTTATTAACTCCCAACTACGGCGAGGTGTTAGGTTGTATCAAAGCATATCCCTAACCATATAGAATGGCCAATGACCTCAAGTCAAGGGATCAATACATCTCCTATTGCTTGTGAGGATAACTTGTGACACCAAGTCATTGCCTCACAGCGGGTCAGTCCAGTATATCCACCACTGATATACCTATATGTCTGCGTTAGCATCTCGTGCCTAACTAGCCCATATACCAGTCTCACAAGTACCAGAGCTGTCCCATATCCACTCAGGTACATCGACTGGGGACAATCATTTGAGCACAGATCCAATCTGTCTCTAGGGACATTATCATGTAAGTACATAATCGCAGATGTAGACAAACATTGATAATGACAATGCCAGAATGATATATATAAATATCAAAGTCAGGTAGTACAATAATGGACCAAAACTAGGTCCTAGGGCATATACACCAACAGAGAGATCGGGACTTCGGTATCTACCACACTGATGAATCTAACTACAATAAAAATTATCTATTACCAGAGTTCGTAATATTGCATAAGGAATCCTCCAAAAGTATAGGATGCCCCCTCTCGGTCGGTACGCCCTGGTGCTTACCTAGAATGATCTCTTACTCTCACGGTGGATCATTCTATATAAACTCAATGAGTTCAAGGGATGATTATGTTACCCTCGAGCAAAATCTAAGCACTCTCGCGTCAAAGATTCGCAAGTTTTACTAAGGGAATCCACCAACACGATCCTCCTCTCGGTCACGATCATGTCGACTACACATGATACTACGCGGCCAAAGCAATATAAATAAATAACTACACCAAGGTAAAATATACTCATACAAACTTCAAAGTAACAGAATAATTTAAGATTACATGAAAGAATTCATCAGTGGACTTCAACCAAGTCTTGAAAAAGATTCTACACTACAGAATTCATGAAAGCATGCATAGATCTTCCTAAAATACTAAAAAATTGCTACAAAACATTTTGGAGAGGAAAGAGAGGATGAATCGAATAAGATCCCTAAAAATTGTGAAGATCTGACGTTCCAATCTCTCGAAATCGCCTTGTCACCTCTTCCATTCGCTCTAGTCACTTCATCAGCTGATTTCTCAATGATTTAACAATAATAGAAAGGGCTTTTATATTATTTTGATTCACCTCTTTGTCAGCTTTCCAAAACATATTTTCTTGGCTTTTTTTTATTTTTCTACGATTTGGAATTGAGAAAAGACCGAGTGAGGGTCGAACTGCAGAATTGCGATCACAGATGAATCCCGTGTTGGTGTATATGCCCTAGGACCTAGTTTTGGTCCATCTTTGTACTACTTGACTCAGATATTTATATATCTTTCTGGCATTATCGTTATCATTGTTTGTCTACACCTGCGATTGTGTACTTACATGATAATGTCCCTGGAGACAGATTAGATCTGTGCTCAAATGATTGTCCCCAGTCGATGTACCTGAGTGGATATGGGACAGCTCTGGTACTTGTGAGACTGGTATGTGGGCTAGTTAGACACATGGGTATATCATTGGAGGATATACTGGACCGACCCGCTGTGAGGCTATGACTTGGTGTCATGAGTTATCCTCACAAGTGACAGGAGATGCATTGATCCCTTGACTTGAGGTCATTGACCATTCTATATGGTTAGGGACTTGCTTTGATACAACCTAACACCTCGCCGTAGTTGGGAGGTCATAACGGTTGTCATTGAGCATGTCACGACCCATATGAGAAGGTCAATGGACAGACATAGGATTTGCCCCTTCCTTAGGGAAGCATGATATCCATGGAGCTCCTCTATGGTTCTATGACTGAAAGTGTATGGCCATACCCAGGTGAGAACCTGATTTAGTCATAACCATGTGATTGGGTGAAAACAAGTGGTGACACACTTGTCCAATCGGATATCAGTTCGGCAAAGAGACTCTAATGCATCTGTACCTTGTTGCAATGATGGGGATGTCGATGTCGATATCCATTCCGATGACTTGGGTAGCAGGGATGCACTGCTAGGTGCCACTCACTGCTTGTGGTGACATTTGGTCAGCACTGCCAACGTCAGAGGGACCTACAGGGTCGCACACCTTGATACTCGAGTTCTCGTATTGATCGGGAAGCCTTATGATCGAGTTATTGGATAATTTGAATCTAATTGGGAGATTTCATTAGCGCCAATGGGCCTAATGAGATGGAAGAATGTTATTGGAGCCAAACTTCATTTTTGGCAGGTTGACCCGTATTTGACCATGATTGGTCACATTTGGATTAGGGTTGCATTGGATTGGATCCAAGTGCTTAATCAACCCATGTAATGAAGTTTGGGCTAGCTCATTATCCAATGAGGCCCAATAACAAATTCTCATGAAGTGAGAAAAGGCTAAAAGGGTATAATGGGGACAAAACTTCTCCCTTAGGCGCCTATGGGCATAATGGGGAGAAGTGGCGCAATTTGCTTCATTAGGAAGCTTTAGGCGCCTTGCCCCTCTACCTTGGATGGTATGCTTGCTTCTATGGCAAGTCTTGGGGCTGATATGGCTTGGTAGACTTCTTTGGAAGGTCTCATGCGCATTTGGATAATTAGGAGAGGTTTATGGTAAAGTCTTGGAGACTTTCCTTACCTCAAACCCTAATTACTCCCTCCCCTTTACCCTAGCCGCCTCCTCCTTTGAGAATTGCGCCCACACCCTATTATTGCTGCCCCCTCTTGCCTCTCTATATATACATGGGTATATGCAAGAGCAAAAAGTTGATTTTTGGCATGAGCAAGAATTAGAAGGGCAAAGAGGGAGGCTTTGGCGAAAGTCTTCTCTTCCATCTTCATCCTAACCGCAAGTCTCTTCTATCCTTCTTCTCTTGAAGCAAGAAGGGATAGGACTTGGTGTCTTCACACTCTTGCCTCTTATCTTGGCGCATCTTCTCTAGGAGTTGGCGCAAGTAAGGATGAGGAGTTGAAGACATGGCGGCAACATCTCCATCTTTCTTCTTCGTTGGCGCTTCTACTTTGGAAGTGGCGCAAGGGTTGAAGAAAGTGCACTAAGGCTTGGATCTTCTTCCCGAGGCTAGCACCAGACGTGGAAGAAGAGGACTCGAGGCATCCGTGTGTGTGAGACTACAGAGGGCGCATGCTTGGGCGCCTATCACGACATCGACCTCATCTTGCTCTAAGGCATTTCCTAACTCATCGTGTCGACTCTCTTGCTTGCGATCTTCACTGGGTTTTTGGGACCGGCCTATTTCGGGGATATTGCTTCCGCTGTGTAATGTATTCTGTAATCTCTATCTCTGAAAATTGTAAAATATCCCCGGGGTTTCCCAACAGTGGTATCAGAGCGACTTGCAAGACTCGAACGATGTTTTATGTTTTTCTTTCATGCTCACATGCCATATCTCTATTTTCGTAAATAGCATGATGCATGGCAAACGATTTTTCTAAAAGTAAAAAAATTAGGGTTTCTTGTTTCTATCATCCTCTCAATCTCTTTTGGATTTTTGGACTATTTTTCTTGTCTGATTTAAAGATCAAAGGCGCACGCAATTTTGTCAAGTAGGATGGGCATTGTGTCTTCGGACTGGCCAAGTCTCTTGATCTGACAAAATTGCCAGCCGAAAGGATCTCTAAAATCATCATGAAAAATAAATCGCAATTAACCAAAAGATTTGTGAGAAGAAGATGAGAAAAAGAGACTAGTTTTATGAAAAAGTAAAATTTCAGATTTTATGTTTTTCATGAGCATGTAGAATTGCATGAGTAAATACCTTGATTGTGCATAATGTTGTGATCATGAGTCAAGCCCCTTTTGCATGCCTATGATGTATCCTTGTGCGGCCTGCGTGCCATCTTTTTCATTATCTTTGTAAAAATTAAGATGAAGATTAAGGGCTAGGTGCATCCTTCTTTGACCTTGATGCTCGCATCTTGCTTGATGGCGCAAGCATGCAAGGTAGCGCATGCAAGGTGGCGCATGCAAGTTGGTGCTTGGTTGCTTGGTGGTGCAAGAAAGCTTGGCCAAACCTCTTTTGGTTTGAGAGCTAGCCATCTTGGCCCCTTGCATGGTGGCGCACCTTCCTTGGAGGAAGACCATGGCATTGGCTGAACCTATGGGGAACTTTTAAAGTGTACCTCTAGGCTTTGAGAGCTAATGTTAGAGTCACAACTCGTAACAGGTCCAGGCCTAGAGGCTGGGCTTCCTACCCAGGGGCAATCCCGCTCAAATCCCGGTTTGGATCCACGTTACCCCAAACCCGGTTTGGATCCACGTTACCCCAAATAATTCACGTCTGCAGCGGGATTCGACCTCTAGACATGACCCTCACGAGTCATGACCCTTTAACCATTGACTCGTGACTCGTGAGGGTCATGTCTAGAGGTCGAATCCCGCTGCAGACGTGAATTATTTGGGGTAACGTGGATCCAAACCGGGATTTGAGCGGGATTGCCCCTGGGTAGGAAGCCCAGCCTCTAGGCCTGGACCTGTTATGAGTTGTGAATCTAACATTCTGAAGTTGCAACATGTCCTTCAACATGTGAGGTGGCCCTCCACATGAATAGCACCTATTATTCCTGATCATATCCATCTTTAATTTCAGTTCCTTGGTCAAGCCTTTCGGCTCAACACACTGAATATCATCTTTAGGAGGATTGAGCTCAACCAATTCATTAAAGAGCTGCCTTAGATTAAAAATAATCTCAGAGGCACTCTTCGATTCATATCACCCTCTAAATTCAGGTGACATGTTGGTTTAGCAACCCCCAAAGTATCAACTTGATGCTTATCATAAGCATCCCTCTCAGCCGCTGAGGCCGAGCATGGAAGTGGCTCAGGAAAAGGACACTCAAGGACATAAAGCTTCCTTTCGAGCTTGAGCATGATTCTCAAGTTCATATACCAATCCAATAAGTTGGATCTAACCAACTTATCCCTTTCCAGGGTAGATCGCAGTGACCAAATGCCATTGTTCATAGCCATTGTTCTACAACAACCAAGAAACAGCAGATTAGTACTACTTTGAGTCATTTAAACTGGACTTGTTTTAAATGACCATGGCTCCCACTATTTTTAATCGAATTGACAACCCACAAAGTCAATCGAGAAATCCAAGATTTCCTAGTGAGATGAGATCCTCATTCCACACAGGGCTTCGCGTCCCACGAGGGTGGGATGAGATGCACAAAGTGACCCATGTTTCCTAAGGTGGGCGCGCCTTATTGAGACAGTCCAGACATTTCATGTCCAGCGAGGGCTGGATACAGCATGAAACCCTAACCTCTCAACGATGCCTCTTGAGTTTCACCATGTGCCTAGCACACATGAAAATCTAGTCAAGTCCATTCCTAACCGTTATGCCCAGGGCCAACGAGTTTCCTTGCGAAGGCACGCCCAGGTTAAAACTGGACTGGGGAAACCATTGTCACCACGCACTTTCTAAAGATAAGTGGGTGTCTCCCACGAGGGTGGGAAATAATTCACAACTCCACTGATCGATAGCTTAGTGAGGGCTATGCGTTAGAAGGCTACCAGACTTGATATTTTTATTGAGGGTTTTTGTTTAAGGTCTCATCATCTCAGTTTTATCTTATGTCTATCATTACAGGCATGCAATCCTATGGTGATAACATAACGATAAAACATTTCAGGCATGCTTCTGTAGATAATAATAAAAGCAGTAAAGAATGATGTGATCATATCCTATTCAAGACATTGAACCAATCCATGCCATGAAAGAGGCTCAACTCTTGTCCTAGAACTCAAGCCCCAAAAACTAGACCTAGCCTAGCCGACCTCTAGCTTGAACTTCAAGGTTGGCTCCAAGGTCCTTCTCTCATGGTTTAGCTGTAACATCCCACATTCTTAACCCCAAACAAATGGCACAATTCACAAATGATACAGGATGTTTCATATAAGATCGATTCATATGCTAGGTAAAACCGAGTTCAAGAAAAACACGATCTGAAAATTTCCATAAATCCATACATACAAATTCACAAAACACAAATCTCATAAATCACATAAGGGTACCTGCCACCACGCAATCCTTGCACTAGACATATGCAAGGCAACAGTTATATCAAATCCGATGGCATAAATACAATTCGATTCGAAATTCAAAAGAAAGCCACAAAGTCGATTTTATAAACTCATACCAAACACCGAAACCAGGCTGAAGCCCGCGGTGACACAAAAATCAACTCATAAGACTGCCATAACCGGCAACACAATTCACATAGTTCACATGGTTCACATAGTTCATATAATTCATGTTAAGGCCACAACCGGCCCCCAAGAATTAAGCACAAAAGTTCTTAAAACAGCAAATAGCATAATTATCCACGCCAATGCACTCAAGAAATGCGCCCCTGCTCTATGCCTGAAAATAGTGAGGGGTGAGCTACACAGCCCAGTGAGTGGATAGTCTAAATCGACCATCCATAACATACATTCAAAAATATAGGCAGATTATTTTTAAAAAATATTTAACAGAACATTATGTCAACATATAACAAAATAAAGAAACATAAGTCATATAGACAGTTAAATGTACACACTAGCATATAACAAATTCAGGTTCTAGAGTTTTACTCTAACCCAATTAAACACATATATTCTAAACCAACTAAACACACCATACTTAATTAACCTAGTTGTCCAGCATATTCAGTAGTGACCAATATGGTCTAACCCGGCTTGGCCAAAGCACTGGGAGCTGCAAAATCTCGTGCAACACATAAACATGGATAGTGAGTAGAATCAAGAGGTGGCCCCCGCCAGGTCACGACGTGGCACTTTGCTCTATCACCCCATAACACATCGATGGATTGTGTGTAGATTCAAGAGGTGGCCCCCGCCAGGTCATGACGTGGCACTTTGCTCTACGACACCCCATATCACAAAATGAGAGTGATGACATCAAGAGGTGGCCCCTGTCTGATCAAGACATGGCACTTTGCGTCTTATATCACCCCATAACATAAAAGAGTAATGACATCAAGAGGTGGCCCCTGTCCGACCAAGACATGGCACTTTGCGTCAAAACCCGTTCTCCCAAAAGGTTCCTACTGGACAACAGACATATCTTATTTTATATTTCACAAAGGTGGACTCCTAAGTGTCAACTAGACTCTAGGATAGTCATCACAAAAATCATATCGGGCAGGCTGAACATCAACCCCCATCACAAAAATCATAATAGGCAGGCCGAACATCAGCCCCCTCACATATCAAATACAGGGCTGAAATTCAAACCCTTCACATATCACATAAGGACTATCCTATGAGTACACTGTTACACTTAGCCATAGTCCTAACCAACACATAACACATAATATTCAAAATTCTCATAATCATATAATTTTCAAAAATCTCATAACCACATAATGTTCACAATTTACATAACAACATAATATTCCAAAAATCACATAAACACCTAATATTTAAAAATCACATAATTACATAATATTAACAATCATATAATGTAGTGTGGTCCTTAGGTTTCATGCTGATTAGTTCAGTCAAACCTTACTAGGTTATCATCCAAATTTCTCAAACAATTTCTCAATAATGCAGTTAACAAGCATCCATAAAAATTAACATAAAACTAAAACATGTAGTCATACAAACTATCCATAAAATTAACAAAAATTAAAACATGTATTCATACCAACTATTTTACAAATCTCTACATATAAACACGGTTAACATAACATACTATCTATTAAATTTTACACCTTGAATTAACATGAATTTCATGCTCAAACCATTGGTCTAAAACTTCCGAATTTCCATAATTTAATACCTTAAATTTCATATTACCAACTTTCGGATTTCATAAAGAAAATCATCAAAATTTCGGTTTTCATGCATATTATCAAGAATTTGGTCTTCATAAATAATATCAAGATTTCGGATTATCATGAATAATTATCAAAGATTCGGTTCACATGAAGAAACATTTTGAATTTGGTTTACATGAAAAATACATCTTGAGTTTCGGTTTTAACATGATAAAAATTCCAATAATTCAATTGTATCAAGTCACAAACACAACCAAACTAATAGATCAAATAAGACATTCTACTCACCTCTTAACCGAGAACACAAGGTGAAAAACTCTCCAAAATAATTCGTCTAAGGCTTGAAGTTCTACCAAGAATCGCCACCAAAGGAAGGAAACACCTCCAACACCAAAGACTCCAAGAGAGAAGGAAGATATTTCACCTCTAAGCCTCCAAGAATCGCCTAAGTTCTTCAAGAAGTCGCCAAGTTCTTCAAGCCGTCGCCCAAGGTTTCTTTCAAGCCAAAAAATCGCCAACACTCTACCCTAACCGAAATTACCTACTTAAATTTCGGTTTTTAACTCTTAACCCATTAACCCATTAATTCAATTCGGGTTTAATCCATTTAATTAATAATTTGAATTTTAAAACCCAATTAGTTTAAACCCATTAATTCAACCATTAACTTAATGAAAATCCAATAAGGTCTAATTAACATCCAATAAGGGTTTAATTAACCAATAGGGTCTAATTAATTAACTTACAAGCTCTAATTAATTAACTTACAATTACAACCCATAAATCCTAATTAATTTATCATGAACAGCCAATAATAATTTATCATGAATTAACAGCCAATAATCAAATAAATAATCTCTAATTAATTTACAATAAATTAACAACCAAATAAACTCAAATCAAATAATTACAAATTAACAATCAATAAGCCAGTTAATTAGCATCCAATAATTTTATTTAAATCATAATAAAATATCACAGCTAATGATTTTATTTAAATCCAAATAATGCTTACCAGGACTTAAGATCCTTGGATCTTACACAGAATGAGGAGAAGAAAGGCAAGACCTTGTCTTCATGCTCAGGTATTTATGTTACCGAAGTCAACCTTTCGACTCCTATGACATGGGTATTGGATACCGCATGTGGAGCTCATATTTTTACAAATATGCGAAGGCTCTGAAAGGGTAGATCGGTAAGGCCTAGAGAGATTGACCTACGGATAGGTAACAGGGCACAAGTTGCTGCTGTTGCTGTAGGAGTTTCTCTCCCTGCCTTCTGGACTTCAGTTAAAGCTAGATAATTGCTATTATGTACCTTCCCTTGCCAAAACATTGTATCCACTCCTTGCTTGGCAAAGAAAGGATTTAAGTTTGAATTAAAAGAGAACTTATGTTCTTTTTCTTTTGCAAATATGTTTTATGGGAAGGGTACTTTGTGCAATGGTCCGCATGTCTTGGACATGGATAGCTCTATTTGTAACATAAATAATAAAAAGGATCAAACTAAGTGGTTCAGTTGGTGCTTTCCTACGGCACTGTCGATTAGCCCATATAAACAAGAATCGCATCCAACAACTCCATGCAACTGGATTGTTAGATTCAAATTCCTTGGAGGAATTTGATACTTGTGAACCTTGTTTATTAGGGAAAATGACAAAGGCGCCCTTCACCAAGACTGGTGAGAGGGAAGGAGGTTTATTAGATCTCATACATACTGACGTGTGTGGGCCTTTCAATAAACAAGCCAGAGGAGGGTACAACTACTTCATCGCGTTTACTTATGACTTCAGTAGATATGGTTATGTCTATCTGATGAGACATAAGTCTGAATCCTTTGAGAAATTTAAGGAGTTTAGACATGAAGTAGAGAACCAGCTTCGTAGATCCATTAAGGCTCTTCGATCAAATCGTGGTGGAGAGTACCTGAACGGTGAGTTCTTTGACTATCTGAGAGAGTGTGGGATCATATCCCAACTCACTCCTGCTGGAACATCTCAATGCAATGATGTGTCTGAAAGGAGAAATCGAACTTTGTTGGACATGGTTCGATCTATGATGAGTCATGCAACTCTACCTCCCTCATTCTGGGGACATGCACTTGAGACAGCTTCTCTAATACTGAATAATGTTCCATCTAAGAGTATCTCAAAGATTCCATACGAGGTATGGAGTGGGAGACGCCCTAATCTCACTTTTATCAGGATCTGGGGATGTAAGGCTTATGTCAAACGTCAGGATTCTAGCAAGCTAGAACCTAGATCTGATAAGTGTATGTTTGTGGGGTACCCTAAGGAGACTAAGGGTTACTACTTCTATGTTCCCACCGAGAACAAAGTTTTTGTTGCTTGGGGTGCTATCTTTCTACAGAAAGAATTTCTCATGAAAGAAGTTACTGGGAGGAAGTTTGACTTGGATGAGGACCAAGTGCAACCACAAGACAAAGAGATGGAATTTGAGCCACCTGCACCGGTTGCTAGGCATCCTGAGGCTCAGACACAGGCCCCATGTAGGTCTGGGAGGATTCGTCGTGCACCTGAGAGGTATGTGTTGGTGTGTATGCCCTAGGACCTAGTTTTGGTCAACTTATGTACTACTTGACACTGATATTTATATATCATTCTGGCATTGTCGTTATCATTGTTTGACTACACCTGCGATTGTGTACTTACATGATAATGTCCCTGGAGACAGATTGGATCTGTGCTCGAATTATAATCCCCAGTCGATGTACCTTAGTGGATATGGGACAGCTATGGTACTTGAGAGACTGGTATGTGGGCTGGTTAGGCACGTGGTGCTAACGCAGACACATGGGTATATCATTGGGGATATACTAGATAGACCCGCTATGAGGCTATGACTTGGTGTCATGAGTTATCCTCATAAGTGACAGGAGATGCATTGATCCCTTGACTTGAGGTCATTGATCATTCTATATGGTTAAGGACTTGCTTTGATACAACCTAACACCTTGCCGTAGCTGGGAGGTCATAACGGTTGTTATTGAGCATGTCACGACCCATATGAGAAGATCAATGGACAGACATAGGATTTGCCCCTTCCCTAAGGAAGTATGATATCCATGGATCTCCTTTATGGTTCTATGACTGAGAGTGTATGGCCATACCCAGGTGAGAACCTGTTTTAGTCATAGCCATGTGATTGGATGAAAACAAGTGGTGACACACTTGTCCAATCGGATATCAGTACGGCAAAGAGACTGTAATGCATCTGTACCTAGTTGCGATGATGGGGATGTCGATGTCGATATCCATTCCAACGACCTGGGTAGCAGCGATGCACTGCTAGGTGCCACTCACTGCTTGTGATGACCTTTGGTCAGCACTGCCAGCGTCAGAGGAACCTACAGGGTCGCACACCTTGATACTTGAGTTCTCGTATTGATCGGGAAGCCTTATGATCGAGTTATTGGATAACTCGGATCTAATTGGAAGATTTCATCAGTGCCAATGGGCCTGATGAGATGGAAGAATGTTATTGGAGCCAAACTATGCAATGATGTTTGACCATGGTTGGTCACATTTGGATTAGGGTTGCATTGGATTGGATCCAAGTGCTTAATCAACCTATGCAATGATGTTTGGGCTAGCTCATTATCCAATGAGGCCCAATAACAAGTTCTCATGAAGAGATGAAAGGCTAAAAGGGTATAATGGGGAGAAACATGAACCATTAGGCGCCTAGGGGCATAATGGGGTCATGTTGGCGCCTTTGCTTCATTATGGAAGTAAAGGGCGCCTCCCCCTCTCTTCCTAGGATGGAATGCATGCCTTTATGGCATTGCTTGAGGCGCAAGGCAAGGCCTTGGTGCACAAGGAAAGGCGTGGGAACAAAAGGTAAGGTTGAATGAGAATTATGGAAATGTCTTGGAGACTTTCCTTATCTCAAACCTCCTCATCCTAGCCCATACAGAGACGGTTTCATTTGATCCGGGAGATCACTGATCATGGCGAGATCAAAATCTGCAAGGTTCATATAGACGACAATCTGGCTGACCCGCTTACAAAGCCTCTGGCGCAGCAGAAGCATGAGAAGCACTGTAATAATATGGGTTTGAGATTTCTCAACCATTAGATTAAGTGCAAGTGGGAGATTGTTGGGGTATGCCCTTAAGGCTAATGTTTGAGGCCTTGGGATTATATCAGTATCATGTATAAACTCTATGTTTATAAAGGCAATGGTTGTTATTCAGGTTGTTACATTATCTGCTGCAATATGAATACTTCTGAATAATGTCTCAATGATGTTCAGCTAGGCTGACATGCAGTATAGTCCTTAGTCGAGATATCTTGGTGAACATGAGACAACCTTGATATGATTGAGACTAATATGTGTTCTAATCTTATAGGATGCTTCGAGCATGGAATAAGATGTAGACTCATGGGTACATTGGATGTACTGGACAGACCCTACTAGGATGTTCAATTGCTTGTCACAATGTGAATAATCCTTGTATGCAAACAAGTGGCATACTTCCTCTGACTTGAGATCACTTGTGTTTCTAAATGATGATTGGCATTGTTTTGAGGTAGTTCAATATCATTTGAAACATAATGGTTATAGACTATCTTGGATAATGAGCATGAGTCATGTTAGGGCACTAGTGATAGACATAGGATTGCCGTCTCCATGTTTTAGGAGTGTGATGTTCTAGTGTGATGTTCTAAAGGGGCCCCCTGGATGAGATGATTGAGAAAGTGTATGGCCATACCCAGATGACTATGTTCATCTGATCTAATCATGCTCATCATATTGGAGCTACAGGCTTGACATGCTTGTCCAATAAGAACATCCAGTGGCAAAGGAAACTTGTATGCCTAGTGAAATGGATTCACACTTGTGCTGTGGTTTGGGTGTAGTCTTGGAAGACTCTTTCCTTTATATCGGGAGACAGTGATGTGTTGCTAGATACCCCTCACTGATCGTGATAACGTAAGTTATCGTTACCGACATTTAAAGGAAACCCTTAGGGTCGCACAATTTGATGATATGGCTTACTTAAGTCAGATCGTGTGGACTGAATTGTTTGGGTTCAGTTTAAAGGGATTTAATCTCTGATTGTGAGTGAGATCTGGTCTGATCATGTTAGATTGATTAGGGCTTGAGATCGGTAAGCTTCGATCGAGAGAATTGATGCTAGATCGGTAAGATCAAGAGCATCAGGAGATGAACGGTTAGATCTGGAACCTTAGGGTTTAATATGATCTAGACCAAATCGCTTGGGTTAATTGGTCTTTGAACCAAACCAAATTGAACCGGCTCATCAAGTGAGCGCAAGGTTCAAGGGAGAAGAGGTTTGCGACTTGTTCATGAGTGCGTGAACGTTGAGAAGTAGTTTGCTATTTTTGGATAGCATGTTCTCTAATCGTGGACACGCCTCACGTTGCCTCTCTTCACGCTTCTTCTCTTGCCCTATTGTCGTCTCTCTTTTTTTTTTGGGCTCTCGACACATTCGGGTGGAAAAGCATTGACGATAAGGGAGAGGTCTCGCCAAGCAAAAGAATTCTTCTCTTCCCTTCCATTCGATCAGGTTCACTTGGAGAACCTTGCTAGCACAAGGATCAACAAGGAGTAGGCGACATCTTCTTGTGTGCGCATCTTTTGGAGGAGATCTCATTTGCTCTCTTCTTCCAAGGCGCCATCCAAAGCAATGGCGATGGTATGACTCCTTACTTATCTTTGCAATCGATTATAGTTGATCATATCTCATGCATAGATCCTCTTGAAACCCTTGTTTCTGCTGCAAAAGTTTTATATGCGCCTATCTAGGGTTTCGCACTTCCCCCTTCTAGGGGACTTTCAATTGGTATCAGAGCGAGGTTATTCCATGTTAATATGATTGCTATGTTTGCTTTGTGATCCATGTTTGCGCAAAAGACTAGATCTAAAGGTTATATGCGAAAATATTACATGTTGTATCTTTTTGTTGGCGCATATTAGTTTTTCTTAAAACTACATCACCTGCGCGACTCACCTTAGATCTAAGTGGCGCCTACTTGAAACACTTAGACGGGTTATTAGGGTTGAAGTCACAGTCGAGTCTAGATCCAACCAGTCTGATCAGACTATCTGACAGCCTAGATGGGTTGACCAGATGGCACCTGTGCGCAAGCACGAGGTGGCTATAGGTCGACTGCATACAGGCGTGTAGCGATGTCTGGTTGAGACAACCAGTGAACGCGCATGAGTTGGGCCCGGGGTCACACCCGCTTGCCTGAACTCATGAGGGTCGTTCAGCCCAATTGCATGCATTGTTGACCACTGGGTCGACTCAAGTTAGTTAGGACTTGGTGCATGCAAGGGCAGTGGGTCTGACTAGATCTGATGAGTGGATCCCTATTAATGGACCGTTGTAAGGTAGTAGGGCACATAAGGAAAATAAAATTAATGCCAATGGGTTTTTGAAAATTTTATTTTCTTATTATTGGATCACATGTTGATTGTATACCATGTTTGGTGTCTATTTAATCTTATGTGGGCCGCCCAATTTAATGTGTGCTGTGCTGGGGCCTGCGTGCCTGTATTAATTGTAAATTATTTTCTTGTGATCTGCGCATCACATTTTAATTAATTTATTGTGTAATTGACCTGCGTGTCAATCATGTCTAGATAGATTAAATTGTAATTTTAATCAGACATGAGCACAGAGCACACTTGGCAGAAGCGCATGCAGCAGTGGCTTGACCAGGTGGGAGGTCCAGGGTTCGACTCTGGGACAGGCGCATTTACCTGATGGGCGCACCTGTGCTGCAGTGGGCGCTTGGGCCCTGGGTTGGGCCAGATGCGATGCAAAAGACCCATGAAGAGCTCAAGTGAAGACTTAAGTTAAGGTCTTACCTAGGCTTAATGGGCTTTTACCACATAAGATCAGCATGCTTTCTATTTATTGTTTATATAATTAGAATTGCATGATTTAATCTTCTGCTATCACCATAGGGTTTGCATGATAGTTAAGAAGATAAAAGACCGTTAAAATCCAATGTTAAATATCAAGCACGATAGCCTTCTGACGCGAAACCTCACTGTTCTGACTATCGTTGGGGCCGTGTTGTACCCACTCAGTGGGCACGCCCATCTATCTTCAGACGGTGTGGGATTACACCTGCGTGTTACAGGGAAGGGATTTATCGCTTCTCGTTGCTCAGCATAGCACGTGGTGGTCCAGGGAGTAGGTCGGGTCAGCTTGACCATGTAGGCTACATATGTGGCGCATATTGTAGCTATATGAAGGCAGCCATCTGTGGGATCAGAGACTGTGTTGTACCAACTCAGTTGGCACAGTCTGCTGGATTGCCCAGATGAAGGGGAATCGCACGGGCTGGCGATTGGCAGGGATTGCCTACCAGAGATTAGTGCTTGTACTCTCTGTGCATCTTATCTCGCCTGAGCGGGACGTGGAGACCAAGTATGAAATCTGGATCCCATCTCACTAAAAGAGTTTAACTCTTTCGGGCTGTTTTTTTGGATTTTTCAGCCAGATAAAATAGTGAGAAAAGAATCTTTCTTAAGTCCTCGATTGATTCTAAACATTGATACTGACCTTGCTGTTCTTGCATTGTTGTAGATTACTGCAGCAACGAACACCACGAATTTCAATGTGCGATCCCTACTGGAAAGGGAGAAGTTTGCTGGACCAAACTTCTCAGACTGGTACGGACACCTTAAGATTGTTCTTAAGGCTGAGAGGAAGTTGTATGTCCTCGAGACAGCTATACCGCCTCAACCCGCTGCGAACGCCGCAAGGGCGGTTCGGGATGCCTATGAGAAGAATGTCAATGATAGCATTGATGTCGCTTGCCTGATGCTTGCGTCTATGACGCCAGAGTTGCAGCGTCAGCATGAGGATCTATCTGCTATACAAATTATAGAAAACCTCAAGCTGCTGTATGCTGCACAGGCTAGGACAGAACGCTATAATTTGACTAAGCTTTTCTTTCAGAGCAAACTGGCTGAAGGGAGTCCAGTGGGAGCTCACGTACTCAAGATGATTGGGTACAAGGAGGCTCTTGAGAAACTGGGACATACCATCAATCAGGAGCTTGCTGTAGACATTATCCTGCAGTCTCTTCCGGCTACTTTTGATCCGTTCATCATTAATTTTAATATGAACAAGATCGACTGTACCCCGGCAGAGTTGCTGAATATGCTCTTGACTACAGAGTTGACTCTAAAGGGAAAGCCTTCATCCTCTGTCTTGATGGTTCCTTCTAGGAACAAGAAGAAAGGGAAGAAGGGCAAGGCCCCTGTCAAGAACTACAACAAGGCTCTGAAACAAAAGGTTAAGCGGTCGAAGGAATACAGATGTTTACACTGTGGCCAGCTGGGTCACTGGAAAAAAGACTGTAAAGCGCTCCAAGGAGACAAGAAGAGAAGTTTCGCTTCTGGCTCAGGTATTTTTGTGACTGAGGTCATGGTTTCTTCTTCCATATCATGGGTGTTGGACACTGCACGTGGAGTTCACATTTGTTCAAATGTACAGGAACTCAAGAGAAGAAGATAGGTGGGACAGCATGAGGTGGACCTACGAGTTGGAAACGGGGCACGGGTTGCTGCTGTTACTGTAGGCGTTTATTACATCTCTTTACCATCTGGACTTGTATTGGAACTGGACAATTGTTACTTTGTACCAAGCATTACGAAAAATATTATCTCTATTCCTGCTCTTGTCAGGAAAGGGTTTTCCTTTGAATGCAATATTTCAAAGTGTGTTATTTCTTTTGATAATATTGTTTATGCTACTGGCTCAATTAACAATGGGTTATTCATGTTGGACATGGAATGTTCTATACAAAATATTGATATTAAGAAAGCCAAGTTTGCTGATGACAGCACCTTGCTATGGCATAGTCGTTTAGGCCATATTAACAAGAAGCGCATTAAGCGGTTGCATGATCATGGACTGCTGGGATCATTCTCCTATGAGGAGCTTGATACATGCAAAGCTTGTTTAATGGGTAAAATGACGAAAGCTCCTTTTTCTAAGCAAGGTCAAAGGGCTTCAGGTTTACTTGACCTCATTCACAGTGATGTGTGTGGGCCATTTAGTAAACATGCCAGAGGTGGCTATTCATACTTCATTACCTTTACTGATGATTTCAGTAGGTATGGTTATGTCTATCTTATGAGACATAAAAGTGAATCTTTTGACAAGTTCAAAGAGTTCAAAAATGAAGTACAGAATCAGCTAGGCCAACATATCAAGGCACTTCACTCAGATCGAGGTGGAGAATACTTGAGTCATGAGTTTACTGACTATCTGAAGGAGTGTGAGATTATCTCACAGCTCACTCCGCCAGGAACACCGCAATGGAATGGTGTGTCCGAAAGGAGGAACAGAACCTTATTGGATATGGTTCATTCTATGATGAGTCAGGCTACTCTACCTTACTCCTTTTGGGGATTTGCACTGGAAACAGCTGCAAAGGTACTAAACCGAGTGCCATCCAAGGCAGTTTCAAAGACGCCATATGAGTTATGGTATGGGAAACAGCCAATCTTGACATTTATTAAGATCTGGGGTTGCGAGGCTTATGTCAAAAAGCTCGTCTCTGGGAAACTGGAGAGCAGATCTGAGAAATGTATCTTTGTCGGTTACCCTAAGGAAACTAAGGGTTATTATTTCTTCGATCCCAAAGAGAACAAGGTGTTTGTTGCTCGGACGGCTATTTTTCTTGAGAAGGAATTTCTTCTGCAAGAGGCCAGTGGGAGAGAAATAAAGCTGGATGAGAATCCAGAAGAAGGACAAAGTAGTCAAGCACAGTTGGATGAGCCTGAGCCAATAGATCGGGTTACTGTTCAACCTGAGGCTCAGATATCACGGGAACCGCGTAGATCGGGAAGGATCCGTTGACAGCCTGAGCGCTATGACGGAGTCTACATCATTGATGATGAACCCCTCACTTATGCGGATGCGGTTAGTGGACCGGAATCAGCGAGATGGCTTGAGGCTATGCGAGCCGAGATGGACTCCATGTCAGATAACCAAGTCTGGGATTTGGTTGATCCGCCTCCGGGAGTAATCCCTATAGGCTGTAAATGGATCTTCAAGAAGAAGATTGACATGGATGGTAACGTGGTTACCTATAAAGGCAGGCTAGTTACGAAAGGTTTCAAACAAATCTACGGGATAGATTATGATGAAACTTTCTCTCCTGTAGCTATGTTCAAGTCTATTCGGATTATTCTCGCGATAGCAGCATATTATGATTATGAGATCTGGCAGATGGATGTGAAGACTGCTTTCCTTAATGGAAATTTGCAGGAGGATGTGTATATGACACAACCTGAAGGTTTCACCAATCCATCAGATCGTCATAAAATATGCAAGTTAAAGAAGTCCATTTATGGACTTAAGCAAGCATCAAGAAGCTGGAATATTCGATTTGATGAATCAATCTGTGAATTTGGTTTCATCAAGAATGAAGATGACCCGTGTGTATATAAGAGGTTTAGTGGGAGCGTAATCACTTTCCTAGTCCTCTACGTCGATGATATCTTAATCATTGGAAACGATATTCCTGAACTGCATGCGGTTAAAGCATGGTTAAGAAAATGTTTCCAGGTGAAAGATTTAGGAGAAGCAGCCTATGTATTAGGTGTGAAGATCTACAGAGATAGATCTAAGAGGCTTCTCGGGCTGTGCCAGAGTACTTACATCGATAAAGTCCTGGAGAGATTCCATTTAGAAAATTCTAAAAGAGGATATCTTCCAGTCAGACATGGTCTGAATCTTTCGAAGAGTCAGTGTCCACAAACACAGACTGAGAAAGATGAAATGGACAATACGCCTTATGCTTCGGCTATTGGATCCATTATGTATGCGATGTTGTGTACTCGCCCAGACGTCGCTTACGGGTTAAGCGTGACCAGTCGGTTCCAAAGTAATCCAGGTCAGGCGCACTGGATTGCAGTCAAGAACATTTTAAAATATCTTCGGAGGACCAAAGATATGTTCTTGGTGTATGGTGGTCAGGAAGAACTCAGTATTGAAGGATATACTGACGCTTCGTTCCAATCTGACCAGGATGATTTCCGATCGCAATCAGGCTATGTTTTTAGCTTGAATGGAGGTGCAGTGGTGTGGAAGAGTTTCAAACAGTCTATTGTTGCTGATTCTACCACGGAAGCCGAGTATGTTGCAGCCTCGGAAGCATCCAAGGAGGCAGTGTGGATTCGTAAGTTCGTTCAGGAACTTGGTGTTGTTCCTTCGAGTGCAGATCCTTTGGTTATCTTCTGTGATAACACTGGAGCAATAGCACAGGCAAAGGAACCACGGTCGCACCAGAAGTCCAAGCACATACAGAGACGGTTTCATTTGATCCGGGAGATCATTGATCATGGCGAGATCAAAATCTGCAAGGTTCATACAGACGACAATCTGGCTGACCCGCTTACAAAGCCTCTGGCGCAGCAGAAGCATGAGAAGCACTGTAATAATATGGGTTTGAGATTTCTCAACCATTAGATTAAGTGCAAGTGGGAGATTGTTGTGGTATGCCCTTAAGGCTAATGTTTGAGGCCTTGGGATTATATCAGTATCATGTATAAACTCTATGTTTATAAAGGCAATGGTTGTTATTCAGGTTGTTACATTATCTGCTGCAATATGAATACTTCTGAATAATGTCTCAATGATGTTCAGCTAGGCTGACATGCAGTATAGTCCTTAGTCGAGATATCTTGGTGAACATGAGACAACCTTGATATGATTGAGACTAATATGTGTTCTAATCTTATAGGATGCTTCGAGCATGGAATAAGATGTAGACTCATGGGTACATTGGATGTACTGGACAGACCCTACTAGGATGTTCAATTGCTTGTCACAATGTGAATAATCCTTATATGCAAACAAGTGGCATACTTCCTCTGACTTGAGATCACTTGTGTTTCTAAATGATGATTGGCATTGTTTTGAGGTAGTTCAATATCATTTGAAACATAATGGTTATAGACTATCTTGGATAATGAGCATGAGTCATGTTAGGGCACTAGTGATAGACATAGGATTGCCGTCTCCATGTTTTAGGAGTGTGATGTTCTAAAGGGGCCCCCTGGATGAGATGATTGAGAAAGTGTATGGCCATACCCAGATGACTATGTTCATCTGATCTAATCATGCTCATCATATTGGAGCTACAGGCTTGACATGCTTGTCCAATAAGAACATCCAGTGGCAAAGGAAACTTGTATGCCTAGTGAAATGGATTCACACTTGTGCTGTGGTTTGGGTGTAGTCTTGGAAGACTCTTTCCTTTATATCGGGAGACAGTGATGTGTTGCTAGATACCCCTCACTGATTGTGATAACGTAAGTTATCGTTACCGACATTTAAAGGAAACCCTTAGGGTCGCACAATTTGATGATATGGCTTACTTAAGTCAGATCGTGTGGACTGAATTGTTTGGGTTCAGTTTAAAGGGATTTAATCTCTGATTGTGAGTGAGATCTGGTCTGATCATGTTAGATTGATTAGGGCTTGAGATCGGTAAGCTTCGATCGAGAGAATTGATGCTAGATCGGTAAGATCAAGAGCATCAGGAGATGAACGGTTAGATCTGGAACCTTAGGGTTTAATATGATCTAGACCAAATCGCTTGGGTTAATTGGTCTTTGAACCAAACCAAATTGAACCGGCTCATCAAGTGAGCGCAAGGTTCAAGGGAGAAGAGGTTTGTGACTTGTTCATGAGTGCGTGAACGTTGAGAAGTAGTTTGCTATTTTTGGATAGCATGTTCTCTAATCGTGGACACGCCTCACGTTGCCTCTCTTCACGCTTCTTCTCTTGCCCTATTGTCGTCTCTCTTTTTTTTTTGGGCTCTCGACACATTCGGGTGGAAAAGCATTGACGATAAGGGAGAGGTCTCGCCAAGCAAAAGAATTCTTCTCTTCCCTTCCATTCGATCAGGTTCACTTGGAGAACCTTGCTAGCACAAGGATCAACAAGGAGTAGGCGACATCTTCTTGTGTGCGCATCTTTTGGAGGAGATCTCATTTGCTCTCTTCTTCCAAGGCGCCATCCAAAGCAATGGCGATGGTATGACTCCTTACTTATCTTTGCAATCGATTATAGTTGATCATATCTCATGCATAGATCCTCTTGAAACCCTTGTTTCCGCTGCAAAAGTTTTATATGCGCCTATCTAGGGTTTCGCACTTCCCCCTTCTAGGGGACTTTCATCTTGATCTGACAAAATTGCCAGCCGAAAGGATCTCTGAAATCATCATGAAAAATAAATCGCAATAAACCAAAAGACTTGTGAGAAGAAGATGAGAAAAAGAAACTGGTTTTGTGAAAAAGTAAAATTTCAGATTTTATGTTTTTCATGAGCATGTAGAATTGCATGAGTAAATACCTTGATTGTGCATGATGTTGTGATCATTAGCCAAGCCCCCCCCCCCCCTTGCATGCCTGCGATGTATCCTTGTGCGGCCTGCGTGCCATCTTTTTCATTATTTTTGTAAAAATTAAGAGAAAGATTAAGGGCTAGGCGCATCCTTCTTGGACCTTGATGCTCGCATCCTGCTTGATGGCGCAAGCATGCAAGGTGGCGCATGCAAGCTGGTTCTTGGTTTCTTGGTGGCGCAAAAGGTCTTGACCCCTTGCATGGTGGCGCACCTTCCTTGGAGGAAGACCATAGGCATTGGCCGAACCTATGGGGAACTTTTAAAGTGTACCTCTAGGGTTTGAGAGCTAAACCATGAGAGAAGGACCTTGGAGCCAACCTTGAAGTTCAAGCTAGAGGTCGGCTAGGCTAGGTCTAGTTTTTGGGGCTTGAGTTCTAGGACAAGAGTTGAACCTATTTCATGGCATGGATTGGTTCAATGTCTTGTATAGGATATGATCACATCATCCTTTACTGCTTTTATTATTATCTGCAGAAGCATGCCTGAAATGTTTTACCGTTATGTTATCACTATAGGATTGCATGCCTGTAATGATAGACATAAGATAAAACTGAGATGATGAGACCTTAAACAAAAACCCTCAATCAAAATATCAAGTCTGGTAGCCTTCTAACGCGTAGCCCTCACTAAGCTATCGATCAGTGGAGTTGTGAATTGTTTCCCACCCTCGTGGGACACACCCACTTATCTTTAGAAAGTGCGTGGTGGCAATGGTTTCCCCAGTCCAGTTTTAACCTGGGCGTGCCTTCACAAGGAAACTTGTTGGCCCTGGGCATAACGGTTAGGAATAGACTTGACTAGAAGTTCACATGTGCTGGGCACATGGTGAAAGTCTAGAAGCATCGTTGAGAGGTAAAGGTTTCATGTTGTATCCAGCCCTCGCTGGACATGAAATGCCCAGACTGTCTCAACAAGGGGAGTTGCTTGGAGCAACCGGCCGGCGCGCCCACCTTAGGAAGCATGGGTAACTTTGTGCATCTCATCCCACCCTCGTGGGACGCGAAGCCTCATGTGAAATAAGGATCCCATCTCACTAGGAAGTTTTAAACTTCCCGATTGACTTTGTGGGTTGTCAATTCGAATTTAAAATAGTGGGAGCCATGGTCATTTAAAACAAGTCCAGTTTAAATGATTCGAAGTAGTACTAATCTGTTCTTCTTGGGTGTTGTAGAACAATGGCTACGAACACTGGCGGATTATCACTGCGATCACTCCTTGATAAGGATAAGTTAGTTGGAACTAACTTTATGGACTGGCATTGGAATTTGAGGATAGTCCTCAAGCTCGAGAAGAAGTTGTATGTCCTTGAACAGCCTCTTCCTACGGCTCCTCCGCCTAATGCCCGAACGGCAGACAGAGATGCTTATAGAAAGCATCAGGATGACTCTTTGGAGGTTGCATGTCTTATGCTAGCCAGTATGGCACCTGAACTGCAGGTGCAATATGAGGAGCAGAACGCTTTTCAGATGATTACTCGTCTGAAACAGATGTTCGAGGCTCAGGCTAGAACTGAGAGATTTGACACCGCCAAAGCAGTCTTTCGGTGCAAGTTGTCTGAAGGTGCACCAGTGAGACCCCATGTTCTCAAACTCATTGGGAATGTGGATCATCTCAGGAGACTGGGACACACCATAGACAACGAGCTGGTTGTGGATCTTATTCTTCATTCCCTGCCCCCTAGCTTCAGTCCGTTTATCATCAACTTCAACATGAACCAGATTGAGTGCACACGGGAGGAATTGATGAATATGCTCCAAACAGCCGAGCGAGAGATGGGTAAGACCAAACCCAATTCTGTTCTTTTGGTCCCTGCGACCAAGAAGATAAAGAAGAAGGGTAAGGCACGTGCTAAGAGCAGTTCCAGAGGTCCTACCAAAGCACTGAAGAAAAGGGCGAAGAAGTCAAAGGAACAAAGGTGTTTTCACTGTGGCGAGCAGGGCCACTGGAGAAGGGACTGCAGGCAGCTTCAGAGTGAGGAGAAGAAAGGCTTGGCCTTAACTTCTAGCTCAGGTATTTATGTTACAGAAGTCAACCTTTCTACTTCTATGTCATGGGTATTGGATACCGTATGTGGAGCTCATATCTGTACAAATATGCAGGGGCTCAAGAAAAGTAGATCGGTGCGGCTTGGAGAGATTGACCTACGCGTTGGAAATGGGGCACAGGTTGCTGCTGTTGCTGTAGGCGTTTTGACTCTCTCCTTGCCTTCTGGACTTCAATTAGAACTAGACAATTGCTTTTGTGTACCTTCGCTAACAAAGAATATTGTATCCATTCCTTGCTTGGCGAGGAAAGGATTTAAATTTGAAATAAATAAGAACTCCTATTCTTTTCATTTGCAAATATGTTCTATGGGAAGGGTACTTTGTGCAATGGTCTATATATCTTGGATATGGAAAGTTCTATTTGTAACATAAGCAATAAGAGGACCAAACTGAGTGGTTCAGTTGGTGCTTTCCTATGGCACTGTCGATTAGCCCATATAAACAAGAATCGCATCCAACAACTCCATGCAAATGGATTGTTAGATTCAAGTTCCTTGGAGGAATTTGATACTTGTGAACCTTGTTTATTAGGGAAGATGACAAAGGCGCCCTTCACCAAGATTGGTGAGAGGGCAGAAGGTTTATTGGATCTCATACATACTGATGTGTGTGGGCCCTTCAATAAATAAGCCAGAGGAGGGTACAACTACTTCATTACCTTCACTGATGACTTCAGTAGGTATGGTTATGTCTACTTAATGAGACATAAATCTGAATCCTTTGAGAAATTCAAGGAGTTCAAGAATGAAGTAGAGAACCAGCTTGGAAGATCCATTAAAGCTCTTCGATCAGATCGAGGTGGAGAATACCTAAGTGGTGAGTTCTTTGACTATCTGAGAGAGTGTGGGATCATATCCCAACTCACTCCTCCTGGAACACCTCAATGGAATGGTGTGTCTGAAAGGAGAAATCGAACTTTATTGGATATGGTTCGATCCATGATGAGCCATGCAACTCTACCTTCATCATTCTGGGGGCATGCACTAGAAACAGCTTCTCTGATACTGAATAATGTTCCATCTAAGAGTGTCTCCAAAATACCATACGAGGTGTGGAGTGGGAGACGCCCTAATCTCACGTTTATCAGGATCTAGGGATGTGAGGCTTATGTCAAACGTCAGGATTCTAGCAAGCGAGAACCTAGATCTGATAAGTGTGTGTTTGTGGGGTATCCTAAGGAAACTAAAGGATACTACTTCTATGTCCCAACCGAGAACAAAGTTTTTGTTGCTCGGGGTGCTATCTTTCTAGAGAAAGAATTTATTATGAAAGAAGTTAGTGGGAGGAAGTTTGACTTGGATGAGGTCCAAGTGCAAGCACAAGACAAAGAGATCGAATCTGAGCCACCTGCACCGATTGCTAGGCAACCTGAGGCTCAGACACAGGTCCCGCGTAGGTCTGGGAGAATTCGTTGTGCACCTGAAAGGTATGGGTCGCTACCGACCCAACACGATGGGATCTTCATCATTGAGGATGAACCTAGAACCTATGATGAGGCGGTCAGTGGACCGGACTCTGAGAAATGGCTTGACGCCATGAGATCTGAGATGGATTCCACGTCGGCTAACCAAGTCTGGGATTTGGTTGAGCTGCCTGATGGGGTAAAACCCATAGGGTGTAAATGGGTCTTCAAGAAGAAGACAGACATGGATGGCAAAATAGTTACCTATAAGGGTAGACTAGTGGCTAAAGGATTTAAACAAGTCCACGGGGTGGACTATGATGAAACCTTCTTGCCAGTTGCCATGATTAAATCCATTCGGATTCTGCTTGCTATAGCTGCATATCATGACTATGAGATATGGCAGATGGATGTGAAAACAGCGTTCCTTAACGGGAAGCTGACTGAGGATGTGTATATGACACAACCTGATGGCTTCATCCATCCTGCAGAGGCTAATAAGGTCTACAGGCTAAAGAGGTCCATTTATGGATTAAAGCAAGCATCTCGAAGTTGGAATCTTCGATTTGATGAGGCCGTGAGAGATTATGGCTTTATCAAAAGCGAAGATGACGCCTGTGTATACAGAAAATTCAGTGGGAGCTTGGTAATTTTTCTGGTCTTGTATGTTGATGACATACTGCTCATCGAAAACGACATCCCTAGTCTTCAAGCTGTGAAGACATGGTTGGGGAAGTGTTTCGAGATGAAAGACTTAGGGGAGGCCGCCTATATTCTAGGCGTGAGGATCTATCGGGATAGATCCAAGAGGCTCTTGGCCCTTAGTCAAAGTACTTACATTGATAAGGTACTGGAGAGGTTCTACATGGAGCAATCCAAGAAAGGATACCTTCCAGTGAGACATGGCCTTACTCTCTCAAAGAGCCAGTGTCCTACAACACAGGCTGAGAGGGATGACATGAGTCAAATTCCTTATGCTTCGGCAGTAGGATCGATCATGTATGCAATGTTATGTACTAGACCAGATGTGGCATATGCTGTGAGCATTACCAGCCGATACCAATCCAATCCAGGTCTACAGCACTGGGTGGCTGTAAAGAACATCCTAAAGTATCTGAGAAGAACTAAGGATTTGTTCTTGGTCTATGGGGGACAGGAAGAGCTCAGTATGCAGGGCTATACTGACGCATAGTTCCAGTCTGACCCTGACGACTTTAGATCGCAGGCCGGCTATGTGTTCAAGATAAATGGAGGCGCTGTATGTTGGAAGAGCTTCAAGCAATCCACCATAGCAAATTCTACAACCGAAGCTGAGTATGTGGCTGCTTCTGAGGCAGCCAAGGAAGCTGTTTGGATAACGAAGTTCTTATGTGATCTTCAAGTGGTACCTAGTGCAATGGATCCCATTGAACTCTATTGTGACAACAATGGAGCAATTGCACAAGCCAAGGAACCACGGTCTCATCAAAGATCCAAACACATACTCAGAAGATTTCACCTGATCAGAGAGATCATTGACAGAGGTGATGTCAAGATTAGCAGAGTAGACACAGAGAACAATCTGGCAGACCCATTGACCAAGGCTTTGGCGCAGCAGAAGCATGATGGTCACGCTAGAGATATGGGGTTGAGATTCCTCAACTTCTAGGTCTTAGTGCAAGTGGGAGATTGTTGGTGTGTATGCCCTAGGACCTAGTTTTGGTCAACTTATGTACTACTTGACACTGATATTTATATATCATTCTGGCATTGTCGTTATCATTGTTTGACTACACCTGCGATTGTGTACTTACATGATAATGTCCCTGGAGACAGATTGGATCTGTGCTCGAATTATAATCCCCAGTCGATGTACCTTAGTGGATATGAGACAGCTATGGTACTTGAGAGACTGGTATGTGGGCTGGTTAGGCACGTGGTGCTAACGCAGACACATGGGTATATCATTGGGGATATACTGGATAGACCCGCTATGAGGCTATGACTTGGTGTCATGAGTTATCCTCATAAGTGACAGGAGATGCATTGATCCCTTGACTTGAGGTCATCGATCATTCTATATGGTTAAGGACTTGCTTTGATACAACCTAACACCTTGCCGTAGCTGGGAGGTCATAACGGTTGTTATTGAGCATGTCACGACCCATATGAGAAGATCAATGGACAGACATAGGATTTGCCCCTTCCCTAAGGAAGTATGATATCCATGGAGCTCCTTTATGGTTCTATGACTGAGAGTGTATGGCCATACCCAGGTGAGAACCTGTTTTAGTCATAGCCATGTGATTGGATGAAAACAAGTGGTGACACACTTGTCCAATCGAATATCAGTACGACAAAGAGACTGTAATGCATCTGTACCTAGTTGCGATGATGGGGATGTCGATGTCGATATCCATTCCAACGACCTGGGTAGCAGCGATGCACTGCTAGGTGCCACTCACTGCTTGTGATGACCTTTGGTCAGCACTGCCAGCGTCAGAGGAACCTACAGGGTCGCACACCTTGATACTTGAGTTCTCGTATTGATCAGGAAGCCTTATGATCGAGTTATTGGATAACTCGGATCTAATTGGGAGATTTCATCAGCGCCAATGGGCCTGATGAGATGGAAGAATGTTATTGGAGCCAAACTTCATTTTTGGCAGGTTGACCCGTATTTGACCATGGTTGGTCACATTTGGATTAGGGTTGCATTGGATTGGATCCAAGTGCTTAATCAACCTATGCAATGATGTTTGGGCTAGCTCATTATCCAATGAGGCCCAATAACAAGTTCTCATGAAGAGATGAGAGGCTAAAAGGGTATAATGGGGAGAAACATGAACCATTAGGCGCCTAGGGGCATAATGGGGTCATGTTGGCGCCTTTGCTTCATTATGGAAGTAAAGGGCGCCTCCCCCTCTCTTCCTAGGATGGAATGCATGCCTTTATGGCATTGCTTGAGGCGCAAGGCAAGGCCTTGGCGCACAAGGAAAGGTGTGGGAACAAAAGGTAAGGTTGAATGAGAATTATGGAAATGTCTTGGAGACTTTCCTTATCTCAAACCTCCTCATCCTAGCCCTACACTTGTCTTGATCCTAGCCATTACCCTAACCGCCTCTTGCCCTATAAATATGACCCTAGTCGCCCCCTCTTGTGAGTAATTAATCCTTGAAGGCGTGAACACAAGGAGAGGGGCGAGTGCTTAGAGCAAGGGCGCATCTTCCATAACCGCAACCCTCCTCCTCCTTTCCTCTTGGCGCAAGGAGATCTAGGGCTTGGCGGCTTGGGTGGTTTTCTTTCTTCTCTTGGCGCCTCATCTCTCTTGGTGGCACAAGTGAAGTAGAGTATCTCCTTAAGGCTTGGATCTTCTTCCCGAGGCTAGCACCGGGCGTGGAAGAAGAGAACTCAAGAGATCTGTGTGTGCGAGACTGCAGAGGGCGAACACTTGGGCGCCTTCATCGACATCGCTCTACATTGCTCTTAAGGTATTTCCTAACTCATCGTGTCGACTCCCTTGCATGCGATCTTCACTGGGTTTTTGGGACTGGCCTGTTTCGGGGACATTCTTCCGCTGCGAAAAATGTATGTCCATAACTCTGAAAATTGTAAAATGTCCCTGGGGTTTCCCAACAGTATGGGTCGCTGCCGACCCAACACGATGGGATCTTCATCATTGAGGATGAACCCAGGACTTATGATGAGGCGGTCAGTGGACTGGACTCCGAGAGAAGGCTTGAGGCCATGCAATCCGAGATGGATTCCATGTCGGCTAACCAAGTCTGGGATTTGGTTAAGCTGCCTGATGTGGTAAAACCCATAGGGTGTAAATGGGTCTTCAAGAGGAAGACAGACATGGATGGCAATATAGCTACCTATAAGGGTAGACTAGTGGCTAAAGGATTTAAACAAGTCCACGGGGTGGACTATGATGAAAACCTTCTCGCCAGTTGCCATGATCAAATCCATTCGGATTCTGCTTGCTATAGCTGCATATCATGACTATGAGATATGGCAGATGGATGTGAAGACAGCGTTCCTTAACGGGAAGCTGACTGAGGATGTGTATATGACACAACCTGATGGCTTCATCCATCCTGCAGAGGCTAATAAGGTCTGCAGGCTAAAGAAATCCATTTATGGATTAAAGCAAGCATCTCGAAGTTGGAATCTTCAGTTTGATGAAGCTGTGAGAGATTATGGCTTTATCAAAAGTGAAGATGATGCCTGAGTATACAGAAAATTTAGTGGGAGCTTGATGACTTTTCTGGTCATGTATGTCGATGACATACTGCTCATCGGAAACGACATCCCTAGTCTTCAAGCTGTGAAGACATGGTTAGGGAAGTGTTTCGAGATAAAGGACTTAGGGGAGGCCGCCTACATTCTAGGCGTGAGGATCTACCAGGATAGATCCAAGAGGCTCTTGGCCCTTAGTCAGAGTACCCACATTAATAAGGTCCTGGAGAGGTTCAACTTGGAGCAATCCAAGAAAGGATACCTTCCAGTGAGACATGGCCTTACTCTCTCAAAGAGCCAGTGTCCTACAACACAGGCTGAGAGGGATAACATGAGTCGAATTCCCTATGCTTCGGCAGTGGGATCAATCATGTATGCAATGTTGTGTACTAGACCAGATGTGACTTATGTTGTAAGCATAACCAGCCGATACCAATCCAATCCAAGTTTGCAGCACTAGGTAGCTGTAAAGAATATCCTTGAGTATCCTGAAAAGGACTAAGGATTTATTCTATATGGTCTACGGGGGACAGGAAGAGCTCAGTGTATAGGGCTTCACTGATGAGTCGTTCCAGTCTGATCCTGACGACTTCAGATCGCAGACCGGCTATTTGTTTAAGATGGTTGGAGATGCTGTATGCTGGAAGAGCTTCAAGCAATCCACCATAGCTAATTCTACAACCGAAGCTGAGTATGTGGTTGCTTCTAAGGTAGCCAATGAAGCTGTTTCGATCAGGAAGTTCTTTTCTGAACTTCAGGTGGTTCCAAGTGCAATGGATCCCATTGAGCTCTACTATGACAACAATGGGAACTGCACATGTTAAGGAACCACGGTCTCATTAAAGGTCCAAACACATACTCAGGAGATTTCGCCTGATCAGAGAGATCATTGATCGAGGTGATGTCAAGATTAGCAGAGTTGACATAGAGAGCAATCTAGCCGACCCACTGACCAAGGCTTTGGCGCAGCAGAAGCATGATGGTCGTACTAGAGATATGGGGTTGAGGTTGCTCAACCTCTAGGTCTTAGTGCAAGTGGGAGATTGTTGGTGTATATGCCCTAGGACCTAGTTTTGGTCCATCTTTGTACTACTTGACTCTGATATTCATATATCTTTCTGGCATTGTCGTTATCATTGTTTGTCTACACCTGCGATTGTGTACTTACATGATAATGTCCCTGCAGACAGATTGGATCTGTGCTCAAATGATTGTCCCCAGTCGATGTACCTGAGTGGATATGGGACAGCTCTAGTACTTGTGAGACTGGTATGTGGGCTGGTTAGGCACGTGGTGCTAACGCAGACACATGGGTATATCATTGGAGGATATACTGGACCGACCCGCTATGAGGCTATGACTTGGTGTCATGAGTTATCCTCACAAGTGACAGGAGATGCATTGATCCCTTGACTTGAGGTCATTGACCATTCTATATGGTTAGGGACTTGCTTTGATACAACCTAACACCTCGCTGTAGTTGGGAGGACATAACGGTTGTTATTGAGCATGTCACGACCCATATGAGAAGGTCAATGGACAGACATAGGATTTGCCTCTTCCTTAGGGAAGCATGATATCCATGGAGTTCCTCTATGGTTCTATGACTGAAAGTGTATGGCCATACCTAGGTGAGAACCTGATTTAGTCATAACCATGTGATTGGGTGAAAACAAGTAGTGACACACTTGTCCAATCGGATATCAGTTCGGCAAAGAGACTATAATGCATCTGTACCTTGTTGCAATGATGGGGATGTCGATGTCGATATCCATTCCGATGACTTGGGTAGCAGCGATGCACTGCTAGGTGCCACTCACTGCTTGTGGTGACATTTGGTCAGCACTGCCAACGTCAGAGGGACCTACAGGGTCGCACACCTTGATACTCGAGTTCTCGTATTGATCGGGAAGCCTTATGATCGAGTTATTGGATAACTCGGATCTAATTAGGAGATTTCATCAGCGCCAATGGGCCTAATGAGATGGAAGAATGTTATTGGAGCCAAACTTCATTTTTGGCAGGTTGACTCGTATTTGACCATGATTGGTCACATTTGGATTAGGGTTGCATTGGATTGGATCCAAGTGCTTAATCAACCCATGTAATGAAGTTTGGGCTAGCTCATTATCCAATGAGGCCCAATAACAAATTCTCATGAAGTGAGAAAAGCCTAAAAGGGTATAATGGGGACAAAACTTCTCCCTTAGGCGCCTTGCCCCACACCCTATTATTGCTGCCCCCTCTTGCCTCTCTATATATACATGGGTCTATGCGAGAGCGAAAAGTTGATTTTTGGCATGAGCAAGAATTAGAAGGGCAAAGAGGGAGGCTTTGGCGAAAGTCTTCTCTTCCATCTTCATCCTAACCGCAAGTCTCTTCTATCCTTCTTCTCTTGAAGCAAGAAGGGATAGGACTTGGTGTCTTCACCCTCTTGCCTCTTATCTTGGCTCATCTTCTCTAGGAGTTGGCGCAAGTAAGGATGAGGAGTTGAAGACATGGCGGCAACATCTCCATCTTTCTTCTTCGTTGGCGCTTCTACTTTGGAAGTGGCGCAAGGGTTGAAGAAAGTGCACTAAGGCTTGGATCTTCTTCCCGAGGCTAGCACCGGACGTGGAAGAAGAGGACTCGAGGCATCCGTGTGTGTGAGACTGCAGAGGGCGCACGCTTGGGCGCCTATCACGACATCGACCTCATCTTGCTCTAAGGTATTTCCTAACTCATCGTGTAGACTCTCTTGCTTGCGATCTTCACTGGGTTTTTGGGACCGGCCTGTTTTGGGGATATTGCTTCCGCTGTGCAATGTATTTTGTAATCTCTATCTCTAAAAATTGAAAAATATCCCCGGGGTTTCCCAACACCCCGCCGGGTTCACCAGGTGGTGAAGTCCTCTGTGGAGTTTCTATCGAGTAAAAAGCACCGGTGAACCCCGCTGGGCTCACCTGCCAGTGAAGTGTACTATACATTTCTATGCAAACTTCTTTTGAGAGAATCACGGTGTGAAGCGTTCTGTGAATTTCTAGACATCTGGTGAAAGCACTGGCGAACCCCGCCGAGTTCCCAATAGTCCGCAAGTGCACGGATACTCGAAGTAATAAAGAAAGATATCAAACCATAGAGACCTACGTGCTAAGTGCCCAATAGTTGTATTCTTACTAGCTAAGCAATCGATTATAATGCAAATAAACGATAGGAAGAGTATAAAGATAAATAGAGAGAGAAACTGGGATTAGGGTTTCATCGGCTTTAATTTCTATGACAAGATATGAATAAAAGGTCGTCAGTCTAATTTCATCATAATAAAGATATAATTTACTTCATAAAAGGATTATCTCACTTTCATGCAGACAATCATGCAGGGACCAATCCTCGCTTTCGCGCAAGATCTATCCCAATGCTGAAAATAAGTAAATCATCAAACAAAGAACTCAAGCATCACTTTCGTGCATCCGAATTCTAAGTTGATTATTGTTGGGGTATGCCCTTAAGGCTAATGTTTGAGGCCTTAGGATTCTATCAGTATCATGTATAAACTCTTATGTTTATAAAGGCAATGGTTGTTATTCAGTATGTTACATTGTCTGCTGCAATAAGTGTACTTCTGAATAATGTCTCAATGCTGTTCAGCTAGGCTGACATGCTGTAATGTCCTTAGTCGAGATATCTTGGTGAACATGAGACAGCCTTGATATGATTGAGGCTAATATGTGTTCTAATCTTATAGGATGCTTCGAGCATGGAATAAGATGTAGACTCATGGGTACATTGGATGTACTGGACAGACCCTACTAGGATATTCAATTGCTTGTCACAATGTGAATAATCCTTATATACAAGCAAGTGGCATACTTCCTCTGACTTGAGATCACTTGTGTTTATAAATGATAATTGTCATTGTTTTGAGGTAGTTCAATATCATTTGAAAAATAATGGTAATAGACTATCTTGGATAATGATCATGAGTCAGGTTAGGGCACTAGTGATAGATATAGGATTGCCGTCTCCTTGTTTAAGGAGTGTGATGTTCTAAAGGGGGCCCCCTGCATGAGATGATTGAGAAAGTGTATGGCCATACCCAGATGACTATGTTCATCTGATCTAGTCATGCTCATCATATTGGAATAACAAGCTTGACACACTTGTCCAATAAGAACATCCAGTGGCAAAGGAAACATGTATGTTTAGTGAAGTGGATTCACACTTGAGCTGTGGTTTGGGTGAAGTCTTGGAAGACTCTTTCCTTTATATCGGGAGATAGTGATGTGTTGCTAGATACCCCTCACTGATTGTGATAACGTTAGTTATCGTTACCGACATTTAAAGGATACCCTTAGGGTCGCACAATTTGGCGATATGGCTTACTTGAGTCAGATCGTGTGGACTGGATTGTTTTGATTCAGTTTAAAGGAGTTTAAACTCTGATTGTAAGTGAGATCCGGTCTGATCATGTTTGATTGATTAGGGCTTGAGATCGGTAAGCTTCGATAGAGAGTATTGATGCTAGATCGGTGAGATCAAGAGCATCAAGAGATGTACGGTTAGATCTTGAACCTTCATGGTGTTGGGGTATGCCCTTAAGGCTAATGTTTGAGGCCTTGGGATTGTATCAGTATCATGTAATAAACTTTTATGTTTATAAAGGCATGGTTATTATTCAGTATCTTACATTGTCTGCTGCAATAAATGTACTTCTGAATAATGTCTCAAAGCTGTTCAGCTAGGCTGACATGCAGTTATGTCCTTAGTCAAGATATCTTGGTGAACATGAGACAGCCTTGATATGGTTAAGACTAATATGTGTTCTAATCTTATAGGATGCTTCGAGCATGGAATAAGATGTAGACTCATGGGTACATTGGATGTACTGGACAGACCCTACTAGGTTATTCAATTGCTTGTCACAATGTGAATAATCCTTGATTGTAACAAGTGACACATCTCCTCTGACTTGAGATCACTTGTGTTTTCTAAATGATGATTGTCATTGTTTTGAGGTAGTTCAATATCATTTGAAACATAATGGTTATAGACTATCTTGGATGGTGAGCTTGAGTCAGGTTAGGGCACTAGTGATAGACATAGGATTGCCGTCTCCTTGTTTAAGGAGTGTGATGTTCTAAAGGGGCCCCCTGGATGAGATGATTGAGAAAGTGTATGGCCATACCCAGATGACTATGTTCATCTGATCTAATCATGCTCATCATATTGGAGTTACAGGCTTGACATGCTTGTCCAATAAGAACATCCAGTGGCAAAGGAATTATGCATGCCTAGTGAATTGGATTCACACTTGTGCTGTATTTTGGGTGTAGTCTTGGAAGACTCTTTCCTTTCTATCGGGAGACAGTGATGTGTTGCTAGATACCCCTCACTGATCGTGATGACGTGAGTTATCGTTACCGACATTTAAAGGAAACCCTCAGGGTCGCACAATTTGATGATATGGCTTACTTAAGTCAGATCGTGTGGACTGAATTATTTGGGTTCAGTTTAAAGGGATCTTAATCTCTGATTGTAAGTGAGATCTGGTCTGATCATGTTTGATTGATTAGGGCTTGAGATCGGTAAGCTTCGATTGAGAGAATGGATGCTAGATCGGTGAGATCAGGAGCATCAAGAGATTAACGGTCAGATCTTAAGCCTTAGGGGTTTATTTTGATCTGGACTGATTGCTTGGTTTATTTGGTTATTGAACCAAAGTCAAGTGAACCGGCTCAATGGATGAGCGCATGGTTCAAGGGTGAATTGGATTTGCGATTGGGTAAACCCATGATCGCAACTTGAGAAGTGACTTGCTATTTTTAGATAGCACTTCTTCTAATCGTGGCCATGTCTCACGATAGCCTCCATTCACGCCTCTCCTCTTGGTTCGTCGCTAGCTCTAGTTCTTGACGAGAGTTCACATTTTGGTGTGTGGTGGACGACAAGGAGAAAAGACGCCAAGCAAGAAAGAACTCTCTCTTCCCTTCAAGCGATCAAGACACCTTGGACGATCCTTGCTAGCACAAGGAGCATCAAGGAAGGAGCGCATCTTCATCTTGTGTGCGAGACTTTGGAGAAGAGGCGCTTGCATCTTTTGCTTCCAAGACGCCATCTAGAAATGGCTATGGTATGAATCGTTTTCATTCAATCAGAGTTTTATAAGTTGATCATAACGCATGCAAAGATCGTAGAAACCCCTTTCCGTTGCATCTTAACCTCCATATGCGCCTATAGGGTTTCGCCCCCCTTAGATTAAGGGACCCTTCACATGGTTCATATGAGATTTAGACCATGGCTTGGCTTGGTTCAATTTGGTCTATGGACCAAATGCAATTGGACCGAATTCAATTGAACCGGTTCACATTTGTAATCGCTTGGTTCAATTGAATTGGCGTTGTGGATTAGTTCACAAGACATGAACGCATGTCTTGATGACTTTCCATTATGGGAAGTCTTGTAACGCCTAACGCCAAAACGCCAATTGCCTCAATGCCTCTTGTTTTTCGAAGCTCTCTCGTGTTTGGAGGATCGTCCAAGGGGATCGTCAAGATCGAAGAGGGAGAGCTCTCGGCTAGCAAGGAGGATCATCTCATCTCCTCAACACAAAAGGACACCTTGGCATTTTTGCTAGCACAAGAATTGCGCAAGGAGGAAGTCTTCATCACCTTTGTGTGTGTCTTCTTTGGAGGAGAGCCTTTTTCGCCCTCTTGCTTCCAAGGCGCCGTCCTAGTCATGGCCATGGTGAGATTTTCACTTGATCTATGAAAAGCAACCAAGTTGATTATATAGTCATACTACATGCGATCCTATAGAGACCCTAATTCCGCCCATGCAAGTATTTTAATTTGAGCATGCTTAGGGTTTCACCCCCTTAGTTTAGGGACCTTCAATTGGTATCAGAGCATAGGGTTTTCGGTATGATCTATATGATTGCTTTGAAGTGTTTGTGATCCATACATGATGCTATGTTGCGCTTACTTGATGCTTTGTTTACATGCGTTTACATGATGCTATGTTTACATTGTTTGTTTGCGCTTGTATCATTGTTACAAGAAGTTTGCGCTTATGCCTAGATCTAAGGGTTATCAACATGCTAGATATTAGATGTATCTTGTTTTCTCAAGAACCGCATGTTGTTTGTTTGTGCATTGTTGTAGATGTTTTATCAAAACTTACATCTTGCGCGCTTATCACCATTAGATCTAAATGGCGCCTGCTATAAACCCTTAGACGGGTTAGTAGGGTTGAAGTCATCCTCTAAGTAAGATCCAACCAGTCTGATCAGACCATCTGACAGCCTAGATGGGTCGACCAGATGGCACCTGTGCGCAAGCACGAGGTGGCTATAGGTCGACTGCGGACAGGCGTGTAGCGAGGTCTGGTTGAGACAACCAATGAACACTCTTGAGTTAGGCCCGGGGTCACACCTGCTTGCCAGAACTCATGAGGTTGTTCAGCCCTTGGCGCATGCATGGTTGACCATTAGGTCAACTCAAGTCAGTTGGACTTGGTGCATGCAAGGGCAGTGGATCTGACTAGATGGATGAGTGGATCCCTATTAATGGACCGTTGTAAGGTAGTAGGGCACATAAGACAAGTAAAATTTATTCCAATGGGATTTTGAAAAATTTTATTTTGTCTATGGATCACATGTTCATTGGATGTATACCATGTTGCTAGTCTATTTCATCTTATGTGGGTTGCCCTTTTAATGTGTGCCGTGCTGGGGCCTGCGAGCCTGGTAAATTGTAAATTAATATTATTGTGATCTGCGCATCACATTTTTAATTAATTTATTGTATAATTGACCTGCGAGTCAATCTTGTCTAGATAGATTAAAATGTATTTTAATCAGACAAGAGTTCAAAGCACACATGGCAGAGGCGCATTCACCTGGTGGGCGCTTGGGCCCTGGGCTGGGCCAGATGAGAGGCAAAAACCCAAGAAGAGCTCAAGTGAAGACTTAAGTTAACTTAAGGTCTTACCTAGGCTTAATGGGCGTTTACCACATAAGATCATCATGCTTTCTTTTATTGCTTAAATAATTAGACTTGCATGATTTATTTATCTTCTGCTATCACCATAGGGTTTGTATGATAGTTAAGAAGATAAAAGACCGTTAAAATCCAACGCTAAAATATCAAGCTCGATAGCCTTCTGACGCGAAACCTCACTGTTCTGACTATCGTTGGAGCCGTGTTGTACCCACTCAGTGGGCACGTCCATCTATCTTCAGACGGTGTGTGATTTCACCTGCGTGTTACAGAGAAGGGATTTATCGCTTCTCGTTGCTCAGCATAGCACGTGGTGGTCCAGGGAGTAGGTCAGGTCAGCTTGACCATGTTGGCTACATATGGGGCATATGGTAGCTATATGGAGGCAGCCATCTGTGGGATCAGAGACTGTGTTATACCAACTCAGTTGGCACAGTCTGCTGGATTACCCAGATGAAGGGGAATCGCACGGGTTGGCGATTGGCAGGGACTGCCTACCAGAAATTAGTACTTGTACTCTCTGTGCATCTTATCTCGCCTGAGCGGGACGCGGAGACCAAGTATGAAATCTGGATCCCATCTCACTAAAAGAGTGTTACTCTTTCGGACTGTTTAATGGATTTTTCAGTCAGACAAAATAGTGAGAAAAGAATCTTTCTTAAGTCCTGGATTGATTCTAAACATTGATACTGACCTTGCTGTTCTTGCATTGTTGTAGATTCCTGCAGCAACGAACACCATGAGCTTCAATGTGCGATCCCTACTGGAAAGGGAGAAGTTTGCTGGGCCAAACTTCTCGGACTGGTACGGACACCTTAAGATTGTTCTTAAGGCTAAGAGGAAACTGTATGTCCTCGAGACGGCTATACCGTCTCAACCCGCTGCGAACGCCGCAAGGGCGGTTCGCGATGCCTATGAAAAGCATGTCAATGATAGCATTGATGTTGCTTGCCTGATGCTAGCGTCTATGACGCCACCGCTGCAGCGTCAGCATGAGGATATGTCTGCTATAGAAATTATAGCAAACCTCAAGATGTTGTATGCTGCACAGGTGAGGACTGAACGCTATAATTTGACCAAGCTTTTCTTTCAGAGCAAACTGGCTGAAGGGAGCCCAGTGGGAGCTCACGTGCTCAAGATGATTGGGCACAAGGAGGCTCTGGAGAAACTGGGGCATACCATCAATCAGGAGCTTGCTGTAGACATTATTCTGCAGTCTCTCCCGGCCTCCTTCGATGCGTTCATTATTAATTTTAATATGAACAAAATCGATTGTACTCCGGCAGAGTTGCTGAATATGCTCTTGACTACTGAGGAAACTCTGAAGGGAAAGCCTTCAACCTCTGTCTTGATGTTCCCTTCCAGGAACAAAAAGAAGGGGAAGAAGGGCAAAGCCGCTGTCAAGAGCTACAGCAAGGCTCTGAAACAAAAGGTGAAGCGGTCGAAGGACAACAGATGTTTCCACTGTGGCCAGCTGGGTCACTGGAAAAAGGACTGTAAAGCACTCCAAGGAGACAAGAAGGGAAGCATCGCTTCTGGCTCAGGTATATTTGTGACTGAGGTCATGTTTTCTTCTTCTATATCATGGGTGTTGGACACTGCATGTGGAGTTCACATTTGTTCAAATGTACAGGAACTCAAGAGAAGAAGACAGGTGGGACAGCATGAGGTGGACCTACGAGTTGGAAACGGGGCACGGGTTGCTGCTGTTGCTGTAGGGGTTTATTACATCTCATTACCATCTGGACTTGTATTGGAACTAGACAATTGTTACTTTGTACCAAGCATTACGAAAAATATTATCTCTATTCCTGCTCTTGTCAGGAAAGGATTTTCCTTTGAATGCAATATTTCAAAGTGTATTTTGTCTTATGATAATATTGTTTATGCTTCTGGATCAATTAACAATGGGTTATTCATGTTGGACATGGAATGTTCTATACAAAATATTGATAATAAGAAAGCCAAGTATGCTGATCACAGCACCTTGCTATGGCATAGTCGTTTAGGCCATATTAACAAGAAGCGCATTAAGCGGTTGCATGATCATGGACTGCTGGGATCATTCTCCTATGAGGAGATTGATACATGCAAAGCTTGTTTATTGGGTAAAATGACGAAGTCTCCTTTTCCTAACAAAGGTCAAAGGGCTTCAGGTTTACTTGACCTTATACACAGTGATGTGTGTGGGCCATTTAGTAAACATGCCAGAGGTGGCTATTCATACTTCATTACCTTTACTGATGATTTCAGTAGATATGGGTATGTCTATCTAATGAGACATAAGAGTGAATCTTTTGACAAGTTCAAAGAGTTCAAAAATGAAGTACAGAATCAGCTAGGCCGAAATATCAAGGCACTTCATTCTGATCGAGGTGGAGAATACCTAAGTCGAGAGTTTACTGACTATCTAAAGGAGTGTGGGATCATCTCACAGCTCACTCCGCCAGGAACACCGCAATGGAATGGTGTGTCCGAGAGGAGAAATAGAACATTACTTGATATGGTTCGTTCTATGATGAGTCAGGCTACTCTACCTTACTCCTTTTGGGGTTTTGCACTGGAAACAGCTGCAAAGGTACTAAACCGAGTGCCATCCAAGGCAGTTTCAAAGACTCCATATGAGTTATGGTATGGGAAACAGCCGAGCTTGACATTTATTAAGATCTGGGGTTGCGAGGCTTATGTCAAAAAGCTCGCCTCTGGGAAACTAGAGAGCAGATCTGAGAAATGTATCTTTGTCGGATACCCTAAGGAAACTAAGGGTTATTATTTCTACGATCCCAAAGAGAACAAAGTATTTGTTGCTCGGACGGCAGTTTTTCTTGAGAAGGAGTTTCTTCTGCAAGAAGCCAGTGGGAGAGAAATAAAGCTGGATGAGAATCCAGACGAAGGACAAAGTAGTCAAGCACAGTTGGATGAGCCTGAGCCGGTAGAACAGGTTATTGAACAACCTGAGGCTCAGATATCACGGGAACTGCGAAGATCGGGAAGGATTCGTCGACAGCCTGAGCGCTATGACGGAGTCTACATCATTGATAATGATGAACCCCTCACTTATGCGGATGCGGTCAGTGGACCGGAGTCAGCTAGATGGCTTGAAGCTATGCGAGCCGAAATGGACTCCATGTCAGATAACCAGGTCTGGGATTTGGTTGATCCGCCTCCGGCAGTAATCCCTATAGGCTGTAAATGGATCTTCAAGAAGAAGATTGACATGGATGGTAACGTGGTTACCTATAAAGGCAGGCTAGTTGCGAAAGGTTTCAAACAAATCTACGGGATAGATTATGATGAAACTTTCTCTCCTGTAGTCATGTTCAAGTCTATTCGGATTCTTTTCGCGATAGCAGCATATTACGATTATGAGATCTGGCAGATGGATGTGAAGACCGCTTTCCTTAATGGAAAACTGGATGAGGATGTGTATATGACACAACCTGAAGGTTTCACTAATCCATCAGATCGTCATAAAATATGCAAGTTAAATAAGTCCATTTATGGACTTAAACAAGCATCTAGAAGCTGGAATATTCGTTTTGATGAATCAATCTGTGAGTTTGGTTTCATCAAGAACGAAGATGACCCGTGTGTATATAAGAGGTTTAGTGGGAGCGTGATTACTTTCCTAGTCCTCTACGTCGATGATATCTTAATCATTGGAAACGATATTCCTGAACTGCATGCTGTTAAAGCATGGTTAGGAAAATGTTTCCAGATGAAAGATTTAGGAGAAGCAGCCTATGTGTTAGGTGTGAAGATCTACAGGGATAGATCTAAGAGGCTTCTCGGGCTGTGCCAGAGTACTTACATCGATAAAGTCCTGGAGAGATTCCATTTAGAGAATTCTAAAAGAGGATATCTTCCAGTCAGACATGGTCTGAATCTTTCGAAGAGTCAGTGTCCACAAACACAGACTGAGAAAGATGAAATGGACAATACGCCTTATGCTTCGGCTATTGGATCCATTATGTATGCGATGTTGTGTACTCGCCCAGACGTCGCTTACGGGTTAAGCGTGACCAGTCGGTTCCAAAGTAATCCAGGTATGGTGCACTGGATTGCAGTCAAGAACATTATAAAATATCTGCGGAGGACCAAAGATATGTTCTTGATATATGGTGGTCAGGAAGAACTCAGTATAGAAGGATATACTGACGCTTCGTTCCAGTCGGACCAGGATGATTTCCGATCGCAATCAGGCTATGTTTTTAGCTTGCATGGTGGAGCGGTGGTGTGGAAAAGTTTCAAACAGTCAACTGTTGCTGATTCCACAACAGAAGCCGAGTATGTTGCAGCCTCGGAAGCATCCAAGGAGGCAGTGTGGATTCGTAAGTTCGTGAGAGAACTTGGTGTTGTTCCTTCGAGTGTCGATCCTTTGGTTATCTTCTGTGATAACACTGGAGCCATCGCACAAGCAAAGGAACCACGGTCGCACCAGAAGTCCAAGCACATACAGAGACGGTTTCACTTGATCCGGGAGATCATAGATCGTGGCGAGATCAAAATATGCAAGGTTCATACAGACGACAATCTGGCTGACCCGCTTACCAAGCCTCTGGCGCAGCAGAAGCATGAGAAGCACTGTAATAACATGGGTTTGAGATTTCTCAACCATTAGATTAAGTGCAAATGGGAGATTGTTGGGGTATGCCCTTAAGGCTAATGTTTGAGGCCGTGGGATTGTATCAGTATCATGTAATAAACTCTTGTGTTTATAAAGGCATGGTTATTATTCAGGTTGTTACCTTGTCTGCTGTAATAAGTGTACTACTGAATAATGTCTCAAAGCTGTTCAGCTAGGCTGACATGCTAAATGTCCTTAGTCGATATATCTTGGTGAACATGAGACAGCCTTGATATGATTGAGACTAATATGTATTCTAATCTTATAGGATGCTTCGAGCATGGAATAAGATGTAGACTCATGGGTACATTGGATGTACTGGACAGACCCTACTAGGATATTCAATTGCTTGTCACAATGTGAATAATCCTTATATACAAGCAAGTGGCATACTTCCTCTGACTTGAGATCACTTGTGTTTCTAAATGATAATTGTCATTGTTTTGAGGTAGTTCAATATCATTTGAAAAATAATGGTAATAGACTATCTTGGATAATGATCATGAGTCAGGTTAGGGCACTAGTGATAGATATAGGATTGCCGTCTCCTTGTTTAAGGAGTGTGATGTTCTAAAGGGGGCCCCCCCTGCATGAGATGATTGAGACAGTGTATGGCCATACCCAGATGACTATGTTCATCTGATCTAGTCATGCTCATCATATTGGAATAACAAGCTTGACACACTTGTCCAATAAGAACATCCAGTGGCAAAGGAAACATGTATGTTTAGTGAAGTGGATTCACACTTGAGCTGTGGTTTGGGTGAAGTCTTGGAAGACTCTTTCCTTTATATCGGGAGACAGTGATGTGTTGCTAGATACCCCTCACTGATTGTGATAACGTTAGTTATCGTTACCGACATTTAAAGGATACCCTTAGGGTCGCACAATTTGGCGATATGGCTTACTTGAGTCAGATCGTGTGGACTGGATTGTTTTGATTCAGTTTAAAGGAGTTTAAACTCTGATTGTAAGTGAGATCCGGTCTGATCATGTTTGATTGATTAGGGCTTGAGATCAGTAAGCTTCGATCGAGAGTATTGATGCTAGATCGGTGAGATCAAGAGCATCAAGAGATGTACGGTTAGATCTTGAACCTTCATGGTGTTGGGGTATGCCCTTAAGGCTAATGTTTGAGGCCTTGGGATTGTATCAGTATCATGTAATAAACTTTTATGTTTATAAAGGCATGGTTATTATTCAGTTTCTTACATTGTTTGCTGCAATAAATGTACTTCTGAATAATGTCTCAAAGCTGTTCAGCTAGGCTGACATGCAGTTATGTCCTTAGTCAAGATATCTTGGTGAACATGAGACAGCCTTGATATGGTTAAGACTAATATGTGTTCTAATCTTATAGGATGCTTCGAGCATGGAATAAGATGTAGACTCATGGGTACATTGGATGTACTGGACAGACCCTACTAGGTTATTCAATTGCTTGTCACAATGTGAATAATCCTTGATTGTAACAAGTGGCACATTTCCTCTGACTTGAGATCACTTGTGTTTTCTAAATGATGATTGTCATTGTTTTGAGGTAGTTCAATATCATTTGAAACATATGGTTATAGACTATCTTGGATGGTGAGCTTGAGTCAGGTTAGGGCACTAGTGATAGACATAGGATTGCCGTCTCCTTGTTTAAGGAGTGTGATGTTCTAAAGGGGCCCCCTGGATGAGATGATTGAGAAAGTGTATGGCCATACCCAGATGACTATGTTCATCTGATCTAATCATGCTCATCATATTGGAGTTACAGGCTTGACATGCTTGTCCAATAAGAACATCCAGTGGCAAAGGAATTATGCATGCCTGGTGAATTGGATTCACACTTGTGCTGTATTTTGGGTGTAGTCTTGGAAGACTCTTTCCTTTCTATCGGGAGACAGTGATGTGTTGCTAGATACCCCTCACTGATCGTGATGACGTGAGTTATCGTTACCGACATTTAAAGGAAACCCTCAGGGTCGCACAATTTGATGATATGGCTTACTTAAGTCAGATCGTGTGGACTGAATTGTTTGGGTTCAGTTTAAAGGGATCTTAATCTCTGATTGTAAGTGAGATCTGGTCTGATCATGTTTGATTGATTAGGGCTTGAGATCGGTAAGCTTCGATTGAGAGAATGGATGCTAGATCGGTGAGATCAGGAGCATCAAGAGATTAACGGTCAGATCTTAAGCCTTAGGGGTTTATTATGATCTGGACTGATTGCTTGGTTTATTTGGTTATTGAACCAAAGTCAAGTGAACTGGCTCAATGGATGAGCGCATGGTTCAAGGGTGAATTGGATTTGCGATTGGGTAAACCCATGATCGCAACTTGAGAAGTGACTTGCTATTTTTAGATAGCACTTCTTCTAATCGTGGCCATGTCTCACGATAGCCTCCATTCACGCCTCTCCTCTTGGTTCGTCGCTAGCTCTAGTTCTTGACGAGAGTTCACATTTTGGTGTGTGGTGGACGACAAGGAGAAAAGACGCCAAGCAAGAAAGAACTCTCTCTTCCCTTCAAGCGATCAAGACACCTTGGACGATCCTTGCTAGCACAAGGAGCATCAAGGAAGGAGCGCATCTTCATCTTGTGTGCGAGACTTTGGAGAAGAGGCGCTTGCATCTTTTGCTTCCAAGACGCCATCTAGAAATGGCTATGGTATGAATCGTTTTCATTCAATCAGAGTTTTATAAGTTGATCATAACGCATGCAAAGATCGTAGAAACCCCTTTCCGTTGCATCTTAACCTCCATATGCGCCTATAGGGTTTCGCCCCCCTTAGATTAAGGGACCCTTCACATGGTTCATATGAGATTTAGACCATGGCTTGGCTTGGTTCAATTTGGTCTATGGACCAAATGCAATTGGACCGAATTCAATTGAACCGGTTCACATTTGTAATCGCTTGGTTCAATTGAATTGGTGTTGTGGATTAGTTCACAAGACATGAACGCATGTCTTGATGACTTTCCATTATGGGAAGTCTTGTAACGCCTAACGCCAAAACGCCAATTGCCTCAATGCCTCTTGTTTTTCGAAGCTCTCTCGTGTTTGGAGGATCGTCCAAGGGGATCGTCAAGATCGAAGAGGGAGAGCTCTCGGCTAGCAAGGAGGATCATCTCATCTCCTCAACACAAAAGGACACCTTGGCATTTTTGCTAGCACAAGAATTGCGCAAGGAGGAAGTCTTCATCACCTTTGTGTGTGTCTTCTTTGGAGGAGAGCCTTTTTCGCCCCTCTTGCTTCCAAGGCGCCGTCCTAGTCATGGCCATGGTGAGATTTTCACTTGATCTATGAAAAGCAACCAAGTTGATTATATAGTCATACTACATGCGATCCTATAGAGACCCTAATTCCGCCCATGCAAGTATTTTAATTTGCGCATGCTTAGGGTTTCACCCCCTTAGTTTAGGGACCTTCAATTATCTCAAGTAAAATCTCAAGGATCACTTTCATGCATCCGAGTCTCAACACAGGTTCTACTTATGATTTTCCAACGTTCCAATCCTTGCTTTCGCACAAGATCTTCCCGTTTGACAAAATAACTCAATCCTAGATTCTTTTTATCAAACATGACAATTATTATTCTAAAATCAGGAAATAAGAACTAACCTAATTTCTTACAGTGAGTTCCTATTATTCAATTTTAGGGTTCCAAGTTCTCAAGCAAGTCACTTTTCAGTCTATTGCGAAAACTCTAGAATCATGCATGATAATAAGAAAACTATGGAGAATCATAGAGCAATCTATCACATAAGTAGAATCATCATAATAAAACTATTCTGACGAAAATAAAAGTTATTTAGTCATAAGAAATCAAAGTGAATTACTCTCCCATGTCCCAAAATATGATTAAGCTAGCATGGAAGAGAAAATACAATCAACCATAGTATCAAAGTGTCAAAAATCAAAAAGAAGGAGAAATAACGTTACAACACGGCTGTAATGAAAATTACAACCGTAATTTGGGTTGAAAACTCACTGTGAATAGTGCATGCGACCCTTCTTTCGTTGATTTCTCCTCCAATCGAGATCCTTTCACTCTGAAACTTCTGTGATGTCCTCTCCTCCTCCATGCAAAACTTTATTATAAAATTCACGCCCTGAGGTGACCTCCACGCCTCTTGGCGCACGGCTGAACCCTAGAGACGCCTCTATTGATTGCTCCTCGAATCGTTCATAAACATTATGGCTTTTGCTCTCTTTATCTTCTCCTGGTTGAGATGAGTCTGCAGCTTCTTTTGGATCTCAATTTGGAGGTCTGGATCTCCATAAATTGTCCGCGCAAGAATCGGGCCCGAAAAAATCACGTGTCCAAGCAATAATTACGGCCGTAAAAAGCAATACGGCAGTGCCGTAATTTGGTTCTGTGAATTCTGGGTCAAAATTACGGTACCCTAATATTCATTACGGCACTGCCGTAATTTCTGGGTAGAAAATGACACCCGTAATAAATATTACACCCGGGGTGTAATTTTTGAACTTGCTCTGATTTGCATGAAAATTGACATGCGGCTTCGTTTTCGATGTCTGGAATCCATTCGTGTGCTCAAATCCTTCAAAATCCATCAAAATATAGCACTTTTTACCTGAAAATCATGAAAAACAAGAAATGGGGTAGATTCCAGAATATTTGACAAATAAGGCTTAAAAACAAGCAAAAGATCATAAATATGACACAAAAAGATATATAAAATGGCATGAAATTTACTATAAATTTCGGTGTCATCATTCACCTCGCCATATTTTTTAAAGTAGCTTGGATTGGGCTCAAATTTGATGTGTAGCTTCTTCTTCCCGTAAGGAATCACGGAATCTTCAAAAGACTTCAAAATTAGGTGATTTTGCCTGAAATTCCACAAAAACAAAAAAAAGTGAAGATTCCGAAGCAATCAAGTAAATAAGCCTCAATGGAGTATGAAAACATTAAAATAAGCCTAAATTTGAGATGAAATAATACTAGAAATTATTGTTAAAATGCAAGGCATCAGCTACTTGGCACAACTTCCCTAGAAGGTGGCACAAGTGAAGTGAAGGACTCCAAAAAGGCTTGGATCTTCTTCCCGAGGCTAGCACCGGGCGTGGAAGAAGAGGACTCGAGACATCCGTGTGTGTGAAACTACAGAGGGCGCACGCTTGGGCGCCTACATCGGCATCGCTTCTTCTTGCTCATAGGTACTCTCTCCTCTAATCGTGTCGACCCCCTCACAAGGACAAGATCCATTCGGTTTTTGGGTCTGGCCTGTTTCAGGGATATGCTTCCGCTGTGTAACTTTGTTGTATGTAAAATTTTAAAATATCCCCGGGGTTTCCCAACAGTGGTATCAGAGCGGCTTGCAAGCCTCGAACGATGTTTCTATGCTTTTCATATGCTCACATGTCATGTAGATTTTCACATATTACATATACATGGCGCATGATTTTTCTAAATAGGAAATATTGTAAGTTTCTTATTCCTTAACTCTATTCAATTTTTTTGCTTCTTGCTCTCTTCACATGACTGGGATAGACCCATATGTGGAAGAGATAATTTCTCCTCTCATGGTGGGATAGAGCCATCATGAGAGACTTGTTGAGATTACGTGGGGCATGGACTGGGTGATTACCCTAATCTTAGAAAGTTAGGGATTGCAAGGAAGGCAACCGGTATGCCTCTTGTAGACTCCCGAGAGAAACAAAGAACTATAGATTTGTGATAAGAGGTGAAGGAAGAGAGACATGTTTTGATGAAAAAGTAAAATTTTAGATTTTATGTTTTTCATGAGCATATAGAATTGCATGAGATAGTGTCGTGATTGCACATAATATTTTGATCATATGTCAAGCCTCTCGCATGCCTATGATGTATTCTTGTTCGGCCTGTGTGCCACCTTTTTTCTTTTATTTTATTTTTGTAAATTCAAGAAGAAGATTAAGGGGCGCATCCTTGCTTTGAGTACCTTGGCGCATGCATACATGAAGCTAGCGCACCTTGCTTGGTGGCGCATCCACACTAGTTGCGCAAGTAGGGCTTGGTCGAGCCTCATGGCTTGAGTGCTATCCCTCTTGGCTCTTGTGTGATGGTGCATCTTCCTTGGAGGAGGCATCATGGCATTGGCTGAACCCTAGGGGTCCCTCTAGGGTTTGAGAGCTAAACTATGGTGAGGAGGACCTTGGAGCCGACCTTGAAGATCAAGTCTAGAGGGCAGTTAGGTTAGGTCTTGTTGAGGCTTGTCTCCTAGGTCAAGAGTTGAACCCCTTTGGCATGTGTTAGTTCAATGTCTTGAATAGGCTATGATCACATCATCCTTTACTGCTTTCCTTATCTGCTAAGAGCATGTCTGTGATGTTTTATTTTTCTGTTATCACTATAGGATTGCATGCCTGTATTGTTAGACAAAAGATAAAACTAAGAGGATAAGACCTCAAAAACCCTCAATCAAAAATATCAAGTCTAGTAGTCTTCTAACTCGTAGCCCTTATCAAGCTATCGATCAGTGGTGTTGTGCATTGTTTCCCACCCTCGTGGGACCACTTATCTTTAGAAGGTGTGTGGTAACAATGATTTCCCTAGTCCAGTTTTAACCTGGACGTATCTTCGCAAGGAAACTCGTTGGCCCTAGGCATAACAGTTAGGAATGGACTTGACTAGATTTTCACATGTGCTAGGCACATAATGGAACTCAAGAGGCATTGTTGAGAGGTTAAGGTTTCATACTATATCCAGCCCTCACTAGACATGAAATGCCTAGACTGTCTCAATAAGGGGAGTTGCCAAGTGCAATCAGCCGGCGTGCCTACCTTAAGAAGCATGGGTCACTTTGTGTGTCTCATCCCACCCTCATGGGATGTGAAGCCTCATGTGGAATAAGGATCCCATCTCACTAGGAAATCTCAGATTTTCCGATTGACTTTGTGGGTTGTCAATTCGATTAAAATAGTGGGAGCCATAGTCATTTAAAACAAGTCCAGTTTAAATGACTTGAAGTAGTACTAATCTGCTCTTCTTAGTTGTTGTAGATCGATGGCTGCGAACAATAGCAGATTGTCACTGCGATCCCTTCTTGAGAAGGATAAGTTGGTTGGATCCAACTTTATGGACTAGCATCGGAACTTGAGGTTAGCCCTCAAGCTCGAGAAGAAGCTATATGTCCTTGAGCAGCCTCTTCCTGCTGCTCCTGCACCTAATGCCCAAGTGGTAGATAGGGATACTTTTAGAAAGCATCAGGATGAGTCTTTGGAAGTAGCATGTCTCATGCTAGCCACTATGGCACCTGAGCTTCAGGTGCTTAATGAGGAGAAAAACGCTTTTCAGATGATAACTCATTTGAAACAGATGTTTGAGGCTCAGGTTAGAATTGAGAGATATGACACTGCCAAAGCATTCTTTCGGTGCAAGTTATCTGAGGGTGCTCCAGTGGGACCCCATGTTCTCAAGATGATTGGGTATGTGGATCATCCGAGTTGATTGTGAATCTTATTCTGCAGTCCCTGCCCCCTAGCTTCACTCCTGATGTAGGGACATCTTCAAGGACTTTGCTGTGTTTGACATCATTTTGGAAACTTGTTGCATTTTGATATTTTGGGACTTGTTTAATTTCTGTATGTGCAACATTATCTTCTTTTCAGCACTTGTTGTTATTATTGTAGTTAGGATCTAGCCTAGGGTTTACTTTAAAGCCTTTGTTTTACTTTGTAGTGGATGTAATAGGTTGTTGTTAGCCTAGGTTTTATGCACTTGTAATGCACTACAAGGCACCCATGATCCCTCAACCTCAAGATATCATCCCAAGGCATCTCAAAGTCAAGTCAACAAATCAAGGTCAACATCGACATACCAATCCCCAACCAAGATGCGCATGCAGCCCAAAACAGAATTCAGCCAACCTCCAACTCTGCAACCCAAAATTCAGCCAACCTCCAACTCAGCCAACCCAATTCTACATCAACATGCGCATGCAGCCTGCAGTCACGCTACCCAAAATGCCAACCAAACTTCTGCATGCGCTTTCAAACTTCACAAATCTCAACAGATCAAAGGTTATCTCCATCAACCAATGGAATGCAAACAAATCTCCACAAACGTTTCTTCACATCTAACTTCAGCCATCAAACTCCATAGCATCACAAGACAGCTCATTCATCCACGCCAGCTCATAGCATGTGTATCTTCAGCTGCAGCATGCACATAAACCAGGACCAAATAGAGCCAGCCTCAGCATGCCGGCCTGCAAATTTCTACCAAGTGTCGCGCTTCACACGGAAGATCTTCTCCAACCAAATCACTAGCCCAAAGATTGATTTCATCTCCACCATCAAGTTTCAAACAGAGGAAGCATAACCTTATATTTGCCTTGAGTGATTAGGTTACCATTGAGGGTGAAGGGGTTAAAAGCCCTTGTAATTCTCACACAGCACTTGGAGTCAAAATCATTTGGAAAAAACCTTGTGTTAGCCGTGTGCGCCTGTGCCGAGAGTGGTAACCTTATATTTGCCTTGAGTGATTAGGTTACCATTGAGGGTGAAGGGGTTAAAAGCCCTTGTAATTCTCACACAGCACTTGGAGTCGAAATCATTTGGAAAAAACCTTGTGTTAGCCGTGTGCGCCTATGCCGAGAGTGGAGCTTGCTCCTCTTGTGTACCGAGAGTTGAGCTTGCTCCTATCCTTATCCATCTCTTCTAACAATCTCTCCTCTTCTCATCAAAGCTTCAATCTTCTCTTCTATTGTTCCTGTTTCATCCTGCTGCCAACCTTCTTAATCTCTCAACCTCCATTAACGCCTTACTTCTGCTGTTCCATTGGTTTGCTGAGTTCACGATAGTCACCCTGATTGGAGCTGAAGATTTGAAGGTGCAACAATAGACACCTTTGGAGATCTCTCGGCTGCAAATCACTGGGTAAAGGATCTAGAAGGTGTTCGGCCCCCTTCCTTCAAGGGGGCCTCAGGTGCTTTCCTCCCTTACCATTTCCCTAAACTGCGTTTACTATTGTCTTACTTGAGCCACATACCTAAGGTGATCTAGGGCATAAAATTCGTTCTTCATCAGTCGTATTAGAGCATACCTTAGGTGCTCTTGTGTTATTTCTGTCTGAGTTTGTTTATGCTGAATTTTCTGCACTGCAACTGAATTTTCTACACTGCAACTGTTTACTAATCCAAACATCGAAAATTTCTTATAAATCACAATCGACATGGCTTTCTCAAATATGCAGAAATCAAAATCAAAATTTTCAATTCCACTCAAAGGGTATTCAATGATCTTCCTATATTTGTCAGTAAGCAAAATCATTAGTCCTTTCTTCAAATTTATATCTTCAATTACAATAGGACTTTGATCAAAAGATTCAAGTATTGGATCATCAAAATAATCTTTCTATCTTACATTAGATTCTTCAACAAAGCATAATTTTTCAAATAAATCAGAAGACATGGGCAAAGCATCAAGGTGAGATTCATCAATATTCATAATTTTCAAATCCTTTTCAAGTTCTTCATGCACTTCATCAATTTCAAAATTACTAACAAGATCAGAGTAAGATTTTTCTAAATCAGTCCCCTCATATCCTGCATCAGATTTAACCACAAATAATATATCATCAAAAGAATCAATTTCATAATTATCACTAGAATCAAAAGGAGATTTTTCATAATCAATTTCATCAACCTTTTCCACAAATAAATAATCAAATGAATCAATTTTACAATCATCAAAATCATAGTGAGATTCATTAATGTTCACATAAGGGTCAATTTCAAAACAATCAAAATCAGAGGGGGATTTTTCTAAATCAATTTCCTTAGTTTCCAAATAAAACGCAAATAAACAAGCTTGTTGTGCTAATTAGGTTTCTAAAATTTTCTTATGAGCTGTTAAAGATCCTACTTGAGAAGCAAGCTGACTAATTATCCCTTTAAGATCTTCAATTTCCTTACTTCGATTTGTCATGATTTGAAGTTGATTTGTCATGAATTTTTCAAGCATGGGTTTTAACCTAGATTTCTCAGTATCCTCAAGGTATGGTTCAGAAACATGATTTGGAGGAGTTAAATTGGCAATCAGAAGTATAATGATCAAAACATCCACAAATATCACATCTAATAGAAGAATAAGATGTCCTAATAGGGTGCATATAAGAGTGAATTTTTAATTTATCTACAAGAGTGCACAATGAATCATCTTCATACTTACCTTGTGGCATGTATACCTCACCTCTTTCAGTTGCCCACGAGTTGTGATTAAAAGACATATCTTCAAATCTATCAAGAACAGAAAGATTATCCAACACCAATCAATCAAAAAAAAAATTTTAGAATATATAAAAAAACACAAAACACAAGCAAATAAATAAAAAAAATTTAGAAATCACTATTCTATCACAACTTGTGAAAATCCAAAACCTGCAAAAACAGAAAACAAAGTTAAATCTAAAACAAATAAAACTTAGTCTAGCAATACTAATAACTATTTTGATATTAACAAAACTAAGGTCCCCAGCAATGGCGCCAAAAACTTGTTGTGTCCATAAGTGCACGGATACTTCGAAGTAATAAAAAGATATCGAACCACAGAGACCTACGTGTTAAGTACCAAATAGTTGTTTTCTCACTAGCTAAGCAAATCGAATATGATGCTAGTAAATGAAAGGAAGAGCGTACAGATAATCAGAGAGAAAACTATGACTAGGGTTTCATCCACCTTAACTTCCATGACTAAATATGAATAGATGTTCGTCAATCAAATTTTATCATGATAAAGATATAATTTACTTCATAAAGGAATTATCTCACTTTCATGCAGACAATTATACAAATAATCGATCCTCACATTTATGAAGGATCTATTCACTACTCAAGATAAGTAAACCATTAACAAAGAACTCAGGGATCACTTTCGTCCATTCGAATTCTAAGTCAATTATCTCAAGTGAAAACTCAAGGATCACTTTTGTGCATCCGAATCTCAACACAGGTTCTACTTAAGGTTCTCCAACGTTCTGGTACTTAATTTCTTGTAATACCTCCTACGTTTATCACAGTAACTCAATCCTAGATTTAGATTATCAACATGGCAATTATATTTCTAAAATCGAGAAATAAGAACAGACCTAATTTCTTACGATGAATTCCTAATATTCAATTTTAGGGTTTCAAGTTCTCAAGCAAATCACCTTTCAGTCCATATTGCAAAAACTCTAAAACATGATGATAATATGAAACTATGGAGAATTAAAGACAATCGTCACAAAAGCAGAATTATCATAACAAAATTATACTAACGAAATAAAAGTTATCTAGTCATAAGAAATCAAGGGGACTACACCCTATGTCCCAAAAGATGTCTAAGCTAGCATGGAAGAAGAATTACAAAAATCCATAGTTTAGAATAATCAGAAATCGAAGAAAAGGGAAAAATAACTTTACAACATGGCTGTAATAAAAAACAATGCTAAGTATGGAAAATATGCTCTTTTATGAAAAAATATATTTCTAAAATATAATCACTCATGAAATATTCCACCAATTTCTTGCACAAAATTTCAGATAAATACGTCATCCTCTGAATTTAATCTTTAAGATTCATAACTTTGATCAAATAAAATTTTGCAATTCGCATAATAAACAGAATCTTAGTCTCATGAATTCACCCAAGTTTTAGTTTAAATCTATCATACCTTTGTTTACAGGAATAGGATATCCAAAATCTTTTTCCACATCAAAATCTTTCTTTTCTAAATTTTCTAGTATTGTATTTTTGATGATATGTACCCACATAGATACACATTTTTTATTTGGACTTCAACTCTTATCTTCGGTACCACTGTTAATTTTACACAGTGCCAAGTAGAGGAGTCATTTTTTTTCTTCTTTCTTTTTTTTTATAGACTTCAACCCATATCTTCGATACCACTGCCAATTTTACGCAGTGCCAAGTAGGGGAGTCTCTATCTCTTTTTGGATCTTGGATTCTTTCTTCCCAACAAATAGTAGAATAAACTAAACAACAACTAGGTTAATCAATTGATGTCGATTCAAAAATTACACTCGTATGCTCATTTTATTCAAGAAAGATGTTTCACTCTTAGATTGCATTCATCAAAAAACATACCTACCCAAAACCTTATGCATCAATCAATGAAGAATTTCAACAAGTAGATATATATTGAAGAAATAAATTTAACATAATAGGTATATCTCCATCACAGGCATATGCATAAATATTCATCTTCATAGAAAAATCCACACACCTCTCATCACATGGATTCAAGTCATAAAAATTTTTAATCATAAAAAATGTCAAAATCAATGCAAAAGGTGTGAAGCATGAAACTCATAGAATCATAGTCAAAAGTGTAAAATGATAGATTCAAGCAATGACATCAAATAGAAATCTCAGTAAGTGATACAATCATAGCAAATAGCAAAACAAATCAAGTAGCAACACCATACAATCATATCGAATAAGATCACTAGAAAGTGCAAACAATACTCACAAAACTATATATCATGCAGCTGGATCCAAAAAAGTGCCTTCTGAAAATTTTCCTGCACAATTTAAGATACATAAGGCTCAGATCAAAAATAGAATCTTACTTAGCTAAAAATTAGAACAATAATTTTCTCAAAGTGTAATCAGAGATATCGTCGATGGTCCAGAAGGGTGCCAGTGGAAAGAGCTAATGCAGGTGAGAAGCAGAGGTGGAACATATGCTAGCTAAAGAGCTGCTAGTAATGAAGATAATGGTGCCGACAGTAGAGTGATGATGAGTAGTCTCTAGTGGCCGGCTAGAGCCTATAGTCGTGGTGGCGAAGTCGTCGGCCGGTGGGTGCGAGAGATAGCACTGCAAAAAAAATCAGTCACTAATAAAGATCCTACTGCAAAAATAAATAAAATCAATAGAAACAGAGGTAGTAGAAGAAGTAAGAGGCTGCTGGTGGTAGAATCCAGTGTCGACGGCTGGAAACAGTGGTGATAGAGGCAGCTGGAGTGGTGGTGGTTGGGCTGGCTAGAGGTGCTACAAATCTGGAGAAGAAGCTGCAGGTGTCCAAGGATAGCAGAGCAGCATACTAATTCAGTTATGAAAAGTAGCTATACCCAAGAATAAGATTTAATGATCCATAAAGAAAATAGACAGAACCATGTAGTAGAATAAAACTTGTTCTTTCCGGGTGTATGAAAATTAAAGGATCAAAATCTGTCAGGAATTTAGGGTATCAACAAAAAGAGGGCTACTTAGATTACAAAATTAAAAACTGCACAGAAGTTAATCAGATTCGAAAAGTTGTCATGCTTCCTACAATTGTCAGAAAATATTTTAATGAAAACAAGTAATCCTCAAGATAGAACGAAACATGTTCTTCATATTCCACGTGAAAGATCAGGGTTACAACTTATTAAAGCATCTTAAATACCTGCAGCAAAAACGCTAATTAGATTAGTTAAGAAAAACTGCTGCAGAAATTAATCATTTACCAAAAGATGCTATGTGTTATAGGACGATCCATGGACTTTAAAATTCAATAAAAATATCCGAATAATAGAAAAAGATGAGTACTTCCATGTTGTGCCAAAGATCAAAAATTTTTGCACTCCAGTTTCTTAAAATCACTGCGAGAAAACACCTACTCAAATAAGCAGAATGCATGTTTAAAATTACGGTATCGTAAAAATCCATATGGTAGTGCCGTAATTTACACAAAAGTCTTAGGTCAGAAATATGATGGGATTACGGTACCATGAAAAAGATTACGGTACTGCCGTATTTTTCACAAAATTTCGGAAAACTCTCGGATCAAAAATCACCCAAAAATACGGTACCGTGAAATCGGTTACGGTAGTACCGTAAAAAGCACAAAATCTCATAAAACTTTTTGGTTGAAAATCACCCCAAATTACGGTATCGTGAAAATGCATATGGCAGTGCCATAAAAGACTCAAAAATCTTGGGATGAAATCGGACCACAATTACGGCACCGTGAAAAGGATTACGGCAGTGCCGTATTTTTCACAAAATTTGATTTTCCTTGCAAAAAGAGAAGAAAAATTAATTCTAAAAATAAACTAAAATAAAAGAAACTAAGCTAAGTAAGAGTGCTTGGGTTGCCTCCCAAGAAACTCAAATTTTTAGGTCACTAGCTTGACCAAAAATCAAATATCATGGCTAAGCGGGTGGATCAGTACCATAGTAAATAGCATACAATTTTCTGCATTTCCGTTGTCCTAAAAGTTTAGCCACTAATCCAATCATCCAAAATTTCATATAAATCACAATCGACATGGCTTTCTCAAATATGCAGAAATTAAAATCAAAATTTTTAATTCCACTCAAAGGGTATTCAATGATATTCCTATGTTTGTCTGTAAGCAAAATCATTAGTCCTTTCTTCAAATCTATATCTTCAATTGCAATATGACTTTGATCAAAAGATTCAAGTATTGGATCATCAAAATAATCTTTGTCTTACATTAGATTCCTCAACAAAGCATAATTTTTCAAATAAATCAGGAGACATGGGCAAAGCATCAGGGTGAGATTCATCAATATTCATAATTTTCAAATCCTTTTCAAGTTCTTCATGCACTTCATCAATTTCAAAATTACTAACAAGATCAAAGTAAGATTTTTCTAAATCAGTCCCCTCATATCCTTCATCAGATTTGACCACAAATAATATATCATCAAAAGAATCAATTTCATAATTATCACTAGAATCAAAAGGAGATTTTTCAGAATCAATTTCATCAACCTTTTCCACAAATAAATTATCAAATGAATCAATTTTACAATCATCAAAATCAGAGTGAGATTCATTAATGTTCACATAAGGCTCAAGTTCAAAACAATCAAAATCAGAGGGGGATTTTTCTAAATCAATTTCCTCAGTTTCCAAATCAAACTCAAATAAACAAGCTTGTTGTGCTAATTAGGTTTCTAAAATTTTCTTATGAGCTGTTAAAGATCCTACTTGAGAAGCAAGCTGACTAATTATCCCTTTAAGATCTTCAATTTCCTTACTTCGATTTGTCATGATTTGAATTTGATTTGTCATGAATTTTTCAAGCATGGGTTTTAACCTAGATTTCTTAGTATCCTCAAAGTATGGCATAGAAACATGATTTGGAGGAGTTAAAAATTGGCAATCAAAAGTATAATGATCAAAACATCCACAAATATCACATCTAATAGAAGAATAAGATGTCCTAATAGGGTGCATATAAGAGTGAATTTTTAATTTATCTGCTAGAGTGCACAATGAATCATCTTCATACTTACCTTGTGGCATGTATACCTCACCTCTTTCAGTTGCCCACAAGTTGTGATTAAAAGACATATCTTCAAATCTATCAAGAACAGAAAGATTATCCAACACCAATCAATCAATTTTTTTTATAATATATAAAAAAACACAAAACACAAGTAAATAAAAAAAATTTAGAAATCACAATTCTATCACAACTTGTGAAAATCCAAAACCTGCAAAAACAGAAAGCAAAGTTAAATATAAAACAAATAAAACTTAGTCTAGCAATAATAATAACTATTTTGATATTAACAAAACTAAGGTCCCTGGCAACGGCGCCAAAAACTTGTTGTGTCTACAAGTGCACGTATACTTCGAAGTAATAAAAAGATATCGAACCACAGAGACCTACGTGTTAAGTACCAAATAGTTGTTTTCTCACTAGTTAAACAAATCGAATATGATGCTAGTAAACGATAGGAAGAGCATACAGATAATTAGAGAGAAAACTAGGACTAGGGTTTCATCCACCTTAACTTCCATGACTAGATATGAATAGATGTTCGTCAATCAAATTTTATCATGATAAACATATAATTTACTTCATAAAGGAATTATCTCAGTTTCATGCAGACAATTATACAAATAATCGATCCTCACATTTATGAAGGATCTATTCACTGCTCAAGATAAGTAAACCATCAACAAAGAACTCAGGGATCACTTTCGTCCATTCGAATTCTAAGTCAATTATTGAAGGTCAAACCCTAGTTCACATGCGAATCTAGGAGATCTTGCATAGGCGAAAAACTAGGTTTGATAGGATCGAGAGGCAAGATAATATGAGCAACCATAAAAATACGTTACCATTGCCATTGATCGAGTGGCGACTTGGAAGAAGAAAGGGCGAGCGGCTCTTCTCCAAAGGAAATCGCACACAAGAAGATGATGACTTCTTCCTTGTATTCCTTGTGCTAGCAAAGATCCAAGGAGTCCTAGATCGTGTTTGAGGAGATGTCTTTCTCCCTTTTGCTAGCCGAACTTCCTCTTGTCGTGAAGCTCATTTACACGAGAGGAGAGGGGGCGAGAGAGAGATAGGCGTTCGAACATGGGGGAGTTTTCTCAAAGAAAATGGCTTTCAAAAATAGTAAGTCCATAACCCCATGTTTAACTCCACTTGAAGCCATCGATAACTCCTCTCTCAAATGAACCATGCGTTCACCAAGTGAACCGGTTCAATTCTATTTGGTTCAAAGACCAAATCGAACCCACCATGGTCTTGATCTCTTTAAACCAAATGGTTCAAGATCTAACCACACATCTCTCGACCCTCTTGATCTCTATGATCAAGCATCAATTCTCTCGATCGAAGCTTACCGATCTCAAGCCCTAATCAATCAAACATGATCAGACCAGATCTCACTTCCAATCAGAGTTTAAATTCCTTTAAACTGAACCAGAACAATTCAGTCCACACGATCTGACACAAGTAAGCCATATCATCAAATTGTGCGACCCTAAGGGTTTCCTTCAATGTCGGTAACGATAACTTACGTTATCACGATCAGAGAGGGGTATCTAGCAACACATCACTGTCTCCCGATATGAAGGAAAGAGTCTTCCAAGACTACACCCAAACCATAGCACAAGTGTGAATCCAATTCACTCGGCATACATGTTCCCTTTGCCACTGGACGTTCTTATTGGACAAGCCTGTCAAGCCTGTAATTCCAACATGATGAGAATGGTTAGATCAGATGAACATAGTCATCTGGGTATGGCCATATACTTTCTCAACCATCTCATCCAGGGGGCCCTTTAGAACATCACACTCCAACTAGGAGAGGCAATCCTATATCTATCACCAGTGTCCTAACATGAGTCATGCCCACCATCCAAGATAATCCTTAACCATTATCTTTCAAATGATATTGAACTACCTCAAAACAATGCCAATCATCATTTAGAAACACAAGTGATCTCAAGTCAGAGGGAGTATACCACTTGCTTGCTTATAAGGATTTATTCACATTGTGACAAACAATTGAATATCCTAAGTAGGGTCAGTCCAGTACATCCAATGCACCTATGCGTCTAAATCTTATTCCATGCTCGAAGCATCCTATACGATTAGAACACATATTAGTCTCAATCATATCAAGGTTGTCTCATGTTCACCAAGATATCTCGACTAAGGACAATACTGCATGTCAGCCAAGCTGAAACACCAATGAGACATTATTCAGAAGTATACATACAGCAGCAGATAATGTAACAATCTGAATAACAACAATTGCCTTTATAAACATATACATAGTTTATACATGATACTGATAACAGCCCAAGGCCTCAAACATTAGCCTTAAGGGCATACCCCAACAATTATCTCAAGTGAAAACTCAAGGATCACTTTCGTGCATCCTAATTTCAACACAGGTTCTACTTAAGGTTCTCCAACGTTCCGGTACTCAATTTCTTGCAATACCTCCTACGTTTATCACAATAACTCAATCCTAGATTCAGATTATCAACATGGCAATTATATTTCTAAAATCGAGAAATAAGAACAGACCTAATTTCTTACGATGAGTTCCTAATATTCAATTTTAGGGTTCCAAGTTCTCAAGCAAATCACCTTTCAGTCCATATTGCGAAAACTCTAAAACATGATGATAATATGAAACTATGGAGAATTAAAGACAATTATCACAAAAGCAAAATTATCATAACAAAATTATACTAACAAAATAAAAGTTATCTAGTCATAAGAAATCAAGGGGACTACACCCCATGTCCCAAAAGATGTCTAAGCTAGCATGAAAGAAGAATTACAATAATCCATAGTTTAGAATGATCAAAAATTGAAGAAAAGGGAAAAACAACTTTACAGTACGGCTGTAATGAAAATTACAGTCATAATTTTCGTGATGAACAGTAGCGGCGACGCTTATTTTGTTGATTTCTCCTCCGATCAATCTCCTTTCTCTTTGAAACTTCTGGGGTATCCTCTTCTCCTCCAGGCGAAGCTTCCTTGTAAATTTCATGGCCTGAGGTGGTCTCTACACCTCTCGGCACGAGTCCAAACCCTAGGGATGCCTCTCTCAATTTCTCTCTAGATAGTGGATAAAAATTAGGGCTTTTGCTCCCCCCGTGCTCTCCTCCTCGGAGGCTCCCTTTTTTCTTCTTACAGCTTTGAATTTAAAGGTCTAGATCGTCCGCAATCGATCGCGCAAAAATCGGACTTCAATTTGACCATGAAAGTCGCGTCTTGGGTTAGAATTACGGCTATGGAATCGGTTACAGTAGTGCCATAATTTTGGCAGGAACTCTCGATACAGAAATCATCCTGAATTACGGCACCATGAAATCCATTACGGCAGTGCCGTAATTTTTGAAAATCTTTCGGGTGAAAAGTTGACTCAAATTACGGCCCGTAAAAATGGTTACGGTGGTGCCATAAATTCTCCAAAACCTTCTATATGAAAATCACCCCAAAATACGGCAGGGCTCTAAAATTACGGTAGTGCTCGAAATTACAGTACCGTAATATAAATTACGGCCCTGCCATAATTTGATTTGAAGGCTCAATCTTTGTGGAAATTTACATGAAATCTTTTCTGGATGATGGAAATTCTTCTATGTATCTGAATTTGCTTGAAAACACCTTAAAATCATGCCTTTTTACTTGAAAATCATCAAAAACCAAAAAGAGTGTAGATTTCACAATATTTGATAAAAAAAAGGCATAAAAATAAGCAAAGGAGTATGAATATGACACAAAAAGATCTATGAAATGACACAAAATATACTATAAATTTTGGTGTCATCAGCTATTCAGAAACAAGCCAGAGGAGGGTACAACTACTTCATCACATTTACTGATGACTTTAGTAGATATAGTTATGTCTACTTGATGAGAAATAAATCTAAATCCTTTGAGAAATTTAAGGAGTTCAGATATGAAGTAGAGAACCAGCTTGGTAGATCTATCAAGACTCTTCGATTAGATCGTGGTGGAGAGTACTTGAGCGATGAGTTCTTTGACTATCTTAGAGAGTGTGGGATCCTATACCAACTCACTCCTCCTAGAACACCTCAATAGAATGATGTGTCTGAGAGGAGAAATCGAACCTTGTTGGACATGGTTCGGTCTATGATGAGTCAGGTAACTCTACCTCCCTCATTCTAGGGTCATGCACTTGAAACAACTTCTCTCATACTGAATAATGTTTCATCTAAGAGTGTCTACAAGATTCCATACAAGGTATGGAGTGGGAGACACCCTAACCTCTCTTTTATCAGGATTTGGGGATGTGAGGCTTATGTCAAACGTCAGGATTCTATCAAGCTAGAACCCAGATCTAATAAATGTGTGTTTGTGGGGTATCCTAAGGAAACTAAAGGATACTACTTCTATGTTCCTACTAAAAACAAAGTTTTTGTTGCTTGGGGTGCTGTCTTTCTAGAGAAAGAATTTCTTATAAAAGAAGTCAGTGGGAGGAAGTTTGACTTGGACGAGGTCCAAGTGTAACCATAAGACACAGAGATGGAACCTGAGCCACTTGCACCAGTTGCTGGGCAACCTGAGGCTCAGACATAGGTCCTACGTAGGTCTAGGAGGATTCGTCGTGCACCTGAGAGGTATGGGTCGCTGCCGACCCAACACGATAGGATCTTCATCATTAAGGCTGAGCCTAGGACCTATGATGAGGCGGTGGCTGGACCAGACTCCGAGAGATGGCTTGAGGCCATGCGATCCGAGATGGACTCCATGTCGGCTAACCAAGTTTGGGACTTGGTTGAGCTTCCTGATGGGGTAAAACTCATAGGCAGTAAATGGGTCTTCAAAAGGAAGACTGACATGGATGGCAATATAGTTACCTATAAGGGTAAACTTATGGCTAAAGGATTCAAACAGGTCCACAGGGTGGACTATGATGAAACTTTCTCGCCAGTTGTCATAATCAAATCCATTCGTATTCTGCTTTCTATGGCTGCATATCATGACTATGAGATATGACAAATAGATGTTAAGACAGTGTTCCTTAACAGGAAGCTGACAGAGGATGTGTATATGACATAGCCTGATGGCTTCATCCATCCTGCAAATGCCAGTAAGGTCTACAGGCTAAAGAAATCTATTTATGGATTAAAGCAAATATCTCAAAGTTGGAATCTTCGGTTTGATGAAGCTGTAAGAGATTATGGCTTTATCAAAAGTGAAAATGACGCTTGTGTGTACAGAAAATTTAATGGGAGCTTGGTAACTTTTCTAGTCTTGTATGTCGATGACATTCTACTCATTAGAAATGACATCCCTAGTCTTTAGTCAGTGAAGACATGATTAGGGAAGTATTTTGAGATGAAAGACTTAGGGGAGGCTGCCTATGTCTTAGGCATGAGGATCTACCGAGATAGATCCAACAGGCTCCTAGCCCTTAGTCAAAATACCTACATTGATAAGGTCCGGAAGAAGTTCAACTTGGAGTAATCCAAGAAAAGATACTTTCCAGTGAGACGTGACCTTACTCTCTCAAAGAGCCAGTGTTCCACCACACAGGCTGAGAGGGATGACATGAGTTGAGTGCCCTATACTTCGGCAGTAGGCTCGATCTTGTATGCAATGTTGTGTACAAGGCCATATATGGCTTATGCTGTGAGCATAACCAGCCGATACCAATCCAATCCAGGTCTGCAGCACTGGATGGCTGTAAAGAATATCCTGAAGTATCTGAGAAGAACTAAGGATTTGTTCTTAGTCTATGGGGGACAGGAAGAGTTTAGTGTTCAAGGCTACACTGATGCGCCGCTCCAGTCTGACCCTAATGACTTCAGATCGTAGGCAGGCTATGTGTTCAAGATAAATGGAGGCGTTGTATGCTGGAAGAGCTACAAGCAATCTACCATAGCTGATCCTACAATCAAGGATGAGTATGTCGCCACTTCTGAGGTAGCCAAAGAAGCCGTTTGGATAAGGAAATTCATTTCTGATCTTTAAGTGGTTCCAACTGCTGTGGATCCCATTGAGCTCTATTGTGAGAACAATGGGGCTATTGCATAGGCAAAGGAACCATGGTCTCATCAAAGGTCCAAACACATACTCAGGATATTTCGCCTACTCAGAGAGATCATTGACTGAGGTGATGTCAAGATTAACAGACTTGACATAGAGAATAATCTAGCAGACCCACTAACCAAGGCTTTGGCGCAGCAGAAGCATGATGGTCATATGAGGGATATGGGGTTGAGGTTCCTCAACCACTAAGTCTAAGTGCAAGTGGGAGATTATTGGTGTTTATGCCCTAAGGCCTATTTTTTGTCTATCTTTTGTACTACTTGACATTGATATTTCTTATATATCATTCTGGCATTGTCGTTATCATGCTTAGTTTACATCTGCGATTGTGTTCTTACATGATAATGTCTCTGAAGACAGATTGGATCTGTGCTCAAACTATTGTCCCCAATCGATGTACCTGAGTGGATATGGGACATCTTGTACTTGTGAGACTGGTATATGGGCTGGTTAGGCATGAGATGCTAACACAGACATATGGGTATATCAATGATGGATATACTAGAACGACCCACTGTGAGGCACTGACTTGTTGTCATGAGTTATCCTCACAAGTGATAGGAGATGCATTGATCCCTTGACTTGAGGTCATTGACTCTTCTGTAAGGTTAGGGACATACTTTGATACAACTTAACACCTCACCGTAGTTGGGAGGTCATAACAGTTGTCATTGAGTATGTCATGACCAATATGAGAAGATCAATATACGGACAAAGGATTGCCCTTCCTGAGGGAAGCTTGATATCCATGGGGCCCCCTATGGTTCTATGATTGAAAGTGTATGGCCATACCCAGGTGAGAACCTGATTTAGTCATGACCATGAGATTGGGTTAAAACAAGTGGTGACACACTTGTTGTTGTATCCCAACAAGTAGGTAGACAAAAATTTATCTCTAGTGTCGCGGCCAAAACTTATTGTTCGGCACACGGGGACTTGTCACTCCCCAACACGGCTCCAAAAACTTGTTGTGTCACCAAGCTTGTTGTTATTTTCGCAAGTGCACGGATACTCGAAGTAATAAAATAGATATCGAACCCATAGAGACCTTATTGTTAAGTACCAAATAATTATTTTCTTACTAGCTAAGCAAATCGAATACGATGCAAGTAAATAATAGAAAGAGTGTAAAGAAAAACAGAGAGATAAACTGGGACTACGGTTTCATCCACTTTAATTTTAATCACTAGATATGAAGAAAAGGTCGTCAGACTAATTTTATCATGATAATGACATAATTTACTACATAAAAGGATCATCTCACTTTCGTTCAGACGATCATGCAGAGACCAATCCTCGCTTTCGTGCAGGATCTATCCCAACGCTGAAAATAAGTAAATTATCAATCAAACAACTCAAGGATCACTTTCGTGCATCTGAATTCTAAGTTGATTATCTCAAGTGGAATCTCAAGGATCACTTTCGTGCATCCGAGTCTCAACACAAGTTCTACTTATGGTTCTCTAACGTTTCGATCCTCACTTTCATGCAAGATCTCCACGTTTGACACAACAACTCAATCCTAGATTTGAATTATCTAACATGGCAATTAAACTACTAAAATCAAGAAATAAGAACTTAACCTAATTTCTTACGGTGAGTTCCTATTGTTCAATTTTAGGGTTCCAAGTTCTCAAGCAAATCACTTTTTAGTCCATATTGCGAAAACTCTATAATCATGCATGATACTAAGAAAACTAAGGAGAATTAAAGACAAGTCATCACACAAGTATAATTATCATAGCAAAATTATCTTGACGAAATAAAAGTTATCTAATCATCTAAAATCAAAGGGATTACACCCCATGTCCCAAAATAAGATTAAGCTTGCATGGAAAAAGAAATACAATAAACCATAGTATCAAAGTGTCAGAAATCAAAGAAAGAGGGAGAATTAATGTTACAATACGGCTGTAATAGAAATTACAGCCGTAAATTGCTTGTAAACCCGCGGTGAACAGTGTCGGCGATGCTCCTTTGTTGATTTCAACTCCGTCTGAGATCCTTTGGCTTTGAAACTTCTGTGTTGTCCTCTCCTCCTCTAGGCGATGCTTCAGTGTAAAAATCATGACCTGAGGTGGCCTCCACGCCTCTCAGCGTGAAGCTAAACTCTAAGCACCTCTCTATCGATTGCTCCCTTGATAGATCATAAAAATTAGTGCTTTTGGTCCCTTTATTTTCTCCTCGTCGGGATGAGTCTGCAGCTTCTTTCAGATCTCAATTTGGATGTCTGGATCTCAAGAAATGGTCTGCACAAGAATCGGGCCTAAAAAACTCGAGTGTCCAGGTTAAAATTACGGCCGTAATTTCATTCTGTGAACCCTGAGTCAACATTACAGCCTATGAAAAATATTATGGCAGTGCCATAATTTCCATAAAACTTTCTGGTCGAAAACGTCTGGAAATTATGGCTCGTAAAATGGTTTACGGCAGTGCCGTAATTTCAGTGAATATCTCTAGTTTTAAAGCGCTTCAAATTACGGCCCGTGTAAATTCTTACGGCAGTGCCATCATTTTTGTAAAATCTTCAGATAAAAAATTAGCCAAAATACGGCAGCGCTCTGATATTACGACAGCGTACGAAAATACGATACCGTAATATATATTACGGCCCTGCCGTATTTTGGTTCATGGCTCCATTTTGCTTGAAATTTGTCATGTATCCTCTTCTTGATGATGGAAAACTCTTCCATGCATTTGATTTTGCTTGAAAACGCCTAAAAATACTGCCTTTTTACTTGAAAATTATCAAAAACTAAAATAGAAGTAGATTTTGCAATACTTGATAAATTTGGCACAAAAATAAGCAAAAGGGCTTCAATTTGGCATGAAAAGATATATAAAATGATACAAAATATACTATATATTTTGGTGTCATCAAAATACATAAGGCTCAAACTTTGTTTGTCCCCAAGCAAAAATCAAAAATTCATTAAAAGATAAACTTTTTCATGCTAAATAAATTTCTAAAATACAATCATCAATGAAAAATTCCATCAATTGTGTCACAAAACTTCAAATAAACCTATCATTCATAGAACTCAACCCTCTAGATCTACATCTCAATCAAATAAAATTTTGCAACTTGTATAATAAATAGAATTTTCAATCTCATGATTTCACCCAATTTTCAGTTCAAATCTATCATACTTTTGTTTACAGGAATTAGGTTTCCAAGATCTTTTTCCACACATTTTTTTTATTCATTTTTTTTTCTTTTTCATGTATTTTGTTATTTTTGCACAGATGGCATGTACCCACTTAGATACACATTTTTTTTATTTTGACTTCAACTCTTATCTTCGGTACCACTATCAATTTTGCATAGTGCCAAGTAGAGGAGTCTTATTCTTTTTCTCTCTCATTATCTTTTGGACATAGACTTCAACTCATGTCTTAGGTACCACTATCAATTTTACATAGTGCCAAGTAGGGGAGTCTCTCACTATTTTTGATGGATCTTGGATTCTTCCTTCCCAACAAATAGCAAAATAGACTAAACATCTACTAGATTGATCAATTGATATCAATTCAGTAATCATACTCATATGCTCATTTTATTTAAAGGAGTAGTTTCACCTTTAGATCTTATTCCTCAAATTACACATCTACCCAAAATTTCATGCATCAACCAATGTCAAATTTCAAAAGATAGATATGCATTGAAGAAATAAATCTAACATGATAGGTTTCTTTCTAATCATGAATACAGGTTTATTCATCATCAAGGAAGATATTTATCAATGAAAATCTTTAAAAAATAGAGTCACACCACAAGATAGTAGAAAGTGGACTATGAACAATCATATCATCATACAACCATATCGAAGAAATATCAGTTAGTGATATATCTAAAGCAAATCAAAGATGCAACCATATGAAATAATCATGAATACAAGAGAGTGCAAACGATACTCACAAAACTATATAGCAAGCTCTAACCAAAAATACATAAGGCTCAGACCAAAAATAGTGTCGGGGTAGATGCTGCTAGGTCCAAAGATACGCCTTTTGAAAATTTACCTACACAATTTAAGACACATAAGGCTCAGTCTAAAAATAGTCTCTAAAAATAATAATGATAAAAATAATTTTCTTAAGGGAGAATCAGAGATGTCACTGGAGGTCTGAAGAGGATGCCGGTGGAAAGAGCTGATGCAGCTGAGAAGCAGAGGGTGAATAAAGGCTAGCTGAAAAGTTACTAGCAATGATGGTGATGGTGCCGACAGTAGAGTGAGTAATCTCTAGTGGCCTACTAGAGACTACAGTCCTGGAGGTGAGATCGTCAGCAGGTGGGTGCCAGAAATAATGCTGCATAGATAAAAAAATCAGTCACTAATGAAGAGTCTGCTGCATAAATAAATCAAATAAATGGAAATAGAGGCAGTAGAAGAAGTAAGAGTCTGCTGATGGTATAATCCAGTGTCGACGGCTGGAAACAGTGATGTTAGAGGCAGATGCAGTGGTAGCTAGAGGTGGAAGATAGTTGCGCTAGAAGATTTCTGGATCTGGAGGCAAAAGAAGCTATAACATGTAGAAAGCAAGTAGAGCAGCCAGTGAATTTTTTATGAAAAGTAGTCATACCCAAAAATAAAATTTAATGATCCAAAAAGAAAATGGACAGAACCATGTAATAGAATGAAACTTGTTCTTTCCGGGCGTATGAAAAATAAAGGATCAAAATCTTTCAGGAATTTAGGGTATCAACAGGAAGAAGGCTAATCAGATTACAAAACTAAAAACTGCATAGAAGTTAATCAGATTCGAAAAGTTGCTATGCTTCCTAGAATGATCAGAAAATATTTTCATGAAAATAACTAATCCACAAGATAGAACGAAACATGTTCTTCCAATTCCGTGTGAAAGATCAGGGTTTCAACTCATTAAAGCATCTTAAAAACTTGCAACAAAAACGCTAATCAGAATAGTCAAAAGAAAACTACTGCAGAAATTAATTAGAATCGAAAAGATGCTATGTGTTTTAGAATGATCCATGGACTTTAGAATTCAGCAAAAATATCCAGATGATAGGCAAAGATGAGTACTTCATGACGGTGCTAAAGATCAAAATTTTTCCCAACCTAGTTTCTTAAAATCGCAGCGAGAAAACACCTAATCAGATAAGCAGACTGCAGGTTTAGAATTACGGGCATAATATCCCTTACGGCAGTGCCGTAATTTACACAAAACTCTCGGGTAAGAAAAACTCAAAATTATGGTACTGTAAAAAAAATTATGGTAGTGACGTAAAATACCAAAAACTCTCGGGATGAAGTCAGACCAACATTACGGCACCGTAAAGCAGATTACGGCAGTGCCGTATTTTGCACAAAATTTTATTTTCCTGCAAAACGAAAAGAAAAATTAATTCTAAAAATAAACTAAAATAAAAGAAACTAAGCTAAGTGATAATGCTTGGGTTGCCTCCCAAGAAGCGCTAATTTTTAGGTCATTAGCTTGACCAAAAATCAAAAATCATGGCAAAGCAGGTGAATCAGTACCAAAGTAAATAGCATGCAATTTTTTCCTTTTCCGCTGTCCAAAAAGTTTAGCCACTAATTCAAATATCCAAAATTTCATGTAAATTACAATTGACATGGCTTTCTCAAATATGCGGAAATCAAAATCAATACTTTCAACTCCACTAAATGGATATTCAATAATCTTCCTAAATTTATCATAAAGCAAAATCATAAGTCCTTTCTTCATATTTATATTTTCAATTGCAATAGGACTTTGATCAAAAGATATGAGTATTGGATCATCAAAAAAACTTTTCTATCTCAAATTAGGTTCCTTAATAAAGCATGATATTTCAAAATAGATTAGAAGAGTGAACAATAGATACGGGCAAAACATTAGAGTGAGATTCAACAATGTTTATAATATTCAAATCATTTTCAAATTCCTCTTGCTCACAATCAAATAATTTATCAATTTTAAAATTATCAACAAAATCAGAATAAGATTTCTCTAAATTAGTCCCCTCATATCCTTCATCAGAATTAATCATAAATAATATATCATCAACATAATCAATTTCATCAAAAGAGGGTTTTTCAATTTCAATTTCCTCAAATTTTTCCACAAATAAATTATTAAAGGAATCAATTTCAAAATCATATTGAGATGCATTAATATCCACATAAGGCTCAATCTCAAAACAATCATAATTAGAGGGGGAATTTTCTACATCAATTTCTTCAGTTTCCAAATCAAACTCAAGTAAACAAGCTTGTTGTGCTATTCGGGTTTCTAGAATTTTAAAATTAGCAGTTAAAGATTCTACTTGAGAGGCAAGTTGACTAATTATTCCCTTAAGATCTTTAATTTTCTCACTTTGATTTATCATGATTTGGTTTTGATTTGACATGAATTTTTCAAGCATGGATTCTGAAAAGACCCCTTCAAGGGGGAGGCCGAAACCCTAAGTGTGGCGCATATAACATTTTCGCATGGGATGCTAGGGTTTCAACAAAATCGCATGTAATATATTCTTATGATCAACTTCAAATGATTGAATGGATCAAGAGGAAGTTCATACCAACGCCATTAGATTGGATGGTGCCTTGGAAGTAAGATTGCGAAAGGGCTTTCCTCCAAAGGTGGCGCACACAAGAAGATGATGGCTACTCCTTGTGTTCCTTGTGCTAGCAAGGCTTCAAGGCTCTTGTCGTATGAAGGAGATGGAAATACACTTTTCGGCTAGGGCGATGAAGCTCTCCTTCTTGTCGTCGAGACCAACCTCTACCCAAATGGATAGACGACCAAGCAAGAAGACAACATGCGTTGAGGCGTTTTCTTAGATGAGGCGTTACATGATTTCCCAATATGGAAAGTCATGAAGCTATCGCCCACTCAAAGCAAACCGCCCTAAAACGCTTCCACCTTGAACCAACCATTCGCACATATGTGAACCGGTTCAATGGAATTCGGTCTAATGCTTTTGGTTCAAAGACTAAACCAAAACAACCCAAGCCATGGTCTAGATCTCTCTCTGAACCAAATGGTTCAAGATCTAACCGTTGATCTCTTGCTTCTGATCTCACTGATCTAGCATCACTTCTCTCGATTGAAGCTTACCGATCTCAATCCCTAATCAATCAAATATGATCAGATCAGATCTCACTTACAATCAGAGTTTAAACTCCTTTAAAACTGAACAAAAACAATTCAGTCCACACGATCTGACTTACGTAAGCCATATCACCAAATTGTGCGACCCTAAGGGTTTCCTTTAAATGTCGGTAACGATAACTTACGTTATCACGATCAGTGAGGGGTATCTAGCAACACATCACTGTCTCCCGATATAAAGGAAAAAGTCTTCCAAGACTACACCCAAACCACAGCACAAGTGTGAATCCACTTCACTAGGCATACATGTTTCCTTTGCCACTGGATGTTCTTATTGGACAAGTGTGTCAAGCTTGTTATTCCAATATGATGAGCATGACTAGATCAGATGAACATAGTCATCAGGGTATGGCCATACACTATCTCAATCATCTCATGCAAGGGGGGCCCCATCAGAACATCACTCTCCAAACAAGGAGACGGCAATCCTATATCTATCACTAGTGCCCTAACCTGACTCATGATCATTATCCAAGATAGTCTATAATCATTATGTTTCAAATGATATTGAACTACCTCAAAACAATGACAATCATCATTTAGAAACACAAGTGATCTCAAGTCAGAGGACATGTGCCACTTGATGCAAACAAGGATTATTCACATTGTGACAAGCAATTGAATATCCTAGTAGGGTCTGTCCAGTACATCCAATGCACCCATGAGTCTACATCTTATTCCATGCTCGAAGCATCCTATAAGATTAGAACACATATTAGTCTTAATCATATCAAGGATGTCTCATGTTCACCAAGATATCTTGACTAAGGACATTACAGCATGTCAGCCTAGCTGAACAGCATTGAGACATTATTCAGAAGCACACTTATTGCAGCAGACAATGTAACATACTGAATAACAACCATTGCCTTTATAAACATAAGAGTTTATATACATGATGCTGATAGAATCCCAAGGCCTCAAACATTAGCCTTAAGGGCATACCCCAACAATCTCCCACTTGCACTTAATCTAATGGTTGAGAAATCTCAAACCCATATTATTACAGTGCTTCTCATGCTTCTGCTGCGCCAGAGGCTTGGTAAGCGGGTCAGCCAGATTGTCATCTGTATGAACCTTGCAGATTTTGATCTCGCCACGATCAATGATCTCCCAGATGAAGTGAAACCGTCTCTGTATGTGCTTGGACTTCTGGTGCGACCGTGGTTCCTTTGCTTGTGCGATTGCTCCAGTGTTATCACAGAAGATAACCAAAGGATCTGCACTCGAAGGAACGACACCAAGTTCCTGAATGAACTTACGAATCCACACTGCCTCCTTGGATGCTTCCGAGGCTGCAACATACTCGGCTTCTGTTGTGGAATCAGCAACAGTAGACTGTTTGAAACTTTTCCACACCACTGCTCCACCATTCAAGCTAAAAACATAGCCTGATTGCGATCGGAAATCATCCTGGTCCGACTGGAACGAAGCATCAGTATATCCTTCAATACTGAGTTCTTCCTGACCACCATATATCAAGAACATATCTTTGGTCCTCCGCATATATTTTAAAATGTTCTTGACCGCAATCCAGTGTGCCTGACCTGGATTACTTTGGAATCGACTGGTCACGCTTAACCCGTAAGCGACGTCTGGGCGAGTACACAACATCGCATACATTATGGACCCAATAGCCGAAGCATAAGGCGTATTGTCCATTTCATCTTTCTCAGTCTGTGTTTGTGGACACTGACTCTTTGAAAGATTCAGACGATGTCTGACTGGAAGATGTCCCCTTTTAGAATTCTCTAAATGGAATCTCTCCAGGACTTTATCGATGTAAGTACTCTGGCACAGCCCGAGAAGCCTCTTAGATCTATCCCTGTAGATCTTCACACCTAATACATAGGCTGCGTCTCCTAGATCATTCATCTGGAAATATTTTCTTAACCATGCTTTAACAGCATGCAGTTCAGGAATATCGTTTCCAATGATTAAGATATCATCGACGTAGAGGACTAGGAAAGTAATCACGCTCCCACTAAACCTCTTATATACACACGGGTCATCTTCGTTCTTGATGAAACCAAACTCAGAGATTGATTCATCAAAACGAATATTCCAGCTTCTAGATGCTTGCTTAAGTCCATAAATGGACTTCTTTAACTTGCATATTTTATGATGATCTGATGGATTAGTGAAACCTTCAGGTTGTGTCATATACACATCCTCATCCAATTTTCCATTAAGGAAAGCGGTCTTCACATCCATCTGCCAGATCTCATAATCGTAATATGCTGCTATCGCGAAAAGAATCCGAATAGACTTAAACATGGCTACAGGAGAGAAAGTTTCATCATAATCTATCCCGTAGATTTGTTTGAAACCTTTCGCAACTAGCCTGCCTTTATAGGTAACCATGTTACCATCCATGTCAATCTTCTTCTTGAAGATCCATTTACAGCCTATAGGAATTACTCCCGGAGGCGGATCAACCAAATCCCAGACTTGGTTATCTAACATGGAGTCCATTTCGGCTCGCATAGCTTCAAGCCATCTAGCTGACTCCGGTCCACTGACCGCATCCGCATAAGTGAGGGGTTCATCATTTTCAATGATGTAGACTCCGTCATAGCGCTCAGGCTGTCGACGGATCCTTCCCGATCTTCGCGGTTCCCGTGATATCTGAGCCTCAGGTTGTTCAATAACCTGCTCAACTGGCTCAGGCTCATCCAACTGTGCTTGACTACTTTGTCCTTCCTCTGGATTCTCATCCAGCTTTATTTCTCTCCCACTGGCTTCTTGCAGAAGTAACTCCTTCTCAAGAAAAACTGCCGTCCGAGCAACAAACACTTTGTTCTCTTTGGGATCGTAGAAATAATAACCCTTAGTTTCCTTAGGGTAACCGACAAAGATACATTTCTCAGATTTGCTCTCTAGTTTCCCAGAGGCGAGCTTTTTGACATAAGCCTCGCAACCCCAGATCTTTATAAATGTCAAGCTCGGCTGTTTCCCATACCATAGCTCATATGGTGTCTTTGAAACTGCCTTGGATGGCACTCGGTTTAGTACCTTTGCAGCTGTTTCCAGTGCAAAACCCCAAAAGGAGTAAGGTAGAGTAGCCTGACTCATCATAGAACGAACCATATCCAGTAAGGTTCTGTTCCTCCTCTCGGACACACCATTCCATTGCGGTGTTCCTGGCGGAGTGAGCTGTGAGATAATCCCACACTCTTTTAGATAGTCAGTAAACGCATGACTCAAGTATTCTCCACCTCGATCAGAACGAAGTGCCTTGATATTTCGGCCTAGCTGATTTTGTACTTCATTCTTGAACTCTTTGAACTTGTCAAAAGATTCACTCTTATGTCTCATAAGATAGACATAACCATACCTACTGAAATCATCAATAAAGGTAATGAAGTACGAATAGCCACCTCTGGCATGTTTACTAAACGGCCCACACACATCACTGTGTATAAGGTCAAGTAAACCTGAAGCCCTTTGACCTTTGTGAGGAAAAGGAGCCTTCGTCATTTTACCCATTAAACAAGCTTTGCATGTATCAATCTCCTCATAGGAGAATGATCCCAGTAGTCCATGATCATGCAACCGCTTAATGCGCTTCTTGTTAATATGGCCTAAACGACTATGCCATAGCAAGGTGCTGTCATCAGCATATTTGGCTTTCTTATTATCAATGTTTTGTATAGAATATTCCATGTCCAACATGAATAACCCATTGTTAATTGAACCAGTAGCATAAACAATATTATCAAGAGTAAGATAACACTTTGAAATCTTGCATTCAAAGGAAAACCCTTTCCTGACAAGAGCAGGAATAGAGATAATATTTTTGGTAATACTGGGTACAAAGTAACAATTGTTTAATTCTAATACAATGCCAGATGGTAATGAGATGTAATAATCCCCTACAGCAACAGCAGCAACCCGTGCCCCGTTTCCAACTCGTAGGTCCACCTCATGCTGTCCCACCTGTCTTCTTCTCTTGAGTTCCTGTACATTTGAACAAATGTGAACTCCACATGCAGTGTCCAACACCCATGAAATAGAAGAAGAAGATATCATGACCTCAGTCACAAATATACCTGAGCCAGAAGCGATGCTTCCCTTCTTGTCTCCTTGGAGCGCTTTACAGTCCTTTTTCCAGTGACCCAGCTGGCCACAATGGAAACACCTATTGTCCTTCGACCGCTTCACCTTCTGTTTCAGAGCCTTGCTGTAGTTCTTGACAGGGGCCTTGCCCTTCTTCCCCTTCTTCTTGTTCCTGGAGGGGAACATCAAGACAGAGGTTGAAGGCTTTCCCTTCAGAGTTTCCTCCGTAGTCAAGAGCATATTCAGCAACTCTGCCGGAGTACAATCGATTTTGTTCATATTAAAGTTAATAATGAACGCATCGAAAGAAGGCGGGAGAGACTGCAGAATAATGTCTACAGCAAGCTCCTGATTGATGGTATGCCCCAGTTTCTCCAGAGCCTCCTTGTGCCCAATCATCTTGAGCACGTGAGCTCCCACTGGGCTCCCTTCAGCCAGTTTGCTCTGAAAGAAAAGCTTGGTCAAATTATAGCGTTCAGTCCTCGCCTGTGCAGCATACAACATCTTGAGGTTTGCTATAATTTCTATAGCAGACATATCCTCATGCTGACGCTGCAGCGGTGGCGTCATAGACGCTAGCATCAGGCAAGCGACATCAATGCTATCATTGACATGCTTTTCATAGGCTTCACGAACCGCCCTTGCGGCGTTCGCAGCGGGTTGAGGCGGCACAGCCGTCTCGAGGACATACAGTTTCCTCTCAGCCTTAAGAACGGTCTTAAGGTGTCCGAACCAGTCTGAGAAGTTTGGCCCAGCAAACTTCTCCCTTTCCAGTAGGGATCGCACATTGAAGCTCATGGTGTTCGTTGCTGCAGGTATCTACAACAATGCAAGAACAGCAAGGTCAGTATCAATGTCTAGAATCAATCCAGGACTTAAGAAAGATTCTTTTTCTCACTATTTTATCTGACTGAAAAATCCATTAAAACAGTCCGAAAGAGTAACACTCTTTTAGTGAGATGGGATCCAGATTTCATACTTGGTCTCCGCGTCCCGCTCAGGCGAGATAAGATGCACAGAGAGTACAAGCACTAATTTCTGGTAGGCAGTCCCTGCCAATCGCCAACCCGTGCGATTCCCCTTCATCTGGGCAATCCAGCAGACTGTGCCAACTGAGTTGGTACAACACAGTCTCTGATCCCACAGATGGCTGCCTCCATATAGCTAACATATGCCCCATATGTAGCCTACATGGTCAAGCTTACCTGACCTACTCCCTGGACCACCACGTGCTATGCTGAGCAACGAGAAGCGATAAATCCCTTCTCTGTAACACGCAGGTGAAATCACACACCGTCTGAAGATAGATGGACGTGCCCACTGAGTGGGTACAACACGGCTCCAACGATAGTCAGAACAGTGAGGTTTCGCGCCAGAAGGCATTACGTGCTTGATATTTTAGCGTTGGATTTTAACGGTCTTTTATCTTCTTACTATCAGGCAAATCCTATGGCTATAGCAGAAGATAAATAACTCATGCAATTCTAAGTATTTAGAAAATAAAAGAAAGCATGGATCTTATGTGGTAAAAGCCCATAGAGCCTAAGTAAGACCTTAAATCAACTTAAGTCTTCACTTGCTCTTCTTGGGTCTTTTGCATCTCATCTGGTCCAACCCAGGGCCCTAGCGCTCAATGCAGCTCAGGTGCACCCACCAGCTGAATGCGCCTCTGCGATGTGTGCTTTTGTGCTCTTGTCTAATTAAAATACATTTTAATCTATCTAGACAAGCTTGACTCGCAGGTCAATTAACATTTTATAAATTAATTAAACAGTGATTCGCAGATCACAATAAAAATTAATTTACACTTTTATCCAGGCTCGCAGGCCCCAGCACAGCACACATTAAAAGGGCAACCCACATAAGATTAAATAAACAAGCATCATGGCATCATTCAATCAACATGTGATCCATTACAAAGAAAATAAAATTTTGAAAACCCATTGGCATCAATTTTAATTTTCTTATGTGCCCTACAACCTTACAACGGTCCATTGATAGGGATCCACTCATCAATCTAGTTAGATCCATGCCCTTGCATGCACCAAGTCCTAACTGACTCGAGTTGACCTAATGGTCAACCATGCATGCGCCAAGGGCTGAACAGCCAACATGAGTTCTGTCAAGCGGGTGTGACCCCGGGCCTAACTCATGTGTGTTCACTGGTTGTCTCAACCAGACCTCGCTACACGCCTGTGATGCAATCGACCTATAGCCACCTCGTGCTTGCGCACAGGTGCCATCTGGTCGATCCATCTAGGCTGTCAGATGGTCTGATCAGACTAATTTGATCTATACTAGATGATGCTTTCAACCCCATCAACCCGTCTAAGGGTTTATAGTAAGCGCCTCTTAGATCTAGTAAACGCGCAAGTCATCAAGTTTTGTGAAAACATCAAGAACAACATGCGTAACTATGTAAGCATCATACTAGCGCCAACATAAATAAATCTCATACATGCGCAACATGAACATACTATCAACTAGTATAATCGCATGAAGAGAAATCTTAGATCTAAGCATCAAGCATACATGGATCACACAAAGCAATCATAAGAACATATAAGAACCTACGCTCTGATACCAATTGAAAAGACCCCTTCAAGGGGGAGGCCGAAACCCTAAGTGTGGCGCATATAACATTTTCGCATGGGATGCTAGGGTTTCAACAAAATCGCATGTAATATATTCTTATGATCAACTTCAAATGATTGAATGGATCAAGAGGAAGTTCATACCAACGCCATTAGATTGGATGGTGCCTTGGAAGTAAGATTGCGAAAGGGCTTTCCTCCAAAGGTGGCGCACACAAGAAGATGATGGCTACTCCTTGTGTTCCTTGTGCTAGCAAGGCTTCAAGGCTCTTGTCGTATGAAGGAGATGGAAATACACTTTTCGGCTAGGGCGATGAAGCTCTCCTTCTTGTCGTCGAGACCAACCTCTACCCAAATGGATAGACGACCAAGCAAGAAGACAACATGCGTTGAGGCGTTTTCTTAGATGAGGCGTTACATGATTTCCCAATATGGAAAGTCATGAAGCTATCGCCCACTCAAAGCAAACCGCCCTAAAACGCTTCCACCTTGAACCAACCGTTCGCACATATGTGAACCGGTTCAATGGAATTCGGTCTAATGCTTTTGGTTCAAAGACTAAACCAAAACAACCCAAGCCATGGTCTAGATCTCTCTCTGAACCAAATGGTTCAAGATCTAACCGTTGATCTCTTGATGCTTCTGATCTCACTGATCTAGCATCACTTCTCTCGATCGAAGCTTACCGATCTCAATCCCTAATCAATCAAATATGATCAGATCAGATCTCACTTACAATCAGAGTTTAAACTCCTTTAAAACTGAACCAAAACAATTCAGTCCACACGATCTGACTTACGTAAGCCATATCACCAAATTGTGCGACCCTAAGGGTTTCCTTTAAATGTCGGTAACGATAACTTACGTTATCACGATCAGTGAGGGGTATCTAGCAACACATCACTGTCTCCCGATATAAAGGAAAAAGTCTTCCAAGACTACACCCAAACCACAGCACAAGTGTGAATCCACTTCACTAGGCATACATGTTTCCTTTGCCACTGGATGTTCTTATTGGACAAGTGTGTCAAGTTTGTTATTCCAATATGATGAGCATGACTAGATCAGATGAACATAGTCATCAGGGTATGGCCATACACTATCTCAATCATCTCATGCAAGGGGGGCCCCATCAGAACATCACTCTCCAAACAAGGAGACGGCAATCCTATATCTATCACTAGTGCCCTAACCTGACTCATGATCATTATCCAAGATAGTCTATAATCATTATGTTTCAAATGATATTGAACTACCTCAAAACAATGACAATCATCATTTAGAAACACAAGTGATCTCAAGTCAGAGGACATGTGCCACTTGATGCAAACAAGGATTATTCACATTGTGACAAGCAATTGAATATCCTAGTAGGGTCTGTCCAGTACATCCAATGCACCCATGAGTCTACATCTTATTCCATGCTCGAAGCATCCTATAAGATTAGAACACATATTAGTCTCAATCATATCAAGGCTGTCTCATGTTCACCAAGATATCTCGACTAAGGACATTACAGCATGTCAGCCTAGCTGAACAGCATTGAGACATTATTCAGAAGCACACTTATTGCAGCAGACAATGTAACATACTGAATAACAACCATTGCCTTTATAAACATAAGAGTTTATATACATGATGCTGATAGAATCCCAAGGCCTCAAACATTAGCCTTAAGGGCATACCCCAACAGATTCTAACCTAGATGGTTCAGTATCCTCAAAGTATGGTTCAGAAATAAGATTAGAGCAATCATCATAAAAAGAAGTTTGATTTTCCCAACTAGAATCGTAATGATCATCTTGATACCATGAAGAATTAGAATGTTGAGGCATTAAAATATGGCAATCAGAAGTACAATGATCAAAGCATCCACAAATATCACATCTAACAGAGTGCATATAAGAGTTAAACTTATCTTGAAGTGTGCACAATGAATCATCTTCATACCTTCCTTGTGCCATGTATTCCTCACCTTCCTTGTTCCCTACAAGGGATGAGTGTAGAGGCTCATCTCATGGTAATTAACCACTTCGGGAAGTTTTCCTTACCTCTACAATAAGAAGCACAAAAAATGTATCCTCAAGAATGGGAGTGTAGAGTATCAACTCTATCACATAAATATTTTTATATACCATAGTGTTTTATAATTTTTATTTTTCAAAGTGCTTCCCGACCAATCAATCAGCTTGTTATTACCACATTGAACCTCCTTCAAGGGATCTCCTATCACAGAGGTTGGGTTCCCATCGCTAAGAGGCCTATTTTTAGACTAATCTCATTCCTATCGATACTTCCAAGATTATAATCTTGGGCAAGCTTTGGTCTAGCCAATAGCTTTGTTGTGTTCAGTCTTTATAAAAAAAATAGCTACAACTTTTTATGAGTCAAACCATTTATAGACTTATGTCTAATTTTTAACATGGCTACTCTGTTTTTTTATACATATAAGTCTATTGCTGCTTTAGAATTTTAATTATTTATCTTTATTATTAAATCCTTCGCTCTTACTTTAAATTTCTTATTCTTGAATTTATAAAGAGAGAAAAGAATTTTTATTTTCAAGCAGCAATAAGACCTAAAAATTAATTAGGCTTTTAGTTGCTCTTATCATAAAGTGAGACCAATTCTAAGAATTTTTTTTTCTGACTTAAATAATTTTTCAAAGCCATTTTAATTTTAAAGAAATTATTTTTTATTAAAATAATTTTCCTCCATGAAAATTATTTTTATTATAATCCTCATAAATATATTTAATTCCTTATGAACATAGTTTTCATGATGTTCATTTTGACAAATATGGAGATTATTTCCATTAAGCATACTATGATAATTATTTATATTATGAATATCATGATCACCATTTGCATGTTATACTATATTTATATTTTGCATAATGTCTATTAGTTTAATTATTTAGATTACACATTATGGTCGTTCTAATCTGGCCCAAGCCAAATTATGTTGAATCAGATGATCAAATCTGATACAATTAAAAGTTATACTATAAACTAGGTTAGCCCCCACATTTAGGATCATTAGCCTAATTTATAAATGACATTATTATTTATCCAATATGTTTAAAATACCCATAAATTTTGCATGATTATGAATAAAAATAAACTACATTTCTACTCATGCAACCTTACTTGATTGCAAAATAATTAAATAAACAATAAATATTATAGCAGTTAACGAATTAATTAAGATATTGCAGGAAACTAAATTATAACAGTTAACCAATTAAAGATATATAAGTAAATAGATGCAGGAATTTGAGAACTTTTCCTTCTTATTATCAAAAGAGTTACTTCTTGCATCGGCTAGAATTTTTAATGCAAGCTGAGAGTTTTAATTATTAATTGACACAACATACGATATAGTTTCTTTGTATAAATAAAAACTATAATTTAAAACAATAATGTAACAATGACAATATTTAAATAGTAACATAATAAATCAAATATGTTACATTGGTTGAAATAAAATCTAATATTGCCCAGTCACGTTGAAATATATCTAAAAAAGTTGAGTGGAAATCGATCAGTCTAATCCATTATTATTATTTAATTAAATTAAACCACACATTAAATAAAGAATGTTGAAAGAAGTTATTGTAAATTTCGGCAATTATCATTATTTAATTAAATTAAACCACACATTAAATAAAGAATGTTGAAAGAAGTTATTGTAAATTTCGGCAATTATCATTATTTAATTAAATTAAACCACACATTAAATAAAGAATGTTGAAAGAAGTTATTGTAAATTTCGGCAATGAAATCAATTCATGACTGCAATAGTACGGGTCAATATGTAACAGTGTAAAACAGTATTTAACATTAACAAGTAACATTAGTAACAAATTTGATACCAATAAAAAATAATACATAATGTTATGCACAACATTATAAATCAACTTATTTAAAATATTAAACGAAGAGAAGCTGAAGAACAGTATTAAAAATAATAATTTTAAAAGTTACAAATATCAAAATTATTATTAACAGTTTATTAATTTAGCAACCGAGTTTACCCAAAAACGTGCTAGGTTAAAAACCCAACATAAACATATTCTGCATGCAAATTGCATAATATACAGCCATATAATGCTTAATTACAAAAAAAACATCTCGTCTAATATGCAAGAAATTGTAATGAGAATGTTTATTTTATTATGACTGTAAAAATAATATCTTAATCCACACATTGAAATTTTCATAAATTTCCAAATAAAGGTACAGATCCAAATAAACAAGATTAACCAAGATTCTAATTTGAATTTTCTTTTTAGCCGGCATACTTAACATGACAGAAAAATTAATATTAAATTTTTTCCTTTATGTAGCCGCTTATTCTTTGGAGCTAATTTGTATTATTTTATTAAGCATTATACTTGCTCGGAACATCGATTAAACGTATACACATTCATTATTCAATTATGGATGTTTGAAACAGTAACCATGAACGTTAAGCATAAAATAGAAACAAATTAATCTATAAAATTTTCTTCTTTTAAATAACAGGGAGCAACAAACAACATGCTGTATAATTAGTTTTATAAATCTAATTTTTCTTTTATCTTCAACCACGGCAACATGCAGCTTTACTTTTTATTTTATTTTTTTTACATACGAGAAAAATTAATAAAATTAATAAAAATAGAAAATACATTATCCCAAATTTTCACCTAAATTGTTGGTCTAAAAATTTATCTAGACCTTTTTATTTAAACAGAAAATATAAACATGAATTATAAGACAATAAATTTATAAAAGATAATTAAAAAGGAGTTAGAATGATAAAACCCGGAGACGCGATACGCTGTCCTTAGGTGAAAATCCGAGCTCTCGTGTGAGTTAAATCCGAACTGAACACCCAGGATACAACCGGTACTCCTCTTCTGCGGGCACGACCGTGGAGAGGTTGATCAGACGCACTTTCAGCGATGAGCAGCCAAAATAGAAAAACCCAAGAAGATAAAAATGAAAAGAAGAAGAAAAAAAAAGGGGAAAGGAAAAAACCAATAGAGAATGGAATTCCGCATTCCATGCTCTCAGTGCATTTTATCAAGCCTTCATTGACTTTGATACAACGCCACATGTTAGCAAGTTAATGCTAACATTAAATAATTAATAATGTTGACAATAAATGCCAACGTTAGGAAGATTTTATTTTAATTTTATTCCAATATATACCATATTATCTTTTCTTCTACTTCTCATATAAAACTAAGCTGGTATATCATAATCTCTCACTTAAGACTTGACATGAACAAGCTTGAAAGGTCCCCTAACTAAGGGGGTGAAACCCTAAAGCATTGGCGCATATGGAAGATGCAAGCAGCGGAAAGGGGGTTTCTAGATCTTGCATGCTATATGATTAACAAAAGGAACCCGATTGCATATAGAGAAGGATCATACCATAGCCATTTCTAGATGGCGCCTTGGAAGCAAAGATCAAACTGGATCTTCTCCAGAGGTGACGCACACAATTGATGTCGCCTACTCCTCCTTGCGATCCTTGTGCTAGCAAGGTCCAAAGATGTCTTTGTCGAGTGAAAGGGAAAAGAAAGAACTTCTTGGCTTGGCGATTTTTCCTTCTCGTCTCTTCCTCTCCTCCACGCGAGAATGCCCCAAGAGCCAAAGACAAGTTGGCGACAAAGCGTGAAGGCGTGAAGAGGGAGGACGTGAAAACGTGGTCACGTTGAGAAGTGCTATCCAAAAAATAGCATATAACTTCTCCACATGCGATCTTGGGTTTACCCCAATCGCAAACTCCACTTCACCCTTGAACCATGCGCTCATTCATGAGCCGGTTCACTTGAATTTGGTTCAATAACCAAATAAACCAAGCCATAAGTCCAGATCACATTAAAACCCTAAGGTATTTGATCTGACCGTTCATCTCCTGATGCTCCTGATCTCACCGATCCAGCATCCATTCTCTCAATCGAAGCTTACCGATCTTAAGCCCTAATCAATCAAACATGATCAGACCAGATCTCACTTACAATCAGAGATTAAATCCCTTTAAACTGAACCTGAACAATTCAGTTCACACGATCTGACTCAAGTAAGCCATATCATCAAATTGTGCGACCCTGAGGGTTTCCTTTAAATGTCGGTAACGATAACTCACGTCATCACGATCAGTGAGGGGTATCTAGCAACACATCACTGTCTCCCGATATAAAGAAAAGAGTCTTCCAAGACTACACCCAAAAACAGCACAAGTGTGAATCAACTCACTAGGCATGCATATTTCCTTTGCCACTGGATGTTCTTATTGGACAAGCGTGTCAAGCTTGTAACTCCAATATGACGAGCATGATTAGAACAGATGAACACTGTCACCTGGGTATGGCCATACTCTTTTCTCAATCATCTCATCCAGGGGGCCCCTTTAGAACATCACACTCCTTAAACAAGGAGACGGCAATCCTATGTCTATCACTAGTGCCCTAACCTGACTCAAGCTCACCATCCAAGATAGTCTATAATCATTATGTTTCAAATGATATTGAACTACCTCAAAACAATGACAATCATCATTTAGAAAACACAAGCGATCTCAAGTCAGAGGAAATGTGCCACTTGTTGCAATCAAGGAATATTCACATTGTGACAAGCAATTGAATATCCTAGTAGGGTCTGTCCAGTACATCCAATGTACCCATGAGTCTACATCTTATTCCATGCTCGAAGCATCCTATAAGATTAGAACACATATTAGTCTTAATCATATCAAGGCTGTCTCATGTTCACCAAGATATCTCGACTAAGGACTTTACTGCATGTCAGCCTAGCTGAACAGCTTTGAGACATTATTCAGAAGTACACTTATTACAGCAGACAAGGTAACAACCTGAATAACAACCATGCCTTTATAAACATAAGATTTTATTACATGATACTGATACAATCCCAAGGCCTCAAACATTAGCCTTAAGGGCATACCCCAACAATCTCCCACTTGCACTTAATCTAATGGTTGAGAAATCTCAAACCCATATTATTACAGTGCTTCTCATGCTTCTGCTACGCCAGAGGCTTGGTAAGCGGGTCTGCCAGATTGTCATCTGTATGTACCTTGCAGACTTTGATCTCGCCACGATCTATGATCTCCCGGATCAAATGAAACCGTCTCTGTATGTGCTTGGACTTCTGGTGCGACCGTGGTTCCTTTGCCTGTGCGAATGCTCCAGTGTTATCACAGAAGATAACCAAAGGATCTGCACTCGAAGGAACAACACCAAGTTCTCTTATGAACTTACGAATCCACACTGCCTCCTTGGATGCTTCCGAGGCTGCAACATACTCGGCTTCTGTTGTGGAATCAGCAACAGTTGACTGTTTGAAACTTTTCCACACCACTGCTCCTCCATTCAAGCTAAATACATAGCCTGATTGCGATCGGAAATCATCCTGGTCCGACTGGAACGAAGCGTCAGTATATCCTTCAATACTGAGTTCTTCCTGACCACCATATATCAAGAACATATCTTTGGTCCTCCGCAGATATTTTAAAATGTTCTTGACTGCAATCCAGTGCGCCACACCTGGATTACTTTGGAACCGACTGGTCACGCTTAACCCGTAAGCGACGTCTGGGCGAGTACACAACATCGCATACATTATGGACCCAATAGCCGAAGCATAAGGCGTATTGTCCATTTCATCTTTCTCAGTCTGTGTTTGTGGACACTGACTCTTCGAAAGATTCAGACCATGTCTGACTGGAAGATATCCTCTTTTAGAATTCTCTAAATGAAATCTCTCCAGGACTTTATCGATGTAAGTACTCTGGCACAGCCCGAGAAGCCTCTTAGATCTATCCCTATAGATCTTCACACCTAATACATAGGCTGCTTCTCCTAGATCTTTCATCTGGAAACATTTCCTTAGCCATGCCTTAACCGCATGCATTTCAGGAATGTCATTTCCAATGATCAAGATATCATCGACGTAGAGGACTAAGAAAGTAATCACGCTCCCACTAAACCTCTTATATACACACGGGTCATCCTCGTTCTTGATGAAACCAAACTCAGAGATTGATTCATCAAAACGAATATTCCAGCTTCTTGATGCTTGTTTAAGTCCATAAATGGACTTCTTTAACTTGCATTTTTTATGACGATCTGATGGATTAGTGAAACCTTCTGGTTGTGTCATATACACATCCTCATCCAGATTTCCATTCAGGAAAGCTGTTTTCACATCTATTTGCCAAATCTCATAATCATAATATGCTGCTATCGCGAAAAGAATCCGAATAGACTTAAACATGGCTACAGGTGAGAAAGTTTCATCATAATCTATCCCGTAGATTTGTTTGAAACCTTTCGCAACTAGCCTGCCTTTATAGGTAACCACGTTACCATCCATGTCAATCTTCTTCTTGAAGATCCATTTACAGCCTATAGGGATTACTCCCGGAGGCGGATCAACCAAATCCCAGACTTGGTTATCTGACATGGAGTCCATCTCGGCGCGTATAGCTTCAAGCCATCTCGCTGACTCTGGTCCACTGACCGCATCCGCATAAGTGAGGGGTTCATCATTATCAATGATGTAGACTCTGTCATAACGCTCAGGCTGTCGACGGATCCTTCCCGATCTTCGCGGTTCCCGTGATATCTGAGCCTCAGGTTGTTCAATAACCTGATCCACCGGCTCAGGCTCATCCAACTGTGCTTGACTACTTTGTCCTTACTCTGGAATCTCATCCAGCATTATTTCTCTCCCACTGGCCTCTTGCAGAAGAAACTCCTTCTCAAGAAATATGGCCGTCCGAGCAACAAATACCTTGTTCTCTTTGGGATCGAAGAAATAATAACCCTTAGTTTCCTTAGGGTAACCGACAAAGATACATTTGTCAGATCTGCTCTCTAGTTTCCCAGAGGCGAGCCTTTTGACATAAGCCTCGCAGCCCCAGATCCTGATAAATGTCAAGCTCGGCTGTTTCCCATACCATAACTCATATGGCGTCTTTGAAACTGCCTTGGATGGCACTCGGTTTAGTACCTTTGCAGCTGTTTCCAGTGCAAATCCCCAAAAGGAGTAAGGCAGAGTAGCCTGACTCATCATAGAACGAACCATATCAAGTAACGTTCTATTTCTCCTCTCGGACACACCATTCCATTGCGGTGTTCCTGGCGGAGTGAGCTGTGAGATAATCCCACACACCTTCAGATAGTCAGTAAACACATGACTCAAGTATTCTCCACCTCGATCAGAACGAAGTGCCTTGATATTTCGGCCTAGCTGATTTTGTACTTCATTCTTGAACTCTTTGAACTTGTCAAAAGATTCACTTTTATGTCTCATTAGATAGACATACCCATACCTACTGAAATCATCAGTAAAGGTAATGAAGTACTGATAGCCACCTCTGGCATGTTTACTAAAGGGCCCACACACATCACTGTGTATAAGGTCAAGTAAACCTGAAGCCCTTTGACCTTTGTGAGGAAAAGGTGACTTCGTCATTTTACCCATTAAACAAGCCTTGCATGTATCAATCTCCTCACAGGAGAATGATCCCAGCAGTCCATGATCATGCAATCGCTTAATGCGTTTCTCGTTAATATGGCCTAAACGACTATGCCATAGCAAGGTGCTGTCATCAGCATACTTGGCTTTCTTAATATCAATCTGCTGTATAGAACTTTCCATGTCCAACATGAATAACCCATTGTTAATTGAACCAGTGGCATAAACAATATTATCAAGAGATAAAACACACTTTGAAATATTGCATTCAAAGGAAAATCCCTTCCTGACAAGAGCAGGAATGGAGATAATATTCTTAGTAATGCTAGGAACAAAATAACAACTGTTTAGTTCCAATACAAGCCCAGATGGCAAAGAGATGAAATAGTCTCCTACAGCAACAGCAGCAACCCGTGCCCCATTTCCAACTCGTAGGTCCACCTCATACTGTGCCACCTGTCTTCTTCTCTTGAGTTCCTGTACATTTGAACAAATGTGAACTCCACATGCAGTGTCCAACACCCATGAAATAGAAGAAGATGAAACCATGACTTCCGTCACGTATATACCTGAGCCAGAAGCGAAGCTTCCCCTCTTATCTCCTTGGAGCGCTTTACAGTCCTTTTTCCAGTGACCCAGCTGGCCACAGTGGAAACATCTGTATTCCTTGGACCGCTTAACCTTCTGCTTCAGAGCCTTGCTGTAATTCTTGACAGGGGCCTTGCCCTTCTTCCCCTTCTTCTTGTTCCTCGAAGGAACCATCAAGACAGAGGTCGAAGGCTTTCCCTTCAGAGTTTCCTCAGTAGTCAAGAGCATATTCAGCAGCTCAGCCGGAGTACAGTCGATTTTGTTCATATTAAAGTTAATAATGAACGCATCGAAAGAGGGCGGGAGAGACTGCAGAATGATGTCTACAGCAAGCTCCTGGTTGATGGTATGCCCCAGTTTCTCTAGAGCCTCCTTGTGCCCAATCATCTTGAGCACGTGAGCTCCCACTGGGCTCCCTTCAGCCAGTTTGCTCTGAAAGAACAGCTTTGTCAAATTATAGCGTTCTGTCCTCGCCTGTGCAGCATACAGCATCTTGAGGTTTGCTATCATGTCTATAGCAGACATATCCTCATGCTGACGCTGCAGCGGTGGCGTCATAGACGCTAGCATCAGGCAAGCGACATCAATGCTATCACTGACGTGCTTTTCATAGGCTTCCCGAACCGCCCTTGCGGCGTTCGGAGCGGGCTGAGGCGGTATCGCCGTCTCGAGGACATACAGTTTCCTCTCTGCCTTAAGAACGATCTTAAGGTGTCCAAACCAGTCTGAGAAGTTCGGCCCAGCAAACTTCTCCCTTTCCAGTAGGGATCGCACATTGAAGCTCATGGTGTTCGTTGCTGCAGGTATCTACAACAATGCAAGAACAGCAAGGTCAGTATCAATGTTAAGAATCAATCAGGACTTAAGAAAGATTCTTTTTCTCACTATTTTATCTGGCTGAAAAATCCAGCAAAACAGCCCGAAAGAGTAGAACTCTTTTAGTGAGATGGGATCCAGATTTCATACTTGGTCTCCGCGTCCCGCTCAGGCGAGATAAGATGCACAGAGAGTACAAGCACTAATCTCTGGTAGGCAGTCCCTGCCAATCGCCAACCCATGCGATTCCCCTTCATCTGGGCAATCCAGCAAACTGTGCCAACTGAGTTGGTACAACACAATCTCTGACCCCACAGATGGCTACCTCCATGCGCTACCATATGCGCCACATATGTAGGCTACACGGTCAAGCTGACCCGACCTACTCCCTGGACCACCACGTGCTATGCTGAGCAACGAGAAGTGATAAATCCCTTCTCTGTAACACGCAGGTGTAATCCCGCACCGTCTGAAGATAGATGGACGTGCCCACTGAGTGGGTACAACACGGCTCCAACGATAATCAGAACAGTGAGGTTTCGCGTCAGAAGGCATACGAGCTTGATATTTTAGCGTTGGATTTTAACGGTCTTTTATCTTCTTCACTATCATTCAATTCCTATGGTGATAGCAGAAGATAAATAAATCATGCTGTTCTACTTATTAAACAATAAAAGAAAGCATGGATCTTATGTGGTAAAAGCCCATAGCCCTAGTAAGACCTTAATTAACTTAAGTCTTCACTTGCTTTTCTTCATGGGTCTTTTGCTGCTCATCTGGCCCAACCCAGGGCCCAAGCGCCATCTGCAGCTCAGGTGCGCCCACCAGGTAAATGCGCCTGGTCCCAGAGTCAAACCCTGGACCTCCCACCTGGTCTAGCCACTGCTGCATGCGCCTCTGCCATGTGTGCTCTGTGCTCTTGTCTGATTAATTTACAAATTAATCTATCTAGACAAGATTGACACGCAGGTCAATTACATTTTTATAAATTAAATAAATGTGATGCGCAGATCACAATTAAAAATTAATTTACAAAATTAAAGTCCAGGCACGCAGGCCCCAGCACAGCACACAATTAACATGGGCAGCCCACATAAGAATAAATAAACAAACATAGGCATCAATCAACATGTGATCCAATCAAGAAAATTAAATTTTTTGAAAAACCCCATAGGCATCAATTTTAATTTCCTTATTTGCCCTACATCCTTACAACGGTCCATTACTAGGGATCCACTCATCCAACCTAGTCAGATCCACTGCCCTTGCATGCACCAAGTCCTAACTGACTTGAGTCGACCAAAAGGTCAACCATGCATGCGCCAGGGCTGAACAACCACAATGAGGTCTGGCAAACGGGTGTGACCCCGGGCCTAACTCATGTGCGTTCATAGGTTGTCTCAATCAGACATCGCTACACGCCTGTCTGCAGTCGACCTATAGCCACCAGGTGCTTGCGCACAGGTGCTATCTGGTCAACCCATCAAGGCTGTCAGATGGTCTGATCAGACTGTCTGGATCTAACCTAGGGGATGACTTCAACCCTAGTAACCCGTCTAAGGGTTTACAGTAAGGCCTTAGATCTAGTGTGAGTCGCGCAAGTATTTAAGTTTTTAAGAAAACCAACAACATACAAGCGCCAACTGAAGGTAACCTCATACATGCGCCATAAACAAAATACAAGTTTCGCCTATGATAACTTAACATGTATTTTCGCATGTAATACAGATCTAAGCATTGTTCGCAAACAAGGATCACAAAATGGCTTGCAATCATAAAACATGCATGAAACCTAGGCTCTGATACCAATTGAAAGGTCCCCTAACTAAGGGGGTGAAACCCTAAAGCATTGGCGCATATGGAAGATGCAAGCAGCGGAAAGGGGGTTTCTAGATCTTGCATGCTATATGATTAACAAAAGGAACCCGATTGCATATAGAGAAGGATCATACCATAGCCATTTCTAGATGGCGCCTTGGAAGCAAAGATCAAACTGGATCTTCTCCAGAGGTGACGCACACAATTGATGTCGCCTACTCCTCCTTGCGATCCTTGTGCTAGCAAGGTCCAAAGATGTCTTTGTCGAGTGAAAGGGAAAAGAAAGAACTTCTTGGCTTGGCGATTTTTCCTTCTCGTCTCTTCCTCTCCTCCACGCGAGAATGCCCCAAGAGCCAAAGACAAGTTGGCGACAAAGCGTGAAGGCGTGAAGAGGGAGGACGTGAAAACGTGGTCACGTTGAGAAGTGCTATCCAAAAAATAGCATATAACTTCTCCACATGCGATCTTGGGTTTACCCCAATCGCAAACTCCACTTCACCCTTGAACCATGCGCTCATTCATGAGCCGGTTCACTTGAATTTGGTTCAATAACCAAATAAACCAAGCCATAAGTCCAGATCACATTAAAACCCTAAGGTATTTGATCTGACCGTTCATCTCCTGATGCTCCTGATCTCACCGATCCAGCATCCATTCTCTCAATCGAAGCTTACCGATCTTAAGCCCTAATCAATCAAACATGATCAGACCAGATCTCACTTACAATCAGAGATTAAATCCCTTTAAACTGAACCTGAACAATTCAGTCCACACGATCTGACTCAAGTAAGCCATATCATCAAATTGTGCGACCCTGAGGGTTTCCTTTAAATGTCGGTAACGATAACTCACGTCATCACGATCAGTGAGGGGTATCTAGCAACACATCACTGTCTCCCGATATAAAGAAAAGAGTCTTCCAAGACTACACCCAAAAACAGCACAAGTGTGAATCAACTCACTAGGCATGCATATTTCCTTTGCCACTGGATGTTCTTATTGGACAAGCGTGTCAAGCTTGTAACTCCAATATGACGAGCATGATTAGAACAGATGAACACTGTCACCTGGGTATGGCCATACTCTTTTCTCAATCATCTCATCCAGGGGGCCCCTTTAGAACATCACACTCCTTAAACAAGGAGACGGCAATCCTATGTCTATCACTAGTGCCCTAACCTGACTCAAGCTCACCATCCAAGATAGTCTATAATCATTATGTTTCAAATGATATTGAACTACCTCAAAACAATGACAATCATCATTTAGAAAACACAAGCGATCTCAAGTCAGAGGAAATGTGCCACTTGTCGCAATCAAGGAATATTCACATTGTGACAAGCAATTGAATATCCTAGTAGGGTCTGTCCAGTACATCCAATGTACCCATGAGTCTACATCTTATTCCATGCTCGAAGCATCCTATAAGATTAGAACACATATTAGTCTTAATCATATCAAGGCTGTCTCATGTTCACCAAGATATCTCGACTAAGGACTTTACTGCATGTCAGCCTAGCTGAACAGCTTTGAGACATTATTCAGAAGTACACTTATTACAGCAGACAAGGTAACAACCTGAATAACAACCATGCCTTTATAAACATAAGAGTTTATTACATGATACTGATACAATCCCAAGGCCTCAAACATTAGCCTTAAGGGCATACCCCAACAAAGCTCTTAGTTGGCAAGCTCAATGACGGCTCTACCATCCTTAGCAACCTTTTCTATTAGCTTTTCATCATAATTAGGACTATATTTGTTGATACTATTTATTGTAATCTACTTAATGAACAAATTTATTAACTTGAGAAGTTTAAGAATATAATCTAATTTAAAATAGTTATATATAATGTTATTATTTTACTCACCGTAGAACTAAACCGAGGCATATCACATACAGAGGAAGAGGCAACATTTGGATTTTCTTTGAACTTGAAATACATTACAAAGGATGCCTCTTCATATTTAGATGGCCAGGCACTTCAATAATTTGCGCTTATTTTTCACCATTCAATCAATCCGTAATCATTAAGGGCCTGTTTTATTGGGGGCAAGAAAAAAAGAGAGAAGAGTAAAAAGAAAAAAAATAAAAATAAATGGGAAGAAAAGTAATGGAAAAAAAAATAGTGAGGTTGGGGAGAAAAGTGTGTTCTCCCTCTTTTGGAGAGAATACAAAATGGAAAAAAAATGGTTCCATTTTCTTGCCCTTTAAATCTGTTCCTCCAATAAAATATGTGAAAAATTAGGTTTCTTTTTTTTTTCTCCAGTTTTCAACCCAATAAAACAGGCCGTAGAGAAACACGTGGTGCCATAGTCTTGTTATCATTTTATCGGATCTTCTAGCTCACTCCATCAAACCATGGATGCTGTCTTTCCAATTATCATATTTTTGAGGAAAAATACTCGATAAACTTGTCGCATAATTTCACCAGTGAATACCAATTCTTCGAATTCAATTTTCTTTCTCTAAAAAAAGATAACAAACTAGTAGAGTAGCAGCAGCGCCGCGGCAACGTTTGTGGCATAGACCAACCCCATCACAAGCGACGTCGGCAACCCGGCGGCGCCGACGATAAAACCCACCTGCTGCATCGGCGCCGGCTGCGTCATCCCAATTGGCGTCGTGCTCCCAGGCGACGAGCTCTGGTTCGATCCCGACTTGGCTAGCCCGGCATCATAATTCATGGTCTGGTCGGCCCGATAGAGCCCAAACGACCTCTCGGATTCCGGCCCAGTCTTCAAGTCCTCGTCGTAGAGTGCGAAGATGTACGTTTCCACCGCGCGTCCGGGCATCCTCGGCGTCCCTTCCATGGACCGCAGGTGGCTCACCAGGTTACCGATGAATGCCGCGGCGTTCTTCACCGTCGCACCCACCTCCCCAGAATCCCCCTTGTAAGGCCACCCTGTCTCCGCCACTACAATCTCGACGTCCGAGTAGCCGAGCCCATCGAGCGCTGCCCTCACCGCGTCCACCTGCGCGTCGAACATGTTCATGTACGTGAGCCCCGACCCCGTATCGAGCCGGCCTGGGTTCGGCTGGAACAAGCAGTAGGCGAGCGTCTCGGGCCGCGGGTCATCCCGGTAGGCGAAATAGGGGTAGGGATTCACCAACAAGGGCGCGCCGTCCTCGCGGAGGAATCCGGCTATCGCCGCGAGGCTGGGAGCGAGGTCAGAGTGGAAGGCTCCGGCAGATGGGGGGTCCGATTGGGCGAGGATCGCCATGGAATGGACGGTGGAGACCTTGATGCCTGCGACGGAGGAGAGGGCGGCGCGGAGGTTTTGCATGGCGGGGAGGAGGTCAGGGGCGAGGGAGGGGTCATCGGATTTGAGGGCCTCGTTGCCGACGGAGATAAGAGAGATGGAGGCTGTGGGGATGAAGGGGAGGACGTTGGTGGAAACCCAGGCGGAGGCGGCGGAGGGGTCGGAGGCGAGGGAGTGGACGTCGGAGTTGAGGACGCCAAGGACGAGGGAGATGCCGGTGCCAGAGAGGGCTTGGATGATGGGTGGGTCGGCGCCGTAGAGGCGGAGCTTGGAGATGGTGGTGGATTGGAGGAGGAGCGCCGTGGACGAGGGCGGTGGGAGGTTGTCCGCCACCTGCCCGTAGTTGACCCCGAGGAATGACTGGGACACTGCAAAATGTAGAATGATGAAGCGCGATCGAGTAAGAGAGAGGGAGAGAGAGAGAGGACTGACTTGAAGAGAAAGCTTGAAGGAGTAGTGCAATTGAAAGGAAGAGAAGCTGCATCTTATCAAAACTGAAGCGCCTGCTGCTCCAAAATTAATGAAGCTTTCTGAACGAGCTACTTTATAGAAGATAGGAGGGAATAAAAGGAAGACAAATTTGAGAATAAAATATGTCATTTATGCTGCATTGAGTTATTCGTTCGAGCGCACTCGGAAACTAAAAGTTATCTAATCAGAATTAAATAGAATTTATCTTGTCTGGTTTTAATTGTATAGGCTGCTTGAACAAAGGACTCAAATTTAAGCCTTTTTTTTCAAAATATTCTTAAGACTTTTATCCTCATTTATGCCCAATAAAAAAAAAAGGAATGGATTTAAGCAAATTTACGCTCTTAGTTGCACTTAAATTTTAATTCCCCCGAAAATTTCATAATATTTATAAATCTGTTCCAATCTAAGCACTTTGTGGCCCTCATTGAAACAATAAATCCAAAACAATTGTTGTGCATTAAATTTAACTGTTTGGTTAATACTATTCTAAAATTTGACTTGAAAAATAATTTTTTTGTAAAAAACTAGGTCTTGTAGAATCACTTTATTTTTCTCCCTTTTTATTTGATGAAGTTCAATATTTATTTTATCTCCATTAGATATCATTAGTCTGAGCATCCAAGGGAGTGCATTTATCATATACAATTTAATAGTACATGTATTATATATATTTTTTTTAAAAATATGGTATTACTTCATTAATATAAAAATTCACTTAAGATTTTTTTTGGCCTCCATATATACTAGATCTTAGATCAGCCACTGTGAGCATCTCTAATTTTGCATACTAATTTTTAAAATATCATTATTCTTGAATTTAGTGATGTTTAAACATCTCTAATCTTAAACCTAGGAGTGCTTAAGTACAAAAACATTAGCAATTTAAGGACACTTAATGCAGTTTAATGGCCATTAAAACCATAGAATTCATAAATGTTAACATATCAACCTCAATCAATTTAATAATGTCTCGAAGCTGGTTTTATGAATGTTTGTGAGTATTCAAAGAATTTGCTTTTAATCTCAAAGTGATAGTAACATCGAAATCAAATTTTTTATGATGCAATTCGTTCTCAATTTACTCATGGTTAGACCATAAAAATTGGGATCAGTAAGGTTATGGTGAAGTGAAAGGGTGAAACAATGGCATTAAAAATTGCAAAAATGTTTAAAGTATAATTGAGTATTTCAAAGAATCTAAATTTATCAGTGTGTTGATTATTTCTGCAGCTAGTTACCGATCTTGGGATTGTATTAAGAGTACAATTTCCTCGTTAAGTCAAATACAAATATGACCTTTGACATTTTTTTTTTCCATTTGGAGCTGTGTGGATTAATCTTAGAGCCTTTTTCATACCTTTCAATTCTGAGCATATGGACTCCTGAGATAAGCTGCCTCAAACAAAGAACAATAGCCCTTCTTATTTCTAAGCACTTTTTTTTTGTCAAGAGCTCGGCTTTTAAATGCATAAACTTTGAACGTGATTCTGTTACTAGGAGTATGGAACAAATTGTACATGGACTGAAATTTTGATATATGTTTTGTATGGAAAGAGGTTGTCCTGATACGTAGCCTATTTTTTAATTTTCTTGCGCGTGAACTATTTAATTTTGATAAAATTCTCTTTCTCAAAAATAAAATACTTATAAAATTAATTGGAGGCGGGCCCCACTTCATTCAATAATTCTAATGACTTCCAGCAAAGACATACAGCACACGACAACAAGCTTGCACCATAGCCATATTTGAACTGGAAGCTTCAAAACAAACCTTCTTGCAAAGGGCTGACACCTCATTAAGTAAGAACAAGGCACACTTAATGAATGGTGTGCCATGCACACATTGTTTTCTTGCGAGTTGCGACTTCGAAAGAGATGATACAATAATGAGAAGAGAAGACTTAATTGCAGCTGCAATTATTTGTGCATTGAAAGATTAGATTGGACAAACGAGAACCACGTATAGGGTAAGAGGTGTGTCATGGAGAGGATGAATGTATTTTGCAGCTTATATACCATCCATGCTTTCTGCAGACACTCAACAATGACTGGGACATGATTCATGGAGTTAAAAGAAAGCTAAGAAACCATCATTCAGGTCATCAAGCAACCATGAATCAAAGAAAGTGATGTCTCAACCATCAACGAATGCAAAAAAAATTTGTCCTAATAAAGTCATATTCGTGCTATTCTGATGAGGTTTTCCTTTCACTGTGAGTTCTTACCACACAAATCCACAAATAATCATGATTAATTGCTTGTTCAGTACGAACACCCGAAAGAAAAGAATAATATATTATTTCAACAAATGAAAACTCGCTTTATATAGATTGAAGTAAAAGACGTTAAACCAAGTGCCTTACAAAATTTCGCACCTCAAATGAAAGATCTCCTCGACAAGAAGAAACACAGTATAAGCTAAGTCTGGGCAAAAACTCCAAAAAGGATTAGGAAGGCTGTAATCACATTTCACCCTCAATTCTACAAGAATGCTCTTGAGAGGCAAAAAGAAAAAAGAAAATCATTGTCGACAAGTTCACGCTCCAGAATGAGAGACTGGTGTCGTTATGAACTCGCTATCCTTGAAAGTGTGCAAATACTGCTGTGGCAACGGATGCTCAACCTACAATTATTAAAAATAAATTACAAATAGAAGAAAAAAGCACACTAATAACTAGCTAATTTTCTAGGATGAAATATTAGTTTCATCATAGGAGTCACTTTTTGTGACTCGTTCAGCTGCTAAACATGGTTACAGACAAATATCCAATTCATAAATCAGGCTCGTTTATAAGTACTGCTAGATTAGATCTTTTTACACTCGGGAAACCAAGTCTGCGTGCACAACCATCTTACTGTGTCATTGTTGAATGTCCAATGTTCAATCCTCTGATATAACTTGCAGTTACTCGGCTAATGCATCCTCTGGTACAGTACCAGTACAGTCCCGGCATACCGATGACAGCGCAGGCGGCGGACAGCAGCGTGGGCGCAGGGAGCTGAAGCTTCTTCCCCCGGCAACGAAAGCTTCGATTGAAGCTTCTGCCGCCTACTGCTTCCATTCCATGCTGCTGCTGCTTCCGCCCGCCATCCACCGGCCATCCGCCCGCCATCCATGCTTCAACGGTCGCAGAGCAACCGGTCCTCCACTGGACCAGTGCTGTACTTGCCAGTTTTGGACCGGTTTTAAAAACACTGCTTTGGAACAGCTGACACTTAGCTAAAAAGGATGTTATCCACCTTTGTTACCAACTATCATTGACTTATTAGTACCCAAGTCACGAGGAATCTCTGTATTGGGCCATCCAAAAAAACTAGCCTTTCATTTGTTACAAGAAAGGGTTTTTTGGTGTATCTCAAGTTTGATGGCAACAACGAAAGTCGATGCGCGCATGTTCACATACCAAAGGGATATGATAAATCCACAATTTAGATTCGGTAAGTACTACAATGTTAGCTTGAATTGTGATGCCAAACTAGAATATCATCAGTCACAATTCACAAACACAAGAAAGAGTGAAGGTCTTATTGATGTATAATTAACTCTCAAACTGTAGACATGGGTGATTCAAACAAGGATGTTATCAACCTTTTGTTTTAGTGCCCACACAAAAAACAAAACAAACTGGATTTGAATCTAGCTGCACCTACCCCTCACAAGACTACACAAAAGGGCCATGTCACCTTAGAGGTGCCTAAGAACTAAGGTGGCTGATACTTAAACATGGTTTTAGGTTAGTATGTTATACCTGGTCCGCATAATCGTATAGTAGTATTCATAGGAGTCTAGGATTGAGGTGTAGAGTATTTTTTAATTGCATATGTGGATGTGCTTCTACACGATTCTCGCCAGTAACGACTAAGGTTACTATCAATTGGTCTGACCTGTCAGATCGATCACCAGGACACTGGTGGTCCAGCGACGGATAAGGGTGTAAGTTAATTCTATTGTCAGCAATAGATCGGAGCGGCAGATCTGCTAGCATTAGTTAGTCATCGAAGGAGAGCGGACGTTCAATAGATAAGGAATCATATTCAAAGAAGCAACATCATCCTTGTCACATATGTTTGTGGGAGCTTGAGGAGGATTGACGAGAGTGTAGGCGGTGGTGAATGCAAACAAGCGAGCGATTGACTGCTCGAAGCGAGCGGCGACGATAGATAGGGTTGCGTGAGCCTTGCGTCTGGCACCGGTGAGCGATTGGGTGACGCTTGTGGCGAGCAACTAGTGCGGGCAACACTTGCAAGTGATTGGGTGATGCTTGTGGCAAGTGATTGGTATGGTGAGGCACCCTAGCACCTGCTAGAGAAAGGGAAAAAAAATAGAGGAATGAGTTAAAAAAAATATATATTATTTCAAAGAAGGAAGATTACGAGAAGTGAGGCACTTCTAGAAGCTTTTGAGAAAGACTGCGGTATAAGTACAGAGTTCTATTGCAGTAGTGTAGGTGGAACTCCAATCTAAGGAAAGTAGGATGGAAGTCTTAGCAACGACAGAAGAACAACATCAGCAATGAGAGGAGATGGCTGAAATTGCTCGGTACTAGGCTGAGATAGATCATCACTTTGGTGTTGTAGATGAGATGAGGAACTTATTAGCGGATTTAGTGAAAGAGAGGGTGCGCGAACAGAAGGAGCTTCCAATAGCCACTAACCACTGCCAAGGCAATGAGTTGTATCGACCATCACCATCACATTAGTATTGGTACCCATCAGAGTCAAGCATGAGGCCTAATAGGATAGAAATCAATGATGAAGATAGATGAGTAAAAGTTGTGCGCATAGGAGGAGACTCAGCCAGGGAGATGACTTTAGGGGAGGACATGCGATAGATTCACAAATGCATAGAACTACCAGGATTTGATAGAACTGATCTAGTAGGATGGATTACACGGACAGAATAATATTTTGATATTCAGAGGATAATTGATGAATATAAGGTCCCAATGTACTTTCATGAGCATGGAAGGCCAGACGAATCACTAATTTTGATGGATGAAAAAAAGGATTCTCAATCTTACTTGGGAAATGCTGAAGGAAGAAATGATATAAGCGGTTAGCAACCCCAGAGCAAAGGGACTTGATAGTAACAGATGATATTGCAGCTTATGAAGGAGATAGCCTCACAAATACTAGATCTTCCAAAACAATAATATGTGGGATATTTTTTGAAAAACTTAAATTATAATATCATAAAGAGAATGTAAGCCTTCTTACCCACCAACGTAATGCAATCCATGACACTTGCTCATATAATTGAAAAGGAGATAACAGAAGGGACTAAATTAAAAGGACGAATAGGTAATGAAGGAGTAGCAAGCAAAAGTCATTCAAATTCTGAAAATTACTCTTGGGAGGAAGCCTTCCTACGTACCTAGCATTACCTGATTCATCTCTAAGAACCATCCCAAATTGTAGTACTCAATTGAGGGGAAGTTCTAGTACCAGCTCTAATATAATAGCTCAGTTAGAGGGAAAAGGAGGTGACACATCTCATAACGGCTCCAAAACCGTGGGAATTCAATATGTATCATCAAACACTTATGACCGCATAAGGAGTCGTCGAGCTATGTCAACAAAGGAGAAAAGGGCTATGCTTTCATTGTGATCAACTATACCACCCGATGCACCAATGTGAAAATAAGCAATTCCATTTAATGTTACTATTAGAGGATGAAGACATGGAAGGGTTTGAAGGATGAGCGATATGGGAACTTGGGGAAGATGCAAGATGAAATTTTAATTAAATAAACTTAGTTTCTGAATTGTAAAACAGCATTGAGGATAAGGTTGTAGTTAGAGAGGGGGGCAATATTATAGGCCCAAATTGAGTTATTAATAAGTGAATCCGGGTTAGTATGTTATACCCAATATGCATAGTCGTAGAGTAGTATTTATAGGAGTTTAGGGTTAGGATATAGAGTATTTTGTAATCGCATCTTTGGGCATGCTTCTTCACGATTCTCACCGGTGACAGCTAGGGTTACTATCACAAAACTTGCAAATTAGCTCATTACGCAGCTACAACTCACAAGCAAACCTATTTCACTGCCTAAAAGTTCTACAGTATGGTGTTACTCTTTAAATGCCACATTTGAGTGATATGGCTATAAAGTGTGAAATTTTGTAATGACAAATTTTTGAAAAATAATTTTAGAAAATCAGAATTTATGTTTTGGATTTTTGGTGATTTTTTTGGAATTTTTTAAGATTTTTCTGAATTTTATATGGGTTTATAAAATTAAATATGCTAAATTGCATTTGCGGGGGATCAAACTCGCGACGCATGGGTTTGGTGGGCTCAGCCGAACCGCTAGGCTAAGTTGCGGTTTAGGTTTAATCCGCGCCTGTTTTTACTTAGTTTAAATTTAATTTGTATTTCGGGGGACAAGTGAACTTGTTGTCTTCCCCGTTTGTTGCAGCAACTGAGTCCTCATCTTCACCTTGCTATTCTGGGATGCGTTCTACATTAATTTAAGGGGGCTTCTATTCGATTTGACGAGAATCGAACCCTGGTCAATCTTCGAGGCGCGAGGCACTGCCAGAGGGAGAAATCAGGCTCGAACCAATTGCCAGAGTTCGAGCAATGCCGCCTCAAGCTTTGATCTTCCAGCACCTCCATTGACACGACTTCAACACCCAGGCTACGATACGGCTTCGTAGCAAGGTAGTTTTGTTTCTCAGTTGTTTTAGTTAAGTTTGGTTAAGTTTAGGCTAGGTTGTGTGTATCGACGCTGCCGTCGGTACCTGTCGGCCTCAGCAAGTGCTTCGATCGTGCATCGAAAGCTCGCTACAGCCATTTCTAGAGCTTTTCTTCGTCGTTAGGAGTTGTCTGGCAAGGATTGCCGACAAATAGACAGTTGACGTGCCCTCGGGAGCTCCCCGGTGCAAGCGGCGGATGCAGGTCTGGCGGCGCTTGGGCGATGTAGCGAGCGGTTAGCTCGTGTTGGGTTTTCCAGATTTGGGTTGGTTTATTTGAAATAAACCCGGTCCAATCTCGGGCTGAGTTTTGAAATTGATTTGAAATGGCTTAACAGATTGAGCGGTTCAATTTCAGTTTTAGCTCAGCGTTGGTTTTTGAACCAGTTCGAGTCGATTTCAGTCGAATTTGGGACAGTCCAAGTACTCGTTGAAAAGCTTATGAAATTATCTATCCAATGGTACCAAGAGTGTCACTAGATAGCTTGTCGATTTTGTGTAATTTTGGTTTAAAGTGTCAATCTGACTTGGTTCAAGGTGATTTTGATTGGTTCATTGCAATTCTATTTGGTTTAGTGGTTTTTGGGTCTGGTTCACTGGATCCAAGGCTGGTTCCCTAAGTTTTGGGATATTTTCTACCTATTGGTAGTCTTTGTTTTCAAGTTAGAATCTTATTTGATAAAGTTTACGTACAAATCTATATTTCAAGGTAATTGATCCAGTGATTAGCTTGTATTGTTTGATAATCAGTTTACTTGGCTTCTCAAAGGTAAGACCTCAAATCAGATTTCTATAGATAAGGCTTGTTATCCTTATTTCCGTTGGCTCAGATAGTATAGTATCCTATGCATATTGAGATTTGCTAGTTGTATTATTGACATATCAGTTTTTAGTTTTTGTACACTAATTATATTTCTAGCATGTTATTGTTATCAGTATACACATTGTGGACAACATATTTGCATAACTAGTTTCCTTTCGGAGCTAGTATCCACGTGTGTGGACAGTTACATTGAGTATAACTAGTTTCCTAGTCTTTATGTATGTGGACAGTTGCATATTTGTATTGAGCATATACCTAGTTCCCTTCGAGGTCAATATCCACTCTATGGACAGATCTGGATCCCAAGTTAGCATGCATTGGGATTTGTGACGCATGGTAGCACGTGTTCACCATATAAGGTGCGTGATCCACCACCTTATCATGCGTATTCAGGGTGACGACCCCACAAGCCAATAGGTATTGCTCACAGTTGTTTTCTTCCATGGTATTAGTTTCTACATTGTACATTAGTATGAATTTGATCCACAAATAACCCAATTGAATCAATTTATCCAGTTGTATTACAGTTTCAGTTTATCCAATAGTTTCTAGTTTCTAGTTTCCAGTATTCCATTATTCATACATCTTGCCAGTTTCCCCTTTCTTTGGATCTAGGGACTACCCTTTCTTCTGGGGAGATGCTTACTTAGCAATGTTTGCTGAGTTTTGTTGGTGTTGCAAGTACTGGTCAGAACTAAGGAATTTAAAGCATAGATAAAAAGTATTACTAGTTGGATTATTCTTAAAGGATTGTAAATCATGTATTAAAAGTTATTATATTTAGTTGAAGTTTGAGTTTGTTGTAAAAGTTTAGTTGCATATTCTGATGTCAAGTATTGTATTTGTAAAGAAACTTTTGTAGCAGTCAAACTTATATTGTTGTTCCTAAATCATAAAGTTATAATAGATTGTTTTATTGTAGTCTTGGTAGGTGTAACAAATTTATATTGAAGTTCAAAAGTATCTAATATAATTCAGCTCAAATTGTAGATAGCAAGAAAGAAAAATTGCTTCATCATCAATGATTCCTTGGTGGTGGCATTTTCATGCTACAGTACTAAATTAATAAATGGTGCTAAAAGCACATTAGATGCATGTTATCACTGAATGTGTTTGATGAGCTTCCTTGTCAGTTGCTTGGTCTTTTCCAATAAATGATAGGAATTGAATGGAACTTGACAAAGGCACTTTGCAACAGAAAAGAACTAATTTGTTTGGTCTGATTTTGACAAAATGAGAATCAAGTTTGCTTCATATTTACCTTGTAGTTTGCTTTCCTGAATTCAATTGCAAATGTAATAATTCGCCTTCTTGTCAAATCCCCAACCTTCTATATTTGTTTAATTATATTCAGAATCTGAGAACCCAATATCAATATTTAAACTACTAGTTTCAACTGGCGTTGACAGAAGCAAACTGAGATGAAGATCCATTCAGAAAAGAGTTGGCTCATTCACTGTCAGTTCAAGCACTCTAATAGTAATTCAGTTCAACTTTTTCCGATCCTAAACTGAAAGCTATTCTTTTTCAGTAACTTACACAATGATTAATAGCATAAGTGTTGTAGAGCCAATTTTTTTCATTAAAGGAAAGATGATGTTCTGCAACTGAATTGATTCCTCAACTTGTCAGGCCTTCACCCCACTAATATTTCGAGAACAAGGAGAATGCTTAAGCTACTCATGTGCAGTCTAGACACTATACCAAATCACAGCCACAAAATTGAACATGTCAAAAAGCTCAACAATACAAAGAACAATGACCAAATGGCTAGGATTTCTAACTTAACAATAAAAATAAGAATTAAAAAGCCAAGGCAAGAGAGCAAATGCACAAACTTATCTTGCTCCAAGAATCATTCTTCTCCAATGTTAGAATCAATCACCCAACCAATATTCTCTAGACTCAAAGAACACATCTACACCTCTTAAAGTTTGGCTATCCTCGTCACTTTGCAAGTTGTTGATCAAATCAACTTCAACTAATTGATCATAATTACTTTGGTGATGGCCACTATCTAATGTTCTCTTATCGATCATGAATGGCAATGATCACCTTTGCTATGACCACTCCACCACTCAAGACAATGAACTTGGGCCTGCTAGTGAGGGCATCATAGGATGCAGTAAAAATAAAATAAAATAAAAAATTGTTCCCCACCAAGGATCCATGCAAAGTTAGTACCCAATCATAAGTTGAAGCTTGTACCTTTTGAATGTGGCAAGATTGAATCTCTAGCGAGAGCACTTGGGCATCATGACAGAACCCCTCAGCCGTCACCGGCGAGAAATCGTGCAAAGCACGCCCTAATAGAGAATAACAAAATACTTGACACCCTAACTCTAACCCTAGGCCCTTATTTATAGAACTTCACTACTTAGTGAACCGGGTATGACATACCAACTCGGATCCGCTTTATTAATAACCTACTAACAATATTGGGCCCATAACAATTACCCCCCTCTCTAACTAGCCTTGTCCTCAAGGCGGTAAACTTTATCTTGAGCTTTTTCCATAATCCCAAATTGCTCGATAAGTTGTTGAATCAGAAACACCAAACATTGTAGCCTCAAGCTTGATAGCTTCATTTGCTTGATTAATTACTTGTTTGTCAAGTATTAATTCTTCTTCTTGCTTGTGCTCGACAATTTTAGATTCCAGCTCCCTAGTTTCTCCAGAAGTTTCAATAGCTGAAGTAGAAGTGATGCAAACACCTGAGACTAGTTTACAAACCTCTGTTACCACTTTTTGTTTATTGTCTTCAATTTTAGAATCTTCTTCTCTCGTTTTCTCAATAGCTCCAATAGCTAGAATATCAGTATCCATACCAATTTTGTTTAAGGCTACTGATGGATCTTCAACTTCAATTAGTGTATCTTGCTTCTCATGTATAACTTCAACTTTTGATTGTGTGGTCCCATGGGCACTTGTATTTGCCAGAGGTTCAGGCAATTCGAGGCTAAGCACATCTTCTTTTACTATTTCTTTAACATCCGCGTGAATCTTTTCTGCACTGTCAAATGTATTATCATTACCATTAACCATCTCTGGTAAAATATCCTTTTCTTCCTCAATTGATACTTGAATAGTTTGACCGATAGCATCAATTTCAGTTGTCTGATTCAATACCCGTTTCTCAATTACCATTCCATGTACTGGTTTACCATATGTGACTATACCTTTTGGTTCGGTAGCTTCTTCAATGCCAAATATATCTTCATAGTAGCTTACATCAAGGACTGTAGTTATATAAAAATTATTAAATCTTTGTATCATCTCTTGTTTCAACCCTTCCCAAGAAAGATTGGGAATCTGTCGTTTTAACCCTCGAATCCAATCGTATGTTTGTCTCTCCATACGAACAAACGCCATGTAAAATTTATAGTCGTTCAGCATGCCTTTAATGTCAAAATAATATTCAGCTTGAGCAATCCAACCTAGTAGATCAATTCCGTTAAATTCTTGTAATTTCATGCGAATACGAATTTGCCACCTATCCTCCATATTATTTTGGCTCTGTGATGTAGTCTTCAGGACCTCGCTCAAGGTTGGATAGTCTGCCCATCCATAATCACATCTACACCCTCTTTTATTTTCTTCTTTACAACCAACTCTCCTAGCATTGCTTTCATCTCATCTAAAATATCAAGACGACGATTCATCTCCACATAACGTTGAGCAACCTCACTTCTCGTCATCTTCTCTTATAATTCCTATCTCTCTTTTTTTTTTACCACCAATCTCTCTAGTTTTTTTTTCCAACCCTAATCTACATATACCACATGTGTGCCGCACATCCTTCCTTTTCCTCTCTAGGTCGTTGCAATGACGTTGCTACAGTACCACGCTACAGTACTTTTGCTGCAGTACTTTGCTACAATACCGTTGTACAGGACTTTGCTACAGTACCTTCGTACATTGTTGTTGCTGAAGCCGCCGCTGCCGGAATCAAAGTCGTCGCGCATCCTAGACCTCCGTAATAGTTGTCCTACATTCATCTCCTCCCTAGGGTTTCGATTGACTCCTCCCTAGGGTTTCTTTGTTGGCTTGATCAACAATAATAGATTTGCCGTTCAGATCTAATACCGACAATAGAATCTCTTCCGCCTTTATCCGTTGCCGGACCACCAATTTCCCGGCGATCAATCCGGTAGGTCGGACCAATTGATAGAACCCCTCAGCCGTCACCGGCGAGATATCGTGCAAAGCTCGCCCTAATAAAGAATAACAAATACTTGATACCCTAACTCTAACCTTAGGCCCTTATTTATAGAACTTCACTACTTAGTGAACTAGGTATGATATACCAACCCGGATCCGCTTTATTAATAACCTACTAACAATATTGGGCCCGTAACACATCATGTCTCCATGGTATCCACACATGACAAAATAAAGTCTCTTATGTGTAGGAAAAAGATGAAAATTTTGTCTCACGATAGTCTTGTCCTGTGCATAGCTTGGGGTTCTTGCAATAAGTAGGATCACATCATATGTCCCCTTTTATAAAAGAGGTTGATAAAAAATAAGGTTTTTCTATGGTGGCTCTTACTATAATTAGATGGCATTGTATGTTACCAATATCTCAAATAATTGCAGGAAATTAGTCCATGTCTCATTTGAAACCATGTGATCAAGTCCATACCTCCGCATCTACATGGGAAACGGTTAGACCTAGTCTAAAATTTGAATAAACACTATAGTTCAATTTAGTAAAAAGATGGTTTGAAACAATTAGAGCAGACTAGGTTTCATAATAAAGAAAGAAGAAAAATATTATCATTATATGTTAGGGTTACAGTACCAAGGGGATGGTGTGGTGGGCTAACGAGTAAAACCTATTAACACTTAATTCTTTCCTAACTCTCGACCGCACTAACCCTTAAGCTAGAGCATACATATCAATTGAGCCTAACTTATACAAAAATTTCAAAACTTAGTTTGACAGAAGCTCTTTGTGAAGATGTCGGAAAGTTAATTCTCTGACTTTGTATCCAGTCTACAAGCCTTTTTAATAAAATAACAATCAACTTTAATGTGTTTGGTTTTTTATGAACACTATATTATTTGTAATTAATATTACAGTTTGGTTATCACAATTCATGTCCTCTGTAGTTATTGGGGTAGGTCCCAACTCCTTTAGAAATTCTACAACCTGCGCCTTTACTCTATTCCACCTCTCAGCTTGATCTAGCAACCACATTCTATTTCTTGCTCTTCTATGTAACCAGGTTACTTCCCAAATAGATACAAAACCCAAATGTGGACTTCTAATCATCAACATGACCTGCATGGTCATAGTTGAGCAATAATTTTCACAGCATAAGATATATTTCGTCTAGTTAGCATAAGGTTAGATTTTTCACCAACTAGCTATACCCTGTAGCATCAACATAGGGAAACTTTGCATTTAGCACTATATTTCTGATTCAAGATCAAGGGTGTCTACCAGTTTACAATCTATCATCCCTATCTCATTTAGTAAATCTAATGCAAATTTTTGTTGTGACAAATAAATATGCTCTCCCTTGTGAAAAGTACTCGGTTTTGAGAGTGAATTGAGAATGCAAGTAGCATTTTACTTTAGCTATACCTCTTGTGTCATTACCAATAAGTAATGTATCATTCACGTATACCGCTAATATAACAATTCCACTGTTTATAAGATGAATAAATACAAAGGAATTGGGTTTGCTTTGTTGAAAACTAATATTTATTGTTACCTCCAAAAATTTATAAAACCATGCCAAGGACTTTGTTTAGGACCATAGATGATTTTATGTAACTTTTATACTTCCAGCTCCCCATGAGCAACATACGCTAGAAGTTGCTCTATATAGGCTTCTTGATAGGCTTCTTCAAAAAGTTTCCCATAAAGAAAGACATTCTTAATGTCTAATTGATGTAATTGTATTGCAAATTGATTGCAAGCAATAGGAGAGCTCAATCTAAGTTAGCAGGCAATAAGTGAAAAAGTATCAAAGAAATTCACACTATATATTTGAGTAAACTTTTTGCAATAAGTGCAATGAGCCATTAGAGTTATGTTTAATTTTTTAGGTAATGAGGTGAGCTCTCTTTGTAAGAGAAATCAAAGTCCAGGTTTGGTGTGATTGGAGAGTAATCATTTCTTTATCTATGACAGCATTCCATTCTGAATATAGCCCAATCAATATTATCAATATTACAAGGAATAGGGGTAGAAGAAATAAGAATAGCAAAGGAACGATATATAGATGATAGACGAAGGTATAAGACAAATATAGAGATATTGTGAAATGCAATAGGTAAATCATTTGATGGTAGAGGGGGACCTAATGATGGTAGCTGTGCGACTGGAGGAGGGACCCATGGGCTTCAGTTGTACACCTATGATTGTAAGGAGGGGGTATATGAAGTCGCTATAGTGTTATCAAGTGGTACTAAGGATGGAAGTGCTGGCTAATCAGTAGGTGGTGAGATGTTGGACATTGCTAAAGCATTTAAAGAAATATGGAATTGACTCTTGAACAGTAATATCAAGAATAACAAAAGAACGATGATGAATAAGGTGAAGCATCGATATTCTTCTCGAGTTCATGAGTATATGAGAAATACACATTGAACCACACAAGGACTCAATTTATCATACCCAGGTCCAAACATATGAACAAAACATAAGCACCCAAAGTCCTAGGGTGTGAGAGGAGAAGGAGACTAAGATGGGAACAAGAGTGAGAAGGGGGAATGACCATCAAGATTTGATGGAGGGTTATGATTTTTTTTTTTTGAAGGAGATGTCTTCATATGACTTGTAAATGTGATAAATGTTTTGCTAGTGGTGCTAAGAACATCCCACGCAGCTTTGGTGGGAGACTAGAACATAATTGTGGACGCAATATTAGGCTCTATGTTATTGATCACTATAGTGAGAATCATCAAGTCGGAGTATTGCCATGACTCATATGAAGGATCTTTTGGTGGTGGTATCATCATTCCCAAAAAGATTTCATCAATTGTACCTATTGGAGATAATTGGCACCATTGAGCTCCATTGTAGTGCCAAGTGTAGGGGTGAACTTGATCTCACCTAGATTAGTAACCATGAATATACTAATTAAACATTAACCGGGAGGAAGAAAAAGGCAGCATATAGAATATTCAGAAGGGAGATAGCCCAATAGCACCCTGTGGGAAAGTGTTGATAGAAGCCATGGCTGCTGAGGGTAGAGGCAATGCTATTGAGGGTTCTTATTTGTCTTTTCTTATGTAGAATATGTGGCAATACTAGGAGTCAATAGTGGCGCCAACCAATAGAATCAAATCTAAATCTCAAAGGGCACACATCTATAACTGAGATGTTAAGTTATATTAAGCCTGGTTTATTTGGATCCAGCCCAATATATAGTTAAGTTCTAAACATTTGTTGCTTTTTCTCTATTTGTACAGACAAACTTTGATTAGTTGAAAAATTAGTTTCAACTTGGTATTAGTACACCTTTTCACACTGCATAGGTCAAGCCGAAGTGCATCCGACTATGCCTCTTACTATGAACTTGATCACTTTCTCTCCATCCAACCTAGCTGAATAACCTGATGGTGGATTTGATAGTCATTGCCTTCTCCCTCCCTTGTTGCATCAACTCTCCATAGTAGCTCACCTAGTTCTCACTCAAGCAATATACATCTCATAGTCTCGGCATCACTTTAACTTGTCATCTGCTACATCTACATGTTTGAGTCACCAAGTTCTCATTACAGTGCTATTTTCTTAGGATTCTCAGCTGTTTCGTATTGTTTCCCCAGCAACTCATCCTCAAGCATGCATTAGCTATTTAGTATGTTCGCCCTAAGGAATATGAAGAGAGTAGCCAAGAACTGAATCATCTGAAGCTGGACAGATGGATCCATATAGCTATGTCCTCATCTTAAAACCATATTTCAGTTCAAGCATCCTTGGCATCATCCTCCACTACTCCAATCTCTAGTATAGCCTCTCATATTGTACTTGCTAGTTCATGGATCCTAGACTCAAGAGCTACTTCCCTTGTGTCTGGAAATAAAGCTCTATTTTTCACTATTATCTTTCATTACCATCCGCCCATCATTATGGTTGATGTATCATCTATACCAGTTGAAGGGAAAGGATCTATACACATTAGCAATACTATTACTTTGCATATGTGCCACAATTATCAATTAACTTATTATCTATATGCACCCTCCCTAAAACTTCACATTGAATAGTAACCTTTTTTTTCTCACATTTCATCTTACAAGACCTCTGAACGAATGAGACAATTGGTGGAGCGCAAAGAATTGGAGATATGTATGTGCTTGATAATGCGCCTCAATTTTCCCAAAAAGCTTTCATCACATCTAAAATATCTACACAATGGCACTGTTGTTTTGGCCACTCATCCCCTATGAAGGTTCAATAATTTTTGTTATTAAAATCTTGTCCTATATTTGATTAAGATGCATGCCAACGAGGCAAATAGCATCATGCCTCAGTTCCTTCCACTAGTCATAGACAAAGTGACCTTCCCTTCCATCTAGTCCACTCTAACATATAGGGTACAAGGGATGGTATTAGTTATTTTGCGTTGGTTATTTATATTAAAAACTCATTCTCTTGTTCTTCAAGTTTTACAAATTGTTTATATTGTTTATAAAGAGGTGAAAACTTAGTTTGGTATATCTCTTGAAGATTCTACATCCTGATAATGTGCTCAAATATGTTAACTCTGATTTTCAATCCTGTTGTAACTGAAAGAGGTATCATTCATCATACCAATAATCTAGTTTTCTATGAAAGGACCAAACACATTAAAGTTAACTTTGTGTTTCTTTAGAGAGAAAAGAGGGAAGAAAAGGAAGAAAAGTAATTTTCTTTCGTTTCTTTAGAGGAAAGAAAAACCCTTCATTTTCCTCCTAATACAGTTGGAAGAAAACTCAACGCCTCCCTCCCTCAAACTAATCATTCCTCCCTTCCCAACGAAGGCCGCCAACAGCCGGCCCCGCTTATCATTCCTCCCCTGCCCGCCACCAACCACCAATTGCCTCCCTCCCCCTCGCACTCGCGAGTGCAAGTGTTACAGACCCAGTATTAGTAGTTGGATATTTAATAAAGCGGATCCGGATTGATATGTTATACCTAACCCACTAAGTAGGAAAGTGTTATAAATAAGAGTCTAGGGTTTAGAGTTGAGGGGTTGAGTGTTTTGTTATTCTCTTGTTAGGACGTGCTTCGCACGATTTATCACCGGCGATAGCTTGAGGGACGATTCGAGAAAATAGTGGTCCGACCTGCCGGATCGATCGCCGGGAAACCGGTGGAACGGTGGCGGATAAGGGCAGAAAAAATTCTATTATATCGTCAGCAAGCCGTGAAACCCTAGAGTGTGACGAAGGTGTGGCGGCTGAAAATTTTTGGGAAAAAAAAATCTTCTAGAGCCACAGGAGTGTCTACCGCCGGATCAAAGGTGAGCAGCGGACATGCAACGTCGTGGCGCTGCTTCGTCGACAGGAAGAATCTTCAGAATCCGACATTGAGGCTTGTTCGAGTCCGACGACGGGAAGAGCTCCGGGCAAATCGAGTGAAGGCATCGATCAGGCAGATCGAACATGAAGGAAGGGGAGCATTGAGCGGCGATTCCAAGCCACAGCGAGGTGGACGTTGTAGGCAGAGGAGACTGGTAGTGGCGGGAACCGATAGCTAGGGCGGAACCCTAGCCGGCGACTGGTGAGCGTGGAACGAACAGCGGCGGCGTGTGTTAGGCAGTGAAAGAAAAGCTGCGATCAGAGGGCCTGAGCGGATGCAGCGGCGGGCGTCTTCCTTGCAGAAGGCGTGAAGTAGACAGCATTCGCAGGTGGCACCCAACTGCCGTCTGGTGCCAGAACCCTAGTCGCCGACGACGGGCAACACAGCTGAAGGAGATAGAGCGGGCAGGAGGAGATAGAGCGCATGAGAGCGCTCTTACTGTAGCTTAGAAAAAAACAAGAGGGATTTTAAAAAAACGCTATTTATTGTACTGTAGCGAGTACTGTACCCAAAAAAAAAAAAAATCTGTGGGCAGACATTGCAACATTGGCTCGCAGGTATCGGCTGTGATTCACCATGACATCAATGCGATCCGAGACGATGTTAGAAGCACTAGAGAAAAGTTTTGCCGAGATTATGGCAATGAAGGAGAAGCACAAAGAAGAACAAGCGGCGAACGAGGAGAGATATCGGGCAGCTGAGGAAGATAGAAGGAGACATAGGGAAGATATGTCTGATCTGAAGGAGATGTTCTTGACCTTTATAAAGGGAAAAATAGCTAAAGGCATGGGAGATCCTACGTAATATTCTAGAGAACGGCACAAGTTATTCCACAGGAGGCTGGTAACAGAGAGAGAGATTGGCAGGATGAGCAGATTTTTGTGATAGATGATGATTTGTGGCGACCAGAGCGAGCTTATCCAATAGCAACTAGTGGAGGTAATAGACGGAGAAATCCCTACAGGACGTCGTGAACCACACCGGAGACTTATATGAGGAATGATAGAGATGAGTATATGGCTGAGTCTGTGGAGTGGAGCGTGCATGATCATGAGGAGCATAGACTGATGTGTCGAAAAGTGGAATTACCTGTGTTTGATGGGACAAACTCACTAGGGTGGATCACAAGGGCTGAACAATATTTTATAGTGCAAGGAATTGCTAATCACCATCGAGTTCCTTTGGCATTTGTGAGTATGAAAGGTCCCGCTATTCATTGGTTTAGTTGGGTGAGGAGAATAGAACTCAATCTCACTTGGAATATTTTGAAGGAAAAACTTATTGAACGGTTCAGCGAATCTAATGCAGCCAACCCTTTTGAGATGCTATCTTCATTGGAGCAAAGATCTAAATCAGTGGGCCAATATGTTGAGCTATTTGAAAGATTGGTGGCAAGAGTCCCAAGATTTCCTGCTTCATAATATTTGAGCTACTTTCTCAGTGGCTTGCACCAGGAGATCAGGAGGTGGGTGTGCACTTTCAATGCTCCCACAGTAAGGAAGGCGATACAACTGGCCAGAAATTTTGAAGGGGTTCTAACTAATACAGAAAGCATTATTAGACAGACTGAGGGCACCGTAGGGGGAAGGACTAGTATTTCATCATACACACAACCGAGGGCCACAAAGACAGCATGACATTATTCAGGAGGAGCTAAAACCAATATAAAAGACAAGCCAGGGAGCGCTATATCGTCTAAGGCCAGTGTAGCTGAGGGCAGCCGACCTCAACCTCCAATTAGCGAGAATACACTTCAACGGACGCGAGAGGGGAGTCAGACAACTAATAAAAACCGAGGAGGGAGATACCTCTCTTACCAAGATTTTAATCCAAACAAGAAAAAGGATTATGTTTTAGATGCGATCAGCCTTACCATCTGATGCATCGCTGCGCGAAAAAGGCTTGAGACTCATGATCCTAGCAGAAGATGAGGAAAGGGAGGAACTAGATAGAGAAGCTCGAGCAACTTAGGAACTTGGAGGAGGCACAAGCTGAAGTTTTCTTAAATAAATTTTGAGCAGCCTTAAGGACAAAGCTTATTTAGAGAGGGGGCAATTGTTACGGACCCAGTATTAGTAGTTGGATATTTAATAAAGCGGAACCGGGTTAGTATGTTATACCCGACCCGCTAAGTAGGAAAGTGTTATAAATAAGGGTCTAGGGTTTAGAGTTGAGGGGTTGAGTGTTTTGTTATTCTCTTATTAGGGCGTGCTTCGCACGATTTCTCGCCGATGACGGCTTGAGGGACGATTCACTTCTCGAATCGTAACAGCAAGTGCCTCCTATCCATTGCCCCCCTCCCACCCTATAGCTTGCTGAATTGCAACTCACCGTAAACTCCCTGCACGTGTCTTTCACGTGCTTCCTTTTTCTATCCTTCTCTTTTGCTTTCCCTTTCTTATTTTCCTTCTCTTTGTTTTCTTCCCGGAAAGATAGCCTAATTGTCATTTCATTCGAGATGTTGTTGCCAACAAATGCATTCACCTTCCTCATACTATCTAAAGACAAATTAGCAAATATCTTCACTAAAGCACTTGAGCATATTGCTTTCATGATTTATGTAACAAGTTCATGATTGATATCTATGCCCCAACTTAAGGGGGAGTGTTGAGAGTTATATTGGGCCTAGTTTATTTAGATCCAGCTAGTACATAGTGAGGGTTCAAAATATTTATATTTTCTTTGTTTGTATAGATGAATTTTCCAATTAACTGAAAACTCAATTTCATCTAGAGAGAAATTGAGAAAACAAACCTCTATCACAGGACCAAGTACTTAAGCTAAGTGGTGTTCATACAACAAGTAGCATCTGCTCAAAAGATTTAGTGAGAAGGATGATGAGAAATATATGCTCCAAAGAATGAGGAATACACTAGTGCCACAAGAAACTTAGTCATCATGAGCAAACATTGTTGATGATGTTGATACGAGCTTCAATCACAGTGAGATGAGGAGGCGGGATTAATGTTGGTTAGATTCACATTATCAAAATAGGTGAAGGGGCTGAGCAAATGCAAACAGTGGACAAAATCAAGCTCGTGAGGAGGCAAAGTATGAAAGTATTGCTCTAATACCAAGTTAGAGTAGACCAAGTTTCATAATGAAGAGGGAAGAAAAAATTTATCATTACATGTCAGGGTTACATAGTATTAAAGGGAAGATTAGGTAGATTAACGAGTAAAACCCATTAATACTTATTCTTTCCAATAGAAACTAAGACATGCAATCACTTGGCAATCTCTATCATCATTATTCTTAAGAATGTCATCACTATAATTTGAAACGAGGACATGTAACTATACTGATCTCCATCACCACTATACCACTAATAGCTCGTCTTTAATTAAGAGTTCATTTGATCTTTGTTTGTGACCTAATAGGTTCTTATAATGTTAGTAGTCACAATCTAATCTCATTATATTGTAATAAACAATCAGTGATGTTATTGTTGGAAAGTATTAGTGTTGGTTTTACGCACAATCCCATTTTTTCATTTTGTTTGTGTATTACAGTATAACCCTAGTTTGAGTCTTATAATTTTTCACTTCTTACCTTTTTTACAAAGTTAATTCTATTCAAGGTTGGTATTAGAGTTGTGTTCATCCTCCCTCCTCCCTCCTCCCTCCTCCCTCCTCCCCACCCCTTCACTTCACAACCGCTCCCCCCCACACATAAACTAGCCAGGACTCCTTTCACGAAAGCCCCCCACCCCACCCCACCCCACCACACACACGCACATAAACTAGCCAGGACTCCTTTCACCTGCTTCATCACTCTCCTTCCAACAGCTTGCTAATGCCTCCTCTCGTCAACTTTAATTTGCTGTACTCTCCGCTTCCGTTTGCCAACTTCAATTCTCCTATGAGGCTCTATTGCATGTTGTTACATCCTAAACTCTCTGCTCTAGCCACACTTTGTCACTTACTACTATGCTGCCCAAAAAAAAGGCAGCCTTCTCAACTAGTAAAAAATAAAAGGATTTCATATGAAATAGGCAAATGAATTTTTTTTGCATAGAGACCTTGATCACTAGTTCAATGTGGATGCTATTGTAAAGCTCAACAGTGCTAATTATGGGCCTAGTCAATGAAAATCTTTATGGGTACAATCCATAAAGTCCATCATCTAACGATGACACCTCCACCATCAGAGGACCCTTCATATGAGTCATGGCATTACCTAAACCTACCAATTATCATGATACTAATCAATAGTATGGAGCCCAATATTGCCTCTACCGGTATATTTTAGCCCTTTGCCAAAGCGGCCTTAGATGTTCTTAGCCCTCCTTATGCACCTCAACAAAACATCTACAAGCAATGTCATTTGGATGCTACTCTTCATATATTAAAATATATAGAGGGCTCCTTTGCATACACTAATGCCGACTATGCTAGTCATGTGGATGATATAAAATTGACATCTAGGTTCTGTACCTACTTGGGGGTAACCTAGTCACATAGAAGAGTGAAACAAAATGTGGTAGCTCGATCTAGCTATGAGGTAGAATACAAAGCAATGTCATAAGCTACATGTGAAGTGTTGGGGCTTAGAGAATTTCTAAAGGAATTGGGACTCACTTGCACAACTCCAATGGCTTTGTACTATGATAATCAAACTATAATATTCATTACAAATAATCTTGTATTTCATGACAGAATCAAACACATTTCATAAAGGAGGTTGTAACAAATAAGTTAATTTGCACACTATATAAAAGTATGATGCTTGCAGATATCTTCACAAAAAGCTTGGGACAAACTAAGTTTTGCAGTCTATGTAACAGGCTGAGCTTAATTGATATATATGCTCCAGCTTGAAGGAAAATGTTAGAAAGTATTGATGTTATGGGTTTTACCCACCAACCCATTTTCCCCTTTGTTTTAATGTGTAACCATAGTCTGAATCTTTTAATTTTTCACTCCTTCCCTTCTTTACAAAGTTGACTCTATTCAAACTTTCTAGGAACACATCATTGTCATATCATGATTCAAAATCACATTATCTATAATAAAGTTCTCATATAGTTTAATTCTTTTGTCCTTGGCAAGTTATGAAACATGTCATACTTTTACCATTTAATCATTATGTTTCTAGACTAATCTTACAAAAGCAATTGATACTTATATTGATTCATTTGAGTATGACCATATATTTTTAGTTTAACTTGATTAATGGAGCCAAGATACCAATACTCTCATTACATAGGGACAAATCATATCTTTATTACTCACACTCCAATGTGATTCATGACATATCTGATTATAATCTTTAAAGTCTATAGCTATGGCTAATATTTGACTATACCAAAGTATATTACTAACTATGAAGGAACTATAATGACCTCAAATCTAATTATCATATATACTATTATGACAATGAAAATACTTATAACACTTATATAACAATCCATGTAGTAGTCTCATGACAAGTCAGTCCTATATCTTATTCTCCAATATGTACTTATGTGTTGACTCAATATCTTATATTATGACAACTCCTTGTCATTAGTCAAATGCATACTAGTCCAAACACGTTATTGTTGTCATAATCTATAATAATACTTGACTAGAGATATTTAAGTATAATCATATTATTCTAGGGACATTATTATAAATCACTTGTATTAGATAGATGTCGAGCAAATATAATATCAACAATGTCTTTATTAAAATATTTAAATATTAATATGAATGTAGGCTAAAACTAGCATCTAATGATTGATCTTTAGAGTATAAATTAATAAACCCTCCCTAGATGACTATTGGCACTACCAAGATAATGTCTCTATAAACCTAGTCTCCTATGGATAACTCTTTGCTATTGATTGATAGCTCATGATAAAGTTTTATAGGACTAACAAGATTTCTTCTAACTACCTATGCTTGAATGTATCAACCATTATAGCAATTAAAATCCTCTCATAGTAATTATGTACAACCACTTCAGCTCGTGTATATTTAGGGCATATTTGGCCCAGCTGCTTTGAAGTAGCTTTTATTTTAAAAATTATTAAAATAGCATTTAGTAATGAGAAGCTATAATAGGAAAAAGTAGCTGAAAGTCGGAAAGAAGCTAGAAAATAAAGCTTTTCTTGTTCTGCTTGTCCAAAAAAGCTGACTTCAACCCCCGATGCCACTCGATCCTCACAAATAAATATAAATAAATAATTATTAAATATAATTTTATTATATATATAAGTTCTATATATAATACATATATAAATATTTTTAAAATTTTAATATAACTAAATAAATATATTATTTCAAATATTATAATTATAAAATTTTAAATAAATAATTACATGTATATATATAAAGTTTTGTCATTTTGACATTTGATAATACAAAAATCAAAGAGTTTAAATTATGTTACTAGATAATGGCAGTTAAAAAGTTGTTGCTAAATAGCTTATAAATTTTCACCATAATTTAAAGATATGAAAGCTATAACAGCGGGCCAAACAAGCCCTTAGTCACATGTCTCGATGTGAACATGTCTAGAGTTGGCATACCAAATTGCTAAATTCTCCACTATCACTTAGCATATAGATCATTCAACCACCCAAAAGTTGAATTTTGGTCCACTCACTTGGTTTGGATCACATGGGCAAGAGTGACACCTATCTCTATGTCACATGGTTTGGATCGTACGGGCAAGAGAGACATTTTACCACATCACTATGCTCAGGTCACTTGGGAAGAACAAAGTGACTCTTTTCTCCAAGTCATTCATCTAGAGTCATTATCTCACTCTAACTTGCCATTTATCTAGATTTACCATGTTGTCTTCTTAAGATACCTTTCGTATTAAAATATCAGCCACCTTCATATACTTGCCTAGGCTAAGTTGAGGTCTCTACATGGTGCTAACTCATTGCACCATGAATCCAAAGGGTCTGACACAAACAATCAACTCTCAAAAACTCTAAGATAACTATAAGATCATAACTAAGCATCATAGGTCAATGGTTAAGAAATTTACATAGTATGAACTAGTGTTTGAAATACTAGTCCAAACTAACTAGTATTTCTAGCTTACCAGTTTGAGCTTGGACTAGTACATGATACCGAACCAGTACCAATATATATTTAATTATTTGTAAAGGGAAAACCTTGAACTATGATCCAAGGTTTACAAAACCAATTTGGACCAATATTCTAGTCCAAGCTTGGACCATACGTACTAGACAATATCAAGCGCACTTTCCACTATCTATGGCAAGCAAAAGAAGCTACTCGAAAAAGCTTTGTCTACAGCCGCTTGCTGCAAGCAGCTTCCATCAAAGACTTGAAGGCGATTTCATGAGTGTTAAAGGCTCAAAGGCTGCTCCACGAGTAACTTCTATGACTCCACACTCAATCTGGTACCAATATGGTAAACACACAGGTTGGTACAAACCACCGTATGGCCTATAGACCAATACAAACAGGTCATACCTCCCAGTCTTCCTAAATCCTTGCTATGAAAACTAAAGATAATGCCAGTGAGATGGGTGAAGACAGAATACATACATGCTAGATTTAGTTATGTCACACTACAGTGAAAGCAACACATCATATTTGAAATATGCAGTAACTAAGTAGGGTCAACTTCATTTATCCCCCTCCCCCCCTACTATTATATCAGTATGCCCCCTATAGCTTAAGAAAACTCTGGTTGCCCCATATGATAAGTTTTGCTGCAGCTTGCCCCAATGTAATTTCTCTTATTTAGGTTTAAAATTAAGGCAAACATTGAATTAAAATTAAGGCCAGAAGCCATTACCATCTTAATTTTCATTTTAGGCATTCAAATCAAGTGCCATTTTCAGAATCAATGGTGAAAGTTAACAGAGAAAACTGCTTGGTAAATAAGAAAAGACATGCAACCGTTCTTTCTACTAAATGAGTTAAAAATTTTACCCAGTCACTGTCAGAGCCAGCACCAGGAACTAGTACATTGACTTCAGTTGATTTAGCTGTAGTTATGGAAGTGCAAAGCAAGTTGCAGGCTAAGTACAATTGGCAGCCAGAAGTATTGTCTACTGATATAGTTGGTGCAGAACCCTGCAGAGATATGGCACAGTTTAGAACAGCAAGGGATTTGGATTATACCTACCACACAGAGAACCAAATAGTAGATACGTTCCATTGTTTTTCCATACGTTCCAATATACTACCATTGAACTTGAAATTGCGGTTAGTACTTTTAAACTAATAAAATAAAATAAGTGTTCAAATTAAGACTTTTCTCAGTACGTTTTATGAATTTAAATTTGTGGGAAATTTTATCTAATCAAGTCTATATGCGCAAAGACACCAAAAGAATTTTATATCTTATTCTGTCATTCATGTACTTGGCAAACTCCTCTATATGTTACATTCGAACTTCTCTACTACAGCTAAAAAGATTGCCTCATTACGGCCACACCTATCTCTAGTTTCCTAATTTTTACCATGGAAGAACAAAGAACCTTATTGTGCTTCTTCACTAAGTCCAGGTTATCTAACAAAGGCCTTAACTCCATAGAGGAAAGATTCTCAGCTTTATTTGCAAGTTTGGAACTCCTAATCATTATTAAAAATCATCTTGATATAGATTCCTAGCCTGGAACATGATAGAATGAGAGAAATGTTTATCAAAGACATTAAATAATGGCTCTAAAAATCAATCATTCCTTGTAAGGACAAACCATTGATGGAAGTCAAATATTTCAACAGTTTTAAAAAGTATTTTTTACTCCTTGATACATTTCAACAGTCCAAGAATGATTCAATGCAACCCTCAAATTCATTTCATCTTCAGCATTTTTATGATGCATAATATTTAAATGAGAAAAAAAAACAGCATTTGACAAGTAACAGCCAATTGTCTACTTCATATAGTTTTCAAAAGCTTCCATTCCTAACTTTTGTCATTTTGAAACCATGTAGCAATAATGAATAGTTTATTCAAAAATATGTTTAACTCATGAGTTTCATACTTTGTTTGTTACTTCAGTTTATTTTTCTTAATGTTTAGGCTTTAGATCTACAATTATTTATCTTACTTTTGCATAATCCTCCAATCAAATGCTTAATCAGAAATATTCTGATCCAATCTGAGGATTTTTCTTTAAAATATAGCAATTAAATCCAAAATTTTGATTTTGTTTTTCTGATCATTTGACATAAGACTAAAAAATCTTGTTCTTACAAAAGACGTTATCTGATACCTGGCATTGCACTTCAACACCATTGCAATTCACAATTTCAAAAGCTGCCACAACATCCTAAAGACAAAAAAAGGAACCTAAAACATCATTTCTCTGAAAATAACCAAGAAAAATATAGTCTTTGTAGAAACATATTCACTACTAACCATAAACACAATACCCATTTTGGTGCACTTATCAACGGTTATGTTGTTCACTTTTCCTGCATCATATGTCCAGAGTATCAATCCCAAGTTAACACTGAGGAGGGGCCATATTAAATTTCTAAAAGCATATATAACTGAAAGAAACAGAAATAAGTAGAAACCAAATGATTACCTTTAACTTGTAAAACAGAATCCTTGCACCCAAATATATATACAGACTGCTTTGTGTCACAGTCATCTATAATCAAGTTCTTATTTCCAATTTGATTCTCAACTGCCCATCTATCAAAGGTGTATTTTTATGAGAAATTGACAGAAAATCAAACAAGAAACGAAGCCCCATTAGTCTGTAAAAATTCTGACAACATATGAAACTAAAGTTGAAGGTACCCTACTTGCGACCCATTTGAAGCTCAAACTTGGGGGGTAATTTTGAAACTGTAGAGGATCTAGAATGACTATGCTTTACATCTGATACTACAGCACCAGTTCTATCTGCTCGGTTTTTGGTCTTCATGTCATCTGTAACTTTCCTCAAGCCTGATAAATATGAGCTGAGTCTCATCCATCCACTAACACAATGTAATAATTAAAATGAATTTGATACTTAAAATAATTCACCTGAAGTTACTGATTGTCCGGAACTGATCTCTGCAAAGACAGCAGACATTCCTTCTTTAGGGCGTGCTGGTACACTTTCGGAGCTAAAAAGTGGAGCTTTTGGAGGAGCTGGTGGAGCAGGGTTGCCTACTCTAGGAGTTATTGTGACGGCAGAAGAGGACGCTGATGCTGAAACAGCTGAACCCCAGACAGGGCCTAAGGGATAAAAGTTTTTCACATAGTCATACAAACCAGGTAGATACAATTCCTTGATAGCTTTTGTCCACTCTACATGAATCGGATCTTTGTTCTTGTACTCCACAAGAATCTGTACAGGGAAAATGAATTTTATTCTTGTCCTTTAAACTAATGTAATTGATGATAAAATTCTCAATAAGGTACATACACAACTCACAGTAAGTTGTTGGCAGCAGTATACAATTAAAGTATAGGAAAGAAATCTCTAAGTTTTTGAAAAAAAAAAAGCACGTCAATCTAGAAAATCCAAAAAAAAAAAATTATAATCATTTGTTAAGCTATTAATTGTAAGTCGTAAAAACTAAGAAGTAGAAATGTGTGAGATTATAGACATATACTTGCTGAGCTAAACTTGATATTGTTGGATCAAATCGAACATCATAGAGAAAAAGTAAACTTTATTTAGCTGAACTTTAAAAGATTCAAATAAGACCTGCCTCATCCCTTAACCCATTCATATTGAAATAGGCAGGTGGCTTGGGCAAAAATGCTAACCATAGTCTCAACTCTCAAGGACCACACTGGAAAACTAACAGTTGAGTCAATGAGCACAATAGTGCCCAACTTGTTAGGCTAGCGTGAAAATACATAATCATGTCATGGTATTTGGATTTCAAAATCTTTACAAGTTGAATAGTTTTTTAAAAATTCAAATATCAGTTAACTAACATTTTCTCAATTCTAATCGACCAGGTTTTTTTTTTTGTAATGCGAATTGACTCTTGTTTTGAATTGTCAAAACAAGAACTTTACGTGAGACTAGAAAAGGGCACTTTGCTTTTTTTATCTAAATCAGGATAGTTGGCCAGCTCTTATTCTTATAATTACTTATATATTAAACTCAGACAAGATGATAACGAGATAGTTCCAGCAATTCAGTTCAGTAACATCTTCTACAAGCAATAATTGTCATAGTCCCTAATCAATAAACTAATAAGCTTAGCCTCATTTCATGGATGTGGCCACAACAATCGTATATCCAAAAATGATTTATTTGCAGTGAAACAGTTTATAGTTTGGGAAACACAGCCCAAGCATAATCCCATCTCCTGGCAGGAAGAAGATACACAGCTAATTTTGACGACAAAGCAAAAAAAAAAGCAAATATTTGGAAGAAGATTAAACCATTTAATCTATCATAGTCATAGTAAACATTCAGAACATGAAGACAGTATGCATATAGTGACAGATTTCTAGATTTAGAACCTAACTCTTTTTTTATATGGAATATCATGTTTGTGCCGTCGAAGGATTGTCATTTTAGCAACAAAATGAAAAAATCAGTATGTGTAATAAGTAAATGCATTCCTGTTCCTTCATTTACATAATAGCTATTTTCTGGGATATTCACTAATTGCATACCTTATTGCTGTAGAACTCAGCCATCTGCCAACTTTCTTCTACATGTGCAGTTGGCATTCTCATGCCTGGAAGAAAGTTCAACGTGAACTGCTTAAGTAGTAAGTACTACATGATGTAAACTACAAAAAGATTGCAACTTAACAAAAAAGAAAGGAAGCACAGTTGGTGTACTAACAACTGTCTTTTCCTACGTAACCAATCCAAGCTAGAGCTGTTGAACTATCGGCGACTGTCTTCAAATGGTTGAAATATTCAGATCGCTTTCCATCTGTAAGGGAATTTACTTTGACAATCACAGCATTCAGTGGTCTCAAAAACTCTGATATACTCTTAAGATCTGGCTTCTGTGGCACCAATTAAACAAGTCTTGGTTAATTCCTAGGAACCTTAAGCAGACAATAGATAAGATTGTAGTCATTGTGACACATATGATAAATAAAAACGTTCCCCAAAAAGGTGAAACAATCAAAGTTAATTTGAAAACAAGATATAATTGTTATGGGAATCTATTTTGGTGACTACAGAAAGATACACGAGTTATGTTATGGGAATATATTCTCCAGTGGTGTCTATCGTAAATATCTCAAAACATAACTAACTCTCCTTTCCAAAGCACATTTAATTACCTCAAATAGAAGGTGGCTATCATAACAATTGGATTTCAAGAGCTGTTGTGCATTGTAACATCAGAGGCTTAAAAGTTAAGATAGTTGCTATTAATCTTGAAGGAGACGCCATCTAATTATGTGATCAGTTTTAGTTGTGCTATAGATTGCCAACTTGAGAGGAGTTTGTAGATTTTTTTTGGTCTATTTCATATCATTTGAATGTGAAATATAGACAGAGAGTTAGCTAAGTCACTGTGGCTTCGGTATACCAAAGTTATTTTGAGCAACATTCTAATCAATCTAGTGATTTTGTGAATAACAATTGTTGGGCATATTCAAAATCACCATTCCTCGTTGTGGATGGTTAGAATGTTCAAACCTAGCAGCACGAAAGATGTCAGTTTTATGCAAGTCCACAAGAACAGTAGTAGATCAAAGGTGAGGCTCATAAAAGTCAATATATAAGCATTCAATTTCTTGAAAAACTTTTGACAATAAAAATAAATCTAGAGCACAAACCTGTAATCTTGAACAACAAAAAATTATCAAGTAAATAGCCAAGAGCTCATGTTTTCAAGGACACAATTGCAAGAAAAAGTAACTTCTAAAGGTTGTGTGGAACATAAATGGTTCTAAGATGAAGGTGACAATGGATTAGACCAAGAAGGTGCTACTAGAGAATGTTACTGTAGCCTTGTTAATTCATAGCCTAGCAAGGTTTCAAACTCCATAAACAATGAAATTTAAGGATTTATTATGCAGTAACCTATAAGGATTATGAACTTAGGAAGCATTAACAACTTCTAGGACTCATCTATGGCTAAATGACTCAAATTAGCCCTAGGAAGAGCACCACTATCACAAATTTCATTTTCAAATTATAAGCTAACAATTGATTTATTTTTATTTCACTTGAATGAGTGTTATATCGTTCTTTGTATTAGCCCAAGGTTTTATTTCCTTAGTCTCTAATCTAATCAAGCTCTCAAATCTTTAAGTTAAGATTAGTCATTAGTCATAATCTCATCCATATGGGGATGAAAAGCATATAAAGTTTGTATAATCAAGACAACTCCAGATATTTCCTGGTTTTACATTAAAAGGTTTTATATATTTTATATATATATATATATATATATATATATATATATATATATATATATTCTTATATTATCATAATTGATTGTCCATTCCACTTTGCTTCTTCATAATAAACCACTGAAAATTTCCTAAATAAACCAAACTTCTTTCTATAGTATTTGATCGGAGTGTAAGAAGAAGACGAGGAGGCCGCTAATAAGTGGAGCAAAGTAGAGCAAAAGAAGGAGGAGGAGGAGGAAGCCGCGAGTTTCCACCATGAGTGGAGTGGTCTTACATTATTATAATTGATTGTCCATTCCACTTTACTTCCTAATAATAAACAACTAAAAATTTCCTAAATGAACCAAACTTCTTTCTATAGTATTTGACCAGAGTGAAAGAAGACGAGGAGGCCGCTTGCGAGTTTCCACCATGAGTGGAGTAGAGTGGAAGCAGAAGAAGAAGAGCCCACTCGAGCTGCTAAAGCTCGCACACAACCGCCTCTTGCCAATGCCTCCTTATACCACTCTGCTTCACTAATAGTGAAAACACGTGAGCGGCTTCTGCTCATAGTGGAAACTCCTAATCGATTTTAAAAGAAGAAGAAAAAGAAGAAGAAGAGCCCACTTGTGGCTGTTAAAGCTCGCACACAACTACCTCTTGCTAGTGCCTCCTTCTTCCACCTCACTTTGCTCACAATGAAAACTCATGAGGCTTCCTTCTTCGTCTTTTTCCACTCCACTCATAGTAGAAACTGGCAAGTAGCTTCCTCCTCCTCCTCGTATGTAATGATCCAAGTGTGGACTGGTACTAAGGTATTAAAATGATTTTTTAAACATTAGGTAGTACATACCAATATGAGATATATCCAGTACCAATACATATAGTGTCGGTACCTCCATAACATTATAGCATTGTGCCAATACATCTAGTACATACTAATCCGAGATAGGACTAGTACAAATTGAGATTCTAAACCTTAGTTTATTAGATTTTGCTTTAAGTTTGTATTTTACATGTTTGAAATGCACCCGATATGGTCCATACTAGTCCAAGCATGGACCAATACTAGGTATCAAAATGAGTTTTTCTAGCTTTAGGCAATAGATACCAATCCAAATTCTCTAGTACTAAGTCGTGTAGTGTCTGCACCTTTGTACCATTGTAGCATTATAGCAATGCATCTAGTACATACTAATTCGAGACAAGACTAGTACACTAATTTTAACCAGTGCTTTAAAAGCCAATCTGAAATCGGCCGGTATGGCCGGTTTGTACCGGTCCGGTGGAGGACCGGTCGCGGAGGGACCCTTGGAGCACGGACAGCGGCGGACCGCGGGCGAAAGCTGCAAGCGTGAGCAGCTACATGCGGAAGCTTTGATTTCCGCCACCTGCGCTGTCATCCACGCTGCTATCCGCCGCCTGCGCTGCCGCTGCCTGCTGCCGTCGGTATGTCGGTACCATACCGGTCCGGTGGCTTGCCGGACCGGCTTTTTGAACCTTGGTTTAACCTAAGATTCTAAACCTTATTTTATTGGATTTTGCTTTAATTTTGTATTTTACATATTTTAAGTGCTCGTGGAGTGGACCTTATAAGTGATTTTATTTTACTTCTTTCATTGTAGGACTAAGAGTGGTTTTCTTTGAGAAGAGTGAGGTCACTTAGTATAATCCTCTATGAGAAAGAAAATAAAACTATTTAAGTATGTTCAAACTCCCACATAGAGAGACTAGATAGGGGATGTAGTCTTAAAAAAATCAAACCGTTACTATCTTCTTTATATGCATTATCTTTGTTTATTGATTGGATTTGTTGGCTCATACTCTCAGCAATATTGCTAGCTAGTTTTGCATCATAACATAGTTACATCTCATTTGTATTAGTTGGTTTCTACTCTCTTATCTAGGTATGTTAAAAATCATGTTAATAGTTTTAACTCACAATTCACCACCACTATAGTTATTATCTTTCATTTGGGTAAGTGGTTAAGAAATTAAAGGGATGCTACATCATACATGTTGTTTCCCCTAATTTTGAATATACTTTCATGTGGAAGACATTCGCATTAGAGCAAAAGTTATGGTGTGATGATTTCTCTTAATTGCTACTGGGCTTTTGTCCGAGAGAACAAATTTACATTAAAGACAATGAAAGTAGCAATGTGATGATAGTTTGTAAATCCCTCTTTTATGTCTCTAGAATTTAAAATCTTGCTTTTAGAATTTTTTAATTGATTTATTGTAGTATTACTTAAGATGTAAGATGCAATAAGAGTCTAAGATCTAAACTTTATTGTAGCATAAGGTGAGTGTATAGGGATGTGTGCGAGCAAAAAAAGAATGAAATTACAATAAATATTATATTATATAGAAACACAATGATTATAAATAAACTCCAGTTTGAAAAAGAAATTTTAGATAAATATTATTGTTATAAATATTAGTGTTAAAATAGGATGAGTGTTAGAGGGCATAATAATAATATTATTATTTCCTATACTTAAGACTCTATATATATAGAGAGAGGTATATCTATTATGTAAAGTAAGTGAAATTATTAACAATGTAGTCCTTAGGGTTTCTGTCTCATCCCTCTCTTGTCTCTCTTCTAACTTGGTACCAAAGCAAAGTTCTCCTCTCCTACAACCCTCTTCTCATCATAGATTCGCATCAAAAGCGTAATCTCTCAGCACGCTCTCGCCTCTACTCCTCAAAGTCTCACTGCCTTTCTTTATTGAGCACAACGTCACCTCTCATTGTCTCTCTTTCTATCACTCATGTAAGCATGATGAGTTCTTGACAATTCAATGTCTTATCTCCATGAGGGCCACGCTATTTCCTCCTTATGGCGGCTATTCTCCTCCTTCGAGTGATTAATTGACTACTACATCTTCAAGATGAGCCACAGAAAAATCTTGGTGACAATTGTATTCCTCTCTGCGCATGTGAACCGAGACTATTCCTACTAGCGCAAGAATTGTATCCTATAGAAGCATCCGCTGCCCAACATCTCTCATTCTCTAGCGAATAGACTAACTCACCCTCACTGCTATGTTTGTTCGCTTCGCTAGCCACCTTCATCATCGACACCCCCACTCCTCACAAAACAAACTAGGCACAACGCCATTCATAGAGATGAACCGCCAAACCTCACAATCCAAACCGATCTAGTCTGGTTTAAATGCTACAAAACCAATTCACTCCACCTTTATTCAGCCAAATTCCAGCCAACTTGACCTAGTCGATCAATACTAATTTTAGTATAGTTCCTGATCAACTATTCTCAGCACCAAGCCAGCTCCACTTCAGTATGCTCAGTCTTGCAAGCCTCTCTTAGCTAGCCCAAACTCTCACCCTAGAGGAAATTTTCAATCAAAATAGTTGATGAATAAAAACAGATGACATAATCTCATGTTTGTTGTCCTTTTCTTTGTGTGCTCTTAGCTAACATCACTGCTTTCACTCCTGCTCTCAAATTTTACAAGATCTCATATAATATTGTTGCTTTTGCTGCTTCTCTCAGCAAGATCTCAGCCAATGTAGCTGCCTCCATTGCTGCCTTGGTGTCTACAACACCTCTCTCATACTATCTCATCATCTCTTTACACCTTTATCTATATATCAAGCTGGACATTATTTTCATATATGATCCAGCTTAAAGGGGTGTTAGAAATATTAGTGTTAAATTAGGATAAGTATTAGAAAGCATAATCAGAATATTATTATTTCTAGTACTCAAGACCTCTATATATAGAGAGGTATATCTATTATATAAATAAAATTATTAACAATATAGTCCTTAGTGTTTCCTATCTCATAAATTATTATTTTCTATACTCATGACCTCTATATATTAGAGGTTTATCTATTATATAAATGAAGTTATTAACAATGTAGTCCTTAGGGTTTCCTATATCATCCCTCTCCTCGTTTGTCTTCTAAGTATTATAACATCAACGTCAGTTGAAGTTTAATAGACAACAAAAGGTCAAAAATTAAGTTGAAATTTAGATCATCATATTCAACAAGACAAAAACGATCATCATATCACAATCGTGATGAGTAATCACAATATTACAACAATATCAAAACAATATCAAAAATAAAAAAAGAAAATATACCATTTATGATTAAATAAACACTCCAAGATTATCAGTACTCCTATGCATATCTTTGTCATCGTAGCTTTTTTTTTCTTTCTTCATCTTATTAAAAAAAATACGGGAGCACCTTGGAGTTTTAGAGGCATTGTACTTGCCTGTTAGGTCTCTTTGCACTTGGACATGCCTTTGGAAACACAAATTTGTTGGACCATAATTCTTCCCCACAATGTTTACATGATGACCAATATACCTTTGTTTCAAGAAAATGCACTAGTATCCTAACATCTAGCAACTGAATGCTGAGGAAATTGTGCAAGAGATATGTTTCATGCTGGCATTGTATGCCCTAGTGTAAGCTCTTATTAATCTCTAGTTTTACTTTTTCAAAAGAAAGATGAAAGTTGGAATATGCATGTAGAAGGGAATGAAATGTCTATCATGAAGCAACCTACCATTACTTACATATAACTCCTATAATGTGCATCAAGTTAACCAAGAAATTGTATGGATGAGATTAGGTGTTATTGCTCCTCAAAATGAATCTATGTGATACACATGCAAGAATAAAGCAGCAATTAGGAGACAAGGTTTTCCTTAAACTGCGATCATATAAGCAAGCTTCACAAGAGTCACAATTAAGCTATTGAAAAAGTTTTGTAGTTCATATGAAGTGTTAGAGCACATTGGACCCGTTGTCTATCACCTTCAACTACCACATGAATAAAATAAATAAATTCAAATCACATGTGCCTGCTTGAAGAAGAAACCAGGGAGAAGGTTATCCCTTCCGTAACAAACGTTTGCCCAAGGTGCATGTTGATGGAGCAATCAAGTTCGAGTCTCAAACTACTTTTAAAATGTACATAACAAGCAACATTATAAGGCCGAGATTAAATTACTTATCGAATAGGCTAATCTTCCCATTGAAGATGCATATGTGAATGTTTAGTACCTTCCAGGTAAGGTTTCCAGAATTCGTTGCTAATCATCTCGTGGACACTCTTGAGGGCGATAGAACAATGAGGTTCTTAATTGATTTCTTAAATCAAAATATATTAGATTGTTTAGTTTGGCCACCCCTCCTAATTAGCGGAATAATAATCCTATTCAACTTGGCTAGTTTCGTTTAATTATTTTTCTTTTTGTTGAGTAATTGATATGACGGCGCCTCTGTCGGTGTAAGCTCATGGGTCTTTTTTGCAATCATGCGTTTTATTGAGCATCACCACCTCCTTTCGAAGTGGTCATCTAGCTTCCTCTCCCTCCCACAGTTTCCCTTTTATTTCGAGTTCTATAAGAAACACTAAATGTTTCTTCCAGCTCGGAGAGAACCACATTGAAGAGAGAAAATAGGGTAACGATGAATCTTGACCTAGACAAGGAATAAGAGGCAGATCAACCTGGCATTGTCTCGCCTTGATGAGGAGCTGCTTCAGCGCCGCGAACGCCTCCTCCAGCAACGTCGTCGCGTCGAGTACCTGGCCTCCAATCTGTCTGGCGGCGGCGGAGACCCGGCCGAGGGAGTTGGCGACCAGATCGTCGAAGGCTGCGATGGACGGATCCATGGCCGAGGAGTCGTAAGGGAGGCCTCTCGACGAGAAAAAGGGGGCGGATTGAGCGCCGGCCAGAACCTCCAAACGCGACACTGCAGACTCGAGCCTCCCTACCAAATCTGTCTCCATTTCTGGTTACTAAAGTCTGATGGGAGCGCTCTTCTTCCTCCGAGGCGGGAGCGGGACTTCTCCCCTTTACGAGACGAGGGGCGCGTGTTCCGCTTGGTTTTTTATTTTTTTTTTTTTTTGTGTGGATGTTTTCTTTCTCCCGCTTTCATGGGTCGTTTTGTGTGGCTTCGCGGCCGGCTCGCCACGGCCAAATTACTCCACTATTAATTATCCGGACCGCTCTGGAGAGTTTGCCAGAAATAGATCATTTGTAGTTTGTTTAATGCACCCTGTTTGTATTTTATCTTTTGAGGAATAAAATAAATATTATATAATTTCTTGTAAGTTTAAATTTTATTTTATTTTATCTTGTAATTTTTAAAATCATATTAATTATAAATTTTAAATCATTTTATTTATTTTTAAATAAATAATATTATAATATAAATATTTATATAAATTTATTAAAATTTTATTATTGAACCATGAATTAAATCATTTTTGTTTTAAAAAAATCACTAAACCATTTAGTTTGGATAAAAATCAAAGGCCCGCCTTAACCTGATTGTACAATCCTAGTTAAGGATAATATGAAGTTAAGCTATTTTATTTTTCTAAATTTTGATATGTAGCCTAATTGGCTAGTTCTACTAAATTGTTTTTTTTTACAATAACTTTCAATAATTAAATAGTAATTCTTTTATACACCTTCAAAATATTAAAATTGTTGCTTTCTTTGTCAAAATATTAGAAGTACCCATAGTACAAAATTGAGTAAAACTTTATAAATAATACTGGTAAAGAATTTTTTTTAAAAAAAATTCTAAAGAAAGGTTGAAATATTAGTAGTGATTAAAAATATCAAAAACAATCATATAGTAATTGAAATCAAAATTTAACATTTACTTTTATGAAATTTAGTCTTCATTTAATACCTCACTTGGCTACTTGGAGGAAATCGAGCAAAGTTTAATATATGATTAAAAAATGAGGAGGGAGTAATTTGTATGAGTTAGTAGAATATTAAAAGACTTGATATAAAGATATTAGGAGAATATTGAGATTAAACCATTTCTTTTGTAAAAAAATGGTGGATGGAGTTATTTATATGGATTTGGGAGATTTTAGTATCATTTACTATCAAAATTTTAGCTATTAAAAGGGCAAAATAATATTGAAAACTACTATAAAATTAGTATCATTCATTATCTAAAGCTATTTTTATAGCAATTGGAGACAAAATGATAAATTTATGGCGCTTGAATTTAGATACACATCCTCCCCTATTGTTTTTGCACAAGAATCACTAGTGGTGTAAAGTGAGAATGCATTGGATATAGCTCGAGCAAGCCGTTAGAGTTGGTTGCCCTATGGGTTTGCTAAGCCAACTTTCATATCATGTTAGTGCATATTAAATCAAACATAAGTTAGGTCAATTAAGCTAGTTGGCTATGCTAGCTCTAGTCACAAAGTCAAGTTATACTTCAGATAGCCTATAGATTATAGAGATTAGAGAATATATAAATAAATATATTGTTTTTCAGATTTGTGTTAATTAATTTACTTTAGCTCTTATAAATTATGTTGTGTTTAATAAATGAAAAACACAAAAAAAACTCCAATATTAGTAGGGCTATTTAAGTATTTCTCTCTTTTATTTTATTTTAGTTTTGACCCAAATTTATTTATTTATTTTATTTACTAATGATGTTAATTCAGAGACGTATCCATTCAATTTAAATTAATCGATTAATTTATTTTATTTTATTAAATTCAAATGCAAAAGAGTGTGTTCAAGGTTGACATACCCTTATAAATAGATTGATTCTTTCCCCTTTTTCCACACACATTTGCGCTCTCTACTCTCTCTCTCCTAGTTTTCGCTACTCAATCATTGAAAAATATTAGGATAGATGTCCCACTGTGATGCCCTTGGGATTTTTGCTAAACCCCGAGTCGCACCGAGCATAATAAATAATATTAATTCATAATGAACTAATGAGGTAGAAAGATAATATGATGGATGACGTTAATCCTTATCACTAAATGAGGTGGATAAGCATAGAGTGTTATATGTGGGTCTTGCATACAGACCCACTTGTAAATAGAAGAATAAAAAAGATTTATTTATAAAAAGTCTTTAATTGAAATTAAATGTATACGTGAATGTGGGGGAATAGAGAAGAAATTAGATTTTCTCTCGATTTTGATGAGACCAGCAGAAGGAGAGAGAATAGAAAAGAAATTTTTAGCTGAAAATTTTCGTGCGTGATCTTGGAGTTATCTATCATTTGATAGGCGCAAAATTCTATAAAGTTGCTCCTGGGATAATTTCTTACAGATCCAATGGTCAGATTTTTTTTAGTCTCTTCTAAATACTATTTTTGATACAGTAGAAAATTTTGGGATAGTTTTTCCCTTGTATGATTTTTCATCTTGTTGTTGATGAAATTATTGTTGTGAAAAGACATTGTATTGTTGGATTATAGTGGAATTTTGATGGTCGGCTCCCGTGATTTTTTTTACCTTATTTTTTAGGGGTTTTTCCATATTAAATCTTAGTGTTCTTGTGTTTAGTTGTGTTTTCCTAAGTTGATTACAATTTTATTACATCTATATATTGTTGTGATTACACAAGTAATATTTAGGGATTTATCAAGTTAAATATAAAATCCCAATAGTGGTATTAGAGCCAAGTTGAATATTTACTTATGTTAATCATGAAAGTTGACAATAGGATAGTTGTCCTTAATGGAGAAAATTAGCTTATTTGGAAAGCCAAGATAGAAGACTACCTATATTGCAAAGATTTATTTGATGCAGTTGAGAATGAAACCAAACTAAAAAAAATTACAGAAGATGATTGGAAAAAGTTGAATAGAAAAGCCGTCAGTTATATTCAGCAATGGGTGGAAGATATTGTTTTTCATTATATTGTGAATGAAAAAGAAACATATAAGTTGTGGAAAAAAATTAGAAGACTTATATGAGAGAAAGACTGCTGGTAACAAGGCTTTCTTGATTAGGAAACTGGTGAATCTGAAGTATATGGAAGGTAAAAAAATTATTGAGCATTTGAATGACATGAAAAGCATCAATCAGTTGGCTTCTATGAATATAGTAATTGAAGATGAATTGCAGACACTTTTGTTATTGAGTTCTCTACTAGAGAGTTGGGTGACTTTGGTTGTATCTCTCAGTAATGTAGCACCAGATGGTATGTTATCCATGAGCCTAGTAACTTCAAGCTTGTTGAATGAAGAAACTAGAAGAATGTCTATGGATGCAAATAGATCTCAAGTATTAGTGACTAAAAATCGTGGTAGAAGCACAAATAGATCTCCATATCAGTATGAGAATTCTAGGTATAGTTCATCTACTAGGAAAGATGTTGAGTGCTTTTATTGTCATAAGAAAGGATATATTAAGAAACATTATTGTCATTCAAGAAAGCTCAGAGAGAAGAAAGTAGTGGAATCACAAAAGAGGATAAAGAGAGCAACACTACAATCACTATGGACAGTGATGTTGGCATTCTAGCAGCAAGTGACACAGAAAATATATTGGCAGTCAATGGAAAAGATAGTTAGATCATTAACACATGTGCTTCTTTTCATGCTACCCCTCATATTGATTATTTTTTATCATTACATCATTGTGACTTAAGCGTTGTAAAGAAGGAAAAGACTAACCTTAGACATAAAATGATCAAAGGAAAAGGGGATATCATTATCAAGACTAACCTTGGACATAAAATGATGCTCAGAGATATAAGGTATATTCCTAACTTAAGATTCAATTTGATTTCACCTGGTATTCTTGATGATGAGGGCTTAGTGAGCACATTTGGTAATGAAAAGTGGAAGCTAACAAAAGGATCACTTATATGTACTAGAGGAAGCAAACAACATGCTCTTTATCACACTGATGTTGAGATTCTCAGAGGAGAAATTAGTACTGCTTCAGCACCTACTTTATAGTTACGTCATAGGAGGATTGGACCTTTGAGTCAAAAGGGTGTGAAGATTCTATTAGAGAATGTCATTTCTCCTAAAGTACAAAGTGAACCAGTTTCTCAGCTAAGGGGAGAGTTCCAAGATGAGCACCAGTCAAATGCTGCAAGTAGTGCATAAAAAAGACAGATATCTTAGAAATCTCAGATGAAAACTTAGTTGAGAAAGTCTCTTAGAAGAAGAAAACCTTCAAGGCAATATGACAATGGTTTTGTCATGATCAAAGATGGAAGAGAGCCAGAGTGCTATCGAGTGAAGAAGGTTATGACAAAAGAGAAGACTGAGGTTTGTAAGAAGATGACCGGCTTAGTCATCCCTGCATGATGTAGGAGGGGGAGATTATTACATGTGGGTCCTACATCATGTAGGGACCCACTTGTAAATAAAAGAAGGAAGAGGACTTAATTATAAAAAGACTTTAATTATAATTGAATATCCACGTGAACGTGAGTGAACAGAGAAGAAATTAGATTTTCTCTTGATTTTAACGAGAGCTGCAGCAGGAGAGAGAATAGAAAAGAAGTTTTTGGCTAAAAAATTCTAGGCGTGATCTTGGAATCATCTACTGTCTGATCGGTGTGAAATTCTATAGAGTTGCTCCTGCAGTAATTCCATATATATCCAACGGTCAGATTTTTCATTGGTCTCCTCTAGATATTATTTTTGATATAGTGGCGAATTTTGGGATAGTTTTCCCTTGCGTAATTTTTCATCTTGTTATTGATGAAATTATTATTGTGAAGAGACATTGTATTATTGGATTCATAGTGGAATTTTAATAGTCAGCTCCCTTGATTTTTTACCCTATTTTCTAGGGGTTTTTCTACATTAAATCTTGGTATTCTTGTGCTTGGTTGTGTTTTCCTGACTTGATTACAATTTTATTGCATTTATATATTGTTGTGATTACATAAGTGATATTTAGGGATTTAATCAAGTTGAGTATAAAATCCCAACATAGAGATCGCCTAAGCTTAGGATGATTATTGGAATTAATTCCGCCAAGAGTTGATCTAACGGGTCATTCTAAATTAATTGAGCGACGGATGCGCAAGAGAGGCACAAAATGCTCTCCCTAATATGTGCAAAGGGCATGCATGTAATTACATGGGCGGGTCCGCCTGTCCTCAATGAAAAGGGAGCAACTTGATCCACGGTCGGCTCAGGTTATGTGATATCATATTTTAATCATACTATTGATAAAGATCATCAAGTAATTCAATTTTTTTCTATTTTGTGATAGAATCAAATAATATGTTAAATGACAAACATTTGGGATTATGATGCATAAAATTCAATTTGATAAGTGAGAAAGTTGTATTGAGTGTATGGGAACTAAAACCTAAATTTGGTAACTAAGTGTGATGTCAATGTTTCATCTTATAATCTCATTATGAACATTGTTATGCACCTATAGCTAATACCCACACGAGGAATCATGGGGAATTATGTTAAAAGAAAGGGGCAAAATTATAAATTTAACCATATAGTAGAAGAAATTATAATTTAGTATGGAACTTGAATAAGTGATTTGTTACTATTTGGTGAAATAAAAAAAAAAGAAAGAAAATAAGTATGCAAGTGAAATGAAAGGAGATAAAAACACCACATTCTTCCTTTCAAGCCACCTCAAGCTTGCTTGAGTAATAAAGTGATGACACCTCATGTTAGAGGATTTCTATTGGTGGAAAAAATGAGGTAAATATAGGAAAAAGTTATAATTTTCAAGCCACCTCAAGCTTGCTTGAGTAACAAGGTGATGACTGTCACACCCCTAGAATAATTATGAAATTTAATAATTGTTTTCCTATTTCACAAAATGCAAGTTCCCAGGATTCAAACATATTAAATAGACTCAAAATTTTGAGTAACTTCCATACTCTATTTATATACTTCTAGGGTTGCAACAACAAAACTAATCAAATATAAAAAACTATCAAGCTAGTATCCAACCTATTCATATTGAACATTCTACTTCAATACATACAACTACTAACTCAGAAGAAGAGATCACATATTAAACTTCATTTATACCATAAAAACAAGTTACCATTGTGTTATACATTGTTCTCATTTCTTCAACACACCCAAAATAACATATACAAGAGCATCATTTCAGCTCATCAAACTAAACAAGAGCCTATAAGCATTTAGTCTTTTAGCACTTCTTCCATTGCCCTAAGGAAAAGCAACCAAAAGCTAGCTTGTAATATAGATACATCAAAAGAGTGAGGTATGAAAACTCAACAAGATCTACATTGCCCATGGCACAAAATATAGATTTCATGGTAAGCATTTCAATTAAATTTGACAAAAGAGATATCTCAAATCTTAGACACCAAAAACATGAAGAACATATAGCAAATGAATAGCCCAGCAAGAACTATGCAATCATAGGAACAAATGATAATATCACGAACTCATGGTATTAAAACCTCATAGAAAGAGTAGTGGGAACAAAGCAAAACAAAGTCCTCCACGTCTAAAAGCAAGACTAACCCACGTCTGGGATAGCCCACAAAGTAAAAGCCGGCAAAGGGCTCACCATGGCCCAACCAAATGTGAATGGAGGGACTCTAGAGGTGGCTCCCATGGACTCAAGAGATGGCCCACATTATTTCTAATGTGGCACTTTGCTCCATGTAGCACTTAGCTCCACATCCATCACCTAATTCCCATAAATGGGATCAAATCATTTTCCCACTAAAGTTGTAAGGGCCAAAGACAAATGTGCCATAACATAAGCAAAGTTATCATGATATGGTTGTATTCCAAACAATTGCCATTACAACATGATCATGAATAAAGTACATAGGAATATTTGGTCCAATACCAACAAATTATCAATGCCCATGAATCAACAAATATAGGAAACTGATCAATTCACCAACATCATGAGCATGGCATCTTGCATAAGGTTAATTACAAATTCCACCATAAGAGTTCTAGACCTAAGAGTAATTGGATCAGCCCAAATATCATTCAACTGAATCATAAGGAATTACTACATAGAATCATACAAAATAGGAGTCATTGAAACCATATTCGAGTATCCTTGCCAAGAAAATTGGTTTGATGCCATTTGACAAAGTACACAAAAAGATATAAGGGTTCGAGTAACAAAGGGTCAAACTGCCTTGTTTCTAGAAATTTTTGGGCATTAAATTAGAAAATGCAGTCAGTTTAAGGTAATGATGATATATGATCCGTTGGAAAGATATTTGAATCTACTTTCATACAAAAATAAGAATTACTGAAAATCGGAGTTGTAAATCGGAAGTTATAAGCGAAATGACACAAGTAGGTCAGTCTGGGATTACATACAATATATACTGAATGTTGTTGCATAATTAATTCTCTAACTCTAATTAAGTTTGGGCAATATTGGATGTGTTGGAAAGATTTTCAAGTCTTCTTTTGCACAAAACAAGTATGAGGTATAAATCATTTATGTGTATAAAGTTATATAACAGAAACCCTAACAAGGTCAGATTTGCATAATCACACCACCTTAACTATGCTTGTACAATTCTCCACATTCATTTGATAAAAACGTCCAAATTCATTTTGATTTCCATCTCAGCATATGAACTAGGTCTTTAGGTTTTGAACTTAGTTTTTTGTATCAAAATATTCTAGTTTTAAAACCATGAATTTAGGGCATAGGGTAGAAACTTGCCTTTTGCAAATTTGAGCTTTCTCTACTTCTTCTTCTTCTTCTCTTCACCACTTTCACCAATTATTCCCCAAGACCATACGAAAGTTGCTAGTAAAAGTCTATATTTCCTTTATTTTTCATTCATTTTACCTCATTAGTCACACCTAAGAATGAGGTGTCTCCACTTGGTTAAACTCATTTTCATGCAAGCTTGAGGTGTCTTGAAAAGACAAGCATGATGTGTTTTAACTTCATCCATTTAACTTAAATAATTATTTTTTTCTCTCTTTTTCTTGTTTTGTTTGTTTTTACTTCACAAACTAATGAGTTATTATCACTATACATTTTATGCTATATTTTGTTAACTACATCATTGAATTTACACTTTTGTCCTTTTCTTTATACACTATTCCCCTTGAGTTCATATAACTACTTATCAAGCTTCATAAATCATGTTAAAGCATGGATATCACAATGACACCTCATGTTAGAGGATTTCTATTGGTGGAAAAAATGAGGTAAATATAGGAAAAAATTATAATTTTCACATAAGCTTGTGTTTGGCTTCGAGAAGAGTAGATTTGAGGTGGTAAATTGGAGAAGAAGTGGAGTAAAAGCAGCATTTTTACCATAAGGCAAGCTTCTACCGTTTGCCTGATATTTGAGTTTTCAAAAGTATCATAATTTGGAAAGAAAATTATATTTGTGATTTATTGACCTAGACAAGATTCAAATATTGAAATCAAGTGAATTTTTGCTGAATTTATCATAATATTATAGACTACTTGAAAGAAAGTGATTAGGCATTCTAATTTTTAAAAATCTGACCTATTCATGGTTATTGTTATGTAACTTTGTGCACACATATGGTTTTTAAATGAAAATTACTTTGGGTAAAAGCTAACTTGAGTAGATTTCCAACACATCATATATTATATATTTTAAACTCAAATTATAGTTTCAAATAGATAGAAAGATTTAGTACATGTTTCCTAGAATATAAGGCTGACCTTCATGTAGTATTTTTTTTGTAGCATTTAATATTCTGATTAGTTTTGAATGATATTTATTTTTAACAAAAGAAGACTCAAATATCTTTCCAATGAATCATACATTGCTTATATTTGAGACTATCTATATTTTTAAACATACAGTAACGTTCAACTCATTAATTCTGTAAATCAAGAATTAGGCAATCTGACCTTTTGTCACTTGATCTGCTATAACTTTTTTGTTAACTTTGCTAAATTATGTCAAATTAGATTTATTGGAAAGTACATTCTGTTGGAAAACCCCGGGGATTTTAAAAAATTTTATATACATCAGAGATACAAGCGAAAGCAAATCCCCGAAAAAGGCCAGTCCCAAAAACTCAGAAGATCGATGCTTGCGAGGGGATCGACACAGTGAGTAAGAGATAATACGTTAAAGTGATTGATGGACATGTTGATGCAGGAGCCCAAGTATTCGCCCTCTGCAGTCTCACACACACTTGAGTTTTCTTCTTCCACGCCTGGTGCTAGCCTTGGGAAGAAAATCCACGCCAAGGGAGAGTCTTCCAAGATCTCTTGTGCCACCGATAAGGAAAAGGATGTGCCAAGAGAAAGAAGAAGAGAAGGGTGCCGCCAAGCCTTGCATCACTTGCGCCAATGGAAGGTGGAGGAAAGTGCTTGCAACCTTAATGGAAGAAGATTTCCTATCTTGCGCCCCTCCTTGTTCTCCACGCCTGCAAGAGAATTGTGTGTATGTGGAGAGGTGGGCTAGGGTCTCTTTTATAGGAGTTATAGGCTGTTTGAGTAAAGGAGAAGGATTAGGAGATTAGAGCATGATTTTAGGAATTTAATTAATTAAGTCCTAATCCAATTAGGTCTCTAATTAATTTAAATAATCTACCCCTGTTTTATCTCCACTAAAATTTCAAATGATTAATTCAAATTTGAATTTAATTAATCACATGAAATACAACAATTAAGGCATAGACGCCAATCCTAGTCTAACTAGGATTCAATATGCACCTACCTCTTTGTTCCTTCCCCTTAAGCCCATTTAACTCTTCATGACAACTTATCAAAAATCTCCATTGGGTAATGGGCCTAGCCCAAACTTCATTATGCATGTTAACCAAGTCATTAGATCTAATCCAATTTAACCCAAGGTCAAATGAGGCTAACCATGGTTAGTTTTAGTCAATATGCCAAAAATAAAGTTTATCTCCAATAAGTTTCTTCCATCTCATCAGGCCCATTAATGCTGATGAAATCTTCCAAATAGATCCGAGTTATGAAATAACTTAATCCTAAGGCTATATAATCAATATGAAAACTCGAGCATCAAGGTGTGCAACCCTATAGGTTCCTCTGACGTTGGCAGTGATGAACTTAGGTCATCACAAGCAGTGAGTGACACCTAGCAGTGCATCGCTGCTACCCAAGTCTTCGGAATGGATATCGACATCGACATCCCCATCATCGCAACAAGGTACTAATGCATTACAGTCCTTTTACCAAACTGATATCCGATTGGACAACTGTGTTACCACTTGCTTTGACCCAATCTCATGGTCATGACTAAATTAGGTTCTCACCTGGGTATGACCATACACTTTCAGTCATAGAACCATAGGGGGGCCCATGGATATCAAGCTTCCCTTAGGAAGGGGCAAATCCTATATCTGTCCATTGATCTTCTCATATGGGTCTTGACATACTCAATGACAACCGTTATGACCTCCCAACTACAGTAAAGTGTTAGGTTATATCAAAGTATGTCCCTAACCATATGGAAGAGTCAATGACCTTAAGTCAAAGGATCAATGCATCTCTTGTCACTTGTGAGGTTAACTCATGACACCAAGTTAGAGCCTCACAGCGGGTCGATCTAATATCTTCCACTAATATACTCATATGTCTGCGTTAGCACCTTGTGCCTAACCAACCCATATACCAGTCTCACATGTACCAGATCTATCCCTATATCAACTTAGGTACTTGACTCGGGATAGAGTTTGAGCACAGACATAATCTGTCTCCAAAGATATTATTATGTAAATGCACAATCACATATTTAAACAAAACATAATAATGATAATGCCAGAATGATATATATAAAATATCAACATCAAATAGTACATAGAATATACCAACATCTGGTCCTAAGGGCATATACACCAATAATCTCCCACTTGCACTTAGACCTAGTTGTTGAGAAATCTCAACCCCATATCTCTGGCATGACCATCATGCTTCTGCTGGGCCAAAGCCTTGGTCAGTGGGTCTGCTAGATTGTTGCCGGTGTCAACTTTGCTAATCTTAACATCACCTCTGTCTATGATCTCTTTGATTAGGTGAAATCTTCTTAGTATGTATTTGGACTTTTGATGAGGCCGTGGTTCCTTTGCCTGTGCAATCACTCCATTGTTGTCACAATAGAGCTCAATCGGATCCACAGCGATTGGAACCACCTGAAGCTCAGAAATAAACTTCTTGATCCAAACGGCATAGTGCATCCATTTAGCTTCGGTTATAAAATTAGCAACATACTTAGTGGATTGCTTGAACCTTTTCTAGCATATAGCGCCTCCATTTAGCTTGAATACATAGCCTGTTTGTGATCTGAAGTTATCAGGATCTGACTAGAACGATGCATCAGTGTAGCCCTGAACACTGAGCTCTTCCTGTCCTCCATAGACCAAGAACAAATCCATAGTTCTTCTCAGATACTTAAGGATATTCTTTACAGCCACCCAGTGCTACAGACCTGGATTGGATTGGTATCGACTAGTTATGCTTACAGCATAAGCCACATCTGGTCTAGTATACAACATTGCATATATGATCGATCTTACTACCGAAGCATAGGGTACACAATCCATGTTATCCCTCTCAGCCTATGTAGTGGGACACTGGCTTTTTAAGAGAATGATGCCACGTCTCACTAGAAGGTATCCCTTCTTGGATTGCTCTAAGTTAATGTAACATCCCGTTATCTTAACCCCAAACAAACAACATAATTCATAAAAGAAACAGGATGTGTCATACAAGATCGATTCATATGCTAGGTAAAACCAAGCCCAGGAAACCCGATTTGAAAATTTCGAAAATACATACATACGAATCTCCACAAAACACAATTTCATAAAGGTACCTGCCACCACGCATTCCTTGCACTAGACATATGCAAGGCAACAGTTATATCAAATCCGTATCAAAACCATAAAATCCATAAAGGTACCTGCCACCAGGCAATACTTGCACTAGACATATGCAAGTTACAGATATATCAAAACCGATTACAAAGAATACACCACAAACCGAAATTCAAAACAAAATCACAAAATCGATTTTATAAACTCATACCAAACACCGAAACCAGGCCAAAGCCCGCGGTGACACAAAAATCAAAATCATTTAACTGCCACAATCCGGCAACACAAATTCATATAGTTTAGCCATAGTCGGCAGCACATGTTCACATAATTCAGATATTAAGGCCACAACCGGCATCATAAGTTCATTAAGCATAAATCACGATATCCATATAATGCTAACTGCGCCCTTGCTCTACACCTGAAAATAATGAGGGGTGAGCTACACAGCCCAGTGAGTGGATAGTCTAAATCGACCATCCATAACATACACTCAAAAATATAGACAGATTAATTTAAAAATCTTTAACAGGAACATTATGTCAACATATAACAACATAAAGAAAACAGAAGTCATATAAACAGTCAGATGTACACACCCACATATAACAAACTCAGGTTCTAGAGTTATACTCTAAACCAACTAAACACACCAACACTTAATTAACCTAGTTGTCCAGCATATTCAGTAGTGACCATTATGGTCTAACCCGGCTTTGGCCTAAGCACTGGGAGACTGCAAAATTTCATGCAACATATTAACATGGATAGTGAGTAGAATCAAGAGGTGGCCCCCGCCAGGTCACGACGTGGCACTTTGCTCTAAAACACCCCATAACACATCGATGGATTGTGTGTAGATTCAAGAGGTGGCCCCCGCCAGGTCACGACGTGGCACTTTGCTCTACGACACCCCATATCACAAAAAGAGAGTGATGACATCAAGAGGTGGCCCCTGTCCGACCAAGACATGGCACTTTGCGTCAAAACCCGATCTCCCAAAAGGTTCCTACTGGACAACAGACACATCTTATATCTTATTTCACAACGGTGGACTTCTAAGTGTCAACTAGACTCTAGGATAGTCATCACAATAATCATATCGGGCAGGCTGAACATCAACCCCCATCACAATAATCATAACAGGTAGGCTGAACATCAACCCCCTCACATATCACAATACAGGGCTGAAATCTCAAACCCTTAACATATTACACATACTATCCCCTTGAGTACACAGTCACGCTTAGCCTTAGTCCTAACCATCACATAACACATAATAACCGAAAATCACATAACCACCTACTCTTCAAAAACCACATAATTACATAATTCTCAAAAATCACATGATCACATAATACTCAAAAATTCATATAGCCACAAAATATTCAAAATCACATAATGTAGTGTAGTCCTTAGGTTTCATGCTGATAGTTCAGTGTAGCCTTGCTAAGTTATCACCCAATTTCTCAAACAAAGTTACATAGCCATAAATATATAACCATAAAACATGCTACACTCATAAAGAAACATAAAATTAAAACAAGCATCCATAAAATCAACATAAAATGTAAAACATGTATTCTTATAAACTACATTACAAATTACCACATGTAAACATGTTAACTACAAATATCAAGAATTCGGTTTTCATAAACAATTATTAAAATTTCGGTTTTCATGCATATGATCAATATTTCGGTTTTTAGGTTTTCATGGTAAATACCCTAAATTCGGTTTTCATGAAGAACAAGGAATATCTTAAATTCGGTTTTCAAGATAAATATACCTTTACAACTTTCGGTTTATAACAAGATGAAGTCTTGAGTTTTCGGTTTTAGCATGGTAAAAATTCCAACAAGCAAATGTATCATCTAACACATCATCTAACACTAACAAATAGATAGAAATCGAATAGACACTCCACTCACCTCTTAACCGTGAACACTAAGGTGAAAAACTCTCCAAAAATTTCGTCTAAGGCTTGAAGTTCCACCAAGAATCGCCGCCAATGGAAGGAAACACCTCCAACACCAAAGACTCCGACCAAGAGAGAAGGAAGATGAAGAAGAAGATCGCCCAAGGCTTCAAGAATCGCCAACTCTTCAAGCCGTCGCCCAAAGTTTTCCTCCAAGCCAAACAAAACGCCAAAATCTCTACCCTAGCCGAAAATTACTACTTAAACTTTGGGTTTTTAAATTTTAAACCCATTAACCAATTAATTCAAATAGGGTTTAATCCATTTAACTAATAATTTAAATTTTAAAACCCAATTCGTGCAAACCCAATAACCCATGATTAACTAATTAATTTAACCATTAACTAACCATTCACTTAATGAAAATCCAATAAGGATTTAATTGACATCCAATAAGGATTAACGTCCAATAACTCCAATTAATTAACAATTAAATAACTTAAATTAACAAGCAGTAAACTCTAATTAATTAACTGAAAATTGGTATCCAATAAGCTAGTTAATTAATTAACATTAACATCCAAAAATCTCTAATTTAATTAACTATAATTCAACAACCAAAATCTCTAATTAATTTATCATAAATTAACAATCAATACACAGGAATAATAACACAGTCAATAATTTTATTTAAATCAAAAATAATGCTTACCAGGACTTAAGATCCTTGGATCTTACAGTTAAACCTCTCCAAGACCTTATCAATATATATACTTTGACAAAGGGCCAAAAGCTTCTTGGATCTATCTCTGTAGATCCTCATGCCTAGAATATAGGTGGCCTCCCCTAAGTCCTTCATCTCAAAACACTTCCCCAACCATGTCTTTACAGACTAAAGACTAGGGATGTCATTTCCGATGAGTAGTATGTCATCGACATACAAGACCAGAAAAGTCACCTAGATCCCACTGAATTTTCTATATACACAGGCATCATCTTCACTTTTGATAAAGACATAATCTCTCACAGCTTCATCAAACCGAAGATTCTAACTTTGAGATGCTTGCTTTAATCCATAAATGGATCTTTTTAGCCTTCAGACTTTGTTGGCCTCTACAGGATGGATGAAGCCATCAAGCTGTGTTATATACACATCCTCTATCAGCTTTCCGTTAAGGAATGCTGTCTTAACATCCATCTACCATATCTCATAATCATGATAAGCAGCTATAGCAAGCAAGATTCGAATGGATTTAATCATGGCTACTGGCAAGAAGGTTTCATCATAGTCTACCCCGTGGATTTATTTGAATCCTTTAGCCATAAGTCTACCTTTATAGGTAACTATATTGTCATCCACGTATGTCTTCCTTTTGAAGACCCATTTACACCATATGGATTTTACCCCATCAGGCAGCTCAACCAAGTCCCAGACTTGGTTAGCCGACATGGAATCCATATCGGAACTTATAGCCTCAGGCTATTTCTCGGAGTCCGGTCCAATGACCACCTCATCATAGGTTCGGGGTTCATCCTCTATGATAAAGATCCCATCGTGTTGAGTCGGCAACGACCTATACCTCTTAGGTACACGACGAATCCTCCTAGACCTTTATGGGGCCTGTGTCTGAGCCTCTGGTACATCAACCGGCGCAGGTGGCTCAGGTTCCATCCCTATATCTTGTGGTTGTACTTGGACCTCGTCCAAGTCAAACTTCCTCCCACTATGATAAAGATCCAGACTTGGTTAGCCGACATGGAATCCATATCGGATCTTATAGCCTCAGGCCATTTCTCGGAGTCCGGTCCAATGACCACCTTATCATAGGTTCGGGGTTCATCCTCTATGATAAAGATCCCGTCGTGTTGAGTCGGCAACGACCTATACCTCTTAGGTACACGACGAATCCTCCTAGACCTTTGTGGGGCCTGTGTCTGAGCCTCTGGTACATCAACCGGCATAGGTGGCTCAGGTTCCATCCCTATATCTTGTGGTTGTACTTGGACCTCGTCCAAGTCAAACTTCCTCCCACTAACTTTTTTCATGAGAAATTCTTTCTCTAGAAAGACAGCACTCAGAGCAACAAAGACTTTGTTCTCGGTGGGAACGTAGAAGTAGTATCCTTTAGTTTCCTGAGGATACCCCACAAACACGCATTTATCAGATCTGGGTTCTAGCTTGCTAAAATTCTGACATTTAACATAGGCCTCACATCCCTAGATTTTGACAAAAATACAGATTCAGGCGTCTTCCACTCCATACCTCATATGGAATTTTGGAGACACTCTTATATGGAACATTATTCAGTATGAGAGAAGTTGTTTCAAGTGCATGTCCCCAGAATGAGGGTGGTAGAGCTGCATGACTCATCATAGATCGAACCATGTCCAACAAAGTTTGATTCCTCCTCTTAGAAACACCATTCCATTGGGTTGTTCTAGGAGGGGTGAGTTGGGATAGGATTTCACACTCTCTAAGATAGTCAAAGAACTCACCACTTAGGTACTCTCCACCTCGATCTGATCGAAGAGTTTTAATAGATTTACCAAGCTGATTCTCTACTTCATGTCTGAACTCCTTAAATTTCTCAAAGGATTTTGATTTATGTCTCATCAAATAGACATAACCATATCTACTGAAGTCATCAATAAATGTGATGAAATAGTTATACCCTCCTCTAACTTGTTTACTGAATGGCCCACACACATCACTATGTATGAGATCCAATAAACCTCCTGCCCTCTCACCTATCTTGGTAAAAGATGCTTTTTTCATTTGTCCTAACATACAAGGTTCACATGTATCAAACTCCTCCAAGGAGGTTGAATCTAACAATCCATTTTTATGGAGTTGTTGAATGCGATTTTTATTTATATGAGCTAATCTACAATGCCAAAGGTATGCACCAACTGAACCACTCAGTTTGATCCTTTTGTTATTTATGTTACATATAGAGTTATCCATGTCCAAGACATATAATCCATTGCATAAAGTACCCTTCCCATAAAACATATTTGCAAACGAAAAAGAACAAGAGTTCTCCTTTATTTCAAACTTAAAACCTTTCCTTGCAAAACAAGGAATGGATACAATGTTTTTGGTAAGAGAAGGTTGATGACACCAAAATATATAGTATAGTTTGTATCATTTTATATATCTTTTCATGCTAAATTGAAGATCTTTTGCTTATTTTTATGCTAAATTTATCAAATATTGCAAAAATCTACTTCTGTTTTAGTTTTTCATGATTTTCAGGTAAAAAGGCACTATTTTTAGGCATTTTCAAGTAAAATCGAAGACATAGAAGAGTTACTATCATCAAGAGGAGATCACCTGACAAATTTCACGCAAGTCAGAGCAACACACCAAAAATACGGTAGTGCCGTATTCTATATTATGGTACCGTATTTCCGTATGGTACTATAATATCAGAGCACTGCCGTAAATTGGTGGAATTTCCGACCAGAAGGTTTAATGAAAAATACGGCACTGCCATAAAACTTAATACTGCCGTATTTTGACGCGCATTCAGAACAGAGATAATTCTTAATTTTACGGCACTACCGTGAACTTTGACACAGGCTGTATTTTCTAGACGATTTCGACCAGAGAGTTCAACCAATTTTACGGTAGTGCCGTGAACCATTATATGGTGCCGTATTTGCCAGACAATTCAGATCAGAGAACGCGAGCGATTTTACGGCACTGCCGTGAAATATTACACTGCCGTATTTTCATGTTTGAACGCGACTCCACAGTCAATTTTGAAGCCCAATTTTTGTGGAGAAGATTGCAGACGATCTAGACCTTTAAATTTGATGCCATAAGAAGAAGAAAGAGAGCTTTCGATGGGAGGATCACGAAGACACCAAAAGCCCCAATTTTCATCAACTGTATAGAGAGAAATCGAGTTACACGCCGCCGCGACCAATCCAGAGCATCTCCGGCCGTGAAATTCATACTGAAGCTTCGCCTAGAGGAGGAGACAACGTACCAGAAGTTTCAGAACGAAAGGAGATCAATTGGAGGAGAAATCGAGGAAAAAGGAGGCGCCGACACTATTTACAGCACCCCCTCTGCAAAATATGGCTGCAATTTATATTACAGCCGTGGTGTATTTTCCTAAAACTTCTTTTCCTTTGATTTTTTAATCTTCTAAAACAATGGAATATTGTATTTTCTCCACCATGCTAGCTCAAACACTCTTTGGGACATAGGGGAGTAATTCCCTTTGATTTTCTTAATGACTAGATACTTTTTGCTTTCATCATGATTATTCTACTTTGATAATTTTACCTATGCGATTATTGATCTAAGATTCTCCTTAGTTTACTTTTTGTCATCATAATTTAGAGTTTTCGCAATAAGGACCGAAAGGTGACTTGCTTGAGAACTTGGAACCCTAAAATTGATTAATAGGAACTCACCGTAAGAAATTAGGTTAAGTTCTTATTTCTTTATTTTAGTAAATAGAATTGCCATGATGATAATTATGAACCTAGGATTAAGTTATTGTGTCAAACGTGGATATCTTGCACGAAAGTGAGGATCAGAACGTTGGAGAACCATAGGTAGAACTTGTGTTGAGACTCGGATGCACGAAAGTGATCCTTGAGTTTCCACTCGAGGCGATCAACTTAGAACTCGGATGCACGAAAGTGATCCTTGAGTTCTTTGTTTGATGATTTACTTATCATTAGCTTGGGAGTTAATCTTGCGCGAAAGCGATGATTGGTCTCTGCATGGTTATCTGCACGAAAGTGAGTTAATCTCTTTACAAAGTAAATTAGGCCTTTATCATAATAGAATTTGATTGATGAATATCCTTATATATCTAGTCATGAAAATTAAAGTGAATAAAACACTAGTCCCAGTTTCTCTCTGATAGTATTTTCCCGTGTGTTTTCGATCTTTACTTTTCTTTTATTCGATTGCCTAGATAGGAAGAAATCAATTATTTGGTACTTGACAACATAGGTCTCTGTGGGTTCGATATCTTTCTTTATTACTTCGAGTATCCATGCACTTGCGGAGATAACAACAAGTGTGGTAACTCAACAAGTTTTTGGAGCCGTATCAGGGGGGGACAAGTCCCTGTACGCCATACAATAAGTTTTGGCTGCGACTTCAGAAATAAGTTTTGTTTACCTACTTGTTGGGATACAACAAGTTTTTGGCGCCGTTGCTGGGGACCTTAGTTTTGTCGATATTGAAGATGTTCAGAGTATTGCTAGACTAGGTTTTATTTACTGTTTTCTTTTGTTTGATGTTTTTACTAGGCTTTTATTCTCTGTTTTATTTTCTATTTTTCTTGAAATCACTTGATCTATTTACTTTGTATGCGCAGGAGTCTTAGGTCAGGACCTCTTGTTCTATTGGATCCTGAAATTAACAAAACCCTTAGAGTGCGTAGGAAGTTGAGACTTGAAGAGGATTTACAAGAGACACATCAAGAGGAAGTTGTAGCCATGGCGAATAATCAGAAATCACTTAGAGACTATGCAGCCCCTAATCCACAAGAAATATACTCAAGCATTGCTAGAGCAGTGATGCACAAAATCCGCAAGCGCACGACTTACCGATGTAGTACTTAAGATATCGTTCCCTTAGGGATGAGTTGTCAAGTATCAAATCTTCTAATCTTCGATAGCTAAGCAATTAAAAATCTCGGTTGGTGATACAAACTAAGCTAAAAGTGCAATAAAATAAAGGTCCTACAAATATGAGAGAAATCAAAAAATCGGGGTTCACCACGTTAATCAACCTACAAGCGAAATGAAAAGTATTACTTAGAAAATCTTTCGAAAACCAAGGACATGTCCCCTTGAGCCGTACCCCTCTCGGGTGCACAACTCAGCAACTTAGTTAGTCTCCTACTCTCGCGGTGGACAACTACACGATCTACTTGGTTAATCTCTTACTCTCGCAGTGGACTAAGCGTAAGTAGATTGTGTTGAAATAGGACACAAAGATTCCCCAAGTGGTCTCTAAAACTCTCGTTGATATCAAGTCTTCAAGTAATAGAGCACACAGGAATGATCTAGGCAGATCCGTTGATTGTGATTCACCTCTCAGTTGTTACCACAATCAACTAAAGTGAAAACCGATCTGGCCAAGAAACGATAAACACGAATGAAACAAACCAAGATCAAATAGCCTTGAAAGATACATCCAAAAGCAATTCTTAACATTAAGACTTGTAAATCAAAAAGACAGGCTACACCCAAATCCCGATCGAGGTTTTTACGCTAATACATATATGGTTACGACAAGTACAAGCCTTTCGATCAGCACGTAAAGAAAACTGAACAAAGTAAAGATGAGAACAGAATTGAAACAAACTCCTTTCTCTCCTCCTTTGTTGTCGCCTTCTTCTTCTTGAAATGACTCGTGTTCTTCGTCGCCACCGAACTCTGAGCTCTCGAGCGTAGTCCTCCTCTCTTCCCCTAGAGCCCCGACTGGGCACTCCCTGGGCCTCTGGGCGCCTTCCGGGCACTCCCGGGCTCTCTTCCTTGGGTCCTTTTATAGATATCAGGTGCCTCTTCGTATTCCGAATTAAATTTGGAATTAAATCCTGGAATTAAACTCTGGATTAAATCCCCATTATGGCTCTTGATGGCGTGTCTCTTCGTATTCTGCATTAAATCCTCATCCATTAATTTCATGACTCTTCAAATTCTCAACTTAATTCTCATCTATTAATGGATGTCTCTTCGAATTCTACATTAATTCTCATCCATTAATGAATGTCTCTTCACGGCTAATAAATGATGTAAATAAATTATGCATTTATGACTGTAATGGGAAAGTATTAACTGTAATGGGAAAGCATTAATTCTCATCCATTAATGCTCATTTAATCCACGACGGCCGGTAATAAATTCTGGCAGCTACGGATAAACTCTTGCGCCAGATGCGAGATTTCCGTCGAGAGGCAAACCACAGCCATGCCCGTAATTTTCTTGTCGAGGGCGTCTTTATCCGAAAAGTTATCGTCGAAGAATTTACGATCGCATCTGCCTATACTCGTATAGAAACGGGTCCTTCGTATAGCCTGTCAGAGAATTACGGTCGTGATGTAGATTATGGCCTCAGCCGTAATTCTTGAAGTTACTTCCGTTTGCAACCAAACTTCTTGTCGAGATTCCTAATTCACTTAGATATGTAAATGTATGTCCATGTAGCTCCAAAAGTGAGTGAATTGACCTGTATTTAAGCAAACACGACAAGTAGTGAAGCTTCTGAAGAAAGTTAATGAAATAAGCTGGAAAGAGATCGAAAAGCATGAAAATAGGTCTCGTTTCACAGGTAACATTAGTCAAAAAGACTACTTAAATATGAGACATCAACCAGCAATAGAGGCTAACAACTTTGAGATTAAGCCTGCTTTTCTTTCTATGATACAATAGAATCAGTTTGGAGGATCTCCTATGGAAGATCCAAACCAACACCTCACTTTATTTTTAGAACTTTGCGATACTATTAAGATTAATGGAGTTTCTATTGATGCACTGAGATTGAGATTATTTTCTTTTTCTCTTAGGAGCCGAGCAAAATCATGGCTTCAAGCACAACCAACCGGGACCTTCACAACTTGGGATCAACTATCAAATTCTTTTCTGATGAAGTACTTTACACCAAGCAAGACCATCCAGTTGAGGAATCAAATCACAAGCTTTCAACAAAAGGATGGAGAATCATACAGTGAGGCATGGGAGAGATTCAACGATCTACAACAGAAGTGTCCTCACCATGGCCTTGAAAACTGGGTCTTAATTCATACTTTCTATAACGGTTTGCTTAATACTACCAGACTAATTGTGGATGCTGCTGCAGGAGGAGCTCTGATAAGCAAAACCATTGATGATGCTTTCAAGTTGCTGGAGGAGATGGCTCTCAATCATAATCAGTGGACTTCTGAGAGAGGAGTACATTACAGACCTTCTCAAGGTAAGGCTGAGAATGATGGATGGTGCATCTTAGCAGAGAATGTAGATTCCTTATGCAACAGGTTCGATTCTTTTAAGATGCAAACTGCTTCTATTTTTTCTATAGTTTGTGATATTTGTGGTAATGATGGACATAATGTTGGAAATTGTAGAGTCATTGTAGATCAGGGTAATGAACATGTGAACGCTTTAGGGAACTATAATCCAAGTAGAACTAATGATCCCTATTCTAATACTTACAACCCTGGTTGGAGGAACCATCCTAACTTGTCTTGGAGAAATAACAATCATATTAATGGGCAGAATGAGAATAGAGGGTATAGTCAGAGATAGAGGTGGCCATGGGCCGTGCTCGGGCCGGCCCGGGCCCGGTTCCTGGCGGGCCGTGCACGACCCGTTTCTAGTCGTGCCGTGGCGAAAAAATCACTGGGCCCGGCATGGCACACGGCACGATTAGCCGTGCCGGCCCAGGCACGGCTCCAATGTTTACTGGGCATGGATTCGGCCCGCGTGCCGGATTTGGCACGCGGGCCGACCGTGCCTGACCCAGCCCGAATGTGACAAACGGGCCGACTTTGGCCCGCTTCATTAAAATAAATTTAAAAAATAAATAAATTATTAATTAATTAAATTATACAAAATAAGAAAAAAATAAGAAAATGAGAAATTGAGAATTATGTATTGTGCACAAATTTTGTTAAAAATATTAAATTATTATTTAATTAATTATTTTATTTTATTTTAAAAATATACTATTTTAATTTTAATATTTATTAAATTAATATTTATTTATTTATAAACAACACAAGCCGTGCCGTTAAAACCAACTCGATTAAATTTCATATTCATAAATTATACATTTAAGCTTAAATCAAGTGCCGACATAATGGGCATAAACAATTGATCCGTAGCCAGCGACCCAAGCAACTACTATGGAAGATGTGCGAGCATTGTGTTAAACATACTTGCTCACCATGCTCCATCTTCTCTATGCATATTGCGCACTCCATGTTTTTAGCTCTACCTCCTTCTTCAACAAGAAAAAACTCAAGTGACTCTTGTGCATGATTTGTTTCGATATATTGCTCTGGCTCATCATTGATATTATCACTGTCCTCCTCACTATCACTTATTTCAAAGTCCTCAACCTCTATCTCAATCTCAACCCCAGAAGAGGAGGGAGAAGCAAAAAATTCTTGTCTTGCATGTTCAGATAAGTGGATAAAGTGTTCTTCAAACCTGAATACATCAATTCATATGATTTGACTAACACGTTCGATAATACTTAAAATAGTGATTCTCCATTGATCAGCATTAAAGAAATTTAAGGTAGATGTAAGGAAGATTTCACGATGAGAATTTGGCAGAATGATAATTATCTTCACTCTTCTATTATCTGCCATTTTTCTCTATGCCCCGTGCTCACCACGTGATAATTATATTATAAAAGTAAATTAATTAAATACTTACTTGATTTTCTCCACGTCTAGTCACGTGGTGAGCACGAGGCATAGAGAAAAATGGCTAGTCTAGACCGAGAGAGCATTGAATTCTTGATGGCTAGAAAGAGGCTTAAGTTTGAGTTCAATTAAGAAACTAATTGAAACTCAAGACTTAGAAAAGAGATTAAGAGAGAATGAGAAATTATTCCAAAGCTAGTTGGAAACTTGTGTGAAGAAATGAGAGGGTGGGGGGGGGGGGGTCAATTTATAGGGATGAATTAGGTGTATATTTACATATTTATCCCCTATTGTTAATTATTAAAAGGGGCTAAAATGGTAATTTTATACTATAAAAACGCATGTCCGTGCCGTGCCTGGCCCGACTCACGTGCCGTGATACCTCGGCCCAGCCCGACCCGAGTCGGGCCACGGGCCGTGCCCTGCCCTGCCCAAGCCATGCCTGGCCGTGCGGGCCGTGGGCCGACCTGGCCCATTGGCCACCTCTAGTCAGAGACAACCAAATCAAAGTCAACCCCAAAAATCTAGCTTAGAAGATATGTTTGAGAAATTCATGGGAGCCCAGATGAAGCAAAATGAGGAAGTTTCAGAGAGTCTTAAGCAGATCAACTCTAGGTTGGATGGTGTTATTGCTCACAATAAAATGTTAGAGACTCAGATAGCACAACAAGCTAGTGGACCTTACAGACCCCCAGGAAAATTGCTCGCTAAACCTGAAGTAAACCCTAGGGAGCACTGTAATGCTATCATGACTAGAAGTGGGAAACAACTAGAGGAACCTAAAGGGAAGGTTGAATACAAAGGAAAAGAGTCTATTGTTTATCATGATGATGAGTTTGAATTGGAAAAATCTTCTAAACATGAACAAACCTTACCTAGTTTAACACCTCAAGAGGGTGATGAAGCAAAAAGGGATGTGTCATGTGAGGAAGATAATTCTAAATCTAATTTACCTCCTCCTTATAGACCACCAGTACCTATTCCACAAAGGTTAGTTCAAAATAAACTAGACAAACAATTTGGCAAATTTCTTGAAGTTTTGAAGAAGCTTTATATTAATATTCCATTTACTGAAGCTATTTTTCAAATGCCTTCTTATGCTAAGTTTTTGAAAGAAATATTGTCTAGTAAGAGGAAATTAGATGATTATGGTACTTGCACTGTAACTTTTACTGAACATTGTAGTGCCATCATACAAAACAAATTACCACCAAAACTGAAGGATCCAAGTAGTTTTTCTATACCTTGTTCAATTGGCACTATGGCTTTTGACCGAGCTTTATGTGATTTGGGTGCAAGTGTGAGTTTAATGCCTCTATCTATTTACAGGAAACTAAACATTGGAGAGCTTAAACCTACATCTATATCTTTACAGCTCGTGGATTCATCGGTAAAGTATCTTGAAGGTATATTAGAGAATGTTCCAACAAAAATAGGTGAATTTTTCTTACCTGCAGATTTTGTAGTTTTAGACATGGAAGAAAATCATAAAAATCCTATAATTCTTAGTAGACCACTCTTAGCCACTGTAGGAGCACATATTGATGTTAAAGAGGGAAAAATTACTTTTAAAATTTGTGAAAACATTGTTGAGTTTGACCTTAATGATTCTTTGAATAAACTTTCATACTCTGGATCATGTTGTAGTATTGATATAATTGATGATGTTGTTTATGATGTTCAGAATTTATTTGATGAATCCTCAAATGTTGAAACTGACAATTCTTATGAGGATGTTGATAAAGTATTACAGGAAAAGGAAAACAAAATTTCTGGAACAAAGAGAAAAAGAAGAAGAAAATCTAGATTGTTTGACAAAGGAAAGAAGATTTGGAGCAAAATTAGAGATTGTTTCAAGGCTGAGCCTTATGTGGTTCAATGTGATGCCCAACCTAAAGAAAGATCAAAAGGGCAATTGAGGAATTCACGATCAAATCCGAGTGCAAAAGGGTCAAGCTAATGTCCTTTAAATTAGCGCTTCTTGGGAGGCAACCCAAGCTTTCTAACCTCTATTTGTTTTCTTTTGCCTCAATTTCTGCTTAGGACTAATTTTTTCTTTTATTTTTGTAGGTAAAACGAGATTTGGTGCAAAATACGGCACCGCCGTAAAGTATATTACGGTACCATATTTCCAATCCACTTTCGACCAGAGAGTTGTGATGAAATTACGGCACTGCCATAAAACTTTACATGGCACCGTATTGTGTAGCCAAAATCAACCCGAGAGTTTCTTCGTTTTTACTACACCATCGTAAATTATTTCACGGGCCGTATTTTCACGAGATTTTTTTGATGAAATTTCTAAACTTATCCCGATTTTACGGTAGTACCGCAATTTATTTTACGGGCGTATAATTTTGCTTACATGAAAAAGAAAAAAAAATCGCTAATTGATTTTTACGGCGGTACCGTAAACTGTTTCACGGTACCGTAATTCTGAGTCATTTTTGAACAGAGGATTGCCGAGATTTTACGGCGGTACTATAAACTATTTCACGGTACCGTATTTTTGAACTAGTTTTAACCCGAGAGCTTCCGTGATTTTATGGCACTGCCATCGAACTTTACATGGCCTAATTTTGAATTCTGGCACGCGAGTCCTGTGCCATTTTTAGGGTTTTCACGGGCTGTTTTTAGGGTTTTTCCACTCGTTCTCTCTCATTCTCGCGCCGTTCTCACGTCTCCGATCTTCTCCGACCATCAGTGGATGCCGGCGACTCTTCTCATCTAGTCATTGCCGTCGATTGGGTACTCTTTTGCCCGATTTTACCGTTTTAGCGAGTTTACATGCAAGTTTCGCCCCTTTCACTTGTTCTTCCTCGTTTCTTAACCGTTTGAAGAGATTTTTGTTTGTAAATACTTCTTAGAGGATAGGTAACAATTTCTAGTTCAACTCTGGAGTTTTTTAACCGATTTAGAGAGTGTATTGAGCGAGATTGAGCTTATACGCATGTTTTGCATTATATTTTCCACCCAGTTTTCCTCTGTTTTGATTTTAAAATGAATTTTCAGGAGTGATAGCTATGATTGAACTGGTGTTATCTATGAACCTTGCTTAGAATGAAAAATCATGTCATTATATTGCTATATCTGCATTAAACATGTAGTTTGCAGCTTGATAGTTTGAAATGGCACCAAGAACAAAGGCCATCTATCCAAGGAGGAAGGGGAAAGCCCCAGCTGAACCTTCTCAACCTGAAAATCCACATGAGATAATTTTTAGAAATGAGATGCAGGAGACTAGATATAATCAGATTTTGGAGAGGAAGGTGATCAACACAAAATATGCTGACAAAAGGACTTTGGAATCCTTAGGACTATATGAGGATGTGTTGTGGATGTTTGGTAGGATAAAAGCCAAGAGATTTTTTCAGATGAATCCACCCACATATTTACCATTGGTTTTGGAATTTCTGAGTAGTTTGATCATTGACTTGAAAGAATACTCAAATGGCCCTATTGAAGGGGAGATCACATTTAGACTAGCCAATGAAGAAAGGAAATTGACACTGTAGGAGATTAGAGATATTTTTGAGTTGAGCACAGGGGGATACACTCAGATACCCCTAGGATTTATGGAGGGAATTTTCTAGAATCAAATCACTGATGAAAGTCACTTTTATTCTGTTTCTGCTAGAGCTTCAAAGATCATGAACCCATGTATCAAGTATGCACATAAAGTGCTAGCACACACCGTGTTTGGTAGTAGAGATAGTGACGGTATGGCCCGTCAACATGAGCTTTATTTTCTTTGGGGTATGCTTAATGGTTTTGCTATAGATATTGCTTACTTTATGATGAAGCACATGGACAAGGTTGCTAAGGCAAAGAGAGGAAATATTGTGATAGGAGGATTGATAACTCCTATAGCCCAATATTTAGGAGTTGAGCCCTATGGAGTAAAATTGGCAAAGGGGAATGCAAGGCTTGATATTGAGTCTTGCATGGCTATGAAAATGATTGTTAGAGAGGGGGATGCTTTTTGTTTGGTCCTTGGACCAAATGTCCCTACTCTACCTTTACCCCATCCTGAAAAGACAACAGTTAGAGATAGAGCAAATTGGAAGTTATCTCCAAGTGCCGCCGAAGCAGCTTTCACACTGCCACTTAGCATTGTTCCACCGCCACCCACATGAGGTGGAAGAGGTGACCCCTTTGGCATGGAGTCACCCCATCATGATTCTTCACACCCTGTTGGTGATTCTTCACACACACCTAGAGGAGGGTTTGCTAGCCACATGATCCAGGATTTCAGGCACTATCAGCACAAATGTACAATCAAGAGCGCCGCATAGACAGAGTGATTGACTCCTTGGGGAGGGTGACCGAGTCTATTGGACACCTCCACCAGGATGTGGAGAGACTGTGCGACCACATAGAAGACATGGGAAACTTCCTCTACGATTGATCGGATATGAAGACCAGAGGTATTATGATTACTACGATGATCAAGCTGCGAGGGACACTAAGGCGAGACGACCTGATGATGAGGAGTAGATGTTTTGTGAGTATCTTCTTCCCTTACTTCTTTACTATACTTTATTTTATATATCTTATTGATGTTTCAAGTGATGAAGGGAAGGATGATGCTTCTACACCTCTATGACCACCGACACTGCTATTTTGTTTCACATGCTTATATTTCTTTTCAATGTGGTTGTATGATGATTATGATGATACTGATTTCTACTATGTTGATGGGGTTGTATTATGATATTTCGATGTTATGATGATTTATCTTTGATATGGTTGTAGTATACATGATTATATATTTTTATATTTTTTGATGATATGATATTGTGATATTTGATGATGATGATGAGTATACTCCTGATTTATATTGTTGATGACTTGATTGATTGATGATGAATAAATTCAAATTCGTGACGGAGACAAATCCTATCATGTTAGATTTATTTCTTCAATGCATATCTATTTTTGAAATTTGACATTGGTTGATGTATGAAATTTTGCGTAGATGTATTATTTGAGGGATAAAATCTAAAAGTGAAACTATTCTTTTGAATAAAATGAGTATATGAGTATGATTTGAGAATTGAGATCAATTGATCAACCTAGTATATGTTTAGTCTATTTTTGCTATTTGTTGGGAAATAAGAATCCAAGATCCATAAGAATAGTGAGAGACTCCCCTACTTGGCACTATGTAAAATTGATAATGGTACCTAAGACATGGGTTGAAGTCTATACCTAAAAGATAATGAGAGAGAAAAAGAATAAGACTCCTCTACTTGGCACTATGCAAAATTGATAGAGACCTTATTGTTAAGTACCAAATAGTTGTATTCTTACAAGCTAAGCAATCGATTATAATGTAAATAAACGATAGGAAGAGTGTAGAGATAATCAGAGAGAAACTAGGACTAGGGATTCATCCACCTTAATTTCTATGACTAGATATAAATAAAAAAATGTCAGTCTAATTTTATCATGATAAAGATATAATTTACTTCATAAAGGGATTATCTCACTTTTGTGCAGACAATCTTACAAGGGACCGATCTTCGCTTTTGCGCAAGATCTATCCTATGCTGAAAATAAGTAAATCATCAATTCAAAGAACTCAAGGATCACTTTTGTGCATCCGAATCCTAAGTTGATCATCTCAAGTGGTATCTCAAGGATCACTTTCGTGCATCCGAGTCTCAACACGGGTTCTACTTAAGGCTCTCGCGCTGATGAAATCTCTCAAATAGATCCGAGTTATCCAATAACTCGATTATAAGGCTTCCCGATCAATACAAGAACTAGAGTATCAAGGTGTGCGACCCTGTAGGTTTCTCTGACATTGGCAGTGCTAACCTAAGGTCACCATAAGTAGTGAGTGGCACATAGCAGTGCATCGCTGCTACCCAAGTCATTGGAATGGATATCGACATCAACATTTCCATCATCGCAACTAGGTACATATACATTATAGTCCCTTTGCCAAACTGATTTCTGATTGGATAAGTATGTCCTTACTTGTTTTCACTTAATCACATGGTCATGACTAAATCAAGCTGTATCACCATACACTTTCAGTCATAAAACCATAAAGGAGCTCCATGGATATCAAGCTTCCCTCAGGAAGAGGCAAATCCTCTGTCTGTCTATTGACCTTCTCATATGAGTCATGACATGCTCAATGACAACCGTTATTACCTCCCAACTACGGCGAGGTGTTAGGTTGTATCAAAGCATGTCTCAAACCATATAGAACGGTCAATGACCTCAAGTCAAGGGATCAATGCATCTCCTGTCACTTGTGAGGATAACTCATGACACCAAGTCATACCCTCACAAGTCACAACGGGTCGGTCCAGTATATCCACCACTGATATAACCATATATCTGCATTAGCATCTCATGCCTAACCAGCCCATATACTAGTCTCACAAGTACCAGAGCTGTCTCATATCCACTCAGGTACATCGACTGGGGATAACCATTTGAGCACAGATCCGATCTGTCTCCAGGGACATTATCATGTAAGTACATAATCACAGATGTAGACAAACATTGATAATGACAATGCCATAATGATATATATCTATGTCAAGTAGTACAAAAGATTGACCGATACTAGGTCTTAGGGCATACACACCAACAATCTCCCACTTGCACTTAGACCTAGAGGTTGAGGAACCTCAACCCCATATCCCTAGCATGACCATCAAGCTTCTGCTGCGCCAAAGCCTTGGTCAATGGGTCTGCTAAATTGTTCTCTGTGTCAACTCTGCTAATCTTCACATCACCTTGGTCAATGATCTCTCTGATCAGGTGAAATCTTCTGAGTATGTATTTGGACCTTTGATGAGACCTTGGTTCCTTGGCTTGTGCAATTGCCCCATTGTTGTCACAGTAGAGCTCAATGGGATCCACTGCACTTGGAACCACCTAAAGTTCAAAAATGAACATCCTCATCCAAACGGCTTCTTTGGCTGCCTCAGAAGCAGCCACATACTCAGCCTCGGTTGTAGAATCAGCTATGGTGGATTGCTTGAAGCTCTTCCAGCATACAGCGCCTTCATTCATCTTGAACACATAGTTGACCAGCGATCTGAAGTCGTCAGGGTCAGACTGGAACGACGCATCAGTGTAACCCTAAACACCGAGCTCTTTCTATCCCCCATAGACCAAGAACAGATCCTTAGTTCTTCTCAAATACTTAAGGATGTTCTTTACAGCCACCCAGTGCTGCAGACATGGATTGGATTGGAATCGGCTGGTTATTGTAAGATCCGAAAATTTATTAGCAGGTAAGAAAAATAAAGTTTTGATTATTTAGCATTTTTGTAGAAGTTTTTCAATGAGATAATGTATCGATTTGTGTATTTTCCTGCTATGTAAAAATATGTGTCGCGGAGAGGATTCGAACCTGCGACTTAAGGAGTAGAATGTGTGCTGTGTACCACTAGGCTAGTGGTGTCTTTCTATTAGAAAAGGGTAAGAGCTCTTGATAAGGGTGAGGTGGAGATTAACTTATACTAAAGGGTTATTGGATCTTCCACTTATGTTTGCTATTGGGTTTGGATTCTTTGGAGGTAGAAAACGAAAGTGTGAGGGTTTACTCACGTTTTTCCCTCAATTCCCTCTTTGCTCACGATTTTCTCCCTTGGGCGAGTGGTGGTGAAGGTGGCGGCTTCTTCTTCTCCTTCTCCTCTTCTTGTGGCCGGCGGCGATTGGTGGTGGAGGCGAATTCCGGCGGTCCTTGGGTGCTCTGGCGACGTGAGTGGTGTGAGGGGAGGCGTGAGGGTGTTGGCTTGGAAGAAACGAAATTGAAGGTGAGTGGATTTTCTCTCCACCTACTTCACGCATATTGAAGGTGTTGCATGATTTAGAGAAGATTAATGTCTAGAAATATGATATGAACTCATGCTTGCAAAATTGTACACGTTTTCTTGCTTTTCCCCCAAAAATTTCAAAACCCTAGTTGCATGAAAATTAGGGCTTTTCATTTTTGAGACTTCTAATCATCAATTAGACCTTGATTGAACATGTATGTAACTTTGGATTTTTCAATTGCATGAAGATTAGGGCTTGAATGAGAATTTCGCCCCTTCATCATGAAATTACGCCTAAACGTATGGGTAAAAATTGGGGCAAACCTGATTTTCATGATATTGGGTATATGAGGATTCTATAGTTTTTTTTTGGGAATTTTTGGAAATAAAAATTTCTGTTGACTGACATTGACCGAGGGGTAATTCGGTAAATTTTCTAGTTAAATTGGGGAAAAACTTGAAATTACGAATCTAGGGATCATGAGGGACGTAATGACTATTTTTACGAAATTTTTGGATAACTTTTCCTGCATGACATAAACTTTGAACTAGGGGCATTTCTGTCTTTTGTTATAAGAACTAGGAGAAAACTATGAATCTGTAATATTCTGTATGTATGTTATCTGTGGATGAAATTTGGTGTATTTTCTGCATTAATATGTATTTTTAGTTGAATGGTGTATGTAGAAAGTAATGACATGAAATATTGATTGATAACCTTTGATGATAACTTAGAAAAGGTTAAACCATACTTGCATGAAATCTAAGGACCTTTCCTGAACTCGATTGATGTGATGTCTAAGATAATGTTCGTGTTGTATGATTGAGGATAAGAGTCCTAGACTTGTGTGGACTGAACCTAAGGGTTAACTAGAGCACTCAGTGAACAGTCATTCTGATTTGGGGTTGGAGAATCCACCCATCCTATTCTGATATGTTTCCGGTAATGGAGGGACTGTTCTAGAGTCTAGTGACCAGGTTAGAGGTTCAGGTTTCCGGTTTGTGTTAAGGGTATTTTGTCCAAGTGATAAACCTTTTGAGAGTTGGGTGTTTGAAGCAAAGTGCCACGTCTTGGTCAGACGGGGGCCACCTCTTGAATTCATTCACCTCCCGTTCTGTTCTGTTTGTGTTCCCGGTAAGGGGGTGGTTGAGTGTCGTAGAGCAAAGTGCCACGTCGTGACCTGGCGGGGGCCACCTCTTGAATCTACACCTCACCGATATTCGTTGCTGCAGGTTACTCTCAGTGCCTTGACGAGGGCCGGGTTGGACCCACGGGGTCAATTATGTAATCACTGGACAATAGTTGTGTGAGTCGTAGTCTGTTTAGCCGGATAGGCCAATTTGTGATCTTGTTGCCCGGGATTGTGGGCGTATTATTTTCTGATAATGATTGTGATTTATGATTTCGGTTTTATTGTGTATCATACTTGATATCTTCCGTTAAAGTTTTGAAAAGATATCTGCATCTATTTTTAATTGTATATGCGTGGATGGTCGAATGAGACTATCTACTCACTGAGCCGTGTAGCTCATCCCACCAATATTTTCAAATACAGGGCAGGAGCCTACAGCCTGAGCGGATGTTAGTTTACTGACTTGATATTTTGGGGCCTGCGAGCCTGTGCTATTTTGAGGGCCGGATGTGGCCAAGGTTTTATGATTTTTGGTTCATGGACATGTTGGCCGGATGTGGCTGTTTCTTTCTCGATTACTGTGATATTGTTGCCGGGTTGGCATTTGGTTTTGGTACGACTATTAAACCGAGGGCTTAAGCCTGTTTTCGGTGAATTCTGTTTTATCTAGAATTATTGATTATCGTGGTTTATTAATTTGATTTTGTGATAAGGATTGAGCATGTTGATTTAGAAATGGTGTGTTTCTGTTTGTGGTCAGCATGTTGACCCAATTGGTAGTATTATGGAATATGTACAGGAATTTTCCTTAGTTTTTCTGGGGACATGCTGCCGAAATTTTTCGTATCGGTTTTTTTGTAAGCTATTATTCCCTAGCATCTGTCTTGTTGATTGTGTGTGACGTTCCCTATCTTCCGCGGATTCTGTCTGTGTTTGGGGTTATTTCTGAGGGGGCGTTACAGTTATGCTCATAGCATAAGCCACATCTGGTCTAGTACACAATATTACATACATGATCGATCCCACTGCCGAAGCATAGGGCACTCGACTCATGTCATCCCTCTCAGCCTGTGTGGTGGGACACTGGCTCTTTGAGAGAGTAAGGCCATGTCTCACTAGAAGGTAGCACTTCTTGGATTACTCCAAATTAAACCTCTCTAGGACATTATCAATGTAGGTACTCTGACTAAGGGCCAGGAGCCTCTTGGATCTATCCCGGTGGATCCTCGCGCCTAGGATATTGGAGGCCTCCCCTAATTCTTTCATCTCGAAACACTTCCCGAACCATGTCTTCACAGATTGAAGACTAGGGATGTCATTTTCGATGAGCAGTATGTCATCGACATACAAGACCAGAAAAGTCACCAAGCTCCCACTGAATTTTCTGTACACACGGGCGCCATCTTCGCTTTTGATAAAGCCATAATCTCTCACAGCTTCATCAAACCGAAGATTCGAATTTCGAGATGCTTACATTAATCCATAAATGGATTTCTTTAGCCTGCAGACTTTATTAGCATCTACAGGATGGATGAAACCGTCAGGTTGTGTCATATACATATCCTCTCTCAGCTTCCTGTTAAGGAATGCTATCTTAACATCCATCTGTCATATCTCATAGTCATGATATGTAGTTATAGCAAGTAGAATCCAAATGGACTTGATCATGGCAACAGGCGAGAAGGTTTCATCATAGTCCACCCCATGGACTTGCTTGAATCCTTTAGCCACTAGTCTACCTTTATAGGTAACTATGTTGCCATCCATGTCAGTATTTCTTTTGAAGACCCATTTACACCCTATGGGTTTTACCCCATTAGGCAGCTCAACCAAATCCCAGACTTGGTCAGCGGACATGGAATCCATCTCGGATCACATGGCCTCAAGCCATCTCTCGGAGTCCAGTCCACTAACTGCCTCATCATAAGTCCTGGGCTCATCCTCAATGATGAAGATCCCATCGTGTTGGGTCAGCAATGACCCATACCTCTCAGGTGCACGACGAATCCTCCCAGACCTACATGGGACCTGTGTCTGAGCCTCAGGCTGCCTAGCAACCAGTGCAGGTGGCTCAGGTTCCATCTCTGTGTCTTGTGCTTGCACTTGGACCTCGTCCAAGTCAAACTTCCTCCCACTGACTTCTCTCATGAGAAAGTCTTTCTCTAGAAAGACAGCACCCCGAGCAACAAAAACTTTGATCTCAGTGGGAATATCGAATTAGTATCATTTGGTTTTCTTAGGATACCCCACAAACACACATTTATCATATCTAGGTTTTAGCTTGCTAGAATCCTGAAATTTGACATAAGCCTCACATCCCCAGATCTTAATTGTCACATCCCGTTATCTTAACCCCAAACAAGCAACACAAGTCATAGAGAAACAGGATGTTATCATACAAGATCGATTCACATGCTAGGTAAAACCAAGTTCAAGAAAACACGATCTGAAAATATTCGAGAAATCCATACAAAAATCTCCACGAATCATAATTTCACAAATGTACCTGCCACCACGCAATACTTGCACTAGACATATGCAAGTCAACAGTTATATCAAAACCACATAAAATCCGTAAAATCCATAAATCACATAAAGGTACCTGCCACCAGGCAATACTTGCACTAGACATATGCAAGTTCACATTTATATCAAATCCGATTGCAAAAATACCAATCGACTCAAAATGAGAACCAAAGTCACATTATCGATTTTATAAGTTCATAACTAACATCAATGATACCAAACACCGAAACCAGGCCAAAGCCCGCGGTGACACAAAAATCAAAATCTTAAAACTGCCACAACCGGCAACACAAGTTCACATAGTTCACATAGTTCGCATAGTTCGGCCACAACCGGCCCCAGATAATTAAGCACAAAAGTCTTATCACAACATCCATATAAAATGCTAACTGGTACTGCGCCCCTGCTCTACACCTGAAAATATTGAGGGGTGAGCTACACAGCCCAGTGAGTGGATAGTCTCAATCGACCATCCATAGCATACAATCAAAGATACATGCAGATTATTTTAAAAACATTTAGCAGAACATCATGTTAACATATAACAAAAACAAAGAACAGAACTCAAAAAAAATAATTAGATGTACAGACATCACACACTTGTCACCACAGAGTAACCAAGGTTCTAGAGTCATACTCTAAACCAACTAAACACACCAACCACTTAATTGACCTAGTTGTCCAGCATAATCAATAGTGACCATTATGGTCCAACCCGGCTTTGGCCTAAGCACTGGGAGAAGCCTGCAAATCACATGCAACACAAACATGGACGGTGTGTAGACTCAAGAGGTAATCCCCACCCGGTCAAGATGTGATACCTTGATCTACACCACCCCATAACACAAAAATCTAAGCGTCTAAGAGTGATGATATCAAGAGGTGGCCCCTGTCCGACCAAGACATGGCACTTTGCATCACACTCGTTCTCCCAAAGGGTTCCTTAACTGGACAACCACTAGACACATCTTATATCTTATTTCATAAAAGTGAACTCCTAAGCGTAGACCAGACTCTAGGATAGTCATTTTCATCACAAGAATCACAACAGGCAGGCTGAACATCAACCCCCTCACATATCACAATATACAGGGCTGAAATCTCAAACCCTTAACATATCACATATAGACTATCCCCTTGAGTACACGGTTACACTTAGCCTTAGTCCTATCCATCCCATAACACATAACATTCGAAACACATATAACCACATAATATTTTATAGAGTCCTTAGGTTTCATGCTGATCAGTTCAGTATAATCATGCTAAGTTATCACCCAAGTTTCTCAACCAAAGATACATAGCCATAATTATAGAACATGCTACCAACATAGAGAAACAATCATGGATTCTATAACATTATTAGCATTTATCAAGCATCCATAAAATCGACATAAAAATCAAAATTCATATTCTTACAATCTACTTCACAAAACATCACATGTAGCCCACGGTATCTAGCATATTGTCTACTTAAAATTTAAAACCCTATTTAACAAGAATGTCATGCTCAAAATCACTGATTTAAAGCTTCCTAAATTCCCTATAAAAATATCTTAAATTCGGTTTTCATGAAGAATTATCTTAATTTTGGTTTCCATGAATAAACATCTTGAATTCGGTTATAAACATCTTAAATTCGGTTTTCATGATAAGTACACCTTGCAAAATTTCGGTTTTAAACATGGCAATTTTTTCAAGCAATCAAATTTATTACTTAGCACAACCATATTGATAGAATTCGAATAAGACACCCCACTCACCTCAACCGTGAACACCAAGATGAAAAATCTCTCTTACAAACTCGTCTAAGGCCTTGAAAGACGCCACCAATGGAAGAAGAAACGCCACCAATCACCCAAGAACGCCGGCCAAGGGAGAAGAAAGAAAGGAAATTTCGCCCAAGCCTTCAAGAAAATCGCCAACTTCTAAATTTCGCCCAAGCCTTCAAGAAAATCGCCAACTTCTTTGCCCTAGCCGTCCACCTCTTAGATTTTCGATTTTTAACTTTTAAACTCGCTAACCAATTAATCCAAATAGGGTTTAACCCACTAACTAATTAATTCGAATTTTAAACCCAAAACCCATAGTTAACTAATTAATTTAACCATTAACTAACAATTAACCATTCACTTAAACGAAAATCCAATAAGGATTTAATTAATATCCAATAAGGTCTAATTAATTAACCAATAAGCTCTAATTAATTAACTTAAAATTAACAACCAATAAGCTCTAATTAATTAACTTAAAATTAACAACCAATAATTTTATTTAAATCAGAATAAAATATCACAGCCAATGATTTTATTTAAATCAAAAATAGTACTTACCAGGACTTAAGATCCTTGGATCTTACATCCCTCCCTCCTTATAAAGCTTTAGTCCTCTAAAGCTCAACATTCATATCATCAAAAAGATAAGCATAAAATTTCTTCATATCCGCTTCAGTCTCCCAGGTCGCCTCCTCAATCGACTGATTTCCCCAGATAACCTTTACTAAAGGTATAGACTTGTTCCTCAGAACTTTATCCTTTCTATCCACAATCCGGAGAGGTCTTTCCTCAAAAGTCAAATCACTCTGAATCTGAAGAGGTTCCAATTCCAATACATGAGATGGATCAGGATGATATTTCCTCAAAGCAGAAACATGGAACACATTATGCACATTATCCAAAGCAGGAGGTAAAGCTAACCTGTAAGCCACTGGACCAACTCTCTCAATAATATCAAAAGGTCCAACAAACCTAGGGCTCAGCTTGCCCTTTTTGCCAAACCTCATAACACCCTTAGTAGGTGACACCCTTAAGAAAACATGATCCCCTACCATAAACTCCAGGGAACGACGACGGTCATCAGCATAACTCTTCTGCCTGTCCCGAGCAATCTTCAGTTTATCCTGAATCTCTCTGACCTTATCAGTAGTTTCCTGTACTGCATCAGATCTCAAAATCAATCTATCACCAGTCTCCTCCCAACACAAGGGAGTCCTACACCTTCTTCCATACAAAGCCTCATATGGAGCCATCTGAATACTGGAGTGGAAGCTATTATTATAAGTGAACTCTATCAAAGATAGATCCCGATTCCACTCAGAACTCCAATCAACTACATAAGCTCTCAATAAGTCTTCTAGAGTCTGGATAGTACGCTCCGTCTGGCCATCAGACTGAGGATGGTATGCTGTACTAAAATTCAACTTAGTACCCAAACCCTCCTGTAAGCTCTTCCAAAATCTGAACAGAAACCGAGAGTCCCTATCAGACACAATATCAACAGGCACTCCATGCAGCCTGACTATCTCATCAATGTACAATCTAGCCAGTCTCTCTAAAGGATAAGTCATCTTGATCGGAAGAAAATGGGCTGATTTAGTGAGTCTATCAACAATCACCCAAATAGCATCATGACCCAATCTGGTTCTGGGCAAACCACACACAAAGTCCATACTGATGCATTCCCACTTCCACTCAGGAATAGGAAGGGGCTGCAACAAACCACCAGGTTTCTGGTGTTCAGCCTTTACCGTCTGACAGGTTAAACACCTAGAGACAAAATCAATTACCTCTTTCTTCATACCCGGCCACCAAAAGCTTTTCTTGAGGTCCTGATACATCTTAGTCACGCCAGGATGTAGAGAATATTTGGAATTATGGCTATCCTCCAATATTTCTTTCCTTAAGCTTGGTTCCTCAGGGACACACACCCTTCCACGAAACCGAAAGACACCATCATCAGACAAGCTAAAATCTTGAACTGTACCCGCATCCAAACTATCCCTGATCTGAACTAATTTCGGATCCACTGACTGCTGATCTCTGATTTTCTGCAACAAAGTAGACTGTACTCTGAGGAAAGCCACATAACCCGACTGAACTCTAGGAGAAACACTGATCCTGAGATCGCTGAACTCCTGAAGTAACTGCCACTCACTGACCCGTAGTGCCGCTACTGAAGTTACTGGATGTCTGCTCAGTGCATCAGCCACTACATTGGCCTTTCCAGCCTGATACTGAATAGAGAAGTCATAGTCTTTGATCAACTCCATCCATCTTCTTTGTCTCATGTTCAACTCCTTCTGAGTGAAGATGTACTTGAGACTCTGGTGGTCAGTGAACAGATCAAACTCTTGACCCAACAAATAGAGACGCCATATCTTCAGAGCAAAGACTACGGCCGCCAACTCCAAGTCATGAGTAGGGTAGTTCAACTCATACTCCTTCAGTTGTCTCGAAGCATAGGCTACCACAGAACCCTTCTGCATCAAGACACAACCCAACCCTTTGCCCGAAGCATCCGTATAGACAGTAAACCTTTCCCCATCACTAGGAATAATGAGGATCGGTGTACTAGTCAACCTCCTCTTCAGTTCCTGAAAGCTCTCTTCACACTTGTCATCCCAATTAAACTTGGCCTCCTTTCTGGTCAATTTAGTTAAAGGACCCGCCAGCTTGGAGAATCCCTCAACAAACCTCCGATAGTAACCTGCTAAACCCAGGAAACTTCTGATCTCAGTAGCACTAGTCGGTCTTCCCCAATTGAGGATGGCTTGCACTTTAACTAGATCCACAGACACCCCCTGACCAGAAATCACATGCCCAAGGAAACTGATCTTTTCTAGCCAAAACTCACACTTACTAGCCTTGGCATATAATCGGTTTTTCCTTAGGATCTCCAGCACTCTGCGCAAGTCACTGACATGATCCGAAGTAGTCCGAGAGTACACCAAGATATCATCTATGAAAACCACCACACAAGAATCGAGCAATTCATGAAATACCCTGTTCATCAAATCCATGAAGACAGCAGGTGCATTCGTCAGTCCAAAAGGCATAACTAGAAATTCAAAATGCCCATACCTAGTCCTGAAAGCAGTCTTAAATATATCCTCATCCTTGACCCTAAGCTGGTAATACCCTGATCTCAGATCAATCTTAGAGAACACTGTAGCTCCCTGTAATTGATCAAATAGATCATCAATTCTGGGGAGAGGATACTTATTCTTGATAGTCACTTGGTTCAGTTGCCTGTAGTCTATACACATCCTCAGGGTTCCATCCTTCTTCTTTACGAACAGCACTGGTGCTCCCCAGGGTGAAGCACTAGGCCGGATGTAACCTTTCTCCAGCAAATCCTCCAGTTGTTTCTTAAGTTCGGCCAACTCTGATGTAGCCATGCGGTAAGGAGCTCTGGAGATAGGTGCAGTACCTGGCACCAACTCAATGCCAAACTCTACCTCTCGTATTGGTGGCAAGCCTGAAAATTCCTCAGAGAACACATCAGGAAACTCTTTCACCACCGCCATCTGAGTCAAATCAGGAGTAGAATCATCCTGCACCTTAACATGCGCAAGATAACCCTTGCACCCACTAGCAAGTAACTTCCTAGCCTGCAGGAAAGATATCACATGCGGTCCTTGGTCTGACACTAGACCTCTCACAAAAAGCCGATTCCCATCTAGCAGATTCAAGGTGATTACTTTCTCAAAGCAATCCACAGTGGCATGATGGGAAGATAACCAATCCATACCTAGGATGACATCATAGTCTTGCATGTCTAAGAGGATTAGATCTACAAGAAACTCATAACCCTCTACATGCACTACACAATCAGCACAAACAGTGTCTGTAGATAATGACTTTCCTAAGGGAGTACTCACAGACACAACATAATCCATCACCTTAGGTAATACAGGTAAACATGCAGCAAATCTAACAGATACAAAAGATAAATTTGCACCAGGGTCAAATAAGATGCGAGCTAACTGATCAAATACAAATAAGGTACCTTCCACGACGGATCGGGAAGCTCGTGTATCCTTTTCAGCCACGGCATAAACTCGGGTCTGGACTGTAGGCTTATCTGTGCCTCTATGCTACATCTCAGGCTCTTTGCAGTCCTTGACCATGTGCCCAGGTTTCTTACACCTGAAGCAAACACCATTCTTCTTATAACAGTCTTTCATTAGATGTCCCTTGAGCCCACAATAATGACAATTCCGATCCTCTGTGATACTGTTCTTTACATCCCTGGCATCCCTGGACTGCTGCGGTGCCTTGTGAGAGTAAGGCTTATACCTGCTCTTCTTGTAGTCCTTATGCTTAGGGTACCTCTTACCCTTGCCGCCATCACCATACTGAGGAGCCGCCGCCTCAACTGTAGGAACCACGGTCATAGCAGCACTAGAATTCCTCTCAGATATGTATCTCTCGATGGTGCGTGCTCGCCCAACAGTCTCAACATAAGTCTCCAAGTGCTGAGCACCCACCTGCTCTCGAATATCCCATCTGAGACCTCTGAGAAACTTGGTAGCCCTCCTCTTTTCAGTGTTTATCAGGTGAGGGGCATACTTTCCCAACTTGGTGAACCGTAACTCATACTGGTCCACAGTCAGATCACCCTGCTCCAGGTGAATAAATTCCACCTCTCGGTCCTCAACCAAGCTATCAGGGAAATACTTCTCGTTAAATTGAGACAAGAAGTAGGGCCAATTTACTGTTTCTTGTCTTTCTTCAGCAAGCCTCACCACGCCCTTCCACCACTCATCTGCGTCACCACGCATCATATAGGTGGCCAGACACAGCTTGTCCTCATCTGAGCAACGCATGACTTGAAAAATCTTGTCCAAAACCAACTGCCAGTTCTCTGCCGTACTTGATTCTGAGCCCCCATAAAAAGAGCTAGGACCCAGTTTCTGGAATTCACTCACAAGCGAGGCATAGCGCCTGTGAGCGTCCTCCTGAGAGTCAGTCCCCACCCCTCGAGTAGTAGTCTGGGATCTCTCCTGAGTCAATTGCTGCAAGAGCTGCTGTTGCGCTTCTTGATGCTGAGTCTGTTGCTGCTGCAGCATCTGAGCTTGCCTCTCTATCATGGCACCCTGTTGCTGTACCATGCCTGTCAGAGCCGCAATGGCTCTCGTGAGATCCGAGGTCTGCTCACCCTCACTGCTAGCATTTCCTCTGGATCGCACCATCTTAAATTCCTACACACAAATTCCATAGTAAGGAAAACAAACATAAACCTATCAGGTGTCTAGCAATACACAAACATGTTTTCCCCCGAACTAAGTTTTAGCTAGCCAACTCCTCTGATACCATTCTGTCACATCCCGTTATCTTAACCCCAAACAAGCAACACAAGTCATAGAGAAACAGGATGTTATCATACAAGATCGATTCACATGCTAGGTAAAACCAAGTTCAAGAAAACACGATCTGAAAATATTCGAGAAATCCATACAAAAATCTCCATGAATCATAATTTCACAAATGTACCTGCCACCACGCAATACTTGCACTAGACATATGCAAGTCAACAGTTATATCAAAACCACATAAAATCCGTAAAATCCATAAATCACATAAAGGTACCTGCCACCAGGCAATACTTGCACTAGACATATGCAAGTTCACATTTATATCAAATCCGATTGCAAAAATACCAATCGACTCAAAATGAGAACCAAAGTCACATTATCGATTTTATAAGTTCATAACTAACATCAATGATACCAAACACCGAAACCAGGCCAAAGCCCGCGGTGACACAAAAATCAAAATCTTAAAACTGCCACAACCGGCAACACAAGTTCACATAGTTCACATAGTTCGCATAGTTTGGCCACAACCGGCCCCAAATAATTAAGCACAAAAGTCTTATCACAACATCCATATAAAATGCTAACTGGTACTGCGCCCCTGCTCTACACCTGAAAATATTGAGGGGTGAGCTACACAGCCCAGTGAGTGGATAGTCTCAATCGACCATCCATAGCATACAATCAAAGATACATGCAGATTATTTTAAAAACATTTAGCAGAACATCATGTTAACATATAACAAAAACAAAGAACAGAACTCAAAAAAAATAATTAGATGTACAGACATCACACACTTGTCACCACAGAGTAACCAAGGTTCTAGAGTCATACTCTAAACCAACTAAACACACCAACCACTTAATTGACCTAGTTGTCCAGCATAATCAATAGTGACCATTATGGTCCAACCCGGCTTTGGCCTAAGCACTGGGAGAAGCCTGCAAATCACATGCAACACAAACATGGACGGTGTGTAGACTCAAGAGGTAATCCCCACCCGGTCAAGATGTGATACCTTGATCTACACCACCCCATAACACAAAAATCTAAGCGTCTAAGAGTGATGATATCAAGAGGTGGCCCCTGTCCGACCAAGACATGGCACTTTGCATCACACTCGTTCTCCCAAAGGGTTCCTTAACTGGACAACCACTAGACACATCTTATATCTTATTTCATAAAAGTGAACTCCTAAGCGTAGACCAGACTCTAGGATAGTCATTTTCATCACAAGAATCACAACAGGCAGGCTGAACATCAACCCCCTCACATATCACAATATACAGGGCTGAAATCTCAAACCCTTAACATATCACATATAGACTATCCCCTTGAGTACACGGTTACACTTAGCCTTAGTCCTATCTATCCCATAACACATAACATTCGAAACACATATAACCACATAATATTTTATAGAGTCCTTAGGTTTCATGCTGATCAGTTCAGTATAATCATGCTAAGTTATCACCCAAGTTTCTCAACCAAAGATACATAGCCATAATTATAGAACATGCTACCAACATAGAGAAACAATCATGGATTCTATAACATTATTAGCATTTATCAAGCATCCATAAAATCGACATAAAAATCAAAATTCATATTCTTACAATCTACTTCACAAAACATCACATGTAGCCCACGGTATCTAGCATATTGTCTACTTAAAATTTAAAACCCTATTTAACAAGAATGTCATGCTCAAAATCACTGATTTAAAGCTTCCTAAATTCCCTATAAAAATATCTTAAATTCGGTTTTCATGAAGAATTATCTTAATTTCGGTTTCCATGAATAAACATCTTGAATTCGGTTATAAACATCTTAAATTCGGTTTTCATGATAAGTACACCTTGCAAAATTTTGGTTTTAAACATGGCAATTTTTTCAAGCAATCAAATTTATTACTTAGCACAACCACATTGATAGAATTCGAATAAGACACCCCACTCACCTCAACCGTGAACACCAAGATGAAAAATCTCTCTTACAAACTCGTCTAAGGCCTTGAAAGATGCCACCAATGGAAGAAGAAACGCCACCAATCACCCAAGAACGCCGGCCAAGGGAGAAGAAAGAAAGGAAATTTTGCCCAAGCCTTCAAGAAAATCGCCAACTTCTAAATTTCGCCCAAGCCTTCAAGAAAATCGCCAACTTCTTTGCCCTAGCCGTCCACCTCTTAGATTTTTGATTTTTAACTTTTAAACCCGCTAACCAATTAATCCAAATAGGGTTTAACCCACTAACTAATTAATTCGAATTTTAAACCCAAAACCCATAGTTAACTAATTAATTTAACCATTAACTAACAATTAACCATTCACTTAAACGAAAATCCAATAAGGATTTAATTAATATCCAATAAGGTCTAATTAATTAACCAATAAGCTCTAATTAATTAACTTAAAATTAACAACCAATAAGCTCTAATTAATTAACTTAAAATTAACAACCAATAATTTTATTTAAATCAGAATAAAATATCACAGCCAATGATTTTATTTAAATCAAAAATAGTACTTACCAGGACTTAAGATCCTTGGATCTTACATTAATAAATGAGAGGTTAGGGCATCTCCCACTCCATACCTTGTATGGTATCTTGGAGACACTCTTAGATGGAATGTTATTCAGTATAAAAGCTGTCTCAAGTGCAAAACCCCAGAATGAGGGTGGTAGAGTTACATGACTCATCATAAATCGAACCGTGTCCAACAGGGTTTGATTTCTCCTTTTTGACACACCATTCCAATGTGGTGTTCCAGGAGGGGTGAGTTGGGATAGAATCGCACACTCTCTTAGATAGTCAAAGAACTCCCCACTCAGGTACTCTCCACCATCGAAGAGTTTTAATGGATCTTCCAACTTGGTTCTCTACTTCATTTTGAACTCCTTGAATTTCTCAAAGCATTCAGACTTATGTCTCATCTGATAGACATAACCATATCTACTGAAGTCATCAGTAAAAGTGATGAAGTAGTTGTACCCACCTCTGGCTTGTTTACTGAATGGCCCACACACATCACTGTGTATAAGATCCAATAAAACTCCTGCCCTCTCACCGATCTTGGTGAAGGGCGCCACTATCATCTTCCCTAATAAAGAAGGCTCATAAGTATCAAATTCCTCCAAGTAACTTGAATCTAATAACCATTTGCATGGAGTTGTTGGATGCGATTCTTATTTATATGGGCTAATCGACAATGTCATAGGAAAGCACCAACTAAACCACTCAGTTTGATCCTTTTGTTATTTATGTTACAAATAGAACTGTCCATCTCCAAGACATATAATCCATTGCACAAAGTACCCTTCCCATAAAACATGTTTGCAAATGAGAAAGAACAAGAGTTCTCTTTTATTTCAAACTTAAATCCGTTCTTTGCCAAGCAAGGAATGGATACAATATTTTTAGTAAGTGAAGGTACATAATAGCAATGATCTAGTTCTAATTGAAGTCCAGAAGGCAGGGAGAGAGTCAAAACTCCTACAGCAACAACAGTAAATTGTGCCTCGTTTCCAACCCGTAGGTCAATCTCTCCAGGCCGCACTGATCTACTTTTCTTGAGCCCCTGCATATTTGTACAAATATGAGCTCCACATGCGGTATCCAATACCCATGACATTGAAGTAGAAAGGTTGACTTCAGTAACATAAATACCTGAGCATAAAGACGAAGTCTTGCCTCTCTTCTTCTCATTTTGAAGTCACTGATCTTGGTGAGGTGGTCCTCCACATGAGTAGCACTTGTTATTCTTGACTCTTTCCATCTTTATCTTCAATGTCTTAGTTAAACCGTTCAGCTTCACACATTGAATGTCTACTTTAGGAGGGTTGAGCTCAATCAATTCATCAAAGAGTTGTCTTAGATCAGAAATAATCTCAGAGACACTCTTAGATTCATATTGCCCTCTTAATTCGGGCGACATGTTGGCTAGCATCAAATTAGCAACCTCCAAAGCATCAGCCTGATGCTTATTATAAGCATTGTTCTCAGCTGTTGAGGCCGAGCATGGAAGTGGCTCAAGAATAGGCTGCTCAAGGACATAGAGCTTCCTCTCGAGCTTGAGCACATTTCTCAAGTTCATATATGATGCCTTGCATTTTAGTAGTAATTTTCCTTAATATTTCATGATGAATCTAGGCTTATTTTGATATTTTCACACTCTTTATAGGCTTATTTCCTTCAAAGCTTTGGAATTTTCACTTTTTCTTGCTTTTGAGGAATTAAGGTAAAATCACCCATTTTTGATGTCTTTTAAAGATTCTGAGGCCATGGGGAGATTCCTCACATGAAAACGAAGCTGTCTGTCAAATTTGGGCTCAATCGGAGTTAACCTAAAAAATACAGCCAGGTGAACCCCATAGGGTTCACCGGTTCTTTCGCTAGAAGCAAGGATACTTCACAGAGAGCTTCACGGGCAGGTGAACCTGGCAGGGTTCACCCGTGATTCTCTCTGTTGCGCAGCACTCAATCAGGCCAGAACACATCACAGGCAGGTGAACTCAGCGGGGTTCACATGTGCTTTTTTCGGTTGAAACTGACCAGAGCACATCACGACCAGGTGAACCCGGCGGGGTTCACCCGTGATTTCAACCCAGGTGAACACGAGTCCGACTTTTAATCGGATTTTCTCTGATTTCCAACCCGTTTGACTTCCAAATTTGGCAACGAAGGGTTTTTTGGAAAGCTATTTCGAAGGAAAACATGTGGAATATAAAAGCCCTAATTTTCATGCCCTAATCATCGAGAAATCGGGAGAAAGGCGGCTAGGGCAGACGAACGGCGGTGATACTCGGTTTTCACGGCGATTTGGCGAGATTCGATCATCAGAGCTTCCGGATTCCTGGAATCGACAGTGGTTCAGTGTCTCTTCCCCTTCGAAATGATTTCTTGTAGTTTTCCTATGCTTATTGAGAGATTTTTCGGTGACTCTATGTATTCTGTAGCGTAAACCCTTTTTCAGGGCTCGGTTGAAGCCCGTTGACGATTCTTAATTGCAATCTTTGTTTTAATTCAGTTATTCAGATTATATTATGAGCATATTTTATTTTGATGTGCAAATCTCATGATTTTACCTTGGCCAAGTATTTTCATGTTTCAGTCGTTACGATTCATACCGAGAGGAGGATCGTAAGGGCGGATCTTCTTAGTAAAACTTGCGAGACCTCGACACGAGAGTACTTGGTTATTGCTTGAGGGTTTTAAAATCTTCCATAGAACTCATTGGGTTTGTTTAGAATGATCCACCGCGACAGTAGGAGATCGTTCTAAGTAAACACCGGGGTGTACACTCGAGAGAGGGCACCTTATACCCTAGGGATAGATTCCTTGTGCAAAATCATAAATCCAGATAACCGATATATTCTAAGCACGATTAAGATTGTCAGCGTGGTGGAAACCAAAGCCATGATATCTCTCTCATATTTATTCTCTACCGACGTAGTTTTGATTTCTCATTTTTGATTTAAGTTCTCAAAACCCCGTTTCGATTCAAACTTGCCCATGTATGGCCTGAGAACCTGACTCATCAAGCGCATGAATGTAGATGGGGCATTGGACAACCCGAATGGTATTATGACAAGCCATTCGTAAAGACCATCCTTGGTCTTAAACGCCGTCTTCCACTCGTCGCCCTCGTGAATGCGGTCTTGGTGATATCCGCTTTGGAGGTCGAGCTTGGAAAACCACGATGCGCCGGATATCAAATCCAGCATGTCGTCAAGCCGAGGAATGGGAAATCGATGCTTGACAGTGATCCGATTGATAGCGCGGCTATCGACACACATGCGCCACGACCCGTCCTTTTTGGGCGTGAGGAGCGTGGGAACAGCGCAAGGGCTAAGACTCTCGCGGATGTACCCCTTAGTGAGGAGATCATCAACCTGATGCTGTAACTCAGCGTGTTCCGCAGGGTTAAGGCGATGATTGGGCAAGTTAGGGAGGGGTGCTCCTGGGAGGAGGTCAATCGCGTGCTGAATTTCCCTTTCCGGGGGAAGGCCATGAGGCAAATCCTTGGGGCTGATATCACTAAACTCGGCAAGGAGGGCGGACACCTCAACAGGAGGTGCCAGATCAGGGCAAGGGACAGGGTCCTGTACTTCGCGGACCATGAGCGCGTTGACGGTCTTGGCAGCATGAGCCTCGCGAACCAATGCGGGGGTGCACATGAGGGAGACCATGGGAAAAAATCGCAGCAACGAAACGTGCAAGAGAATGACAAACAGGTGAACCTGACCCACCGGAAGGGTGGGATTTACTTCAAACCGAAAGCGGAACAACTTGGAATCGAAGAGATGTCTTCGACCCGATCACGATGAAGGCAAGACTCCGGCTTGTCTTCACAACCACTAGCGACTCTCAGCTCACTACGAGATCTCTCACACACTAAAGAGAACTACTTAACACTTAGCCCTACCTGCTCTTTTATAGAATAAGGGGGGAGGGAACAAACAAAATACACTAGAGACACTCAACTCTAACCACCTACCAACTCTTGCAGGCCACAAAAGTGGTCAAGCTATGATGACACCAAAATATATAGTATATTTTGTATCATTTTATGTATCTTTTCATGCAAAATTGAGGATCTTTTTGCTTATTTTTATGCTAAATTCATCGAATATTGCAAAGTCTACTTCTATTTTGGTTTTTCATGATTTTCTGGTAAAAAAAGCACTATTTCAAGGCATTTTCAAGAAAAATCAAATACATAGAAGGATTCCCAACATCAAGAAGAGGTCACACAAGAAATTTCATGCAAAACAGAGCAAATCAGCCAAAATACGGCAGTGCCGTAACCTATTTTATGGTACCGTATTTTCATACGCTACCATAAAATCCGAGCCCTGCCGTAATTTGGGGAGTTTTCCAAACAGAGAGTTTGCACGATTTTACGGCACTACCGTAAGAAATTACACGGCCATAATTTTGAGACGTTTCTGACCAGAGACTTTTGCTGATTTTATGGCACTGCCATAAGCCATTTTACGGTGCCGTATTTCCAAGGCGATTCAGATCAGAGAATTCAGCTAATTTTATGGCACGACCGTAAACTATTTTAGGGTACCGTATTTTGGGCAATTTTTGATCAGAAACTTGTGAAGAAATTACGGCACTACTGTAATTTATTTTACGGTACCGTAATTGCAGTCAAAAACGTGATTTTTCCGCTCCGAAACTTGTGAAGGCCATAACTTTGGATCTAGAAATCCAAATCGAGATCTGAAAGATGTTCCGGACTCGTCTTTAATAGGAGAAGACGCACGAAGTAAAAGCACCAATTTGTATCCAGATTTGAGGGAGAAATAAACAGAGAGGTGGTTAGGGTTTGTTCTCACGCCGAGAGGCATAGAGGGCACCTCAGGTCGTGATTTTCATGCAGAAGCTTCCACTGGAGGAGAGGAAGACACCACAGAGGTTTCAGAGTGTTTGGAGTCTGATCAGAGGAGGAATCAACGAAACAGCGGTGACAGCGCTGTTCATCGAAGCAAATTACGGTTGTAAAGGATTTTACAGCCGTGTTGTAACGTTGTTTCTCCTTTCTTTTTGTTTTCTGATCACTCTAAAACTATGATCTATTGTATCTCCTCCTTCATGCAAGCTTAATACTATTTTGGGACATGGGGTGTAATCCCCTTGATTCTTAATGATTAGATAACTCTTCTATTTTCGTCATGATAATTTTTGCTATGATAATTTTACTTTTGTGATGGATTGTTCTTAGACTCTCTATAGATCTATGTTATTAATCATGTTTTTAGAGTTTTCGCTATTGACTGAAAGGTAGTTGCTTGAGAACTTGGAACTCTAGAATTGCATGTTAGGATCCCTTCCTTAGGTTAGATCTAATTTGATCTGTTCTAGTAGAATTATTGCCATGATTATAACTTGAATCTATAGATCGAGTCTATTTGTCAAACGTGGAGATCTTGCACGAAAGTGAGGATCGGAACGTTGGAGATCCATGAGTAAAACTAGTGTTGAGGCTCGGATGCACGAAAGTGATCCTTGAGATTCCACTAGAGATTATCAACCTAGAATTCGGATGCACGAAACTGATCTTGAGTTCTTTGATTGATGATTTACTTATCTTTAGCATTGGGACAGATCTTGTGCGAAAGCGAGGATTGGTCCCTACATGATTGTCTGCACGAAAGTGAGATAATCCCTTTATGAAGTAAATTAGGTCTTTATCGTAGCAAGATTTGATTGACGAACCTTTATTTATATCTTATCATTGAAATTAAGGTGGATGAAACCCTAGTCCCATGTTTATCTCTCTGATTATCTCCTTAGCATATTCTCTGCATAGTTTACTTTTATCATATTTGGCTTGCTTAGCTAGTGAGAAAACATCTATTTGGTATTTAACAATAAGGTCTCTGTGGATCGATATTTTTATTACTTCGATAATTTCGTGCACTTGCGGAATCCTATCATGTTTTTGGTGCCGTTGCCGGGGACTTTAGTTTTGTTAATATCAAAATAGTTGTTAGTATTGCTAGACTAAGTTTTATTTGTTTTAGATTTAACTTTGATTTTTTTTTGTTTTTGCAGGTTTTGGATTTTTACAATTGTGACAGAACTGTGATATCTGAAAATTTTGAATTTACTTTTGTTTTTCTATTTTTTGAAAAAAAAACACATCTTATTTGATTGGTGTTGGATTATCTTTTTGATAGATTTGAAGATATGTCTTTTTATCAAAATTCATGGGCTTCTGAAAGAGGTAAGAGATACATGCCACAAGGTGAGCATAAAGATTATTCACAGATGACTCTTGGAGAAATATGGATATTACACAATATTCCTCTTATTTATTGTAATATTTGAAAGTCTTCTGATCATTATGTTTATGATTGTCAATTTAGAAATCATGCAAATCCCAGTTTACCATGTTATCAAGATGATCATTATTATTCTAGTTGGGAAAATCAAAATTCTTTTTATGATAATTGCCATGATCATGTTTCTGTGCCATGCTTTGAGGATACTAAAAAATCTAGCTTAGAGACTATGTTAGAAAGATTTATGGCTCATCAAGAAAAAATTATTGCTGAATACAGACAAATCCTGACCGATCAAAGAAAGCAAATTGAGGATCCTAAGGGTTTAGTTAACCAAATTCCTTTTCAAGGAAAATCTTTGACTGCTAAGACTAAATTGCTAGAAACCCAGATTGCACAACAAGCATATTTATTTGAGTTTGATACTGAAGAAATTGATTTAGAAAATTCCCCCTGTGATCATGATTGTTTTGAGATTGAGCCTTATGTGAATATTAATAAATCTCATTCTGATTTTGATTATTGTAAAATTGATTCTTTTGATAATTTAATTGTGGAATAGATTGGGGAAATTGAAATTGAAAAACCCTCTTTTGATGAAATTGATTCTTTTGATGTTGTATCATTTATGGTTGAATCTGATGAGTTTGATAAAGGGTTGAAAATTACAGACATTGATGAGCCCCACTTTGATTTTGGTGATATTTTGGAAATTAATGATAAATCTCTTGTGGTTAAATCTGATTCTATTAATCCTTTTTCATATGATTCCGATTTTGACTCTTCTGATGAGGAAATATTTGTGGGGAGGCATGAGGAAATTAATTTTGAAGAGTCTCATCTTGATTTTGATAATGATTTTGATATTGATAAACTATTTGATTGTGAGCATGAGGAACTTGAAGATGATTTGAAAATTACAAATACTGATGAATCTCACTCTGATGTTTTGCCCATATCTTTTGTTGAATATTTTGATGAATTTGAAAAATTATGCTTTATTGAGGAATCTAATGAAAGACGTAAACATTATTATGATGATCCAATGCTTGATTATTTTGATCAAAGTCCTACTTCTATTGCTATTGAAAATATTAATCTGAAGAAAGGACTTATGATTTTGCTTTTTGATAAACATAGGAAGATCATAAAGATTTCTTTGAATGGATTTGAGAAGTATGATTTTAATTTCTGCATATTTAAGAAAGCCACTTTGATTGTGATTTATATGAATTCATGGATTTTTGGATTAGTGGCTAAACTTTTAGGACAAAGGAAATGCAGAAAATTATTTGCTCTTTACTTTGGTACTGATTCACCTGCTTCACCATGATATTGATTTTTGGTCAAGCTATGGACCTAAAAATAGCGCTTTTTGGGAGGCAACCCAAGCACTTTTGCTTAGTTTAGTTGCTTTTATTTTAGTTAATTTTTAGAATTAATTTTTCTTTTTTATTTTGCAGGGAAAAGAAAATTTTGTGCAAAATATGGCACTGCCATAATCCACTTTACGGTACCGTATTTTGGAGCTATCTCTCGCACCCACCAGCCGACGATCTCACCTCCAGGATTGTGATCTCTAGCAGGCCACTAGAGATTACTCATTCTACTGTCGGCATCATCATCATTGACAGCAGCTTTTCAGCTAGCTGCTTCTTCCCTGCTCGACTCTTTCCACCGGCATCCTCTTCAGACCTCTGGCTACATCTCTGATTCTCCCTTGAGAAAATTATTTTTATCATTATTATTTTCAAGACTATTTTTGATCTGAGCCTTATGTGAGCCTTATGTACCTTAAATTTTGTAGAAAATTTTCAAAAGGCATATCTTTGGACCCAGCTGCATTGGTCTGACAATGATTGAGCATGATCTATATAGTTTTGTGAGTATCACTTGCACTCTCTTATTAATGACTATTTCTTATAGTGCATCTTTGACTTTATCATATTTATACTACTTATTGGTTTTCTCTTGAAAAATGATTTTATGGATATATGGAACTCATTGTTTTGATGATGATATTATTCAAATGTGTTGTTAAAATTGATGAAAGCATATGATCCACTTTCTACTAGATGATGGCATGATTTATTGATAAAATTTCTATTGATAAAATGTCTTCCTTGATGATGTGAGTATTTATACTTGTGATTAGAGACAAACGCTATCATGTTAGATTTATTTCTTCAATGCATATCTATTTTTGAAATTTGACATTGGTTGATGCATGAAATTTTGGGTAGATGTGTTATTTGATGAATAAGATCTAAAGGTGAAACTACTCCTTTAAATAAAATGAGCATATGAGTATGATTTGAGAATTGAGATCAATTGATCAACCTAGTAGATGTTTAGTCTATTTTTTTGCTATTTGTTGGGAAATAAGAATCCAATATCCATAAAAATAGTGAGAGACTCCCTACTTGGCACTATGTAAAATTGATAGTGGTACCGAAGACATGGGTTGAAGTCTATGCATGAAAAATAATGAGAGTGAAAAATAATAAGACTCCTCTACTTGGCACTGTGTAAAATTGACAGTGGTACCGAAGACAAGTGTTGAAGTCAAAAATAAAAAGTGTGTATCTAAGTGGGTACATGCTATCTTCACAAAAACAAACAAAATACATAAAAAAAATCATGTGTGGAAAAAGATCTTGGAAACCTAATTCCTGTAAACAAAAGCATGATAGATTTGAACTGAAAACTAGGTGAAATCATGAGACTGATAATTCAATTTATTATACAAGTTGCGAAGTTTTATTTGATTGAATTGTGAATCTAGAGGGTTGAATTCTAAGAATGAGACTCTCGCGGATGTACCCCTTAGTGAGGAGATCATCAACCTGACGCTGTAACTCAGCGTGTTCCGCAGGGTTAAGGCGATGATGGGGCAGGTTAGGGAGGGGTGCTCCTGGGAGGAGGTCAATCGCATGCTGAATTTCCCTTTCCGGGGGAAGGCCATGAGGCAAATCCTCGGGGCTAATATCACTAAACTCGGCAAGGAGGGCGGACACCTCAACAGGAGGTGCCAGGATCAGGGCAAGGGACAGGGTCCTGTACTTCGCGCACCATGAGCGCGTAGACAGTCTTGGCAGCATGAGCCTCACGAACCAATGCGGGGGTGCACATGAGGGAGACCATGGGAAAAAATCGCAGCAACGAAACGTGCAAGAGAATGACAAACAGGCGAACCTGACCCATCGGAAGGGTGGGATTTACTTCAAACCGAAAGCGGAACAACTTGGAATCAAAGAGACGTCTTCGACCCGATCACGACGAAGGCAAGACTCCGGCTTGTCTTCACAACCACTAGCGACTCTCAGCTCACTAGGAGATCTCTCACACACCAAAGAGAACTACTTAACACTTAGCCCTACCTCCTCTTTTATAGAATAAGGGGGGAGGGAACAAACAAAATACACTAGAGACACTCAACTCTAACCACCTACCAACTCTTGTAGGCCACAAAAGTGGTCAAGCTGTGATGACACCAAAATATATAGTATATTTTGTATCATTTTATGTATCTTTTCATGCTAAATTGAGGATCTTTTTGCTTATTTTTATGCTAAATTCATCGAATATTGCAAAGTCTACTTCTATTTTGGTTTTTCATGATTTTCAGGTAAAAAGGCACTATTTCAAGGTGTTTTCAAGAAAAATCAAATACATAGAAGGATTCCCAACATCAAGAAGAGGTCACACAAGAACTTTCACGCAAAACGGAGCAAATCAGCCAAAATACGGCAGTACCGTAACCTATTTTACGGTACCGTATTTTCATACGCTACCGTAAAATCCGAGCCCTGCCGTAATTTGGGGAGTTTTCCAAACAGAGAGTTTTCATGATTTTACGGCACCACTGTAAGAAATTACACGGCCGTAATTTTGAGACATTTCCAATCAGAGACTTTTGCTGATTTTATGGCACTGCGATAAGCCATTTTATGGTGTCGTATTTCCCAGGCGATTCAGATCAGAGAACTCAGCCAATTTTATGGCACGGCCATAAACTATTTTAGGGTACCGTATTTTGGGCAATTTTTGATCAGAAACTTGTGAAGAAATTACGGCACTACCGTAATTTATTTTACGGTACCGTAATTGTAGTCAAAAATGCGATTTTTCCGCTCCGAAAATTGCGAAGGCCATAACTTTGGATCCAGAAATCCAAATCAAGATCCGAAAGATGTTTCGGACTTGTATTTAAGAGGAGAGGACGCACGAAATAAAAGCACCAATTTGTATCCAGATTTGAGGGATCAATCAACAGAGAGGCGGTTAGGGTTTGTTCTCACGCCGAGAGGTGTAGATGGCACCTTAGGCTGTGATTTTCACGCAGAAGCTTCTCCTAGAGGAGAGGAAGACACCACAGAAGTTTCAGAGCGTTTGGAGTCCGATCAGAGGAGGAATCAATGAAACAACGGTGACAGCGCTGTTCATCGAAGCAAATTACGGCTGTAAAGGATTTTACAGCCGTGTTGTAACGTTGTTTCTCCTTTCTTTTTGTTTTCTGATCACTCTAAAACTATGATATATTGTATCTCCTCCTTCATCTACTCTTAATACTATTTTGGGACATGGGGTGTAATCCCCTTGATTCTTAATGATTAGATAACTCTTCTAATTTCGTCATGATAATTTTTGCTATGATAATTTTACTTTTGTGATGGATTGTTCTTAGAATCTCTATAGATCTATGTTATTAATCATGTTTTTAGAGTTTTCTCTATTGACTGAAAGGTAATTGCTTGAGAACTTGGAACTCTAGAATTGCATGTTAGGATCCCTTCCTTAGGTTAGATCTAATTTGATCTGTTCTAGTAGAATTATTGCCATGATTATAACATGAATCTATAGATCGAGTCTATTTGTCAAACGTGGAGATCTTGCATGAAAGTGAGAATCAGAACGTTGGAGATCCATGAGTAAAACTAGTGTTGAGGCTCGGATGCACGAAAGTGATCCTTGAGATTCCACTAGAGATTATCAACCTAGAATTCGGATGCACGAAACTGATCTTGAGTTCTTTGATTGATGATTTACTTATCTTTAGCATTGGGACAGATCATGCGCGAAAACGAGGATTGGTCCCTACATGATTGTCTGCACGAAAGTGAGATAATCCCTTTATGAAGTAAATTAGGTCTTTATCGTAGCAAGATTTGATTGACGAACCTTTATTTATATCTTATCATTGAAATTAAGGTGGATGAAACCCTAGTCCCATGTTTATCTCTCTGATTATCTCCTTAGCATATTTTCTGGATAGTTTATTTTCATCATATTTGGCTTGCTTAGCTAGTGAGAAAATATCTATTTGGTACTTAACAATAAGGTCTCTGTGGATCGATATTTTTATTACTTCGATAATTCCGTGCACTTGCGGAATCCTATCAAGTTTTTGACGCCATTGCCGGGGACCTTAGTTTTGTTAATATCAAAATAGTTGTTAGTATTGCTAGACTAAGTTTTATTTGTTTTAGATTTAACTTTGATTTTTTTTTTGTTTTTGAAGGTTTTGGATTTTTACAGTTGTGACAGAACTATGATATCTGAAAATTTTGAATTTACTTTTGTTTTTCTATTTTTTGAAAAAAAAAACACATCTTATTTGATTGGTGTTGGATTATCTTTTTGATAGATTTGAAGATATGTCTTTTTATCAAAATTCATGGGCTTCTGAAAGAGGTAAGAGATACATGCCACAAGGTGAGCATAAAGATTATTCACAGATGACTCTTGGAGAAATATGGATATTACACAATATTCCTCTTATTTATTGTAATATTTGTAAGTCTTTCGATCATTATGTTTATGATTGTCAATTTAGGAATCATGCAAATCCCAATTTACCATGTTGTCAAGATGATCATTATTATTCTAGTTGGGAAAATCAAAATTCTTTTTATGATAATTGCCATGATCATGTTTCTGTGCCATGCTTTGAGGATACTAAAAAATCTAACTTAGAGACTATGTTAGAAAGATACACACTAACCACTCTTGCAGGCCACAAAGGTGGTCAAGCTACTACTACAAGACAAAACAAAACAAACTTCTACCTAATATTCTATGAAGCTGGCGCATGGTCTTCCGGTCTTCGTACGGCGGCGGTTGGGCGGTCAGATGCATTCGGAGCATACCACGACAAAGCAGCAGAATTTGGATGTCGTGGGCTGGGTTACGACGGATGTGGCATGCTCTTGGGCCATGTTGCTAAGGTGATTCCGCGGCCCCTCAAGTGTTGGGCCTTCAGGTGTACAACCGCCCATGCGCTTAGGCGGAAGGGCCTCGATGTGGATCGATAATGGGCTAATCACTCCTACAAAACGGACCGGTGGTCGAGAAGTGCGTTGAGATCGCCGTACCTCCCCCTTGTCGGGCTCCTTCGGACCCTCCATGGAGGGTTAAATGTGGTACAGAGGGTTGTGGATGTCAAAACAGGGTCGTCGGGGTAGTTCGGCGACTTCTTCGGGTAGTTGTCCGTAGGACTCACGGGGTGAGGTTTTCGTCGCTGGGTACCCCGAGGAATATTCTGTGGAAAATTTAACTTGCGCATGTAAAGCCGCCCTCGAATCGGGTAGTTGCCCGCAGGAATCATGGGGCGTGGCTTCTGTCACTGAGTACCCCGAGGAACTTTCTGTGAAAAATTTTTGGGGCACCATCGGGGCCAGATTTTCCCCTTCTTTCATGTTGTATGCTCCTGCATCATCTTTCGCTGCGCATTCTGAGGAGTTCTCCTCCGAAGAACTAGGGGGTAGAGGTTCGTCAGGGTCTGAGGGCTCCTCCAAAGGACCATAGAAAGGAAGCAGATCCGCCACATTGAATACGAGGTGGATGCCCATGTCCTCAGGTAGGTCTAGTACATAGGCGTTGGAGTCGATCCGCCGCACCACCGCATATGGCCCCATGTAATGTGGCCGGAGCTTAAAATGAGCGCTGTTTGACACTCGCTCAGGGTGGATGCGCATCCTCACCAAGTCACCCACAGAAAAATGATGTGGCCTACGGTGCTCGTTGGCCTTCATCGCATTATGAGTGTTGCCCAAAAAGATACGATGCCAAACTTCATCATGCAAGCTAGCTACATGCTGGGCAAATGAGAATGCATGCTCGGATAAAGGGGATTCCATGGGTAGGTCATGCAGGTCAATAGGTTTGCGGGGTTGATGGCCCGTAACGATCTGGAAGGTACTAAGACCCGTAGACCTATTAGCCGCGCTGTTATATGCGAATTCCGCCATGGGGAGAGTGGTGTCCCAAGACCTCGGGTGATCACTGATAAGACACCGGAACAAGTTACCCAAACTACGATTAACCACCTCAGTTTGCCCATCAGTTTGGGGGTGGTAAGCAGTGGAAAATTTCAGTGTGGTGCCTAAGAGGGCCCAAAGTGAGCGCCAGAAGTGGCTCACAAAAGGTGATGAAAAATCATAGCTTGTGATGATTCGTCACAGGGGTGTGATGAAAAACACAGAAAAAAGTCTCATAATATAGATTTTCCAACACCAATTTCAGAAATAATTTTTTAAATTTTTTGGTAATTTTTTCATAATTTTTTCAGTATCAAAAAGCCCAGAAAACCCTAAAAAATGAAATAGCTCACAATTTTCACAGCCCCATGAAAATTTCAGTTCAATTTTCACGGGGGTGTGAAAACCTAAAAAAAAATTTCATAGATTCTCGTAGCTCCTGAAATATGCAAATTTTTAAGATTTTTAAAATTTTTATCATAATATAAAAACTAACAGAAAACACAAATAAAACAAAAATAATATGAAAATTCAAACATTATAGAATCACAGCTCTGATTTTTTGTCACAACCTGTGAAAAATCCAAAACCTGCAAAAACAAAAAACAAAGTTAAAATCTAAAATAAATAAAGCTAAATCTAGTAATACTGATAACTATTTTGATATTAACAAAACTAAAGTCCTTGACAACGGCACCAAAACTTAATGTCTCCGAAGTGCACGGATACGTCGAAGTTGTTGGTGTATATGCCCTGAGACCTATATCTAGTCAACCTATGTACTACTTGACTTTAATATATATATATATATATATATATATATATATATATATATATATATATATATCATTATGGCATTGTCATTATCATTGTTTATTTACATCTGCGATTATGTGCTTACCTAATAATGTCCCTGGAGACAGATTGGATATGTGCTCAAATGATTGTCCTCAGTCAATGTACCTGAGTGGATATGGGACATCTCTGGTACTTGTGAGACTGGTATATGTGCTAGTTAGGCACTAGTTGCTAGCGCAGACATATGGGCATATCAGTGATAGATATGCTGGATTGACCCGCTGTGAGGAAATTACTAATGTCATGAGTTACCCTCACAAGTGATAGGAGATGCATTGATCCTTAGACTTGAGGTCATTGACTATTCTGTATGATTAGGGACATTCTTTGATGCAACCTAACACCTCACCGTAATTGGGAGGTTATAACGGTTGTCATTGAGTATGTCACGACCCATATTAGAAGATCAATGTACAAACAAAAGGATTTGCCCCTTCCTATGGGAAGCTTGATATCCATGGAGTTCCTCTATAGTTCTATGACTGAAAGTGTATGGTCATACCCAGGTGAAAACCTGATTTAGTCATGACCATGTGATTGGGTGAAAACAAGTGATGACACACTTGTCCAATCGGATATTAGTTCGGCAAAGAGACTATAATGTATCTATACCTAGTCGCGATAATGGGGATGTCGATGTCGATATCCATTCCGATGACTTGCGTAGCAGCGATGCACTGCTAGGTGCCACTCACTGCTTGTGGTGACCTTAGGTCAGCACAGCCAACGTCAAAGGAACCTACAGGGTCGCACACCAAGATACTCGAGTTCTCGTATTGATCAAGAAACCTTATGATCGAGTTATTGGATAGCTTAGATCTATTTTGGAGATTTCATCAGCGCCAATGGGCCTAATGAGATGGAAGAATGTTATTGGAGCCAAACTTCATTTTTGGCAGGTTGACCCGAATTTGACCATGATTGGTCACGTTTGGATTATGGGTGCATTGGATTAGATCCAATGGCTTAATCAACCCATGCAATGAAGTTTGGGCTCGCTCATTACCCAATGAGGCCCAATAACGAGTTGTCATGAAGAAGTAATAGCCTAAAAGGGTATAATGGGGAGAAGTCTCACCCCATTGGCGCCTAGGGGCATAATGGGGTGAGGGAGGCACCTTTTGATTCATTAGGAAGCATTATGCGCCTAGCCCTTCAACCTTTGATGGTATGATTGCCTCTAAGGCATGTCTTGGGGCTGATATGATACTTGTGCAAATGTGGATAGGTTGAATGAGGTTTATGGTGAAGTCTTGGAGACTTTCCTTACCTCAAACACTAATTGTCAATCTCTTATCCTAGCCGCACACTTGTCATGATTTAAGCCTGTGCCAAACCGCCTCTTGCCCTTATAAAAGAGACCCCTTGTCGCCCCTCTTAATGCACTAATTCTCTTGAAGGCGTGGAGCACTTAAAGGGGTGACAACTTGGAGTTCTCTTCTCTTCTTCTTCCATCAAGGCCGAATTCTTCTCCTTCCTTTCCCTTCATTGGCGCAAAGGTGTAAGAAGAATTGCAGCACCTTCTCCTCATCTCTTAGCGCCACTTCTCTTTGGTGGTTGGTGCAAGTGATCAAGAGAGACTCCTAAGGCGTGGATCTTCTTCCCAAGGCTAGCACCGGGCAAGGAAGAAGAGAAACGCTTGGGTGCCTACCTCGACATCAACTCCACGCTTGCTCTAGGTACTTACTATCACATTGTGTCGACCCCCTCGCTTGACGATCTTCACTGGGTTTTTGGGACTGGCCTGTTTCGGGGATATTCTTCCGCTGTGCAATGTAATCTGTAATGTCTATCTCTGAAAAATTATAAAATATCCCTGGGGTTTCCTAATAGAAGTAATAAGAGATATCGAACCAACAGAGACCTACGTGTTAAGTACCAAATAGTTGAATTCTTACTAGCTAAGTGATCGATGTATGATGGGTGTAAAATAAGAACGAAATAGTGAAAACTGTTGTAGAGTTTCAGAAAGAGAAAAGTAGACTAAGGTTTCATCCTACTCAATTCCTATGCCTAGACATAAATAAGTTTTGGTCAGTTTATTCTAATCATCATAAAGATAAAATTTACTTATAAAGAAATTGCCTCCTCTCGGACGTATAATTTACACTGAATGAGTCTTCACTTTCATGACTTACTGCTCAATGTTTAATAAAAGTAAACCAGACTAAAAGATTAAATCTACTTCATAAACTTAAATCTTAAAGTCAAAAACTCAAGCAAAATTAATATACGATACTCTCATATATTAATTTTATAGTATTTACTTTAAGGTTTCCAACAATCAAAATCACCTCTCGGTCCATATTGTCATGTCTAAAATAATAAAACGCCTAGGTCAAAATATTATCATGTAAATATGCATCAAGAATTAGGATTTTAGAACAAATCTATTCTCATAGCCTAAGTTCCTAAAAGACACAATTTAAGGGTTTCGAGTTCGTAAATCATCTCTTGGTCCATATTACGAACTATAGGACAAGCTAATATTTCAAAACTAGAAATTTTAAAGTCAATAATCACAAAATTAAAATTATCATTTCAAAGAACAACTGAAAAAAATAATGATTATCTAGTCATTACAGAATTAAAAATAAATTACTCCTCAGTCCCCAAGAGTTTTTTATGCTATCATGGAGTTGAAAATGCAACAATAATTCATTTTTAAAAAAAATCAGAGTTCAAAAGAGGTAAAATAAAGTTTTTACTGATTTCATAGGGGTGTGAAAATTTCAGTTCAGTTTTCATCGCCCCGTGATGTCCTGATGAACAGAATCTGCACAACTTTGTCGAACACTATAGCGATTTTGTTTTCCTTGATTTCTCCCTCGTTTGAACTTCTTTTGCTCTAAAATTTGGTGTCTGTCGTTTCCTCCCTAAGGTGCACCTTCCTTGAAATTTTGATCGCCAGAGGTGGCCTCTACACCTCTCGGCAAGAGGCCGAGCCCTAGTGGCACCTTGATGTCGTCCGCAATTGCACGACAATGTGGTTATTAACTCGAAATAGATGTAATCAAAACTAAGGTGTATGAATAGCAAAACACAATACGGATGTAATAAAATTTTTGGAAATTCAGGATTTTGGGTTCACCATCTATGTTTCATGACTTATTAAAATTAGAGAAATCTAAGAAAGATTTATTGTGTTGAAGAGGATTTATCCACATGTACAGATTGCCCCTTCTCAGCAATACAATCTGGTGTCTATCTGAATTAATCTCCTACTCTCGTGGTTATTAACTCTAAATAGACCCTATACTTTCTTGATAAATCTATAAAACCCCTCAAGTCTATTCGAACTACTCTCGTGATCGAATTAACTTATCCAAAAATTGTAGATCCAATATCGCAATTCACCTCTCAATACTTCTTGCGATGTCTAAGACATGCAAATCATGGCCAGTGATTAACATGTAATTAACACAACAATAGTTAAATCTAATACAAGCAAATTACTTGAATAGATAGTAAACAATCAAATCATGAAAACATAGAGGGTTATACCCTCAATCCTGAATAAAAGGTTTACACTAGCATGGTGTCCATTGTTGTGTCCGTAAGTGCACGGATACTCGAATTAATAAATAAGATATCGAACCACAGAGACCTCGTTTGTCAAGTATAGAATAATTGATTTTTCACTAACTAAGCAATCGAATATGATTAAAGCAAACGATCGAAAAGTACACGAATAATCAGAGAGAAAAAAAAAACTAGAACTAGGGTTTCTTCCAACTTAATTTCAATGACTAGGTATAAATAAGTGCTCATCAGTCTAATCTTATTATGATAAAGATATAATTTGCTTTATAAAGCAATTATCTCGCTTTCACGCAGACAATTTACAAAGAACCAATCCTTACTTTCGCACAAGATTTATTCAATGTTAAAGATAAGTAAATCATCAACAAAAACTTCAAAGATCACTTTCATGCATCCAATCTCTATGTCAATCATCTCAAGTGAAAACTAAATACTTTCATACATTAGCTTCACAAGTTCTACTTAAGGTTCTTCAACGATCCGATATTTAATTTCTTACAATATCTTCATGTTTATTTCAATAATTCTTCCTAGATTAGAATTATCAACAAGGAAATAAACATCTAAAATCTAGAAATAGAACAAACCTAATTTCTTACGGTGAGATCCTAAGTCTCAATTTTAGGATTCCAAGTTCTCGCAAGTCACTTTTCAGTCCAAATCGCAAAAACTCTAATACATGCTGATAATATGAAACTAGAAAGAATTAAAGGCAATTATCACATAAGTAGAATTATCAAAGTAAAATTATCCTAACGAAATAAAGTTTATGTAATCATCATGAAATCAAGGGGATTACACCCCCATGTCCCAAGGAAAGAATTACACTACCAAAGTCATAGGAGCACGATAAATAATAAAAATATTCAGAATTTAGATAAAAAGATAGGACAAGGGTTTACTGTGATAACGGGGGTGTGAAAAATTTCACAGCCCGTGATTATGGAATTTTTTGGGTTGCTACAGTGTTGCTAGAGTACTCGTGAACAGTAAAACGTGATTTTTTCCTTCCGCCAATGTCTTCTTCATTTGAACTCCATTCAATCTGAAATTTTTGGTGTATCCTCTCCTCCTATGGGCGAAGCTTTCCTGTAAATTTCGTTGCCTAAGGTGACCTCTACGCCTCTCAGTGCGAGGCCAAGCCCTAGGGACGCCCTTGTTGATTTCTCCCTCGATTCTTGATGAAATTCGATTCTTTTCATCCTCAAATCTTCTCCTCGATTTATAGAACACTTCCCTTATTACGGTTTTTGAATTAGTGCCCTGGATGTTCTAATTTTGCGTCACAAAAATTGGGCTTTGGAGCGGCTACGGAAGACTCGCTCAAGAATACAATTACGACACTGTAATTTTTATTACGGCAGTGCCGTAATATCTTCTGTGAATTTTGCTGGAACAATTACGACTTGTAAAAATTATTACGGTAGTGCCATAATTCTTTTTGTGTATTTATAGGTAGATATTATGATAGTGTAATTTTCATTATGGCACTGCCATAATTTGCTTCTGTGCATTTTGGGGTTGAAATTACAGTTCATAATAAAAATTACACCCGGGGTGTAGTTTTCAAACTTGCTCCAATTTACATGAAAATTGACGGGTAACTTCGTCTCGACGTCTGGAATCCATTGGTGTGCTCAGATCTTTAAAATCCATCAAAATATGGCACTTTTACCTAAAAATGATAAAAAAAAAGAAATGGTGTAGATTCCGCAATATTTGACAAATAAGGCTTAAAAATAAGCAAAAGAGCATGAGTATGTCACAAAAAAACCAATCAAATGGCCCAAAATATACTATAAATTTTTGTGTCATCAAATACATAAGGCTCAAACTTTGCTTGTCCTGAAGCAAATGAATAGAATAAAGAACAATGCTAAGTATGGAAAATATGCTCTTTTATGAAAATAAATTTCTAAAATATAATGACTCATGAAATATTCCATCTACTGTTACACAAAATTTCAGATAAATACACTGTCATTCGAATTTAATCTTTAAGATTTATAACTTTGATCAAATAAAATTTCGTAACTTGCATAATAAATGGAATCTCAATCTCATGATTTCACCTTTGTTTCAGTTTAAATCTATCATACCTTTGTTCACAGGAATAGGATTTCCAAAATTTTTTTTCACTCAAAATCTTTCTCTCTCCCTTTTTTTTGATGGCATGTACCCACATGGATACACACTTTTTATTTGGACTTCAACTTTTATCTTCGGTACCACTGCCAATTTTACGTAGTGTCAAGTAGAGGAGTCATTTTATTTCTCCCTCTCTTTTTTTTTACAGACTTCAACCCATATCTTTGGTACCACTGCCAATTTTACGCAGTGCCAAGTAGGGCAGTCTCTCTCTCTCTTTGGATCATGGATTCTTTTTTCCCAACAAATAGTAAAATAAACTAAACATCAACTATGTTAATCAATTTACATCAATTCAAAAATTACACTCATATGCTCATTTTATTCAAGAAACATGTTTCACTATTAGATTGCATTCATCAAACAACATACCTACTGAAACCTTATGCACCAATCAATGAAAGATTTCAACAAGTAGATATATACTGAAGAAATAAATTTAGCATAATAAGTATATCTCCATTCACAGGCATTGACATGCATAAACATTCACCATCAATATCCACACACCTCTCATCACATGGATTCAAGTTATAAAAAATTTTAAACATAAAAAATGTTAATATCAATGCAGAAGATGTGAAGCATTAAACTCATACAATCATAGTCAAAAGTGTAAAATGATAGATTCAAGCAACCACATCGAATAGAAATCTTAGTAAGTGATAGCAAAACAAATCAAGTAGCAATACCATATCAGATCACTAAAAAGTGCAAACAGTACTCACCCAATAATACTATAGCAAACTCAATCGTTGTTCGAGGTGTAGTGTTACACCCCGAAAATCCACCCGAATCCCACGCCGGGAATCCCGGACCTCGGGATGCACAACACTGTACCTGTCAAATCAAACTGACAACCGAAAGGTACAGACTGAATAAAATAGTCTAACCAGAGGCCAACCTGGCCGTAAAATATCCATAATACAATGCTGACAGATACGAATATAGACCGGCGCAGCGGTCAACAGAAATGACAGTAACAGGACCGGCGCAGCGGTCGACAAACCAACAGATAACAAGACCGGCGCAGCGGTCAACAGAGTCCAACAATATAACATAATCATAATAACAGACCAGAATGCAACACCGCACACCCAGACTGGCGGTCAACTACTATCTATCTACTCTGCTCCAGATGGAGCCGCGCCTGAACCTGGAGGCAAACCGAAGGGGGGTTAGCCGGAGGCTAAGTAGGGATAGCACAATAATATGGTGCATGATCAGATACAGGGATTACCAGAAGACTACCAAGACTCTATATGACCATATAGAGTATAGTCAAATCTCAATATATCAATATATATATGTGAATCCTCAAACACAGGTAAAAATCTGGGAGCTGGTACAGCAGTGGTCCACGACCCGCAACTCTATAAAATAGAGTGGTCCCTACTGATGGCTCCCCGAACAGTAGAGACGACTGTCCGTCGACAGCCCGCTAGTGTAGCGTCCTACACTCAGTACAAACCCCTCATTGGGTTGATAACAGACCTCAAGCCCATAACGTGGGACTCTCTCGGTCAGAGACGATCATACAGTCTCAACAGAAATCTCATAGGCAGTATCTGAGGTATACTGACATGTCTATCGCTAGACATTCAGTCCTCACTATACATGTACAGACTCATACCACCTACCAACTACAAATAAACATGCAGGAACCGAAAATACTCATACCATGTTTCATGCAAGGGTTTATGTCAACAGAAACGTACACAGAGCAGAACGGAAATTAGAACGGTAATCAACAGTAAGGATAAGCAATAAAGAAGGTGCCGCTAACTACACATGCGGTTGGCACCGTAACAAAGGACGGAGGTAGAATCCCTACCTCAACAGTAGATGAACAGTATAGATCCAATCCAATAAGCACGAGATCAGGTGACAGGTCCTAACAAGTTAAAGCATCGTATAAGCTACAGTGTTCCACTTAATCCATTTTAATTGTAATTATCATCAATCATGCTAAACCAGTTTCATTAGATTACACAGATCAGATCATGTTCTTAATCAAGTTTGGTAGATGTACAATCCAGGATTGATCACAGGCGTTTGTATACGTACGGAGAGGGTTCGGGTACTAACCTAGTTCGCAGCCACGTGCGAACGCAATAATCACCACGGACGTCGGAATACGCGAGAACCAACCACGCGCGCGTAACCGAGTCGTCGGCACGGAACTCGAGGTTCTCCGGAAAGTTCGCCGGAACAGTAGCGCCGCCGCTACAGTGATCGCCGGAACAGTGATTTCGGCGGCTGATCGGAATTTCCGAAATGTCACCAAGAAGCCGCCGGTGAGGTGAGTCCGGTCGTACAGTCCGTTTTCCAGGGAGACGCCGGAGATCGCGTAGATCTACGGTCGAAGTCTGCGGCGCCGCTCGCGCAACACGCCGGAGCCGGAGAAGACGACGGTCGGGGAGGCGTCGGCTGGTGGCGGAAACGTTCGCCGAGACTAGAGGAAGGTCGCTAGGTGTTCGCCGGCGCAAGGAGGGCAGCTAGGTGCCGCCGGAGAGAAATTTGCGCGAGGAGGAACGACGTCGGAATCTGCTCGTCGAAAGCAGCTTCTGGTCTCGCCGACACCGGTTCTCGCCGGAACTCGTCGAGGCACGCCGGACGGAGTAAAGATGCACGGGAGAGGATGAAGTCGAAGGGAGAAAGCAGCTCCTTTCGTTCGGTGAAGAAAGCGACTCGTTCGGTGAAGGGAAACGCGGGCGACGGGAAGAGATAAAAGAAGGTGCGCGCGACACAACGGAATGGGGGAAAAAGGTAAAGGTATGGGCACGACCACCGATGCCTGTGCCCAATCCCATCTATCACATCAACACAGTAACTTAATACTATTTTATTTTTAAAACTTTATCCCCGTTTGTCCGTTTGCATCACGGGCGTAACATGTAGCGTCCGGTCAGGTGCTACTAAACCATCCTCAAGGATGCGCCTTTTGAAAAACATACCTGTGCAATTTTTAGAAACATAAGGCTCAGACCAAAAATAGTATCTTACATAAGCAAAAAATAATATTTTTCTCAAAGGGTAATCAGAGATATCACTGGAGGTCTGAAGAGGGTGCCGATGGAAAGAGCTAATGCAGGCGAGAAGCAGAGGTGGAACAGATGCTAGCTGAAGAGCTATTAGCATTGAAGATGATGGTGCCGACAATAGAGTGATGATGAGTAGTCTCTAGTGGCTTGCTGGAGAGTACAGTCCTAGAGGTGAAGTTGTCAGCTGGTGGGTGGCCAGAGATTTTGCTGCACAGATAAAAAAATTAGAGTCACTAATTGAAGATTCTGCTGCAAAAATAAAATCAATGGAAATAGAGGTAACAGAAGAAGTAAGAGGCTGCTGGTGTTGCTCTGGCAAATTTTTCTGGTGGACAACGATGTAGCTGGAAGTAGATTGCCAGCTAGGAGATCTGAAGATGATGAGCGCTGAAGAAGCGGCAGTGGCTGGTAATCAGAGGTGCGGCGAATCTGGAGAGGAAGCTGCAGACAGCTGGTCCTGGAGAAGATGCCACAAGTGGTGGCAGATGAAGATTAAAATAGAATTCTCTAGTTGGCAGCTGGATGATGCGGGCGAAAAAAATGAAAGCAGCCGGCTGAAAAAATAGCCATCGGTAGTGGTGTTACATGGTGGCTGGAAGCAAAGATACTACCAGGAATAGAGGTGGTAGTTGAGTGCTGGCTGGAAGCTGTTGGATGAAGATTTCTAGATCTGGAGGCAAAAAGAAGCAGTAGCAGGTTGAAAGCAAACAGAGCAGCCACTAATTTATTTACGAAAATTAGCTATACCCAAGAATAAGATTTAATGAATCACAAAGAAAATAGATAAACCCAAATGGTAGAGTAAACAAGGTTCTTTTCACGCGTATGAAAAAAAAAGGATCAGTATCTTTCAGGCATTTAGGTTATTAACAACAAGAAGGCTAATCAGATTACTAAATTAAAAACTGGACAGAAATTAATCAGACTTCAAAAGTTGCCATGCTTTCTAGAATGTTCAAAAAATATTTTAATGAAAACAACTAATCCACAAGATAAAACGAAACATGTTCTCCCTATTTCATGTGAAAGATCAGGGTTACAACTCATTAAAGCATCTTAAATACCTACAACAAAAATGCTAATCAGATCAGTAAATAAAACTGATTGCAAGAAATAATCAGTTACCAAAAGATGCTATGTGTTATAGGATGATCCATGGACTTAAAAATTTAATAAAAATATCCAAATAATAGTTAAAGATGAGTTGTTCCAAATTGTGCCAAAGATCAAAAGTTTTACCACTCCAGTTTCTTAAAATCTATGCGAAAACACACATAATCAGATAAGCAAAATGTAGGAAGAAGAATACAGATTATGCTAAAAATATGGCATTGTAAAAAGGGTTACGGCAATGCCGTATTCTGCACAAAATTCTCAAAACTCTCGGGTTGAAAATCACACAAAATTACGGCACGTAAATGATGGTTCCCCAAAGGGGGCGAAAACCCTATGGTGGCGCAAACAAGAAAGGGGGCAGCGGATAAAGGGTTTCATAGGATCAATGAGCATGCATTATATGATCAACTTAACAAAACCGATTGTAAAGAAGTGATTCGATTCATACCATGGCCATTTCTAGATGGCGCCTTGGAAGTAAGAGAACAACGAAGATCTCCTCCAAATCGTCACACACAAGATGAAGATGTGCTTCTTCTTGTCGTCCCTTGTGCTAGCAAGGATCGTCCAAAGCGTCTTGATCGAATGCAAAGGGAAAGGAGAGTTTTTCTTCTTGGCGTTTTTCTCTCTTGTCGCCTTAGACTTCCTCTACACGAGAATGCCACTCGAACACAACCCAAGGAGGTGTCAAAGGCGTGAAGAGGCAAGAGAGGGGCGACGTGAGATCATGGCCACGTTTGAGAAGTGCTATCCAAAAATAGCATCCCACTTCTCCACATGCGATCTTGGGTTTACCCCAATCGCAAATGCCACATCACCTTTGAACCATGCGCTCATCCATGAGCTGGTTCAAACCGATTTGGTCCACTAACCAAATAAACCAAGAAATAAGTCCAGATCAAAATAAACCCTAAGGCTCTTGATCTGACCGTCAATCTCTCAATGCTCCTGATCTGACTGATCTAGCATTCATTCTCTCAATCGAAGCTTACCGATCTCAAGCCCTAATCAATCAAACATGATCAGACCAGATCTCACTTACAATCAGAGATTAAATCCCTTTAAACTGAACCCGAATAATTCAGTCCACACGATCTGACTTAAGAAAGCCATATCATCAAATTGTGCGACCCTAAGGGTTTCCTTTAAATGTCGGTAACGATAACTTACGTTATCACGATCAGTGAGGGGTATCTAGCAACACATCACTGTCTCCCGATATAAAGGAAAGAGTCTTCCAAGACTACACCCAAAAACAGCACAAGTGTGAATCAATTCACAAAGCATACAAATTTCCTTTACCACTGGATGTTCTTATTGGACAAGCAAGTCAAGCTTGTAACTCCAATATGATGAGCATGATTAGATCAGATGAACATAGTCATCTGGGTATGGCCATACACTTTCTCAATCATCTCATCCAGGGGGCCCCTTTAGAACATCACACTCCAATTAAGGAGACGGCAATCCTATGTCTATCACTAGTGCCCTAACCTGACTCAAGCTCACCATCCAAGATAGTCTATAATCATTATATTTCAAGTGATATTGAACTATCTCAAAATAATGACAATCATCATTTAGAAAACACAAGTGATCTCAAGTCAGAGGAAATGTGCCACTTGTCGCATTCAAGGATTATTCACATTGTGACAAGCAATTGAATATCCAAGTAGGGTCTGTCCAGTACATCCAATGTACCCATGAGTCTACATCTTATTCCATGCTCGAAGCATCCTATAAGATTAGAACACATATTAGTCTTAACCATATCAAGGCTGTCTCATGTTCACCAAGATATCTCGACTAAGGACATAACTGCATGTCAGCCTAGCTGAACAGCTTTGAGACATTATTCAGAAGAACATATATTGCAGCAGACAATGTAGCTTACTGAATAACAACCATGCCTTTATAAACATAACAGTTTATTACATGATACTGTTACAATCCCAAGACCTCAAACATTAGTCTTAAGGGCATACCCCAACAATCTCCCACTTGCACTTAATCTAATGGTTGAGAAATCTCAAACCCATATTATTACAGTGCTTTTCATGCTTCTGCTGCGCCAGAGGCTTAGTAAGCGGGTCTGCCAGATTGTCATCTGTATGAACCTTGCAGACTTTGATCTCGCCACGATCTATGATCTCCCTGATCAAATGAAACCGTCTCTGTATGTGCTTGGACTTCTGGTGCGACCGTGGTTCCTTTGCTTGTGCGATTGCTCCAGTGTTATCACAAAAGATAACCAAAGGATCTGCACTCGAAGGAACAACACCAAGTTCTCTCACGAACTTACGAATCCACACTGCCTCCTTGGATGCTTCCGAGGCTGCAACATACTCGGCTTCTGTTGTGGAATCAGCAACGATTGACTGTTTGAAACTCTTCCACACCACTGCTCCTCCATTCAAGCTAAAAACATAGCCTGATTGCGATCGGAAATCGTCCTGGTCAGACTGGAACGAAGCGTCAGTATATCCTTCAATACTGAGTTCTTCCTGACCACCATATATCAAGAACATATCTTTGGTTCTCCGAAGATATTTTAAGATGTTCTTGACTGCAATCCAGTGTGCCTGTCCTGGATTACTTTGGAAACGACTGGTCACGCTTAACCCGTAAGCGACGTCTGGGCGAGTACACAACATCACATACATAATGGATCCAATAGCCGAAGCATAAGGCGTATTGTCCATTTCATCTTTCTCAGTCTGTGTTTGTGGACACTGACTCTTCGAAAGATTCAGACCATGTCTGAATGGAAGATATCCTCTTTTAGAATTCTCTAAATGAAATCTCTCCAGGACTTTATCGATGTAAGTACTCTGGCACAGCCCGAGAAGCCTCTTAGATCTATCCCTGTAGATCTTCACACCTAATACATAGGCTGCTTCTCCTAAATCTTTCATCTGGAAACATTTCCTTAACCATGCCTTAACCGCATGCATTTCAGGAATGTCGTTTCCAATGATCAAGATATCATCGACGTAGAGGACTAGGAAAGTAATCACGCTCCCACTAAACCTCTTATATACACACGGGTCATCCTCGTTCTTGATGAAACCAAATTCAGTGACTGATTCATCAAAACGAATATTCCAGCTTCTTGATGCTTGCTTAAGTCCATAAATGGACTTCTTTAATTTGCATATCTTATGACGATCTGATGGATCAGTGAAACCCTTAGGTTGTGTCATGTACACATCCTCATCCAGATTTCCATTCAGGAAAGCTGTTTTCACATCCATTTGCCAGATCTCATAATCATAATATGCTGCTATCGCGAAAAGAATCCGAATAGACTTAAACATGGCTACAGGTGAGAAAGTTTCATCATAATCTATCCCGTAGATTTGTTTGAAACCTTTCGCAACTAGCCTGCCTTTATAGGTAACCACGTTACCATCCATGTCAATCTTCTTCTTGAAGATCCATTTACAGCCTATTGGGATAACTCCCGGAGGCGGATCAACCAAATCCCAAACTTGGTTATCTGACATGGAGTCCATCTCGGCGCGCATAGCTTCAAGCCATCTCGCTGACTCCGGTCCACTGACCGCATCCGCATAAGTGAGGGGTTCATCATTATCAATGATGTAGACTCCGTCATAGCGCTCAGGCTGACGACGAATCCTTCCCGATCTTCGCGGTTCCCGTGATGTCTGAGCCTTAGGTTGTTCAATAACCTGTTCTACCGGCTCAGGCTCATCCAACTCTGCTTGAGCACTTTGTCCTTCCTCTGGATTCTCATCCAGTTTTATTTCTCTCCCACTGGCCTCTTGCAGAAGAAACTCCTTCTCAAGAAATATGGCCGTCCGAGCAACAAAAACCTTGTTCTCTTTGGGATCGTAGAAATAATAACCCCTAGTTTCCTTAGGGTAACCGACAAAGATGCATTTGTCAGATCTGCTCTCTAGTTTCCCAGAGGCGAGCTTTTTGACATAAGCCTCGCAGCCCCAGATCCTGATAAACGTCAAGCTTGGCTGTTTCCCATACCATAATTCATATGGCGTCTTTGAAACGGCCTTGGATGGCACTCGGTTTAGTACTTTTGCAGCTGTTTCCAGTGCAAAACCCCAAAAGGAGTAAGGTAGATTAGCCTGACTCATCATAGAACGAACCATATCAAGTAACGTTCTATTTCTCCTCTCGAACACACCATTCCATTGCGGTGTTCCTGGTGGAGTGAGCTGTGAGATGATCCCACACTCCTTCAGATAGTCAGTAAATGCATGACTTAGGTATTCTCCACCTCGATCAGAACGAAGTGCCTTGATATTTCGGCCTAGCTGATTTTGTACTTCATTCTTGAACTCTTTGAACTTGTCAAAGGATTCACTCTTGTGTCTCATTAAAAAGACATACCCATATCTACTGAAATCATCAGTAAAGGTGATGAAGTACTGATAGCCACCTTTGGCATGTTTACTAAATGGCCCACACACATCACTGTGTATAAGGTCAAGTAAACCTGAAGCCCTTTGACCTTTGTGAAGAAAAGGTGACTTCGTCATTTTGCCCATCAAACAAGCTTTGCATGTATCAATCTCCTTATAGGTGAATGATCCCAGCAGTCCATAATCATGCAACCGCTTAATGCGTTTCTCGTTAATATGGCCTAAACGACTATGCCATAGCAAGGTGCTGTCATCAGCATTCTTGGCTTTCTTAATATCAATTTTCTGTATAGAACATTCCATGTCCAACATGTATAACCCATTGTTAATTGAACCAGTTGCATAAACAATATTATCATAAGATAAAACACACTTTGAAATATTGCATTCAAAGGAAAATCCCTTCCTGACAAGAGCAGGAATAGAGATAATATTTTTAGTAATACTGGGAACAAAGTAACAACTGTTTAGTTCTAATACAAGTCCAGATGGTAAAGAAATGAAATAGTCTCCTACAGCAACAGCAGCAACCCGTGCCCCGTTTCCAACGCGTAGGTCCACCTCATGCTGTCCCACCTGTCTTCTTCTCTTGAGTTCCTGTACATTTGAACAAATGTGAACTCCACATGCAGTGTCCAACACCCATGATATAGAAGAAGAAAACATGACCTCAGTCACGTAAATACCTGAGCCAGAAGCGAAGCTTCCCCTCTTATCTCCTTGGAGCGCTTTACAGTCCTTTTTCCAGTGACCCAGCTGGCCACAGTGGAAACACCTGTATTCCTTGGACCGCTTAACCTTCTGCTTCAGAGCCTTGCTGTAGCTCTTGACAGGGGTCTTGCCCTTCTTCCCCTTCTTCTTGTTCCTAGAAGGAACCATTAAGACAGAGGTCGAAGGCTTACCCTTCAGAGTCTCCTCAGTAGTCAAGAGCATATTCAGCAGCTCTGCCGGAGTACAATCGATTTTGTTCATATTAAAGTTAATAATGAACGCGTCGAATGAAGGCGGGAGAGACTGCAGAATAATGTCCACAGCAAGCTCCTGATTGATGGTATGCCCCAGTTTCTCTAGAGCCTCCTTGTGCCCAATCATCTTGATGGAGGGCCTAACACAGCTCCTAGAAGATCCACTAGGGCTCGGAGGAAGCCCATCAGGTATGGCTTCACTTAGAGTTCACTTTCCTTTTTAGTACTTTCCATATTTGCATTGCATGGCATGATAGGTTAGTTCCACCCAAAAGTCTACCATGTAGTTTATTTTTATGAATGTTGTTGGTAGGTTGTGCATTGTAATATCATGGTAGGTTAGTGCATGTAGTTGGACACATTTAAAGATGGCTCAAGGGATACAAGCTAGCTAGCTCACTCTACTCCATGGAGCTAGTTCCCATTTTGGAAAGTTCACTTCAAACTAGCTCAAAGGGGACTTCCAACTCAACTCCACTTCAAAGCCCCACTTCAAGGCCCTTTCCAATTGAAGAAGATACCAAACCCATGGATTCATTTGCGCCACCCTCAAGCAACAAATGAATGCAAAGGCTCAATCTAGATCCATCAATCAAGGGGCGCCACTCTAGATCCACAAATCAAGGGGCGCCTAATCTAGATCCACAAATCATGGTGAATCCTTTCCTTCATCTCATTGCCGCCCAAACCAACTTGGAAGGAATTCAAATTCAAGTCAACTCTCCACCCATGCGACATCAACACAAGGAAGAAAGCAAATTCGAAATTCAAATGCTTTCCTTTGAAGACTCTCCAAAGAAGACAACAATATCAGCCCATTAATTGCATTAATTAATTTCGAAATCTCCCACTTATGTAAGGGGCGCAAGGGGCCAATGACCACCTTGCCCTCACCTTATCCTCATCCCTAGCCACCTATAAATATGTCCCCATCGCATCATGTGCATTAAGCATTGTTGAAATAAAATTGTTGACTAGTTTCCTAGCCAAAGAAAGGTGCTTGTGTCGCCTAGGTGCTTGTGTCGCCTACTTCTTCTCCTTAGGGTGCTTGTGTCGCCCAAGCCCCCTCATCTTCCCCCCCTACTTCTCCAAGAGCCGAGACTCCTCTCCTCTTCTCTTCCTCATCACTTCATCCAAGTCAAACCGAGAGCATTCAACATCAAAGCAAGAACACAACTCAAGTGGCGCATAGAACATGGAAGCATCCTTTGATCTCTTCAAGACCATTCTATAAGTTAAGTGTTCTAACCTCTTGTGTTCTCTTTTCATATTATCTAAGAGCATCTTACTACACTTCCCTCGGATTTGTAGGAGTTGGCGCAAGGAAAGGAGCTTGGCGCATCCCTCTTCCCCTTTTCTTTCCCCCCCTCTTAGTTAGTCCAATATTTGTGTTAGCAAGAGAATTTGGAGGACTAGCCTCCCTCTTGACATTTGATTGTGTAGTTATTTTAATCTGCTTTATAACTCACCCACGCCTGTGTGGGATTGCTGATTGCCCTGTGTAACCTACACCTTCCATCAGAGTAGGACCGGTGAAGAACGGGAAGGACGGTCCTTCTATGCTCAAGGGCCGCACTGTAAGTCTTCTTTTCATTTATTGTCATTTACTTTGAAGCAAGTAGCATTTTTCTTTCTTGCAAGTAGTTTAATTCGGTTTTCTTATTTAAAAACTACAAAAACATTATTTTCAAACCTCGTTAGTATAAGTCGGTTTCTCTACTTTATAAAACTACAAAAAAACTATTTTTCGAAAATCGTTGTTTGCATGCTTTGTGAATCACCCCTACATCACATCTTGAGCACGTGAGCTCCCACTGGGCTCCCTTCAGCCAGTTTGCTCTGAAAGAACAGCTTCGTCAAATTATAGCGTTCAGTCCTCGCCTGTGCAGCATACAGCATCTTGAGGTTCGCTATAATCTCTATAGCCGACATATCCTCATGCTGACGCTGCAGCGGTGGCGTCATAGACGCTAGCATCAGGCAAGCAACATCAATGCTATCATTGACGTGCTTTTCATAGGCTTCCCGAACCGCCCTTGCGGCGTTCGGAGCGGGCTGAGGCGGTATCGCCGTCTCGAGGACATACAGTTTCCTCTCTGCCTTAAGAACAATCTTAAGGTGTCCAAACCAGTCAGAGAAGTTCGGCCCAGCAAACTTCTCCCTTTCCAGTAGGGATCGCACATTGAAGTTCATGGTGTTCGTTGCTGCAGGTATCTACAACAATGCAAGAACAGCAAGGTCAGTATCAATGTTAAGAATCAATCAGGACTTAAGAAAGATTCTTTTTCTCACTATTTTATCTGGCTGAAAAATCCAGCAAAACAGCCCGAAAGAGTAGAACTCTTTTAGTGAGATGGGATCCAGATTTCATACTTGGTCTCCGCGTCCCGCTCAGGCGAGATAAGATACACAGAGAGTACAAGCACTAATCTCTGGTAGGTTGTCCCAGCCAATCGCCAACCCGTGCGATTCCCCTTCATCTGGGCAATTCAGCAGACTGTGCCAACTGAGTTGGTACAACACAATCTCTGACCCCACAGATGGCTGCCCCCATGTGCTACCATATGCGCCACATATGTAGCCTACATGGTCAAGCTGACCCGACCTACTCCCTGGACCACCACGTGCTATGCTGAGCAACGAGAAGGGATAAATCCCCACTCTGTAACACGCAGGTGTAATCCCGCACCGTCTGAAGATAGATGGACGTGCCCACTGAGTGGGTACAACACGGCTCCAACGATAGTCAGAACAGTGAGGTTTCGCGTCAGAAGGCTTACGAGCTTGAAATTTTAGCGTTGGATTTTAACGGTCTTTTATCTTCTTCACTATCATGCAATTCCTATGGTGATAGCAGAAGATAAACTAATCATGCAATTCTAATATTTAAGCAATAAAAGAAAGCATGGATCTTATGTGGTAAAAGCCACATAGCCTAAGTAAGACCTTAAGAAACTTAAGTCTTCACTTGCTTTTCTTCATGGGGCTTTCGCTGCTCATCTGGCCCAAACCTGGGCCCAAGCGCCATCTGCAGCTCTGGTGCGCCCACCAGGGAAAATGCGCCAGGTCCTAGGGTCGAACCCTAGACCTCCCACCTGGTCAAGCCACTGCTGCATGCGCCTCTGCCAAGTGTGCTCTGTGCTCTTGTCTAATTAAATTACAAATTTAACTATCTAGACAAGATTGACACGCAGGTCAATTACATTTTATAAATTAAAAGCAATGTGATGCGCAGATCACAATAATTAATTTACATATTAATACAGGCACGCAGGCCCCAGCACAGCACAGATTTAACATGGGCAGCCCACATAAGAATAAATAGACAAACACATGGCATCAATCATCATGTGATCCAGTCATTAAAATAAAATTTTCGAAAAACCCCATGGGCATCAATTTTATTTTGCTTATATGCCCTACAACCTTACAACGGTCCATTACTAGGGATCCACTCATCCAACCTAGTCAGATCCACTGCCCTTACATGCACCAAGTCCTAACTGACTTGAGTCGACCAAAAGGGTCAACCATGCATGCGCCAAGGGCTGAACAACCACAATGAGGTCTGGCAAGCGGGTGTGAGCCCGGGCCTAACTCATGTGCGTTCATAGGTTGTCTCAATTAGACATCGCTACACGCCTATGATGCAGTCGACCTATAGCCACCTTTAGCATGCGCCAAGGTGCTATCTGGTCGACCCATCTAGGCTGTCAGATGGTCTGATCAGACTGTCAGGATCTAACCTAGGGGATAACTTCAACCCTAATAACCCGTCTAAGGGTTTAATGCAGGCGCATCTTAGATCTACAATGAGTCGCGCAAGTGATATTTGTTTGAGAAAAACTACATCTAGCGCCAACATACATGCGCAAGAAAAACAAATACAAGTTTCGCTTATGACAACTAAACATGTATTTATGCATGTATTGAAGATCTAAGCATTTTCGCAAGCATGGATCACAAAATGGCTTAACAATCATACAAAAACATGCGTTAACCATCGCTCTGATACCAATTGATGGTTCCCCAAAGGGGGCGAAAACCCTATGGTGGCGCAAACAAGAAAGGGGGCAGCGGATAAAGGGTTTCATAGGATCAATGAGCATGCATTATATGATCAACTTAACAAAACCGATTGTAAAGAAGTGATTCGATTCATACCATGGCCATTTCTAGATGGCGCCTTGGAAGTAAGAGAACAACGAAGATCTCCTCCAAATCGTCACACACAAGATGAAGATGTGCTTCTTCTTGTCGTCCCTTATGCTAGCAAGGATCGTCCAAAGCGTCTTGATCGAATGCAAAGGGAAAGGAGAGTTTTTCTTCTTGGCGTTTTTCTCTCTTGTCGCCTTAGACTTCCTCTACACGAGAATGCCACTCGAACACAACCCAAGGAGGCGTCAAAGGCATGAAGAGGCAAGAGAGGGGCGACGTGAGATCATGGCCACGTTTGAGAAGTGCTATCCAAAAATAGCATCCCACTTCTCCACATGCGATCTTGGGTTTACCCCAATCGCAAATGCCACATCACCTTTGAACCATGCGCTCATCCATGAGCTGGTTCAAACCGATTTGGTCCACTAACCAAATAAACCAAGAAATAAGTCCAGATCAAAATAAACCCTAAGGCTCTTGATCTGACCGTCAATCTCTCAATGCTCCTGATCTGACTGATCTAGCATTCATTCTCTCAATCGAAGCTTACCGATCTCAAGCCCTAATCAATCAAACATGATCAGACCAGATCTCACTTACAATCAGAGATTAAATCCCTTTAAACTGAACCCGAATAATTCAGTCCACACGATCTGACTTAAGAAAGCCATATCATCAAATTGTGCGACCCTAAGGGTTTCCTTTAAATGTCGGTAACGATAACTTACGTTATCACGATCAGTGAGGGGTATCTAGCAACACATCACTGTCTCCCGATATAAAGGAAAGAGTCTTCCAAGACTACACCCAAAAACAGCACAAGTGTGAATCAATTCACAAAGCATACAAATTTCCTTTACCACTGGATGTTCTTATTGGACAAGCAAGTCAAGCTTGTAACTCCAATATGATGAGCATGATTAGATCAGATGAACATAGTCATCTGGGTATGGCCATACACTTTCTCAATCATCTCATCCAGGGGGCCCCTTTAGAACATCACACTCCAATTAAGGAGACGGCAATCCTATGTCTATCACTAGTGCCCTAACCTGACTCAAGCTCACCATCCAAGATAGTCTATAATCATTATATTTCAAGTGATATTGAACTATCTCAAAATAATGACAATCATCATTTAGAAAACACAAGTGATCTCAAGTCAGAGGAAATGTGCCACTTGTCGCATTCAAGGATTATTCACATTGTGACAAGCAATTGAATATCCAAGTAGGGTCTGTCCAGTACATCCAATGTACCCATGAGTCTACATCTTATTCCATGCTCGAAGCATCCTATAAGATTAGAACACATATTAGTCTTAACCATATCAAGGCTGTCTCATGTTCACCAAGATATCTCGACTAAGGACATAACTGCATGTCAGCCTAGCTGAACAGCTTTGAGACATTATTCAGAAGAACATATATTGCAGCAGACAATGTAGCTTACTGAATAACAACCATGCCTTTATAAACATAACAGTTTATTACATGATACTGTTACAATCCCAAGACCTCAAACATTAGTCTTAAGGGCATACCCCAACAGTAAATTTTCTTATGGTAGTGCCGTAAAACAGAGTTTTTTTATGAAATAAAGACAAAATTGCGGCATGTGGAAAAAGTTACGGTACTACCATAATACGAACCCAATCACAGCAACTCTCGGGTTGAAAATTACTCAAAAATACGGCTCGTGAAAATGATTACGGTAGTGCCATAATAGAAGTAAAATTCTTGGGAAAATTTTTAAGCACAATTACGGCACGTAAAATGACTCACGGTACTGCCGTAAAAACCACAAAACCTTTTGGTCGAAAACGGACCGAAATTATGGCCCGTAATTTTCATTAGGCATTGCCGTATTTTGCTCAAAATTTGTTTTTTCCTGCAAAAAGAAAAATTAGTTCTAAAGATAAACTAAAATAAAAGAAGCACTAATTTTTAGGTCTATAGCTTGACCGAAACTCAATTACCATGGCGAAGCAGGTGGATCAGTACCATTGTAAATAGCATATAATTTTCTGCATTTCCGTTGTCCTAAAAGTTTAACCACTAATCCAAACCTCCAAAATTTCTTATAAATCACGATCGACGTGGCTTTCTCAAATATGCAGAAATCAGAATCAAAATTTTGATTTCCACTCAAAGGGTATTTTATGATCTTCCTATATTTGTCAGTAAGCAAAATCATTAGTCCTTTCTTCAAAATTATATCTTCAATTGCAATAGGACTTCGATCAAAAGATTCAAGTATTGGATCATCAAAATAATTTTTCTGCCTCACATTAAATTCCTCAATAATGCATAATTTTTTAAATAAATCAAAAGGTTGAACAGTAGATATGGGTAAAATATCAGAGTGAGATTCATCGATGTTTGTAATATTGAAATCATTTTCTAGTTCCTCATGTCCATCATCAAATAATTTATCAATTTTAAAATCAGAGTGAGACTTTTCTAAATCAGTTTCCTCGTGCCTTTCCATAAATAATTCATCATCAGAAGAATCAAAAGAATCAATCTTAGAATTATAAGAATCAAATTTAACCATAAATAATATATCATCAAAAGAATCAATTTCATAACTTTCACTAGAATCAAAAGGGGATTTTTTAGAATCAATTTCCTCAAACCTTTACACAAATAATTTATCAAATGAATAAGTTTCAAAATTATCAAAATCAGAGTGATATTCATTAATGTTCTAAAAAAATCAATTTCAAAATTACCAAAATCAGAAGGAGATTTTTCTAAATCAAATTCCTTAGTTTCCAAATCAAACTCAAATAAACAACCTTGTGCTATCTAGGTTTCTAGCATTTAAGAATGAGCACTCATATTATCCATCATAGAATTCATTTGTTTAAGGGTCTCATGTGCCTCCTCACTTTGTTTCATGAACTTTTCAAACATTATCTCTAAGCTAGATTTTTCAGTATCCTCAAAGTATGGTTCTGAAGTATAGTTCGAGCAATCCTCATAAAAAGAAGTTTGATTTTCCCATCTAGAATAATATAGATCATCTTGGTACCATGGTGAATTGGGATTTGGAGGAATTAAAAATTGGCAATCAGAAGTATAATGATCAAAACATCCACAAATATCACATCTAATAGAAGAATAAGATATCCTAATAGGGTGCATATAAGAGTCTAATTTATAAGACAAATAATCTAACTTATCTGCAAGGGTGCACAATGAATCATCTTCATACATACCATATGGCATGTATACCTCTTTCAGTTGCCCATGAGTTGTGATTAAAAGACATATCTTCAAATCAAAGCTTTTCTACACAACTAAAAAAATTGTGATCTCAGAGTACAAGCAAATTCAAAAATTTCAGAAATCACAGTTCTGTCACAACTTATGAAAATATAAAACCTACAAAAACAGAAAACAAAGTTAAATCTAAAACAAATAAAACTTAGTCTAGCAATAATAACAACTATTTTGATACTAACAGAACTAAGGTCCCCGGCAACGGCGTCAAAAACTTGTTGTGTCCGCAAGTGCACGGATACTCGAAGTAATAAATAAGATATCGAACCACAGAGACCTTGTTTGTCATGTACCGAATAATTGATTTTTCACTAGCTAAGCAATCAAATTTGATTAAAGCAAACGATCGAAAAGTACACGAATAATTAGAGAGAAAAAAAACTGGGACTAGAGTTTCATCCACCTTAATTTCAATGACTAGATATAAATAAGTGCTCGTCAGTCTAATCTTATTATGATAAAGATATAATTTACTTTATAAAGCAATCATCTCGCTTTCACGCAGACAATTTACAAAGAACCAATCCTCACATTTGCACAAGATTTATTCAATGTTAAAGATATAAGTAAATCATCGACAAAGAAATCAAAGATCACTTTCATGCATCCAATCTCTATGGCAATCATCTCAAGTGAAAACTAAATACTTTCATACTTTAGCTTCACAGGTTCTACTTAAGGTTATCCAATGATCCGATACTTAATTTCTTACAATATCTTCATGTTTATTTCAATAATTCTTCCTAGATCAGAATTATCAAGAAGGCAATAAACTCCTAAAATCTAGAAATAGAACAAACCTAATTTCTTACGGTGAGATCCTAAGTCTCAATTTTAGAGTTCCAAGTTTTCGCAAGTCACTTTTCAGTCCATATCGCAAAAACTCTAATACATGCTGATAATATGAAACTAAAAAGAATTAAAGGCAATCATCACATAAGTAGAATTGTCAAAGTATAATTATCCTGATGAAATAAAGTTTATCTAGTCATTATGAAATCAAGGGGATTACAACCCCATGTCCCAAGAAAAGAATTACACAACCAAAGTCATAGGAGCAAGATAAATAATAACAATATTCAGAATTCAAATAAAAAGTGAGAACAAGGGTTCATTGTAATCACGGGGGTGTCAAAAATTTCACATCCCATGATTTTGGAATTTTTCGGATTGCTACAGTACTGCTATAGTACTCGTGAACATTAACTTCTACAGTAAAACGTGATTTTTCCTTCCATCCGAATCTTCTTCATTTGATTTCTCCCTCATTTGAATTCCTTTCGATCTGAAATTTTTAGTGTGTCCTCTCCTCCTACGGGCGAAGCATTCCTGTAAATTTCATCGCTTGAGGTGGCCTCCATGCCTCTCGGTCCGAGGCCGAGCCATAGGGACACCCTTGTTGATTTCTCCCTCGATTCTTGATGAAATTTGATTCTTTTCATCCTCAAACCTTCTCCTCGATTTATAGAACACTCTCCTTTCTATGGTTTTTGAATTGGTGCCCTGGATCTTCTGATTTTGCATCACAAAAATTGGGCTTTGGAGTGGCTGCGGAAGACTCGCTCAAGAATACAATTACGGCAGTGTAATTTTTATTATGGCAATGTCGTAATATCTTTTGTGAATTTTGCTGGAACAATTACGGCTTGTAAAAATTATTACGGTAGTGCCAAAATTCTTTATGTGTATTTCTGGGCAGTTATTACGATAGTGTAATTTTCATTATGGCACTGCCGTAATTTGTTTCTGTGCATTTTGGGGCAGAAATTACGGGTCATAATAAAAATTACACCCGGGGTGTAATTTTCAAACTTACTCCGATTTGCATGAAAATTGACGGGTAACTTTGTCTCGACGTCTGGAATCCATTGGTGTGCTCAGATCTTTCAAAATCCATCAAAATATGGTACTTTTTACCTAAAAAAAAAAAAGAAATGGTATAGATTCTGCAATATTTGACAAAAAAAAAGGCTTAAAAACAAGCAAATGAGCATGAGTATGACACAAAAAGACCAATCAAATGACACAAAATATACTATGAATTTTTGTGTCATAATCCATGTTCATAGTATATATTTCCATGTTTGATTATAGAATTAGCAAATAAAATATGAAATTAACTAAGGAGGACAAGGATTAAGGTTCCCTGATGAAGATAGACACCAACAATCTAGGAAATCGAAGCTTTTCCGGTGAAGAATCGCCGTTCGCCCTAGTTCTCGCCTCTTCATCGATTTTGCCTTGAAAATCCATCAAAAAGTTCCAATAATTGGTCCAATGCCTCCTTATATAGTTCTCCACCGTTAAAATAGATTTTCCCCAATTTCTCGTGTGAAAAGGAATCGAATCAGGTGAAAAACCAAGTCAAACGCGAGTTGGGCGGAAGAAATACGGCCTTAAACTCTGTGTCTTCTAGAATTAACTCCCGATAGAAATACGGTCGTGAAAATAAATACGGCCCTGCCATATTTCTTTCTGTGGATTTTTCTCATCAAAATACGATCGTAATTTCTATTACGGTACTGCCGTATTTCTTTATGTGGATTTTTCTCATCAAATTACAGCCATAATTTCTATCACGGTACTGCCATATTTCTTTCTGTGGATTTTTCTCATCAAAATATGGCTGTAATTTCTATCACGCTACTACCGTATTTCTTTCTGTGGATTTTTGGTATTTTTGTGTGCTGATGAAATTTGTGTTCTTCTAAAAATATGGCCGTGATAAAAAATATAGTAGTGCCGTATTTTACAAATCAGCTCCGATTGGCATGAAATTTGATGGGCAGCTTCTTCTTGACTTGTTGAATTCATCTGTGCACTTGGATCGTTCAAAATCTATCAAATTTTACCTGAGGTATGGTAAAAGTGAAGAAAGGTGAAGATTTAGAACAAACAAAAGGATTTAAGTCAAAATAAATGAAAATATGATATCAATAGGACAAAATATGCATGAAAAGTATAGCAAAAATATTATTTAAATACGTGACATCAACTCTTTCTATATTTAAACATTTGCTTGTGCTCAAGCAAATCAATAAATCATAGAACAAAGCTGAGTATAGAAAATATAACTTTCTTATGAAAAATAAATTTCTAAAACATAATTACTCATAAAAAATTTCCAACTTATGCTACATAAAATTTAGATAAACACACCATTCTCAGAATTTAATCCTTAAGGTCCATAATCTTAACCAAATAAAACTTCGCAACTTGTATAGTAAATAGAATCTTAATCTCATGAATTCACCTTCATCTCAGTTTAAATCTAAAATACTTTTGTTTATAGGAATAAGATATCCAAAAATCTTTTTCTCGAATATATTTTTTTTTATCATCCCTTTTTTTTATATATGCCTTTGACATTCTCTAAATCGAATACCGCCTTTTTTTCTAGTGACGAATTTAGAGTACATTGGCCACTTAGCCAATGTATTAGAACTCATATCTTATTGGCAAGCAGAATTGAGATTCATGACCTAAGATAGAGGAGTTAATGTCAAACAACTTATTCTTTGGCATGTATCCACATAGATACATACTTTTATTTGGACTTCAAATCTTTTCTTCGGTAACACTGTTAATTTTTCGCAGTGCCAAGTAGAGGAGTCATTCTCTCTCTCTTTTTTTTTATTTCTAGATTTTGGACTCTTTCTTCCCAACAAATAGCATAATAGGTCAAACATCAACTTAGGCTAATCAATCAATGTTAATTCAGCAAATCATACTCATATACTCGTTTTATTTGAAAAAAAAATTGCTTCCCTCTCAAATTGCATTCATCAAACAACATATCTATTAGAACCTTATGCATCAATTGTTGAAAAATTTTAACGAGACGATATACATTGAAGAAATAAATTCAACACAAGAAGAATTTGTCCATCCACAAGCATTGATTTATACATGAACAACAAGATGCACATCATTCATCATCAAAGAGAAATACTCATCGTTCATCAATACTAGACAAAACATTCATCATTACCCATAGAAATCTATATAATAACCAAATTCAACATCGACGTTCACATGATAGCCAAATCACAAAAATTATCCTAATTCCACAAATAGATAACACATTCTAAATTTCATAATATCTAAATACAACCATATCAAACAAAATCATCTAGATGTGCCTACACATGGCCCAAATAGCATCACAAAGTCATCAAAGCATTTACTTAGCACCCAAATATCATAATATCCAAATACAACCAAATCGAATAAGATCCAAAACACAAAATGTTAAATTGAGGAGCACCAGACACAAAAGGCATGATTGCATCACCCTTTCCTACAAAAGGAAACACTTCATCTATAGTGTATAAGAACAAACAAAATGTAGATAGGAAAAAGGGATACTCACAAAACACTAATCATCAACATCGGTATCGGTCTCATCATCCTCCTCCTCATCCCAGGCAGCATCTCCCAAAGGCACATCAGGATCCCCTTCTTCTTCAGAATAGAATTGTTCCTGTAGAAATTCCTTTATATCATGCACATCACCGCGCACATCCTGGATAACATCAAGTGCCTTTTCCAGGAGGTGTCCCTGTCGGTATACTTCTGCAAACAATGCTTGGAATCCTTTATCTTGGGCAGAAGACCAAAAACTCTAAGGCTGCGCTGTACCACGGGAAGAAGAACCAACCCTACGCGGCAGAGAGTCTATACTCATGCCAAAGGGGTCGCTGCTCCCACCCCAAGTAGGTGGTGGTGGTGCTGAGTTAAGTGGTTCAGGAACATCTTTAATTGCTGCATCAGGAGGAATTTTCCAGTTCAACTGATTACAAACTATAGTTCGTTCTTTATTTGGCAAAGGCAAGGCTAGAAAATTTTGTCCAAGAACAAGGGAAAAGACATCCCCTTCCCGGATAATCATCCTCATTGCTGCACATGACTCCAAGTCAATCCTAGAATTCCCCTTTGCATTCTCTACTCCAAATGGATCTACATCCAAAGCATGTGCTAAATGTTGGTGTGTATGCCCTAAGACTTAGTTTTGGTCCATCTTTGTACTACTTAACTCTGATATTTATATCATTCTGGCATTGTCATTATCAATATTTGTCTACATCTGTGATTGTGTACTTACATGATAATATCCCTGGAAACAGATTGGATCTGTGCTCAAATGGTGGTCCCCAATCGATGTACCTGAGTGGATATGGGATAGCTCTGGTAATTGTGAGACTGGTATATGGGCTGGTTAGGCATGAGGTGCTAACACAGACATATGAGTATATCAGTGGTGGATATACTGGACCGACCCGCTGTGAGGCTATGACTTGGTGTCATGAGTTATCCTCACAAGTGATAGGAGATGCATTGATCCCTTGACTTGAGGTCATTGACCGTTCTATATGGTTAGGGACATGCTTTGATACAACCTAACACCTCGCCATAGTTGGGAGGTAATAACGGTTGTCATTGAGCATGTCACGACCCATATGAGAAGGACAATGGACAGACAGAGGATTTGCCCCTTCCTGAGGGAAGCTTGATATCCATGGAGCTCCTCTATGGTTCTATGACTGAAAGTGTATGGCCATACCCAAGTGACAGCCTGATTTAGTCATGACCATGTGATTGGGTGAAAACAAGTGATGACACACTTGTCCCATCGAATATCAGTTCGGCAAAGAGACTGTAATGCATTTGTACCTAGTTGCGATGATCGGGATGTCAATGTCAATATCCATTCCGATGACTTGGGTAGCAGCGATGCATTGCTAGGTGCTACTTACTGCTTGTGGTGATCTTAGGAGAGCACTGCCAATGTCAGAGGAACCTACAGGGTCGCACACCTTGATACTCGAGTTCTTGTATTGATCGGGAAGCCTTATGATCGAGTTATTGGATAACTCGGACCTATTTGGGAGATTTCATCAGCACCAATGGGCCTGATGAGATGGAAGAATGTTATTGGAGCCAAACTTCATTTTTGGCAGGTTGACCCGAAATTGACCATGGTTGGTCACATTTGGATTAGGGTTGCATTGGATTGGATCTAATAGCTTAATCAACCCAACTAATGAAGTTTGGGCTAGCTCATTACCTAATGAGGCCCAATAATAAGTTGTCATAAAGAATTAATGGGCTAAAGGGTATAATGGGGGGAAGTCTCCACCCCATTGGCGCCTAGGGGCATAATGGGTTGGAGTGGGCGACTTTGCTTCATTAGGAAGTAAAGGGCTCCTCCCCCTTTGTTCCTTGATGGTAAGCTTGCCTCTTAGGCAAGTCTAGGGGCTAATATGGCTTGGAGGACTTCTTAGGAAGGTCCTTGGCACATATGGGACATTAGGAAAGGTTTATGGTAAAGCCTTGGAGACTTTCCAAAACCTTAAACCCTAATTGATACAAACCCTAATCCTAGCCGCATACCTTCATGGAATTTGCGCCACCCACACCTCTTGTCTTGCCGCCTCTTGCATCTATATAATTAGATGCATGCGAGTGCCCCATAGTGACATTATTATTATTGCCGTGAGCAACATCAAAAGGGCGAGAGCTAAGGAAACATTGGCGCTAGTCTTCCATCTTAGTAGCCGCAAGTCTTCTTCCCTTCTTCCCTTTGGTGCAAGAAGGACTACATCTTGGCGGCTTCTTCATCTTCTTTTCTTCTTCAATTGGCGCATCTACCTTGGAGGTAGCGCATGCTTTGAAGAAGGTGAACTAAGGCTTATATTTTCTTCCCGAGGCTAGCACCGGGTGTGGAAGAAGAGAGTTCAAGGCATCTGTGTGTGTGAGACTGCAGAGGGCGCACGCTTGGGCGCCTACCTCGACATCGGCCTCGTCTTGCTCCTACGGTATTTTCTGTCTCATCGTGTCGACCCCCTCACAAGATGATCTTCATTGGGTTTTTGAGACTGGCCTGTTTCGTGGATATTCTTCCGCTGTGCAAATGTAATCTCTATGTAAAATTGTAAAATATCCACGGGATTTCCCAACACTAAAGTGGTGACAAATTCTCCTAGCACTATGGCACCCTTCTTGGCTCTAGTAACCTTATCAAACTGCTTTACAAGATAAAATGTCACATCTATAGGATATCCGTGAAGCATGCTCATAAGAAAAAGTGTTTAATTTGTCGGACCATTCCAGCACTCTCACCCTGCCCAAATACAGTATGTGAGAGAACCCTATGTATGTATCAGAGACATGGGTTAGAGATACTCGTCCCGTGCTGTCTTTGTGCAGAAAGTATATTATGAAGTAATTTGTTCCCAAAAAGCATTTTCAATGTATACTCATGACGGTTGAACGCATCCTCCTCCTGGCAAGTGGCAAATAGTCCAAATATCCTTGAGCGTGAGGCTCCTATCAATATTTGCAAGTCTAAAAGTGAGGCGCCCCTTCCCTTCTTGATGGTGGCAATCAATGAGCTCGACCTCCAAACTGCTAAGAAACTCTAAAACTAAGGGGATGAATGTTGGTGGCTGGCTTTGGAAGAACCTTGAGCATAGAGTTTGCTCGAACATCCAGTTTACATCCTCATCTAGTCCAAGGATTTCCAAAGTTCTCTTATCTGCATATTTGGTATTAGCAATCCGCCTTGTAAGGAGATGATTATATCTAGCTTCTTGTATACCATCTCTGAAGATGATGCCATAAGGATTTGGAGGTGGTGGCAGTGCTTCAGAAGCTCGTGTGTCACCTTTCCCCTTGCTTACAACTCGTGTGGTCTTTGGTGCCATTCCAGATGAAAGAAATTGAACTTCATAAGTTGAGAACAGAGATGTTACCCAAATGCGTGAACAGGTTGCTTGGAAATATGGCAGTGCCGTGAAACATTATGTAAAGAAAACTAACAAAAATATGCCTGTGAAAAATAATACGGCAGTGCCGTGAAACATTTTGTGCCAATATCAATGAGAATACGGGCTGTGAAAATAATTATGGTACTATCGTAATTTTTTTAATAAAGAAAATACGGGGTGTGAAAATAAATACACCCCACCCGTAAAACATTCTGTTCCTTTGACACTTCAAAATACGGGCGTGGCAGAAAATACAACCCTATCGTAAAATATTCGGTCTACTTAGAGCACTAAAATACGGCCCATAAAAAGAAATACAACAGTGCCGTATTTTTTTTGTAAACATCCAAAGTCACCGCATCGACGTGAAATCAACTCAGAACTCTCCTACAGCATAGAAAAACAAGAGTTGGTACTAGAAAAACTCAAAAATAAGTAAAAACAAATCAATTCAAATAAGAAAAACAAGAGTAAGAGTGCTTGGGTTGCCTCCCAAGAAGCGCTAAGTTTAATGTCACTAGCTCGACCATAAATCATCATCTTATGTTGGTCATGGGGGGTCTGAGAGCTTTTGGATTATACCTTCTTCAATAGGTTCTAACATATAGTAATGTTTCAAACGTTGGCCATTAATAGTGAAATTTCCTGAGGATAAACTTTTACAACCTTGAAAGGCCCTAACCACCTCGTTTTCAATTTTCCAGGAAATAACCTCAATCTAGAATTAAAAAGTAAAACAAGGTCACCTTCTTGAAAATCTTTTCTAATGATATGACGGTCATGCCACTTCTTGGTCCTTTCCTTATAAATCCTTGCACTTTCATATGCATTCATCCTTATTTCCTCAAGTTCATCAATTTGCAATCTCCTTTTCTCCCCAACGGTTTTCAAATCTTAATTCAAAGTTTTTATTGCCCAATAAGCTTTATGTTCTAACTCAACTGGGAGATGACATGATTTACCATAAATAAGCTGATAAGGTGACATATCAATCGGAGTTTTGAATGCAGTCCTGTATGCCCATAATGTATCATCAAGTTTCATGGACCAATCTTTCCTTGATCTAGAGACAGTATTTTCAAGAATCCTTTTCAACTCTCTATTTGAAACTTCTACTTGGCCACTTGTCTGTGGGTGATAGGGAGTAGATATCTTATGTTTCACCCTATATTTACTCAACAACGCAGAAAATTTCTGTTCTATAAAATGGGATCCACCATCACTTATAACTACTCTTGGAACTCCAAACCTCGAAAATATTATTCTTCTAAATAGTTTGATCACTACTCGAGAATCATTAGTGGGAGCCGCTATGGATTCCACCCACTTTGACACATAATCAATTGCTACAAGAATATACTTGATCCCACATGAGGTTGGAAAGGGACCCATGTAATCAACTCCCCATACATCAAATATCTCAATCTCCAAAATAGTACTAAGTGGCATCTCATCACCTTTGGATATGTTTCTTGTCCGTTGGCATTTTTCACAGGAAAGAATAAAATTCCTAGCATCCTTAAAAAGGGTTAGCCAAAAGAATCCTGACTGAAGTGTTGGAACCCCTTTCTAGAGGGGGGCGAAACCCAGCATGGCGCATATTCAGATTTCAAGCAGCGGATAGGGTCTCTAAGAATCGCATGCACCTTATATAATCAACTTAAAGAAAACCCGAATGCATAAGAGGTGATTCGATCCATACCATTGCCATTTCTTGATGGCGGCTTGGAAGCAAAGATCAAACGAGATCTTCTCCTTGTCGTCACACACAAGATGATGTCGCTATCTCTCTTGGTGCTCCTTGTGCTAGCAAGGTTCCAAGAGGTCCTTTGACGAGTGAAGGGAAAATGAGATGTCAATCTTTCTTGGCCGAATCCTCCTCAAGCGTCAAGCGTCAAGCGTCGAGCGTCAAGCGTCAAGCGTCGAGCGTCAAGCGTCAAGCGTCAAGCGTCGCCACACTCACACAATAATCTCGAGAGGAATATGGGCGAGAGGAAAAATCAGTTGAAGTGGCGAAAATAGAGAATACTCTATTCGGACGAGAGCACCCACCAAGTGGAGATCATGGTTATCTATTCTCTCGATCGAAGCTTACCGATCTTAAGCCCTAATCAATCAAACATGATCAGACCAGATCTCACTTACAATCAGAGACTAATTCCCTTTAAACTGAACCCAAACAATTCAGTCCACACGATCTGACTTAAGTAAGCCATATCATCAAATTGTGCGACCCTAAGGGTTTCCTTTAAATGTCGGTAACGATAATTCTCATTATCACGATCAGTGAGGGGTATCTAGCAACACATCACTATCTCCCGATATAAAGAAATGAGTCTTCCAAGACTACACCCAAAAACAGCACAAGTGTGAATCAAATCACAAAGCATACATATTTCCTTTGCCACTGGATGTTCTTATTGGACAAGCCTGTCAAGCTTGTAACTCCAATATGATGAGCATGATTAGAACAGATGAACACTGTCACCTGGGTATGGCCATACACTTTCTCAATCATCTCATCCAGGGGGCCCCTTTAGAACATCACACTCCTTAAACAAGGAGACGGCAATCCTATGTCTATCACTAGTGCTCTAACCTGACTCAAGCTCACCATCCAAGATAGTCTATAATCATTATGTTTCAAATGATATTGAACCATCTCAAAACAATGACAATCATCATTCAGAAAACACAAGTGATCTCAAGTCAGAGGAAATGTGCCACTTGTCTTAATCAAGGAATATTCACATTGTGACAAACAATTGAACATCCTAGTAGGGTCTGTCCAGTACATCCAATGTACCCATGAGTCTACATCTTATTCCATGCTCGAAGCATCCTATAAGATTAGAACACATATTAGTCTCAATCATATCAAGGCTGTCTCATGTTCACCAAGATATATCGACTAAGGACATAATAGCATGTCAGCCGAGCTGAACAGCTTTGAGACATTATTCAGAAGAACATATATTGCAGCAGACAATGTAGCTAACTGAATAACAACCATGCCTTTATAAACATAACAGTTTATTACATGATACAAATACATTCCCATAGGCCTCAAACATTAGCCTTAAGGGCATACCCCAACAATCTCCCACTTGCACTTAATCTAATGGTTGAGAAATCTCAAACCCATATTATTACAGTGCTTCTCATGCTTCTGCTGCGCCAGAGGCTTGGTAAGCGGGTCTGCCAGATTGTCATCTGTATGAACCTTGCAGATTTTGATCTCGCCACGATCTATGATCTCCCTGATCAAATGAAACCGTCTCAGTATGTGCTTGGACTTCTGGTGCGACCGTGGTTCCTTTGCTTGTGCGATTGCTCCAGTGTTATCACAGAAGATAACCAAAGGATCGACACTCGAAGGAACAACACCAAGTTCTCTCACGAACTTACGAATCCAGACTGCCTCCTTGGATGCTTCCGAGGCTGCAACATACTCGGCTTCTGTTGTGGAATCAGCAACAGTTGACTGTTTGAAACTCTTCCACACCACTGCACCTCCATTCAAGCTAAAAACATAGCCTGATTGCGATCGGAAATCATCCTGGTCCGACTGGAACGAAGCGTCAGTATATCCCTCTATACTGAGTTCTTCCTGACCACCATATATCAAGAACATATCTTTGGTCCTCCGCAGATATTTTAAAATGTTCTTGACTGCAATCCAGTGCGCCATACCTGGATTACTTTGGAAACGACTGGTTACGCTTAACCCGTAAGCGACGTCTGGGCGAGTACACAACATCGCATACATAATGGAACCAATAGCCGAAGCATAAGGCGTATTGTCCATTTCATCTTTCTCAGTCTGTGTTTGTGGACACTGACTCTTCGAAAGACTCAGACCATGTCTGACTGGAAGATATCCACGTTTAGAATTCTCTAAATGAAATCTCTCCAGGACCTTATCGATGTAAGTACTCTGGCACAGCCCGAGAAGCCTCTTAGATCTATCCCTGTAGATCTTCACACCTAACACATAGGCTGCTTCTCTTAGATCTTTCATCTGGAAACACTCCCTCAGCCATGCTTTAACAGCATGCATTTCAGGAATGTCATTTCCAATGATCAAGATGTCATCGACGTAGAGGACTAGGAAAGTAATCACGCTCCCACTAAACCTCTTATATACACACGGGTCATCCTCGTTCTTGATGAAACCAAATTCAGTGACTGATTCATCAAAACGAATATTCCAGCTTCTAGATGCTTGCTTAAGTCCATAAATCGACTTCTTTAACTTGCATATCTTATGACGATCTGATGGATTAGTGAAACCCTCAGGTTGTGTCATATACACATCCTCATCCAGATTTCCATTAAGGAAAGCTGTTTTCACATCCATCTGCCAAATCTCATAATCATAATATGCAGCTATCGCGAAAAGAATCCGAATAGACTTAAACATGGCTACAGGTGAGAAAGTTTCATCATAATCTATCCCGTAGATTTGTTTGAAACCTTTCGCAACTAGCCTGCCTTTATAGGTAACCACGTTACCATCCATGTCAATCTTCTTCTTGAAGATCCATTTACAGCCTATAGGGATAACTCCCGAAGGCGGATCAACCAAATCCCAGACTTGGTTATCTGACATGGAGTCCATCTCGGCGCGCATAGCCTCAAGCCATCTCGCTGACTCCGGTCCACTGACCGCATCCGCATAAGTGAGGGGTTCATCATTGTCAATGATGTAGACTCCGTCATAGCGCTCAGGCTGTCGACGGATCCTACCCGATCTTCGCGGTTCCCGTGATATTTGAGCCTCAGGTTGTTCAATAACCTGTTCTACCGGCTCAGGCTCATCCAACTGTGCTTGACTACTTTGTCCTTCGACTGGATTCTCATCCAGCTTTATTTCTCTCCCACTGGCCTCTTGCAGAAGAAACTCCTTCTCAAGAAATATGGCCGTCCGAGCAACAAAAACCTTGTTCTCTTTGGGATCGTAGAAATAATAACCCTTAGTTTCCTTAGGGTAACCGACAAAGATACATTTGTCAGATCTGCTCTCTAGTTTCCCAGAGGCGAGCTTTTTGACATAAGCCTCGCAGCCCCAGATCCTGATAAATGTCAAGCTTGGCTGTTTCCCATACCATAACTCATATGGAGTTTTAGAAACTACTTTGGATGGCACTCGGTTTAGTACCTTTGCAGCTGTTTCCAGCGCAAAACCCCAAAAGGAGTATGGAAGAGTAGCCTGACTCATCATAGAACGAACCATATTAAGTAGCGTTCTATTTCTCCTCTCGGACACACCATTCCATTGCGGTGTTCCTGGCGGAGTGAGCTGTGAGATAATCCCACACTCCTTTAGATAGTCAGTAAACGTATGACTTAGGTATTCACCACCTCGATCTGAGCGAAGTGCCTTGATATTTCGGCCTAGCTGATTTTGTACTTCATTCTTGAACTCTTTGAACTTGTCAAAAGATTCACTTTTATGTCTCATCAGATAGACATACCCGTATCTACTGAAATCATCAGTAAAGGTAATGAAGTACTGATAGCCACCTCTGGCATGTTTACTAAATGGCCCACACACATCACTGTGTATAAGGTCAAGTAAACCTGAAGCCCTTTGACCTTTGTGAGGAAAAGGTGACTTCGTCATTTTACCCATCAAACAAGCTTTGCATGTATCAATCTCCTTATAGGAGAATGATCCCAGCAGTCCATGATCATGCAACCGCTTAATGCGTTTCTCGTTTATATGGCCTAAACGACTATGCCACAGCAAGGTGCTGTCATCAGCATACTTGGCTTTCTTAATATCAACATTTTGTATAGAACTTTCCATGTCCAACATGAATAACCCATTGTTAATTGAACCAGTTGCATAAACAATATTATCATAAGACAAAATACACTTTGAAATATTGCATTCAAAGGAAAACCCCTTCCTGACAAGAGCAGGAATGGAGATAATATTTTTAGTTATACTGGGAACAAAATAACAATTGTCTAGTTCCAATACAATGCCAGATGGTAAAGGAATGAAGTAGTCTCCTACAGCAACAGCAGCAACCCGTGCCCCGTTTCCAACTCGTAGGTCCACCTCATGCTGTCCCACCTGCCTTCTTCTCTTGAGTTCCTGTACATTTGAACAAATGTGAACTCCACATGCAGTGTCCAACACCCATGATATAGAAGAAGAAAACATGACCTCAGTCACGAATATACCTGAGCCAGAAGCGAAGCTTCCCCTCTTATCTCCTTGGAGCGCTTTGCAGTCCTTTTTCCAGTGACCCAGCTGGCCACAGTGGAAACACCTGTATTCCTTGGACCGCTTGACCTTTTGCTTCAGAGCCTTGCTGTAGTTCTTGACTGGGGCCTTGCCCTTCTTCCCCTTCTTCTTGTTCCTGGAAGGAACCATTAAGACAGAGGTTGAAGGCTTACCCTTCAGAGTTTCCTCAGTGGTCAAGAGCATATTCAGCAGCTCTGCCGGAGTACAATCGATTTTGTTCATATTAAAATTAATAATGAACGCGTCGAATGAAGGCGGGAGAGACTGCAGAATAATGTCCACAGCAAGCTCCTGGTTAATGGTATGCCCCAGTTTCTCTAGAGCCTCCTTGTGCCCAATCATCTTGAGCACGTGAGCTCCCACTGGGCTCCCTTCAGCCAGTTTGCTCTGAAAGAAGAGCTTTGTCAGATTATAGCGTTCTGTCCTCGCCTGTGCAGCATACAACATCTTGAGGTTTGTAATCATGTCTATAGCCGACATGTCCTCATGCTGACGCTGCAGCGGTGGCGTCATAGACGCTAGCATCAGGCAAGCGACATCAATGCTATCATTGACGTGCTTTTCATAGGCTTCCCGAACCGCCCTTGCGGCGTTCGGAGCGGGCTGCGGCGGTATCGCCGTCTCGAGGACATATAGTTTCCTCTCTGCCTTAAGAATGATCTTAAGGTGTCCAAACCAGTCAGAGAAGTTCGGCCCAGCAAACTTCTCCCTTTCCAGTAGGGATCGCACATTGAAGTTCATGGTGTTCGTTGCTGCAGGTATCTACAACAATGCAAGAACAGCAAGGTCAGTATCAATGTATAAGAATCGATCAGGACTTAAGAAAGATTCTTTTTCTCACTATTTTATCTGGCTGAAAAATCCAGCAAAACAGCCCGAAAGAGTAGCACTCTTTTAGTGAGATGGGATCCAGATTTCATACTTGGTCTCCGCGTCCCGCTCAGGCGAGATAAGATGCACAGAGAGTACAAGCACTAGTTTCTGGTAGGCATCCCAGCCAATCGCCAACCCGTGCGATTCCCCTTCATCTGGGCAATCCAGCAGACTGTGCCAACTGAGTTGGTACAACACAGTCTCTGATCCCACAGATGGCTGCCTCCATGTGCTACCATATGCGCCACATATGTAGCCTACACGGTCAAGCTGACCCGACCTACTCCCTGGACCACCACGTGCTATGCTGAGCAACGAGAAGGGATAAATCCCTACTCTGTAACACGTAGGTGTAATCCCGCACCGTTTGAAGATAGATGGACGTGCCCACTGAGTGGGTACAACACGGCTCCAACGATAATCAGAACAGTGAGGTTTCGCGTCAGAAGGCTTACGAGCTTGATATTTTAGCGTTGGATTTTAACGGTCTTTTATCTTCTTCACTATCATGCAATCCCTATGGTGATAGCAGAAGATAAACTTAAACATGCAATTCTAATATTATACAATAAAAGAAAGCATGTATCTTATGTGGTAAAAGCCCATAGCCCTAGAAGACCTTAACCTAACTTAAGTCTTCATTTGCTCTTCATGGGTCTTTTGCTGCTCATCTGGCCCAAACCTGGGCCCAAGCGCCATCTGCAGCACAGGTGCGCCCACCAGGAATATGCGCCAGGTCCTAGGGTCGAACCCTAGACCTCCCACCTGGTCCAGCCACTTGCTGCATGCGCCTCTGCCAAGTGTGCACTGTGCTCTTGTCAAATTAAATTACAAATTTAACTATCTAGACAAGAGTGACACGCAGGTCACTTACATTTTATAAATTAAAACAATGTGATGCGCAGATCACAATAATTAATTTACAATTTTTAAATCCAGGCACGCAGGCCCCAGCACAGCACAGATTTAACATGGGCAGCCCACATAAGACTAAATAGACAAACACATGCATCCAATCAGCAATCAAGTGATCCATCATAAAAATTAAAAATTTTCGAAAACCCCTTGGGATCAATTTTAATTTTTCCTTATTTGCCCTACAACCTTACAACGATCCATTACTAGGGATCCACTCATCCAACCTAGTCAGATCCACTGCCCTTGCATGCACCAAGTCCTAACTGACTTGAGTCGACCATAAGGTCAACCATGCATGCGTCAGGGCTGAACGACCACACTGAGGTCTGGCAAGCGGGCGTGACCCCGGGCCTAACTCAGGTGCGTTCATTAATCGTCTCAATCAGACTTCGCTACACACCTGTCTGCAGTCGACCTATAGCCACCATAGGCTTGCGCCAAGGTGCTATCTGGTCGACCCATTCAGGCTGTCAGATAGTCTGATCAGACTGTTGGATCTAAACTAGGGGTGACTTCAACCCTAATAACCCGTTTAAGGGTTTATAGTAGAGCCTTAGATCTAGAGTGAGTCGCGCATGTTAATTAGGGTTTTTAAGAAAAAACACTAAGCATGCGCCAAGAACAACATGCGTCAATGATAACATACTTCAAGTTTCGCATGTACAAAAACTTAAAGAAAAAACGCATGTTAACTAGATCTAAGCTTGTACACGCAAACATGGATCACATAAGCTTAAGCAATCATACAAAGATGCATAGAAAACTTGGCTCTGATACCAGTTGTTGGAACCCCTTTCTAGAGGGGGGCGAAACCCAGCATGGCGCATATTCAGATTTCAAGCAGCGGATAGGGTCTCTAAGAATCGCATGCACCTTATATAATCAACTTAAAGAAAACCCGAATGCATAAGAGGTGATTCGATCCATACCATTGCCATTTCTTGATGGCGGCTTGGAAGCAAAGATCAAACGAGATCTTCTCCTTGTCGTCACACACAAGATGATGTCGCTATCTCTCTTGGTGCTCCTTGTGCTAGCAAGGTTCCAAGAGGTCCTTTGACGAGTGAAGGGAAAATGAGATGTCAATCTTTCTTGGCCGAATCCTCCTCAAGCGTCAAGCGTCAAGCGTCGAGCGTCAAGCGTCAAGCGTCGAGCGTCAAGCGTCAAGCGTCAAGCGTCGCCACACTCACACAATAATCTCGAGAGGAATATGGGCGAGAGGAAAAATCAGTTGAAGTGGCGAAAATAGAGAATACTCTATTCGGACGAGAGCACCCACCAAGTGGAGATCATGGTTATCTATTCTCTCGATCGAAGCTTACCGATCTTAAGCCCTAATCAATCAAACATGATCAGACCAGATCTCACTTACAATCAGAGACTAATTCCCTTTAAACTGAACCCAAACAATTCAGTCCACACGATCTGACTTAAGTAAGCCATATCATCAAATTGTGCGACCCTAAGGGTTTCCTTTAAATGTCGGTAACGATAATTCTCATTATCACGATCAGTGAGGGGTATCTAGCAACACATCACTATCTCCCGATATAAAGAAATGAGTCTTCCAAGACTACACCCAAAAACAGCACAAGTGTGAATCAAATCACAAAGCATACATATTTCCTTTGCCACTGGATGTTCTTATTGGACAAGCCTGTCAAGCTTGTAACTCCAATATGATGAGCATGATTAGAACAGATGAACACTGTCACCTGGGTATGGCCATACACTTTCTCAATCATCTCATCCAGGGGGCCCCTTTAGAACATCACACTCCTTAAACAAGGAGACGGCAATCCTATGTCTATCACTAGTGCTCTAACCTGACTCAAGCTCACCATCCAAGATAGTCTATAATCATTATGTTTCAAATGATATTGAACCATCTCAAAACAATGACAATCATCATTCAGAAAACACAAGTGATCTCAAGTCAGAGGAAATGTGCCACTTGTCTTAATCAAGGAATATTCACATTGTGACAAACAATTGAACATCCTAGTAGGGTCTGTCCAGTACATCCAATGTACCCATGAGTCTACATCTTATTCCATGCTCGAAGCATCCTATAAGATTAGAACACATATTAGTCTCAATCATATCAAGGCTGTCTCATGTTCACCAAGATATATCGACTAAGGACATAATAGCATGTCAGCCGAGCTGAACAGCTTTGAGACATTATTCAGAAGAACATATATTGCAGCAGACAATGTAGCTAACTGAATAACAACCATGCCTTTATAAACATAACAGTTTATTACATGATACAAATACATTCCCATAGGCCTCAAACATTAGCCTTAAGGGCATACCCCAACATGAAGTACTTTAAAAGCAGTCTTAGATGAGCTAGCATGTCCTCCATAAGCAAAACTGATGCATCAGAAAGTGCACAGATTTATCGAAGTAATAAAATAAAGATCGTTCCCAATGAGGATCTGGCAGTCAAGTACCGATAATATGACTTGTTTAAATCTAGGCTAATCAAATCGTGGTTTGTGTTTGAACTCCTAAGTACGAAGAACAACAGAGGTACATTTTAGGGTGAAAATCAGTTTTAAAAGGTCAGGACTTGGGGTTTCACCACATTGACAATTATGAATATGATAAAAAAAATAACTCTTTGAATAGAAAATTATAGTCATAAAAGGGGTTTTTCCTAAAGTACAGATTACCTCCTCCCGAAGTGTAGTGCAGTACTTAGCTACGCTAATTCTCTACTCCCATGACAATCAAAGTAACTGAGCCCATTAAGTTCTGTGAAATACCGTGAAATCCTTCAAACAAATCCAAACTACTCCCGCTATTGGATTTGTAGGTTTGAATATAATAGTTCCAACGTTGCGATTCACCTCCCGGTCCTTCTTGCAACGTCTAATATGCAAATATACTTGGCCAGAGTAAATTACGAAGTAAACATAATTCTAAACAAATCAGTGCTATAAAAATCTTATCATAGAGTAAAAATATAATTTTTAATTCATAATGTTCAGTGGGCTACATCCCTAAATCCCGAAATAAGGTTTGCTCGCCCATGTTCATAGTTAACAGCATGTATATTGAATAAACTTGCATTAGAATCCTATCAAAATTACAAGAATTCACTAAGAAAGTGATTAGAAAAGCTTCCCCTTGATTTGGAGATGAAGAAGAAGTGATCAATCATCTCTTTTGCGTGAAATCTCGCCGGAAATCTGCTCTGGAACCGAGTTTCACCCAAACAGCCACCGCCGATTGTCTTCATCCAAAAAGAGTCTCTTTTGCCCTCCAAAAATCTTCCTTTTATACTTTAATCTATCCGAAACCCTTCAAGGAAGAAATCTAGAGAGTTTGGCACAAATCCGGCTTGATTTGGAGTCGAATCGAGTGAAAAACTCGAAGGGGTGGAAAAACTCACGGACCACAAACACTTTACGGCTGCGGCCGTAAATGTTTATGTGAATAAGACTTTTTGTATACAGAAAGAATAATGAACTATGAAGGATTCACGACCTAGCCCATGAAGGTTTATGTGGACTTTTTAACTTAGTCGCTTTTTCACCCTTCGAACGCAAAGCTCACGGCCGGCCGAGAAACTCACGGCCAAGGCCGTGAAAGTTGCGTTTGACACTATTTTTGCTCCAAATTTGACATGCAAACTCATAATCTCCTCGGGAATCATGCTATAGCTTCAAAACTCATGAAATCCATTAATTTTATGCTATTTTACCTGCATTTTCAATAAAACCAAGAAAACTAAAGATTCTATACCATGTGAAGCAAAAATACTAAAAATTGGTATAAAATCATAAAATTAAGCCTAAATATCATATTAAACACAGGCAAAAACATGATGTAAATGCAACGCCTCAAAATACCCTAGACTTAAAGTTTTGCTTGTCCTCAAGTAGTATTTTGATATGTATGGAGAATGTAAGTATAAGAAAAAATGTCATTCGTTCTCTCGTTAATAATGACCCTAGTCCACAATTCAAGCAGTTGATCTTTTAGAACTCAAGTATTTTCAAGAAAAATCATAATAGAGATAAATTCTCAAGAGCTTACAATCCAAGAAAGATAAAATTTACAATTCATGTCATAATATCCATTCTTCGTGTACTAAGTGTCAAATACTCTTAACTTAATAAATCCACATTACTCAATAGGCAAAAATTTATTTCAAGGAGCTTGGTGACAATAAAGATAGAGATTTTTAGAGCAATTTGGTCTTTAAACGGTTATATGCCCTTTCCTGTTAACATCATAACTTTGTTTAATGTATACCACAAAGCAGTATCATGTAACTCATAGTCTAAATCTTAAGGTTAGCGGAGTTGTCCACTTAACCTATAACTTTCTCTTATTCTCTTTTTTTTTATTTTTTTATAAACATGGAGAAAGCCAGCCACTGGCATGGTATTTAAATTGTTATTAATCTTTCTACAAGAGGGACAAATATTTATTTTTAAGATTTCCCTCTATTACTTGATCGCAATAGACTTATAGTATACCAATTTATGTCATAACATAACTCATGACCTCAGACTTCTCAACTAGAGGAGTGGGAGCAAATCTCAAATTAAAAGAATATCACTAGTTTCCCATTCATAAAGATTTTCCACCAAGCAAAGATAGATAAATTAAATTTCAAGTATAAAAACACTATACACACGTCATATGTATATATAACAATGCATGCATGTACTTTATCAATACCAGAACTACATTTACTCAACAATTTAAGTCCTCATGAAATTTTAAAAATTTCCTAAGTCATCAAATCAAATACTCAAAAAGATTCCTAGGTTCAAAATTAAAGATAAAACAAACTTGATTGTCCTTAATAATCATAAACATTCAAGATACATGTCTATAAAGCTTGAAGAAAAGCTAAATATATAGGGACACCCTAGACTTATATTGTTTCTTATATATGAATATTAAAATCAATGAATGATAGATTTTAGAAAATTTTTTGCAAGAATTCCCCTTAAAATGTGAGCGAAACCTTACACAATTATATCAAAACTAGTAAACATGACTTAGAAAAATCTGGAAACTGTACTACATTATAGATAATTACATTTTACACAGTAAACAAGTTTCAAATATCAAATACCGTTATGTTTTATCATCCAAATCACATTTATATATACTCACAAAGATGATATCGCAAATTCATAGTCTGTGATTGATTCACGGCTGCATCTGTGACGGTCTCGTTAGTCATCTTTCTTTTACATAAAACTTCTCCAAAAATCCCTACAAATAAAACAACTTATTAACAGATTTTTCTTCAATAAAAATTCATCAAAACATGTTGTAAAAATCTCTAGAAAATCAAAAGAAAACTAAAAACTAAAACTAGGAATCTCAAAAGTCTGAAATTTGGTTTGCCTCCCAACAAGCACTTGTTTATTGTCTTTAGCTTGACCCAAGCTTCATATCATGGACATCCTGATGGATCAGATAAAATCAAATCACATCTTCATCAACTTGTAAGTGCTCAAAACAATGCTTCAAACGTTGACCATTCACTTTAAAGCTTTCCTATCCTTCCTTTGATATTTCTATTGTTCCTTATGGGAATACTTTTTGAACAACAAAAGGACCTGACCATCGACTTCTCAGTTTGCCTGGAAATAACCTGAGACGTGAGTTAAACAATAAAACCTTATCTCCTTCAACAAAATTATGTCTTTGAAATTCGCTGATCATGCCACTTTTTTGTGCGCTCCTTATATATTCGGGCACTTTCATAAGCAGAATTCCAGATTTTGTCAAGTTCATTCAACTGGAATTTTCTCCTCTCCTCGGCACTCTTTAAGTCATAATTCAGCCTTTTTACTGCCCAATAGGCCCTATGCTCAAGTTCCACTAGTAAGTGACAAGATTTGCCATAAATAAGTTGAAACGGAGACATACCTAAGGGTGTTTTGAAAGTTGTCCTATACGCCCAAAGAGCATCATCAAGCTTCAGTGCCCAATCTTTTCTTGCTCCCGATACAGTCTTTTCAAGAATCCTCTTTATCTCACAGTTGGAGACTTCAACCTATCCACTCGTCTGTGGATGATATGGTGTAGCAATCTTTTGGTGTACTCCATATTTCTTTTGCAATGACTCAAGCTTATGTTCAATAAAATGAGAGCCACCGTCACTAATCAGAACTCTGGGCACACCAAATCTAGGAAAAATTGTCTTCTTAAACATCCTGGCTACAACACATGAATCGTTAGTGGCTTCGGCTGATGCCTCTACCCACTTAGATACATAATCAACACACAAGAGAATATATTTTTTTCCACATGAATCAGGAAAAGGCCCCATAAAATTTATTCCCCAAACATCAAATATTTTAACCTCTAAAATTCCGTGTTGAGGAAGTTCATCACTTCTAGCATTATTACCAGCTCGCTGGCAATTACCACAAGACTGAATAAATTTCCTGGCATCACGGAAAATAGTTGGCCAATAGAAACCTGATTGGGGAACTTTGAATACCATCTTCTATTGGGGTATGCCCTTAAGGCTAATGTTTGAGGCCTTGGGATTATTTCAGTATCATGTATACACTCTATGTTTATAAAGGCAATGGTTGTTATTCAGGTTGTTACATCATCTGCTGCAATATGTATACTTCTGAATAATGTCTCAATGCTGTTCAGCTTGGCTGACATGCAGTTTTGTCCTTAGTCGAGATATCTTGGTGAACATGAGACAGCCTTGATATGATTGAGACTAATATGTGTTCTAATCTTATAGGATGCTTCGAGCATGGAATAAGATGTAGACTCATGGGTACATTGGATGTACTGGACAGACCCTACTTAGGATATTCAATTGCTTGTCACAATGTGAATAATCCTTATATGCAAACAAGTGGCATATTTCCTCTGACTTGAGATCACTTGTGTTTCTAAATGATGATTGGCATTGTTTTGAGGTAGTTCAATATCATTTGAAACATAATGGTTATAGACTATCTTGGATAGTGAGCATGAGTCATGTTAGAGCACTAGTGATAGATATAGGATTGCCGTCTCCTTGATTGGAGTGTGATGTTCTATAGGGGCCCCCTGGATGAGATGATTGAGAAAGTGTATGGCCATACCCAGATGACTCATCTGATCTAATCATTCTCATCATATTGGAATTACAGGCTTGACACGCTTGTCCAATAAGGACATCCAGTGGCAAAGGAAACACATATGTCAAGTGACTTGGGTTCACACTTGTGCTGTGGTTTGGGTGTAGTCTTGGAAGACTCTTTCCTTTATATCGGGAGACAGTGATGTGTTGCTAGATACCCCTCACTGATCGTGATAACGTAAGTTATCGTTACCGACATTTAAAGGAAACCCTTAGGGTCGCACAATTTGATGATATGGCTTACTTATGTCAGATCGTGTGGACTGAATTGTTTTGGTTCAGTTTAAAGGAGTTTAAACTCTGATTGTAAGTGAGATCTGGTCTGATCATGTTTGATTGATTAGGCTTGAGATCGGTAAGCTTCGATCGAGAGAATTGATGCTAGATCGAAGAGATCAAGAGCATCAAGAGATGAATGGTTAGATCTTGAGCCTTATGGTTTAATATGATCTAGACCAATGCTTGGTTTAATTTGGTCTTTGAACCAAATGTAATTGAACCGGTTCACTTAGTGTGAGCGCATGGTTCAAGTCAAGGGAGGAAGTTGCGATTGGGGTAAACGCATCTTGCGTTGAAGTAGTGGCTTGCTATTTTTGAAAATTGGCTTTCCAAAATGGGGAGCACGCCTCACGTTCGAGGGATCGCCCCTATTCTCTCTCGCCTCTTCCTCTCGACGCCTCTCTCTCGTGTGTTGAGCCTTCACACAAAGGAGAAGAGAAGAAAGTCAAGAGATCATCTCAATCTCCTTCAAGCGATCAGGAGACTTGGAGAGCCTTGCTAGCACAAGGAACAACAAGAAGAAGCCATTTCTCATCTTGTGTGCGCCACCTTTGGAGGAGAGCCACATCGCCCTCTTCTTCCAAGACGCCATCCAAGAAATGGCATTGGTATGATCCCCTTCTTGATCTATACAAACTTATTAAGTTGATCTATGAACATACATGAGATCCTAGGAAGCCCTAGATTCCGCCCATGCAAGTTTTTTTTTTATATCTGCATGATTAGGGTTTCGCCCCTTTAGGGAACTTTCATCTTCGATGCACTGGCATGTCCTCCATAAGGAGAAGAATGACAGTGAGAAAGTACATTAGGTATCTCTTCCTCCAGTAAACATCTCCTGAATAAACTGTCGGCGCATCGTCGATACAAGTATGGCTCATCCCAGAAAAAATGTTTAACATCTGAACGAAACTTCTTTTTCCCCTGAGACATCAAATTAGGAGGCATAATGTTAGACACATGAAAATTAACCGTGTTTGCATACCACGGTGTCTCTTGTCTCATAATAGCAAAAAGATACTCTTCTGGAAAAGAGTCATTAATCTCTGAATCCTCCTCTATATCTTTCTCCTTGGTTAATCTAGACAGGTGATCTGCCACTCAATTTTTTGCTCCTTTCTTGTCTCTTATTTAAATTTTGAACTCTTGTAAGAGCAATATCCACCGAATCAATCTGGGCTTTGCATCCTTTTTATTCACCAAGTACTTTATTGCCGCATGATCTGTAAAAACAACCACTTTAGAATTAACAATATAGGAGCGAAATTTATTGAAAGTGAACACAATGGCAACAAGCTCCTTCTCAATTGTTGCATAGTTGATCTGTGCATTGTCTAAAGTTTTGTTGACATAGTAAATAGCATGAAGTTTGTTATTCTTTTGCTGTCCCAAGACTGCTCCCACTGTTGGTGTATATGCCCTAAGGACCTAATTCTGGTCCGTTACTTGTACTACTTGACATTGATATTTATATCATACTGGCATTGTCGTTATCATTATTTGTTTACATCTGCGAACATGTACTTATATGATAATGTCCCTGGAGACAGATTGGATCTGTGCTCAAACTATTGTCCCTAGTCAATGTACCTTAGTGGATATGGGACAGCTATGATACTTGTAAGACTGGTATATGGGCTGGTTAGGCACGAGGTGCTAACGCAGGCATATGGGTATATCAGTGGTAGATATACTGGACGGACCCACTGTGAGGCAATGACTTGGTGTCACGAGTTATCCTCACAAGTGATAGGAGATGCATTGATCCCTTGACTTGAGGTCATTGGCCATTCTATGTGGTTAGGGATATGCTTTGATACAACCTAACACCTTGCCGTAGTTTGGAGGTAATAACGGTTGTCATTGGGAATGTCATGACCCATATGAGAAGGTCAATCCACAGACATAGGATTTGCCCCTTCCTAAGGGAAGCATGATATCCATGGAGCTCCTCTATGGTTCTATGACTAAAAGTGTATGGCCATACCCAGGTTAGACCTGATTTAGTCATAGCCATGAGATTGGATAGAAACAAGTGGTGACACACTTGGCCAATCGGATATCAGTTCAGCAAAGAGACTATAATGCATCTGTACCTGGTTGCGATGATGGGGATGTCGATGTTGATATCCATTCCGATGACTTGGGTAGTAGTGATGCACTGCTAGGTGTTGGTGTATATGCCCTAGGACCTAGTTTTGGTCCATCTTTGTACTACTTGACTCTGATATTAATATATATGTCTTTCTGGCATTGTCGTTATCATTGTTTGTCTACACCTGCGATTGTGTACTTACATGATAATGTCCCTGGAGACAGATTGGATCTGTGCTCGAATTATAATCCCCAGTCGATGTACCTTAGTGGATATGGGACAGCTATGGTACTTGTGAGACTGGTATGTGGGCTGGTTAGGCACGTGGTGCTAACACAGACACATGGGTATATCATTGGAGGATATACTGGATAGACCCGCTGTGAGGCTATGACTTGGTGTCATGAGTTATCCTCACAAGTGACAGGAGATGCATTGATCCCTTGACTTGAGGTCATTGACCATTCTATATGGTTAGGGACTTGCTTTGATGCAACCTAACACCTTGCCGTAGTTGGGAGGTCATAACGGTTGTCATTGAGCATGTCACGACCCATATGAGAAGGTCAATGGACAGACATAGGATTTGCCCCTTCCTTTGGGAAGTATGATATCCATGGAGCTCCCTTATGGTTCTATGACTGAGAGTGTATGGCCATACCCAGGTAAGAACTTGTTCTAGTCATAGCCATGTGATTGGATGAAAACAAGTGGTGACACACTTGTCCAATCGGATATCAGTTCGGCAAAGAGACTGTAATGCATCTGTACCTAGTTGCGATGATGGGGATGTCGATGTCGATATCCATTCCAATAACCTGGGTAGCAGCGATGCACTGCTAGGTGCCACTCACTGCTTGTGATGACCTTTGGTCAGCACTGCCAGCGTTAGAGGAACCTACAGGGTCGCACACCTTGATACTCGAGTTTTCATATTGATCGGGTAGCCTTTAGATCGAGTTCTTGGATAACTCGAATCTATTTGGGAGATTTCATCAGCGCCAATGGGCCTGATGAGATGGAAGAAACTTATTGGGGCCAACTTCCATTTTTGGCATATCGATCAAATTAACCATGGTTAGCCTCATTTAACCATGGGTTAAATTGGATTGGATCCAATAGTTTGGTTAACATGCATAATGGACTTTTGGCTTGGCCCATTGCTTAGTTGAGCTTGCTAATAAGTTGTATTGAAGGGCTAAGAGGCTTGAAGGGTATAATGGGGATGAATTAATGGGATAGGCGTATATGGGATTCTAGTTGGACTAGAATTGGCGCCTATGCCTTGTTTGGTATCTCCTAGGTGATTAAATCAAATTGGATTTGATTAAATCACACAAGATAATTGATTGGATTATGTTTGACAATTGTGGGCTGATTATTAACATAATTAGAGTCCTAATTGGATTAGGACTTGCGCCCAAGCCACATTAGGCAATCCATCATATTGCCTTGACTAGGTCTAGGCGCATGGATGGGATTAATGCCTCATATGGCATGATATGGGCGCATATGGCTGATGCTTGCTTTGGCAAGTCTTAGGCGCATATGGGAGTGGAGATTTAATCAATATATTTGATTGGATAATCTCCTAGAATCATGCCCTAATTGTCAACACTTGCCATTCTCCCCTAACCGCCTCTTGCTCCTATAAATAAACCCTTGCCGCCCCCTCTCTTGATGATGCTAATTCCTTGGAGGCGTGAAGCATTAGAGGGCGACGGCTTGGAGAGCTTAGAGCTCTTCTTCTTCCATCAAGGGCGCAAGCATGCTTCTTCTCTTCCTTTCCTTGGCGCAAAGGAACAAGAAGGCTTGCGGCGTTGTCTTCTCCTTCCATCTCCTTGGCGCATCACATCTTGGTGGTGGCGCAAGTTGCTTGGAGGATTCTCCTAAGGCATGGATCTTCTTCCCGAGGCTAGCACCGGGCGAGGAAGAAGAAAACTTGAGGAATCCGTGTGTGCGAGACTGCAGAGGGCGAACACTTGGGCGCCTTCATCGACATCGGCTTCCAATTGCTTAAAGGTACTTACTATCACATCGTGTCGACCCCCTCGCAAGAGATCTTCACTGGGTTTTTGGGACTAGCCTGTTTCGGGGACATTCTTCCGCTGCGTAAAATGTATGCCCATGGCTCTGAAAATTGTAAAATGTCCCCGGGGTTTCCCAACAGTGGTATCAGAGCTACTTGCGAGCCTCGAACGATGTTCTTTCATGCTTTTCATGCTCACATGCCATATCTACATTTTCGCATATTGCATAGATGTTGGCGCATGATTTTTCTTTAAGTAGAAAAATTGTAGGTCTCTTGTTTCTTACTTCTAATTAACTTCTTGTGGTTCTTTGCTCTCTTCATGTGATGGGATAGACCCATACGTGGAAGAGAAAATTTCTCCTCTCATAATAGGATAGACCTATATTGAGAGACTTGTTGGAATAGGGCATGGACTGGGTGATTGCCCTTATCCTAGCAAGTTAGGGATTGCAAGGAGGGCAACCGGTATGCCTCTTGTAGACTCCTGAGAGAAACTTAGAATCAAAGATTTGTGATATGAAGGGAAGGAAGAGAGACATGTTTTATGAAAAAGTAAAATTTCAGATTTTATGTTTTTCATGAGCATGTAGAATTGCATGAGTAAGTACTTGATTGTGCATGATGTTATGGTCATATGTCAAGCCCCTTAACATGCCTGTGATGTATCCTTGTGAGGCCTGCGTGCCGCTTTTCTTTTTGCTTTTAACTAAGAAGAAGATTAGGGTGGCGCATCCACTTGGAGCAAGGTGCATGCTTGCTTGGTTGTGCATCCTTGCCTGATGGCGCAACAAGCTTCAAAGGTGGCACATCCTTGCATAGGAGCGCAAGTTAGGGTTTGGCCGAGCCTTGTGCTTGTGTGCTATCCCTCTTGTGGCTTGCTAAATGGCGCACCTTCCTTGGAGGAAGACCATGGCATTGGCCGAACCTTGTGGGTGTACCCCTAAGGTTTGAGAGCTAAACCATGGGAGAATGACCTTGGAGCCAACCTTGAAGATAGAGCTAGAGGTCGGCTAGGCTAGGTCTAATCTTGGGGCTTGAATCCTAGGTCAAGAGTTGAACCCCTTTTTGGCATGGATTGGTTCAATGTCTTGAATGGGCTATGATCACATCATCCTTTTATTGCTTTCTTTACAAAAGCTAAAGCATGCCTGTGATGTTTTATCGTTATGTTATCACCATAGGATTGCATGCCTGTAATGATAGACATAAGATAAAACTGAGATGATGGGACCTTAAACAAAAACCCTCAATTAAAATATCAAGTCTAGTAGCCTTCTAACGCGTAGCCCTCACTAAGCTATCGATCAGTGGAGTTGTGAACTGTTTCCCACCCTCGTGGGACACACCCACTTATCTTTAGAAAGTGTGTGGTGGCAATGGTTTCCCCAGTCCAGTTTTAACCTGGGCGTGCCTTCGCAAGGAAACTCGTTGGCCCTGGGCATAATGGTTAGGGATGGACTTGACTAAAAGTTCACATGTGCTGGGCACATGGTGAAAGTCTAGAGGCATCGTTGAGAGGTAAGGGTTTCATGTTGTATCCAGCCCTCGCTGGACATGAAATGCCTGGACTGTCTCAATAAGGGGAATTGCTTGGAGCAATCGGCCGGCGCGCCCACCTTAGGAAACATGGGTCACTTTGTGCATCTCATCCCACCCTCGTGGGACGCGAAGCTCTGTGTGGAATGAGGATCTCATCTCACTAGGAAATCTTGGATTTCTTGATTGACTTTGTGGGTTGTCAATTCGATTAAAAATAGTGGGAGCCATGGTCATTTAAAAGGCAAGTCCAGTTTAAATGACTCGAAGTAGTACTAATCTGCTATTTCTTGGTTGTTGTAGAACAATGGCTATGAACAATAGCAGTTGGTCACTGCGATCTACCCTGGATAAGTTGGTTGGATCCAACTTACTGGATTGGTATATGAACTTGAGAATCGTGCTCAAGCTCGAGAGGAAGCTTTATGTTCTTGAGCGTCTTATTCCTGAGCCACTTCCATGCTCGGCCTCAGCGGCTGAGAGGGATGCTTATGATAAGCATCAGGTTGATACTTTGGAGGTTGCTAACCAACATGCACTTGAATTTAAAGGGTGATATGAATCGAAGAGTGCCTCTGAAATTATTTTAATCTAAGGCAGCTCTTTGATGAATTGGTTGAGCTCAATCCTGCTAAAGTTGATATTCAGTGTGTTGAGCCGAAAGGCTTGACCAAGGAACTGAAATTAAAGATGGATATGATCAGGAATAATAGGTGCTATTCATGTGGAGGGCCACCTCACATGTTGAAGGACATGTTGCAACTTCAGAATGAGGAGAAGAAAGGCAAGGCCTTGTCTTCATGCTCAGGTATTTATGTTACCGAAGTCAACCTTTCTACTCCTATGACATGGGTATTGGATACCGCATGTGGAGTACAAATATGCAAAGGCTCAGAAAGGATAGATCGGTAAGGCCTAGAGAGATTGACCTACGGATAGGTAACAGGGCACAAGTTGCTGCTGTTGCTGTAGGAGTTTTTCTCCCTGCCTTCTGGACTTCAGTTAAAGCTAGACAATTGCTATTATGTACCTTCCCTTACCAAAACATTGTATCCACTCCTTGCTTGGCAAAGAAAGGATTTTGGTTTGAAATAAAAGAGAACTGACGTTCTTTTTCTTTTGCAAACATGTTTTATGGGAAGGGTACTTTGTGCAATGGTCCGCATGTCTTGGACATGGTTAGCTCTATTTGTAACATAAATAATAAAAGGACCAAACTGAGTGGTTCAGTTGATGCTTTCCTACGGCATTGTCGATTAGCCCATATAAACAAGAATCGCATTCGACAACTCCATGCAAATGGGTTGCTAGATTCGAGTTCCTTGGAGGAACTTGATACATGTGAGACTTGTTTATTAGGGAAAATGACAAAGACGCCCTTCACCAAGACTGGTGAGAGGGCAGGAGGTTTGTTGGATCCCATACATAGTGATGTGTGTGGGCTATTCAATAAACAAGCCAAAGGAGGGTATAACTACTTCATCACATTTACTGATGACTTCAGTAGATATGGTTATGTCTACATGATGAGACATGAGTCTGAATCCTTTGAGAAATTTAAGGAGTTCAGACATGAAGTAGAGAACCAGCTTGGTAAATCCTTTAAGAATCTTCGATCAGATCGTGATGGAGAGCACCTGAGCAGTGTATTCTTTGACTATCTGAGTAAGTGTGGGATCCTATCCCAACTCACTCCTCCTAGAGCACCTCGGTAGAATGGTGTATCTGAAAGGAGAAATCGAACCTTGTTGGACATAGTTCGGTCTATGATGAGTCATGCAACTCTACCTCCCTCATTCTGGGGACATGCACTTAAAAAGGCTTCTCTAATACTGAATGATGTTCCATCTAAGAGTGTCTCAAAGATTCCATACGAGGTATGGAATGGGAGACGCCCTAATCTCACTTTTATCAGGATCTAGGGATGTGAGGCTTATGTCAAACGTCAGGATTCTAGCAAGCTAGAACCTAGATCTGATAAGTGTATGTTTGTGGGGTACCCTAAGGAGACTAAGGGTTACTACTTCTATATTCCCACGGAGAACAAAGTTTTTTTTTTTTTTTGTTGCTCAGGGTACGGTCTTTCTAGAGAAAGAATTTCTCATGAAAGAAGTTAGTGGGAGGAAGTTTGACTTGGACGAGGTCCAAGTGCAACCACAAGACATAGAGATGGGAACCTGAGCCACCTGCACCGGTTGCTAGGCAGCCTGAGGCTCAGACACAGGCCCCATGTAGGTCTGGGAGGTTTCGTCGTGCACCTGAGAGGTATGGGTCGCTGCCGACCCAACACGACGGGATCTTCATCATGGAGGATGAACCCAGGACTTATGATGAGGCGGTCAGTGGACCGGACTCCGAGAGATGGCTTGAGGCCATGCGATCCGAGATGGATTCCATGTCGGCTAACCAAGTCTGGGATTTGGTTGAGCTGCCTGATGGGGTAAAACCTATAGGGTGTAAATGAGTCTTCAAGAGGAAGACAGACATGGATGGCAAAATAGTTACCTATAAGGGTAGACTAGTGGCTAAAGGATTTAAACAAGTCCACGGGGTGGACTATGATGAAACCTTCTCGCCAGTTGCCATGATCAAATCCATTCGGATTCTACTTGCTATAGCTGCAAATCATGACTATGAGATATGGCAGATGGATGTGAAGACAGCGTTCCTTAACGGGAAGCCAACTAAGGATGTGTATATGACACAACCTGATAGCTTCATCCATCCTGCAGATGCCAGTAAGGTCTGCAGGCTAAAGAAATCCATTTACGAATTAAAGCAAGCATCTCGAAGTTAGAATCTTCAGTTTGATGAAGCTGTGAGAGATTATCAAAAGTGAAGAAGACGCCTGTGTATACAAAAATTCAGTGGGAGCTTGATGACTTTTCTGGTCATGTATGTCGATGACATACTACTCATCGGAAACGACATCCCTAGTCTTCAAGCTATGAAGACATGGTTAGGGAAGTGTTTCGAGATGAAGGACTTAGGGGAGGCTGCCTATATTCTAGGCGTGAGGATCTACCGGGATAGATCCAAGAGGCTCTTGGCCCTTAGTCAGAGTACCCACATTGATAAGGTCCTGGAGAGGTTCAACTTGGAGCAATCCAAGAAGGGATACCTTCCAGTGAGACATGGCCTTACTCTCTCAAAGAACCAGTGTACCAACACAGAGCCAGAGAGAGATGACATGAGTCGAGTGCCCTATGCTTCGGCGGTGGGATCGATCATGTATGCAATGTTGTGTACTAGACCAGTTGTGGCTTATGCTGTGAGCATAACCAGCCGATACCAATCCAATCCTAGTTTACAGCACTGGGTGGCTGTAAAGAATATCCTTGAGTATCCTGAAAGGGACTAAGGATTTATTCTATAAAGTCTACGGGAGACAGGAAGAACTCAGTGTGCAGGGCTTCACTGATGAGTCGTTCCAGTCTGATCCTGACGACTTCAGATCGCAGACCAGCTATTAGTTTAAGATGGTTGGAGGTGCTGTATGCTGGAAGAGCTTCAAGCAATCCACCATAGCTAATTCTACAACCGAATCTGAGTATGTGGTTGCTTCTGAGGCAGCCAATGAAGCCGTTTGGATCAGGAAGTTCTTTTCTGAACTTCAGGTGGTTCCAAGTGCAATGAATCCCATTGAGCTCTACTATGACAACAATGGGAACTGCACATACTAAGGAACCACGGTCTCATCAAAGGTCCAAACACATACTCAAGAGATTTCGCATGCTGATCTTATGTGGTAAAAGCCCAAAGCCTAAGTAAGACCTTAAGATACTTAAGTCTTCGCTTGCTCTTCTTGGGACTTTTGCATCTCATCTGGTCCAACCCAGGGCCCTAGCGCCAAGAGCACCTCAGGTGCGCCACCAGCTGAATGCGCCTCTGCGATGTGTGCTTTTGTGCTCTTGTCTAATCAGAATACATTTTGATCTATCTAGACAAGCTTGACTCGCAGGTCAATTATACAATAAATTAAAAACAATGTGATTCGCAGATCACAAAATAAGATTAATTTATAATTAACCAGGCACGCAGGCCCCAGCACAGCACACAATAGGGCAACCCACATAAGATTAAATAAACAGGCATCATGGCATCAACCAATCATCATGTGATCCATTACATAGAAAATAAAATTTTGAAAACCCCATTGGCATCAATTTTAATTCTCTTATGTGCCCTACAACCTTACAACGGTCCATTGATAGGGATCCACTCATCAATCTAGTTAGATCCTTGCCCTTGCATGCACCAAGTCCTAACTGACTCGAGTTGACCTGATGGTCAACCATGCATGAGCCAAGGGCTGAACAACCTTCATGAGATCTGGCAAGCGGGTGTGACCCCGGGCCTAACTCATGTGTGTTCATTGCTGTCTCAACCAGACCTCGCTACACGCCTGTGATGCAGTCAACCTATAGCCACCTCGTGCTTTCGCACAGGTGCTATCTGGTCAACCCATCTAGGCTGTCAGATGGTCTGATCAGACTATTGGATCTAACCTAGAGTATGCTTTCAACCCCATCAACCCGTCTAAGGGTTTATAGTAGATGCATATAGATCTAATTGTTTGCGCGCAAGTAGGTATAAGTTTTGATGAAATACCATTCAACATACTTAACATGCGCCAACACAACAACATGCGCAAATCATGAAGAGACATATAACATGCGCAAATCATGAAGAAACATACATCTAAGTTCTAAACTAGCATGTAGGTTTCGGCATGTGATCAACCATCATTAGATCTACTCATAAGCATATGCATGGAACAAACATGATGATCTACTCATAAGATGCGCAAGCAATCATATGAACAAGTATAAATCCGAGCTTTGATACCAATTGAAGGGTTTTCGGAGGGGTCCCCTTCAAGGGGGAGCGAAACCCTATAGATAGCGCAAGTGGTCTTCTTTGTTTTAGCAGCGGAATTAGGGTTTAAACTTGATCGCATGCTATACTTTCATATGATCAACTTAAACAACAAATGAAAGATTCGTTACCATGGCCATGGGAAGGAGGCGGCTTGGAAGCAAAGAGCAAGATAGATCTTCTCCACAAGTGACGCACACAAAAGAGGGATGACTTCTTCTTGTTGATCTTTGTGCTAGCAAAGATCTTCAAGAGTCCTTGCCGAATGGAAGGGATAGGTTGAGATGCTTCCTTGGCCGAGAGCTCTCCCTTGTCGTTCACCTTCTTCCACACGAGATGGCAAGCAAGCAACGTCAATGACAAGCGAGCAAAAGCGTTTAGGCGATAACATCAAAAATGGCGTTACATGACTTCCCAAAATGGAAAGTCATGAAGCCATGTTCCAACGCCAAAACGCCTTCCTTGATGAACCATGCGTTCACATAGTGAACCGGTTCATTCTTTGGTTCAATTCGATTTGGCTCATAGACCAAAATCAAACCAAGCCAAGCCAATACATGGTCTAGACCTTCTATGAACCTAATGGCTCAAGGTCTAACCGTTCATCTCCTGATGCTCTTGATCTCACCGATCTAGCATCTCCTCTCTCGATCGAAGCTTACCGATCTCAAGCCCTAATCAATCAAACATGATCAGACTAGATCTCACTTACAATCAGAGTTTAAATCCCTTTAAACTGAACCCAACTAATTCAGTCCACACGATCTGACTTAAGTAAGTCATATCATCAATTTGTGCGACCCTGAGGGTTTCCTTTAAATGTCGGTAACAATAACTTTCGTTATCACGATCAGTGAGGGGTATCTAGCAACACATCACTGTCTCCCGATATAAAGGAAAGAGTCTTCCAAGACTACTCCCAAACCACAGCACAAGTGTGAATCAACTTCACAAGGCATGCATGTGTCCTTTGCCACTGGATGTTCTTATTGGACAAGCGGGTCAAGCTTGTAACTCCAATACTATGAGTATGATTAGATCAGACGAGCATAGTCATCTGGGTATGGCCATACACTTTCTCAATCATCTCATATAGGGGGGCCCCTTTAGAACATCACACTCCTTGAACAAGGAGACGGCAATCCTATATCTATCACTAGTGCCCTAACCTGACTCATGATCATTATCCAAGATAGTCTATGATCATTATCTTTCAAATGATATTGAACTACCTCAAAACAATGACAATCATCATTTAGTCACTCAAGTGATCTCAAGTCAGAGGACATGTGCCACTTAGTGCATTCAAGGATTATTCACATTGTGACAAGCAATATGAATATCCTAGTAGGGTCTGTCCAGTACATCCAATGTACCCATGAGTCTACATCTTATTCCATGCTCGAAGCATCCTATAAGATTAGAACACATATTAGTCTCAATCATATCAAGGCTGTCTCATGTTCACCAAGATATCTCGACTAAGGACATATAGCCTGTCAGCCTAGCTGAACAGCTTTGAGACATTATTCAGTAGTACACTTATTACTGCAGACAAGGTAACAACCTGAATAATAACCATGCCTTTATAAATATAAGAGTTTATTACATGATACTGTTACAATCCCAAAGGCCTCAAACATTAGCCTTAAGGGCATACCCCAACAAGAAACCCTTAAGTAAAATCTATAAAATTCAGATACGAGAGTATTTAATTTTACTTGAGATTTTGATTTTAGAAATTAAATTTATGAAAGTAGATTTAATAATTTAGTCTGATTTACTTTTATTAAACATTGAGTAGTAAGTCACGAAAGTGAAGACTTGTTCAGTGTAAATTGGACATCAGGGAGGAGGCAATTTCTTTATAAATAAATTTATCTTTATCATGATTTGAATAACTGATGATACGATCCGCAACTGAACAGATTTATCGAAGTAATAAAAAGATTATTGTTCCCAACGAGGATTAAGCGGTTAAGTACTGACTCTTCAACTTGTTTGAATTTAGGCAAAAGCAAATGATGGGTTGTGAGGACTCTAAGTATGAGAATGTCGGAAACAGCGTTAGGGGAGATTCAAAATTTAGTAGATCGGGACCTCGGGGTTTCACCACACTGACATGTACAAATCATATAAATGTAACTCTTTTAATAGAAAATTTGATCATGAAAGGAACTTTTCCTAATGTACAAATTACCTCCTCCCGGAGCGTAATCCGGTATCTAACTACGTTAACTCTCTACTCCCAGGACAGTTAACATACCTAGACCCAATAAGTTCTAAGAAAAGTTTGATAAATCCTTCAAATGAATCCGAACTACTCCCATGATTAGATTTGTAGGTTTAATTGAAACAGATCTGACGTTGCGATTCACCTCCCGGTACTTCTCGCAACGTCTAATATGCAATTATACGTGGCCAGTGCAAATTACGGACAAAAAATAGATTCAATCAAATCGTGATACCATAATCATATAAAAAGAGTGAGAATGCAAATTAACTCATACATGTTAGCGGGCTAGGCCCTTAATCCCGAAACAAAGGTCTACTCGCTCATGTTCTTAAGAAACGACATGTTTATAAGATGAACAAGTATAGATCTTCTAAAAATCACAAGAAATTCACTAAGACCACAATTAAATTGGCTTCCTCTGGATCTGATGATGAAGAAGAGTCGATCAAACTTGTCTTTTGCGTGGAATCTCACCGAAATCTGCTCAAAAATCAGAAATTCACCCTAGTCGCTGCCGCCGGTTGTCTTCATCCAAAAAGCTCTCTTTTACCCTCAAAAAATCCCATCTTTTATAACTTGGCTGGTTCAAAACCCATCAAGGAGTGTTTTTGCAAAGTTTGGTTCAAATCCAATTCAAATCGGGAAACAATCGAGTGAAAAACTCGTCGGGGCGGACGTTTTCACGGTCCGTAATATGTTCACGGCCAAGGCCGTAAAAGTTTTGATGTATATAGCTCTTTGTACACAGAAAGTTTCATGGACCGTGATGGATTCATGGCCTCACTTGTGAAAGTTTCTGTGCATTTCCATACTTAGCCGTTTTTCGCCCTTTGCTCGAATGCAAAATTATGGCTGACTCCATAATTACGGCCATGGCTGTAAATATCAAATTTTTCACCATTTTCGCTCCAAATTTGACGTATAAGCTGGTGATCTCCTCGGGAATCATGCTGTGGCTTCAAAACTCATGAAATCCACCATTTCGTGCCTTTTTATCTGCATTTTTAATAAAATCAAGAAAAGTGAAGATTCTATGCCAAGTGAAGTAAAAATACCAAAATTAACACAAAATCATGTAATTAAGACCAAAATATAGTATAAAATATAGGTAAAAATGAGGTGTAAATACAACGCATCAAAATACCCTAGACTTAGAATTTTGCTTGCCCTCAAGCAATACATCGATATGAATAAAGAATGTAAAGGAACACTCATCTATTCTACCATCAATAAAGTTCTCAGTCCGCATTTCAGGTGTTGTAGTATGCATTTCATGGTGTATATGCCCTAGGGCCTAGTTTTGGTTCATCTTTGTACTACTTAACTCTGATATTTATATATCATTTTGGCATTGTCATTATCTATGTTTGTTTACGTATGCGATTATATAATTACATGATAATGTCCCTGGAGACATAGTGCTCAAACGGTTGTCCCCAGTCAATGTACCTTAGTGGATATGGGACAGCTCTGGTACTTGTGAGACTAGTATATGGGCTGGTTAAGCACGAGGTGCTAACGCAGACATATGGGTATATCAGTGGTGGATATACTGGACCGACCCGCTGCGAGGCAATAACTTGGTGTCATGAGTTATCCTCACAAAGTGATAGGAGATGCATTGATCCCTTGACTTGAGGTCATTGACCATTCTATATGGTAAGGAACATGCTTTGATACAACCTAACACCTCACCGTAGTTGGGAGGTCATAACGGTTGTCATTGAGCATGTTACGACTCATATGAGAAGGTCAACGCACAGACAGAGGATTTGCCCTTTCCTAAGGGAAGCTTGATATCCATGGAGCTCCTCTATGGTTCTATGACTGAAAGTGTATGGCCATACCCAGGTGATAACCTGATTTAGTCATGACCATGTGATTTGGGTGAAAACAAGTGGTGACACACTTGTCCAATTGGATATCAGTTCGGCAAAGAGACTGTAATGCATCTGTACCTAGTTGCGATGATGGGGATGTCGATGTCGATATCCATTCCAACGACCTGGGTAGCAGCGATGCACTGCTAGGTGCCACTCACTGCTTGTGATGACCTTTGGTCAGCACTGCCAGCGTCAGAGGAACCAACAGGGTCGCACACCTTGATACTCGAGTTCTCGTATTGATCGGGAAGCCTTATGATCAAGTTATTAGATAACTCGGATCTATTTGGGACATTTCATCAGCGCCAATGGGCCTGATGAGATGGAAGAGAGTTATTGGAGCCAAACTTCATTTTTGGCAGGTTGACCTGTATTTGACCATGGTTGGTCACATTTGGGTTAGGGTTGTATTGGATTGGATCCAATTGCTTAATCAACCCATGTAATGAAGTTTGGGCTAGCTCATTACCCAATGGGGCCCAATAACAAGTTGTCATGAAGGGATAAGAGCCCACAAGGGTATAATGGGGAGAAGTTATCCTCATTAGGCGCCTATGGGTATAATGGGGATGCCTTGGCGAAATTTTCTTTATAAGGAAGCAATTGGCACCTAGCCCTTCTTCCTTGGATGGAAACCTTGCCTCTATGGCAAGGCTTTGGGTGCCTAATGCATGAGAGACTTATTAGGAAAGTCTTTGGCGATTGGGAAGTGTTTATGGTAAAGTCTTGGAGACTTTCCCAAACCCTAACCCTAATTGCCACCCCATAAACCCTAGCCAACTTATCCTTCATGCATGATGCGCCTAGCCCTTCTATTGCCGCCTCCTTGCTTATATATTCCAACTAATATGCGAGAGCAAGGTATGAGTTCAATTGGCGTGAACATCAAGTGGTAAGAGCAAAGGTCTTGGCGCATATCTTCTTCCATAGCCGCAAGCATCTTCTCCTCTTCATCTTCCTTTGGCGCAAGGGAAGCAAGGGCTTGGTGGCTTATTCTTCTTCCTAGCCGCAAGTCTTCTCGATCTCCTCCTCTTGGCGCAAGAATTGGAGGAAGACTTGGCGGCATCATCTCCCCTTCCTCTTCACCTTGGCGCATCTTCCCTTGAAGGTGGCGCAAGTGGTGTTGAAGGTGACATAAGGCTTGAATCTTCTTCCCGAGGCTTGCACCGGGCGAGGAAGAAGAGAGCTCGAGGCATCTGTGTGTGCGAGACTGCAGAGGGCGAACACTTGGGTGCCTACCTCGACATCGAACTTCAAGCTTGCTCTAGGTATTTAGTAACTCATCATGTCGACCCCCTCGCAAGAGATCTTCACTGGGTTTATGGGACCGGCCTATTTCGGGGATATTCTTCCACTGTGCAATGTAATATGTAATGTCTATCTCTTATGAAAAATTGTAAAATATCCCTGGGGTTTCCCAACAGTGGTATCAGAGCGACTTGCGAGCCTCGAATGATGTACTTTCATGCTTTTCCACGCTCACATGCCATGTTTCAATTTTCGCAAATTGCATGATCACATGGCACACGATTTTTCAAAGTAGGAAAAATTGTAGTTTCTTGTTCCTATCATCTTTTCAATCTCTTTTGGATTTTTGGGTTATTTTTCTTGTTTGATTTAAAGATCAAAGGCGCACATAATTTTGCTAAGTAGGACGGGCATTGTATCTTCGGATTGGCCGAGTCTCTTGATTTGACAAAATTGCTAGCCAAAAGGATCTATGAAATCATCATGAAAAATTAATTGCAAATAACCTAAAGATCTATGATAAGAAGATGAGGAAAAGAGACTTGTTTTATGAAAAAATAAAATTTCAGATTTTATGTTCTTTATGAGCATGTAGAATTGCATGTGTAAATACCTTGTTTGTGCATAATGTTATGGTCATGAGTCAAGCCCCTTTGCAAGCCTATGATGTATCCTTATGCGGCCTGCGTGCCATCTTTTTCTTTTGTTTTGTAATTACATAAGATGAAGATTAGGGGTTGCCTTGGCGCATGCATGCTTGCTTGTGCATCTTGCATGGTGGCGCAAGAAGCACTCTTCCTTGATGGCGCATGGTAAGTGGCGCAAGTTTATTTGGCCGAGCCTTAGAGCTTGTGTGCTAGGTCTCTTGGCCCTTACATGGTGGCGTATCACCCTTGGAAGAAGACCCATGGAATTGGCCGAACCTATGATGGTGCTTCTAGGGTTTGAGAGCTAAACCATGGAAAGGAGGACCTTGGAGCCAATCTTGAAGATCAAGCTAGAGGTCGGCTAGGCTAGGTCTAGTTTTAGGGGCTTGAGTCCTAGGTCAAGAGTTGAACCTCCTTTTGGCATGGGTTGGTTCAATGTCTTGAATGGGCTATGATCTCATCATTCTTTTACTATTTCTACTAAAGCGTGCCTGTGATGTTTTATCGTTATGTTATCACTATAGGATTGCATGCCTGTAATGTTAGACATAAGATAAAACTCAAATGATGAGACCTTTAAAAACCCTCAATCAAAATATCAAGTCTAGTAGCCTTCAAACGCGTAGCCCTCACTAAGCTATCGAATAGTGGAGTTGTGAACTGTTTCCCACCCTCGTGGGACACACACACTTATCTTTAGAAAGTGTGTGGTGGCAATGGTTTCCCCAGTCAAGTTTTAACCAGGGCGTGACTTCGCAAGGAAACTCGTTCGCTCTGGGCATAACGGTTAGAAATGGACTTGACTAGATTTTCATATGTGCTAAGCACACGATGAAACTCTAGAGGCATCGTTGAGAGGTTAGTGTTTCATGCTGTATCCAGCCCTCGCTGGACATGAAATGCCTAGACTATCTCAATAAGGGGAGTTGCTTGGAGCAATCGGCCGGCGTGCCTACCTTAAGAAGCATGGGTCACTTTGTGCATCTCATCCCACCCTCGTAGGACGCGAAGCCTCATGTGGAATAAGGATCCCATCTCACTAGGAGATCTCACATCTCCCGATTGACTTTGTGGATTGTCAATTCGATTAAAATAGTCGGACCCGTAATCATTTAAAACAAGTCCAGTTTAAATGATTCAAAGTACTACTAATCTGCTTTTCTTGGTTGTTGTAGAAACAATGACAATGAACACTGGTGGATTAACACTACGATCCCTTGTTGATAAGGATAAGTTGGTTGGATCCAACTTTATGGACTGGCATCGAAACTTGAGGATAGCCCTCAAGCTCGAGAAGAAGTTGTATGTCCTCAAACATCCTCTTCCTATGACTCCTCCGCCTAATGCCCGGATGGCAGACAGGGATACTTTTAAAAAGCGTCAGGATGACTCTTTGGAGGTTACATGTCTCATGCTAGCCACTATGGCACCTGAACTTTAGGTACAATATGAGGAGCAGAACACTTTTCAGATGATCACTCATCTGAAACAAATGTTCGAGGCTCAGGCTAGAATTGAGAGATATGACACTGCCAAAGCAGTTTTTCGGTGCAAGTTGTCTGAGGGAGCACTAGTGAGAGCCCACGTTCTCAAGCGGATTGGGACTGTGGATCATCTCAGGAGACTGGGACATACCATAGACAACGAGCTAGTTGTGGATCTTATTCTGCAGTCCTTGCCCCCTAGCTTCAGTCCGTTTATCATAAATTTTAACATGAACCGGATTGATTGCACAAGGGAGGAACTACTAAATATGCTCAAAACAGCTGAGTGTGAGATGGGTGAAACCAAACCCAATTCTGTTCTTTTGGTCCATGCGACCAAGAAGATAAAGAAGAAGGGTAAGGCACGTGCTAAGGGCAATGCCAAAGGTCCTACTAAGGCACTGAAGAAAAAGGCGAAGAAGTCAAAGGAACATAGGTGCTTCCACCGTGGCGAGCAGGGTCACTGGAGGAGGGACTGCAAGCAACTTCAGAATGAGGAGAAGAAAGGCTTGGAATTAGCGCCTTTCTTCTAGCTCAGGTATTTATGTTATTGAAGTCAACCTTTCTACTTCTATGTCATGGGTATTGGATACCACATGTGGAGCTCATATTTGTACAAATATGCAAGGGCTCAAGAAAAGTAGATCGGTGCGGCCTGGAGAGATTGACCTACAGGTTGGAAACGGGGCACAGGTTGCTATTGTTGCTGTAAGAGTTTTGACTCTCTCCCTACCTTCTGGACTTCAATTAGAACTAGATCATTGCTATTATGTACCTTCACTCACTAAAAATATTGAAATAGAGGAGAACTCTTATTCTTTCTCATTTGCAAACATGTTTTATGAGAAGGGCACTTTATGCAATGGGTTATATGTCTTGGACATGGATAGTTCTATATGTAACATAAATAACAAAAGGATCAAACTGAGTGGTACAGTTGGTGCTTTCCTATGGCATTGTCGATTAGCCCATATAAACAAGAATCTCATCCAACAACTCCATGCAATTGGGTTGTTAGATTTAAATTCCTTGGAGGAATTTGATACTTGTGAGCCTTGTTTATTAGGAAAGATGACAAAAGCACCCTTCTCCAAGACTGGTGAGAGGGCGCAAGGTTTATTGGATCTTATACACAGTGATGTGTGTGGGCCATTCAGTAAACAAGCCAGAGGAGGGTACAACTACATCATCACATTTACTGATGACTTCAGTAGATATAGATATGTCTATCTGATGAGCCATAAGTCTGAATCCTTTCAGAAATTTAAGGAGTTCAGACATGAAGTAGAGAACCAGCTTGGTAGATCCATTGAGACTCTTCGATCAGATCATGGTGGAGAGTACCTGCGCGGTGAGTTCTTTGACTATCTAAGAGAGTGTGGGATTCTATCCCAACTCACTCCTCCTGGAACACCTCAATTGAATGGTATGTTTGAGAAGAGAAATCGAACTTTGTTAGACATTCTTCGATCTATGATGAGTCATACAACTCTACCACCCTCATTCTGGGGTCATGCGCTTGAGACAACTTCTCTTATACTGAATAACGTTCCATCCAAGAGTGTCTCCAAGATGCCATACGAGATATGGAGTGGGAGATGCCATAATCTCTCATTTATTAGGATATGGGGATGTGAGGCTTATGTCAAACATTAGGATTCAAGTAAGCTAGAACCTAGATCTGATAAATGTGTCTTTGTGAGGTATCCTAAGTGATGCAAGAGCAAGCAAGCCCATGAGCACACTTGAGGGCGACCCAAATCCCATGGAAGACACTTGGGAAGACTCCCCAGGACGTGGGGAAGATACAGCATGAATTTCAGCACAATCGGAGTTCCTAGGGCCTCGACACGGCAAGGCCGTGCACCCCGCCACGGCCGTGACACGGTAGCCTGAAGAGGCGAACGCCAAACATGGGCGTGACTCCAAACATAGGCAAGCCGTGTTTGCTTCTGTGGATTTCGACGACGCCAAGCACGGGCGTGACTCCAAGCACGGGCAAGCCGTGTTCGCTTCTGTGGATTTCGGTGACTCTGAACACGGCCGTGCTCACCATCACGGCCAGGCCGTGTTCGCCCCTGATGACTCATTACAGCCCCAACGACCTCACTTCGACATGCACCGCCCCCCTACCATGTTGCTCCACCCCATGACGATCCAAAGGAGCCCAACAAGGTGGAAATCCGGCGATCCCAACGCCAAAGTAAGCCCCCATACCGTTTCTTGGGCGTCATTAGCCCTCTTTCCATCCATACTGAAATGGCGCAGCCCAAGGGCACTACAAGTCAACCCTCTGAAGATCCAACCCCGAGTGGGCTGCGTACTTTGATTAGCAACACGGCCCAAGAACGAGCCGTGACGGTGTGACCCAGCCCACAACATCAAAGTTCTACTGTCTTGTTGCCGTATGTTCGAAGCGCGTCTAGACCGCACCCATACAAGGACACAGAATCACGCCCCCCCTGCCCCAAGGAATATTAGTTAGGAGTTTGTTATATTTTGTCTTTAGTCGCAGCTTGACCACCTTAGTGGCCTGCTAGAGTAGGTAGTTTGCTAAAGTTAAGTGTCTTGTGTGTATTTTGTCTTGTTCCCACCCCTTTATTCTATAAAAGAGGAGGATGGGTTGCTATGTTTTTTAGTTCTCTTGGAGTGGAGAGACCTCCTGGTGAGTTAGAGTTGCCAGCATTTGTAGAAGTTGAGCCGGAGCCTCGCCTTCGTCGTTGTTCACGTCGAGGATGCCTCGATTCCAAGTTGTTTCCCGTTTTCAGCTTGAAGTAAATCCCACCCTTCTGGTGGGTCAGATTCGCCTGTTTCTCATTTCCGTTGTGTGTTCCTTTGTTGCGATTTTCTCCTTTCACCCCACGTTGTTCCCTCTTCGGAAGCGTGGTTGGTTCTTGTGTTCTTTGGCTTGTTTTCAGCTACAAAGGCCGGCGAGCTACGTCCTGCGCAATTACTGCCCATCTTGTGGCTGAGCTTAACGTGCCAAGTGAGCTGCGAGGATTGCTTAAAATTTGGTTTAAGGTTAGTGTGCGGCGTTAATAGTTGGGTGCCGTCGCTTTTCATTTGCATTAGTGTTGCCCTAATCGAACTCGTCGCTGTTTTCGTCGCTATTTTCGTCGCATTTTCTACCGGTTTCTCCTGCACTTTCCGAAGCATTTTTCCTTCCCTCGTCTCATGACCCTCTCCCGTTTTACGTGCATTGTGTAAAATCCCTAGAGTATGGCTTAAGGACCCTCCCTCCTATTAGACGCTACATCAATTCTAGTATCAGAGGAAGTTGCACGTTCGATTCTTATCGGGCGCACGATCCCCCTTCGTCGCATTCCATATTTCCGCATTCCTTCGGTGTTTTCAGCATCTCGCATCTCCCTTGTTTGTGTATGGTGACTACAAGGTCACAAGTCATGTCCTCCCAATACCCCGACACTATCCCTGAAACCCAAGAGTCAGTCCAGCCTTCGGAAGGGGCTAACTCCCATCTAGAGTCCTTGGGCGCGCTAGAGGCATGAATTGATGCGCGGATTGATGCGAAGCTTGCTGCGTTGTCCGCACACATGGATGCCCAACAAGCCGGCACCAACGCCAAGTTTGCTCAGGTTATGAATGGACTCCAACACCTCATTAGTCGCCTTGGACCCACGGAGCATGAGCACCCGCGCTCGGCAAACCCTCCGACGTCCGCAAACCCAGCCCATACTAGAGAGTTACCCCCTGTGGCCGCCCCTACCTGGCTGCGTGCCCATGAGGAAGATTGGGGCCGCACCCGAACGTTCGAGGCCCCCAGGAACCCCGCTCTTGGGGATGAGCACCTAGAAGATGATGACGTATGGGCCACCCAAGGCCCGCAGCCCAATGGCCATTTTAGCCACGCTTGGGCCGCACCCCGAACCCCAGCCCCCACACGCGTTGAGCGTCCCCGGGTGGACGACAGTTTCCTTCGCTATGTCCGACACACCCCTGCGCCTTTCAAGGGTAGCCTTGACCCCACCGAATTCCTCGATTGGGTCGCGTCCGTTGACACGTATTTTGATCTCACCCGAGTCCCACCCGACGCCCGAGTGTGGTATGTGTGCACCTTGCTAGAGGACCCTACACGTTTGCATTGGGAAAACGTGGAGCGCCAGAATGCGTAGCAGGCTTTACCCCCGATCACCGAGTGGGCGGAGATGCGTTACCACCTCCGCGAGCGGTATGTCCCTGCCTCGTATAGGCAGCGTCTTCTTGACCAGTATAGCCGACTCCACCAGGGTTCCAGTACCGTCGAGGAGTACCGTCTCACCTTCGAGACGCTTCAACTCCGTTGCAACTTGCAAGAGGACCCCGAGCTATCCTTGTCCAAATTTAGGAATGGCCTTCGCGCTGAGATCCGTCGAGCCCTACCTACGTATGGCTCGGAGACTTTCGACCAAACGTTCCAGCGTGCTCGAGACATCGAGCAAGATCTTCGCGCCACTACCAGGCGCGTCGACCTGGTTCCCCCGTGGTGCCCCCATACGGGTGGTCCCCCACACCCTCACCCATGACCTGAGCGTTCGGAGCCTCGTCCGGACCCACGACCCGTGCCCTCGACCCATCAGCCCCCTAGGCGTCTGCCCCTTGAGGCTACGCCCTCTAGACCCACTTGGTAGGAGAAGGGCAAGGCCGCGATGGTTGGCACCTTGGGTTGCATTACCTGTTATAACTGTTTGCAACCGGGTCATATGTCGCGAGAGTGTTCAAAGAAACAAATCCGAGTTGACACGGGTCCGGCTCGTGTCGCTACCATAACCCCCACTGAGCACGACATCGAGGCGGAGTGTTACACTAGCGGCGAGGAGTCGGGTCCGTCTGCGCTTGTTGTTCGTTGCACCCTGGTCCAGCCCACGCCCGCCGAGGATTGGAGGCGCTCGGGCATTTTTACTACTTACATCAAGTGCAATGGGCACTCTTGTAAGATTGTCATCGACGGTGGAAGTAGCTTGAACGTGGTCTCTCGGACCGCGGTCACGCGCTTCGGCCTTCCCCTTGAGCCCCATCTGAGACCCTACTCCATTGCTTGGGTCGATGCCACAAGCCTTCCGGTTACAAACCAGTGTCACGTTCCCATCGCGTTTGGGAACTACCGCGAAAAGGTCTTGTGCGACGTTACGACTATGGATGTTGCCCACGTCCTCCTCGGCCGCCCATGGTTGTACGATAGGGACGTAGTTCATTATGGTCGGTCGAACACTTATGTGTTCGACCATGACGAGCAGAAAATCCGGTTGATTCCAGCTCCGCCTAAGGAGCTCCGAGCGTCCACTTCTAAGGGTGTGATTACACCGTCGGTCCCGGTCCCTCAGCGTGCCCCTATGGTCTCCCTCATGCACACCACGGTGTTGGTTCGTGAGGCCCATGAGTCCAAGACTGTCTATGCGCTCATGGTGCGCGAGGTTCAGGATCCCCTCCCTTGTTCCGACCCGGCGCCTCCCATCGAGGTGTCTGCCCTGCTAGCCGATTTTAGCGACATCAGCCCCGAAGACTTACCTCACGGTCTTCCCCCGGAGAGAGAGATTCAGCACGCTATTGACCTTATCCCGGGAGCACCCCCTCCCAAACCTCCCCCACCATCGCCTTAACCCTTCGGAGCACGCTGAATTGTAGCGTAAAGTGGATGATCTCCTCACTAAGGGGTACATCCGTGAGAGCCTCAGTCCTTGCGCCGTCCCCGCGCTCCTTACGCCCAAGAAGGACGGGTCATGGCGCATGTGTGTTGACAGCCGTGCAATTAACCGAATCACCGTCACGTATAAGTTTCCCATCCCTCGACTTGACGACATGTTAGACCAGATTTCCGGTGCGTCGTGGTTCTCCAAACTAGACCTCCGAAGCGGTTACCACCAAGTTTGCATTCGTGAGGGCGATGAGTGGAAAACCGCGTTTAAGACCAAGGATGGTCTCTATGAATGGCTTGTCATGCCATTCGGCCTGTCCAATGCCCCCCTCCACATTCATGCGCTTGATGAGCCAAGTCATCAAGCCTTATATGGGGAAGTTTCTCGTTGTCTACTTCGATGATATCCTGATTTTTAGTCAGACCCGTGCTGAACACTTGGAGCATCTTCGCTCCACGTTCGAACTCCTTCGCAAGGAACGCCTCTTCCTTAACAAGAAGAAATATTCCTTTCTGTCCAATAGCGTATACTTCTTAGGATACATTGTGTCCGATCAAGGACTGTCCGTTGACCCTGCCAAAGTTGAGGCCATCCGGCATTGGCCCGAGCCTCGCACCGTGATTGAAGTTCGTAGTTTCCTGGGTCTTGCCGGCTTCTACCATCGGTTTATCCGGGGGTTTAGCACCATTGCCACCCCCTTGACCCAGCGCCTCTCCAAAGAAGACTTTGAGTGGACCCCCGCCACTCAGCGGGCTTTTGATGCGCTTAAGGACGCCCTAACCACTGCCCCTATTCTACACCTCCCGGACTTTTCGAAAGTCTTTGAGGTTGCGTGCGATGCCTCCAGTTCTAGTATCGACGGTTCCCTCAGCCAAGAGGGCCATCCTGTGGCCTTCTTTAGCGAAAAACTGAATGTTGTTCACCAGCGTTATTCGACGTATGATAAGGAGTTTTATGCGATAGTTCAGTAGCTCCGGCAGTGGCGACACTAGCTTCTTCCTCGTGAGTTTGTCCTATATAGTGACCACCAGGCCTTATCTTTCCTCAACGCCCAAAAGAAACTCGGTGCCTGGCATGCCAAATGGGTTGAGTAGTTGCAACAGTACTCTTTCGTTATTACCCACAACGCGGGTAAAGAAAACGTCGTCGCGGACACATTGAGTCGCGTCCGGACCCTTTTATGTGTGATGCGCACCCGTGTCAATACCTTTGACCATGTCAAAGAGGAATATACCACGTGTTCTGACTTTGGTGCCATCTATACCGCTTTGACTGAGTCCACCGACTCCGACTCCCCCTATCAGTTGTGCGAGGGTTATCTGTTACTGGGGAATTGCTTGTGCATTCCTCGCTCTTCGCTTCGAGACCATCTTTTGCTCGAGCTTCATGCAGGCGGCGCCGCCAGTCATCATGGCCGCAATAAGACCCTTGAGATGGCAGAAGAACGTCTTTTCTGGCCATCCCTCCGGAAGGATGTTGCGCGCATTGTGCGCCATTGTGGCACGTGTCAATTAGCCAAACCCCGGCCGCCAAACATGGGTCTCTATACCTCATTGCCGGTAGCCAGCGGCCCATGGCGCGACCTGAGCATGGACTTCGTCCTCGGGTTGCCACAGACCGCTTCCCGCTTCGACTCGATCTATGTCGTTGTCGATCGGTTCTCCAAGATGGCCCATTTCATCCTCTGTGCGCGCACTGCCGATGTGTCGCACATTGCCTCCCTTTTCGTCCACGAGATCGTGCGTCTTCACGGTCTTCCCTCCTCCATCGTGTCCGACCGTGACACGTGTTTTGTGAGCCATTTCTGGCGATCACTTTGGGCGATCTCGCACACCACTTTGAAATTCTCCACCACCTATCACCCTCAGACCGACGGGCAAACAGAGGTTGTTAACTGTAGCTTGGGCAATCTACTCTGTTGCCTTGTAGGCGACCACCCGAGGTCTTGGGATTCCATTTTACCTATGGCTGAGTTCGCGTACAATAGCGCCTCTAATAGGTCTACGGGTCTTAGTCACTTCCAGATCGTCTTGGGCTACCAGCCGCGTAAACCCATCGACCTGCATGACCTCCCCATCGAGTCCCATCTCTCCCCGCATGCATACTCTTTTGCCCAGCATATTGCTAGTTTGCATGACGAGGTTCGGCATCGTATCTTTTTGGGCAACACTCGCAATGCAATGAAGGCCAATGAGCATCGTAGGCCACACCATTTTTCTGTAGGTGAGCTGGTGAGGGTGCGAATCCACCCCGAGCGTTTATCGAGCAGGGCACATTTTAAGCTCCAGCCGCGCTACATGGGACCTTATGCGGTGGTCCGCAGGATTGGCTCCAACACCTATGAGCTTGACTTGCCTGAGGACATTGTTGGGAAACCCCGGGGACATTTTACAATTTTCAGAGCCATGGATACATTTTACGCAGCGGAAGAATGTCCCCGAAACAGGCTAGTCCCAAAAACCCAGTGAAGATCACTTGCGAGGGGTTCGACACGATGTGATAGTAAGTACCTTTAAGCAATTTGAAGCCGATGTCGATGAAGGCGCCCAAGTGTTCGCCCTCTGCAGTCTCGCACACACGGATTCCTCAAGTTTTCTTCTTCCTCGCCCGGTGCTAGCCTCGGGAAGAAGATCCATGCCTTAGGAGAGTCCTCCAAGCATCTTGCGCCACCACCAAGATGTGATGCGCCAAGGAGATGGAAGGAGAAGACAACGCCGCAAGCCTTCTTGTTCCTTTGCGCCAAGGAAAGGAAGAGAAGAAGCATGCTTGCGTCCTTGATGGAAGAAGAAGAGCTCTAAGCTCTCCAAGCCGTCGCCCTCTAATGCTTCACGCCTCCAAGGAATTAGCATCATGAAGAGAGGGGGCGGCAAGGGCTTATTTATAGGAGCAAGAGGCGGTTAGGGGAGAATGGCAAGTGTTGACAATTAGGGCATGATTCTAGGAGATTATCCAATCAAATATATTGATTAAATCTCCACTCCCATATGCGCCTAAGACTTGCCAAAGCAAGCATCAGCCATATGCGCCCATATCATGCCATATGAGGCATTAATCCCATCCATGCGCCTAGACCTAGTCAAGGCAATATGATGGATTGCCTAATGTGGCTTGGGCGCAAGTCCTAATCCAATTAGGACTCTAATTATGTTAATAATCAGCCCACAATTGTCAAACACAATCCAATCAATTATCTTGTGTGATTTAATCAAATCCAATTTGATTTAATCACCTAGGAGATACCAAACAAGGCATAGGCGCAAATTCTAGTCCAACTAGAATCCCATATGCGCCTATCCCATTAATTCATCCCCATTATACCCTTCAAGCCTCTTAGCCCTTCAATACAACTTATTAGCAAGCCCAACTAAGCAATGGGCCAAGCCCAAAGTCCATTATGCATGTTAACCAAGCTATTGGATCCAATCCAATTTAACCCATGGTTAAATGAGGCTAACCATGGTTAATTTGATCGATATGCCAAAAACGGAAGTTGGCCCCAATAAGTTTCTTCCATCTCACCAGGCCCATTGGCGCTGATGAAATCTCCCAAATAGATCAGAGTTATCCAATAACTCGATCTAAAGGCTACCTGATCAATATGAAAACTCGAGTATCAAGGTGTGCGACCCTGTAGGTTCCTCTAACGCTGGCAGTGCTGACCAAAGGTCATCACAAGCAGTGAGTGGCACCTAGCAGTGCATTGCTGCTACCCAGGTTATTGGAATGGATATCGACATCGACATCCCCATCATCGCAACTAGGTACAGATGCATTACAGTCTCTTTGCCGAACTGATATCCGATTGGACAAGTGTGTCACCACTTGTTTTCATCCAATCACATGGCTATGACTAGAACAGGTTCTTACCTGGGTATGGCCATACACTCTCAGTCATAGAACCATAAGGGAGCTCCATGGATATCATACTTCCCAAAGGAAGGGGCAAATCCTATGTCTGTCCATTGACCTTCTCATATGGGTCGTGACATGCTCAATGACAACCGTTATGACCTCCCAACTACGGCAAGGTGTTAGGTTGCATCAAAGCAAGTCCCTAACCATATAGAATGGTCAATGACCTCAAGTTAAGGGATCAATGCATCTCCTGTCACTTGTGAGGATAACTCATGACACCAAGTCATAGCCTCACAGCGGGTCTGTCCAGTATATCCTCCAATGATATACCCATGTGTCTGCGTTAGCACCATGTGCCTAACCAGCCCACATACCAGTCTCTCAAGTACCAGAGTTGTCCCATATCCACTCAGGTACATCGACTGGGGACTATAGTTCGAGCACAGATCCAATCTGTCTCCAGGGACATTATCATGTAAGTACACAATCGCAGGTGTAGACAAACAATGATAACGACAATGCCAGAAAGATATATATTAATATCAGAGTCAAGTAGTACAAAGATGGACCAAAACTAGGTCCTAGGGCATATACACCAACAATCTCCCACTTGCACTAAGACCTAGAGGTTGAGCAACCTCAACCCCATATCTCTAGTACGACCATCATGCTTCTGCTGCGCCAAAGCTTTGGTCAGTGGGTCTGCTAGATTGCTCTCTGTGTCAATTCTGCTAATCTTGACATCACCTCGATCAATGATCTCTTTGATCAGGCGAAATCTCTTGAGTATGTGTTTGGACCTTTGATGAGACCGTGGTTCCTCAGTATATGCAGTTCCCATTGTTGTCATAGTAGAGCTCAATGGGATCCATTGCACTTGGAACCACCTGAAGTTCAGAAAAGAACTTCCTGATCCAAACGGCTTCATTGGCTGCCTCAGAAGCAACCACATACTCAGCCTCGGTTGTAGAATTAGCTATGGTGGATTGCTTGAAGCTCTTCGAGCATACAGCACCTCCAACCATCTTAAACAAATAGCCGGTCTGCGATCTGAAGTCGTCAGGATCAGACTGGAACGACCCATCAGTGAAGCCCTGCACACTGAGTTCTTCCTGTCCCCGTAGACTTTATAGAATAAATCCTTAGTCCCTTTCAGGATACTCAAGGATATTCTTTACAGCCACCCAGTGCTGTAAACTAGGATTGGATTGGTATCGGCTGGTTATGCTCACAGCATAAGCCACAACTGGTCTAGTACACAACATTGCATACATGATCGATCCCACTGCCGAAGCATAGAGCACTCGACTCATGTCATCTCTCTCAGCCTCTGTGTTGGTACACTGGTTTTTTGAGAGAGTAAGGCCATGTCTCACTGGAAGGTATCCCTTCTTGGATTGCTCCAAGTTGAACCTCTCCAGGACCTTATCAATGTGGGTACTATGACTAAGGGCCAAGAGTCTCTTGGATCTATCCCGGTAGATCCTCACGCCTAGAATATAGGCGGCCTCCCCTAAGTCCTTCATCTCGAAACACTTCCCTAACCATGTCTTCATAGCTTGAAGACTAGGGATGTCGTTTCCGATGAGTAGTATGTCATCGACATACATGACCAGAAAAGTCATCAAGCTCCCACTGAATTTTTGTATACACAAGCGTCTTCTTCACTTTTGATAAAGTCATAATCTCTCACAGCTTCATCAAACTGAAGATTCTAACTTCGAGATGCTTGCTTTAATCCGTAAATGGATTTCTTTAGCCTGCAGACCTTACTGGCATCTGCAGGATGGATGAAGCTATCAGGTTGTGTCATATACACATCCTTAGTTAGCTTCCCGTTAAGGAACGCTGTCTTCACATCCATCTGCCATATCTCATAGTCATGATATGCAGCTATAGCAAGTAGAATCCGAATGGATTTGATCATGGCAACTGGCGAGAAGGTTTCATCATAGTCCACCTCGTGGACTTGTTTAAATCCTTTAGCCACTAGTCTACCCTTATAGGTAACTATTTTGCCATCCATGTCTGTCTTCCTCTTGAAGACTCATTTACACCCTATAGGTTTTACCCCATCAGGCAGCTCAACCAAATCCCAGACTTGGTTAGCCGACATGGAATCCATCTCGGATCGCATGGCCTCAAGCCATCTCTCGGAGTCCGGTCCACTGACCGCCTCATCATAAGTCCTGGGTTCATCCTCCATGATGAAGATCCCGTCGTGTTGGGTCGGCAGCGACCCATACCTCTCAGGTGCACGACGAAACCTCCCAGACCTACATGGGGCCTGTGTCTGAGCCTCAGGCTGCCTAGCAACCGGTGCAGGTGGCTCAGGTTCCCATCTCTATGTCTTGTGGTTGCACTTGGACCTCGTCCAAGTCAGACTTCCTCCCACTAACTTCTTTCATGAGAAATTCTTTCTCTAGAAAGACCGTACCCTGAGCAACAAAAAACTTTGTTCTCGGTGGGAATATAGAAGTAGTAACCCTTAGTCTCCTTAGGGTACCCCACAAACATACACTTATCAGATCTAGGTTCTAGCTTGCTAGAATCCTGACGTTTGACATAAGCCTCACATCCCTAGATAAAAGTGAGATTAGGGCGTCTCCTATTCCATACCTCGTATGGAATCTTTGAGACACTCTTAGATGGAACATTATTCAGTATTAGAGAAGCTTTTTCAAGTGCATGTCCCCAGAATGAGGGAGGTAGAGTTGCATGACTCATCATAGACCGAACTATGTCCAACAAGGTTCGATTTCTCCTTTCAGATACACCATTCTACCGAGGTGCTCTAGGAGGAGTGAGTTGGGATAGGATCCCACACTTACTCAGATAGTCAAAGAATTCACTGCTCAGGTGCTCTCCATCACGATCTGATCGAAGATCCTTAAAGGATCTACCAAGCTGGTTCTCTACTTCATGTCTAAACTCCTTAAATTTCTCAAATGATTCAGACTTATGTCTCATCAGATAGACATAACCATATTTACTGAAGTCATCAGTAAACGCAATGAAGTAGTTGTACCTTCCTCTGGCTTGTTTATTGAAAGGCCCATACACGTCAGTATGTATGAGATTTAATAAACCTCCTGCCCTCTCACCAGTCTTGGTGAAGGGCGCCTTTGTCATTTTCCCTAATAAACAAGGTTCACAAGTATCAAATTCCTCCAAGGAACTTGAATCTAACAACCCATTTTCATGGAGTTGTCGAATGTGATTCTTGTTTATATGGGCTAATCGACAATGCCGTAGGAAAGCACCAACTGAACCACTCAGTTTGGTCCTTTTAATATTTATGTTACAAATAGAGCTAACCATGTCCAAGACATGCGGACCATTGCACAAAGTACCCTTCCCATAAAACATGTTTGCAAAAGAAAAAGAACATAAGTTCTCTTTTATTTCAAACCTAAATCCTTTCTTTGCCAAGCAAGGAGTGGATACAATGTTTTGGTAAGGGAAGGTACATAATAGCAATTGTCTAGCTTTAACTGAAGTCCAGAAGGCAGGGAGAAAAACTCCTACAGCAACAGCAGCAACTTGTGCCCTGTTACCTATCCGTAGGTCAATCTCTCTAGGCCTTACCGATCTATCCTTTCTGAGCCTTTGCATATTTGTACTCCACATGCGGTATCCAATACCCATGTCATAGGAGTAGAAAGGTTGACTTCGGTAACATAAATACCTGAGCATGAAGACAAGGCCTTGCCTTTCTTCTCCTCATTCTGAAGTTGCAACATGTCCTTTCAACATGTGAGGTGGCCCTCCACATGAATAGCACCTATTATTCCTGATCATATTCATCTTTAACTTCAGTTCCTTGGTCAAGCCTTTCGGCTCAACACACTGAATATCAACTTTAGCAGGATTGAGCTCAGCCAATTCATCAAAGAGCTGCCTTAGATTAAAATAATTTCAGAGGCACTCTTCGATTCATATCACCCTTTAAATTCAAGTGACATGTTGGTTAGCAACCTCCAAAGTATCAACCTGATGCTTATCATAAGCATCCCTCTCAGCCGCTGAGGCCGAGCATGGAAGTGGCTCAGGAATAAGACGCTCAAGAACATAAAGCTTCCTCTCGAGCTTGAGCACGATTCTCAAGTTCATATACCAATCCAGTAAGTTGGATCCAACCAACTTATCCAGGGTAGATCGCATTGACCAACTGCTATTGTTCATAGCCATTGTTCTACAACAACCAAGAAACAGCAGATTAGTACTACTTCGAGTCATTTAAACTGGACTTGCCTTTTAAATGACCATGGCTCCCACTATTTTTAATCGAATTGACAACCCACAAAGTCAATCGAGAAATCCAAGATTTCCTAGTGAGATGAGATCCTCATTCCACACAGGGCTTCGCGTCCCACGAGGGTGGGATGAGATGCACAAAGTGACCCATGTTTCCTAAGGTGGGTGCGCTGGCCGATTGCTCCAAGCAATTCCCCTTATTGAGACAGTCCAGGCATTTCATGTCCAGCGAGGGCTGGATACAACATGAAACCCTTACCTCTCAACGATGCCTCTAGACTTTCACCATGTGCCCAGCACATGTCAACTTCTAGTCAAGTCCATCCCTAACCGTTATGCTCAGGGCCAACGAGTTTCCTTGCGAAGGCACGCCCAGGTTAAAACTGGACTGGGGAAACCATTGCCACCACGCACTTTCTAAAGATAAGTGGGTGTGTCCCACGAGGGTGGGAAATAGTTCACAACTCCACTGATCGATAGCTTAGTGAGGGCTACGCGTTAGAAGGCTACTAGACTTGATATTTTAATTGAGGGTTTTTGTTTAAGGTCTCATCATCTCAGTTTTATCTTATGTCTATCATTACAGGCATGCAATCCTATGGTGATAACATAACGATGAAACATCACAGGCATGCTTTAGCTTTTGTAAAGAAAGCAATAAAAGGATGATGTGATCATAGCCCATTCAAGACATTGAATCAATCCATGCCAAAAAGGGGTTCAACTCTTGACCTAGGATTCAAGCCCCAAGATTAGACCTAGCCTAGCCGACCTCTAGCTCTATCTTCAAGGTTGGCTCCAAGGTCATTCTCCCATGGTTTAGCTCTCAAACCCTAGGGGTATACCCACAAGGTTCGGCCAATGCCATGGTCTTCCTCCAAGGAAGGTGCGCCATTTAGCAAGCCACAAGAGGGATAGCACACAAGCACAAGGCTCGGCCAAACCCTAACTTGCGCTCCTATGCAAGGATGTGCCACCTTTGAAGCTTGTTGCGCCATCAGGCAAGGATGCGCAACCAAGCAAGCATGCACCTTGCTCCAAGTAGATGCGCCACCCTAATCTTCTTCTTAGTTAAAAGCAAAAAGAAAAGCGGCACGCAGTGTTGGGGTATGCCCTTAAGGCTAATGTTTGAGGCCTTGGGATTGTATAAGTATCATGTAATAAACTCTTAAGTTTATAAAGGCATGGTTATTATTCAGGTTGTTACCTTGTCTGCTGTAATAAGTGTACTTCTGAATAATATCTCAAAGCTGTTCAGCTAGGCTGACAGGCTATATGTCCTTAGTCGAGATATCTTGGTGAACATGAGACAGCCTTGATATGATTGAGACTGATATGAGTGCTAATCTTATAGGATGCTTCGAGCATGGAATAAGATGTAGACTCATGGGTACATTGGATGTACTGGACAGACCCTACTCGGATATTCCATTGCTTGTCACAATGTGAATGATCCTTGTAAGCACTAAGTGGCACATGTCCTTTGACTTGAGATCACTTATGTTTCTAAATGATGATTGTCATTGTTTTGAGGTAGTTCAATATCATTTGAAACATAATGATTATAGACTATCTTGGATGGTGAGCTTGAGTCAGGTTAGGGCACTTGTGATAGATAAAGGATTGCCGTCTCCTTGTTTAAGGAGTGTGATGTTCTAAAGGGCCCCCCTATATGAGATGATTGAGGAAGTGTATGGCCATACCCAGATGACTATGTGCATCTGATCTAATCATGCTCATCGTATTGGAGTTACAGGCTTGACATGCTTGTCCAATAAGAACATCCAGTGGCAAAGGAATCATGCATGCCTAGTGAGTTGATTCACACTTATGCTGTGGTTGGGTGGAGTCTTGGAAGACTCTTTCCTTTATATCGGGAGACAGTGATGTGTTGCTAGATACCCCTCGCTGATCGTGATAACGTAAGTTATCGTTACCGACATTTAAAGGAAACCCTTAGGGTCGCACAATTTGATGATATGGCTACTTAAGTCAGATCGTGTGGACTGAATTGTTCGAGTTCAGTTTAAAGGAGATTAAACTCTGATTGTAAGTGAGATCCAGTCTGATCATGTTTGATTGATTAGGGCTTGAGATCGGTAAGCTTAGATCGAGAGTGTGGATGCTAGATCGAAGAGATCAAGAGCATTAAAAGGATGAACGGTCAGATTTTGAACCTTAGGGTTTAATTTGGTCTGAACCGATTATTGGGCTGATTTGGTTTGGTCATTGGACCAATTGAATTGAACCGGCTCACATGTGAGCGCTTGGTTCATTTGAGAGGAGAGCTATGCGTTTGGTTCACTTCATGTGAACGCATAACGCAAGCTTTGATGACTTGCCATTTATGGCATTTCGGTTTGACAATTGTGATGAATGTCTCCACATTCGATCACAAGTTTGGCTAACGCTCCTCTCCATCATCTTGCTCTCGACGACACACACTTTCTTGTGTGGTGAAAGTGACGAGAAGAAAGATCGGCCAAGAGTTCATCATCTCCTTCATGCGATAAGACCCCTTGAAGCTTTTGCTAGCACAAAGTTGAGAAGGGAGTAGTCTTTGTCTTCTTGTGTGCGCACCTTTTGGAGGAGATCAACCTTGTTTTCTTCTTCCAAGCCGCCTTCCATCCATGGCAATGGTAAGATCATATCATGATCTTAAGTTGGTTTAAGTTGATTATATAGTTCATATGCGATCTTTAGAAGCCCTTTTTCCGCATTGCATGCTAGAAGCGCATGTATAGGGTTTCCCCCCCCCCCTTATTAGGGGTTCCTTCAATTGGTATCAGAGCTAGGCTCTCCATATGATCTATATGATTGCTAGAAGTGTTTGTGATCCATGCTTCTTGCGCTTACTTGATGCTTTGTTTTCATGATGCATGGTTACATGTACATGTAGATTGCGCTTGTATCATGTTAACATGTAGATTGCGCTTGTATCATGCTAACATGTAGATTGCGCTTGTATCATGGGCTATGTATGCGCTCCCCCTTGAAGGGGACCCCCTAAAGTTTGCGCTCCCCCTTGAAGGGGACCCCCTTAGATCTAAGGGTTATCAACTTTGTTTGTATGTTTGCGCATGCTCTAAGTGTTTTACAAAACTTACATCTTGCGCGGTTGATTAGATCTAAGGTGCCACTACATTAAATCCTTAGATGGGTTGATGGGGTTGAAGGCATCATCTAGTATAGATCAAGCTAGTCTGATCAGACCATCTGACAGCCTAGATGGGTCGACCAGATAGCACCTGTGCGCAAGCACGAGGTGGCTATAGGTTGACTGCATCAAAGGCGTGTAGCGAGGTCTGGTTGAGACAATTACTGAACATACTTGAGTTAGGCCCGGGGTCACACCCGCTTGCCAAAACTCATGAGGGTGGTTCAGCCCTTGACGCATGCATGGTTGACCATCAGGTCAACACGGGTCAGTTAGGACTCGGTGCATGCAAGGGCAAAAGATCTAACTAGATGGATGAGTGGATCCCCATCAATGGACCATTGTAAGGTTGTAGGGCTCATAAGGAAATTAAAATTGATGCCATGGGGTTTTTTCAAAATTTTAATTTCTTGATTGGATCACATGTTGATTGAACCATATGCTTGTTTATTTAGTCTTATGTGGGTTGCCCATTTGTGTGCTGTGCTGGGGCCTGCGTGCCTGGATTTAAAAAAATTGTAAATTAATTTGTGATCTGCGAATCACATTGTACTTAATTTATAATATGTTGTTGACCTGCGAGTCAACCTTGTCTAGATAGATCAAATGTACTTTGATTAGACAAGAGCACAAAAGCACACATCCAAGAGGGGCATTCACCTGGTGGTGCACCTGAGGTGCTCTTGGCGCTAGGGCCCTAGGTTGGACCAGATGAGATGCCAAGGAGCTCGAGTGAAGACTTAAGTAAAATTAAGGTCTTACTAGGGTTCATGGGCTTTCACCACATAAGATCATGCTTTCTACTTATTGCTAATAATTAGAATTGCATGTTTAAGTTTATCTTCTACTATAGCCATAGGATATGCCTGATAGTAAGAAGATAAAAGACCGTTAAAATCCAACGCTAACATATCAAGCTCGATAAGCCTTCTGACGCGAAACCTCACCTTTCTGATTATCGTTGGAGCCGTGTTGAACCCACTCAGTGGGCACGTCCATCTATCTTCAGACGGTGCTGGATTTCACCTGCGTGTTACAGAGTTGGGATTTATCCCCTCTCGTTGCTCAGCATAGCACGTGGTGGTCCAGGGAGTAGGTCGGGTCAGCTTGACCATGTAGGCTACATATGTGGCGCATATGGTAGCGCATGGAGGCAGCCATCTCTGGGATCAGAGACTGTGTTGTACCAACTCAGTTGGCACAGTCTGCTGGATTGCCAAGATGAAGGGGAATCGCACGGGTTGGCGATTGGCTGGGACAGCCTACCAGAAATTAGTGCTTGTCATCTCTGTGCATCTTATCTCGCCTGAGCGGGACGCGGAGACCAAGTATGAAATCTGGATCCCATCTCACTAAAAGAGTGTTACTCTTTCGGACTGTTTACTGGATTTTTCAGTCAGACAAAATAGTGAGAAAAGAATCTTTCTTAAGTCCTGGATTGATTCTGAACATTGATACTGACCTTGCTGTTCTTGCTTGTTGTAGATTCCTGCAGCAACGAACACCATGAGCTTCAATGTGCGATCCCTACTGGAAAGGGAGAAGTTTGCTGGGCCGAACTTCTCTGACTGGTTTGGACACCTTAAGATCGTTCTTAAGGCAGAGAGGAAACTGTATGTCCTCGAGACGGCGATACCGCCGCAGCCCGCTCCGAACGCCGCAAGGGCAGTTCGGGATGCCTACGAAAAGCACGTCAATGATAGCATTGATGTCGCTTGCCTGATGCTAGCGTCTATGACGCCACCGCTGCAGCGTCAGCATGAGGATATGTCGGCTATAGAGATTATAGCGAACCTCAAGATGCTGTATGCTGCACAGGCGAGGACTGAGCGCTATAATCTGACGAAGCTCTTCTTTCAGAGCAAACTGGCTGAGGGGAGCCCAGTGGGAGCTCACGTGCTCAAGATGATTGGGCACAAGGAGGCTCTGGAGAAACTGGGGCATACCATCAACCAGGAGCTTGCTGTGGATATTATTCTGCAGTCTCTCCCGCCTTCTTTCGATGCATTCATCATTAACTTTAATATGAACAAAATCGATTGTACGCCGGCAGAGCTGCTGAATATGCTCTTGACTACTGAGGAAACTCTGAAGGGTAAGCCTTCAACCTCTGTCTTGATGGTTCCTTCTAGGAACAAGAAGAAGGGGAAGAAGGGCAAGGCCCCTGTCAAGAATTACAGCAAGGCCCTGAAACAGAAGGTGAAGCGGTCGAAGGACAACAGGTGTTTCCACTGTGGCCAGCTGGGTCACTGGAAAAAGGACTGTAAAGCGCTCCAAGGAGATAAGAGGGGAAGCATCGCTTCTGGCTCAGGTATATTCGTGACGGAAGTCATGGTTTCATCTTCTTCTATATCATGGGTGTTGGACACTGCATGTGGAGTTCACATTTGTTCAAATGTGCAGGAACTCAAGAGAAGAAGACAGGTGGGACAGCATGAGGTAGACCTACGAGTTGGAAACGGGGCACGGGTTGCTGCTGTTGCTGTAGGAGACTATTTCATTAATTTACCATCTGGCATTGTATTAGAATTAAACAATTGTTATTTTGTACCCAGTATTACCAAGAATATTATCTCTATTCCTGCTCTTGTCAGGAAAGGATTTGCCTTTGAATGCAAGATTTCAAAGTGTGTTTTATCTTATGATAATATTGTGTATGCAACTGGTTCAATTAACAATGGGTTATACATGTTGGACATGGAATATTCTATACAAAACATTGATAATAAGAAAGCCAAGTATGCTGATGACAGCACCTTGCTATGGCATAGTCGTTTAGGCCATATAAACGAGAAGCGCATTAAGCGGTTGCATGATCATGGACTGCTGGGATCATTCTCCAATGGGGAGATTGATACATGCAAAGCTTGTTTGATGGGTAAAATGACGAAGTCACCTTTTTCTCACAAAGGTCAAAGGACTTCAGGTTTACTTGACCTGATACACAGTGATGTGTGTGGGCCTTTCAGTAAACATGCCAGAGGTGGCTATCAGTACTTCATTACCTTCACTGATGATTTCAGTAGGTATGGATATGTCTATTTAATGAGACATAAAAGTGAATCTTTTGACAAGTTCAAAGAGTTCAAAAATGAAGTACAAAATCAGCTAGGCCGAAATATCAAGGCACTTCGTTCTGATCGAGGTGGAGAATACCTAAGTCATGCATTTACTGACTATCTGAAGGAGTGTGGGATTATCTCACAGCTCACTCCGCCAGGAACACCGCAGTGGAATGGTGTGTCCGAGAGGAGAAATAGAACGTTACTTGATATGGTTCGTTCTATGATGAGTCAGGCTACTCTTCCATATTCCTTTTGGGGTTTTGCACTGGAAACAGCTGCAAAGGTACTAAACCGAGTGCCATCCAAGGCAGTTTCAAAGACGCCATATGAGTTATGGTATGGGAAACAGCCTAGCTTGACATTTATCAGGATCTGGGGTTGCGAGGCTTATGTCAAAAAGCTCGCCTCTGGGAAACTGGAGAGCAGATCTGAGAAATGCATCTTTGTCGGTTACCCTAAGGAAACGAAGGGTTATTATTTCTACGATCCCAAAGAGAACAAGGTGTTTGTTGCTCGGACGGCCATATTTCTTGAGAAGGAATTTCTTCTGCAAGAGGCCAGTGGGAGAGAAATAAAGCTGGATGAGATTCCAGAGGAAGGACAAAGTAGTCAGGCAGAGTTGGATGAGCCTGAGCCGGTAGAACAGGTTACTGAACAACCTGAGGCTCGGATATCACGGGAACCGCGAAGATCGGGAAGGATCCGTCGACAGCCTGAGCGCTATGACGGAGTCTATATCATTGAAAATGATGAACCCCTAACTTATGCGGATGCGGTCAGTGGACCGGAGTCAGCTAGATGGCTTGATGCTATGCGAGCCGAGATGGACTCCATGTCAGATAACCAAGTCTGGGATTTGGTTGATCCGCCTCCGGGAGTAATCCCTATAGGCTGTAAATGGATCTTCAAGAAGAAGATTGACATGGATGGTAACGTGGTTACCTATAAAGGCAGGCTAGTTGCGAAAGGTTTCAAACAAATCTACGGGATAGATTATGATGAAACTTTCTCACCTGTAGCCATGTTTAAGTCTATTCGGATTCTTTTCGCGATAGCTGCATATTACGATTATGAGATCTGGCAGATGGATGTGAAGACAGCTTTCCTTAATGGAAATCTGGATGAAGATGTGTATATGACACAACCAGAAGGTTTCACTAATCCATCAGATCGTCATAAAATATGCAAGTTAAAGAAGTCCATTTATGGACTTAAACAAGCATCTAGGAGCTGGAATATTCGTTTTGATGAATCAATCTCTGAGTTTGGTTTCATCAAGAACGAGGATGACCCGTGTGTATATAAGAGGTTTAGTGGGAGCGTAATTACATTCCTAATCCTCTACGTCGATGATATCTTAATCATTGGAAATGATATTCCTGAACTGCATGCTGTTAAGGCATGGTTAGGAAAATGTTTCCAGATGAAAGATTTAGGAGAAGCAGCCTATGTATTAGGTGTGAAGATCTACAGGGATAGATCTAAGAGGCTTCTCGGGCTGTGCCAGAGTACTTACATCAATAAGGTCCTGGAGAGATTCCATTTAGAGAATTCTAAACGTGGATATCTTCCAGTCAGACATGGTCTGAATCTTTCGAAGAGTCAGTGTCCACAAACACAGACTGAGAAAGATGAAATGGACAATACGCCTTATGCTTCGGCTATTGGGTCCATTATGTATGCGATGTTGTGTACTCGCCCAGACGTCGCTTACGGGTTAAGCGTGACCAGTCAATTCCAAAGTAATCCAGGTTTGGCGCACTGGATTGCAGTCAAGAACATTTTAAAATATCTGCAGAGGACCAAAGATATGTTCTTGATATATGGTGGTCAGGAAGAACTCAGTATAGAGGGATATACTGACGCTTCGTTCCAGTCGGACCAGGATGATTTCCGATCGCAATCAGGCTATGTTTTTAGCTTGAATGGTGGAGCAGTGGTGTGGAAAAGTTTCAAACAGTCAACTGTTGCTGATTCCACAACAGAAGCCGAGTATGTTGCAGCCTCGGAAGCATCCAAGGAGGCAGTGTGGATTCGTAAGTTCATGAGAGAACTTGGTGTCGTTCCTTCGAGTGCTGATCCTTTGGTTATCTTCTGTGATAACACTGGAGCCATCGCACAAGCAAAGGAACCGCGGTCGCACCAGAAGTCCAAGCACATACAGAGACGGTTTCACTTGATCCGGGAGATCATTGATCGAGGCGAGATCAAAATATGCAAGGTTCATACAGATGACAATCTGGCAGACCCACTTACCAAACCTCTGGCGCAGCAGAAGCATGAGAAGCACTGTAATAATATGGGTTTGAGATTTCTCAACCATTAGATTAAGTGCAAGTGGGAGATTGTTGGGGTATGCCCTTAAGGCTAATGTTTGAGGCCTTGGGATTGTATAAGTATCATGTAATAAACTCTTAAGTTTATAAAGGCATGGTTATTATTCAGGTTGTTACCTTGTCTGCTGTAATAAGTGTACTTCTGAATAATGTCTCAAAGCTGTTCAGCTAGGCTGACAGGCTATATGTCCTTAGTCGAGATATCTTGGTGAACATGAGACAGCCTTGATATGATTGAGACTGATATGAGTGCTAATCTTATAGGATGCTTCGAGCATGGAATAAGATGTAGACTCATGGGTACATTGGATGTACTGGACAGACCCTACTCGGATATTCCATTGCTTGTCACAATGTGAATGATCCTTGTAAGCACTAAGTGGCACATGTCCTTTGACTTGAGATCACTTATGTTTCTAAATGATGATTGTCATTGTTTTGAGGTAGTTCAATATCATTTGAAACATAATGATTATAGACTATCTTGGATGGTGAGCTTGAGTCAGGTTAGGGCACTTGTGATAGATAAAGGATTGCCGTCTCCTTGTTTAAGGAGTGTGATGTTCTAAAGGGCCCCCCTATATGAGATGATTGAGGAAGTGTATGGCCATACCCAGATGACTATGTGCATCTGATCTAATCATGCTCATCGTATTGGAGTTACAGGCTTGACATGCTTGTCCAATAAGAACATCCAGTGGCAAAGGAATCATGCATGCCTAGTGAGTTGATTCACACTTATGCTGTGGTTGGGTGGAGTCTTGGAAGACTCTTTCCTTTATATCGGGAGACAGTGATGTGTTGCTAGATACCCCTCGCTGATCGTGATAACGTAAGTTATCGTTACCGACATTTAAAGGAAACCCTTAGGGTCGCACAATTTGATGATATGGCTACTTAAGTCAGATCGTGTGGACTGAATTGTTCGAGTTCAGTTTAAAGGAGATTAAACTCTGATTGTAAGTGAGATCCAGTCTGATCATGTTTGATTGATTAGGGCTTGAGATCGGTAAGCTTAGATCGAGAGTGTGGATGCTAGATCGAAGAGATCAAGAGCATTAAAAGGATGAACGGTCAGATTTTGAACCTTAGGGTTTAATTTGGTCTGAACCGATTATTGGGCTGATTTGGTTTGGTCATTGGACCAATTGAATTGAACCGGCTCACATGTGAGCGCTTGGTTCATTTGAGAGGAGAGCTATGCGTTTGGTTCACTTCATGTGAACGCATAACGCAAGCTTTGATGACTTGCCATTTATGGCATTTCGGTTTGACAATTGTGATGAATGTCTCCACATTCGATCACAAGTTTGGCTAACGCTCCTCTCCATCATCTTGCTCTCGACGACACACACTTTCTTGTGTGGTGAAAGTGACGAGAAGAAAGATCGGCCAAGAGTTCATCATCTCCTTCATGCGATAAGACCCCTTGAAGCTTTTGCTAGCACAAAGTTGAGAAGGGAGTAGTCTTTGTCTTCTTGTGTGCGCACCTTTTGGAGGAGATCAACCTTGTTTTCTTCTTCCAAGCCGCCTTCCATCCATGGCAATGGTAAGATCATATCATGATCTTAAGTTGGTTTAAGTTGATTATATAGTTCATATGCGATCTTTATAAGCCCTTTTTCCGCATTGCATGCTAGAAGCGCATGTATAGGGTTTCCCCCCCCCCCTTATTAGGGGTTCCTTCACGCAGGCCTCACAAGGATACATCACATGCATGCTAGGGGGCTTGACATACGACCACAACATCATGCATAATCAAGTACTTACTCATGCAATTCTATATGCTCATGAAAAACATAAAATCTGAAATTTTACTTTTTCATAAAACATGTCTCTCTTCCTTCCCTTCATATCACAAATCTTTGATTCTAAGTTTCTCTCAGGAGTCTACAAGAGGCATACCGGTTCCCCTCCTTGCAATCCCTAACTTGCTAGGATAAGGGCAATCACCCAGTCCATGCCCTATTCCAACAAGTCTCTCAAGATAGGTCTATCCTATTATGAGAGGAGAAATTTTCTCTTCCACATATGGGTCTATCCCATCACATGAAGAGAGCAAAGAACCACAAGAAGTTAATTAGAAGTAAGAAACAAGAGACCTACAATTTTTCTACTTAAAGAAAAATCATGCGCCAACATCTATGCAATATGCGAAAATGTAGATATGGCATGTGAGCATGAAAAGCATGAAAGAACATCGTTCGAGGCTCGCAAGTACCTCTGATACCACTGTTGGGAAACCCCGGGGACATTTTACAATTTTCAGAGCCATGGATACATTTTACGCAGCGGAAGAATGTCCCCGAAACAGGCTAGTCCCAAAAACCCAGTGAAGATCACTTGCGAGGGGTTCGACACGATGTGATAGTAAGTACCTTTAAGCAATTTGAAGCCGATGTCGATGAAGGCGCCCAAGTGTTCGCCCTCTGCAGTCTCGCACACACGGATTCCTCAAGTTTTCTTCTTCCTCGCCCGGTGCTAGCCTCGGGAAGAAGATCCATGCCTTAGGAGAGTCCTCCAAGCATCTTGCGCCACCACCAAGATGTGATGCGCCAAGGAGATGGAAGGAGAAGACAACGCCGCAAGCCTTCTTGTTCCTTTGCGCCAAGGAAAGGAAGAGAAGAAGCATGCTTGCGTCCTTGATGGAAGAAGAAGAGCTCTAAGCTCTCCAAGCCGTCGCCCTCTAATGCTTCACGCCTCCAAGGAATTAGCATCATGAAGAGAGGGGGCGGCAAGGGCTTATTTATAGGAGCAAGAGGCGGTTAGGGGAGAATGGCAAGTGTTGACAATTAGGGCATGATTCTAGGAGATTATCCAATCAAATATATTGATTAAATCTCCACTCCCATATGCGCCTAAGACTTGCCAAAGCAAGCATCAGCCATATGCGCCCATATCATGCCATATGAGGCATTAATCCCATCCATGCGCCTAGACCTAGTCAAGGCAATATGATGGATTGCCTAATGTGGCTTGGGCGCAAGTCCTAATCCAATTAGGACTCTAATTATGTTAATAATCAGCCCACAATTGTCAAACACAATCCAATCAATTATCTTGTGTGATTTAATCAAATCCAATTTGATTTAATCACCTAGGAGATACCAAACAAGGCATAGGCGCAAATTCTAGTCCAACTAGAATCCCATATGCGCCTATCCCATTAATTCATCCCCATTATACCCTTCAAGCCTCTTAGCCCTTCAATACAACTTATTAGCAAGCCCAACTAAGCAATGGGCCAAGCCCAAAGTCCATTATGCATGTTAACCAAGCTATTGGATCCAATCCAATTTAACCCATGGTTAAATGAGGCTAACCATGGTTAATTTGATCGATATGCCAAAAACGGAAGTTGGCCCCAATAAGTTTCTTCCATCTCACCAGGCCCATTGGCGCTGATGAAATCTCCCAAATAGATCAGAGTTATCCAATAACTCGATCTAAAGGCTACCTGATCAATATGAAAACTCGAGTATCAAGGTGTGCGACCCTGTAGGTTCCTCTAACGCTGGCAGTGCTGACCAAAGGTCATCACAAGCAGTGAGTGGCACCTAGCAGTGCATCGCTGCTACCCAGGTTATTGGAATGGATATCGACATCGACATCCCCATCATCGCAACTAGGTACAGATGCATTACAGTCTCTTTGCCGAACTGATATCCGATTGGACAAGTGTGTCACCACTTGTTTTCATCCAATCACATGGCTATGACTAGAACAGGTTCTTACCTGGGTATGGCCATACACTCTCAGTCATAGAACCATAAGGGAGCTCCATGGATATCATACTTCCCAAAGGAAGGGGCAAATCCTATGTCTGTCCATTGACCTTCTCATATGGGTCGTGACATGCTCAATGACAACCGTTATGACCTCCCAACTACGGCAAGGTGTTAGGTTGCATCAAAGCAAGTCCCTAACCATATAGAATGGTCAATGACCTCAAGTTAAGGGATCAATGCATCTCCTGTCACTTGTGAGGATAACTCATGACACCAAGTCATAGCCTCACAGCGGGTCTGTCCAGTATATCCTCCAATGATATACCCATGTGTCTGCGTTAGCACCATGTGCCTAACCAGCCCACATACCAGTCTCTCAAGTACCAGAGTTGTCCCATATCCACTCAGGTACATCGACTGGGGACTATAGTTCGAGCACAGATCCAATCTGTCTCCAGGGACATTATCATGTAAGTACACAATCGCAGGTGTAGACAAACAATGATAACGACAATGCTAGAAAGATATATATTAATATCAGAGTCAAGTAGTACAAAGATGGACCAAAACTAGGTCCTAGGGCATATACACCAACAGACATGGGGATTCACCCCGTCTTCAACGTGGCGGACGTCCTTCCCTTCCACGGCCCATTCGAGGGGCCGTCTGACACCGACGAGCCGCTGCCCCCAAGTTCTCCGGGGGAGAACTCTTCAGAGTACGCAGCGAAAGCTGATGCAGGAGCAAGCAAGCCCATGAGCACACTTGAGGGCAACCCAAATCCCATGGAAGACACTTGGGAAGACTCCCTAGGACGTGGGGAAGATACAGCGTGAATTTCAGCACAATCGGAGTTCCCAGGGCCCCGACACGGCCAGGTCGTGCACCCCGTCACGACCGTGACATGGTCGCCTGAAGATGCGAACGCCAAACACGGGCGTGACTCCAAACACGGGCAAGCCATGTTCACTTCTGTGGATTTCGACGACGCCAAGCACGGGCGTGACTCCAAGCACGGGCAAGCCGTGTTCGCTTCTGTGCATTTCGACGACTCCAAGCATGGGCAAGCCGTGTTCGCTTCTGTGGATTTCGGTGACTCTGAACACGGCCGTGCTCACCATCACAGCCAGGCCGTGTTCGCCCCTGACGACTCATTATAGCCCCGACGACCTCACTTCGATGTGCACCGTCCCCCCTACCATGTTGCTCCACCCCATGACGATCCAAAGGAGCCCAACAAGGTGGAAATCCGGCGATTCCAATGCCAAAGTAAGCCCCCAGACCGTTTCTTGGGCGTCATTAGCCCTCTTTCCATCCATACCGAAGTGGCGCAGCCCAAGGAGACTACAAGTCAACCCTCTGAAGATCCAAGCCCGGGTGGGCCGCGTACTCTGATTAGCAACATGGCCCAAGAACGAGCCGCGACGGTGGTGACCCAACCCACAACATCAAAGTTCTGCTGTCTTGTTGCCGTATGTTCGAAGCACGTCTAGACCGCACCCGTACAAGGACACAGAATCACGCCCCCCCTGCCCCAAGGAATATTAGTTAGGAGTTTGTCACATTTTGTCTTTACTCGCAGCTTGACCACCTTAGTGGCCTGCTAGAGTAGGTAGTTTGTTAAAGTTAAGTGTCTTGTGTGTATTTTGTCTTGTTCCCACCCCTCTATTCTATAAAAGAGGAGGATGGGCTGCTATGTTTTTCAGTTCTCTTGGAGTGGAGAGACCTCCTGGTGAGTTAGAGTTGCCAGCATTTGTAGAAGTTGAGCCGGAGCCTCGCCTTCATCGTTGTTCACGTCGAGGATGCCTCGATTCCAAGTTGTTTCCCGCTTTCAGCTTGAAGTAAATCCCACCCTTCTGGTGGGTCAGGTTCGCCTGTTTCTCATTTCCGTTGTGTGTTCCTTTATTGCAATTTTCTCCTTTCACCCCACGTTGTTCCCTCTTCGGAAGCGTGGTTGGTTCTTGTGTTCTTTGGCTTGTTTTCAGCTACAAAGGCCGGCGAGCTATGTCCTGCGCAATTGCTGCCCATCGTGTGGCTGAGCTTAACGTGCCAAGTGAGCTGCGAGGATTGCTTAAAATTTGCTTTGAGGTTAGTGTGCTGCGTTAATAGTTGGGTGCCGTCGCTTTTCATTCGCATTAGTGTTGCCCTAATCGAACTCGTCGCCGTTTTCATCGCGTTTTCTACCGGTTTCTCCTGCACTTTCCGAAGCATTTTTCCTTCCCTCGTCTCACGACCCTCTCCCGTTTTACGTGCATTGTGTAAAATCCCTAGAGTACAGCTTAAGGACCCTCCCTCCTATTAGACGCCACATCACTAAGGAAACTAAAGGATACTACTTCTATGTTCCCACTGAGAACAAAGTTTTTGTTGCTCGGGGTGTTGTCTTTCTAGAGAAATAATTTCTTATGAAAGAAGTCAGTGGAAGCAAGTTTGACTTGGACAAGTTCCAAGTGCAACCACAAGACAAAGAGATGGAACCTGAGCCACCTACACCGGTTGCCGGGCAACCTGAGGCTCAGACACAGGTCCCACGTAGGTCTGGGAGGATTCGTCGTGCACCTGAGAGGTATGGGTCGCTGTCGACCCAACACGATGGGATCTTCATCATTGAGGATGAGCCCAGGACCTATGATGAGGCGGTCAGTGGACCGGACTCCGAAAGATGGCTTGAGGCCATGCGATCTGAAATGGATTCCATGTCAGCCAACCAAGTCTGGGATTTAGTTGAGCTGCCAGATGGGGTTAAAACCCATAGGGTGTAAATGGGTCTTCAAGAGGAAGACTTGTTGGTGTATATGCCCTAGGACCTAGTTTTGGTCAACTTATGTACTACTTGACATTGATATTTATATATCATTCTGGCATTGTCATTATCATTGTTTGTCTACACCTGCGATTGTGTACTTACATGATAATGTCCCTGGAGACAGATTGGATCTGTGTTCAAATAATTGTCCCTAGTCGATGTACCTGAATGGATATGGGACAGCTCTGGTACTTAAGAGACTGGTATGTGGGCTGGTTAGGCACGTGGTGCTAACGCAGACACATGGGTATATCATTAGAGGATATACTGGATAGACCCGCTATGAGGCTATGACTTGGTGTCATGAGTTATCCTCATAAGTGATAGGAGATGCATTGATCCCTTGACTTGAGGTCATTGATCATTCTATATAGTTAGGGACTTGCTTTGATACAACCTAACACCTTGCCATAGTTGGGAGGTCATAACGGTTGTCATTGAGCATGTCACGACCCATATGAGAAGGTCAATAGACAGACATAGGATTTGCCCCTTCCCTAGGGAAGTATGATATCCATGGAGCTCCTTTATGGTTCTATGACTGAGAGTGTATGGCCATACCCAGGTGAGAACCTGTTTTAGTCATAGCCATGTGATTGGATGAAAACAAGTGGTGACACACTTGTCCAATTGGATATTAGTCCGGCAAAGAGACTGTAATGCATCTATACCTAGTTGCGATGATGGGGATGTCGATGTCGATATCCATTCCAATGACCTGGGTAGCAGCGATGCACTGCTAGGTGCCACTCACTGCTTGTGATGACCTTTGGTGATGTAGTCAGGCGCCACGATCCAACGAGGTACAAGTGGAGTTTAAGGTTACCCTAAACTCCTAACACTCCATTTACCTTGCATTGCATAGCATGGCATCTTAGATTAGATAATTTTAAATTAGCATGCATCTCATTTTATGCATTGTAAACATTATTAATGTAATCATGCATCATGGTAGTTTAGGACAAATTTGCATCTTATTTTGGTAAGCTCAAGCTAGTTCAAGTCAAAGAAAATTCAGCTCAAGCTCAACTTAAGCTCAAGCCAAGACTTCATCTAGCCCAAAGATGAAGCTTAAATTCAGCAGGCAAAAAAAAAAAAAAAAAAAAAAGAGTTAAAGACCAACCCAAAGAAGAAGCCCAATGGAGCCTACAAGACATCAAGAGTGACAAGTTGATTCCAGCTTGTTTACGTGCCTAGCTCAAAGAAGAATTTTTGGTCAATCTCTCCGCTTTCGGTCATTGAAGCAAATGCAGGAAGCTGCTAATTTGAAAGCATGGAAAAGATAGAAGTTGCAGCTTGCCAGAAAGAGAAGTAAACGTTGGGGACTGCAACCAACGGCTAGAAAGTTTAGAGATTCACAGCAACAAGACTTGCCTATAAAGATGTTTTCTCCCATGTAATCGAGGAGACCAGATTTTGAAAATGAAATTGATGCTTTAGCTTCTTGTTCTCCCATGGATTTGGGATCTTCCCTACTCTAATCTCCCATGGATTTGGGATCTCCTCTTGTTCTCTAAAACTTCCATGGATTTGGAAGTTCTATCCTGCTGCATCGACCCATCACGCAAGTAACACACATCTGCCGCGTCGTCACTATCGTGCTGCCGATCCAGGAAGCGGATCGAGCTGAAATCTTGGCCCCGCCTTCTTCTCCTCCGGACGAACCCACAGTCGGAAGGATCTCTCCATCCGACGGCTGGATCGCCGGAATCGGGAGATTTCCGGTGACGTCCAGCCTTCCGCCCCTGTTTTCGCCTCCTCCAACTGTTTGACGTCGATCGCCTCCGACCGGCCACCGCTTGCTCCCAAACTTCGGCCACGAGTTCGCCCTGACCTGAGGAGCCTTCAGTTGTAGCAGATCGGGCATTCGTGCAGCGTACGATGGACGCCGGCCACCCCTGTTCCTAGCCGCATTTCCTGGCGGAAGCAGTGCAGCGCTATCGCCGCTTGTCTTCCAACGCCCAGGCGCAGCCTCTGACCATCAGAACTCGTCGGAAAGCATCGACGACGAAGCTCCTCGCACCCTACAATCACCGCCAGCCGACGGCGCCACCGGAGGAGGCTCACCGCCCAAACCAGTTCGCCCCTACTCCTGATCTTGCTCATCACCAGCGCCTGTTTCCTCCCTATAGCCTCGAGTTCCGTTGGCCGTCCTTCCCCTCGCCTCTACAACCATCAACGACGCGAGAGCTACAGCCGGAATTACTATTCCAGTGATCCCCCTCCCAGCCGACGGGAGCCGAGGCTTCACACCAACTCTCAGCCTGCTTGCTTGCCAACTCAGCTAAGTCCTTCCTTCCCTATTTTGTTCCTATGCATAATGGAGAACAGTCTCTACACTCATGCTTAATTATTGTAGGATTATGGCGTATGGAATGGAGGTCCATCTTGGTGCAAGTTCCGCCTCTCTCTAAATAGCTTAGTCTATTCTTTGTTAGGCAAGAGAATTAGGAGGCCTAACCTCCCTCTTCAAGTTTTGCTTGTAAAGACATTTAACCTTTTATCACTCACTCACCTACACATGTGTGGGATGCTGTAATGCCATGGATGTAAGCTCATAGGGCCCTACTTCGTGTTGTTCCACCATTGGACCGGTGAAGAACGGGAAGGTCACCCTTTCTATTCTCAAAGGGTGCAAGGTGAGTTCCTCCCTTAGAGTAGCCCTATTTCTTTTGGTAGAACCGCATGCCTAGATTTATTTGATGTTGTAAACCGCATGTTTAAACTTTGTTGGGTTTCATCTTATCTAGAAGCGCATGATAGGATTTACTTGTTGAATAGTTTCGGTTTTCACTATTACCTACCAAAACAAGCTAATTTCAAACTACGTTAGCAACAAGGGGTTTTATTAAGCTATACTTAACTAGCAAATGTTTTCGAAGCGCGTTGTTTGAATGTTGCATGCCTTGTGAACCCATCATCTTGGTATCAGAGCTTAGGCTCTTAGAGTAGAATTTTACAAGACCAAAATCTTAATTTTCTACTACCAGGACGATTTTTGGGCCTAGGTGTTTGAAAGAAAAGACCAGCTATAGGGCTCTAATTTCAAAAGCCATACCTGTTTTCCAAAATGACTACTAAATCCGGTGCTAACTATGGTCTTAACCATGATAGTAGTGATAACATCTTCAACACCTTAGGAGTAGTAAGATGTGCCCTTGTTGAGCCTGCACCTACTGAAGACTGGCGACGAACCAGCATCTTCCACACTTACACCAAGTGTCATGGTCACATGTGCAAGGTGGTAATTGATGGAGGAAGCTGTCTTAATGCAGTCTCCCACATAGCTGCCACTAAGCTGAACCTCAAAATAGAACCAAGGCCTAACCCCTATGACATTTCTTGGGTTAACCAAACTAGTGTCCCCGTGACCCATCGATGCCTAGTGCCTATTCAATTTGGCACATATGAGGACAATGTTTGGTGTGACATCATCACCATGGACGCAGCCCAAATTCTTTTGGGGCGCCCTTGGCTCTATGATATGGATGTAGTCCACTACGGTCGAACTAATACCTATGTCTTCAGCCATGAAAGGCAAAAGATTAGGTTAAACCCTTCCCTCCCCAAAGAACTTAGAACTTCAACTAGTAAGGGTAAGGTAGATGAGCCCAAATCAAGCCAACCACTCCTACAAAACCCTAGTCAAACCTCTGTCAACCCCAACACCTCTCAAGCTGGGCCACTGCCTAGAGAACAAACAACCACCACTAAGTTGACATGTTATAAGTGTAAACAGATTGGACACATTGCTAAGGATTGCCCTAGGAAAGCCTTGATGATTAAGGTAGAAGAAAGTCATAAGAAGCTAGTAATAGAAGCCGAGCTTGATGATCTCCCTATCCTACTTGAGTCTAGTACCACAAATCTTACCAGGGAACCCATAGAAGACTTACCTCCAAGTCAACCCATGTTGTCCCTAGGACCTAATCAAGGACTCAACCAACTTAGGGAAAACTCTCTTGACATCCATATAGGTCATACTAAGTCCACACCTTTAAGATCAATCTCACCTAAGCCTACGGAAGAACTTGAACCCAATCATATTAGGCTAGACTTAGTGGAAGCTATCCTACCCTTAGTGACCTGTGAGACTAGTTTGCCTCAACCTATAGAGCCCCCATGTTTTGATCAAACGCTTGAACCATGTGAGCCTACTCTTCATGATATAGGGCAAACTTTAGAGAACTCTTCAATAGGTAGTGAATACTTAGGTTCCAAGCCACTTGACCCTAGTGAAAGTTTAGATGAGCCTCTAGACACCTTAGAGATCCAACACCTTCAATTAGAGGACCATCACACTTTAGGCTTAACTCAACCTAAGCTTGGACCTTTCTCTATCGATGATTTGCCTAAGTATCCTACCCAACCAAATCTAGAGATTAAGGTAGACATAACATCTTGTCTAGGCCCTTCTTTGACCACTTTTGGGCCATCTAGCACTAAACTTTCCAAGTTAGGCCTAAGCCCACCCCTAGAGCCCAAACTTTTACACATAGAGGATCCTTCACCTTTAGATCTCAACCCACATGAGTTAGGATCCCTTACTTTGTTTAAGGTGGAACCCCTGCTAGATCCTTTTGCCATTGACCTCGATCCTAACTCTCAAACATTAGGAGAACCTCAAGACTTAGAAGGCTTGACCCGTGACCCTATGACCCTCGAGTCATGCCTCTTAGGTCCAGCTATCCATGCCCCTAAGCCATCTTTAGGGTCAACAAAGCAAATCAAACAACTAGAAAACATGATTGATTTACCTCTTTTGCTAGTTGAACATATTGATTTTATTATTCCAAGTCAATTTAATAGTCCCATGATTCCCTATCACATGTGTACTAATGACTATGGCCGAGAAAGGGAATTTGTTGTAGGTGTACTTGATTTGACAAAAGAACTTGGAACACAAAGGCTCTATAGTTGTGATGCTTACGCTCGCATTCATATGCATGCTTACTCATCTTTTTGCTTTACTATCCCACTGCTGTATTGGAACCCCATCACTCATAATGTGGAGGATTTCATCCATTCTTGGCATCATCCAATCCATAATTTAGACAATTTTTGTGTGCATGAGCCTATGGCCAACCTTGTGAACCAAGGCTTGTTCACCCATTCTAATGGTGAAGAAGTATGGTTACTCAAGGAACATTTTACATTGGCTGCCTCTCAACTTCCCCAAGGATGCAAGGAGAATTCTCCGGAGGAGAAATTTTTCCACCCGGGGAGAGCTGATGTAGTCAGGCGCCACGATCCAAGGAGGTACAAGTGGAGTTTAAGGTTACCCTAAACTCCTAACACTCCATTTACCTTGCATTGCATAGCATGGCATCTTAGATTAGATAATTTTAAATTAGCATGCATCTCATTTTATGCATTGTAAACATTATTAATGTAATCATGCATCATGGTAGTTTAGGACAAATTTGCATCTTATTTTGGTAAGCTCAAGCTAGTTCAAGTCAAAGAAAATTCAGCTCAAGCTCAACTTAAGCTCAAGCCAAGACTTCATCTAGCCCAAAGATGAAGCTTAAATTCAGCAGGCAAAAAAAAAAAAAAAAAGAGTTAAAGACCAACCCAAAGAAGAAGCCCAATGGAGCCTACAAGACATCAAGAGTGACAAGTTGATTCCAGCTTGTTTACGTGCCTAGGTCAAAGAAGAATTTTTGGTCAATCTCTCCGCTTTCGGTCATTGAAGCAAATGCAGGAAGCTGCTAATTTGAAAGCATGGAAAAGATAGAAGTTGTAGCTTGCCAGAAAGAGAAGTAAACGTTGGGGACTGCAACCAACGGCTAGAAAGTTTAGAGATTCACAGCAACAAGACTTGCCTATAAAGATGTTTTCTCCCATGTAATCGAGGAGACCAGATTTTGAAAATGAAATTGATGCTTTAGCTTCTTGTTCTCCCATGGATTTGGGATCTTCCCTCCTCTAATCTCCCATGGATTTGGGATCTCCTCTTGTTCTCTAAAACTTCCATGGATTTGGAAGTTCTATCCTGCTGCATCGACCCATCACGCAAGTAACACACATCTGCCGCGTCGTCACTATCGTGCTGCCGATCCAGGAAGCGGATCGAGCTGAAATCTTGGCCCCGCCTTCTTCTCCTCCGGACGAACCCACAGTCGGAAGGATCTCTCCATCCGACGGCTGGATCGCCGGAATCGGGAGATTTCCGGTGACGTCCAGCCTTCCGCCCCTGTTTTCGCCTCCTCCAACTGTTTGACGTCGATCGCCTCCGACTGGCCACCGCTTGCTCCCAAACTTCGGCCACGAGTTCGCCCTGACCTGAGGAGCCTTCAGTTGTAGCAGATCGGGCATTCGTGCAGCGTACGATGGACGCCGGCCACCCCTGTTCCTAGCCGCATTTCCTGGCGGAAGCAGTGCAGCGCTATCGCCGCTTGTCTTCCAACGCCCAGGCGCAGCCTCTGACCATCAGAACTCGTCGGAAAGCGTCGACGACGAAGCTCCTCGCACCCTACAATCACCGCCAGCCGACGGCGCCACCGGAGGAGGCTCACCGCCCAAACCAGTTCGCCCCTACTCCTGATCTTGCTCATCACCAGCGCCTGTTTCCTCCCTGCAGCCTCGAGTTCTGCTGGCCGTCCTTCCCCTCGCCTCTACAACCATCAACGACGCGAGAGCTGCAGCCGGAATTACTATTCCAGTGATCCCCCTCCCAGCCGACGGGAGCCGAGGCTTCACGCCAACTCTCAGCCTGCTTGCTTGCCAACTCAGCTAAGTCCTTCCTTCCCTATTTTGTTCCTATGCATAATGGAGAACAGTCTCTACACTCATGCTTAATTATTGTAGGATTATGGCGTATGGAATGGAGGTCCATCTTGGTGCAAGTTCCGCCTCTCTCTAAATAGCTTAGTCTATTCTTTGTTAGGCAAGAGAATTAGGAGGCCTAACCTCCCTCTTCAAGTTTTGCTTGTAAAGACATTTAACCTTTTATCACTCACTCACCTACACATGTGTGGGATGCTGTAATGCCATGGATGTAAGCTCATAGGGCCCTACTTCGTGTTGTTCCACCATTGGACCGGTGAAGAACGGGAAGGTCACCCTTTCTATTCTCAAAGGGTGCAAGGTGAGTTCCTCCCTTAGAGTAGCCCTATTTCTTTTGGTAGAACCGCATGCCTAGATTTATTTGATGTTGTAAACCGCATGTTTAAACTTTGTTGGGTTTCATCTTATCTAGAAGCGCATGATAGGATTTACTTGTTGAATAGTTTCGGTTTTCACTATTACCTACCAAAACAAGCTAATTTCAAACTACGTTAGCAACAAGGGGTTTTATTAAGCTATACTTAACTAGCAAATGTTTTCGAAGCGCGTTGTTTGAATGTTGCATGCCTTGTGAACCCATCCACCTACACCGGTTGCCGGGCAACCTGAGGCTCAGACACAGGTCCCACGTAGGTCTGGGAGGATTCGTCGTGCACCTGAGAGGTATGGGTTGCTGTCGACCCAACACGATGGGATCTTCATCATTGAGGATGAGCCCAGGACCTATGATGAGGCGGTCAGTGGACCGGACTCCGAAAGATGGCTTGAGGCCATGCGATCTGAAATGGATTCCATGTTAGCCAACCAAGTCTGGGATTTAGTTGAGCTGCCAGATGGGGTTAAAACCCATAGGGTGTAAATGGGTCTTCAAGAGGAAGACTTGTTGGTGTATATGCCCTAGGACCTAGTTTTGGTCAACTTATGTACTACTTGACATTGATATTTATATATCATTCTGGCATTGTCATTATCATTGTTTGTCTACACCTGCGATTGTGTACTTACATGATAATGTCCCTGGAGACAGATTGGATCTGTGTTCAAATAATTGTCCCTAGTCGATGTACCTGAGTGGATATGGGACAGCTCTGGTACTTAAGAGACTGGTATGTGGGCTGGTTAGGCACGTGGTGCTAACGCAGACACATGGGTATATCATTAGAGGATATACTGGATAGACCCGCTATGAGGCTATGACTTGGTGTCATGAGTTATCCTCATAAGTGATAGGAGATGCATTGATCCCTTGACTTGAGGTCATTGATCATTCTATATAGTTAGGGACTTGCTTTGATACAACCTAACACCTTGCCGTAGTTGGGAGGTCATAACGGTTGTCATTGAGCATGTCACGACCCATATGAGAAGGTCAATAGACAGACATAGGATTTGCCCCTTCCCTAGGGAAGTATGATATCCATGGAGCTCCTTTATGGTTCTATGACTGAGAGTGTATGGCCATACCCAGGTGAGAACCTGTTTTAGTCATAGCCATGTGATTGGATGAAAACAAGTGGTGACACACTTGTCCAATCGGATATTAGTCCGGCAAAGAGACTGTAATGCATCTATACCTAGTTGCGATGATGGGGATGTCGATGTCGATATCCATTCCAATGACCTGGGTAGCAGCGATGCACTGCTAGGTGCCACTCACTGCTTGTGATGACCTTTGGTCAGCACTGCCAGCATCAGAGGAACCTACAGGGTCGCACACCTTGATACTTGAGTTCTCGTATTGATCAGGAAGCCTTATGATCGAGTTATTGGATAACTCGGATCTAATTGGGAGATTTCATCAGTGCCAATGGGCCTGATGAGATGGAAGAACATTATTGGAGCCAAACTTTATTTTTGGCAGGTTGACCCGTATTTGACCATGGTTGGTCACATTTGAATTAGGGTTGCATTGGATTGGATTCAAGTGCTTAATCAACCCATGTAATGAAGTTTGGGCTAGCTCATTATCCAATGAGGCCCAATAATAAGTTGTCATGAAGAGAAGAAAGGCTAAAAGGGTATAATGGGGATAAATCTTCTCCCCTAGGCGCCTATGGGCATAATGGGGAGAAGTGGCACAATTTGCTTCATAAGGAAGCAATTGGCGCCTCCCCCTTAATCCCTTATGGTATGAATGCCAATATGGCATTGCTTGGGGTGCAAGGCAAGGGCCTTGGCGCACAAAGAAAGGCATGGGCTCTAAAAGGAATGGTTGAATGAGAATTATGGAAATGTCTTGGAGACTTTCCTTATCTCAAACCTTCTCATCCTAGCCGCCCACTTGTCTTAATCCTAGCCTTTCATAAATCGCCTCTTGCCCTATAAAAGAGCACCTAGCCGAGCCCTCTTAAGAGTGATCAATCTTGAAGGCGTGAACACAAGAAGAGGGGCGAGTGCTAGGAGTAAGGGCGCATCTTCCTTCTTCCATAACCGCAAGCCTCTTCCTCCTTTCCTCTTGGCGCAAGGAACTTTAGTGCTTGGCGGTTTGGGTAGTCTTCCTTCTTCTCTTGGCGCATCATCTCTCTTGGTGGCGCAAGTGAAGTAGAGCATCTCCCTAAGGCTTGGATCTTCTTCCCGAGGCTAGCGCCGGGCGTGGAAGAAGAGAACTCAAGAGATCCGTGTGTGTGAGACGGCAGAGGGCGCACACTTGGGCGCCTACATAGGCATCACTCTACATTGCTCTTAAGGTATTTCCTAACTCATCGTGTCGACTCCCTTGCTTGCGATCTTCACTGGGTTTTTGGGACCGGCCTGTTTCGGGGACATTCTTCCGCTGCGTAAAATGTATGTCCATGACTCTGAAAATTGTAAAATGTCCCCGGGGTTTCCCAACAAGACTGACATGGATGGCAACATAGTTACCTATAAAGGTAGACTAGTGGCTAAAGGATTCAAACAAATCCATGGGGTGGACTATAATGAAACCTTCTCGCCAGTTGCCATGATCAAATCCATTCGGATTCTGCTTGCTATAGTTGCATATCATGATTATGAGATATGGCAGATGGATTTGAAGATAGCGTTCCTTAACATAAAGCTGACAGAGGATGTGTATATGACACAACCTGATGGCTAAAGAAATCCATCTATGGATTAAAGCAAGCATCTCGAAGTTGGAGTCATCGGTTTGATGAAGCTGTGAGAGATTATGGCTTTATTAAAAGCGAAGATGATGCTTGTGTATATAGAAAATTCAGTGGGAGCTTTGTGACTTTTCTGGTCTTGTATGTCGATGCAATACTGCTCATCGAAAATGACATCTCTAGTCTTCAGTCTGTGAAGACATGGTTTGGGAAGTGTTTCGAGATGAAGGGCTTAGGGGAGGCTGCCTATATCCAAGACGTAAGGATCTACCGGGATAGATCTAAGAGGCTCCTGGCCCTAAGTCAAAGTACCTACATTGATAAGGTCCTCGAGAGGCTCAATTTGGAGCAATCCAAGAAGGGATACCTTCTAGTGAAACATGGCCTTACTCTCTCAAAGAGCTAGTGTCCTACCACACAGGCTGAGGGGATGACATGAGTCGAGTGCCCTATGCTTCGGCGGTGGGATCGATCATGTATGCAATGTTGTGTACTAGACCAGACGCATATGCTGTGAGCATAACCAGCTGATACCAATCCAATCCAGGTCTGCAATACTGGGTGGCTGTAAAGAACATCCTTAAGTATCTAAGAAGAACTAAGGATATGTTCTTGGTCTATGGGGGACAGGAAGAGCTCAGTGTTCAGGGCTACACTGATGCGTCATTCCAGTCTGACCCTGACGACTTCAGATCGCAAGCCGGCTTTGTGTTCAAGATGAATGGAGGCGTTGTATGCTGGAAGAGCTTCAAGCAATCCACCATAGCTAATTCTACAACCGAGGCTGAGTATGTGGCAGCTTCTGAGGCAACCAAAGAAACTGTTTGGATAAGGAAGTTCATTTCTAAACTTAAGGTGGTTCCAAGTGCAGTGGATCCCATTGTGCTCTATTGTGACAACAATGGGGCAATTGCACAAGCCAAGGAACCACGGTCTCATCAAAGATCCAAACACATACCCAGGAGCTTTCACCTGATCAGAGAGATCATCGATAGATGTGATGTCAAGATTAGCATAGTTGACAAAGGAAACAATCTGGCAGACCCATTGACCAAGGCTTTGGCGCAGCAGAAGCATGATGGTCACGCTAGAGATATGGGGTTGAGATTTCTCTACCTCTATGTCTTAGTGCAAGTGGGAGATTGTTGGTGTATATGCCCCAGGACCTAGTTTTGGTCCATCTTAGTGCAAGTGGGAGATTGTTGTCATTATCTATGTTTGTTTACGTCTGTGAATATGTAATTACATGATAATGTCCCTAGATACAGATTGGATCTGTGCTCAAACGGTTGTCCCTAGTCAATGCACCTTAGTGGATATGGGACAGCTCTGGTACTTGTGAGACTAGTATATGGACTGGTTAGGTACGAGGTACTAACGCAGACATATGGGTATATCAGTGGTGGATATATTGGACCGACCCGTTGTGAGGCAATAACTAAGTGTCATGAGTTATCCTCACAAGTGATAGGAGATGCATTGATCCCTTGACTTGAGGTCATTGAACATTCTATATGGTAAGGGACATGCTTTGATACAACCTAACACCTCACCGTAGTTGCGAGGTCATAATAGTTGTCATTGAGCATGTTACGACCCATATGAGAAAGTCAATATATAGACAGAGGATTTGCCCCATCCTAAGGGAAGCTTGATATCCATGGAGCTCCTCTATGGTTCTATGACTGAAAGTGTATGACCATACCCAGGTGAGAACCTGATTTAGTCATGACCATGTGATTGGGTGAAAACAAGTGGTGACACACTTGTCCAATCTGATATCAGTTTAGCAAAGAGACTGAAATGCACCTTTACCTAGTTGCGATGATGGGGATGTCAATGTCGATATCCATTCTGATGACTTGGGTAGCAGCGATGCACTGCTAGGTGTCACTCACTGCTTGTGGTGACCTTAGGTCAGCACTACCAAAATCAAAGGAACCTATAGGGTCACATACCATGATACTCGAGTTCTCGTATTGATCGAGAAGCCTTATGATCGAGTTATTGGATAACTCAGATCTATTTGGGAGATTTCATCAGTGCCAATGGGCCTGAAGAAACAGAAGAGAGTTATTGGAGCCAAACTTCATTTTTAACAGGTTGACTCGTATTTGACCATGGTTGGTCACATTTGGGTTAGGGTTGCATTGGATTGGATCCTATTGCTTAATCAACCCATGTAATGAAGTTTGGGCTAGCTCATTACTCAATGGGGCCCAATAACAAGTTGTCATGAAGGGATAAGATCCCACAAGGGTATAATGGGGAGAAGTTAACCTCATTAGGCGCCTATGGGTATAATGGGGATGCCTTGGTGAAATTTGCTTCATAAGGAAGCAATGGGCACCTAGCCCTTCTTCCTTGGATGGAAACCCTGCCTCTATGGCAAGGCTTGGGGCACCTAAGGCATGAGAGACTTATTAGGAAAGTCTTTTGCGATTGGGAAGTGTTTATGGTAAAGTCTTGGAGACTTTCCCAAACCTTAACCCTAATTGCCACCCCATAAACCCTAGCCGACTTATCCTTCATGCATGATGCGCCTAGCCCTTCTATTGCCGCCTCCTTGCTTATATATTATAACTAATATGCGAGAGCAAGGTATGAGTTCAATTGGTGTGAACATCAAGTGGTAAGAGCAAAGGTCTTGGCGCATATCTTCTTCCATAGCCGCAAGCATCTTCTCCTCTTCATCTTCCTTTGGCGCAAGGGAAGCAAGGGCTTGGTGGCTTATTCTTCTTCCTAGCCGCAAGTCTTCTCCATCTCCTCTTGGCGCAAGAATTGGACGATGGCTTGGCGGCATCATCTCCCCTTTCTCATCACCTTGGTGCATCTTCCCTTGAAGGTGGCGCAAGTGGTGTTGAAGGTGACATAAGGCTTGGATCTTCTTCCCGAGGCTTGCACCGGGTGAGGAAGAAGAGAGCTCGAGGCATTCGTGTGTGCGAGATTGCAGAGAGCGAACACTTGGGCGCCTACCTCGATATCAATCTTCACGCTTGCTCTAGGTGTTAGTGTTATGCCCTGAGACCTATCTTTTGGTCTAGATTGTACTACTTGACTTTGATATTTAATATATATCATTCTGGCATTGTCGTTATTATGCTATGTTTACGTCTGTGACTATATACATAGATAATAATGTCCCTGGAGACAGATTGTATCTATGCTCAAACGGTGTGTCCTGAAGGAACCCCTAACATAAAGGGGGGGGGGAAACCCTAATCATGCGCATCTAGCATGCATGGCGGAAAATAGGGTTTCAAAATCGCATATGAAACTATATGATCAACTTAAGTTATGAGAAATCATACCAACGCCATAAGCTTGGAATTCGGCTTGGAAGAAGAGATCAAATTAGGTCTCCTCCACAAGTCCACACACAAGATGAAGATGCTCACTTCCTTGAGATCTCTTGTGCTAGCAAGACACCCAAGCCTTATCTTGTCGAATGGAAAGGGTTTGATGAGATGAATCCGTTCGGCCGAGAGCTTCTCTTGGATGTCTACTCCACACCTTCGTCAACCACACCTCGAAAAGAATCAAGGCGTTGAAGTGAGGAGCTCAACGCATAAGCGTTTTGGCATTGAAGCAAAACCGGCCCTTGATGACTTTCCATAAATGGAAGTCAATCAAGCCATGCGTTCAAGCCAACCCAAAACGCATTTTGGCATTGAACCAAGCGTTCATATTTGTGAACCGGTTCAATCCAAAATGTCAAATCGGCTTTGGTTCATCAAACCAAACCGAAATAGCTCAAGCCACTTGGTCTAGACCAAATCGAACCCCAAGGCTTATGATCTAACCGTTCATCTCCTGATGCCCCTGATCTCTCCGATCTAGCATCACCTCTCTCGATCGAAGCTTACCGATCTCAAGCCCTAATCAATCAAACATGATCAGACCAGATCTTACTTACAATCAGAGATTAAATCCCTTTAATCTGAACTCAAAGAATCCAGTCCATACGATCTGACTTAAGTAAGCCATATCACCAAATTGTGCGACCCTGAGGGTTTCCTCTAAATGTCGGTAACGATAACTTACGTTATCACGATCAGTGAGGGGTATCTAGCAACACATCACTGTCTCCCGATATAAAGGAAAGAGTCTTCCAAGACTACTCCCAAACCATAGCATAAGTGTGACTCAATTCACAAGGCATACATATGTCCTTTACCACTGGATGTTCTTATTGGACAAGCATGTCAAGCCTGTAACTCCAATACGATGAGCATGATTAGATCAGATGCACATAGTCATCTGGGTATGGCCATACACTATCTCAATCATCTCATAAGGGGGCCCTTTAGAACATCACACTCCTTAAACAAGGAGACGGCAATCCTATGTCTATCACTAGTGTCCTAACCTGATTCAAGCTCACCATCCAAGATAGTCTATAATCATTATGTTTCAAATGATATTGAACTACCTCAAGACAATGACAATCATCATTTAGAAACACAAGTGATCTCAAGTCAAAGGACATGTGCCACTTGCTGCTTACAAGGATTATTTACATTGTGACAAGCAATGGAATATCCCAGTAGGGTCTGTCCAGTACATCCAATGTACCCATGAGTCTACATCTTATTCCATGCTCGAAGCATCCTATAAGATTAGCACTCATATTAGTCTCAATCATATCAAGGCTGTCTCATGTTCACCAAGATATCTCGACTAAGGACATATAGCCTGTCAGCCTAGCTGAACAGCTTTGAGACATTATTCAGAAGTACACTTATTACAGCAGACAAGGTAACAACCTGAATAATAACCATGCCTTTATAAACTTAAGAGTTTATTACATGATACTAATACAATCCCAAGGCCTCAAACATTAGCCTTAAGGGCATACCCCAACAATCTCCCACTTGCACTTAATCTAATGGTTGAGAAATCTCAAACCCATATTATTACAGTGCTTCTCATGCTTCTGCTGCGCCAGAGGCTTGGTAAGTGGGTCTGCCAGATTGTCATCTGTATGAACCTTGCATATTTTGATCTCGCCTCGATCAATGATCTCCCGGATCAAGTGAAACCGTCTCTGTATGTGCTTGGACTTCTGGTGCGACCGCGGTTCCTTTGCTTGTGCGATGGCTCCAGTGTTATCACAGAAGATAACCAAAGGATCAGCACTCGAAGGAACGACACCAAGTTCTCTCACGAACTTACGAATCCACACTGCCTCCTTGGATGCTTCCGAGGCTGCAACATACTCGGCTTCTGTTGTGGAATCAGCAACAGTTGACTGTTTGAAACTCTTCCACACCACTGCTCCACCATTCAAGCTAAAAACATAGCCTGATTGCGATCGGAAATCATCCTGGTCCGACTGGAACGAAGCGTCAGTATATCCCTCTATACTGAGTTCTTCCTGACCACCATATATCAAGAACATATCTTTGGTCCTCCGCAGATATTTTAAAATGTTCTTGACTGCAATCCAGTGCGCCAAACCTGGATTACTTTGGAATCGACTGGTCACGCTTAACCCGTAAGCGACGTCTGGGCGAGTACACAACATCGCATACATAATGGACCCAATAGCCGAAGCATAAGGCGTATTGTCCATTTCATCTTTCTCAGTCTGTGTTTGTGGACACTGACTCTTCGAAAGATTCAGACCATGTCTGACTGGAAGATATCCACGTTTAGAATTCTCTAAATGGAATCTCTCCAGGACCTTATCGATGTAAGTACTCTGGCACAGCCCGAGAAGCCTCTTAGATCTATCCCTGTAGATCTTCACACCTAATACATAGGCTGCTTCTCCTAAATCTTTCATCTGGAAACATTTTCCTAACCATGCCTTAACAGCATGCAGTTCAGGAATATCATTTCCAATGATTAAGATATCATCGACGTAGAGGATTAGGAATGTAATCACGCTCCCACTAAACCTCTTATATACACACGGGTCATCCTCGTTCTTGATGAAACCAAACTCAGAGATTGATTCATCAAAACGAATATTCTAGCTCCTAGATGCTTGTTTAAGTCCATAAATGGACTTCTTTAACTTGCATATTTTATGACGATCTGATGGATTAGTGAAACCTTCTGGTTGTGTCATATACACATCCTCATCCAGATTTCCATTAAGGAAAGCTGTCTTCACATCCATCTGCCAGATCTCATAATCGTAATATGCAGCTATCGCGAAAAGAATCCGAATAGACTTAAACATGGCTACAGGTGAGAAAGTTTCATCATAATCTATCCCGTAGATTTGTTTGAAACCTTTCGCAACTAGCCTGCCTTTATAGGTAACCACGTTACCATCCATGTCAATCTTCTTCTTGAAGATCCATTTACAGCCTATAGGGATTACTCCCGGAGGCGGATCAACCAAATCCCAGACTTGGTTATCTGACATGGAGTCCATCTCGGCTCGCATAGCTTCAAGCCATCTAGCTGACTCCGGTCCACTGACCGCATCCGCATAAGTTAGGGGTTCATCATTATCAATGATGTAGACTCCGACATAGCGCTCAGGCTGTCGACGGATCCTACCCGATCTTCGCGGTTCCCGTGATATCTGAGCCTCAGGTTGTTCAGTAACCTGATCTACTGGCTCAGGCACATCCAACTCTGCCTGACTACTTTGTCCTTCCTCTGGAATCTCATCCAGCTTTATTTCTCTCCCACTGGCCTCTTGCAGAAGAAACTCCTTCTCAAGAAATATGGCCGTCCGAGCAACAAATATCTTGTTCTCTTTGGGATCGTAGAAATAATAACCCTTAGTTTCCTTAGGGTAACCGACAAAGATGCATTTCTCAGATCTGCTCTCCAGTTTCCCAGAGGCGAGCTTTTTGACATAAGCCTCGCAACCCCAGATCCTGATAAATGTCAAGCTAGGCTGTTTCCCATACCATAGCTCATATGGCGTCTTTGAAACTGCCTTGGATGGCACTCGGTTTAGTACCTTTGCAGCTGTTTCCAGTGCAAAACCCCAAAAGGAATATGGAAGAGTAGCCTGACTCATCATAGAACGAACCATATCAAGTAACGTTCTATTTCTCCTCTCGGACACACCATTCCACTGCGGTGTTCCTGGCGGAGTGAGCTGTGAGACAATCCCACACTCCTTCAGATAGTCAGTAAACGTATGACTCAGGTATTCTCCACCTCGATCAGAACGAAGTGCCTTGATATTTCGGCCTAACTGATTTTGTACTTCATTTTTGAACTCTTTGAACTTGTCAAAAGATTCACTTTTATGTCTCATTAAATAGACATATCCATACCTACTGAAATCATCAGTGAAGGTAATGAAGTACTGATAGCCACCTCTGGCATGTTTACTGAAAGGCCCACACACATCACTGTGTATCAGGTCAAGTAAACCTGAAGTCCTTTGACCTTTGTGAGGAAAAGGAGACTTCGTCATTTTACCCATTAAACAAGCTTTGCATGTATCAATCTCCTCATAGGAGAAAGATCCCAGCAGTCCATGATCATGCAACCGCTTAATGCGCTTCTCGTTTATATGGCCTAAACGACTATGCCATAGCAAGGTGCTGTCATCAGCATACTTGGCTTTCTTATTATCAATGTTTTGTATAGAATATTCCATGTTCAACATGAATAACCCATTGTTAATTGAACCAGTTGCATACACAATATTATCATAAGTTAAAACACACTTTGAAATCTTGCATTCAAAGGCAAATCCTTTCCTGACAAGAGCAGGAATAGAGATAATATTCTTGGTAATACTGGGTACAAAATAACAATTGTTCAATTCTAATACAATGCCAGATGGTAAAGTGATGAAATAGTCTCCTACAGCAACAGCAGCAACCCGTGCCCCGTTTCCAACGCGTAGGTCTACCTCATGCTGTCCCACCTGCCTTCTTCTCTTGAGTTCCTGCACATTTGAACAAATGTGAACTCCACATGCAGTGTCCAACACCCATGATATAGAAGAAGATGAAACCATGACTTCCGTCACGTATATACCTGAGCCAGAAGCAATGCTTCCCCACTTATCTCCTTGGAGCGCTTTACAGTCCTTTTTCCAGTGACCCAGCTGGCCACAGTGGAAACACCTGTTATCCTTCGACCGCTTCACCTTCTGTTTCAGGGCCTTGCTGTAATTCTTGACAGGGGCCTTGCCCTTCTTCCCCTTCTTCTTGTTCCTAGAAGGAACCAATAAGACAGAGGTTGAAGGCTTACCCTTCAGAGTTTCCTCAGTAGTCAAGAGCATATTCAGCAGCTCTGCCGGCGTACAATCGATTTTGTTCATATTAAAGTTAATGATGAACGCATCGAAAGAAGGCGGAAGAGACTGCAGAATAATATCTACAGCAAGCTCCTGGTTGATGGTATGCCCCAGTTTCTCCAGAGCCTCCTTGTGCCCAATCATCTTGAGCACGTGAGCTCCCACTGGGCTCCCCTCAGCCAGTTTGCTCTGAAAGAAGAGCTTCGTCAGATTATAGCGTTCTGTCCTCGCCTGTGCAGCATACAACATCTTGAGGTTCGCTATAATTTCTATAGCCGACATATCCTCATGCTGACGCTGCAGCGGTGGCGTCATAGACGCTAGCATCAGGCAAGCGACATCAATGCTATCATTGACGTGCTTTTCATAGGCATCCCGAACCGCCCTTGCGGCGTTCGGAGCGGGCTGCGGCGGTATCGCCGTCTCGAGGACATACAGTTTCCTCTCTGCCTTAAGAACGATCTTAAGGTGTCCGAACCAGTCAGAGAAGTTCGGCCCAGCAAACTTCTCCCTTTCCAGTAGGGATCGCACATTGAAGCTCATGGTGTTCGTTGCTGCAGGAATCTACAACAAGCAAGAACAGCAAGGTCAGTATCAATGTTTAGAATCAATCCAGGACTTAAGAAAGATTCTTTTCTCACTATTTTGTCTGACTGAAAAATCCAGTAAACAGTCCGAAAGAGTATCACTCTTTTAGTGAGATGGGATCCAAATTTCATACTTGGTCTCCGCGTCCCGCTCAGGCGAGATAAGATGCACAGAGATGACAAGCACTAATTTCTGGTAGGCTATCCCAGCCAATCGCCAACCCGTGCGATTCCCCTTCATCTTGGCAATCCAGCAGACTGTGCCAACTGAGTTGGTACAACACAGTCTCTGATCCCAGAGATGGCTGCCTCCATGCGCTACCATATGCGCCACATATGTAGCCTACATGGTCAAGCTGACCCGACCTACTCCCTGGACCACCACGTGTTATGCTGAGCAACGAGCAGTGATAAATCCCTACTCTGTAACACGCAGGTGAAATCCAGCACCGTCTGAAGATAGATGGACGTGCCCACTGAGTGGGTTCAACACGGCTCCAACGATAATCAGAAAGGTGAGGTTTCGCGTCAGAAGGCTTTATCGAGCTTGATATATTAGCGTTGGATTTTAACGGTCTTTTATCTTCTTACTATCAGGCATATCCTATGGCTATAGTAGAAGATAAACTTAAACATGCAATTCTAATTATTAGCAATAAGTAGAAAGCATGATCTTATGTGGTAAAAGCCCATGAACCCTAGTAAGACCTTAATTTTACTTAAGTCTTCACTTGAGCTCCTTGGCATCTCATCTGGTCCAACCTAGGGCCCTAGCGCCAAGAGCACCTCAGGTGCGCCACCAGCTGAATGCCCCTTTGGGATGTGTGCATTTGTACTCTTGTCTAATCAAAGTACATTTGATCTATCTAGACAAGGTTGACTCGCAGGTCAATTATACAATAAATTAATGAAAAAGTGATTCGCAGATCACAATAAAATTAACTTATAATTTACCAGGCACGCAGGCCCCAGCACAGCACACAATAGGGCAACCCACATAAGACTAAATAGACAAGCATCATGGCATCAAATCATCATGTGATCCAATCAAGAAATTAAATTTTTGAAAAACCCCATGGCATCAATTTTAATTTCCTTATGTGCCCTACAACCTTACAATGGTCCATTGATAGGGATCCACTCATCCATCTAGTTAGATCCTTTGCCCCTGCATGCACCGAGTCCTAACTGACCCGAGTTGACCTGATGGTCAACCATGCATGCGCCAAGGGCTGAACCACCCTCATGAGTTTTGGCAAGCGGGTGTGACCCCGGGCCTAACTCATGTGTGTTCAGTAGTTGTCTCAACCAGACCTCGCTACACGCCTTGGATGCAGTCGACCTATAGCCACCTCGTGCTTGCGCACAGGTGCTATCTGGTCAACCCATCTAGGCTGTCAGATGGTCTGATCAGACTAGTTGGATCTAACCTAGAAGATGCTTTCAACCCCATCAACCCATCTAAGGATTTAATGTAGTGGCACCTTAGATCTAATCATGCGCGCAAGATGTAAGTTTTAGAAAACATTTTGACATGCGCAAACATCTAGAACATTCATAAGATATATCTTCTAGCATGTTGATAACCCTTAGATCTAAGGGGGTCCCCTTCAAGGGGGAGCGCAAACTTTAGGGGGTCCCCTTCTTGGGGAGCGCATACTTCATCAAAGCCATGATACAAGCGCAAACTACATGTTAGCATGATACAAGCGCAAACTTCATGTTAGCATGATACAAGCGCAAACTTCATGTAAACAAAGCATGCATCAAGTAAGCGCAATATGTATGGATCACAAACACTTCAAAGCAATCATATAGATCATATCAAGAGCCTAGCTTTGATACCAATTGAAGGAACCCCTAACATAAAGGGGGGGGGGGGAAACCCTAATCATGCGCATCTAGCATGCATGGCGGAAAATAGGGTTTCAAAATCGCATATGAAACTATATGATCAACTTAAGTTATGAGAAATCATACCAACGCCATAAGCTTGGAATTCGGCTTGGAAGAAGAGATCAAATTAGGTCTCCTCCACAAGTCCACACACAAGATGAAGATGCTCACTTCCTTGAGATCTCTTGTGCTAGCAAGACACCCAAGCCTTATCTTGTCGAATGGAAAGGGTTTGATGAGATGAATCCGTTCGGCCGAGAGCTTCTCTTGGATGTCTACTCCACACCTTCGTCAACCACACCTCGAAAAGAATCAAGGCGTTGAAGTGAGGAGCTCAACGCATAAGCGTTTTGGCATTGAAGCAAAACCGGCCCTTGATGACTTTCCATAAATGGAAGTCAATCAAGCCATGCGTTCAAGCCAACCCAAAACGCATTTTGGCATTGAACCAAGCGTTCATATTTGTGAACCGGTTCAATCCAAAATGTCAAATCGGCTTTGGTTCATCAAACCAAACCGAAATAGCTCAAGCCACTTGGTCTAGACCAAATCGAACCCCAAGGCTTATGATCTAACCGTTCATCTCCTGATGCCCCTGATCTCTCCGATCTAGCATCACCTCTCTCGATCGAAGCTTACCGATCTCAAGCCCTAATCAATCAAACATGATCAGACCAGATCTTACTTACAATCAGAGATTAAATCCCTTTAATCTGAACTCAAAGAATCCAGTCCATACGATCTGACTTAAGTAAGCCATATCACCAAATTGTGCGACCCTGAGGGTTTCCTCTAAATGTCGGTAACGATAACTTACGTTATCACGATCAATGAGGGGTATCTAGCAACACATCACTGTCTCCCGATATAAAGGAAAGAGTCTTCCAAGACTACTCCCAAACCATAGCATAAGTGTGACTCAATTCACAAGGCATACATATGTCCTTTACCACTGGATGTTCTTATTGGACAAGCATGTCAAGCCTGTAACTCCAATACGATGAGCATGATTAGATCAGATGCACATAGTCATCTGGGTATGGCCATACACTATCTCAATCATCTCATAAGGGGGCCCTTTAGAACATCACACTCCTTAAACAAGGAGACGGCAATCCTATGTCTATCACTAGTGTCCTAACCTGATTCAAGCTCACCATCCAAGATAGTCTATAATCATTATGTTTCAAATGATATTGAACTACCTCAAGACAATGACAATCATCATTTAGAAACACAAGTGATCTCAAGTCAAAGGACATGTGCCACTTGCTGCTTACAAGGATTATTTACATTGTGACAAGCAATGGAATATCCCAGTAGGGTCTGTCCAGTACATCCAATGTACCCATGAGTCTACATCTTATTCCATGCTCGAAGCATCCTATAAGATTAGCACTCATATTAGTCTCAATCATATCAAGGCTGTCTCATGTTCACCAAGATATCTCGACTAAGGACATATAGCCTGTCAGCCTAGCTGAACAGCTTTGAGACATTATTCAGAAGTACACTTATTACAGCAGACAAGGTAACAACCTGAATAATAACCATGCCTTTATAAACTTAAGAGTTTATTACATGATACTAATACAATCCCAAGGCCTCAAACATTAGCCTTAAGGGCATACCCCAACATGTCCCCAGTCGATTACCTGAGTGGATAAGAGACAGCTCTAGTACATGTGAGACAGGTATATAGGCTGGTTACGCACGAGGTGCTAACGCAGGCATATGGGTATATCAGTGGTGGATATACTGGACCAACCCGCTGTGAGGCTTTAACTTGGTGTCATGAGTTAAGCTCACATGTGACAGGAGATGCATTGATCTCTCGACTTGAGGTCATTGACTCTTCTATGTGGTTAGGGACATGCTTTGATACAACCTAACGCCTCGCCATAGCAGGGAGGTCATAACGGTTGTCATTGGGTATGTCACAACCCATATGAGAAGATCAATGGACAGACATAGGATTTGCCCCTTCCTACAGGAAGCTTGATATCCATGGGCCCCCCCTATGGTTGCATGACTGAGAGTGTATGGTCATACCCAGGTGAAAGCCTGATCTAGTCATGACCATGAGCTTGGGTGAAAACAAAGTGGTGACGCACTTTGTCCAATCGGATATCAGTTTGGCAAAGAGACTGTAATGCATCGGTATCTTGTTGCGATGATGGGGATGTCGATGCTGATATCCATTCTGATGACTTGGGTAGCAGCGATGCACTGCTAGGTGCCAATCACTGCTTGTGATGGCTCGGATCATCACTGCCAACGTCTGAGGAACCTACAGGGTCGCACAACTTGAAACTCGGGTTCTCGTATTGATCGGGTAGCCTATTGATTGAGTTATTAGATAACTCAGACCTGTTTGGGAGAATCCATCAGCACCACTGCGCTAGATGAGATGAAAGAAATCATTTGGAGCTAACTTGTTTATTGGGCCTAGTAGGCCAAATGGGCCCAATAGACCAAGTTGGCCTAATACGCCAAATGGGCTCAATGAGCCATTTGGACCAAATGAGCCAAATGGAGTGGACGGCTCTTGCTTGAAGTTTGCTTAGCGCTTCTTGCTTGGAGTGGGCGAATGGGTTTTCTCCTCTTCCCTTGAAGAGGTGCGCCTCTTCCTTTCAAGAGTTGCGCCCCTTGTTGAAGGGATGCGCCCATTGATAAAGAGGTGCGCCTCTTGATTAATTGGTGTGTCCCTTCACAAAGATAAAAACCCCCTTGATGCCCTCCCTCATGTTGGTTGATCGAACTAAGAGAGTAAGTGAGAGGACGATTGTTCTTGAAGAAGAACTCGCAAGGTTGGACCTTGGCGTTTCCTCCACCTCCTCCCTTCTTCCATCTTCTCTTCGCGTTCACAAGGTTGGACCTTGGTGGTTTTCTTTCTCCTCTACTTGGCATCTTCCCTTGGAGGTTGGTGCAAGTGCTTGAGGAAGTCTCCCAGAGGCGTGGATCTTCTTCCCGAGGCTAGCACCGGGCGAGGAAGAAGAGAACTCGTGGTTCGGCTATGTGCGAGACTGCAAAGGGCGCACATTTGGGCGTCTGCATCACATCCACCTTCTTCGTTGCAAGGTATCATCTCCTACTCACCGTGTCGATCTCCTCACAAGACTCGATCTTCTGGGTTTTTGGGACTGGCCTGTTTCGGGGATTGCTTCCGCTGTGTTTGTCTGTAAAAATTTAAAATCCCAGGGGTTTCCCAACACTAGGTATTTACTGACTCATCGTGTCGACCCCCTCGCAAGAGATCTTCACTGGGTTTTTGGGACCGGCCTATTTCAGGGATATTCTTCCGCTGTGCAATGTAATCTGTAATGTCTATCTCTTATGAAAAATTATAAATATCCCCGGGGTTTCCATAATATTGTTTAAAGTATACTGCAGAGCAGTATAATTTAACTCATGGTTTCGGTCTTAAGTCAGCGGAGTCATCACTTAGCCTACAACTTTCTCTTTTTTTCAATTTTTTTTCTTTCAGACTTCAACTCATGTCTTTGGTACCACTGCCAATTTTTCGTAGTGCCAAGTAGAGGAGTCGCTCACCCTTTTTTTTCAATCAAATGGAGAAAGCCGACCAGTGATAACTCATAACCTCAGATTATACAACTAGAGGAGTTGGAGCATCTCAAATTAGATATGTGTATCACCAAATTTCTATCCATAGAAACTTTCTATCAGCCAAAGGAAGATAAATTAAACTTAAAGTACAAAAACACTATGTACATGTCGTTTGAATATGTAACATTTAATATATAAATTTTATCAATACCATAATCGAACTTACTCAACAATTTAAGTTTACATGAAATCTCAAAAATTCCTAAGTCATCGAGTTGAATGCCCAAAAAATTTTCTAAGTTCAAAATTGAGGATAAAAACAATCTGGTGTATCCTTAAAAATCATAAACATTTAGAATTCATAACAATAAGGCTATGAAGGACTAGCAAAATATAAAAAAAAAACACCCTAGACTTAAATTATTGCATATGTATGATCATTAAATCAATGAAGGATTTCAGAAAAATTTTTCCCAGAGTTCTCTTTGTAATATTGGCGAAACCCTGTACAATTATATCAAAAGAGCGAAACATGACTCGAAAAAATGTAGAAAATATACCAAATCTAAGATATTCAAATTCTACACGGTAAACAAGTTTCAAACACCAAATACTGTCACATTTCACTAACAAAATCTCAGTCTATCGTTTCAAAGTTACCATTCACTTCTAATATCCAACATGTATCAAATATCATCTAAAAATGTGTAAAATCATTAATATAGCACCATAAACCATCATAAAACATCCCAGACACACGATGAATATCAAATATGTACATAACCATCCCATCAATGCCATGTTCACCATCCTAAGGTCCAATACCATCATATATGTACCATATCAACTCAGATATCAAATGTCAGGTAAAATACCAAAATGAATCACAATATATCAAGAAACAATGCACACACACAAAGAAAGCATAAAAACACCATGTGTGGTCGTATCTGCATCAAATCTACTAAATCCTACTTGCAGATAGGATAGATGTGAGATATCATGGGTAATATCAAAGAATAATGTTAAATGCATAAGAATGAAATAAAGATACTCATAGAGCCTATCAGTCTGTCTCTGTATACTCGGTGTCCTCCTCGTCTCTGGTACATCATGTCGATGAAGACGGGAGATGCCGCCGCAACAGCTCCTCAATCGCACGTAAGGACTCAAGTGTCCTCAACTATCCCTGCTCAAGACACGAAATATCGTCGCACATCCTCCGCTGCTCAGCTCGTATCTGCTCTAGGGAAGGTCTGGCGGTGCTGAAGTAGACGGCCCGGCAGATGTAGACAGCCTATCAATAGCGGATGGGTTGACTGGAGGTATGTGCTCCGAAATCATCGGCGGTGAAGGAGGTGACGTTGCCTCTCTAGGACCTCCCCCACGTGTGGGATCCACGATCCAGTTCTGCTGAACATGAACCATAGTACGGTTCATGTTCGGCAGCCTCATGGTAATATCAGTCCCCCTGAACATCAGATGATACTAGCTCTCAAGCCTTGTAATCATCTTAATGGCGACGCAGACGTCCATATTGTTGGGGTATGCCCTTAAGGCTAATGTTTGAGGCCTGTGGGAATGTATCAGTATCATGTAATAAACTCTTATGTTTATAAAGGCATGGTTGTTATTCAGTTAGCTACATTGTCTGCTGCAATATATGTTCTTCTGAATAATGTCTCAAAGCTGTTCAGCTGGGCTGACATGCTATTAAGTCCTTAGTCGATGTATCTTGGTGAACATGAGACAGCCTTGATATGGTTAAGACTAATATGTGTTCTAATCTTATAGGATGCTTCGAGCATGGAATAAGATGTAGACTCATGGGTACATGGGATGTACTGGACAGACCCTACTAGGATGTTCAATTGTTTGTCACAATGTGAATATTCCTTGATTATGACAAGTGGCACATTTCCTCTGACTTGAGATCACTTGTGTTTTCTAAATGATGATTGTCATTGTTTTGAGATAGTTCAATATCGTTTGAAACATAATGATTATAGACTATCTTGGATGGTGAGCTTGAGTCAGGTTAGAGCACTAGTGATAGACAAAGGATTGCCGTCTCCTTGTTTAAGGAGTGTGATGTTCTAAAGGGGCCCCCTGGATGAGATGATTGAGAAAAGTGTATGGCCATACCCAGGTGACAGTGTTCATCTGATCTAATCATGCTCATCATATTGGAGTTACGAGCTTGACAGGCTTGTCCAATAAGAACATCCAGTGGCAAAGGAAATATGCATGCCTTGTGAATTGATTCACACTTGTGCTGTTTTTGGGTGTAGTCTTGGAAGACTCTTTCCTTTATATCGGGAGACAGTGATGTGTTGCTAGATACCTCTCACTGGTCGTGATAACGTGAGTTATCGTTACCGACGCTTAAAGGAAACCCTCAGGGTCGCACAATTTGATGATATGGCTTACTTAAGTCAGATCGTGTGGACTGAATTGTTCGGGTTCAGTTTAAAGGGATTTAATCTCTGATTGTAAGTGAGATCTGGTCTGATCATGTTTGATTGATTAGGGCTTGGGATCGGTAAGCTTCGATCGAGAGAACGGATGCTAGATCGGTCAGATCAGAAGCATCAAGAGATCGACGGTCAGATCAAGCACCTTAGGGTTTTTAATGTGATCTGGACTAATTGCTTGGGTTATTTGGTTTATAGACCAGACCGAATTGAACCGGCTCTAGATGTGAGCGCTTGGTTCAAAGTAATGAGGAAAATGCGATTGGTTCATGAGGGCATGAACACATGATCGCATGTAAGAGAGGTTGGCTATTTTTAGCAACCACGCCCCCATGTTTACATGGAGCGCATCTCTTGTTGCCTCAACCTCTAATTCTCGTCGCTCTCTCTCGTAAGAGACTTCTCTTTCACGTCTTGGAGACTCGAGAATCAAGCAAGGAAAGGCGATCTTCTTCCCTTCTCACGCGATCAAAGACACCTAGGAATCTTGCTAGCACAAGATATTCCGTAGGGAGTAAGCGCATCCTCATCTTGTGTGCGCGTCCTAAGGAGGAAATCTTCGTTGCTTTCTATCTTCCAAGGCGCCATCTTTAAATGGCATTGGTATGAATCGCATCTCCTTCTTTCATGTTTTAAAGGTTGATCATATATTGCATGTTTTCGATTCTTGAATCCGCTGCCTATCGAGTTTGCGCCAACTAGGGTTTCGCCCCCCCTCTTGAAAGGGGTTCCCTTCAATTGGTATCAGAGCGCAAGGTTTACATGCAAATTTATATGATTGCTTTGATTATGTGTTCCAAGTATTCTAGATCTTCACCATGCGAAATTCATCATGATAACATGTTTCATGCTGAAACTTATTTCATGTTTTACTTGCGCATGTATGTTGGCGCATGTAGTAGTTTTTTCTCAAAAATTATATCATTTGCGCGACTCATTGTAGATCTAAGATGCGCCTGCATTAAAACCCTTAGACGGGTTATTAGGGTTGAAGTCAACCCCTAAGTTAGATCCAAACATGTCTGATCAGATCATCTGACAGCCTGAATGGGTCGACCAGATAGCACCTTGGCGCAAGCCTATGGTGGCTATAGGTCGACTGCAGACAGGTGTGTAGCGATGTCTGATTGAGACGACTACTGAACGCACCTGAGTTAGGCCCGGGGTCACGCCCGCTTGCCACACCTCAGTGTGGTCGTTCAGCCCTGGCGCATGCATAGTTGACCTTATGGTCGACGCAAGTCAGTTAGGACTTGGTGCATGCAAGGGCAGTGGATCTGACTAGGTTGGATGAGTGGATCCCTAGTAATGGACCGTTGTAAGGTTGTAGGGCAAATAAGGAAAATTAAAATTGATCCTATGGGGTTTTCGAAAATTTTAATTTTTATGGATCACATGGTTATTGATTGATGCATATGCTTGTTTATTTAGTCTTATGTGGGCTGCTCATATTATTTGTGTGCTGTGCTGGGGCCTGCGTGCCTGAATTAAAAAATTGTAAATTAATTATTGTGATCTGCGCATCACTGTGTTTTAATTTATAAATGTAAGTGACCTGCGTGTCACTCTTGTCTAGATAGTTAAATTTGTAATTTAATTAGACAAGAGCACAAAGCACACTTGGCAGAGGCGCTTGCAGCAAGTGGCTGGACCAGGTGGGAGGTCTAGGGTTCGACCCTAGGACCTGGCGCAATTTCCTGGTGGGCGCATCAGAGCTGCTGATGGCGCTTGGGCCCAGGTTTGGGCCAGATGAGCAGCAAAAGACCCATGAAGAGCAAGTGAAGACTTAAGTTAGGTTAAGGTCTCACTAGGGCTATGGGCTTTTACCACATAAGATTCATGCTTTCTTTTATTGCTTAATATTAGAATTGCATGATTAAATTATCTTCTGCTATCACCATAGGAATTGCATGATAGGCAAGAAGATAAAAGACCGTTAAAATCCAACGCTTAAATATCAAGCTAGTAAGCCTTCTGACGCGAAACCTCACTGTTCTGATTATCGTTGGAGCCGTGTTGTACCCACTCAGTGGGCACGTCCATCTATCTTCAGACGGTGCGGGATTACACCTGTGTGTTACAGAGTAGGGATTTATCCCTTCTCGTTGCTCAGCATAGCACATGGTGGTCCAGGGAGTAGGTCGGGTCAGCTTGACCGTGTAGACTACATATGTGGCGCATATGGTAGCACATGGAGGCAGCCATCTGTGGAGTCAGAGATTGTGTTGTACCAACTCAGTTGGCACAGTCTGCTGGATTGCCCAGATGAAGGGGAATCGCACGGGTTGGCGATCGGCAGTGACTGCCTACCAGAAACTAGTGCTTGTACTCTCTGTGCATCTTATCTCGCCTGAGCGGGACGCGGAGACCAAGTATGAAATCTGGATCCCATCTCACTAAAAGAGTTCTACTCTTTCGGGCTGTTTTGCTGGATTTTTCACGCCTGATAAAATAGTGAGAAAAAGAATCTTTCTTAAGTCCTGATCGATTCTTATACATTGATACTGACCTTGCTGTTCTTGCATTGTTGTAGATACCTGCAGCAACGAACACCATGAACTTCAATGTGCGATCCCTACTGGAAAGGGAGAAGTTTGGTGGGCCGAACTTCTCTGACTGGTTTGGACACCTTAAGATCGTTCTTAAGGCAGAGAGGAAACTGTATGTCCTCGAGACGGCGATACCGCCGCAGCCCGCTCCGAACGCCGCAAGGGCGGTTCGGGAAGCCTATGAAAAGCACGTCAATGATAGCATTGATGTCGCTTGCCTGATGCTAGCGTCTATGACGCCACCGCTGCAGCGTCAGCATGAGGATATGTCTGCTATAGACATGATAGCGAACCTCAAGATGCTGTATGCTGCACAGGCGAGGACTGAACGCTATAATTTGACAAAGCTCTTCTTTCAGAGCAAACTGGCTGAAGGGAGCCCAGTGGGAGCTCACGTGCTCAAGATGATTGGGCACAAGGAGGCTCTAGAGAAACTGGGGCATACCATCAACCAGGAGCTTGCTGTGGACATTATTCTGCAGTCTCTCCCGCCTTCATTCGACGCGTTCATTATTAATTTTAATATGAACAAAATCGATTGTACTCCGGCAGAGCTGCTGAATATGCTCTTGACCACTGAGGAGACTCTGAAGGGTAAGCCTTCAACCTCTGTCTTGATGGTTCCTTCTAGGAACAAGAAGAAGGGGAAGAAGGGCAAGGCCCCTGTCAAGAGTTACAGCAAGGCTCTGAAGCAGAAGGTCAAGCGGTCTAAGGAATACAGGTGTTTCCACTGTGGCCAGCTGGGTCACTGGAAAAAGGACTGTAAAGCGCTCCAAGGAGATAAGAGGGGAAGCTTTGCTTCTGGCTCAGGTATATTCGTGACTGAGGTCATGTTTTCTTCTTCTGTATCATGGGTGTTGGACACTGCATGTGGAGTTCACATTTGTTCAAATGTACAGGAACTCAAGAGAAGAAGGCAGGTGGGACAGCATGAGGTGGACCTACGCGTTGGAAACGGGGCACGGGTTGCTGCTGTTGCTGTAGGAGACTACTTTATTTCTTTACCATCTGGACTTGTATTGGAACTAAACAGTTGTTACTTTGTTCCCAGTATAACTAAAATATTATCTCCATTCCTGCTCTTGTCAGGAAGGGGTTTTCCTTTGAATGCAATATTTCAAAGTGTATTTTGTCTTATGATAATATTGTTTATGCAACTGGTTCAATTAACAATGGGTTATTCATGTTGGACATGGAATGTTCAATACAGCAAATTGATATTAAGAAAGCCAAGTATGCTGATGACAGCACCTTGCTATGGCATAGTCGTTTAGGCCATATTAACGAGAAACGCATTAAGCGATTGCATGATCATGGACTGCTGGGATCATTCTCCTATAAGGAGATTGATACATGCAAAGCTTGTTTGATGGGTAAAATGACGAAGTCACCTTTTCCTAACAAAGGTCAAAGGGCTTCAGGTTTACTTGACCTTATACACAGTGATGTGTGTGGGCCATTTAGTAAACATGCCAGAGGTGGCTATCAGTACTTCATTACCTTTACTGATGATTTCAGTAGATACGGGTATGTCTATCTGATGAGACATAAGAGTGAATCTTTTGACAAGTTCAAAGAGTTCAAAAATGAAGTACAGAATCAGCTAGGCCGTAATATCAAGGCACTTCGCTCAGATCGAGGTGGTGAATACCTAAGTCATGCATTTACTGACTATCTAAAGGAGTGTGGGATTATCTCACAGCTCACTCCACCAGGAACACCGCAATGGAATGGTGTGTCCGAGAGGAGAAATAGAACGCTACTTGATATGGTTCGTTCTATGATGAGTCAGGCTACTCTACCCTACTCCTTTTGGGGTTTTGCACTGGAAACAGCTGCAAAGGTACTAAACCGAGTGCCATCCAAGGCAGTTTCCAAGACGCCATATGAGTTATGGTATGGGAAACAGCCAAGCTTGACATTTATCAGGATCTGGGGTTGCGAAGCTTATGTAAAGAAGCTCGCCTCTGGGAAACTAGAGAGCAGATCTGACAAATGTATTTTTGTCGGTTACCCTAAGGAAACTAAGGGTTATTATTTCTTCGATCCCAAGGAGAACAAGGTTTTTGTTGCTCGGACGGCCATATTTCTTGAGAAGGAGTTTCTTCTGCAAGAGGCCAGTGGGAGAGAAATAAAACTGGATGAGAATCCAGAGGAAGGACAAAGTGCTCAAGCAAAGTTGGATGAGCCTGAGCCGGTAGAACAGGTTATTGAACAACCTGAGGCTCAGATATCACGGGAACCCGAAGATCGGGTAGGATCTGTCGACAGCCTGAGTGCTATGACGGAGTCTACATCATTAACAATGATGAACCCCTCACTTATGCGGATGCGGTCGGTGGACCGGAGTCAGCGAGATGGCTTGAAGCTATGCGCGCCGAGATGGACTCCATGTCAGATAACCAAGTCTGGGATTTGGTTGATCCGCCTCCGGGAGTTATCCCTATAGGCTGTAAATGGATCTTCAAGAAGAAGATTGACATGGATGGTAACGTGGTTACCTATAAAGGCAGGCTAGTTGCGAAAGGTTTCAAACAAATCTACGGGATAGATTATGATGAAACTTTCTCACCTGTAGCCATGTTTAAGTCTATTCGGATTCTTTTCGCGATAGCTGCATATTATGATTATGAGATTTGGCAGATGGATGTGAAAACAGCTTTCCTTAATGGAAATCTGGATGAGGATGTGTACATGACACAACCAGAGGGTTTCACTAATCCAGCAGATCGTCATAAGATATGCAAGTTAAAGAAGTCTATTTATGGACTTAAACAAGCATCAAGAAGCTGGAATATTCGTTTTGATGAATCAGTCACTGAATTTGGTTTCATCAAGAACGAGGATGACCCGTGTGTATATAAGAGGTTTAGTGGGAGCGTGATTACTTTCCTAGTCCTCTACGTCGATGACATCTTGATCATTGGAAATGATATTCCTGAAATGCATGCTGTTAAGGCATGGCTAAGGAAATGTTTCCAGATGAAAGATCTAGGAGAAGCAGCCTATGTGTTAGGTGTGAAGATCTACAGGGATAGATCTAAGAGGCTTCTCGGGCTGTGCCAGAGTACTTACATCGAAAAGGTCCTGGAGAGATTTCATTTAGAGAATTCTAAACGAGGATATCTTCCAGTCAGACATGGTCTGAATCTTTCGAAGAGTCAGTGTCCACAAACACAGACTGAGAAAGATGAAATGGACAATACGCCTTATGCTTCGGCTATTGGTTCCATTATGTATGCGATGTTGTGTACTCGCCCAGACGTTGCTTACGGGTTAAGCGTAACCAGTCGTTTCCAAAGTAATCCAGGTGTGGCGCACTGGATTGCAGTCAAGAACATCTTAAAATATCTGCGGAGGACCAAAGATATGTTCTTGATATATGGTGGTCAGGAAGAACTCAGTATTGAAGGATATACTGACGCTTCGTTCCAGTCTGACCAGGATGATTTCCGATCGCAATCAGGCTATGTTTTTAGCTTGAATGGAGGTGCAGTGGTGTGGAAAAGTTTCAAACAGTCAACTGTTGCTGATTCTACAACAGAAGCCGAGTATGTTGCAGCCTCGGAAGCATCCAAGGAGGCAGTGTGGATTCGTAAGTTCGTGAGAGAACTTGGTGTCATTCCTTCGAGTGCAGATCCTTTGGTTATCTTTTGTGATAACACTGGAGCAATCGCACAAGCAAAGGAACCACGGTCGCACCAGAAGTCCAAGCACATACAGAGACGGTTTCACTTGATCCGGGAGATCATTGATCGTGGCGAGATCAAAATCTGCAAGGTACATACAGATGACAATCTGGCAGACCCGCTTACCAAGCCTCTGGCGCAGCAGAAGCATGAGAAGCACTGTAATAATATGGGTTTGAGATTTCTCAACCATTAGATTAAGTGCAAGTGGGAGATTGTTGGGGTATGCCCTTAAGGCTAATGTTTGAGGCCTGTGGGAATGTATCAGTATCATGTAATAAACTCTTATGTTTATAAAGGCATGGTTGTTATTCAGTTAGCTACATTGTCTGCTGCAATATATGTTCTTCTGAATAATGTCTCAAAGCTGTTCAGCTGGGCTGACATGCTATTAAGTCCTTAGTCGATGTATCTTGGTGAACATGAGACAGCCTTGATATGGTTAAGACTAATATGTGTTCTAATCTTATAGGATGCTTCGAGCATGGAATAAGATGTAGACTCATGGGTACATGGGATGTACTGGACAGACCCTACTAGGATGTTCAATTGTTTGTCACAATGTGAATATTCCTTGATTATGACAAGTGGCACATTTCCTCTGACTTGAGATCACTTGTGTTTTCTAAATGATGATTGTCATTGTTTTGAGATAGTTCAATATCGTTTGAAACATAATGATTATAGACTATCTTGGATGGTGAGCTTGAGTCAGGTTAGAGCACTAGTGATAGACAAAGGATTGCCGTCTCCTTGTTTAAGGAGTGTGATGTTCTAAAGGGGCCCCCTGGATGAGATGATTGAGAAAAGTGTATGGCCATACCCAGGTGACAGTGTTCATCTGATCTAATCATGCTCATCATATTGGAGTTACGAGCTTGACAGGCTTGTCCAATAAGAACATCCAGTGGCAAAGGAAATATGCATGCCTTGTGAATTGATTCACACTTGTGCTGTTTTTGGGTGTAGTCTTGGAAGACTCTTTCCTTTATATCGGGAGACAGTGATGTGTTGCTAGATACCTCTCACTGGTCGTGATAACGTGAGTTATCGTTACCGACGCTTAAAGGAAACCCTCAGGGTCGCACAATTTGATGATATGGCTTACTTAAGTCAGATCGTGTGGACTGAATTGTTCGGGTTCAGTTTAAAGGGATTTAATCTCTGATTGTAAGTGAGATCTGGTCTGATCATGTTTGATTGATTAGGGCTTGGGATCGGTAAGCTTCGATCGAGAGAACGGATGCTAGATCGGTCAGATCAGAAGCATCAAGAGATCGACGGTCAGATCAAGCACCTTAGGGTTTTTAATGTGATCTGGACTAATTGCTTGGGTTATTTGGTTTATAGACCAGACCGAATTGAACCGGCTCTAGATGTGAGCGCTTGGTTCAAAGTAATGAGGAAAATGCGATTGGTTCATGAGGGCATGAACACATGATCGCATGTAAGAGAGGTTGGCTATTTTTAGCAACCACGCCCCCCATGTTTACATGGAGCGCATCTCTTGTTGCCTCAACCTCTAATTCTCGTCGCTCTCTCTCGTAAGAGACTTCTCTTTCACGTCTTGGAGACTCGAGAATCAAGCAAGGAAAGGCGATCTTCTTCCCTTCTCACGCGATCAAAGACACCTAGGAATCTTGCTAGCACAAGATATTCCGTAGGGAGTAAGCGCATCCTCATCTTGTGTGCGCGTCCTAAGGAGGAAATCTTCGTTGCTTTCTATCTTCCAAGGCGCCATCTTTAAATGGCATTGGTATGAATCGCATCTCCTTCTTTCATGTTTTAAAGGTTGATCATATATTGCATGTTTTCGATTCTTGAATCCGCTGCCTATCGAGTTTGCGCCAACTAGGGTTTCGCCCCCCCTCTTGAAAGGGGTTCCCTTCACATATCCAGTCTGGGATTTCCCTTTGCCTCCTTCAACCCTGAGGGGTCAAAACCGAGGGCAAGGGCAATGGTAGTGATCATACCTCCCATGACCAAAACTCCTCTCCGCGCCCTAGCTGTCTTATGAATCTGCTTCATGAGCCAGAATGGGGTGCTGGCGTGGAATCCTGTCAACATCGCCCATAAAAATAATAGCTCTGAGGATCTGACCATGTCGTCGCTCTCTACCCTCCCAAAAATAGTATGCACAAGTACTCGATGTACATATCTGAAAACTGGGTTGGATAAACGTGTGGCTCTGGCGGTCCTCGGATCAAATCCTCCCTCACCAGATATATCTCGCTAAAAAGTCCTATCGGAGGACTCACATGGGTGATATCTAGTACCGTCCGAGGGGAACCCAAATGTATGACCAAATTGGTCAAGTGTAAGCACAGTATCTCCTCTCCTACTCCCTACTCCTAAATCTGATTTATCGTGGAGAGGAGTCGGGTCATCCTACACTTGCGGTTGTGCGGTGTACCATTGTCCATACCCCACCCTCCGAGGATTGGAGGCGTACGAGCATCTTCACGACCTACATCAAGTGCAATGGGCACTCATGTAAGATCATCATCGATGGTGGTAGTAGCTTGAACGTGGTCTCCCGGACCGCGATCACGCGTTTTGGCCTTCCCCTTGAGCCCCACCCAAAGCCCTACTCGATCACATGGGTTGACGCATCGAGCCTCCCGGTCACCCATCGGTGTCAAGTCCCCATAGAGTTTGGAGACTATCGTGAAAAGGTGTGGTGTGACGTGGCAGCGATAGATGTCACCCACGTCCTTTTAGGACGCCCTTGGCTCTATGATCGAGATGTGGTTCATTATGGCTGGTCGAACACCTATGTGTTTGACCACGGTGACCAGAAGATCCGTTTGATCCCAGCTCCACCCAAGGAACTGCGCGCGTCCACCTCCAAAGGTGTAGTTGTCCCTCCTGCGGCTGCTTCGCCGGCACCCGCTCTCGTGTACCTTATGCGCACCTCAGCACTTATGTGCGAGGCCACAGAATCTAAGGTTGTTTATGCCTTGATGCTGCGCAAGTCCCCGGAGTCCTCCCCCGCAGTAGATATGACACCACCCCCAGAAGTCTCAACACTTTTAACTGAGTTTGCTGACATTAGTCCGGAGGACTTGCCCCACGGTCTCCCTCTGGCTAGGGAGATTCAGCATGCCATTGATCTTATCCCGAGAGTGCCCCTTCCAAATCTACCCCATCATCGTTTGAACCCAACTGAACACGCTGAACTGCAGCGTCAAGTGGATGACCTCCTCACTAAGGGGTACATCCGTGAGAGCCTAAGTCCATGCGCAGTCCCTGCATTGCTCACACCCAAGAAAGACGGCTCGTGGTGGATGTGCATCAACAGTCGCGCCATCAACCGGATCACCATCAAGTATAGGTTCCCTATACCTCGACTTGATGATATGCTGGACTTAGTCTCTAGAGCCTCTTGGTTTTCTAAGTTGGACCTTCGCAGCGGATACCACCAAGTCCACATCCGCGAAGGTGATGAATGGAAGACTGCGTTCAAGACCAAGGATGGTCTTTATGAATGGCTTGTCATGCCATACGGTTTGTCCAACGCCCCGTCCACTTTCATGTGGCTCATGAGCCAAGTTCTCAAGCCCTACATGGGAAAATTCCTGGTCTTCTATTTTGACGACATCTTGATTTTCAGCCGGACCCCAGAAGAACACCTGGAGCATATTCGCTCCACGTTTGACCTCCTGCGCAAGGAGCGCCTCTTCCTTAACACGAAGAAGTGCTCCTTCATGACCAACCGCGTCCACTTCCTAGGCTACATTGTATCCAACGAGGGTCTTTCTGTTGACCCGGCCAAAGTCGAAGCCATTCGGCATTGGCCCGAACCCCGTACCGTGTCCGAAGTCCGCAGCATTTTGGGCCTCGCGGGCTTTTACTATCGTTTCATTCGGGGTTTCAGTACGATTGCAACCCCCCTGACCTAGCATTTGTCTAAGGAGGACTTTGAGTGGACCGCCGCCACTCAACGCGCCTTTGAGACCCTTAAGGATGCCATAACCACAGCCCCTGTTCTCTGACTCCCAAACTTTTCAAAAGTCTTCGAAGTCACGTGTGATGCCTCTGGTACCGGTATCGGAGGAACCCTTAGTCAAGAAGGCCATCCGGTCGCCTTCTTTAGTGAGAAGTTGAACGCTGTCCGCCAGCGTTATTCGACATACAACAAGGAATTTTATGTCATTGTCCAGTCGCTTTGACAGTGGAGGCACTATCTCCTCCACCGTGAGTTTGTCCTTTATAGCGACCACCAGGCCTTGTCCTTTCTCAGCACTCAGAAGAAGTTGGGTGCCCGCCATGCGAAGTGGGTCGAGTACCTACAGCAGTACACCTTTGTGATTAATCACAAGGTGGGCAAAGAAAACGTCGTCGCTGATGCCTTAAGCTGAGTCTGCACCCTCCTCTGCGCGATGAGAACACGCATTAACACCTTCGACCATGTTAAGGAGGAGTACGCCACTTGCCCTAACTTCGGCACTGTGCATTCCGCCTTAACCCTCGCCCCTGATCCTGAGCCTCCCTACCAGCTTTGTGAGGGCTATCTCTTTTTGGGGAATCGCCTGTGTATTCCCCGCACATCGCTTCGAGATCATCTGTTGCTCGAGCTGCACGTGGGTGGCGTCGCCGGCCACCATGGCCGAGACAAAACTCTTGACATGGCAGAGGAGCGCTTTTTCTGGCCCTCCCTTCGCCACTGTGGCACTTGCCAACTTGCCAATCCACGTCCCCCGAACACTGGTCACTATACTCTGTTACCTATCGCTGATGGTCCTTGGTGCCACCTCAGCATGGATTTCGTCCTAGAACTGCCCCGCACTGCGTCCCGCTTCGACTCCGTCTACGTGGTTGTAGATCATTTTTCGAAGATGGCACATTTCATGCCCTGTTCACGCACCGCGGATGCGACCCATATCGCCCACCTTTTCTTTCGGGAGATTGTCCGTCTCCATGGCCTTCCCCACACCATCGTGTCCAATCGTGACACGCGCTTCGTGAGCCACTTCTGGCGCTCACTCTGGGCCCTCTTGGGCACCACCCTGAAATTTTCCACTGCTTACCACCCCCAAACTGATGGACAAACTGAGGTGGTTAATCGTAGTTTGGGTAACTTGCTCCGGTGCCTTATCGGTGATCACCCAAGGTCTTGGGATTCCATTCTCCCCATGGCGGAATTCGCGTACAATAGTGTTGCTAATAGGTCTACGGGTCTTAGTCCCTTCCAGATTGTTACGGGCCGTCAACCCCGCAAACCCATTGACCTGCATGACCTACCCATGGAGTCCCATCTGTCTGAACATGCATATTCCTTTGCCCAGCATATAGCTAGTTTTCATGACGAAGTTTGGCATCATATCTTTTTGGGCAACACTCATAATGCGATGAAGGCCAATGAGCACCGTAGGCCACATCATTTTTCTATCGGTGAGTTGGTGAGGGTGCGCATCCACCCCGAGAGAATTTCACACAAGGCTCATTTTAAGCTCCGGCCACGTTACATGGGGCCATATGCGGTGGCGCGGCGAATCGGCTCCAATGCCTATGTACTGGACCTACCTGAGGACATGAGCATCCACCCCGTCTTCAACGTGGCGGATCTACTTCCTTTCTATGGTCCATTAGAGGAGCCATCGGACCCCGACGAGACTCTACCCCCCTAGTTCTTCGGAGGAGAACTCCTCAGAGTGCGCAATGGAAGATGATGCAGGAGCATACAGCATGAAAGAAGGGGAAAATCTGGCCCCGACGGTGCCCTAAAAATTTTCCACAGAAAGTTCCTCGGGATACCCAGCGACGAAAGCCATGCCCCGTGAGTCCTGTGGACAACTACCTGATTCGGGGGCGGCTTCACATGCACAAGTCCGATTCTCCACAGAAAGTTCCTCGGGCTACCCCACGACGAAGATCACACCCCGTGAGTCCTGCGGACAACTACCGGGTGCACAAGTCCAATTTGCCACAAAAAGTTCCTCAGGGTACCCAGCGATGAAAACCTCACGCCATGGGTCCTGCAAACAGCTCCCCGGAGAAATCTTGTAATCAGAGGCAGAGCCACATGCACAAGTCGGAACCCCCACAGAATGTTCCTCGGGTCACCTAGCGACGAAAGTCACACCCCGTGACTTCTGCAGACAACTACCCGAAGCCGTATAACTGCCCCGACGACCCCATTTCGACGTATACAACCCACTCTACCATGTTGCTCCACCTCATGAAGACCCAAAGGAGCCCAACAAGGTGGTTATTCGGCGATCTCAATGCCCATCTCACCCACCAGACTGCTTCGTGGGTGTTATCAACCCTCCCTCCATCCACACCGAAGTGACCGGGCCCAAGGACACTACAAGCCAACCCCCGATGAGCCCAAGTCCAGATGGACCTCACAACCACATCAGCAACACGGCCCAAGAGAAGGCTGTGACGATTGTTAGCAGCTCAATACTTCAAAATTCTGCTGCTTTGTCGCAATTTGCTCCGAGCGCATCTGATGGCCTAACCGCCTCCGTACGAAGACCAAAAGACCATGTGACCAGCTTTAAAAATATTAGGTAGAAGTTTGTTTCTCTTTCATCTTGTAGCTGCAGCTTGACTACTTTATGGGCTGCAAGAGTAGGTAGTTGTTAAAGTAGCTTGTCTTTTCCTGCTTTGTCTTGTTCCCTCCCCTCTTGTTCTATAAAAGAGGAGGCTGGGGTGTTGTGTTCCTTAGTTCTCTTGGTGGTAGAGTACTCCTGGTGAGCCGAGAGCCTCCAGCGCTTGTAGAAGTCGAAGTCGGCGCTTCGCCTTCAAAGTTTGTAAGAGTCGTGGTCAGTGCCTCGACTCCGAAGTGTTTCCTTCCTGGTTTTCGAAGCAGTAAAGTAAATCCCACCGCCTCCGGTGGGTCAGGTCCGCCTGTCTTTTCATTTCATCGTGTTCATTTCCGTTACAATTTTTGATCTCCCACGGGTATCCATTCGTCGAAGACGTTGACGTTCCGCTGTTCTTTGGTTTGTTTCAGGCGCATAGCGTGTGAGCTATGTGCTGCGAATCCGCTAGTTTCCCCATTGTGACGTGCTGAGCTTAAAATCTGCTGCGTGAGAGTGCTAAATTGCTACGAGGTTAGTGTGTTACAATCTGTAGTTGTGTGCCATTGAGTTCTTTCGCATTCGTGTTGCCCCGATCGAACTCAACGCTAATTTCATCGTGTTTTCTGCTGCATTTTTGAAGCAATTTTCACTTCTGTCGTCTAAATACCCTCTCCCGTTTTCGCGTGCATTGTGTAAATCCTTAGAGTACGGCTTTAAGGACCATCCCTCGTACAGTAGTTACATCACTATGAGGGGTGGAGTATATGGAGGCTATCAGAGGGAGCAGCAGTATGATCCGATGGAAGCAGCTATAGAGGACACCGAGGAGATCCGATCAGATGATGATGAGTAGAGTTTTGTGAGTATCTTTTTCCCTTACTTCTTTGCATTCATTTTTCTTTATCTTATTGATGTTTCTTATTTTATAGGGAAGGATGATTCTTCCAAACTCATTGTGTCCGTCATTGCTACCTTGCTCTGCTTTATTTGACTTTAAGATCATTCGATATGGGTGTATGATATTGTGATGTTGATTTAACTATTCGATGCGGTTGTACCATATTTTGATATTGATGATTATTTCGATTGGGTTGTATGATGATACTTTTGATGTTTTGAGCACCCTGTGGAGGTGCATGCTTGATGACATGATAACATTGTGATACTTTTATGATTGATGAGTATATACTATTTTTGTTGATGTGTTGATTTGTGGCATAGTCTATCTTTGAAGATATTATTGTTGATAGTATGATTCCATTGATGATGAATGAATTCATGCCTGTGATAGGGACTAGATCTATCATGTCGGATTTATTTCTCTAATATATCTACTTTTGAAATTTTTCATTAATTGATGAATGAGATTTTAAGTGGATATATTATTTGAAGAATTTGATTTAAAAGTGAAACTACTTGTTAAATAAAATTAGCATATGAGTGTAATTTTTGAATTGATGTCAATTGATTAATCTAGTTGATGTTTAGTTTATTTTACTATTTGTTGGGAAGAAAGAATCCAAGATCCAAAAAGGGTGAGAGACTCCCCTACTTGGCATTGTGAAAAATTAACAGTGGTACTGAAGATATGGGTTTAAGTCTGTAAACAAAAAAATAAAGAGAGAGAAAAAGAAAATGACTCCCCTACTTGGCACTGTGTAAAATTGACAGTGGTACCGAAAACAAAGGTTGAAGTCCAAATAAAAAGTGTGTATCTATGTAGGTACATACCATCAAAAATACAATAAAAGAAAATTTAGAAAAGAAAGATTTTGAGTAAAAAAAGATTTTGGATATCATATTCCTGTAAACAAAGGTATGATATATTTAAACTGAAAATTGAGTGAATTCATGAGACTGAGATTCTACATTTAATACAAGTTGTAAAGTTTTATTTGATTAAGTTACGAATCTTGAGGATTGAATTCAAAAGAATGATATATCTATTTAAAATTTTACGAAACAATTAGTGAAATTTTTCATTGATGATTGTATTTTAGAAATTTATTCCTCATGAGAAAATCTTTTCCTTTGATCAAATTTTTATTTTTGCTTGAGGACAAGCAAAGTTTGAGCCTTATGTATTTGATGACCAAAATTTAAGGTAAATTTTGTGTCATATTCATATTACTTTGCTTATTTTTATGCCCTTTTTATCAAATACTACAGAATTTACACTCTTTTTGGTTGTTGATGATTTTCAGGTAAAAAGGCACGATTTTCAGCCGTTTTCAAGCAATTCCAGATGCATGAATGAATTCCCACCATCAAGAGAAGATTACATGTCAAATTTCATGAAGATTGGAGCTTCAAACCAAATTATGGCACTACCGTAATCAAAATTACAGTACCGTGGTTTCACTGCACCTACAGAACAAACCACAGTACTGCCGTAATTTCCGAGTGCTACCGTATTTGGGGATAATTTTGAACAGAAAGTTTCGCAAGAATTACGGCACCACCGTAACCAATTTTACGGGCCGTAATTGCAGTCCGAAAATCTATAGAAGAAAATACGGCACTACCATAATGAATTTCACGTACCGTAATATCAACGATTTCTGTACCGAGAGATTTTGAAGATATTACGGCACTATCGTAATGATTGTTATGGCCGTAATTCTATTCCTAGCATGCAATTATTCCAGACTGTTTGAAGCCCGATTTTTGCACGATCGATTACGGACGATCCAGGCCATAAATTGAAGATCCGTAAGAAGCAAAATAAGAGTTTAGACGGAGGAGAAGAAACGGAGCCAAAAAGCCCTAATTTTCGTCCACTTTCCAGAGAGAAATCGAGTTTTCCACCGCTGCCTTAGGTTTAGCCGCTGGGAAGCGCACAACGCATCTCCAGCCGTGAAATTTGAAGGGAAGCTACGCATAGAGGAGGAGAAAATACCCCAAAAGTTTCAGAGCGAAAGGAGATCGATTGGAAGAGAAATCAACCAAAAGCTTGTCGCCGACACTGTTCATGCTAGAAATTACGATTACAGCCGTGCTGTAAAGTTATTTTCCCTTTTCTCCTCGATTTTTAATCCTCTGATACTATGGATTATTGTAATCTTTCTGCCATGCTAGCTTAAACTCCTTTTGGGACATGGGGGAGTAATTCCCTTTGATTTCTTAATGACTAGATGAATTTTTCATTATTTCGTCAAGTATAATTTTAGTAGGATAATTCTGCTTCTGTGATAATTGCTCTTTAATTCTCCATAGATTCATATTATCAAGCATGTTTTAGAGTTTTCGCAATAAGGACCGTAAGGTGATTTGCTTGACAACTTGGAATGCTAAAATTGAATGTTAGGAACTCACCATAAGAAATTAGGTTTGTTCTTATTTCTCTATTTTAGAAGTATAATGCCATGATTGATAATCTGATCTAGGATTGAGTTAATAAAACAAACATGACGAGATTGCAAGAAATTGAATATTAGATTGTTGGAGAACCTTAAGCAGGACCTGTGTTGAGATTCGGATGCACGAAATTGATCATTGAGTTTCCACTTGAGATTATTAACTTAGAATTCGGATGCATGAAAGTGATCCTTGAGTTCTTCATTGATGATTCACTTTTATTTAACAATCAAATAGATTCTGCACGAAAGTGAGGATTGGTTCTTGTAAATTGTCTACGCGAAAGCGAGATGATTTCCTTATTAAGTGAATTATATCTTTATCATAATGAAATTAGACTGTCGAACATCTTTTCATATCTAGTCATGGAATTAAAGTGAATGAAACCCGAGTCCCAGATTCTCTCTCTGATATTTTCGTGTAGCCTTCGATAGTTTACTTGTATATTTTCGGTTGCCTACCTAGTAAGAAATTAATTATTCAGTACTTGGCAAATGAGGTCTCTATGGTTCGATATCTTTTTATTACTTCGAGTATCCATGCACTTGTGGACACAACAGCGAGAGCAAACGCGTTCGAGAGCAAAAACCCCAAAATACGGCCTAAAAAACCCTAAAAACGGCATAGAAATTGAGTGGGTCGAATAGAATTACGACCGTAATATTTCTTACGGTAGTGCCGTAATGTGCTCAATTCGAAAAACATGGGCCGTAATAACTATACGGCAGTGCCGTAAACTTCTGAAAACTCTCGGGTCAAAAATCGATTGGAATTATGGTACCGTAACTGAGGTTACGGTACTACCGTAAAAACCTCAAAACTCTCAGGTTGAAAATCAGCCGTAATTACGGTACATAAAACCGGTTACGGTAGTACCGTAAAAATGAGCAGAGATTTTTTTTTTATGAAATAAAGACAAAATTACAGCAGGTGGAAAAAGTTACGGTACTACCGTAATACAAACCAAATCACGGCAACTCTCGGGTCAAAAATTACTCAAAAATACGGCCCGTGAAAATGATTACGGTAGTGCCATAATAGAAGTAAAATTCTCGAGAAAAGTTTCAAGCACAATTACGACACGTAAAGAGACTCACGGTACCGCCGTAAAAACCACAAAACCTTCTGGTAAAAAACGGACCGAAATTACGGCCTGTAATTTTCATTACGGCATTATCGTATTTTGGGCAAACTTCATTTTTCACTGCAAAAAGAGAAGAAAAATTAGTTCTAAAAATAAACTAAAATAAAAGAAACTAAGCTAAGTAAGAGTGCTTGGGTTGCCTCTCAAGAAGTGCTAATTTAAAGGTCATTAACTTGACCGTTTTGCACTCAGATTTGATCGTGGTTCCTTGAGTCGCCATTCAGATTTCTCTTTGTTTTGTTCACCACTTCTGAATACATAAGGCTTATTCAAGAAACAGTATCCAAGTTTACCCATGAACTCTTTTCCTTTCTTAAGCAGTTTTTATCTTTCTCTTCTTTACTGTCTCTTCTTTCTTTTCTTTTCAGCTTTTAAATTAGCTTTCTCCTAAAAGTCTTCATTCACACACTCAAGAGGGATGTTTCTTTCAAAATTAGAAGGTTCATCAAATAAATTGTGCACATCACTAACAACATTATCTATTACATAAATACTACAACATGATCCTAAATATGATGCTTTTTTCAATGAATCTATTAAATCAAACTCAATTATATTTTTACAAATATTAAACGTGAGTTTTCCTTTCCTAACATCAATGACTGCTTCTGCTGTGGCTAAAAATGGTCTACAAGGATAATTGGGTTTTTAGAACTTTCCTCCATTTCTAACACTACAAAATCTGTAGGAATGAAATACTTACCTATTTGAACTGGAACATTTTCTAAAATACCAACTGGATACTTTACCGATGAATCAGTGAGCTGCAAAGATATTGAAGTTGGTTTAAGCTCTCCCATGTACAATTTCCTGCAAATAGATAAAAGCATTTGGCTTACACTAGCACCAAGATCACATAAGGCTCGGTCAAAAGCCATACTCCCAATTGAACAAGGAATAGAGAAACTACCTGGATCTTTTAATTTTGGTGGCAACTTGTTTTGGATGATAGCACTACACTCCTCAGTTAATGCCACAGTATCGTTGTCCTCTATTTTTCTTTTATTGGATAAAATTTCTTTTAAAAACTTAGCATATGTGGGCATTTGAGATAAAGCTTCAGTAAATAGAATGTCAATATAAATCTTCTTTAAAACATCAAGAAATTTCCCAAACTGCTTATCTAATTTGGCTTACACTAGTCTCTGGGGAAAGGGTATAGGTGGCCTATATAGTGCTGGTGAACTAGGTCTAGAAGCATCAATCTGACATGGCTCTTTACCTTTAGGTTCATCATCCTTATGAGGTGGCGAACTAGCATGGGACTACACATGAGCAGGTTGTGTTTCCAAGCCTGGTTCATTGCTATTTTCTATGTTGGGCTCTTCCTCCTTATCATCTAATCTACCCCTTGGTTCATCTAATTGCTTCCCACTACTGGTAATGATAGCATTACAATGTTCCCAAGGCTTTGGTTTAGGTTTAGCAGGCAATTTCCCTAGGGGTCTATAGGATGTGCTAGTTTGTTGTGCTATCTAGTTCTCTAGAATTTTATTATGTACAGTCAATGATCCTACTTGAGAAGTAAGCCGATTAACTATTCCCTTAAGATCCTCAATTTCCTTACTCTGATTTGTCATGAGCTGATTTTGATTGGCCAAAAATTTTTCAAGCATGGACTCTACACTAGAGTTCTGGGGCTAATTTTGATTTTGATTTCTCTGTTGGTATCCTCTTTCCTCATTCTGTCCCCTTACATTATTACTATCTTTCCAAGATAGATTTGGATGATTCCTCCATCCAGGGTTATAAGTATTATAATAGGGATCATTATTTTGTCTACCTTGATTATATCCCCCTATAGCATTCACATGTTCTATACCCTGATCAGCAGTAACTTTACACTCCTCAGAATAATGCCCATGATTACCACAAATTTCACAGATAACAGAAGATGAAACTATAGCAATTTGCATTTGAAAAGAATCAAACCTATTGCACAAAGAATCTACCTTTTCAGCCAAAGTGCGCTAGTTATCATTTTCATTCTTACCATGAGGAGGCCAATATATCACTCCTCTCTCTGTAGTCCACTGGTTGTGGTTCATCGCCATCTCCTCAAGCAAGGTGAAAGCATCATCAATGGTCTTGTTCATGAGGGCTCCTCCTGCAGCAACATCAACAGTCAGGCGGGTATTGTAAAGTAAACCATTATAAAATATATGAATTAAAACCCATTTTTCAAAGCCGTGGTGAGGACACTTCTGCTGCAACTTGTTGAAACGCTCCCATGCCTCGCTAAAAGACTTGTCATCCCATTGTTCAAAGCTTGTAATCTAGTTCCTTAACTGGATTGTCTTGCTGGGTGGAAAGTACTTCATCAAGAAAGCATTAGACAATTGACCCCATGTGGTGAAGGTAGTGGTAGGTTGAGATTGTAGCCAAGAGTGTGCTCGGTCCCTGAGAGAAAAAGGAAACAATCTAATCTTTAATGCATCACTGGAAACTCCATTAATTGTAATAGTATCACATAATTCAAGAAATAAAGCAAAATGTTGATTAGGATCTTCAAGTGGAGTTCCTCCAAACTGATTTTGCTAGATCATAGATAGGAAAGCAGGCTTTATTTCAAAGTTATTAGCCTCTATCGCTGGTCTAGCAATGCTAGAACGTATCTCTTGTGAATTAGGGGCTGCGTAGTCCCTAAGTGATGTTCTGTCTGCCATGACTACTTCTTCTTCCTACCTTTCTTCAAATCTGAGTTTCCTACGCAGTCTAAGAGTTTTGTTAATCTCAAGATCTAGGGAAACTAGAGGTCTTGATCTAAGATTCCTGCGCATGCACAAGTAGATAGATCAAATAACTCAAAATATGCAGAAAAGTATAGAAAGAAGAATTAATATCAACTTCAGAAAATTCCTAAAGAAAAATAACAAAAACAAAAAATAAAACAAAGCCTAGTCTAGCAATACTATCAATATCTTTGATATTAACAAAAACCAAGGTTCCCGGTAACGGCGCCAAAAACTTGTTGTGTCCACAAGTGCACGGATACTCGAAGTAATAATTAAGATATCGAACCATAGAGACCTCGTTTGCTAAGTACCAAAGAATTGATTTCTTATTAGCTAGGCAATCGAATGTGATGTAAGTAAAATTCAGAAAGAACACGAAATCAGAGAGAGAAAAGCTAGGACTAGGGTTTCATCCACCTTAATTTCTATGACTAGAAAGAAATAAGCGTATCGTCAGTTCACTCTTGTTATGATAAAGATATAATTTACTTTATAAAGAAATCATCTCGCTTTCGCGCAGACAATTTACAAAGAATCAATCCTCACTTTCACACAAGATTAATTCAATGCTAAAGATAAGTAAATCATTGACAAAGAAATCAAAGATCACTTTCATGCATCCAATCTCTATGTTAATCATCTCAAGTGAAAACTAAATGCTTTCATACTTTAGTTTCACAGGTTCTACTTAAGGTTCTCCAACAATTCGATACTTAATTTCTTACAATATCTTCATGTTTATTTCAATAATTATTTCCTAGATTAGATTATCAACAAGGCAATAAACTTTTAAAATCTAGAAAGAAGAACAAACCTAATTTCTTACGATGAATTCCTAAATCTCAATTTTAGGGTTCTAATTTTTTGCAAATCACTTTTCATTCCATATCGCAAAAACTCTAATATGTGCTGATAATATGAAACTAGAAAGAATTAAAGGCAATCATCACTTAAGCAGAATTATCACAACAAAAGTTCCCTGACGAAGTAAAGTTTATCTAGTCATTATGAAATTAAGGGGATTACACCCCCATGTCCCAAAAAGTGTTTAAGCTAGCATGGTCGAAGAATTAAAATAAGCCATAATTTTGAAGGATCAAAAATCGAAGAGAAAGAGGAAGTTATACTAACAACATGACTCTAATGAAAATTACAACCGTAATTTTGCTCCAGAACACGCGATGAACAGTAGCGGCAATGCTTCTTTCGTTGATTTATTCTCCAACCGATCTCCTTTCGCTCTGAAACTTTTGGAGTATATTCTCCTATCCCAAGTGTAACTTCCCTTCAAATTTCACAGCTTGAGATGCTCTGTATGCTTCCCGGTGGCGAAACCTAGGGTGGCGGTCAAGATTGTGATTTCTCTCTCCGTGATGGATCAAAATTAGGACTTCTGGTGTGATGATGTTTGCCATCTTCTCTGGCATTGCCCCTTTCACGGATCCCAATTTGGTGGTCTAAATCATCCGCAATCATCCGCGCAAAAATCGGGCTTCAATTTGACCGGGAAAATCAGCCGCCTGGGATGTAATTACGGCCGTGATTTTGATTATGGCAGTGCCGTATTTCACTCTGTGAAGAATCTGGAAAGAAGCACATACCGTGAAAACAACCACGGCAGTGCCGTGATTGCGTAAAATATTTTATAAGAAAATCACTCGACATTACAGCCCGTAATATATATTACAGTAGTGCCGTAAAAACTGCAAGACTCTCTAGTTGAAAATCAACTGAAATTATGGCCCGTAATATGGTTTACGGCAGTGCCGTAAAATCCGCAAAACTTCCTGTACATAAATTGACCGAAGTTATGGCCCGTAATATATATTACGGTAGTGCCATGGTTTATTCTGTAGGTTTAGTAAAACCACGGTACCGTAATATTGATTACGGCCCTGCCGTATTTTCGGTATGAAGCTTTGATTGGCATAAAATTTGACAGGTAATCTTCTCTTGATGATGAGAATTTGTCTATGCATTTGGATTGCTTGAAAACACCTTAAAATAATGTCTTTTTACCTGAAAATGATCAAAAACACAAAAAGGTGTAGATTCCGCAATATTTCATAAATAAATCATAAAAATAAGCAAAAGAGTATGAATATTATACAAAAAGACCTATAAAATGACACAAAATATACTATGAATTTTTGTGTCATCAACGAGAGTGCTTGGTTTTCGCTCGAGAGTAATATAATTTTTCATAGAACTCATTGGGTTTATCTGGAACGATCCACCGCGAGAGTAGGAGAGCATTTCAGAGAAGCACCAGGGTGTACCACCGAGAGGGGGCATCATGTAACTTAGGGAAAATTCCTTATGCAAAATTATGAACCCTTGTAATATATCATTTTCATCGCATGTTAGATACGTCAGTGTGGTGGATACTGAAGTCTCAATCTTTCCCATATAGATACTTCCGTTGTCGTTGCATTTGATTTCTTATTTTCGATTGAAGATTGCAAAAACCCCATTTTGGTTCGCTTAGATATTGAAACTTAGACTTTCTGGTACTTAACCTTGTTCTCTGTGGTTTTGACAACCTTTTATATTACTTCGACATAACTGTGCACTTGCGGGACGTGTCAAACCTATCTATCCAAAATTTTAGAAATTACAATCATCTCCATTACAGCGTGAATTGGGTCACGGCTTGGCCGTAATGGTCCTTGAAGCTCTGAAACTTCTTTTTTGTTCTAACTTCTTCTTAGGTACTCTTACGATGAAAATAAAGCGAAATTAGCAAAAAAAATTAATACAAACAAATAACATTATTTCATAATTTGTAGATAGCTAAATGAATAGAAGGCTCTATATAAAAGAAAGATAGAAAATACTTGGGTTGCCTCCCAAGAAACATTTGTTTATGGTCATTAGCACAACTGCTTTATTTAATCAAAGTGTAGTATGTGGGTTAGAGAGGGCTTGAGTGACTCCTCTCTCTATCATGTCATTTTAGTGGTATTATTTCAATCTTTGGCTATTAGCTTTGAAACTGCCTATATTTTCACTCCAAATAATAATTACTATAAAAGGGTAAACTTTTTGAACTAGGAAAGGGCCAGACCATCTTATTCTAAGCTTACTTTAGAAAATCTTTAACTTTGAGTTAAATAATAGTACTTGGTCTCTCTCTCAAAATTCTCTTTTTAAAATGTGTTGATTGTGTCATCTCTTCGTGTGTTCCTCTAGATCCTAGCATTTACATAAGCAAAATTTCATATCTTATCTAATTCGTTTAGTTGAAACTTTCTCTTCCTTACAATGCTCTTCAAGTCATAATTAAACATCTTAACCGCCTAATATGCCCTATGCTCAAATTCCAATAATAAGTGGCAAGACTGACCATAGATCAATTGGAATGGAGACATTCCTAGGGGGTTTTAAATGCTATCATATAGGCCCAGAGAGCATCATGGAGTTTGAGTGCTTAATCCTTCCTTAAGTTTGACAGGGTGATTTCTAGAATTCTTTTGATCTCTCAGTTAGAAATTTTAACCTGATTGCTATTTTGTGGATAATAGGTGTTGTATCCCGAGTTGTTTGGCGTGTACCTTGGACTAGTCCCCGGCAACGGTGCCAAAAATTTATTGTACTACGCAAGTGCACGGATACTCGAAGTAATAAAGAAAGATATCGAACCACAGAGACCTTATTGTTAAGTACCAAATAGTTATATTCTTACTAGCTAAGCAATCGATTATAGTGGAAGTAAATGATAGAAAGAACACGAAATCAGAGAGAAACTAGGACTAGGGTTTCATCTACCTTAATTCTAATAACTAGATATGAATAAAAGGTCGTCAGTCTAATTCTATTATGTTAAAGATGTAATTTACTTGATAAAGGTATTGTCTCATTTTCGTGCAGACAATCATGCAGGGACCAATCCTCACTTTCACGCAAGATCTATCCCAATGCTGAAAATAAGTAAACCATCAACAAAGAACTCAAGGATCACTTTCATGCATCCGAATTCTAAGTTGATTATCTCAAGTGAAATCTCGAGGATCACTTTCGTGCATCCGAGTCTCAACACAGGTTCTACTTAAGGGTTTCCAACGTTTCGATCCTCACTTTCATGCAAGATCAAATCAAGTCTAACACAATAACTCATCCTAGATTCAGATTATCAACATGGCAATAAAATCACTAAAAAATAGAATTAAAAGAACAAACCTAATTTCTTACGATAAGTTCCAAACTCAATGGTTTTTAGGGTTCCAAATTTCAGAATCAACCTTTCAGTCTATTTTGAAAAATTCTAAAACATGCATGAAAATATAAACCTATGGAGAGTTATAGACAATCATCACATAAGTAGAATCATCATAACAAAATTATACTGACGGAATAAAAGTCATCTAGTTATTAAAAATTAAGGAAAATTATTCCCCATGTCCCAAAATATGTCTAAGCTAGCATGTGGGAAGAAATACAATAAACCATAGTTTCAAAGTGTCAAAAATCAAAGAAGAAAGAGAAATAACGTTACAACACGACTGTAATGGAAATTACAGCCGTAATTTTGGTTGAAAACTCATTGTGAACAGTGCCCGCGACCTTTCTTTCGTTGATTTCTCCTCCGATCGATCTCCTTTTGCTTTGAAACTTCTGGGGTATGCTCTCCTACTCCATGCGAAGCTTCCTTGTGAATTTCGTGGCCGGAGATGCACTATACGCTTCCTAGTGGCGAACCCTAAGGCAACGGTAAGAATGTGATTTCTCTCTGTGTAGTGGATGAAAATTAGGGCTTTCGCCCTCGGCATGCTCTCCTCGTCTAAGGCTCTCTTTCTTCTTCTCACGGCTTCAAATTTAAAGGCCTAGATTATCCGCAATCATTTTTGCAAAAATCGGGCTTCAAATTTGACCGTGGAAGTCGTGTTCAAGAATAGAATTACGGCTGTGTTTTATGTTAAGGCACTGTCGTAATTTCAATCACGTTCTCTGATCCAAAATCTCTTGCAATTACGGCACCATAATCTAAGTTACGGCAGTGCCGTAAAATCGTCTGAATTCTCTAGTCGGAATTGTTTGGAAATTATGGCCCGTGTAAATTCTTACGACAGTGCCTAAAATCAGCAAATATTTCTAGTCTGAAGGCGCTCCAAATTACGGTACCGTGTAAATTCTTACGGTAGTGCCGTAATTTGCATAAAACTTTCTGGTCAGAAATTTTCCAAATTACGGCAATGCTCTGATATTACGATAGCGTGTGAAATTACGGTACCGTAATATAGAATACGGCCCTGCCGTAATTTAGTTTGTTTCTCTGATTTGCATGAAATTTATCATGTAATCTCCTCTTGATGATGGTAACTCTTCTATGTATTTGATTTTGCTCGAAAACGCCTAAAAATAGTGCCTTTTTACTTGAAAAAACCAAAAAGAGTATAGATTCCACAGTAATTAATAAAAAAGACATAAAAATAAGCAAAGGTTCATGAATTTGACACAAAAAAGATATATGAAATGGCATAAAATTTACTATAAATTTTAGTGTCATCTAACACATAAGGCTCAAACTTTGCTTGTCCTTAAGCAAATACATAGAATAAAGAACATTGCTATGGAAAATATGCCTTTTTATGAAAAGTAAATTTCTAAAATATAATCACTCATGAAATATTCCATCAACTTTTTGCACAAAATTTCAGATAAATACATCATCCTCTGAATTTAATCTTTAAGATTCACAGCTTTGATCATAATAAAAAGAATTTCAGTCTCATGAATTCACCCAAGTTTCAGTTTAAATCTATCATACCTTTGTTTACAGGAATAGGATATCCAAAATCTTTTTCCACACAAAATTTTTCTTTTCTATTTCCTTTTTTTATTATTATTATTTTTTTGGATGGCATGTACCCACATAGATACATACTTTTTATTTGGACTTCAACTCTTATCTTCGGTACCACTGTGAATTTTACACAGTGCCAAGTAGAAGAGTCTTTTTCTTTTTCTCTTTTTTTTTATAAACTTCAACCCATGTTTTAGTACCACTGTCAATTTTACACAGTGCCAAGTAGAGGAGTCTGTCACTCTTTTGGATCCTGGATTCTTTCTTCCCAACCAATAGTAAGATAAACTAAACATCAACTAGGTTAATCAATTGACATCCATTCAAAAATTACACTCATATGTTCATTTTATTCAAGAAAGATTCTTCACTCTTAGATTGCATTCATCAAACAACATCCCTACCCAAAATCCTTATGCATCAATCAATGAAGAATTTCAAAAAGTAGATATATATTGAAGAAATAAATTTAACATAATAAGTATATCTCCATTCATAGGCATGCATGCATGAACATTCATCATCATAGAAAAATCTACCCATCTTTCATCACATGGATTCAAGCCATCAAAAAATTTTAAGCATAAATAATATTAAAATCAATGCAAAAGGTGTGAAGCATCAAACTCAAACAATCATGGTCAGAAGTGTAACATGATAGAATAAAGCAAACACATCGAATAGAAATCTTAGTGAGCAAATCAAGGATGCAACCATATAAAATAATCATGAATACAAGAGAGTGCAAACAATACTCACAAGCCTATATAGCAAGCTCTGACCAAAAATACATAAGGCTCAGACCAAAAATAGTGTTGGGGCAGATGCTGCTAGGTTCAAAGATGTGCCTTTTGAAAATTTTACCTACACAATTTAAGGTACATAAGGCTCAGTTTAAAAATAGTCTCTAAAAATTAATAATGATAAAAAATAATTTTCTCAAAGAAGAATCAGAGATATCATCGGTAGTCCAAGAGAGTGCTGGTGGAAAGAGCTGATGCAGCTGAGAAGCAGAGGGTGAACAGAGGCTAGCTAAAAAGCTGCTAGCAATGATGATGGTGCCGACAGTAGAGTGAGTAATCTCTAGTGGCCTGCTAGAGACTACAGTCCTGGAGGTGAGATCATCGGCTGGTGGGTGTCAGAAATAATGCTGCATAGATAAAAAAATCAGTCACTAATAAAGAGTATGTTGCATAAATAAATAAATAAATCGAAACAGAGGCAGCAGAAGAAGTAAGAGGCTGCTGTGGTGATAATCCAGTGTCGACGGCTGGAAACAGTGATGTCAGAGGCAGATGCAGTGGTGGCTAGAGGTGGAAGACAATTGCTCTTGAGGATTTTTGGATCTGAAGGCAAAAGCAACAACATGAAGAAAGCAAACAGAGCAGCCAGTGAATTTTTTATGAAAAGTAGCTATACCCAAGAATAAGATTTATTGATCCAAAAAGAAAAGAAACAGAACTACGTGATAGAATGAAACTTGTTCTTTCCAGATGTATGAAAATTAAAGGATCAAAATCTGTCAGGAATTTAGGGTATCAACAGAAAGAAGGCTACTTAGATTACAAAATGAAAAACTACATAGAATTTAATCAGAATCAAAAAGTTGCTATGTGTTATAAAATTATCAGAAAATATTTTCATGAAAACAACTAATCCTCAAGATAGAATGAAACATGAACTTCATATTCTATGCGAAAAATCAGTGTTTCAAGTCATTAAAGCATCTTAAAAACATACAACAAAAACGCTAATCAGATTAGTCAAAAGAAAACTGCTGCAAAAATTAATCAGAACCGAAAAGATGCTATGTGTTTTAAGATGATCCATGGATTTTAAAATTCAGCAAAAATATCCAAAAAATAGATAAAGATGAGTAGTTCATGTTTGTGCCAAAGATCAAAAATTTTCACAACCCAATTTCTTAAAATCTCAGCGAGAAAACACCTACTCAGATAAGCAGAATGCAGGTTTAAAATTACGGGCGTGAAATTCCTTATGGCAGTGCCGTAATTTACACAAGACTTTCGGGTTACAAATATGAAGGAAATACGGCACCGTGAAATTTCTTACGGTACTGCCGTAAAGTCAAGAAACATTCTGTCCAAAAACAAACCAAAAATATGGTACCGTGAAAATGATTATGGTACCACCATAAAAGCCAATAAACTTTCGGATAAGAAAACACTCAAAATTACGGCACAAGAAGTCAAAAACGGTCAGAAATTACGGTACCGTAAAATTTCTTATGGTAGTGCCGTAAATATCAGTTAACACTCGGGAAAGAAATCAACCCAGATTATGGCACCATGAAAAAGATTACGGTACTGTCGTATTTTGCGCAAAGTTTCATTTTTTCATGTAAAAAGAAAAGAAAAATTAATTCTAAAAATAAACTAAAATAAAAGAAACTAAGCAAAGTAAGAGTGCTTGGGTTGCCTCCCAAGAATCACTAATTTTAGGTCCATAGCTTGACCAAAACTCAAATATCATGGTGACGTAGGTGGATCAGTACCATAGTAAATAGCATGTAATTTTCTGCATTTTCTTTGTCCAAAAAGTTTAGCCACTAATCCAAACAACCAAAATTTCATATAAATCACAATCACCGTGGCTTTCTCAAATATGCAGAAATCAAAATCAAAATTTTCAATTCCACACAAAGGGTATTCAATGATCTTCCTAAATTTATCAGTAAGCAAAATCATAGTCCTTTCTTCAAAATTATATCTTCAATTGCAATAGGACTTTGATCAAAAAATTCAAATATTGGATCATTAAAATAGTCTTTCTGTCTCAAATTAGGTTCTTCAACAAAGCATAATTTTTCAAATAAATTAGTAGACATGGGCAAAGCATCAGAGTGAGATTCATCAATATTCACAATTTTCAAATACTTTTCAAGTTCTTCATGCATTTCATCAATTTCAAAATTACTAACAAGATCAGAGTAAGATTTTTCTAAATCAGTCCCCTCATATCCTTCATTAGAATTAACCACAAATAATATATCATCAAAAGAATCAATTTCAAAATTTTCACTAAAATCAAAAGGAGATTTTTCAGAATCACTGTCATCAAACTTTTCCACAAGTAAATTATCAAAAGAATCAATTTTACAATCATCAAAATCAAAGTGAGATACATTAATGTTCACATAAGGCTCAATCTCAAAACAATCATAATCAGAGGGGGAATTTTCTAAATCAATTTCTTCAGTTTCCAAATCAAACTCAAGTAAACGAGCTTGTGCTCTCTTGGTTTCTAAAATTTTCTTATGAGCTGTTAAAGATTCTACTTGAGAAGCAAGCTGACTAATTGTTCCCTTAAGATCTTCAATTTCTTTACTTCTATTTGTCATGAATTTTTCAAGCATAGAATTAAACCTAGATTTTTTTGTATCCTCAAAGTATGGTTCAGAAACATGATTTAGAAGAATTAAAAATTGGCAATCAGAAGTATAATGATCAAAACATCTACAAATATTACATCTAATAGAAGAAATAGAGTGTAATTTCAATTTATCCGCAAGAGTATACAATGAATCATCTTTATACTTACCTTGTGGCATGTATACTACACCTCTTTCAATTGCCCACGAGTAATGATTAAAAGACATATCTTCAAATCTATCAAGAACAGAAAGATTATCCAACACCAATCAATCAAAAATAATTTGTTTTTGTTTTTTGTTTTTTGTTTTTTATTTTTTGTTTTTTGTTTTTTTTTCAGAATATAAAAAAATATTGTGGGGTCAAAATTGTTACATTAGAAATGTAAAGTGACCATTTTCAAATTCACCTTAAATTAATAAGGCTTTTTGTTAATGGGTTCTAGCTTCCAATAAGCGCAAGCGCTCATTGTTAATTACCCCTAAAATTAGGGAACCTTTGATTAAGAGATCTATAACACGCAACAAAATAAGAAAGACAGAGTCAAATGATATCATTCATGAATTTAATTTGACGTGATACATAAGATGATAAAGAAAAAGAGCTTTCATCAACATGGGCGGTTTGTGTTTGTCGAACTTTGGCCTTGTGATGGCGTATTGGGTGATACCCAGCCTAGGCAGTACAATGTTATATCGAGGAGCTATGCCCCGATGGTAAACATCGACGTACGCACCTCCCAAACGATATTCCATCGTAATGCATTAAGGCATGTTGGATATCGGATTTTGGGAATCTATCCGGCCTTGACGGCGTGTTAGATAGCTCAAATTTGAAGGAAATTACTCAGCCTCACGGCGTGTTGAGTAACTTGGATTTGGTAATTATCCGGCCTTGCGGCGTGCTAGATAGTTTGATTTGGAATTTTTATCCGGCCTTGTAGCGTGGTGGATAATTTGACATGGGAAATTATCCGGCCTTGCAGCGTGTTGGATAATTTGATTTGGAATTTTATCTGGCCTTTGTGGCGTGGTGGATAATTTGACTTGGAATTTATCCGGCCTTGCAGCGTATTGGATAATTTGATTTGGAATTTTATCTGGCCTTGTGGCGTATTAGATAATTTGGCTTGAAAATTTATCCGGCCTTGCAGCGTATTGGATAATTTGATTTGGAATTTTATTTGAGCCTTAGCGAACGCAACGTCACATTGAGGAGTTACGCCCCTGACGATAAACGTCGACGTACGCACCTCCCAAACAATGTTTCGTCGTAACGCGCCAAGACTTCCAATGTTAATCAATTTCTTTTCGGAGTTTGTGTTTTATTATATGCGACTTGGGTTGGGTTTGAGTCATCCGGCTCCATATTAGCGCACAATTATTTCTTTTGAATTCATTTTGACCTCATACTTAGAATGCTGGATTGTTGTCAGATCTCTCATCTGATTCCGGTTCGGATTTACACTTTGAGTTTAAGTACCAAATATCATATTGCATTCATGCCGAACTAGAACAAGTGTGGTTCGTACTTCATGAACATACTAGCTGAGTCAGGGATTGTTAGGTTAAATTGAATGGTGTGATTATACGCAGCCAGTCTTGTTGGATCGATCATAATCACCGGCTGGACTAAGTAGCTGCCCTAGGTAATTTCCATCGCCAACTACCGAACCCTTTTCTTTCCTTTTCCCGATCACGCCAAACATAAGCGGCGTTGAGCGGAACGGCGGGGGGAGTAATAAGACAGAGCCCTGGCAATCTGCGGCGTGCTGTAGACGGATATTCCCATCTTCAGCATTACTGGATCTCCATCGGCGGCCTGGCGTTGATGCTTCCGGATAAGAGGGCATCGATGAGCTCGTTAATGAGGTTGTCGCCCGCGACAGAGGCAGAAGCGACATCGGCTTGTTATTTCCAACGGCGATTACTGGGGAGATGGCGCCGATGATCAAGCGAGGGAAGGGAGGAGGTCGGCGGAGTTTATTGCAGAGATTATGAACCCGCCGCCTGATCAGAGCTCCAGGGGAAGCAGTGGGTGAGGCGTCGCTCATCCGCGGGGAAGAACATGCTGGCCCCGCGGTTGGTTTATGGAGGGGGGTGGCATCGAGGTGTCGCTGAAATTTTGCTTGGAGCAGCGGGAAGGTCGCGGAGGTGATGGTCCTTGAGGGAATGGGGGCATCATCCGTGGAGGAGACGGCGCCGAGAGTCCGGCCTTCCGGCTTGGGTTAGGGTCTAAAACTCGGCGTGTGCAGCCTAGGTTCGTCGGCGTTGACGATTGAACTCTATCATTTGGGGGAGCTTAAAATCCTTTCTTCTTGCTAATAGCCTGGGACAAGGTAATCAGGAGTCTCTCATCATCTCCGATTTTATCATTTTTCTTTCGTTAAAGCCGATTATCCATTGATTGGCGGCGACCCATCGGATGGAGAAGCCGAGGAGCCAGAATTAGCGTTGTCATGGCGAGGAATCATCCTCTCACTTTTCAGAGACAATGGTGGCTTAGACTTATTCCTGGTCCCAACCCAATAGCAAGGTGGATTCGGGTCGGATCCTTTGATATCAAATCGGGTTGGATATACCGGATTTTACTTGAATCTTAGATTGAAGCCCCAGCGTGGTTAGGGCTGGACTTCAAGTTGCTTCGCCGGCTGGGTTGAAGGTTGGCGACTGAGCAAGGGCTGGACTTCAAACCTTTTATTTTCTCTTTTTTTGTTTTACTTGCAGTATCCTTAATGAGGGTTTAATCTGTTCTCTCGCAGTGTTGAGGAAGACCGATTTCTGCCGTCTTTCTTGCCATGGCATGAGAGGACATTGTGGGACTTCTCCACCAGGTAATGGGTCTCGTCATACTTTTTGTCTTTGGTGTTTTGTCTGCTTTTAAAAAAATGAATCTTTTCGATATTCTCTCGATTGATTCTTACGCACGATTTTTGTTCCCAAACATCACGGCTTTCCTCTTCTTTCTTAGTTCCCAGCCATCTCTTGCATCACTTCTTGATATTTTTTTTTATTGCATTCACCTTGGTGCCATAGGCGCTTAGTGCACTCAGGCCTAAAAGGTGTGTTCCTTGTGATGAACTCAAGAAAAACAAAGATCGGAAAAGGGTGCGTGTGTGCCCCATTGTGATGCCAGGATGCTTAGTGCATCCATGAAGCCTAAGAAAACTGTAAAAAGAATCGCGGTAGAGTGCATGTGTGTGTCCATCTTGTTGCCAGGATGCTTAGTGCATCCATGAAGCCTAAGAAAACCGTAAGAAGAAGCTTCCTTTCCTTCACCTTTGTATACCCCTTGCAGTTTCCTGGTATTTTCTTTTCCTCCTTCTTGCGCTTCTGTCTTCTGCCCTCTTCTCACGATCTTTTTTTTTGTCTTTTTGGCTGGCCTTTCTTTATATAAGCCACCCCTAATGGGAACAAACGTTCCCCTTCTATTTCATTCATTTTTTTTTGGTCGATCGTGACAACTCCCTTTTTTTCTTTCTCGTCGCCTGTCCGCTCCCTTATTTGTTGGCAGTCGGTTTTTTTTTTTTCGATTTGTCTTGTCTACAAAACCACTCCCTCACTTGCTAGGCAGACTTTTGTTCCCTGCCATACCTTCTTCTTTGATTTTTTTCGTTTCTTGATCTATCTTGTCTACGCTCTTTTGATAAGATTTGGGTGATTCTTCTTCCGTTTGCTTATTTCGAAGTCTAATTGGAATTCTTTCTTTCTTGCCTGTTATTGATGCGCCACCACATTTCATCAATAGTCAAAATTAATTTTGACCAATCTTCATTTATGCATGCACAGTTTTGAATACACTGTCACAAGCCTGAATACACCATTTTAATTGACTTCTGAATTGCATAGCTCTAACAAATCTGCATAGTTTTTTTTTTAGCAATCTTCTTCATACACCTTAAAGCTTTGCTGTCCAGGGAATTGACATTTGAGGATTGTCGAAAGATGTTGTATGAGCATGTTGCACATAGGACTGAAAATTAAAGGTTCAACAAATTGCCCCCCAATGGATTTTGTATAAGCGATGAGCGCATACAAATCCATTGGAAAATATATTTCTAGGCCGCCCTCTTGCTTTTGTCATCACCTTAGGTATATAAGATGGTTGGATCAAAAACTCTAAGATCGGTAGTAATTTCGACGTACTTCTTTTAACACATTTTTGTTTACTCCTTTCTGTTTCTCATTGTCCCTTACCTCTTGACAAATGTTTCATTCTTGCTCTTTATTTCCCCAGAGTATGGCCTTCTTGTGGTCTCGTTACGCTTCTATGCCATTGGATGAACCTAACGATGAGGCCATCCTGGAGTATATTAAGAAGTTCGATCCTCCAAGCCATTTTCGGGGGAAGTGGCATGAGTGGCGCGATGTGATGTTGGAGGGTAGGGACGTATTCCATAACAAGATATCCCGTCATTTGTCCATGCCTCTATTGCCAACGGAATATAAGCCTCACCCCCCTTTCAAGAATGGAAATTGGACGCCTCTCGAACGTGGTGTCGTCGGAATGATGAATAGATCCCGTATCTTTGATCAAGGCCCCGACCTATGCTTGTGCCTTGAGCCCAACACCAGAACATCTAATCAAGAATCAAATTTCTTTTTAGGCTTGGAGATGGCTTCTAAACGCGTACCGAGATGGGCTTCGCGGTTTAACATTTGTGGTAGTGTCACGCACCATCCTGGCTACACGGAGTGGGCACGATATATCCTGCGTAGTGAGAGGAAGATTCTTAAGAAAGCCGGGATCCATGAGGCCATCATATTGTCACTATTTAATTACGAGTATGATGTTACTTTACTAAAGGGCATCTTAGAACACTGGAGCCCTGCCACAAATACGTGTTATCTTTCTGAAGAGGAGATTGTCCCGAGTCTCTGGGACATGCGATACGTCTGCGGGCTTCCTATACTAGGGGCTTGATATGATGAGCATGTGCCGGATGAAAAAACACTCTTTGGTGAGACTGCACACGGCGAGTTTCGATGTTCTCCCTCTCTCAAGGCCGTGTTCTACCACTTCTATGAGCTACTTCATCGGTATTCCGGGGCTGTCTCTATTACTCAGTGGATCTTACACTTCGTTGACTTAGGTACCTCGTACGAGACCGGTTTCCCTTCGCCGCGTGATCCTTTTGGTGTCGGCTCCGAAAACACTCTAGTGCAGGACTATGATACGCCCCCTCGGCCTCCCATCGCGGCAAAGGAAATGGATCGAATTACGTTTCTCACAGCATTTTTAGCCTGTTGGCTATGTTATTTTGCTATCCCTTACAAGTATCCAAATCGCATTAGACCGGAGGTTTTCATTATGGCCGATAGACTGGCGCGGGGAGTTCGTCTCTCCTTAGCCCCGGCAGCGTTGTCGAATTTATTTCAGTCTTTAAGAGAGGCATGTACCGCTGATTTTCCGGGTTCAAAGGACACGCTGATTCCACTCCACTACTTGTTTGGATGGTTCAATTTGCAGTTTCAAGGGCTATATAACACCGTCGCTTCTGAGGCTATGAAGCGCAAATTAACCTTCATGGTGTGCATTGCTGGGGCCCATCCAGTTTACTTCAAGGATCTTGAGGCGCGTTTACTTTTTCGTAAGGATAAGGTCTTTGGGCATCGTCGGATCATATTCCCCAACAAAGCAGGATGCTTAGACGAGCAGGTTGACATTCAAGATAACCCTGCTGACGTATTGGCAGAGGATGGATGGCTTGCCACCGAGTTCCTTGTGAGCATTCGCGTGGGCTGGCTACCCTTTAGGAGCGGAAACCTTGCGTCCTTGGAAGTATACAACCCTCATAGATGCGCTCACCAATTTGGTTTTGATCAGACTATTCCTCAAAATGTCCTTGATCATGGAAGATTATCAGGTGACCTTGTGACGGTAGCTTCTTGTTGGCGTCTACTGCTTCGGCGTGGGACCCACTCGTCATATGCTATCCCAGCTCGTGGCCGAGTCCCTAGGTGCAATTATGAATACTTGAGGTGGCACTCCATGCATTTGAAGGCGCTCTTCAGCTATGATATCAAGGATACATTTTGTTTCACCGAGAAATCCCATCCGCGGAAATTTTTAAGGAAAACAATTAGCCGACCATCGTATGGCTTCGAATTTGACCTCTCGCGGTCTTCATCCTCCAAACGGCTAAAGGTCCTGGACTTGGGGGCGGCATCACCCAACCTATCTGAGGTAATATCTATCTTCTTCTTTTCCTTATGATACGCGATATCGACGATTTGACATTCTCTTTCTTTCCTTTCTGCTTGGGGTGTAGAGTACAGGTCATATACGAGGATCAAAATCTATTCTTAGAGTTGAAGGGTCACCGGGCGATGGTACAACTCTGCAGCGAGCGAACAAGGATGAGCTGACCGCCACAGGTGCTATCTTCTTCACCATATATTTGTCTTTGTTGGCTTGCGAACAAGGATGAGCGAACAAGGATGCGCTCTTGCTCCAAGCACTCGCCCCTCTCCTTGTGTTCACGCCTTCAAGGATTAATTACACACAAGAGGGGGCGACTAGGGTCATATTTATAGGGCAAGAGGCGGTTAGGGTAATGGCTAGGATCATGACAAGTGTAGGGCTAGGATGAGGAGGTTTGAGATAAGGAAAGTCTCCAAGACATTTCCATAATTCTCATTCAACCTTACCTTTTGTTCCCACGCCTTTCCTTGTGCGCCAAGGCCTTGCCTTGCACCTCAAGCAATGCCATAGAGGCATGCATTCCATCCTAGGAAGAGAGGGGGAGGCGCCCTTTACTTCCATAATGAAGCAAAGGCGCCAACATGACCCCATTATACCCCTAGGCGCCTAATGGTTCATGTTTCTCCCCATTATACCCTTTTAGCCTCTCATCTCTTCATGAGAACTTGTTATTGGGCCTCATTGGATAATGAGCTAGCCCAAACATCATTGCATAGGTTGATTAAGCACTTGGATCCAATCCAATGCAACCCGAATCCAAATGTGACCAACCATGGTCAAATACGGGTCAACCTGCCAAAAATGAAGTTTGGCTCCAATAACATTCTTCCATCTCATCAGGCCCATTGGCGCTGATGAAATCTCCCAATTAGATCCGAGTTATCCAATAACTCGATCATAAGGCTTCCCGATCAATACGAGAACTCAAGTATCAAGGTGTGCGACCCTGTAGGTTCCTCTGACGCTGGCAGTGCTGACCAAAGGTCATCACAAGCAGTGAGTGGCACCTAGCAGTGCATCGCTGCTACCCAGGTCGTTGGAATGGATATCGACATCGACATCCCCATCATCGCAACTAGGTACAGATGCATTACAGTCTCTTTGCTGTACTGATATCCGATTGGACAAGTGTGTCACCACTTGTTTTCATCCAATCACATGGCTATGACTAAAACAGGTTCTCACCTGGGTATGGCCATACACTCTTAGTCATAGAACCATAAAGGAGCTCCATGGATATCATACTTCCTTAGGGAAGGGGCAAATCCTATGTCTGTCCAATGATCTTCTCATATGGGTCGTGACATGCTCAATAACAACCGTTATGACCTCCCAGCTACGGCAAGGTGTTAGGTTGTATCAAAGCAAGTCCCTAACCATATAGAATGATCAATGACCTCAAGTCAAGGGATCAATGCATCTCCTATCACTTATGAGGATAACTCATGACACCAAGTCATAGCCTCATAGCGGGTCTATCCAGTATATCCCCAATGATATACCCATGTGTCTGCGTTAGCACCACGTGCCTAACCAGCCCACATACCAGTCTCACAAGTACCATAGCTGTCCCATATCCACTAAGGTACATCGACTGGGGATTATAATTCGAGCACAGATCCAATCTGTCTCCAGGGACATTATCGTGTAAGTACACAATCGCAGGTGTAGTCAAACAATGATAACGACAATGCCAGAATGATATATAAATATCAGTGTCAAGTAGTACATAAGTTGACCAAAACTAGGTCCTAGGGCATATACACCAACAATCTCCCACTTGCACTAAGACCTAGAAGTTGAGGAATCTCAACCCCATATCTCTAGCGTGACCATCATGCTTCTGTTGCGCCAAAGCCTTGGTCAATGGGTCTGCCAGATTGTTCTCTGTGTCTACTCTGCTAATCTTAACATCACCTCTGTCAATGATCTCTCTGATCAGGTGAAATCTTCTGAGTATGTGTTTGGATCTTTGATGAGACCGTGGTTCCTTGGCTTGTGCAATTGCTCCATTGTTGTCACAGTAGAGTTCAATGGGATTCATTGCACTAGGTACCACTTGAAGATCACATAAGAACTTCCTTATCCAAATAGCTTCCTTGGCTGCCTCAGAAGCAGCCACATACTCAGCTTCGGTTGTAGAATCTGCTATGGTGGATTGCTTGAAGCTCTTCCAACATACAGTGCCTCCATTTATCTTGAACACATAGCCGGCCTGCGATCTAAAGTCGTCAGGGTCAGATTGGAACGATGCGTCAGTATAGCCCTGCATACTGAGCTCTTCCTGTCCCCCATAGACCAAGAACAAATCCTTAGTTCTTCTCAGATACTTTAGGATGTTCTTTACAGCCACCCAGTGCTGTAGACCTGGATTGGATTGGTATCGGCTGGTAATGCTCACAGCATATGCCACATCTGGTCTAGTACATAACATTGCATACATGATCGATCCTACTGCCGAAGCATAAGGAATTCGACTCATGTCATCCCTCTCAGCCTGTGTTGTAGGACACTGGCTCTTTGAGAGAGTAAGGCCATGTCTCACTGGAAGGTATCCTTTCTTGGATTGCTCCATGTAGAACCTCTCCAGTACCTTATCAATGTAAGTACTTTGACTAAGGGCCAAGAGCCTCTTGGATCTATCCCGGTAGATCCTCACGCCTAGAATATAGGCGGCCTCCCCTAAGTCTTTCATCTCGAAACACTTCCCCAACCATGTCTTCACAGCTTGAAGACTAGGGATGTCATTTCCGATGAGCAGTATGTCATCAACATACAAGACCAGAAAAATCACCAAGCTCCCACTGAATTTTCTGTATACACAGGCGTCATCTTCGCTTTTGATAAAGCCATAATCTCTCACGGCCTCATCAAATCGAAGATTCCAACTTCGAGATGCTTGCTTTAATCCATAAATGGACCTCTTTAGCCTGCAGACCTTATTAGCCTCTGCAGGATGGATGAAGCCATCAGGTTGTGTCATATACACATCCTCAGTCAGCTTCCCGTTAAGGAATGCTGTTTTCACATCCATCTACCATATTTCATAGTCATGATATGTAGCTATAGCAAGCAGAATCCGAATGGATTTAATCATGGCAACTGGCGAGAAGGTTTCATCATAGTCCACCCCGTGGGCTTGTTTAAATCTTTTAGCCACTAGTCTACCCTTATAGGTAACTATTTTGCCATCCATATCTGTCTTCTTCTTGAAGACCCATTTACACCCTATGGGTTTTACCCCATCAGGCAGCTCAACCAAATCCCAGACTTGGTTAGCCGACATGGAATCCATCTTAGATCTCATGGCGTCAAGCCATTTCTCGGAGTCCGGTCCACTGACCGCCTCATCATAGGTTCTAGGTTCATCCTCAATGATGAAGATCCCATCGTGTTGGGTCGGTAGCGACCCATACCTTTTAGGTGCACGACGAATTCTCCCAGACCTACGCGGGACCTGTGTCTGAGCCTCAGGTTGCCTAGCAACCGGTGCAGGTGGCTCAGATTCCATCTCTTTGTCTTGTGCTTGCACTTGGACCTCATCCAAGTCAAACTTCCTCCCACTAACTTCTTTCATAAGAAATTCTTTCTCTAGAAAGACAGCACCCCGAGCAACAAAAACTTTGTTCTCGGTTGGGACATAGAAGTAGTATCCTTTAGTTTCCTTAGGATCCCCCACAAACACACACTTATCAGATCTAGGTTCTAGCTTGCTAGAATCCTAACGTTTGACATAAGCCTCACATCCCCAGATCCTGATAAACATGAGATTAGGGCGTCTTCCACTCCATACCTCGTATGGTATTTTGGAGACACTCTTAGATGGAACATTATTCAGTATTAGAGAAGCTGTTTCTAGTGCATGCCCCCAGAATGATGAAGGTAGAGTTGCATGACTCATCATGGATCGAACCATATCCAATAAAGTTCGATTTCTCCTTTCAGACACACCATTCCATTGAGGTGTTCCAGGAGGAGTGAGTTGGGATATGATCCCACACTCTCTCAGATAGTCAAAGAACTCACCACTCAGGTATTCTCCACCTCGATCTGATCGAAGAGCTTTAATGGATCTTCCAAGCTGGTTCTCTACTTCATTCTTGAACTCCTTGAATTTCTCAAAGGATTCAGATTTATGTCTCATTAAGTAGACATAACCATACCTACTGAAGTCATCAGTGAAGGTAATGAAGTAGTTGTACCCTCCTCTGGCTTGTTTATTGAAGGGCCCACACACATCAGTATGTATGAGATCCAATAAACCTTCTGCCCTCTCACCAATCTTGGTGAAGGGCGCCTTTGTCATCTTCCCTAATAAACAAGGTTCACAAGTATCAAATTCCTCCAAGGAACTTGAATCTAACAATCCATTTGCATGGAGTTGTTGGATGCGATTCTTGTTTATATGGGCTAATCGACAGTGCCATAGGAAAGCACCAACTGAACCACTCAGTTTGGTCCTTTTATTGCTTATGTTACAAACAGAACTTTCCATATCCAAGATATACAGACCATTGCATAAAGTACCCTTCCCATAGAACATATTTGCAAATGAAAAAGAACAGGAGTTCTTATTTATTTCAAATTTAAATCCTTTCCTTGCCAAGCAAGGAATGGATACAATGTTCTTTGTTAACGAAGGTACACAAAAGCAATTATCTAGTTCTAATTGAAGTCCAGAAGGCAAGGAGAGAGTCAAAATGCCTACAGCAACAGCAGCAACCTGTGCCCCGTTTCCAACGCGTAGGTCAATCTCTCCAAGCCGCACCGATCTACTTTTCTTGAGCCCCTGCATATTTGTACAAATATGAGCTCCACATGCGGTATCCAATACCCATGACATAGAAGTAGAAAGGTTGACTTCTGTAACATAAATACCTAAGCTAGAAGTTAAGGCCAAGCCTTTCTTCTCCTCATTCTGAAGTTGCCTGCAGTCCCTTCTCCAGTGGCCCTGCTCGCCACAGTGGAAACACCTTTGTTCCTTTGACTTCTTCGCCCTTTTCTTCAGTGCTTTGGTAGGACCTCTGGCACTGCTCTTAGCATGTGCCTTACCCTTCTTCTTTATCTTCTTGGTCGCAGGGACCAAAAGAACAGAATTGGGTTTGGTCTTACCCATCTCTCGCTCGGCTGTTTGGAGCATATTCATCAATTCCTCCCGTGTGCACTCAATCCGGTTCATGTTGAAGTTGATGATAAACGGACTGAAGCTAGGGGGCAGGGAATGAAGAATAAGATCCACAACCAGCTCGTTGTCTATGGTGTGTCCCAGTCTCCTGAGATGATCCACATTCCTAATGAGTTTGAGAACATGGGGTCTCACTGGTGCACCTTCAGACAACTTGCACCGAAAGACTGCTTTGGCGGTGTCAAATCTCTCAGTTCTAGCCTGAGCCTCGAACATCTGTTTCAGACGAGTAATCATTTGGAAAGCGTTCTGCTCCTCATATTGCACCTGCAGTTCAGGTGCCATACTGGCTAGCATAAGACATGCAACCTCCAAAGAGTCATCCTGATGCTTTCTATAAGCATCTCTGTCTGCCGTTCGGGCATTAGGCGGAGGAGCCGCAGGAAGAGGCTGTTCAAGGACATACAGCTTCTTCTCGAGCTTGAGGACTATCCTCAAATTCCGATGCTAGTCCATAAAGTTAGTTCCAACTAACTTATCCTTATCAAGGAGTGATCGCAGTGATAATCCGCCAGTGTTCGTAGACATTGTTCTACAACACCCAAGAAGAACAGATTAGTACTACTTCGAATCATTTAAACTGGACTTGTTTTAAATGACCATGGCTCCCACTATTTTATATTCGAATTGACAACCCACAAAGTCAATCGGGAAGTTTAAAACTTCATAGTGAGATGGGATCCTTATTTCACATGAGGCTTTGCGTCCCATGAGGGTGGGATGAGATGCACAAAGTAACCCATGTTTCCTAAGGTGGGCGCGCCGGCCGGTTGCTCCAAGCAACTCCCCTTGTTGAGACAGTCTGGGCATTTCATGTCCAGCGAGGGCTGGATACAACATGAAACCTTTACCTCTCAACGATGCCTCTAGACTTTCACCATGTGCCCAGCACATGTGAACTTCTAGTCAAGTCCATTCCTAACCGTTATGCCCAGGGCCAACGAGTTTCCTTGCGAAGGCACGCCCAGGTTAAAACTGGACTGGGGAAACCATTGCCACCACGCACTTTCTAAAGATAAGTGGGTGTGTCCCACGAGGGTGGGAAACAATTCACAACTCCACTGATCGATAGCTTAGTGAGGGCTACGCGTTAGAAGGCTACCAGACTTGATATTTTAATTGAGGGTTTTTGTTTAAGGTCTCATCATCTCAGTTTTATCTTATGTCTATCATTACAGGCATGCAATCCTATAGTGATAACATAACGGTAAAACATTTCAGGCATGCTTCTGCAAATAATAATAAAAGCAGTAAAGGATGATGTGATCATATCCTATACAAGACATTGAACCAATCCATGCCATGAAATAGGTTCAACTCTTGTCCTAGAACTCAAGCCCCAATAACTAGACCTAACCTAGCCGACCTCTAGCTTGAACTTCAAGGTTGGCTCCAAGGTCCTTCTCTCATGGTTTAGCTCTCAAACCCTAGAGGTACACTTTAAAAGTTCCCCATAGGTTCGGCCAATGCCATGGTCTTCCTCCAAGGAAGGTGCGCCACCATGCAAGGGGCCAAGATTTCTTGCGCCACCAAGCAACCAAGCACCAGCTTGCATGCATCACCTTGCATGCTTGCGCCATCAAGCAAGATGCGAGCATCAAGGTCCAAGAAGGATGCGCCTAGCCCTTAATCTTCCTCTTAATAATAAAAAGATGGCACGCAGGCCGCACAAGGATACATCACAGGCATGCAAGAGGGGGTTGACTCATGATCACAACATTATGCACAATCAAGGTATTTACTCATGCAATTCTACATGCTCATGAAAAACATAAAATCTAAAATTTTACTTTTTCATAAAACTAGTTTCTTTTTCTCATCTTCTTCTCACAAGTCTTTTGGTTTATTGCGATTTATTTTTCATGATGATTTCAGAGATCCTTTCGGCTGGCAATTTTGTCAGATCAAGAGACTTGGCCAGTCCGAAGACACAATGCCCGTCCTACTTGACAAAATTACGTGCGCCTTTGATCTTTAAATCAAACAAGAAAAATAGTCCAAAAATTCCAAAAGAGATTGAGAGGATGATAGAAACAAGAAACCCTAATTTTTTCTACTTTTAGAAAAATCGATTGCTATGCATCATGCTATTTACGAAAATAGAGATATGGCATGTGAGCATGGAAGAAAAGCATAAAACATCGTTCGAGTCTTGCAAGTCGCTCTGATACCACTGTTGGGAAACCCCGGGGACATTTTACAATTTTCAGAGCTATGGACATACATTTTTCGCAGCGGAAGAATGTCCCCGAAACAGGCCAGTCCCAAAAACCCAGTGAGGATCGCAAGCAAGGGAGTCGACACGATGAGTTAGGAAATACCTTAAGAGCAATATGGAGCGATGCCGATGTAGGCGTCCAAGTGTGCGCCCTCTGCAGTCTCGCACACACAGATCTCTTGAGTTCTCTTCTTCCACGCCCGGTGCTAGCCTCGGGAAGAAGATCCAAGCCTTAGGGAGATGTTTTACTTCTCTTGCGCCACTCAGAGAAAAGATGCACCAAGTGAAGAGGGAAAACCGCCCAAGCCGCCAAGCCCTAGATCTCCTTGCACCAAGAGGAAAGGAGGAAGAGGGTTGCGGTTATGGAAGATGCGCCCTTGCTCCAAGCACTCGCCCCTCTCCTTGTGTTCACGCCTTCAAGGATTAATTACACACAAGAGGGGGCGACTAGGGTCATATTTATAGGGCAAGAGGCGGTTAGGGTAATGGCTAGGATCATGACAAGTGTAGGGCTAGGATGAGGAGGTTTGAGATAAGGAAAGTCTCCAAGACATTTCCATAATTCTCATTCAACCTTACCTTTTGTTCCCACGCCTTTCCTTGTGCGCCAAGGCCTTGCCTTGCACCTCAAGCAATGCCATAGAGGCATGCATTCCATCCTAGGAAGAGAGGGGGAGGCGCCCTTTACTTCCATAATGAAGCAAAGGCGCCAACATGACCCCATTATACCCCTAGGCGCCTAATGGTTCATGTTTCTCCCCATTATACCCTTTTAGCCTCTCATCTCTTCATGAGAACTTGTTATTGGGCCTCATTGGATAATGAGCTAGCCAAAACATCATTGCATAGGTTGATTAAGCACTTGGATCCAATCCAATGCAACCCTAATCCAAATGTGACCAACCATGGTCAAATACGGGTCAACCTGCCAAAAATGAAGTTTGGCTCCAATAACATTCTTCCATCTCATCAGGCCCATTGGCGCTGATGAAATCTCCCAATTAGATCCGAGTTATCCAATAACTCGATCATAAGGCTTCCCGATCAATACGAGAACTCAAGTATCAAGGTGTGCGACCCTGTAGGTTCCTCTGACGCTGGCAGTGCTGACCAAAGGTCATCACAAGCAGTGAGTGGCACCTAGCAGTGCATCGCTGCTACCCAGGTTGTTGGAATGGATATCGACATTGACATCCCCATCATCGCAACTAGGTACAGATGCATTACAGTCTCTTTGCCGTACTGATATCCGATTGGACAAGTGTGTCACCACTTGTTTTCATCCAATCACATGGCTATGACTAAAACAGGTTCTCACTTGGGTATGGCCATACACTCTCAGTCATAGAACCATAAAGGAGCTCCATGGATATCATACTTCCTTAGGGAAGGGGCAAATCCTATGTCTATCCATTGATCTTCTCATATGGGTCGTGACATGCTCAATAACAACCGTTATGACCTCCCAGCTACGGCAAGGTGTTAGGTTGTATCAAAGCAAGTCCCTAACCATATAGAATGATCAATGACCTCAAGTCAAGGGATCAATGCATCTCCTGTCACTTATGAGGATAACTCATGACACCAAGTCATAGCCTCATAGCGGGTCTATCCAGTATATCCCCAATGATATACCCATGTGTCTGCGTTAGCACCACGTGCCTAACCAACCCACATACCAGTCTCACAAGTACCATAGCTGTCCCATATCCACTAAGGTACATCGACTGGGGATTATAATTCGAGCACAGATCCAATCTGTCTCCAGGGACATTATCATGTAAGTACACAATCGCAGGTGTAGTCAAACAATGATAACGACAATGCCAGAATGATATATAAATATCAGTGTCAAGTAGTACATAAGTTGACCAAAACTAGGTCCTAGGGCATATACACCAACATTTATCACTTAGCAAATTTTTTTTGACATTTTCAGTGCCTGTGTTGGAAGGTCCAGACACCGCCGCTTGGGATGAGAGGCTGTGGAGGACGGTAATTTTCATCGTCATCTTTACCTCTTAACTGCATTACATTACTATGATAACGGGAGAAGAGTTTCCCCTTCTCATACTGTAATTTGTTTCCAGTCGGTATTGTCTCTTTAATTGCGTATAATTGTCGTCACTTTTTTGACCATACACAATCTATTATGACGACAGGAGGATCTTCGGCGGGTCTGGTACCTCGTGCTAAGCAAGCTGTCGCAGGAGTAGCGAATTTGCATAATGAAGGTATGTCCTCCTTATTCTTTCTGTTGATATGCAATCCGATATACCTGATCGCGAGTCAGTTCTTTCAGCAATAGTAACCAGATTTGTACTACATGCCGGACGGCTTGTTTTAGTATATATAGTGAAACCTTTGGCACTCATGTTTTGTTGGTAATCTATTTTAACTTTGTGACAGGTGTGGAGGGGGTTATTGCTGGGGATGGATGCTCCATTAATGATGGTTATCCCTCCTTACTCTTCTTTTACGTTGGCACGCCCTTTAGGAAATTGATGCCAGCATAGATCTTCTAGCGGTAGTGGTTATCTTCATATCCTGACTTTGATTGGCCGTAGTGAAATCTTTAAATGAAGTTGGATTTCCTTTATTCCATTTTTCTTCTAACAACAATTGCTGATGGCTTGCTGTTCTTGAACCAGTCACAACTTTGAAGTCGGCGCTAGGCACAAGAGGCACATGTTCCCCAAGCAACGGTATCTCTTCCCCGTTCCTTTCCCTAAGCACATGCTCCCCGGAGGGTACAGAACAACGGGCCTATTTTTCTTTTCTTTGCACCGCAGCTATGCCTGGGTTGTGACAACTTTAGATTCCATATTGAATCTTTGAGGTTTTGGGGAAAACCGGGTCTCTCTTTTTCTCCCTCCTTTTTTAACTTTTGTTATGTTGCAACGCCCTTTTCAGCACCAGCATTGGAAGAGTTATACGCTACTATGCCCAATGAGAGTCCAGCAAGGGATGGTAATCTCTACCACCTCCTCACCTCTCAGCCGGCCCTCTTATCATTATTCTTACTTATTAAGTGCATTATAATTGCCGTTGCTTCTTAGTTGTATATAATCCCAGTTATTTCATCCTTTTTGCTAGATCTCGTGCCACATGCTGTAGTGACAGAAGATGTTCATGGCAAAGGTATTGGGGGGCAGGAAGCAATCCAAGGACGTGCCAGTTCTTCTAGCAGTGAGAACTCGATTTTTACTTACGCACATAATGAGATCTCACCTATTCTGATGTATGGATAGCCAATTCTGAGCCTGTAACAGGTACAGAAGAGATCATTATCGGAAATGGAGACTCTCTTGAAGGAGGTGGCTTCCTTCTACCCCTCCTTTTGATGTACAGTTTAATAGACATTGTCATTTGTCTGAGTCCCGCGCATGTATTATCGTTTATTCCGAACTTGTAACAGGCACTCAGCAGGTCAACCCCAGCCACGGGCTTGCCAAGGAATGTACCAGCCCCCTCGATAAAGGTAATTTCAGTTGGTTTCATTGCGTAGCATGGTTCGCACATTTTCACCTTCTAATGATCTAGCATGGGTTTATGACAGGCATTGAGGAGATCATTACTGAAGATAATCGTTCCCTTATTGAGAGGAGTGTTGCTAAAGATAAAAGTTCACTTAATGATGATGGCCCTCAGCGCGCTAGCCCTTCCGACAGAGGTAATTCTGGTACGCTTGTGCCGCCTACCTGTATCAACCATACATTATTCGTGTATCGGAGAACTTAACTTGCGTTGTTATTTTGGGGTTTGTAGGCGAAGTTCAAGGGGTTATTGAACCATCAGCTTCCCAGCCGTCCTTTTCTCGAACTCCGGATGCAGTCCGGCGATCACAAGAGAGGGCGGCCCACTTCTTTATCTCCAACTATCTTGGCATATTTTGCGGCAGAGGCACATTTCCCACGGTGGAAGAGTTTCTGACTTCCTCAGATAGCATCTCGCAAACTTTGACCAGTTTTAGAGCTCTGGAGGCTACTTGGGAAAGGCTGAGTCGGGAGATAGTAGAAGTCTTAAAGCAACTTGAGGTTGAGCAGGGCTTATTGAATAGTTTGGATACTTCTGCTCTTGATTCTCAAATTGACAAAGAGGTAATCATTTTGGAGGACTTGTGGTCTCTTCAAGACAGCTTAATTATCAAGAAGAATGCCACGATGACGTCTCGCGACTTAGCCAGAGCTAAAGTGAGGCGGATTGACGCACGCATGGAACAAATTGACGAAGAAAGAGAGAGGCTTCTATCAGAGAGATGTGCAGCAATTTCTGACATGCAAAGTTGCGACAACAATTTGGAGAACATTGAAGCCGCCAAAGCACAGAATTCAGAGTTAATTGACGCGACTGAAGTCCACCAAGCTTCTTTAGAGGCTCAACGCGAGCTGAAGGAAATTGAACGTGGCAAACTTACTTCTGCTATTGGAGAACGAAGGCGTGTCCTCCAGAACATAATCGGGGAATTTTGATGTATTTCTTCTTTGTACCCTACGTTTGAACCCCAAGCCTTTGTGTTGTTGTTTTTTTTTCTTTTTTTTTTTACTACTTGATGATTTTGGATTATAAACTTCATTTGGATGAGAGTGTTCCATAGTTATTGTGATTCTACCAACCTCCTGTAGACATGTAACAATTGGTATGATGATCTTCTTTGGCAGACTATTATAATTTGTGTGATGTCATATGGTGTTACTAATATTGTTGCCCAACAGGATTGCAATTGGATTTCGTGCATGCCCGGGGTTTGTTTGCAAGATATATTCATGTTTGTATTTTCTTCTACTTGATTTGCAACAGCACCTTTGCTTAGCATTTTCCTTATTTTGGACAAAGGGTAAAATTGCGTTGTAGGCTCAATAAGTTATAGAAAAAACTCGATTTTTTTTTTATCAAGCTTGGACACGACAGGCTTCTTTTCCTTTTGAGCAAGCTCACATTCCTTTTGTTGACTAGTATGCAATTCGGCTATACCGAATTTTGTTTTCATCAGCGCGAAATTTTTTTTTTTTTTTATTTTCCTGCTCCAATAACTTATGAATGTCTAAGTTTTGGGGTTTCGTAAAATTTTTGCCAAGGAAGACTTTGATCGCATGATGCTCACCTTTTCAGATGAAGCATATGTTAAGAGGGGGTCTAAGCTTGAGAGAGCAAGGCCATTTGTTGACTTGAGAATTCCTTTCTCTCTTCCTTTTTTGATTTAAGAGAAACTCTCTCCTTTTCGTTTAGAAGCGATTAAGGGCGAATTTACGCCTCTGTCATCCGGCTGGGATGAAAGCTCGTATAAAGAGCTTATGAGGAGTTTACGTAGTTTTAACACATGGCGAACCGGAAACGGCATCAATATTCTTGATCATATGGTTTCTTGGTCTGAGTTAAGTTTGCGCTTTTAAACATAGTATTTCTTTAGGAAGCGGCCATTGATGGGCGGCATCGGATGCGCCCCATCTTGATCTGTCAGTTGGTAGGCTCCTCCCTCGTAAACTTTTTCAATCACATAAGGTCCCTCCCAATTGGGGTTGAACTTTCCTTTTGTCATCTTGTTGAATATGATGGGCCGCCTTACTACCAGAATAAGATCTCCTTTCTTGAAAGTGCGTTCCCTGGCTAATTTGTCATACACCCTTGCCATTTGCGTTTGGTAGAGCTCTAGGTTTTGCTGCGCAACCAGCCTTTGCTCATCAAGTGTGTCTAATTCATCAAGACGTAACTGGATATTTTCATCCATTGTCATATCACATTGTATTGCCATTCTTAGCGAAGGTATTTCCACCTCGAGTGGAAGCACCGCTTCGACACCGAAGACTAAGGAATAAGGTGTTGATTGGGTAGGTGTACGATACGTGGTTCGATAAGCCCACAACGCTTCCACTAGCTTTTGGTGCCACTCCTTTTTGTTCTTCGAAATGCTCTTCTTGAGCAGCTTGCATAGAGTCTTATTGAATGCTTCAGCCAATCCATTTGCTCTTGGATTGTATATTGAGGAGTACCGCCAATCAATCTTGTGGCGCTCTGCAAATTTGTAGATCAAGGCATTTTTGAAGGCCAAACCGTTGTCGGATATGATCCTTCTAGGGGTTCCAAAATGACTCAATACATTCGCGCGAAAGAAGTTGACGACGTTGGTGGCCTTGACTTCTTTTAATGGGATAGCTTCCGCCCATTTGGAGAAATAGTCTGTTGCTGCGAGTATGAATCGATGCCCTAGAGAAGAAGGAGGTTCCATTGGCCCTACTATATCCGTCCCCCACATTTCGAACGGCCATGAGGAAACCGTCGGATGAAGAGGGCTAGGGTGCTTATGAATTAAATTTCCATGGACTTGGCACAAGTGGCAGGTTTTTGCACAGTTTATGCAATCTCGTACCATGCTTGGCCAATAGTACCCCAGCCTCTTAATCTTAAGATACATTTTGGGTCCTAATTGGTGGGGCCACAAAGACCGGAATGGACTTCATGTAACACGTGAGCGATCTCATCCATCGCGATGCACCTGAGCCAAAGCTGTTCGTACGATCGGCGATACAGCGTGTCATTCACGAATGTATACCGAAGCGCCCGCTTTTTCAATTGTACTCTTTGAGTCTTATCTTCGGGTAGAATACCACTTTTGAGATAGTTCACAAACGGCTCCCTCCAATCATGCTCTTGCGTGAGGGAAGTCGTCATAGCATCTGTTATCTCTTTCTTGTTGACGTTGTCATTTTCGGTTAGTGCGATCAGCCTCCTGTCCCTAATCACAATATTGATTTGGTCAACGGATGGTCCAGCTATCTCTTTGGCAAACTTTGCTAGCGCGTCTGCTCTACCATTAGCAGCCCTAGTGATGCAAGTCAGAGTGACATGTGGCACTTTTTCCATGAGTCCCACAGCCTTCGTATGATATTTGTGTAATTCCATCTTCTTGACTTGGTACTTACCCATCACCTGTTTGACGATGAGTTGGGAGTCGCCATATATATGCATTCTTTCAATTTTCATCTCCAACGTGAGCTCGAGTCCGGCGATTAAAGCTTCGTACTCAGCTTCGTTGTTGGTACAGGGACTAGTGAGGGCTAAGGAGTAATGTAATATCCCCTTCTCTGGGGTGATGAATACCAGGCCAATCCCTGACTTTACTTTCGGGATATTTGGGGGAATAGCTGGTTGAATTGAAGACGCCCCATCGAAGTAGAGTTCCCAATATCCATCGTCGACTTTGGCATTTAATATTTCCTCGTCCGGAAAGTCATAATTCAGGGGAGAGTCATCAGGGACAGGATGAGCTGCTAAGAAATCAGCGAGAATTTGACCTTTTATTGCCTTTTGTGACACGTATGTGATGTCGAATTCTTGGAGTAGAACGGCCCATTTAGCTAATCGTCCTGTCAAAGTAGGCCTCGTCATCAGGTACCTTAAAAGGTCGACTCTTGATATGAGACGGACTTCATGTTCAAGGAGATAATGCCTCAATTTCTTAATAGCAAATATCAATGCCAAACATTGTTTTTCAATTGGAGAGTAGGAATGCTCTGCCCCTACGAACATCCGGCTAAGATAATACAAGGCGGTCTCTTTCCCATCGTCATTATTCTGGGCCAATAGTGCCCCTAAGGATGCCTCCAATGCCGTGGTGTATAAGATGAGTGGTTTTCCGGTGATAGGTGCCCCAAGGACTGGTGGATATGAAAGATATTCTTTGATATTTTCGAAAGCGCTTTGACACGTGTCATCCCAAATGAATGGAGCACTCTTCTTTGTTAGTTTTGAAAAGGGGTGGATTCTCCCGGATAAGTTGGAAATGAACCTCCTAATATAAGCTAGCCGTCCTTGAAAGGATCTAAGCTCCTTAAGATTCTTTGGGGGCGGCATGTCTTTAATTGAACATATCTTCGCGGGATCAATTTCAATTTTTTTGTGTTTGACCACGAAACCAAGGAATTTTCCAGATGATACTCCGAACGCGCATTTAAATGGGTTCATCTTGAGGTTGTACTTGCGGATGCGAGTGAACACGGCCCTCAAGTCTTGACAGTGCTCCGCTCTAGATTGCGACTTAACCACCAAATCATCGACATAGCACTCGACGAGTTTGTGGATTAAATCATCAAAGATTTTGGTCATTGCACGTTGATACGTTGCCCCAGCATTCTTTAACCCAAACGGCATGACGGTATAGCAAAAAATACCGACAGGCGTGCGAAATGCAGTGTGCTTCTCGTCTTCGGGTGCCATTTTAATTTGATTGTAACCAGATGACCCATCCATAAATGAGAACACTTCAAAATTTGACACCGAATCGATCATCATTTCTGTCACGGGGAGTGGAAAATCGTCCTTGGGACATGCATTATTCAAATCTCTGAAATCCACGCAGATCCGGATTTACCCATTTTTCTTCTTTACAGGGACGATACTTGCTATCCAGTCTGCGTATTTCTCCTCCCTTATAAAACCTGCCTCGATTAATTTCTTTATTTCGAGGGTAATTTGTTCCTCAAGCTCTATCCTCATTCTTCTCGGTGCTTGCTTCACCGGAGTGATATCAGGACTGATCGACAAATTATGGACGGCGACTTCCGGGCTCAGGCCCGGCATTTCTTTATATGTCCACGCAAAGCAATCGCTAAACTCGTAGAGGAGTGCCTCCAGCTGGTCCCTTTCATGTCGAGAGAGTTGTGCGCTTATGTAGGTGGGCCTAACATCCTCTTCTGATCCAAGATTGACTTCAATCAACTCATCGCAGGTGGTCTGCCCCCATCTTCCAGTTCTTTAGGTGCCCTCTTGAATTCTTCATTTCCTTGTTCCATTGCACATGCTTCGCCTATTGTTACCATATTGCAAGTATATGAATGAAACATAAGAGCTTCTTCATTTGGTTCTATATACCCTAAACCACGGGTGTTGGAGATTTTCCCATTTGGTAACATGATATTTCGTGAACCCGGGTTCCACAACTTTTCAAATTGGCGTAACTCACTCTTTGAATGAGGCTTCAAACAACCATACTTTTTCACGAGATTTTTTAAGCTCGGGGGGTAATAAGCAAATGGGGGGGGGGGGGACTTCGATAAGTTGCGTTGACTCTGGGTCATTCTCTTTACTTGTCCTGACATGATGAATTTCGTCTGACTGATAGAAGTGTATGAGTTTATGAACAAAGAACCTTCCTTTTGCGCATTCTCTCTTGCTAGGGACAATAAAAGTCTTCATCTCCATGACTTTCGATGCATTCAGGGGGGTGAAACTCTTAAGATAGCCCTGAGGAACTCTTAACACTCCTACCTCGCATTCCGTTATATTTTGTCGTGTCGTTAGTCTTTGTGACCAACCTTTCTTCTCGTGAGCTTCAACCATGTCGCACGCAGAGGCTGAACAGTCACTTGCTTCTGACTCGGAGTCACTTCCAAAATGGGGACATGCGGACAAAGTTGCCCTCTTTAGTTTAGAGATGATCGAGTTCTGTAGTGTTGATTTCACAGGCTGCATTGTCGATCCAATGAAATAGTGTGCGTCTTCATATTTAACTTCGTGCACTGAGAAGGGCTAGATGTCCCCATCGATACGCTCTTCCCTTCCTTCCCTCAGGTATTTCAAGCATTGGTGTAAGGTAGAGGGGACTATGTGATTCTCATGTAGCCAAGGTCTCCCGAGCAACGCCTTGTATGATGTATCGGTGTCAATAACATGGAATTTAACTTCGGTCTTTAGATCATCGAGCTGCAATGGTAAATATATAGAGCCTAAATCCTTCTGGCTGTTTTTATTGAACCCTTGGATGACAACTTTTTCTGCCGTTAAATTATGGACGCCTAAAGAAAGGCTTTTTAAGGTCCGCAAGGTTACGAGGTTAACCGACGACCCTGGATCGACTAAAATTCTACTTATCTTCATTCCTTCTACGTCCCCGGTCACATAAAGCGGTCGGTTATGCTGCGACGTTCCCAATAGCATGTCATCATCGTCGAAAGTAATGGACGATGTAGTATACGCACTCAATGCCTCCTTTATGTCAGCCTCCACGAAGAATGCTTGAAATTTCTGAGGGTTTTGCAGGGCGTAAATAAGAACATCCCTTAGTTCTTGTGACATCATCAAAGCATCATATATGCTGAGGAGGGCGGGGACCTTCCTCAAATGTGACAGTATGTTATATTCGGGAGAGGATAGCTTTAGTGGGAGTACCGCATCGTCATCCACCTCCGGTGTTTCAATTTGCTTTCCTTTGAGTTTTTCCTTTTCTTTATCTATCGTATGTCCTATTACGACCTTGCCGCTTCTAAGATTCATTTGGCATGATTCGTTTATTTGCTTACTTCTTTCGACGGCAGGTGTTTCCTCATATAAGTAGGCAGGTAAGACCTCTTCTTCGGAGTCACTTCCCAGGTTAATCGCGTTACAGACACCCATCCTTGTAGTAGTGACAGCTTTAACATTGTCAGTTTTGTTTTCTTTCGGGGGCTCCGGGATCACCGACATCATCCTACAGGACTCCACCTCGTACTCTTCATCTTCTGAGTCGCCTTCCAGGAGTCCTTCCCACATCTCTTCAGTGATGTAGTGGTGAAGTTTTATAGGCTCAGGCATTTCTTGCACATATTCTTCAAGCGAGTCAATGTATTTTTCAAGATCGCTCTTTTCTTGCGCCTTAGTTGAAAAGGCTACTTTCTTATTTTTGTTCTTCAATTGAGGATTCTTTTTCTTTTTCTTTTGACTTTCCCTTGTTGGTGGACGAGGTCTTGGCGATACGTATCGTGGGGACAAGGAGTCTTTCCATACTATGCCTGGTATCTGTTGTAATTTTTGAAGGAGTCGCAACGTCCTTTTTGACACCACGGTATTCCACTTCTGGTCTTCTATAGGCGCCGGATCTATTCTTATTTGAATAAGATCAACCTCCTCGGTTTGGGTTTCATTCAATACCTGTTTCGATAGAGTTATCTTCCCTGTCTTATATTGTTTCTCTACCCAATCTTTGAAAATATAGCAATCTTCTATTGTGTGCCCCAGTACGCGATGGTAACGGCAAAAGTTGGGATCGTCAGTCTTATTACTTTCTTCAGGGCGTTTCGGCTCTGGTAGTTGTAAGCCATTCTTCAGGGCGTCCCTAAAAATCTTCGTTGTCTTTTCTCTTTTGAAAGAATAGACTTTATTCTTTCTTTCCTCAAGGGTCAATGGCCTGCCTCGGCTATTTTCGCCAAACGTTGGCGCTTTCTCAATTCGGGGTATGTTTGTATTATGAACCTCCACCTTTTTGTTTCTGTTGTCAGCACTTGTATAGGCGACCTTAGGCTCATTCCTTCTTGGTTCTTCCCTTCTGAATCTCGGGTTCTGTGTATTTACATAGGGCTGATGATTTGTTCGTTCCAGCTTTGCCACTTGGGTGATCAATTCTTGAAATGTAGAAATGTTATTGCCGCAAAGGAAGGGGGCCATCCAGCTGTCGATATTGCGGACCAACAATTCTACGCTTCGATTTGCTCTAGTGGCTTTTCGCATTTAATACTCAAATTTCTCCATCTTGTAATGTAATTAAGGACGGTCTCATCCTTTTTCCTCTTTGTATCTGCCAGATCCGCGATCGTAATCTTATCGCTTACCGAAGCAAACTTCATCCTAAAGGTTTCCTCCATGTCAGCCCAAGTTCCGATAACTTCATTCTCCAGAGAGTAATACCACTCAAAGGCGACCCCTGAGAGACTTTGTGGAAACTGTCGGAGCAATAAGGTGTCGTTGCCGCCAGTGTTCCCACAAGTCGCGACGAAATGGGCCAAGTGCTGGTCGGGGTTTCCTATTCCATTAAACATCTTAAAGTGCGGTACGATGTACCCTTTGGGGTAAGGGATATCATCGTATACAGCTGGGTAAGGTCTCCCTCGCCTCCTTCGGGGAGCAATTTTGGTTCCCTCCATTTGCTTCAGCTGGTCCATCACCAGTTTTTGTACTTCCCTCCTAGTCAAGGTGATGGCCTCGTCATTTGACTGAGCTGGTAAAGAAGATGTTGCCGGAGCGTTATTTTGTTCCCGCGATGATTGTTCTTGGCGTAACATCATCTCTTGCGTCTTTGCAAGAGCACTAGTCACCTCCTCAAACTTTGCCATGAGGATGCTCATATCGTTATCCCTCTTCTTGAGTTGCCTCTTGAGGTCGGCGATAGCTTCATCTCTATGATCATGATTAGTGGCCATGACAGGTTCTTCCTCTTCCTCTTCGAAAATTTCTTGGTGTAAAGGGGTCGCTCCTGGTTCATATCATTGAACAGGCTCCTGGATTACAATAGAGGCCAACTTTTTACCCTTGGCTTTCTTTGCCATGGTCCGAAGGGTATCTTCTTCAGAATTAGAGCCGACCTCCCGTGCGTGTTCCACCATCCGTACCGTATGGATTGTATAACCCTTCATCTCCTTGTGGCTAGTCTTGAAACACCTTTCCTTTCTTTTCCTATTCTTTTGAGCCTTTTTGTAGGTCTCATAAACCCTTTGAGATGTCGTCTTTTGAGCAGTGATATTCTTAGGTTTTGGGTGAGGCCTGTTCTGTACGTGGTCAAAATTGTTACATTAGAAATGTAAAGTGACCATTTTCAAATTCACCTTAAATTAATAAGGCTTTTTGTTAATGGGTTCTGGCTTCCAATGAGCGCAAGCGCTCATTGTTAATTACCCCTAAAATTAGGGAACCTTTGATTAAGAGATCTATAACACGCAACAAAATAAGAAAGACAGAGTCAAATGATATCATTCATGAATTTAATTTGACGTGATACATAAGATGATAAAGAAAAAGAGCTTTCATCAACATGGATGGTTTGTGTTTGTCGAACTTTGGCCTTGTGATGGCGTATTGGGTGATACCCGGCCTAGGCAGTACAATGTTATATCGAGGAGCTACGCCCCGATGGTAAACATCGACGTACGCACCTCCCAAACGATATTCCATCGTAATGCATTAAGGCATGTTGGATATCGGATTTTGGGAATCTATCCGGCCTTGACGGCGTGTTAGATAGCTCGAATTTGAAGGAAATTACTCGGCCTCACGGCGTGTTGAGTAACTTGGATTTGGTAATTATCCGGCCTTGCGGCGTGCTAGATAGTTTGATTTGGAATTTTTATCCGGCCTTGTGGCGTGGTGGATAATTTGACATGGGAAATTATCCGGCCTTGCAGCGTGTTGGATAATTTGATTTGGAATTTTATCCGGCCTTTGTGGCGTGGTGGATAATTTGACTTAGAATTTATCCGGCCTTGCAGCGTATTGGATAATTTGATTTGGAATTTTATCTGGCCTTGTGGCGTATTAGATAATTTGGCTTGAAAATTTATCCGGCCTTGCAGCGTATTGGATAATTTGATTTGGAATTTTATCTGAGCCTTAGCGAACGCAACGTCACATTGAGGAGTTACGCCCTGACGATAAACGTCGACGTATGCACCTCCCAAACAATGTTTCGTCGTAACGCGCCAAGACTTCCAATGTTAATCAATTTCTTTTCGGAGTTTGTGTTTTATTATGTGCGACTTGGGTTGGGTTTGAGTCATCCGGCTCCATATTAGCGCACAATTATTTCTTTTGAATTCATTTTGACCTCATACTTAGAATGCTGGATTGTTGTCAGATCTCTCGTCTGATTCCGGTTCGGATTTACACTTTGAGTTTAAGTACCAAATATCATATTGCATTCATGCCGAACTAGAACAAGTGTGGTTCGTACTTCATGAACATACTAGCTGAGTCAGGGATTGTTAGGTTAAATTGAATGGTGTGATTATACGCAGCCAGTCTTGTTGGATCGATCATAATCACCGGCTGGACTAAGTAGCTACCCTAGGTAATTTCCATCGCCAACTACCGAACCCTTTTCTTTCCTTTTCCCGATCACGCCAAACATAAGCGGCGTTGAGCGGAACGGCGGGGGGAGTAATAAGACAGAGCCCTGGCAATCTGCGGCGTGCTGTAGACGGATATTCCCATCTTCAGCATTACTGGATCTCCATCGGCGGCCTGGCGTTGATGGTTCCGGATAAGAGGGCGTCGATGAGCTCGTTAATGAGGTTGTCGCCCGCGACAGAGGCAGAGGCGACATCGGCTTGTTATTTCCAACGGCGATTACTGGGGAGATGGCGCCGATGATCAAGCGAGGGAAGGGAGGAGGTCGGCGGAGTTTATTGCAGAGATTATGAACCCGCCGCCTGATCAGAGCTCCAGGGGAAGCAGTGGGTGAGGCGTCGCTCATCCGCGGGGAAGAACATGCTGGCCCCGCGGTTGGTTTATGGAGGGGGTGGCATCGAGGTGTCGCTGAAATTTTGCTTGGAGCAGCGGGAAGGTCGTGGAGGTGATGGTCCTTGAGGGAATGGGGCATCATCCATGGAGGAGACGGCGCCGAGAGTCCGGCCTTCCGGCTTGGGTTAGGGTCTAAAACTCGGCGTGTGCAGCCTAGGTTCGTCGGCATTGACGATTGAACTCTATCATTCGGGGGAGCTTAAAATCCTTTCTTCTTGCTAATAGCCTGGGACAAGGTAATCAGGTGTCTCTCATCATCTCCGATTTTATCATTTTTCTTTCGTTAAAGCCGATTATCCATTGATTGGCGGCGACCCATCGGATGGAGAAGCCGAGGAGCCAGAATTAGCGTTGTCATGGCGAGGAATCATCCTCTCACTTTTCAGAGACAATGGTGGCTTAGACTTATTCCTGGTCCCAACCCAATAGCAAGGTGGATTCGGGTCGGATCCTTTGATATCAAATCGGGTTGGATATACCGGATTTTACTTGAATCTTAGATTGAAGCCCCGGCGTGGTTAGGGCTGGACTTCAAGTTGCTTCGCCGGCTGGGTTGAAGGTTGGCGACTGAGCAAGGGCTGGACTTCAACCCTTTTATTTTCTCTTTTTTTGTTTTACTTGCAGTATCCTTAATGAGGGTTTAATCTGTTCTCTCGCAGTGTTGAGGAAGACCGATTTCTGCCGTCTTTCTTGCCATGGCATGAGAGGACATTGTGGGACTTCTCCACCAGGTAACGGGTCTCGTCATACTTTTTGTCTTCGGTGTTTTGTCTGCTTTTAAAAAAATGAATCTTTTCGATATTCTCTCGATTGATTCTTACGCACGATTTTTGTTCCCAAACATCTTGGCTTTCCTCTTCTTTCTTAGTTCCCAGCCATCTCTCGCATCACTTCTTGATTTTTTTTTTTATTGCATTCACCTTGGTGCCATAGGCGCTTAGTGCGCTCAGGCCTAAAAGGTGTGTTCCTTGTGATGAACTCAAGAAAAACAAAGATCGGAAAAGGGTGCGTGTGTGCCCCATCGTGATGCCAGGATGCTTAGTGCATCCATGAAGCCTAAGAAAACTGTAAAAAGAATCGCGGTAGAGTGCATGTGTGTGTCCATCTTGTTGCCAGGATGCTTAGTGCATCCATGAAGCCTAAGAAAACCGTAAGAAGAAGCTTCCTTTCCTTCACCTTTGTATACCCCTTGCAGTTTCCTGGTATTTTCTTTTCCTCCTTCTTGCGCTTCTGTCTTCTGCCCTCTTCTCACGATCTTTTTTTTTTGTCTTTTTGGCTGGCCTTTCTTTATATAAGCCACCCCTGATGGGAAAAAACGTTCCCCTTCTATTTCATTCATTTTTTTTGGTCGATCGTGACAACTCCCTTTTTTTCTTTCTCGTCGCCTGTCCGCTCCCTTATTTGTTGGCAGTCGGTTTTTTTTTTTTCGATTTGTCTTGTCTACAAAACCACTCCTTCACTTGCCAGGCAGACTTTTGTTCCCTGCCATACCTTCTTCTTTGATTTTTTTCGTTTCTTGATCTATCTTATCTACGCTCTTTTGATAAGATTTGGGTGATTCTTCTTCCGTTTGCTTATTTCGAAGTCTAATTGGAATTCTTTCTTTCTTGCCTGTTATTGATGCGCCACCACATTTCATCAATAGTCAAAATTAATTTTGACCAATCTTCATTTATGCATGCACAGTTTTGAATACACTGTCACAAGCCTGAATACACCATTTTAATTGACTTCTGAATTGCATAGCTCTAACAAATCTGCATAGTTTTTTTTTTAGCAATCTTCTTCATACACCTTAAAGCTTTGCGGTCCAGGGAATTGACATTTGAGGATTGTCGAAAGATGCCGTATGAGCATGTTGCACATAGGACTGAAAATTAAAGGTTCAACAAATATATAATATAAAACACAAGCAAATTCAAAAATTTTCAAATATCACAGTTCTGTCATAACTGTGAAAATCCAAAACCTGCAAAAATAAAAAAAAAAATAAAGTTAAATCTAAAACAAATAAAACTTAGTCTAACAATACTAACAACTATTTTGATATTAACAAAACTAAGGTCCCCGGCAACGGCGCCAAAAACTTGCTATATCTCAAGTTGTTTGGCGTGTACCTTGGACTAGTCCCCGGCAACGGTGCCAAAAACTTGTTGTACTACGCAAGTGCACGGATACTCAAAGTAATAAAGAAAGATATCGAACCACAGAGACCTTATTATTAAGTACCAAATAGTTATATTCTTACTAGCTAAGCAATCGATTATACCAGAAGTAAATGATAGAAAGAACACGAAATCAGAGAGAAACTGGGACTAAGGTTTCATCTACCTTAATTCCAATGACTAGATATGAATAAAAGGTCGTCAGTCTAATTCTATTATGATAAAGATGTAATTTACTTGATAAAGGTATTGTCTCACTTTCGTGCAGACAATCAAGCAGGGACCAATCCTCGCTTTCGCGCAAGATCTATCCCAATGCTGAAAATAAGTAAACCATCAACAAAGAACTCAAGAATCACTTTCATGCATCCGAATTCTAGGTTGATTATCTCAAGTAGAATCTCGAGGATCACTTTCGTGCATCCGAGTCTCAACACGGGTTCTACTTAAGGGTTTCCAATGTTTCGATCCTCACTTTCATGCAAGATCAAATCAAGTCTAACACAATAACTCATCCTAGATTCAGATTATCAACATGGCAATAAAATCACTAAAAAACAGAATTCAAAGAACAAACCTAATTTCTTACAATAAGTTCCAAACTCAATGGTTTTTAGGGTTCCAAATTTCACAATTAACCTTTCAGTCTATTTTGCAAAATTCTAAAACATGCATGAAAATATAAACCTATGGAGAGTTATAGACAATCATCACATAAGTAGAATCATCATAACAAAATTATACTGACGAAATAAAAGTCATCTAGTCATTAAAAATCAAGAAAAATTACTCCTCATGTCCCAAAATATGTCTAAGCTAGCATGGGGGAAGAAATACAATAAACCATAGTTTCAAAGTGTCAAAAATCAAAGAAGAAGGAGAAATAACGTTACAACACGGCTGTAATGGAAATTACAGCCGTAATTTTGGTTGAAAACTCACTGTGAACAGTGCCCGCGACCTTTTTTTCATTGATTTCTCCTCCGATTAATCTCCTTTTGCTTTGAAACTTCTGGGGTATGCTCTCCTACTCCAGGCGAAGCTTCCTTGTGAATTTCATGGCCGGAGAAATGTTGTACACTTCCCGGCGGTGAACCCTAAGGCAATGGTAAGAATCGCGATTTCTCTCTATGTAGTGGATGAAAATTAGGGCTTTCGCCCTCGGTGTGCTCTCCTCGTCTGAGGCTCTCTTTCTTCTTCTCACGGCTTCGAATTTAAAGGCCTGGATCATCCGCAATCATCTTAGCAAAAATCGGGCTTCAAATTTGACCATGGAAGTCGTGTTCGAAAATAGAATTACGGCCGTGTTTTATGTTACGGCACTGCCATAATTTCAGTCGTGTTCTCTGATCCAAAATCTCTTGCAATTACGGCACCGTAATATAAGTTACGGCAGTGCCATAAAATCGTCTAAATTCTCTGGTCGAAATTGTCTGGAAATTACGGCCCGTGTAAATTCTTACGGCAGTGCCGTAAAATCAGCAAATATCTCTGGTCTGAAGGCGCTCCAAATTACGGTACCGTGTAAATTCTTACGGCAGTGCCGTAATTTGCATAAAACTTTCTAGTCAGAAATTTTCCAAATTACGGCATTGCTCTGATATTACGGTAGCGTGTGAAATTACGGTACCGTAATATAGATTACGGCTCTGTCGTAATTTGGTTTGTTGCTCCGATTCGCGTAAAATTTGTCATGTAATCTCCTCTTGATGATGGTAACTCTTCTATGTATTTGATTTTGCTCGAAAACGTCTAAAAATAGTGCTTTTTTACCTAAAATTCATCAAAAACTAAAAAGAGTGTAGATTCCATAGTAATTGATAAAAAAGACATAAAAATAAGCAAAGGTTCATCAATTTGACACAAAAAGATATATGAAATGGCATGAAATTTACTATAAATTTCAGTGTCATCAATAGGGCATCCCAATTTTGTGTGTCACTATATTTCTTCAAAAAGAGAACCAAATCTCTGTTCAATAAAGTGTGAACCACCATTGCTTATAAGAACTCTCGGGGCTCCAAATCTTAGAAAAATATTTTCTTTAGCATGTTAATCACAACTCTGGAGTCATTGATAGCTTCAGTTGAGACTTCTACCCACTTTGAGATATAATCCACTATAAGCAAAATGTATTTGTTTCCATAAGATTATGGAAAAGGGCCTATGAGATTTATACCTCATACATCAAATATTTCAACTTCTAGAATATTATTGAGGGGAAGTTCATCTCTTCTTGAGATATTACCACTCCGTTGTCAACAATCATTAGTCAAAATGAAACTCCTCGCATCACAAAAAATATTGAGCCAATATAAACTAGATTGCAGAACTTTGAACATTGTCTTTGCTACACTAGCATAACCACAATAAGGAAAAACATGTCAATGTGTGAGCACATCATATATTTCTTCCTTAGGTATGCACTATCCGAAGAGTCCATCAGTACAACATCTAAAGAGGTAAAGTTTGTCGTAGTAATAGTTCCTCACATTAGATAAAAAAAATTTTCTTCGTTGAAATGATATATCAAGAAGAAGAATTTAGCAACCAGAAAATTCACTCAATTAGCATACCAAGGAGCCTCTTGTGATGCAATCTTCAGTAGTTGCTCCTCCGAAAATGCATTGTTAATCTCTAAGTTTTCCTCAGCTCTAGTTTCTTTCTGACAAACCAAGTGAGAGAGATGATCAACCACCAAATCCTTAGCTCCCCTTTTATCATAAATTTCTATGTCAAATTCTTGGAGAATAAGTACTTGATGTCTGCATGGAGCTTGTTATCCTTTTCCTAGCCCAAAATTGCTCCCATAGTGAACTCACTAGCATCACACATCAGCTTGAAGGAAGGGTAAGGTCCAATCGAGAGGTTGTATGACTAGTGCTGAAATTAGTGCTTTCTTCAGTTTCTCAAAAGTCGTCATACATTCCTGATCAAAACAAAACACAACTCTTTAGAAAGAACATTTTTTAGGGGTCGAGCGATCTTAGAAAAATCTTTAATGAAGTGTTTGTAGAATCATGCGTGCCCCAAGAAATTGTGGATTCCTTTCACTGAAGTGGGTGGATTGATCTTTGTTATCACTTGGACTTTTGCTTTGTTTACCTCAATCCATAAAGTGGCATTTCTCCCAATTCAATACGAGGTTGACCTCCTCGCAACACTTAAAACTTTAGATAAGTTAGACAAAAATGTTTCAAAAGAATGGCCATGAATAGAAAAATCATCCATAAAAGATGTCCATAAAATTCTCATTGAAGTCAAAGAAAATCACCATCATGAAACACTGAAATGTTGTTATGACATTGCATAGTTCAAAATGGCATTCTCCTATAAGAGAATGTACCATATGAACATGTGAAAGTAGTCTTTTCTTGGTCCTTTGGGTGAATGAGAATATGTAGAAATCCATAAAATCTATCAAGAAAGAAAAATTAAGATTTATAAGCTAGGGGTTCAAGCATCTAATCTATGAAAGGCAAGGGAAATGGTCCTTCTATGTGGCTTTGTTCAACTTCCTGTAGTCGATGCACATTCTCCACCCACTTATTGTATGCATTGGAATAAGCTCATTGTCCTCATTTTGCTTGATAATAACATCTCCATTCTTTGGTACAACATGGATCGAGCTGACCCACTGACTATTAGACATCGGGTATATGACTCACGCATCTAAAAGTTTCATAATTTCTTTCTTGACTACCGCCTTAATGCTCAAATTTAGTCAGTGTTGAAACTTCGTGAGGGCTTTGTTATGCACCACAAATGCATGGCTTACCAATGTAGTACAAGATATCGTTCCCATATGGACTAGTCGCAATTACCAAAAGATCACATAATCAATAGCTAAACAAACTAAATTTTGTTCAAATGCAAAGTAATGTAAAATGAACTAAACTAATCAGACATATTTGTTAACAAACAAGATATATAAGTTAATGCTATTTCAAGATAATTTAGGACATTAGGGTTCATTATAATGATGGATCTAAACTTGAATAAAATAATAATAATGAAATTGATCTAAGATGTTCAAAGATATTATCCGCAAGTATAGGTTACCCCCTTTCAGCAATATAACCAACTCTCTATTCAGAACAGTCCCCTACTTTCATGGCTTACGAACTGAATAGATCTAATGAACACAAAGATAATATAAAACGTCCTTGCGTGAATTCTAACTACTTTTGTGATAGAATAACATGAGTCCGATCTAAGCAGTTCCAACATCACGATTCACCTTTTAATCCTTCTTGTGATGTTTTAAATATGTAAAAACTTGGCTAAAGTAAATATAAGTAAATATCATAGCAAAGATTGAATAAATAGGAATAGATCAAAAGAACACTAATATTATAAGTTCAAAATCAATATCCAAACATAGGATTACACCTCAAGTCTTGAATAAGAAAGTTTAAGCAGTCATATACTCAACACAAACACTCGAATAAAAGTTTCAAGGGAATACAAATGAAAGGGAGATGATGCTACGAGCAAAGAACAAATGAAGCTCCTTAGATCTGGTATGGAGCTACTTGCAAATTTGCCTAGAAAATGCCCTTTATTCGTCATCACCCTTGTCGCAACCCAACTCGCTTCTCTCATTCTCCTCCTTATTGTATAGCCAATTGACCCCTAAATTCACACCAAATCAGCCTTTTTATTCATACGAAGATATCTTTTGATATTCCCCATGAAATCTCTAAGAAAACCCTTTAAATTCCATACGAAATCAACTAATTTCATGTTCAGCGGGGTCTATCACAGCCGTGAATTTGGTCACAAGCAGGCCATGATGCATTCTGCAAGTTACTAGGAAATCCATCACGGCCGTGAACCTAGCCACAAGCAAGCTGCGATGTGCATCATGGCTATGAAACTAGTAATGGCTGGGCTATGAACCTTTCTGTGAATTTTTGACATGTTGATCATGGCTATGAGGCTAGTCATGTCAAGCCATGATCGTCTAAAAAACTTATCAAATTTTAGTTCAAGCTTGTCATGGTTGTGAATTTCATCATAGTTTGGGACTTATGAGGCACTTTATAAAATGCTCATCATGGTCGTGAAGCTTGTCACGGGCTCGCCATGATGGACACAAAAATTCTTTATGACTTTAAATTTATTGTGCTAACTTGTCTATTCATCCTGAATCCCTTGGTGACCTCAAAATCATAAAAAAAAAGCTCTAGAATTAAATGATTTTCAACTGAAATTGCAAAAGGACAAGAAAATGTGAAGATTCCAAACTATACAAGTAAATGAATCTAAGTATGATATGAAAAAATAGAACATGTCTTGTTTTGAAATAAAATTATATCAAAAAATACTATAAAAATACAAGTCATCAGAGCCCTAGGGTCATGCATTTATATTTTTAATATTAAAATTTTATTTTATTTAATTAATTTAATAAAAATAATAAAAAATAATAATAACTCTCCTAAATGTTTCTAAAAATTAAAACTATTATTTCTGATGTTCTAAAAATATTTTTTGATATAATATCCAATATTTAGGGCATAATATCCAATATTTAGGGCATTACACAACAACTTCAGTATGGTTGGTATGTTGTTAGAAAACCTAAAAAGATAATATGAAGAGGAGAAAATTTAGAACCTTGAGACATGATTAGTAATCACTATCTTAAAAGAAATTTCTAGAATTTTGGAGTAGCATTCAAGATTCAACAAAGGCCAAGTGCCCAATCATGATATTTAAATATTATTATTGACTCTAGTGATATGGAGCTCATGAAATTAATCAATGCTCATGATCATCTTTCTTTTCTATATTTTAACAAGTTCCAACAAGTTATATAAGCATAGAAATGCCTACCTCTTGCAGCAATGCGAGATCATTATTACTTATTGTGTATAACTACAAAATATATAATAATCCTCCACTAGTTGTAAAAAATACTTTCTTATAAGGTGAGTATTACGTATATAAGTAAGTACCTTTTAATTTGAACTTATAGTTAGTATAAATATCTTAAAGTCCTAAAGAAGTTAGAGGCTTCATAAATTGAACATCGACTTCTTGTGTTAGTACCAAAGACATCACACATGTAATATTTGTCATGGTATTCTAAAAAAACTTTCTTTCAACAACCTTAGCACTATTATATATGGTCATCTACTAATCCCAAAGTAATGAATATTTATAAGAGAACTGCAATTCTTGACATTCAGTGTTCATGTAGGTGGAGTTTCTACATTTATTTGAGTTACTAAAGACACAATTCATTATAAACTCCATTAAGAGAAAATGCTTATTCATCACTTTATGGAATTGTCAGCTTTAGTACTTGATTTGTTATTCATTAACTTAGAACATGACTCCCTAGTACTCACAAGCACATAATAATGATTTGTTATTACCCAATGTACATTAAAATTAGTGATTTACTAATTTAAAGTTGGGTTACTATTTTATAGTATGAGACTTAAGTTATATATATAACAACTTAAGTCTCATACTATGAGTTGTATTCCTCACTAAATCCCAAGTAAGAGTAGTAAGAGGCTTAGTGAGAGGATTGACTAAATTATTTTCAGATCTAACATATATTATGGTGATCGCCCCACTTAATATTAACTCTCTAACATGTGCATGTCTCATGTAAAGATGTCTAGACTTTTCATTATACATTTCACTATAAGCACTAGACATTCTAGTTTGGCTATTGTAGTGCAAAGAGATGGTTGTCATAGATTATGGCCACAACTCCATATCCATTAATAGATTCTACAACCATTATGCTTCTTTGTCTTCTGCAACTAAGGCTATAAACTTTGATTCCATAGTTGAATGTGCAATGCAAGTTTGCTTCTTAGAAGCTCAACTTATAGCCCCACCACCTAACATGAAAATTCATCTAGAAATAGCTTTACTTTCACGATTATTTGTCAACCAACTTGCATCACAATAGCCTTCTAACACACATGGATAATCACTATATACAATACTCAATTATCTTGTATTCTTTAAGTATCCAAATATTTGTTGACAACATTTTAATGATATGTGCTATGTTTACTTATAAACCTTGATAATATGCACATAGCATTAGCAATTTCAGGCCTTGTACAATGCATAACATACTGATAGGTGTTATTTTTATAGGATTTAGAGTCATATCAATACCATCATTATAGGCTTAAGTTCTATTTTATGTCAAATTTTGATATCTTTTCTTGTAAAGTATGGAATCTTCACTCTTTTTCGTTTATTTGTGAAATGCAGCTCATTTCTCCACATTTTTATGAAGAATTTTGAAGATCTAATGTTACGAAAAGATTCATCATAGTTCGGCGAAGTTACAGGCAAAATTTTAGAGTTTTTGGAGTTTTCTATGGAGAACACGGCCTTCTCGTGCTTGTGATCACGGCCGTGTTCATCACGGCTTCAGAATCAGCACTCGGCGAAAGAAGCACGGTCGTGCTTATATACCCGCAGATCGCCGAAGTTGACACGGCCTGCCCGTGTCCAGACGCACGCCCGTGCTTACTTCGTCGCAAGTTCCAGAGCCAAGCACGGCCTGGCCGTGCTTATTAGCACGGCCGTGACAGCTTCCGCGTAGATCGACCTTTCAACGGTTTTTCGCCCGATTTGAGTGATTCCGAACTCAGAATTGGCTGAAATTTGGAGGGAAACTTTCTAACTACCCAAGGAAGAGATAGAACCATAAAATAGTATTTTTGGAGTGGTTTTGGGGGTCAAACTTTGGAGAGAGGCGACCTAGGGCGAAAAAGGGCATTTTTGCTTGATTGAAGGCTCGATTCGACGAAATTCTTTGGGGCTTTCGAGAGAAGACTGAAGATTCATCGTCTCCTACCCTTAATCTGTAATTATCCTCTTTTCAAATATATTTTATTGGGTTTTCATTGAGTAACGATGTATTTTCTAGAGTAAAACCCTAGTTCGGGACTCGGGCGTAGCCCGTTGAACAATTCTCCTCATGTAAAACATTATTATGAATCTCAGTGAAATTGTTAAATAATTTAGCTTATTTAAATGAGTTGCACTTATTGCATATGATTGTTGTGTACAGACAATTTATATGAGTTAAGTGTTACGAGAAGTACCGAGAGGTGAATCGTAACACTCGATCGTGCTCATTTAAACTTGTGATTAGAATTACGAGAGTCGTTCGACGTCACTCGAGGACTCACGATCTTTCATAGAGCCTAATGGGTCTCTCAGGGCTAATTTTGCTACGAGAGTAGGGAATTAGCTTATGCGAGATACCAGTTCACGCTTCGAGAGAAGGTAACCCGTACCATAGGAAAGATTGCCTTAAGTTACTTACTGTCGGATTGAGCTTCGAGAGAAGGAGATCCGTTTGTTTTAATCTAATTAGATTCAATGTTTTACATTAAAAACATTCAACGCGGTGAAATCTAGAGTTCCGAACATCTTTTAAATTGTATTTTCCCGGTCGTCAACTTCTTGGATCGATAAAATTAGTTTAGTGAAGTTCTTTCATTTTGAGTTCGAATTATCTAGCTAACAATGACGCGTAAAGTCGGTACTTGACACCTGCTCCCTGTGGGAACGATCTTATTTACTACTTCGATAGAAACCGTGCACTTGCGGGGCCTATCAAGTTTTTGGCGCCGTTGCCGGGGAGCAAGGCGTTGTCAATATTGATTTAACTGTTGAGTTGATAGACTAGATACTTTTTGTTAATTTCTTTTTGTTTTATTTATTTTAGTTCATTTTGTTAATATTTCTTGTCTTCCTTTCTTCAAGCTTATATTATCTGGTTAGCTAACCTTGTGCATGCCAAGAACAATTAGAACAGGTCAGCTAGTGCCAGAAGATCCAGAGATTGAAAGAACCCTCCAAGCTCAGAGGAAAATTCAGGATCAACAGCTTGAGGAAGCCCATCCGAACTTGTCAACTGCAATGGACCAGAACCGCGCACTACGTGATTTTGCTGCACCTAATGTATAGGGCTTGCACTCTAGCATTGCTCGACCCTCGGTCGAAGCAAATAATTTTGAGATCAAGCCGGCCCTTGTGCATATAGTTCAACAGAACCAGTTCAGCGGTTCACCACAGGAAGATCTCAATCTTCATTTGTCCATTTTCCTTGAATACTGTGATACCCTGAAGATAAACGGGGTAACATCTGATGCAATATGCTTACGTCTTTTTCCCTTTTCCCTTAGGGATCGCGCGCGAGCATGGCTACAGTCTCTTCCCCAAGGCTCAATCACAACGTGGGAACAGCTTTCCCACGCGTTCCTCTCCAAGTATTTCCCGCTGAGCAAAACCGCTCAATTGAGGACCCAGATAACGAATTTCAGCCATAGGGAAGGCGAGTCATTATATGAAGCCTGGGACCGTTTTAAGGAGTTGCTACGCATGTGCCCGCATCACGGACTGGAAAAATGGGTACTTATGCATATTTTTTATAATGGTCTCTTGTATCAAACTCGTTTGTCTGTGGATGCAGCCGCAGGGGGTGCGCTAATGAAGAAGAATGTAGACGATGCCATGAATTTAATCGAGGACATGGCCCTCAATCACTACCAGTGGATGAGTGACAGGAACATCCCGGTAAGAGGAGGAGGTAAGCATGACTTAGATATGTTGAGTTCGTTGGTGGCAAAGGTTGACTCTTTGTCCCACCAACTTACTTCAATGAATTTTAATGCATCGTCTCTTAATTCAACTACTTGTGGAATTTGTGGGAATTCTGGACATAGTGCTACTAACTACCAGATAATGGCACCTTCTTCTTCTTCTGATGTGTCTGTAGATCATGTGAATGCTATAGGCAATTTCAATCAGCGGCAGTAGAATGATCCTTTCTCAGGCACCTATAATCCCGGTTGGAGAAATCATCCCAACTTCTCCTACCGGAACAACCAGAACCAGGCCATTCCCCAGAATTTCAACAATCAGGCTCCCCAGGAAAATTTTGGCAATCAGTTTCCCCAGTCATCCTTTAGGCCACCACCTGAACTTCCACCACGACCATTCAATCAATAGCAGAAGTCCAATTTGGAACTACTACTAGAGAACTTTGTCACCACGCAGTCTAAGAAAAATGATGATGTGGACCAGTCTATTAGGCAGCTGAGTTCTACAGTGGGGCAAATGAGTTCCACGGTGGGGCAATTGAGTTCTACGGTGCGGCAACTGAATTCAAAGGTGGATTCATTGATCACGCACTCAAGGATGCTGGAGAACCAGATTGCCCAATAGGCAGGTTCATTTGTGCGACCTTCTGGGAAGCTTCCTTCTCAAGCTGAGGCAAATCCAAGAGAACACTGCAACGCGATTCTGACTTGTAGTGGAACTCAATTGGAAGCCCCACATGTGTCCCTCAGAGAGTGTCCTATTGGCGAGGCAGACATTGATAGCTCAGCTTCCCAGTATTCAGAGGAACTACCCGTAGAGTCTCAGGTCAAGCCAGAACCGATCATCATTTCGTCACCACTTCTCACACCACCTGTCTCCAGACCTCAGATATTGGCCACGGCATTGACAGGACAGTACAGCTCGCTGATGCCTGCTAAGCTTCCTGATCCTGGCAGTTTTTCTGTTGCATGTAGTATCAGTGATATTTCTATAGAGAGAGCTCTCTGTGATTTGGGGGCTAGTGTAAGTATCATGCCTCTTTCATTGTTCCAAAGTTTAGACTTGGGAGGCTTGGAACCCACGCCTATAGCTCTGCAACTCGCAAATGGCTCTATACATCGCCCAGTGGGAATAGTAGAGGACGTGCCGATTAAAGTCGGGGAACTCTTTGTTCCAGTCGACTTTGTAGTCTTGGATATGTCCGAAAACTCAAGATTACCACTTATTTTGAGCCGCCCTTTCCTAGCTACCACCGGGGCAGTTATAGATGTCCAGAGGGGGAAGTTATCTCTGAACTTTTGTGATACTACTTTACACTTTAATTTAATAGTTGATATGCCAGATTTTCCTTTTGCAGGCTCGTGTTGTAGTGTTGAGACAGTGCCTGCGCTTACACATTGTTCATGCCAAAAGTGGGATTTTCTTGCGTCCCACCGCTATGCTGAATTGGGCGCAGGTGCTATAACGAAGAGGGATGCATGGACTATTCTTGAAGACTTGTTTGCTGCAGACCCCGATTTTGGCTGCGCGCCGATGTTCTGTAGTGGTGATGATGTGAAGTCTTTATTAGTTTTTGGGAAGACAGACTTTGAATTTGGACAAGTTCTTATTTCATATGATTTGAAGACATTTTACTATGTACACCTATTGCTCTTATTGCTTATCTCTATAGGTGTGAATTTTAGGCGACGAAGAAAGGGGCATGCATATGCCATTTCTTCTGCCTCTGATCCATTGGACGTGCCATAATAAGGCTCAGTCATTGGTCGAGCTGTGACCTTAAAACAGCGTTGCTTGGGAGGTGCCCCAAGTATTTATCTTTTATTATGTTGTGTTGTTCAAATAGACTTGATGTTTATAGTTGTGATTGTTTGTTTTGTTGTACTGTTATTTGTTTTGATAATTCTTGTGCTATCTCATGGCAAAATTTTTATGATTTTATACATTGAAAAGCATGTTACTAATATTAGGAATTTGCTGCAATTTTTCCAGGAATTTTTACCAGTTGCCGCGATGACCATAGCCTGGCCATGCCGGCGGTCATGGCTGTGCTCGTCTCGTCAGTGTTTGGAGTATTTCTGCCGAATGCACACAGCATTCTTTTCCGTGTTTTATTCCCTTAGTAAGTTTCTTACTTTCTTTTTATTTCTATCATGTACTTTTGACTGCATAGGATATTATGCAGTTCTTTGCCGTGGGTAGAGGGTTTCCCTCTTTGTTTGTGTTGTTCGTGTTGTTTGTGTTATGTACTCGTTATTTCTAAAACTTCTATTGTGCTTGCATGTGTTGTTCTTCTGAGATTCCATAGAATGCATGCTTATTATATTTTCCCTGTGATGATTGCAACGAATTAAGTCTGTGATGGTATGGTATTCCTCATTCTTGTCCTCAGTTTTTATGTTATTATGATTCATGATGAGAACCATAAAGATATGTCTGTCTCTTGAGTTAAGGGAATGAAATTCTAAATATGACTACTTTTATGCTTAGGAATCCTTGGTTTTAGATTGTACTTGAGTATGCTTACTATGGCTTGCATGATGTTTCTGAGGTTAATCCTTCTTTTTCTGAATTACTTCTACACGACATTATGTTATTGACTGTTCATGCTTAGCATAGTCCTTATTACAAGAGCTTTTCAATCTAGTTGCATTACACTTATAAACATTTTGAAAAACAAAAAATATATATATATTTGAAAACAAGGGGCAGTGGTACCTAAGTGACAATGAACCAAAGGCTTCATCTAACTTGACATTGTTGACAAGTTAAAAAGAAAGGAACATGAGAGACAAGAAGGGGTGAGGGAAAAGTGAACAACTCCTCTTTCTTCTACTTTATAGTGAAGAAATGAGTTTGTATGCATTATGTGATGCATCCACCTTGAGTTCGTTTTCTAACTAAGTACTGGGGGTGCATTCATCACAAATGTTTGTCCTTCGCGTGACAAGGTTGAAAATGAATTCAGGGAAGTAGCTTGAACCCACCAATTGAAAATTCATGTTTCCAAGTTTAAATGTGTACAATAAGTTATCTAATGCAACTATACTTGATTGGCTGAGTTTAGTAGGAAATGATGAGTATGAATAGTCTTAACATGGTGGAGTGTTTTTCTTATTTCAGATTTGTGGTTTGACCTTGTGAACATTATCCTCTGCTCCAGTATAGATCATAACTCAGTGTATTTTATTCAACCTAAGATTCAGTATAAATGTTGTCATATGAGGTTTCTACTTTAGCTTTGAATATGCAGTCTTCCTGATTCTCTGATTAGTTCAGATAATGTAATTGCTTGAGGACAAGCAAGATTCTAAGTCTGTGATATTTTGATAGGTGTTATTTTTATAGGATTTAGAGTCATATCAATACCATCATTATAGGCTTAAGTTCTATTTTATGTCAAATTTTGATATCTTTTCTTGTAAAGTATGGAATCTTCACTCTTTTTAGTTTATTTGTGAAATGCAGCTCATTTCTCCACATTTTTATGAAGAATTTTGAAGATCTAATGTTACGAAAAGATTCATCATAGTTCGGCGAAGTTACAAATAAAATTTCAGAGTTTTTAGAGTTTTCTATAGAGAACACGGCCTGTCCGTGCTTGTGATCACGGCCGTGTTCATCACAGCTTAAGAATCAGCACTCGGAGAAAGAAGCACAGCCTGCCCGTGTTCAGAAGCACGGCCGTGCTTATATACCCGCAGATCGCCGAAGTCGACACGGCCTGCCCGTGTCCAGACGCACACCCGTGCTTACTTCGTCGCAAGTTCCAGAGCCAAGCACAGCCTGGCCGTGCTTATTAGCACGGCCGTGACAGCTTCCGCGCAGATCGACCTTTCGACGGTTTTTCGCCCGATTTGAGTGATTCCGAACTCGGAATTGGCTAAAATTTGGAGGAAAACTTCCTAACTGCCCAAGGAAGAGATAGAACCATAAAATAGGATTTTTGGAGCGGTTTTGGGGGGGTCTAACTTTGGAGAGAGGCGACCTAGTGCGAAAAAGGGCATTTTTGCTTGATTGAAGGCTCGATTCGACGAAATTCTTTGGGGCTTTCGAGAGAGGACTGAAGATTCATCGTCTCCTACCCTTAATCTGTAATTCCCCTCTTTTCGAATATATTTTATTGGGTTTTCATTGAGTAACGATGTATTTTCTAGAGTAAAACCCTAGTTCGGGACTTGGGCGTAGCCCGTTGAACAATTCTCCTCATGTAAAACATTATTATGAATCTCAGTGAAATTGTTAAGTAATTTAGCTTATTTAAATGAGTTGCACATATTGCGTATGATTGTTGTGTACAGACAATTTATATGAGTTAAGTGTTACGAGAAGTACCGAGAGGTGAATCGTAACACTCGATCGTGCTCATTTAAACTTGTGATTAGAATTACGAGAGTCGTTCGACGTCACTCGAGGACTCACGATCTTTCATAGAGCCTAATGGGTTTCTCAGGGCTAATTTTGCTACGAGAGTAGGGAATTAGCTTATGCGAGATACCGGTTTACGCTTCGAGAGAAGGTAACCCGTACCATAGGAAAGATTGCCTTAAGTTACTTACTGTCGGATTGAGCTTTGAGAGAAGGAGATCCGTTTGTTTTAATCTAATTAGACTCAATGTTTTACATTAAAAACATTCAACGCGGTGAAATCTAGAGTTCCGAACATCTTTTAAATTGTATTTTCCCGGTCGTCAACTTCTTGGATCGATAAAATTAGTTTAGTGTAGTTCTTTTATTTTGAGTTCGAATTATCTAGCTAACAATGACGCGTAAAGTCGGTACTTGACACCTGCTCCCTGTGGGAACGATCTTATTTACTACTTCGATAGAAACCGTGCACTTGCGGGGCCTATCACATACATTAAATTAACAATGACACTAGCATAGTTTAATTGATCAATAACTTTCTCGTTATTTTCTAATAATTTTAGACTTGAATCAAAAAGTGTTAGCTTCTTTTATACCAAGATACTTAAAATTATCAAGCATCTTATCAATGTAATGACATTGAGATAAAGAATATGCACTAGCATGTTTCTTTATTTTGATTCCAAAAATTATATCTACTCCACCCAGATCTTTCATTTGGAAGAACGAATTTAGATACAATCTAGTTTTTTTATTCTTTTCTTATTTGTACTAAATATTAGCATGTCATTCATATACATACATAATATCACTCCATATTCATTTGTTGACTTGTGATAAATACATTTGCCAGCATTATTATGCCTAAAATCATTTGTGAGAATTACTAACTTAAATTTTTTGTGCTATTCCTTTGGAGCTTGTTTCAATCCATTGATTGATTTGACTAGTTTACAAACTTTATGCTCATTACCTAAAAGCACAAAGCCTTCAGGTTGCTCCATATATACTTCTTTAGATAGTTCACCATTTAATAAGGTTGGTTTAATAATCATTTGATGCACATGTAGTTTATAAATTGATGCCAAGGCAAATAATAATCGAATGAATGTTACTTTAGCTACTAGTACATATGTGTCAAAGTAATTAACACCTTCTTTTTATGTGAATCTCTTATCTTATAAATTTGTATAGAAGAATCAATTTATATTTCTTTTTAAATACATATTTACATCCAATTGCTTAGGATCCCATTGGTAAATCCTCAAGAACCATTGCCCAATTTGACATTATAGAGTCCATTTCATCATTTATGGCTTTTTTTTCCAAAAGAAGCATCTCTCGAAGTCATTGCTTTACTATATGATTTGGGCTCATTCTTTAAATTACATATAATGGATGTTTTATTCAGAATTTTAGTTCTATGTCCTTCAATAAGGAAAATTAATGAATTAGGTGAGACAAAATCTTTGTTTAAATGTTTTTCAATTTTTATTCTTCACTTATTCTTAGTTTATTAATTTCTTTCCCTTTCTTTTCAACCCCCACATCAGAAGAGCTTGATGTTATATTAGGTTGAGTCTCTTTTGGATCATTAATAAATTTATCTTTAAATAATTTAGCATGTATTGATTCGATAATTATATTAGAGTCTATGTTCAATAGCCTATATGCATTGGAATTCTATACATATCCAACAAATACATTTTTTATACCTCTTGGTCTTAACTTTGATTTATGTGGATTATGCATTTTATAAAATGTAACACACCCCCACATTTTAAAAATGTTTTAGTTAGGATGTCTTCCATTATTCTATAGTTCATATGGTGAGACTTTAAATTTCTTAAATGGAATTTTATTATAAATATGACAAGTTGTCAACAAAACTTTTCCCAAAAGTGTATAGTGTAAGTTAGCATTCAATAATATGACATTAACCATGTCTACCAATGATTTTTTTTCTTTCAACTACCTCGTTCTATTGAGATATATAGGGAATAGTTCTTTGATAAACTATGTCATTATCATCACAGAATGAATTAAAATAATCGGCAAAGTATTCACCCCTCTATTAGTTATAAGCATTTTGATTTTGTTACATCTTGGTTTTCATATATTGATTTTTATTCTTTCCAAGTCATGGGTGTGACTACGATCAAGGTCGTGCCATGATCCTCTCTATGAATCCCAGACAACAATTGTCACTAGTGACAATTATCATGCCTAACCGTGAAACTTATTGTGGATCCCGCTCTAATAGCTCCAAATAAATTAAATAGCACTAAGATATGAAGGATTCTTATTCCACAATAATGAAAGCATTTTTTCATTCTTGCATATATTACAGGATGTTGCTTGGAAAAGAACATGTTCTATACTAATGAATTTGGGTCCTTAACCATGGGTTCCAATGCATTATTATAGCACTTATCATTGAGGGCCTGTCAATTAGTATTATACAAAAGAAATCAATTATAGAAACTAATACAATTAGATCAACTCTTCATAGACAAACTTGCGATTTATAGTCTGACTTAAGATTGGTTTAGGATCATGAGATCCTTTTCTATTAGATAAGAAGGGTTGTTGCATAAAATGTACTTCTAAGTAATTGCCCCACATATCCTATATCTATCTATATGAATAAGAAATTATATAAAAAAGGAGATTCTTATTTGTACGAAGGGTACTTCAAACTTGGAACGAGAATGAAGAAATTAATAATACTTCTTATCTTTTTAGTTGTTTTGCCAGATTGGTCGCTCAAGATCTTTGTCTTCACCTAGACCTGATGAAAAAAAAGATGGATCACTTCTTATGGATTCATTGAGAATGACTTAGATGGATTCAGTTAGATATGATGCAAAATAGGTTGTGAAGTTTTCTATGTAGAACACGATATGCAATCCCATCACGACCGTGAAATGCCCCAAGGTGCCACAAATACCCAAGATATTAACAAGTAATCAATGCTCATGCTTCTCTTTTTTTTCTTGATATATATAATTATAGAATGGTTACCTCTTGTAGCAGGACTATTATTGCTTCCTCATTGTTTATAACTACAAAGTATATAACATGGTATATGTACAAGTAACGCTCATGAGATATTACTTTTGATGTATATCAAATTATAAGCCATCTTCTAGATTCTTGATTTAGAACTCTTGAATTTACTTAGCAATTCAATGAAATGGAGTATGCTAAGCTCAGAGCATGTCATCTTAATCTTCCAACCATATTTTATATGGAATTGAACCAATCATTTTGTCTTCATCTCATTTTGATAACTTTGTTCTGTAGTTAACCTATTTACTAATTGGATTAATTTAACCATCTTGAATAAATTAAAATGTTATTTGCATTAGCTTTTTGACATAATGCTATCTTATTCTCTTTATATCACTCTTATGTCAATTATGATATCGATATGATGTTGTCATATTGAACCTCCTTCATCATGGCTTACTTTAATTTTATAAAAAAATGAGATTAAACTATCGATATAAAGATTAGATCATGCATATGAGCACATAAAATAATATTTTTCTCATAGTTTTTTTTTTCTTACTTTTTTTTTTGCAATAGGGGGTACATTGATAAATATATTATATAAACTAAATTTAAATTAGATATTTATCCTTACATTTCATGCCTTTGACCGATCATACAATATATTTTTTTTATTTTTAAAATTTGTTTTATTAAAGATGTTAGTTAGTTTAACTAATAAAGATCTTTGTTCTTGAATTTCTTCTTCATTAATATTTACCTATGTTAAAAAAACTCATTGGTTACTTAATATAAAGCACCTTGAAAAATCTTTTAATAAAGCTGTTGTAATATTTAAGTAATTTTTTTTTGTTTTTTAAGAGTTAAAGAAATAAATCATTCAATAGTTTTGAGTATTTCTATAAAAAGAATATATCACATCTTAGTCAACATTATCATATAGCTTGTATCCCTTATTAGTCTTGCCATATCCACCTTTTTCATTCGCATTATTTTTTTTATCTTTTTTTAAAAAAAAAACGTCACGTTTTTCTACGAATTCGTAGGCTTGAGATAGAGCTGTCTTATTGTTGAATAGATCATCTTTAATCATTGGATACATCAAAATGAACACTTGCCAATTAGTATAAAGAAACATAAGAATGAATTGGCAACACACTATTCTTACTACTTTTTCAAAATAAACTTTTCAAGCTTCATGGCAATAAAGTCTCAAGTCTTTTGTTGAACACCTAATTAGTAGGTACACCATATAAGTTAGTGCTCTCTAAATTACTTTAATTTCTTTTCTCACTTTGTAGCATGATTCTAACAACATTGAGGATATTCATCTATTTTTCTTTTTTTTTTTTCTACTTCACTTTGTTACAACAGTAATGTGCTATAGATGATATTTGAATGCATATGCTTGCAATGATATTCAAAAGTATTGAATATAAATTATCCTCATTGATCAAATCCTCAAGCTTTGATAGTGTTCATTTTAGTTATCATAATGAGCTTTAAGATTTATGATTGCTTCAAATTCCTATTTTCTCTTTTAAAAGAAATAAAATTTGCATATAAAGTCTCAATAAGTTACCTATGTTTTGCTTTATCATGGCATGCACAGGGTAAGCATTCCAAATGACACAGGGTAAGCATTCCAAATGACATTAATTTTTCGTTAGATAGAACCAAATTATACAAATGGCTTTTCACCAACTTTGTAAAATCTTCAAGATACACTTGATTATTAGTTGTCTCATATAGCTCTATGAATGAGCTCGTGCTAAGACAAATGATTGTTTACTCCACTATCCAATTACCAAAATCATAGTGTGTCAACTATCTATATTTTGTTTTAGAAGCAACATAAATCCATCTTCTTTTCATATCTTTTGACATGATTAACATTCTTTTAAATCTTGTTACCTTCCTTGATTTTATATTTTGATCTTGATCAATCATATAGGCTTATTAGAAATCCACCTTCGAAACATGGCCAAACATTGCTTTGGCTTAATCTGTGGAGCTGTGTGACCAGCACCCTAAATCAACAACAAATTAGTCATCTCTTATTGTCAATCTACATTGAATTGAAGTATATCTAAACTTTCTAAATGTACTATGTTTATAAAAAAAATGTAAGAAAAATCCTACCATAAAAATATAAATAAAAAGTAGATTATAATTACATACCTTGACTGTTGCAAAAGTCAAATTGTTGGCAAATGATATTGTATACCTATACAGTAGCAAAAAACAAAATTCGCTTAGGCTGTGTATGAAGAGAAAAATTTGAGCAATTAGTAGACCTCACCCAGCAACTTGTTGGTCAACATGCCATGATCGCCATTCATCTGTGATTGAGAAATTTAAAGCTTTTGTCCATGTATAGGTTCCCAGAAAGGGCACAACCAAGTCATGATCCCCACTGTGTATTTTCAGCGTGGAAAGAGTACAGTGTAATGAAAAATTAAGGCCAGGTTAGGAACAAGTTTGTATAGCAACAAGTAATAAAATGATCATAGAGTTTACCTATACACTAGAGCTCGAAAGCCTCCAAGGGTGAGGATACGTTGATACTTTATGCTACTTGGAATATCATATGTGTAAGGTATGCTGGTGTTGCATCTCTGCCATTCTCCAACACTCGCCTGCTCAAAATCATTATGTAATGAGTCATCGTATTAAGCCAAACTTTTAAATACGAAAAATATTCTATTTTCGTTCTTTCTTTGTTAAATAACTTGAAGAATTACCTTTCTGATGTGGAGAGCCTCTCTAGTGAGATTGTTGTTAATCCAAAAGTAGGCAAGATAATTAGGATAAGTCTGTAAAAGAAAAAAAATGATACATCAGTAACACATTGCAGCTGGCATGATTGTTCAGACTAACTCATTCATTCTTTTCTAAGCACATCCTCAATCAATCTGCAATATTGCTAAATGGTATTGTGCATTTATTACCTTACACTTTGGGGATGGAGCAATTGGTGGGTCAAGAAGACCTTTATGCTTCTGCTCCAGCAGTGATCTGCTTTGCTTCCTCAGAAAAAATGGATTTGGGGAAGCATAGGGGCACTTTGGCTCCAAGATATAAGATTGATCAATCTCTGAAACAATCTGCATGCAGTTTGTTCAGCATCTCAACTAATTATTGTTTGCTAAACTTGTAGCACTGAATTTTCTTTGTTTTAGTCAGAAAGATAGATGAGTTGGGCGTTATTTAAAAATAACCTCAGTTAAAGTGTTGAGGCTGGCCTCGCATGCTGCAGTTTGAGGATACCTGTAGTCTTGTCCTTGGCAGTTTTTGTGTATCTCCTGTATCGATCAATTACTCTTAGATTAATAAATGAATGAAACTTATCAGATAACCCTTACTTTGCTAACCTCCAATCGCACATCTACTAGATAAGAATTACCTCAACAAAATCATCTGAGATGATCCCCACACCATGAGCATAAGTGATTCTAGAAGTGAAGTCAATGAGTTCACCAGTGAATGGGTTGCCTATCTGATAACCCTAAAAAGGAGACAAAAAAGATGATCTATTATTTTAAGCATAATAGTCATGCACATAATTTGAAAATTTAATAAACCTAAAAAGGAAAATGAAGCTCAATTATTTGAAGCACACTATCATATCTTAACCACATGGGAACAGTGTCGAACGCGATCACCAAACTCACAAGCAAGCACTGTTGGACACGGTCACTTCCTCTGCGAAATCTAGCGATGTGTGGTGCCATCTAGAGCTCGCCATGACCTCCTCTTCACCTCTGGAACCTTAACGCTTGCCTATAAAAGGCGAGCGCATGGTACGAGTCCACTGACAACTCATGTGACTGGCAATCTCCTCCTCAGGCTGGATCGTCGCCATCGCAGTTGGTATCAACATCGCATGAACATTTCCCGCCTTCCTGAGACCTGTCCATGGGTGATCGAGTATTGTTGTAGCCCGATCCAGTGAATCGCTACACCGAGCTCTGATCCAGAGCTCTATAGCAGTAGTCGGAACGAGTGACTCTATCTTCCCGACCTCCAACCGCCCTCTGTCGGTCGGTGACACCTTGCCCAGCATCACACGAGGTATTTCTCCTTCTTCTCTTCCTCTTCCTGTTCGGCTCTCTGTTCCAAGGGCTGGCGGGTGGCAACCGCTATCACGGCCTGGACTTCCACCGACGGCCGGCGTCGATGCTAGCCGTGCTCTACCGGAACCCAACCCTAGCGACATTCGAAAATGTCTGCTATAGGATGTGCAGCCGAGGCGCAGCTGCCAAAGTTACCACAACAGCTTCACAGTAAATCACGTACTCAGTTGTGGCAACAAGCCCGGGTTCAACCATAATGCACTGCACTATTTCGGCCAAACTCGTGAGTATGTCGGTGAAGAAGCTTCGAGTGATGGAAGCTACTAGAATAGTCATCCAATCAGTTGACATTTGTAGACAATTGTAGAATGCTGTGAGAACTTTCAAAACCTACGTAGTAAGGCCAGTTTGGGGTTGCTGCCCGTCCTGCTTTTGCTAGGGCGAGCAGCAAAAGTAGCTTGAGTGTAAGCATTTGGGGTTGCTTCCTGCTTTTTTCGGGAAGCAAATCAATTGCTGCTTCCCACAGGCAGCAGCAGCTTCCCAGCTCCCGTCTCCTCTCTCGCGTCCACCGCACGCCTCGAGTCTCCTCTCTTGCGTCCGCCGCACCCGTCTCGTCGCTGTCGTCCGTTGATACTCGGCCCAAAGTCCACTGCAACTCGTCGCCGCTGTCCGCGGCAACTCGTCAACCCGCCGTCCGCTGTAGCTCAACGAGGTGTTAGGGAATGCCGGGTGTAATTTAAAATTTTGCAGTCCCAGGACGCAGCGGAAGAAGCATTACACCCGAAACACATTCCTTTCCCAAGGATCCATGCGAGAGAGAAGACACAAGGATGTGTTAGAGATGTACCTCTTTTGCTTGTCTAGACGTCGAAGCCATGTTGAAGGCGCCCAAGTGTTCGTCCTCTACAAGTATCCACGCGTCGACTCCTTGATCGTTGCTCCCTTCCACGCTTGGTGCTAGCCTCGGGAAGAGAATCAAGCCTTAGGGTATCTTTACTTCTCTTGCGCCACCTCCAAGATGAAAGCGCCAAGAGGAGATGAGGAGGAAGATGATGCCGCCAAGTTGCTTCCTTTCTTCTTCTTTGCTTGCGCCACCTTCAAGCAAGGTGCGCCTATGGCCAAGGAAGGGAGAGAGCTTGTGGCAAGGAGATGCCACCAAGCACTAAGAGTCCTTGCGCCAAGAAGAGACGGAGAGGAAGAAATTGCGGCTCCAAGGAAGAAGTTTGCGCCAAGTTTTGATGTTGTCGCCCTTTGCCCTTGCTTTCGCCCCTCTATGTGTGTTCACATCTCTAAGAATTTATATTCTAGAGAGGGCGACAATGGGTCCTATAAATAGGACTAGAGGCGGTTTGAGCAAGGGCTAGGATCATGCCAAGTGTATGGCTAGGATGAGGTGTCTTGAAGTAAGGAAAGTCTCCAAGACTTTACCATAAACCTCATTCAACCTTTCCATAAAAGTCTAAACACTATATCAGCCCAAGACATGCCTCAAATGCATTCTTACCATCAAAGGCTAAGTGGCTAGGCGCAACATGCATGAGGAGTTTCGGCTAGGGTAAGGGTTTTGGGAGAAACTAGGGTTTGAGGTAAGGTAAGTCTCCAAGACATTACCATATACCTCTTCCCTATGTCCATATGCGCCTAGGAACTTCTCATAAAAGTTCTCAAGCCATATCAGCCCCAAGACTTACCTTAGAGGCAAGTATTCCATCCAAGGAAGAAGGGCTAGGCGCCCTTTACTTCCATAATGAAGCAAAGGCGCCTCCCTCACCCCATTATGCCCCTAGGCGCCAATGGGGTGAGAATTCTCCCCATTATACCCTTTTAAGCCAATTCCTCTTCATGACAACTAATTATTGGGCCTCATTGGATAATGAGCTAGCCCAAACTTCATGGCGTGGGTTGATTAAGCCATTGGATCTAATCCAATGCAACCCTAATCCAAATGTGACCAATCTAGGTCAATTTCGGGTCAACTTGCCAAAAATGAAGTTTGGCTCCAATAACTTTCTTCCGACTCATCAAGCCCATTGGCGCTGATGAAATCTTCCAAATTGATCCAAGTTATCCAATAACTTGATCCTAAGGCTTCTGATTAAAGCAACGTCAAGAGTCTATTGCGTGTGACCCCGTAGGATCCATATGACGATGGTAATGATGTAAACATCATAAGTAGTGAGGGGTATCTAGCAACACATCACTACTACCCATGTCATAGGACTTAAGTCATTATGGCAACAACTCCTAACAAACAACGAGGATTCCTATTGCATTACAGATCCCTTTGCCTAAGCTGATATCCTGCCATTGGATTAGTCTCAAGTTTATTATCCAATGCATTGGTCATGACTCAACAAGTGTGTTCACACTCTCCTGTCATGCACCAATAAGGTGGGGCGCCCCGAGTAGATATCATGCTTCCAATAAGGAAGGGGCAAATCCTACTATTGGTCATTCATGTCTCTACATGACTTATGACATGCCCAATGACAGTCGTTTTGATCTCCCAATTACGGAGAGACGTAAGACTGTATTAAAGCACACCCATCATCAAATCTAGACATGAATACCTCAAGTCTAAGGATCAATGCAAACCTCTTGTATGTGAGATTGACTTGTTGACTAGACAAGTCAATCCTCACGGTGGATCACTCCAGTGCATCCAATGCACCTATATGTCTGTGTTACTGTGCCCCGCACCTAACCAGCCCATACACCAATCTCACATGTACCAAAGCTGTCCCATATCTGCTAAGGTACCTTGTCTGGGGATAGCTTATGAGAATGGATCCAATCCAAACTCCTGGGACATTATTTATGCAACTCAATACATCAACGCAGGTAGAGAAGTCTTACATAATAACGACCATGCCTATATAAAGAGTAATAGTTCTATCAAAGTACATTCAAACAATGTCTGACCATGTCCATACATTGGTCTTTAGGGCATATACACCAACAATCTCCCACTTGCACTAAGACCAAGGACAACTGGTGTTTAGCCAGTTCCAATGTCTCTAGTATGACCTATTTAGCTTCCGCTGCGCCAGAGGCTAGGTCAGTGGGGTTTTCCAGATTGCTATCTGTGTTTATTTTAACAAATTTGATCATCATCCTTATTCATGATCTCTAAGATCAGATGATATGCTGTAGTACATACTTGAGCATTAAGTTCCTTTTCTTATGCTATGGCCCCAGTAATAACTATACTGGACCATCAAGCACTATGCACTAGATCAAGTTCAAATGAATGAAGCTGCATCCTTGGCTGCCACAAGGAGCTGCAATGTACTCAGCCTTATTTGTAGAATCTTGCCACTTTGGTTTGCTTAATGTTCTTTCACCATACAACACCATAACAAGGCAAAGCGCAAATCCTGGCTGTGATCAATAGTCACTAGACTGGAATGAAGTGTCAGTGTACCCCTGTACACAAAATTCTTTCTTGTCTATCATAGACTAGACTCCAATCCTTTATACTTCCCAAGTATATATACAAGGATTGCTTTCACAGCTATCTAGTGTTAAACACTAAGATCTGATTGAAACTTGCTAGCTATGCTCCAAGCATTTGCCACAAATGGTCTTGAGTATATTATTCAAAACATGATCCATCCTACACACCATGTATCAGGACTTTAGACCCATGTTATTACTCTCCAGCTGTGTCACAAGACACAACATCCTTGAGAGAGTCAGACCATATCTTCCTGGAAGGTATCAATATCTGGAATCATCCAATATAAACCTTTCCAGAAACTCTTGGATGAACATAGATTGACTAAAGGGCAATGACTTTCTTGGATCTCTATCTATAGATCCTCATGCCTAAGATGTTGACATCATTCCCTAGATCATTCTTCTTGAAATACATATCAAACCTTTTCTTCACCATGTGAAGAGTTGAGATGTCATTCCATGTGAGGAGAATGTCATCAATCATCTAGAACAAGAAATACTATTAAGGTGCTCCCACTGATCTTCTTGTAAACACAGACTATTTCAAACATGCTTGCATAACACCATGCATATCTTTATGGCCTTGATATGAAAACTTTTTCTAGCTATTTCCTTATAGATATCTTTTCAGATGTCCATGCAAGAAAAGCAGCTATCATAACAACATGCCATAATTGATCATGCAATTATAACAAGCAAATCCGTAATGGACTTAAAGCTCAGCTATTGGTGAAAATTTCATCATTATCCACCCAGTGGATTTGCCTGAAATTATTGTTCACTAGCTTGCCTTTTAAGGTAACAATGTTACCTTCCATGTCTATCTTCCTAGAAGATTAATTTATAGCCTGTGGGAATTACCCCTTTGGCAGCTTATCCAAGTCCTAGACTTGATTAGCAGACATGGAGTCCATTATGGTTTTCATGGCCTTTAGCCATTTCTTGGAATCTGGTCCACCGACCGCTTCCATTTCCTCATAAGTCTTAGGTTCATGCTTGATGAAAAATTCGTCATGCCCAGCATATCGAATCGATCTAGACTTATGTGGTTCATGTGTTACTTGAACCTCAGGTTGACTTTCAACCTGTATGTGAGATTTTGCTCTCCATCTGTGTCTAATTATATTGTGGTTGATTCTGGACCTTGTCCAAATCTACTCCCACTAGCTTATTTCAAAAGAAATACTTTCTCAAGAGAGACAGCAGTTTGAGCAACAAATATTTTGTTCTCCTTGGGATAGAATTAACACTCTACAGTGTACCACAAACACATACTTTTGAATCACTGCACATTACATTCCCAATTCCATTGAAGAAATGGGATATTTGCAGTTCTCAACTCAAAAACTAATTTAGACATTTTTCTTATGGAGTGGCAGTACATCTGTTTGCATGGCATTATAGTAGTATATTTGCATGACTATTCAAAGATGGAATCCACATCCAATGTGTTCCTTTTTCTTTCTTTGAAATTCACCACACAGTGGTGTACTTAGAAAGCTGTGAGATAACTCCACATTTCTTAGGAAGTCATCAAATTCTCCACTAATCACCTTGATCCAATCAAAGTGTTTTAATAGATCCTTCAATTTGACTCAATACTTCATCTGTGAACTTCTTGGATTTTTCCAAAGTTCTTGAGTTGCGTAAGGCATACCCACACCTAATGAAGTATATAACTCCTCTTAGTGCTTGTTTATATGGGTCCACTTACATTGCTGTGTAATAGATCCAACAAGCCACTATTCCTTCCACCCTTTACGGTGAAGGCAGCATCTGTCACATTGTTCCTTTGAACTAGGCTCACATGTATCATAATCCTGAAAGGACAATGATACCAATAGCCCATGGACCTTTGGATGTGACCATTGTTCTATGGTTCAAGAGACAATGCTATAAGAAGAATTTTATTGAATCATTAGATCTGATCTTGTGTTACATATAGAACCATAAACTATTGTCAATTGTATCACTTCAATAGAACATCTCAGATTAAAGAAAAATATTATTTATTATTTCAAACTGAAGTCCTTTCCAAAAGGAATGATGTTCCAATACATAAGCTGATACAATAATAGCAAAGTTCTATATAAAGTCTTCAAGGCAGTGAGATGATATCAACAGCAGCATCCAATGCTCCGTCCCTGACCCGAGAGTCGATCCCATCAAGCCTCTTCGTCCTACTTCTTTTGAGCTCCTGCACATGTAAAACATATGTGAGCCTCACATACGGTACCCAGTACCCATGAATAAGAAGTAGACAAAAGACCTCGGTAACACAATACCTGAAGCGGATGGATTACATCCCTTCCTCTTTGCCATGCTCTTCTTGGCCATCAATCCTCTTCGAAATACCCATGCATTCCCAGTCTTCCGAAGTATTAGCTTCGAAGATACAGAACCATGGTCTTTCTCAGATTCAGGCACACATTCTGAAAATCCAACAGAACTCTCCTGATCATTGTCTATAGAGCATGGTGTGAAGAGACCTTTGAGATGTATGATTAGATCATAGATCCCCATCTCATCACATTCAACCTTGACCTCTGGGATCATGCACTCTAAGACAAGAGCAGTGTACTGTTCATTATCTTCACAATGTTCAAGATAGACATTCCACTCCCAGTCATTAGTGAAATATACACTGGGCTGGGATGGAGGTCTTTCAAGAAGATGCACCTTATTTTCTTGTTCCAGTATCTTGGACAAAATCTTGAACCATTTTGTCCAATTTGTCCCATCCAGTTTATATTTATAAAGTTTCAATCTTAGATCAGGAGATGCCTTCTACAATAAGCAAATAAGTAAAGTAAGTACAATGATAAAGCATTTAATAAGGACTTTAAATTAAATGCTATGCTCCCACTACTTCCAAAACAAGTTGAGAACTCTCTAACTCAACATGGAAATAGGTGAGTAGGATCCTAATTTCACATAAAGTCTCCGCGACTCACGAGGGTGAGTTGAGATGCACAGAGAGTCTCATGCTTCCTTAGGTAGGCATGCCAGCCAATTGTGCCATGCACAATTCCTCTTAGTTGAGACAGACTAGGCGCCTTGTGTCCAGCGAGGGCTGGATACAACACAAAACCCTATCTTCTCAACAGCTGCCTCTAGTAATTCATCATGTCAATGACATATGAAAAACTAGTCAAGTCTGGTCCTAACCGTTATGCCCAAGGCCAACAAATTTCCTTGCGAAGGCACGCCCAGGTTAAAACTGGACTGGGGAAATCATTGTCACCACACACCTTCTAAAGATAAGTGGGTGTGTCCCACGAGGGTGGACCACCGATCGATAGTTTGATGAGGGCTACGCGTTAGAAGGCTATCGACTTGATATTGAATTGAGAGTTTTTGCATGTTTGTTTTATTCTTTTCTAGCATGCAGTTTTCCTATGATTATGGCAGCAAGGAAAAACATCACAGGCATGCTATGGACAAAATAATAAACCATCACAGGCATGCTATTTTGGTTGATATGGTCATAGCCCTTTTCATACACATAACTTGTCACGAGCCATGTGACATGTTATTGTGCATCCAAGGGTTGCGAGTCCCTGAAGCAAATCAGCCCATGCTAGAAGCCGAAAGCTAGTGTCCTTCCTTCAGCCGCAAGTCCATCACCAAGCTTCCAAAGCTGGCGCCACTCTGATATCGGTTGAAGAAGACACCTTGTTGTCTTTGATGAACCTTAACCTATCTCATGTAAACAATTCTACATCTATTCTAAGGAAAGATGAAAATTTTACATCAAGAAGGGGAGAACCACATGCAGGTGGTAGAAAGATTTTACAAGCATTCGTCACAGGTGGAAACATGCTTCCACAACACAGGAGGGCACTCGCTATGACCATATCAACCCATGGAAGAGACAAGTGGCGCATATATAAAATTTGAAAAACCGTAATAATCAAATTTTATCCCCTTATGCGCCAACTTCATCCAAAGCACTCTCTTTATCAAAAATTTATGCTAAAATTGGGATCAAGTTTCATGATGATTTTATGGACCCTATCGGCTGGCAATTTTGTCACATCAAGAGACCTGGCCAGTCCGAAGACACAATGCTCATCCTACTTGACAAAAATATGTGCGCCTTTGGTCTTAAATCCATCATAAACACAATCCAAATTTCGGCCATAAAAATTGATGAAAGAAGTTTGGATGAAAGCGCCTTCTAGGTTAAACGCGCATGGATGAACGAAAAATTTTCCATAAATTTTTCACACAAGCAAATGTACACCTTGTGTTTCTCGCAAGTAGCTCTGATACCACTGTTAGGGAATGCTGGGTGTAATTTAAAATTTTGCAGTCCCAGGACGCAGCGGAAGAAGCATTACACCCGAAACACATTCCTTTCCCAAGGATCCATGCGAGAGAGAAGACACAAGGATGTGTTAGAGATGTACCTCTTTTGCTTGTCTAGACGTCGAAGCCATGTTGAAGGCACCCAAGTGTTCGCCCTCTACAAGTATCCACGCGTCGACTCCTTGATCGTTGCTCCCTTCCACACTTGGTGCTAGCCTCGGGAAGAGAATCAAGCCTTAGGGTATCTTTACTTCTCTTGCGCCACCTCCAAGATAAAAGCGCCAAGAGGAGATGAGGAGGAAGATGATGCCACCAAGTTGCTTCCTTTCTTCTTATTTGCTTGCGCCACCTTCAAGCAAGGTGCGCCTATGGCCAAGGAAGGGAGAGAGCTTGTGGCAAGGAGATGCCACCAAGCACTAAGAGTCCTTGCGCCAAGAAGAGAGGGAGAGGAAGAAATTGCGGCTCCAAGGAAGAAGTTTGCGCCAAGCTTTGATGTTGTCGCCCTTTGCCCTTGCTTTCGCCCCTCTATGTGTGTTCACGTCTCCAAGAATTTATATTCTAGAGAGGGCGACAATGGGTCCTATAAATAGGACTAGAGGCGGTTTGAGCAAGGGCTAGGATCATGCCAAGTGTATGGCTAGGATGAGGTGTCTTGAAGTAAGGAAAGTCTCCAAGACTTTACCATAAAACTCATTCAACCTTTCCATAAAAGTCTAAACACTATATCAGCCCAAGACATGCCTCAAATGCATTCTTACCATCAAAGGCTAAGTGGCTAGGCGCAACATGCATGAGGAGTTTCGGCTAGGGTAAGGGTTTTGGGAGAAACTAGGGTTTGAGGTAAGGTAAGTCTCCAAGACATTACCATATACCTCTTCCCTATGTCCATATGCGCCTAGGAACTTCCCATAAAAGTTCTCAAGCCATATCAGCCCCAAGACTTACCTTAGAGGCAAGTATTCCATCCAAGGAAGAAGGGCTAGGCGCCCTTTACTTCCATAATGAAGCAAAGGCGCCTCCCTCACCCCATTATGCCCCTAGGCGCCAATGGGGTGAGAATTCTCCCCATTATACCCTTTTAAGCCAATTCCTCTTCATGACAACTAATTATTGGGCCTCATTGGATAATGAGCTAGCCCAAACTTCATGGCGTGGGTTGATTAAGCCATTGGATCTAATCCAATGCAACCCTAATCCAAATGTGACCAATCTAGGTCAATTTCGGGTCAACCTGCCAAAAATGAAGTTTGGCTCCAATAACTTTCTTCCGACTCATCAGGCCCATTGACGCTGATGAAATCTTCCAAATTGATCCAAGTTATCCAATAACTTGATCCTAAGGCTTCTGATTAAAGCAACGTCAAGAGTCTATTGCGTGTGACCCCGTAGGATCCATATAACGATGGTAATGATGTAAACATCATAAGTAGTGAGGGGTATCTAGCAACACATCACTACTACCCATGTCATAGGACTTAAGTCATTATGGCAACAACTCCTAACAAACAACGAGGATTCCTATTGCATTACAGATCCCTTTGCCTAAGCTGATATCCTGCCATTGGATTAGTCTCAAGTTCCAATGCATTGGTCATGACTCAACAAGTGTGGCCACACTCTCCTGTCATGCACCAATAAGGTGGGGCGCCCCGAGTGGATATCATGCTTCCAATAAGGAAGGGGCAAATCCTACTATTGGTCATTCATGTCTCTACATGACTTATGACATGCCCAATGACAGTCGTTTTGATCTCCCAATTACGGAGAGACGTAAGACTGTATTAAAGCACACCCATCATCAAATCTAGATATGAATACCTCAAGTCTAAGGATCAATGCAAACCTCTTGTATGTGAGATTGACTTGTTGACTAGACAAGTCAATCCTCACGGTGGATCACTCCAGTGCATCCAATGCACCTGTATGTCTGTGTTACTGTGCCCCGCACCTAACCAGCCCATACACCAGTCTCACATGTACCAAAGCTGTCCCATATCTGCTAAGGTACCTTGTCTAGGGATAGCTTATGAGAATGGATCCAATCCAAACTCTTGGGACATTATTTATGCAACTCAATACATCAACGCAGGTAGAGAAGTCTTGCATAATAACGACCATGCCTATATAAAGAGTAATAGTTCTATCAAAGTACATTCAAACAATGCCTGACCATGTCCATACATTGGTTTTTAGGGCATATACACCAACACGAGGTGCATCCACCGCGACTCCGAGCGACAGATCTGCGTCCAGCTCGAACGCGAACGAGCTCCGGCCATTTCTGCGTCCGCGAACGAGCTCTGGCCATCAGATTTGGGGCTGCGAACCATCGGCGGTGATTCCTGTGTCCGCGAACCAGCTCCACAACCAGCGTCCGCCTCCTTCCCTTCCAGCGACCAGCTCCGCAGCTAGCAACCACCAACCTCGCTCGCGACCAGCTCCGCAGCCAACAACCACCAACCTCGCTCGCGACCAGCTCCCCCCTCCCCCGGCGAGCTTCTAGTCTGGGGATGCGAGCAGCGGCGACGCGAGCACCGCCTTACGCAAAGCTCGCGTCGAGCGAATAAGATAGAAGGAGGCAGACGCGGTTAACTAATTATTATTATTTTTTTAACTAATTATAATTTCTCTACTTCTATAAATTTTTAATTAACCATAAATTTTATAATTATTTATTTAGGATAAATATTGAGCCCTAAATTTTATAATTATTTATTTTCTCTTCAATTAACTCTTTATTTAACTAATTATTTATTTATTTTCTTTTCTCTATTTTATAATTTAGTATTAATTTATTTAGGGTAAAATATTATTTTTATAATATTAACCCTAAATTTTATAATATTATTTTTATTTTTATAATTTTTACTTAGATAAATATCAGACCCTGCTTAATATTACAGCACAACAATTTATTCTGCTTAGTAGCACAGTTATTGAACCAAACAGTTGGATACTTCCCCAGCTAGCAGAAGTTAAAAGCAGACTTCCCCAGCTAGCAGAAGCTAAAAGTAGAAATAACCCCAAACTGGGCCTAAGTCGATTACAACTTCTATAAATAGGACCGAGGGTCCTTTGTAAGATACATGGAAATAAGCTTTGTGTAATAAAGCTTTCATCCTTCCAAGAGTCCTTCCTGCTGCTCCTTATATTCTTCTACTCTCCTTCTTCCTAATCTCATTCCCACCAGCTACTTACTACACGCTTCTGCAAAATCTAACAATTGTATTAGAGCCTGAGTTAATGGCCAATACAGGTGGATCCATGCAGTCCAATCCTTATAGTTTCCAGAGTTCAGTCATAATTTTTACAGGAGAAAATTATGACTTCTGGAAAATCAAGATGAAGACCATTCTCCTTCTGGTCCACAGTAATTGAAGGCTATGAAGCCCCAGACGATGAAGGCCGTCTGTCCGTTGAGGAAAAAGAAAAATTAGAAATGAGGCGCATGAAGGATGGCCGTGCGCTATGTATCATTCAGCAAGCAGTAGCTGAAAATATTTTTTCGGGGATCATGGCGGCAGAAACATCAAAGGACGCATGGGAAATTCTACAACAAGAATTTGAAAGAGATAGTAAGGTACGCAGTATAAAACTTTAATCTTTTAGAAGAGAATTAGAAATGATAAAAATGAAAGAAGGAAAACAAATGAAAGATTTCTTTGGTAAAATAATGGAGATAGTTAATCATAAGAAAGCACTTGGTGAATCTATTTCTGATCAAAGAATAGTAGAAAAAATTTTGATTAGTCTACTAGAAAAATATGATTATGTTGTTGCTACTATTGAAGAATCCAAAGATATATCAAAATTATCAGTACAAGAATTAATGAGTTCTTTATTATCACATGAACAAAGAAAATTACGGCATTCTGAGACATATGTAGAAAGTGCTTTCCAATCTAAATTAAGTTTCAGGTCTCAAAAGAATAAGAGCACTGCAGAATACTCTCTCAGAAAAGGAGGAGGTCCAACTTCAAGCAGTCAATATGGAGAAAGGAATTTTAATAAAGGTATGAATTTTTCCTCAAAAGCTCCATATTCTATTTGCAACAAGAATAATCATTCTACTAATAATTGTTGGTGGAAAGGAAGGCCCCAATGCAATATATGCAAAAAATTTGGTCATAATACATCTAATTGCAGAAATAAGAAGATTCAAACAAATTTTAGCAGTAATGAAGAAGATAAATTATTCTATGCAAATTCTTCAGTTTCTAACGAGGATAAGACTATTTGGTACTTAGATAGTGGTTGTAGTAATCACATGTCTGGACATAAAAATATTTTCCAAGATATAGATACTACAATCAACTCTAAAGTTTGTATGGGAAATGGGGCTTTAGCAGAAGTAAAAGGCAAACCATAGTAGTTCAAACTCATAAAGGGATAAAATATATTAATGATGTTTTATTGGTACCTGATTTAACACATAATCTTCTAAGTGTTGGACAATTAGTTGAACATGGATATAGTATTCATTTTGAAAATGGAGCATGCTCAATATTTGATAATAAACATCAGTTGATTGCTAAAATATACATGGAGGGAAATAGAAATTTTCCTTTGAAGCTTTAGATACCTCCTTATCTTGCCATGAGAATAGAGGCTTCTATAGAAGAATCTTGGCTCTGGCATAAAAGGTATTGTCATTTAAATTTCAAAGATATGAAAGTATTAAAACAAAAAGAAATGGTATATGGTCTTCCAAATATCTCTTAGATAACTAATACTTGTGAAGGTTGTATTATGGGAAAGCATCATCGGGATTCTTTTCCTGTCCAAGCCAGAAGAGCAAGGGCACCACTTGAAATTGTGCATATTGACATATGTGGGCGGATGCAAACTCCTTCTCTCAGCAACAAGAGGTATTTTATTATTTTTATTGATGATTTTTCCATAATGACTTGGGGGTTTATTTCTTATTTGAAAAATCAGAAGCTTTTGAAGTCTTCAACAAGTTTAAAGTTTATGCAGAAAAACAAAGTGGGTTTTCTATAAAACTCTTAAGAAGTGATAGAGGAGGAGAATGTATTGCTAGAAATTTTGATAAATACTGTCAAGCTGAAGGTATTCATCGTCAATTAACTGCACCATATACTCCCCAGCAGAATGGAGTTGCTGAAAGGAAGAACAGAACTATAGTTGAGATGGCGAGAGCCATGATTAAAGAAAAAAGTCTTCCTAATTTCTTCTGGGCAGAAGCAGTTAATACTGCAGTTTATATATTGAACAGGTGTCCAACAAAATCTCTTTAGAATAAAACTCCTATTGAAGCCTGGACTGGACAAAAACCAATAGTAAGTTATTTCAAAGTATTTGGCTCAGTCTGTTATGCACATATTCCTGATGACAAGAGATCAAAATGGGATGATAAAAGTGAAAAATGCATATTTCTTGGTTATGATTCAAATACCAAAGGCTGCAGGCTTTATAATCTTCAAACAAAGAAGCTTATTATTAGCAGAGATGTAATCTTCAATGAAAAGGAATCATGGGACTGGAAAGAAAAACAAGTACCAGAGACTCCTGTAATTATTCAAATACAGCAGCAACATCCTATAAGTTCAGAGACAAGTCAACCATCAAGCCCAAGTGCAAGCTTAAGTCCAAGTCCAAGTACAAAAGAACCATTATCAGAGACTCCTCCAAGACGAGTCAGAAGTTTAAGAGAAATATATGAAACTGCAAATTTTATTACATTAGAGCCTGAAAGTTTTGAAGAAGCATCAAAACAAGAAGTATGGATAAAGGCAATGGAAGAAGAAATCAACATGATTGAAAAGAATAAAACATGGGAATTATCTGATCGACCAAAGAATAAAGAAATTATTAGAGTTAAGTGGATTTACAAAACAAAGCTTAACCCTGATGGCTCAATTAAGAAACATAAGGCACGACTTGTTGCTAAAGGGTATTCTCAAATACCAGGAATTGATTATCATAAGACATTTGCTCCATTAGCTCATTATGACACAATACGAGCTCTTATTACACTAGCAGCACAAAAGAAATGGAAGATTCATCAGTTGGATATTAAGTCAGCTTTTCTTAATGGAAAAATAGAAGAAGAAATTTATGTGGAACAGCCACAAGGATTTCAAGATCCAGACAACATAGATAAAGTCTTAAGGTTAAAGAAAGATTTATATGGATTAAAGCAATCACCTCGAGCATGGTATAGTAAAATTGATAAGTACGTTAATAGTCATGGATTCAGGAGGAGCGAGTGTGAACCGACACTCTATACAAAAACTAAAGGAAACAATATTCTCATTGTCTCTATTTATGTGGATGATTTAATCTACACAAGAGATAATGAAAGGATGATAAAAGGAGTTTAAAGACGATATACATAAGACATTTGAGATGACTGATCTTGGCCTACTCCACTATTTTCTTGGAATAGAAGTCAGTCAAGAAGAAGGTAAAATATTCATCTCACAACACAAGTATGCAGATGCTCCCTTGAAGAAATTTAAGATGAACAATTGCAAGGCTGTTTCTACACCTTTAGCCCAAAATGAAAAACTACATAAAGAAGATGGATCTTCTAAAGCAAATGTCTCACTATATAGAAGTCTAATTGGAAGTTTACTCTATCTTACGACAACAAGACCTGATATTTTATATGCAATAAGTCTTCTCTCTAGATTCATGTCTGAACTAAGCCAAGTACATCTCAATGCGGCTAAAAGAGTTCTCAAATACATACAACGTACTAAAGACTATGGAATCTATCTTATATGAATCAACAGAAAATCCAAAATTATTTGGCTACACTGATAGTGATTGGGCAAGTTCAGTGGATGATAGAAAAAGTACATCTGGATATGCTTTTGTGTTTGGATCCGGTATATTCTCATGGTCTTCTAAGAAACAAGAGACATTAGCCCAGTCAACAGCATAAGCTGAATATATAGCGGCCGTAGCAGCTACAAGCCAAACTATATGGCTCAGAAGAATATTCTCAGATATGGGTCAAGATCAGATAAAGCCCACTATTATCCACTGTGATAATAAATCAGCTATAGTCATTGCCAAAAATCCAGTACATCACAGTAGAACAAAGCATATTGCAGTCAAATATCATTTTATACGATAAGCTGAATCAGAAGGAGATATACAATTGCAATATTGCAAGACAAAAGAACAACTAGCAGATATATTTACAGAAGCTTTACCACAAGAAAGGTTTGAAACTCTAAGAACATTACTTAGTGTTTGTATAAAAACTTGTTAAGGAGGAGTGTTAGAAAATAACAAGTTTATATCCACCGACTTAGTATGTCGATGAAGAAGCTTCAAGTGATGGAAGCTACTAGAATAGTCAACCAATCAGTTGACATTTGTAGACAATTGTAGAATGCTGTGAGAACTTTCTAAACCTACGTAGTAAGTCGGTTACGACTTCTATAAATAGGACTGAGGGTCCTTTGTAAGATACATAGAAATAAGCTTTGTGTGATAAAGCTTTCATCCTTCCAAGAGTCCTTCCTGCTGCTCCTTATATTCTTCTACTCTCCTTCTTCCTATTCTCCTTCCCACCAGCTACTTACTACACGCTTCCGCGAAATCTAACACAGTCACTACTCACCATACTATTGAGTTTAAGGACCTATTTAACTTGGTTTAACCCGATGTTGCACTAATTCAAGCCGGCTCTCAACAATACAAACTAGATTCGACCCAATCGAACTAAGTTTGGCACCATACATATCCGGGGGCAGAAATTGGACTGGTTTACTTAATTTAGATCCACTTTAGATCAATTATGATTGGTTCAATATAAATTGGGCTAGTTTAGAATCAATTGAATGTAGCTCAGTGAAATTGAGATTGATTCAATGAGTTTAAGGCCTGGTTTAGCAGGAATATAGGTCAGTTTAGCTTGAAATAAACTGATTTTAACTATTTTTTATGTTCAAATTAACTATGCAGACATAATTAGTTTACCTAATTGGATTAACCTTATTTGATAATCATTGATTGTAGGATTTGATCATATTATTATTATTATTATACGATAAGTCCTCAACCCTTGTTGTTAAGCTGATTAACCTTATTTGATAATGTTGAATTTATCATATTATTATATTACATAATACGATAAGTCCTCGACACTTGTTATTAAGCAGTACATAATTTTATTATCTGGACTTTTGATTTGATACATGCATGAGTATTTGTTGATCTTGCTTATCACTAATTGATTGTGTACAAATGCGTTCACTAGTTGGGGTTCATTTATTGGACCTGTGAGTACAAATGCGTTCACTACTCTTTGGTATATATTTCCATATTTTGGTCTCACATGTCCAGTTTTACATGCTCATTCTCTATTGACTGAATGTTTATGATATATCTTTTAACTACACATGCTTCAGATTATTGTATTGCTATATCTATTATTCCACATGTATCTTTGTGATTGTGCATTATTGTTATTCTACTCTATTTTGTTATCTTGACACTTATCTTTGTATCTTCTCTGAGTTTTGATCTTAACTCTAGGAAGAAGCTGACCCAAAAGAGACTTCATTTCTTTCTTTTCAGTAGGAAGTCCTATTATATTTAATCAAAATATCTATAGCTTCTTAATAGATATTTTAATTTAAAAGTTTGAAAAGCAGTTCAATGCAAAGTTTGATATTTCAGTCCAAGATTGTGTACTGGTTTGTATTGGACAAAATGCATGAATAGTAGAGAAGGAGGTGTAGGAGGGTGAGGAGGATGAAGATAAAGAGGATTCATTAGACCTATAGCAGAGTTCTTGGTATTTCTATTTAGGCCTCGAAATATTGGCTTCTATAGGCCACCTAGCCCTTGAAAAAGAGACAATTCTTAGTTATGTTGTTGAGGTAGGGAGAAAAAAAACTCTTCACTATTTTCATGACATCATAACCAAATTTTAGAGAAACAATTGAATGAGAAGCAAAAAAAATATTATTTAACTTTCTTTTTATCTCTTCTTGTTGGACTAATTTTTTTTAAAAAAAAAAACTGTGCTTCACATATTTGGAAAGTACTATATTGATCTGATGTGTGCAAAAAAAAAAATCAGCTATAGAAGGCTACGGCTAAAAAGGGAAAGTATAAAAAAAAGGAAGGGAACAAAATTTATCCAAGCATGGGACAAGATAATAATAATAAATAAATAAAATTTTCAGCCATCTCTTATAAAAGAGAGGATAAGAGCACAAAAAAGAAAAAAAGAAAAAGAGGACAGACGTTCAAGCAAAAGAAAAAAAAAAGAGAAGAGACACACTCACGGGAACTGTTTTTGCTATTAGAAAAAAAAAAAAAGTTAAGAATTGCTTAGGTTAGACCCGGTGACGCTATAGCTTATTGTAGCTAGGAGATTATGGAAAGAGATATTGCTTAGACTAGACCCAGCGACACTGCAGTTTGCTGTAGCTAGGGAGATCGCAGAAAAAGATATTGCTTACGCTAGACCCGATGATGTTACAGTTTGATGGCTAGGGATTGATTTGTAAAGAAGCTTTGATGGCTAGGGATTAATCAACGACTGCCAAAGCCACTACGCCAGACACTAGTGGATGAAGTAACGTCGTCTACCGAAGCCTCCACCTGAAGTCGACATCTGGCCATCAAATTTTGCCCAAATCATGCTTACATACTCTCCTCATGTCGGCGAACTTACAAGCTAGAAGATTCATCCATTCGATCTTCGGATCGCCAGAATCGAATGATTTACTTCCAATGACCCTTGTTTCAACCGAACCAGCCACTTCGCCTTCGCTTGCCATCGATTCACCACCGGCCGACTCTAAACTTCGGCCACAAGCCCTCCTCGACATCAAGAAGGTATACCCAAAGTAGGCTGGGTGGACGAACAGCGAACGGCGAACGGCGAACGGCGAACGGCGAACGGCGATCAGCAACAGCACTATGCTGTGCTTGCTTCCGTCTCTGTCACGGGCAACACGGAGAAGAGAATGGACGGCATAGATCATTCACATCAAAATCTGACGATCTAAAATTAATCATCAAAATCCAACAGTCCTATTCTGGATCAAAAAATGATGATCCAGATTACTCCAAATAACATTAGATGACAGAAATTAATCTGATTCAATAAACTAATTCCAATGGTAATGATTTGTCTACCCAAAATTTAATGGATCAAATTAAATAAATCAAACGTTGATCGAACAGCTCAGATCTTTTACTTTGATCGAATGGGCTGAATCAATCAGATTTGATTGAACAGCTCAGATCTAGATTTCAAATCAACAGCTGAGAATGATCTGCACATATCCAGAGCAATTGGATGGCTTTTGACAAGATCCAGTCGTCAATCCCTATTAAATTGAGCCTGATTTTTCCAAATATGACATCAGATTTTTCGATCCGAGATTTGGACTAAAGTAGATCTATGAATTTAATTGAACGGTCTAGATCTAAATCTCAAATCAAATCAATGGCTGAGAATGACTTTTGATATGATCCAAGTGTTGATTCCTACTAAATCGACACTAATCTTTCTAAATATAACATCAAATTTTTTTATCTAAGATATGGATTAAAGAAAATTTATGAATTTAAATCAACGGTTATAAGAAAAATTAGATATTTGACAGCTGAGGATAATTTTCATCAATCTGAGCCAATTGGACAGCCATCGATACGATCTGGGTATCCATCTCTATCAAATCAAGCCCAATCTTCCTAAATATGACCATGGAGTTTAGATCAGAGATTTAAATTGAAATATATCTCTAAAAAAGTAATCTTAGTAATAAGATACGATTCATCTTGTCAAACATGAACTGACTCAACCTATTTAATCAAACCCAACACATCATGATATAATATTATTTGAGAGATGCATATGTCGATGTTTGTCATTGGAGCATAGCTTCTCAATATGATATCGTGAATGTGGTGCTCCAAAGTAAAAATAATAATAAATATTCATCATGTCAAATTTAAATGCTCATAAACCACTAAAGCTGTGTACATGTCAAATTTAAATACTCATAAGTCATCACGGTCGAGCACACATCAAAGCCATTGAGGATGAATATTTTTTGAATTAAAATATTCGACAAGCCGTCAAGGCTAGATATTTCACGAAATTTAAAATATCCAACAATCTGCTAAGGCTAGATATTTTTTGAATTAAAATATCTAACAAGCCATCAAGGCCAGATGTTTCACAGAATTTAAAATATCCAACAAGCCGCTAAGGCTGGATATTTTATGAATTAAAATATCCAACAAGCCATCAAGGCCGGATATTTTCTAAATTAAAATATCTAACAAGCCGTCAATGCCGGATATTTTCTAAATTAAAATATCCAACAAGCCGCTAAGGCTAGATATTTTTGAATTAAAATATCCAATTAGCCACTGAGGTCGGATATTTTCCAAACTGAATATCTAACAAGCTGCTAAGGCAGGATATTTTTTCTAATTAAAATATCCAATTGACCATTAGGCCAGATATTTCGTAAATTAAAATATATAACAAGGCTTTGAGGCTAGATATTTTTCAAATTGAATATCCAACAAGCCGTCGAGACCGGATGTCTTTCAAATTAAATATCTAATAAGCCATCGAGGCTGGATAAAGAATCTTCGAAAATCATAACATATCATAATAAAATATTATTTGGGAGATGCGTATGTCGATGTTTACCGTTAGGGTACAACTCTTCAATATCATGTTGACTTCGTTAAGGTTAAAATATCTAACAAGCTGTTGAGGTCGAATATTTCATAAATTCAAAATATCCAATAAGCAGTTGAGGCCGGATATTTTCTAATTTAAAATATCCAACACGCCGCCAAGGCTAGATATTCTCCAAAATTAAAATATTTAACAAGCCATTGAGGTCGAATATTTTTCAAATTAAGATATCCAACATGCTGCTAAGGCAAAATATCTAATAAGCAGTTGAGGCCGGATATTTTCCAAATTGAATATCCAATAAGGCATCGAGGCCGGATATTTTACAATAAGTCGTTGAGGCTGGATATCTCCTAAATCCAAAATATCCAATAGGCTATTATAAGGCCGGGTATTTAACGGATACAAATCATCCAAGTTGACGAAGACTTTTCTCTTTCATCATTTTTTTTTATTTATTGAACTCCATCATGTATTTTTGTTATAATGTTTAATGAATCATTTTGTTTATCCATTTTTATTATTTCATAATATATATCTCTCAATCAAAGGTGCCATGATCTTCAAGGGTAATTAATAATGAGTGCACCATCAATGATGTGTTTTGTTGGGTGAAATTCATGGTATAGGTACCTATAATTGTGTACAATACCATATAATTATTGTCTATAATCAAGTCGTATATCAAACTCTTTCCTCTATGCTCCCGGTTTAAGCACTTGCTCCTTAGGCTCTCTTGATCAATGGCTTTATATAAAAACTCTCACCCAAGAGTTTTCTCTCTCCAAAACCATCTCTTAAAAGGCATTCCTCTAAGAGCTCTTATCGCTTTCCAAAGTTGACTCTATGTTATACTGTTATGTCATTCGTACTCAAGAATACGGGAGCAACATATCAAAGAGCGGTGATAAAAATCTTTGTTGACTTGATTCATAAGATTGTTGAATGTTATGACAATGATCTGGTAGTCGTCACACCCCGTGAATTGGTACGCCTGCGTGCCAAATTTTTCAGAATTTATATCCGATTTTGACTTTCATTGACCCAGCCTCATTTCGAACTCTGAACGAAAATTTGTTTCGTTCGCCCACCTCAACGTCGTCTGGACGCATGCCAATGAACAACGCCTGCGTTCATTGCCCTTTGCCAGAGAAGGAAGGTCGGAGCTCGGGGAGTGCGGCAGGAGAGGATACTTGCACCTTGCCCTCAGCCTCATCGCCAGAAGCCGCCATCGCCAGAGATGGTGAAGAAGAAACTCAGACTCATGAGACAGGGGAACTCACCGGAAAAGCTCAGAGAAGCTCATCGGAAGGGAAAATCACCTTTATTACTCATCAAAAGGTTTCAAAACCCTCTCCTCTCTCACGTCGACGGGTAACACTCATCGTCGACTTCACAGTCACTCACTCACATATCTCTTATCGTTGTGCACCTCCTCTGCTTCGAACGCCGCCTGTTGATGACACCAAAATATATAGAATATTTTATATCATTTTATATATCTTTTTATGCTAAATTGAAGATCTTTTGCTTATTTTTATGCTAAGTTTATCAAATATTGCAAAATCTACTTCTATTTTGGTTTTTCATGATTTTCAGGTAAAAAGGCACTATTTTGAGGCATTTTCAAGTGAAATCAAAGACATGGAAGAGTTACCATCATCGAGAGGAGATCACCTGAGAAATTTCACGCAAATCAGAGCAACAAATCAAAATATGGTAGTGTCGTATTCTATATTACGGTACCGTATTTCCGTACGATACCGTAATATCAGAGCATTGCCGTAAATTGGTGGAATTTTCGACCATAAGGTTTAATGAAAAATACGGCACTGCCGTAAAACTTAACACTACCGTATTTTGATGCGCATTCAAAACATAGATAAGTCCTGATTTTATGGCAGTGGCGTGAACAATTATACGATGCCGTATTTTCTAGACGATTTCGATCAGAGAGTTCAACCGATTTTACGGTAGTGCCGTGAACCATTATATGGTGCTGTATTTGCCAGACAATTCAGATCAGAGGACACAAATGATTTTACGGCACTGTCGTGAAATATTACACTGTTGTATTTTCATTTTTGAACGCGACTCCACAGTCAATTTTGAAGCCCAATTTTTGCGGGGAAGATTGCGGACGATCCAGACCTTTAAATTTGATGCCGTAAGAAGAAGAAAGGGAGCTTTCAACGAGAGGATCAGGAAGACACCAAAAGCCCCAATTTTCATCAACTATACAAAGAGAAATCGAGTTACACGTCGCCGCCTAGGGTTCCGCCACCGCGACAAATCCAGAGCATCTCCGGCCGTGAAATTCATACTGAAGCTTCGCTTGGAGGAGGAGACAACGTACCAAAAGTTTCAGAACGAAAGGAGATCAATTGGAGAAGAAATCAAAGAAAAAGGAGGCACCGCCACTGTTCATCGCCCTCCTTTGCAAATTACGGCTGTGTTTAATTTCACAGCCGTGGTGTATTTTCCTAAAACTTCTTTTACTTTGATTTTTGATCTTCTGAAACAATGGAATATTGTATTTTCTTCATCATGCTAGCTTAAACACTCTTTGGGACATGGGGGAGTAATTCCCTTTGATTTTCTTGATGACTAGATACTTTTTGCTTTCATCATGATTATTCTACTTTGATAATTTTACCTATGCGATTATTGCTCTAAGATTCTCCTTAGTTTACTTCTTGTCATCGTGATTAGAGTTTTTGCAATAAGGACCAAAAGATGATTTGCTTGAGAATTTGGAACCCTAAAATTGATTAATAGGAACTCACCATAAGAAATTAGGTTAAGTTCTTATTTCTTTATTTTAGTAGTTTAAATTGTCATGATACTAATTATGAACCTAGGATTGAGTTATTGTGTCAAACGTGGAGATCTTGCATGAAAGTGAGGATCGGAACATTGGAGAACTATAGGTAGAACTTGTGTTGAGACTCGGATGCACGAAAGTGATCCTTGAGTTTCCACTAGAGGCGATCAACTTAGAACTCGGATGCACGAAAGTGATCCTCGAGTTCTTTGTTTGATGATTTACTTATCATTAGCTTGGGATAAATTTTGCGCGAAAGCGAGGATTGGTCTCTGCATGGTTATCTGCACGAAAGTGAGTTAATCTCTTTACAAAGTAAATTATGTCTTTATCATAATAGAATTTGATTGATGAATATCCTTATATATCTAGTCATGAAAATTAAAGTGAATGAAACCCTAGTCCTAGTTTCTCTCTGATAATATTTTCCCGTGTGTTTTCGATCTTTACTTTACTTTTATTCGATTTCCTAGATAGGAAGAAATCAATTATTTGGTACTTGACAACGTAGGTCCCTATGGATTTGATACTTTCTTTATTACTTCGAGTATCCGTGCACTTGTGGACACTACAAGTTTAGGGACAACAAGTTTTTGGAGCCGTGTCAGGGCCAACACTTAGGTTTTGGCCGCGACATCTGAAATAAGTCTACCTACTTGTATTCATAAGTATGTCATTTTGAATCACAACAAGTTTTTGGCGCCGTTGCCGGGTTAGTCCAAGGTACGCCAAACAACTTGGGATACTACACCTGTGTTCATTGTCGGAGAGAATCGGAACTCAGGGAAGATGATGCCTCAAGAGCAGAGTACATGTTGCTTTGGATCTCGCTCTTGGGTTGGGCAATCACGCATCTGATGTGGCCCTTTGCCCAAGAAACACCCAGTGGCCTCGGTCTATCCTAAGCTATCTCGGCAGGTCAGTTTGCCCCTTGTTATGCCGGCTGACCTCTATCTCACCGGGGAAAGGGTCTTTCCCTTTTTGGAGCTTTCGTCCTCGTTGGAGAGCTGTGCTTCCAAGGCAACTTCGATGCTCTCGATGAAGCCATTCTTGAAGCTCTCATGTCCACAAGGGAATTGGCCACCGCTGCGGCCACTCTCCAGTCTTGTGGCACATGCCTTCGGACTTCAGCCTCAGCCCATGGTTGAAGATGGTGGAGGAAAGTATGTCGTCTATCTGCCTCCGACATGTCTGGTATCTCCAATATAAGTGTTGAAAAAGCCCGGACATACTCCTGGATCGGACCAGTATGCCTAAGCCAATCCACCACATCACATGCCTGGTCTGCCAAATTCCTAGGAAGAAACTACTGTTGTAGTTCCTCTTAGAACATCTCCCAGGTCCAACTAGTAGCTCCCTACGTCGAGCCAACTTTGGTCCTCCATCATTCTCTCCGGCGATGGACACGGTCGGCACAAACACAGGCGGCATTCGTGCATGAGAAGGCAAAGGCGGGCGGCTAAGTTCGTCGAAGCGAGTGAGCGCGCATTTGAACTTAGGCGTGGGCGGAGTCAAAGCAAGGACCAAGTCAAAATTGGAGAAAAAAATGTTGATTTGGGCACACAAACTCAAGTTCGTCAAAGGTCGATTGGATAGGGTGTGATAGTAGTCAAGTCAGAACCTAAAAATGAGCATTAGCAAGATTTAAGAACTATATTCACTTGTGTACGATAGTACAATCTAAAAATGAATCCTCTCAAATGTGCATTTGGAGTCTTGTCAGAAAAATTCTTGGGGTTCATCATGAAGTATAAGAGAATTGAGATAGACTCGTCAAAAATCAAAGCAATCATCAATATGTCACCTCTTAAAAATCTCAAAGTGCTCAGATCATTTTAAGGGCGTTTGGCTTACATCCGAAGATTTATTTCCAATCTTTTAGGGAGAATCCATCCTTTCACAAAATTAACCAAGAAGAATGTTCCATTTACTTGGGATGACACATGCGAAAAAGCTTTTAAAAGCATTAAAGAATATCTGCTGCAACCTCCAGTCCTGTGGGCACCCATCGCTGGAAAACCTTTAATCTTATATACAGTAGCCATGAAAACCTCTTTGGGAGCACTTTTAGCTCAACTTAATGATGAAGGGAAGGAAATTGCTTTATATTGCCTCAGTCGAATGTTCGTAGGAGCAGAAAACTCATATTCACCCATTGAGAAGCAATGTGTGGCTTTAATATTTGCTATCAAAACATTGAGTCATTATCTGCTTGAGCATAGAATTCATCTCATATCGAAAGTTGACCCCTACGATACCTTATGAAAAGGCCAACACTCATAGGGCGGCTAGCGAAATGGGCGGTACTACTTCAGAAATTTGATATAATGCGACAGATAAGAATGGGCCGCATAAATATTACTAGAAATCCTGAAGCAATGCCAATCATGAAAATTGTTGTCTGTAATATGATAAGCTTTGGTAGTGATTCAGAAGAAGAATGTTTGACTGGTGATTTGTATGACAAAACAACTAGCTAGGTGGAAAAACAAAGAACTGAGACATGTCAAATGAAGTTGAGAAGTGGCAAGATTCTACCAGAACGACGAACAAACAAAGAGAAAGACAATTCCAAGAGGAAACAGATAGAGATTCTAGAGTAGGACAACAACCTAACTCCTCCAACATTAAAGTTGGCCCCTCCTGAATATAATATTTTATCCCATTTGAGAAAGGTTTTTACCCTTCTTAGTACCTATGGCACTCTTATGATGTCACAGAAACTAAGGGATGTTCTCATTTATGCTTTACAACACCCTCAAAAGTTCTAATCTTTTTCTTTGAATGTTGATGTAAAGATAGTGCTACATACTTATCAGACGTTAGCTTATTTCCAGAGAGCCTGACGACAGGCACGACACTAGGTCTCCTTCTTTACGATTCCAAGAGCGAGAAGAGGATCCGGTCATGATTTTCTCTCCTATTTCAACCAACTGATGTAAGAGATGAATTCATAGCTGAACTGAGGAGAAAGCTTGAGAAGAGGGACAGGGACATGGATGTCCTAATGGCGAAGTTTGAAGTTGTAACTGATGCCTTGACTAAAACTCAACAAAAAATGGCATAGTATGAGGCAGTACTAACTAGCCTCCCCCACATGTCTTTGTCACTCGCTCGACAAGAAATTGTCATTCCATCCATGACAAAAAAAAAGGATGTGCAAGATCTAGTGGAAAATCAACTAAGGCTCATGGAGGTCGGTAAATCATTGCACAACAAAAGAGGGGAAGAGTGTACCCTCCAGAATTTGACGACATACCATACTAATGTGTGCTATACTATCGCATCACTTATAGCAAGCGTGACGGTTTTGCCGTGATAGTACTAAAGTGTCGATCGCACAAGGACAGTGATCAAGTACCAAGTGATTATGAATTAGTAGCTAAATAATCGATTAAGTGGTTTGAAATTATGAAAAATAAAGCAAAAATAACTTAAAGTAAATCGAATCAAACAAGAGAATGTTTTTGGTAGAAAATAGGGATTAGAGATATCGGAACGTCAGGATCGTTTCGTTGATGGATCTTAAATTCAAACAAAGTAAAATCATAACAATGCAATTTTAAAAGTGCTCAAAGAAATATCAAAAAGTATAGATTACCCTCTTTCAACAGCGTAATCCAGTATCAATCTAGATCGGCATCCTACTTTCGTGGCTAACCGGACCTAGATTGACCCAATGGGTTCAGAGATACTATAAGGTTCCTAACACAAATCCCACCCTAATTCATGACGGCTCAGAGCATGTTCGATCTAGCAGATTTAGCGTCGCAATTCACCTTTCGGTCCTTATTGCGGCGCCTGAGAAAAAAAATTACATGATCAAGGTAACTCTAGCAGTAAAATAGCATAGAATGGATAAACACAAGATAAAATTTGCATTTACTATGAAATAACAAGTTCAAATAAAAGATACAAACAATGAGACTACACCCTTAGTTCCGACAAAGAAATTACGCTATCATAGCGTTGTTTAAGTACAAATCTCTAGAAGAAGAAGGGAACAAAGAAAGAATTGAAGATACAAAAGAACAAACTCTTCAAAAAGGTTTGCAATCTTCTTCCTCCAAGCCTTCTCGAATAGAAGCACAAGAGATCTTCTTCTCCTAAATTTTCACCAAGAACTCCACCTCAAGCCAAGACTCGTCACCATTGCAATAGGCTTTTCACACATGAATTAATATCTCTCTTCATTACCAACATTTGGACACCAAAAACTTTCAAAACGGAGCTATAATGATAAAGTTATGACTGATTTAAGTCTGGCTACACAGGGGTAATTACGGGCGTAATTAGCATTACGGGCATGCCTGTAATGTTGACACTAATGCTCTTTAACTCCCGAAACATTCATACAATTATGGGGCATTGAATGCTCGTCATTTTGGTACCAAGAACGTCCGAAACGGACTTGTAATGGAAGAGTTATGACTATTTTAATGTACCCCTTTATTGCACTTGATGCTATTACGGGTGTAATGAGATTATGGGCACGCCCGTAATTTCTGTGGCAAACTCTGTTTTGCCTGAAATTTTGCGGGTGAGTTGACCTTTGACTTGATATGAATTCCGGCCATAGTATGATGTCAAATGTTACCGATGTGAAGATTACGGTCAAGCTGAAATTATGGCTATGCCCGTAATGTCTTTTGTCGAAATTTTTGTCTTCCGAAAGGCTTCTAATGAGAAAGTTAAGGGCACGTCTTCAGAATATGATTATGCTTGCATAAAATGGGCTCATTGGGAAGTAAAACTAGGAATTACGGTCATAATGTAAATTATGGCCTCGACCATAATTCTGAAAATTGGTCCCGTTTGAAGCCAAACTTCTCGTCAAGGTTCTTGATTCACTCGGGGATGTAAATATACTTCTAAATAGCTTTAGAAATGAGTGAATTACCTTGTATTTATAAAACATGACAAAAAGTGAAGCTTCTGAGGAAAATCAATGAAATAAGCTGGAAAGATATGTAAAAACATAAAAATAGGTCTCGATTTACAGGTAAATATAGGTCTAAAAGATTATAAAAATATGAGACATCAAAATCTCCCAGACTTAAATTATTGCTTGTCCTCAAGCATTTAAAGCAGATAAGAGTGGTAATCAGAAAAAGATGAAATCACATCAAGCTTGAAAATATTGTGTCCGAGGGAAAATATCATTATGAACAAATATTAGTAAGTGAGGGCATTCAAAATAATCATCTATCGTTAGGAGTAAAGGTGTGAAGATCCAAAAACCAAAGTCAGATAAGACTTACCTCCGTGAGATGCAGTAATCTCCTGTGTGATATATGTACTCAGTTCGAACCTGATTCATCCAAAGACACGAGTTGGGAAAACACCAATGCACTCCTATTTGTTTTATTGTCCTCTCAATTTTTATTTTGACTTCAACTCATTTCTTAGATATCATTGCCAATTTTATGCAGTGTCAAGCAAAGGAGCCTTATTTTTCTTTTATTTATTTATTTATTTTTATTTGTTTTATGTTTTTTTGTTTTTTTTTTCTTTTTATTTTAAACACAAGATATGAGAGGAAATCATAACCATAGATTAGTGCATTGATTAGTCCCAACATCTAGCAAGGAGAATTAAATTGACAGAGTTATATACTTCTACAAAAAGATCAAAAGCATGCCTTAAGAGGAAAAATCTTAATCAAAAATTGGATCGATCACTTGACAACCTTTTTCCATCAAATAAGATAATCAAATGAAATCCCTAACATAGAACCAAGATTCAAAACATAACAATGTCCATGAGGTCAATATAAATATGAAGCTATCGTGATTCTTGTTAAAAATCAAAACAGCATTAGCATGAGAAAATAGTTGCAGAGTGTAATCCAATTGTCAAAAAGCAAGGGTGTTTAAAAATATATATATAACACAAATACCGTTTAACAGAAAAGCACAAGACACGTACTATATAAGAAAGCAAAAGTGTCGTAATTATCCATCACAATAAGTTAAGAGTTACTACATGTCCAGAGTGCATAACAAAAACAAAGTAAAACTTCTAAAGATGAACCCTCTATCTCCCAGACTTGAATTATGCATAGTCCCTTTGCATAGCAATGAAGGTATTCAAAATGTGAAGATATGGGTGTAGAAACTCACTAAATCAGTCCTCCTCATCTATGTCAGAACTAATCTCGACCTCCTCCTCCTCTGGATCCGTGTCGTTCTCATCTGGTAACAGTGTGGCCCTCAGCTCACTAAAGGAGGTCCAGAGAGAAGTCAGGAACTTCCCCTGGTGATTCTGCTCAACAACGATCCTCTCAAGCCTAGAGTTCTGGTGGGCTAGTTCTTGGTGGATCTCATGTTGTCCTTCTTCCAAGTGCGAAAACATTTATTGCATATACTCCCCTTGCCTTTGTTGTTCTTCTAATAGTAGTTTCATAAGTGATTCTACATTGGAAGAGGAGGAGGAATACTGACTAGTAAAAGCAAAGAATTTGGCCGAAGAGGGGGAGGTGGTATGAAACTCAATGGTGGTACACTCTTAGCAGCTGCAGTGATGGAAGCAGTAATGGGGCGTATCTTCCGGTTGGTCCTATTTCTGATAGTAATGCAATCCTCGGTATAGTATCCGATGAAGAGGGTGGAACGACAGAAGATGCTGGCTGGCAGAAGGGAGTAGCAGGGATGCTCATTGTAGATTTTTGGGCTCCCATCTTTCGTTTGGGAGCCATAATGGATGCAGTAGATTGAGATCAAGAGAAGGCGGCAGCAAGAGAAAAACATAACCTGCGTTAGAGTCGCCGAGAGTTGGAGGTAGAAAGCAGAGAGGTGGAAGGCTTCTCGGCAAATCTTGTGAGGCACGTCGGTAGCAGAGCAGCAGGGCTGATTAGTAATAGAAGCTCCGACGGATGAAATTAGATGGATGAAGATCAACAGTAGTCTCCCTCTTTAGAGTTGCCGGCATCAAACTACAAGAGGTGGAAGAAAGCTAGAGATCAAGCCTTCATCAAACTCATCGTTACTAATAACAGAGCAACAGTAAGATGGGTATTCGGCGGTAGATACCAGCAGCACCAGTCTTCGGTAATAGCGGCGAAGTATGAAGTAATAGCGTCAGGGATATGAGACTGCCGAAGGCGGAGTAGAAGAACAGGTCATGGCAGATGTATTGGAAGAAATCCAATTAGGTTGCACCAGTCACCAGAATTAGAGAACAAACACGCGAATAGAGTTGAGCAGAGTTGTCAACAAGAACAAGCTACAAGGAAGAAATCGCGCACGATAAATCCTCTATATAGGGTAGCGATCCTAGGGATCCAAAGCGGGGATGATATCTGCAACTTGGTCGGCGAACGGAAGAGGCTGCTGTGAACGCTGAAGGCGTTGAAGATTAATGTCGCCGAACTCTTTCTGCTGGATGTTTAATGGCACTTGAAAGAGCTGCAACGGAAGAGAATTCGACGCCGCAATAATACCTGGAAAAAACAGTGAACGGTGAACGACTTCGTTAAGGCCGCTGGTGTTGAGATGGGAGGTGCCGATTTTTGTTTGAAGCTGGCGCCAATTTGAAGAGGGCGGCGGCTATTTCAGTGGATTGAAGGAGAGCGGCACCAATTTCTGTCATGGCTGGCGGAAAGGGCGATGCAGTTTCATATCTAATTATAGGAGGAAAGGGCGGTGCCGATTGAAGAAGTGTTGACTTTGGTTGAAGATCCGTGCAAATTTGGAATCACTGTTTTCCGTTGAAGCTGGAGATAATGGCGACGCTGCTTTGAAGTCTGATTAATGGTAGGTCAGTGCTGGAGTCCATTGTGGATTGAACAGGGCGACGATGATTTCAGGTTTCAAGAAGGAAAGGGGCAGCTATTGATGAAGGTTGGCTCCGATTGAAGAATGGCATCGATTGAAGCTTGAAGTCGGCAGTGGTTTTGTGGAATAAAGGCGGGCAGATTGAAGAAAAAGAAGGGCGCCCGTAAAACTTGATATCCACAATGTGGGAGCAATTTATGGTTGCCCTAAATTTTTACCCTAATTATGGCCATAATGGATATTATAGCCATGCCAGTAATCATTTTTTTTCTTCCCTTTTTTTGTTGATTACGATCAAATTCGTAATCTTTATCTGGACCTGAAAAGTAAAGAATACACATCAAAAAAACAAATAAAAATAAAAATTAAAGAAATAAAGCACTTGAGTTGCCTCCCAAGAAGTGATAGTTTAATGTCGATAGCTCCACGGAGAAATCCGTAATTATGTAAAAGAATGAGAGAGGGGTAAGGAAACTCCCTTTTCAATTGGCGTAGGGAAAAGATAAGGCTTCAGATATTGCCCGTTGACTTTGAAGGTTCCAGACTGATCACTATAGATGTCAATCGCACCGTACAGATAGACTTTTTTTACAAATACGGACCAGTCCATCTGGATCGCAACTTTCTAGGAAATAATCTTAGCCTCGAATTAAAAAGTAGGACCAAATCTCCAACTTCGAATTTCTTATGCACTATTCGTTTGTCGTGAAACCTCTTTGTCCGTTCCTTATAAATTTTTGCATTCTTGTACGCCTCAAGTCGTATCTTGTCTAATTCATTTAGATCCAATTTCCTCCTCTCACTGCTGTCTTGAAATCATAGTTTAAAGCTCTTATTGCCCAGAATGCCTTATGTTCAAGCTTGACTAGAAGGTGATAAGACTTCCCATATATCATTTGAAACGGAAACATTCCTATAGGAGTCTTGAAAGCAGTTCGATAGGCTCAAAGAGCATCATCCAATTTAAGGGCTCAATCTGTTCTTGCAGTCAAAACAGTTCGTTCTAAAATCCTTTTCAATTCACAATTTGTTACCTCGACTTATCCGCAGGTCTGTGGGTGATATGGTGTTGCAATTTGTTGATGCACCCCATACGTTTTTCAGTAAAACGGCAAATCTCTGTTCAATGAAATGTGATCCTCCGTCGCTTATAAGTACTCGCGGCACGCCGAATCTTGGAAAGATAGTCTTCTTCAGCATCCGTGTCATAACTCTGGAGTCGTTAGTTGGTGCGGTTGAAGCTTCTACCCACTTCAATACGTAGTCGACGGCCACCAAGATGTACTAATTTCTACAGGAGAATGGGAATGGTCCCATAAAATCTATCCCCCACAAATCAAATAGTTCAACCTCTATAATATTTTGTTAGGGGAGTTCATCTCGTTTCGAAATGTTGCCACTTTTTTGGCAACTATCATAAGTCAAAATAAAATTTCGTGCATCCTTAAAAATATTGGGCCAGTATAATCTAGATTGTAGTACCTTAAATGCAGTTTTTGTAGTGCTGGCATGACCTCCATAAGGGGAAGAATGACAATGCTTAAGAATATCAATAACATCATCCTCATGCACACATCGTCGAAAGAGTCCGTCGGCGCATCGCCGAAAAAGATATGGATCATCCCAGTAAAAATGTCGCACGTCGAATAAAAACTTCTTTTTTCATTGGTATGACAGGTCAAGTGGAAAAATTTCAGAAGCCAAATAGTTAATGAAATCAGCGTACCATGGTGCATCTTGCATAGCAGTTTTGAACAACTCCTTGGGAAACGTATCATCAATTTCTAACTCATCAGAAACACCATCTTCTTTATCTAAAAGCAAATGTGACAAATGATCTGCCACCACATTTTTAGCTCTCTTCTTATCTATTATTTCCAAATCAAATTCTTGAGAGAGAAGTATTCATCATATCAGTCATGGCTTTGCGTCTTTCTTACTCATCAAATACTTGATTGCTGTGTGGTCTGTATAAACAATGACTTTGGAATTAATCAAGTAAGAACGAAATTTGTCAAATGCAAAGACGATGGATAAGAGCTCCTTTTCCATTGTCGTGTAATTGATTTGTGCTTCGTCTAAAGTGCAGCTGGTATAGTATATTGAGTGAAACTTTTTGTCTCTTCTTTGCCCCAGAATAGCTCCGATGGTAAAGTAGCTCGCATCGCACATTAATTTTAAAGGTAAAGTCCAATCAGGAGGCTGAATAATGGGTGTAGAGATCAAAGCCTTCTTGAGCTTCTCAAATGCCTGCAAATAGTCATCATCAAAATAGAATTCAGAATCCTTACATAGTAGATTGGTCAATGGTCGGGCTATCTTTGAGAAGTCTTTAATGAATCTTCTGTAGAATCCAGCGTGTCCGAGGAAACTACGGATTCCTTTGACTGAGATCGGCGGATTTATTCTCTCGATTACTTGAACTTTCACTTGATCAACTTCAATCCCACGTTTAGAAATAAGATGTCCTAACACAATCCCTTCTTGTACCATAAAATGGCACTTCTCCCAGTTCAGTACGAGGTTCACTTCCTCGCATCGCTGCAAAACCTTGGACAAATTAGCCAAATAAGATTCAAAAGATCGACCATATACCAAGAAATTGTCTATAAAGATGTCCATAAAATCTTCATTACAGTCGGAGAAGATCACCATCATGCATCGCTAGAATGTGGCTGGAGCGTTGCATAGTCCGAATGGCATTCTCCTATACGCAAATGTTTCGTATGGACAAGTATAAGTCATCTTTTCTTGATCCTCAGGGTGAATTGGGATCTGTAGAAAACCAGAAAATCTGTCAAGAAAGCAAAAATAAGCATTATGGGCAAGACGCTCTAGCATTTGATCTATGAAAGGTAGAGGGAAGTGGTCCTTTTGCGTTGCTTTGTTAAGCTTCCGGTAGTCAATACACATTCGCCATCCACTTATAGTACGGACCAGAACTAGCTCATTCTACTCATTCTTGACAACAGTTACCCCGCCCTTTTTGGGTACTACATGGATAGGGCTCACCCATCGGCTGTCCGATATCAGGTAGTTGACTCCTGCATCTAGCAGTTTCAGGATCTCTTTCTTTACAACCTCCTTCATACATGGATTTAGTCGACGTTGAAACTCCACGGAGGGTTTACTTTCCTATTCCAAGAGAATCCTATGCATATAGACAGATAGGTCAATTCCTTCGATATCTTCTAAGGAATAGCCTATGACCTTTTTAGGAAGTTTAATTTATGCAAGTAATTGCTCTGTCTGAATTTTAGTCAAGTTTGCATTCACTATCATAGGCAAGGTAGAATCATCATCCTCATACTTCAAATTTTGAGGAAGAGATTTCAACTCAATTTTTCTTACCTTGCCTACCTGTGGTGTAATCTTGTCGAGATGTTCGAATCTGGCCTTTTGGGGGTTTAATGTTTCAACTGAGTCCATTATCTTTATGTAAGCCTGAGCTTCTTCATTTTCCTCAGTATTAGGACTCTCCAGAAGATAGACTTCTAGTGGGCCATCAACTATGGATTCTTGTCTTTAACAGCATCATCAATGACATCCAGGCTACAACATGAACCTGTGATAGAAGGGTGTTTCAGACATCATGCTAGATCAAATTCGATAGCCTCATCACCGATGTTTAAAGCTAATTTTCTAATTTTTTTTATGTCAATGATTACTCCGGCAGTCGCAACAAATGGTCTTCCCAGAATTATTAGTAGTTTTGTGTCCTCCTCCATCTCGAGCACAACGAAGTCGATTGGAATGAAGAAATCTCCAACTTTAATCGGAACATCTACTTGGATTCCTGCCGGCTTGCGCACTGAGCAATCAGCAAGTTGAAGAGAAATTGGTGTTGTCTTTACATCACCAATGTCTAGTTTCCTGCATATAGAAAAAGGCATTACACTGACACTGGCGCCTAAATCACATAACATGTGTTTAAAAGTCAAATCCTCTATTTTACATGGTATCGAAAAGCTATCCGGATCTTTTAATTTTTTTAGAAGCTTATTTTGAATAATAGCGCTGCACTCTTCAGTTAACGCCACTATGCCTGGTTTCTCTAGCTTCCGTCGATTTGAAAGAATGTCTTTTAAAAATTTTGCATACGTGGGCATCTGCGTTAAAGCTTCAGTAAAGGGGATGTTTATATACAACTTTTTCAGAATTTTCAAAAAATTTTCAAATTGTTTATCCAGTTTTGCCTTTGCCAGTCTTTGAGGGAATGGAATTGGTGGCTTGTAAGGTGGTGGTGGAACATAAGCTGATTCACTCACATGTTCATCTTTCTCTTCACTCAGTCTCTCGGGTTCGGGTGCATTACTAGTAGATGCATCAGGACTCAGGTTTGAATCAGGTACTCTCGGTTCCTCCAACTGCTTACCACTACGAGTAGTAATTGCACTGCAATTCTCTCGTGGGTTCTATTCAGGTTGGGAAGGTAACCTATCTGAGGGTCTTGCTAGACTGGTGGCTAGGTTTGCCAACTGTATATCTACCTGTTTGTTGTAGGCTTCAATGGAGTCCAGTCTAGATGACATATGACATATCATATCATTAACACTCTCATTGGTTTTGGTTTGAGAGGATATGAAATTTTCCATGATTGTTTCAAGTAAGGTCCTTTGAGGTTGTGGTGCATATGATCGAGGTTGAAATACAGGTGGTGGTCTGTAGTTCGATTGTGGAGCAGGGTTCGGGTTGTTCCTGTAAGAGAAGTTATGATGATTTCGCCAACCAAGATTGTATGTAGTGGAGTAGGGCTCATTTTGTGGTCTTGGATTTTGGTTCCCTACAGCATTGACATATTCTTGTTGGGGTTCAGAGGGTTGGGAAACACCTAATTGGCAATTAGCATGGGTGTGGCCAAAAATATCACAAATCTCACAAACAGAAGGATTAGAACTTGAATCAACAGAATCGACATACATTGAATCCAGTTTACTAGATAATGAGTCAACCTTGGTAGCTAAAGAACTCAAGGCATCTAATTCATACTTACCTGGCGCAACGGCCATAGATGATGTACCTCGTTGGTCTCCAATCCATTGGTTGTGATTCAGTGTCATGTCTTCCAGTAGATTCATTGCATCATCGATGTTTTTGTTCATGATTGCTCCACCAGCGGCCGCATCTATAGTAAGACGCATATTATAGTTAAGACCATGGTAAAATGTATGGACAATTACCCATCTTTCTAGGCCATGGTGTGGGCATAAACGTTGAAATTCCTTGAATCTCTCCCAAGCTTCATACAAAGATTCCTCATCTTATTGGGTGAAACCAGTGATCTAGTTTTGCAGTTGGACAGTTGTGCTTGGGAGAAAGTACTTCAAGAGAAACGCCTGGGAAAGTTGTTCCCAAGTGGTTAGCGATTTTGGTTGGAGCGAGTATAGCCAGTTCCAAGCTCTATCCTAAAGAGAGAATGGGAAGAGTCGTAGTCATAACGTGTTGCTAGAAACTCTGTTCATTTTCATTATGTTGCAGAACTCTAAGAATATAGACAGATGCATGTTTGGGTATTCAGATGGTAGACCTCCGAATTGGTTCTGCTGAACCATAGATAAGAGGGAGGGTTTTATCTCAAAGTTATTAGCCTCCACTAGAGGTCGAGAAATACATGAGTGAAGACCCTGCGCATTTGGAGCAGCAAAATCTTTCAGAGTTTTGTTGTTGTTCGCCATCATTAGATCAATAGGAATAGGTTCAGTAATCCTCGATGCTTCTCTAGCACTTAATTCTTTTAATTGTCTTCTGCGATGGAATATCTTTTCGATCTCCTGATCAAGCTCGTACAGGTCTTCCAATCCACCTGATCGTAGACCTCTTCGCATATAACAGTTAAGCGTAAATAACAAAGATTAAGAGAAAAGCAAATATACGATACAAAGAAACAAAAGCAAAAGTAATAATAAAAAGTAAAAAGTCTAGTCTGCCAATTGTTAAATCCCATTGATATTGGTTGACTGTCCCTAGCAACGGCGCCAAAACTTGATGTGTGTTGTACTATCGCACCACTTACCGCAAACGTGACGATTTTGTCGTGATAATACTAAAGTGTCGATCCCACAGGAACAGTGATCAAGAACTAAGAGATTATGAATTAGTAACTAAATAATCAATTAAGTGGTTTGAAATTATGAAAAATAAAGCAAAAATAACTTAAAGTAAACCGAATCAAACAAGAGAATGTTTTTGGTAGAAAATAGAGATTATAGATATCAGAACGTCAAGTTCGTCTCGTTGATGGATCTTAAATTCAAACAAAGTAAAATAATAACAATACAATTTTAAAAGTGCTCAACGAAATATCAAAAGGTATAGATTACCCTCTTTCAACGGTGTAATCCGGTATCAATCTAGATCGGCATCCTACTTTCGTAGCTAACTGAACCTAGATTGATCCAATGGGTTCAGAGATATTATAAGGTTCCTCACGCAAATCCTGCCCTAATCCTTGATGGCTCAGAGCATGTCCGATCTAGCAGATCTAGCGTCGCAATTCACTTTCGTCCTTCTTGCGGCGCCTGAGAAAAGAAATTACGTGATCAAGGTAACTCTAGTAGTAAAATAGCATAGAATAGATAAACACAAAATAAAATTTGTATTTGCTATGAAATAACAAGTTCGAACAAAAGATACAAACAACGAGACTACACCCTTAGTTCCGATAAAAAAAATTACGCTATCATAGTGTCGTTTAAGTACAAATCTCTAGAAGAAGAAAGGAACAAAGAAAGAATTGAAGATAGGAAAGAATAAACTCTTTAAAAAGGGTTGCAATCTTCTTCCTCCAAGCCTTCTCGAATAGAAGCACAAGAGATCTTCTTCTCCCAAATTTTCACCAAGAACTCTACCTCAAGCCAAGACTCGTCGCCATTGTAAGAATTTTCAACAGACTTTCCAAGTACTTGAAGTACTTAAATACTGTTTAATAGATGAAAATAGGAGGATTTATAATCTCGATCCATACAGTAACATCATTTTGAATCCATTCCATTTGAATTGGCACTTTCTCCATCGAATTAATAGCTCTCTTCAATACCTACGTTTTGACACCAAAAACGTCCAAAACGGAGCTATAATGAGAAAGTTATAGATGATTTAAGTTTGGGCTGTGTAGGGGTAATTACGGGCGTAATTAGCATTATGAGCATGCTTGTAATGTTGACACTGATGCTCTTTAACTCCCGAAACATTCATACAATTATGGGGCATTGAATGCTCATCATTTTGTTACCAAGAACGTCTGAAACAGACTTGTAACGAAAGAGTTATGACCATTTTAATGCACCCCTTTAATGCACTTAATGCCATTACGGGTGTAATGAGATTATGGGCATGCCCGTAATTTCTATGGCAAACTCTGTTTCACCTGAAATTTTGTGGGTGAGTTGACCTTTAACTTGACATGAATTCCGGCCATAGTATGATGTCAAATATTGCCGATGTGAAGATTACGATCAAGCTAAAATTACGACTATACCCATAATGTCGTCTGTCGAAGTTTGTCTTCCGAAAGGCTTCTGATGAGAAAGTTAAGGGCACATCTTTGGAATATGATTATGCTTGCATAAAAACAAGCTCCTTGGGAAGTAAAACTGGGAATTACGATCATAATGTGGATTATAGCCTTGGCCGTAATTCTGGAAATTGGTCACGTTTGAAGCCAAACTTCTCATCAAAGTTCTTGATTCACTCAGGGACGTAAATATACTTCCAAATAGCTCTAGAAACGAGTGAATTACCCTATATTCATCAAACATGACAAGAAGTGAAGCTTCTGAAGAAAATCAATAGAATAAGCTGGAAAGAGATGTAAAAACATGAAAATAGGTCTCGATTTACATGCAAATATAGGTCTAAAAAATTATAAAAATACGAGACATCACATACCCTAGGGGGTACACAGTACCCAATTTTAAGACATTTAATAGGATTGGTAATCCAGAGCAGTATCTTGCTCCCTTTGTTGTAACATGTGGGAACACAGGAAGTAATAACGCATTGTTATTACGATAATTCCCACAAAGCCTTACAAATGTCGCTTTCGAATGGTAAGGCTAGTACAAACACAACTCTACAAAAGACGTGAACAGGAAAGATGATCACGAGAAAGGTGTAGATGAAGATGGAAGAAATTGCAAAGATCAAACAGGCCACTACTATGTCTCAAGTGGAAAAGCCATCTTTTACCATCACTAGGGGCAAGCATTATATGGCTGGTCTAGAGCAGACCAGAAAACAAGAACGACATAGTTTAAGGAAGAAGAAAGCTCGGCTCTCGAAGCAAAATCATGTGTTTCCCATGAACGTCAATCAACAAAAAAATATGAGGCCAAGTGTGCCTATTAAAAATCAATTCCAACTGTTGCTTGAATTGCAGCACAGCTCAAACACTGTAGAGGGGCTACATTTGCGGCCAAGTCAAAGGAGGAGGTTGCACCAGGAGGAACCAGCTAGGGTTCCTAAGAAAACTTTGACTCATACCATATATGAGGTGATGCATTGTTATTACGACAATTCCCACAAAGCCTTACAAATGTCACTTTCGAATGGTATTATTCATTAGAAAGCAGATCAATTAGAACATGAGCAGATATGGAAGACGCGTTCTATATGAAATTCGTGGTAGTGAGCAAAAAGATCACGATTGCCGATTTGGCAAATATTAAGAGAAAGCAGGATGAAAGTCTCAGATTACATTACACGATGGCGCAATCTCAACATCAAGTGCAAACAGCCATTGGAGCAGGCTCAAGTTATGGGGCTATTAATGGGAAACATCGATAATTGGATAGCTCCTTTTCTTTGCACCAATAGTATATGCACCTTTCAAGAATTGATCATGCAAGTGGCTAAATTCGAAAGGATGAATCCTGAGGTTATCTCAAACTTGCAAGGCTCAAAGTTCAGGAAGGATGAGCCAAGAAAAAGCGATGCTAAAATAGCCCATGTCAATGCTGCCAATAAGGGAAAAATGACATAAGTCCACAACACTCTAGAGAGCTACTTTCATGAGGGTTCTCACCTCATGTGCCTTTTGTATGCATACTTGCACATATCTTTTCTAGAATGTACAGTCATATTGATAGTTGCAACTATTGTAGCTTTGTTTGACATAGCTGGTCAACTACTTTTATTAGCCAAAATAGCTAATTTTTGAAAAGCTAAGGTGTTTGACAAGTTGTTTCTCAATTCCAAACCTAAAAGCAGCAACATGGGTTTGGAAAACTAGGGAGGGAGCTACTTTTATCTGCTTTCTAGCTATAGTTATATATATTTTTTTTCTTTTTGCTTCTTATGTCCGGATCTATATATGTCCGTCCTTTTGATGGCAAAATTATTTTTTAAAATTATTATTTTAATAAAAAATTATTAAATCTAAAATTATTTTTTATTATTATTTAAAATTTTCTCTTTTACAAAAATTATAGTAAAAATTAATATTATTTTAATAAAAATTATTAACATTATTATTAGTAAATTTAATTTTTTTTTAATTTAAAATTATTTATTACTATTATTTTAGTTTTATTTTAAAAAAAATTTTAACTTTTTTTAAAAAAAGATATTATATTTTTTAAAAAAAATTGACCAGCATAACAATTTAGCTAAATACTTTTTAACTTTTTCAACTAACTACTTTTCAACTAGCACTTTTTCAATCAGCAAAAACTAAAAATTTCAGCTATGCTAACAGAGCCTTGTACCTCTTCCTCACACATTGCCTCACCTATATATAATTACTTAATATCTAAAAGGTATAAAATTGACATTTGACAAATAAACTTGGAGCTAAGTATTGTAAGGGATTGTTTTTAATGAGTTTTAATCGATGAGTAATAAACAAATAATAGAAATTGACGCATGCATGTACCTTGAGATTGAGTTGTGGTTGTTTCCCAGCCTTGTTTCCTGATCCAATCACAAAAGTACACAATTGTCTTCAAACTTTGGCTAAATATGATGCCTTTCTAATAAATCCAAATTATGATATCAAAAATTGCATTGCGCTAAGAGAGAAAATAGATATAAGGTTTAACATATTATGCAAATCATAAATTTTATACTATAAAAATGAGACTTCTTATTTGATTCCATCATTGTTAATTATCCCTAGTATTACTAGAGAATACACATTAAATTATACTTCATTACTTGTAATACGGAATTTATAATACTTAATCACTAGCATACATGAATTAGATTTATTACATTTTTATCAATATGACATTGAGCATAGAAAGTGCACAAGACACATTCTAGTTCCCTTGCATTATTGATCTTGACTATGAGTACACAAAAGGAGGAAGTTTTATTTGATAGGAGATTGAGGATATGAGTAATATCACTATCATTTTATATTCTTCCTTCGTGTAGAGCTTTGTTATTGTGATGAGTGATTTTGTAATTGTCTTAACATCTTTGGGTATGTGTAGGTATTCTACTCGTGTCTCTAAGCCTGAATCCTATATTAAGACATATATCTTATTCATCGTACAAGTATTGAGGTCTCCTAATATGGCAAACAAATGTTTTATATATTACCACAAATTAGATTGGAATTTTGATGAGAAAACTATTAGGAATTAGGTTTTATTTTATTTTTAGCAAGAAATATGAGTAAAATAATAGTATGGAGATAGAAGTGAAAATATGACAATAAATGAGAGGAATGTGGTGCACAAGCAAGAGAGGATGCAGAAAAGTTTCTCTTTTTTTTTAAAAAAAAAGTATTTTTTTAGGTTATTTTTATTTATTCCCCTACTTTTCCCATGGGGGTCGCTTAAGATAGTTAACATTAATGTTGACCTACTGAAAATCTCAATCGCCCATTTATGATACATTTTATGTATTACTTGGTCTTATTGCCCTTGTTTTAATCAATTGTTTCTACTATGAAGTCATTTTTATAATAACTCCTTAATGTTTTAAAGTGGTGGTAATTAGGTTAAAATTGGAACAAAATAATCATAGTACAACCAAAAACAAACCATATAGCATTAGTTGTAGCTAAACATATATTACGTTTTGTAAATTTTGATTGGACCAATTTACTTGAAAATTATATGAAAAAAAAACTAATTTAGATATCATTTTTTGATAGTCCTTTCTAAAGCTAGAGAAAAAAAAACTAAACTGATGACCTATAACCCAATATGACCTTGTTTGAGCTTAGTTGTGGTATAAAATAGATTGAGTCAAGTTAGATCATAATATCTATACTAAACCTATTCCAGATATCATATTTATCTATGTATACATAATATACTATGTTAATTTATATTTACAATTTACAAATAAATAAATAAATACAACATATAATATTATTTTTAGTATAAATTATATTTATTTTTATATATTTAGCAAATGAAATCATTAACATAGTGAGCTTGAAGCAATATGATCTAATTTAAAATACTTAAGCTCAAGTTAATAATAAAAAACTTACAATGTCTTATATATCATACCCTCTTTTTTTTTACTTTCTATGTGAGACTAAATTGGGCAATTATAATCTCCATGTTTAAGACTTGATGTCCTTATCAAGCCTAATGCTTAACACGTATCTAAGAATCATCCCTTAGCCAATAGCTAGTGAGGTTAGCCTAATGTCAGCTTTACCATCCTTTGTAATATGTTTCTATTGGCCTTTGACCATGCTTAAGACTAAGTTTATTTTGATACTATTATTAGAGGTGTCTAAAAATTGGGTTCGCCCGATAACCCAAACTAAGTAAGTCATTTTAGTTTAGGTTAGAAATCAAACTGTTTAATTTGAGTTTAAAACATTCAATATAGGTTCGGTTCGGTTTAATTTTGATTTTGATTTTTTTTAAAAAAATAAACTAAATTTAACAGATGAATTAGGGATGCGGGGCTGCAAGTGCTGAGGACGACAATTCAACAAAACAGGAGACAAAGTAGTCTACAAATGAAGCATCGCGCGTCAATGTTTTGAGAGTTGACTGCCTACTGCGCAATGCAGCGCTACACTGAGGATGACGTCTCTATGAAATAGGAGATGAAGCATTGTTGCAAATGAAGAGTCACGTGTGGCAATGGGTGAAACCCTATGTGACACTATTGCTATAGCCTTTATCCTCAAGTCCAGTCCTCTGCTCCCATGTCTCGCCATTTTCTCAACCTCCTTTTTAAGAGGCACCTCCCCATCCCCATCTTTCCCCCCCCCCCCCCCCCCCCCCCCCCCCCCCCTCTTCTGATCCTCCACCTTCAGTGTTGTCCTCTCTCTCTTCCCCTCCTCATTCTCTGCTGCCCCTCCTCTCAGCCACTCCTTCCATTGAATCTCCAAAACCCAGCTGCAATCGCTTAGTGCTCTTTTGGTTTAGGTTGGCTTACACCAAATCAAACTAGAAATTTTGCTTCGATATAAAACAGTTTTAATAATTTTCAATTCTGTTCCAATCTGATTGATCATGAATTGACACCCCTAATCATTAGTTATAAATCAATATAATCTAATTTAAAATTCTCAATTTAAGACTTGACGTCCTAATCAAGTAAATATGGCCTAATTTAAAATACTTAAATCCAATAATAATAATAAGTGTAATACCCAATTCCTACTGGACCGGGCTAAGTGGAGTGGATCGGGCAGCAACCCATATCCACGTTGAAAAAGCAAGCGAAGCCCAAAAATCTCCGATGGTGAAGTCCACGCATGTACGTCTTCGGCTTTGATTTCTTTGGACGCAGCGACTGAGGACCTCGCCTTCAGTGGCGAAATCTGAGGCAGCGGACGAGAGGCGGCTTCATCAAGGGTGTGATTCCAATGCACAGCAGGCAGCTTCGTCTTCAACGAGTTTTGTGGTGGACGCAGACGCGGAGCTATCTTTGGCGTGAGCAAACGACTCGGAGGAGGAGACCGAGTCCGGCGCTGACGAAGATAGAGGAGGCGGGCACCTCCTTTCCCTATAAGTGTCCAACGAGCAGATGGAGAAAGGGAGAGAGATCCGAGAGTGGACTAAAGGTAAAGCAGTGAGTACCCTACTTCCTGAGACGACATCATCTTCCCCGAGCAGCGGAAGGCAACAGTGCGTTCTTTGTGAGAGACTTCCGGTGCCAGAGGGCGACAACGAGAGTGAGAGGTCGACAGCGAGTGTGTATCGTTGACATGAGGGAGGGGTTTTGTAATCTTTATGAGAAATAAAGGTGATTTTCCCCGGTGACAAGCTTCCCCTATTTCCCCTTCCGATCTTCTCCTTCACCATTGCCAGTGAGGAGATCTAGTGGCAGCTTCTAGCGGCGACAAGTGCTGAGGGTGAGGGGGCAAAGGTTCCTCCCTTGCCGCACGCCCGCACTCCTCCACCCTTCCTTCTCTGGTGAAGAGAAATGAATGCAGGCATGCGTTCGTGTGTATAGTTGGACTCAGCACGGCAAAGATGAACGTGCGTGGCGTTCGAAACGAGGCAAATGCTAAGTCAACGCAATCACGGTCAAAATGGAAATCGAGTGGTGAAATTTTGATTTTGGATGCACAACCGGAGGAAGATTGCTGGCATGGATGGGAGAGAAAAATAGGGTGTGATAAATCGATATCAGAGGGTAGACTTCAAAGATATGGTGACACAAGGAAAACGTTTAGCGCAAGTAGAGTAGGTGCCTAGCCTAACTGGAGAAGAGGAAGATGTTGTTCCTCAAGTTGAGAACTTGTAGCGAACAGTGGAGTAGTAGAGGTTGCAGATCGCCACTCTCCAACAAATATTGGAGGGGATGGCTGCAGAACAAGAGCAAGTAGCAGGGCATATAGTGGCACAATAGTAGATGCATGCGGAGATTGTAGTGTTGTGCATGGCATTAGCACAGGCACAAGAAGGAGTACCAGTGACAATGGCGACCATTGAGAAGACGGCTCCTAAGTTGAAGGTTCGGATCCCTAAACCTACAACATTCGGAGGAGTTTGATCGTCCAAAGAACTAGAGAACTTTATATGGGATATGGAGCAGTTCTTCATCACCAATCATATTCCAGACCAGGAGTGAGTGCAGGTGTGCACCACCACCTTTCTGACGCTGCAAAACTTTGGTGAAGAACCAAATTTTGCTCGATGTCAGGAGCAGCGAGTTGGACATAGAAGGTGTTCTAAGAGGAACTGTGGCTGTAGTTTCTTCTCGAAAACTCACTGGACCAGGGACGAGATGTGGTGGATCGGCTTTGACATACTAGTCTGATCCAGGAGTATGTCCAAGCCTATTCAACATTGATGTTGCAGATTCCAGATATATCAAAGGCAGATCGAAGACATACATTCCTTCGATATCTTCAGCCATGGGCCGAGGCAGAAGTTTAGCGTCATGCATCGCAGGACTGAAGAGAGTCTGCAGCGGTGGCCGAGGCCTTGGTGGACATGAGAGCTTCATGAATGACTTCCTCAAGAGTATCAAAGTCGCCTCCAAAGCATAGCTCTCCGATGAGGGTGAGAGCACCGGAAAGGGGGAGACCCTTTCCCTAACGAGGCGGAGGCCAGCCGGCACGTCAAGAGATGAACCAACCTGAAAAGAGAGGGCAGGACAGACAGAGACCGATGGCATGCTTCTTGTGCAAAGGACCACATCGGATACGCGATTGCCGAACCTGAGAGCGGATTGCAACAATCATACAGCGAGAGTTAGTTGATAAAGCTGATGACGACCCTCTAGTGACGAGAGTAGGAGCAATGATATTGAACGCGATCATAGTAGTGTCAACCTCAGGAGGAGCACGATTAATTTATGTTCTGATGCAGATACGTGGGATCGAGATGGAGGCTATAGTCGACACTGGTGTGACTCATCTATTCGTATCAAAACGAATGACTACACAGCTTGGTCTGCACACTTCACCTATGGCGGATTGGGTGAAGACAGTCAACACCGCAGAGTAGTGGATGATGGGCATCTCCTACGATGTTTCGGTGAAGTTAGGAGACTGGACGGGACGACATCACATCTGAGTGGCGAAGATGGATGATTATGACATCATCCTCGGCATTGAGTTACTTCAACGAGCGAAGGTTTCGATGGTCCCACACTTGGAGGGAGTCCAAGTAGTTCATGAGGAAGTACTAGGATGGATCTTTGGTATTCAGCGAGGTAGTTTGACGACCTCAAATTCGAGAGCACGGGGGACATGTAGAGTAACGGATCCTGCACGAGCACAAGGTTCACATATTGCAATAGTGGTTGCGACAGAGACGCCCATAGGTGACGTCGAGGGCGACTCAAAATTGGGCAAGGGAGAATTGTAATACCTAATTCCTACTGGATCGGGCTGAGTGGAGTGGAGTGACGTGGCGACTAAGGACCACGCCTTCAGCAGCAAAATCAGAGGCAGTGGACATGAGATGGCTTCATCAAGGGTGCGATTCCAACGCGCAACAGACATCTTCGTCTTTAGCCAGTTTTGCTATGGACGCAGACATGGGGATATCTTTGGTGCCAGCGAACGACTTGGAGGAGGAGACCAAGTCCGGTGCTAACGAAGATAGCGGAGGCGGGCGCCTCCTTTCCCTATAAGTGTCCGATGAGCAGATGGAGAAAGGGAGAGAGATCTGAGAGCGGACTAAAGGTAAAGTAGTGAGTACCCTACTTCCTGAGACGACATTGTCTTTCTCGAGCAGCAGAAGGTGATAGTGAGTTCTTTGTGAGAGATTTCCGGCGCCAGAGGGTGATGATGAGAGTGAGAGGTCGACGGTGAGTGTGCATCGTTGATGTGAGGGAGAGGTTTTGTAATCTTTACGAGAAATAAAGGTGATTTTCCTTGGCAACGAGCTTCCCCTATTTCCCCTTCCGACTTCTCCTTCACCATTGCCGGTGACCAGATCTAGTGGTGGCTTCTGGCAGTGACAAGGGTTGTGGGTGAGGGCGCGAAGGTTCCTCCCCTGCCGCACGCCCGAGCTCCTCCACCCTTCTTTCTCCAGCGAAGAGAAGCGATCGTACGCGTGCGTTCATGTGTACAGTCGAACTCGACGCGGCAAAGACTAACGCGCATGGCATTCAAAACGAGGCGAGCACTAAGTCAACACAATCTTGGTCAAAATTGAAATTGAGCGGTGAAATTTCAATTTTGGATGCACAACCGGAGGAAGATTGCTGATGTGGATGAGAGAGAAAAATAGGCATGACAATAAGCTCGTTAAATCTTATATAACATAATTTTTTTTCTTCCATTTCATGTTACATTTATCATCCTTGCCACCTGACCAACATCTGAGTGTGCTTCCACGTACTCATTCTATCGCCCTATTTCTCTCGCTCACTCGTCACCACCCAGGGAACGTCCATCGCTAGCACTAAACCCGCCCTGCATCTCTACTACTACGTATTATCTTATATATTTGTTGAACTATTAATTTTTTAAAAAATATATATGCAAAAGTATAAAGTTAAAATTGATTTTGAAAGTAAAAAAAAAATATCAACCAAATTCACTACCATAATTAAGAATTAAATAAAGGAAGAAAAAAATCTAGCAAAAAAGGAAGCGCCAGCACTTTCCTAAGATGGAGGAGAAACAGAAGGAAAGCTAATAAAAATACATGCTATGGAAATACATACTGGGGAAAGAAAAATTAAAAAAATATATAGCTTAGCCAAAATTCTTATAAATAGAGGGGATGAGAAAAAAAAAGGAGGGCTTGGAGAGATTTTGGCATAAGAGAGAGAAAGAGATTAAGAAGAGAAGTGTGTGGGAGAAAATGGAGGGAATGGAAGACAAAAAAGGAATAGAGTACGTCAAGGCTATAACACAGAGTAAAACAAATTCAAGTTTAGAAGGATAGTATAATAATTATTTTCTTTGTTTTACGTTTTATGGTTTGCTAATTACATGCTTGTACCTAATTAATTTCATTTTTATTATTTTAAGGCACACCCTGGCTATGTTTTTCTCTTAGTAGGCCGTGTGCTATTTGTGCACACTATTATGATCATAAGATTGTAAAAAAATTGGAGATTATACAAGCCTTACACTGTGTTTCCTAAAAGGGGAGAGTGCATAGAAAGGAAAGAAATTTTGTTTCTGTTGTTTCCTTGGGTGGACGAAAAAACTTGAATAGAAAACCAGAGAGAAAAGTTTATATTTTTTCCTCCCTTTTTTATCCTCCCAAATTGGCTGGAAAAGAGTAGGGATGAATTTCAGCCTTCTTGCCCTTTTCTCCAGTGCCTTCGATTGAGCTCGCCAGCTCACTCACAATGCCGTTGAAGACGGAGCTCACGATCAGGCTGACGATGGAGCTTGCCTGCTTGCTTATGATGTCGTGCGACAGAGCTTGCCTACTCACTCATGACCCTGGGTGAAAGACGGAAATCGCCCACTCGCTCATGAAGCCAAGCAACGACAAAGCTCGCCCGCTCGCTCATAACCAAGTGGCGATGGAGCTCGCCTGCTCTCTCATGATGCCAGGTGACAACATAGCTCATTGTGCAATGCAACTCGTCTGCTCTCTCACGACACTGGGCGACAATGGCGCTCACTCGTCTCTCCTCACAAAGAAACATGAGGGTGGAAAATTATGCAAATTTTCTTTTTTCTTTTTTCTTTTTTTCTCTTTACTGTTCCTTTCTCTTGTGTTTTTTATCCCTCTCTTAAGAAATAGAGTGTTAAAGTCAGAAAAGCAAAATGAATAAAATAAAGAGGAGAGAGCCGGTGAAAAAGGGAAAATCAGAAAAGAAATGTGGAGTATGCGAAAGGTGCCAAGGGAGAGCTGGAGAACTCTGAAAAAAAGGGAGAAGGCAGGGCCCGGAGAAGTGAAATGGGCACCCATCTCAGGCATCTCAAGCTGAGGCAGAGTCTCGCTGCCAATCTGAGTAACAGCACCCATCTCAGCCATGTTTGTCGCCATCGAGGTTGCGACTCGGAAGCAACAGCATGAGCACAATGAGAAGAAAGGGAATAGAAAATACAACACGCTGCCTTTGCCACCAGAGCATCTTAGTGTTTTTTTCGCCACCGACTTTTGTAAATGATTATTCGGAGGTCTTTCTTGTCGCCAACATCAGAACCGCAACCTAAAAATCTATCGCATCGTGCCTCAAAGCTAAAACGAGGAATAGAACATCATCGAACGCATTTTGCGAGAGCGGTCACCTGATCGCCGACGGGGAGAAGGGTGGCGATTTTGCCACTCAAATCATTCTAAAAAAAATAAAAATTAGTGTGATAATCTACGTATTTTTATCTATTCAACGATACCAATATCACTACAAATAAAATCTCCAACGTTAAGAAAAAAAATAAAAAAAAAATGATAAGAATAGTAAAATTTATATCCGATTACTGTAGTAGATTTTCTATTATATATTTTTAAAATTTTATTTTTCATCTTAGAAAATTTTATTTATAAGACTAAGTATTTATTAAATCTAAATACTTATTAGCCATTAAGGCTGAGTATTTTTCAAATCTAAATACTCACAAATTATCAAGAGCGAGTACTTACTAAATCCAAATACTCATAAGCCATTAAGCTGAGTACTTTCCAAATCTAAACACTCACAAGCTATCAAGCCAAGTACTTACTAAATCCAAATACTCACAAGCCATTATAGTCGAGTATCTCAAATTCAAAATACTCATAAGCCATCAAGGCTGAGTATCTCAAATTCAAAATACTCACAAGCCATCAAGACCGAGTATCTCAGATTCAAAATATTCAAATACTCATAAGCTATCAAGGCTCAGTATCTCAAATGTAAAATACTCACAAGCCACCAAGGTTGAGTACTTTCCAAATCCTAAAACTAACAAGCCATCAAGGTTGAGTATATATTTAATCCAAATATTCATAAACTATCAAAGTCAAGTATCTATCAAGTTCAATTATTTATAAGTCATTAACACCGAGTACCTTCCAAATTCAATTATTTGCAACTATCAAGGCTGAATACTTATCAAATTAAAATACTCACAAGTAAGGTTGAGTATATTCCAAGTTCATATACTCACAAGCCATCAAACATAAGTACATTCTAAGTTCAAGGCTGAGTAGTTCAAATACTTACAAGCTATTAAGATCGAGTATTTATCAAATTCAAATACCCATATATTCTCAGAAAATCAGACATCTACCAACTAATGATGATTGCTTCAAATTTTAAATTATTCATGAGCCATGTATTAATATTATATTTATAAATTCCTTTTTTTCCCATTATGCGATGTAATCCATTTATATAATATAGATATCTTAATCAAAGGTGCTCTAATTTTATGGGTAATAACAATAAGTGTTTGCACTTATTGAAAAACATAACTCATTAAGCAAAAAGTCTTGGTTTTATAAGGTGAATTTGAAAAGTGTATATTTATATTAAAAATGCAATACTTTTTGACCCACAAATATTGGTAGAAGGATATTTAATTTAATTTTAATTGTGGGTGGCGTAATGTGTTTGTTGTCAATGAGATCATCTTATAAAGGATTTAGCAATACATATCAAATAATTGACCAATTGTGAAACAATTTCCTAAGGATATGTAACATCAATTAAATTATCACTAGCATGAAAAAAATTTCAATTACCACATAAAATTTTTTTTCTTCATGTTTAGGGTACTATATAGTGTATATAGTAGTAAAATAGATAATTACCTTCTGCCACTAGATAAGCAACAACAGGAGTTAGCATCCCACCATAAGAATCACCAGCGATATAGAGTGGGCAAGATTGAAATTTTGGATGCTCCATCAACCACTATAATAGAAAAATAATTTTAAAAAATTAGATAATGTGTACATTATAATTATATAGGGTTATTTATTTAAGATAGTAAAATAGAATTTTAATTTGGACCAACAAATCTTACTCTCAACTACAACCTATCTATTCTTTCTAGAAACCTTAACATTTTAGGTTAACGTTCATTTTTAAAATATTTATAGTCATGCTAGCGTTAAAAAGTCAATATAGTAATTAATTAACCTTAGGTCTTTCTTATTTATGAATCAATAAATTATACATAATCCTAGTAATTGTTTTTAATACTTAACCCTAATTTAGTTAGGACTAGTGTGCACTATGCTTAGTTCTAAAAAAATTTGTTACCTTGATAAGGAAATCATAGAGATATGAACAAGTAGACATGTCCCCCACTTGATAAGCAGCTAAAGGGTCAGCGGCAAAGGAAAATCCCGTGCCAATAGGGGAGTCTACAAATATGATATTAGCTACCTGCAAAAGTGACACATTAAAACAAAATTATGTAGAAAAGACAAGGGTTAATAAGAAAAATTCTACAAGTTGTAACTTACCTTGGTCCACGAATAGGGATTATACCTTAATCTAGGCAAACTTCCATCGTACTTGTTTGGAATAAATCTCACTGGACCTAAATAGTAAACAAAATTATATATAATATATTTAGCAAATAATATATTTTTCATGTGGGTAACTTAACAGAATATAGCAGTTAATTCATTATCAATAGATGTAAAACATAATCCCAATAAAGATGTGGATCTCTAGCCAAGGCACCTTTAAAGGTGAAGATGATCAATCATTTAAGATATGGCCAAGGGTAACCTATGTAATGCTTGGCTTGTATGGCTAATGTGGGGAGAATGAGATTGAGTTAGCAATGAAAGTAGAAAAAAATTATATAATTAGAGTTAATCTTTTACATATAAGGACACAAGTAAAGGAATTTCATCTAACCATCCATTCAAATGATGTTTAATCTCAACCCTTGAATGGGTAAACATTAAGGGAAGACTAGGTTTTAAGAAGCTTGTATTTTCATCATTCATCATAATTCATATTCCATGAATTTTCAAAAAATATTGAGTTAGTGTTTGGTAGCTTGTGAATCAAGTGTTCTATCCTCTTCCTCTTGTCTTCTCTAGCCAAACCCTTCTTCTCCACCTCTTCTTATTTCTCAAGTGCACCTCCCTCTTCATCCTTGAAGTGTTCTTGGGCATCTCTAGGACGTTTGAAGGTTTTGAAGCTTGAAGATCACAAGGAAGAGAACCCCTCAAGCAAAGGAACAAGAAGACTTGAACAAGACTCCTCTTTAAGGCCCCTTTGTGTAGTTTTTGATTGCTTGGGGCTTGTATTTCTCCAAGCATCATGTTGTTACTTTTGATATGATTGTAGATCATTTAACTCTCTAATTCTAAACCTCATCGCCAAGAAAGGGGTTAGGCCCCTTCCCTAAAGGGGCACTAGGTGGCATCTTCCCTTGCATCTCTTCTTTTGTTTGTTTGATTGTTATTTGTTCATGCATATTATTGATATTTTCTATACTTGTGAGCCTCTCATAACCTAGGTAGATCCATCACAAAGTATCCTCTTAAGGTCCCTCTTCATCAGTGGTATTAAAGCAAATCCAGGGTGCTCGAATTTGTGTTGCATGCATTAGTTTTATCACTTATTGTTATCTATTTTTTCTGAAAATTTTTCTATCATTTTCTCAACTTAAAAACAACAAAAACATCATTTTATTTTTTTAAAAAAATCGGCTGTTGGTTAGAAGATTTCAAGAAGTTTAATCAACGAGTGTTAAATCTTGCACCTTGTTTCTTTGTTGATCTTTGTGTCTACAACTTGCTATTTATTGCTGGTATTTGCTGATATTTTCCTGCCTTAGAATCATCTTAGTTTGATGTATTTTAGTTTTGAAATCACACATACACACACACACAAAAATAGGACACGCATGCTAGAGTTTTCTCACAAGCTTTCATTATCTAGAGTAAAGTTTCTACATCTTGTGTTTTGTTGCTTTGTGCATGCTGAACTCACTGTTATTTACTGATAATTTACTGCATTGCTTAGTCCAAAACCAAATCTTTACCTACTGTGCTTTTCAGTTCAAGAAAAAAAAATCAATAAAAAAAATTGGGCTACAATTTAGAGTATTTGAAGATTTAACATCTAATCTTAAAAAAAAAATTGTTTCTTGGCTTTTTGAGTTTACTGATTTTGTTACTGAATTTCTTGTTTCTTTCTAGCCAAAACTTCATTTTAACTTGCTGAGTTTTCAGTTTCCAAAAAAAAGAAAAAAAAAGTGAATGCCTCTAGTGTTTCAACTAGTTTTCATACAATTTGCATTTTGTTTCTTTGCATTTGCTCAAAACTTTGCTTTCTGATTTTTTTTTTAAGTTATTTTCTGTCATTTTCTGATAAAACCACAAAAAAAATATTCTGTTGAGTTTTTGTTTTGAAAAAAAAAAGAAATTGGTTTACTTGTTAAGTAGTTTTAGAGTTACATCATCTAGTTTCATTATTAACTTAGCACTTGTGTTTGTTGATTGTTGGCCAATGTTGACAAAAAGAATTGTTTTCTAAGGTGATTTCACAATCAAAATTGAGTTTCAAATTTTCAAAAATGATTTCAAAATTTAAAATGGCATTCGCTTGGAACAACTCTATTGGAGGACCTAAGTTAATTCAAAAGCATGCCCCAAATTTGAGAGTGAGTTGGCCAAACTTCTAACATCCTTGAAAAACTTGGATGCTCGGCTTGATAGATTTGAATCCAACACTAAGGCCCAATCTACTAGTCAATCTAACACTAAACCATATTATCAACGACATAAGCGACCTTCTAGGAGAAACATTGCACCAAGTTAGGAGAAAGATCCAAACTGATACTCTTATAGGAATCAACATCATGAAGGGGAACAATATAGATCGCATGTACAAGATTCTAAATGGGAACAAGGGGTCAACTATTATCAAGGTAGAAACCTCTCATACTACAATGATTCCATGCACTCAACACACCATAGCTATGCACTAAGTTGGGATCACACTTATCATAAGGGGACACATGACTATAAGAGATCATCCTTAGCAACTTACCATGACATGATCGATTTCTCTAATCTATCACGACATGATCACTATATGCCAAGTAATTTCACGTCTTAGACATGTGTTATTTACGTTATGTGTATTATTTACGTGATTTACTCTAAACAAGTAATTTCACGTCTAAGACGTTGCGAGAAGGACCGAGAGGTGAATCGCAACGTCGGAACTATTCTTTTCAAACCTACGAATCCAATCACGGGAGTAGTTTGGATTCATTTGAAGGATTTCAAGGTTTTTTTATAGAACTCAAAGGATCTAGTTGCGTTAGTTGTCACGAGAGTAGGTAATTAACGTGGCTAGGTACCGGATTACGCTTCTGGAAGAGGTAATTTGTACCTTAGGAAAAATCCTTTTCAACACTATAATTTTCTGTTCAAAGAATTTATTTGCTATAATTCATAATTGTCAGTATGGTGAAACCCCGAGTCTCGATCTTTTGCATATTGATTTAAACCTTAAAAATTACCTTTTTGTTTTCTTGTAGTAGAAGTTTCCAAACAAAAACTACACTTTGAATCGTCTAGATATAGATCAATCGTGTAATCGGTACTTGACCGCCAGAACCTCGTTGGGAACGATATCTTATTTTATTACTTTGATAAATTTGTACACTTGCGGATGCATCAGGTTTTTGGTGCCGTTGCCAGGGATCAGACCAGCAAATATCGATTTAATCGTGAGATGTATAGACTAGATATTTAATTTTATTTTTATTTATTTTTTGCATTTTTTTTGTCCTTAGTTTATGTTATTTTTATCTTTTTGGATTAATACATTGTATGAGTAGGAGAACTAAAAAATCACTAGACTACATATTTTAAGCTTTGTTTTGCATTCTTATTTTTCATTTTGTATTTCTGAATTTTATTGAGAATATGATGTTTAACCAATTTCAATGGTCAAATCAGAGGTATGTGCCACCGATAATGACAAGAGAATATGGCACGGATGCATCAGAATTACTTGCAGCAAAGGTAAATTCCTTTATTCAACAAACTGATTATTTAAGCATGCAATATTCTAAGTTGAAATATATTACTTGTGATATTTGTGGATATCATGGGCATCATTATACTGAATGTCAATTAGGGATTCCTTCATGCTTTAACTCATGCCCTAGTACCTATAATCCAAGTTGGGAAAACCATCAAAACTTGTTTTATCAGAGTGACCCAACATTTATTCCACAATCAATTTTAATCGACCTAAAAAAATCCAACTTAGAAGTCATGCTTGAAAACTCTATAGCTGCTATGAACAAACACAGAAAGGATCTTCATAGTATAATTTATGGCACTGATAAAAATGACATAGAAGAAAGAATCTATGATAAATCTGAGAATTTTGTAAAGTTGGAACAATCATTAGTCATGACTCTTGATTATGATCTTCCTTCTTCAAATTTTGATGATTTTGAAAATTCTAAATACCCAATTAACCCTTCCTCAACACTTTACCAGCCATCCAGTCCCCTCTCACATAACATAGTGCATTACAACACAAATACTTGGGACATGTTTGAAGAAAAAATTAAACTTTTGGAGTCTTGTGAGAAGAAGGATGAGGAATTTAAGGATCCTCAAATAAGAAGTAGCAAGATAGATGGGGGTAAATTTGATAGTGTTAGGATGGAGTACCCCCATTGAAGAGAAAGAAATTGAGGAGAAAGATTAGAAAGAGGATCCTGTGCATATTCCACCACCACCACCATATGAACCATCAATTCTTTTTCTCGAGAGAAATCCATTGGAAACTTGCATGATAGATGATTATAAGGATAATGACGATGAGGTGATTGAAATATTATTTGATTCAAATACAGCCATAGGTACCCAAAAGATGATAACACATGACATTCTTGATCACATTGACATTGAGGTAAATGAAAAACCCGAAGCAAAATTTGAAAATTTCTTGATCAATCCAAGGTATGAATTCTTTAATTTTAATTCTAATATTCTTCTAATTGCTAATATAAATCTAAAGGAAGAAAACATGATATTACTCTTGGATAAATGCAGAAAAATTATTGGGTATTCTTTGCATGATTTTAAATTTTATTATTGCATACATGTACTGGCCACTACGACATGGATCCACCTGTTTAACTGGATATATACTTTGGTAGGCACACTCTTGAGATGGAGGAAAAGCAGAAGATTATATGCTCTCTACTATGCCATTGATTCACCAACTCCGCCATGACATGAAGCTATGGTTAAGCTAATGACTTTAAACAAGCACTTTTTGGGAGGCAATCCAAATTTTTGACTTTTGCTACTCTTAGTTTTAGTTTTTAATTTTCTTTAAATTTTTAGGAATTTTTGCAGCATGATTTGATAAATTTTTATTCATGAAAAATCTTTTAATAAGTTGTTTTATGTGCAGAAAATTTTTGAAAATTTTTACATGAAGAACATGTGCCAAACGAGACATTCACGGGCGTGACCGTAAGTCCCTCACGGGCCGTGAATGCTGCATTTGAAGGAAAAACGAGAAGGCCAAAAGTCCACAGAAACTTTCACGGTCACGGCTATGAGTCACTCACGGCCATGAATTTCATTTTGCAAAGGGATTTGAGTCACAGAAACATTCATGGTTGTAGCCGTGAATGGCTTACGGACCATGAAAACTTGATTTCTCGATTGATTCCTTCTACCTCAGGCGACGGATCTTTGTTCCAGACCTTCCTTCATCACCAGTGGCCCTCTCCATTGATCCTCCGATGAGATTTCGGCCAAATATCATCAGGAAGCGCCAGATGTTCGCAAGAACATGAGTTCATAGCCGAAGATTGATTTTTAGCCCGATTTTTGCTCAAATTTGTGAGAGTCTCCTACCTAGCTATTACATTTGGTTTCTCCACTCGATTTACATTCTTTTGCTCTGATTTGGAGCCAAGATTACTTGATTCTTGAGTGAGATTTATGCAAAATCGTGGTTGAAGATTTGATTGAGTTACTGTAGCTTCACGATTTTTGCAAAGTATATATAGTTATGTGTTGGTATTTGACGTTTGTGATTGCTTATTTGACATATATGATGGTTTTTGATGTATTTGGTGAAATCTTGCAAAATTTTTTCTCAAATATGCTATGTATTAATTTAATGATTGAATATATACAACAATTTAAGTCTAGGGTGTCCTTCATATTATGCTGTTTCTTTAAAGCTTTATAGTATGAATTTTGAATGTTTATGATTGTTAAGGAATAATCAGATTTGTTTTATCCTTAATTTTGAACTTAGAACGCATTTTGAGTAATTGATTTGATGACTTGGGAGATTTTTGAAATTTCATGTAGACTTAAATTGTTAAGTAAATTCAATTCTGGTATTGATAAAATGCATATGTGAATTGTTATAAGTTCATACGACGTGTGCATAGTATCTTTATACTTGAAGTTTAATTTATCTATTTTTGCTTGATGAGAATTTTTATGAATAGAAAATTGGTGATATTTCTTTAAACTGAGATTTGCTCCAACTCCTTTGGTTGAGTGATCTAAAGTCATGAGTTATATTATACCACTGTTTGGTATACTTTAAATCTGTTGCGATCAAGTAGTAGAGGGAAAATCTTAAAAGTAAATATTTATCCCTCATGAAGAAAGATCGTTAACGATTTAGATACCATGCCACTAATCGGCTTTCTCCAAAAAAAAAATAAAAATAAAATAAATAAATAAATAAATAATGAATGATAGAATAAAAATGGAGAAAAAGAGAAAGTTGTAGGTCAAGTGGACAACTCCGCTGACTTTAAGATTGAGACCATGAGTTAAATTATACTGCTCTGTGGTATACTTTAAACAATGTTATGATGCTAATAGGAAAGGGCATATAACCGTTTAAAGACTAAATGCTCTAAAAATCTTATCTTTAACATCACCAAGATTCTTGAAATAAATTTTTATCTATTGAGTGAGATAGATTTATTAAGTTGAAAGTATTTGATACTTAGTGTGCGAAAAATGAATATTATGACATGAATTGTGAATTTTATCTTTCTTGGATTGTAATCTCTTGGAAATTTATCTCTATTATGATTTTTCTTGAATTACTTGAGTTTTGAAAAATTGATTGCTTAACATGTGCACTAAGGACATGATTGGGAAAGAATAAGCGAGTGTTCCTTATCTTTATTTTCTTTTTACATACTATGATATTGCTTGAGGACAAGTAAATTTTAAGTCTAGGATATTTGATGAGTTGCATTTACATCGTATTTTTGCCTATATTTTAGATCATATTTGAGCTTAATTGCATGATTTTATGCTAATTTTGGTATTTTTTACTTCACTTGGCATAGACTCTTCACTTTTCTTAGTTTTTATGAAAATATAGGTAAAATAACACATAAATAATGGTTTTTGCGAGTTTTAAGCCCATAGTATGGTCCCCAAGGAAAATATGAGGTCGCACATCAAATTTGGAGAGAAAGGAGGCAAGACGCAATATTCACGGTTACACCCGTGAATCCTTTATTGGCCATGAATATCACCGAAAAACGATGGATTTTATGAGTTTTGAGGTCATGGAATGATTCATGCTGAAAAGACGAGGTTGTACGTCAAATTTGAGCCAAATCGGAGGTCAAACGGAGGTCAAACACAACTTTTATTGTCGTGGCCGTAAATATATTCATAGGCTGTGAATACACTACGTGCAGTAAACAGAAACTTTCAGGGCCTTGGCCGTAAATATATTCACAGGCCATGAATATTTTCGTCTTTCACGTTTTTCACTCGACCCGACCGCAAATCGAGTCGGAATTGAACCAAACTTTGCAGAAACCTTCCTAGATGGGCTCTACACTGATCAAACTATAAAAGGAAGGATTTTAGAGGGTTTAGGGGGGCTTCTACGCATGAACACGAGCAGAGGCGGCGGCTAGGGAGAAAATTAACTTTCTAAGCAAAATTCGAGTAGAAAGATTACGCAAAGGAGGAATTAGACATTCCATCTTCATCTCCAGATCGAGGATAAGGATTTCTATTTACCTTCCTAGTGTTTTCTTGTAATCTTATTGAGTTTTTATGTAATTTTCATCGACAAACATATTGTTTGCTTTGAACATGAGTGTGTAAACTTTATTTTGGGATTAGGGATGTAGCCCACTGACTTCTATGAATTAAATTTTTTATTTTTATCTTTGTCATGATTATTATAGTATTGATTTGATTAGATGTGTGTTATTTACGTGATTTACTTTAATCAAGTAATTTCATGTCTTAGACGTTGCGAGAAGGACCAGGAGGTGAATCGCAACATCGGAACTATTCTTTTCAAACCTACGAATCCAATCACGGGAGTAGTTTGGATTCGTTTGAAGAATTTCAAGGTTTTTCATAGAACTCAAAGGATCTAGTTGCATTAGTTATCACGAGAGTAGAGAATTAACGTGGCTAGGTACTAGATTACGCTTCAGGAGGAGGTAATATGTACTTTAGGAAAAATCTCTTTCAACACTATAATTTTCTGTTCAAAGAATTTATTTGCTATAATTCATAATTGTAAGTGTGGTGAAACCCCCAGTCCCGATCTTTTGCATATTGATTTAAACCCTAAAAACTACTGATGCATTGCATTTTGGTAGTGTTTTTCCGTTGTATTTCATGTCAAATCTAGGCTTATTTTAACACTTTTATACTTATTATAGCCTTATTTCCTTCATATCTTCGGAATCTTCACTTTTTGGTACTTTTATGCAATTTTAGGTAAAAACACCCTTTTTTTTGACATATTTTGAAGATTCTGAGGCCATGAGACGATTTCTCGTGTGAAGACGAAGTCACACGTCAAATTTGGGCTTAAACAGAGTTAGCCTCAAAAATACGGCCAGGTGAACCCCATGGGGTTCACCATCCCGGTCGCCAGCCAGCAGAATTCACAGAAAGCTTCACAGCCAGGTGAACCCCACCGGGTTCACCGGATTTCTTGAAAACTTCAACCGAAACCAGTCCAGAGGGAAGCACGGGCGGGTGAACCCCACGGGGTGCACCGCGCTTCTATTTGCCCGAATTTACAGAATGAGTCACGGGCAGGTGAACCCGGCGGGGTTCGCCCGTGATTCCAACTCGGGCGCGAACGAGACCGAGTTCCACTCGGTTTTTCCATGATTTCTCACTCGTTTGGAGTCCAAATTTAGCAAGTGAGGTGTCTATGGAAAGCTCTTTCAGAGGCGAACAGATGGAATATAAAAGCCCCAGTTTTTATGCCCTAGGTATCGAACATTCACAAGAAGAAGCGGTGCGAACGGAAGAACTCGGCGATAGAGGCGATTTTTGGAGATTTTCGGAGATTGAGACACACGATCATCACGATTTCTTCAAGATTCCTTCGGTTCATCGTCTCCTTCCCCTTAGCTTCGTTTTCTTATACTTTTCATTTCATTAAAAGAGAGATTTTGAGCGTTTCAATGACGATTGTAGCGTAAACCCTATTTCGGGGCTTGGTGGAAACCCTTTGAAGATTTTAATTGCAAACTTTGTATCTATTTATGTTATTTGGTATGAATTGTGAGCATATTTTACCTCGACGTATTCATTTCGTGGTTTTACCTTGGCCGAGTAATATCGCGTGTTAGCCGTTACGATTCATATCGAGAGAATGATCGTAAGGGTCGAACCTCTGAGTAAAACTTGTGAGACCCTGACACGAGAGTGCTTGGTCTTCGCTCGAGGATTTCATAGTCTGTCATAGAACTCATTGGGTTCGTCTTAGAACGATCTACCGCGAGAGTAGGAGGTTGGTCTAAAACGAACACCGGGGTGTATCACTCGAGAGAGGACACCTTGTACCCTAGGGTTAGACTCCTTGTGCAAAACCAATAAACCAAGTAATTAATATCTTTCTTGTGCGATTAAGATTTTCATCGTGGTGGAAGCCATAGCCCTGAAGTCTCTCTCATATCTTTTCTCTACTGAGGTAGTTGCAATTATTTGTTTTCGATTTCTGTCTTCAAAAACCCACGTTTCGATTCGCCTAGCTATTAGGACTCGGACTTTCTAGTACTCAACCTTGTTCCCTGTGGGATTCGACATCTTTTATATTACTTCGACATATCCGTGCACTTGCGAATCGTGTCAACTACCTTTTTGTTTTCTTGTATTAGAAGTTTCCAAATAAAAACCACACTTTGAATCATCTAGATATAGATCAATTGTGTAATCGGTACTTGACCGTCAGATCCTCGTTGGGAACGATATCTTATTTTATTATTTCGATAAATCCATACACTTGCGGACACATCACTCACCCCCATAGACTAATAAGAACTCCTTAGCCCTCTCAAGTACTTATGGATTTTTTTAACTATCATGTATTTCTCTGTACCTAGATTCAACTAGTACCTATTGGTTATCTTCAAAGCATAAGCAATGTTCGATCTTGTGCAAAACATTGAGTATATTATCAATCCTATTGCCAATACATTAGATATTAAACTCATGTTTTCTCTCTCAATTTGTATCGATGGGCACTGACTCTTGGAGAGTACCATGCCATGTCTATGTAGAAGCAATACGCTCTTAGAATTCTCCATGCTAAACATTTATAGCACTTCTTGATATATATGCATTGATTTAGAGCAATGAGCTTCTTAGATCTATCTCTATAGACCCTCATACCTAGGATATATATGACATTCCCTAAGTTCTTCATTTTAAAATATTTCCCAAGCCATATTTTCTCTGCATGTAGTGTTGGGATGCTGATGAGTAGTTGATTGGCTCGCTGTAAGTGCATGACCTATCAAAGTAGTAAAAATATCATCCCATAGAGACCAGTGGCCAAGTACCAACTAAAATTAAGATTATTATCCAAATAAATTAGAATTAGGATGGTTTAAAAGTCTAAGTAAGTTACAAAGTTAACTAGCAGAAGGCAGTAAAATGTCATAATCAATATTATGAAAGACCAAGACTTCAGGTTCACTACTCTAATATTATATGACTTCAAGTACTAAGATTTATAACTTTATCATGTTGAAAGGGATTTATCTAAATGTACGGATTACTCCCTTTCAGCAGCATAATTCTGTGTCGACCTAAGTTAATTTCCTACTTCCATGGCTATTAGCTTGAGATAGACCGAATGAGTTCTTGATAAATAATATAATCCCTCAGATCGATTAGATCTACTTTCATGATCAAATCGATATATTCGAATATTAGAGATTCGGTATTGCAATTCACCTTTTAGTTCTTCTTACAATATCTAACAGCATAACAATCTTGGCTAGAGACAAATATGTTGGTAATTGCAACAATATTCAAATCAAGCTCAAGTAAAATACTTTAAAAGATAAAAATCATGTTTAAAGTCATAAACAATATAGAAGGCTATGCCCTATTCCTAAATATAAGTTTACATTAATGCGTGCATTATTCAAGCAATAGCTCTCTCAAAGTCTTGATTGCAATTGATAAATAAATAATGAAATCGATATAGAAAGACAAATTTGGGACTCTCTCATGAGGATCAGTGCAGAAAACAAAGATCGAAAGCCTCTGAATGAAAGACTCACCCTTGTTGTTGCCCAATTTCCTAGCAGTCACCCCTTGCAAAATCTCTCTTCAAAACTTGCCAAAAGATCCATCCAAATCTTCCAAAATCCTCCAAAATATATTGAGGACTTTCCATAAAAGTTTTCCTCAAATTTTGGTTTGAAAATGAGCCTCATCGGCAAAAAAACATTGAGAAATCACGACTAGTGGCTATAATTATAGTCATGACATATTTCACAGGTGGGTGATGATTCTCTTTGTGGCTTTTTGAGAAGTTGACTAACAGAATCACAATCCTGACAATTTTCATGGCCATGCTGTAATCTTTTCTGTATGATTCTAATAAGGTGCTCCAAGAGGATTATTATCATGACAGAAATAATGGGTGGGCCATAATTTCTATGAAGCTTTGATTTGTAAAACATTTTATGAATGATCTTATCTCAACATTAGGAATCTATCAGTAGTCTCAAATCTTCCAAATTTCATCAAAATTTATTCATTTTTTCCTAAAATATAATAAAATTGAATAAAAGTGAAGATTCCAAAAAATTATAAGTATTTAAGTTAAAATAGGTGTAAAAATGATGAATAAAGGAGATATTTTTCAATGAAAGTGTTTTAGAAATACTATAAATACTATAAAATACAACACATTAGTAGTATGTCATCGAGGTATAGTACTAAGAAAACTATTATGCTCCCACTAAACCTTTTATAGACATAGACATCACATTTATTCCTGATAAAGCCAAAGTCCTTAATAGCTTCATCAAAATGAATGTTCCAACTTTCAAATATTTTCTTTAGTCCATAATTAAACTTCTTAAGTTTGTATACTTTATGAGCATCTTATGGATGTTCAAAACCCTCAAGTTGTGTCATATATACATCCTCTACCAAACTCCCATTAAGAAATATTGTTTTCACATTCATTTGTCATATCTCATAATCATAGTATGCTGCTATAGCAAGTAGAATACATATGGATTTAAATATAGGCATTGAGAATGTCTTACTATAGTCCACACGTTAGACTTTCTTAAAGCCTTTTGCTGCAAGTTGGCCTTTATAGGTAACCATGTCACCTTCTATGTCAATTTTCTTCTTGAAGACCCATTTGCACCCTATTAATTTTATACCTTCAAGTGGATTAACTAGATCTTAGACTTGGTTGGTAGATATGGAGTCCATCTCAATTTTCATGGCATTAAACATTTTCCTAGAGTTTTGTCCATTGACCACTTCCTCATAGGTCCTAGGTTCATCTTTTGTGATGTAGATTTCGTGCTGGGATGATAATAATCTATGCCTCTTAGGTTCCCGACGAATCCTTTCAAACCTATATGAAGCTTATGTAACTTGAGCCATGGGTTGTCTAACAACCTGTGATGGAGGCTTATGTTCCATCTCAACCTGTGTGTCTTGTGATTAACCTTAGACCTCATCTAAGTTCAAATCACTCCTACTAACTTCTTTCAAGAGAAATTTTTTCTAAAGGATAATAGAACCATGAGAAACAAATATTTTATTCTCACTGGATGATAAAAATAATATCATTTGGTTTCTTTAAAATACCCCCACAAACATGTATTTATCAAATCTTGGCTCTAGTTTAGTGGAACCTAGGCATTTCACAAATGCCTCATAGCCCTAGACTCTAATAAAAGATAGATTGGAGTGTCTTTTTGTCCATAGCTCATATAGAGATTTTGAGACACTTTTAAATGAGATATTGTTCAGTATTAGCAAAGGTGGCTCAAGTTTATGTAAGTAGAGTTGTTATGACTTATCATCGATCAAATCATGTCCAACAAGGTTTGCTTTCTCCATTCTGATACACCATTCCATTGTAGTGTTCTCGGAAGTGTGGGCTATGAGATAATCTCACACTCTTTAGATAATCATTGAACTCTATGCTCATACATTCGCCACTTCAGTCAGATTGAAGTACTTAAATGAATCGACATAACTGGTTTTGTACTTCATTATTGAACTCCTTAAATTTCTTAAAGGATTCAGATTTATGTCTCATCAGCTGCATATAAATATATCTACTAAAATCATAAAAAAATATGATGAAGTGTTGATACCCTCTTCTAGCCTACTTATTCATAAGTCCACATATATCATTTTGTATGAGATCTAATAAGTCTACTGCCCTTTCATCTGCCTTGGTGAATGGAGCTTTTATCATCTTCTCTTGTAGACATGGCTCGCATGTGTCGAACTCTTCCAAGCAGGTTGATCCCAATAGTCTATTTAGATAGAGTTATTGTATTTGACTTTTATTTATATGACCAAGTTGACAATGCCAGAGATATGTATCATTTAATCCAGTAGGTTTTATTCTTTTAGTATTTATGTTATACACTCAACTATCAATATGTATAACCCATTGCATAAAGCACCACTACATAAAATATTCCAACTCTTAAAAATGAACAAATATTATCATTTATTTTAAAGCTGGATCTCATCCTAGTTAAAGCTAGGATGGATATAATGTTTTTGGTCAAAGAAGGTATATAATAGCAATGGGATGGTTTCAACTGAAATCTAGACGATAGAAAGATCACATATAAACCAACAACAATGGCAGCCATTGGTGCACCATTGCCAACTGGTAGATCAATCTCCATAGGTTTGACATTCCTATATCTCTTAAGCCCCTACACATTTGTATAAATGTGAGCTATATATGGTATCCAATACCCATGAAATATAAGTAGACATAATAATTTTAGTAACATAAATATCTAATCTTTAAGTGCAAGTTTTACTATTCTTTAGGTCATTTTGGAGAATTTTTACAGTCCTTTCTCTAGTAGCCCACCATACCATATTAGGAGTACTTGTTACCTTTTACGTTCTTTGTTTCCTTCTTTTTTAGTTTTTGATAAAAGTCTTGCAAGATGCACTCGCATTGCCATTAGTCCTATTTTTCGGTTAATAAGACCATAAGGACAAACTTTGATTTTTCTTGCACAAAGTTTTTTCAGTTGTTTGTAGCATATTCAATAGTTTTGTCATGGTGCAATTAATCTTGCTCATGTTGAAATTCACCACGAACTAGTTAAATGTTAGTGGCAAAGATTGAAGATTTAAGTCGATTACTAGTTCTTACCCAACCTTTGCAAGTTCTCAACGTATCCAATTATTTGGAGTTTGTGAGGTCTCACAAGAGACCCCTCAAGCAACTTACTCCAAAAAAGTGTCTTGGACATCTCAAATATATCAATCTTTGCATATGTCTCATAGAGTTACTTCAATCAAGTAAACATAGTGGCTAACAACATAATGTTAAATCTTGGACATAGTTTCCTTTTTTGCATGCAGATTATACTCAAGTTTTTATACCAAGCCATAATATTGGTTCCAACCTATTTGTCCTTTTAGGAACTAATCATAATGTTAAATTATTTATGCTAGTTGTAATGATTTTGCAACAACAAAATAAAAAAGTACCATGTATTAATCATTTAATAAGAATTTTTTATTAAATGATTATTATCTCACTATTTTAATCAAATTGATAAACCTCAAAATATAAATTTAGAAAATCCTAAATTTCCTAGTGAGAACCGGATCTTAAATCCACATGGGATTCTGTATCTGATGAGGATAGGATGTTCTATACAAAATGATAGGTAAGCATGATAGGTAAGCAAGATAGCTAATTGCTCCTAGTGTAACTTCTCTTAGTCAAAACAATTTAGGCACGTTGTGTCCAGTGAGGGCTGGAAACAACATAAGATCCTAACCTCTCAACATTTGCCTCTTGATTTAATATCGTGTATACAACATATGAAAATCTAGTTAAAACCAACCTAACTATTGTATCTAGGGCCAACATGTAACTTGTGAAGGCACACCAACATTTTTAAGTAGGTGAGAGACACATATTATCACCACATATTTCCTAAAGATACATAGGTGTATTCCATGAGAGTGGAAAATAATTCACAACATCGTTGATCGATAGTTTAATAAGAGCTATGTGTTAGGAAATTATCTAAACTTGATATTTGATTTGAGGGTTTTTAATATGGTCTCACTTATCCTCTAATAGTATATTTTATCTTTTTATCTAGTATGATTGTCTACAAGATAAATAAAAATAACTCGAGTATGATATAAAGCAATAAGCAAAATCATATGATTATATCCCTTTCTTGCTCGTCTCAACCCAAGCCAAGCATGATATAAACTTGAACCTCATTAGGTTTTTATTCTTTTAAAACCTTTGTATGTTTTCATTGATAGGATAAAATCTCATAATTTGTGGCTGTGCAGAGGGCCAAATTAAGGGTCATCCTTTCTTTTAAAATTTTTATTTGTCCTTTCATAGATTTGACCTGAGATTTTTTTTTTATTATTTAATTGCATATTAGAGTAGTCATGATTTTAAGTAGAAACCCCTTCCAATTCTCAATATTAACCAGCGAAAGCAGAAGATGAAAATATATAATTTTTAACATTAATAATTAAAATAACAAAAAAGATAATGAGAGAAAGAAACTAAAAATAATTAACATTAAATTGGAAAAGTTAAAATGAGAGAAAGAAAATATAAATTATAATAGCCACAAGTCTTTGGAAGATGACGAGTTACCCATTTCGTAGGAAAAGGCGGAGAAGGAAGTGCAGCCCGGGCCGCCGGAGATCCAGAGGAGGAGCGGATCATCCACCGGGTTCGCTTCCGACTCCGCGAAGTAGTAGAAGAGCTCCATGCCTTTGGCCTCGTCCACCGTCACGTAACTGCGCACGACCAATCCCGGTGTGCATAAGCACAGCGAAACCTGAAGCAACAGTAAGTTTCTTCATGGAAAGAAGGTCGTACCCTGTCTCTAAATGGAAGGGCAGCGGGCCCTGGAACCCGGGGAGATGGGAGACGACGGCGCCTGAGAGCGCAAAAGAAGATAGAGACGAAAGCTGGAGAAGCAGCAGATGAGGGAGAATCCACCGGATTAGCGTCGGCGCGAATGCCCTTCCCATCTCTGCGACGGCTGCTGGCTGCTGTGGGCTGAACGCCAGTCTGCATAATAATCACTTAAATACACATGTCGAATTGCGTGGCGTGTGGAACAAGCCATCGAAATAGACGGACGTGTGTTCATTAATAGCCAACGTGTTTGGATAGAAAGAGTTTCCAATAGGTGGAATGATGGATTTAATGAAAGTACACAATGATTTGGAAATATAACTTAACCTGTCAAAATTGAAGTTTGGCTCTAATAATTTTTTTTCAACTCATCAAGGCCCATTGGCACTGATAAAATCTTCCAAATGGATCCAAGTTATCCAATAACTTGATCTAGAGGCTTCTGATTAAAGCAACGTCAAGAGTCTATTGCGTGTAACCCCGTAGGATCCATATGACGATGGCAATGATGTAAACATCATTAGTAGTGAGGGGTATCTAGCAACACATCACTACTACCCATGTCATAGGACTTAAGTCATTATGGCAACAACTCCTAACAAGCAACGAGGATTCCCATTGCATTATAAATCCCTTTGCCTAAACTGATATCCTGCCATTGGATTAGTCTCAAGTTTATCAATCCAATGCATTGGTCATGACTCAACAAGTGTGGCCACACATTCCTGTCATGCACCAATAAGGTGGGGCGCCCCGAGTGGATATCATGCTTCCAATAAGGAAGGGACAAATCCTACTATTGGTCATCCATGTCTCTATATGACTTACGACATGCCCAATGTCAGTCGTTTTGGTCTCCCAATTACGGATAGACGTAAGACTGTATCAAAGCATACCCATCATCAAATCTAGACATGAATACCTCAAGTCTAAGGATCAATGCAAACCTCTTGCATGTGAGATTGACTTGTTGACTAGACAAGTCAATCCTTACGGTGGATCACTCCAGTGCATCCAATGCACCTGTATGCCTGCGTTACTGTGCCCCGCACTTAACCAGCCCATACACTAGTCTCACATGTACCAAAGCTGTCCCATATCTGATATGGTACATGTACCAAAGCTGTCCCATATCTGATATGGTACCTTGTCTCGGGATAGCTTATGAGAATGGATCCAATCCAAACTCCTGGGATATTATTTATGCAACTCAATACATCAACGCAGGTAGAGAAGTCTACATAATAACGACCATGTCTATATAAAGAGTAATAGTTCTATCAAAGTACATTCAAACCATGTCCATACATTGGTCTTCAGGGCATATACACCAACAATCTCCCACTTGCACTAAGACCAATGGCAACTGATGTTTAGTCAGTTCCAATGTCTCTAGTATGACCCATTTAGCTTCCGCTGCGCCAGAGGCTATGTCAGTGGGTTTTTCCAGATTGCTATCTGTGTTTATTTTAACAAATTTGATCATCATCCTTATCCATGATCTCTAAGATCAGATGATATGCTGCAATACATACTTGAGCACTAAGTTCCTTCACTTATGCTATGGCCCCAGTAAGAACTATACTGGACCATCAAGCACCATGAACTAAATCAAGTTCAAATGAATGAAGATGCTTCCTTGGCTGCCACAAGAAGCTGCAATGTACTCAGCCTTATTTGTAGAATTTTGCCACTATGGTTTGCATAATGCTCTTTCAGCACACAACACCACAATAAGGCAAAGCGCAAATCCTGGCTGTGGTCATAAAACTGGAACGAAGTATCAGTGTACCCTTGTACACAAAATTCTTCCTGTCTATCATAGACTAGACTTCAATCCTTTATACTTCCCAAGTATATATAAGGATTGCTTTCACAGCTATCAAGTGTCAAACACTAGGATCTGATTGAAACTTTCTGGCTATGCTCCAAGCATTTGCCACAAATGGTCTTGTGTATATTACTCAAAACATGATCCATCCTATACACCATGTATCAGGATTTTAGACCCATGTTATTACTCTCCAGCTATGTCATAGGACACAACATCCTCATGAGAGTCAGACCATATCTCTCTGGAAGGTATCAATATTTGGAATCATCCAATATAAACCTTTCCAGAAACTCTTGGATGAACATAGATTGACTAAAGGGCAATGACTTTCTTGGATCTCTATCTATAGATCCTCATGCCTAGGATCTAAGCATCATTCCTTAGATCATTCTTCTCGAAATACATCTCAAGCCTTTTCTTCACCATGTGAAGAGCTGAGATGTCATTCCATGTGAGGAGAATATCATCAATCTTCTAGAATAAGAAATATTATTAAGGTGCTCCCACTGATCTTCTTGTAAACACAGGCTCTTTTAAACATGCTTGCATAACACCATGCATATCTTTATGGCCTTGATATGAAAACCTTCTGGCTATTTACTTATGGATATCTTTTCAGACGTCCATGCAAGAAAGACAGTTTTCATAACAACACGCCATAACTGATCATGCAATTATAACAAGCAGATTCCTAATGGACTTAAAACTCAGCTATTGGTGAAAGATTTCATCATTATCCACCCAGTGGATTTGCTTGAAATTTCTGTTCACTAGCTTGCCTTTCAAGGTAATAATGTTACCTTCCATGTCTATCTTCCTAGAAGATTTATTTACAGCCTGTGGGAATTACCCCTTTGGCAGCTCATCCAAGTCCTAGACTTGATTAGCAGACATGGAATCCATTATGGTTCTCATGGCCCTTAGCCATTTCTTGGAATCTGGTCCACCGATTGCTTCCATTTCCTCATAAGTCTTATGTTCATCCTTGATGAAAAATTCATCATGCCCAGCATATCGAACCGATCCAAACTTATGTGGTTCCTGTGTTACTTGAACCTCAGGTTGACTTTCAACCTGTATGTGAGATTTTGCTTTCCATCTGTGTCTAATTATATTGTGGTTGATTCTGGACCTTGTCTCAATCAAATCTACTCCCACTAGTTTCTTTTAAAAGAAATACTTTCTCAAGAGAGACAGCAGTTTGAGAAACAAATATTTTGTTCTCTTTGGGATAGAATTAGCACTCTACAGTGCACCACAAACACATACTTTTGAATCACTGCACATTACATTCCCAATTCCATTGAAGAAATGGGATATTTATAGTTCGCAACTCAAAAGCTAACTTAGACACTTTCTTATGGAGTGGCAGTACATCTGTTTGTATGGCATCATAGTAGTATATTTGCATGACTATTCAAAGATGGAACCACATCCAATGTGTTCCTCTTTCTTTCTTTGAAATTTACCACACAGTGGTGTTCTAAGTAAGCTGTGAGATAACCCCACACTCCTTAGGACAGTCATCAAATTCTCCACTAATCACCTTGATCCAATCAAAGTGTTTTAATAGATCCTCCAATTTGATTCTGTACTTCATTTTGAACTTCTTGGATTTCTCCAAAGTACTTAGGTTGGATAAAGCATATCCACACCTAATGAAATATACAACACCTCTTAGTGATTGTTTACATGGGTCTACACACATTGCTGTGTAATAGATCCAACAAGCCACTACTCCTTCCACCCTTTACGGTGAAGGCAGCATTTGTCACATTGTTCCTTTGAACTAGGCTCACATGTATCATAATCCTGATAATGATCCCAATAGTCCATGGACCTTTGGATGTGACCATTGTTCTATGGTTCAAGAGACAATGCTATAAGAGGGTGTTTATTGAATCATTTGATCTGATCTTGTGTTACATATAGAACCACAAACTATTATCAACTGTATCACTTCAATAGAACATCTCAGATTTAAAGAAAATATCATATATTATTTCAAACTGAAATCTTTTCCAAAAGGAATGATGTTCTAATACATAAGCTGATATATAATAGCAAAGTTCTAGATAAAGTCTTCAAGGTAGTGAGATGATATCAATAGCAGCATCCAATGCTCCGTCCCTGACCCGAGAGTCGATCCCATCAAGCCTCATCGTCCTACTTCTTTTGAGCTCCTGCACATATAAAACATATGTGAGCCTCACATGCGGTACCTAGTACCCATGAATGAGAAGTAGACATAAAGACCTCGGTAACACAATACCTGAAGCGGATGGATCACATCCCTTCTTCTTTGCCATGCTCTTCTTGGCCATTAATCCTCTTCGAAATATCCATGCATTCCCAGTCTTCCGAAGTATTAGCTTTGAAGATACAGAACCATGGTCATTCTCATATTTAGGCATACAGTCTGAAGATCCAACAGAACTCTCCTGATCTTTGTCTATAGAGCATGGTGTGAAGAGACCTTTGAGATGTATGATAAGATCATAAATCCCCATCTCATCACACTCAACTTTGACCTCTGGGGTCATGCACTCTAAGACAAGAGCAGTGTACTGTTCGTTATCTTCACAATGTTCAAGATAGACATTCCACTCCCACTCAGTAGTGAAATACACACTGGGCTGGGATGGTGGTCTTTCAAGAAGATGCATCTTATTTTCTTGTTCCAGTATATTAGACAAAATCTTGAACCAATTTGTCCAATTTGTCCCATCCAATTTATTTTTATAAAGTTTCAATCTTAGATCAGGAGATGCCATCTACAATAAGCAAATAAGTAAAATAAGTACTATGATAAAGCATTTAACAAGGACTTTAAATTAAATGCTATGCTCCCACTACTTCCAAAACGAGTTGAGAACTCTCAAAATCAACATGGAAAGAGGTGAGTACGATGCTAATTTCACATGAGGTCTCCGCGACTCACGAGGGTGAGTTGGGATGCACAGAGTGTCTCATGCTTCCTTAGGTAGGCATGCCAGCCAATTGTGCCGTGCACAATTCCTCTTAGTTAAGACAGACTAGGCGCCCTGTGTCCAGCGAAAGCTGGATACAACACAGAACCCTATCCTCTCAACAGCTGCCTCTAGTAATTCATCATGTCAGTGACATATGAAAAACTAGTCAAGTCTGGTCCTAACCGTTATGCCCAGGGCCAACGAATTCCTTGCGAAGGCACACCCAGGTTAAAACTGGACTGGGGAAATCTTTGTCACCTCACACCTTCTAAAGATAAGTGGGTGTGTCCCACGAGGGTGGAAAACAGTTCACAACACCACCGATCGATAGTTTGATGAGGGCTACGCGTTAGAAGGCTATTGACTTGATATTTCAATGAGAGTTTTTTCATGTTTATTTTATTCTTTTCTAGCATGCAGTTTTCCTATGGTTATGGCAGCAAAGGAAAAACATCACAGGCATGCTATGGACAAAATAATAAACCATCACAGGCATGCTAGTTTGGTCGATATGGTCATAGCCCTTTTCATACACATAACTTGTCACGATCCATGTGACATGTTATCGTGCATCCAAGGGTTGCGAGTCCCTAAAGCAGATCAGCCCATGCCAGAAGCCGAAAACATGTGTCCTTCCTTCAGCCGCAAGTCCATCACCACGCTTCCAAAGCTGGCGCCACTTCTGACTCCGATTGAAGAAGACTCCTTGTTGTCAAGATGAAGCCTTAACCTATCATATAATTCTACATCTATTCTAAACAAGATGAAAAATTCTTTACAACAAGATAGGGAGAGAACCACACGCAGGTGGAAAGAGATTTTACAAGCATTCATCACAAGTGGAAACATGCTTCCACATCACAACATAGGAGGGCACTCGCTATGACCATATCAACCCAATCAAGTGGCGCATGTAAAATTTGAAAATCCAGAAAAATCAAATTTTAGCACCTTATGCGTCAACATCATCCAAAGCACTCTCTTAACCAAATTTATGCCAAAATTTAGATCAAGTTCCATGATGATTTCATAGACCCTATCGGCTGGCAGTTTTGTCAGATCAAGAGACCCGGCCAGTCCGAAGACACAATGCCCGTCCTACTTGACAAAACTACGTGCGCCTTCGGTATTAAATCAAACATAAAACAAAATCAAATTTCGGCCATAAATTGAAAAGAGAGGTTTAGATGAAAAACGCTTTCTACGTGAAACGCGCATGGATAGAAGAAAAATTTTCCAAAAATTTTTCATACAAGCAAACATACACCTTGTGTCTCTCGCAAGTAGCTCTGATACCACTGTTAGGGAATACTGGGTGTAATTTAAAATTTTTGCATTCCCAGGACGCAGCGGAAGCATTACACCCGAAATATATTCCGGTCCCAAGGATCCATGCGAGAGAGAAGACACAAGGATGTGTTAGAGATGTACCTCTTTTGCTTGTCTAGTTGCCGAAGCCATGTTGAAGACGATCAAGTGCTCGCCCTCTACAAGTATCCACGCGTCGACTCCTTGATTGTTGCTCCCTTCCACGCTTGGTGCTAGCCTCGGGAAGAGAATCAAGCCTTCACCTCACTTGCGCCACCTTCAAGAGAATTTGCGCCAAGGAGGGGATAGGGAAGATGACGCCAAGGACTTCCCTCTTCTTCTTTGCTTGCGCCACCTCCATGTTGGGTCCCTTTCGAGAGGGAGCGAAACCCTAATAGGTCCCCTTCAAGGGGGAGCGAAAACCCTAAATGGTGGCGCATAAATCTTTGCAAGCGGAAGCAAGGGTTTTCATAGATCTTTCGCAAGAACATATGATCAACTTGATGAAGTTTAGATCCATACCATAGCCATGAAGAAGATGGCGACTTGGAAGCGAGAGAACAAGAGAGGTCTCCTCCAAATTGTCGCACACAAAAGGATTGATGACTTGCTCCTTGGATGCTCCTTGTGCTAGCAAGGATCTCCAAGATGTCCTTGATCGAATGAAGGAAAAAGATGGTGTCTTGCTTGGCCGAACTTCTCGTCGTCAACACCTTCAACCCCTTGCCTCTCGTCGAGAGAGAGGAGCCGAATGTTGAATGAGGCGTTAAACCACACATTGAACGTGGAGACGTTTTTCATTTTTGGACTTTCCAAAAATAGCAACCGAAACCGTTGAAGCGTTTTGCGTTCACATCAAGTGAACCAAACGATCATCCCACTCCATGTGGACCATGCGCTCACACTTGAGCCGGTTCACATGTCAATGGTTCATTGGTCAAACCAAATCAGCCCAAGCAATAGTCTAGACATTATCAAACCCAATGGTTCAATGATCTAACCGTCCATCCCTCGATGCTCTTGATCTCACCGATCTAGCATCAATACTCTCGATCGAAGCTTACCGATCTCAAGCCCTAATCAATCAAACATGATCAGACTAGATCTCACTTACAATCAGAGTTTAAACTCCTTTAAACTGAACCAAAACAAATCAGTCCACACGATCTGACTTAAGTAAGTCATATCATCAAATTGTGCGACCCTGAGGGTTTCCTTTAAATGTCGGTAACGATGACTTGCGTCATCACGATCAGTGAGGGGTATCTAGCAACACATCACTGTCTCCCGATATAAAGAAAAGAGTCTTCCAAGACTACACCCAAACCACAGCACAAGCATGAATCAAACTCACAAGGCATACATGTTTCCTTTGCCACTGGATGTCCTTATTGGACAAGCGTGTCAAGCCTGTATCTCCAATATGATGAGCATGATTAGATCAGATGAACATAGTCACCTGGGTATGGCCATACACTTTCTCAATCATCTCATAGGGGGGGCCCCATTAGAACATCACACTCCTTAAACAAGGAGACGGCAATCCTTTATCTATCACTAGTGTCCTAACCTGACTCAAGCTCACCATCCAAGATAGTCTATAATCATTTTATTTCAAATGATATTGAACTACCTCAAAACAATGACAATCATCATTTAGAAACACAAGTGATCTCAAGTCAAAGGACATGTGCCACTTGCAGCATTCAAGGATTATTCACATTGTGACAAACAATTGAATATCCTAGTAGGGTCTGTCCAGTACATCCAATGTACCCATGAGTCTACATCTTATTCCATGCTCGAAGCATCCTATAAGATTAGAACACATATTAGTCTCAACCATATCAAGGCTGTCTCATGTTCACTAAGATATCTCGACTAAGGACATATAGCATGTCAGCCTAGCTGAACAGCTTTGAGACATTATTCAGAAGTACACTTATTACAGCAGACAAGGTAACAAACTGAATAACAACCATTGCCTTTATAAACAAAAGAGTTTATATACATGATACTCATGGAATCCCAAGGCCTCAAACATTAGCCTTAAGGGCATACCCCAACACTCCAAAGTGCGCCTATGGCCAAGGAACGATGAGGGCTTGTGGCAAGAAGATGCCACCAAGCACAAAGAATCCTTGCGCCAAAGAAGAGAGGAAGAGGAAGAACTTTCGGCTCCAAGGAAGAAGATTGCGTCAAGCCTATGTTGCTCTCGCCCTTTGCACTCCAAGTCTCTCCAAGAGATATGTCACCCCTCCAAGATGTTGTCTACTCGAACAACAACCACAAGAAGGGCGGCAAGGGGTCCTATAAATAGGACAAGAGGCGATTTGGGCAAGGGCTAGGATTAGGACAAGTGTATGGCTAGGATGAAAGGGTTTGTGGCAAGGAAAGTCTCCAAGACATTTCCTTAAACCCATTCAACCCTTCCTTATGCGCCAAGACCTTGTCTTGCACCCCAAGCAATACATCAGCCCAAGATATGCCACAAAAGCATTCTTACCATTAAAGGAGAAAGGGCTAGGCGCAACATGTAAGAGGAATTCGGCTAGGGTAAGACATTGGGTGCATGTAGGGTTTATGAGGTAAGGAAAGTCTCCAAGACCTTGCCATAATCCTCATTCAACCTAACCATATGCGCCCAAGGACTTTCCTAAAAGTTCTCAAGCCATATCAGCCCCAACACTTACCATAGAGGCAAGATACCATCAAAGGATGAAGGGGGAGGCGCCACTTCCTTCCAAAGGAAGCAATTTATGCCACCCACACCCCATTATGCCCCTAGGCGCCAATGGGGTTAGGTTTCTCCCCATTATACCCTTTTAAGCCAATTCTCTTTTCATGATAACTTATTATTGGGCCTCATTGGATAATGAGCTAGCCCAAACTTCATGGCATGGGTTGATTTAGCCATTGGATCCAATCCAATACAACCCTAATCCAAATGTGACCAATCTAGGTCAATATCGGGTCAACCTGCCAAAATTGAAGTTTGGCTCCAATAACTTTCTTCCAACTCATCAGGCCCATTGGCGCTGATGAAATCTTCCAAATGGATCCAAGTTATCCAATAACTTGATCTAGAGGCTTCTGATTAAAGCAACGTCAAGAGTCTATTGCGTGTGACCCCGTAGGATCCATATGACGATGGCAATGATGTAAACATCATAAGTAGTGAGGGGTATCTAGCAACACATCACTACTACCCATGTCATAGGACTTAAGTCATTATGGCAACAACTCCTAACAAGCAACGAGGATTCCCATTGCATTATAGATCCCTTTGCCTAAACTGATATCCTGCCATTGGATTAGTCTCAAGTTTATCAATCCAATGCATTGGTCATGACTCAACAAGTGTAGCCACACATTCCTATCATGCACCAATAAGGTGGGGCGCCCCGAGTGGATATCATGCTTCCAATAAGGAAGGGACAAATCCTACTATTGGTCATCCATGTCTCTATATGACTTACGACATGCCCAATGTTAGTCGTTTTGGTCTCCCAATTACGGAGAGACGTAAGACTGTATCAAAGCATACCCATCATCAAATCTAGACATGAATATCTCAAGTCTAAGGATCAATGCAAACCTCTTACATGTGAGATTGACTTGTTGACTAGACAAGTCAATCCTCACGGTGGATCACTCCAGTGCATCCAATGCACCTGTATGCCTACGTTACTGTGCCCCGCACTTAACCAGCCCATACACCAGTCTCACATGTACCAAAGCTGTCCCATATCTGATATGGTACCTTGTCTGGGGATAGCTTATGAGAATGGATCCAATCCAAACTCCTGGGATATTATTTATGCAACTCAATACATCAACGCAGGTAGAGAAGTCTGCATAATAACGACCATGCCTATATAAAGAGTAATAGTTCTATCAAAGTACATTCAAACAATCCCTGACCATGTCCATACATTGGTCTTCAGGGCATATACACCAACACTCGCGAGAGAGACAAAGGGGCAGCGAAATCAGGAGAGAAGGCGAGGCTCGGGGAGATTGGGCGAGAGGGTGAAGCCACGGATCGAGGATGAAAATGGATTTCTGTCTGATTTGGGGGGAATGTTTTTGAGGGAAAGGAAATGAGTTTTTTTCTTTCCTTCCTCTCGTTCCCTTCTTTGAAACTAGAGAAATAGAAGGAAAGAATTTCATTTCTTTCCTTTCTCTCCTGATTTCCCTCCATTGAAACACAATGTATGTGTTGTATGTGGGACAATCCTTGTAAATTTTATTATACGGCCTTGGGACAATCCTTTTCTCTAAAATTCTTAATGTAAATTTTTTTTATATGTATTCTCTTTTAAAAAGATGAATTTATAGAATAGGATTAGATTAAAAATTTAGCATTAAGATAATTCCATAGAGGAGGCAAATAACATGGTGATCGATGGCTTGGGAGACTTCTTGGAGTCAACTTGTCCGTGATAGTAGGGCCTAGAGGCATGAGGCTGATGACCTAGTTCCAATTTCCTTCTTGCCCCTCTAGGTCTTGACTTTGGCCCAGATGAACCAAAGTCATACAAGGGAAGTAATTGCATCAAGTTTTTACTTGTGGTTGGGGCTTTTAATGTAATTTTCTTACACTCTTGCTGCCAACCTTCCTCCTTATCGCTACCCATTCTATCTTCTTCCATTGTAGGCACAAGGATTAACAAGGTAGAAGATTATCCAAGGTGTGGATTCCTTCTCCCAAGGCTAACACCAGGCATGGAGAAGAGTAGATCTCATGTGGATACTTGTAGAGGGAAAATGCTTGGGTGCCTATGTCAACATCTTCCTCAAGCATGCTTTAATGGTATCATGTCTAACACATATGTTTGACTCTCTCGCATTGATCCTCTAGATAGGAATTGTGCTTGGGCTTTATTTCCCTTCGTTAAAATTTTAACAATTCCTAACAAGTTTTGAGTGTAACATAAATACTAAAAGGATGACACCTAGTGGTTTAAATGAAACATATCCCTGGCATTGTCGACTAGGCTATATAATAGGAGGTGTATTCAATAACTCCATGCAAGTTGATTGTTAGGCTTATCCTATTTTGAGAAGTTAGATACATGTGAACCTTGTTCAATAATAAAAATAACAAATGCATCCTTTGCTAAGACAAACGAGAGGGTAGAAGGCTTATTAGATCTCATACACGGTGATGTATGTAGACCCATGAATAAGCAAGCTAGAGGAGGGTACCAATACTTCATTACCTTTATTGATGATTTAAGTAGATGTAGTTATATCTACCTAATGAGATATAAATATTAATCCTTTAAGCAATTTAAGGAGTTCAAGAATGAAGTACATAACTAGCTTAGCGATCTGTTAAAGCACTTTAATTTGACCAAGGTGGTGTGTATATGAGCCTAGCGTTTGATGACCACCTTAGGAGTGTAGGATCATCTCACAACTCACCCCTCTAGGGATGCTTCATTGGAAAGTGTATCAAAAAGGAGGAATTGAACATTACTAGACAAGGTTCAATTAATGATGAGTCTGTTGGGGAATGCCGGGTGTAATTTAAAATTTTGTAGTCCCAGGACGCAGCGGAAGAAGCATTACACCCGAAACACATTCCTTTCCCAAGGATCCATGCGAGAGAGAAGACACAAGGATGTGTTAGAGATGTACCTCTTTTGCTTGTTTAGATGTCGAAGCCATGTTGAAGGCGCCCAAGTGTTCGCCCTCTACAAGTATCCACGCGTCGACTCCTTGATCGTTGCTCCCTTCCACGCTCGGTGCTATCCTCGGGAAGAGAATCAAGCCTTAGGGTTCCTTCACTCCTCTTGCGCCACCTCCAAGGTTCATGCGCCAAGTGCAAGGAAGATGCCGCCAACTCCTTATCCTCTTCACTCCAAGAGAAGAGGGAGAAGATGAGTTTCGGCCTTGAGGAAGATTAGGGGGAAATTGCGCCACCAAGTCCTTCTCCAAGTCACGCCAAGAGGAGAGGAAGGAGAAGACTTGCGGTCACTTGTTGGAAGAAGGGTTGCGCCACTTTGATGTTGTCACCCTTTGCCCTTGCTTTCGCCCCTCTACTTGTGTTCACGACTCCAAGCGTTCATCATTAAGAGAGGGCGACAATGGGTCCTATAAATAGGACTAGAGGCGGTTTTAGCAAGGGCTAGGATCATGCCAAGTGTATGGCTAGGATGAGGTGTCTTGAAGTAAGGAAAGTCTCCAAGACTTTACCATAAACCTCATTCAACCTATCCATAAAAGTCTAAACACTATATCAGCCCAAGACATGCCTCAAATGCATTCTTACCATCAAAGGCTAAGTGACTAGGCGCAACATGCATGAGGAGTTTCGGCTAGGGTAAGGGTTTTGGGAGAAACTAGGGTTTGAGGTAAGGTAAGTCTCCAAGACATTACCATATACCTCTTCCCTATGTCCATATGCGCCTAGGAACTTCCCATAAAAGTTCTCAAGCCATATCAGCCCCAAGACTTACCTTAGAGGCAAGTATTCCATCCAAGGAAGAAGGGCTAGGCGCCCTTTACTTCCATAATGAAGCAAAGGCGCCTCCCTCACCCCATTATGCCCCTAGGCGCCAATGGGGTGAGATTTCTCCCCATTATACCCTTTTAAGCTAATTCCTCTTCATGACAACTAATTATTGGGCCTCATTGGATAATGAGCTAGCCCAAACTTCATGGCATAGGTTGATTAAGCCATTGGATCCAATCCAATGCAACCCTAATCCAAATGTGACCAATCTAGGTCAAGTTCGGGTCAACCTGCCAAAAATGAAGTTTGGCTCCAATAACTTTCTTCCAACTCATCAGGCCCATTGGCGCTGATGAAATCTTCCAAATTGATCCAAGTTATCCAATAACTTGATCCTAAGGCTTCTGATTAAAGCAATGTCAAGAGTCTATTGCGTGTGACCCTGTAGGATCCATATGACGATGGTAATGATGTAAACATCATAAGTAGTGAGGGGTATGTAGCAACACATCACTACTACCCATGTCATAGGACTTAAGTCATTATGGCAACAACTCCTAACAAGCAATGAGGATTCCCATTGCATTACAGATCCCTTTGCCTAAGCTGATATCCTGCCATTGGATTAGTCTCAAGTTTTTTATCCAATGCATTGGTCATGACTCAACAAGTGTGGCCACACTTTCCTGTCATGCACCAATAAGGTGGGGTGCCCCGAGGTGGATATCATGCTTCCTCGGAAGGAAGGGGCAAATCCTACTATTGGTCATCCATGTCTCTACGTGACTTATGACATGCCCAATGACAGTCGTTTTGATCTCCCAATTATGGAGAGACGTAAGACTGTATTAAAGCATACCCTTCATCAAGTCTAGACATGAATACCTCAAGTCTAAGGATCAATGCAAACCTCTTGCATGTGAGATTGACTTGTTGACTAGACAAGTCAATCCTCACGGTGGATCACTCCAGTGCATCCAATGCACCTGTATGTCTGCGTTACTGTGCCCCGCACCTAACCAGCCCATACACCAGTCTCACATGTACCAAAGTTGTCCCATATCTGCTAAGGTACCTTGTCTGGGGATAGCTTATGAGAATGGATCCAATCCAAACTCCTGGGACATTATTTATGCAACTCAATACATCAACGCAGGTAGAGAAGTCTGCATAATAACGACCATGCCTATATTAAGAGTAATAGTTCTATCAAAGTACATTCAACCAATGCCTGACCATGACCACACATTGGTCTTTAGGGCATATACACCAACAATCTCCCACTTGCACTAAGACTAAGGGCAACTGATGTTTGATCAGTTCCAATGTCTCTAGTATGACCCATTTAGCTTCCGCTGCGCCAGAGGCTAGGTCAGTGGGTTTTTTCAAATTGCTATCTGTGTTTATTTTAACAAATTTGATCATCATCCTTATCCATGATCTCTAAGATCAGATGATATGCTGCAGTACATACTTGAGCATTAAGTTCATTCTGCTATGCTATGGTCCCAGTAAGAACTATACTGGACCATCAAGCACTATGAACTAGATCAAGTTCAAATGAATGAAGCTGCCTCCTTGGCTGCCACAAGGAGCTGCAATGTACTCAGCCTTATTTGTAGAATTTTTGCCACTTTGGTTTGCATAATGCTCTTTCAGCATACAATCACCATAACAAGGCAAAGCGCAAATCCTGGCTGTGATCAATAGTCACTAGACTGGAACGAAGTGTCAGTGTACCCCAGTACACAAAATTCTTTCCTGTCTATCATAGACTAGACTCCAATCCTTTATACTTCCCAAGTATATGTATAAGGATTGCTTTCACAGCTATCTAGTGTCAAATACTAAGATATGATTGAAACTTGCTGGCTATGCTCCAAGCATTTGCCAGAAATGGTCTTCAAAACATGATCCATCCTACATACAATGTATCAGGACTTTGGACCCATGTTAATACTCTCCAGCTGTGCCATAGGACACAACATCTTTGAGAAACTCAGACCATATCTTCCTAGAAGGTATCAATATTTGGAATCATCCAATATAAACCTCTCCAGAAACTCTTGGATGAATATAGATTGACTAAAGGGCAATGACTTTCTTGGATCTCTATTTATAGATCCTCATGCCTAGGATGCAGGCGTCATTCCCTAGATCATTCTCCTCGAAACACATATCAAACCTTTTCTTCACCATGTGAAGAGCTGAGATGTCATTCCATGTGAGGAGAATATCATCAATCATCTAGTCAAGAAATACAATTAAGGTGCTCCCACTGATCTTCTTGTAAACACAGGCTTTTCAATCATGCATATCTATATGGCCTTGATATGAAAACCTTCTGGCTATTTCCTTATAGATATCTTTTTAGATGTCCTTGCAAGAAAAGCAGTTATCATAACAAGATGCCATAATTGATCATGCAATTACAACAAGCAGATCCCTAATGGACTTAAAGCTCAGCTATTGGTGAAAATTTCATTATTATCCACCCAGTGGATTTGCCTGAAATTATTGTTCACTAGCTTGTCTTTTAAGATAACAATGTTACCTTCCATGTCTATCTTCCTAGAAGATTTATTATAGCCTGTGGGAATTACCCCTTTGGCAGCTTATCCAAGTCCCAGACTTGATTAGCAGACATGGAGTCCATTATGGTTCTCATGGCCCTTAGCCATTTCTTGGAATCTGGTCCACCGACCGCTTCCATTTCCTCATAAGTCTTAGGTTCATGCTTGATGAAAATTCGTCATGCCCAGCATATCGAATCGATCCAGACTTATGTTATTCCTGTGTTACTTGAACCTCAGGTTGACTTTCAACCTGTATGTGAGATTTTGCTCTCCATCTGTGTCTAATTATATTGTGGTTGATTCTGGACCTTGTCCAAATCAGATCTACTCCCACTGGCTTCTTTCAAGAGAAATACTTTCTCAAGAGAGACAGCAGTTTGAGCAACAAATATTTTGTTCTCCTTGGGATAGAATTAGCACTTTATAGTGCACCACAAACACATACTTTTGAATCACTGCACATTACATTCCCAATTCCATTGAAGAAATGGGATATTTGCAGTTCTTAACTCAAAAGCTAACTTAGACATTTTCTTATGGAGTAGCAGTACTTCTGTTTGCATGGCATCATAGTAGTATATTTGTATGACTACTCAAAGATGGAACCACATCCAATGTGTTCCTTTTCTTTCTTTGAAATTCACCACACACAGTGGTGAGCTAAGAAGGCTGTGAGATGACTCCACACTTCTTAGGACAGTCATCAAATTCTCCACTTAATCATCTTGATCCAATCAAGGTGCTTTAATAGATCCTTCAATTTGACTCAATACTTCATCTGTGAACTTCTTGGATTTTTCAAAGTTCTTGGGTTGCGTAAGGCATACCTACACCTAATGAAGTATATAACTCCTCTTAGTGCTTGTTTATATGGGTCTACTTACATTGCTGTGTAATAGATCCAACAAGCCACTATTCCTTCCACCCTTTACGGTGAAGGCAGCATCTGTCACATTGTTCCTTTGAACTAGGTTCACATGTATCATAATCCTGAAAGGACAATGATCCCAATAGCCCATGGACCTTTGGATGTGACCATTGTTCTATGGTTCAAGAGACAATGCTATATGAGGATGCTTTATTGAATCATTAGATCTGATCTTGTGTTACATATAGAACCATAAACTATTGTCAGTTGTATCACTTCAATAGAACATCTCAGATTAAAGAAAAATAATAATTATTATTTCAAACTGAAGTCCTTTCCAAAAGGAATGATGTTCTAATACATAAGCTGATACAATAATAGCAAAGTTCTATATAAAGTCTTCAAGGCAATGAGATGATATCAACAGCAGCATTCAATGCTCCGTCCCTGACCCGAGAGTCGATCCCATCAAGCCTCTTTGTCCTACTTCTTTTGAGCTCCTGCACATGTAAAACATATGTGAGCCTCACATACGGTACCCAGTACCCATGAATAAGAAGTAGACAAAAGACCTCGGTAACACAATACCTGAAGCGGATGGATTACATCCCTTCTTCTTTGCCATGCTCTTCTTGACCATCAATCCTCTTCGAAATACCCATGCATTCCCAGTCTTCCGAAGTATTAGCTTCGAAGATACAGAACCATGGTCTTTCTTAGATTCAGGCACACATTCTGAAGATCCAACAGAACTCTCCTGATCATTGTCTATAGAGCATGGTGTGATGGATTGATGGCAGTACTTCTGTTTGCATGGCATCATAGTAGTATATTTGTATGACTACTCAAAGATGGAACCACATCCAATGTGTTCCTTTTCTTTCTTTGAAATTCACCACACACAGTGGTGAGCTAAGAAGGCTGTGAGATGACTCCACACTTCTTAGGACAGTCATCAAATTCTCCACTTAATCATCTTGATCCAATCAAGGTGCTTTAATAGATCCTTCAATTTGACTCAATACTTCATCTGTGAACTTCTTGGATTTTTCAAAGTTCTTGGGTTGCGTAAGGCATACCTACACCTAATGAAGTATATAACTCCTCTTAGTGCTTGTTTATATGGGTCTACTTACATTGCTGTGTAATAGATCCAACAAGCCACTATTCCTTCCACCCTTTACGGTGAAGGCAGCATCTGTCACATTGTTCCTTTGAACTAGGTTCACATGTATCATAATCCTGAAAGGACAATGATCCCAATAGCCCATGGACCTTTGGATGTGACCATTGTTCTATGGTTCAAGAGACAATGCTATATGAGGATGCTTTATTGAATCATTAGATCTGATCTTGTGTTACATATAGAACCATAAACTATTGTCAGTTGTATCACTTCAATAGAACATCTCAGATTAAAGAAAAATAATAATTATTATTTCAAACTGAAGTCCTTTCCAAAAGGAATGATGTTCTAATACATAAGCTGATACAATAATAGCAAAGTTCTATATAAAGTCTTCAAGGCAATGAGATGATATCAACAGCAGCATTCAATGCTCCGTCCCTGACCCGAGAGTCGATCCCATCAAGCCTCTTTGTCCTACTTCTTTTGAGCTCCTGCACATGTAAAACATATGTGAGCCTCACATACGGTACCCAGTACCCATGAATAAGAAGTAGACAAAAGACCTCGGTAACACAATACCTGAAGCGGATGGATTACATCCCTTCTTCTTTGCCATGCTCTTCTTGGCCATCAATCCTCTTCGAAATACCCATGCATTCCCAGTCTTCCGAAGTATTAGCTTCGAAGATACAGAACCATGGTCTTTCTTAGATTCAGGCACACATTCTGAAGATCCAACAGAACTCTCCTGATCATTGTCTATAGAGCATGGTGTGAAGAGACCTTTGAGATGTATGATTAGATCATAGATCCCCATCTCATCACATTCAACCTTGACCTCTGGGGTCATGCACTCTAAGACAAGAGCAGTGTACTGTTCGTTATCCTCACAATGTTCAAGATAGACATTCCACTCCCAGTCATTAGTGAAATACACACTGGGCTGGGATGGAGGTCTTTCAAGAAGATGCACCTTATTTTCTTGTTCTAGTATCTTGGACAAAATCTTGAACCATTTTGTCCAATTTGTCCCATCCAGTTTATGTTTATAAAGTTTCAATCTTAGATCAGGAGATGCCTTCTACAATAAGCAAATAAGTAAAATAAGTACTATGATAAAGCATTTAACAAGGACTTTAAATTAAATGCTATGCTCCCACTACTTCCAAAACAAGTTGAGAACTCTCTAACTCAACATGGAAATAAGTGAGTAGGATCCTAATTTCACATAAGGTCTCCGCGACTCACGAGGGTGAGTTGAGATGCACAGAGAGTCTCATGCTTCCTTAGGTAGGCACGCCAGCCAATTGTGCCATGCACAATTCCTCTTAGTTAAGACAGACTAGGCGCCCTGTGTCCAGCGAGGGCTGGATACAACACAGAACCCTATCCTCTCAACAGCTGCCTCTAGTAATTCATCATGTCAATGACATATGAAAAACCAGTCAAGTCTGGTCCTAACCGTTATGCCCAGGGCCAACAAATTTCCTTGCGAAGGCACGCCCAGGTTAAAACTGGACTGGGGAAATCATTGTCACCTCACACCTTCTAAAGATAAGTGGGTGTGTCCCACGAGGGTGGGAAACAGTTCACAACACCACCGATCGATAATTTGATGAGGGCTACGCGTTAGAAGGCTATCGACTTGATATTGTATTGAGAGTTTTTGCATGTTTTTATTCTTTTCTAGCATGCAGTTTTCCTATAGATACGGCAGCAAAGGAAAAACATCACAGGCATGCTATGGACAAAATAATAAACCATCACAGGCATGCTATTTTTGGTCGATATGGTCATAGCCCTTTTCATACACATAACTTGTCACGAGCCATGTGACATGTTATGTGCATCCAAGGGTTGCGAGTCCCTGAAGCAAATCAGCCCATGCCAGAAGCCGAAAGTATGTGTCCTTCCTTCAATCGCAAGTCCATCACCACGCTTCCAAAGCTGGCGCCACTTCTGACTCCAATTGAAGAAGGCTCTTTGTTGTTTTTGATGAACCTTAACCTATCTCATGTAAACAATTCTACATCTATTCTAAGGAAAGATGAAAATTTTACATCAAGAAGGGGGAGAACCACACGCAGGTGGTAGAAAGATTTTACAAGCATTCATCACAGGTGGAAACATGCTTCCACATCACAAAATAGGAGGGCACTCGCTATGACCATATCAACCCAATCAAGTGGGGCATGTAAAATTTGAAAATCCGGAAAAATCAAATTTTAGCACCTTATGCGCCAATATCATCCAAGGCACTCTCTTAACCAATTCCATGCCAAAATTTAGATCAAGTTCCATGATGATTTCATAGACCCTATCGGCTGGCAGTTTTGTCAGATCAAGAGACCCGGCCAGTCCGAAGACACAATGCCGGTCCTACTTGACAAAACTTACGTGCGCCTTTGGTCTTAAATCAAGCATAAACACAATCCAAGTTTCGGCCATAGAGTTGAGAAGAGAAGATTGGATGAAAACGCTTTCAACGTGAAACGCGCATGGATAGAAGAAAAATTTTTAAAAATTTTTCACACAAGCAAACGTAACCTTGTGTTTCTCGCAAGTAGCTCTGATACCAGTGTTGGGGAATGCCGGGTGTAATTTAAAATTTTGCAGTCCCAGGATGCAGCGGAAGAAGCATTACACCCGAAACACATTCCTTTCCCAAGGATCCATGCGAGAGAGAAGACACAAGGATGTGTTAGAGATGTACCTCTTTTGCTTGTTTAGATGTCGAAGCCATGTTGAAGGCGCCCAAGTGTTCACCCTCTACAAGTATCCACGTGTCGACTCCTTGATCGTTGCTCCCTTCCACGCTCAGTGCTAGCCTCGGGAAGAGAATCAAGCCTTAGGGTTCCTTCACTCCTCTTGCGCCACCTCCAAGGTTCATGCGCCAAGTGCAAGGAAGATGCCACCAACTCCTTATCCTCTTCACTCCAAGAGAAGAGGGAGAAGATGAGTTTCGGCCTTGAGGAAGATTAGGGGGAAATTGCGCCACCAAGTCCTTCTCCAAGTCACGCCAAGAGGAGAGGAAGGAGAAGACTTGCGGTCACTTGTTGGAAGAAGGGTTGCGCCACTTTGATGTTGTCACCCTTTGCCCTTGCTTTCGCCCCTCTACTTGTGTTCACGACTCCAAGCGTTCATCATTAAGAGAGGGCGACAATGGGTCCTATAAATAGGACTAGAGGCGGTTTTAGCAAGGGCTAGGATCATGCCAAGTGTATGGCTAGGATGAGGTGTCTTGAAGTAAGGAAAGTCTCCAAGACTTTACCATAAACCTCATTCAACATATCCATAAAAGTCTAAACACTATATCAGCCCAAGACATGCCTCAAATGCATTCTTACCATCAAAGGCTAAGTGACTAGGCACAACATGCATGAGGAGTTTCGGCTAGGGTAAGGGTTTTGGGAGAAACTAGGGTTTGAGGTAAGGTAAGTCTCCAAGACATTACCATATACCTCTTCCCTATGTCCATATGCGCCTAGGAACTTCCCATAAAAGTTCTCAAGCCATATCAGCCCCAAGACTTACCTTAGAGGCAAGTATTCCATCCAAGGAAGAAGGGCTAGGCGCCCTTTACTTCCATAATGAAGCAAAGGCACCTCCCTCACCCCATTATGCCCCTAGGCGCCAATGGGGTGAGATTTCTCCCCATTATACCCTTTTAAGCTAATTCCTCTTCATGACAACTAATTATTGGGCCTCATTGGATAATGAGCTAGCCCAAACTTCATGGCATAGGTTGATTAAGCCATTGGATCCAATCCAATGCAACCCTAATCCAAATGTGACCAATCTAGGTCAAGTTCGGGTCAACCTGCCAAAAATGAAGTTTGGCTCCAATAACTTTCTTCCAACTCATCAGGCCCATTGGCGCTGATGAAATCTTCCAAATTGATCCAAGTTATCCAATAACTTGATCCTAAGGCTTCTGATTAAAGCAACGTCAAGAGTCTATTGCGTGTGACCCCGTAGGATCCATATGACGATGGCAATGATGTAAACATCATAAGTAGTGAGGGGTATGTAGCAACACATCACTACTACCCATGTCATAGGACTTAAGTCATTATGGCAACAACTCCTAACAAGCAACAAGGATTCCCATTGCATTACAGATCCCTTTGCCTAAGCTGATATCCTGCCATTGGATTAGTCTCAAGTTTATTATCCAATGCATTGGTCATGACTCAACAAGTGTGGCCACACTTTCCTGTCATGCACCAATAAGGTGGTGCGCCCCGAGGTGGATATCATGCTTCCTCGGAAAGAAGGGGCAAATCCTACTATTGGTCATCCATGTCTCTACGTGACTTATGACATGCCCAATGACAGTCGTTTTGATCTCCCAATTACGGAGAGACGTAAGACTGTATTAAAGCATACCCTTCATCAAGTCTAGACATGAATACCTCAAGTCTAAGGATCAATGCAAACCTCTTGCATGTGAGATTGACTTGTTGACTAGACAAGTCAATCCTCACGGTGGATCACTCCAGTGCATCCAATGCACCTGTATGTCTGCGTTACTGTGCCCCGCACCTAACCAGCCCATACACCAGTCTCACATGTACCAAAGCTGTCCCATATTTGCTAAGGTACCTTGTCTGGGGATAGCTTATGAGAATGGATCCAATCCAAACTCCTGGGACATTATTTATGCAACTCAATACATCAACGCAGGTAGAGAAGTCTGCATAATAACGACCATACCTATATTAAGAGTAATAGTTCTATCAAAGTACATTCAACCAATGCCTGACCATGACCACACATTGGTCTTTAGGGCATATACACCAACAGAGTCGTGTAACTCTACCTATATTGTTGTGAGGATATGCACTAAAGACAACTTCACTTATGTTGAACCATATCACATATAAAAGTGTCTCTAAGACCCATATGAGTTATAGACGGGGGACATCCCCAACCTATTTTTTTATCAAAGTCTAGGATTGTGAGACATATGTTAAACACCACGACTCCACTAAACTGGAGACTAGTTCTAATATGTGTGTGTTTGTGGGAGTATCCCAAAGAAACTAAGAGATATGATTTTTTTAATCCCATAGGGAATAAAGTTTTGTGAGACTAGATCTAACATGTGTGTGTTTATGGGAGTATCCCAAAGAAACTAAGAGATACTATTTTTTTTAATCCCATAGGGAATAAAGTTTTTGTTGCTTGTGGTGTTATCTTACTTTAGAAGGAATTTCTCTCAAAAAATGCCAATGGGAATGATTGTTTTGACTTAGATGAGGTCTAATGTCAACCATAAAACACAAAGGTTGAGATAAAACAAAAGCCTCTATCATAGATTGTCAGTCAACCTAAGGCTCAGGTAACACAGGCATAGTGTAAGTCTATTAGAATTCATCATGGAACTGGGAGGTATGGATCCTACTATCTCAACATGTTAGAATCTTCATTATAGAGGATGAACCCAGGACCTATGAGGAAGGGGATCAAACTCTAAGAGATGGCTTGACACCACAAGAGCTGAAATAGACTCCATGTCTGATAACAAAGTTTGGGTTTAGTTAAGCCACCTAAAGGAGTAAAATCCATATAATATAAATGAGTCTTTAAGAAAAAGACCAACATAGAAGATAACATTGTTATCTATAGAGGCTGGCTTATAGCAAAGCAAGTCCATGTTGTGGACTATGATGAAACTTTCTCACGAGTGGCTATATTTAATTTTATTGAGATTCTACATGCTATAGTCATATATATGGCTATATGATCTGACATATGGATATCAAAACTGCATTCCTTAATGGAAATTTGAAAGAGGATGTGTATATGATACAACTTGAGAGTTTTACCCATCTAGCTGATGCTCATAAAGTATACAAGTTTAAGAGATCCATCTATATATTAAAGCAAGTCTACCATAATTAAAACATTCATTTTGATAAAATAGTCACTGACTTTGGTTTTATCAAAAACAAAGATGATCCCTATGTCTATAAGACGTTTAGTAGGAGCATTGTATTAGTTTTGTATATCGATGACATTCTACTCATCAAGAATGACATTCTAACTCATGACGCGGTGAAGACCTAGCTTGGGAAGTGTTTCAAGATGGACTAGGGGATATTGTATATGTTCTAGGCATGAGGATATATAAAGACAGATCCAAGAAGCTTATTGCCTTGAGTTAGAAGATGTTGGAGACATTCAACATGGATAAATCCAAAATGCAATTTCTTTTAGTCATGCATGGCCTGGTTCTCTCTATGAGTTATTATCCTTCAATATAGGCTAAGAGAGATGACATGAGTTTGATCCCTTATACCTTAGTAATAGGATTGATCATGTATTCAATGTTATACACAAGACTAGATGTGGCTTATGCTTTAAGCATAACTAGAAGATATTCCAATCTAATCCAAGAGTTCAACACTATATGGTAGTAAAGAATATTTTGAAGTACTTGAGAAGGACTAAAGACTTGTTCTTGGTCTATGGGGGAGAGGAAGAGCTTAGTGTGTAGGCTTACACTAATGCCTCATTCCAATGCGACCCTAATGATTATCAATCATAGTTAGGATATTCTACATCCCAAGGCTTGATCTCTTCAAGGAGAGAATCTCCATCTTAAGGATTGATCTCTTCTCCTAAGGCTACCACTGGGTGTGGAGTGGGATGGTCTCAAGGTGGCTGCTGTGTGGATACTAGTAGAGGGCAGACACATGTGTGCCTATATTGTCTCTGGTCAATAACTTGGAGTATGCTTTTATGATAATGTTTTGATCACATTATTTGATATTCTTATTCTCGCATGGATCCTCTTGCAGGAAAATATTTTTCTCGGTTTTTCCACTATGTTATTCTCATTAACATTTTATTTTATATACCCACAATTCCATGTACGTGCAATTAACCAATAGTTTAAAAAAAAATGCATTAACATGAATGGTCATTATTAATGAACTCCATTTTAATTTTGTTCAAGGTGAAGGTTTTAGGACTTTATTTAGTTGTATACCCTAGATTTAAGTTTCCATCACAATAAACTATCTCATACGATTGCTTTTAACTATGTGGGTGAGAAATTAAAGCTTAACATTACAAAAATAAACTCAAAGAGTTCCTTTGACAATTGACATATGGATCTCTTTGTAAATAATTAATTATGTGTATAATAGCCCACTAAATTGATAATGAGTGGTGGTTGAATAAGAATTTCTAAACTTTAGTATAGTTCTTGATTATATCTGTAGGGGGTTTAAGCATAACAATTGAGATGTCTTTTTTTTACTTTGGGATTGATAGGGTTTTTGTTTCTTTACAAATAGTGATAATAATTTATGTAATAATTTAACCATTAATTATTTGAGATTTTAAAACATAAATTCAAGTTTTTATAGATGATGCAAAAGGTTTTTATAGATGATCACTAGGTACATGCTAGAATTACATAGATATGCAAAAGGTTTGTATAGATGATCACTAGGTTTTAGAGATGCACACTTAAATTTTGTAAATGAGCAGTAGATTTTCATAGATAAGCACTAAAAATTCATAGATGGGCATCACATCAATGTAGATATGCATCTTATTATAATAGATTGTCAACAAATTTTTGTAGATAGTCTCCAAATTATCGTAGATATGTATCTAATTATGGTAGATATGCACTTGATTATTGTAAAAATGCACCTGATTATGGTAAATATGTACCAAATTATCATAGATATACACCTGATTATTGTATATATTGATGGGCTTGCCGCAAGTGCATGACCTATCAAAGTAATAAAATAATATCATCCCACGAGGATCAATGGCCAATTACCAAATACTCTTAAGATTATTAGCTAGATAATTCAAGAATTGAATGATTAATCAATGTAATTGAATTGAGATAATCCAGTGACAAAGCAGAAGGCAATAGGTGTTGTAATCAAGAAATGAAGGATTAGGACTTCGGGTTTACTACTCTGTGTCATATAACATCAATGGCAGAATTCATCTCGTTAAAGGGTTTTACTGTGTTGAAGGGGACTTATCTGAGTGTATGAATTGCTCCTTTCAGTGGCACAATCCGGTGTCTATCTGAGTTAATTCTCTACTTTCATGGTTATCAACTTGAAATAAATATAATGAGTTCTTAACAAACCATATAATCCCTCAGATCAATTAGATCTACTTCCATGATCCAATAAATCTATCCAAATACTGTAGATCCGACATCGCAATTCACCTCTCAGTTCATCTTGCAACGTCTAACAACATATTAATCTTGGCCAGAGATAAGCACGTAATTAAGCACAATAATATTCAAATCTAGCATACAAAAATTGCTTCAAAAAGAAAAAAAAAATTCACATATCAAGTTATAATAACACAAAGGGTGACGCCCTAATACTAAAATAGATTTACACTATACCATTCATCATATTATTGTTTAAATCCAAAATACTCAATTACAATTGGTCTAATAGAAAGGGAAAAACAAGTAGAATATTTAGAGCTAGAAGAACAAATGAAAAAGACCAGATCCAAGCCCTCTCTCGAAGAAAATCAAAGCTTTCACCCTCCTCGTTGCCTCTTTCATCACCTAGTGAAAATCCCCTTCGAAATCTTGCCAAAAAATCCCATAAACCTTCCAAAACCTAGCTAATATCCTTCAGGACCTTTCAAAAGTGTTTCCACAAAATTTTGGCTCAAAAATGAGCCAAATCGTGCAACAAATGGAGTTACAATCTTGGCTAAGGGAAGGAATTATAGCTGTGATAAATAGCATAGCTAAGTTGTAATCTTTTCAGTGGCCATCTTTCATTTGATAGAATTGCAGCCGTAATAATTTTTAAGGTGGGGCATAATTCTTTCTGTATGATTCCGTCAAAGAGGATCTGTGCCAATTCCTACAATCTTTGGGTTGAGAACCTGATGGGCATGATATCTGTCAAAGCCCGACTATGATTTCTTCTTTGGTCATCCAAAGTTTTGGCCGTGATAATTTTCACAAGCGGCCATAATTTCTGTAAAACTCCAATTTGCATGAAATTTTATGGGTGACTTCGTCTTGATGTCTGGAATCCATTTATGTATACGAATCTTTTAAAATTTATCAAAAATTAGCCATTTTACCCTAAAATATGGTAAAATAAAATAGAGGTGAAGATTCCGAACAATTATAAGAATTTAAGTCAAAATGAGTATGAACATGATAGAAAAGAGAGATATTTTATAGTAAAAGCATACTAAAAATACTATTTAAATGCAAGACATCAAATCTCCATAGCCTTAAACTTTTATTTGTCCCTCAAGCGTTAAAATTGATCAAAGGTTTATGCAGAGTATGGAAAAGAAAATTCATTGGAATCAAGCAAATTTTCAAAGAATAACCTCGCATATTTGGCCTTATATTCAAATCAAGAGTTTCTTAAATGAATAAACTATTTTCAGAATTTAATTCATAAAATTCACAATCCAATACAAACAAGAACTACAACATGTAAAATATGTTGAATCTCTATTTCATGAGTTCACCTCATATACAATTCAATGCTACCATGTTTTTTTTTCTTTTACAGTAATAGGATATCCAAATCTTTTTTCTCCCCTTTTCATTTGACTATCTCTAAATTGTTCACCAACCTTTCTGCATGAAGGACAAACACTTATGGTGAATGCCCCCCTATTACTTAGTTGGTGATAATTTTAGAGTACACCAACCACATAGTCGATGTAATGGAACTCATATTTCAAGCTAGCGGAGTTGCGACTATCTTTAAATCATTCATCAATCTTTTTACATGAAGGTTACTCAATTGGTAACGTATTTAAAGTATACTAATCAACACAATAGAACTCATAGGCATAGCTAAAGGATAGCGTAGTTGAATGTCATAAATAGTGCATATACCCACATAGATATTTTTTTTTTCCTTTTTTTCTTGCGTATACCCACATAGATGTATGTTTTTTTTTCTTTTTGGTGAATAACATAGGAGACTAAATATGTACAAAAGACTAATCAATCAATATTAATTCAAAAGTATAATACTTGTATGCATACCTCATTTGAGAAGGGTGTGTCACTTTTCAAATTACATTCCTCAGGTAAACCATTCACAAGAACTTATGAACTATAAGTATGAAATTAATATGAACATATACACAAAGGAAGTAAGCTTAAGACTATAAATTATCAAATCCATATACATGCATAGGTAATTGAGCGTTCAAGCACACGCCATCAACAAATATAAAATCATACCATGTATAAGAGAAAGTCACACCACGTAGTACAAAATTAAATCTTGCAAAGATAAATGCGTCTACACACGACGCCACACCAAACCATCATAAAGTTCAACACAAATGCGTCCAAACATGACGCCACACCATCATCAAGTTTAGAAGTAAAAGATAACAGGCCAAAGAAAAGAAATAGATATAAAGAGGCATATCCTCTCCCTTTACAAAAGCTGCATAGCCCTTATGCAGTATAACTAATAGCGATCAGAGTGAAAGGAGAGAGAATACTGTCAAAGGTCCACTCGTCCTCCTCTCCATCGGTATCGTCATCCTAAAAAGAGTTGGCTTCCTCCTGGTGTATGTATCTATCTTCCTCATCAGAAGTGATGTCATTGCTGAACCAGTGGTGTAGGAAGTCCTCGATGTCTCTGAAGGTATCATACATGGTTTTGAGGAAGCATCCCTGGTGGAAGATTTCCTCAGATAAAGCTTGAAAGGCAAGATCGTGAGAAGAGGAACCCATCCTGTAGGGTCCCTGTCCCCATGAAGGAGGTGGCAGCATAGAGTCTAGTGGATCAGGGCTGATCTTTTAATTACTTGTATTGCAAATCGTAGTATGCTCCTTGTTGAGGAGAGGTAGTGTTGGATTGTCGTGGCCGAGGATCAGACAATAGATATTGCTCTCGCGAATGATCATCCTCAATAGCCACACAAGACTCTATGTCGATTAGTAGGCTGCCCCCACTGTCCCTATGTCATAAGGATCCATGCCGAGTATGATAGCAAGAGGGATGACTCAATCCGAAAATCTTGTATCCGAAATCCTTCGAAGCAGTAGATAGTTATACTGATTGTGTGCGGGTGTGATGTAGAGGAGATGGGTACTTTACCGACAACGTGCTTCTTTGGTGGTGCCATAGTAGGAGGTAAGGTTCATTGGTTGGCTGAAATTTCTTACTGAGGAAGAAGTGGCATCCAAAAATATCAAGCAACAGAAGAAAATGTCAGAGGCAATAGAAGATTTGGGGTTCTTTCACTAATGGAGCTCCGGTGATAGAAGACGAAACACGTTAGATCTTGATGGCGTTGAAGCAAATTTGGGTTCTTGAACTAGGAAATCTCGAAAGGAAGAAACATAGCAGATGGGAATCACCGGAGAAGTGACTAGGTGGAAAACTTGAGCGAGATCCGACGACAGGATGACGCGGAAGAGGTTCTAGCTCCGCGAATGAAATTTGGGCAGTAGAGGCTGAAGATCTTGAAAGGAAAGCTAAAGTTCATAGAGATTGCTGAAGAAGAGGCCGAGCAAGAAGCTTGAAGATGTATAGCGGCAAGGCAAAGCTTCAGCAGCATTTTAGGGCCCGTTTGGCGCTACGCCGCTTCCAGCGGCGGGCAGTGGCTTTTAGATTTTTTTACTCTGTTTGTTTTTTAACTTTTGCGGTGAAACAGTGACATTTTATCACTGTAGCAGAAAGCTGCTTTTAGCAGCTTTGGCAGCTGCCAAAGTACTAGTAAATTGCTACAGTATTTAGATAATATTTTATATTATTTATCTATTCGTTTCTCTGCCTTGTAACTTTTAATATATAATAATAATTAATTTAATATATATATATTAATTTTATTTAATTTCTTTAAATATAAAATTGAATTTTATATTATAAAATAATTATTATAAATATTATATTAAAATTACTTATTTCATCTAATAAAAATAACAAATGTATTAAAATAATTATTTTAAATTTTTAAAAATAAATTTTATTTTATTATAAATTTATTAAAATAATTATTTTTTATTTTATTATTAAAATATATAATTTTAATTTCTTATTTCAAAAATAAAATTAAAAATTAAATTTTATATTAAAATTAATTATTTGATCTTATAAAATTTAATAATTTTATTAAAATAATTAATTTTTTATTGTAAAAATATGTAACATCAATTTATATTTTTAAAAAAATAATAATTAAATTTTATATTCAAATTAATTAATTAATTTTAATATAAAATTAATTATTTTATTATATTATAAAATTAATTATTTTATTATATTATAAAATAAATAATTTTAAATTTAATATATTTTATTAAATTAATAATTATTTATTTATTAACAACATTAATAACTCAATAAATCTATAAAATAATTTTAATAATAGTTGCTACAGTAACAACACAGTTAGATTCACCATATACCCTTAACAGCAGGTACTACAGTGACAGTGCAGCTCTCACAGTGTAGCTGCGACAGCGCAGCAGTACCAAACTAGGCCTAAGAAGGCAGCGGCAGGAGAGAGGGTTGACGAGTTAGGGTTCATGGGTAAAGAACCTAACTTTCCGACCGAGATATTTAAACTCCAAAAAAAATCACTGGGGTGATGAAAATCACACCCCTCCTACGATTTCCTCGACCCCGGAACATCACAGTTGCAACAGACTTACAGGCGTGATAAATTTCACACCATGCCCATAATTTCCTCAGTCGCAAATAAGCTGTGAGTTGCAAAATGATTATGGGTGTGATATAAATCACACCCCGCCTGTAATTTTCTCGATCCTATATGAGTAATCAGTAGTGAAAAGATTATGGGTGTGACAGAAATGAAACTCTGCCTCTAATTTTCTCGATCGCAAATAAGTCCTGAACTGCAAGATAATGACGACCGTAATAGTAATTATGTGTTGGTGTATATGCCCTAGGACCTAGTTTTGGTCCATTATTGTACTACTTGACTTTGATATTTATATATATCATTCTGGCTTCGTCATTATCAATGTTTGTCTACATCTGCGATTATGTACTTACATGATAATATCCCTGGAGACAGATTGGATCTGTGCTCAAATGATCGTCCCCAGTCGATGTACCAGAGTGGATATGGGACAACTCTGGTACTTGTGAGACTGGTATATGGGCTGGTTAGGCACGAGATGCTAATGCAGACATATGGGTATATCAGTGGTGGATATACTGGACCGACCCGCTGTGGTGTCACGAGTTATCCTCACAAGTGATAGGAGATGCATTGATCTCTTGACTTGAGGTCAGTGGCCATTCTATATGGTTAGGGACATGTTTTGATACAACCTAACATCTCGCCGTAGTTGGGGGGTAATAATGGTTGTCATTGAGCATGTCATGACCCATAGGAGAAGGTCAATAGACAGACATAGGATTTGCCCCTTCCTAAGGGAAGCATGATATCCATGGAGCTCCTCTATGGTTCTATGACTGAAAGTGTATGGCCATACCCAGGTGAAACCTGATTTAGTCATAACCATGAGATTGGATAAAAAATAAGTGGTGACACACTTGTCCAATCGGATATCAATTCGGCAAAGAGACTGTAATGCATCTGTACCTGATTGCGATGATGGGGATGTCGATGTCGATATCCATTCCGATGACTTGGGTAGCAGCGATGCACTGCTAGGTGTCACTCACTGCTTGTGGTGACCTTAGGTCAGCACTGCCAACGTCAGAGGAACCTACAGGGTCGCACACCTTGATACTCGAGTTCTCGTATTGATCGAGATGCCTTATGATCGAGTTATTAGATGACTCGGATCTATTTGGGAGGTTTCATCAGCGCCGATGGGCCTGATGAGATGAAAGAAACTTATTAGGGCCAACTTCCATTTTTGGCATATTGACCAAACTAACCATGGTTAACCTAGTTTGACCTTGGGTTAAATTGGATTAGATCCAATGGGTTGATTGACATGCATAATGGACCTTGGGCTAGGTCCATTCTATAATTGGGCTTGTTAATAAGTTAAATGGGCTTAAGGAGAAGAATGTGTAGGCGCATGTTTAACCCTAGTTAGACTAGGGTTGGCGCCTATGACACATATGGTTATCTAAGTTGATTTAATCATTTGTGGGCTAATTAATTAATTAATTAATTAATTGGAGTCCTATTTAATAGGGCTGATTATTTAAATAATTAATTAGAGTCCTAATTGGATTAGGACTTGATTAATTATTAAAATAATTCAATTTCCTACTTCTTCTCCTAGCCGCCCACTTGGCTTAATTGTAGCCATCCCTAAACCGCCCATGGTCTCTATAAAAGAGACCTTAGCCGCCCCTCTTATGAGACAGACAACTCTTGGAGGCGTGAACCACAAGTGAGGGGCGACAACTTAAGGGCTAGTGGCGCATCTTCTTCCATCAAAGGCCGAGAGCACCTCTTCCTCCTTTCCTCTTGGCGCAAGGAGCATTGGTGTCTTGGCGGCTTGTCTTCATCTCCTTCTTCCTCCTTCCTCTTGGCGCTCCTTGCTTTGAAGGTGGCGCAAGTGGCGTAGAAGGAGCACAAGGCTTGGATCTTCTTCTCGAGGCTAGCACCGGGCGCGGAAGAAGAGGACTCGAGGTGATCCGTGTGTGTGAGACTGCAGAGGGCGCACGCTTGGGCACCTACTATGACATCAGCCTCGCCTTGCTCAAGGTATCTTCTATCTCATCGTGTCGACTCTCTCGCGTGCGATCTTCATTGGGTTTTTGGGACCGGCCTCTTTCGGGGATATTATTCCGTTGTGCATTGTATTTGTTTCTGAAAAATTTGTAAAATATCTCCGGGGTTTCCCAACATTATGGCCCTACCGTAATTTTTAGGAAAAACACTTTCACGACTGTTTTGACTCTTGATTCACCTAGAACACACTCCGACACGGCACAAAAGTGATAATTGGTGACGAATCATCACAAATAAGCATCGACAATATAATCAAAAATCACAAAAAAAAAACCCTCAAAAATACAATAAGAAAGCATAATAAAGATAAGAAAGAATAAATTAAAGGGTTAGGTTGCCTCCCAAGAAGCACTAATTTAAATGATATTAGCTTGACTAAAGACCATCTTCATATGCAAGGAGTAGGATTGGAAAGGGCTTGTGTGACGCATTTCTTGATCGAGTCTGAAATGAAATAGTGCTTGAAGTGTTGACCATTAACCTTGAAATTCTGAGTCCCCTCACTCCATATTTCGATGGTGCCATAAGGAAAAACTTTGACCACACTGAATGAACTAGAATACCTTGTTCTAAGCTTTCCCGGAAAGAGTCTCACCCTAGAATTCAACAGAAGTACAAGATTACCCTCTTGAAATTCTTTTCTGATTATAAGCTGGTCATGCCATTTTTTTCATCCTTTCCTTGTAGATTCTTGAACTCTCATAAGCATTAAGCCTTAACTCCTCAAGTTCATTAAGTTGTAACTTTATCTTGTCACCAACGCTCTTCAAGTCATAGTTGAGATTTCTAATCGCCCAATAAGCTATGTGCTCTAGTTTAACTGGCAGGTGGTAGGATTTTTCATAAACAAGCTTGTAAGGAGACATGTTGATTGGTGTCGTGAACGCTGTTCTATATGCCCACAAAATGTCATTGAGCTTCATCAACCAATCATGTTGGTGTTTATGCCCTAAGACCTAGTTTTGGTCTATCTTTGTACTACTTGATACTGATATTTCTTATATATCATTTTGGCATTGTCATTATCATGCTTAGTTTACATCTGCGATTATGTTCCTACATGATAATGTCCCTGGAGACAGATTGGATCTGTGCTCAAACTCTTATCCCCAATCGATGTACCTTAGTGGATATGAGACAGCTATGGTACTTGTGAGACTGGTATATGGGCAGGTTAGGCACGAGGTGCTAATGCAGACATATGAGCATATTAGTGGTAGACATGCTGGACGACCCACTGTGAGGCAATGTGACGGAGTCATAGACGCCTATGAGGAGGGCCCATTTCCTCCAGGAGACACTTGGAAAGCCTCCCTAGAACTTGAGGAAGAAACCCCACAAATTTCGGCACAAGCGGAGCCCTACAGACCCCGACACGGCCGTGACATGGTCGCCCACAAACGCGAATGCCGACATGGCCCTCGCCACAGCCGTACCACAGCCCGTGCCCGCTTTGGCCGAGATTTCAGCGGCCCATCACGGCCGTGCTCCCCGACACGGCCATGCCGTGTCCACCAAGACTGAGAACTTCACGACCCCAGCTTCGCCCGTGCCTCCACCCGTGAAAGTCTCGGGAAAATCTACCGCAGCCCATCACGGCCGTGCCGCCCAACATGGCCAAGCCGTGTCCACCGAGACCGAGAACTTCATGGCCCTAGCTTCGCCCGTGCCTCCACCCGTGAAAGTCTCGGGAAAATATGCTGCAGCCCATCATGGCCGTGCCGCCCAACACAGCCAAGCCGTGTTCGCATCGCCCCAGGATGCCGAGCTCGCCACAGCCTCCGTCATGCCTGTGCCACCGCACATGTCCACCTCGGCCCAGAAAGCAGAAACTGAACACAACCATGATCTCCAACACAGCCAGGCCGTGTTCAGCCCCAGAAAATGCAAGGGCACCATCCTCCACCCCATTCGACACTTGCAACGATCCTCGCACCCTCCAGACTGTTTTGTGGGCGCGGTGAGCCCCTCTACTGCCACAACATGCCCCGTCTGCTCCATCCACGTGGCCTCCCCAGCATCATCGGAGCCCCTTCACCCCATCAACATCACAAGAGGGCCGCCCCAAGACCCAACATTGGATCGCTATAACAACCGGGTTCTCAACTCGGCCCAAGAGACTGCCACCAACATTCAAAATCAGCCCACGATTAGCCGCTTCTGTTGCTTTGTCGTGGCCTGTTCAGAGATGGTGTAGGCCACCAACGTCAACCCGTTCAGCGGTCCAACGCCCCAGATCACGCGCTCCAGCACTTGGCATCTTCCCTGTAGTAGTTGGTAGCTTGCTTTAGTTAGTTTCCTTACTTTTCAGGTTGTTAGAAGGTATCTTGACCTTCTTTTAGGTAGTTAAGGTTAGGTATCTTATTCTCCTAATCCCTTGTGCAAGTCATGTGAGTCCCCTCCCCCTCTTGACCTATAAAAGAGGGTTGAGGTTGTTTGTTGTTTTTTAGTTCGGTTGTAGTACTCGCCTTCCCCGCGCAAGGCCTAGGTCCACCAGCTTCGAGGAACTCACGTAGAGCTTCCTCGTCTTGTATTATGCTCATTAACAAGCTTTCAATCAAAACACCCGGAGAACCCTCCTTGGGCTCCGGGTCCTTTTCAAACAACTTCGTAGTCTTTTCTACGCTTCCAGCAACGGGCCTTGAGCTTCGGAACGCCGCCCTCGTAGCATTGTAAAGGTTCTGGCTGCACGCGCTTGCATCGAAAAAAATTGGCTCTATGAGTGAGGTGAGTATTTTCATTAGTATCCGATCCGTTGATTTCTCGGTGCATTTGGGTATTGATCAAGGAACATCTTTTCGACGTTCTCATTGGTTTTCTTCATGGATTTCGCGTCGCACGCGTTTGACTTCCCTCGCCTCAAGACCCTCTCTCGTTTTTCGCATCATCGTCTAGTTCCCATTAGAGTACGGAATTAAGGTAACATTCCTCCGCTGTGTCAAATTTTGGTATCAGAGGGAGGTTGGAGCCAACTCTTGTCTAGCTCCACCGATCTCTTCATTGCATTTCATTCGGCTTCTCCGGCTTTGTTTTCCGCATACATACGCATCATCCTCATCATGACAACTAGGTCAGGTACCTCTTATCAGAATCCCTCTTCCCAAGTGCCCGTTCCGACTGAAGAGAGTCCTCTCCCTAGGCAAGAGTCGGTTGAATCGCTGTCCACATGCTTGGAAGTGATGGAGACCATGTTTCAACGTTTAATGTCGTCGGTCTAGCATCTTACGGACCAAGTAGCGGAACTCAGGTCTAAACCCGTTGAGGCCTGAGGGTCCACCCTTGCTTAGTGCTCCACCCCCAATGGCCCCGTTGCGCATGTAGGCCATCGCGTCCCCCCGATTTGACCCATTTGCTAACGAGTCCGCGTGGGCTGAGGAGGCTCCTCCTCCACGTCGCCCACCCCCCCGCAGCCGTGAGGACGACGAGGTCCGCCGGCTCATGCGCATTGACCAGCCGATCTTTAATGGTAGTATTGACCCCCGCACCTTCCTTGATTGGGCGGCTGCTATAGATAATTACTTCGAGTGGAGTGCCATGTCCGACCACCTGAAGGTCAGCTACGTACATCTTTTAGTCACCGACCCCGCTAGGTTGTATTGGACCAACGTAGAGCGTCAACTTGTCGATCAGCATCTACCCCCCCCCCCCCCCATCACGCGATGGGAGGAGATGTGTTACCAACTAAAGGAGAAATACGTGCCCCCTACCTATCGATAGTAGCTCCTAGATTCCTATTGCGCCATCACCCAGGGCTCCGACTCCGTCGACGAGTACCATACTCGCTTCGATGAGCTCGGCATTCGGTGCAACCTTAAGGAAGATCCGGCCTTCACCTTGTCCCGCTTCAAGCGCGGACTTCGCGATGAAATCCGTCGCATGCTGCCATCCCACGACCTTGACTCGATCATCTTGACCCTTCATCATGCTCTCGACATCGAGCAGGACTTGCATTCCGCGCACCCTCGCGTGGAATCGGGTCCCCTGCGTCGCCCCACTTACGTGCCTCCTGTGCCTACCCCGCCTCCTCGCATCGAGGCGGCCCCTCGTCCGAACCACACTGGTCCTCGTCGCCCTCCGTGCGACGCTCCCCACGACGCGCCACCCCCTCGTTTGACGTGGGAGGAGAAGGGCAAGGCGCCTGCCTCCGCCATTCCCCCTGGTCCTTGTCGCCTTTGTGGGCAAACCAGTCACTTCAACCAGGACTGCCCACGTCGCTCCCTACATATCGTGGCCACTCCGCACGACCCATACCCACAGTCCGCTGCCCCTCTCGCGCCTGCCTCGACCCAAGAGGTTGGCCCATAGTGCTACTCCAATGTGGAGTCGAGCTCACACCCGGCCTTGGTAGTCCGCTGCACCCTTGTCCATACCCCTCCTCTTTCTGAGGACTGGAAGCGCACGAGTATCTTCTACACTTACATCAAGTGTAATGGGCACTCTCAACGTCGTCTCACGAACGATGGTCACCCATTTCGGTCTCACACTCGAGCCTCACCCTCGGCCGTATTCGATCGCTTGGGTCGATACGTCTAGCCTTCCCATCACCCACCGATGTCAAGTCCCCATTTACTTCGGTGATTACTCGGAGAAGGTGTGGTGCGACGTCGCCTCCATGGATGTCGCCCAGGTCCTTCTCGGCCGCCCTTGGCTCTACGACCATGACATGATCCACTACACCCGTTCCAACACTTACGTCTTCCACCACGCGGGGGGGGGGGGGGGGGGAGATCTGTTTGACACCAACTTCGCCCAAGGAGTTGCGGGCCTCCACTTCCAAGGGTGTCATTACACCCTTGCCTCTGGCCCCGCCTGCACCCAAGGCCGTCGCCTTGGTCCGCCCGAGCTCCCTTGTCCAAGAGGCCCATGAGGCCAAGGTGGTCTATGCCCTCATGGTCCGCGAGGTCTCCCCTGTACCTCCACATCCTTTGGCCCCTTTGCCGACGGAGGTCGCTGCCCTTCTAGACGAGTTCTCGGATATTTCCCCGGTTGACCTACCCGTTGGTCTTCCCCCCGGCGCGTGACATACAACATGTCATCGATCTCGTCGTTGGGGCATCTTTGCCCAACCTTCCCCATCATCATTTCAACCCCACCGAGCACACGGAGCTCAAACGTCAGGTGGATGACCTTTTTGCCAAAGGTTTCAGCCGTGAGAGCCTCAGCCCATGTGCCATCTCGGCCCTTCTTATGCCTAAAACGGACGGATCCTGGCGGATGTGCATTGATTGCCACGCAATCAATCTATCACGGCCAAATACCAGTTTCCCATCCCACGCTTGGACGACATGCTTGACCTCATCTCCGGTGCATGTTGGTTCAACAAGCTTGACCTCCAAAGCGGCTACCACCAGGTCCACATCCGCGAGGGCGACGAGTGGAAGACGACCTTCAAGACAAAGGACGACCTCTATGAGTGGCTTGTGATGCCCTTTGGGCTCACTAACGTGCCTTTGACGTTCATGCATCTTATGAGCCAGACCCTCCGCCCCTACATAGGGAAATTCCTGGTCGCCTACTTCGACGACATTCTTATCTATAGCCGCACTCGCGAGGACCATCTTGAGCACCTTCGGTCGACCTTCGACATTCTGCGCAAGGAATGCTTGTTCCTCAACGCCAAGAAATGCTCTTTCCTTGAGTCCTAGGTTCAGTTTATTGCATTCATCGTGTCCGACCAGGGTCTCATGGTTGACCCCACCAAAATCGAGGCCATTCGTCAATGGCCCGAGCCCGAGTCTATCACCGAGGTCCGCAGTTTTCTCGGCCTCGCAGCCTTCTACCGTCGTTTCATCAAGGGGTTTAGCATCATCGCTTCCCCTATGATGACAGTGGCGTCACTACCTCCTACATAAGGAGTTCATTTTGTTTAGCGACCACCAGGCCCTTTCCTTCCTCTCCGCGCAGAAGAAACTTGTCCCACGCCACGCGAAGTGGGTCGAGTTTCTTCAACAATACACCTTCGTGATCACCCACAAGGCCAGCAAGGAAAATGTCATCGCCGATGCCCTCAGTCGCGTCTGCTCCCTACTGTGTGTCTTGTCCATGGCGATCCCCACGCTTGACCACGTCCGTGATGAGTACTCGGACTGCCCCGACTTTGGACCTACTTTCGCCCGGCTCCTTGCCGATGACCCTCTGGACTTGCCTTACCGTCTCCATGACAGTTAGCTTGTGTTCGGCAATCGCTTGTGTGTTCCCCGGTCCTCCCTTCGTGAGCACCTCCTACTCGAGTTGCATGCTGGTGGTGCCACCGGGCACCACGGTCGTGACAAGACCCTTGCCTTGGCCGAAGATCGATTCTTCTAGCCCACTCTTCGAAAAGATGTTAATAGGGTCGTCTGCCACTGTGGCACGTGTCAAACCCCGTCCTGCTAATACCGGCCTCTATACCCCACTCCCTGTTCCTAAAGGTCCCTGGCTGGACATTAGTATGGACTTTGTCCTCGGTCTACCCCGCACGGCTTCGCGCCACGACTCCATCTTTGTTGTCGTGGACCACTTCTCCAAGATGGCACACTTTGTGCTTTGGTCTAAGACAGTCGATGCCTCTCATGTCGCGCATATCTTCGTCCACGAGATTGTGCGCATACATAGCCTTCCCCTCACCATTGTCTCCGACCACCCTCCTCGGGACCACTCTCAAGTTTTCCTCTGCGTACCATCCGCAGACGGACGGTCAAACGGAGGTTGTGAACCGTAGCCTGAGTAACCTTTTGCGTTGTTTATCCGATGACTTCCCACGCCATTGGGCTGATCATCTCCCCATTGCTGAGTTCGCGTATAATAGCGCATTCCACCGCTCTACGAGGCTGAGTTCTTTCCTAGTCGTTCTCGGGCATCAATCTAGGAAACCCATTGACATGCATAACGTCCCTCCTCCCTTGTCCATCCATGAGTCCGCATACACATTTGCATCTCATATCACAGGTCTGCATGATGAGATTCGTCGCCAGATTTTCTTGAGCAACACCCGCTATGCGTCAAAGGCCAACGAGATTCGTAGGCCACATCACTTTGAGGTTGGTGAGCTTGTCATGGTGCGACTCCACCCTGAGAGGATGAGACAGAGAGCCAATTGAAAGTTGCATGCGCGCTGCGATGGTCTCTATACGGTTCTACGGCGGGTTGGCACCAACGCATACGTCCTCGACCTTCCGGAGGACTCCCTTATCAGCCCTGTCTTCAACTTCGGCGATCTCTTGCCCTATCACGTGCCCCTTCCCACTGGCACTCCCTCCACCGACATCAACCCGCTTTATTCTCCGGAGGAGAATTCTTCCCCCCCCCCCCCCCCCCAAGGTACTTGACGGAGTCATAGACGCCTATGAGGAGGGCCCATTCCCTCCAGGAGACACTTGGAAAGACTCCCCAGAACTTGACGAAGAAACCCCACGAATTTTGACACTAGCGGAGCCCTACAAACCTCGACATGACCAGGCCATGTTCCCCGACACGGCTGTGACACGGTCGCCAGCAGACACGAACGCCGACATGGCCCTCTCCATGGCCGTGCCACAGCCCGTGCCCGCTTCGGCTGAGATTTCAGCGGCCCATCACGGCCGTGCTCCCCGACACGGCCATGCCGTGTCCACCGAGACCGAGAACTTCACGGCCCCAGCTTCGCCCGTGCCTCCACCCTTGAAAGTCTCGGGAAAATCTGCCGCAGCCCATCACGGCCGTGCCGCCCAACACGGCCAAGCCATGCCCACCAAGATCGAGAACTTCACGGCCCCAGCTTCGCCCGTGTCTCCACCTGTGAAAGTCTCGGGAAAATCTGCCGCAGCCCATCACGGCTGCGCCGCCCAACACGGCCAAGCCGTGTTCGCATCGCCCCAGGACGTCGAGCTCGCCACAGCCTCCGTCATGCCTGTGCCACCGCCCGTGTCCACCTCGGCCCAGAAAGCAAAAATTGAACACGGCCGTGATCTCCAACATGGCCAGGCCGTGTTCAGCCCCAGAAAATGCAAGGGCACCGTCCTCCACCCCGTTCGATGCTCGCAACGATCCTCGCACCCTCCAGACCGTTTTGTGGGCGCGGTGAGCCTCTCTACTGCAACAACATGCCCCATCCGCTCCATCCACGTGGCCTCCCCAGTTTCATTGGAGCCCCTTCACCCCATCAACATCACAAGAGGGCATCCCCAAGACCCAACATTGGATCGCTATAACAACCGGGTCCTCAACTTGGCCCAAGAGACTGCCACCAACGTTCAAAATCAGCCCACGATCAGTCGCTTCTGTTGCTTTGTCGTGGCCTGTTCAGAGATGGTGTAGCCCACCAATGTCGGCCCGTTCAGTGGCCCAACGCCCCAGATCACGCGCTCCAGCACTTGGCATCTTCCCTACAGTAGTTGGTAGCTTTCATTAGTTAGTTTCCTTACCTTTCAGGTTGTTAGAAGGTATCTTGACCTTCTTTTAGGTAGTTAAGCTTAGTTGTCTTATTCTCCTAATCCCTTGTGCAAGTCATGTGAGTCCCCTCCCCCTCTTGATCTATAAAAGAGGGCTGAGGTTGTTTGTTGTTTTTTAGTTCAGTTGTAGTACTCGCCTTCCCCACGCCAGGCCTAGGTCCACCAGCTCCAAGGAACTCGCGTAGAGCTTCCTCGTCTTGTATTCTGCTCATTTACAAGCTTTCAATCAAAACACCCAGAGAACCCTCCTTGGGCTACGGGTCCTTTTCAAACAACTTCACAGTCTTTTCTACACTTCCGGCAACGGGTCTTGAGCTTGCGGAACACCGCCCTCGTAGCATCGTAAAGGTTTCGGCTGCACGCGCTTGCATCGAAAAAAATTGGCTCTACAAGTGAGGTGAGTATTTTCATTAGTATTCGATCCGTTGATTTCTCGGCGCGTTTGGGTATTGCTCAAGGAACATCTTTTCTGCGTTCTCATCGATTTTCTTCGTGGATTTCACGTCGCATGCGTTTCACTTCCCTCGCCTCAAGACCCTCTTTCATTTTCTGCATCATCGTCTAGTTCCCCTTAGAGTACGGAATTAGGGCCCCATTCCTCCGCTGCGTCACAATGACTTAGTGACATGAGTTATCCTCACAAGTGACAGGAGATGCATTGATCCCTTGACTTGAGGTCATTGACTCTTCTATATGGTTAGGAACATGCTTTGATACAACCTAACACCTTACCATAGTTGGGAGGTCATAATAGTTATCATTGAGCATGCAACGACCCATATGAGAAGGACAATGTACAGATAGAGGATTTGCCCCTTCCCGAGGGAAGCATGATATCCATGGGGCCCCCTATGGTTCTATGACTGAAAGTGTATGGCCATACCCAGGTGAGAACCTGATTTATTCATAACCATGAGATTGGGTAAAAATAAGTGGTGACACACCTGTCTAATCGGATATCAGTTTGACAAAGAGACTGTAATGCATCTGTACTTAGTTGCGATAATGGGGATGTCAATGTCGATATCCATTCCGATGACTTGGGTAGCAGCGATGCATTGCTAGGTGCCACTCACTGCTTGTGATGACCTTAGGTCATCACTACCAACGTTAGAGGAACCTACAGGGTCGCACACTTTGATACTAGAGTTCTTGTATTGATCGGGAAGCCTTATGATTGAATTATTGGATAGCTCGGATTCATTTGGCAGATTTTATCAGCGCCAATGGGCCTGATGAGATGGAAGAGAGTTATTGGAGCCAAACTTCATTTTTGGCAGGTTGACCCGAAATTGACCATGGTTGGTCATATTTGAGTTATGGTTGCATTGGATTGGATCCAATGTCTTAATCAACCTTTGCAATAAAGTTTGGGCTAACTCATTACCCAATGAGGCCCAATAACAAGTTATCATGAAGAGATAATGGGCTAAAAGGGTATAATAGGGAGAAACCCAACCCCATTGGCGCCTAAGGGCATAATGGGATGTGGGTGGCGCAATTTGCTTCATAAGGAAGCAATTGGCGCCTCTCCTTTGATCCTTGGATGGAATGCTTACCTCTATGGCAAGTCTTGGGGCTGATATGGCTAAATAGACTTCTTTGGAAGGTCTTAGGGGCATATGGTTAATTAGGAGGGCTTTATGGAAAAGTCTTGGAGACTTACTTTAACCCAAACCCTAATTACTCCCTCCCCTTTACCCTAGCCTCGCCCTTCTTCATGTGTTGCGCCCAAACCCCCTTTGTCTTGCCGCCTCATGCCTCTATATATCAAGGGATATGCGAGAGGCTCTATATATGCAATCAAGTTAGCATGAGCAACATCTAGAGGGGCAAAAGCATAGGTGATTGGCGCAAGTCTTCCTCCATAGATGCAAGCCACCTTCATCCCTTCTCCCCTTGGCGCAAGAAGGATTTGAGGTTGGCGGCATCATCCCCATCCATCTTCTCCTTAACGCATCTTCCCTTGAAGGTGGCACAAGCATAGAAGAAGGAGCACTAAGGCTTGGATCTTCTTCCCGTGGCTAGCACAGGGTATGGAAGAAGAGAGCTCGAGGCATCCGTATATGTGAGACTGCAGAGGGCGCACGCTTGGGCGCCTACCTCGACATCGACCTCCTCTCGTTCTAGATATTTTCTATCTCATCGTGTCGACCCCCTCGCAAGATGATCTTCACTAGGTTTTTAGGACCGGCCTATTTTGGGGATATTCTTCCGCTGTGCAATTGTATTATTTGAAGAAAAAAATTTGTAAAATATCCCCGGGGTTTCCCAACAGTGGTATTAGAGCAACTTGTGAGCCGTGGACGATGTTTCTATGCTTTTCTCTATGCTCACTGATGCGTTGCATTTACATTGTATTTTTGCCTATGTTTTATGTTATATTTTTGGCTTATTTGCATGATTTTGTGTTACTTTTAGTGTTTTTATCTTACTTTGCACGGAATCTTCACTTTTCTCGGTTTTAATGAAAATGTAGATAAAATGACATAAAAATGAAGGATTTCGAGAGTTTTGAAGCCAAAGTATGATTCCTGAGGAAATTACGAGCCTACACGTCAAATTTGGGGCGAAAACGGTGAAAGACGAGATAATTACGGCCTTGAAAGCGACGACGAGCGACCGTGAAAGCGACGATGAGCGGGAGGCAAAAATCGGCTAAGTGTCGGAACGAACAGAAACTTTCACGGGTGGAGTCGTAATTCCATCACGGACAGTGAAACTTTCTGTGACCGAAGGCATTGTACACATAAACAATTACGGCTTCGGCCGTAATTACATCACGGGCCGTAAAAACTTTCGCCCGACGAGTTTCTCGCTTGTTTCTCACCCGATTCAAACAGGATTTGAGCCAAACTACGTAGAACCGTTCCTTGATGAGTTCTAAACTGGTTCGACTATAAAAGATGATATTTTGATCGGGTTTAGGGGGCTTTTCCGGATGAAGACAAGCGGCGGCGGCGATAGAGGCGATAACACAATTTCAAAGCATATTCCGGCGAGATTCTCTCTGAAAGTGATGATTGATCGACTAATCCTCATCCTCAGATTAAGGAGAAGGTGGTTATATAGTCCTTTTAGCGATTTTTTACAGTTTTTCATGAGTTCTTACTTGTTCATCAAAAACATCATGTATTTCTTTAATATCATGAGTAAGTAGATGCTTTTGTCGGGATGATTGGGCGTAGCCCATTGACTTTTATGAGTTAATCCATATTTTTTTACTACTTTCATTAGAATTTATCTGCATGATTTGATTAAAATTTTACTTATCTCGTAATTTACCCTGGCCAAGTAAGTTTGCGTTTTAGGCGTTGTGAGAAGGACCAAGAGGTGAATCGTAACGTCTGACCTATTTCAATTAGACCTACGAATCCAATCACGAGAGTAGTTTGGATTTGTCTGAAGGGTTTAACCAACTCTTCATAGAACTTAAAGGGTTTAATTAAGTTAACTATCACGAGAGTAGAGAGTTAATCTAATTAAATACTGTACTACGCTCCGAGAGGAGGTAGTATGTACCATAGGAAGAGTCCCTTTCATGATAGATAATTTTTGTGAATTAGTTATTTTTTTTTCTAACAACTCATAACTGTCTTTGTGGCGAACCCATGAAATCCCGATGCTTTAGAAATCGAATCTCTTAAAAGCTGTTTCCGAGTTTGTTCGTGCGTAGAAGTTAGAACAACCAAAGATTGATTCTGCCTAAATTCAAACATATTAAGAAGTCAGTACTTAGCTACGTAGTCCTCGTTGGGAATGATATCTTTTTTATTACTTCGATAAATCCGTGCACTTGCGGATTGCTATTAAGTTTTTCTTTTCTTTTGGTAGTTAATATCGAATCTCTTACACGTTGTATGCCCAGAAATTCTCGTGCAGGTGCTTTGTTTCCAGAAGACCCAGAAATTGAGCGCACATTCCGCCTTTGAACGAGATTGCAATTCGAGACTAGAAAGAATTCTAAAAAAGGAGAGATGACGGAAAACAACCACAATCAATCTTTGAGGGACTTCGCGGCACCAAATGTACAAGGGTTCAATTCGAGCATCGTTCGACCCAACATGGAGGTGAACAACTTCGAGTTAAAGCCAGCGCTGATGACGATGGTCCAGCAAAATTAATTTGGGGTTCCCCAAATCAGGACCCAAATCTTCATTTAGCCGTTTTTCTTGAATACTGTGATACAGTCAAAATAAACGGAGTTTCATCTAATGCTATAAGACTAAGACTATTTCCATTTTCTCTCAGGAACTGTGCCAGAGCTTGGTTATATTCGATGCCAGCAGGATCATTCACCACTTGGGAACAGCTATCCAGGGAATTTTTGAACAAATATTTCCCACTAGGCAAAACCGTTCAACTGCGCAACAGAATCACGTGCTTTTCACAGCAAGAGGGAGAATCGCTTTATGACGCTTGGGAAATTCACGCCTCAAGCTTCGCATCAATTCGTGCCTCAACGCAACCATAGACTCTAAGCGGGTACTAGCCCCTTCCGAAGGCTGAACCGACTCTTGGGTTTCAGGAATGGTTTCTGGGTACTGGGAAGACATGATTTGTGACCGCATAGTCACCATGCACAAACAAGGGAGACACAACTAATGCAAATGCTGAAAATCGTTGAAAAAGTGCAGAAATATGCAAATGCGATGGAGTGAGATCGTGCGAATGATAGGAATCGAACGCGCAACCGCTCTGATACCAGAATTGATGAAGCAACTAATAAGTGGGATGGTCCTTAATACCGTACTCTAGGATTTTACACAATGCACGTGAAAACGGGCGAGGGGCGTGAGCGAGGGAAGAGAAGCGCATCGGAAAGTGCAGGGAAATCGATAGAAGCACGAAGACACGGCATAGAATTCGATTAGGGCAACACGAATGCGAATAAAAGAGAACGGCACCCAACTACTGAATATAACGCACTAACCTTGTAGTGATTTTTGCTCACTTAGCACGTTTTAAGCTCAGCCACGCATCGGGGATGGCGGTTGTGCAGGATTCAGCTCGCACGCCTATGGAGCTGAAATCACACCAAAAGACAAGAGGTCCGACCGCGCATCCGATGGCGACCAGCCAGGGGTGAAGAAGCGAGGAAACCACAGCGAGTAAGCACAACGAAAAGTGAACAAAAACAGGCGAACCTGACCCACCGGAAGGGTGGTATTTACTTCTTTCCAAGTAGGAAATGAAGAACAACTTGGAATCGAGGAAACTCCCTCGACCCAAACACTTCGAAGGCGGGGCACCGGCTCGACTTCCATGCGCTGGAGGCTCTCAGCTCACTAGGAGGTCTCTACACTCTTAGAGAACTAGGGGGTAATGCTGGCCAGCCCCTCTCTTTTATAAGATAAGGAGGGGAACAAGACAAGGGGACAACATCCTAACAAACTAACTAACAAAAGTGGTCAAGCTGCCACATAAAGCAAACAATAGAATAAAATCCCACCTACTACCAGCTACTCCTGTAAGGGCGTAGGCTCTATGATTCTTCAGCGTACGGAGGGTGGCGGCTGCAGTTAGACGTACTCCGAGCACATCGCAACAAAACAGCAAAACTTGGAAGTTGTGGGTTTGATGCGGGAGCATTTTCACAAGATATTTGACTTAATTTTGACTTAGTCAAATTTTGCATAATTATTATAAACCTTGATTGAACAGACTTAGTCAATGTTTATGTCGAAATTTTGAATGCAATTCTAGTTTTCTTAATGAGGCACTAATCTCTTGAAATTATTGATGATTACATGAGACCAAGCCAAGTGGATGCATACATCAAGTCTAGTTCAAGCTCAAGCCAAGAAAGTTTCAGCTCAAGCTCAATGGGATTTCAACCCAAATTGCAGCCCAAATCCAAAGCCTTCTCATCTCAAGACCAAAGAAATGAGCTGCTCGTTGCAGCTTAATTGAAGGAGGATTGCGCATGAGGGAGAGCCGCCAATGGAGAAAGGAGCAGCTTGCTTTACCAAGGAAGCAAGAGCAGCATACTCAAAGAGGAAATGAACGTTGGAGACTTGCCTTGAACGTTGCAGCCAACGGTCACAAGCAGCTTCCAACACATCTCCTTCCTATAAGATGTAATCTCGTCAATGTATTTACCAGTTTTTTAGACAAGATCTTGAAAGTGAAGATTAATGGAAATAGTGTTTGTTTAATTCGATCGGATGTCTCCTTCTTCCCCTCCGGCGCTTGAGTCGCCACTGCCTTCCTCTTCTCCTCCTTCTAGGGCTGAGCCCCTCCCTCTTCCTTTCTTCTCTAATCTCTCCTTCTTCCTCTAATTCTCCTGCTCCGCTGCCAACATCGCACACCCAGCAAACCTGTAGACTTCCGTCATTTTGTGATCTCGCCGCCGGCGATCTAGCTGTCGGATCCTCACAAGACTTCGGCCACCACTTCTCCTTTCCCTGAAGAAGCTTCAGCCGCCGGGATCTGCCCATCCACCTCTCCGATCGCCGGAATCGGAAGATTTCCGGTGACGCCTCAGCTCACGCCCCTGTTTCCGCCCTTCACCACTGATCGCCGTCGATCTCCTCCGATCAGTCACCGATCGATCCCAAACTCCGGCCACCCGTTCGCCTTGGTCAGGAGAGCTTCCAGTTGTAGCAGGTCGGGAGACTTTGCCGTCTCCGATGATCTCCGGCTGCCCCTGTTCCGCCCGCGCGCATCCCCTGTTCTGCTGAACAAGCGCGTCTCCGCCTTCCAGCACCGTCCTCCTCCGACCAACCACCATCCGCGCCCAAACTCCGGCCATCCCTTTGCCTTCATCATCACGACCTACAGTCGTAACAGGTTCTGGGTTCGTGCTCTACCGGCCGAACACCGACCATCCCTGTTATGTTCGCCAGCCTCCCCTGTTCTGCTCGAACAGCCGCCTCCTTTTGCAGCTTCCCCAGTTCCACTGAACAGTCGTTTCTCCGCCTCTGCTAGTGCTCCGACGCCGCATCACCTTCTCCACCACCTGATGTATCAGAGTCGCCGACGACCCCTGGCTCCGGCATCATCGAATGACGCAAACCATGCTTGCCTGTTTCCATATCTCTTTCCTGCTAGGTTCTGTTTACTAAATATCTAGTCTAATTAAGCTTCTTGTTGCAGGTTTCTAACACGCTCGGAAAGACCTCTATGTCTAATATGTGGATCCATCAGAAAGACCAAATCTTTGTCCACAAGCCAGATAAGTTTATTCAACCTAGATGACAAAGGATCAACCTGCAAGATATGTCAACATTTGCAATCTGTTAAAATTCCTATACTATTTTCACAGAATAATCTGAATAGCTATATTGCTGTAGTTATTATATTGCTGCAGTGATCTCTTTCCTGTTAGATCTTTATATCATTTTCTGGTTTGCACAACACGTGTCTTCACCCCACATCAGGGTTGGGTCACAACCGTTGCAGCTCAATCGCGGACTGTGTTGCAGATGTGGTTACGAGGCCCATTTAGAGTTGGGCTTTCAGAGGGTTGGGTCTCAGCGTCCTTGGGTTGGGCCACCTCGGTGTGGGTGGAAAGGGGGGTGATGATGCCCGTGAAGCGGTCCAGAGGCTTGCTTTGGCGTTGGGATCGCCGGATTGTCACCTTGTTGGGCTCCTTTGGATCATCATGAGGCGGAGCAACATAGTAGGGGGGTAATGTACGTCGAAATGGGGTCTTCAGGGCTTCATCAGCTCTTCAGGGGCGAACACGGCCTGCCCGTGTTGGTGAACATGGTCGTGTTCGGAAGCTCCAAGGTCCACCGAAGAGAACACGGGTGGCAGCATGGGCGTGTCAAGGGCCGTATCGAGTTCGGCGTTGTGGCTGAGGGGAACACGGCATGGCCGTGTCGAGGAGCACGGCCGTGTTTGGAGTCGCCGAGATCCACAGAACCGAACACGGCTTGCCCGTGCTTGGGGCACGCCCATGCTTGAAATCGGCGAAATCCACAGAACCGAACACGGCTTGCCCGTGCTCGGGGGCACGCTCGTGACTGGAGTCACCAAGTTCCGCCGACGCGAACACGGCTTGCCCGTGTCCAGGAGCACGCCAGTGCTTTCGTTCACGTCCGAGGTCACCGTTTTCTTCATCTTCCCCTGAGGCGAACACGTCTGGCCGTGTTCAGCTTCATGCTTGATGACACCAAAATTTATAGTAAATTTCATGCCATTTTATATATCTTTTCGTGTCAAATTCATACCACTTTGCCTATTTTTATGTCTTTTTTTATCAAATATTGCAAAATCTACTTCTATTTTGATTTTTCATGATTTTTAGGTAAAAAGACACGATTTTAAGGCGTTTTTGAGCAAAATCAAACACATAGAAGAATTCCCATCATCAAGAAGAAGATACATGACAAATTTCAAGCAAAATGGAGCCACGAACCAAAATACGGTAGGGCCGTAATCTATATTACAGTACCGTATTTTCATACGCTACCGTAATATCAGAGCACTACCATAATTTGGGGAGTTTTTCACCCGAGAATTTTTTTGATTTTATGGCACTACTGTAAACAATTACACGGTGCTGTATTTTGGAGCGCTTTCAAACCAGAGATATTCACTGAAATTACGGCACTGCCGTAAGCCATTTCACGGGCCGTAATTTCTAGACAATTCCGACCAGAGAGTTCAGTTGATTTTACGGCACTACCGTAATATATTTTATAGGCCATAATTTTGATCCAGAACATACATAACCAAAACACGGCACTGCCGTAAAATAAAACACGGTCGTAATTTTTTCCTTGACACGCGAGTTTTTCAGATCTGATTCTTACACGGACCATATCTTGAGATCCAAACATCCAAATTGAGATCCGAAAGATGCTGCGGACTCGTCTCAAAGAGGAAAAGATAAAGGGACTGAAATCCCAAACTTTTATGATGAATCGAGGGAGAAATCAATAGAGAGGCTCTTAGGGTTCATCTTCATACCGAGAGGCATGGAGACTACCTCAGGCTATGATTTTTACACAGAAGCTTCGCCTGGAGGAGAGGAGGATACCCCAGAAGTTTCAAAGTAAAAGGAGTTTGATTAGAAGAGGAATCAATGAAAGAAGGGTCACGTGGAGATCTTGATACCATGTTAGATAATTTGAATCTAGGATTGAGTTATTGTGTCAAACATGGAGATCTTGCACGAAAGTGAGGATCGGAACATTGGAGACCCTTAAGTAGAACTTGTGTTGAGACTCGGATATGTTGGGGTATGCCCTTAAGGCTAATGTTTGAAGCCTTGGGATTATATCAGTTTCATGTATAAACTCTATGTTTATAATGGCAATGGTTGTTATTCAGGATGTTACATTATCTGCTGCAATATGAATACTTCTGAATAATGTCTCAATGATGTTCAGCTAGGCTGACATGCAGTATAGTCCTTAGTCGAGATATCTTGGTGAACATGAGACAGCCTTGATATGATTGAGACTAATATGTGTTCTAATCTTATAGGATGCTTCAAGCATGGAATAAGATGTAGACTCATGGGTACATTGGATGTACTGGACAGACCCTACTAGGTTATTCAATTGCTTGTCACAATGTGAATAATCCTTGTATGCAAACAAGTGGCATATTTTCCTCTGACTTGAGATCACTTGTGTTTCTAAATGATGATTGGCATTGTTTTGAGGTAGTTCAATATCATTTGAAAAAATAATGGTTATAGACTATCTTGGATAATGAGCATGAGTCATGTTAGGGCACTAGTGATAGATATAGGATTGCCGTCTCCTTGTTTTAGGAGTGAGATGTTCTAAAGGGGCCCCCTGGATGAGATGATTGAGAAAGTGTATGGCCATACCCAGGTGACTATGTTCATCTGATCTAATCATTCTCATCATATTGGATCTACAGGCTTGACACGCTTGTCCAATAAGAACATCCAGTGGCAAAGGAAACTTGTATGCCTAGTGAAATGGATTCACACTTGTGCTGTGGTTTGGGTGTAGTCTTGGAAGACTCTTTCCTTTATATCGGGAGACAGTGATGTGTTGCTAGATACCCCTCACTGATCGTGATAACGTAAGTTATCGTTACCGACGTTTAAAGGAAACCCTTAGGGTCGCACAATTTGATGATATGGCTTACTTAAGTCAGATCGTGTGGACTGAATTGTTTTGGTTCAGTTTAAAGGGATTTAATCTCTGATTGTAAGTGAGATCTGGTCTGATCATGTTTGACTGATTAGGGCTTGAGATCGGTAAGCTTCGATCGAGAGAATTGATGCTAGATCGGTGAGATCAAGAGCATCAAGAGATGAACGGTTGGATCTTGAACCTTTAGGGTTTATTGTGATCTGGACCAGATGCTTGGGTTTATTTGGTCTTTGAACCAAACTAAAATGAACCGGCTCATTATGTGAGCGCATGGTTCAATGGGAAGAGGGAAATGCGATTGGGGTAAACCCATGGTAGCATGAAGAGGTGGCTTGCTATTTTTAGAAGCCATGATCTCAAGTTGAGACCACGCCTCACGTTTGAGGGTTTTGCCTCTATTCTCGCCTCTCCTCTCCTCTCGTCAAGGGCTTGCTTTTTCGTGTGGTGAAGAAAGCTCACGCCAAGGAGGAGAAAGTTTACGCCAAGCAAGAATCGATCTCATTCCCCCTTTCACACGAAAAGGACACTTGAAGAACCTTGCTAGCACAAGAAACGCCAAGGAGGAAGCGATCTCATTTGTGTGCGTCTACTTTGGAGGAGAGCGGCATCACTCTCTGCTTCCAAGTCGCCATCCAAGAAATGGCATTGGTAAGAATCTTTGCATTCTATACAAGTTGATCATATGTCATATTAGCGATCCTAGGAAACCCTAGATTCCGCCTTGCATAGATTTATATCTGCATGCATAGGGTTTCGCCCCCCTTTGGGGACTTTTCAGGATATACGAAAGTGATCCTTGAGATTCCACTTGAGACAATTAACTTAGAATTCGGATGCACGAAAGTGATCTTTGGGTTCTTTGATTGATGATTTACTTATCTTCAGCGTTGAGATAGATCTTGTGCGAAAGCGAGGATTGGTCCCTGCATAATTGTCTGCACGAAAGTGAGATAATCCTTTTATGAAGTAAATTATGTCTTTATCATGATGAAATTAGTCTAACGACCTTTTATTTATATCTAGTCATTGAAATTAAGGTGGATGAAACCCTAGTCCCAATTTCTCTCTGATTTATCCTTTCACCCTTTATATTGCTTACTTGCATTAAAATCGGTCGCTTAGCTAGTAAGAATACAACTATTTGGTAGTTAACACATAGGTCCCTGTGGATTTGATACTTTCTTTATTACTTAGAGTATCCGTGCACTTGCGGAATACAACAAGTTTTTGGCGTCGTTGTCGGGGACCGTAGTTTTGTTAATATCAAAATAGTTGTTAGTATTGCTAGACTAAGTTTTATTTATTTTAGATTTAACTTTATTTTTTATTTTTGCAGGTTTTGGATTTTCACAAGTTGTGACAGAACTGTGATATCTAAAAATTTTGTATTTGCTTGTGTTTTGTGTTTTTTTTACATATTTAAAAAAATAATTTGATTGATTGGTGTTGGATAATCTTTCTATTTTTGATAGAATTGAAGATATGTCTTTTAATTACAACTCCTGGGCAACTGAAAGAAGTGAGGTATACATGCCACAAGGAAGGTATGAAGATGATTCATTGTGCACTCTTGAGGATAAGTTAGATTATTTTACTAATAAATTAGACTCTTATATGCACCCTGTTAGGACATCTTATTCTTCTATTAAGTGTGATATTTGTGGATGTTTTGATCATTATACTTCTGACTGCCAAATTTTAATGCCTCAAAATTCTAATTTATCATGGTATTAAGATGATCATTATGATTCTAGATAGGAAAATTCAACTTCTTTTTATGAGGATTGCTCAAATCATGTTTCTGAGTCATACTTTGAGGATGCTGAAGAATCTAGGTTAGAATCCATGTTTGAAAAATTCACGACAAATCAAAGGCAAATCATGATGAATCAAAGTAAGAATATTGAAGATCTTAAAGGGATAGTTAGTCAACTTGCTTCTCAAGTAAAATCTTTAACTGCTAATTCTGAAATTTTAGAAGCCCAGTTAGCATAACAAGATTGTTTATTTGAGTTTGAAACTGAAGAAATTGATTTAGAAAATTCCCCCTCTAATTATGATTGTTTTGAGATTGAGCCTTATGTGAACATTAATGAATCTCACTCTGATTTTGATAATTGTAAAATTGATTCTTTTGATAATTTATTTGTGGAAAAGTTTGAGAAAATTGAAATTGAAAAACCCTCTTTTGATGAAATTGATTCTTTTGATGATATATTGTTTGTGGTTAATTCTAATGAAGGATATGAGGGGACTAATCTAGAAAAATCTTACTCTGATTTTGTTGATAACTTTGAAATCAATGAATTGTTTGATTGTGAGCATGAGGAACTTGAAAATGATTTGAAAATTACAAACATTGTTGAATCTCAATTTGATGCTTTGCCCATATCTATTGTTCAATCTTCTGATTTCATTGAAAATTTATGTTTTATTGAGGAATCTAATTTGAGACAGAAAGTTTATTTTGATGATCCAATACTTGAATCTTTTAATGAAAGTCCTATTGCAATTGAAGATTTAAATTTGAAGAAAGGACTTATGATTTTATTTTTTGATAAATATAGGAAGATCATTGAATATCCTTTGATTAGAATTAAAAATATTGATTTTGATTTCTGCATATTTAAGAAAGCCACATTGATTGTGATTTATTTAAAATTTTAGATATTTTAATTAGTGGCTAAACTTTTTGGACAGCGGAAAAGGAAAAAATTGCATGCTATTTATTTTGGTACTAATTCACCTACTTCACCATGATATTTGATTTTTGGTCAAGCTATAGACCTAAAATTAGCGCTTCTTGGGAGGCAACCCAAGCATTATCACTTAGCTTAGTTTCTTTTATTTTAGTTTATCTTTAGAATTAATTTTTCTTTTTCTTTTTGCAGGAAAATAAAATTTTGCGCAAAATACAGCGCTGCCGTAATCTGCTTTACGGTGCTGTAATCTTGATCCAATTTCATTAGAGAGTTTTTAGCATTTTACGGTGGTACCGTATTAGTTTTTACGGTACCGTATTTTTGGGTATTTTTTATCCGAGACTTTTGCAAACATTACGGCACTGCCGTAATTTGTTTACGCCCGTAATTCTAAACCTGCAGTCTGCTTATCTGATTAGGTGTTTTCTTGCTGTAATTTTAAGAAACTGGCTTGGGAAAAATTTTGATCTTTGGCACCATCACGAAGTACTCATCTTTGTCTATCATTTGGATATTTTTGCTGAATTTTAAAGTCCATGGATCATTCTAAAACACATAGCATCTTTTCTATCCTGATTTATTTCTATAGCAGTTTTCTTTTGACTAATCTGATTAGTGTTTTTGCTGCAAGTTTTTAAGATCTTTTAATGACTTGATACCCAGATTTTTCGCCTGGAATATGAAGTTCATGTTTCATTCTATCTTGAGGATTAGTTGTTTTCATGAAAATATTTTCTGACAATTTTAAAACAAATAGCAACTTTTTGATTCTGATTAACTTCTATGCAGTTTTTAGTTTTGTAATCTGATTAGCCTTTTTTCTATTGATACCCTAAGTTCCTGAAAGATTTTGATCCTTTATTTTTCATACGCCCGGGAAGAACAAGTTTCATTCTATTACATGGTTCTGTCCATTTTCTTTTTGGATCATTAAATCTTATTTTTGGGTATGACTACTTTTCATAAAAAATTCACTGGCTGCTCTACTTGCTTTCTACATTTTATAGCTTCTTTTGCCTCCAGATCCAGAAATCTTGAAAAGGAACTGTCTTCCACCTCTAGCCACCACTGCATCTGCCTCTGGCATCACTGTTTCCAGCCGTCGACACTGGATTATACCATCAACAGACTCTTACTTCTTTTACTGCCTCTATTTCTATTTATTTGATTTATTTATGCAGCATACTCTTCATTAGTGACTGATTTTTTTTTTATCTATGCATCATTATTTCTAGCACCCACCTGCCAACTATCTCACCTCCAGGACTGTAGTCTCTAGCAGGCCACTAGAGATTACTCACTCTACTGTCGGCACCATCACCATCATTGCCAGTAGCTTTTCTGCTAGTCTCTGTTCCACCTCTGCTTCTCGCCTGCATCAGCTCTTTCCACCAGGACTCTTTTGGACCATCGATGATATATCTAATTCTTCCTAGAGAAAATTATTTTTTTTAGAGACTATTTTTACAATGAGCCTTATGTATCTTAAATTGTGCAAAAAAAATTTTCAAAAGGTATATCTATGGACCTAGCAGCATCTGCCTCGACACTATTTTCGGTCCGAGCCTTATATATTTTTGGTCAGAGCTTGCTATATAGTTTTGTGAGTACCGTTTGCACTCTCTTGTATTCATGATTATTTCATATGGTTGCATCTTTGATTTGCTTTAGATATATCACTCACTGATATTTCTTCGATATGATTGTATGATGATATGATTGTTCATGATCCACTTTCTACTATCTTGTGGTGTGATTCTATTTTTAAAAGATTTTCATTGATAAATATATTCCTTGATAATAAATAAACCTGTATTCATAATTAGAAAGAAACATATCATGTTAGATTTATTTCTTCAATGCATATCTATCTTTTGAAATTTGACATTGGTTGATGCATGAAATTTTGAGTAGATGTGTAATTTGAGAAATAAGATCTAAAGGTGAAACTACTCCTTTAAATAAAATGAGCATATGAGTATGATTACTGAATTGATATCAATTGATCAACCTAGTAGATGTTTAGTCTATTTTGCTATTTGTTGGGAAGGAAGAATCCAAGATCCATAAAAATAGTGAGAGACTCCCCTACTTGGCACTATGTAAAATTGATAGTGGTACCTAAGACATCGGTTGAAGTCTATGTCTAAAAGATAATGAGAGAGAAAAAGAATAAGACTCCTCTACTTGGCACTATGCAAAATTGATAGTGGTACCGAAGATAAGAGTTGAAGTCAAAATAAAAAGTGTGTATCTGAGTGGGTACATGCCATTTGTGCAACAACAACAAAATTCAAAAAAAAATGAATAAAAAAAAATATGTGTGGAAAAAGATCTTGGAAACCTAATTCATGTAAACAAAAGTATGATAGATTTGAACTGAAAATTAGGTGAAATCATGAGATCGAAAATTCTATTTATTATACAAGTTGCAGAATTTTATTTGATTGAGATGTAGATCTAGAAGGTTGAGTTTTAAAAATGATATGTTTATTTGAAGTTTTGTGATACAATTAATGAAAATTTTCATTGATGATTGTATTTTAGAAATTTATTGAGCATAAAAAAGTTTATCTTTTAATCAATTTTTGATTTTTTGCTTGAGGACAAGCAAAGTTTGAGTCTTATGTGTTTGATGACACCGAAATTTATAGTAAATTTCATGCCATTTTATATATCTTTTTGTGTCAAATTCATACCACTTTGCCTATTTTTATGCCTTTTTTATCAAATATTGTAAAATCTACTTCTATTTTAGTTTTTCATAATTTTCGGTTAAAAAGGCATGATTTTAAGGCGTTTTTGAGCAAAATCAAACACATAGAAGAATTCCCATCATCAAGAAGAAGATACATGACAAATTCAAGCAAAATGGAGCCACAAACCAAAATACGGCAGGGCCGTAATCTATATTATGGTACCGTATTTTCGTACGCTACCGTAATATTAGAGCACTGCCGTAATTTGGGGAGTTTTTCATCAGAGAATTTTCCTGATTTTACGGTACTGCCGTAAACAATTACACGGTGCCGTATTTTGGAGCGCTTTCAAACTAGAGATATTTACTGAAATTACGGCACTGCCGTAAGCCATTTCATGGGCCATCATTTTGACCCAGAACACACAGAACCAAAATACGGTACTGCCGTAAAATAAAACACGACCGTAATTTTTTCTTGGACACGCGAGTTTTTCGGGCCTGATTCTTGCACGGACCATATCTTGAGATCCAGACATCCAAATCGAAATCTGAAAGATGTTACAGACTTGTCTCAAAGAGGAGAAGATAAAGGGACCAAAAGCTCCAATTTTTATGATGAATCGAGGGAGCAATCAACAGAGAGGCACTTAGGGTTCATCTTCACACTGAGAGGCATGGAAGCCACCTCAGGCTGTGATTTTTACACAGAAGCTTCACCTGGAGGAGAGGAGGATACCCAGAAGTTTCAGAGCAAAAAGAGTTCGATTGGAAGAGGAATCAATGAAAGAAGGGTCACGACACTATTCACAAGCGGAATTACGGCTGTAATTTCTATTACAGCCGTGTTGTAACGTTATTTCTCCCTTTTCTTCGATTTTTGATCGTTCTAAACTATGGATTATTGTAATTCTCTATCCATGCTTGCTTAAACATATTATGGGACATGAGATGTAATCCCCTTGATTTTTAATGACTCGATAACTATTATTTTCGTCATGATAATCCTCGTTGTGATAATTCTGCTTTTGTGATGAACCGTCTTTAATTTTTCTTATATTCATAAATATCATCATGTTTTAGAATTTTGCAAAATAGACTGAAAGGTTGATTGTGAAATGTGGAAACCTAAAAATCATTGAGTTTGGAACTTATCGTAAGAGATTAGGTTTGTTCTTTGAATTCTGATTTTTAGTAGTTTAATTGCCATGTTAGATAATTTGAATCTAGGATTGAGTTATTGTGTCAAACATGGAGATCTTGCACGAAAGTGAGGATCGGAACATTGGAGACCCTTAAGTAGAACTTGTGTTGAGACTCGGATATACGAAAGTGATCCTTGAGATTCCACTTGAGACAATCAACTTAGAATTTGGATGCACGAAAGTGATCTTTGGGTTCTTTGATTGATGATTTACTTATCTTCAGCGTTGGGATAGATCTTGCGCGAAAGCGAGGATTGGTCCCTGCATGATTGTCTGCACGAAAAGTGAGATAATCCTTTTATGAAGTAAATTATGTTTTTATCATGATGAAATTAGTCTGACGACCTTTTATTTATATCTAGTCATTGAAATTAAGGTGGATGAAACCCTAGTCCCAGTTTCTCTCTGATTTATCTTTTCACCCTTTATATTGCTTACTTGCATTAAAATCGATCGCTTAGCTAGTAAGAATACAACTATTTAGTACTTAACGCATAGGTCCCTGTGGATTCGATACTTTCTTTATTACTTCGAGTATCCGTGCACTTGCGGAATACAACGACGCCCGTGCTTCAGGTCGCCAGAAGTCGCCGACCCGATCACGCCCTGCCTGGCTGCCCATGTCCGTGTGCATGGTCGTGCTCGGGGTTGCCGAAGTTTGCCTAGTCGATCACGCCCGTGTCTAGGCGCATGGCCTGGCCGTGCTTGGCTCGTAGGGACATTTCTGGCTGCTTTTTTGGGTCTGTTTCTTTCGTCCTTTTAGTGTAGGTTGCTCCTGCATCACTCAACCTCTAGGTCTAAGTACAAGTGGGAGATTGTTGGATTTTATTCCCTAAGACCTAGTTTTGGTCCATCTTTGTACTACTTGATACTGATATTTCTTATATATCAGTATGACATGGTTAATATCATGCTTAGTTTATATCTGCGATTATGTTCTTACATAATAATGTCCCTGGAGACAAATTGGATCTGTGTTCAAACTCTTGTCCCCAGTCGAAGTCCCTTAGTGGATATGGCATAGCTATGATACTTGTGAGACCGGTATATGGGCTGGTTAGGCATAAGGTGCTAACGCAGACATATGGGTATATCAGTGGTAGACATACTGGACCGACTCGCTGTGAGACAATGACTTAGTGTCATGAGTTATCCTCACAAGTTACAGGAGATGCATTGATCCCTTGACTTAAGATTATTGACTCTTTTATATGGTTAGGAACATGTTTTGATACAACCTAACACCTTACCGTAGTTGGGAGGTCATAACGGTTGTCATTGAGTATGCAACGACCCATATGAGAAGGTCAATGTGTAGACAAAGAATTTGCCCTTTCCTGAGGGAAGCATGATATCCATGGGGCCCTCTATGGTTCTATGGCTGAAAGTGTATGGTCATACCCAGGTGAGAACTTGATTTAGTCATAACCATGAGATTGGGTAAAAACAAGTGGTGACACACTTGTCCAATTGGATATCAGTTTGGCAAAGAGGCTGTAATGCATCTGCACCTAGTTGCGATAATGGGGATGTCGATGTCGATATCCATTCTGATGACTTGGGTACCAGCGATGCACTGTTATGTGCCACTCACTGCTTGTGATGACCTTAGGTCAGCATTGTCAATGTCAGAGGAACCTACATGGTCGTATACCTTGATACTCGATTTCTCATATTAATCGGGAAGCCTTATGATCGAGTTATTGGATAGCTCGGATCTATTAGGGAGATTTTATCAACGCCAATGGGCTTGATGAGATGGAAGAGAGTTATTAGAGCCAAACTTCATGTTTGGCAGGTTGACCCGAAATTGACCATGGTTGGTCACATTTGAGTTAGGGTTGCATTAGATTGGATCCAATGGCTTAATCAACCTTTGTAATGAAGTTTGGCTAGCTCATTACCCAATGAGGCCCAATAACAAGTTGTCATGAAGAGATAATGGGCTAAAATGGTATAATGGGAGAGAAACCCGACCCCATTGGCACCTAAGGGCATAATGGGGTGTGGGTAGCGCAATTTGCTTCATAAGGAAGCAATTGGCGCCTCCCTTTTGATCCTTGGATGGAATGCTTGCCTCTATGGCAAGTCTTGGGGCTGATATGGCTGAATAGACTTCTTTGGAAGGTCTTAGGCGCATATGATTAATTATGAGGGGTTTATGGAAAAGTCTTAAAGACTTACTTTAACCCAAACCCTAATTACTCCCTCCCCTTTACCCTAGCCGCACCCTTCTTCATGTGTTGCGCCCACACCCCCTTTGCCTTGCCGCCTCATGCCTCTATATATCAAGGGATATGCGAGAGGATCTATATATGCAATCAAGTTAGCGTGAGCAACATCTAGAGGGGCGAAAGCAAAGGTGATTGGCGCAAGTCTTCCTCCATAGCCGCAATCCACCTTCATCCCTTCTCTCCTTGGCGCAAGAAGAACTTGGGGTTGGCGGCATCATCTCCATCCATCTTCTCCTTGGCGCATCTTCCCTTGATGGTGGCGCAAGCGTAGAAGAAGGAGCACTAAGACTTGGATCTTCTTCCCGAGGCTAGCACCGGGCGTGGAAGAAGAGAGCTCAAAGCATCCGTGTGTGTGAGACTGCAGAGGGCGCACGCTTGGGCGCCTACCTCAACATCGACCTCCTCTCGCTCTAGATATTTTCTATCTCATCGTGTCAACCCATTGCAAGACAATCTTCACTGGGTTTTTGGGACCGGCCTATTTCGGGGATATTCTTCCGCTGTGTAATTATATTGTTTGATGAAAAAATTTATAAAATATCCCCGGGGTTTCCCAACAAATCCTTCCTCTAGCGTGATACAGTTTTTTCCAAGATTCTTTTAAGCTCTCTATTTAATACTTCCACTTGACCACTTGTCTGAGGGTGATATGGTGTCGATACTTGATGATTAACCCCGTACTCGCTCAAGAGCATGGCAAACTTTTGCTCAATAAAATGTGAGCCTCCATCACTTATGACGATTCGTGGCACTCTAAATTTAGGAAATATGATCTTTTTGAATATTTTGATAACAACATGATAATGTACTTGTTCCCACATGAAGCTGAGAAGGCTCCCATAAAATCTCAACCTCTAGGATATTATTCAGCGGCATCTCGTCTCATTAGGAAATTTGTTCTTCCTCTGGCATTCCTCACAAGAGAGTACAAAATTCTGAGCATCTTTGACGAGTGTCAGAGAGAAAAATCTCGATTATAATACTTTAATGCAGCTTTGGATGGGCTGGAACGTCCTCTATAGGTTGATCATGTTGGGAATCCCCAGACCTTATAAAACTTTAAAACACAGCTGAAGCAAAGGTCCGCAACATAATTCTAGGAACACCAGGATCCCTTACGAGAGAAAAGCCGAAAGATGTGAAGAGTAATACCTTATCAAGCAACTTTAGAAGCAGTCGATGACGAAGACGCGCAAATGCCCGTCCTCTGCAATCGCGTACACACGGGCTCCTCAAGTCCTCTCCAATCTCCACGCTGAGTGCTAGCCCTGGGAGATGAGATCCACGCCTCTGGCCTTCTCAACTTGCGCTAATGCCAAGGAGAAGAGGGAGTGTCGACGACAAGGAGTGGGTAGCACTACCACTTATCTCAACCCTTGATGCAAAATTTTTATTGTATTCACCTCCAAGACCCTCACGCCAAGGAGCAGAGGGGAGGCGACAACAAGAGACAAGAGAAGAGTCTGGTACAAAAAATTCTCCCATGTGGGCCTCTCTATTTATAATAGATAGGCTAGCTACTATTGGAGACTTTTATCTATATGAGATTATGATTAAGCACCTCCACAACTAAACAAATCAGCGTCTCGGGTTCGAACCCTCACAAACACAATTAAATGTTTAATTGCAAATTGCGCCTAAGCATATTAATTAACCAAGAGAAGGTTGAAAGCCGGAGAATCAATGCATGCTTCGATCTAAGCAATAAACTTGGGGAAGTTAGAGAAGGTTGAAAGCAAGAAGTATAGCTTTTCTATTGATGGTGTCAAATGCCTTCTCATGATTAACCTTGATGAGGATCACTAGGTTCCTGGACTTGGAGTTGTGAATGTTGTGTATGATTTCTTGGACAATGTATATGTTATCGTGAATTCTTCTATCTTTAATAAATGCAAATTGCTTAAGGTCAATAAGCTTCAGAAGATGAGGTTTCATCCTATTGGCAAGAGCATGTGAGAGAATTCTCGCCAATTGAGAGGATTTTGTAGTTGAAATTACAAAGCCCAATAGGTCTATAGTGAGCAATCATGAAAGGGTTAGGGCACTTGGGTATAAATATCATATGGGTTAAGTTCCAATAGTTCAGTATGCACTTGCTGAAATGAAATTTATTGAGGGTATGAGTAAAGTCATCTTTAATGATATCGCAGAAGCATTGGTAGAATTCAACAGTACAGCCATAAGGATGCACCCTTCTTCAACTCTTTAATGACTATAGTGAGTTCATCTCGAGTGAAAGGATGACAAAGCATTTGTTGATCATGGAATTTCAGCTTAGCAGCCCCTTCCTCAAGAAGTCTAGTAGTTGAGACATCAATGGCTATAAAAGCTCCAATGTCCTTCCAGAGGTCACGGTAGTGGTCTCTAAAGGCATTTGTAATGGCAGGCTCACTATAGCTATAATGAAATATTACCGTGACTCTAAAGGCATTTGTAATGGCAGGTTCACTATAGCTATAATGAAATATACGATCAACCAACATTTATTGAATTTGAAATCAGGAATTGAATGCAGTTGGACTACTTATGAATAGAGACCAAGTTGTAGAGGAAATGAGTGTTGACATCCCCTTGCTTTATCCACTCACTTTGCAAGGGCGTGCCACTTGAGAGTTGTATGCCTCAAGAGTGTCTTGGCTTTGTTGGTAAAGCTATGAAACTTGATTCCATCATCTAGAGAAAGTAGACATGTGCTTTCAAGCTTTTCCAAAATTTTAATCTCCTCAAGGGTGTGAGTATTTCTAATCTCGATTGTTCTATCTGATGAGCTATTGCTTAATCTAGCTAAGTCTGTGCTTAAATGCTGGATCAAGTATGGAGGTGTCAGTGTACAATATTGTGTGCTTCAGTATACTCATTCTAGATGGCTTTATAGCAAAAAGGCGACCCACCTATCGAATTCTACTATTTGTTTGACGAGATTTACTTCATCAAGCTCGAGGTCACTTCAACTTTTTGCATATTTGTGAGGGATTGTAATCAACTTTCCAACTGGTTTGCAAAGACAAGATGAGCTTCTATTGTCTAGACTTCTAATTTGCCACACGACCAAACAAGTTGGCTAGTGTTTTTGTATTTTGATATACATTGAGATTTCAGTATAAATGACATGTTCTATTTAAAAAAAGTTTTCATTGAGAAAATAGTAAGGGACAATATTTATCAAAAAAATAAAAAAAGCAAACTTAAGAACTCAAGTGGATGTTTTTAATCATAGTGACACTTATGTAAAGAAAAAAAATTAAAAAAATATAAGAAAATAAAAGCATCATTTTCTTCTAAGAATAGAGAGGCACATGCACTCCTTGCCTTGTTGGCTATTATGAAAGTTCTAGTTTGTGTAATTAGATCAGGTTAAAAAAAATCTCTTCTAATTAATATAATTCTAAATATATTTCTAGAATACACAAATGCCTAATCAAATGACTTAAGTTTAATGTTAATGGGAGAATCAGAATATTTATCATGAACTATATTAAAACATTGACTTGAGTTTTGGATAAAATTTTAGAAATAGACACCTCTTAGGACCTATAGTAATGCATGAGTTTTGGATAAGAATCTTAGAATTTCTTTTTTAGGTTTTTAATCTCAATGATTTCTAATTTTGGGTTTTGACTATTTGAGTTGTTTTTCTTAATTTTGACTCTTATTAATTTCCTCGATTTTTTTTTAAAAAAAATCCAAATTTACAGGTTATATTATAATTATAAAACAAGAAAAAAAAATGAAACCAAATTAAGAATTTTTATCCTGACCAAAATGAAATTTTCCAAATAAACCCCGTGTCTTCTCCCGTTCTCCGTCACGAGCTCGAGGGCTAAAGTGAGAAGACACGAAGAGGGCAGCGACTGCGAGCAGCCGCCGCAATGTCGTGGTTCGCGAGGTCCATCGCCAACACGCTGATGCCCGACCGCCGTGCTGACGAACTCGACGCGACGAATTCGTCGTCCGATCGCTCCCTTCTCGCCACCGGCAACAACGCCCGAGAGGAAGACGCCACCCGCGGTGTCAAGGAAGACATCTCCGAGCTCACCCAAGCCCTTTCTCGCCAATTCCGCGGCGTTGCCTCCTTCCTCGCCCCTCCCCCTTCCTCTTCCATCTCTGATGCAACACCCTTCCCTGGCAATGTACCTGCTGATGGCTCCGATTCCCCCTCGATCGCTGGATTGCGGAGTGATCTCGCTGAGATTGGCGGGCGATTTAGGTCCGGGATCTCCAGGCTTTCCGGCTCCAAGGCGGTCTCGGAGATCTCGAAGATCGCAAACACTTTCCTTCCATTTGGACCTGAGGAGGACGAGGAGGAGGCGACAGTGGGGGAGGACAAAGGGTTCGGAAGCGAGTACGGGACTGGTGCAGTGGGCGTCACTGAGGAGGTGATGGCCTTCGTCAGGAACATTTCCATGCATCCGGAGACGTGGTTGGATTTTCCTTTGTTGCCCGACGACGAAGAATCTGATGGTATCCCCTCTAGTCCAGCTTGCTTTTTGATCTGATTGTTGCTTTTGTTATGTTCCTTTGCTGTAGTACACGATGGAAAAGCAGTATGCGAACCATTCTCACTTGACAACTATTGATTCTTACTATTATGATAAATTACTTCTGAATAGTCAATTTTTTTTTATCAAAAGCTTCTCCGTAGCTTTTTTTGCTTTGAGAAAAAAAAAAGGATAAGTGATGGAAGAAGGATTGATCCCATGACCTTGTAATCAGCAATTAATTTAGAAATGAGAATGTGATGAAGACGGGACAAGTGAGGATGCTGCCTTTAACGGTTGGTTCTAACTGCTGGCAACTTCCTAAAGCTTTTATTAGAACTGTCAATTTATGTTTGGTGTTTTGCCTTACTACTTTTTGAAGCAATTCTTTAACTTAATTTAGGGTAGTTACATTTTTTTTTTGTTTAGAGCATCTGAAATGTAAATGTTAAATCTTCTCACACTTGTCAAGCTTTTGTGCTGCACTGATAGAGAATATATATATCCTTCTAGATTGCAGTTCTAGAACTGATCCATACTTGATCAGGAGAATATCTGCTCTATGATTAATTTCTTTTAGACAATAAATCTAGGCACCTGTCATGTCCCTTCATTATTGTGTGACTTGAATACGTATCATGGAGTAGTCAACAAGGTAAAAGCATGTCTTGCAGACTGGGTTGCAGGGTCCCTATCTCTCATTCTCTCTTTCTGGACAAGTCACATTGATTCAATCAGTTCTTTTAACATTCACTCCTCTTCCAGTCAAATTGCTAGACTACCACAGAAGATTATTCATGATATTGAACAGTTCTCTTGTCTGATTCTTTGGGTCTCAAGAACAACTACTTGCCAATCTTGTTCATTCTAATGTTACTTTATTATGATTTATTGGGCGATTGAGCATTAGATTGAAATTTATTTAGCACTTCTTAGATATATGATCTAACTAGTTAGTTCAGACGTATCAATCCAACTATACTTCATCATACCTTTAGAGATCTCTTTGGAAGATAGCCTGGAATGAACTAGAGCTGGAGCAATCACCTAGATATCATTGACAATTATTGGCAAGTGAACTTTTTGCCGGTAATTGTCCTTCAGTTAGTCCTGTGTCAACCATCCAGAAGAATCTTGCAAACCTCAAAGTGGTTGATTTTCATTTCAGGATGGTTGATGGCAAATGCCCTCTTCATCTTGTACCATGGAATTTAGTCACCATTTTGCAGCTGTTATTCCTCTTTTCTACTCATTCCCACCAACTGTGTGATGTTCCATTGGTATGGCTGCAGTGTTACCAAATCAATCTATGATCTTATCTAGAGGAATCAGTCCATGCCGCTTGTAAAATTGAGAATGGTACTTGGCACATCCAAGGACTTTCGAGTATGTTAATTCCTATTGGTTAGGATGATGCACAGCTAGCCAATTCATGGAGAGTGAAAACAAAACTCACAAAATTTCATTTATGCGCTCATTATTGTGGGGTATCCAATGTAGCCTACTTGTTTTCACTTGTTTTGTACCAAAGGTTGCATGTCAACTTGGTTGATCAAGTTAAAGCACTAGTTTCTACTCTCGGGGAACAAGGTTGTTAGGATCAAGATCCTGCCTAGGAACAACAAATGTTTTGTAGGATCATAACATAAATTTGAGGATTGGGTTGTAAGATTCTACCAAAAACGCCAAAAGTATATTTGTTAAAAGAGATATTCATATGTTAGAAATAATATGAATTTTTTAATAAGTAACAAGTAAAAGAAAAAAAATGTCTATAATGCATGAACTACCAAGACATTTACTATTTGTAGCTAACTAAATTATGTATTTTTTAAGCCAATAATAAATATAAAAGAGGACATTTACTATATTAAAACCAATTACAATCAAACAAATTAGATAACTAAGTAGCAATTATAAATTTAACTATTGTATGAAAGATGTTTTCCTAATGAAGCTCAATAATAAAAAATCCCATATTGGCCATAGATAGTTAGGACTTAAAGAGATATCACAATAACCCAACACAATATATTAATTCTGCAGTTAAATATTACTTATTATACAATTATAAAATGAAGGTGATGAAAATGAGCTTATAAAAATGAAAACAATGTATAATGAAGTCTTGAAGACTTGCATACTACATTGAACTTTATGAAGTTAAGACAATGATATCACTTAATAAATTAAAGTCAACTTATGAAGATATAAAAGAAAAATGACTAACAAAAGTAGTGGGGATAGTGATAAAAATGGTAAAGGTTTATAACAAAAATAATGAAATTAGGAAAGATGTAAATTACACCTTTTAATAGTTGAAGACTTAAAAAGATTTGTCAAAACTATTCATTGAAACATTTGTCAAAATGTTTGTCATAGCCATTTATCGAAGATTTTTGTAAACGGTGAAGAAATGAAAGAATCTAGTAAAAAGATAGATTAGTGATAACTAAGTATTATTGGTAAATAAAGGCAATTAATAGAACAAATGGATGAAACAATTATGTTTTATTACTATAACTATTTAAATAACTTGGGCTTGGGTTATCATTTAGTAAGTTAATAAGTCGGAGGTAAGTGAATTTGATGCTTAGTCACTTTTGTTGTATAAACGAAACGAATCGTAGGATTGGAGATCCTATAAGTGGGATCAATGATCCTACCATTCCTACTTCTATTAAGATCTTAATCATGTTCTGGATCTCTTAGTGTAATTTGGGTCATATGCTTATAAAGTCATATGATCTAAAATGAGTTTCCGACAACCTTGGGAATCATCTTTAGTACTAAATATAGGTGTACATGGAAATTAGGAAATTAGAAACCTTTTTGAAAAATCAATATCAAACATCATCTACCAAACAATACTTCAGATATATGTTTCCTCTACATTTATTTATTCAATAACCCTTATGCGGCAAGTTTATAAGTTGTTAGCTGGAACAAACAATTACTGTCAACTTGATCAAATTAATGCCTAGGCATGTCATCTCAATGGTGGCATACAAGCACATTTACAAAGTAAACAAGTTGTGGCTAGCAAGATTGTCAGGATCGATGGAGCAATGGAGGCTTTATTGGATTGGAATATAGGTTGGATCATAAGATTGTAAGATCTTCTCAAATTACCTAAAATATATATTTTTAAAAACATATTTATCTAATTAGACTTAAGAGTAAGATAAATATTCAAATAAGTAATAAGTAATAAAAAATTATATATATATATATATAGTATCATGCATTAAGGTTAAATTATATATATCTAACATTTTATACTATTATTTAGATGTATCAGTTGGATAGTATAAAACTTTGAAATTGAATATTTGTAAAGTAATGATGATGGAGATAAGTTAATAGAAGATGGATAGATCGAAGATGTACAATAAATAACAAAGGCTTGCAATGAAATAAAGATAACAAGACAAAAGCATGAAGATGGTGAAGATAAAAGTATACATAGTAATAATAATAAAAATGACAAAAATTGACAATAAAGGGGCTAAATAAAGATGACAAAGATTACAAAGTTGATTCTGATAAATAGTTGAAGTTAAGAAACATAGTTATAGATGACAACAAGTTTAAGTTGATGAATGCTCGTCAAATAAAAAGTAAATAATAACAGTTAAAGATGAGAAATTGTATCACATATCAATTTAGAGCTTTTGGCATAATAGATTATTGATTTTTTATATAATAGTAGTCAAACCTAAACTCATTTTACCTATTAGCTTAGGTTAAGATTGGTAGGATCATAAGAACCAACCTGAACTTAAGACCCGGATTAGTAGGATTGTAAGATCCTAAGCACATTTCAGATCCTATGTTTGCTCTAGAATGGTTTACCTAATTTGGGTTGTAGGATCGATCCTAAGAACCGAAATGCAATTTTGACAACCTTGGTGGCTAGAGGTCATGCATTGTAATTTGCAGTTATTTAATTATACTAGTGGTATTAGTAAATGGTTTATTGCTATGATGTAGTTAGTGATATTAGTGGGTAGGTTTGATATTAGTAGTATTTGTTTCCTGCTATTGATCAGGCTATGAAGCTTAGTTGATCAATAATTGAAATATCACCTTCAAGTGCTATATTGAGATCATCTTCATTAGATGTCATCTGTTGTCTCTCGTTGTTGTAATTGTTCGACATCAATGAACACTAGACCTTGTGTTGACTTTGCATCCATTCATGATCCATAACCCAGGTTTCTCATATAATACAACAAACAAACATGGTTATACATCTTGACATAGGTATAAAATGAAAATACACAGAAAAATGCTTAAATTTATAAAAATAAAAATAAGAGAAAAAGAAAATGATTATGGCATGCAAGTTTCTTTAGCTATGCATCAAATTTCATAGTTTAGCTTGACTCACCAAAGTCGAGTTCTTCAACAAATGAGAAATAAGGTGTAATCTTTAGTTAATTATATTAGTGGTGCTAGGTGATTTATTAATGTTGGGTAGTTAGTAGTGTTAGTAGGTAGATTTTAATGTTAATGGCCATTATTGAATTAGTAAAGCATTTAAAACCTATTATAGACAAGTTCAGCTATAAGTGAATTATCAATTATTTTTGTTGGCATTTCTATTTATCTGTCTTATCTACAAGTCTTTCTATTTATAACTCTTTCTCCTTAATTAGGCATAAATCATTTGTTATCATCACCCCTTCCTCCAACACACAACTCTCTCCTTAGGCATCAATTATTGTCACTCCCTCCAACACAACAAGCAATTATCCTCCCTTGTTCGTTGTTGTATCGTTGCATCATGTGCCATTAGTGTTTGCTTCATATATAAGCCAACCCTTTTTGTAGCCACCTTGCATCAAAAAAAAAATCCATAGGCAATGCTCCTACATAGAAAGCCCACTTGACAGTTTTCATTTGATGGGCGCTTGACAGTTTTCGTTGGATGGGAGATTAATAAGTTGACATGCTTGACAGGGGCACCAACACCTTGACACTTGCACCAACATTGTTTGGCTCATGTGCTTTGGAGTTGGCATCATATAATAGGCAGGGTACCCTACATTTGGGTTACTGCCTTGCTTTGTATAGAATTTGTATCCCCTTGTACTCATTGCCCTTTAGGACACACTCATATATCCATAATTTCTCCCCTCAATGAGGTACTTTGCGGCTAATAATTTTGTGTTCCTCATGAAGCCATGAAGGTCAAGTGGATCTACAATTGTGTGGCCACCTACATAATGTTCTTTGCTACTTTCCACCCTCATTGGATGTTTGTTGAGCGGGCATTGTGTGCCACCGTTTGCTTTCATTACCAACTTGTTGATGCTTCATTCACTCATGATCCAAGACTTAGGTTGTGGGTCTACAATCACAAACAAGCATGGCCATGCATTATAACCATGTGTAAAAGCAAAAAGGTATAGAGAAAAACAACAAAAACTGGAAAAATTAACATATGGAAAAAAAAATTTGGAGCATGGAAGTTTCTTTAATAGGAATTAATTTGAAGGTTAGTTTGACTTAGATGCTGCATGTTAGTATTTATTTGTCATTCATCATAGATTACCTCCATCGCTTTTCTATCTAGCTTTGTTACACCTACTAGTTGCCTATGTTTGGCTCACTCTAGGTCACCTTTGTGGATATACAACTTCTCTCCTCAATAAATCCTTCACGACAATTGATCATTTATTATCACTTGTTAGGTTGTAAAGCTCTAGTTGACCCACAATAGAGTGACACACACCCCATAGCTCTTTCATCGCCTGTTTGTTGATCATCATGTGTCATTGATTGCATCCATCACTGACTGCTAGTAATGGGCTAATAGCGTGGCCATGTCACCACACGATTATGAAGGGAAATGATACAGAAGAAAAATACCAAAAGTAAAAAAAAAAAAGAAAATTCAAGAGAAAATAAATGAGAAATGGGGAGATTATGGTGTTCAGATATCTTTAATTAGGCATCAAATTTCATTGATTAGTTCGACTGCAAGAGATGAATTCTTTCTAGTGTAGGAGAATGGTGTATTGTAATTTACACTTGTTTAATTATGTACTTTACTAATGTTATGTGGTTTGTGGTATTAGTGAGTAAGTTTGAATAATTTTCACTATTTTTTATTGAAGTGTCTAAATTGCATTTACAGGCTTTTCTGGTTATAAGTGAAGCACACTTCGATGATGAATTATTGATTGTTTCTTGGATATCCCTATCTTCTTCTCTCTCTTTCCTCCTTACCTAGTCTTCGACTATGAATTATTGATTATTTCTTAGATAGCCCTATCTTCTTCTCTCTCTTCCCTCCTTACCTTGTCCTGCATCAGGAGGTCTTCTTAAATACTACCTTGGACAATGGCTATACCTTCATGCATTCATTGGGTGTTGGTTCCTGTTGAGCGCAGAGCTTTGAGGTATTAGATGCTGTTCTCATTTGGAATGGAAATTGGTTTAGGAAACACAATTGATGATTTGGATTCCAGGAAGCCATTAACTAGTTATCCTCTCATTCAATCTGCGTTACAATCTTGCCAGTACCCGTCGATACAACAGTTTTGAGCTAGCCTGGGATGGTAACCTTTAAGCGCATCTCTGTGAAGGTGCAAATTGGTTCCTGAAAAAGACTCTTGCTGCAACTAATGAAGTAGAAAGTCTGCTTGATGCAATTATGCTTCCATGCACTCAGGACGCATGTACTGCAGATCTATAGCTCTGAAGTTTAATAAAATAGCATTGGGCCTTAATGCATGCCTTTTTGCATCAAAGAAAAGATACTTTATCCAATTTAGCCAGAGAGGAGCTTTTATGCGTTTGTCTTCAGTGTCTTGTTTCTTTGATCTGGATAATTAGCAGTTATGATTGAATTACACTTTTTCCTACTTTAATTGTCTTCTCATTTCTGCATTGATTTCAGATTTTGACATGTCCGATGCCCAACAAGAGCATGCATTGGCTATAGAACGTCTTGCACCAAGATTAGCTGCTTTGAGAATTGAACTTTGCCCAAGTCATATGAGTGAAGGATGCTTCTGGAAAATCTACTTTGTGCTCGTGCATCCTAGACTTGATAAGCATGATGCGCAACTGCTCTCAACACCTCAGGTCTGCTATTAATGTTCTCTTTTGATATTAATTGATTTCCTGCGTTCCATCACTTTGCTTCTTGGTATGTCCAGCTTATTGTTGTATCGAGGGTTGATTATAAATGCGGTGTGGAACCAATAGAAAGTGTGAGAAGAGAACAATGAAGATAAAAGAATTCATCATTGCAGTCAAAGATATATTTCTGCTTAGAGATGAATCCTTACATATAGAAAATATCATTAACACATTGATGCAGTTAAAACTTTATTGTAGTTATTCAAGCATAAACAAGAGTATAGATACAAATATATAGCAAAGTAAATGGGTATAGTGTTAGCGGCTCAAACCTGTTAACATTTAACTATCTAAATTTAGCACTCCCCTCAAGTGGGAGAAAAAATTTCAATTAAACCCAACTTATTACATAGAACACTCAATTTTATTGAACTCAAAATTTTAGTGAACATAACTGATCTTCATATTTAGTATAGAGCGTACAAATGAGTTTATTTAAGATAACTTCCTTCATAAAATGACAATCAACTTCAATGTATTTACTTCTCTCAATATATGTTCATTGGGGTGGAACAAGTGAGACCTAACTTTTGTAGGAAATTTTTTAGATATCATATTGCATGTAGTTTGTGTTATAGCTCAATATTCAGCTTCACAACTTAACCGAGCCACAACTGCCTGTTTTTTACTTCCCCATGTCACTAAGTTTCCTCCTAGATAGAATGAAAATCCCATATATAGATTTTTTATCATCAATATCTCTAACATAATTAGCATATATGTAGGCTTTTACTTTGGCATGTGTATATTATTTTCTATACACAAGACCTTTTTCCGGAGAAGCTTTGACATATTGTAGAATGTTTATAACAGCATCCAAATGACATTGTTGGGGTTTTTGCATAAATTGACTAACTATACCCACAACATAAGAAAGGTCAAATATGGTAATAGTAAGATAAATTAACTTTCCCACTAGTCCTCTATATCTTGTAGCATCCATATATAGTGAATCTATGTTGACTTTGTACTTCTGATTTGGAACCATTGGTATATCAACAAGTTAGCAATCCTCTATTTTTGTTTCGTTTAGCAAGTTTAAAGCATATTTCCGTTGTGATAATAAAATACAATCATCTTTATATGCTATTTCAATCCCTAAAAAATATTTTAGTTTTTCAAGATCTTTGAGAGCGAATTGAGATTTCAATTTTTTTTTAATTTTAAGTTATGCTAATAGCTTCCTGTGAGTAGCATATCATCAACATATATTGGTAGAATTACTATTTTTTCTATGTATCGTGTAAATATTGAAGAGTCCACTTTGCTTTGTTTAAACTTGGCTAAGAACATTACATGAGAGAACTTACAAAACCAAGCATGTGGACTTTGCTTAAATCCATATATTGATTTATTCAGTGTGCATACTAACTCTCGGAGCAACATAACCTAGAGGTTGCTTCATAAAAACTAACTCAGTTAAATCACCATAAAGAAAACATTCTTAATATTCATTTGATGTAATTGCCAATGAGAATTTACCGCGATAGAAAAGATAGCATGAATAGAATTTAACCGGGTGATAGAAGAAAGGGTGTTAAAGAAATATACTCCATAAACTTGAGTAAATAATTTCGCAACTAATCAAGCTTTATATGCTTCCATCAAGATTATGTTTAATAGTACATACTCAATGACAAGAAACATGTTGTTCTCCTTGTGGGAGAGAGACTAATCTCCTAAGTTCTTCTAGATTGAAGTTTTTCTATTTCTTCATCCATTGCTATTTTTCATTCTGGTATTTACATAGCCTCAACATAATTTCAAAGAATATTAAAGGATAATAGGGCATTAAAAAATCTCCAATACTCAAGCGATATATTATGATATAAAACAAAATTAAAAATTGAGTATGTGGTTGTGTTGCGTTTACCTTTGTGTAGTGCAATGAGTAAATCATTTGGATTAGGTGTTGGTCTTGAGACATGTGACAAACCTTCAAATGATGGTATTTTAACCCATGGTAAGACACGTAAGTGTCAGCTATACACCTGTAAAAATGGTGCAGACTGTAGAGAAGTAGTAGATGGACTTTCAAGTGGTATCAGGTAAGTAGAGGGAGATAGAAAGTTTGTTGTCCTGAATAATTAATAGAATTAAAAAAAAGAAACTAACTCATGAAAGGTGACATCAACACTAGTATAATGGTGTCTTTGAATAGGGTCAAACCATTAATACCCTTTTTGAGTTCGTGTGTATTCAATAAATATACACCTAATGACACGAGGACTCAGCTTATCCACCCAAGGTCCAAAGGTATAAATATAACACAACCAAAAACACATGGAGTTAGTGGGAATGTAGATTGAGATGGAAAAAATATAGAAAATGAAGAGAGACCATGAAGACTAAATAGTGATATTAATTAATTAAAAAATTAATAGTGAGAATAGCATCGGCCCAAAAAGATCGAGAAATACATGTGTGAAACACAAGGGTGCGTACCACATCAAAAAATATATTTGTATTTTGTCAGCTACATTTTGTGATGCACCTGACAAGGTGCATGGACATGTAGTTTGATGAATAATACCATGAAGATGACAAAAATTTTGAAAATTGGAGTTAGTATATGTAAGACTTTTAAAGTGACATTGAATTGATTTTTATTTCAGAAAAAAAAAATTGGATACAAAGAAAACTTTAGACCTAGTTTTTAATAGAAAACACCATCTCATCTTGAATAGTCCTCTATAAAAGTGACAAAATACACCATATCTATAAAAGTGACAAAATACACCATCCCTACTGATTACATGACCCAGACCCCAAATATTAGGATGTACTAATTGGAATGAACTTAAACTTTTATTACTTTGACTTGATTGAAAGGATGCAAGATGATGCTTACCAAGTTGACAAACATTACAATTAAAAATAAGACTCAACGATGATGATAAAATTTTTTTAATGATGACTGGTGAAGGATGACCTAGACGACAATGCCTAGTATACACTTGGGATTATAAACATGATGTGTCAAAAATATAGATGCCTTCACATCTATACCCTCACCAATCATTGCCTTTGTCTTGAGGTCCTAGCATAAACAATGAGAAAAGATAAATGTTGCAGAGTTATTAAATTCCTTTGTAAAGGCATATATAGATAATAAATTTACAGGAAATTATAGAACATAAAACACATTAGGAAGAGTAATTGGTGTGAGATAGATAGATCCAAAGCCTAAAACATGAATACGTGATCCATTGGTTATTGATACTAGAGATGATTATGATCAATTGATCGTGATGTAAAAAAGAATTTATGACCTATCATATGTGAGGATGCATTAGAATCAAGAATTTTTAGAAGAGGCTAAAGATGTTATATTAGTAATTAAAGTAGCATAAGTGGTTTCATGGACATCTGGACTAATAGAGGATCATAGCTTTAAATACTTTTCATATTCATCTGCAGGAATTGTAATTGTTTGTCCAGAGTTGGTGGTAGTATACTACTAGAAGTATGCATATAGTGAGTGCATGCAGGAAATGCACATCCACGGCCTCGACCTTTACTAGATCTATAACCTCTACCACGTCCTCCGCTCTGAGAGGTAACGAGAGCACTCTTTCATGTGTAGTGGATGTAGAGACCCCAGATAATCTTAAAAAAACAATTTTAGTGTTGGGAATTGTTTTATCAACTAATAATTGAGGCTTAGCTGCATCAAACTTTTCATTTTAAGCCCTTCAAAAATTTAGCCACTAAAACTTCTTGTTGTTGTTAAAGAATAGTTGTTATATCTACAATTGGTGGATGATACTTTGCAATTTTATCCCACTTGGCTTGTACAAGACTATAGTATTCTTAAAGAGTAGAATCTTCCTGCTTTAAAAAATAAAATTCTTCATAAAAGCTAAGTATATGACAAATATTTTCTTGTGGAGTATAAGCATTACTAAGAACCTCCCACACAATCTTAATTGATACATAACTGTTACTGCAATATTATGTTCTATACTATTGATAAGTACAGTCATGACAGTCATATTAGAACATTGTCATGCATCATGAGACGAGTCACAAAGGGAATGTGGATCTATGACCTTAAGAAAATTTTCATAGTCTGTGCCCATGGTGTATAGTTGTCACTACCAGATAGTTTCACAATGGTACCATATGAAGTGGTAGTCGCTTTAGGTTCTCCAAAATTAGAGGAAAAAATAATAAAAATATAATCAATAAGAAGTACTATGAGAAATTACTCCCCAACACACTGGATCCACGATCCACGTACTTGTCTCCAGCGGGAATAGCGGCCAGGGGGAGGTGGGATCGGCAGCACCCTGGGGGAGAGGGAACGGCAGTGCAGGGGAGGATGAGCAACAACCTGAAGAAGAAAATCTGCTGCAATGTTTGCTCCTGGAAATCAATCAAAAATTGCTGGGATTGCAGCAAATGAACAAAAAATTTGCCTCAAGGAAGAAGAAGATAGTAGCAGTTGAAAAAAACCTTGCCGAAGAAGATAAGTAGAGTCCCTATGCGTAAGGTGCCTATTAAGATTAGGGTTTTCCCTCCTTTGATACCATGTTTTAGTTATTCAAGCATAAATAAGAGCATAGATATAAATATATATAGTAAAGTAAATGGGTATAGTGTTAGCGGGTTCAACCCATTAACACTTCACTATCTAAATTTAACAAATGCTACCACTAACACTATGACAAATACTCAACATGATTACATCGTTCTCCCTCATAGAAAATAACTTAAACTTGACCAGTTAATTTGTTATATGACCTGAAGATGAATGTTAGTGACAGCATTAAATATGTAGATAATGATTAATTTCAGGAGGATGTAGTGGAAAGTTTGACAGATCTTGTAGCTATCATTTTTGTTGTAAAACTTGGAAAAACGTGCTACATGTAAAATTGTGGATCTCATATTTGAAAATCTATTCATCAACATCAAACAAAATAGTGTTATGCCATGTGGTAAGAGGATTGTTTTTTTATCAAGTATTTTGTCAATTGATGGTGATAAACGTATAGTAGAGAGGAGCAAGATTTGAGATACCAGTTGGGGCCGGTGAGCTTGGATTGGTATGTACTAGTCTATCGTACCGGTTTGTATCAGTTAGAATCGAAGTGTACTGAGCTTCAGTTTGTAGCTTCCTTCTACCTGCTTTCTTCTGTAAGCTTCCTTCCACTTCCTTCCGTGAGGTTCCTTGAGCTTCTGCCAAGCTTATGCCGAGCCTCCGTAAGCTTCCTTCCGCTAAATTTACCCGAGCTTCCACCATCAGTGAGATTTTATTGAGCTTCCCTAAGCTTCCACCAAGCTTATGTGACTCAACGGGCTTTCACGACTCAGCAAGCTTTCGCTTGCAGGCCTTTCGTAAGCTTTCACATGCGAGCTTCCATTCGTGAGCTTTCACCTACGAGCTTCCATCCATGAGCCAACCCTAAACCCTTCCTCCTAGCTTTCATCATCCTCGAGCTTTCGCCATTCTTGAGCTTCTACCATCCTCGAGCTTCCACATAGCTTCTGTGAGTTTTCGCCCTTATTTGGTAATACTGCCCTGCCACCCATACTAGGCAGTATGGACTAGTATTTTGGATTAGTATTTCAATCCAAGGTTTCAAAAATTGGCCTGTACCACCTAGTATGGTAGCGATCAGTACACGGAAGCAGAAGGAGAAGAAGAAGAAATGAGAAGGAAGAAAAGAAAGGGGAGGCAGTGGTTGTAGCTTTGCTACTGCCACCGCGAGCTAGCTTTTGTCACTCACCAGCTTACGCCAGCTTCTGATGCCTTTCTTCTCATCTCTTTTTCTTCTTCTTTCTTCTTCTTCTCTCTTTCTTCTTTTCTTTTCTTCTTCTCCTGCTTGCTTCTCCTACTTGTTGAGTTTGTCTGGTACGATTAATTTTTCTCTCCTCCTTCTCTCCTTCTCCTGCTCACTCGGGACATCTAGTATGAACCAATATGTACCAATCTAAGCTTTTGGCTAGCACATCGATCCATACTGGAATTTGGAACCTTGTTTCAATATTTGGAGGGGAGTGCTAATTTTAAGTTGAAGGAACAAGAGTAATGAAATAAACAAACAAGAAAGGAGACTAGATGAGTAATACATCCTTGATATTGGAATTGATAAATCAAGTACATAGTATTGGAGTATAGTGTCATGGGCCAAGAGGTGTTTGATGTAATTTACATAATCAACTATGATGCACATGTACATAGCATATATATAGTTCTTTTATTTTTCTCTTAAAGATAGACTATGCCACAAACTAGCCAATCCGGTGGATGTCCATGTGTGGGCAAGGGAAGCCTTGGGGTGTCAAGGCATATGAAATGTAAGCCTACTAGACCTTTATGAAGCCTTTAGCTTATTTTGGACCCTTTTATCCTTAGAATCATATTCGAGGAATGAAGGAGCTTGGTTAAAATAAGGTCCTAGGTATTCTTTTAAGTTTAAAGTTGAAGGTTCCATGCTTTCGCATCACATTAACACATTTTGTCCATTGTTTTCATTTCAGCGTTGTATATAGTGATTCTTTATGCTCTTTATCAGGAAGGTCTATTATCACCTAAAGTAGGAGTGGTAATAAACTATATGGATCTACCTTGGTGAAAGTCTAATGCCATGATAATAGTCTCCTCACTATGTGAAATAAACCATATGCCCGTCCATGAAGCTTCTTGAAATTTAAAACATTATAAAATATATTCTTCAATGAAAAAACATAATCCTAATGCTTATTTATTTGATTTGTCTTCATGTCAGACAGCAATATCTTTTTCATTGCATAAGGTTTTACTTCATTACTTAGGTACATTTGAACCTTTATTTTTGCTAGCTGACTTTTCTGCGAGTTCTCCTTCTAGAATGATAAATTCATTAAAAAATCCTTTATATTTGTCAACTTGATGTGAATTATGGAAGGGTTAGCCGAAGAAAGATAATGTATGGATTAATGCAATAAACAATATAGCATAGCACCTACATGTATTGGACGTTCAATAATCACAACCGCTAGAATCTACATCTTCATAGTTCAATCAAGCTTTAAAATGCCAGTTTTGAGCGGTAAGATCGGGTTGTATTGGTCTAATGTGGGACCGGTACATGGACGATTGGAAAGTGAGCTTCTCAATCCATCATTGCTGCTTCTGGCTACCATCGTCTCCTTTCATTGTAGGAAGCCACCATTGCCTCTACCATCATTGTTGGTACTGTTGTGGCGGCTGCATTATGCTTTTGGCCCTGATGGAGCAAATGGAGAAGACAATAGGTGAAATTGAAGGACACATTGATGGAGTTGAAGCAATTGGAGTAGGTGGTGGTGGTGATGAAGGTAGTGCAAGCGAAGAACTTGACGCCCTGAGCTAGACAAAGGAAGTGATAGTGCTGCCACCATAGTACCAGCGATAAAGGTGATGCATCCTTCACATTCACGTCATAGTGGTTGAGCTTCTTTAGCTTCCTCCCGTTCACCTTTGCATCCCACCAACTTCTCAAACTGCTGCACATCCTTAACTTTAGCATTGTTGACATTTCTGCTGCCGTCGGAGTTGGAGTAGAAGTTGGTGAAGGATGGAAGTGATGGAAATAGAGTTGGTGGGGGCACTGGAGAATTTGGAGTAGGAGGTGGTTCTTGAGTTGGAGCAGAAGTTGGTGAAGGATGGAAGTGGGTGGAAGTAGAGAGGCACCTGAGAATTTGGAGAAGTAGAATGAGGTGCTTCTCGAGTTGGCTTGTCATATTGTGTCAGTATCCGTAGGCTTACTAGTACATACTAGTATTTCAAATCTTGATTTCAATACAACTTACTTACCCACATCATTTCTTTCATGAATTCAACTTGATTCTAGTCAATTTTTTTTAGTAGTTTGGGGAATAATATAATAGTGTTATCAGGATTAGGCGTTTATGCAGTTTTTAGCAGATAGTTTTACCTTTATCGCTAATTTTGTGGTAGTTCATCTTTCTTACTATATCTAAAGCCTATATAAGGCTTGGTTTGCAATAAGAACACGTTACTCGAGAATTGTTGAAATTAGGTGTCTTCTTGCTTTCTCACATCACATATGCTTTAATGTGATTACTTTGAAAAAAAGCATTTGAATCTAAAAACGAAATATATGAAACATGTCATGTTTAATACCAATCAGGAACTTTAAAATTCACAAATTTTAGCAATAAATATGCTATTACTAAATAATAAATACAGAATATTTTAGTTTCTCTTTTAACAAGTGTCCATGCTCAAATAAATACTTACATTTAACATCTGAATATCACAATTTTGTATGGGTGAAATAATAAAATTCTAAATTGTTATACACAGAAAATAACATTATTTTCCAATAAGTTTGTGTGCATCCTCAATGTATTATGAGGGCACTATGAATATGTCTTTGCAAATGCTGAAACCAAGGTTCTCAAAACCAGCCGGTATGTACCGGTCTATTGAATGGGCAGAACAAAAGTAGCAAGCAGAGCAAGGGGGAGAAAGAGGAGAAGAAAGGAGAAGAGAAAAAGAGAAGAAGAGGAGGAGAGCAAGGGAAAGAAAACAAGCAATAGTGGTGCACGCGAGCGGGCGACGATGACTATTCCTGTTCTTCTTCCTCTTCTTCTTCTTCCTTTTTTCTTCCCCTTGCTGCTCCGCTCTGCTACTCCGTCCGGTTTCATTGGTATGTATCGTCCAGCCGGCGACTGGTTGTACCGGTCTGACTAGTTTTGAGAACCTTGGCTGAAATACAATCTTTGTTGCTTGTTGACAAAGTTGAACCACTTGGCAACACTTCAATAATTCTTTTATGTAAAAAAAGATACTTGGACAGTTGCAATCCCAAAACAAATTAACCAAGTTAGATCGATATCAACAAAGTTATATTTCATTTGTTTGGGAAATTATATATTAATAGAGAATATGGCAAAACGCAGCACAATATCAAGAAAGAGAAAGGCAGGTGGCAAATCAAGCCGATGAGGCTTGAAATTAGATAGAAATAATGACAAATAGAATAAAAGCAGTCTATTTGTCTAATTGTTTTCTCAAAATATGGTGATTTGTCTTATTTTAGAAATTCACTTGATTTGCATGCTGTTGAAATCTAATAAATATAAGTATTGCAATACTATATTATTGTAGAAAAAATTGAAATAGCCTAAAACACTGTAAAAATGTAAAAGATAACATTACATGTGAAATTCTCTGTACTTAATAACAAGTTACGCTTTACTTAATATGAAGACTTCAGCTTTTTCTTCTGTGTGCGTGTTGAAAAGTTTGGTTTTCGAATGGGCATATTTGTAGATAATGCTGCACCCAAATTAAATTTTCGCTGGTAGCTTAGGATTCTTTTTCATTCTGATTGAACTGGTTAGGAATTCTGCGATTCGATGGCGTATATTTTTAACTTGAAGTTCAAACATGTCTTTCTAAACATCCACTTTAGATAGAGATCATTTAGTTGAAAACTTAACCATTGTGTAATTGATTATAATTTTGTGCAGATTGTTGAAGCCAGAGCATTGTTATTACAGAAGTTGCAAAGGAGAACAAAAGCTGAAACAGAGAGGCATGAAGTAGAAACCGTCTACAGGGAGATAGATGTCACTGCACTTCCATCCAACCAGCAGGTCATCCAAAAAAGGGATATGAAAGAAATCTCACCATCCAAAATAAAGGAAGCGGTGATTTCTGAGCCCACTACTGTTGTTGTGACTGATAAACACCTAGTCGAAACTACTGAGGTAGAAATTATTGATAAGTCTGTCATTGAAGAAGCGCCAAGGCAGAAAACGAAGGACCACAATGAACAAAGTGATGTATCAAAGACTATTGAGAGGGTCATAGAACATGATAAGTCTGTGATTGAAGATGAGTTGCCAAGGCAAACACAGAGAAACAAAGAGGACCAGAGTGATGTATCAAAAGTTTCAATTGAGAAGTTTAGTGAGGATGAGGATGGAGATGATTGGTTGAAAGAGGAAACCGGAGAAATGGGTGCCACGGGTTGTGGCAGCGCCGTCCCTTATGCTGATGAGGATGTCTCTTTCAGTGATCTTGAGGATGATGATGGGACTGCAACAAAACCCTCCAAGAAATGACTTCTAGCAAGCTTCAATTACAGCTGGCTCCTTCGGCTCAACCAAATTTGATGTGGTTATGCCTAGCTAATAAAGAAAGCGATTGCTTGCTTTGGCAGTCGATATCATGTATGTATTTTTCCTTTACGATAAATGATGTTACAAGGTTTGGTTTTTGTCAAGTGTGCAACTTTTGTTGTCATTTAGTTATCTATATCTGTCCCTTTGTATATTGTCAAATAGGTTATTCTGAAAACCTTTCACTTGTATCATGGTGATAAGTAGTGTTTATAATTTGATTCATCTGATGTTATATGTATGATCTTACAACATATGGGAATTCCTAATGAATAGGTGTACTTAGACGGAAGGTGGTCGGGAGTAGATGCTGAACAATGTCGAACTGAATAATTTTAAATTTTGGTCTACTAACAAGCATGAAAAGATTACTACAATTAATATATAACTAATATAACCACTAGTGTGCACTAAACAGCAGACTGGAAACACCAAGGTAAAGTTATAGGAGCAATGATCTTAATTAACAAAATTTACTAAATCAAGAACTTGTGCCACTGGTGTAGATCATGATATTGCATACTATCGAAAGAGCTCAAGTGACTCAAGTGAATAAACAAGGGGTGTAAGAAAAAGAGAACTTAAAAATGTTAGGAGAAAAAAGTATTTCATTCATTCATCCTTTTTTTAAAATGTATTAGAAATTATATAAATAAAAAAGTGGTCAATAACATGTTACGTAAGTTTACTCGTGATTCAATAGCAATGATTTGACTCAGGGCACGTTATATAACACCGTCAAGGCAACGATGCAAAATAACACAGTGCCAAATTAGTCAATTAAACCCGTGTTTCTTTTTCCAAAGTAAACAAAATATTAATAGAGCGGAAAAAAATACACTATTGAAGTTTCAAGCATAGCCGAAACGGTTTTACAATATTTTTTTTTAAAAATTTTTTTTGAAGGGTTCTTACAAGATTTTTCAAAACAATTTTAATAAAAAATTTCCCTACACCTTTTATGCATAAAACCCTCATACAAGATACTATTGGGAATAGATCCGGATCACTAGACGTAGGGAAGCATTAAAAAAACACATGATTATTTTATATAGAGAGATAAACAAAATATTACTAACATTCTACACAAATGAGTGAGGCAAGTAAAGGAAGTAAGAGGCAGTGGGTACTTTTATTGCTCGGTCCAGTGCATAGTACCCACTTAGCTTTCATTGTTGCTGGAACTATATGTGGTATGGTTCAGCAACTACCCCAATCGAATTATTTGCATCAATCTCGAACAGCACTAGGCACCCCACCTGCAATGCACTAGTAGTTGAAATTGAAAAACCAGCGCACGCCGTGCCTGAGCACTTTACCATTTGCCAAATCCTGTTGACCGATCTCCTGTCACCATCACGATCTCGTTCGATTCGATACACACTCGCCATTCATCAACTATTGAATAAAAGTTGTATGGAGGGCACCACGGTGGCCTCATCCACCATCAAATGAGTTTAAAATACGTAGAGATATATAAAAACACAAATTCCAAAATAGGTGTTGATGGTGGGTGGGGCCGTCACACCAACCGCATGGTGCGGTGGCCCGTATATAACTTTTTTTTGCAACTCTTGCTCTCGCCAATCCTTCAGTGCACTATCGATGTTCGGTAACAAGGTCTAGGGGTGGCAAGTTGACTCATCGGGGTTGGGTACCTAATTCAACCCGACCCGTTTATACTAGATTTGAGTACCATTTATCTAAACGGGACGGGTGCCGGTTTAATATGTATAACTCGTGTCCGATTCGAGTTAAAGCCCTCAGCTGCCCGAAACCTGAACCCGCTTATATATTAATTTTAATTTTAAATACTCTAATTAATAACTTACTCACCTATGTGGTTGTGCCCTAAAATCTCTAATCAGCTAATCCCAACCGTTGTCGCCACATTCCTCATTTCCTCCCCTTCCTCCTGTCCAACCCCAATCACCACCTCGTCGGCAGCCTAACCTCCTCTCCCTTGCTAGGAATCCGACGCTCCCTCCTCTCCAACCCTTGTCGCTGCCTAGCCTCATCTCCAACTTGCTTCATCAGCTGCCTAACCTCCTCTTCCTCACTAGGCATCCGACACTCCCTCCTCTCCAACCCCTGTCGCCGCCTAGCCTCCTCTGCAACGCCTCGCCGGCCGCCTTACCTCCTCTCCCGTGCTAGGCATCCAATGCTCCCTCCTCTCCAACCCCTGTCGTCGCTTAGCCTCCTCTCCAACCTACCTCGCCGTTCGCCTAACCCCTGTCGCCGCCTAGCCCCTTGATAGGCCCAAAAGCTTAATAGGCTTCCCGCAAGTGCACGGGACTATCGAAGTAGTAAAATATCGATCCCATAGGGACTAATGGGCAAGTACCGACAGATCTCGAATTTGCTAGCTAGACGATGTCGAAATCGGTGAAATTTAAATGTTAAACTAATTAAATGCACAAGAATGTAAATGGAGGAATTGCACGAGAGAATTTTAATGGAGAGAAACATCGGGATATGGGTTCGCCGCTTTGACTCCTCACTGCAGAATAATCAAACTCCATTGCTGTAGTCCTTATCCACTTCAAGGGATTCAGACCCTGACGTCCAGGTCACTCCCATCGACACCCCTATCCATTCCCATGGACACGGTTATCGATCTAATATGAATGGTTCCAACGTGCAGACGACCTTTCGGCCTACCTAACGCGTCTAAGGCCCTAGCATCCACACACAGCGAGTACAGGTTTCCCAAGAGAGGTCCCCCCAGATTCCCTAATTTACAAACCCCCACCTAGGAAGTATAGGCTCAAACGTCCCCTTTCGGGAGGCGCAGGCAAAGAGTACTTTGGTAATCCGGCGCGTGGTTGGCCTTTCGGCTCTGGGCGCGCCTAAGATCCTATTACTCACACTAGGAGAGTACAGTTCGTCAATGGGTTCCCCTAGCCTCTGATTTACAAACCTCGCAGAGGGAGATCTAGACTCAAACACTCCCTTTCGGGTAGTGCAGGCACAGAGTCCATGCAGATCAGATAAACCCTCAACCATAGGGTTCCAATGCGCGGTCGAACTTTCATCTCCCCGACGCGTCTAAGACCCTCATAATCCCCGAAAGTGAGTACAGATCCGCAAGCGAGTTTTCCTCCTAGAGATACTGATTGACAAACCTCACTTTGACAACTAGAGGTTCAAGCATCCCCTTCCGGGTTATGCAGGCAAAGAGCACACAAATGGTTAAGTAAAAGCTAGGAAGTTTGGAGCAAGACTATTACAACTAGTGAGTCATCAAAGGGTTCCCCCAAATCCTGATTTAGAACTTAGCCTACAATGTTCATGATGATATCGTAAACAATAGTCTTTGAAAGTCCCCTAGAATAGGGGGGGGGGGGGCGAAACCCTAATAGGAGGCGCAACAAAACCTCTAGCGGAATCTAGGGTTTCTAACAGGATCGCATAGCATGTAACATGTTCAACTTTCAATGAAAAGGGATTCTTACCATTGCCATCGCTTAGATGGTGTCTTGGAAGGAAAGGCGCAAATGCTCCTTCTCCTAAGGTGACGCACACAATTGATGTCGCCTACTCTTCTTTGGTGCTCCTTGTGCTAGCAAGGTTCCAAGAAGTCGTTGTCGAATGGAAGGGGAGAGAATCCTTTGCTTGGCGATTACTTCCTTCTCCTTGCGTCAACCTCTTCACCACACGAGAGTGCAAGTGCCGAATACTCAAGTTGGCGACGAGAGAGGAGGAGAAGCGAGAGATGAGAAGCGCCTTAGGCGTGAACGTGAGGCGTTCCCACGTTTAGAAGTCATGGCTTCTAAATTTAGTAAACCCCAAACGTTCATGCGACCATGGGTTCACCCCATGTGCAAACTCCTCTAAGATTGAACCATGCGCTCAACCAATGAGCTGGTTCAAATCGATTTGGTTTAATAACCAAATAAACCAAGCAATCAGTCCAGACCACAATAAACCCTAAGGCTCTTGATCTGACCGTCGATCTCTTGATGCTGCTGATCTCACTGATCTAGCATCCATTCTCTCGATCGAAGCTTACCGATCTCAAGCCCTAATCAATCAAACATGATCAGACCAGATCTCACTTACAATCAGAGATTAAATCCCTTTAAACTGAACCTGAACAATTCAGTCCACACGATCTGACTTAAGTAAGCCATATCATCAAATTGTGCGACCCTGAGGGTTTCCTTTAAATGTTGGTAACGATAACTCACGTTATCACGATCAGTGAGGGGTATCTAGCAACACATCACTGTCTCCCGATATAAAGAAAAGAGTCTTCCAAGACTACACCCAAACCACAGCACAAGTGTGAATCCAACTCACAAGGCATGCATGTTTCCTTTGCCACTGGATGTTCTTATTGGACAAGCGTGTCAAGCTTGTAACTCCAATATGATGAGCATGATTAGATCAGATGAACATAGTCACCTGGGTATGGCCATACACTATTCTCAATCATCTCATCCAGGGGGCCCTTTAGAACATCACACTCCTTAAACAAGGAGACGGCAATCCTTTGTCTATCACTAGTGCCCTAACCTGACTCAAGCTCACCATCCAAGATAGTCTATAATCATTATGTTTAAAATGATATTGAACTACCTCAAAACAATGACAATCATCATTTAGAAACACAAGTGATCTCAAGTCAGAGGAAATATGCCACTTGTCGCATTCAAGGATTATTCACATTGTGACAAGCAATTGAATAACCTAGTAGGGTCTGTCCAGTACATCCAATGTACCCATGAGTCTACATCTTATTCCATGCTCGAAGCATCCTATAAGATTAGAACACATATTAGTCTCAATCATATCAAGGCTGTCTTATGTTCACCAAGATATCTCGACTAAGGACTTTATAGCATGTCAGCCCAGCTGAACAGCTTTGAGACATTATTCAGAAGTACACTTATTGCAGCAGACAATGTAACAAACTGAATAATAACCATGCCTTTACAAACATAAGAGTTTATACATGATACTGATACAATCCCAAGGCCTCAAACATTAGCCTTAAGGGCATACCCCAACAATCTCCCACTTGCACTTAATCTAATGGTTGAGAAATCTCAAACCCATATTATTACAGTGCTTCTCATGCTTCTGCTGCGCCAGAGGCTTGGTAAGCGGGTTTGCCAGATTGTCATCTGTATGAACCTTGCAGACTTTGATCTCGCCACGATCTATGATCTCCCTGATCAAATGAAACCGTCTCTGTATGTGCTTGGACTTCTGGTGCGACCGTGGTTCCTTTGCTTGTGCGATTGCTCCAGTGTTATCACAGAAGATAACCAAAGGATCTGCACTCGAAGGAACAACACCAAGTTCTCTCACGAACTTACGAATCCACACTGCCTCCTTGGATGCTTCCGAGGCTGCAACATACTCGGTTTCTGTTGTGGAATCAGCAACAGTTGACTGTTTGAAACTCTTCCACACCACCGCTCCTCCATTCAAGCTAAAAACATAGCCTGATTGCGATCGGAAATCATCCTGGTCAGACTGGAACGAAGCGTCAGTATATCCTTCAATACTGAGTTCTTCCTGACCACCATATATCAAGAACATATCTTTGGTCCTCCGCAGATATTTTAAAATGTTCTTGACTGCAATCCAGTGTGCCTGACCTGGATTACTTTGGAACCGACTAGTCACGCTTAACCCGTAAGCGACGTCTGGGCGAGTACACAACATCGCATACATAATGGACCCAATAGCCGAAGCATAAGGCGTATTGTCCATTTCATCTTTCTCAGTCTGTGTTTGTGGACACTGACTCTTCGAAAGATTCAGACCATGTCTGACTGGAAGATATCCTCTTTTAGAATTCTCTAAATGAAATCTCTCCAGGACTTTATCGATGTAAGTACTCTGGCACAGCCCGAGAAGTCTCTTAGATCTATCCCTATAGATCTTCACACCTAATACATAGGCTGCTTCTCCTAGATCTTTCATCTGGAAACACTTCCTTAACCATGCCTTAACCGCATGCATTTCAGGAATATCGTTTCCAATGATCAAGATATCATCGACGTAGAGGACTAAGAAAGTAATCACGCTCCCACTAAACCTCTTATATACACACGGGTCATCCTCGTTCTTGATGAAACCAAACTCACTGATTGATTCATCAAAACAAATATTCCAGCTTCTAGATGCTTGTTTAAGTCCATAAATGGACTTCTTTAACTTGCATATCTTATGACGATCTGATGGATTAGTGAAACCTTCTGGTTGTGTCATATACACATCCTCATCCAGATTTCCATTCAGGAAAGCTGTTTTCACATCCATTTGTCAGATCTCATAATCATAATATGCAGCTATCGCGAAAAGAATCCGAATAGACTTAAACATAGCTACAGGTGAGAAAGTTTCATCATAATCTATCCCGTAGATTTGTTTGCAACCTTTCGCAACTAGCCTGCCTTTATAGGTAACCACGTTACCATCCATGTCAATCTTCTTCTTGAAGATCCATTTACAGCCTATAGGGATAACTCCCGGAGGCGGATCAACCAAATCCCAGACTTGGTTATCTGACATGGAGTCCATCTCGGCGCGCATAGCTTCAAGCCATCTCACTGACTCCGGTCCACTGACCGCATCCGCATAAGTGAGGGGTTCATCATTATCAATGATGTAGACTCCGTCATAGCGCTCAAGCTGTCGACGGATCCTTCCCGATCTTCGCGGTTCCCGTGATATCTGAGCCTCAGGTTGTTCGATAACCTGATCCACCGGCTCAGGCTCATCCAACTGTGCTTGACTACTTTGTCCTTCCTCTGGATTCTCATCCAGCTTTATTTCTCTCCCACTGGCCTCTTGCAGAAGAAACTCCTTCTCAAGAAATATGGCCGTCCGAGCAACAAATACTTTGTTCTCTTTGGGATCGTAGAAATAATAACCCTTAGTTTCCTTAGGGTAACCGACAAAGATACATTTTTCAGATCTGCTCTCTAGTTTCCCAGAGGCGAGCTTTTTGACATAAGCCTCGCAGCCCCAGATCCTGATAAATGTCAAGCTCAGCTGTTTCCCATACCATAACTCATATGGCGTCTTAGAAACTGCCTTGGATGGCACTCGGTTTAGTACCTTTGCAGCTGTCTCCAGTGCAAATCCCCAAAAGGAATATGGAAGAGTAGCCTGACTCATCATAGAACGAACCATATCAAGTAACGTTCTATTTCTCCTCTCGGACACACCATTCCATTGCGGTGTTCCTGGCGGAGTGAGCTGTGAGATAATCCCACACTCCTTCAGATAGTCAGTAAACGCATGACTTAGGTATTCTCCACCTCGATCAAAACGAAGTGCCTTGATATTTCGGCCTAGCTGATTCTGTACTTCATTCTTGAACTCTTTGAACTTGTCAAAAGATTCACTTTTATGTCTCATTAAATAGACATACCCATATCTACTGAAATCATCAGTAAAGGTAATGAAGTACTGATAGCCACCTCTGGCATGTTTACTAAATGGCCCACACACATCACTGTGTATAAGGTCAAGTAAACCTGAAGCCCTTTGACCTTTGTTAGGAAAAGGTGACTTCGTCATTTTACCCATTAAACAAGCCTTGCATGTATCAATCTCCTCATAGGAGAATGATCCCAGCAGTCCATGATCATGCAACCGCTTAATGCGTTTCTTGTTAATATGGCCTAAACGACTATGCCATAGCAAGGTGCTGTCATCAGCATACTTGGCTTTCTTAATATCAATATTTTGTATAGAACATTCCATGTCCAACATGAATAACCCATTGTTAATTGAACCAGTAGCATAAACAATATTATCAAAAGATAAAACACACTTTGAAATATTGCATTCAAAGGAAAATCCCTTCCTGACAAGAGCAGGAATGGAGATAATATTCTTAGTAATGCTGGGAACAAAGTAACAACTGTTTAGTTCTAATACAAGCCCAGATGGCAAAGAGATGAAATAGTCTCCTACAGCAACAGCAGCAACCCGTGCCCCGTTTCCAACTCGTAGGTCCACCTCATGCTGTCCCACCTGTCTTCTTCTCTTGAGTTCCTGTACATTTGAACAAATGTGAACTCCACATGCAGTGTCCAACACCCATGATATAGAAGAAGATGAAACCATGACTTCCGTCACGTATATACCTGAGCCAGAAGCGATGCTTCCCCTCTTATCTCCTTGGAGCGCTTTACAGTCCTTTTTCCAGTGACCCAGCTGGCCACAGTGGAAACATCTAAATTCCTTTGACCGCTTGACTTTTTGCTTCAGAGCCTTGCTGTAACTCTTGACAGGGGCCTTGCCCTTCTTCCCCTTCTTCTTGTTGTTCCTTGAAGGAACCATTAAGACAGAGGTTGAAGGCTTTCCCTTCAGAGTTTCCTCAGTAGTCAAGAGCATATTCAGCAGCTCTGCCAGAGTACAATCGATTTTGTTCATATTAAAGTTAATGATGAACGCATCGAAAGAGGGCGGGAGAGACTGCAGAATAATGTCTACAGCAAGCTCCTGGTTGATGGTATGCCCCAGTTTCTCTAGAGCCTCCTTGTGCCCAATCATCTTGAGCACGTGAGCTCCCACTGGGCTCCCTTCAGCCAGTTTGCTCTGAAAGAACAGCTTTGTCAGATTATAGCGTTCTATCCTCGCCTGTGCAGCATACAGCATCTTGAGGTTTGCTATCATGTCTATAGCAGACATATCCTCATGCTGACGCTGCAGCGGTGGCGTCATAGACGCTAGCATCAGGCAAGCGACATCAATGCTATCATTGACGTGCTTTTCATAAGCTTCCCGAACCGCCCTTGCGGCGTTCGGAGCGGGCTGAGGCGGTATAGCCGTCTCGAGGACATACAGTTTCCTCTCTGCCTTAAGAACAATCTTAAGGTGTCCGAACCAGTCTGAGAAGTTTGGCCCAGCAAACTTCTCCCTTTCCAGTAGGGATCGCACATTGAAGCTCATGGTGTTCGTTGCTGCAGGTATCTACAACAATGCAAGAACAGCAAGGTCAGTATCAATGTAAAGAATCAATTCAGGACTTAAGAATGATTCTTTTTCTCACTATTTTATCTGGCTGAAAAATCCAGCAAAACAGCCCGAAAGAGTAGAACTCTTTTAGTGAGATGGGATCCAGATTTCATACTTGGTCTCCGCGTCCCGCTCAGGCGAGATAAGATGCACAGAGAGTACAAGCACTAATTTCTGGTAGGCTGTCCCAGCCAATCGCCAACCCGTGCGATTCCCCTTCATCTGGGCAATCCAGCAGACTGTGCCAACTGAGTTGGTACAACACAATCTCTGACCCCACAGATGGCTGCCTCTATGCGCTACCATATGCGCCACATATGTAGCCTACATGGTCAAGCTGACCCGACCTACTCCCTGGACCACCACGTGCTATGCTGAGCAACGAGAAGCGATAAATCCCTTCTCTGTAACACGCAGGTGTAATCCCGCACCGTCTGAAGATAGATGGACGTGCCCACTGAGTGGGTACAACACGGCTCCAACGATAATCAGAACAGTGAGGTTTCGCGTCAGAAGGCATACGAGCTTGATATTTTAGCGTTGGATTTTAACGGTCTTTTATCTTCTTCACTATCATGCAATTCCTATGGTGATAGCAGAAGATAAATAAATCATGCTGTTCTACTTATTTAAACAATAAAAGAAAGCATGGATCTTATGTGGTAAAAGCCCATAGCCTAAGTAAGACCTTAATTAACTTAAGTCTTCACTTGCTTTTCTTCATGGGTCTTTTGCTGCTCATCTGGCCCAACCCAGGGCCCAAGCGCCATCTGCAGCTCAGGTGCGCCTACCAGGGAAAATGCGCCTGGTCCCAGAGTCGAACCCTGGACCTCCCTCCTGGTCAAGCCTCTGCTGCAAGCGCCTCTACCAAATGTGCTCTGTGCTCTTGTCTGATTAATTTATAAATTAATCTATCTAGACAGGATTGACACGCAGGTCAATTGCACTTTATAAATTAAATACAATGTGATACGCAGATCACAATAATTAATTTACAACTTTAAATTCCAGGCACGCAGGCCCCAGCACAGCACACAATTAACATGGGTAGCCCACATAAGAATAAATAAACAAACATAGGCATCAATCAACATGTGATCCAATCATGAAAATTAAATTTTGAAAACCCCATAGGCATCAATTTTAATTTCCTTATTTGCCCTACAACCTTACAACGGTCCATTACTAGGGATCCACTCATCCAACCTAGTCAGATCCACTGCCCTTGCATGCACCAAGTCCTAACTGACTTGAGTCGACCAAAAGGTCAACCATGCATGCGCCAGGGCCGAACAACCCTCATGAGATCTGGCAAGCGGGCGTGACCCCGGGCCTAACTCATGTGTGTTCTGTAGTCGTCTCAATCAGACATCGCTACACGCCTATCTGCAGTCGACCTATAGCCACCAGGTGCTATCGCACAGGTGCTATCTGGTCAACCCATCAAGGCTGTCAGATGATCTGATCAGACTGTCTGGATCTAACCTAGGGGATGACTTCAACCCTAATAACCCGTCTAAGGGTTTAAAGCAGGGCCTTAGATCTATAATGAGTCGCGCATGTATCATAAGTTTTTGAGAAAACATACATATGCGCCAACAAGAAAACATGCGCCTAGGAGAAACAAAAACATCTCTAACAAGCATGTAAAATTCGCCTATTACAACTAGCGCATGTAACATATAGATCATTGCATAGGATCACAAAGAAAGCAAACATATTAGCATGCAATAACACCTCTGATACCAATTGAAAGTCCCCTAGAACAGGGGGGGGGGCGAAACCCTAATAGGAGGCGCAACAAAACCTCTAGCGGAATCTAGGGTTTCTAACAGGATCGCATAGCATGTAACATGTTCAACTTTCAATGAAAAGGGATTCTTACCATTGCCATCGCTTAGATGGTGTCTTGGAAGGAAAGGCGCAAATGCTCCTTCTCCTAAGGTGACGCACACAATTGATGTCGCCTACTCTTCTTTGGTGCTCCTTGTGCTAGCAAGGTTCCAAGAAGTCGTTGTCGAATGGAAGGGGAGAGAATCCTTTGCTTGGCGATTACTTCCTTCTCCTTGTGTCAACCTCTTCACCACACGAGAGTGCAAGTGCCGAATACTCAAGTTGGCGACGAGAGAGGAGGAGAAGCGAGAGATGAGAAGCGCCTTAGGCGTGAACGTGAGGCGTTCCCACGTTTAGAAGTCATGGCTTCTAAATTTAGTAAACCCCAAACGTTCATGCGACCATGGGTTCACCCCATGCGCAAACTCCTCTAAGATTGAACCATGCGCTCAACCAATGAGCTGGTTCAAATCGATTTGGTTTAATAACCAAATAAACCAAGCAATCAGTCCAGACCACAATAAACCCTAAGGCTCTTGATCTGACCGTCGATCTCTTGATGCTGCTGATCTCACTGATCTAGCATCCATTCTCTCGATCGAAGCTTACCGATCTCAAGCCCTAATCAATCAAACATGATCAGACCAGATCTCACTTACAATCAGAGATTAAATCCCTTTAAACTGAACCTGAACAATTCAGTCCACACGATCTGACTTAAGTAAGCCATATCATCAAATTGTGCGACCCTGAGGGTTTCCTTTAAATGTTGGTAACGATAACTCACGTTATCACGATCAGTGAGGGGTATCTAGCAACACATCACTGTCTCCCGATATAAAGAAAAGAGTCTTCCAAGACTACACCCAAACCACAGCACAAGTGTGAATCCAACTCACAAGGCATGCATGTTTCCTTTGCCACTAGATGTTCTTATTGGACAAGCGTGTCAAGCTTGTAACTCCAATATGATGAGCATGATTAGATCAGATGAACATAGTCACCTGGGTATGGCCATACACTATTCTCAATCATCTCATCCAGGGGGCCCTTTAGAACATCACACTCCTTAAACAAGGAGACGGCAATCCTTTGTCTATCACTAGTGCCCTAATCTGACTCAAGCTCACCATCCAAGATAGTCTATAATCATTATGTTTCAAATGATATTGAACTACCTCAAAACAATGACAATCATCATTTAGAAACACAAGTGATCTCAAGTCAGAGGAAATGTGCCACTTGTCGCATTCAAGGATTATTCACATTGTGACAAGCAATTGAATAACCTAGTAGGGTCTGTCCAGTACATCCAATGTACCCATGAGTCTACATCTTATTCCATGCTCGAAGCATCCTATAAGATTAGAACACATATTAGTCTCAATCATATCAAGGCTGTCTTATGTTCACCAAGATATCTCGACTAAGGACTTTATAGCATGTCAGCCCAGCTGAACAGCTTTGAGACATTATTCAGAAGTACACTTATTGCAGCAGACAATGTAACAAACTGAATAATAACCATGCCTTTATAAACATAAGAGTTTATACATGATACTGATACAATCCCAAGGCCTCAAACATTAGCCTTAAGGGCATACCCCAACAGTCTTAAGCATAAAGGTAACACACAATAGTAGACTTTGTGCAGGATTTACAAAAGAAGGGTATGTTGGGAAACCCCGGGGATTTTAAAACTTTTACAAACAAGCACAGCGGAAGCAATCCCGGAAACAGGCCAGTCCCAAAAACCCAGAAGATCAAGTCTTGCGAGGAGATTGACACGGTATGTAGGAGATGATACCTTGCAGCGAAGAAGAAGGATGCGATGCAGGCGCCCAAATGTTCGCCCTCTGCAGTCTCGCACACAGCCGACGCTCGAGTTCTCTTCTTCCACGCCTGGTGCTAGCCTCGGGAAGAAGATCCACGCCTCTTGGGGAGTCCTCCTCTAGAACTTGCGCCGCTCACAAGTAGAAGGCGCCAAGGAGAGGGATGATGGAAACTCGCCAAGGTCCAACCTTGTGAATGCCAAGAGGAGAGGAAGAAGGAGAAATCGCCAAGCTCCAAGCTTGCGAATCAAGTCTTCAAGCGAGAGTCTCAAAGGGGAAATCGCCAAGCTCCAAGCTTGCGAATGAAGTCTCCCCGCGCGAGTCTCTCGGAGACTTCTCCTCATCCAGAACCGCTTCCTCTCAACCCTCCTAGCCCTTATATAGAAATCACGGTGACCTCTGGTATTCTGAAATAAATTCAGAATTAATCTCTGTAATAAATTCATCATTAATGGTAGAATTAAATTCAGAATTAATTATAGAATTAAACCCTGAATTAAAGTCTCATAATGACTCATTAAAACCTTGAAATAAAGTCTCATAATGATCATTAATGATGTGACTCTTCAAATTCAGAATTAAATTCAGAATTAAATTTATCATTAAACTTAGAATTAATTACAGAATTAAATGCATAATTAAATACAGAATTAATTCCCAGAATTAAATGCAGTATTTAATTCTCATGATTTCTATTGGGCCCAGGCAACTTATTGTCATGGCCCATTAGGCCTGACGGCCCATTGGGCCTCAAGGCCCACTGTACCTCATGCCCCAACTGGGCTTCACGCCCATTGGGCTTGGAGGCCCATTGGTCTATGCTCCATGCTAACACTTCATTCGGCCCATTTGGCCCAATTAGCCTATATGGCCCATTAGGGCCATCTGGCCCAAAAATGAAGTTAGCTCCAATAAGTCCCTTCCATCTCATCAGGCACAATGACGCTGATAGATTCTCCCAAAAAAGATCCGAGTTATCTAATAACTCGATCATTAGGCTGCTCGATCAATACGAGAACCCGAGTTTCAAGTTGTGCGACCCTGTAGGTTCCTCTGACGTTGGCAGTGATGAACTTAAGTCATCACAAGCAGTGAGTGGCACCTAGTAGTGCATCACTGCTACCCAAGTCTTCGGAATGGATATCAGCATCGACATCCCCATCATCGCAACAAGATACCGATGCATTACAGTCTCTTCGCCAAACTGATATCCAATTGGACAAAGTGCGTCACCACTTTGTTTTCACCCAATCTCATGGTCATGACTAGATCAGGCTTTCACCTGGGTATGACCATACACTCTCAGTTATGCAACCATAGGGGGGCCCCATGGATATCAAGCTTCCCGCAAGAAGGGGCAAATCCTATGTCTGTCCATTGATCTTCTCATATGGGTCGTGACATACTCAATGACAACCGTTATGACCCCCCAACTACGGCGAGGCGTTAGGTTGTATCAAAGCATGTCCCTAACCACATAGAAGAGTCAATGACCTCAAGTCGAGAGATCAATGCATCTCCTGTCACATGTGAGCTTAACTCATGACACCAAGTTAAAACCTCACAGCGGGTCGGTCCAGTATATCCACCACTGATATACCCATATGCCTGCATTAGCACCCCGTGCGTAACCAGCCCATATACCAGTCTCACATGTACCAGAGCTGTCCCTTATCCACTCAGGTACTCGACTGGGGACACACCGTTTGAGCACAGATACAATCTGTCTCCAGGGACATTATTATCTATGTACATAATCACATATGTAAACACAGCACAATAACGACAATGCCAGAAAGATATATATTAAATATCAAAGTCAAGTAGTACAAACTAGACCAACAACGGGTCTAAGGGCATATACACCAACAATCTCCCACTTGCACTTAGACTTAGTTGTTGAGAAATCTCAACCCCATGTCCCTGGCATGACCATCATGCTTCTGCTGCGCCAAAGCTTTGGTGAGTGGGTCTTCTAGATTGTTATCTGTGTCAACTCTGCTTATCTTGAGATCACCTCGGTCAACGATCTCTCTAATCAGGTGAAATCTTCTAAGTATGTGTTTGGATTTTTGATGAGACCTTGGTTCCTTTGCCTGTGCAATCGCTCCATTATTGTCACAATAAAGCTCGATTGGATCCACAGCAGAGGGAATCACCTGAAGTTCAGATATGAACTTCCGAATCCAAACGGCTTCTTTGGCTGCCTCAGAAGCGGAGACATACTCAGCCTCGGTCGTAGAATCAGCTATAGTGGACTGCTTGAAGGATTTCTAGCATACAGCGCCACCATTCAACTTGAACACATAGCCTGCCTGCGATCTGAAGGCATCAGGGTCAGACTGGAATGATGTATCAGTGTAGCCCTGAACACTGAGCTCTTCCTGTCCCCCATAGACCAAGAACAAATCTTTAGTTCTTCTCAGATACTTCAGAATGTTCTTTACAACCACCCAGTGCTGCAGACCTGGATTGGATTGGTATCGGCTAGTTATGCTCACAGCATAAGCCACATCTGGTCTAGTACACAACATCGCATACATGATCGAACCTACTGCCGAAGCATAGGGCACTCGACTCATGTCATCCCTCTCAGCCTGTGTGATGGGACACTGGCTCTTGGAGAGAATAAGGTCATGTCTCACTGGAAGGTATCTTTTCTTAGATTGCTCTAAGCTGAACCTCTCCAGGACCTTATCAATGTAAGTACTCTGACTAAGGGCCAGGAGCTTCTTGGATCTATCCCGGTAGATCCTCACGCCTAGGATATAGGCGGCTTCCCCTAAGTCTTTCATCTTGAAACACTTCCCCAACCATGTCTTCACAGCTTGAAGACTAGGGATGTCGTTTCCGATGAGTAGTATGTCATCGACATACAATACCAGAAATGTGACCAAGCTCCCACTGAATTTTCTGTATACACAGGTGTCATCTTCGCTTTTGATAAAGCCGTAATCTCTTACTGCCTCATCAAATCGAAGATTCCAACTTCGAGAAGCTTGCTTTAATCCATAAATGGATTTCTTTAGCCTGCAGACCTTATTGGCCTCTGCAGGATGGATGAAGCCATCAGGCTGTGTCATAAACACATCCTCAGTCAGCTTTCCGTTAAGGAATGCTGTCTTCACATCCATCTGCCATATCTCATAATCGTGATACGCAGCTATAGCAAGCAAGATTCGAATGGATTTGAACATGGCAACTGGCGAGAAGGTTTCATCATAGTCCACCCCGTGAACTTGTCTGAATCCTTTAGCCACAAGTCTACCCTTATAGGTAACTATGTTGCCATCCATGTCAGTCTTCCTCTTGAAGACCCATTTACACCCTATAGGTTTTACCCCATCAGGTAACTCAACCAAATCCCAGACTTGGTTAGCCGACATGGAATCCATCTCGGATCTCATGGCCTCAAGCCATTTCTTGGAGTCCGGTCCAGCGACCGCCTCATCATAGGTCCTGGGTTCATCCTCAACGATGAAGATCCCATCGTGTTGGGTCAGCAGCGACCCGTACCTCTCAGGTGCACGACGAATCCTCCCAGACCTACGTAGGGCCTGTGTCTGAGCCTCTGGTTGCCCAGCAACCAGTGCAGGTGGCTCAGGTTCCATCTCACCTGCTGTGTCTTGTGGTTGACCTTGGACCTCATCCAAGTCAAAGCTTCTCCCGCTAGTGTCTTTCAAGAGAAAATCTTTCTCAAGGAATACAGCAGTCCGAGCAACAAAAAACTTTGTTCTCGGTGGGATTGAAGAAGTAGTATCCTTTGGTTTCCCTAGGATACCCCACAAACACACATTTATCAGATCTGAGTTCTAGCTTACTAGAATCCTGACGTTTGACATAAGCCTCACATCCCCAGATCCGCATAAATGATAGCAATGAGCGTCTCCCAGTCCACATCTCGTGTGGGGTCTTAGGAACACTCTTTGACGGAACGTTATTCAGTGTCTTGATCGCTGTAAGTAATGCAAAACCCCAGAAATACGGAGGTAGAGTTGTGTGACTCATCATAGATCGAACCATGTGCAACAAAGTTTGATTTCTCCTCTCGGACACACCATTCTATTGAGGTGTTCCAGGAGGAGTGAGTTGGGAAAGAATCCCACACTCTGTAAGATAGTTAGCAAACTCATGGCTCAAGTACTCTTCGCCTCGATCAGACCGAAGAGCCTTAATGGATCGTCCAAGCTGGTTTTCCACTTCAGTCTTGAACTCCTTGAATTTCTCTAAGGATTCAGACTTATGTCTCATCAAATAGACATAACCATATCTACTGAAGTCATCAGTAAATGTGATGAAGTAAACATACCCACCTCTAGCTTGTTTGTTGAATGGCCCACACACATCACTGTGTATCAGATCCAACAAACCTGTGGCCCTCTCACCATGCTTGGTAAATGGCCCCGTTGTCATTTTGCCCAACAAACAAGGCTCGCATGTGTCAAATTCCTCGAAGGAATCTGAATCCAGGAATCCATTTGCATGGAGATTTTGGATGCGATTCTTGTTAATGTGCCCTAAACGACAATGCCAAAGATAAGTATTGTTGAAACCACTTGACTTGATCCTCCTAGCATTTACGTTGCACACAGAACTTTGCATGTCCAAGAGATAAAGCCCATTGCATAGTGTACCAGATCCATAGAATAGGTTTGCCAATGAAAAAGAACATGTGTTCTCTTTTATTGCGAAACAAAATCCTTTCCTCGCCAGGGCAGGAATGGATATAATATTCTTAGTGATCGATGGTACAAAGAAGCAATGTTCCAGTTCTAGTTGAAGTCCAGACGGCAGCGAGAGAGTGTAGTCTCCTATAGTTACAGCAACAACCTGTGCGCCATTACCGACCCGAAGGTCAATCTCTCCTGGTCGCACTGTCCTACTTCGTTTGAGCCCTTGCATACTTGTGCAAATATGCGCTCCACATGCGGTATCCAATACCCATGTATTTGAAGTAGATAGGTTGACTTCAACCACGCAAATGCTAGAGCCTGAAGATGAAGGTGTAACCCCTCTCTTCTCTTCTTTCTGGTGATGCCTCTTACAGCTCTCGAGCTTGAGGTCACCCCTCAAGGTTCGACACCAGTCCATCTCGTCCTTCCAAAGGATCGATCACAATATTAATCTGCTATTGTTCGTAGCCTTTGATCTACAACAACCAAGAAAGCAGATGAGTACTACTTCGAATCATTTAATCTGGACTTACATTAAATGATCATGGCTCCCACTATTTTAATCGAATTGACAACCCACAAAGTCAATCGGGAAATCCGAGATTTCCTAGTGAGATGGGATCCTTGTTCCTCACACGGCCTCGTGTCCCGCTAGGGCAGGATGTACTGCACGAGGTGACGCATGTATCCCAAGGTAGGCGCGCCGGCCAATTGCAACTTGGCAATTCCCCTTCTCAAGACAGTTCAAGCATTTTGTGCCCAGCTAGGGCTGGAACAACACAAAACCTTAACTTCTCGAGGCTGCCTCTAGAGTTCTATCACGTGGCCACCACATATGAAAAACTAGTCAAGTCTATCCTGACCGTTATGCCCAGGGCCAACGAATTCCTTGCAAAGGCGCATCCAGGATTTTAACTGGACTGGGGAAAACATTGTCACCGCACGCCTCCTAAAGATAGATGGGTGTGTCCACTAGGGTGGAAACAATGCACAACACCATCGATCGATAGTTTGACGAGGGCTACGCGTCAGAAGGCTATTCCAGACCTGCTGCAAACCCTTAGACAAAAGAAATTTCTGCCAGCCTCCATGCCCTGCAAATGCTTCCAGCCAGCTTCTTACACGAAATCATCATTTCGTGGTGGAATTTTGCCTCCAAAAGGCTGCTCCGCGCCCCTTTGTCAATGGGGGAGAAAGGTCCTTAATGTCCCCTTGTGTTACCTTAGGTTAGGTTGAAGAAACCAGGATTGAAATTGCGGTTTCGAAATAGGCAGGTTCACGGTCTCGGGCGTGATTCTCATCGTGAACCGATCGTGATTTATCAATTCTAGCTTCAAGAATAGAGATGAGTCACGGGCATGATTTTGATCATGACCCGATCGTGATTTCCAACAAAGGCTCCAATGGATCTAAAAACTTTTAGTTAGAATCATCTTGAATGAGGAGAAGCCCCTTTGCCACAAAAGTACCAGAATCCGTCCTCTTTATGGTCATTTTGACCTGAAAATATGAAAATACCAAGAGAGGTGTAGATTGCATAGATGTAAAGAAATTAATGCAATAATGAGGCAGAAAGTCCAAAAATATAGATTATTCTGACTATAAAATTACACTTGAAATGCTATATAAATCTATGTCAACAGAATACCTACGACTTAAATCTTTGCATGTCCTTAAGCAAAAAGAAATGAAATTCCATGAGGGTTGTTCGACAGAAGTTATCCTCCGCAATAATCTATAAATGCTAAGATAAAATCTAATCACATGATGCATAAATCACTGTAGACTTTAAAGATGTCAAGATGAAAAGCAAAGCATCTAGGTCAGATCTATGGGTAACAGTTGTACAATAATATTGGATAATAATAGTTCCTTACCACATGAAGCATTCATCCACTACAGCACCCAAAAGGTAAACCCTATGATAGTAGCAAAGGCCTTGCTCATAGCTTCGGTACCACCACACTCTTTCTCTTCTGCAGTGCCAAGCTGTAGCTTCGGTACCACTGCCTTTTTTTCTTTTGTTTTGATTTGCAGTGCCAAGTCACAACTTCGGTACCACTGCCCTTCTTTTCTTTTAGTGGCAGTGCCGAGTTAAGAGTTCGGTACCACTGCTCTTTTTCTTCTCTTCTGTTTTTGTTGGGCAGTGCCAAGTTGTAACTTCGGTACCACTGCCTTTTGTTTTCCTCTCTTTTCTTTCTCGCTATTTCTTATACGGTGCCAAGTTAGAGGAGCTCGAGCCAAAACCAATACCGAGAGTTTCCAAGAGTGGTAAGGTGTGTCAAGTGGTTTGGTCTATAATCATCCAAACAAATAGTACTCATGTTGGGACACAGATATTTCCTAGATTCAAAGCTTATCAAAGTCTAATCCTTAAGTGTTCAGTGTATAAGGAATCAAGTGACTAGATGAGTTGATTAGCATAAAAGATACTCTTAAAGTAGTGTGGGAGTATAAATTAATCATAACTGAGGTAAATGAATCATAAATAAGAATCAATCATGAATGGGAAAATATTAATCAATGATTTTGAAAAATTTCAACTAGAATCTTCCTTAGGATTTTGCGTGTTCAGGTAGTAATGATCAACAAAGTCATGATGAAAGCATATCAAAAAGGTGTAGTATGTCATAGAAGTGACTAGGCCTGACAGCAAGGTATGAAGACCTAATAGAAATACATCATGAAAGTGTCCTTGCAAAGTTGAAACATCACGAAAGTAACTCGTAATAAAAATATCATTAAAGTGGAGCATATTAACAATTCTATTCATCATATTCGACATTCGTTCAACAGTAAAGAAGTTTAAAGTTTTGGTAGGTTTGGTACAGCAATACATCAGTAGCAACATCTTAACACAGCATAAAGTTGATCACAACAGTACGTGCAACATCATATCATAAAAACATAAAAGTTCATCATGATAACCCCATCAAAACATATCATGAAAACATCAAAAGAAGTAAATCTTCCCCAAAGCAAAACGGTGCATCGTCCATGAGGCATATAGCATAGTTAATTATCAAAATAGATGGGGAAGACTTACTAAAGTGCAGTTCTACTCACTGCACTCTGCTGGGTCATCATCGTCATTAGTGTCATCAAGGAGTCGGAGACATGAATGGTATCGTCAGCATCTTTTTCTTTGTACCGCGGTGGAGGTTGTGACATATTGCAGTATAGGAAGAGCTCAATCGACTTCACCGTCTCTACCAGGGTCGCAAGCTGCTTCCCCTGGTTTACTTGTTATTGATGGAGTAGATGGAGCATGTCATCAATTGATGGTCTGGCTGTAGTCCTGGGCTGGCCGCCAATGGAGAAACTTGGGTCAACATCAAGGGGCACGGTTTGGTCCTCTGGTACTGTCGGCTCTAGGTGGAGGCGCCAATTGGCGCTATCCCTAATATCAATGAGCGTGGAGTTTGGGAGAGCAATGGTGGTGGTGGTATATGCGAATGTTAGATGATAGATGTCACCCCGCCGAACAATCATCTTCATTGAGAGAAGATGCTCAAGGTCCAAGCGTCGGCTGCCCACTGCCTCCGGCTGTTCGTAGGGGTTGTGTCCCAGTGATAAGGCGATCATAGTGATCATCTCGCCGATACAGATATTTCCTTTCTGCGCATGGGCAATGCACATAAACTGCTGGGCAAGGTGGTATCTGGTGTTGATTTGGAAATGATGCAAAAGACCCCAAAGACAGAGCAGTTTAGGTTGGCGGACGATTCCGTCTCTGTCCCTCACAAAGATCGAGTGCGCCAGCAAGTGATGCGCGTATCTGATACAAGGGTTTGAGATAGTGAAAGCCTGGGCATTGCGTGGTGAATAAGCAACCATGGAGGAAATACATCACCAGAAGATGTCTTCATTGAAGTTTGGTGGCCCAAGTCTAGACGCATAAGCTGGAAAGCCAAATATATCATTCAAATCTGCAACGGTGAGGCGGTATTCGGTGTTGGCGAGCCTGAATGTAATCAGGCCTGGATCAGTCTCAAGAGCCTACACCTTGACTTCAACAAAACTAAGAAACTCGAGTGTGAATGGGATGTAGGTAGGCTGCGCATATTGTAAGAAGCGCCCCCAGCCGAACTGCCTAAACATCCAAAGTAGATCATCAAAACTCCCCAACGCAGCTAGTGATGGAGGATCTATATAGCGAGTGTTGATGATGCGTCTGTTAGAGAGCACTTGATAATGGGCAGCTTGGTGATTGTCCCGCATTTGGATCTCTGGCGGTGTAGCTAGTTGCTGCTGAGGTTCCGGTCACGGACTAGAGGTGCCTTCCAGATGCTTTCCAGTTGATTTCTTGTGAGGTGGCATGGCTGCTTTAGCGGTGAGGAGAAAATGTAGAAAGAACAGAAGCTGAAGAAAATAGAGTCCATGGTGAGATACGAAATGAAAACTTGGAGGTGAGAGCTCACCCGACATGATTGAAAAAATCGCCGGACAGTTGGTGGTCGGCGGTGAAGCAACCGTTGGTGAGTGGTGGGGTAGAGCAGGTGGGGTCGACACGAGATGTATGGAGATGGTCGCAATCGGGAACCCTAGATGAATTGTTCGGGCGAAGCTTTAAGTGGATAGCTTAACGGGTCGGGCTGGCCAGGCGAAACCGTTAAGAGGTTTAGTGATCATGCTTGAGATCTCCAACAGGACCCTATCAGGAAAATTTTGTAGAAGTGTCTGCTAGGAAATCACGATCGAGATTTTCATCGGTATCCAGTCTGATCTTCTCGTACATTTTTGGTACCAGTTTTCACGGCCGTGACTGGAATCACCGGGCAGCCGTGATGTTCTCGTTAAATTTGTACACATTCTATCTTCTAAAAGTTCTGCCTATGATTTTCATCATGACCCGCCTGTGATTGCTTCTGTAGGGTTGCGTGCAAATTTTACGACAGTGCCCATAGTTACGACAGACTTGGCGAATAAGTCTTGTTTTGCCTCTTCGAAAAATCTCGGTCACGACTTTCAGCATACCCCAGTCATGATTTTATCATGTAATTCTGTGTTGCTGATTACGGCCGTGGCTTCAGTCACCTTCTTGCCGTAAATCATTCGGCGAAATTTCTGATGTTGGATTGAGTGATAATCATGGCCGAGATTTTCGTCACGACCCGCCCGTGATTTTGAGGAAATTAGCAGAAAATGCCCCTCTTTACTGCATCAGTTTACGATATTCCTATGTCATTTAAAATCAAGTAAAAGCATCAACGATCACAGCTAAATAAACAGGAACATAATAAAACAATACACATAACGAAAGGGGCATGACAAGGCCCTTATATCATTTTCAACTTTTAAGAATTAATTTGCCAATGCTGGAGATAAACAAGTAATCAGCTTATGAATACATATGGGCTCCCAATAGAAAGGATTAAAATCAATTAGTGCTGGTTTAGCTCGCGTCCTTTTTGGTGAGTGCTTCTTATCGAGGACTTCCATGCCCACTTCAATATTGATATCCTGCATTGGTATTTGGAGTTTGGTGGTAGGCGTCATCATAGCGTATGCACATTACCTGCGAGATTACCACCAGTATTAGAGGCCAAAACTACGAAGCAGAAAAAAAATAAAGCAGTTAGGAGAAGAGATTCAAACTTGTAGCAGAAGAAAAAAAACTAGGTTGTTCTAAATTTGATTGATATGTCCTAGTGTCATTTTGATATATAACAGGAATACGAGATCACTAGGATTTCAAACCAATTATCAAGAGAACTTCTCAAAATATGCAAACTAAACTAAATGTGCACAAAACATGAAAACAAGAAAGAAAGATGCTGAAAATAGATTTAACTAGAGTGAAATGCATGTGTTGCCTCCCAAGGCGCTGATTTAATGGTCCGTCAGCTTGACCATGGTCAGTGTTATTCTAGTGAAGGAGGATCAGCGAGAAGCAGCCTAGGCTCCTTTGGTACTGGTTCATGGGGAATATAGTGCTTGAGTCATTATCCATTTACTTTGAATGTACCGGTTGAAACACAGAAAATGTCCACAGTGCCATGAGAGTAGACGTTGCATATTACAAACAGTCCCGTCCATTTAGTTCACAGTTTACCAGGAAAGAGCCTAATTCTGGAGTTGAATAAGAGTACCAGATCTCCTTCATGAAATTCCCTTCTTATGATTCTTCTATCGTGCCAACTTTTTGTTCGTTCCTTATAGATCTCGACGTTCTCATAGGCTTCTTGCCAAAATTTGTCAAGTTCATTGAGTTGAAGTTTTCTGGCTTTACCGACCTGTTTCTCATCAAAATCCTGTTGCCGTATTGCCCAAAAGGCTGTGTTCAATCTCTACTGGTAAGTGGCAGGATTTACCATATACCAACTAGTATGGGGACATACCGATTGGGGTTTTGAATGTTGTATGGTATGCCAATAGAGTATTGTCTAGTTTGAGTGACCAATCCATACGAGTACGCAATGCGGTTTTCTCAAAAATGTGCTTTATCTCCCGGTTCGATATCTCCACTTGGCCGCTGGTCTGAGGGTGATAGGCAGTTCCCACTTTTTGTATCACTCCATATTTTCTAAGAAGTGATTCAAAGCTCCGCTCAATGATGTGAGATCCACCATCGCTTATTACAACGCGGGGTGTTCCAAATCGCAGAAATATCAATTTCTTAAAAAATCTAATAACTATCTTGGAGTCATTTGTTGGTGCAGCCAAGGCTTCGACCCATTTGGAGACATAATCAACTCCAATTAAGATGAATCTGTTACCACAGGAGGGTGGAAATGGACCCATAAAGTCGATACCTCATACGTAAAAAATCTCAATCTCAAGGATGTTATTAAGAGGCATCTCATTTCTTCGTGATATTCCTCCCGTCCTTTGGTAGTGATCACAAGATTGTACGTAGTTCCTTGTGTCCTTGAATAGTGTTGGCCAAAAGAATCCACATTGGAGAACCTTATACGCGGTTTTCACTCCACTACAATGCCCTCTATAGGAAAAAGAGTGGCATTGGAACAAGACATCTGAAATTTCTTCCCCTGGCAAGCATCTCCGAATGATACAGTCTGCGCAACGCTTGAACAAGAGTGGTTCATCCCAATAATAGTATTTTGCATCTGACAAGAACTTCTTTCGTTGCTGGTACATGAGATTCGGAGGCATAATACCGGCTGCTAAGAAATTTACCAGATCGGCGCACCAGGGTGCTTTTATCGCGGTGATAGCTAGCAGATTTTCATCCAGGAATGCATCGTCTATCTCTTGTTCCAAACTGCTCTCGGGAGTGGATGTTAGACGGGAGAGATGGTCTGCCACCAAATTATTGGCCCCCTTCTTATCCTTGATCTGAATATCAAATTCTTGCAACAATAGTATCCACCTGATCAGTCGTGGTTTTGCATCTTTCTTCGTCATAAGGTACCAGATCGCCGCATGATCTGTATAGACAATAACACGCGAGTCGATTAGATATGATCGAAACTTATCAAACGCAAAAACTATAGCTAGGAGTTCTTTTTCTGTTGTGGCGTAATTGCTCTGTGCTCTATCAAGTGTTCAGCTGGCATAATAAATGGCATGAGTTCGGTTGTCTTTCTGCTGTCCTAATACGGCTCCTACCGCATAGTCGCTGGCATCGCACATAACCTCGAAGGGCAGCGACCAATCTGGGGGTTGCATTATGGGGGCAGAAATCAACGTCTTCTTCAATTGTTGAAACACATCCATGCAATTCTGGTCAAAGACAAATGGGATATCCTTAGCAAGCAAAGATGTTAATGGCCTAGCAATTTTAGAAAAATTCTCAATGAATCGCCAATAAAAGCCTACATGTCCTAAGAAACTCCTTATTCCTTTGATAGAGTTTGGAGGCAGCATTCTCTCCATCACATCGATTTTTTGCTTTGTCGACTTCGATACCGCATTTCGATATCAAATGACCAAGAACGACCACTTCTTTTACCATGAAGTGGCATTTCTCCCAATTTAGCACCAGGTTCGTCTCTTCACAACGCTACAAAACACGGGACAAATTAGATAAACAAGAATCAAAACTAGACCCATATACCGAGAAGTCGTCCATAAAAACGTCCATGATGTCCTCGATGAAATCCGAGAAGATCGCCATCATGCACCGCTGAAAGGTAGCTGGCGTATTGGTTAAACCAAATGGCATACGCCGATAAGCGAAAGTCCCAAAGGGGCATGTGAATGTGGTCTTCTCTTGGTCATCATGATGTATCGGTATTTGGAAAAATCCTGAGTAGCCATCCAAGAAACAAAAATAAGAGTTAGTGGCTAATCTCTCAAGTATTGATCAATAAAGGGGAGAGGGAAATGGTCCTTGCGGGTATCCTTGTTCAGTTTCCGATAATCGATACACATGCGCCACCCGATAACGGTTTTTTGCGGGATCAATTCGTTATCTTCGTTCTTTACTACTGTTACTCCTCCTTTCTTTGGTACCACATGCACCAGACTTACCCATTGACTATCTGAAATAGGGTAAATAACCCCAGCGTCTAATAGTTTCATAATTTCCTTCTTAACTACCTCCTTCAGGTTCGGGTTCAATCATCTCTGGTATTCGATAGAAGGTTTGCTACCCTCTTCGAGATATATCCTGTGTATGAATAAAGAAGGGTTAATACCTTTTATATCTTCCAATATCAAGAAGAAGGCTTGTGTGCTCTGAATCAAGTGGGCTGCTATAATGACGGGGTAAGTATAATTCTCACCTAAAAATTCATACCTGAGGTTGCTCGGTAAGGATTTGAGCTCTAAGTTAAATCGTTTACAAACCCCAGATTTCGGTGCAGGTAATTCCTCAAGCTTTTCTACATCTGGCTCAACTGCTGTGCTCGAGTCGAGAATATTGGCAAAAGCACGAACTTTTTCCTCCTGCCCTTCATCATAGTCAGCCATCAGGCACACCTCAAAGGGGTCGATGGTTATCGGAGGGATGTGAGACGAATTAAGCTCATCGTCGATGACTCTGATACTACAGCAGGAGTCTGCAAAAAGAGGCTTCTTTAGGCTTTTGGTAATATCAAATTCAACCGTATCCTCACCTATGCGCAGTGTTAACTTCCCATTTTAACGTCGATTATAGCACCGGCAGTTGCCAAAAATGGTCTGCCCAACATTATAGGAAGCTTGGAGTCTTCTTTCATCTCAAGTACAACGAAATCAGCTGGAATAAAAAGTTTACCAACCTTTATTGGCACGTCTTCTAGAATTCCTACCGGATATCGTACGGAATGGTCGGCCAATTGCAAAGAGATGTTTGTCGGCTTTAAGTCTCCTATATCCAATTTCTTGCAAAGAGAGAGTGACATCAGACTTACACTGGCGCCAAGGTCGCACAAAGCACGATCGAAAGGTGTGTTTTCGATCAGGCATTGAATGATAAAGTTGCCTGGGTCCTTTAACTTTGGCGGTAACTTATTTTGGATGATTGCGCTGCATTCCTCAGTTAGCGCCATTGTGCCGTGTTCCTCCAATTTTCTTTTATTAGATAAAATTTCCTTCAAGAACTTAGCATAGGATGACATTTGTGATAAAGCATCGGTAAATAGTATGTTAATGTATAATTTTTTTAAAACCTCTAACAATTTACCGAATTGCCGATCAAGTTTAGCTTTTGCCAACCACTGGGGAAATGGAATGGGTGGTTTGTAAGGTGGTGGTGGCATATATACAGGTTCAGTCTCTTTCATTTGTGGTTCACCCTCAACGACAATGGGTTCCTTAGACTCCAGAATTTTACCTTCGCCCTCAAAATGGTCTTGTCTAGGCATTTTCGGCTCTTTAAGCTATTTGCAACTGCACGTGGTAATGGTATTGTAATGTTCTTTAGGGTTCGTTTCAGGTTGCCCGGGCAATCTGCCTGAGGGTCTAGTAGATGTGCTGGCTTGCTGGGCTATTTGATTTTCTAGAATCTTCTAGTGTGTGGTTAAGCCTTTGATTTCATTCAGGATATTTTTATATTGCCTTGGTTTGCGTTGACACAAAGCTGTCAAAGCGCGACTCTAAGGTTTGCTCCTACAGTATTGTGTTGGTACTTAGTTGCAGTGGCTGGTCAAATTGTTTAGGCTGATATCCTGCATTGGATGGCTGAAATCCAGGAGGCTGCCTATAGGTTGATGGTTGAGCTGCGTTGTTATTTCTATAGGAAAAGTTGGGATTATTTTTCCACCCAGGGTTGTAGGTATTAGAATAGGGGTTATTTTGGACCCTCGGGTTAAAGTTACCTACAACATTCATTAAAGCGAGTGGGGGGTCTTGTGATACATTGTTTCCTAATTGACAGGTGTCAGAAAGACGACCTTCCACTCCACAAATTTCACACATAGCAGAGTTAGAAGCAGTAGGACACATGTTTATAGAATCGAGCTTATGAGATATTGAATCTACTTTTGCAGCAAGAGAACTAAGAGCGTCAAGCTCATACTTACCAGCTTGCCATGATGAAGTACCTCATTCGCTCGATCATTGATAGTGGTTGAGCTCCATTTCTTCGATCAGATTGTAGGCCTCATCAACAGCCTTATTCATCAAAGCTCCTCCAGCAGCTGCGTCAACAGTAAGACGAGTGTTATAAAGTAAGCCGTTATAAAAAGTGTGTACCAGTACCCATTTCTTGAAGCCGTGGTGAGGACACATTCGCTGTAATTCCTTGAAGTGATCCCACGCCTCGTATAATGATTCTTCTTCTTTTTGAGAGAAATTGGTACCGTGGATTCGACCAGAATTATGGTACAGGATTCGACCAAAATTATGGTACCGTGGAAATGATTATGGCAATGCGTAATTTCTGGAAATCTCTCGGGTCGGAAGTCGCTTCAAAATACGGCACCGTGATTTTAGTTACGGCCATGCCGTAATTTCGGTGAAACTTTCTGTACAAAATCATCTCAAAATACGGCAGTGCTCCGATATTACGGTAGTACTCGAAATTACGGTACCGTAATATAAATTACGGCACTGCCATAATTTGGTATGTGGCTCCAATTTGCGTGAAAATTGTCATGTAACCTCTTCTTGATGATGAGAGTTCTTCTATGTATCTAATTTTGCTTGAAAACGCTTTAAAATCGTGCCTTTTTACTTGAAAATCATCAAAAACCAAAATAGAAGTAGATTCTGCAATATTTGATAAAAAAGGGCATAAAAATAAGAAAAGGAGCATAAATATGACACAAAAGACCAATGAAATGACACAAAATATACTATAAATTTTGGTGTCATCATATCACCAGGTAATGGGCCATAAATGGGGCTAGCCGTGCTTTAGGATTTGTGAAAAAAAGCCTACTTCAAGATTGGAGAACAACATCAAGGAGGACCCTGTCGTAGTTGCCTAGGTTGGGTGCTATGGCAGGGTTCATGCCTAGGAATTTTTTTCATTATTGAGAATTGACTACTAGTCGGTTGTGATGTGACTATCATGTGGTGCCATTACTGTTGCGGATTGTCACCATGCAGAATTGTTGTTATGGCTTATGTTGTTGCTTTTGTTGGCTAAAAGGTGGTTAGGGTTTAGAAAACTCTTAGGATTATACCATTACATAGTAGAAAATATATTTATATAGAGATAGTAAGTACATAAAAATAAATAGTTTAATTATTATATACTATTTATAGATAATATTATTCTTAATATTATTAAGTCTAACAATTACTACTTGTAACCCTCCTCATCAACCTCAACTTGGAATGACTCAAAGTTGAGGTTGGATATAATAACTATATACTTTGAGGATGTGACGATGGCTGAAGACAGAATTGAGCTGAGACTTGACTAACACGAGGAGATGACTAGTGTGTAGAAGTGTTTGTAGGGACACTAGGTGAGTGTTAGAACATGCAAAAATTTGAGACATAGATAGAAGACTTATTGAAGAATAGGTCAGTGACACCAATAGAGGTAGATCACTATCAAGGAGGCTTACTGTCACCTTGAGATGCCACCTTTGAAGGTAGAGATAAGGTGCCTACCAAAAGCTAAGATGTAATCAACACAAGGAGATGACCAATGAGTAGAGGTGTCGGCACAAAACTAGGAAAATGGTAGAGTGAGTAGAAATCTGATACACAAATAAAAAAAACTCATAAAAAAGTATGTCAATAATGCTGGTAGAGATAGATTGCTATTGAGGAGGCATATTGTCACTTAGAGATGTCACCTTAGAAAGCAAGCGTAAGGTTCCCACCACATGCTCTAATTGTTTAGAGACATCAATTTACACAAATAAGCAACATTGTTGAAACAAATGCCTATGCCAATAATAGATCGAAGAAGAGACTAATGTTTGATGAATGATTAGAGGTTGGATTTAAACAAAAATCGGGTTTGATTTGCTAGGAATCGTCTCTTAGATAATTGAGAATGCTTTTAGTGAGATATGACACAAATAATATGAACCATTGATATTGTTGGGAAACCCCGGGGACATTTTACAATTTTCAGAGTTATAGACATACATTTTTCGCAGCGGAAGAATGTCCCCGAAACAGGCCGGTCCCAAAAACCTAGTGAAGATCGCAAGCAAGGGAGTCGACACGATGAGTTAGTAAGTACCTTAGGAGCAATGTGGAGCGATGCCGATGTAGGCGTCCAAGTGTGCGCCCTCTGCAGTCTCGCACACACGGATCTCTTGAGTTCTCTTCTTCCACGCCCGGTGCTAGCCTCGGGAAGAAGATCCAAGCCTTAGGAAGATGTTTTACTTCTCTTGCGCCACCTAGAGAAAAGATGCGCCAAGTGAAGAGGGAAAACTACCCAAGCCGCCAAGCCTTAGATCTCTTTGCGCCAAGAGGAAAGGAGGAAGAGGCTTGCGGTTATGGAAGATGCGCCCTTGCTCCAAGCACTCGCCCCTCTCCTTGTGTTCACGCCTTCAAGGATTGATTACTCCCAAGAGGGGGCGACTAGGGTCACATTTATAGGGCAAGAGGCGGTTAGGGTAATGGCTAGGATCATGACAAGTGTAGGGCTAGGATGAGGAGGTTTGAGACAAGGAAAGTCTCCAAGACATTTCCATAATTCTCATTCAACATTTCCTTTTGTTCCCACGCCTTTCCTTGTGCGCCAAGGCCTTGCCTTGCGCCTCAAGCAATGCCATAAAGGCATTCATTCCATCCTAGCAAGAGAGGGGAGGCGCCATTTACTTCCATAATGGAGCAAAGGCACCAACATGACCCCATTATGCCCCTAGGCGCCTAATGGTTCATGTTTCTCCCCATTATACCCTTTTAGCCTCTCATCTCTTCATGAGAACTTGTCATTGGGCCTCATTGGATAATGAGCTAGCCCAAACTTCATTACATGGGCTGATTAAGCACTTGGATCCAATCCAATGCAACCATAATCCAAATGTGACCAACCATGGTCAAATACGGGTCAACCTGCCAAAAATGAAGTTTGGCTCTAATAACATTCTTCCATCTCATCAGGCCCATTGGCGCTGATGAAATCTCCCAATTAGATCCGAGTTATCCAATAACTCGATCATAAGGCTTCCCGATCAATACGAGAACTCAAGTATCAAGGTGTGCGACCCTATAGGTTCCTCTGACGCTGGCAGTGTTGACCAGAGGTCATCACAAGCAGTGAGTGGCACCTAGCAGTGCATCGCTGCTACCCAGGTCGTTGGAATGGATATCGACATCGACATCCCCATCATCGCAACTAGGTACAGATGCATTACAGTCTCTTTGCCGTACTGATATCCAATTGGACAAGTGTATCACCACTTGTTTTCATCCAATCACATGGCTATGACTAAAACAGGTTCTCACCTGGGTATGGCCATACACTCTCAGTCATAGAACCATATAGGAGCTCCATGGATATCATACTTCTTAAGGGAAGGGGCAAATCCTATGTCTGTCCATTGATCTTCGCATATGGGTCGTGACATGCTTAATAACAACCGTTATGACCTCCCAGCTACGGCAAGGTGTTAGGTTGTATCAAAGCAAGTCCCTAACCATATAGAATGATCAATGACCTCAAGTCAAGGGATCAACGCATCTCCTGTCACTTATGAGGATAACTCATGACACTAAGTCATAGCCTCATAGCGGGTCTATCCAGTATATCCTCCAATGATATACCCATTTGTCTGCGTTAGCACCACGTGCCTAACCAGCCCACATACCACTCTCTCAAGTACCAGAGCTGTCCCATATCCACTTAGGTACATCGACTGGGGATAATTATTTGAGCACAGATCCAATCTGTCTCCAGGGACATTATCATGTAAGTACACAATCGCAGGTGTAGTCAAACAATGATAACGACAATGCCAGAATGATATATAAATATCAATGTCAAGTAGTACATAAGTTGACCAAAACTAGGTCCTAGGGCATATACACTAACAGATATAATAAGTAACCGTAGTAAATGATTTGCTCATTCAGATTAGGTTTGGTGCTAGGCTAATTGGATCCAATTTGTTGTTAAACCAGTCCACTAAATCGAACCGGTCTAAGTATTGAATTAAGCTGGAACAAACCGGTTCAACTTGTTGGTTCAACAACACTAGAAATTCGACGCTAAGCCCTAATTAGGTCCAGGCAGCAGCATGGATGTTGGTTGGGTGATGGTGCGGGGTGGTGATGATGTTCAGTGTTGGTTGAGCAGGCAGAATAGTAGCAGGGTGAGGAAGGAGGCAATAGAACAGCACAAGCAGCTATGTGGTTTGGTTGGGTTTGTTAGAGGAGGCGGCTAGGTTCGCTAGGGTAAAGGCAACAGTTAAAGGCATCATTGTGGGCTGCAGTGAGCGACTCATGGTTGAGGAGGTCGGGAGGTGATGGGCAAGTGTTGGAAGCTAATGATGGTGGGTGATACCGATGACAACAACCATGGATGATGAAGAAGGTGGAGTGATTGTTGATAGTGAATTGGGACTGCATAAATGTTGATTGTGGAGGAGGGGCTTAGGTGACAAAGGGGAGGCAGCAAGATGGAGCGAAGGTAGAGGATACGTTGAAGGCATTACAAGGTCGACACTTACTAGTGGTTGGATGAGTCGATGAAGGAGTGTAGAAGGTAGGGAGCGGATCGAGTGTATTAGAGGAGCAATGCATCAAAGTTGAGGGAGAAACTAACATGCCTCCACTATGGGAGGATGGGGAGACTTGCTACAAAGTGGCTAATCCGATCAAGGGCAAGGTCCATGAGTATCAATTGGGGGCTGCCAAGGATAAACATGAACCACTCTTGATGATATATTCTCCCTTGACACATCCAAGGAGGAAGATACTAAATGACACAAAAGAGATGGGGAGAAAGAGGAGCTCTTGTAGTAGGGTTTATTTCTTGGAAGAAAAGGAGAGGTGAGCTTCCAGAGAGGAAAAGAGAGATTGAGGTGTGAATAGAGGAGAAGTAAGGGAGGAGAGGGTCGATGTTGATAAGAAAGGCTATGGAAGAGGAGATGAAGAAAGCTAGCTTGTGGACAATGATAGTGAGTCAGTGACAAAGGCTTTGTTTGGAACTGCTGCTTGCCTGCTTTTGCGGGTGTGGCCAGTAGAAGCAGCATATTTTCTATTGTTTGGAGATGCTGCGCTCGTCCCAACAGAGAAAATTCAGTTGCCAACCAAAAGCAGCAAATCACATGCTTTCTAAGAAATCAGAAGCACCTTTCACTATTACTCTCCCATTCACTCGTGCCCGTCATTGCAAGTGACATCGCACTTGTGCTTCGCCGACGATCTATCGCCTATGCCTTGGCCAACTATTCGCCGCCTCCGCCGTCATTACTTCTTCGTTGACTAGAGATCCATGCTATCGCCGCTAGATAAGCAGATCTACCTCCTCGGCCAATAGCTCTGTTGCTCAACTTGTAGATCTACTGCCTCTAATACTCGTTGACCAGCTCCGTCACGGTTAAACCAGATCTGTTGTCTCCGATACTCATTGACCAGATTCACGCCTCTACTGAGAACTCGTCAACCAGCTCTGCCATTTGTATAACTAGTAGATCCACCACCTTTGCAGTTCTGCCACCTCCATTGCTCATCAACCAATTCCACCGCCGATCAACCAAATCTGCCTTCATGTGTTATTTAACATGATAGTAGGCCAAAATACTATTTTGTATGTATGAAATAACATTTAGGTTGTATGAGATAATTTATAACTAAAGACAAACTTAGTTATTAAAATATTTAATTTTATTATAAATTTTTGTTTAATATGCACAGTATTTTTATTCTACTAACTAACACAATAATTTCTCAAATATCTTATAATTTTTTTAACTAGCTATTTTTTAACCAGTAATTTTTTAACAGCAAATGCTAAAAGTAACATCAGTTCGAAACAGCCTAAAAGCACAAAAAAAAACCTACAACAGTTAGAGTTTGAAAAATCCTATTAGTATAATATTAAAAAAAATATCATGTTAAATTAAAGAGAAGATAAAAATTCTAAAATAGTTATATTGTATTAATCTAATAGTGTGATAGTATATAAAAATAATAGTTTAATTATTCTTTATTATATATAAATAATAATATTTATAATATTCCCGAGCCTTCTTGTCAACTGTCAAGTGTCAACGACCTCATTACTAGTGTGGGGAGAGGCGCCGCTGCTGAGTCGTCACCGAGGAGCGATGATGCATCCAGTTGCCGAGCAACGGTGCTGTGTCTTGTCATCAACTAGGGCTGCGAGCTGTCCATTTTGGCTATGACACTGCTATTGTGGTGACCGTTTTGGTCGTAGCAACCATTGCACTAGGAACAACCGAGAACATTTGCGCAGTAAGCTGATAGCTTATACAATTTATATATAGGCTAATATTTTTGCTTGTACATTTCATAAATTTTTTAGTTTGTAGATGGAACGGAAAAATGTGTTGGAATACTCCATCGATCGTTGAAGTCATTTTTCATTTTTGAGTGTGTTGGAATGAGTGCATACAATATATATTAAAAAATTCTGAACATTTATTCAGATGGAACATAATAAAAGAAAATTCTGAACAGATAATTTGGAATGTTCAAATGGCCCATGTGATGTGATGCGTATGTTTCTGCAATTGAGAAAAACAAAATTGCGACCTAGCATGTATTTCAAAGAATAAAAATATGCATTAAAAAATTTCCAATAGCTTAGTGGTTTTAATTATGATAAAATACAATTAATAGTAAATAGATAAATTAAAAGCTTATTACAAATTATGGAAAAAAATAAATAAAAATAGAAAGTAAAAGCTTATATCCGAAGAAAAGGAGTCTATATTGATGAGAAATCACTGAAGATTTTTGATAATAAAATTTAATAAAGTCTAATTGATTTACTTTATCACATAATAAAACATTTACAAGAATCCATCCCAAAGCAACATCCACCAGCCGATATCATACACACACACACAGAGAGAGAGAGAGAGAAGTGTAGATGTTGGATCGATCATAAATTCGTGATTTAGGTGGAAATGGAAAGCTTGCCGGGTTGATCGGCGGCACGGAGGGTGCGCTTGATGAGGCGGCGGGCTTTGGCGCTCTTCATCTCCATCCTAAAACTCGAACTCTTCTCCATCTTCGAGTACTCCGCCGCTTTCGTCGCCTTCCTACTTTTCAGCGACGCCACCACCTTCGACTTTATCCTTCCTAGCAGCGACGCCACTTGATCGCCGCCCACAACCGCCATGACACTGCCCTCTCTCTCTCTCTCGATCCCTCTCGAACCTTCCGTCACTTGTGCATCCGCTCGCCCGTTGTTATTTATAGTAGGGTTCGAGGCGACCGTACAAAGGAAGGATTCAACAATTCATTATTAATATTTCCTTCCCTTTTTTCGGTGTTGTGCAGTGAATGTGAGCTAAATGAGGATGTTACATTTTAATGCCCATTAATTAATTTGGCCTTTCCCGAAATGATAACTTATTCTCAATTTTTTTTAAAAAAAAAAAAAAAAATCACACACTGCTTGCTTACTGCATTTCGAGTTATATGATTATGATACAGATAAATTTGAAAAATTATTATTACAATTATTATTATTATTATTTATTTAAGATGTAATAGTTTTCTTTATTTGTAACATAATTGGATATGGCTAAGATAAATTAAGGTGATGGATTAGAATGTAAGTTAATTTAGGTGTGAAAGTTTAGGAAATAAAAGGTTCATGTAAGAGGTTAAGAGGATTACCACACAACTAAAATAATAATAATAATAATAATAAAATTAGCATTGACCCGACTTGACTAAACATGACGTTAGGTAAGTTTAAGTTAATTATAATTGTTTTGAGTTACTCAAAATTAATCGGATCATGCGGACTTATAAACAAGTTCACCTATATAATATGAATAAATTAAATTACTAGTAAAAAATTATTAACTTTCTAAATACTCTACCCAACCCTCTCTCAACTCCCCCATACCTGCCCATTGCCCTCCCTCCCTTGTCTGCTACCCTTCTCTCTCTCAACTCCCCCCTCATCCTCCGAAAATTTTTTTATGGAAAGACCCCTTTCTACAAAAAAAAAGCAGCGCTGTGAGAGGCATCGTATAAAATTTATAGGAAATTTTCGTATAAAATTTTATACAAAAATTTTGTATAAGCTTTATACAGAAATATTGTGTAAAGCCTTTATACAAAGGTATTTATTGTACAAAGTTTTTTGTATAAAGCCTTATACGAATTGTTATATACTGTTTTATACAAAAAATTTCATATAAAGCCTATCACAACACTGCATTTTTTTACAGAAGTGAGTCCTTCCGCAAAAATTATCCTCTCCTCTCTTTCTCACTCACTCCCCCATCTACCACCCTTCTCTCTCTCATTTGCTACCCAACAAGCTGGGTCAAGCCGCCAAGACAGGTCTAAGCAAGTCAACAAGTCGTATTTTGATAGGTTAACAAGTAACATATTTAATTAAATAAATTATTTAGATAGTATTGATTGACCCAATTATATTTGTATTGTGTTTAAATTTTACTTTTTAATCTAATTAATTAAATGAGTCATATTTAGACTGCTACATGCACAAAAAATACAACGACCCATAATTCGAATTGTCTGGCATATGTGTTTCGCCACGGGAAAAGAACTTTCCTAACATAAATTCATTCTTTCCTTAGAAAAAGCTCACAAGGCTTAAATTGTTACGTTTGCCTGAAAGAACACATTCATAAAATAACATTGGGAAAGACCTACAAAGCTAGAAGGAAATTGAGGACCCACTGCTACTCTTCACAATTGTTTGCTGTCAATTTACAAGATAATTAGATCCTTTTTCTTTTTAAAAAATTATAAATAAAGCATCCAGGAGGAGTTGACCCTATTATAAATCCAATCCATACACATATAAGGTGAAAATTTAACAGGATGTTCACCAATGTTAATGTAATGTTTGTACATCAGACCACAGCATGAGAGCAGCGAGGAGAGCAACAGTAGCAGTCTCAACGCGTAATCGGCACGAACCGAGGCCAACAGGAGTAGCACCTGCTCCTGTCAATAGCTTCACCTCATCATCCGTGAAATCTGAAAAAAAAATAATAAATTGCCATGGTTATTCAATTATATATATATAAAGAACTGAATTACTGCATATGAAATCGTTCATGCTAAAGGGCACGCACAATGATAATCTCTGTAACATCAAAGTTTAAATGTCAAGAATAGAAAAATAAAAATATTTATACACTAGACAATCTTCGTGCTTATAGAAAGTTTTGGGCCGAGGGCTTCGTGTTTCTTTATGGTGTATATATGCAACTCTGACTGAAGCACAAACGGGAAATTAAAATAAAAAGTTCAAACCAAACCTCAATTGCCTGTAGAAAGCAAAAGCCTATGTGCATGGTTATGATTAATGCAGAGATCAGGAGCGAATGATGGCAGGCAAAATTAATATTTTCTTCACAGGAAGTGAGATGACTACTAACCCCCTTCTGGTCCAACAATCAGAAGTCCATTTTCTTCGACAGTTGACTTAGATAAGACGTTCATAAGTGGACTTCCTTCCGCTGAGGCTAAAAAGGCAAGCTTTGACTCTGAAATCTGATGCAGCATTATAGAAAAAACCATCAACTTCGTAGATGATAGAGTATAATGATCAACTGATTAATGGCAAAAATTGCATGTTTATTTACCTTGTACTACAAAACAGAGTTATGCACCACAATGTAATCAAACATATCACTAGATTGACAGATAAAAACCTAATCCCAGGCTCTGTTTGGGAGTTCAGTGATGATAGTAGTTATCTAAGAGGTATTTAATAAATTACAGTGTAGTTGCTATAATATTTAATATAGTAGGAATTAGAAATAAATTAAAAATTATTTTTTAAATAAATAAATAACTTAGTAACAAATAAAAGTATGTCATTCACATATATTATAATTAAATAATAATTTTAAAATTATTTTTTAAATAATTAATCAAAATTTAGTTCAATTCTATTTTATTATATTACTAAATTTTTTGTACTAAATTTAGTTAAATTTAATTTAATTTTAATTTTATATAATAGTAATATTAAATTTATGTTAATATAAATTAATTTCTCTCCCTTTTATCTCACCACCGGACCACCGGGCCCTCATTCTCTCTCCTTATCTCTCCCTATCTCTCCACCATAGCCCCGGGGCTCACACTCATTTATTTCCTTTTTTTTCCCTCTCCCGCCCCACCGCGCTCAAAGCTGCTTTTGCCTCTTTGTTTTGTTTTACTGTTGCACAACAGACCGGCCAAACATAAAAATTTTCCTCATGCCGTCCTCTCATTCTAGATTGCAGACTTATACTCCCCAAAGCAACACACCAAAGAAGTTAACATATACAATCTCAAAAAATTTAAACAAAAAGACATCCATTTGATACATCCGTTGATGGTAAATATTAGTAACCAACTATTGTATCTGCACACAAGTCAGGAAAGTCTCCAAATAATAAACAAGATAAACTCTTATTTCTAACTTTGCCACAAGATGAGCTTTCCAGCGTTCCATATAACTATGAAAGTTAAATTTCAGAGCGAAAATCCAGTAATATGAAACATGGTGCACTCCTGGCGAAGGAGAAATCAATCCAGGTGGCATTCCAAAGTCACTTTGGTTGTGTGCTTCCTAATACATGTTGGGGATAGAAATTTAGGAAACTTACACCAAAATAGCAAAAGTACGATTACCACACCTGGATTACCTTCCTAATCAGACTAAGGCTACGTTTGGCCCCCTGCTTATCTGGAGATGTAGAACATAACATTTTATAATGGTGAAATATCATAACAAAAAGCACCAATACGCGTATCTGGAGATGGAGCAACATATAGTTGAATAGGTGGATTGTCACGCTTATTCTAACAATGAATTAGTCATTGATACAACCACAATGTGTGGATAAAGGGAAAGAATGACAACTACAACCACCTCCCATCCTCCATTACATCCTCTAAGAATCAGTAGCAACATCAGACTAATCAAGAATAGGTACTAGAGGTGTCAGTAATAAAGAAATTAATGATTCCTGAGATAAATAGTGATACTATAAATAGTACTCTCAACTAAGGTTTTAGAAATTGGTCTGGATTTATGGTATGGTCCAAACTCAAACTGGAACGAACCAGTCTGTATTGCCCTAAGCTTACCAAGGTAAAATCACCTCTTCATCTTCAACTCTTCCCATCTCTTTATCTTCCGCTCTTCGTGTTTTGGTGTCTTTGACTTTTTTTCATCACAGCATCTTCGGCTCATGGTGTATCTTTATGGTCTACAACTGAGCACAACATAGCTACAAGCGCAGCAATGAAAGCTTCTATGGTGGAAAGTTTCCATTAAGCTTTTGCTCGCAGTGGGAAACTTCCATTGAGCTTCCAATTACTGCAAGCTTCTTTCTCTTCTCTTCTTTCTCTCCACCCAACAATGGCAAGCCACAAATGGTCTACAAAGACGAATAGTTAAGCCAACCATACTACTTGATATGGACTGACTTTTCAATCCATGTTCTCAAATAAGATTTAAAATCTCAATCTATATCGGTATACTAGTACAATCTCTAACTAGTATGGTACCGAATGTACCAGTGTTGTGCTATAGTGGTACTAGTACCATCTTGGATCCATCTGCTCATACTAAGTGGTACAAACTAGTTTTTTATTCCTTACTCTAAACCACAAAGTGAGATTCAATACCATGTAAAAAGGACAAAGCCTAAATAAAAACTGCAATAAATAACTCATCTCATGTTTATGCCAGACAACATAATCAAAGAACATTTGGTAATAGAAAGTTATCTCATTTTCTATGATAGTAGTAACGTTCTCTTGACTAGAGACATTGTAACAGTAAATTAAAGTAAATAGTATAAAGGCGAGAAACATTAGGACAACTTTAAGAAAAGATCACATGCATTTGAAGGTCACAATTTGCTACATATGACTCAAGAGTCAAGATTATTAAACACCCAATTTTAGACCATACAATCTAATACTTCCACTTAGCATCTCACTACATTAGTTGTATTGGGAGGATAACTATTAAGAAGATCTCGATTGCCATCTAAAACCATTAACTTCAACAAAAGTAGACAATTAGTACTTTAAAATTTGACTAATGCAAAGAAAATTATATGACATGAAGTCATTAGATGACGAACCATGAGTAAAGCATGTAAGTAAAGAGAAGATCAAGAACCCAACATTTTAATTGGGCAATTAAGAAATGAAAAAAGAATAAACCTAGAGCGATTGAAGAATTCCTATAGTTTTCTAATTTGATAAAACAAAGACCAATATCGGTTTGATAAAGGAAAACGGTTAGTTTTATTGATTGGAAAAAGAGGTGTTGACAACTAAATTGGCTAGATAAATGAAAAGAAGAGGAATAGCTAGTGGGTAGCAAAAAATCAATAAAGAAGGGAAAATATTTTAGAAGGGAAGAAGGATGGTCGAGAGAAGAAGAGAAGAGGATGGTAATCACTTTAGTATGAAATTAATTCATACAACTTCAGCTTGAGTACAACTTACGAATATATCAGTAAATGATAATTGACAAAGTAGTGCATTTTATTCTTGTAATATTTTTAATATTCATAGAACTTAGAAGGTAATCTTATGGTTGGCTAGACAAACAACATTTGAGTTACTAGGAATCTAAAGTGTCTAGAATAGGTTCTGTACCGTAAACAAGGGGTGTGAATCCCGTCAAAATTGGTGGCATTCTTTATTTAATAGCTTTTAGAATATCGTTGTCTTATCTTTTGTATATTTTACATATAAACAATTATAAAATCAGTATATTTCCTTCACAAAATTTTTAAGTTAAATGTTATATATATCTTAAAACATTGTGATATAAAAATATTCTATTTAAACAGTACATTTTTATATTGAAGTGTTTTTAATATAAAAATACTATGTATTAACAAAAATACACGAGTAAAAAAAATAATCAGATATTCATTAATTTTATTGAATATTTATTAAAATATGATATATTCATTTTTGGTACGATGTATTTATTAGTATTATATGTTTATCTTCTAATTATATATTTATGTTTACATTAAATTTTTCTTCACAGCTCAATATATTAATACTCATACATTCACTATCGTTGTATGTTTATATTGTAATTATATATTATAATATTTGTATCAACATCATAAATAAATATTGTACCCCAAGTGTAATTATATTTACATGAACCATAAATTTATCTCCCTATTAAAAGAATATTGTATATTAACAATAACTATACATTAGTAGAAATACACATACAATAATATATTTTATTAAAATGTGATAATATATAATATTCATATAAAAATAACATTTATATAATCTCATATATAAAAAATATATGTAGAGAATATTGACCCTAGACCCTATGCCCTTATTATAGACTATTCCTACTTAGCGGACCGGGTATGACAAGCCAAACCCGGATCCACTTATTAATAACATATTAACACTAATGGGCCCGTAACAATATCGCCCCCCTCTTGAACTAGCCTTGTCCTCAAGGTTGAAAACTTTCTCTCGTGTCGTCTTCAGGGTCCCACGGCACGCGATCCTCTCCCTCCAGATTTTCACCTTCAGCTAGCAACATCACATTGAATTGCTTGTTTGCGCATCGGTGCATTGGATGATATGGTTGATCACACTGGAAGCATAATCCTTTCTCTCTCTTATTGATGTACTCCTGGTGGGACATAGCTCGACTCCTTCTGGACCGGTCATAGGTGCTTGACGATGCGTGTTGATCTCCCACCTCATTGGACCCATTTTGGGATGACACACCTCCTTTTCCCTCAGTAGGCAATGTAATGCTAGAATTTACACTAATGCTTCTCCTCGGTTGCTGGACACTGTAGGCCGAAACCACTTGGGATGGTGAATCTGGCATAGTTGGATTAGGAGGAAAGCTTCCTCCCCAAGAATAGTTGCCACTGCCTAGCTAGCTTTTGCTTGCCACCCCTTTTGTCCCTGTCTGCCCTGGTAATGTGGATTCCCCAACCAGCTCTCTCTCAATGACTCGAGCGAGAGTCATGGCACGCATAACAGTAGTGGGTAAGAAGGCTCGCACCTTCTCTATGATAGTGCTGTTTAGGCTCTTTAAGAAAAAACCCACGTACTGCTCCTCAGACAGGTCAGGTAGCTGTGAAACAATCTCTTCAAAAACTCCAATGTGCTCGGTCACAGTCAGGAGACCCTGTTCTAAGGCTGCCAGATGCTCATAGGCTGAAGTGGCTGGGAACTCACTATAGCGCTGTAGCATTTCTTCTTTCAGCCTCTCCCATGTCAGGTTGGGAGTCCTCCGTCTCAACCACCGAAATCAGTGTCCTGCTGGGCCCTCCATGCTCACGAAAGCCATCGGGACCTTGTATTCATCTGTCGTTCCCTGGATATCAAAGTACTGCTCAGCCCGTGCAATCCATCCTACGAGATCAAACCCATCAAATCCTAGCAGCTCTATGCGCTTGTGAATCCATTGCATGTTCTCCCTCGAACTCATCCCCCTATTTGGTTCTCTTCCCTAGTGCACTCCACCTCCTAATCTATCTTAATCAGTGATTTCTATTTTGTTTGGCCTCATGTTTGCCTCTGGTGGTGACCAATGCTCCCATGAAGGTGGTGGGCGGTATGGCTCCTTGCCTGGGCGATGATGAGGGCCAGTTGAACCCTCCCTTTGCTCATCTCGCCTGCCTATTAATGTTGCAGCCAAGTTCCTCATCTCGCTTGTCAACGCATCAATAACCCCCCAGTGACGATCCATCTCATCCTGTCGCTTAGTAAGTGCCGCTACTTCCTCTCAATATTGACTCCGCTCTTCTTCAGCTGCCAGCACTTCAATCCTCTTTTTTCTCCCCTGCAGATTGAAGTTCCTCTCGTATAATCGCAAGAGAACTATGCACTTCTCCTACTGTTTTCTCCAAAGCCTCCAATCTAGCCTCACTACGTGTAGTCATCTTTAGATTTTTTTTTTTTGAAATATTTTTTGCTACAGTACTCACACAGTACCTTTTTTATACTACTGTTACAGTGCTCCTTCAACCCGCGTTCGCACGCGCTGGTGTCGGCTCCGCCTCTCTTCTTCGCCGGCAACTGCTCCAGCCGGCTAGGGTTCTGGCCAAACTGCTTCGCCGATCAGCTGGGAAGTCCGTCGTCGTTGAAGGCAACACACGGTGACGCTGTTTTTCGTCGTTGTCCGCGACGGATCTGGAGAGGAAAAAATTGGAAGATGAAGACTCAGCCGCCTCAGCCGCCAAAACCTCCTCCGCTTCACTCGAAACTCGCCAAAAACTTAGCCGCCGCCGTTTCCGGAAGATGAAACGCGTGAAGAGATTTCAGCCGCCCATAGATGCCTCCGCTTTCTTTGACGAAGGAGAAACAGACGCCACCGGAAAAGGAGGCCGCCGCTTTGGTTCACTGTTCACGCCGGAAATATTGAAATAGGGTTCCAGCCGCCGACAACTTTAGTAGCGAGCGAGCGTTGATGAAGATGGTGCTTGAGGAAGATGCTGCTCAGGTTGCTGAAAATGATTGAAGATGCTAAACTCCCGCCGCCCCCGCCGCCCCAGATTTCGGCAGCGAGCGTGGGTGGAAGAAGATGCTTCCTCTTAGGGTTCCGATGAACTCGCCCTAGAAATTCTGTACCGGCTTGATGAACGATACTAGACCCGCCGTGTAGATCTAATACCGGCAACAGAAACTCCTTCCGCCTTTATCCGTCGCCGGGCCACCGGTTCCCCGGCGATCGATCCGGCAGGTCGGACCACTTGATAGGAACTCGTGCAAGAGCACGCCAAAGTAGACAAAGCAAATATTCTAGACAAGACTCAACCTTAACCCTAGGTCCTTATTTATAGACTCTTCCTACTTAGCGGACAGGGTATGACAAGCCAACCCGGATCCACTTATTAATAACCTACTAACACTAATGGGCCCGTAACAGAATATTGATAAAATTGGAAATAAAAAAGTAAATGACATTTCTAGTTAAGACCTAACATGGTAACCCTACTTCCCAATAATTTTATCCTAATTAGTATGTGAACTAAACTTGTCAATCTTAAAATCATGGGAATTTAATTAACCATATGATGCACTTGGGAATATAATTTAATATGGGAATCAAATAAGCCATCAAACGCCCCCGTGAAGCTTAAAACTTCCCAAGTGGGGCTAAAGATAGTTTGCAAGGACTAGAAGAATATTGATGACTCTAACATACCCATTAGTCCCATTCAATATAAAAAACACTATAATCCTCATAAAATGACATGTAGATATTACATATGTTATCAAGCTTATCATCATACATTGTCCAAAATTGGTTTATCTTTAATTATGGATAGGACTATAAATGAACAAAGCATTCAAGAATAAGCATGATGCTACATATCTGATTAAAAAAAATCACTTTATGTTTGATTTATAAGCTAATAATTATGCTGGAATAAAATTTTTGAGCTCAATAAGATAAATAAGCAAGTCTGAAGATAAGCTGTGACTCTATTTGTGAATACTGTTTATAAATAAATAAATTTATACATAAACACATTTAAGTAATAAACAATTACATATTTATGGAGTTTCATAAGAATTATAGAATTAATATAACTAATAAACAAAATGCTATTAGGTGCCAAATTCATTGTTTATTTATATAATTACTTTGTAGATGAGTTTTCATATAGTAGCTTAAATTTAAATTTGTTTATCCTGCTGATACTGAAGCTCAATGAGAGCTAAGAATCGACTCATTGTTTGACAAGCTTTTCATAAACAAGCTTGAACATAGTCAAAGCTTTGTCAGCTTAGCTTGTTTACAATCCTAAATGAAGGAATTACATCTATATAGACATTCATTATCAAATTTAGTATAAACAGCTTATGAAAAGCCAGCATGCAATCTATCTTTCTTACTTGTAATTAATCATTTTTATTTAGCAGGTCAACTAAAGAGTAAACACGTTTCAAAAGGCTGGCCATGAGATATTCTGACTAAGGGACTATGCCAGAGATAGGATCATATTAGCACCTGAATATGGGAAAAAAGAACTTACACGTGGCAAAAGTTTCTGCAACTTCAGCGGAGGATTCAAAGTCATTTGATGCAACCTCTGACCTATGAATAAAAAAAATCAATAAATCCTACTCAGAATATGTAATGGAGTTCAACAAAATAGAAGAACATCTGCTGCTCAGTTCTAACTTCTAATATCTTCAAGCACTTGATTGGTGTGTGGAATGAACACAAAAGGATAAAGCAAAATAAGAATACCACTTCACATAGAAAAGAGCTCCCTACATTGTTTAACAGCCGCCAAAACTACACGCTCCAACCTTTCTACCCTGTTCTCTGTCATTGTATGAGATCGCTCTGTCAAAATGGGGGTCACACTGACAGCTCCCAATTCCTTAATAGAAAAACATAAAGAGTTGATAAACCAATGTGCATGCAATGCTGAATAAAAAGATTTAATTTTCCACATTACAAAAGTGAACATACCGTACATTTCTCAACAAGCCAATCTGACCGGCCACCTTTCAAGGTCCCTGAAATAACGGCAGAGCGGGATGAACCAAAAGATAACAAGTTAGGCAAACTTTATTTTTCTAGTCGTAAAATTTTTCTTTCCTCAATTTGTCCAATATATTTTAGTTTCATTTCAAAGTGTCCAATTTTCTGCTCAATATTTCTACCGCCAGAAATTTGAATGTAAAGTTACTTGCACAGCCAAATTTCTCATAGGGTTAGCAATTTTTTTTTAAAAAAATGCATTGAAACTTATCTAAATCTAAGACAAATCCAGTCAACCAACAGTGCAAGGGCAATGCAGATAAAAAAGCAAAGCGTATTAGGAAATCGACTTAATTAAAATGCAATCTCAAACCATGAATTGGACTCACCAAAAGCAGCAAATACATGCCATTGAACACCCCGAGGGGCAACAAATTGAGGGTCCTGTAAAGCCACAATACATACACCAGTCCGATCGACACTCTGCACACAACCTTCAACCAGGCAACCTTTCCCATCAAAAAGCTCCACCCTTGAGTTTTGTGCAAGAAGAAAAATCAATGCAACAGAAAACCTAACGTCTCACATTTACTCCATCATAACGTGCTTTTGTATCTTTGGAATCACAAAAACTCAATTTATGGTGCAAATATACTACAACGGAAATAATTCGAAAGGCATCAGTCGTAACCGAACGAGCTGCACAACTATAAAATTACTTTTGGGTAAACATTTCAGGTGCATCATTCGACGAGCATACCTACCTATCACTCGTTCCCAGGCGCAGCACCTTCGTCATGTGCCAGAACTCGTCATCTTGGATCCTCACAACATTGCCCTGTTACGAACCTAAGAAAGAGGATATCATCATAAATGGCAAAAGGAAGACCAAAATCTCGGCCAAAACTGTAAGTTGCAACTAGGAAGGTTAGGGATTAGGCGCCTTGGAGGATGGAAGCGACAGGGAATGGAAGCGGGGGAGGCCACCACGGGACTGGTTTGCAGAGGCATCAGAAGACAGAGGGTGGAGGCACGCCAAGGCGGCGCTGTGCCATGAGCGGCGGAGGAGGCTGCACAATGGGAAACGAGCGGCTGCGGTTGGCATGCTGGCTCGCTGGCTCGCCTTCGTTGCGCATCATCGCATTCGATTTGAACCGGCGTATTGATTAACTGGGAAATTTACAATTTGCTCCTCGAAATTACCTTTTTTTTTTTTATTAACTTTGCACCTAGGTTTTTACCATAAATTTAAAATTTTTAATTGATTATATAAAATTAATATCAGAAATTTGCTACATATTCAAGTTGATTCAATCAAATTAAACTATATATTTCATCTTATGCTTTTTCTAAAAAAATATAATTCAGGAATTAAAATAATTTATATTTTTATATAATAATGAATTTTAGGTTTAGTTGGTTAAGAGTTTTAATTAATATTATGATTTTAATTTTAATAATGATTTTTTTATGTTTCTAATTAATATTACTCTCGACATAAATAATTATCATTTGGTGTTAATATAAATACATTATACTAAGCTAAAATACATATTTTTCGTTATGTTATTTTATTATAATATAATTTTCACGACATAATTATTCATAATATTAATATATTATTTTATCTAAAAATGTAAGCAAAAATACTGAATCATCATTTCTCACTAATATTCGTAGAAATCTTTAAAATATTGCATGAACCAAATACAATCTTACAATTCAGAAGATCACTGTAGTAAATATATAGACACACTGTTGAACAGATGAATGAATAAATGCTTTGGGTACACGATAACCATTTTTCTTTTTTAAAAAAAAGTCAAGTAGACAGAAAAGCTTCTGTTGCTTCTTCCACTGATTTGACCAATCTACAGCACTCAAAACAAAACTGTTAGGACAACAACTTCATAACATATCTGTTTTGATAGGCAATGCCAAGAAAAACAATTAATCCCATGCCAGTTGGATTCAATAGTTCTGCCGGTTTTTTATTTTAGCTAGTTTATTACTTGTATAGGTACAATTCCAGTTACTTGTATATCAGGTCGTCTGTTCATTACGACTGTGCAGCACTTGTATGTGCTGATCTACGTTACTGTACTGAAACAACAAACTGACTCCGAAGCCTCATCCAACAAGGTAAGAAACAACAAATTCCTCCTCAGGTTTCCGAAAATCTGTAACATTTTGCTGAATCGACATCGCCGGCAGCATTCCACAACTCGTTATCATTACATGTACGTACCTTTCTTTTCTCCCCAAGTACATGCTTGCAAGTTAGATGCACATACCTCGTTGGTTTTGATCTATGTTAACATGCGTTACAGCTATGGTTAAGATCAACACCTTCCATTTGACCTTTCCAGCTTTATCGCTTCATATGACATCATCACTTCTTTGAACTTTGCCTCGGCAACTTCTGCAACAGTAGAATGACCATTCCTCTCAGCAAACAGATAATAAGAAAGTTGTGCTTTTTTTTTGTGCAGGTTCTTTGAAAACCGAGTATTACCTTTTTTATCTTGATTTTGATCAGGATGAAGTTCCATGGCTTTTTCTCTGAAAGCTCTCTGCAATTAATAGTGTAAGACCATTAAGTTCTTTGACTACTTATTGTGCGACAGCTCAACCTGAATTAAATTCTGTACGCATACACAAGGAATGTTTTAGGTAATGAAACCATCTTACATAATATAGTGGACCATCAACAATAAAACCACCTCATATCAATGACACTGCACGATGTAGAGTCAAAATTTATTGACATTATATCTAATGAGTTGCCTGATAACAAGCACATTTGTTGTTAATAACAAGATCTTATCAATTACTTACCTATATCAAAAAAAAAAAAAAATCATTCTAGACAGCTGGGCTCAGATATACACAAGATCTAGTAAAGTGGGCTCAGATATACACAAGATCTAGTAAAGTTTAAAAGTCAGGGTCTAGTGAAAGGGTAGAAAGAGGTGAGGTCTCCTTTACATAAGAGTGAGCACAACCTTTGGCTCAAGAACGTCAGAGATGAATGGTGTTAATTAAATAATGTTCAATAGTTTATTAGTTGAAGAATCATTTTTTATCACACCCTTAGAGGTTGTAGCTCGCAGATCCTTTGAGGGTGATAGGGTTAACCAAATTTTCTGGCTATTAAGTTCAAAAACATAGGTTTTATCATGCTCAAAATGAGTATGATATTAAGGTCATATAACCATAATCATCCTAGTAAGATATGGGCAACATCCATACTAAGCATGTTACACCACACCAAAGCAGAATATATAGCCAAGTGTAAAGGAACTTTGCACTGGTGGGTGACAAGGATGTTTGATTTATCCACTGCAACTAAATAAGGAAGAGGGTAGGGTTCAGGGCTGAGTCCAAATTTAGTTATAGTTGAATGAGACACAATATTAAAGCTACTGCCACCATCAATCACCACTTTACGAGGGTGACTATTACATTTTGTACAGGTAGGATATGTTAGTCCGATGTCAATTCTCTATTACTTAGGTTGGACAAATATGCACCTAACCACAGCAATAGTATTCTATTGCAGTAGTGTTCGATGTGTATGTGAATCATCATCACTTAGATATTCATCAAATTCATGGTTAATATAACCATCATGATCATCCTATCTTGGGTGTATGTTTTTCTTTGTTGATATATAATGCACAATTAGGGCACTTAGAAGCATAGTGTCCCCTCTCATGACACGTACAACAAGCTATAGTTTTGATATCCTGGTTAAGAGGAGCCTTTCCATTATCTGTAACTAAAACTATAGCTTGGGTTGATATTTCAGTAGGTCGAGGAGGCAAGGGACGACTCGTGTCGGGTATATGTCTTGATTGGGTTGTTGGCACCTAGCAATGAGATTCAGCTTTACAGTAATGCTTAATCTCTAAAGTGAGTCGAAAGGCTGCTTCTATCATGTCAATGGTGTGAAGCACCATTTCACAATGAATTTTGGGGGCATAGACCTTGTTCAAAATGTGCCAGCATAAGTTCTAGGTTCTCATGCATGTCATAGCGAATTATGAGCTTATCAAAGTGAGCTATGTATTCAACAACACTAGCGACTGAATTGGTACCGTGCCTACCATACTCTATGATATTGCTCAAGTAGTCATTTCTTAAAGTGTGGGAAAATATTTTCCATACAATTTTAGTTTCACTTAATCCCACATGTTTATAGGAGGTTGATGATTATATTGTTACTGTCTTTCTATATTAGTCCAGTAAAGCTTAGTTGGTCCTGTAAGATCATACTTACTAGTAGAACCTTCTGATTTTTAGGTAAAAGACCGGTCAAAATAGTATTTAATAGCAACTACCTAGAAAGATACATGGATCAAGGCTACCATCAAAAGTCAGTATTTGTAGTCAAACAAATCAGATGAGGTCATCATCCTCACGATCTCGACGACTATATCGTGGTGCAGCATGTTCTTATGTGGGGGAGAGCCCATCTCCCAATCATGTCGACTCCAATATGGTGTTGATTTAGTTCAAGAGTAAGGGCAGGCACGCCTATGGGGTGGGTGTTGTCTAAATTCCTTAGTTGTGACTTAAAGCAAGAGGGAGCTCAAGTAGTTTCTAGGAGATCTAGATGACTATAGCCCTGTTTGGTATAACGGGTCAGTTGCTTTTGCTGGCCAAAACAACTGAGTTTGAAAAGCTGGAGTGTTTGGCAAGCTGCTTCTAGGTTTGAAGTAGTATGGGTTTGGAAAAGCAGGGAGGGAACTATTTTTAGCTACTTTCTAACTATTTTTTTCTTATATCTCATGTCTGCACCTATATTCGTATGTCTTTACAATAACAAAATTATTATTTTAATAAAAAATATTAAATTTAAAATTATTTTTAAATATTTTTTTAAAAAAATTTAACTAGCATAACAGTTTAGTCAAACACCTTTTAACTTTTTCAACCAGCTACTTTTCAACTAGTACTTTTTCAACCAGCAAAAGCTAAAAGTTTCAGCTACGCCAAACATAGCTTATGAAGACGCTATACTAGTTTGTCACATTGTCCTAATCTAGAATCAAATGCCTCCATCTAGGCATTCAAGCATATAAGTACTTTAGATAATTGGTCTCGACCACTAGTAGAATTTGGTTCAGAGGTGGTTGATAGTTAAGACTTGACTGAGTATTCATTGTCTTGTTAGGTTGTCTATTTTTAGGTGGGGAGTCTAGTTTTTTTTACTAGAGAATGTAAAAAAAAAATCAAAGGATGTAATGTGGTTAATGCAATAAAATTTAAAATATTTCTAGATCAGGGTCTGATACCAATTTGATGTAGTACAAAATATGTGAGGGTTATAAAGGCTTCTAAACTAAGGATGTATTAGACACTTTAAAATCTCTAAAAACAATAAAGGTAATTCATAGTGCAAGCCAAAGTTTGAAATTTCGGTCCATATTGACCGAAATTTTCAATTTGTACTGGTCCGATATCAGACCAGTTTCATTGGAGCACTATATCGGTATAGTTGGTTTCACTAGATTTTGCTATAGCAAACCGGTCTGAGACTAATTGGTACATCGGTTTAGACTGATTTTTCAAACCTTGGATTCCAGACAACTATTAAAAGGAATGATGCTCTTAAATATATAAGTACATATCTATCAAAAGAGCATAGAAATATAGGGCAAATACGCTAATATGTAATAAGTAATAGATTCCTAATGTAAGTGCACTAGTAATTTAGAGAACTTTTATCGTTCTGGTTTGACACTATGTACACACAAGTCTAATTGCTAGAATGACTGCAATTTGATGAGATCAAAGCAAGTTTGGGCCAACCAAGTTTTGGTCGAGTTGGATCAAGGGGATCCAAATTAGCAAGGGAACCAGTTGGGTCTACTCATTGCCTCTATCTTGACACAGCATTAGACCCTTCACGGAGTGATTTGGAAGAGGGGAGTGCATCTAGGAAGAGGTTGTGGCAGAGGCAAACAAAACAACAAGCCGTGACAACAGAGTGGCAAAGAAGATGGCGATGCTAGGGTTTGTGGTGGCGTGGCGATTTGGGAGTGGTAGTAGGGATGTTCAATGGTAGTAAAAGAAGTTCAACTAGAGGGAAAGGAGCGTGAAAGATCTGCGTGGTCCTGTGGACTCGAGAGAAGGATAGAGGGCATGGGATGAGGTCCGTGGATGAAGGAGGCACAAGAGGTGGTGGTGGCGACTAAGGTGTCTAGAGGTGGCGAGAAGAGGGTTGGCGATTAGGGTTTAAAAGGGAAAGGGTGATGGAGATGAGATTGCAAGGGAGATGACATGAACAGAGGAATAAAATTGGTAGCACTCACAGCCAACACCCTCAGAATTGGTAGTCCTCCCGGCCAACACCCTCACAGTGTGAGAACATAGCAGCGCAAAGCAGATTAGCAAACAAGAATTCTATTTAATAATGAGTTAACCCCAGCTCAGTTCAGGGTTTATAAATATTTAAATATACTAATGCTAAAATTAAACACTAACTATTCACATCAAAAATTCTAACAATAGCTACTAGCTAAATATTACTCTATTGATGCAGAAATAATAAGTCAATTGATCCTATAGCGAATGGGCTTCTGATGGGCTCGATTGAACCATCTAGGCCTAGTTCCCTTATTGCATCAATTCGCTTAGGGTGGGGAAAATTCACCTCCGGTGAATTGATTACAACGTAATGGGGCAATCTGTCAAAGCTCTTTTTCATAAATCCATATGATCTAAGTCTGGTCGATCATACCATTTTACTAAGCATTGATGTTCTAATCGGTCCGGATAGAAAATAATTTGGACTTCTAAAATGAGTTTGATCTTGTCGCCTTTAATTGTGATTGGTGGAGTTTGTAACGGTGTGACATTTGGCTCTAGTCCTTTAGGTTCGTAGTACAATGATGTCTTCCACATTAAGAATAGTATTAATTTCTAACTTTGTAGGCACATTTATAGCATTATCACTTATTCTATTTTTTATCACAAATGGGTATACACTTCTTGCATGCAATTTTTTTGATAGGCCCCTGGAAGTCTCTCAGCTCTTAACCTCACCATTACTCTATCTCCCTTATTGAGAATTTATGGCCTAACATTTGTCTATAAAGCTTTTGTACCTGTCATTGCTTTGGGAGATTTTCTACCGTATTTTAGTGTGACATGATATATATAGCAAAGGATTCAACATAATTTGATATAACAGAATTTGATATACGAGAAGCAGGTAAGGGTAATAGCTCACTAGACTTGTTTGCTTGCATACCAAAAACTACTTAAAATGGACAGAGATAAGTCACTATTGAATATAAACTCAACTATAAGCAATATCTCTTTCCAATTGGTTATAGGATCCCTAATAAGACATCTTAACAAGTCCCTTTAGCTTCTATTAACAACCTTATCTTGGTCATCGATTTGAGAGTGGTAAGTAGAAGAAAATTAGAGTTTTGTACCTAAGAATGCCCACAAAGTTTTCTAGAAGTAACTAGGGATGACAATAGGGCCGTCGGGGGTGGATTTTACCAAACCCAACCCAACTCTGCCACTCTTAAATCCATCCCCGAGCCTAAACCCGAACCCGACAGGGTTAAAAAACTGCATCCCATCCTCGACCCCGATAAAAAAATTAATTAAAAAATATTTTTCTTTTAATACTGATATATATAATACAAACTAATGAGTGAGTCAAGTGAGGGAGAGAGGTATTTAGGATTTTTAATTTTCTTATATATATAAGGGTAATTTAGTAAAATGATACTTTGGATCGGGTTTAGGTTCGGGTTCCAAAATACCCAGACCTGACCCCGCCTCGCTTAATGAAGACTCAGGTTTTAACGAACCTGCCCCAAACCTGGTCAACTTGGGTTTCTAGGTCTGAGTTTTCTTACCAACCTTAGAGGTAACTTATGGATCGTACATCTTTACCTAAAGTGATCATGCGAGGGACACCACGTAGTCTAACAATTTTCTTAAAAATATATGGAAGCTATATGAGTCGCGTTGGTAGTTTTGTGACAAGGTAGGAAATGATTCATCTTAGAAAATCAATCGACTACAACAATAATGGAGTCATATCACGTTTGGACAAAATCCATACATCTTGTCATAGAGCATAAAGTATGGGTAATGCTATGTACAACCCATTGTTTTTCTTTCTTGTTTTCATGTGTGGGCAAGTTCCACAATGACTAACTACTCTTGCAACATCACTAGATAGTTTAGGCTAATAAAATCTATCGATAATCAAGCTAGTGGTTCAGTCTCGACCATGGTGTCTAATGGCTCCTCTTCCATGCAATTTCCAATATAGAAATCATGCATCGACGTATGAGGAATGCAAAAACTATTACCACATTATAGAAATCCATCAAGTAAGGCAAAATTAGGATCATCTACTTGATTTTGAATTAAACATGCATGCTCTGATTGCAAATGACCCAAAATCAAGCAAATTATTCTAATTTTGTCTTACGTGATGGTTTTCTATTCCATAGTAATAGTCTTTGCAGTTCCTGTACGTCAATACATAATTTCTTTATTTGAGAATTGCATTCCGGAGGATTCAGGAGGAGCCACTGGACACCATGGTCGAGACTGGACCACTAACCTAGTTGTCGATAAATTTTATTGGCCTAAACTATATAGTGACATTGCGAGAGTACTAAGGCATTGTGGAACTTGCCAACACATGAAAACAAGAAAGAAAAACAATGCATTATACACACCATTACGCATACCTTACGCCCCATGACAACATGTATCAAGGTTCAAAAAGCCAATCCGACGACTCGGTTAGGCGAGCCACCAAACTAGTACGGTATCAGTACCGGCGTACCGACAATAGCAACAGGCAACAGCAGCGCATGTGGCGGATGGCAGCACAGGCGACGTGCCAACCAAAGCTTCGATCGAAGCTTCCATTAGAAGCGGAAGCTTCGATTTCAATCAAAGCTTCCTCCGCCTCTACTACTTCCGCCCGCCATCCGCCACCGTCCACCCGCCGTCCATGCTCCGACTGAAGGTCTGTGACCGGTCCTCCATCGGACCGGTACAAACCGGCCGTACCGGCCGGTTTCGGACCAGCTTTTCAATCACTAAGATGTATAGATTTTGTCCTAGGTTTACTGTATACACAAACGCGATACAACTTCATTCTTGTGGTAGTAGATTAAATTTCTAAGATGACCTATTTCCTACTGTATCACAAAACTTCCGATCCATCTCATGTAGCTTCCATATACTTTTAAGGAAATTGTTAGACTCCATGGTATCCTTCATATGATCACCTCTAGTAGAGATGTATGATTAGTAAGTCACTTTTGAAAAACTTTGTGGGCACTCTTAAGGTACAAAACTCTAATTTTTTTTCTGCTAACCACCCTCAAACCGATGGATAGGCTAAGGTTATTCATAGGAGCTTAGGGGACTTGTTAATATGTCTTATCAGAGATCATATAACTAATTGGAAAGAGATATTTCCTACAGTTGAGTTTACATTCAATAGTGCAGTAAATTGACAATGAGTCTTAATCTATTTTAAGAAGTTCTTGGTATGAAACCTAACAAGTCCATTAACCTATTACCCCTACTTGCTTCTTCTCATATATCAAATTCTGTTGAATCCTTTACCATATGTATCCATAAACTATACACAGATATGACAAAAAATCTCACAAAGCAATGATATGTACAAGAGCTTTGCAGAGAAATGTCATTAGCCATAAATTTTCAATAAGTGAGATAGAGTGGTGGCGAGCTTAAGATAAGAGAAACTTCCGTTGGGATCTATTAAAATATTACATGCAAGTATATACTCATTTATGATAAAACATAGAATAAGTGATAAAACATAGAATAAGTGATAATGCCTATATTATGAATGTGGCTATAAATTTAGGAATTAATCCTATTTTTAGTGTGGAAGACATATCACTGTATTACAAACTAGAAGAACAAGGGCCAAATGTTACACCACTACGAGCTCCACCAATCACAATTGAAGGTGACAAAACCAAACTCATTTTAGAAGACCAAATTATTCTTCGTCGTATCAAATAGAGCATTAATACTTAGTAAAATGGCATGATCAACCAGACTTTAGAAAAGAGCTTCAACAGATTGCCTAAGCATTTTGGAAAATTAGATTGTTATCAATTCATGAGTTGAATTTTCTTTTTCTCCACCCCGGGGAATTGATACCAACAAGGGAATTAAGCCTAAATAGTCCAATCGAGCCAGCCCATTCGCTACACGACTTATTGACTTATTATTTTTTCATCAATAGAGTTATATTTAGTTAGTAGCTATTGTTAGAATTTTTGATGTGAATAATTAGTGTTTAATTTTAGCATTAGAATATATGGATGACAGGTGTCTCCATCTGAGTCATTGATTTCTGTTTAAATATTTGTAAACCTTGAACTTGGGTTAACTTATTGATTTAATAGAATTCTTATTTGCTAATATGCTTCAGCATTGTTGTGTTCTCACACTGTAAGGGTGTTGGCCATAAAAGCTACCGATTCTATTCCTCTATTTATGTCATCTTCCCTATAATCCCATCTCCACCGCCATTTCCCTTCAAAACCCTAACTGCATTGCCAACCCTCTACTTCTGGCCACCTCCAGACACCTCAGCCGCCACCATCTCTTGCACTTTCCTTCATCCACAGATCTCATCCCACACCCTCCATCCTTCTCTCCACTCCACCAGACCCCTCCCCCTCCTCCCCCTCTCATCATTGGACTTCCTTCGCCGCAATCGAACATCCCTACTACCGCCCCCAAATTGCCACATCACCACAAACCCTAGCGCTGCCATGTTCTACGCTAGCTTGGACTCCGTCGCTCTGTCATCGCCACTAGCTACTTTGTTCACCACTGCTGCTGCCTCTAGGTAAAGCACTGGCCCTCTTCCAAATCACACCATGAAGGGTCTAATGATGTGTCAAGAACTCACGATAAAGGCAATAAGTAGGTCCAGCCAGTTCCCTTGCTAATTTGGATCCGCTTGATTCAACTCGACCGAAACCTAGCAGGTCCAAACCTACTTCAATCTCATCAACTTGCAGCTGTTCCAGCAATTCGACTTGTGTATACGAACAATGCCAAACTATTATAACAATAAGAATTCTCTAAATTACTAGTGCACTTACATTAGGAATCTATTACTTATTACTTGTTAGCATATTTGTCCTATATTTCTATGTTCTTTTGATAGATCTATACTTATATATTTAAGAGCATCATTCATTTTAGTAGTTGTCTACAATGTGTTCAAGGAACCGTTCCGTAGGTATCGGTCCGGTGGCAGTCCGGTCCCGAAACGATCGTCGAAGCACGGCTCGCGGGCAGCACTGGAAGCTTAGTTCTGCTGTTGCCAGAAGCTTCCAACGTCGCCCGGCCTTCCGCCTGCTGCCACCCAGTTCACCGATACAGTACCGATATTGTACCGATCCGGTGACTCGCCGAACCGAGATTTGAAACCTTGGTCTACATTGAGTTTAATTCCCGTTGTTATTTTCAGATAATTTTAAAGTGTCCAAATCTGTGTTGAAGTTATGTAATACATCCATAGTTTAGGAGCATTTACAACCTCACGTGCTTTGTAACATCACTGCATAAGGCAGAAAGTTCAAATATGGTATAAGAAGGGAAATTTTCCAAAATGGGCTTTCATAGTTTGCCCAACTTGAAAATTGGCTCTAGTGATGTAATGCAAATCCCTGTAGCTTACAATTTTCTCTAAAAATTATTATGCCCCTCGGCTTCCTGCACTGGCCGATCCAGGGCTTGCTCATTTTGTTTCAGGCCGTTGGATCATTGAGATTAAAGAGCAATCATAAGGGAATAATTGTAATTTATGAAATTACGAGGCAATTTGCAGCTCAAGGAAAAACTACTGGTTGAATTTGACTATTTTCAAATTAAATTGTATTATTCTAATTTAGATATCTCACTCAATGACTCTTAAGCTATGATATACTTACCACGTAAAGCAGCGGTACTAATTTCCCAGCATTATCATTTTGGACAAAAAAGCATAAAGCTTAAACAGTTTCTGCATCATATGACAGATTATGGCATTTGAGTTCATGTTGGAAAAATTAACCTCTATGCATTATAAGGTATGGATGCCTAAACACCGAGCGATGATACTTCAATTAAAGGTGTTATCCAGTAACTAGCTAGATAACCTTCCACGTAATTTATGCCATTAGTCATATCACTTAACATGGAATACTTGCATATGCATTTTCCATTAAATGTAGTAATGATTACTACATTGGAAAAAGGAAACTAACGTAGATTTCCCTCAACTCCAATAAGATACTGCTTGATGCTTATTTACAAATTCTAGATCATGACTCCATATAAGAAAAGGCAAGGTACTGCACGTTTAATAGAAGAGAGGCACGTGAGAATGAAAGAAGGATAACTACCTTAATCTCATCATCTGAATAGCGTTCGGCTCTGGACCTATAAAAGGAAACATGAAAAGAGAATTAGATAGTCTACAAACATCTTTCTACGAAGAACCAAGAGTCACCAAATGCCATATTTCACATCCGGATTGGATATCATGCAATAAATCAATAAAAAGGTGAGTACAAATTTGGCAATAGTTTAGCACTAGTCCAGCAATAGCAATTCATCTATACTAGTATCAATAGCAATTAATCTTTGATATCGATCAAGAAAAAGATGCTTCAAACTGTAGAGCAAAACATGATCAAGTTTCTTGCAAGTGACTATTTGCATTATCATGTAGCTAAGTGATAAAAGTTTGTTTGAGTTTACCACCGTATTTCTTCAATACATACACATTCCTCGGTGAAGCCATATACCTTGACATACAGCATATTTTCCAAGATTATGCTTTTTCAACTGTCTCCTTAATGTAAATATGTTTTTACTATGTACGTTGTAATGCACCTGAAACAAGTATTCGTTGTTGAAATTGACCAAAACTTTTACCTGTAATCCAAGTCAACACATGTTTCAAAGTCCAATTGAAAATAACGAAAATATCTGGAAACTTTTGGGAACTTTATGATTGAAACAATTAAATTATGTTATAAATTAACTAACTTCAGATGAATAAAACCAGTTTTTGACAACGTCAATTTTAACCCTACCAAAGTCTATCTACTGATGAATGAAACCAAGAACAACTAATTTAAAAGTACTCAAAGATGGAAATAAATATAGCAGATGTATCTTACAAAATGTGCATACTAGTAGATAAAATGAAACACCAAGAAAATTAGATACCAGTCAAGACCCAAGATTGAGTAATGATGTGACAACGAATCACTTCCACTGTGCTTATGGCCAAATTTATAGTTTGCTGTTTGTTCTCTAAAAGAAGTGTCTGCCTTGTAATACCAATCATCATGTGGTGAATGGTGATATGCACCAGGGTCATTTTCCATCCAACTTCTGTGGCTTCTCATATATTCGTTCCTTTTTCTACTAAATACATTTTGCATGCGCCTGATACGCTCCTACAAAGAACAATACTATTTTAGTATAAAACATACAGTTTGCTACTTAATGCTCACACAATAAACCTACATGTGGTAAAAATAGACAAAAATAAACACACAAACAGCTCAGAAAAGCAGGATGCAAAGTAGAGGTGGAAATTTGAGTTAGTAAGTCAGAAATGGGTCTTGCAAACCATTTAAGCCCAAACATAAACTTGACTCATTTATAAATAAGTCAACCTGACCTAACCTGGCCTGTAGAACCCATTTAATATATAAATAAATATATAAAAATAAATATAATTTATACTAAAAGATATTTTTATTATGTATTATAAGTATAAAATATAATATAGGGTTCCATCGGTGGTTTATGACCCAATCTGATCTAACTTTGAGTTTTGTTCTAAATAGTTTCTAACATAACTCAAAGCTGAAGACCTATTACCTTCATTCTATTTAGTATATAAACTACATTGTGAACGCATATCCATATCACCAAGGACATATCAACATTCATGTACTTCTTAGTAGCATCCATAGTTTAAACCATGGATTGAGGATCCGGTTCGGTTTTCATGGTTTGTATTGGTTCGGTGAAACGCTGGCACCGGAGCACAGGGCAACGCAGCGGAAGCTTCTATTGTTGGTAGAGTTCGAAGCTTCCACCACCGGAGTAGGAAGCTTCCGGCGGTGGAAGAAGCTTCGCCAACATCGGCATCCGGTACAGCCACTGATACCAGCTGGTATAAACCGGTCCGGCAACTCACCAGATCGAGCTATCAGACCAAAATTTTAAACCATAGAATCTTGAAAAGCCAACCTAAACAAGTAGATGAATTATTGTTCCTTCCAGAACTATGAAACAACAGTTGAACTACTCGATCACACCCACATTATAGACAAAATTATTGTAAGACTCGACTTCAAGTGTGTTACAATGTTATCCATAATCGATCGCAAAAAATAGCTAAAAATTAAAAATCCACAATATATATAGTGGATAGCTTCATGGGAAAATAACGAAAGTCACATTTAAAATATATATTATACGCCTAAAAAATTAAATTGCAAAAAAAATAAAATAAGTTGTATAAAGAATGATGGCATATTACTAACTCAACTTAAGTTATAAGTTCAATTTTTTAAACTTCAAAACATAACAATGGTGGCATCCTTTTCTCTAACATATGACTATATTATGAAGAAGATGCTTGCATCATCTTGTGTAAAACTTCCTATTGAACGTCTAAATTATGTAGAAAAATCTAATAAAGCAAATTTCTTAATATTTTGCACAAGTAGGAAGTAGAGGTGTATATAAGGAATTATGTAATATGAATTTTGTCTCTTGGGAACACATCATTCTTTCCTTTTCTTAGAGTTAATTTACAACAAAAAGATATCTCAAACATGGTTAATGGTTCACTAAAAGTGTAAAAGTTCCAGTTTTGCACTAAGCTCATAACCACATAGGCTATGGCCTCAAGTAAGATTTTACAATCCAGTACTGTCAGTCTGTCACTAGGCTAGAATATCCTCAGACAAAAGATCCTTCAGATGTTTAGTGATCCTAATGTGAGTTACATGCAGTAAGTACTTAGCATTATGAAACTACATAAGAAGGCATGATAGATTCTAAAATGGTTCACACACTCCCAACTGTGGTTCTGACATCAATTGATAGGCCTGAACTCTTGTGACCCAGTATGTGTGAACCCATACAAGTATAGAATCCATCCCACTTTTGATAGAAATGAATTGCTGGAATCTGGAACGTGAGGGGGGCAGGATGTGACACCTGTTACATGAACTGCCATCTATTTTTGTGCTTCTTGTGGGACTGTTCAGGTAGAATATAAAAGTCAATTGCTGGAATCTAGAACGTGAGGGGGGCGCGTAGTACTTGGACTGTAGAAGTAAATTTGCTGTACTAGGTAGAAATGTATTCAGGAATCAGCTATTATTATTTAGTGGTAGTCAATTAACTAGTGTGTTAGTGTAGATATTATATCATGTTACTATGTTAGTATTAGGTTAATTTGCAGTTGGTATATTTTATGGATGTGTTTTGTAGGATTTAAGTACATTAGAAATGGCTTTAAGCTTTGAATGAATTAATCTTCTTCCCCAAATTTCTCTCTTTCTCTCTTCCTTCTTCTCTTCCTCTTCGGGTATCAACTGGTATCAAAATCAAATTTGATCCAACTCTTTGCCCTCCTACTTTCTAAGCACTCGTCCTGCAACATCAATCTCTGCTCCTCAACCGTCAACCCTATGACCAATTGGATGCTCTTCATTTTCCCAACTTTTTTCCTTCTCACCACCACTCTCTCACCTTCACCAACTGTAACAAATGTGAAAGTGTCTATGTACTCCTAGAGTTGACCATCCTCAACAAAATCTACAGAGATAAGCAACATTTAAGAGATCAAGTACACAATTTTTACTTGCATAGTGACAAATTGAATAGGTAAAACCATATATATTCAATAATGATTTAAAGAAATCCAAGTTAATGTTTAAGCCCTTAATTTAAAGGTCACTTATATACTAATATACTACATACTACACCAAAAATGCAAAAAACCAATTATCCCAAATCTACAATTTGCAGATGATGTATTTATCTTCTGTCATGCTAATGAGAAGACAGTATATAGTATATCAAGAGTTCTGGAGAGAGTTGTTGAAGCTATTAAATTAACAAGTCAAAGAGGTGCAGGCTGAACTAGCAAGCATAATTGGGGTGCCCATGCGGACCTTACCCTTCAAGCATTTGGGAATTCCCATCACCCGTAAAATGCTGGCTATTAAGAAGTGTCTTCCAATTGTGGAAAAAAAGCAAGAGTTTTATCGGGAAAACTTATCCTATGCAGAGAGAATGGAATTAATTAAATCAGTTTGTTATTGTATCATCTTATGCTAGTGCAGTGTGCTCAAACTCCCCCGTGCAACCATTGATCGGTTGAATCAATTAATGTCTCGATTCCTATGGGGTGGAAGCGAACAAAAGCATCCATAATGTCTTGTGGATAAAGACATGCCAACCCTATAACCATGATGAGCTCAATATTAGGAATATTTCAACTCTTAATTCAGCCCTGTTTATGCGCTATATATGGGAATGTTAGACCGTTGGGCCGAAGATTGGGCGCGGCCCAATCTCCCAGCCTTAAAGCCCAGCCCCGTATTACCTTCAAGCGGACCAGGTTCGGATCGGGTGGTCTGGCTCCGGATCCATTCGCCCAATGGGCAGATGTTAAACGCACGCTTGCATGCGATCGAAGGGATGGGACGGGACGTGGGCGGCATGTGTCTCGAATGGCGCATTGACCTCGGGCGGAACGTAAGAAAAGGTGGAGCTTCGTCTTCGTCCCGTTGGCCAGGTACGCGAGGGATTCTCTCTCCTCCGGCAGAAAACATTCGCTCCCCGTCGAGTTCTCGTCGGAGCCGTCGGCGGCGGCTCGTTCTCCAGGCACCCGGTGGTGTGGGCGGGTGGACGGTGTGTCCTGGAGAATCCCGACTTCTTCCTCCTTCTCAACGTCCGTCGAAGCAGCCTCGCCGACGGAGCTCCTGAGCGCCTCGGAAGGTGGTTACGTCTTCCACTTCACTGGAAAGAAGGAGCCGGCGGCCTGAGTGATCGCCGAGGTAACCTCCTTTACCGTTGTCGTCCTCCGCCATCCGCGCCGCCGCCGCCACGATCGCCGGACCACATTTCCAGATAGCCTTGGAAGGCACAACCGGCCACCACTTCATCGGAAAGAAGGAGCCAGCGGCCGTGGGATCGCCGAGGTACTCCCTCCTTCCTTCCCCTTCATTTCCGGTGGCTTTAACGAACTGTGTGGTGGCCGTCTTCCCCGGCGATCTTTCGGCTACCGGCGGACTCTTCCCCTCTTCCTCCGTGCTCTGCTTGCGAGCCCTCGCCTCTTCTTCCCTCTGGCTGCTGGCCCGCCTGCGTGCGGGAAATACCGGAGCTAGGGCTCGCCTGCGCACGAGTAGTTCCGTCCGTCGCCTGCGTGCGACGTTATACGTTTTGAGGCCGTCGTCTGCTCGCGACGTTGGGTGTTCGGAGCTCGTGTTTGAAGTAGGTGGTCGACGCAGCCTTCCTCCTCGACGAGGCCTTCGGCGGAGTTCGCCTGCTCGTGACCTCCAGCCGCCGTCCGCGTGTACTCCCCAGCCGCCAGACTCCTCCCGTGTAGCTAGTCGCCGGAGGATAACTCCTCCTTCGTCCCCAACTCACCTTCGCGTGAGGGTGGATGGGTGACCCCTTTGGGGAAGCCGGTGGACACACACAAGGCGTGCTTAGGCGGCTACGCCATCCGTCGCTGACTCCCACGTGCGACGTGGCCGGTTGCCTGCGGGTAACTCTTCTCCTCCGGCTATCCTCGCCTGCGTGCGAGAGAGATGCCGGCTGGATCGTCATTGTCTTCGGCGTCGAAGACATGCGACGCCGGGTGGACAACCGTCTAGATCGCCGGGCACCGGCTTAATCTAAGGACGTGTCGGAGTGACTTAAACCATGTTGGAACGGCAGCGATCCGTGTTGAGTTCATAATCAGGCCGACTCTGCCAGTCGCGCCCAATCCGGCGGTTTCGACTGTTAGGATGCCTACGTTGACGTAGTTGCACTCGAGTCAAGCGTTGACTCACAGGTGAAATGATTTAAAAAATATTACCGTAAACGTGGGCATGACAGTTTGGTTCCGTTGCCAGGACACTGCACGTTCCAACTCATACGAGCGTCGTACTTGGGTCTTGTCACACTTGACTGATTGTGCGCATATGGGATCTGCGACGAACCCCAGACTATTGTCCCTCGAGGACATGGTCAGAGATGGGGATTCGGATTCTTGTATCACAGTGGAGATCATCTCTATACGGCTTGTCTCAGGCGAGCGTCTCGTAGCTCGGGTGACTCGACGCACAAGGGAGCTAGAGGCATTTCGGGTAGAGGTTGCGATGCTGAAGCGCGCTACGGCGGCTTCGATAGCATCGACCACGGCCGATTCCGGCCAAGAAACCGCCGTGCGACGACCCACATCTCGGCCAACAGCCTACTTGTGCGCTCCGGTTATTCGGGTCGGGGTACGGGATCGGGCACTGCCTGAACCCGGATCCGACCCCGTTAACCAATGGGGTTCGCGTGCGTCGTAGGGGTGGGCGCGAAGACGTGGGATACGTCCTGGAGCTTCCCATTTTGGAGGGGTGCGTTGCTCCACGGTATTTGAGGAAAGTTAGCATACTTCAAAACTGCTATTTGGAAAAGTTGACAGACTTTAAAACTGCTACTCAGGGAGATAAAATGAGGAAGAGTTAGCAGACTCTAAAACTGCTATTTGGGGGCAAGGAGGGTGGACGAGGTCCAACTAAAACAAAAGAGATCTCTCTCCTTGGTCCAACTGAGCCAACTTTGCATAATAGGACGCCTTATATGAGGGAAGCTTGGGAGGACAGCAAGGAAAGATCCTTGCAAACAATCCGGGGTTCCTCGGCATATAGGGACGCCTATATGAGTGTAGGAGACTCAGGGACAAAATGGTAATTGGGGCGAGCTAAGTTAGTCTTCGACGGAGGTGGTATGGGACGCCTTCGAAGAGGATGAGACTTAGGCGTGGCCAAGTTACGATGTTGGACGAGTTTCCTGGGGTTTCAGTTGGAATTTTGAGTGCGAGTTGAGCCGCACTAGAAGATTCGTCTAGGACGATGCGCGGTTAACAGATCTGGACTTGAGAAGTCCTCAGCACAGAATCGAGGGAGGTCGGTTGGTGCAGCAGACTCCGAGACCTTCGGGGTATTGTACAATATGGATATCGTAATCGGCAGTTGGCAGGGCCGCTGCCATGTGAAGATTCTGAATCTTCCAGTCTACGAAGCAATCTTTGACCTCGAACTTCCGGTCGAGGCAGAGATAGCTGTGTTGCCTTATCTGTATGAGATACAGATATACGATGAGGATGTCCCTTGCCTCATGCCGTGCATTCGGAAGTACGAAGTCAAGGAAGGGAGAGATGAGGGACTCCAAGGGAGTGCCCTTTGTTCGAGAACGCCTTAGCCGCAGGGTTGTGCCAAGGAGATCTGACACTTCGGATCAAATGATAGACGATGTGTTGGTACAGGATGGGTAGAGTAGAGATACTCTGCGTATGAAGAGTCCTTCTCCTGGGTATCGCCTTCGTGGCGAAAATTGATAAGGTGGTGAATGTATATTCTCACCACTAGGAAGAGATTATCCGCCAAACTGATCAGATAGTAGGAATTCATAGCAGAATTCCAGTTCCGGTGGGAACACAAACCTGCATAGGCTAATGAAGTGCCGGATGCACTGAGAAGGCTTAACGCCTTAGTCTGCTTTGCGATCTCCAGAGTGGAAGGAGATCTCCTTACGAAGATAAAAGCAACAATTGTGATCGATAAAGAGTGTCAAATCTCTATTGAGCAGACCAAGTCGGGTACGACCCGCTGACAGTAGGTGGACAATTGGAGTGGGTGAATATCCTTGTGAAGGACTTCCTTCGTTATTTTGTGACTGCGAGTCAAAGGATTGGGTAAAGTAGATCGATATGACGCAATTTGCCTATAATCTCCACAAATCATCGTCTATTGTGTACGGCCCTTTTGAGCACAATCCCTAACTTCAGTTGATATTGCGATGAGGACCTCCGAAAGGAGATGTCCTGCGATTCTATGGGTAGTTCGTGAGCGAGTGGAGTCGCTCCAAGAGGCTAGAGACAGCTTCGAGATAGCCACGAGACGAATGCAACTATATGCAAATCGTCGTCGTGGGATGAAGCTGCGTCCGACATTCCATGTGAGCTTCCGAAAAGGGATCCAGCTCGATCTCAGTCGCTTCGTGCTCCTCCCACGGTTCGAACGGAGTTCGACCAAAGGATCAGAGAAATCCTAGATCATCGAGTTTTGGGACAGAGCAGGATGAACCGACGAACAAAATTTCTTGTTTGATGGGAAGGTTTTCCAATGGAAGAAGCCGCATGGTATAAGGCGTTCGAACTAGGGCAGTTCGAAGATGAGATCCAACGTTTCTTTGAGTCGTCGAGGGCGACGACTCGCTTCGGAGGGGGAGAATGTTTGATCGTTGGGCCGAAGATTGGGCGCGGCCCAATCTCCCAGCCTTAAAGCCCAGCCCCGTATTACCTTCAAGCGGATCAAGTTCGGATCGGGTGGTCTGGATCCAGATCCATTTGCCCAATGGGCAGATGTTAAACGCACGCTTGCGTGCGATCGAAGGGATGGGACGGGACGTGGGCGGCATGTGTCTCGAATAGCGCATTGACCTCGGGTGGAACGTAAGAAAAGGTGGAGCTTCGTCTTTGTCCCGTTGGCTGGGTACGCGAGGGATTCTCTCTCCTCCGGCGGAAAACATTCGCTCCCCGTCGAGTTCTCGTCGGAGCCGTCGTCGACGGCTCGTTCTCCAGGCACCCGGTGGTGTGGGCGGGTGGACGGTGTGTCCCGGAGAACCCCGACTTCTTCCTCCTTCTCAACGTCCGTCGAAGCAGCGTCGCCGACGGAGCTCCTGAGCGCCTCGGAAGGCGGCTACGTCTTCCGCTTCACCGGAAAGAAGGAGCTGGCGGCCTGAGTGATCGCCGAGGTAACCTCCTTTACCGTCGTCGTCCTCCGCCATCCGCGCCGTTCTCGCCGCCGCCGCCACCGCCACGATCGCCGGACCACACTTCCAGATAGCCTTGGAAGGCACAACCGGCCACCACTTCATCGGAGAAGGAGCCGGCGGCCGTGGGATCGCCGAGGTACTCCCTCCTTCCTTCCCCTTCATTTCCGGTGGCTTTAATGAACTGTGTGGTGGCCGTCTTCCCCGGCAATCTTTCGGCTACCGGAGGACTCTTCCCCTCTTCCTCCGTGCTCCGCTTGCGAGCCCTCGCCTCTTCTTCCCTCTGGCTGCCGGCCCGCCTGCGTGCGGGAAATACGGAGCTAGGGCTTGCCTGCGCGCGAGTAGTTCCGTCCGTCGCCTGCATGCATCGTTGTACGTTTTGAGGCCGTCATCTGCATGCGACGTTGGGTGTTCGGAGCTCGTGTTTGAAGTAGGTGGTCGACGCAACCTTCCTCCTTGACGAGGCCTTCAGTGGAGTTCGCCTACTCGTGACCTCCAGCCGCCATCCGCGTGTACTCCCCAGCCGCCGGACTCCTCCCCTGCATCTGGTCGCCGGAGGATAACTCCTCCTTCGTCCCCACCTCACCTTCGCGTGAGGGTGGATGGGTGACCCCTTTGGGGCAGCCGGTGGACGCACGCAAGGCGTGCTTGGGCGGCTACGCCGTCCGTCGCTGACTCCCGGCCGGTTGCTTGCGGGTAACTCTTCTCCTCCGGCTATCCTCGCCTGCATGCGAGAGAGGTGCCGGCTGGATCGTCATTGTCTTCGGCATCAAAGACGTGTGACGCCGGGTGGACAACCGTCTAGATCGCCGGGCGCCGGCTTGATCTGAGGACGTGTCGGAGTGACTTAAACCATGTTGGAATGGCAGCGATCCGTGTTGAGTCCATAATCGGGCTGGGGAATCGACTCTGCCAGTCGCGCCCAATCCGGCGGTTTCGACCGTTAGGATGCCTGCGTTGACGCAGTTAGACTTGAGTCAACCGTTGACTCACGGGTGAAATGATTAAAAAAATATTACCGTAAACGTGGGCATGACATATGGGATATTGCTAATGAAAAAGGAAACCTTATGGGTGTGATGGATTCACACTCAAGCTCTTAAAGTGATTCTCTATTTGGACCATTACTGCATCAAGGCACTTCTCGTGGGTTTTCAGATTCATATTAGATCAAAGGGAGGCCTGTAAGGATAAGGTAGTGTATCAAATGGCTAATGGTGAGGTACACAACAGGATTTCTGAAATTCCCATTAGAGGCAGGTGAAATTATTTGGAAAGGAACTCCCTCGGGAAGTTTTCAATCAAAGCAGCCCATGAAATGCTTATAACCACAGATTATGTGGGATGGCATAGATTAGTACGGTTTGAAGGACAAATGCTTAGATTTTCCTTCATTACTTGGTTGGCTTATCTTTAGGCGTCTGTCTACAATGAACCGATTGGAAAAATGATGGATCTTCATTAGAGTGTGCTGTTTTTGTAACATAGAAAATGAAACAACTGATCATCTATTTTTTGAGTGCTCAGTTACTGGAAGGTGTTGGGCATTGCTACCGGATGTGTAATGTAAGGATAGAGGAAAAGGCTTAGTCCCGTCTACTATAAGCGCTTGGGACCAAATGGAATGGCAAGTAGGCCTTAAACAATGTGAAAAAATTATTGTTGACAGAGATCATTTATCATATATGGATGGAATGGAACTGAAGACTTTTTACAGGTAAATAGATGGATTTATGGCAGGTAATCAAAGATGCAGCTGTGGATATTTGGAGGAAGGTAAAGTCTCAGCAATCCTATCCCCGTGAGAATTTTGATTGTATCTATTTTATAAACTCATGGGATCGCCATCTGCATATGTTCTCTGGAGGAAATAATGTGCCGGGATGAGATTCCTGTTGTATGTGTGGGGTTACTTTATTTGACTGGAATTCCCCTCAAAGGGAATTCAATTGACTAGATGGTAATGTAGTGAAATCCAAAGATTACAAATTGGGGACAAGGACTCCTGTGTTAGATCGCTTATGGTGTTTATTTTGACCAAGTTTACTGGAATGCATTAAATGGGGGATATACCGTCCGACTACAGTGTATATCACGAATTTGATGCTTTAAATTTGATTCCCAGGTTGAGTTTTGCATGTTCTCAGGCTGGAGGAGTTTTCAGTTCCTTCCGGAATGCAATCAAGGGAGATTTTTCCGCCTGGAATTGTGTTCCTGTCCGAGTTATTGAGGTATGGGCCGATGGAAAATTCCGTGATGCTCTAAATCATTCAGAGATGTGGCAAGTAGGGTATCTAGTTAATCAGTTAATCTCTTGCATAATAAGTTCTCTGTTTTGTTTTGTGATCACAGGGTTCATGTATTTTTTTGATCTATTTGTGTCACGCCCCGGTCGGAACGGTCTAAAAACAACGCTTATCCGTTGTCTCAGGGCCGTCCGGCGGAACACCGGAACGTAACTGCGCTAGGGTTTCCGGACCGAATCTCGTCCCCAACTTCGAAACCCTAGTTCCCGCTCACTTTTATCCCCCAAATTACAATTCTCTCAAGAAAAGGATTGGAAAACACTAACCCTAATTCCCAAATCAGGAAATCAAAATACCTTAACTTCTAATTTTGACCAAAGTCAAAATTAACGTCGTCGCTGCCGAATTGCTGCCGTTGCTGACGTCACCAGACGTCACCCTCGTCGCCCGCGCGAAATCGAAATCGCGCTCGTGAATTTGCCTCGCTGACGTCACGCCGACGTCAGCCCCGAAATCGATTTCCGAATCGATTTCGTTCCGAACCTGTTGACCGCTGCTACATTGACACGCCTCGAAGCGCGGGTCGTCTTCTTCCCCGCGACGCACGACGCCGCCGCGTCGTTGTTTCTGCCGAGCGCCGCCGCGCTCGCGATCTCGCCTCCGGCCACTCGTCGCCGACCTGGCAGCCGCCGCTGCCGGAGTTCAGAAGCAGGGAAGAGGGATACGTGGAAGAACGACGCTTTATTCCGGTAAAGGATTACAATCTCTGAACCGACCTCGTCGGCGCCCTCTTCCCCTCCCTCGCCGGTCATCACCGGTTACATATCGCTCACCGTCTCCTCGCCTCGACGCTCACCGTCGCCGGCTCTCTCTCAAGCTCACCGCTTGGTAAAGGCTTTCGCCCTGGAGGGGCGTCCTCCCCGACCCGCCGGGAAGGAGCCGCTTTCCGTCGCGCGCTCCTCCTCGTGGTGTCGCCTCCGCGCACACCGAGCTCCGTCCACCTCGTTGGGTTTTATAGGGAAGGAGCTCCCCTTTGGCTGCTTCGTCCGCTCCGAGAAACCCACCGAACTCGCCCAGCCGCTGGAGAATGTCGCGAGTCGTTCGCCTTCCTTCGCTCGCGTCGACCGAAGCTCGCGGATGTCGCCGAAGTTCTCGTGCGAAGCCTCCGTCTTCTCCGCTCTGCGTCCGAAATTTGCGGAGGAGTCGACTCCGTTGCGTGCTGCGCCGAGCGCCGCTGTCGTCCGCCTTTCTCGGCGAGCCCGCGTCCTCCGTCCGGAGAAGACGACGCCGTCCGCCTCCATCTCCTCTGCTCGATGCCGCCCACGCCGCTCGCGTCCGCTTCCGTCGCACGCGGTGGCGAGCTCGCGTCCGAGCTTCGCGTTCGCACGCTGCAACGCGTGGTTTGCTTCCCTTCAATCGGGTGTTGACCCGATTTTGACCCCGAATTGGGTCTCTGTGTGGGCTTGGGCTTGGTTGGGCCAAACCGGAAATTCCGGGCCTGACAATTTGGGTGAGGGAGTCTGGCTTGTAATTGGCGAGTAGGGTATCTAGTCATAATCTCTTGCAAATTCTCTGTTTTGTGTTTGTGACCACAGGGTTCATGTATTTTTGTGATCACAGGGTTTGATGTGTTTAAGTCCAAACAATGTAATATCTTTGTTGATTTAATAGATTTTCAATTTGCGGCAAAAAAAAATATTTTTCTTAATTTCCTAGTTGATCTAAAATAAATAATAACTAGCAAGTTCACTTCACCAAAATGTAACTTGCTAGTGGAGTAAAAAAATGTATTAGCTCGAACTGCAAGCCAATTTAAAATGCTCGGGCAACTGCCTTTATGCACTGGCCTAAGATGAGACTTAGGTTCAAAGAGAACTATGTTTTTATGTACTTTTACGATCAACAATATGCTCATTGCACAAATCTAAAATAGTTACCCTTAACTAGCAAGATACTTAGGGTCAATTAGGAGTTGCAATTAAAAGTGAAGTTTGTGAAGATCATAGGTTGACACTTAATAAATCAAATAATGACCTTAGGCTAGACCCTCAAAGACAAGTCATATATATCGTACTCATATAAATGTGTAAAGGAAATCTATCGTAAGGCTATTTAAATTGAAAGATCCCTCAAAATCTCTACAATTAAGCATTTAACCACCTAAGTTGTAGATCTCTCACCAAATTCTGTAGCTTTTTAAGAAAGATGTTACTGATCATCCTACATCAATCATCCAAGTGGAGTCATGTCCTGATACCACCATAAAATAATAGGTGATAAGAAGCCCCAATACTTAATTAACAAAGCCAACTATAATATTGAGTTTGTTTACTATTATAGTCGAGATCATATTGCATCTTGATTCTCTTATCATATGTTGATAATAGAGCACCACAACACTATGAACCTCAACTACTAAGGTCAAGCAAGTAAGATGTTGACCATTTAGTTGGACTATGAGAAATATGAATGTGAGAATTTAAATGATACTATAGGGCTTGATGTGGTACATTATTTCTTATCCACTCCTACAATGGACGATGCACGAGGCACGCTATTTTTTTTTGCACCTTATGAAATGTGGAGATAACGTATACACAATAGTCATCAATGGGGGCAATTGTATATGGTTCTACCACTGCACTTTATATGATCAAACTTACACCTAAACCACAACATCATTGTACATTGGGTTGACTGGACATCCTTATCTAAGAAAGAGAACTTTCTTGTACTTATAAGTGGATTACATTAATAGGAAGTGGTATTATGTTCTATCCACGAATGTCGTAGGCACCATCTTTGGTCAACCTTGGTTGTGTTCATTGTTTGTGGCTAATCATCAGAAAGGAAGCATCTATGTATTCAAGCACAAAGGTAAAATCATTCAACTCAATCTTGTCAAAGTTAGCAAGTTTGGATGATCATAATAATCAATACAACTAAGATATAAAGTCTTCCAAGCTAGTTAAACAATCCCTTTATATTCTAATGTAAATATATGTATATTGAGATTGTAAATTATACTCTAGATCAATGTTTAAAAAACAAGTCCATACTGGTACCAAGGTTGTCAAACACGCTTTCTTACTTAGGAACGGTAGTGTCCATGAACTAAGATTGTAAGATCCTACTATTTTCTAGAAAAAAATTATTTTATATGATTATCACATCCAAAAAAATAGTAGCTCAAATAGTACAATTACATTTATGAGTTAATTTTTTCTATTATTAAAATTCTATGTAAACCATGGTTTTAGGTACTAATCGATATGGGTGATACTCCTTGTACTTCATGATATAATTAATACCGGTATATTATGTTTAGATGTGATTGTTATTGGTACATTTGTTCCAATACACCTAATATGTATTGGTTTGATACTAATCAATACAACAAATAGTGTACGTCAAAGTACATATGAAATTACATCAACATACTAATTCCCAAAAAAATAGAATCATTCATTAGTAAGGAAATGACCTATTAATAAGTAAAGATTAAAAAACATAATTATTTTAGTGGTTGTGAGAATAGTAAAGAAACCACAACCACAATATTAATATAGAGGGAGTAGAGAGTGAGAAAACAAAGAACATGACTAAAGTCAAAGATGCATAAACTACAAAAATTATCGGTAAGTGGTGTTGGAGTATTGTATATATGCTATTGACTTAGTGAATATGATAAACTCGATAAACACAAACTTAGCAAAATCAGGTAAACTCGTATGGGTAAACTCAAAGAGTTTAGCTTAGATTACTAAAAAAACAAATCCTATATTGGGGTTATTTGAAAACATAAAATTGTATAATTGCAAGTTGAGTCAATAGTTTAACAACTATGACCTGTACATGGACCAAAGGGTATCGGAGTGGAACCAAAGAAAAAAGGAGGAGAAAGTCTAGCGTGAGGAGAAGGAACCAAGCATCGCGGTACCACTCGCAATGGAAGCTTGCGTGCCATTCGCCATAAGCTTCTACCACCAATGATACATTGCAGTGGTATCAAATTTTGAATGAACTAGTCTTCTTTCATAAAATTCTCTTTATTCTCAAATAATCTCTCGATTAGGCAAGTTAAATTGAGTATAAATTTGGTGAGTGTATATGGTTAGTCACTAAGTACCAAGACACTCACCTAAATATAGAAAGGAAAAAGAATATACTTCACCTTAGGATTCAAGTGTCTGACCCCACGACATTAAAGTTAAGTCAATCAACATTTTTATTTAAAGATTAGAATCAATCATGTATTATATAAATGGTATCTTATACATAAAAAAATACAACACTTATGAATCATGATAGACAATAGTATTTTGAAATATGATTTAGTATGAAAACATTCAATTTAGTATTGATTTTCAATGGTATTCTTTGATTTACTATTCTTTTAAAATTGTCATGAGTAAGTATATGACAGAATTTTGCAATGCAAAACTAAATCAACCTAGTGATTTCTTTCATTAATATATTAAAGATTCATTACAAATAGGTAGAGCAGACAATGTCTAAACGGGTATAACCTGTCTAAACGGGTATAACCTGCTTCATATAACCGCAGGAGGGGCAAGAGCGCATCATCCGCGGAGATCCCTCCTCGATACGCTCTTCAATTTCATTCAAAAGCCTGCGCAGTGACATAGATACAGATTTTTGGGCTTAGGAGTGGGTGGCTGGAAATTTCTCACTGGTATCAGAGGGAACAGGAGCGCTGACACCCTCGCAGAACCATCAATTGCGAGCCCTGCTAATCTCATTTGCGGATGTATTCTCCAATGTAACTATGTTTCCCCGGAAAGAGCATTTGACGATGCGATCGTAATTCAACCCGGCGAGGGACCCATGCGGGTACGACCTTATCGCTATGCCCACCATCAAAAAGATGAAATAGAACGGCTGGTGCAACAAATGTTAGTGGCTGGTGTCATTCACCCTAGCTCTAGTCCCTACTCTAGTCCGGTGATCCTTGTGCGGAGAAAGGATGACAGTTGGCGATTCGGTGTGGACTATCGTGCGCTCAATAACATCACGGTTGTCATGAGGGGTGCGTGGTCTTGAGGAGGGGATGAATGCCCCAGAGGGTCGGAATGAACCTTATCGTCTGTCCCGCATGCGAGAGGAGCGTTGGTCGTAGGCTGAGACCGGCATAGGTCAATAGGCACCGGGACCTTACAACAAGGCGAGAAGTCACAGTGGAGGCCGATCAAGAGGCGACATGGACCATGACTCTATGGGAAATGATGACCGCCGCTTACTCCATAGGCGTGTGGAACTGCTTGCTTTCGATGTTGCTGATCCGGTTAGTTGGATAGCAAGGGCCGAACAATACTTCGATATTCAAGGTACATCTGAGGACTACAAAATACCTTTAGCTTTTATTAGCATGGAGGGCCCGGCAAGTCATTGATTTCGGTGGCTGAGAAGAAGAATCCCTAACATGACTTGGGAGGGGTTGAAGGTGGAGTTGGTGCAACGATATAGTGATTACCCAGCCACCAATACTTATGAGCGGCTCGCAGCTCTAGAGCAAGGCAACAGAACGATGACAGGATATATAACGGCTTATGAAGAAATAGTTTCACAAATTCCTGATCTGATTGAGCAACAATATTTGGGTTCTTCTTGAAGGGATTAAGGTCGAAAATTCGTGAACGCGTACGAACTTTCTTCCCTAGCACCATCTTATGAGCTGACCCTGGCTCGTGTCATTGAAAAGGAGCTATTTGGGGGAGAGGGGCACAGATCTCGCATCACCTCTGTTGTGTCTTCGGGGAAAAGTTTTTCTGGAACCGGAGGATTTACATCTAGCAAACCTTCCTAGATGTCCTCAACTTCACCAACCGTTGCACCTACCCAGCACGTGGCCAGAGTCAGAGGCAATAATCAATCCGGGGTACAAGGGGGAGCAAAGGGGGATGGGACTCAATGCACCTTCACCAAAGAAGGGAGCCAAGTTCGCTCCTCGTTAGGCGGCATGTCTCATGGCGATTGCATGAGAGGAGGGAGAGCCATGTCGTATCAAGATTACATCAACAAGAGGAAGAAGGACTTATGTTTTCGATGCGATCAGCCCTATCACCCCATGCATCAGTGTGGCAATAAAAGTCTACGTATCACTTTGCTAGCGGAAGATGACGATGTCGGAGAGGGGCGGAACGATGAGGAAGAAATAACAGACATGATTAGAGGAGAAGGGGATCAAAAGGAACCAACTTGCAAAATGATGGAACTCTCCTTATAATCAATAGGCGGCATCTCAGGTCCATGCACCATGAAGCTTAGAGGAACCATCAATGGCGTTCCGACCATCATACTGATTGATAGCGGTGTCAGCCATAACTTCATTTCTACCCGATTGGTCCAAGAACAGGGTTGGCATATTACGCCCACACCAACTTATAAAATTAGTTTGGGCGATGTTGGACGGGTTTCAGCACAAGGCAAGTGTGAGTGGCTGACAGTTGTACTGGGGAAGTACGATACTGTGCTACATGCCTATTTGTTTGGTCTAGTTGGCATTAATATGGTACTTGGGATGGCGTGGCTAGAAACATTGGAAGAGATCAGGGTGGATTAGGGGCAAAAATACATGAAGATTCCGCAGGAGGGGCAAGAGCGCATCATCCGCGGAGATCCCTCGACACGCTCTTCAATTTCATTCAAAAGCCTACACAGTGACATAGATGTAGATTTTTGGGCTTAGGAGTGGGTGGCTGAAAATTTCTCACTGGTATCAGAGGGAATAGGAGCGCTGACACCCTCGCAGAGCTATCAATTGCGAGCCCTGCTAATCTCATCTACGGGATGTATTCTCCAATGTAACTGTGTTTCCCCGGAAAGAGCATTTGACCATGCGATCATAATTCAACCCGGCGAGGGACCCATGCGGGTACGACCTTATCGCTATGCCCACCATCAAAAAGATGAAATAGAACGGCTGGTGCAACAAATGTTAGTGGCTGGTGTCATTCGCCCTAGTTCTAGTCCCTACTCTAGTCCGGTGATCCTTGTGCGGAGAAAGGATGGTAGTTGGCGATTCTGTGTGGACTATCGTGCGCTCAATAACATCACGGTTGTCGATAAGTACCTTATTCCTGTCATTGAAGAGCTAATTGATGAGCTATACGAAGCGAAATACTTTTCTAAAATAGATCTGCACTCGAGATATCACCAAATCAGGGTCAAACCAGAGGATGTCCACAAGACAGCTTTTCGTACCCACTCCGGCCACTATGAGTTCCGGGTCATGCCGTTTGGCCTTAAAAACGCTCCTTCAACCTTTCAAACGGTGATGAATGAAGTCTTTCGGCCCTATTTGCACAAGTTTATTCTGGTATTTTTTTGATAATATACTAGTCTACAGCAGGACTTGGGATCAGCATATGAAGCATCTGCACCAAACCCTAGAAGTGCTTCAGATAAATCAACCAGCGGCAAATAAATCTAAGTGCAGTTTCGAGCAAATGTAGGTAGAATATCTAGGTCACATCATTTAGCCGAGTGGAGTGGCCATGGACCCGAGGAAAATAAGCAGTGTAAGTCAGTGGCCTATTCCAACATCGGTCAAGCAAGTGCACGGATTCCTGGGGCTCACGGGTTACTACAGGAGATTCATAAGGGATTACGGTAAGATAACCAAACCCCTTACCAATCTCCTCAAGAAGGAGGGGTTTCACTGGAATGTGGAGGCTCATGAGGCTTTTGATAAGTTGAAGAAAGTAATGACGACAGCCCCAATGTTAGTATTACCGGATTTCACAAAAGAATTTATCATAGAATGCGATGCTTCTGAGAGAGGTATTGGTGCAGTCCTTATGCAGCAAGGGAAACCAGTGGCCTACTTCAGCAAGGCTCTCTCTGATGGCAATTTAGTCAAATCCACTTATAAGTAGGAACTGATGGCTCTAGTTTTGTTGGTTCAGCACTGGCGGCCATACCTCTTGGGGCGAAAATTCAAAGTTCTAACGGACCAAAAAGCTTTGAGGCACATTTTGGAGCAGCGTATCACTACCCCAAACCAACAAAATTGGCTAGCTAAACTCTTAGGATATGACATGGAGGTCCTATATAAACCCGGCAACGATAACAGGGCAACAGATGCATTGTCTAGATTACCTGAACAAGCGGACTTGAATGTCCTATCTATGCCTTTGTGGTTAGACACCGATCAGATTCAAGAGGAGGTGGACAAGGATCCGATATTAAGTAAGATCATAACCGGGTTGCGGCAACACCCGACTATGGCCACACCCTTCGAGCTTCGTTCAAGGCGGTTATTCTACAGAGGGTGCATCGTACTACTTGCACACTCTAGATGGGTACAGACTATATTCCAGGAATGTCATAGCACGCCCATAGGGGGTCACTCCGGCGCCTACCACACATACCGCAGGATCCCAGACAATGTCTATTGGATTGGCATGAAAAAAGACATTTATCGCATGGTAGCAGAACGTAGCATTTGTCAACGATAGAATATCAAGCTACATCCCCGGTAGGCTTACTTCAGCCCTTGCCCATTCCAAACCAAATTTGGGACGACATAGTGATGGATTTCATTACGGAGCTACCACGTTCAAAAGGGATTGATGTCATACTCGTCGTGGTCGATAGGTTATCAAAATACGGCCATTTTTGCGCTCTCAAACACTCTTACTCTGCAAGTTCAGTTGCAAAATTATTTGTCAAGGAAGTGGTATGGCTGCATGGGGTTCCTAACTCAATTGTGAGTGACAGAGATCCTGTGTTTATTAGTCGATTTTGGTCCGAGCTTTTTCGTCTATGGGGCACACTGCTGCGAATGAGTTCCTCGTATCACCCCGAAACCGATGAGCAATCAGAAGTGTTAAACAGGTGCCTCGAGACTTATTTGCGTTGCTTTGCTTCGGAATAACCTAAGGAGTGGGCGGCGTGGTTACATTGGGCAGAGTACTGGTATAACACTAGCTTCCAAACCACTACCGGCATGACACCGTTCGAAGTTGTACATGGCCGCCGCCCACCTACTCTGCATCGCTATGTGCTGGGGGAATCGGCAGTGGATGTCGTAGAGCAAGCTCTTTTAGACAGAGATGAGATACTGAGACAGCTTAAGTATAATCTCTACTGAGCCCAACAACGGATGGCTAAATTTACTAACGTGCATCGGAAAGATGTGAGCTTTCAGCAGGGGGATCTTGTTTTCGTCAAGCTTCGGCCTCATCGCCAACATTCTGTAGCTCGGAGGGTCAATCAAAAACTTGCAGCCCATTTTTATAGGCCTTTCTGCATCAGTCAGCGTGTCAGCACCGTAGCCTATCGTTTGGATCTACCTCCTCAGTCTCGGATTCATCCCGTTTTCCACGCTTCACAACTTAAACGGGCAATAGGGGCTAGTGTGGTCGTAGCTGAGTTACCTGGTGACCTTGACGTCGATCTTGCCATCCAGTGCACTCCGGACACTGTTCTTGCTACTCGGACGATCCTTCGGGGTGGGGAGCCTATGCACCAGTGGCTTATTCGCTAGATTTCCAAAACGGATGAGAACAACACGTGGGAAGATGCAGATGTCATAAGTGACCAATTTCCGAAAAGACTTCACAGCCTTGTCCCAGCCTTGGGGACAGCCCCAAGGCTGCTCTTCAGGAGGGAGGTATTGTTACTGAACCGATTGTTACTAAACCGGTTCACCCTCCTATATGAAGGGTTTACTCCCGCCGAATTGGGTCTCGATCCGGTCCAGGGAACACTGCGGGCCAGAGGAAAGGGAACGTGTGAGATTGTATTAGGGGAGGGAGGCAGAGAGGGGAAGGGTATGCTATTTTGTTGTTTTGCTTAGACGCGGAGATGTCGTTCTCACTGGATGATCTTCGGTTGAGGTTGTTGCTAGCTTGACTACCTCTCTTCCATCAATAATATCTCCATGCTTTTCTTGTTCCATAACATAACCCCTAATCAATGCTCTCCTACATGTTAAAAATTTAGTTGGAACTAATAAAAAACAAAGCCTAAGAACAAAACAAAATCACTTGTGCATGCTCAAGACCTGGTGAAAGATGGGAAGATAGCCCCGGGGGGAATTAGCAACGAGCATGGGGGAGGGGTCTACAATGGGCAGGGGGTGGGCGCAGCAAAGTTCTGCTAGATTTTTATAGCAATGGTGAAGTGGCGATAGAGATCTGAGTAGGAAGCCCTAACAGTCACATCCTCATAATCAAAAACTCAAAAGTCATGACAGAGTTTCTGTCATGACTCTGATACCATGATTGAATTTTGCAATGCAAAACTAAGTCATCATCCCTTTCATTAATATATTAAAGATTCAATACAAATGGCTAAAATTGACTTTACAAGTACAAGTCAACATCAAAATAGGCATAACCCACTTCATATAAACTAATTTATCCACTTGTATTATTTATGCTAATATATATATATATATACAATATTTGCCACTGGCATTAAGCACCAAGAAGTGTATGCCTAGAGTCTCTAATAGTTAAAGAACTTGATGCCTTAGGACGCCTAGTACTTTTAGAACACTGAAATACTGCATTAAGTAGTCAAAAGTAATTAATAAACAATAATGGGCTTTCCAAGGAGCCAAGATTTTGTCAACAAACTTGCCGCTGTTAACCATATGAGCTCCTTCAATAGTTCTACAAACACTTTTTTCATACTAAATCATCACAAGAAATTCTGAATTAATGTATTTCATGACAATCATCAAGCATCAATCTCATAGAAGACAAGGTATTTTTTAGTTTAATTAATAATTAGAACAAAGTAAACAAATATTATAGTCTTATATGATAATTTAGACTATTACTAGTTAATAAATTAAGAGATATTTTAGATAAATCATATCTACCTTGACTAATTTTTAAGTTGATCATTTGTGGTTTAAAATGCCATTTTACCAAGTTGTAATCTGTTTCATTATCAAATTACCCAATTTTGTCTCAAAATATATCTTAAGCCATTAAAATTGCATAATATGAAAAATATAGCACATAAATGATACAAATTACATGAGGACATTATGAACATTTCATCTTTTATTAGCCTACAACTTTGATAAAATTCCAAGTGAGTGATGGAGGAATAGCTTACTAAGAGAGGAACCTTAAGTTATCAATATAAAAATTTCTAAATTATAGGTGGGCAACTTAAGAACTGGCTGAAACATAGTTATGACAGATTATATGTAATTAAACCTACATTAAAATTTAAAAACTCCATAATGAAGATTGATCACTAAGCCAATCATGTAGTACACTCACCACTCTTTCACTTTCCTCCTCATACTTTTCTTGCATTCTTTGTTGGTATTTTCTCCATGCTTCTTCCCTAAAACCTCCATGATTTGCATTATTAGTTGCATTTCTCCAGGAAGAACATGATTGTGATCTACTAAGCTGACAAAGTGAAAAAAAAAAAGTAAAAATCAGAATAAGAACGCAAAAACGAAATGCACACATTGTACAATGAAGTTCTCCAAGTGACATGGATTTGATGCATGATTATAAGCTGTCATTTGAAATCCATGCAAAGGTTGAAATCCTTCTATAAATTGTTAAGCTGTGAAATGTCTCTGTAAGCTTACAGAAGCAAGAACCAATTCTCTCCCAGTATTACTCAATGAAGACTCTGTATAAGTAACCATTTCAAGAGTTTAAATAAATTCCAAACACGTAGTGCACATTAACCAGTCCTAGACCATGTATTTCTGGGCTCATGCATTAAGCCACTCTTTTATATACAATCAAAAGTTTATATAAACAAAAGTTCAATGAAATTTAGCCATTGATTTGGACTATATGCTGTTGCATGAAAACTGACTCAAAACATCTATCACTTCAAGCATGTAGCCTATCAGGTTATAATAAGTTGATTGTTGATGATAACAGCCAGAAGAAAACTTTTTTTTCTCTAAACTTTTAACAGAAAATGTTTCAGAACAAGAACTATAGATTTTTGGTTATGCATTCCTTCAATGACAATGTTGCATCACTTAAAAGGATTTAAACGTCATAACAAGTGATGCAAAAATGCAATCCAAACTCATAGGAAAACAATTATCATGGAAAAATGAAGCTTGACAGAATTACTAGTTTATTTTGAAAATAAAATGTACTTCCAATGTAGTTATTATAGAATCTTAGTCCATTTTGCTTTTGATTTGATTGGGGTCACGATTGCCATATATTTGTTGCAATATCCTCAATATAAGTCTTAGGTTCATCATAAAGAAGATGTGTTTTCTCACACAACTCAAAAGTTGTATATCCATATTGAACTCTAAAATACATCACTAACCACAAAAGAACGTTACCTATTCATCCAAGTAAGGCAGAGAATCAAGGATTCAATTTATGGTGTTTATCAAAGCCTAAATCCAATTTGGTTTGTGTTCAACATGCGAGACCATGAATATTCTAATTTCCACTTAATGAAAAGAATGACGTGTTGACAATTTGGGTGTAGTTCTTTTGAGTAAGTCGATGAGTGCAACAAAATAATGTAATATAATCATAAAAGTAGAATATTTAAAGTCTTTATCTCCAAAGCCTCAAGGAATGTCTTGATAAGTAAAAGAAGTATAAAAATCACGCTTAAAGAATCAAGTGCTTAAAAATCACGAAGTATCAAGGTAAGCTAAGTACAAAAATCAAGTGTGCACCTGAATGTAGAACCAATCAATAGTCCTACGCAACTGACCAACCTGCCAAGTCATCTAATGAAGTAGATACTACAATATTAAAACCACAGAAAGAAAATAGCAAGAATATAAATTAGTAAGAAAGAAAGAAAGAAAGAAAGAAAGCAAAAACAGAAAATCATAAGCCACTTCAAAAAAACAATAAAGCGAAAATTTCTTTGACAATGCGATAAGAAAAAGAACAGCTTCAACTAAAAATTTTACCAAACTTTTCTTTTGTTGATTTATTCCACGTTAGAGTGGCAAAAGCAAAGTTGGATATGCCGTTTGTCAGCTTTGTATCATAAAGAAGAGAAATTGCCCGTCATAATACTGCACAGAACATCATGTAAAAACAAAAGAAGGAACCATGAGGAAGCAAAAAAGGGAAGCCTTTTTATGACAAAATCAAATCTGGAATGTCGATTAGATAAAACGATCTGAAATATTACGATTGGATAAAAGCCTCTTCCTCAGTTGTCTAAGCATCACCCAATTATAAATACTGAATTGCATCGTAGAAGTATATGTGGCAACCAATTTTGATGAGGATTTCATAACAGTGAAATGGAAAAAGAAAAGAAAAAGAAAGAAAGAAAGAAAGGTTGCTAACTAGAAAGCTATCGCATTAAGACGCTGTCTGAACAAACGAGCTTCTTTTAACTTTACCAATTCTGAGAATCGCCGTAGCTCGAACATATCACTATATTCAACAGCACAAACCACGAATCGTAAGAGAAAAAGAGGGTAAGTGTTACCGCCACGGTGGTAGCGGTGGCGCCAAGCAATCCGAAGAGAAGAATTCCCCAGGCATTTGGAGCGGCTTCCCTCTCCCGCCACGGATCGCGATCGCCCTTTCCGTCGCCGTGGCTCATCACTCCTAGTTACTCCTCAATCGGGATCAACGCAGCTTAAGGGTACGCTTTGATTGATCTGTTAGGGGCGAAAGGTAAAACGTAGGTGGATTGAACAATTTATTTGTCTTCTACTTAATGAAGGTAAAAAAAGAATTGATAAATTATAGGTTCTAAAATTTATCTTTAATTCTAATTACTACTTAATTTTTTAACCAATTCCGTATTCAAAAAAATTATTCAAGTTGAGTACCATTGTCACCTCCTATTAATTATTATAATTGACTAAAAAATAATATTTTAATTTATTTTAATAAAAATTATTCGCATCCTCTTCTTATGCTCGTTTTAATCCGAAAAAAAAAGAAGAAAAAATGTTTCCATATAATTTTAGAAGAAAATAAAATAAGAAAAAAATAAAAGTTTTTTCTCTCATTTTTCCCTTTTCTCACCCAAGAAAAGCAAAAAAAAATGCTAATATTTCTTTTCACTCCGTTTGATTTTCCTCAAAACATCAGGCCAAGTCTAGTAAAAACATCAGGCCAAGTCTAGTAATAGAAGCAAGTTTACATAAAGTCTAGTAATAGAAGTACAGATACAAACAAATTTATTGGTATAAGTGGCATCATCAATTTTAATGAGAACAACTCAAATTGATTTGGTATTTATTCAACTTCGGTAAAACAAAAATGTTATAAATCTCGTACGGGAATTTTGAAATCTGCCATGCTATATAATATGAAGGTAAAAAATAGAAATCTTTTTTTTTCTTCTATTTTTTGGAGGGAAAAATGTAGAGATCAAAACTTAGATTTTTTTTCTCGTTTTATTTTTCGTCTAATTTGCATGAAAAACTTAAAGGAACAAATATTTTCTCTTGTTTCTTAATTTATTTTAGCTCTTTTTAAATAATAATAATACTTTTAATTTAAAAAAATAAGAAATCTAAAAAATTTTATTTTTTTATTTTATTTTTTATTCTTTCAAAAAGAACATGTTGTTAAAAAACCCTATTTATGCCTGTAGCCACGCTTCCCCCGGGGGGGAGAGGGGGGGAGATTGCATGCCTTTGTTGCAGGTGACCAGGATCAGCCAGAAGAAGAGGGGATCTACACAACATTGCATGGGCTGATTGGATGGATGAGGGAGGAATGGGGGTACGTTCCGGAGTTGATTGCTGCTTCTGGTGAGTGATTATCGTGTATCAATTTCTACTTCAAATCTCATGCTTTGAGCTCATTTGATTCGTCTCATGGATTCTGAAGATGCGCTCAACCTGAGTTAAGCTGATTGTTTGGTACCCAAGAGTGGCAGAAGCCTTGAAGATTAACTATCAAATTTACTTTTTGTTGACGGACAATTCATGAATTTCACAGCCTGTAATAGCAATTGTATCTCATTGCAAATGATTGTTGAATATTAAGATTATAAAATTATCTTAATATTCTAATACATTCGTTTTAATTTTATAGGATTGCACATGAGTATCATGGCATCACGTTAGTATGGTATGTGATTTGATTGTTTAAATATTATATTTAATATGATATTAGATTTAAATACTATTTTGTATGTGAAAAATATTATTTGTACTGTATAAGATAATTGTTGTTGAATGTTTATTTTTATTAAAAAAATTTTATTTAATATAACAGCACAGTATATTTTTACGGTCAATTCATGATTTATAGTATGATGTAAAATGAAAAGTAAAATCGCATAAATATTAAGATATAAATAAATAAAATTACAACTAAAATTTCAATAGATATGACATACTGCAAAATAATAAATTATAAGATAAAAAAATGAATATCATATTATGTATAAATGTGTATATATTTATTATCTAATATAATAATAATAAAAATATAACAATTCAACATGACAAACCAATATAGTAGTATATTATAAATAATAATAATATAATAGTACTAATGATAATAATAAGACTTACAAGTAAAAAATATAATAATAATGACACCAAACTTCGTGGTTCTACAGTAATGTCTGTATCCATTGTGTATACTCCACCTTTTTGATTTTGAGGCATAATATATAATTATATGTATGTAAAAAAATTCTTATATAAGTCTCTACCGCTTATCAAGTGGATAAACATCTATCAAAATTTTAATTATATGAGCTATACTTTATTTAGATTTAGTTGACCAGTATGATTTGCTCTATCTAAATAATTTAGATTTTTGTCTTACTATATGATGAATTTATCAAATTAGGTCTTCCCTTGTGAAAAAGAATAATCCAATAGTTGATGAAATCATCTACTCCATCTCTTACCAAAATGATTTCACGTTCCCACCTTATCAATTGGCCTAGTGACTAATCTTATTCACTTAGTTAAACCAAAGCTCTGAGTTATCATAAAGATTTCACAATTGTGATTTAGTCAAAATTTGATTTATTATTTTGACTGTGTAACCTTCATGCATTAATGAGGGAATTTCGTATCATTCATATATAAATAATTAGCCTGCTTCATAATTACATTCTCCACCACCATAGAAGCTGTTAGGCACAGGTATTGGGCCCAACCCAGACACCCCCCCCAGCCCTATTTCAACTATGAAAATGGGTCGGGCGGTGCGGGCTAATGGGTTTGCAGATGGTTTACTGGGTCGGGCCAAGTCTAGTAAGCTAGGGCTACTGTAGCCCTAGCTTCGACGCGATCGGGACGAGAGAGGCTTCCGGTGAGGGTTCCGGCAGCGGCGGCGGATGGCAACGGCTTCCCGGTGGTGTGGGTGTGGCGGTATGGGAAGCGGCAGAGTGATGGGGCGGCGTCCCCTTTTCCCTCCTCCTCCATTGTTCTTGAGCGTCGCTGGTGGTGGAGCCGGACGAACGTTCTCCTAGGTACGCTTCTAACTCCACCCACTCCAGTGAGAGGTTTTCCGTCGGCATGGTGTGCGCCGACCTCTTCTTCGCCCTTCGCCACGTCTCCCTTTTCTTCTCCTGTTTCTGGCGAAGACAGGGACGGCCGGCGAGGCTGGGGCTTCGTCCCTTTCTTCCTGGCGATGTCCGGCGAATGAGGAGGGTTCACCAGCATCTCCGGCTGCTGGGGCATGAGCGGCGGCTCCGCCCCCTTTGTTTGGGCATCGTCTGACAAACTGGGAGCGTTCGCCGGCGAGGCTGCTCGGCCGGACGGTGCTCCGGCGAGCCTCAGGCAGGTCTCCAGCGAGCTTCGGCTGCCGACCTGCTACCTCGTTTTCCATGCAGGCGGGTTCCGGACGCGGTTCCCGTTCCCGGCTGAGGGCAATCGTCTTCTTCTCTCTGGCTCCCTGAGCTTTGCGCTCCTGGCCGAGTTGTCTTTCTCAGTCGGCGACTCCTCGCCTCTCTCCGTGCATCGGTCAAGTGCGCTAGCCTTGTGTGTGGTTGCCTGGTGCTTGCCGGTTTATTTGTGTTGGACATCTGCGAGACGTGATGGAGGGACCAACCCTGCCCCTAGAAGGTCTGGTAGGACTAGGAGGAAGCCCACCAGATATGGTTTTCCCTCCTAGGTCACCCCCTTCTTTCCTTTCTGCACTTTCCATATTTGCAATTTGCTTTGGTAAGAATAAGCTTTAGTTCTAGGGCACCTTGTAGTTTCCTTATTAGGTCATGCATTACCTTCTAGAATAGACTACTGGTTTTGTGTTAATAATTGGGCAGGTTAAAGCCCAGCTCAAGGGGACACTAAAGAAGCTCAAGCTCAAGTTAAACTACTCAAGTGAAGCTCCAATTATGGAAAGAGGCACTTCAACACTTTAACTAGAGACTTCAAGTTGAAGGAGCTTATATTGAATGCAACTCCACCTTCCAAATCAGCCCAAGGCGCACTTAATATGTGGATAAATTCGAATGTGAAGAACCAGCCCACAACTTGCCAATTGAGGAGCCTTCAATGCGCCTAACCATCAAGGATCAATCAAGATCCACAAATGAAGGGATCCCCATCTAGATCCCCAATTTGTGGAACCATCTTTGGAAATCTCTTAGCCGCCAATGCTCTTGAAGGAAGGCTTTTCAAATTCAAATGGATTCAATGCATGAAGACGCCATCTCATCCAAGCAAACAAGGAAGGAGCTCAAGAGGATTCGGCCACAAGAAAGCTCCATCAAAGAAAGAAATTCGAATTTCAAAATTCAAATTCCTAGAAGGCAATGTTTTAATAGAGCATTAACTTTCTTGCCTATCTTTGAAATTGCGCCTAGGGTGAAATGTCACCCTTTCCCATGGCTTATTCAGCCTATAACTTGTAATCTCTTTGATCTTGTCGAGTAGTTGCCTAGATGAAAAAAACTTGTGTTAGCATTGGTGCTTGTGTCGCCTAAGGATTTTCTACCTCCCCTCTTCTAAAGGGCCGAGCCCTTTCCCTTCACTTCTTCTCCTCTTCTAGCCGAGACCCTCCCCTTCTCATCCTCAAGGTTTTCTCCAACGCAAGTTCACTTCTTCATCATTGACGTGGGTGCACACTTGAAGCCGAAACCTAAAGGAAGACATCAAGTTAATCAAGCTAAGTTTCTCCAACACTTTGTGATGTTTTCTTTCTTTCTTCAAGAACATCTTCCTACACTAATTTGAATTGATTGTTGTAGGGTGGCACAAGGACTTGGAGGCTTCCTTAACTTGGCGCAAATCTTCTTCTCCCCCCCCCCCCTCTTAAATTTAGATAGTCTCATAGTCATGTTAGCAAGAGAATTTGGGAGCCTATCTCCCCTCTTGACTTGATTTCCTTGTTGGAGACTTATTATTTCTTAACACTCACCCACGCCTGTGTGGGCTTGTTTGGATTGCATGTGTGTAAGCTCATAGGGCCCTACTTCGTTGCCATCAACCATTGGACCGGTGAAGAACGGGAAGGTGACCCCTTCTATTCTCAAGGGGTCCAAGGTGAGTGTTTAATTCTAGTCTTTATTTCAAGTTCTTAAATTTTGCAAGTAGATATAATTTCGGTTTTCCCTATTTACAAAATACAAAAAAATATTTTCCAAATCCATTTTAGAAGTAATCACGGCTTTTTATTCTAAAACTATAAAAAAAACTATTTTCCCAAAGCGTTGTTTGAATGCATCCTGTTTGTGAGTGAACCCCCTCCATCAGTTTGGTATCAGAGCCCTTCTTAGAATAGATTTTTAGCCTTAAAAACTAATTTTCGACTTCTAAGACTTTCTTTGGACCTAGGTGTTTTAAAGAAAGTGGTTTTCATAATTGGCTATTACATCTATCAGAATATTTAGGAGCCTTATTTTGAAAACTACAATTTTTTCAAAACTATTTCCTACCATGACTACTAGATCCGGTGCAAATTATAATAACAACTGTAATCCTAATGAGATGGATAGGATGGAATGATGTTTAACATGCTTATGGAACTTCGGGATGAAGTTAGAGACCTTAGATCTAGATCCCAAGACAATGAAATTCCTAGAGATGATAGACCCCCTAGCCAACATGCAAGTGAACCCATCTTAGGTGAGTATCCCCAAGACAATAGGGATCATCAAAGGAGAACCCATGAGCCCAAGTGGGAAGAGCAACATGCTCGCCCCTACCAAAGACCTAGGGAGGATGATGTGCAACGCAACATCAAACTCACACCCCCTACCTTTAGCGGTTCCCTTGACCCAAGAGAGTTCTTAGACTGGGTAGACAAGCTTGAACGTTACTTCGATTGGAGCATGATGCCTAATCATTCCAAAGTTAGGTTCACCCGTTGTCTCTTAGAGGGTACAACTAGATTATACTGGACAAGTATAGAGAGGAACTAAGAAATGTTTAGGCGCGCTCCTATTGAGAGATGGGAAGATATGCGAGACAAGCTTAGGGAAAAGTATGTCCCTCCCTACTTCCAACTCAAGATAATTGATGAAGCCATGAGCCTAGTCCAAGGTAGCCAATCTGTCACCGATTACACCACTAGGTTTGATGAGCTCCTTTTAAGGAGTGGCATCCATGAAGAGTCCCATGTCTCCCTTAGCAGATATAAGAATGGACTTAGACCCGAGATCAAAAGAGGAATGACCTATTTCCAAATAGAGTCTAGAGAAATCGCCTACCAAAGAGCCTTAGAGGTAGAGGAAAACCTAAAGAGAGCTTTTAGGAGAGAAGTTAGTTCCCCTAGAACTTATCCTAAGACCCCTACTTCAAACCCCTCAAGCTCCCAACCCAAGGCACCAACATCAACACCCTCTAGACCTAGGGTTGCCCAAGAATCCAATAGAGTCGTCTGCCATGCTTGTCACCAAGTAGGACACTATATGAAAGACTGCCCCAAGAGAGTCCTATACTTAGGTGAAGAGAAGCATGAGGAAACCTATGAGAAAAACCATGAAGAAACCCATAACCCTGATTCTGGATGTATGATATGTGAAGAGTTAGTCTATGATAGTGGTGAAGAGCAAACCCAAGACACCTTAGGAGTGGTTAGGTGCACCCTAATCAAACCTATCCCAACTGAGGACTGGCGTATGACCAGTATTTTCCACACCTACACGAAATGCAATGGCAACATGTGCAAAGTAGTAATAGATGGGGGAAGTAGTCTGAACGTAGTCTCCCACACAGCCTTAGTGAAGTTCAACCTTAAGGCAAAACCGCACCCTAGTCCCTATAGCATATCCTGGGTCAACCAGTCTAGTGTCCCAGTTACCCATAGGTGCTTAGTGCCTCTTTAGTTTGCCATCTACCAAGGCAAGATTTGGTGTGACGTCATAACCATGGATGTCGCCCAAGTCTTACTCAGTCGCCCTTGGTTATTTGACATGGATGTTATCCACTACGGTCGGACAAACACCTATGTCTTTAGCCATGATGTGCAAAAGATCAAACTGAAGCCTTCCATGCCTAAGGAACTTAAGGCTTCCACTAATAAGGTTAGGATAGAAGAACCTAAGGAACCCAAACCAACCATCCAACTCATAAGGTCCCATGCCTTCACCCAAGACGGCTTAGAGTCCAAACAAGTGTACTCCTTAGTCATTAAGGAAACCAACTCAGATGAGGAGTCACCTATACCCAAAGAAGTTGAGACCTTACTCTCAGGGTACTCTGAGCTCACTAGAGATGAACTTCCCAATGGCCTACCCCCCCTAGAGAAATCCAACATGCCATAGACCTTGTCCCGGGTTCCACTCTCCCACACTTGCCCCATTATAGGATGAACCCCACTGAGCATCAAGAGCTCAAGAGACAAGTAGATGAACTTTTAGACAAGGGTTTCATTAGGGAAAGCCTTAGCCTATGTGCAGTACCTGCCCTTCTTACCCCAAAGAAGGATGGAAGCTGACGCATGTGTATAGACTATAGGGCAATGAATAAGATAACCATCAAATATAAGTTCCCCATCCCAAGGTTAGATGATATGCTTGACATGCTAGTAGGTTCTAAGTGGTTTAGCAAACTAGACCTTAGAAGTGGATACCATCAAGTCAGGATAAGGCTAGGTGATGAGTGGAAGACAGCCTTTAAGACTAAGGATGGTTTATATGAGTGGCTAGTCATGCCCTTTGGTCTCTCTAATGCCCTCTCTACCTTTATGAGATTGATGGACCAAGTCTTGAAGCCTTACATAGGAAGATTCTTAGTAGTTTACTTTGATGACATCCTAATTTATAGCAAGACCCAAGAAGAACACATGGAACACCTTAGGAAAACCCTAGACTTACTTCAGGAAGAAAAGTTATATCTTAACCTGAAAAATTATTCTTTCCTCTCCCCTAGGGTTGTCTTCTTAGGCTTCATAGTATCTGACCAAGGACTTCAAGCTGACCCTAGCAAGATCCAAGCCATCTTAGACTGGCCTGAACCCAAAACCTTAACTGAAATTAGGAGTTTCCATGGTCTAGCTGCCTTTTATAGGAGATTCATTAGAAACTTTAGCACCATAGTAGCCCCTATAACCAATTGTATGAAGCTAGGTGAGTTTAGTTGGCCTAAGTCTGTTGGTAGGGCCTTTGAGGAGCTTAAGGCTAGAATGACCACTGCCCCGGTTTTAAGACTGCTTGACTTTTCAAAAGTTTTCATAGTGGATTGTGATGCCTCAGGAGTAGGGATAAGAGGTACCCTTAGTCAGGAGGGCCACCCAGTAGCCTATTTTAGTGAGAAATTAAATGAGGCCAAGCAAAGATATACCACCTATGATAAGGAGTTCTATGCTGTAGTTCAATCCTTAAGGCACTGGAGACACTACCAAATACATAATGAATTTATTTTGAATAGTGACCACCAGGCTTTATCTTTTCTAAGTGCTCAGAAGAAATTAAATTCTAGGCATGCTAAATGGGTAGAATTCCTTCAGCAGTATACTTTTGTTTTAAAACACAAGTCTGGAACTAAAAATAAAGTTGCTGATGCTTTGAGTAGAGTAACCTTACTTGTGCAAAAATTATCTGTTGAAATTGTTGGATTTGATCGCATGAAACATGATTACTTAGAATGCCCTGATTTTGCAAGCATATACTCTGAGCTTAGCATAGACCCTTTGAGTCATCCCCTCTATACCCTAAGGGATGAGTTTTTGTTTCTTGGGCCAAAGCTGTGCATTCCCAAGACCTCAATCAGAGACTTCCTTGTTTGGGAGATTCATGGAGGAGGGTTTGCCGGGCACCATGGTCGGGACAAGACTCAAACCTTAGTGGAGGAGCGGTTCTTCTGGCCAAACCTCCATAGGGATGTGGCTAAGGTTGTCAAACATTGTAGGACCTATCAGACAAGTAAAACTCAGAAACATAACTTTGGTCTGTACACGCCCCTACCCATTCCTCAAGCACCTTGGCAGGATCTTAGCATGGATTTCATCTTAGGTTTACCAAGGACTTCCTCTAGGCATGATTCTATATTTGTCGTAGTGGATAAGTTTACCAAGATGGCACACTTTATACCTTGCTACAAAACCACAGATGCATCACATGTAGCTAGGTTATTCTTTAAAGAGATTGTTAGACTTAGAGGTACCCCTCTGACTATAGTTTCTGATAGGGATTCCAGGTTTGTTGGACATTTCTGGAAAACCTTGTGGGCTATGTTAGGAACCAAACTCAAATTCTCCACGGCCTATCATCCTCAAACAGATGGGCAGACCGAAGTGGTCAACCGATCACTTGGGAGCATCTTGAGGAGTTTGGTAGGAGAGCACCCAGGCACATGGGATAAGCTGTTACCCATTGCCGAGTTCTCCTACAATAGTGTTGTCAACAAAACCACAGGATTATCCCCCTTTCAAGCCAACTTAGGGTACCAGCCTAGAAAACCTGTTGATTTATTTCCTTTACCTTGGCACTCTCATGTTTCTATGTCTTCGAGAGATTTTGCTACTCACATGTCACATTTGCATCACGAAATACATTGTCAAATGCTTGATGCTGTTAATTCTTATCGTAAGAGTGCTAACAAGAAATGCCGAGAAAGGAAATTTTCTGTAGGTGAACAGGTTATACTGCGGGTCAGGGAGGAGCGCATCCATGGATCTGGCCGCAAGTTGGACGCAAAGGGACTCGGACCCTTTACCATCGTGGAGAAGATCAACGATAATGCCTATGTCTTGGATCTACCACCGGACTTGGGGATCCCCACCACTATCAACGTGGAGGATCTCACACGATATGAGGAGCCGGTACTCATTGAGGAGCTGACTGACAGGCTCGAGCCACAGAGCATACTTGAGGATCAGACCCGACTCACCCCGGATGAGGTACAAGTATTTTATCGTGTTAAGTTTACTTCGGGTGAGGAGGCTTGGCTTCCTGAGAGTGAGTTGGCACAGGCCACTCCAGAATTGCTCCAAGGGTACAAGGAAAATTCTCCAGACCTAGGGAGAAATGATGGAGGGACCAACCCTGCCCCTAGAAGGTCTGGTAGGACTAGGAGGAAGCCCACCAGATATGGCTTTCCCTCCTAGGTCACCCCCTTCTTTCCTTTCTGCACTTTCCATATTTGCAATTTGCTTTGGTAAGAATAAGCTTTAGTTCTAGGGCACCTTGTAGTTTCCTTATTAGGTCATGCATTACCTTCTAGAATAGACTACTGGTTTTGTGTTAATAATTGGGCAGGTTAAAGCCTAGCTCAAGGGGACACTAAAGAAGCTCAAGCTCAAGTTAAACTACTCAAGTGAAGCTCCAATTATGGAAAGAGGCACTTCAACACTTTAACTAGAGACTTCAAGTTGAAGGAGCTTATATTGAATGCAACTCCACCTTCCAAATCAGCCCAAGGCGCACTTAATATGTGGATAAATTCGAATGTGAAGAACCAGCCCACAACTTGCCAATTGAGGAGCCTTCAATGCGCCTAACCATCAAGGATCAATCAAGATCCACAAATGAAGGGATCCCCATCTAGATCCCCAATTTGTGGAACCATCTTTGGAAATCTCTTAGCCGCCAATGCTCTTGAAGGAAGGCTTTTCAAATTCAAATGGATTCAATGCATGAAGACGCCATCTCATCCAAGCAAACAAGGAAGGAGCTCAAGAGGATTCGGCCACAAGAAAGTTCCATCAAAGAAAGAAATTCGAATTTCAAAATTCAAATTCCTAGAAGGCAATGTTTTAATAGAGCATTAACTTTCTTGCCTATCTTTGAAATTGCGCCTAGGGTGAAATGTCACCCTTGCCCATGGCTTATTCAGCCTATAACTTGTAATCTCTTTGATCTTGTCGAGTAGTTTCCTAGATGAAAAAAACTTGTGTTAGCATTGGTGCTTGTGTCGCCTAAGGATTTTCTACCTCCCCTCTTCTAAAGGGCCGAGCCCTTTCCCTTCACTTCTTCTCCTCTTCTAGCCGAGACCCTCCCGTTCTCATCCTCAAGGTTTTCTCCAATGCAAGTTCACTTCTTCATCATTGACGTGGGTGCACACTTGAAGCCGAAACCTAAAGGAAGACATCAAGTTAATCAAGGTAAGTTTCTCCAACACTTTGTGATGTTTTCTTTCTTTCTTCAAGAACATCTTCCTACACTAATGAATTGATTGTTGTAGGGTGGCGCAAGGACTTGGAGGCTTACTTAACTTGGCGCAAATCTTCTTCTTCCCCCCCTTAAATTTAGATAGTCTCATAGTCATGTTAGCAAGAGAATTTGGGAGCCTATCTCCCCTCTTGACTTGATTTCCTTGTTGGACACTTATTATTTCTTAACACTCACCCACGTCTGTGTGGGCTTGTTTGGATTGCATGTGTGTAAGCTCATAGGGCCCTACTTTGTTGCCATCAACCATTGGACCGGTGAAGAACGGGAAGGTGACCCCTTCTATTCTCAAGGGGTCCAAGGTGAGTATTTAATTCCAGTCTTTATTTCAAGTTCTTATATTTTGCAAGTAGATATAATTTCGGTTTTCCCTATTTACAAAATACAAAAAAATATTTTCCAAATCCGTTTTAGAAGTAATCACGGCTTTTTATTCTAAAACTACAAAAAAAACTATTTTCCCAAAGCGTCGTTTGAATGCATCCTGTTTGTGAGTGAACCCCCTCCATCAGTTTGTTATCAGAGCTCTTCTTAGAATAGATTTTTAGCCTCAAAAACTAATTTTCGACGTCCGATCATCACGATTTTCGGGGGGCAAAAGAACGCGGCGATGAGGCGATTTTCGGGGAATTTCGGAGATTTAGACGTCCGATCATCACGATTTCTTCTGGATACTTTCGGTTTATCGTCTTCTTCCTCTTAGATTCACTTCCTTGTAGTTTTCTTTCCATTAAAAGAGAGATTTTGAGCGTTTCAATGACGATTGTAGCGTAAACCCTATTTCAGGGCTCGGTTGAAGCCCGTTGACGATTTTGATTGCAAACTCTATTTTAATTCTATTATTTAGATTGTATTGTGAGCATATTTTACTTTGATGCACATATATCGTGATTTTACCTTGGCCGAGTATTATCATGTTTAAGCCGTTACGATTCATACCGAGAGGAGGATCGTAAGGGTGGATTCTCTTAATAAAACTTACGAGACCTCGATACAAGAGTGCTTGGTCTTCGCTCGAGGGTTTCATAATCTGCCATAGAACTCATTGGGTTCGTCTAAAACGATCCACCGCGAGTGTAGGAGATTGCCTTAGTCGAACACCGGGGGTGTACACTCGAGAGAGGGCACCTTGTACCCTTGGGATAGATTCCTTATGCAAAATCAATAATCTGGATAACTGATAATTTTAAGTGCGATTAAGATCATTATCGTGGTGGAAACCGTAGCCCTGATATCTCTCTCATATTTACTCTCTACCGTCGTAGCTTGATCTTCTTGTTTTCGATTATTAAAGTTTTCAAAACCACGTTTCGATTAGCCTAGCTATTAAAACTTGTATTTTCTGGTACTCAGCCTTGTTCCCTGTGGGATTCGACATCTTTTATATTACTTCGACATAACCGTGCACTTGCGGGACGTGTCAAAGCGCTTTACCGCAGCTTCTACATCACCGACCAAGGCCAGGGGTGGCCTGGGGACTGTCGTGCGATGACATGTCCCGAAGGGCAGTCAGTTGTGCCTATGGGATAGTCGTGCGACGATGTATCCCGGACATCAGCCAATGATGTCATAGGACAGTTGTGCGACAACTTGTTCTGGACAGCAGTTGATGGTGATCACGGGACATTTATGCGATGATATGTCCCGGACACCAATTGTTATCTCCATAGGATCGTAATGCGACGACGATCCTAGAGACCGGCCGATGGCGGCCAAATAACTGTAGTGTGACGACATATTCTAAGAACCAAGGGCATTGTGACCCAAGGGATATCGTGCGACGATATTTGGGACTCTGGCCAAGAGTGGCCCTTTGACCGCCATGCGACGGCGTGCTCACGAGCTAGCACCCACTTTAGGGGTTTGCTACGTTGAGGAAGTTGAGTACTTCCTATGGGGTATTGGAATTATATTTCCAAAATATCCTGGTTCCTGCTGAGGAGCAAGTGCAAACTTATATCACGTATCTCTTTAGAGATGCAAAGCTGTGATGGCGGACTTAGGCTGCATACAGCCCTTTTGGGGTTCGATCCGACCCTTAAGCTCTCGTGAGGAAAGCTCAACTAAATGAGACCAGGAATTAGTTCCTACTCAGGGAACTCGTCGTGGGTTGCGTGAGGCACCCTAAAACGACTAAGGCATACTGGGTCATATGGGACTATGTCCGCTGGAATGCCCAGGTGATGCTGGAGACGAGGGGTTTCCTTGTCAGTAACACCCTAGCGGTAGGGTTGTGCCATAGAGAGATATGGGTTGACGACTCTCCTTGCGAAGGAGAGGTCCCCTCATTGGTGAAGGGTTTATTGAAAAAATTCTCCAACGAGTTATCCTTGGAGCTTCCCAAACACCTTCCCCCAAGGAGAAGGATCATCACAAGATTGAGCTTGTGGCGGGATCTACTCCTATATCTAAGGTTTCATACCGTATTTCTCCAATGGAGTTGGCCGAGCTTCATTAACAATTGAGTAGATTGCTAGAAGCCGGGTTCATTCGGCCTATGGTATCGCCTTATGGAGCCCCGATCCTCTTCTATAAGAAGAAGGACAGGTCGCTAAGGTTCTGAGTAGGCTACAAAACCTTGAATAAGATAACGGTGCGATACTGTCATCTTGTATTGCTTATCCCTGATCTGAGAGATCGACTAGGGAAAGAATGAGTTTTTTCTAAGCTAGACCTGAGGGCAGGTCGCTAACAAATTTGTTACGCCGAGGGCAACGAATAGGAAAATCATATGGGTAACCCAATATGAGTCCTTGAGTTCAAAGTGATGCCCTTTGAACTACTAAAGCCCCTTCTACGTTTTGTCATCTGAAGAATAAGTGTTAGCCCCTTTTCTTAGATGACTACGTAGTTGTATATTTTGGACGATATCGAGGTATTTCCTCAAGCGTTGAGGAACACCCAAGTCATATATGACTATTGTTGAGAGGAAAATCAACTCTATTTGGAGTTAGAGAAATGCTCATTTGTGGTGGATGAGATTTCTTTCCTTGGTCATGGGATGGACCACGGACAAGTGCGCATGGACAAGATAAAGATCCAAGCCATTGCGGAATGGCGCGCCCCCTCAAAGTAAACCGAGTATGGAGTTTTCTCGGTGTGGTGAACCTCTACTGAGGGTTCATCAAAGGCTATTTGAGGAAAGCCTTACCCTCAGTAATCTGCTGGAAAGGAACTCGAAATGAGAGTGGCTTGATCGGTGTCAGTCGGCCTTCCGGGAGTGAAGGTCCGTATCGCCTGTGAATCGATCCTGAAGTTGCCCGACTTCAGTATGCCTTTCGAGTTTCACACTGATGCTTCGGACCAAGCTATCAGTGGTATACGTTTATTGTATGGGCATCCTTTAGCTTTTGAGAATTGAAAGCTAACAGGACTGAGCGACGGTATTTGGCCACGAGAAGGAAAAGGTGGTGGGAGTCCACTATCTCCGGACACAGAGAACCTTCTCTGATGTAGGACGGGGGGTCTAGAGCATTCAAACAACGGTTTTGAAAAACTGATTTTGATAAATAGCTTAATAGTAAGAGAAAACCGAAGTTATACTAACGAGGTTAAGAAACTAATTTTTTTTTGTATTTTAAAGTATAGGAAAACCCGAGTTTAAACTAAGAACAGTAAATCAAAATTACACTAGAAAGCTGTAAATGCAGGAAAATAAACTTACAGTGCAGCCCTTGAGGATTGAAGGGCTGTGCTTCCCGATCTTCACCGGTCCAACTCTGATGGAAGGTGTAGGGTGGAGCTTACAAGCAAACACAGAAGATCCGTACAAGTCACGGATTTTAATACAGGAATAAATCAAGGGGTGAGGTTAAGCCTCACAAATTCCCTTGCTAATCTTAAGCAACTAGAGAGAGGGGGAGAAGGAGAAGGGGAGGGGGAAACTGTTGGGGGTATGCCCTTAAGGCTAATGTTTGAGGCCTTGGGATTGTAACAGTATCATGTATAAACTTTTATGTTTATAAAGGCATGGTTGTTATTCAGTTTGTTACCTTGTCTGCTGTAATAAGTGTACTTCTGAATAATGTCTCAAAGCTGTTCAGCTAGGCTGACATGAAGTAAAGTCCTTAGTCGAGATATCTTGGTGAACATGAGACAACCTTGATATGATTGAGACTAATATGTGTTCTAATCTTATAGGATGCTTCGAGCATGGAATAAGATGTAGACTCATGGGTACATTGGATGTACTGGACAGACCCTACTAGGATATTCAATTGCTTGTCACAATGTGAATATTCCTTGATTGCGACAAGTGGCACATTTCCTCTGACTTGAGATCACTTGTGTTTTCTAAATGATGATTGTCATTGTTTTGAGGTAGTTCAATATCATTTGAAACATAATGGTTATAGACTATCTTGGATGGTGAGCTTGAGTCAGGTTAGGGCACTAGTGATAGACATAGGATTGCCGTCTCCTTGTTTAAGGAGTGTGATGTTCTAAAGGGGCCCCCTGGATGAGATGATTGAGAATAGTGTATGGCCATACCCAGGTGACTATGTTCATCTGATCTAATCATGCTCATCATATTGGAGTTACAAGCTTGACACGCTTGTCCAATAAGAACATCCAGTGGCAAAGGAAATATGCATGCCTTGTGAGTTGATTCACACTTGTGCTGTGGTTTGGGTGTAGTCTTGGAAGACTCTTTTCTTTATGTCGGGAGACAGTGATGTGTTGCTAGATACCCCCTCACTGATCGTGATAACGTGAGTTATCGTTACCGACATTTAAAGGAAACCCTCAGGGTCGCACAATTTGATGATATGGCTTACTTAAGTCAGATCGTGTGGACTGAATTGTTCAGGTTCAGTTTAAAGGGATTTAATCTCTGATTGTAAGTGAGATCTGGTCTGATCATGTTTGATTGATTAGGGCTTAAGATCGGTAAGCTTCGATTGAGAGAATGGATGCTGGATCGGTGAGATCAAGAGCATCAGGAGATCAACGGTTAGATCTGGAGCCTTAGGGTTTAATTTGATCTAGACCATGTCGCTTGGCTTATTTGGTCTTTGAACCAGACCAACATGAACCGGCTCATAAATGAGCGCATGGTTCAAAAGTGAAGTGGTTTTGCGAATGGGTAAACCCATGATCGCATGAAGAGAAGTGGCATGCTATTTTTAGATAGCACTTCTCTTACGTGACCACATCTCACGTTCACGCCTCTCCTCTCTTCGTTCGTTGCCTTGTCTCTTGCTCTTGACGAGAGAACATTCGGGTGGTGAAGAGTTTGACGAGAAGAGGAGGAAAAAATCGCCAAGCCAAGACATCTCTTCCCTTCCACTCGACAAGGACATCTTTGGGCCTTGCTAGCACAAGGATCGCAAGGAGGAGTAGGCGACATCAATTGTGTGCGTCACCTCTGGAGAAGATCCAGTTCGGTCTTTGCTTCCAAGGCGCCATCTAGAAATGGCTATGGTATGATCCTTCTCTATATGCAATTGGGTCATTTTTGTTAATCATACAGCATGCAAGATCTAGAAACCCCCTTTCCGCTGCCTTCATTCCCATATGCGCCTATGAGATAGGGTTTCGCCCCCTTGTTGGGACCTTCAGAAACGCCCCTCTTAGACCACTCCAAGCGCAACCTATAAGTTATATAAACAAAGATGAGTGTAGAGGAGAGTTCTTAAAGTTAAATAAGAGGTGTAGAGAAGAAGACTTAGCCGAAAGGGATGAGAACTCCTTGAGGCCGAGGGTGCTTCTCTTCTTGCTCCAAACCGAGGATGAAGAAGTACTCCTTGTGGTGGCGCACACAAACAAAGAGGAGAGCTTCTTAGGGTTTCGGTGGAAGAGCTAGAAGAAGGTGAAGAGCTCGGCTAAAGGGAATTTTATCACTAACACAAGTAATTAAGCTAGGCAACTAATAGACAATGTATTTCATCAAGAGGTAATCGAATACAAGGGGGAAGACTATGCTTTTATAGGCGAGATGGGGCTAGGGCAGGATAGTCATTAGCTTCCATGCGCCTACTACAAAGATGGATGGAATTTGAAATTCAAAATCAAGAGGTGGGCGCAAATCCTCTTTAAGAGCTTCCTTCTTTGGGTGATCTTCTCTTGGCAACTCATTAATTGTTTTGATGGGCGATGAGAGTATCTTCTTATCCTTTGGTGAATTGTTTGTTGGCGCATGGATAAGAGATTCAAATTTCGAATCCTTTCCATGAGGGCTTGGGCGGCAACAAGAGATGGCAATTCATCATAAATGTCTTCATAAATGCTCTCCTTTGATTGTGGATCTTGATGGATATTCCCTTTGATTTTGGATCTTGATGGATGAGGGAATTGAATTCGTTCCTTGCTTGGACTAGAGGTTGGCGCATATCATCTTGGGTGGATGATGAGGTGGCTGATTTGCCCTCTTGAATAGGCGCCCAACAAGGATGGCAAGTGAGTCATAGCATGGCTTTGAAGTGAACTTGGACTTTGAAGTCTTCCTTCCTTTTCTGGAGCTGAACTTGGTGAGTGGACCTTGAGTGATGTTGAGCTGGAGCTTGAGCTGCTTCTTACTTGAGTGACCTGCCAAATGGAGCCTACTGTATGCATGCACTACTCTATTATGATGCAAGAGTACATAAAGTTTTATGAATTACAATGCACTACCTACTACAAGTGGACTTACCATATTTGACTACATGATGCATGGTGTTATTGAAAACAACTTAGCCTAAAATGCAATGCAAGAGAGAGGGGACTCTAAGGGAACCCATATCGATTAGGTACCCTACGAGTCCGAGCAGATCTCCTCAGAGCAGGGCTACTGCCTCCATCAGCTCTCCCCGGGTTGAAAGGATTCTCCTCTGGAGAATTATCCTTGTACCCTTGGAGTAACTCAGGGGCGGCTATAGCTAGCTCTGACTCAGGAAGCCATACCTCTTCACCATTAATGAGTCTAACTCGATAAAACACTTGTACCTCATTAGTGGTGAATTTGGTTTGGTCCTCGAGAATAGCCTCAATCTCCATTTTGTTGGTGTCATCTGGATCTGGTATGGGGATAGGCTCATGATAGAGGGTGAGATCCTCCACGTTGACAGTGGTGGGGATCCCTAGTTCAGGTGGCAGGTCAAGGACATAGGCATTGTCGTTGACTTTGTCTATGATGGTGAAGGGGCCTAATCCTTTTGCTTCCAATTTGTGCCCTGTCCCGTGGATGCGCTCCTCACGTGCTCGTAGGATCACTTTGTCACCTGTGGAGAATAACCTTTCTCGGCGATGCTTGTTAGCAGCTTCGCGATAGTGATTAACAGACTCTAGCATTTTAGAGAATATTTCAGCATGCATTTGCGAAGTATGTAAAGCAAAGTCACGAGCAGGTAAAGAAGTCCTAAAATGTCTAGGTAGAGGGAAGAGATCTATAGGCTTGTTAGATTGATACCCTAGGTTGGCTTGGAAAGGGGAGAGACCTGTGGTTTTGTTGACTGTACTATTGTAGGAAAACTCGGCAGTGGGTAAGAGTTTATCCCAGTTGCCAGGATGTTCACTTACTAAACTCCTAAGGATACTCCCAAGTGATCGGTTGACCACTTTAGTCTGCCCATCCGTCTGGGGATGGTAGGCTGTGGAGAACTTGAGTTTTGTTCCTAGAAGGGTCCATAGGGTCCTCCAAAAATGACTTACAAACCTAGGGTCTCTATCAGACACTATAGTTAAGGGTGTCCCACGAAGCCGGACAACTTCTCTGAAGAAGAGTTTAGCAACATGGGAGGCATCGGTGGTTTTGGTGCAAGCTATGAAATGGGCCATCTTAGTAAATCTATCAACTACCACAAATATAGAATCATGTTTAGCTGAGGTTCGGGGTAGTCCTAGAATGAAATCCATACTAAGGTCTTGCCAAGGGGCTTGGGGAATAGGTAAGGGTGTGTACAGGCCAGGACTGTGCTTGTGGACTTTAGTGAGCTGACAAGTCCTGCAATGTTTCATGACCTTAGCTACATCCTAGTAAAGGTTCGGCCAGTAGAACCGTTCCTTTACAAGGGCTTGGGTCTTATCTCGGCCGTGGTGCCCGGCAGACCCGCTTCCGTGTAATTCCCAAACAAGGAATTCTCGGATGGATGTCTTAGGCACACAAAGGGTTGGCCCAAGAAAGAGATACCCATCCCTAAGGGTGTAGAGGGGGTGACTTAATGGATCTTGACTAAGATCAGCATATAAAGTCGAAAAATCAGGACATTCAAGATAAGCATTTTTCATGGAGTCAAAGCAAGTAACTTCAACATGCATCTTGTTCAATAATAAAGTTACTCTACTGAGGGCATCTGCTACTTTATTTTTAGATCCTGATTTATGTCTAAGCACAAAAGTATATTGTTGTAGGTATTCAACCCACTTAGCATGCCTTGAGTTTAATTTCTTTTGAGCACTTAGATAGGAGAGGGCCTGGTGGTCACTATTGAGAGTGAACTCCCTATGAATGAGATAATGTCTCCAATACCTTAGGGCTTGGACCACAGCATAAAATTCCTTATCATAGGTAGAGTATTTTTGTTTTGCCTCGTTGAGCTTTTCACTAAAGAAGGCTATGGGATGACCTTCTTGGCTTAGGGTTCCCCCTATGCCAACTCCAGAGGCGTCACAATCTACCTCAAAGACTTTACTGAAGTCAGGCAGTCTAAGGACTGGGGCGGTGGTCATCTTGTCCTTAAGTTCTTGGAAGGCTTTGCTAGCAGCTTTAGTCCAAGAAAATTCACCTTGTTTTAGGCAACTAGTGATAGGTTCCACTATTGAGCTGAAGTTCCTTATGAATCTCCTATAGAAGGTAGCTAGGCCATGGAAGCTTCTGACCTCAGTGATGGTCTTAGGTTCAGGCCAATCTTTGATGGCTTGGATCTTGGATGGGTCGGCTTGAAGGCCATGCTCAGACACTATGAATCCTAAGAAGTGTTGGGGTATGCCCTTAAGGCTAATGTTTGAGGCCTATGGGAATGTATCTGTATCATGTAATAAACTGTTATGTTTATAAAGGCATGGTTGTTATTCAGTTAGCTACATTGTCTGCTGCAATATATGTTCTTCTGAATAATGTCTCAAAGCTGTTCAGCTGGGCTGACTAGCTATTATGTCCTTAGTCGATGTATCTTGGTGAACATGAGACAGCCTCGATATGGTTAAGACTAATATGTGTTCTAATCTTATAGGATGCTTCGAGCATGGAATAAGATGTAGACTCATGGGTGCATGGGATGTACTGGACAGACCCTACTAGGATGTTCAGTTGTTTGTCACAACGTGAATATTCCTTGTATAAGACAAGTGGCACATTTCCTCTGACTTGAGATCACTTGTGTTTCCTAAATGATGATTGTCATTATTTTGAGTTAGTTCAATATCATTTGAAACATAATGATTATAGACTATCTTGGATGGTGAGCTTGAGTCAGGTTAGGGCACTAGTGATAGACACAGGATTGCCGTCTCCTTGTTTAAGGAGTGTGATGTTCTAAAGGGGCCCCCTGGATGAGATGATTGAGAGAGTGTATGGCCATACCCAGGTGACAGTGTTCATCTGATCTAATTATGCTCATCATATTGGAGTTACGAGCTTGACAGGCTTGTCCAATAAGAACATCCAGTGGCAAAGGAAATATGTATGCTTTGTGAAGTCGATTCACACTTGTGCTGTTTTTGGGTGTAGTCTTGGAAGACTCTTTCCTTTATATCGGGAGACAGTGATGTGTTGCTAGATACCCCTCACTGATCGTGATAATGAGAGTTATCGTTACCGACATTTAAAGGAAACCCTCAGGGTCGCACAATTTGATGATATGGCTTACTTAAGTCAGATCGTGTGGACTGAATTGTTCGGGTTCAGTTTAAAGGGATTTAAGCTCTGATTGTGAGTGAGATCTGGTCTGATCATGTTTGATTGATTAGGGCTAGGGATCGGTAAGCTTCGATCGGGAGATTGGATGCTAGATCATTGAGATCAGGAGCATCAAAAGATCAACGGTCAGATCAAGCACCTTAGGGTTTAATGTGATCTGGACTAATTGCTTGGGTTATTTGGTCTTGAACCAAACCAAAATGAACCAGCTCATTGGTTGAGCGTATGGTTCACTTTAAGAGAGATTTGCGATTGGGGTAAACTCATGATCGCAAGTGGAAGTATGGTTTTCTATTATTAGAAAACATGTCACTTACGTGACCACGTTCCGTGTGGACTCTCTTCACGCTTCCCTCTCGCCCTATTGTCGCCGCTCGGGGTTGTCCTTGAGACATTCGCTTGTGGAGAAGTGGTGGTCGACATTGGGGAGAGGTTTTCGCCAAGCAAGGAGATCTTCATCCCTTCATACGACAAGCACTTCTTGGAGCCTTGCTAGCACAAGTTGCACCAAGAGAGTAGGCGGCTTCCTCATCTTGTGTGCGAAACTTAGGAGAAGTTCTCGATTGATCTTTCCTTCCAAGGCGCCATCCTCTAATGGCTATGGTATGAATTGCATCTTCTTCTATTATGTTTTAAGGTTGATCACATAATGCATGCGCAATGATTCTTTGAAGCCCTTCCGTCCGCTGCATGTTATAATTTGCGCCACTTTAGGGTTTTCGCTCCCCCTAGAAGGGGACCCCCCTTACATGTTAAGGGGTACTTTCAATTGGTATCAGAGCGAGTTAATCGCATGCTTATTTGATTGCTTTGTTTCGGTGATCCTTGAATGAAGATGCATGCTTAGATCTATCATGCGTAATTTTTCATATTAACTTGTTTCATGCCGAAACCAAAGTTATGTTTTAATTGCGCATATGTGTTGAAATGTTGGCGCTTAATGTATGTTTTTCTTCAAAAATATTACTTGCGCGTTTTCACCTTAGATCTAAGCCGCCTACAGTAAACCCTTAGACGGGTTACTAGGGTTGAAGTCAACCCCTAGGTTAGATCCGACCAGTCTGATCAGTTCATCTGACAGCCTGAATGGGTCGACCAGATAGCACCTTGGCGCAAGCCTATGGTGGCTATAGGTCGACTGCAGACAGGTGTGTAGCGATGTCTGATTGAGACGACCAATGAACGCACCTGAGTTAGGCCCGGGGTCACGCCCGCTTGCCAGATCTCAGTGTGGTCGTTCAGCCCTGTCGCATGCATAGTTGACCTTTTGGTCGACTCGAGTCAGTTACGACTCGGTGCATGTAAGGGCAGAGGATCTGACTAGGGTGGATGAGTGGATCCCTAGTAATGGACCGTTGTAAGGTTGTAAGGCAAATAAGGAAAATTAAAATTGATCCCATGGGGTTTTTTCAAAATTTATTTTTCCTGACTGGATCACATGATGGTTGTTGAATCTGCTTGTTTATTTAGTCTTATGTGGGCTGCCTGTTTTTAATGTGTGCTGTGCTGGGGCCTGCGTGCCTGGATTAATTGTTGTAAATTAATTTTATTTATGTGATCTGCGAATCACAATTTAATTAATTTATAATGTGAAAGTGACCTGCGTGTCACTCTTGTCTAGATAGTTAAATTTGTAATTTAATTAGACAAGAGCACAGAGCACACTTGGCAGAGGCGCTTGCAGCAGTGGCTGGACCAGGTGGGAGGTCTAGGGTTCGACCCTAGGACCTGGCGCATTTCCTGGTGGGCGCACCAGAGCTGCTAATTGGCGCTTGGGCCCTGGGTTGGGCCAGATAAGCAGTTAAAGACCCATGAAAAGCAAGTGCAGACTTAAGTTAGGTTAAGGTCTCACTAGGGCTATGGGCTTTTACCACATAAGACACATGCTTTCTTTTATAGCTTTATATTAGAATTGCATGAGTAAATTTATCTTCTGCTATCACCATAGGAATTGCATGATAGGCAAGAAGATAAAAGACCGTTAAAATCCAACGCTTAAATATCAAGCTCGTAAGCCTTCTGACGCGAAACCTCACTGTTCTGATTATCGTTGGAGCCGTGTTGTACCCACTCAGTGGGCACGTCCATCTATCTTCAGACGGTGCGGGATTACACCTGTGTGTTACAGATTGGGGATTTATCCCCTCTCGTTGCTCAGCATAGCACATGGTGGTCCAGGGAGTAGGTCGGGTCAGCTTGACCGTGTAGGCTACATATGTGGCGCATATGGTAGCACATGGAGGCAGCCATCTGTGGGGTCAGAGATTGTGTTGTACCAACTCAGTTGGCACAGTCTGCTGGACTGCCCAGATGAAGGGGAATCGCACGGGTTGGCGATCGGCAGGGACTGCCTACCAGAAACTAATGCTTGTACTCTCTGTGCATCTTATCTCGCCTGAGCGGGACGCGGAGACCAAGTATGAAATCTGGATCCCATCTCACTAAAAGAGTTCTACTCTTTCGGGCTGTTTTGCTGGATTTTTCACGCCTGATAAAATAGTGAGAAAAAGAATCTTTCTTAAGTCCTGATTGATTCTTATACATTGATACTGACCTTGCTGTTCTTGCATTGTTGTAGATACCTGCAGCAACGAACACCATGAACTTCAATGTGCGATCCCTACTGGAAAGGGAGAAGTTTGCTGGGCCAAACTTCTCTGACTGGTTTGGACACCTTAAGATTGTTCTTAAGGCAGAGAGGAAACTGTATGTCCTCGAGACGGCGATACCGCCGCAGCCCGCTCCGAACGCCGCAAGGGCGGTTCGGGAAGCCTATGAAAAGCACGTCAATGATAGCATTGATGTCGCTTGCCTGATGCTAGCGTCTATGACGCCACCGCTGCAGCGTCAGCATGAGGATATGTCTGCTAGAGACATGATTACAAACCTCAAGATGCTGTATGCTGCACAGGCGAGGACAGAACGCTACAATTTGACAAAGCTCTTCTTTCAGAGCAAACTGGCTGAAGGGAGCCCAGTAGGAGCTCACGTGCTCAAGATGATTGGGCACAAGGAGGCTCTAGAGAAACTGGGGCATACCATTAACCAGGAGCTTGCTGTAGACATTATTCTGCAGTCTCTCCCGCCATCATTCGACGCGTTCATTATTAATTTTAATATGAACAAAATCGATTGTACTCCGGCAGAGCTGCTGAATATGCTCTTGACCACTGAGGAGACTCTGAAGGGTAAGCCTTCGACCTCTGTCTTAATGGTTCCTTCCAGGAACAAGAAGAAGGGGAAGAAGGGCAAGGCCCCGGTCAAAAGCTACAGCAAGGCTCTGAAGCAGAAGGTGAAGCGGTCTAAGGAATACAGGTGTTTCCACTGTGGCCAGCTGGGTCACTGGAAAAAGGACTGTAAAGCGCTCCAAGGAGACAAGAGGGGAAGCTTTGCTTCTGGCTCAGGTATATTCGTGACTGAGGTCATGTTTTCTTCTTCTGTATCATGGGTGTTGGACACTGCATGTGGAGTTCACATTTGTTCAAATGTGCAGGAACTCAAGAGAAGAAGGCAGGTGGGACAGCATGAGGTGGACCTACGAGTTGGAAACGGGGCACGGGTTGCTGCTGTTGCTGTAGGAGACTACTTTATTTCTTTACCATCTGGACTTGTATTGGAACTAAACAGTTGTTACTTTGTTCCCAGTATAACTAAAAATATTATCTCCATTCCTGCTCTTGTCAGGAAAGGATTTTCCTTTGAATGCAATATTTCAAAGTGTATTTTATCTTTTGATAATATTGTTTATGCAACTGGTTCAATAAGCAATGGGTTATTCATGTTAGACATGGAAAGTTCTATACATAATGTTGATATTAAGAAAGCCAAGTATGCTGATGACAGCACCTTGCTATGGCATAGTCGTTTAGGCCATATAAACGAGAAACGCATTAAGCGGTTGCATGATCATGGACTGCTGGGATCATTCTCCTACAAGGAGCTTGATACATGCAAAGCTTGTTTAATGGGTAAAATGACGAAGTCACCTTTTCCTCACAAAGGTCAAAGGGCTTCAGGTTTACTTGACCTTATACACAGTGATGTGTGTGGGCCTTTTAGTAAACATGCCAGAGGTGGCTATCAGTACTTCATTACCTTTACTGATGATTTCAGTAGATATGGGTATGTCTATCTGATGAGACATAAGAGTGAATCTTTTGACAAGTTCAAAGAGTTCAAGAATGAAGTTCAAAATCAGCTAGGCCGCAATATCAAGGCACTTCGCTCAGATCGAGGTGGTGAATACCTAAGTCATGCATTTACTGACTATCTAAAAGAGTGTGGGATTATCTCACAGCTCACTCCGCCAGGAACACCGCAATGGAATGGTGTGTCCGAGAGGAGAAATAGAACGTTACTTGATATGGTTCGTTCTATGATGAGTCAGGCTACTCTTCCCTACTCCTTTTGGGGTTTTGGGCTGGAAACAGCTGCAAAAGTACTAAACCGAGTGCCATCCAAGGCAGTTTCAAAGACGCCATATGAGTTATGGTATGGGAAACAGCCAAGCTTGACATTTATCAGGATCTGGGGCTGCGAGGCTTATGTCAAGAAGCTCGCCTCTGGGAAACTAGAGAGCAGATCTGACAAATGTATCTTTGTCGGTTACCCTAAGGAAACTAAGGGTTATTATTTCTACGATCCCAAAGAGAACAAGGTTTTTGTTGCTCGGACGGCCATATTTCTTGAGAAGGAGTTTCTTCTGCAAGAGGCCAGTGGGAGAGAAATAAAGCTGGATGAGATTCCAGAGGAAGGACAAAGTGCTCAAGCAGAGTTGGATGAGCCTGAGCCGGTAGAACAGGTTATTGAACAACCTGAGGCTCAGATATCACGGGAACCGCGAAGATCGGGAAGGATTCGTCGACAGCCTGAGCGCTATGACGGAGTCTATATCATTGGCAATGATGAACCCCTTACTTATGCGGATGCGGTCAGTGGACCGGAGTCAGCGAGATGGCTTGAAGCTATGCGCGCCGAGATGGACTCCATGTCAGATAACCAGGTCTGGGATTTGGTTGATCCGCCTCCGGGAGTTATCCCTATAGGCTGTAAATGGATCTTCAAGAAGAAGATTGACATGGATGGTAACGTGGTTACCTATAAAGGCAGGCTAGTTGCGAAAGGTTTCAAACAAATCTACGGGATAGATTATGATGAAACTTTCTCACCTGTAGCCATGTTTAAGTCTATTCGGATTCTTTTCGCGATAGCTGCATATTATGATTATGAGATTTGGCAGATGGATGTGAAAACAGCTTTCCTTAATGGAAATCTGGATGAGGATGTGTATATGACACAACCAGAAGGTTTCACTAATCCAGCAGATCGTCATAAGATATGCAAGTTAAAGAAGTCTATTTATGGACTTAAACAAGCATCCAGAAGCTGGAATATTCGTTTTGATGAATCAGTTACGGAATTTGGTTTCATCAAGAACGAGGATGACCCGTGTGTATATAAGAGGTTTAGTGGGAGCGTGATTACTTTTCTAGTCCTCTACGTCGATGACATCTTGATCATTGGAAATGATATTCCTGAAATGCATGCTGTTAAGGCATGGCTGAGGAAATGTTTCCAGATGAAAGATCTAGGAGAAGCAGCCTATGTGTTAGGTGTGAAGATCTACAGGGATAGATCTAAGAGGCTTCTCGGGCTGTGCCAGAGTACTTACATCGATAAGGTCCTGGAGAGATTTCATTTAGAGAATTCTAAACGAGGATATCTTCCAGTCAGACATGGTCTGAATCTTTCGAAGAGTCAGTGTCCACAAACACAGACTGAGAAAGATGAAATGAACAATACGCCTTATGCTTCGGCTATTGGTTCTATAATGTATGCGATGTTGTGTACTCGCCCAGACGTCGCTTACGGGTTAAGCGTGACCAGTCGTTACCAGAGTAATCCAGGTATGGCGCACTGGATTGCAGTCAAGAACATTTTAAAATATCTGCGGAGGACCAAAGATATGTTCTTGATATATGGTGGTCAGGAAGAACTCAGTATAGAGGGATATACTGATGCTTCGTTCCAGAGTGACCAGGATGATTTCCGATCGCAATCAGGCTATGTTTTTAGCTTGAATGGAGGTGCAGTGGTGTGGAAAAGTTTCAAACAGTCAACTGTTGCTGATTCCACAACAGAAGCCGAGTATGTTGCAGCCTCGGAAGCATCCAAGGAGGCATTGTGGATTCGTAAGTTCGTGAGAGAACTTGGTGTCGTTCCTTCGAGTGCAGATCCTTTGGTTATCTTCTGTGATAACACTGGAGCAATCGCACAAGCAAAGGAACCACGGTCGCACCAGAAGTCCAAGCACATACAGAGACGGTTTCATTTGATCAGGGAGATCATAGATCGTGGCGAGATCAAAGTATGCAAGGTTCATACAGATGACAATCTGGCTGACCCGCTTACCAAGCCTCTGGCGCAGCAGAAGCATGAGAAGCACTGTAATAATATGGGTTTGAGATTTCTCAACCATTAGATTAAGTGCAAGTGGGAGATTGTTGGGGTATGCCCTTAAGGCTAATGTTTGAGGCCTATGGGAATGTATCTGTATCATGTAATAAACTGTTATGTTTATAAAGGCATGGTTGTTATTCAGTTAGCTACATTGTCTGCTGCAATATATGTTCTTCTGAATAATGTCTCAAAGCTGTTCAGCTGGGCTGACTAGCTATTATGTCCTTAGTCGATGTATCTTGGTGAACATGAGACAGCCTCGATATGGTTAAGACTAATATGTGTTCTAATCTTATAGGATGCTTCGAGCATGGAATAAGATGTAGACTCATGGGTGCATGGGATGTACTGGACAGACCCTACTAGGATGTTCAGTTGTTTGTCACAACGTGAATATTCCTTGTATAAGACAAGTGGCACATTTCCTCTGACTTGAGATCACTTGTGTTTCCTAAATGATGATTGTCATTATTTTGAGTTAGTTCAATATCATTTGAAACATAATGATTATAGACTATCTTGGATGGTGAGCTTGAGTCAGGTTAGGGCACTAGTGATAGACACAGGATTGCCGTCTCCTTGTTTAAGGAGTGTGATGTTCTAAAGGGGCCCCCTGGATGAGATGATTGAGAGAGTGTATGGCCATACCCAGGTGACAGTGTTCATCTGATCTAATTATGCTCATCATATTGGAGTTACGAGCTTGACAGGCTTGTCCAATAAGAACATCCAGTGGCAAAGGAAATATGTATGCTTTGTGAAGTCGATTCACACTTGTGCTGTTTTTGGGTGTAGTCTTGGAAGACTCTTTCCTTTATATCGGGAGACAGTGATGTGTTGCTAGATACCCCTCACTGATCGTGATAATGAGAGTTATCGTTACCGACATTTAAAGGAAACCCTCAGGGTCGCACAATTTGATGATATGGCTTACTTAAGTCAGATCGTGTGGACTGAATTGTTCGGGTTCAGTTTAAAGGGATTTAAGCTCTGATTGTGAGTGAGATCTGGTCTGATCATGTTTGATTGATTAGGGCTAGGGATCGGTAAGCTTCGATCGGGAGATTGGATGCTAGATCATTGAGATCAGGAGCATCAAAAGATCAACGGTCAGATCAAGCACCTTAGGGTTTAATGTGATCTGGACTAATTGCTTGGGTTATTTGGTCTTGAACCAAACCAAAATGAACCAGCTCATTGGTTGAGCGTATGGTTCACTTTAAGAGAGATTTGCGATTGGGGTAAACTCATGATCGCAAGTGGAAGTATGGTTTTCTATTATTAGAAAACATGTCACTTACGTGACCACGTTCCGTGTGGACTCTCTTCACGCTTCCCTCTCGCCCTATTGTCGCCGCTCGGGGTTGTCCTTGAGACATTCGCTTGTGGAGAAGTGGTGGTCGACATTGGGGAGAGGTTTTCGCCAAGCAAGGAGATCTTCATCCCTTCATACGACAAGCACTTCTTGGAGCCTTGCTAGCACAAGTTGCACCAAGAGAGTAGGCGGCTTCCTCATCTTGTGTGCGAAACTTAGGAGAAGTTCTCGATTGATCTTTCCTTCCAAGGCGCCATCCTCTAATGGCTATGGTATGAATTGCATCTTCTTCTATTATGTTTTAAGGTTGATCACATAATGCATGCGCAATGATTCTTTGAAGCCCTTCCGTCCGCTGCATGTTATAATTTGCGCCACTTTAGGGTTTTCGCTCCCCCTAGAAGGGGACCCCCCTTACATGTTAAGGGGTACTTTCAAGAAGATCACACTATGTGACAGAAAGGAGCATTTCTTGAGATTGATATAGAGTTGCTCTTCCTTAAGAAGGTCAAGGGTCTTCCTAAGGTGCTCTAGGTGTTCCTCCTTAGTCTTACTATAGATGAGGATATCATCAAAGTAGACTACCAGGAATTTTACAATGAAAGGCTTTAAGACTGAAGGGTCCCCTTCAAGGGGGAGCGCAAGCATGAAAAACCCCTTTCAAGAGGGGGGCAAACCCTAGAACATGCGGAAATGTATTCTTCTAGAGTTTCAATAAAATCGTTTGCATGAACTCATGTAAATGATCAACTTTATAATTAACCAAAGATCAAGTTTGAGATCTTTTACCATAGCCATGTAAGGGTGGCGGCTTGGAAGCTAGAGGCCGAAGAGGGCTCTCCTCCAAAGAAGACACACACAAAGGATGAAGGCTTACTTCTTGCGCAACTTGATGTGCTAGCAACAATTGCCAAGGTGCCCTTTGGTGTTGAGGAGATGAGATGTTCTTCCTTGTCGCCGAGAGCTCTTCTCCAAGATCGTCCACACACCACACACGAGAGAGAGCTTTCGAAAGACACAAGGAACATTAAGCTTTTGCGTTATTTGGCGTTAGGCGTTTTCAAGACTTCCCATTAAGGAAAGTCATCAAGACATGCGTTCATGTCTTGTGAACTTATCCCCAACGCCAATTCAATTGAACCAATCGAACACAAATGTGAACCGGATCAATTGAATTCGGTTCAATTCCAATTGGTCCAAAGACCAAAAGAACCAACCCAAGCCATGGTCTAAATCTCTATGAACCATGAAGATTCAAGATCTAACCGTACATCTCATGATGCTCTTGATCTCACCGATCTAGCATCCACACTCTCGATCGAAGCTTACCGATCTCAAGCCCTAATCAATCAAACATGATCAGACTGGATCTCACTTACAATCAGAGTTTAAACTCCTTTAAACTGAATCAAAACAATCCAGTCCACACGATCTGACTCAAGTAAGCCATATCACCAAATTGTGCGACCCTAAGGGTTTCCTTTAAATGTCGGTAACGATAACTCTCGTTATCACAATCAGTGAGGGGTATCTAGCAACACATCACTGTCTCCCGATATAAAGGAAAGAGTCTTCCAAGACTACACCCAAATCACAGCACAAGGTGAATCAACATCACAAGGCATACAAGCATCCTTTGCCACTGGATGTTCTTATTGGACAAGCGAGTCAAGCTTGTTACTCCAATACAATGAGCATGATTAGATCAGATCAACATAGTCATCTGGGTATGGCCATACACTTTCTCAATCATCTCATATAAGGGGGGCCCTTTAGAACATCACACTCCTTAAACAAGGAGACGGCAATCCTATGTCTATCACTAGTGCCCTAACATGATTCAAGCTCACCATCCAAGATAGTCTATAATCATTATGTTTCAAATGATATTGAACTACCTCAAGACAATGACAATCATCATTTAGAAACACAAATGATCTCAAGTCAGAGGACATGTGCCACTTAGTGCTTACAAGGAATATTCACATTGTGACAAGCAATGGAATATCCTAGTAGGGTCTGTCCAGTACATCCAATGTACCCATGAGTCTACATCTTATTCCATGCTCGAAGCATCCTATAAGATTAGCACTCATATTAGTCTCAATCATATCAAGGCTGTCTCATGTTCACCAAGATATCTCGACTAAGGACATAGAGCATGTCAGCCAAGCTGAACAGCTTTGAGACATTATTCAGTAGTACACTTATTACAGCAGACAAGGTAACAACCTGAATAATAACCATGCCTTTATAAACACAAAAGTTTATTACATGATACTTATACAATCCCAAAAGGCCTCAAACATTAGCCTTAAGGGCATACCCCAACAAAGACTTGGGTCATGAGTCTCATGAATGTGGAAGGAGCATTAGTCAAGCCAAAAGGCATGACTAACCATTCATAGAGACCATCCTTGGTCTTGAAAGCGGTCTTCCATTCATCACCTAGCCTTATCCTGACCTGGTGGTATCCACTTCTTAAGTCAAGCTTGCTAAACCACTTAGAGCCAACTAACATGTCTAGCATGTCATCAAGTCTAGGAATAGGAAATCTATACTTTACTGTGATTTTGTTTATGGCTCTGCAGTCTATACACATGCGCCAACTGCCATCCTTTTTAGGGGTGAGCAGAGCAGGCACGGCGCAAGGGCTTAGACTTTCTCTAATATGTCCTTTCTCTAATAGGTCATCTACTTGCCTCTTAAGTTCTTGATGCTCAGTAGGGTTCATCCTATAGTGGGGTAGATTGGGAAGGGTTGAACCTGGGACAAGATCTATTGCATGCTGGATGTCCCTAAGAGGTGGAAGTCCTGTGGGTAGTTCTTCAGGGGTAAGCTCACTATATTGTCCTAAGAGGGTTTCTACTTCAGGGGGTGGCTTACTCTCTTCCTCTTGGTTGACTTCCTTGAGGACTAAGGTGAACAAAGGTTGATCAGGCCTATAATCCTTAGGTCTCATGAGCTGAAGTGCTGGTTGTGTGGTTTTGGTCTCCTCGATTTTTCCCTTGTTGGTTGAGGCTTTAAGCTCTCTGGGCATAGATGGTTTCAGTTTGATCTTTTGACCTGAGTGACTAAAGACATAGGTATTAGTCCGACCGTAGTGGACTACATCCATGTCATATAGCCATGGTCTGCCTAGAAGGACTTGGGCGACATCCATGGTGATGACATCGCACCAAATTTGTCCATCATAGGTACCAAACTGTAAAGGTACTAGACTCCTATGGGTTACGGGCACACTAGACTAGTTGACCCAAGAGATGTTATAAGGGGTTGGGTGAGCTTCCATCTTAAGCTTAAACTTGGTGATAGCAGAGTGGGAGACAGCATTGAGACTACTACCCCCATCTATCACTACTTTGCACATGTTTCCATTGCATTTCGTGTAAGTATGGAAGATACTAGTTCTTCGCCAATCATCCATGGGTGAGGGTTTGATCAGTGTACACCTAACAACTCCTAAGGTGTTTTGGGCAGGTTCCTCACTACTATCATAATCATTGTCTTCTAGGATTTGGCAGTCAGAATCTGGGTCATTAATATCTTCAAGTCTAGGGGTTTGGTTTTCCTCACCTAGGTATAAGACCCGTTTGGGACAGTCTTTCATATAGTGTCCATATTGCTGACACCCATGGCATTTGACCCTAGATGGTTCTGGATAACTAGAGGGCTTGGGTTTGGGAGTACTAGAGCTTTGAGGTTGAGTTGGTTAGGAGAGCTTTGAGGTTGGGTTGGTCTAGGACTTGGTCTAGAGGCACTAAACTCTTTCCTAAAGGCAACCTTAAGTTCTTGTTCAATCTCCTTGGCTCTAAGATGGGCAACCTCTATGGAGTCTATCTGGTAGTAGGTAAGGCCCTTTCTAATCTCAGATCGGAGACCATTTTTATACCTGCTAAGGGTAAATAGAGGGTTTTCTCCTGGGTTTCCCCTAAGGAGGAATTCCTCAAAACTAGCAGTGTATTGGTCAACGGTCATAGATCCTTGGGTTAAGCTAGAGGCTTGGTCAAACAACTTACTCTGAAAGTATGAAGGGACATACTTCAGTTTAAGTTGTTGGCGCATTTCTAGCCACGTTTCTATGGGGGGTAGGTTGAGTCTCTCTTGGTTGTTCTCTATATTGGTCCAATACAACCTGGCATTTCCCTCAAGAAGGCACTTTGCAAGTCGGACTTTGCTGTGCTCAGGGATCATGCTCCACTCGAAATATTGTTCGCGCTTGGTTGTCCAATCCAAGAAGTCTCGGGGTTCTAAAGAGCCATTGAAGGTTGGGGGATTGAGTTTGATAGCGCGGTGCACTTCATCCTCCCTAAATCTAGGTTGAGGTGGGGTTTGAATGGGAGGTCCATTCCACATAGTTGGTTGGTGTGCATGGTTTGGATTGGGGTATCCATTCCACGTTGGTTGGGGTTGGGTCCCTACATGGTGTGGATTAGGGTATCCATTCCACATAGGTTGGGTGCCTGCACGGGTTGGGGTTTGGTGCCCGTTCCACGCAGGTGGTTGTTGAGTGTCTACATGATGAGGACTAGGTGGTTCACTAGCATGATTAGAAGACCTTTCCCTAAAGTCATGGAACTCAGTGGTAAGTTGATTAAGGCTTCGGGTAAGGGTCCCTATTTGCTCAGTTAAGAATTCAAACTTCTCATTCATGGCCGTAGGATCCATGGTGGGATTTTGTTCTTGTTGTTGAGTTTTAGACCGAGTTTGCATGGATGTTTTGAAAACTATAGTTTCAAAAATAAGGCAAAGTGATAGATAAATATGTAGTATGTTATGGATCCAACTTCTTTCAACAACCTAATTCCAAAGATCGCCTAGGAGTTAGAAAATAAAGTTTTGAGGCTTTAAAAATCTAAACTAGGAGCCAAAGCTCTGATACCAAGCTGATGTAGGACGGGGGTCTAGAGCATTCAAACAACGGTTTTGAAAAACTGATTTTGATAAATAGCTTAATAGTAAGAGAAAACCGAAGTTATACTAACGAGGTTAAGAAACTAATTTTTTTTGTATTTTAAAGTATAGGAAAACCCGAGTTTAAACTAAGAACAGCAAATCAAAATTACACTAGAAAGCTGTAAATGCAGGAAAATAAACTTACAGTGCAGCCCTTGAGGATTGAAGGGCTGTGCTTCCCGATCTTCACCGGTCCAACTCTGATGGAAGGTGTAGGGTGGAGCTTACAAGCAAACACAGAAGATCCGTACAAGTCACGGATTTTAATACAGGAATAAATCAAGGGGTGAGGTTAAGCCTCACAAATTCCCTTGCTAATCTTAAGCAACTAGAGAGAGGGGGAGAAGGAGAAGGGGAGGGGGAAACGCCCCTCTTAGACCACTCCAAGCGCAACCTATAAGTTATATAAACAAAGATGAGTGTAGAGGAGAGTTCTTAAAGTTAAATAAGAGGTGTAGAGAAGAAGACTTAGCCGAAAGGGATGAGAACTCCTTGAGGCCGAGGGTGCTTCTCTTCTTGCTCCAAACCGAGGATGAAGAAGTACTCCTTGTGGTGGCGCACACAAACAAAGAGGAGAGCTTCTTAGGGTTTCGGTGGAAGAGCTAGAAGAAGGTGAAGAGCTCGGCTAAAGGGAATTTTATCACTAACACAAGTAATTAAGCTAGGCAACTAATAGACAATGTATTTCATCAAGAGGTAATCGAATACAAGGGGGAAGACTATGCTTTTATAGGCGAGATGGGGCTAGGGTAGGATAGTCATTAGCTTCCATGCGCCTACTACAAAGATGGATGGAATTTGAAATTCAAAATCAAGAGGTGGGCGCAAATCCTCTTTAAGAGCTTCCTTCTTTGGGTGATCTTCTCTTGGCAACTCATTAATTGTTTTGATGGGCGATGAGAGTATCTTCTTATCCTTTGGTGAATTGTTTGTTGGCGCATGGATAAGAGATTCAAATTTCGAATCCTTTCCATGAGGGCTTGGGCGGCAACAAGAGATGGCAATTCATCATAAATGTCTTCATAAATGCTCTCCTTTGATTGTGGATCTTGATGGATATTCCCTTTGATTTTGGATCTTGATGGATGAGGGAATTGAATTCGTTCCTTGCTTGGACTAGAGGTTGGCGCATATCATCTTGGGTGGATGATGAGGTGGCTGATTTGCCCTCTTGAATAGGCGCCCAACAAGGATGGCAAGTGAGTCATAGCATGGCTTTGAAGTGAACTTGGACTTTGAAGTCTTCCTTCCTTTTCTGGAGCTGAACTTGGTGAGTGGACCTTGAGTGATGTTGAGCTGGAGCTTGAGCTGCTTCTTACTTGAGTGACCTGCCAAATGGAGCCTACTGTATGCATGCACTACTCTATTATGATGCAAGAGTACATAAAGTTTTATGAATTACAATGCACTACCTACTACAAGTGGACTTACCATATTTGACTACATGATGCATGGTGTTATTGAAAACAACTTAGCCTAAAATGCAATGCAAGAGAGAGGGGACTCTAAGGGAACCCATATCGATTAGGTACCCTATGAGTCCGAGCAGATCTCCTCAGAGCAGGGCTACTGCCTCCATCATTCTCGAGGCACTAAAGTGAAAAGTCCCCTTCAAGGGGGAGCGAAACCCTAGATAGGCGCATGTAAAATATTTGCAGCGGAAATGAGGGTTTCTAGGGATCGATTGCATGAGATATGATCAACTATAAAACCCGATTGCAAACATCAATGAAGGATCATACCATCGCCATTCTTTGGATGGTGCCTTGGAAGCAAAGATCGAAAGAGATCTTCTCCAAAAGTGACGCACACAAGGTGATGTCGCCTACTCCTTGTTGATCCTTGTGCTAGCAAGGTTCTTCAAGTCTCCTTGTCGAATGGAAGGGAAGAGGAGATGTTTTCTTGGCCGAGACCTCCTTGTCGTCAACCCCTTCAATCACACGAGAGTGTATGCGTCAAGAGGAATAGGCGACCAATTTTAGCGAAGAGAAGTGAACGTGAGGCTTTGAGAAGCTATTTTGGAAACCGCCACTTCCAAAAATAGCAAGCCTTCACTTCATGCGTTGATGCGTTCACCAAAGTGAACCGAACGCATATTCTTCTCCCCTTTGAACCATGCGCTCACGTATGAGCCGGTTCATATTGGTTTGGTTCAAAAACCAATCAAGCCAAGCCTTTAGTCCAGATCAAATTAAACCCTAAGGTTCTAGATCTGACCGTTCATCTCTTGATGTTCCTGATCTCACCGATCTAGAATCATCTCTCTCGATCGAAGCTTACCGATCTCAAGCCCTAATCAATCAAACATGATTAGACCAGATCTCACTTACAATCAGAGTTTAAATCCCTTTAAACTGAACCAAAACAATTCAGTCCACACGATCTGACATGAGTAAGCCATATCATCAAATTGTGCGACCCTAAGGGTTTCCTTCAAATGTCGGTAACGATAACTTACGTTATCACGATCAGTGAGGGGTATCTAGCAACACATCACTGTCTCCCGATATAAAGGAAAGAGTCTTCCAAGACTACACCCAAACCACAGCACAAGTGTGAATCCACTTCACTAGGCATACATGTTTCCTTTGCCACTGGATGTTCTTATTGGACAAGCGTGTCAAGCCTGTAGCTCTAATATGATGAGCATGATTAGATCAGATGAACATAGTCACCTGGGTATGGCCATACACTTTCTCAATCATCTCATCCAGGGGGGCCCCTTTAGAACATCACACTCCAATCAAGGAGACGGCAATCCTATATCTATCACTAGTGTCCTAACCTGACTCATGATCATTATCCAAGATAGTCTATAACCATTATGTTTCAAATGATATTGAACTACCTCAAAACAATGACAATCATCATTTAGAAACACAAGTGATCTCAAGTCAGAGGACATGTGCCACTTGTTGCAAACAAGGATTATTCACATTGTGACAAGCAATTGAATATCCTAGTAGGGTCTGTCCAGTACATCCAATGTACCCATGAGTCTACATCTTATTCCATGCTCGAAGCATCCTATAAGATTAGAACACATATTAGTCTCAATCATATCAAGGCTGTCTCATGTTCACCAAGATATTTCGACTAAGGACATATAGCATGTCAGCCTAGCTGAACAGCATTGAGACATTATTCAGAAGTATACTTATTGCAGCAAACAATGTAACAAACTGAATAACAACCATTGCCTTTATAAACATAAGAGTTTATACATGATACTGAAAGAATCCCAAGGCCTCAAACATTAGCCTTAAGGGCATACCCCAACATAAAGACCGACAATGTTACACCACATAAAAGAAGTTGTCGGCAAAATAAGCACGTTGACCGGAATTCTTGGGTGAATTCTAGTTCCAGAGGGAACATAAATTGGGTAAAGGCAATGTCTTTCCTTATGAGCTTAGTAGATTAAATGCCCTTATGTGTTGTACTCTGTCCAATGTGAAAAGGGAATTTGCTAAGCAGAATAAAGACAACCTCAGCTTTTGATAGAGAGAGTCAAAAACTAAGTTCAGCAGATTATGTCAGGCATGATCCGACACTACTATCTGGGTTCAGATGACATTGTCATGGCCAGAGGCGATTGGCCACTAGTCCCATCGATGGGTGGACTGCGCCGAGAGCTACTGAGGGAGCTCCATGATTAAGTTTTGGCAAGGCATCCAGGACAAAAGGGGAAAATTGTCCTGTCAGCACGACTGTGTTATTAGCCCAATACATGCACAAACATGAGGATGTATGTCCGCACTTACCGAATTTGCCAGGAAGGTAAGATCGATCGGGGACTAGGGGCAGGGTTGGTACAACCACTGCCTGTTCCCGAGACATCTTGGACGAGAATGTCCAAGGACTTTATTGGTGGGTTCCTGTAGTTGACGGGAAAAGCTCAGTGCCGATAGTCATGGAGGGATTCTCCATGGATGGAGTCTTTATCCCAGCACTTGAGCGGCGTATAGCAAGGGTTACTATAGACCTATTCTTCCAAAATGTGGTGAAACATTTTGGCATCCTGGTGGATATCGTGAGCAATAAGGATGCCCGCTGTTACTGGACGCTATTGAGCGACATTGTTCAATAAACATTGGTCCAAGTTTAGTTTTTCCATGGCCAATTATCCTCAGACGGATGGGCAAACTGAGCAGGTAAATGCTCTTGTAGAAGAATTCCCTGTCACTATGTGATCGCCAATTAGGGTGACTGGCTAAAGTGGATGGATGTGGCATGGTATGCCTACGACTTACAAAAGTCATCATCCATAGGTCCCATCTCTTTTGAACTTCGAGATAGTATTAGGGAGTCAGCCCCTGACCCCCGTTGATGTGGTACGAAGGGATTCCAAGGGGAAGTTGTTGGGAAACCCCGGGGACATTTTACAATTTTTCAGAGTTATGGACATACATTTTTCGCAGCGGAAGAATGTTCCCGAAACAGGCCGGTCCCAAAAACCCAGTGAAGATCGCATGCAAGGGAGTCGACACGATGAGTTAGGAAATACCTTAAGAGCAATATAGAGCGATGTCGATGAAGGCGCCCAAGTGTTCGCCCTTTGCAGTCTCGCACACACGGATCTCTTGAGTTCCCTTCTTCCACGCCCGGTGCTAGCCTCGGGAAGAAGATCCAAGCCTTAGGGAGATACTCTACTTCACTTGCGCCACCAAGAGAGATGAAGCGCCAAGAGAAGAAGGAAGACTATCCAAAAACGCCAAGCACTAATGTTCCTTGCGCCAAGAGGAAAGGAGGAAGTGGCTTGCGGTTATGGAAGAAGGAAGATGCGCCCTTTGCTCCAAGCACTCACCCCTCTCCTTGTGTTCACGCCTTCAAGGAATTAATTGCACACAAGAGGGGGCGACTAGGGTCATATTTATAGGGCAAGAGGCGGTTAGGGTAATGGCTAGGATCATGACAAGTGTAGGGCTAGGATGACGAGGTTTGAGATAAGGAAAGTCTCCAAGACATTTCCATAATTCTCATTCAACCTTACCTTTTGTTCCCACGCCTTTCCTTGTGCGCCAAGGCCTTGCCTTGCGCCTCAAGCAATGCCATAGAGGCATGCATTCCATCCTAGGAAGAGAGGGGGAGGCGCCCTTTACTTCCATAATGAAGCAAAGGCGCCAACATGACCCCATTATGCCCCTAGGCGCCTAATGGTTCATGTTTCTCCCCATTATACCCTTTTAGCCTCTCATCTCTTCATGAGAACTTGTTATTGGGCCTCATTGGATAATGAGCTAGCCCAAACATCATTGCATAGGTTGATTAAGCACTTGGATCCAATCCAATGCAACCCTAATCCAAATGTGACCAACCATGGTCAAATACGGGTCAACCTGCCAAAAATGAAGTTTGGCTCCCACAACATTCTTCCATCTCATCAGGCCCATTGGCGCTGATGAAATCTCCCAATTAGATCCGAGTTATCCAATAACTCGATCATAAGGCTTCTCGATCAATACGAGAACTCAAGTATCAAGGTGTGCGACCCTGTAGGTTCCTCTGACGCTGGCAGTGCTGACCAGAGGTCATCACAAGCAGTGAGTGGCACCTAGCAGTGCATCGCTACTACCCAGGTCGTTGGAATGGATATCGACATCGACATCCCCATCATCGCAACTAGGTACAGATGCATTACAGTCTCTTTGCCGTACTGATATCCGATTGGACAAGTGTATCACCACTTGTTTTCATCCAATCACATGGCTATGACTAAAACAGGTTCTTACCTGGGTATGGCCATACACTCTCAGTCATAGAACCATAAAGGAGCTCCATGGATATCATACTTCCTTAGGGAAGGGGCAAATCCTATGTCTGTCCATTGATCTTCTCATATAGGTCGTGACATGCTCAATAACAACCGTTATGACCTCCCAGCTACGACAAGGTGTTAGGTTGTATCAAAGCAAGTCCCTAATCATATAGAATGATCAATGACCTCAAGTCAAGGGATCAATGCATCTCCTGTCACTTATGAGGATAACTCATGACACCAAGTCATAGCCTCATAGCGGGTCTATCCAGTATATCCCCAATGATATACCCATGTGTCTGCGTTAGCACCACGTGCCTAACCAGCCCACATACCAGTCTCACAAGTACCATAGCTATCCCATATCCACTAAGGTACATCGACTGGGAATTATAATTCGAGCACAGATCCAATCTGTCTCCAGGGACATTATCATGTAAGTACACAATCGCAGGTGTAGTCAAACAATGATAACGACAATGCCAGAATGATATATAAATATCAGTGTCAAGTAGTACATAAGTTGACCAAAACTAGGTCCTAGGGCATATACACCAACAATCTCCCACTTGCACTAAGACCTAGAAGTTGAGGAATCTCAACCCCATATCTCTAGCGTGACCATCATGCTTCTGCTGCGCCAAAGCCTTGGTCAATGGGTCTGCCAGATTGTTCTCTGTGTCTACTCTGCTAATCTTGACATCACCTCTGTCAATGATCTCTCTGATCAGGTGAAATCTTCTGAGTATGTGTTTGGATCTTTGATGATACCGTGGTTCCTTGGCTTGTGCAATTGCTCCATTGTTGTCACAGTAGAGTTCAATGGGATCCATTGCACTAGGTACCACTTGAAGATCACATAAGAACTTCCTTATCCAAACAGCTTCCTTGGCTGCCTCAGAAGCAGCCACATACTCAGCTTCGGTTGTAGAATCTGCTATGGTGGATTGCTTGAAGCTCTTCCAACATACAGCGCCTCCATTTATCTTGAACACATAGCCGGCCTGCGATCTAAAGTCGTCAGGGTCAGACTGGAACGATGCGTCAGTATAGCCCTGCATACTGAGCTCTTCCTGTCCCCCATAGACCATGAACAAATCCTTAGTTCTTCTCAGATACTTTAGGATGTTCTTTACAGCCACCCAGTGCTGTAGACCTGGATTGGATTGGTATCGGCTGGTAATGCTCACAGCATATGCCACATCTGGTCTAGTACATAACATTGCATACATGATCGATCCTACTGCCGAAGCGTAAGGAATTCGACTCATGTCATCCCTCTCAGCCTGTGTTGTAGGACACTGGCTCTTTGAGAGAGTAAGGCCATGTCTCACTGGAAGGTATCCTTTCTTGGATTGCTCCATGTAGAACCTCTCCAGTACCTTATCAATGTAAGTACTTTGACTAAGGGCCAAGAGCCTCTTGGATCTATCCCGGTAGATCCTCACGCCTAGAATATAGGCGGCCTCCCCTAAGTCTTTCATCTCGAAATACTTCCCCAACCATGTCTTCACAGCTTGAAGACTAGGGATGTCATTTCCGATGAGCAGTATGTCATCAACATACAAGACCAGAAAAATTACCAAGCTCCCACTGAATTTTCTGTATACACAGGCGTCATCTTCGCTTTTGATAAAACCATAATCTCTCACGGCCTCATCAAATCGAAGATTCCAACTTCGAGATGCTTGCTTTAATCCATAGATGGACCTCTTTAGCCTGCAGACCTTATTAGCCTCTGCAGGATGGATGAAGCCATCAGGTTGTGTCATATACACATCCTCAGTCAGCTTCCCGTTAAGGAATGCTGTTTTCACATCCATCTGCCATATCTCATAATCATGATATGCAGCTACAGCAAGCAGAATCCGAATGGATTTAATCATGGTAACTGGCGAGAAGGTTTCATCATAGTCCACCCGTGGACTTGTTTAAATCCTTTAGCCACTAGTCTACCCTTATAGGTAACTATTTTGCCATCCATGTCTGTCTTCTTCTTGAAGACCCATTTACACCCTATGGGTTTTACACCATCAGGCATTTCAACCAAATCCCAGACTTGGTTAGCCGACATGGAATCCATCTCAGATCTCATGGCGTCAAGCCATTTCTCGGAGTCCGGTCCACTGACTGAAAGTCCCTTTTCAAAGGGGGTGAAACCCAAAGGGGGCGCATATCAAAGTTTCGCAAGGGATGTTAGGGTTTCATAGATCGATTTGTATATATCATATGATCAACTTTCAAGACCTTATATAGATGAAAAGGATTCATACCATTGCCATTGCTTAGATGGCGACTTGGAAGAGAAAGATGCGTGTGCTTCTTCTCCAAAAGTGACGCACACAAGGTGAAGATGACTTGCTCCTTTGAATCCTTTGTGCTAGCAAAGCTCTTCAAAGTATCCTTGTCGAATGGAAGGGAATAGGATGAGAGCTCTAGCTTGGCCGAATCCTCTTCAAGGCGTGAAGACCTTCTCTACACGAGAGAGGGGGCGTCAAGAGGAAGAAGCGAGCGTTGAGGCGTTGAGGCGTTGAGGGAAGTGGCGTTTATGACTTTCCAAAAATAGAAAGACATGTAGCCATGCGCCCACGACATCAAAACCCGACCAAAACGCCTACAAGCTTTGAACCATGCGTTCACTCATGTGAACCGGTTCAAATCAATTCGATCCAATTGCATTTGGTTCAAAAACCAAATCAAATCAGCCCAAGCCATGGTCTAGATCTCATTGAACCAAATGGTTCAAGATCTAACCATTCATCTCTTGATGTTCTTGATCTCACCGATCTAGCATCAACACTCTCGATCGAAGCTTACCGATCTCAAACCCTAATCAATCAAACATGATCAGACCTGATCTCACTTACAATCAGAGTTTAAATCCCTTTAAACTGAACCAAAACAATTCAGTCCACACGATCTGACTTAAGTAAGCCATATCATCAAATTGTGCGACCCTAAGGGTTTCCTTCAAATGTCGGTAACGATAACTCACGTTATCACGATCAGTGAGGGGTATCTAGCAACACATCACTGTCTCCCGATATAAAGGAAAGAGTCTTCCAAGACTACACCCAAACAACAGCACAAGTGTGAATCCACTTCACTAGGCATACATGTTTCCTTTGCCACTGGATGTTCTTATTGGACAAGCGTGTCAAGCCTGTAACTCCAATATGATGAGAGTGATCAGATCAGATGAACATAGTCATCTGGGTATGGCCATACACTTTCTCAACCATCTCATCCAGGGGGCCCCTTCAGAACATCACACTCCTAAAACAAGGAGACGGCAATCCTATATCTATCACTAGTGCCCTAACATGACTCATGCTCATTATCCAAAATAGTCTATAATCATTATGTTTCAAATGATATTGAACTACCTCAAAATAATGCCAATCATCATTTAGAAACACAAGTGATCTCAAGTCAGAGGACACATGCTACTTGTTTGCATACAAGGATTATTCACATTGTGACAAACAATTGAATATCCTAGTAGGGTCTGTCCAGTACATCCAATGTACCCATGAGTCTACATCTTATTCCATGCTCGAAGCATCCTATAAGATTAGAACACATATTAGTCTCAATCATATCAAGGCTGTCTCATGTTCACCAAGATATCTCGACTAAGGACAATACTGCATATCAGCCTAGCTGAACAGCATCGAGACATTATTCAGAAGTATACACATTGTAGCAGATAATGTAACAACCTGAATAACAACCATTGCCTTTATAAACATAGAGTTTATACATGATACTGAAATAATCCCAAGGCCTCAAACATTAGCCTTAAGGGCATACCCCAACACTGACCGCCTCATCATAGGTTCTAGGTTCATCCTCAATGATGAAGATCCCATCGTGTTGGGTCGGTAGTGACCCATACCTCTCAGGTGCATGACGAATTCTCCCAGACCTACGCGGGACCTGTGTCTGAGCCTCAGGTTGCCTAGCAACCGGTGCAGGTGGCTCAGATTCCATCTCTTTGTCTTGTGCTTGCACTTGGACCTCATCCAAGTCAAACTTCCTCCCACTAACTTCTTTCATAAGAAATTCTTTCTCTAGAAAGACAGCATCCCGAGCAACAAAAACTTTGTTCTCGGTTGGGACATAGAAGTAGTATCCTTTAGTTTCCTTAGGATACCCCACAAACACACACTTATCAGATCTAGTTTCTAGCTTGCTAGAATCCTGACGTTTGACATAAGCATCACATCCCCAGATCCTGATAAACTTGAGATTAGGGCGTCTTCCACTCCATACCTCGTATGGTATTTTGGAGACACTCTTAGATGGAACATTATTCAGTATTAGAGAAGCTGTTTCTAGTGCATGCCCCCAGAATGATGAAGGTAGAGTTGCATGACTCATCATGTATCGAACCATATCCAATAAAGTTCGATTTCTCCTTTCAGACACACCATTCCATTGAGGTGTTCCAGGAGGAGTGAGTTGGGATATGATCCCACACTCTCTCAGATAGTCAAAGAACTCACCACTCAGGTATTCTCCACCTCGATCTGATCGAAGAGCTTTAATGGATCTTCCAAGCTGGTTCTCTACTTCATTCTTGAACTCCTTGAATTTCTCAAAGGATTCAGATTTATGTCTCATTAAGTAGACATAACCATACCTACTGAAGTCATCAGTAAAGGTAATGAAGTAGCTGTACCCTCCTCTGGCTTGTTTATTGAAGGGCCCACACACATCAGTATGTATGAGATCCAATAAACCTTCTGCCCTCTCACCAATCTTGGTGAAGGGCGCCTTTGTCATCTTCCCTAATAAACAAGGTTCACAAGTATCAAATTCCTCCAAGGAACTTGAATCTAACAATCCATTTGCATGGAGTTGTTGGATGCGATTCTTGTTTATATGGGCTAATCGACAGTGCCATAGGAAAGCACCAACTGAACCACTCAGTTTGGTCCTCTTATTGCTTATGTTACAAATAGAACTTTCCATATCCAAGATATATATACCATTGCACAAAATACCCTTCCCATAGAACATATTTGCAAATGAAAAAGAACAGGAGTTCTTATTTATTTCAAATTTAAATCCTTTCCTCGCCAAGCAAGGAATGGATACAATATTCTTTGTTAGCGAAGGTACACAAAAGCAATTGTCTAGTTCTAATTGAAGTCCAGAAGGCAAGGAGAGAGTCAGAACGCCTACAGCAATAGCAGCAACCTGTGCCCCGTTTCCAACGCGTAGGTCAATCTCTCCAGGCAACACCGATCTACTTTTCTTGAGCCCCTGCATATTTGTACAAATATGAGCTCCACATGCGGTATCCAATACCCATGACATAGAAGTAGAAAGGTTGACTTCTGTAACATAAATACCTGAGCTAGAAGTTAAGGCCAAGCCTTTCTTCTCCTCATTCTGAAGTTGCCTGCAGTCCCTTCTCCAGTGGCCCTGCTCGCCACAGTGAAAACACCTCTGTTCCTTTGACTTCCTCGCCCTTTTCTTCAGTGCTTTGGTAGGACCTCTGGCACTGCTCTTAGCACGTGCCTTACCCTTCTTCTTTATCTTCTTGGTCGCAGGGACCAAAAGAACAGAATTGGGTTTGGTCTTACCCATCTCTCGCTCGGCTGTTTGGAGCATATTCATCAATTCCTCCCGTGTGCACTCAATCCGGTTCATGTTGAAGTTAATGATAAATGGACTGAAGCTAGGGGGCAGGGAATGAAGAATAAGATCCACAACCAGCTCGTTGTCTATGGTGTGTCCCAGTCTCCTGAGATGATCCACATTCCCAATGAGTTTGAGAACATGGGGTCTCACTGGTGCACTGAAAGGGGGGGCGAAACCCTAATTCAGGCGCATATAAAATTTTTCATGGGCGAAAACAAGGGTTTCATGAAGATCGCATGGCATGAACATATGATCAACTATTAGTTCTTGCAATGAGAAGATAGGATGTTACCATGGCCATTATTTGGATGGCGACTTGGAAGAATATAGAGGGCGAGCGGCTCTCCTCCAAAGCAGTCGCACACAAGGTGACGATGGCTACTCCCTTTTCTTCTTTGTGCTAGCAAAGTTCCAAGGTGTCCTTCAACGTGTAGGAGAAGATGAGATGTTCTTCTTCTTGGCTAAGCGAAAACTCTCTACCTCTTCTCTTTCGTGGAGCCTCGACACACACACGAGAGGAGAAGCATTCATTTGAGAGAGAGGGAGGCGTTGAGGCGTTATCCAACGTGGGAACGCTTATGGCTTCCAAAAATAGAAAGTCATCAAGCCATGCGCCCATGTTTTCGAACCAACCAAAACGTCTTCTCACTTTGAACCATGCGTTCACTTATGTGAACCGGTTCTATTGCATTTGGTTCAAAGACCAAATCAAACCAAGCCATGGTCTAGATCTCATATGAACCAGATGGCTCAAGATCTAACCACACATCTCTTGATGCTCTTGATCTCATCGATCAAGCATCAATTCTCCCGATCGAAGCTTACCGATCTCAAGCCCTAATCAATCAAACATGATCAGACCAGATCTCACTTCCAATCAGAGTTTAAACTCCTTTAAACTGAACCAAAACCATTCAGTCCACACGATCTGACATAAGTAAGCCATATCATCAAATTGTGCGACCCTAAGGGTTTCCTTCAATGTCGGTAACGATAACTTACGTTATCACGATCAGAGAGGGGTATCTAGCAACACATCACTGTCTCCCGATATGAAGGAAAGAGTCTTCCAAGACTACACCCAAACCATAGCACAAGTGTGAATCCAATTCACTTGACATACATGTTTCCTTTGCCACTGGATGTTCTCATTGGACAAGCGTGTCAAGCCTGTAATTCCAATATGATGAAAATGATTAGATCAGATGAACATAGTCATCTGGGTATGGCCATACACTTTCTCAATCATCTCATCCAGGGGGCCCCTTTAGAACATCACACTCCAACAAGGAGAGGCAATCCTATATCTATCACTAGTGTCCTAACATGACTCATGCTCATTATCCAAGATAATCTATAACCATTATATTTCAAATGATATTGAATTACCTCAAGACAATGCCAATCATCATTTAGAAACACAAGCGATCTCAAGTCAGAGGAAATATGCCACTTGCTTGCATATAAGGATTATTCACATTGTGACAAACAATTGAATATCCTAAGTAGGGTCTGTCCAGTACATCCAATGCACCTATGTGTCTACATCTTATTCCATGCTCGAAGCACCCTATAAGATTGGAACACATATTAGTCTCAATCATATCAAGGCTGTCTCATGTTCACCAAGATATTTCGACTAAGGACAATGCTAATGTCAGCCAAGCTAAACACCATTGAGACATTATTCAGAAGTATACATAACAGCAGCAGATAATGTAATAACCTGAATAACAACCATTGCCTTTATAAACTTATACATAGTTTATACATGATACTGAAATCATCCCAAAGGCCTCAAACATTAGCCTTAAGAGCATATCCCAACAATCTCCCACTTGCACTTAATCTAATGGTTGAGAAATCTCAAACCCATATTATTACAGTGCTTCTCATGCTTCTGCTGCGCCAGAGGCTTAGTAAGCGGGTCAGCTAGATTGTCATCTGTATGAACCTTGCAGATCTTGATCTCTCCACGATCTATGATCTCACGGATCAAATGAAACCTTCTCTGTATGTGCTTGGACTTCTGGTGTGACCGTGGTTCCTTTGCTTGTGCTATTGCTCTAGTGTTATCACAGAAGATAACCAATGGATCAGCACTCGAAGGAACAACACCAAGTTCCTGAACGAACTTACGAATCCACACTGCCTCCTTGGATGCTTCCGAGGCTGCAACATACTCGGCTTCTATTGTGGAATCAGCAACAATTGATTGTTTGAAACTCTTCCACACCACTGCTCCTCCATTCAAGCTAAAAATATAGCCTGATTGCGATCGGAAATCATCTTGGTCAGATTGGAACGAAGCGTTAGTATATCCTTCAATACTGAGTTCTTCCTGACCTCCATAAATCAAGAACATATCTTTGGTCCTAGGAAGATATTTCAAAATGTTCTTGACTGCAATCCAGTGTGCCTTCCCTGGATTACTTTGGAATCGACTGGTCACGCTTAACCCGTAAGCGACGTCTGGGCGAGTACACAACATCGCATACATAATGGATCCAATAGCCGAAGCATAAGGCGTATTGTCCATTTCATCTTTCTCAGACTGTGTTTGAGGACACTGGCTCTTAGAAAGATTCAGACCATGTCTGACTGGAAGATATCCTCTTTTAGAATTTTCTAAATGGAATCTCTCCAGGACTTTATCGATGTAAGTACTCTGGCACAGCCCGAGAAGCCTATTAGATCTATCTCTATAGATCTGCACACCTAATACATAGGCTGCTTCTCCTAAATCTTTCATCTGGAAACATTTTCTTAACCATGCTTTGACCGCATGCAGTTCAGGAATATCGTTTCCAATGATCAAGATATCATCGACGTAGAGGACTAGGAAAGTAATCACGCTCCCACTAAACCTCTTATATACACACGGGTCATCTTCTTTTTTGATGAAACCAAGTTCACAAACTGATTCATCAAAACGAATATTCCAGCTTCTCGATGCTTGTTTTAGTCCATAAATAGACTTCTTTAATTTGCATATTTTATGACGATCTGATGGATTGATGAAACCTTCAGGTTGTGCCATATACACATTCTCTTCCAGTTTTCCATTAAGGAAAGCGGTCTTCACATCCATTTGCCAGATCTCATAATCATAATATGCAGCTATCGCGAGAATAATCCGAATGGACTTAAACATGGCTACAGGAGAGAATGTTTCATCATAATCTATCCCGTAGATTTGTTTGAAACCTTTCGCAACTAGCCTGCCCTTATAGGTAACTACGTTACCATCCATATCAATCTTCTTCTTGAAGATCCATTTACAGCCTATAGGGATTACTCCCGGAGGCGGATCAACCAAATCCCAGACTTGGTTATCTGACATGGAGTCCATCTCGGCTCGCATAGCTTCAAGCCATCTTGCTGATTCCGGTCCACTGACCGCATCCGCATAGGTGAGGGGTTCATCATTAATGATGTAGACTCCATCATAGCGCTCAGGCTATCGACGAATCCTTCCCGATCTACGCGGTTCCCGTGATATCTGAGCCTCAGGTTGAACATCAACCTGTTCTATTTGCTCAGGCTCATCCAACTGAGCTTGACTACTTTGTCCCTCTTCTGGACTTTCATCCAGTTTTATTTCTCTCCCACTGGCTTCTTGCAGAAGAAATTCCTTCTCAAGAAAAATAGCCGTTCGAGCAACAAATATTTTGTTCTCTTTGGGATCGTAGAAATAATAACCCTTAGTTTCTTTAGGGTAACCAACAAAGATACATTTATAAGATCTGCTCTCTAGTTTCCCAGAGGCGAGCTTTTTGACATAAGCCTCGCAACCCCAGATTTTGATAAATGTCAAGCTTGGCTGTTTCCCATACCATAACTCATATGAAGTCTTTGAAACGGCCTTGGATGGCACTCGGTTTAGTACCTTTGTAGCTGTTTCCAGTGCAAATCCCCAAAAGGAGTAAGGTAGAGTAGCCTGACTCATCATCGAACGAACCATATCCAATAAGGTTCTATTTCTCCTCTCGGACACACCATTCCATTGCGGTGTTCCTGGCGGAGTGAGCTGTGAGATAATCCCACACTCCTTCAGATAGTCAGTAAACTCTCAACTCAAGTATTCTCCACCTCGATCGGATCGAAGTGCCTTGATATTCCGGCCTAGCTGATTCTGTACTTCATTTTTGAACTCTTTGAACTTGTCAAAAGATTCACTCTTATGTCTCATTAGATAGACATAACCATATCTACTGAAATCATCAGTAAAAGTAATGAAGTATGAATAGCCACCTCTGGCATGTTTACTAAATGGCCCACACACATCACTGTGAATAAGGTCAAGTAAACCTGAAGCCCTTTGACCTTTATTAGAAAAAGGAGTCTTCGTCATTTTGCCCATTAAACAAGCTTTGCATGTATCAAGCTCCTCATAGGAGAATGATCCCAGCAGTCCATGGTCATGCAACCGCTTAATGCACTTCTTGTTAATATGGCCTAAACGACTATGCCATAGCAAGGTGCTGTCATCAGCATACTTGGCTTTCTTATTATCAATTTGTTGTACAGAACATTCCATGTCCAACATGTATAACCCATTGTTAATTGAGCCAGTAGCATAAACAATATTATCAAATGAAATACAACACTTTAAAGTTTTGCATTCAAAAGAAAATCCTTTCCTGACAAGAGCAGGAATAGAGATAATATTCTTAGTTATGCTCGGTACAAAATAACAATTGTCAAGTTCTAATACAAAACCAGATGGTAAAGAGATGTTATATTGTCCTACAGCAACAGCAGCAACCCGTGCCCCGTTTCCAACTCGTAGGTCCACCTCATGCTGTCCCACCTGTCTTCTTCTCTTGAGTTCCTGTACATTTGAACAAATGTGAACTCCACATGCAGTGTCCAACACCCATGAAATAGAAGAAGCTACCATGACTTCAGTCACGTAAATACCTGAGCCAGAAGTGAAAGGCTTGCTTCCCTTCTTCTCTCCTTGGAGCGCTTTACAGTCCTTCTTCCAGTGACCGAGCTGGCCACAATGGAAACATCTGTTGTCCTTTGACCACTTTATCTTTTGTTTCAGAGCCTTGTTGTAGCTCTTGATAGGGGCTTTGCCCTTCTTCCCCTTCTTCTTGTTCCTTGAAGGAACCAGCAAGACAGAGGAGGAAGGCTTTCCCTTCTCAAGAGTCTGCTCTGTGGTACAGAGCATGTTCAGTAACTCTGCCGGAGTACAATCGATCTTGTTCATATTAAAATTAATAATGAACGGATCAAAAGAGGCCGGGAGAGACTGCAGGATAATGTCTACAACAAGTTCCTGATTGATGGTGTGTCCCAGTTTCTCTAGAGCCTCCTTGTACCCAATCATCTTGAGTACGTGAGCTCCCACTGGACTCCCTTCAGTCAGTTTGCTCTGAAAGAAAAGTTTCGTCAAGTTATAGCGTTCAGTCCTTGCCTGTGTAGCATACAGCATCTTGAGATTTGCTATAATATCAATAGCAGATAAATCCTCATGCTGACGCTGGAGCTCTGGCGTCATTGACGCAAGCATAAGGCAAGCGACATCAGTACTATCACTGACGTGCTTCTCATAAGCATCCCGAACCGCCCTTGCGGCTTTCGCTGCGGGTTGAGCCGGTATTGCCGTCTCAAGGACATACAGTTTCCTCTCAGCCTTAAGAACAATCTTAAGCTGTCTGTACCAGTCTGAGAAGTTTGGCCCAGCAAACTTCTCCTTTTCCAGTATGGATCGCAGATTGAGCCCTGTGGTGTTCATTGTTGCAGGAATCTACAACATTGCAAGAACAACAAGGTCAGTATCCATGTTAGAATCAATCCAGGACTTAAGAATGATTCTTTTCTCACTATTTTATCTGACTGAAAAATCTAATAAAACAGTCCGAAAGAGTAAAACTCTTTTTAGTGAGATGGGATCCAGATTTCATACTTGGTCTCCGCATCCCGCTCAGGTGAGATAAGATGCACAGAGAGTTCAAGCACTAATCACTAGTAGGCTATCCATGCCAATCGCCAACCCGTGTGATTCCCCTTCATCTGGGCAATCTAGCAGACTGTGCCAACTGAGTTGGTACAACACAGTCTCTGATTCCACAGATGGCTGCCTCCATATAGCTAACATATGCTCAATATGTAGCCTACATGGTCAAGCTGACCTGACCTACTCCCTGGACCACCACGTGCTATGCTGAGCAACAAGAAGCGATAAATCCCTTCTCTATAACACGCAGGTGTAATCACACACCGTCTGAAGATAGATGGGCGTGCCGACTGAGTGGGTACAACACGGCCCCAACGATAGTCAGAACAGTGAGGTTTCGCGTCAGAAGGCTTTCGTGCTTGATATTTGACGTTGGATTTTAACGGTCCATTTTATCTTCTTACTATCATGCAATATCTATGGTGATAGCAAAAGAATAAATCAAGCATGTGCTAATATTTCTTAAACAGTAAATAGAAAGCACAATGATCTTATGTGGTAAATGCCCATAAAAGCCTAAGTAAAAAACCCTAGTTTTACACAAGTCTTCACTTGAGCTCTTTATGGGTCTCTTGCACTTTATCTGGCCCAGCCCGGGCCCAAGTGCCCTCTCTGCAGCTCAAATGCGCCCATCAGGTAGCATGCGCCTGTGCTAGAGTCGAACTCTAGACCTCCCACCTGGTGAAGCCACTGACTGCAAGCGCTTCTGTCATGTGTGCTCTGTGCTCATGTCTGATCAAATTACATTTTAATCTATCTAGACATGAATTGACACGCAGGTCAATTGTACATTATTATAAATTAAAGTGTGATACACAGATCACAATAAAAATTTACAATTAATTCCAGGCACGCAGGCCCCAGCACAGCACACAAATTAGGGCAGCCCACATAAGATTAAATAGACACCCAATCAGGTTAAATAAGCATACATGTGATCCAATCAGAAAATAAAATTTTTGAAAAACCCCATGGCATCAATTTTATTTCCTTGTGTGCCTTACTACCTTACAACGGTCCATTAATAGGGATCCACTCATCAGACCAAGTCAGACCCACTGCCCTTGCATGCACCCAGTCATAACTGACTTGTGTTGACCTAGTGGTCAACTATGCATGCCTTAAGGGCTGAACGTCCCACATGATTTCTGGCAGGCGGGTGTGACCCCGGGCCTTAATCATGATCGTTCACTAGGCGCCTCAATCAGACATCGCTACACGCCCTTTTGCAGTCGGCCTATAGCCACCTGTATGCGTGCGCATAGGTGCTATCTGGCCGACCCATCTAGGCTGTCAGATGGTCTGATCAGGCTGTTGGGTCCAGACTAGACTGACGACTTCAACCCTAGTAACCCGTCTAAGTATATCAAGTAGGCGCTTTAGAGATCTAGGTGAGGGGCGCGCAAGATCATAAGTGTTTGATAAAAACTCTTCAACATGCGCAAAACAAATATCATGCGCAACTTAAGTAAAAACCAAAACACATCTAATGTCTAGCATGTATGTTGGCATGATGATTTATAACATGCGCAAGTCATGTTTAGATCTACTTTTAAACCGCATGGATCACAAAATAAGCAATCATATGGATCAAGCCAAAACACTACCTCTGATACCAATTGAAAGGGGGGGCGAAACCCTAATTCAGGCGCATATAAAATTTTTCATGGGCGAAAATAAGGGTTTCATGAAGATCGCATGGCATGAACATATGATCAACTATTAGTTCTTGCAATGAGAAGATAGGATGTTACCATGGCCATTATTTGGATGGCGACTTGGAAGAATATAGAGGGCGAGCGGCTCTCCTCCAAAGCAGTCGCACACAAGGTGACGATGGCTACTCCCTTTTCTTCTTTGTGCTAGCAAAGTTCCAAGGTGTCCTTCAACGTGTAGGAGAAGATGAGATGTTCTTCTTCTTGGCTAAGCGAAAACTCTCTACCTCTTCTCTTTCGTGGAGCCTCGACACACACACGAGAGGAGAAGCATTCATTCGAGAGAGAGGGAGGCGTTGAGGCGTTATCCAACGTGGGAACGCTTATGGCTTCCAAAAATAGAAAGTCATCAAGCCATGCGCCCATGTTTTCGAACCAACCAAAACGTCTTCTCACTTTGAACCATGCGTTCACTTATGTGAACCGGTTCTATTGCATTTGGTTCAAAGACCAAATCAAACCAAGCCATGGTCTAGATCTCATATGAACCAGATGGCTCAAGATCTAACCACACATCTCTTGATGCTCTTGATCTCATCGATCAAGCATCAATTCTCCCGATCGAAGCTTACCGATCTCAAGCCCTAATCAATCAAACATGATCAGACCAGATCTCACTTCCAATCAGAGTTTAAACTCCTTTAAACTGAACCAAAACCATTCAGTCCACACGATCTGACATAAGTAAGCCATATCATCAAATTGTGCGACCCTAAGGGTTTCCTTCAATGTCGGTAACGATAACTTACGTTATCACGATCAGAGAGGGGTATCTAGCAACACATCACTGTCTCCCGATATGAAGGAAAGAGTCTTCCAAGACTACACCCAAACCATAGCACAAGTGTGAATCCAATTCACTTGACATACATGTTTCCTTTGCCACTGGATGTTCTCATTGGACAAGCGTGTCAAGCCTGTAATTCCAATATGATGAAAATGATTAGATCAGATGAACATAGTCATCTGGGTATGGCCATACACTTTCTCAATCATCTCATCCAGGGGGCCCCTTTAGAACATCACACTCCAACAAGGAGAGGCAATCCTATATCTATCACTAGTGTCCTAACATGACTCATGCTCATTATCCAAGATAATCTATAACCATTATATTTCAAATGATATTGAATTACCTCAAGACAATGCCAATCATCATTTAGAAACACAAGCGATCTCAAGTCAGAGGAAATATGCCACTTGCTTGCATATAAGGATTATTCACATTGTGACAAACAATTGAATATCCTAAGTAGGGTCTGTCCAGTACATCCAATGCACCTATGTGTCTACATCTTATTCCATGCTCGAAGCACCCTATAAGATTGGAACACATATTAGTCTCAATCATATCAAGGCTGTCTCATGTTCACCAAGATATCTCGACTAAGGACAATGCTAATGTCAGCCAAGCTGAACACCATTGAGACATTATTCAGAAGTATACATAACAACAGCAGATAATGTAACAACCTGAATAACAACCATTGCCTTTATAAACTTATACATAGTTTATACATGATACTGAAATCATCCCAAAGGCCTCAAACATTAGCCTTAAGGGCATACCCCAACATGCACCTTCAGACAACTTGCACCGAAAGACTGCTTTGGCGGTGTCAAATCTCTCAGTTCTAGCCTGAGCCTCGAACATCTGTTTCAGACGAGTAATCATCTGAAAAGCGTTCTGCTCCTCATATTGCACCTGTAGTTCAGGTGCCATACTGGCTAGCATAAGACATGCAACCTCCAAAGAGTCATCTTGATGCTTTCTAAAAGCATCTCTGTCTGCCGTTCGGGCATTAGGCGGAGGAGCCGCAGGAAGAGGCTGTTCAAGGACATACAGCTTCTTCTCGAGCTTGAGGACTATCCTCAAATTCCGATGCCAGTCCATAAACTTAGTTCCAACTAACTTATCCTTATCAAGGAGTGATCGCAGTGATAATCCGCCAGTGTTCATAGCCATTGTTCTACAACACCCAAGAAGAACAGATTAGTACTACTTTGAATCATTTAAACTGGACTTGTTTTAAATGACCATGGCTCCCACTATTTTATATTCGAATTGACAACCCACAAAGTCAATCGGGAAGTTTAAGACTTCCTAGTGAGATGGGATCCTTATTTCACATGAGGCTTTGCGTCCCACGAGGGTGGGATGAGATGCACAAAGAAACCCATGCTTCCTAAGGTGGGCACGCCGGCCGGTTGCTCCAAGCAACTCCCCTTGTTGAGACAGTCTGGGCATTTCATGTCCAGCGAGGGTCGGATACAATATGAAACCTTTACCTCTCAACGATGCCTCTAGATTTTCACCATGTGCCCAGCACATGTGAACTTCTAGTCAAGTCCATTCCTAACCGTTATGCCCAGGGCCAACGAGTTTCCTTGCGAAGGCACGCCCAGGTTAAAACTAGACTGGGGAAACCATTGCCACTACACACTTTCTAAAGATAAGTGGGTGTGTCCCACGAGGGTGGGAAACAATTCACAACTCCACTGATCGATAGCTTAGTGAGGGCTACGCGTTAGAAGGCTACCAGACTTGATATTTTAATTGAGGGTTTTTGTTTAAGGTCTCATCATCTCAGTTTTATCTTATGTCTATCATTACAGGCATGCAATCCTATAATGATAACATAACGGTAAAACATTTCAGGCATGCTTCTACAGATAATAATAAAAGCAGTAAAGGATGATGTGATCATATCCTATACAAGACATTGAACCAATCCATGCCATGAAATGGGTTCAACTCTTGTCCTAGAACTCAAGCCCCAAAACTAGACCTAGCCTAGCCGACCTCTAGCTTGAACTTCAAGGTTGGCTCCAAGGTCCTTCTCTCATGGTTTAGCTCTCAAACGCTAGAGGTACACTTTAAAAGTTCCCCATAGGTTCGGCCAATGCCATGGTCTTCCTCCAAGGAAGGTGCGCCACCATGCAAGGGGCCAAGATTTCTTGCGCCACCAAGCAACCAAGCACCAGCTTGCATGCATCACCTTGCATGCTTGCGCCATCAAGCAAGATGCGAGCATCAAGGTCCAAGAAGGATGCGCCTAGCCCTTAATCTTCCTCTTAATTTTTACAAAAATATTGAAAAAGATGGCACGCAGGCCGCACAAGGATACATCGCAGGCATGCAAGAAGGGGGCTTGACTAATGATCACAACACCATGCACAATCAAGGTATTTACTCATGCAATTCTACATGCTCATGAAAAACATAAAATCTGAAATTTTACTTTTTCATAAAACCAGTTTCTTTTTCTCATCTTCTTCTCACAAGTCTTTTGGTTTATTGCGATTTATTTTTCATGATGATTTCAGAGATCCTTTCGGCTGGCAATTTTGTCAGATCAAGAGACTTGGCCAGTCCGAAGACACAATGCCCGTCCTACTTGACAAAATTACGTGCGCCTTTGATCTTTAAATCAAACAAGAAAAATAGTCCAAAATTCCAAAAGAGATTGAGAGGATGATAGAAACAAGAAACCCTAATTTTTCTACTTTCAGAAAAACGATTGCCATGCATCATGCTATTTACGAAAATAGAGATATGGCATGTGAGCATGGAAGAAAAGCATAAAACATCGTTCGAGTCTTGCAAGTCGCTCTGATACCACTGTTGGGAAACCCCGGGGACATTTTACAATTTTTCAGAGTTATGGACATACATTTTTCGCAGCGGAAGAATGTCCCCGAAACAGGCCGGTCCCAAAAACCCAGTGAAGATCGCATGCAAGGGAGTCGACACGATGAGTTAGGAAATACCTTAAGAGCAATGTAGAGCGATGTCGATGAAGGCGCCCAAGTGTTCGCCCTCTGCAGTCTCGCACACACGGATCTCTTGAGTTCCCTTCTTCCACTCCCGGTGCTAGCCTCGGGAAGAAGATCCAAGCCTTAGGGAGATACTCTACTTCACTTGCGCCACCAAGAGAGATGAAGCGCCAAGAGAAGAAGGAAGACTATCCAAAAATGCCAAGCACTAATGTTCCTTGCGCCAAGAGGAAAGGAGGAAGTGGCTTGCGGTTATGGAAGAAGGAAGATGCGCCCTTTGCTCCAAGCACTCGCCCCTCTCCTTGTGTTCACGCCTTCAAGGAATTAATTGCACACAAGAGGGGGCGACTAGGGTCATATTTATAGGGCAAGAGGCGGTTAGGGTAATGGCTAGGATCATGACAAGTGTAGGGCTAGGATGAGGAGGTTTGAGATAAGGAAAGTCTCTAAGACATTTCCATAATTCTCATTCAACCTTACCTTTTGTTCCCACGCCTTTCCTTGTGCGCCAAGGCCTTGCCTTGCGCCTCAAGCAATGCCATAGAGGCATGCATTCCATCCTAGGAAGAGAGGGGGAGGCGACCTTTACTTCCATAATGAAGCAAAGGCGCCAACATGACCCCATTATGCCCCTAGGCGCCTAATGGTTCATGTTTCTCCCCATTATACCCTTTTAGCCTCTCATCTCTTCATGAGAACTTGTTATTGGGCCTCATTGGATAATGAGCTAGCCCAAACATCATTGCATAGGTTGATTAAGCACTTGGATCCAATCCAATGCAACCCTAATCCAAATGTGACCAACCATGGTCAAATACGGGTCAACCTGCCAAAAATGAAGTTTGGCTCCCACAACATTCTTCCATCTCATCAGGCCCATTGGCGCTGATGAAATCTCCCAATTAGATCCGAGTTATCCAATAACTCGATCATAAGGCTTCCCGATCAATACGAGAACTCAAGTATCAAGGTGTGCGACCCTGTAGGTTCCACTGACGCTGGCAGTGCTGACCAGAGGTCATCACAAGCAGTGAGTGGCACCTAGCAGTGCATCGCTACTACCCAGGTCATTGGAATGGATATCGACATTGACATCCCCATCATCGCAACTAGGTACAGATGCATTACAGTCTCTTTGCCGTACTGATATCCGATTGGACAAGTGTGTCACCACTTGTTTTCATCCAATCACATGGCTATGACTAAAACAGGTTCTTACCTGGGTATGGCCATACACTCTCAGTCATAGAACCATAAAGGAGCTCCATGGATATCATACTTCCTTAGGGAAGGGGCAAATCCTATGTCTGTCCATTGATCTTCTCATATGGGTCGTGACATGCTCAATAACAACCGTTATGATCTCCCAGCTACGGCAAGGTGTTAGGTTGTATCAAAGCAAGTCCCTAATCATATAGAATGATCAATGACCTCAAGTCAAGGGATCAATGCATCTCCTGTCACTTATGAGGATAACTCATGACACCAAGTCATAGCCTCATAGCGGGTCTATCCAGTATATCCCCAATGATATACCCATGTGTCTGCGTTAGCACCACGTGCCTAACCAGCCCACATACCAGTCTCACAAGTACCATAGCTGTCCCATATCCACTAAGGTACATCGACTGGGGATTATAATTCGAGCACAGATCCAATCTGTCTCCAGGGACATTATCATGTAAGTACACAATCGCAGGTGTAGTCAAACAATGATAACGACAATGCCAGAATGATATATAAATATCAGTGTCAAGTAGTACATAAGTTGACCAAAACTAGGTCCTAGGGCATATACACCAACAGAAGTGCCCTGCAACTCAACGGAAAGCTCGGGAACGAATCGATTCTCTCGGAGAGGCTAGAGGTAGCTAGGAGTTGGCTGTACAATGGATGCAAAGGTATGCATACCGTCGTTGTTGGAACGAAGAATTAGTCATGGGCGACTTAATTCTTCTCCGACTTACCTCGCAGATCGGTAGGAAAATCTCGATGAGAGAGGCTCATCGGGGTCTTATCCGAAGATACGACAGTCCGTGTGAGATACTAAGTCGAGTGGGCTCAGAAGCATACCGTTTGAAACTCCAATAAATAATGTAGATGTACCCTACATTCCATGTGAACTTGAGGAAGTTTCACAAGGATCCAGATGATCCTTCTCGGTCATTGTCATACCAAGCCACACCGATGGTTCGAACGGAATTCGACCGAGGGATACGTGATATTTTATATCACTGAGTGTTCGGGCAAAGTAAGTTGAACCGTTATATGAAGTTTCACATCCGATGGGATAAATCCCTTATGGAGGAAGCAACCTGGCACAAAGCTTCCGAACAATACTTCTCCGATGTCTCGGATGAGGTTCGATCTAAGGATTGTCGAGATTCGAGGTTATCGACTCTTAGGTCAAAATTGAATGAGTAAACAACGGGTGTTTCTCATTTATTGGGGATGGAATGCCTAAGGGAGAAGTCATCTGCTTTGAGGCTTCAAAGGTTGGTATACAAGGTCTAGCTGGCGAGCTACCACAAGTCGCTGAGGACGGTGACCACCTCAGGTGGGGGAGAATGTTAGGCCCAGGTACTGGGCCCAACCCAGACCCAGGCCCAAGGCCGATTTCAGGAAAATGGGTCGGGCGGTGCGGGCTAATGGGTTTGCGGGTGGTTTACTGGGTCGGGGCGACCCGTTTGAGAAAAGTAAACTAGGGCTACTGTAGCCCTAGCTTCGACGCGATCGGGACGAGAGAGCGGCAGCATCTCCTCTCCCTTCTTCCCCCGATTTCATCCTCCTCTCCGTCGAGCGAGGCTTCCGGCGAGGGTTCCAGCAGCGGTGGCGGATGGCGACGGCTTCCCGGTGGTGTGGGTGTGGCGGTATGGGAAGCGGAGGAGCGATGGGGCGGCGTCCTCTTTTCCCTCCTCCTCCATTATTCTTCGGCGTCGCCGGTGGTGGAGCCGGCGGATGACGCTTCTAACTCCTCCCGTTCCGGCTCCGTCCGGTGAGAGGTCCGTCAGCATGGTGTGCGCCGACCTCTTCTTCGCCCTTCGCCGATCTCCCTTTTCTTCTCCTGTTTCCGGCGAAGACAGGGACGTCCGGCGAACGGGGAGGGTTCGCTAGCGTCTCCGGTTGCTGGGGCGTGAGCGGTGGCTTTGCCCCCTTTGTTTGGGCGGCGTCTGATGAACTGGGAGGGTTCGCCGGTGCCTCCTTGGTTTCCAGTGAGGCTGCTCGGCCAGACGGTGCTCCGGCAAGCTTCGGATGCCTACCTACTACCTCGTTTTCTGTGCGTGTGACTCCAATGGGTTCCGGACGCGGTTCCTGCTCCCGGCCGGTTAGTTGCCCTCGGCCGGCGTCTTCTTCTCTCCGGTTCCCTGAGTTTTGCGCTCCCGGCCGAGTTGTCTTTCTCGGTCGGTGACTCCTCGCCTCTCTCCGCGCTCCGGTCAAGTGCGCCGGCCTTGTGTGTTGTTGCCCGGTGCTTGCTGGTTTATTTGTGTTGGATGTCTTCGAGACGTCCCTTCCGGGCTAGTGGGTGAGTTTGGCCGCCTGCATGTGGTCTAGTCAGAGTTAGGGCGTGTGCTCGGCGTCCTGCGTGACGCTGTCTTTTGCGCGAGTATGCGCCACTACCTGCGTGCGGTTTGTTTCTTTTCCGGTGTATCGGACTCGTACGCGTGCTGCGCCGGCGTCCTGTCTCGGGTCTTGTACCTTGTTGCGCATTGGAGCTAGTTCATGCAGCGGTCCTTGGGGAGACGCGTGGCGGTCTCCATCTCATCGAGACAAGCAGACAGGTGGTCATTTGGGATAGGCTGAGGAATGCGTCGAGGACGGACTCCTACCAGTCGTGTCTAGATTAGTGGTTCAACCACTTAGCCCATGCGTGGGCGTGTTTGGGTGCGAGTCAAAGTATTGACTCGTTTGGATTTTATTAAAAATTTATTATCCTAATTCTGGGCGTGACAGAAGCCAAATCATAATCTTAGTCATCCACCATCTATTGGGAAAAATTAGAGGTGAAATAAAAATTTATAATAGAGAAATAAGCAAAAAAAAAAAATTCCAAAACTAATTTTCCCTAGAGGATTCTTGCGAGATAAAAAAATTCAAATGATATATGTTGGGGTATGCCCTTAAGGCTAATGTTTGAGGCCTTGGGATACTATCAGTATCATGTATAAACCCTTATGTTTATAAAGGCAATGGTTGTTATTCAGGTTGTTACATTGTCTGCTGCAATAATTGTACTTCTGAATAATGTCTCAATGCTGTTCAGCTAGGCTGACATGCTATATGTCCTTAGTCGAGATATCTTGGTGAACATGAGACAGCCTTGATATGGTTAAGACTAATATGTGTTCTAATCTTATAGGATGCTTCGAGCATGGAATAAGATGTAGACTCATGGGTACATTGGATGTACTGGACAGACCCTACTAGGATATTCAATTGCTTGTCACAATGTGAATAATCCTTGTATGCAACAAGTGGCATACTTCCTCTGACTTGAGATCACTTGTGTTTCTAAATGATGATTGTCATTGTTTTGAGGTAGTTCAATATCATTTGAAACATAATGGTTATAGACTATCTTGGATAATGATCATGAGTCAGGTTAGGGCACTGGTGATAGATATAGGATTGCCGTCTCTTTGTTTAAGGAGTATGATGTTCTATGGGGGCCCCCCTGGATGAGATGATTGAGAAAGTGTATGGCCATACCCAGGTGACTATGTTCATCTGATCTAATCATGCTCATCATATTGGAGTTACAGGCTTGACACGCTTGTCCAATGAGAACATCCAGTGGCAAAGGAAATTTGTATGCCTTGTGAAATGGATTCACACTTGTGCTGTGGTTTGGGTGTAGTCTTGGAAGACTCTTTCCTTTATATCGGGAGACAGTGATGTGTTGCTAGATACCCCTCACTGATCGTGATAATGTGAGTTATCGTTACCGACATTTAAAGGAAACCCTCAGGGTCGCACAATTTGATGATATGGCTTACTTAAGTCAGATCGTATGGACTGAATTGATTAAGTTCAGTTTAAAGGGATTTAGACTCTGATTGTAAGTGAGATCTGGTCTGATCATGTTTGATTGATTAGGGCTTGAGATCGGTAAGCTTCGATCGAGAGAATTGATGCAAGATCGGTGAGATCAAAAGCATCACGAGATGAACGGTTAGATCAGGAGCCTTAGGTTTTAAGACGATCTAGACCAAATGACTTGGGCTGTTTTGATTTGGTCTTTGAACCAAATTGAGTTGGGTCAATTAGATTAAACCGGTTCAAGAGAATGAACGCATGGTTGAATCTTTGAAGCGTTATTGTCGGTTATGAAGAAGTGGGCGCATGCTCTTCATGGCTTGCTATTTTTAGTAAGTCTTCATGCGCCACCTCTCTTGAACGCCAATACGTTTTGACTCTTGCTCTCGACGCTCTCTCACGGGTGAAAAGCTTCCTTCACGTCTTGGAGAGGTCTCGGCCAAGTGGAAGAAGACATCTCATCCCTTTGATTCGATCAAAGACCCTTGAAGAACCTTGCTAGCACAAGGATCTCAAGGAGTAGGCAGCATCACCTTGTGTGCGCACCTTTTGGAGGAGTTTCATTCGAATCTCTTCTTCCTTGACGCCATCCAATCGAAATGGCTATGGTATGATTCCTAACTATAAGAGGTTGATCATATAAACATATATGCGATTATTGTTGAAACCCTAGCTTCCCATGCGAAAACTTTCTTTTGCGCCACCCTTAGGGTTTCGGCCCCCTAGATTTAGGGGTCTTTTCAATTGGTATCAGAGCTTGCGGTTGTTATATGTCTATATGATTGCTTCATGTTGTGTGATCCTTGTTTGCGTTGCTTAGATCTACTTTATCACATGCGAAAATACATACTATGCTATTAGATGTTGGCGCATGTGTGATGTGCATGTTATATTGTGTTGGCGCTTGTTAGGTTTTTGTTTGTCAAAAATTATATCATCTTGCGCGCTTCACTTAGATCTAAGCGCCTACTGTAAACCCTTAGACGGGTTGATGGGGTTGAAATCATCCTCTAGGTTGGATCCAAATGCAGGAATCCCCTTCAAGGGGGAGCGAGAAAACCCTAAGGTAAGAACCCCTTTCGAGAGGGGGGGCGCATTCAAAACTTTGATAGCGGAAGCATAGACTTTTAGGGTTTCATAAGATTGCAAATGGTATAGCTATATGATCAACTTAATTGAACTTTAGATCAAGTTATGATCTTACCAATGCCATGGATGGATGGCGGCTTGGAAGAAGAAAGATCGAAAGGGATCTTCTCCTTAGAAGACACACACTAAGTGATGAAGGCTTCCAACTTGCGCAACTTTTGTGCTAGCAAAATGCCAAGTTGTCCTTCTCGAGTGGTAGGATGATAAGATGATGCTAGGGCCGAGAGTTCTTGTTTTCGTCCTCCCCTTCTCCTCGTCGTGAGTGCAAGCCAAAAACTCTCACTCTCGAATCCAAACCGAAAGGGAGAGAGAGCTCATCAAATGAAAGAAACGGTTACCATTTAATGTGTAACCCCCTTCATTAAAGCCCCCTTAATTCCTTGCGTTCACCCTAAGTGAACCAACCGAAAACATCTCTTAAATTGAACCATGCGTTCACCCTAGTGAACCGGTTCAATTAGGTTTGGTTCAAAGACCAATTAACCCAAGCCACTTGGTCTAAATCATATTAACCCCTAAGGTTTCAGATCTAACCGTTCATCTCTCGATGCTCCTGATCTCACCGATCTAGCATCTGCTCTCTCGATCGAAGCTTACCGATCTCAAGCCCTAATCAATCAAACATGATCAGGCTAGATCTCACTTACAATCAGAGTTTAAATCCCTTTAAACTGAACCCAAATAATTTAGTCCACACGATCTGACTTAAAGAAAGCCATATCACCAAATTGTGTGACCCTGAGGGTTTCCTTTAAATGTCGGTAACGATAACTTACGTTATCACGATCAGTGAGGGGTATCTAGCAACACATCACTGTCTCCCGATATAAAGGAAAGAGTCTTCCAAGACTACACCCAAACCATAGCACAAGTGTGATTCAGTTTCACTAGGCATACAAGTGTCCTTTGCCACTGGATGTTCTTATTGGACAAGCGGGTCAAGCTTGTAACTCCAATACGATGAGCATGACTAGATCAGATGAACATAGTCATCTGGGTATGGCCATACACTATCTCAATCATCTCATATAGGGGGGGCCCTTTAGAACATCACACTCCTTGAACAAGGAGACGGCAATCCTATATCTATCACTAGTGTCCTAACCTGACTCATGATCATTATCCAAGACAGTCTATAATCATTATCTTTCAAATGATATTGAACTACCTCAAAATAATGACATTCATCATTTAGAAACACAAGTGATCTCAAGTCAAAGGACATGTGCCACTTGTTGCTTACAAGGATCATTCACATTGTGACAAGCAATTGAATATCCTAGTAGGGTCTGTCCAGTACATCCAATGCACCCATGAGTCTTCATCTTATTCCATGCTCGAAGCATCCTATAAGATTAGCACACATATTAGTCTCAATCATATCAAGGCTGTCTCATGTTCACCAAGATATCTCGACTAAGGACTTATAGCCTGTCAGCCTAGCTGAACAGCTTTGAGACATTATTCAGAAGTACTCTCATTACAGCAGACAAGGTAACAAACTGAATAATAACCATGCCTTTATAAACTTAAGAGTTTATTACATGACACTTATACAATCCCAAGGCCTCAAACATTAGCCTTAAGGGCATACCCCAACAATCTCCCACTTGCACTTAATCTAATGGTTGAGAAATCTCAAACCCATATTATTACAGTGCTTCTCATGCTTCTGCTGCGCCAGAGGCTTGGTAAGCGGGTCTGCCAGATTGTCATCTGTATGAACCTTGCATATTTTGATCTCGCCTCGATCAATGATCTCCCGGATCAAGTGAAACCGTCTCTGTATGTGCTTGGACTTCTGGTGCGACCGTGGTTCCTTTGCTTGTGCGATGGCTCCAGTGTTATCATAGAAGATAACCAAAGGATCTGCACTCGAAGGAACAACACCAAGTTCTCTCACGAACTTACGAATCCACACTGCCTCCTTGGATGCTTCCGAGGCTGCAACATACTCGGCTTCTGTTGTGGAATCAGCAACAGTTGACTGTTTGAAACTCTTCCACACCACAGCACCTCCATTCAAGCTAAAAACATAGCCTGATTGCGATCGGAAATCATCCTGGTCCGTCTGGAACGAAGCGTCAGTATATCCCTCTATACTGAGTTCTTCCTGACCACCATATATCAAGAACATATCTTTGGTCCTCCGCAGATATTTTATAATGTTCTTGACTGCAATCCAGTGCACCAAACCTGGATTACTTTGGAATCGACTGGTCACGCTTAACCCGTAAGCGACGTCTGGGCGAGTACACAACATCGCATACATAATGGACCCAATAGCCGAAGCATAAGGCGTATTGTCCATTTCATCTTTCTCAGTCTGTGTTTGTGGACACTGACTCTTCGAAAGATTCAGACCATGTCTGACTGGAAGATATCCACGTTTAGAATTCTCTAAATGGAATCTCTCCAGGACCTTATCGATGTAAGTACTCTGGCACAGCCCGAGAAGCCTCTTAGATCTATCCCGGTAGATCTTCACACCTAACACATAGGCTGCTTCTCCTAGATCTTTCATCTGGAAACATTTTCCTAACCATGCTTTAACAGCATGCAGTTCAGGAATATCATTTCCAATGATCAAGATATCATCGACGTAGAGGATTAGGAATGTAATTACGCTCCCACTAAACCTCTTATATACACACGGGTCATCCTCGTTCTTGATGAAACCAAACTCAGAGATTGATTCATCAAAACGAATATTCCAGCTTCTAGATGCTTGTTTCAATCCATAAATGGATTTCTTTAACTTGCATATTTTATGACGATCTGCTGGATTAGTGAAACCCTCAGGTTGTGTCATATACACATCCTCATCCAGATTTCCATTAAGGAAAGCTGTCTTCACATCCATCTGCCAGATCTCATAATCATAATATGCAGCTATCGCGAAAAGAATCCGAATAGACTTAAACATGGCTACAGGTGAGAAAGTTTCATCATAATCTATCCCGTAGATTTGTTTGAAACCTTTCGCAACTAGCCTGCCTTTATAGGTAACCACGTTACCATCCATGTCAATCTTCTTCTTGAAGATCCATTTACAGCCTATAGGGATTACTCCCGGAGGTGGATCAACCAAATCCCAGACTTGGTTATCTGACATGGAGTCCATCTCGGCTCGCATAGCATCAAGCCATCTAGCTGACTCCGGTCCACTGACCGCATCCGCATAGGTGAGGGGTTCATCATTATCAATGATGTAGACTCCGTCATAGCGCTCAGGCTGTCGACGGATCCTTCCCGATCTTCGCGGTTCCCGTGATATCTGAGCCTCAGGTTGTTCAATAACCTGATCCACTGGCTCAGGCTCATCCAACTGAGCTTGACCACTTTGTCCTTCCTCTGGAATCTCATCCAGCTTTATTTCTCTCCCACTGGCCTCTTGCAGAAGAAATTCCTTCTCAAGAAATATGGCCGTCCGAGCAACAAAAACCTTGTTCTCTTTGGGATCGTAGAAATAATAACCCTTAGTTTCCTTAGGGTAACCGACAAAGATACATTTGTCAGATCTGCTCTCTAGTTTCCCAGAGGCGAGCTTTTTGACATAAGCCTCGCAACCCCAGATCCTGATAAATGTCAAGCTAGGCTGTTTCCCATACCATAACTCGTATGGCGTTTTAGAAACTGCCTTGGATGGCACTCGGTTTAGTACCTTTGCAGCTGTTTCCAGTGCAAAACCCCAAAAGGAGTATGGAAGTGTAGCCTGACTCATCATAGAACGAACCATATCAAGTAACGTTCTATTTCTCCTCTCGGACACACCATTCCATTGCGGTGTTCCTGGCGGAGTGAGCTGTGAGATAATCCCACACTCTTTCAGATAGTCAGTAAACGCATGACTTAGGTATTCTCCACCTCGATCAGAACGAAGTGCCTTGATATTTCGGCCTAACTGATTTTGTACTTCATTCTTGAACTCTTTGAACTTGTCAAAAGATTCACTTTTATGTCTCATTAAATAGACATACCCATACCTACTGAAATCATCAGTAAAGGTAATGAAGTACTGATAGCCACCTCTGGCATGTTTACTAAATGGCCCACACACATCACTGTGTATAAGGTCAAGTAAACCTGAAGCCCTTTGACCTTTCTTAGAAAAAGGTGACTTCGTCATTTTACCCATTAAACAAGCTTTGCATGTATCAATCTCCTTATAGGAGAATGATCCCAGCAGTCCATGATCATGCAACCGCTTAATGCGCTTCTCGTTTATATGGCCTAAACGACTATGCCATAGCAAGGTGCTGTCATCAGCATACTTGGCTTTCTTATTATCAATGTTTTGTATAGAATATTCCATGTCCAACATGAATAACCCATTGTTGATTGAACCAGTTGCATACACAATATTATCATAAGATAAAACACACTTTGAAATCTTGCATTCAAAGGCAAATCCTTTCCTGACAAGAGCAGGAATAGAGATAATATTCTTGGTAATACTGGGTACAAAATAACAATTGTTTAAATCTAATACAATGCCAGATGGTAAAGAAATGAAATAGTCTCCTACAGCAACAGCAGCAACCCGTGCCCCGTTTCCAACGCGTAGGTCTACCTCATGCTGTCCCACCTGTCTTCTTCTCTTGAGTTCCTGTACATTTGAACAAATGTGAACTCCACATGCAGTGTCCAACACCCATGAAATAGAAGAAGAAGATAACATGACCTCAGTCACATATATACCTGAGCCAGAAGCGATGCTTCCCCTCTTATCTCCTTGGAGCGCTTTACAGTCCTTTTTCCAGTGACCCAGCTGGCCACAGTGGAAACACCTGTTGTCCTTCGACCGCTTCACCTTCTGTTTCAGTGCCTTGCTGTAGTTCTTGACAGGGGCCTTGCCCTTCTTCCCCTTCTTCTTGTTCCTTGAAGGAACCATTAAGACAGAGGTTGAAGGCTTTCCCTTCAGAGTTTCCTCAGTTGTCAAGAGCATATTCAGCAGCTCTGCCGGCGTGCAATCGATTTTGTTCATATTAAAATTAATGATGAACGCATCGAAAGAGGGCGGGAGAGACTGCAGAATAATATCAACAGCAAGCTCCTGGTTGACGGTATGCCCCAGTTTCTCCAGAGCCTCCTTGTGCCCAATCATCTTGAGCACGTGAGCTCCCACTGGGCTCCCCTCAGCCAGTTTGCTCTGAAAGAAGAGCTTTGTCAGATTATAGCGTTCTGTCCTCGCCTGTGCAGCATACAGCATCTTGAGGTTCGCTATAATCTCTATAGCCGACATATCCTCATGCTGACGCTGCAGCGGTGGCGTCATAGACGCTAGCATCAGGCAAGCGACATCAATGCTATCATTGACGTGCTTTTCATAGGCATCCCGAACCGCCCTTGCGGCGTTCGGAGCGGGCTGCGGCGGTATCGCCGTCTCGAGGACATACAGTTTCCTCTCTGCCTTAAGAACGATCTTAAGGTGTCCAAACCAGTCAGAGAAGTTTGGCCCAGCAAACTTCTCCCTTTCCAGTAGGGATCGCACATTGAAGCTCATGGTGTTCGTTGCTGCAGGAATCTACAACAAGCAAGAACAGCAAGGTCAGTATCAATGTTCAGAATCATTCCAGGACTTAAGAAAGATTCTTTTCTCACTATTTTATCTGACTGAAAAATCCAGTAAACAGTTCGAAAGAGTAACACTCTTTTAGTGAGATGGGATCCAGATTTCATACTTGGTCTCCGCGTCCCGCTCAGGCGAGATAAGATGCACAGAGAGGACAAGCACTAATTTCTGGTAGACTGTCCCAGCCAATCGCCAACCCGTGCGATTCCCCTTCATCTGGGCAATCCAGCAGACTGTGCCAACTGAGTTGGTACAACACAGTCTCTGATCCCTCAGATGGCTGCCTCCATGTGCTACCATATGCGCCACATATGTAGCCTACATGGTCAAGCTGACCTGACCTACTCCCTGGACCACCACGTGCTATGCTGAGCAACGAGAAGGGATAAATCCCTACTCTGTAACACGCAGGTGTAATCCCGCACCGTCTGAAGATAGATGGACGTGCCCACTGAGTGGGTTCAACACGGCTCCAACGATAGTCAGAACAGTGAGGTTTCGCGTCAGAAGGCATTACGTGCTTGATATATTAGCGTTGGATTTTAACGGTCTTTTATCTTCTTCACTATCATACAAGTCCTATGGTGATAGCAGAAGATAAACACATGCAATTCTAATTATTTAAGCAATAAATAGAAAGCATGATCTTATGTGGTAAAAGCCCATGAACCCTAGTAAGACCTTAATTTTACTTAAGTCTTCACTTGAGCTCATTTGCATCTCATCTGGTCCAACCCAGGCCCCTAGCGCCAAGAGCACCTCAGGTGCGCCACCAGCTGAATGCCCCCTTTTGGATGTGTGCCTTTGTGCTCTTGTCTAATCAAATACAATTTGATCTATCTAGACAAGTTTGACTCGCAGGTCAATTATACATTATAAATTAAGTACAAATGTGATTCGCAGATCACAAAATAATTTACAAGTTTGATTCCAGGCTCGCAGGCCCCAGCACAGCACACATTTAACATGGGCAGCCCACATAAGAATAAATAGACAAGCATCATGGCATCAATCATCATGTGATCCAATCAAGAAATTAAATTTTTGAAAACCCCATAGGCATCAATATTAATTTCCTTATGTGCCCTACAACCTTACAATGGTCCATTGATAGGGATCCACTCATCCATCTAGTTAGATCCTGTGCCCTTGCATGCACCGAGTCCTAACTGACCCGAATTGACCTAATGGTCAACCATGCATGCGCCAAGGGCTGAACCACCTTCAAGAGTTTTGGCAAGCGGGTGTGACCCCGGGCCTAACTCAAGAGTGTTCATTGGTTGTCTCAACCAGACCTCGCTACACACCTTTGATGCAGTCAACCTATAGCCACCTCATGCTTGCGCACAGGTGCTATCTGGTCAACCCATCTAGGCTGTCAGATGGTCTGATCAGACTAGTTTGATCCATTCTAGATGAAGCTTTCAACCCTATCAACCCATCTAAGGGTTTATAGCAAGGGCTTAGATCTAAGTATGCGCGCAAGTTCATTGAGTTTTTAAGAAAAACTATAACATGCAATAAGCGCAACTATGTAAGCAACAAACATGCGCCAACATATGTTAACCTCATACATGCGCCACAATAAACTACATACAACTAGCACTTTCGCATGATGAGAAAACTTAGATCTAACATGGAACACAATACATTAAGCAATCATAAGCATCATACCGAAACCAAACATGCTCTGATACCAATTGCAGGAATCCCCTTCAAGGGGGAGCGAGAAAACCCTAAGGTAAGAACCCCTTTCGAGAGGGGGGGCGCATTCAAAACTTTGATAGCGGAAGCATAGACTTTTAGGGTTTCATAAGATCGCAAATGGTATAGCTATATGATCAACTTAATTGAACTTTAGATCAAGTTATGATCTTACCAATGCCATGGATGGATGGCGGCTTGGAAGAAGAAAGATCGAAAGGGATCTTCTCCTTAGAAGACACACACTAAGTGATGAAGGCTTCCAACTTGCGCAACTTTTGTGCTAGCAAAATGCCAAGTTGTCCTTCTCGAGTGGTAGGATGATAAGATGATGCTAGGGCCGAGAGTTCTTGTTTTCGTCCTCCCCTTCTCCTCGTCGTGAGTGCAAGCCAAAAACTCTCACTCTCGAATCCAAACCGAAAGGGAGAGAGAGCTCATCAAATGAAAGAAACGGTTACCATTTAATGTGTAACCCCCTTCATTAAAGCCCCCTTAATTCCTTGCGTTCACCCTAAGTGAACCAACCGAAAACATCTCTTAAATTGAACCATGCGTTCACCCTAGTGAACCGGTTCAATTAGGTTTGGTTCAAAGACCAATTAACCCAAGCCACTTGGTCTAAATCATATTAACCCCTAAGGTTTCAGATCTAACCGTTCATCTCTCGATGCTCCTGATCTCACCGATCTAGCATTTGCTCTCTCGATCGAAGCTTACCGATCTCAAGCCCTAATCAATCAAACATGATCAGGCTAGATCTCACTTACAATCAGAGTTTAAATCCCTTTAAACTGAACCCAAATAATTCAGTCCACACGATCTGACTTAAAGAAAGCCATATCACCAAATTGTGTGACCCTGAGGGTTTCCTTTAAATGTCGGTAACGATAACTTACGTTATCACGATCAGTGAGGGGTATCTAGCAACACATCACTGTCTCCCGATATAAAGGAAAGAGTCTTCCAAGACTACACCCAAACCATAGCACAAGTGTGATTCAGTTTCACTAGGCATACAAGTGTCCTTTGCCACTGGATGTTCTTATTGGACAAGCGGGTCAAGCTTGTAACTCCAATACGATGAGCATGACTAGATCAGATGAACATAGTCATCTGGGTATGGCCATACACTATCTCAATCATCTCATATGGGGGGGCCCTTTAGAACATCACACTCCTTGAACAAGGAGACGGCAATCCTATATCTATCACTAGTGTCCTAACCTGACTCATGATCATTATCCAAGACAGTCTATAATCATTATCTTTCAAATGATATTGAACTACCTCAAAATAATGACATTCATCATTTAGAAACACAAGTGATCTCAAGTCAAAGGACATGTGCCACTTGTTGCTTACAAGGATCATTCACATTGTGACAAGCAATTGAATATCCTAGTAGGGTCTGTCCAGTACATCCAATGCACCCATGAGTCTTCATCTTATTCCATGCTCGAAGCATCCTATAAGATTAGCACACATATTAGTCTCAATCATATCAAGGCTGTCTCATGTTCACCAAGATATCTCGACTAAGGACTTATAGCCTGTCAGCCTAGCTGAACAGCTTTGAGACATTATTCAGAAGTACTCTCATTACAGCAGACAAGGTAACAAACTGAATAATAACCATGCCTTTATAAACTTAAGAGTTTATTACATGACACTTATACAATCCCAAGGCCTCAAACATTAGCCTTAAGGGCATACCCCAACACCAAATAGTCTGATCAGACCATCTGATAGCCTAGATGGGTCGACCAGATGGCACCTCTGCGCAAGCATGAGGTGGCTATAGGTCGACTGCATCACAGGCGTGTAGCGAGGTCTGGTTGAGACAACCAGTGAACACACATGAGTTAGGCCCAGGGTCACACCCGCTTGCCAGAACTCATGTTGGTTGTTCAGCCCTTGCCGCATGCATGGTTGACCATTAGGTCAACGCAAGTCAGTTAAGACTTGGTGCATGCAAGGGCATGGATCTAACTAGACATGATGAGTGGATCCCTATCAATGGACCGTTGTAAGGTTGTAGGGCACATAAGAAAAGTAAAATTGATGCCAATAGGTTTTCAAAATTTTATTTTCTTTGTAATGGATCACATGTTGATTGATGCCATATGCTTGTTTATTTCATCTTATGTGGGTTGCCCTTTAATGTGTGCTGTGCTGGGGCCTGCGTGCCTGGTTAATTATAAATTAATATTTATTTGTGATATGCGAATCACATTGTATTAAATTTATAAGATGTAATTGACCTGCGAGTCAATCTTGTCTAGATAGATTGAAATGTAATTTAATCAGACATGAGCACAGAGCACACTTGGCAGAGGCGCATGCAGCAGTGGCTTGACCAGGTGGGAGGTCTAGGGTTCGACCATAGGACAGGCGTATTCACCTGGTGGACGCACCTGAGCTGCAATGGGCGCTAGAGTCCTGGGCTGGACCAGATGAGAAGCAAAAGTCCCATGAAGAAAAGCAAGTGAAGACTTAAGTGAATTAAGGTCTTACCTAGGCTTAATGGGCTTTTACCACATAAGATCAGCTTGCATTCTTTTATTGTTTAAATAATTAGAATTGCATGAGTTATTTATCTTCTGCTATAGCCATAGGTTTTCCCTCATAGTGTGTGATTTCACCTGCATGTTACAGAGAAGGGATTTATCTCTTCTCGTTGCTCAGCATAGCACGTGGTGGTCCAGGGAGTAGGTCAGGTCAGCTTGACCATGTAGGCTACATATGGGGCATATGTTAGCCATATGGAGGCAGCCATCTGTGGGATCAGAGACTGTGTTGTACCAACTCAGTTGGCACAGTCTGCTGGATTGCCCAGATGAAGGGGAATCGCACGGGTTGGCGATTGGCAGGGACTGCCTACCAGAGATTAGTACTTGTACTCTCTGTGCATCTTATCTCGCCTGAGCGGGACGCGGAGACCAAGTATAAAATCTGGATCCCATCTCACTAAAAGAGTGTTACTCTTTCGGACTGTTTTAATGGATTTTTCAGTCAGATAAAATAGTGAGAAAAGAATCTTTCTTAAGTCCTGGATTGATTCTAAACATTGATACTGACCTTGCTGTTCTTGCATTGTTGTAGATTCCTGCAGCAACGAACACCATGAGCTTCAATGTGCGATCCCTACTGGAAAGGGAGAAGTTTGCTGGGCCAAACTTCTCGGACTGGTACGGACACCTTAAGATTGTTCTTAAGGCAGAGAGGAAACTGTATGTCCTCGAGACGGCTGTGCCGCCTCAACCCGCTGCGAACGCCGCAAGGGCAGTTCGTGAAGCCTATGAAAAGCATGTCAATGATAGCATTGATGTCGCTTGCCTGATGCTAGCGTCTATGACGCCACCGCTGCAGCGTCAGCATGAGGATATGTCTGCTATAGAAATTATAGCAAACCTCAAGATGTTGTATGCTGCACAGGCGAGGACTGAACGCTATAATTTGACCAAGCTTTTCTTTCAGAGCAAACTGGCTGAAGGGAGCCCAGTGGGAGCTCACGTGCTCAAGATGATTGGGCACAAGGAGGCTCTGGAGAAACTGGGGCATACCATCAATCAGGAGCTTGCTGTAGACATTATTCTGCAGTCTCTCCCTCAAGATGCGTTCATTATTCTGGGGCAATTATGCATCTTCAGGAGTGTTCATGACCTGGCCGTGATGGCGTTCATAGCCGTGATCTAATGGTTCGAGGGTCATCACCCGTGCTTTGTTCCGCATTTGGGACCCCTTGTTTTCTGGGTTTTCGTGGAGGGGATCACGGCTGGTCCGTGAACATGTTCACGAGCATGGTCTTGCATCCTGGAATTTGCCGAGGAATTCACGGTCTGGGAGTGATGATGTTCACAGCCATGACCGAATTCATGTCTGAAATCACTGTTGTTCGCAGTTTTCGCTGAGGCGTTCACGGCCTGCTAGTGCCTTGGCACACGGCCGTGACTCTGGTTGCTGGAATCCGCCATGTTGATCACAGTGCTCGTGCCTGTGCTCACGGCCTACCCGTGACTATCTCGTAGAAAATTTTGGGGGGAGGGGGGTGTTCTTTTGTCTAGATATTTCCCCACTTCGGTGCTAACTTCTCCTGCATCAATCCCCCCCGGTTTGAAGAGCTCTCCTCAGGAGAACTGAGGGGAAAAGGCTTGTCGGTGTCCAAGGGCTCTTCCAAAGGGTCATGGAAGGGAAGAATGTCTGCGATGTTGAAGACAAGGTGGATCCCCATGCTCTCGGGTAGGTCCAATAAATAGGCATTGGAGCCAATCCGCCGCACCACCGCATAGGGCCCCATGTAATGTAGCTGGAGCTTAAAGTATGCTCGGTTAGAAACACGATCAGGGTGGATGCACACCCTCACCAATTCACCTACAGAAAAATGATTTGGCCTACTGATGACATGCATATATATGATCTATCATGACTTAATTTTATCATTATCTTGGAGTAAATTGCATGTTTCATCTCATTTATTTGCCCAAATACTTTATATTATTCAGAATCTTCACTTTTTCTTGGTTTTATTGAAATGTAGGGATTTCACCCTAAAGTCGATGGAATTTGGAAGATCTAAAGACAGGGGATGATTCCTCACGATGAAACGAAACTACACATCAAATTTCAGCTCAAACGGAGTTTCTTATGCTCTTCACAAGCATGACCGTGCATCTATACACGGCCGTGTATGAACCTGCATTTCCAGACAGCGCCGAGCCGTTCACAGGCGTGGCCGTGCGTCCATGCACGGCCGTGAAGGGATCGGCCAATTTTTCCAGACCTCGACGGGACGTTCACAGGCACACCCGTGAACCCATACATGACCATGAAGAGTTATTTTTGAGAAAACAAACTTCCCATGTATCGTTCCGCCACTTTCAACAAGTGCTCGGTTTTTCACCAGTTTCTTACTATTCTTGGAATGGAATTTGCTAAAAATTGACGGAGACCTTCCTAACTTTCGAACGGACGTTTTGGGACTGGAATTACGCGATTTGGGCAAACGGTTGGGGAGAACGAGGCGAAACGGCAAGACCTAGGGTTTGGAGCGATTTTCTTGACGGCGGGGCTGTTCCGGCGAGTTTTCTTCTTCGTTTCAACGAGGAGGATCATGCTAAACCTTCTCCCATCAAGGATCTATCCTTCCCTCTGGTTTGATTTAGTTTGATTGAGAGATTTCATGTATTTCACGATGTATACAATAGCTTAAGTTTCTTTTTGGGGTTTGGGCGTAGCCCACTGTAAGAATGTTGGATGTTAACGCTTAATACATATATTTCTTAGATTTATCTTTGTTCTTATTCATGCCTAGGATGTTTTAACTCATGATTATGTACTGGCCATACATATTTATGTTTTAGACGTTGTGGGAAGGACTGAGAGGTGAACCACAATCGTCGGATCCCCTTAGATGGGACTGGTGATTTTGGCCACGAGAGTTGTCGAAATCACCCGAGGAACCCTAATCCTTCATAGAACCCATTGGGTCGGCTTAACCCAGTAAGCCATGAGAGTAAGAGACTCGGGTTAAGTTAGACACCGAATCATGTCATGAGAGGGAGTGTGTCTGTACCTTAGGAAGGATTACCTTAAGAACATAGGTAAGGCATAATAAAAGAAATATTAACGTTAATTTTCCTTCATGCTTCAGTGTGGTGAAACCCGATGCCCCGATTTTCTCTCAAGATCGTAAAACCCCCAATTGCTTGGTTCTCTGTTTTGTTTGCTTTTAATTTGCTTTAGTTAACTTTACTTGTTCGCATTAGGATTTAGTGACACTCCTTTGATTATTTGATCACCTAGCTATTAGTTGACTGATTAGTTAGTACTTGACCTCTAGTCCCTGTGGGATCGATACTTTTTATTACGTGATAGACCGTGCACTTGCGGTACGATCCTATCATGTTTTTGGCGCTGTTGCCGGGGACTAGGTTGTCAATATTAACACGATTAGAAAACTGATATACTAGGTTTAATTAGATTTTTGTTTGCTTATCATTTTGCTAATTTACTATTTAGTTATTTTTGTTTTGGTTGTAATCTTCTTTTGGTGCGGTTGTAGCTAACTCTTTTGTCAAGCTTCTTGTTTTTTCCGAGAAATACTCTTCGGACAGGGAAACTTGGGTTGGTGTATATGCCCTAAGGACCTAATTCTGGTCCGTTACTTGTATTACTTGACATTGATATTTATATCATACTGGCATTGTCGTTATCATTATTTGTTTACATCTGCGAACATGTACTTATATGATAATGTCCCTGGAGACAGATTGGATCTGTGCTCAAACTATTGTCCCTAGTCAATGTACCTTAGTGGATATGGGACAACTATGGTACTTGTAAGACTGGTATATGGGCTGGTTAGGCACGGGGTGCTAACGCAAGCATATGGGTATATCAGTGGTAGATATACTGGACCGACCCGCTGTGAGGCAATGACTTGGTGTCACGAGTTATCCTCACAAGTGATTGGAGATGCATTGATCCCTTGACTTGAGGTCATTGGACATTCTATATGGTTAGGGATATGCTTTGATACAACCTAATACCTTGCCGTAGTTGGGAGGTAATAACGGTTGTCATTGGGCATGTCACGACCCATATGAGAAGGTCAATGCACAGACACAGGATTTGCCCCTTCCTAAGGGAAGCTTGATATCCATGGAGCTCCTCTATGGTTCTATGACTGAAAGTGTATGGCCATACCCAGGTTAGACCTGATTTAGTCATAGCCATGAGATTGAATGGAAACAAGTGGTGACACACTTGACCAATCGGATATCAGTTCGGTAAAGAGACTATAATGCATCTGTACCTGGTTGCGATGATGGGGATGTCGATGTCGATATCCATTCCGATGACTTGGGTAACAGTGATGCACTGCTAGGTGCCACTCACTGCTTGTGATGACCATGGGTCAGCACTGCCAACGTCAGAGGAACCTATAGGGTCGCACACCTTGATACTCGAGTTCTCGTATTGATCGGGAAGCCTTATGATCGAGTTATTGGATAACTTGGATCTATTTTGGAGATTTCATCAGCGCTAATGGGCCTGATGAGATGGAAGAGATTTATTGGGGCCAACTTCCATTTACGGCATATTAACCATGGTTAGCCCAATTTGACCTAGGGTTAAATTGGATTGGATCCGTGGGCTTGGTTAACATGCATAATGGACATTGGGCTGGGCCCATTGATAAGTTGGGCTTAATGGGCTTAAGGAGGAGAAAAGGGATGGCGTGTGCTTAACCCTAGTTAGACTAGGGTTAGCGCCTATGCATTATCAGGTTTGAAATTAATCTTGGGGCTAATTATTCGAATTAATTAGAGTCCTAATTTTATGGGATTTTATGGGCTGATTTATTTGAATTAATAAGAGCCCTAATTAGATTAGGGTTTAATTCAAATAAGTGATTAGAGTCCTAATTGGATTAGGACTTAATCAAAACCGCCCACTTAAAGTCCTAGTTGGATTAGGACTTGAGTTTGATCAAATCCTAATTGGATTAGGAATCAAGCTTGATCAAATTATCCACATGAATCCTAGCCTTGATCAAACCGTTCACATCAGTCCTAATTGGATTAGGACATGATCAAGTCGCCCAAATTAAGTCCTAATTGGATTAGGATTTAATTCCCTATTTTCTTTCCTAGCCGCACATTCAATTTGAATGGTGGCCACACATTAAGCCACCCTTTGCCTTATATATACCCCCCAAGCCGCCCCTCTCAAGATACTAATTCTCTCCTTGGAGGCGTGATCAAGAGAGGAAACGAGCACTAGAGGGCGAGTTCTTGAGGGCGAAAGCAAGAGGCTAGTGGCGCAACTCTTCTTCCATCCAACCCTAGCCGCAACACACCTTCTTCTCTTCCTCTTGGCGTGAGGAACTTGGTGGTATTTGGCGACTTTCTTCTCCTCATCTTCCTCTTGGCGCATACACCTTGGAGGTGGCGCAAGGCTAGAGGAATCAGCACAAGGCTTGGATCTTCTTCCCGAGGCTAGCACCGGGCAAGGAAGAAGAGAGCTCGAGGAATCCGTGTGTGTGAGACTGTAGAGGGCGCACGCTTGGGCGCCTACTTTGACATCAGCCTCACGTTGCTTTAGGTATTTTCTATCTCATCATGTCGACTCTTTCGCATGCGATCTTCACTGGGTTTTTGGGACTGGCCTGTTTCAGGGATATTCTTCTGCTGCGCAATGTATTTGTGTCCATAAACCTCTGAAAAATTATAAAATATCCCCGGGATTTCCCAATAGTGGTATAAGAGGGACTTGCGAAACTCGAACGATGTTCTTCATGCTTTTCATGTTTTTCATGCTCACATGCCATATTTCAATTTTCGAAAATTGCAAATTGCATGGAAAACGATTTTTCTAAAAGTAGGAAAAATTAGGGTTTCTTGTTTCTATCACTTTTTCAGTTTCTTTTGGATTTTTGGGTTATTTTTCTTGCATGATTTAAGGATCAAAGGCGCACGTGGTTTTGTCAAGTAGGACGGGCATTGTGTCTTTGGACTGGCCGGGTCCCTTGATTTGATAAAATTACCAGCCGAAAGGATCTTTGAAATCATCATGAAAGTTAATTGCAAATAACTGAAAGATTTGTGAGAAGAAGATGAGGAAAAGAAACTGGTTTTATGAAAAAGTAAAATTTGAGATTTTATGTTTTTCATGAGCATATAGAATTGCATGTGTAAATACCTTGATTGTGCATATTGTTGTGATCATGCGTCAAGCCCCCTTGCATGCCTGTGATGTATCCTTGTGCGCCTGCGTGCCATATTTTTCTTTATTTTTGTAAAATTAAGATGAAGATTAAGGGAAGGAGCTTGGTGGCGCATCTTGGATGGTGGCGCAACAAGCACCCTACTTGGATTGGTGGCGCATGCAAGATGGTGCAAGCTTGCTTGGTGGCGTAAGCATAGCATGGCCGAGCCTTAGGGCTTGTGAGCTAGCTATGTTGGAACTTGCAAGATGGCGATTCACCTTTGGAGGACCTTGGAGCCAACCTCGAAGTTCAAGATAGAGGTCAGCTAGGTCTATCTTGGGGCTTGAGTCCTAGGTCAAGAGTTGAACCTCCTTCTTGGCATGGGTTGGTTCAATGTCTTGAATACGTCATGATCACATCATTCTTTTACTGCTTTCAAACATATCTGCTAAAGCATGCCTGTGATGTTTTATCGTTATGTTATCACTATAGGATTGCATGACTGTAATGCTAGACATAAGATAAAACTAAATGAGACCTCAAAAACCCTCATCTAAATATCAAGTCTAGTAGCCTTCTAATGCGTAGCCCTCATCAAGCTATCGATCAGTGGTGTTGTGAACTGTTTCCCACCCTCGTGGGACACACCCACTTATCTTTAGAAGGTGTGTGGTGGCAATGGTTTCACCAGTCCGTTTTAACCGAGCGCGCCTTCGCAAGGAAACTCGTTGGCCCTGGGCATAACGGTTAGGAATGGACTTGACTAGAAGTTCATATGTGTTGGGCACATGATGAAAGTCTAGAGGCATCGTTGAGAGGTTAGGGTTTCATGCTGTATCCAGCCCTTGCTGGACATGAAATGCCTAGACTGTTTTAATAAGGGGAATTGCTTGGAGCAATCGGCCGGCGTGCCCACCTTAGGAAGCATGGGTCACTTTGTGCATTTCATCCCACCCTCGTGGGACGCAAAGCCTCATGTGGAATAAGGATCTCATCTCACTAGGAAATCTCAGATTTCCCGATTGACTTTGTGGGTTGTCAATTCGATTAAAATAGTGGGAGTTATGATCATTTAAAACATGTCCAGTTTAAATGATTTGAAGTAGTACTAATCTGCTATTTCTTGACTGTTGTAGAACAATGACAACGAACAATAGCGGATTGACACTGCGATCACTCCTTGATAAGGATAAGTTAGTTGGAACCAACTTTATGGACTGACATTGGAACTTGAGGATAGTCCTTAAGCTTGAGAAGAAGCTGTATGTCCTAGAGTAGGCTCTTCCGGCGCCTCCTCCGCCTAATGCCCGAGCGGCAGATAGAGATGCTTTTAGAAAGCATCAGGATGACTCTATGGAGGTATCATGTCTCATGCTGGCCATTATGACACCTGAACTTCAGGTGCAATATGAGGAGCAGAACGCTTTTCAGATGATCACTCATTTGAAACAGATGTTCGAGGCTCAGGCTAGAACTGAGAGATTTGACACCACTAAAGCAGTCTTTCGGTGTAAGTTATCTGAGGGTGCACCAGTGTGACCCCATGTTCTCAAGTTGATTGGGAACGTGGATCATCTCAGAAGGCTGGGACACGCCATAGATAATGAGCTGGTTGTGGATCTTATTCTGCATTCCCTGCCCCTAGCTTCAGTCCGTTTATCATAAATTTCAACATGAACCAGATTGAGTGCACATAGGAGGAATTGATGAATATGCTCCAGACAGCCGAGCGCGAGATGGTAAAGACCAAACCTAATTCTGTTCTTTTGGTCCCTACGGCCAAGAAGATGAAGAAAAAGAGTAAGGCACATGCCAAAGGCGGTGCCAAGGGTCCTACCAAGGCACTGAAGAAAAAGGCGAAGAAGTCAAAGGACCAGAGGTGCTTCCACTGTGGCGAGCAGGGTCACTGGAGGAGGGACTGCAAGCAACTTCAGAATGAGGAGAAGAAAGGTTTGGTCTTAGCTTCTAGCTCAGGTAATTATGTTATTGAAGTCAACTTTTCTATTTTTATGTCATGGGTTTGGATACCGCATGTGGAGCTCATATTTATACAAATATGCAGGGGCTCAAGAAAAATAGATTGGTGTGGCCTAGAGAAAATAACCTACGAGTTGAGAACAGGGCACAGGTTGCTGCTGTTGCTGTAGGAATTTTGACTCTCTCCCTACCTTCTGGACTTCTATTAGAGTTGAATAATTGCTATGATGTACCTTCTTTTACCAAAACATTGTATCTATTTCTTGCTTGGCAAAGAAAGAATTTAAATTTGAAATAAAAGAGGACTCATGTTCTTTTTCATTTGCAAATATGAAGGGTACCTTATGCAATGGATTATAGATAACTCTATTTGTAACATAAAAGTACCTGAGTAGTGAGTTTCTTGACTATCTGAAAGAGTGTGGGATTTTATCCCAACTCACTCCTCCTGGAACACCCCAATGGAATGGTGTGTCTGAAAGGAGAAATCGAACTCTGTTGGACATGGTTCGATGTATGATGAGTCATACAACTCTACCTCCCTCATTCTGGGGACATGCACTGGAGACAGCTTCTCTAATACTGAATAACGTTCCATCTAAAAGTGTCTCAAAGATTCCATATGAGGTATGGAGTGGGAGACGCCCTAATCTATCTTATATCAAGATCTGGGGATGCGAGGCATATGTCAAGCGTCAGGATTCTAACAAGCTAGAACCTAGATCTGATAAATGTGTGTTTGTGGGGTACCCTAAGGAAACTAAGGGTTACTACTTCTATGCTCCCACCGAGAACAAAGTTTTTGTTGCTCGGGGTGCTGTCTTTCTAGAGAAAGAATTTCTCATGAAAGAAGTTAGTGGGAGGAAGTTTGACTTGGATGAGGTCCAAGTGCAACCACAAGACACAGAGATGGAACCTGAGCCACCTGTACTAGTTGCTAGGCAACCTGAGGCTCAGACACAGGCCCCACGTAGGTCTGGGAGAATTCGTCATGCACCTGAGAGGTATGGGTAGCTGCCGATCCAACATGACAGGATCTTCATCATTGAGGATGAACCCATGACTTATGATGAGGCGGTCAGTGGACCGGACTCCGAGAGATGGCTTGAGGCCATGCGATCCGAGATGGATTCCATGTCAGCTAACCAAGTCTGGGATTTGGTTAAGTTACCTGATGGGGTAAATGTTGGGGTATGCCCTTAAGGCTAATGTTTGAGGCCTTGGGATTATATCAGTATCATGTATAAACTCTATGTTTATAAAGGCAATGGTTGTTATTCAGGTTGTTACATTATCTGCTGCAATATGTATACTTCTGGATAATGTCTCAATGCTATTCAGCTTGGCTGACATGCAGTATTGTCCTTAGTCGAGATATCTTGGTGAACATGAGACAGCCTTGATATGATTGAGACTAATATGTGTTCTAATCTTATAGGATGCTTCGAGCATGGAATAAGATGTAGACTCATGGGTACATTGGATGTACTGGACAGACCCTACTTAGGATATTCAATTGCTTGTCACAATGTGAATAATCCTTATATGCAAACAAGTGGCATATTTCCTCTGACTTGAGATCACTTGTGTTTCTAAATGATGATTGGCATTGTTTTGAGGTAGTTCAATATCATTTGAAACATAATGGTTATAGACTATCTTGGATAATGAGCATGAGTCATGTTAGGGCACTAGTGATAGATATAGGATTGCCGTCTCCTTGTTTGGAGTGTGATGTTCTGAAGGGGCCCCCTGGATGAGATGGTTGAGAAAGTGTATGGCCATACCCAGATGACTATGTTCATCTAATCTAACCACTCTCATCATATTGGAATTACAGGCTTGACACGCTTGTCCAATAAGAACATCCAGTGGCAAAGGAAACACATATGTCAAGTGACTTGGGTTCACACTTGTGCTGTGGTTTGGGTGTAGTCTTGGAAGACTCTTTCCTTTATATCGGGAGACAGTGATGTGTTGCTAGATACCCCTCTCTGTTTGTGATAACGTAAGTTATCGTTACCGACATTTAAAGGAAACCCTTAGGGTCGCACAATTTGATGATATAGCTTACTTGAGTCAGATCATGTGGACTGAATTATTTTGGTTCAGTTTAATGGGATTTAAACTCTGATTGTAAGTGAGATCTGGTCTGATCATGTTTGATTGATCAGAGCTTGAGATTGGTAAGCTTCGATCGAGAGAATTGATGCTAGATCGATGAGATCAAGAGCATCAAGAGATGAATGGTTAGATCTTGAGCCTTATGGTTTAATTTGATCTAGACCAATGCTTGGTGTAATTTGGTCTTTGAACCAAATGTAATTGAACCGGTTCACTTAGTGTGAGCGCATGGTTCAAGTCAAGGGAGGAACTTGCGATTGGGGTAAACGCATCTTGCGTTGAAGAAGTGGCTTGCTATTTTTGGAAATTGGTTTTCCAAAATGGGGAACGCCTCCACGTTCGAAGTGGTCACGCCCTATTCTCGCCTCTCTTCTCTCGGGTGGTGAGTTTTGACGCCAAGGAGAGGACTTGACAAAGCCAAGAGATCATCTCATCTTCCCTTCAAGCGATCAGGAGACTTGGAGATCCTTGCTAGCACAAGGAACGACAAGGAGTAGGCGATCAATCATCTTGTGTGCGCACGCTTTGGAGGAGAGCTACTTCGTTCTCTGCTTCCAAGTCGCCATCCAAGCAATGGCTATGGTATGATCCCTTCTCGATCTATACATGTTTTTAAGTTGATCATATATTCATGCATGCGATTTTAGAAACCCTAGCTTCCGCTCAATGCAAAACCTCTGATATGCGCCTATTAGGGTTTCGCCCCCCCCTTTAGGGAACTTTCAATTGGTATCAGAGCGCATGTTTCTGTATGTTATATGATTTCTTAATGTATGATCCTTGTTTGCATTTGCTTATGATCTAGATTTTACATGCGAGATTACATCCTTGTCATCAGATGTTGGCGCATGTATGTTTGTTCATGTTTTTGCATGACACTTATGTTGGCGCATGTTGTAGTTTTTCTTAAAACTTAAATTACTTGCGCGCATCCACTAGATCTATAAGCGCCTGCTGTAAAAACTTAGACGGGTTATTAGGGTTGAAGTCATCATCCAGTATAGACCCAACTGTCTGATTGAGACAACTAGTGAACGCTCATGATTAAGGCCCGGGGTCACACCCGCTTGCCTAAACTCATGAGGGACGTTCAGCCCTTAAGGCATGCATAGTTGACCATGAGGTCGACTCAAGTCGGTTATGACTTGGTGCATGCAAGGGCAGTGGGTCTGACTAGGTCTGATGAGTGGATCCCTATTAATGGACCGTTGTAAGGTAGTAGGGCTCATAAGGAAATAAAATTGATGCCAATGGGATTTTCGAAAATTTTATTTTCCTGTTTGGATCACATGTTGTTTGTATAACATGAATGAATGTTTATTTAATCTTATGTGGGCTGCCCAATTAATGTGTGCTGTGCTGGGGCCTGCGTGCCTGGATGTATATTGTAAATTATTGTTGTGATTTGCGCATCACATTTTAATTAATTTATAAAATGTAATTGACCTGCGAGTCAATCATGTCTAGATAGATTAAATTGTATTTTAATCAGACATGAGCACAGAGCACACATGGCAGAGGCGCATGCAGCAAGTGGCTTCACCAGTGGGAGGTCTAGGGTTCGACTCTAGGACAGACGCATTTTACCTGGTGGGCGCATCTGAGCTGTAGTGGGCGCTTGGGCCCGGGTTGGGCCAGAGGAAATGCTAAAGACCCATGAAGAGCTCAAGTGAAGACTTAAGTTAATTAAGGTCTTACTTAGGCTTAATGGGCTTTTACCATATAAGATCATCATGCTTTTAATTTACTGTTTAAGTAATTTAGTAACTGCATGATTTATTCTTCTGCTATCACCATAGGATTTCAATGATAGTAAGAAGATAAAAGGACCGTTAAAATCCAACGTTAAATATCAAGCACGATAGCCTTCTGACGCGAAACCTCACTGTTCTGACTATCGTTGGGGCCGTGTTGTACCCACTCAGTGGGCACGCCCATCTATCTTCAGACGGTGTGTGATTACACCTGCGTGTTACAGAGAAGGGATTTATCGCTTCTCGTTGCTCAGCATAGCACGTGGTGGTCCAGGGAGTAGGTCAGGTCAGCTTGACCATGTAGGCTACATATTGAGCATATGGTAGCCATATGGAGGCAGCCATCTGTGGGATCAGAGACTGTGTTGTACCAACTCAGTTGGCACAGTCTGCTGGATTGCCCAGATGAAGGGGAATCGCACGGGTTGGCGATTGGCAGGGATTGCCTACCAGAGATTAGTGCTTGTACTGTCTGTGCATCTTATCTCGCCTGAGCGGGACGCGGAGACCAAGTATGAAATCTGGATCCCATCTCACTAAAAGAGTTTTACTCTTTCGGACTGTTTTACTGGATTTTTCAGTCAGATAAAATAGTGAGAAAAGAATCATTCTTAAGTCCTGAATTGATTCTAACATTGATACTGACCTTGCTGTTCTTGCATTGTTGTAGATTACTGCAGCAACGAACACCACAGCGTTCAATGTGCGATCCTTACTGGAAAGGGAGAAGTTTGCTGGGCCAAACTTCTCAGACTGGTACGGACACCTTAAGATTGTTCTTAAGGCTGAGAGGAAACTGTATGTCCTCGAGACGGCTATACCGCCTCAACCCGCTGCGAACGCCGCAAGGGCGGTTCGGGAAGCTTATGAGAAGCATGTCAATGATAGCATTGATGTTGCTTGCCTTATGCTAGCATCTATGACGCCACAGCTGCAGCGTCAGCATGAGGATTTATCTGCTATAGAAATTATAGCAAACCTCAAGATGCTGTATGCAGCACAGGCAAGGACTGAACGCTATAACTTGACTAAACTTTTCTTTCAGAGCAAACTGACTGAAGGGAGTCCAGTGGGAGCTCACGTACTCAAGATGATTGGGTACAAGGAGGCTCTAGAGAAACTGGGACACACCATCAATCAGGAGCTTGTTGTAGACATCATCCTGCAGTCTCTCCCGGCCTCTTTCGATCCATTCATCATTAATTTTAATATGAACAAGATCGACTGTACGCCGGCAGAGTTACTGAACATGCTCTTGACTACAGAGCAGACTCAGTCTCGTGAGAAGGGAACGCCTTCATCCTCTGTCCTAATGGTTCCTTCTAGGAACAAGAAGAAGGGAAAGAAGGGCAAAGCCCCTGTCAAGAGCTACAACAAGGCTCTGAAACAAAAGGTAAAGCGGTCAAAGGAATACAGATGTTTCCATTGTGGCCAGCTGGGTCACTAGAAAAAGGACTGTAAAGCGCTCCAAGGAGACAAGAAGGGAAGCAACCCTTTCGCTTCTGGCTCAGGTATTTTTGTGACTGAAGTCATGTTATCTTCTTCTATTTCATGGGTGTTAGACACTGCATGTGGAGTTCACATTTGTTCAAATGTACAGGAACTCAAGAGAAGAAGACAGGTGGGACAGCATGAGGTGGACCTACGAGTAGGAAACGGGGCACGGGTTGCTGCTGTTGCTGTAGGAGTTTATCACATCTCTTTACCATCTGGTCTTGTATTAGAACTGGACAATTATTATTTTGTACCGAGCATAACTAAGAATATTATCTCTATTCCTGCTCTTGTCAGGAAAGGGTTTTCCTTTGAATGCAAGATTTCAAAGTGTTATATTTCTTTTGATAATATTGTTTATGCTACTGGGTCGATTAACAATGGGTTATTCATGTTGGACATGGAATGTTCTGTACAACAAATTGATAATAAGAAAGCCAAGTATGCTGATGATAGCACCTTGCTATGGCATAGTCGTTTAGGCCACATTAACAAGAAGCGCATTAAGCGGTTGCATGACCATGGACTGCTGGGATCATTCTCCTATGAGGAGCTTGATACATGCAAAGCTTGTTTAATGGGTAAAATGACGAAGTCTCCTTTTTCAAACAAAGGTCAAAGGGCTTCAGGTTTACTTGATCTCATTCACAGTGATGTGTGTGGGCCATTTAGTAAACATGCCAGAGGTGGCTATTCATACTTCATTACCTTTACTGATGATTTCAGTAGATATGGTTATATCTATCTAATCAGACATAAGAGTGAATCTTTTGACAAGTTCAAAGAGTTCAAAAATGAAGTACAGAATCAGCTAGGCCGAAATATCAAGGCACTTCGCTCAGATCGAGGTGGAGAATACTTGAGTCATGAGTTTACTGACTATCTGAAGGAGTGTGGGATTATCTCACAGCTCACTCCGCCAGGAACACCGCAATGGAATGGTGTGTCCGAGAGGAGAAATAGAACCTTACTGGATATGGTTCGTTCTATGATGAGTCAGGCTACTCTACCTTACTCCTTTTGGGGATTTGCACTGGAAACAGCTGCAAAGGTACTAAACCGAGTGCCATCCAAGGCCGTTTCAAAGACTCCATATGAGTTATGGTATGGGAAACAGCCGAGCTTGACATTTATTAAGATCTGGGGTTGCGAGGCTTATGTCAAAAAGCTCGCCTCTGGGAAACTGGAGAGCAGATCTGATAAATGTATCTTTGTCGGTTACCCTAAGGAAACTAAGGGTTATTATTTCTATGATCCCAAAGAGAACAAAGTATTTGTTGCTCGGACAGCTATTTTTCTTGAGAAGGAATTTCTTCTGCAAGAGGCCAGTGGGAGAGAAATAAAGCTGGATGAGAATCCAGAAGAAGGACAAAGTAGTCAAGCACAGTTGGATGAGCCTGAGCTAGTAGATCAGGTTACTGAGCAACCTGAGGCTCAGATATCACGGGAACCGCGAAGATCGGGAAGGATCCGTCGACAGCCTGATCGCTATGACGGAGTCTACATCATTGATGATGAACCCCTCACTTATGCGGATGCGGTCAGTGGACCGGAATCAGCAAGATGGCTTGAAGCTATGCGAGCCGAGATGGACTCCATGTCAGATAACCAAGTCTGGGATTTGGTTGATCCGCCTCCGGGGGTAATCCCTATAGGCTGTAAGTGGATCTTCAAGAAGAAGATAGACATGGATGGTAACGTGGTTACCTATAAAGGCAGGCTAGTTGCGAAAGGTTTCAAACAAATCTACGGGATAGATTATGATGAAACTTTCTCTCCTGTAGCCATGTTCAAGTCTATTCGGATTATTCTTGCGATAGCAGCATATTATGATTATGAGATCTGGCAAATGGATGTGAAGACCGCTTTCCTTAATGGAAAACTAGAAGAGGATGTGTATATGACACAACCTGAAGGTTTCACTAATCCATCAGATCGTCATAAAATATGCAAATTAAAGAAGTCCATTTATGGACTTAAACAAGCCTCAAGAAGCTGGAATATTCGTTTTGATGAATCAATCTGTGAATTTGGTTTCATCAAAAATGAAGATGACCCGTGTGTATATAAGAGGTTTAATGGGAGCGTGATTACTTTCCTAGTCCTCTACGTCGATGATATCTTAATCATTGGAAACGATATTCCTGAACTACATGCGGTTAAAGTATGGTTAAGAAAATGTTTCCAGATGAAAGATTTAGGAGAAGCAGCCTATGTATTAGGTGTGAAGATCTACAGAGATAGATCTAAGAGGCTTCTCGGGCTGTGCCAGAGTACTTACATCGATAAAGTCCTGGAGAGATTCCATTTAGAAAATTCTAAAAGAGGATATCTTCCAGTCAGACATGGTCTAAATCTTTCAAAAAGTCAGTGTCCACAAACACAGACTGAGAAAGATGAAATGGACAATACGCCTTATGCTTCGGCTATTGGGTCCATTATGTATGCGATGTTGTGTACTCGCCCAGACGTTGCTTACGGGTTAAGCGTGACCAGTCGATTCCAAAGTACTCCAGGTAAGGCACACTGGATTGCAGTCAAGAACATTTTGAAATATCTTCGGAGGACCAAAGATATGTTCTTGATATATGGAGGTCAGGAAGAACTCAGTATTGAAGGATATACTGACGCTTCGTTCCAATCTGACTAGGATGATTTCCGATCGCAATCAGGCTATGTTTTTAGCTTGAATGGAGGAGCAGTGGTGTGGAAAAGTTTCAAACAATCAATTGTAGCTGATTCCACAACAGAAGCCGAGTATGTTGCAGCCTCAGAAACATCCAAGGAGGCAGTGTGGATTTGTAAGTTCGTTCAAGAACTTGGTGTTGTTCCTTCGAGTGCAGATCCTTTGGTTATCTTCTGTGATAACACTGGAGCAATAGCACAAGCAAAGGAACCACGGTCGCACCAGAAGTCCAAGCACATACAGAGAAGGTTTCACTTGATCCGGGAGATCATTGATCGTGGCGAGATCAAAATCTGCAAGGTTCATACAGATGACAATCTAGCTGACCCGCTTACAAAGCCTCTGGCGCAGCAGAAGCATGAGAAGCACTGTAACAATATGGGTTTGAGATTTCTCAACTATTAGATTAAGTGCAAGTGGGAGATTGTTGGGGTATGCCCTTAAGGCTAATGTTTGAGGCCTTGGGATTATATCAGTATCATGTATAAACTCTATGTTTATAAAGGCAATGGTTGTTATTCAGGTTGTTACATTATCTGCTGCAATATGTATACTTCTGGATAATGTCTCAATGCTGTTCAGCTTGGCTGACATGCAGTATTGTCCTTAGTCGAGATATCTTGGTGAACATGAGACAGCCTTGATATGATTGAGACTAATATGTGTTCTAATCTTATAGGATGCTTCGAGTATGGAATAAGATGTAGACTCATGGGTACATTGGATGTACTAGACAGACCCTACTTAGGATATTCAATTGCTTGTCACAATGTGAATAATCCTTATATGCAAACAAGTGGCATATTTCCTCTGACTTGAGATCACTTGTGTTTCTAAATGATGATTGGCATTGTTTTGAGGTAGTTCAATATCATTTGAAACATAATGGTTATAGACTATCTTGGATAATGAGCATGAGTCATGTTAGGGCACTAGTGATAGATATAGGATTGCCGTCTCCTTGTTTGGAGTGTGATGTTCTGAAGGGGCCCCCTGGATGAGATGGTTGAGAAAGTGTATGGCCATACCCAGATGACTATGTTCATCTGATCTAACCACTCTCATCATATTGGAATTACAGGCTTGACACGCTTGTCCAATAAGAACATCCAGTGGCAAAGGAAACACATATGTCAAGTGACTTGGGTTCACACTTGTGCTGTGGTTTGGGTGTAGTCTTAGAAGACTCTTTCCTTTATATCGGGAGACAGTGATGTGTTGCTAGATACCCCTCTCTGTTCGTGATAACGTAAGTTATCGTTACCAATATTTAAAGGAAACCCTTAGGGTCGCACAATTTGATGATATAGCTTACTTGAGTCAGATCGTGTGGACTGAATTGTTTTGGTTCAGTTTAATGGGATTTAAACTCTGATTGTAAGTGAGATCTGGTCTGATCATGTTTGATTGATCAGAGCTTGAGATTGGTAAGCTTCGATCGAGAGAATTGATGCTAGATCGATGAGATCAAGAGCATCAAGAGATGAATGGTTAGATCTTGAGCCTTATGGTTTAATTTGATCTAGACCAATGCTTGGTTTAATTTGGTCTTTGAACCAAATGTAATTGAACCGGTTCACTTAGTGTGATCGCATGGTTCAAGTCAAGGGAGGAACTTGCGATTGGGGTAAACGCATCTTGCGTTGAAGAAGTGGCTTGCTATTTTTGGAAATTGGTTTTCCAAAATGGGGAACGCCTCCACGTTCGAAGTGGTCACGCCCTATTCTCGCCTCTTCACCTCTTGTCGCCTCTCTTCTCTCGGGTGTTGAGTTTTGACGCCAAGGAGAGGACTTGACAAAGCCAAGAGATCATCTCATCTTCCCTTCAAGCGATCAGGAGACTTGGAGATCCTTGCTAGCACAAGGAACGACAAGGAGTAGGCGATCAATCATCTTGTGTGCGCACGCTTTGGAGGAGAGCTACTTCGTTCTCTGCTTCCAAGTCGCCATCCAAGCAATGGCTATGGTATGATCCCTTCTCGATCTATACATGTTTTTAAGTTGATCATATATTCATGCATGCGATTTTAGAAACCCTAGCTTCCGCTCAATGCAAAACCTCTGATATGCGCCTATTAGGGTTTCGCCCCCCCCCCCCTTTAGGGAACTTTCAGTAAAACCCATAGGGTGTAAATGGGTCTTCAAGAGGAAGACAGACATGGATGGCAACATAGTTACCTATAAAGGTAGACTAGTGGCTAAGGAATTCAAACAAGTCCACGGGGTGGACTATGATGAAACCTTTTCGCCAGTTGCCATGTTCAAATCCATTCGGATTCTGCTTGCTATAGCTGCATATCATGACTATGAGATATGGCAGATGGATGTGAAGACAGCGTTCCTTAACGGGAAGCTAACTAAGGATGTGTATATGACACAACCTGATGGCTTCATCCATCCTGCAGAGGCCAATAAGGTTTGCAGGCTAAAGAGATCCATCTATGGATTAAAGCAAGCATCTCGAAGTTGGAATCTTCGATTTGATGAAGCTGTGAGAGATTATGGCTTTATCAAAAGCGAAGATGACGCCTGTGTATACAGAAAATTCAGTGGGAGCTTGGTGACTTTTCTGGTCTTGTATGTCGATGACATACTACTCATCAGAAACGACATCCCTAGTCTTCAAGCTGTGAAGACATGGTTAGGGAAGTGTTCTGAGATGAAGGACTTAGGGGAGGCCGCCTATATCCTAGGCGTGAGGATCTACAGGGATAGATCCAAGAAGCTCCTAGCCCTTAGTCAGAGTACATACATTAATAAGGTCCTGGAGAGGTTTAGCTTGGAGCAATCCAAGAAAGGGTACCTTCCAGTGAGACATGGCCTTACTCTCTCAAAGAGCCAGTGTCCCACCACACAGGCTGAGAGGGATGACATGAGTCGAGTGCCCTATGCTTCGGCAGTAGGATCGATCATGTATGAAATGTTGTGTACTAGACCAGATGTGGCTTATGCTGTGAGCATAACCAGCCGATACCAATCCAATCCTGGAGTACAGCACTGGGTGGCTATAAAGAACATCCTAAAGTATCTGAGAAGAACTAAGGATTTGTTCTTGGTCTATGGGGGACAGGAAGAGCTCAGTATGCAGGGCTACACTGATGCGTCTTTCCAGTCTGACCCTGACGACTTCAGATCGCAGGCCGGCTATGTGTTCAAGATAAATGGAGGCGCTGTATGCTGGAAGAGCTTCAAGCAATCCACCATAGCTGATTCTACAACCAAGGCTGAGTATGTGGCCGCTTCTGAGGCAGCCAAAGAAGCTGTTTGGATAAGGAAGTTCATTTCTGAACTTCAGGTGGTTCCAAGTGCAGTGGATCCCATTGAAATCTATTGTGATAACAATGGAGCAATTGCATAAGCCAAGGAACCTCGGTCTCATCAAAAATCCAAACACATACTCAGGAGACTTCACCTGATCAGAGAGATTATAGATAGAGGTGATGTCAAGATTAGCAGAGTTGACATAGAGAACAATCTAGCAGACCCATTGACCAAGGCTTTGGTGCAGCAGAAGCATGATGGTCACGCTAGAGATATGGGGTTAAGATTTCTCAACCTCTAGGTCTTAGTGCAAGTGGCAGATTGTTGGTGTATATGCCCTAAGGACCTAATTCTGATCCGTCACTTGTACTACTTGACATTGATATTTATATCATACTGGCATTGTCGTTATCATTATTTGTTTATATCTGCGAACATGTACTTATATGATAATGTCCCTAGAGACAGATTGGATCTGTGCTCAAACTATTGTCCCTAGTCAATGTACCTTAGTGGATATGGGACAGCTATGGTACTTGTAAGACTGGTATATGGGCTGGTTAGGCACGGGGTGCTAACGCAGGCATATGGGTATATCAGTGGTAGATATACTGGACCGACCTGCTGTGAGGCAATGACTTGGTGTCACGAGTTATCCTCACAAGTGATAGGAGATGCATTGATCCCTTGACTTGAGGTTATTGGCCATTCTATATGGTCAGGGATAAGCTTTGATACAACCTAATGCCTTGCCGTAGTTGGGAGGTAATAATGGTTGTCATTGGGCATGTCACGACCCATATGAGAAGGTCAATGCACAGACATAGGATTTGCCCCTTCCTAAGGGAAGCTTGATATCCATGGAGCTCCTCTATGGTTCTATGACTAAAAGTGTATGGCCATACCCAGGTTAGACCTGATTTAGTCATAGCCATGAGATTGGATGGAAACAAGTGGTGACACACTTGACCAATCGGATATCAGTTCGGCAAAGAGACTGTAATGCATCTGTACCTGGTTGCGATGATGGGGATGTCGATGTCGATATCCATTTCGATGACTTGGGTAGCAGTGATGCACTGCTAGGTGCCACTCACTGCTTGTGATGACCATGGGTCAGGACTGCCAACGTCAGAGGAACCTACAGGGTTGCACACCTTGATACTCGAGTTCTCGTATTGATCGGGAAGCCTTATGATCGAGTTATTGGATAACTCGGATCTATTTTGGAGATTTCATCAGCGCCAATGGGCCTGATGAGATGGAAGAGATTTATTGGGGCCAACTTCCATTTACGGCATATTAACCATGGTTAGCCCAATTTGACCTAGGGTTAAATTGGATTGGATCCGTGGGCTTGGTTAACATGCATAATGGGATAAGTTGGGCTTAATGGGCTTAAGGAGGAGAAAAGGGATGGCGTGTGCATGGCGTGTGCTTAACCCTAGTTAGACTAGGGTTAGCGCCTATGCATTATCAGGTTTGAAATTAATCTTGGGGCTAATTATTCGAATTAATTAGAGTCCTAATTTTATGGGATTTTATGGGCTGATTTATTTGAATTAATAAGAGTCCTAATTAGATTAGGATTTAATTCAAATAAGTGATTAGAGTCCTAATTGGATTAGGACTTAATCAAAACCGCCCACTTAAAGTCCTAGTTGGATTAGGACTTGAGTTTGATCAAATCCTAATTGGATTAGGAATCAAGCTTGATCAAATCGTCCACATGAATCCTAGCCTTGATCAAACCGTTCACATCAGTCCTAATTGGATTAGGACATGATCAAGTCGCCCAAATTAAGTCCAAATTGGATTAGGACTTAATTCCCTATTTTCTCTCCTAGCCGCACATTCAATTTGAATGGTGGCCACACATTAAGCCGCCCTTTGCCTTATATATACCCCCCAAGCCGCCCCTCTCAAGATACTAATTCTCTCCTTGGAGGCGTGATCAAGAGAGGAGGCGAGCACTAGAGGGCGAGTTCTTGAGGGCAAAAGCAAGAGGCTAGTGGCGCAACTCTTCTTCCATCCAACCCTAGCCGCAACACACCTTCTTCTCTTCCTCTTGGCGTGAGGAACTTGGTGGTGTTTGGCTACTTCCTTCTCCTCATCTTCCTCTTGGCGCATACACCTTGGAGGTGGCGCAAGGCTAGAGGAATAAGCACAAGGCTTGGATCTTCTTCCCAAGGCTAGCACCGGGTGAGGAAGAAGAGAGCTCGAGGCATCCGTGTGTGTGAGACTGCAGAGGGCGCACACTTGGGCGCCTACTTCGACATCAGCCTCATGTTGCTTTAGGTATTTTCTATCTCATCGTGTCGACTCCTTCGCATGTGATCTTCACTGGGTTTTTGGGCCTGGCCTGTTTCGGGGATATTCTTCCGCTGCGCAATGTATTTGTGTCCATAAACCTTTGAAAAATTGTAAAATATCCCCGGGGTTTCCCAACAACTTGTACCTAAAGACCCGGAGATAGAGCGTACTTTCCGGTTGGTCAGAGGAAATCTAAAAAGGTTGAAGCTTAAAGGACAATTTTCTGACGACCAAATAATGAAAGCTAATCGCTCTCTGAAGGACTTTGTAGCACCCACCATCTCTGGTGTGCACTCGAGCATATCGCGACCGACTATCGAAGCTAACAACTTCGAGATCAAGCTGTCCCTTGTACAAATGGTGCAACAGAATCAATTGCAGTGGAGCAACCACTGATGACCCTAACCTTCACTTGTCTATCTTTTTAGAATGCTGTGATACTCTTAAGATTAACGGTGCTCCCCCTGATGCTATAAAACTTAGACTTTTCCCTTTTTCTCTCAGGGACCGAGCAAGGGCATGGCTACAATCTCTACCGCAGGTCTCTATTACAATGTGGGATCAACTATCTCAAGCCTTCTTGTCAAAGTATTTCCCACCAAGCAAAACTGCCTAGCTCAGAAATCAAATCACCAACTTCGCCCAACGAGAAGGAGAGTCCCTTTATGAAGGATGGGACCGGTTTAAGGAACTCCTGCGCATGTGCCCACACCATGGCCTACAGAAATTAGTTATCATTCATATATTTTATGGTGGTTTATTATATTAGACTAGACTTTCTGTAGATGCTGCTATTGGTGAGGCATTAATGAATAAAAACTATGATGATGCTATGGAGTTAATTGAGGACATGACCCTCAATCATTATCAGTGGTCAGGAGAGAGGAGCTAGCTAGTTCGAAATTCTAGGAAGTTTGACATGAACATAATTAATGTCCTAGTAGCGAAAGCAGATTCACTTTCCTCTAATCTTGATTTTATTAATGTTTCTACTTCTAACTCTATGACTTGTGATGTCTGTGGAGTGACAGGGCATCCTGCAAGCGAGTGACAGGGCCGAAGTTATTGAGAACTTCAGGCTTAACCAAGGATCGACGGAACCACCTCACGGGTCGAAACTAGAGTTGATGCTAGAAAAATTCCTTGCTATGCAGATTAAGCAACAAGATGACACCCATGAGTATATGCGCCAATTGAGCATGAAAGTAGATTCCATCTCTACACATTCCAAGGATCTTGAAGATCGGTTTACTCAACTTACTCAAGAGTCGATGCATCCTCAAGAGCTCGAGAGAAAGTCGACTCTCAGGAGCATTGTAATGCGATCATGACATAGAGTGGAATCCAATTACAAGACCCTAAAATGCCCGAACCTAAGGAAAGAACCATGCAAGCTTCTCCTGAGGATATTCCACCTGAACAGAACTCGCCGACCAATCCAGAACCAGAACAGCAAAACCCAATGCGCCAAGGGAGCATTTTACATTCCACCTCTATCAATATTCCCTTTACTGACGCTCTTTCGCAAATGCCAGCATATGCTAAGTTTCTAAAGGATATGTATCCAACAAGCGAAAGATTGAGGAGCAAGGAATAGTCGCTTTAACCGAAGAATGCAGTGCCATCATCCAGAATAAGTTTCCAACCAAATTCAAAGATCCAGGGAGTTTCTCCATCCCATGTCAAATTGAAAATATGCCTTTTGATAAAACTCTTTGTGATTTAGGAGCCAGTGTTAGTCTAATCCCATTGTCTATTTGCAGGAAGCTGGATATAGGTGAAATGAAGCCCACCTCCATATCTCTTCAGTTGGCTGACCGATCAGTGCGCCGACTAGTTGGAATCATTAAGGATGTGCCAATAAAGGTTGGAGACTTTTTCATCCCAGCAGACTTCGTGGTGCTAGAGATGGAAGAGGATACACGGCTACCCCTTATCCTAGGGCGCCCCTTTCTTGCAACTGTTGGCACCATGATTGATGTAAAAAATGGGAAATTAGTGTTGAATATTGGTGAAGAGAAATTAGACTTTGATTTGTCTTCTACTCTAAAAAAACCATCTTTTGCAGGATCTTGCTGCAGTATAGACAAGCTGGAAGACAACATCGAACCTACCTCACCAACCTCCAATGTGTTGGGAAACCCCGGGGATATTTTGAAAGTCCCCTTCAAGGGGGAGCGCAAAGGGGATGAAACCCTAACGAAGGGGGCGCATGAAATTTTATAGGGTTTCATGTAGATCGTTTGCATGAATACTTATATGATCAACTTTTAAGGATGAGAAGTATTTCATACCGAAGCCATGTGTTGGATGGCGTCTTGGAAGAGAGAGAGCAAAAGAGATCTCCTCCAAAGAAGACACACACCAAATGATGAAGGCTTCCTTCTTGCGCACCTCTTGTGCTAGCAAAAGTGCCAAGATGTTCTTGTTCGAATGGTAGGGATGATGAGATGATGCTTGGCCGAGAGTTCTCCCCTTGTCGTCAACACCTTCACCACACGAATATCGCAAGCCACGTCAAAGACAAGAGAGCAAAAACATTTAGGCGATATCAAGAGTGGCGTTACATGACTTCCCAAAATGGAAAGTCATGAAGCCATTCGCCAACGCCAAAACGCTTTCCTTCATGAACCATGCGTTCACATAGTGAACCGGTTCATTCTTTGGTTCAATTCGATTTGGTTCAAAGACCAAAATCAAACCAAGCCAAGCCAAGACATGGTCTAGACCTTCTATGAACCAAATGGCTCATGATCTAACCGTTAATCTCCTGATGCTCTTGATCTCACCGATCTAGCATCCATTCTCTCGATCAAAGCTTACCGATCTCAAGCCCTAATCAATCAAACATGATCAGACCAGATCTCACTTATAATCAGAGATTAAATTCCTTCAAACTGAATCCAAACAATTCAGTCCACACGATCTGACTTAAAGAAGCCATATCATCAAATTGTGCGACCCTAAGGGTTTCCTTTAAATGTCGGTAACGATAACTTGCGTTATCACGATCAGTGAGGGGTATCTAGCAACACATCACTGTCTCCCGATATAAAGGAAAGAGTCTTCCAAGACTACTCCCAAACCATAGCACAAGGGTGAATGCACTTCACTAGGCATACATATATCCTTTGCCACTGGATGTTCTTATTGGACAAGCGTGTCAAGCCTGTGACTCCAATATGATGAGCATGATTAGATCAGATGAACATAGTCATCTGGGTATGGCCATACACTTTCTCAATCATCTCATATAGGGGGGCCCCTTTTAGAACATCACACTCCTTAAACAAGGAGACGGCAATCCTTTATCTATCACTAGTGCCCTAACCTGACTCATGATCATTATCCAAGATAGTCTATGATCATTATGTTTCAAATGATATTGAACTACCTCAAAACAATGACAATCATCATTTAGAAACACAAGTGATCTCAAGTCAGAGGACATGTGCCACTTGTAGCAAAAGGATTATTCACATTGTGACAAGCAATTGAATATCCTAATAGGGTCTGTCCAGTACATCCAATGTACCTATGAGTCTACATCTTATTCCATGCTCGAAGCATCCTATAAGATTAGAACACACATTAGTCTCAATCATATCAAGGCTGTCTCATGTTCACCAAGATATCTCGATTAAGGACTTAACTGCATGTCAGCCTAGCTGAACAGCTTTGAGACATTATTCAGTAGTACACTTATTACAGCAGACAAGGTAACAACCTGAATAATAACCATGCCTTTATAAACAGAAGAGTTTACTACATGATACTGATATAATCCCAAAGGCCTCAAACATTAGCCTTAAGGGCATACCCCAACAATCTCCCACTTGCACTTAATCTAATGGTTGAGAAATCTCAAACCCATATTATTACAGTGCTTCTCATGCTTCTGCTGCGCTAGAGGCTTGGTAAGCGGGTCAGCCAGATTGTCGTCTGTATGAACCTTGCAGATTTTGATCTCGCCACGATCAATGATCTCCCGGATCAAGTGAAACCGTCTCTGTATGTGCTTGGACTTCTGGTGCGACCGTGGTTCCTTTGCTTGTGCGATTGCTCCAGTGTTATCACAGAAGATAACCAAAGGATCGACACTTGAAGGAACAACACCAAGTTCTCTCACGAACTTACGAATCCACACTGCCTCCTTGGATGCTTCCGAGGCTGCAACATACTCGGCTTCTGTTGTGGAATCAGCAACAGTTGACTGTTTGAAACTCTTCCACACCACTGCTCCACCATTCAAGCTAAAAACATAGCCTGATTGCGATCGGAAATCATCCTGGTCCGACTGGAACGAAGCGTCAGTATATCCTTCTATACTGAGTTCTTCCTGACCACCATATATCAAGAACATATCTTTGGTCCTCCGCAGATATTTTAAAATGTTCTTGACCGCAATCCAGTGTGCCTGACCTGGATTACTTTGGAATCGACTGGTCACGCTTAACCCGTAAGCGACGTCTGGGCGAGTACACAACATCGCATACATAATGGACCCAATAGCCGAAGCATAAGGCGTATTGTCCATTTCATCTTTCTCAGTCTGTGTTTGTGGACACTGACTCCTCGAAAGATTCAGACCATGTCTGACTGGAAGATATCCTCTTTTAGAATTCTCTAAATGGAATCTCTCCAGGACTTTATCGATGTAAGTACTCTGGCACAGCCCGAGAAGCCTCTTAGATCTATCCCTGTAGATCTTCACACCTAATACATAGGCTGCTTCTCCTAGATCTTTCATCTGGAAACATTTTCCTAGCCATGCTTTAACAGCATGCAATTCAGGAATATCGTTTCCAATGATTAAGATATCATCGACGTAGAGGACTAGGAAAGTAATCACGCTCCCACTAAACCTCTTATATACACACGGGTCATCCTCGTTCTTGATGAAACCAAACTCAGAGATTGATTCATCAAAACGAATATTCCAGCTTCTAGATGCTTGCTTAAGTCCATAAATGGACTTCTTTAACTTGCATATTTTATGACGATCTGATGGATTAGTGAAACCTTCAGGTTGTGTCATATACACATCCTCATCCAGATTTCCATTAAGGAAAGCTGTTTTCACATCCATCTGCCAGATCTCATAATCGTAATATGCTGCTATCGCGAAAAGAATCCGAATAGACTTAAACATGGCTACAGGAGAGAAAGTTTCATCATAATCTATCCCGTAGATTTGTTTGAAACCTTTCGCAACTAGCCTGCCTTTATAGGTAACCACATTACCATCCATGTCAATCTTCTTCTTGAAGATCCATTTACAGCCTATAGGGATTACTCCCGGAGGCGGATCAACCAAATCCCAGACTTGGTTATCTGACATGGAGTCCATCTCGGCTCGCATAGCTTCAAGCCATCTAGCTGACTCCGGTCCACTGACCGCATCCGCATAAGTGAGGGGTTCATCATTATCAATGATGTAGACTCCGTCATAACGCTCAGGCTGTCGACGGATCCTTCCCGATCTTCGCGGTTCCCGTGATATTTGAGCCTCAGGTTGTTCAGTAACCTGATCTACCGGCTCAGGCACATCCAACTGTGCTTGACTACTTTGTCCATTCTCTGGATTCTCATCCAGCTTTATTTCTCTCCCACTGGCTTCTTGCAGAAGAAACTCCTTCTCAAGAAATATTGCCGTCCGAGCAACAAATACTTTGTTCTCTTTGGGATCGTAGAAATAATAACCCTTAGTTTCCTTAGGGTAACCGACAAAGATGCATTTCTCAGATCTGCTCTCCAGTTTCCCAGAGGCGAGCTTTTTGACATAAGCCTCGCAACCCCAGATCCTGATAAATGTCAAGCTCGGCTGTTTCCCATACCATAACTCGTATGGAGTCTTAGAAACTGCCTTGGATGGCACTCGGTTTAGTACCTTTGCAGCTGTTTCCAGTGCAAATCCCCAAAAGGAGTAAGGTAGAGTAGCCTGACTCATTATAGAACGAACCATATCAAGTAACGTTCTATTTCTCCTCTCGGACACACCATTCCATTGCGGTGTTCCTGGTGGAGTGAGCTGTGAGATAATCCCACACTCCTTTAGATAGTCAGTAAACGCATGACTCAGGTATTCTCCACCTCGATCAGAACGAAGTGCCTTGATATTTCGGCCTAGCTGATTTTGTACTTCATTTTTGAACTCTTTGAACTTGTCAAAAGATTCACTCTTATGTCTCATAAGATAGACATACCCATATCTACTGAAATCATCAGTAAAGGTAATGAAGTACTGATAGCCACCTCTGGCATGTTTACTAAATGGCCCACACACATCACTGTGTATAAGGTCAAGTAAACCTGAAGCCCTTTGACCTTTGTGAGAAAAAGGAGACTTCGTCATTTTACCCATTAAACAAGCTTTGCATGTATCAATCTCCTCATAGGAGAATGATCCCAGCAGTCCATGATCATGCAACCGCTTAATGCGCTTCTTGTTAATATGGCCTAAACGACTATGCCATAGCAAGGTGCTGTCATCAGCATACTTGGCTTTCTTATTATCAATGTTTTGTATAGAATATTCCATGTCCAACATGAATAACCCATTGTTAATTGAACCAGTAGCATAAACAATATTATCAAGAGTAAGATAACACTTTGAAATCTTGCATTCAAAGGAAAACCCTTTCCTGACAAGAGCAGGAATAGAGATAATATTTTTGGTAATACTGGGTACAAAATAACAATTGTTTAATTCTAATACAATGCCAGATGGTAATGAGATGAAATAGTCTCCTACAGCAACAGCAGCAACCCGTGCCCCGTTTCCAACGCGTAGGTCCACCTCATGCTGTCCCACCTGTCTTCTTCTCTTGAGTTCCTGTACATTTGAACAAATGTGAACTCCACATGCAGTGTCCAACACCCATGAAACAGAAGAAGATGATATCATGACCTCAGTCACAAATATACCTGAGCCAGAAGCAATGCTTCCCCTCTTGTCTCCTTGGAGCGCTTTACAGTCCTTTTTCCAGTGACCCAGCTGGCCACAGTGGAAACACCTGTTGTCCTTCGACCGCTTCACCTTTTGTTTCAGCGCCTTACTGTAGTTCTTGACAGGGGCTTTGCCCTTCTTCCCCTTCTTCTTGTTCCTTGAAGGAATCATTAAGACAGAGGTTGAAGGCTTTCCCTTCAGAGTTTCCTCAGTAGTCAAGAGCATATTCAGCAGCTCTGCCGGAGTACAATCGATTTTGTTCATATTAAAGTTAATAATGAACGCATCGAAAGAAGGCGGGAGAGACTGCAGAATAATATCTACAGCAAGCTCCTGGTTGATGGTATGCCCCAGTTTCTCCAGAGCCTCCTTGTGCCCAATCATCTTGAGCACGTGAGCTCCCACTGGGCTCCCTTCAGCCAGTTTGCTCTGAAAGAAAAGCTTTGTCAGATTATAGCGTTCTGTCCTCGCCTGTGCAGCATACAGCATCTTGAGGTTCGCTATAATCTCTATAGCCGACATATCCTCATGCTGACGCTGCAGCGGTGGCGTCATAGACGCTAGCATCAGGCAAGCGACATCAATGCTATCATTGACGTGCTTTTCATAGGCATCACGAACCGCCCTTGCGGCGTTCGCAGCGGGTTGAGGCGGCACAGCCGTCTCGAGGACATACAGTTTCCTCTCTGCCTTAAGAACGATCTTAAGGTGTCCGAACCAGTCTGAGAAGTTTGGCCCAGCAAACTTCTCCCTTTCCAGTAGGGATCGCACATTGAAGCTCATGGTGTTCGTTGCTGCAGGAATCTACAACAATGCAAGAACAGCAAGGTTAGTATCAATGTTCAGAATCAATCCAGGACTTAAGAAAGATTCTTTTTCTCACTATTTTATCTGGCTGAAAAATCCAGCAAAACAGCCCGAAAGAGTAACACTCTTTTAGTGAGATGGGATCCAGATTTCATACTTGGTCTCCGCGTCCCGTTCTGACGAGATAAGATGCACAGAGAGTACAAGCACTAATCTCTGGTAGGCTATCCCAGCCAATTGCCAACCCGTGCGATTCCCCTTCACCTAGGCAATCCAGCAGACTGTGCCAACTGAGTTGGTACAACACAGTCTCTGATCCCACAGATGGCTGCCTCCATGTGCTCCCATATGCGCCACATATGTAGCTTACATGGTCAAGCTGACCCGACCTACTCCCTGGACCACCACGTGCTATGCTGAGCAACGAGAAGCGATAAATCCCTTCTCTGTAACATGCAGGTGTAATCCAGCACCGTCTGAAGATAGATGGACGTGCCCACTGAGTGGGTACAACACGGCTCCAACGATAGTCAGAACAGTGAGGTTTCGCGTCAGAAGGCTTACGAGCTTGACATTTTAGCGTTTGGATTTTAACGGTCTTTTATCTTCTTCACTATCATGCAATTCCTATGGTGATAGCAGAAGATAAATAAATCATGCTGTTCTACTTATTTAAACAATAAAAGAAAGCATGCATCTTATGTGGTAAAAGCCCATAGCCTAAGTAAGACCTTAATTTATCTTAAGTCTTCACTTGCTTTTCTTTATGGGTTTTTAGCTGCTCATCTGGCCCAACCCAGGGCCCCAGCGCTCAATGCAGCTCAGGTGCGCCCACCAGCTGTATGCGCCTCTGCGATGTGTGCTTTTGTGCTCTTGTCTAATCAAAATACATTTTGATCTATCTAGACAAGCTTGACTCGCAGGTCAAATATACAATAAATTAATGAACAATGTGATTCACAGATCACAATAAAATTAATTTACAAGTTAAATCCAGGCTCGCAGGCCCCAGCACAGCGCACATTTAACATGGGCAGCCCACATAAGAATAAACAAACAAGCATAGGCATCAAACAACATGTGATCCAATTAAAAGAAAATAAATTTTGAAAACCCCATTGGCATCAATTTTAATTTTCTTATGAGTCCTACAACCTTACAATGGTCCATTGATAGGGATCCACTCATCCATCTAGTCAGATCCTCTGCCCCTTGCATGCACCAAGTCCTAACTGACTCGAGTTGACCTAATGGTCAACCATGCATGCGTCAAGGGCTGAACAACCCTCATGAGTTCTGGCAAGCGGGTGTGACCCCGGGCCTAACTCATGTGTGTTCAATGGTCATCTCAACCAGACCTCGCTACACGCCCTTGATGCAGTCAACCTATAGCCACCTCTTGCTTGCGCACAGGTGCTATCTGGTCAACCCATCTAGGCTGTCAGATGGTCTGATCAGACTTGGATCTATTCTAGATGATGCTTTCAACCCCATCAACCCATCTAAGGGATTATAGTAGGCGCATTAGATCTAATGGGCGCGCAAGGTAAGTTTTTCCTTTTGAAAACATTAACAAGCGCTAACCAAAAACATTATACATGCGCAAATCAAGATAAACATACATCTAAGAGTTTAAACTAGCATGTAGTTTATTTCGGCATGTACATAGATCTATACTTTGCAAGCGCAAACAAGGATCACTCAAAGCAACCATATGATTCATGCATAAACCATAAGCTCTGATACCATTTGAAAGTCCCCTTCAAGGGGGAGCGCAAAGGGGATGAAACCCTAACGAAGGGGGCGCATGAAATTTTATAGGGTTTCATGTAGATCGTTTGCATGAATACTTATATGATCAACTTTTAAGGATGAGAAGTATTTCATACCGAAGCCATGTGTTGGATGGCGTCTTGGAAGAGAGAGAGCAAAAGAGATCTCCTCCAAAGAAGACACACACCAAATGATGAAGGCTTCCTTCTTGCGCACCTCTTGTGCTAGCAAAAGTGCCAAGATGTTCTTGTTCGAATGGTAGGGATGATGAGATGATGCTTGGCCGAGAGTTCTCCCCTTGTCGTCAACACCTTCACCACACGAATATCGCAAGCCACGTCAAAGACAAGAGAGCAAAAACATTTAGGCGATATCAAGAGTGGCGTTACATGACTTCCCAAAATGGAAAGTCATGAAGCCATTCGCCAACGCCAAAACGCTTTCCTTCATGAACCATGCGTTCACATAGTGAACCGGTTCATTCTTTGGTTCAATTCGATTTGGTTCAAAGACCAAAATCAAACCAAGCCAAGCCAAGACATGGTCTAGACCTTCTATGAACCAAATGGCTCATGATCTAACCGTTCATCTCCTGATGCTCTTGATCTCACCGATCTAGCATCCATTCTCTCGATCAAAGCTTACCGATCTCAAGCCCTAATCAATCAAACATGATCAGACCAGATCTCACTTATAATCAGAGATTAAATCCCTTCAAACTGAATCCAAACAATTCAGTCCACACGATCTGACTTAAAGAAGCCATATCATCAAATTGTGCGACCCTAAGGGTTTCCTTTAAATGTCGGTAACGATAACTTGCGTTATCACGATCAGTGAGGGGTATCTAGCAACACATCACTGTCTCCCGATATAAAGGAAAGAGTCTTCCAAGACTACTCCCAAACCATAGCACAAGGGTGAATGCACTTCACTAGGCATACATATATCCTTTGCCACTGGATGTTCTTATTGGACAAGCGTGTCAAGCCTGTGACTCCAATATGATGAGCATGATTAGATCAGATGAACATAGTCATCTGGGTATGGCCATACACTTTCTCAATCATCTCATATAGGGGGGGCCCCTTTTAGAACATCACACTCCTTAAACAAGGAGACGGCAATCCTTTATCTATCACTAGTGCCCTAACCTGACTCATGATCATTATCCAAGATAGTCTATGATCATTATGTTTCAAATGATATTGAACTACCTCAAAACAATGACAATCATCATTTAAAACACAAGTGATCTCAAGTCAGAGGACATGTGCCACTTGTAGCAAAAGGATTATTCACATTGTGATAAGCAATTGAATATCCTAATAGGGTCTGTCCAGTACATCCAATGTACCTATGAGTCTACATCTTATTCCATGCTCGAAGCATCCTATAAGATTAGAACACACATTAGTCTCAATCATATCAAGGCTGTCTCATGTTCACCAAGATATCTCGACTAAGGACTTAACTGCATGTCAGCCTAGCTGAACAGCTTTGAGACATTATTCAGTAGTACACTTATTACAGCAGACAAGGTAACAACCTGAATAATAACCATGCCTTTATAAACAGAAGAGTTTACTACATGATACTGATATAATCCCAAAGGCCTCAAACATTAGCCTTAAGGGCATACCCCAACATATTTTACAATTTTCAGAGGTAGAGATTACACAAATACATTGGACAGCGGAAGCAATATCCCCGAAATAGGCCAGTCCCAAAAACCTAGTGAAGATCGTCAAGCAAGAGAGTCGACACGATGAGATAGAAAATACCTTAATGCAAGACGAGGTCGATGTCGAGGTAGGCACCCAAGCATGCGCCCTCTGCAGTCTCACACACACGGATGCCTCGAGTCCTCTTCTTCCTCGCCCGGTGCTAACCTCAGGAAGAAGATCCAAGCCTTGTAGTTCCTTCTTCAAGCCCTTGCGCCACCTCCAGGGTTCTTGCGCCAATGAGAAGAAGGAGAAGAGGTAGAAGACTTGCGACAATGGTGATGGAAAAGGTTGCGCCTCTTGCTTCTTGCTCTCGCCCCTTGGTGTGCTCACGCCTCTTCAATAATTGCATGAAGGAGCTCACGCATCCCTCCAATATATAGAAGCAAGGGGCAGCCAAGAGAAAGAGGTGGAGGCGCAAACAATCAAGAGGGGGTGGCTAGGGTTTAGGGTTTGGTTGCAATTGGGGTTTATGGCTTTGGAAAGTCTCCAAGACTTTTCCATAAACTCCTTGCAATTACCCAAGACTTACCATATAAACCTACCATGCCTTGGATGTCTCAAGCCTTGCCTTAGAGGCAAGCTTTCCATCCAAGCATGAAGGGGGAGGCACCAATTCCTTCCAAAGGAAGCAAATTGCGCCAAGCTCACCCCATTATGCCCTTGGCGCCAATGGGGTTGGCTTTTCTCCCCATTATACCCTTTTAGCCCATTGTTGCTTCATGACAACTTGTTATTGGGCCTCATTGGATAATGAGTAAGCCCAAACTTCATTGCATAGGTTGATTAAGCAATTGGATCCAATCCAATGCAACCCTAATCCAAATGTGACCAACCATGGTCAATTTCGAGTCAACCTACCAGAAATGAAGTTTTGCTCCAATAACTCTCTTCCATTTCATCAGGCCCATTGGCGCGGATGAAATCTCCCAAATCGATCTGAGTTATCCAATAACTCGATCAAAAGGCTTCCCTATCAATACGAGAACTCGAGTATCTTGGTGTGTGACCCTATAGGTTCCTCTGACGCTGGCAGTGTTGACCAAAGGTCACCACAAGCAGTGAGTGGCACCTAGCAGTGCGTCGCTGCTATCCAAGTCATTGGAATGGATATCGACATCAACATCCCCATCATTGCGACTAGGTACAGATGAATTACAGTCTCTTTGCCGAACTGATATCCAATTGGATAAGTGTGTCATCACTTGTTTTCACACAATCACATGGTTATGACTAAATCAAGTTCTCACCTGGGTATGACCATACACTTTTAGTCATAGAACCATAGAGGAGCTCCATGGATATCAAGCTTCCCTCAGGAAGGGGCAAATCCTCTATCTGTCCATTGACCTTCTCATATGGGTCATGACATGCTTAATGACAACCGTTATGACCTCCCAACTACGATGAGGTATTAGGTTGTATCAAAGCATGTCCCTAACCATATAGAATGGCCAATGACCTCAAGTCAAGGGATCAATGCATCTCCTATCACTTGTGAGGATAACTCATGACACCAAGTCATTGCCTCACAGCGGGTCTATCTAGTATATCCACCATTGATATACCTATATGTCTGCGTTAGCACCTTATGCCTAACCAACCCATATACCAGTCTCATAAGTACCAGAGCTGTCCCGTATCCACTCAGGTACATTGACTGGGGACAATCATTTGAGCACAAATCCAATCTGTCTCTAGGGACATTATCATGTAAGTACATAATCGCAGATGTAGACAAATAATGATAACGACAATGCCATAAAGATAAATAAATATCTGGGTTAAGTAGTACAAAGATGGACCAAAACTAGGTCCTAGGGCATATACACCAACACAATGACACCTTAGAAATCTGTCTGCTGAGTGATGAACACGAGAATGATACTAATGAACCTCAGGACCAAGCAAAAATTTTAGGGATCACTACCAATGAGAAATTCAGGAAACTGCAATTCGAGAGTCTTGGAGAAGTTAAGTCTGACCCTTCTAAAAAGAAGGAGTTGGAATTTAAACCTCTCCCTAATAATCTTAAGTACGAATTTCTTGATACTAACTCTACTCGTCCCGTGATAGTTAGCGCTGACTTAAATGCAGAGGAAACTAAGAAGCTACTGAAAGAACTACGTCTCCATAAACAGGTAATTGGGTATTCATTAGAGGATATCAAGGGAATTAATCCTTCGTTCTGCATGCACAGGATCTTTTTGGAAAATGACAGTAAAGCCTCATTGGAGTTCTAGCGCCCTTTGAATCCAAATATGAAAGAAGTGGTCAAGAAGGAGATATTGAAACTACTAGACGCGGGGGTCATTTACCCAATATCAGACAGTGAATGAGTGAGTCTGGTGCATGTTGTACCAAAGAAGGGTGAAGTCACTATGGTTAAGAATGAAAACAACGAGCTTATTCCCACCGCACCGTAATTGGATAGCACATATGCATCGACTACAGGAAGCTAAATGAAGCCACACGCAAGGATCATTACCCACTTCCATTCATCGACCAAATGCTGGAGCGGCTGGCAAAGAATTCTCACTTCTGTTTCCTCGATGGCTTCTTAGGATTTTTCCAGATCCCTATTCACCCAGAGGATCAGGAAAAGACTACCTTTACCTGTCCTTATGGGATATTCGCTTACCACCGAATGTCGTTTGGGCTTTATAATGCTTCAACTACTTTTCAAAGATGCATGGTTTCAATTTTCTCTGATTTTATAGAAAATATAATGGACATTTTTATGGATGATTTCTCACTCTATGGTACTTCGTTTGATATCTATCTTGCTAATCTTTCTAAGGTGTTACAGAGGTGCGAAGAAGTCAACCTCGTCTTAAACTGGGAAAAGTGGCATTTTATGGTGCGCGAAGGAATAGTGCTCAGACACCTCATCTCGGAGCGCGGCATCGAGGTCGACCAGTCTAAAGTGGATGCCATTGAAAAGATGCCGCCACCTTCTTCTGAAAAGGGAGTTCGAAGTTTCCTTGGGCATGCCGGCTTTTATCGCCGTTTTATAAAAGATTTCTCTAAAATTGTTAGGCCCTTGACTAATCTGCTCGATAAAGATGTTTCTTTATCTTTTGATCAGGACTGCATGGCATCTTTCAACAAATTGAAGAAGGCTTTGATCTCAGCCCCTGTCATACAACCACCAGATTGGTCCCATCCGTTTGAGCTTATGTGCGACACCATCGATTTTGCAGTTGGGGCAGTTCTTGGACAACGGAAGGACAACAAATTGCATGCCATCTATTACGCTAGTTGGACTTTGAACGAAGCTCAGATCAACTACGCTACCATGGAAAAGGAGCTCCTTGCTATTATCTTTGCTTTTGATAAATTTAGATCTTATGTTATTGAGTCAAAGGTTATTGTTTACACTGATCACGCTGCTCTCAGGTACCTTCTAGCGAAGAAAGATGCGAAGCCACGGTTAATTCGCTGGATCCTCTTACTTCAAGAATTTGATCTGAAAATCCGTAAAAAGAAAGGCTAAGAGAACTTAATGGCTGACCATTTATCAAGATTACCACATGATGGAAAAGAAGATAAGGACTACCACTTAGACAATAGTGATTACTTCCCTGATGAGCAACTTTTATCCCTAACAAGCATCAAAGCTCCCTAGTATGCTGACTTCGTCAATTATTTGGTATCTAACATCCTTCCTTTCGATCTTTCGTGGCAGCATAAGAAAGGATTTTTGCATAACGTCAAACACTACTATTGGGATGACCCTTTGCTATTTCGACGATGTGCCGATGGTCTTTTCCGGTGCTGCATACCTGAAGAGGAAATCCAAAGTGTCTTATATCATTGCCACTCGTCTCCTTATGGGGGTCACTCGAGTGCTTCAAAGACAGCCTTCAAGGTGCTACAGTCTGATCTTTACTGGCCCACTATTTTTCTGGATGCTTGGCGATTTATCACCCATTGTGATCAGTGCCAGCTGTCAGGGAACATTTCCAAATGAGATAAATTACCGTTAAATAACATTCTGAAGCTGGAGATCTTTGATGTATGGGGAGTTGACTTCATGGGACCATTCCCATCATCCTGTGGACATCGCTTTATACTAGTTGCTGTGGATTATGTCTCCAAGTGGGTGGAAGCCTCGGCCAAACACACGTCTGATGCTAGAGCGGTCACCAAGATGCTCAAGCACACCATTTTCCCTAGATTCAGCATACTGTGAGTATTGATCAGCGTCGGAGGATCCCACTTTCTAAAACCTAAGTTGGCTTCCTTATTAAAGAAATATGGGGTGAACCACAAAGTTGCGACACCTTACCACCCACAAACTAGCGAGCAAGTGAAAATCTCCAACAGAGAAATAAAGAATATCTTACAGAAGATGGTCAACTTTGCATGAACTGATTGGTCATTGAAGCTCGACGATGCACTTTGGGCTTATAGGACGGCTTTCAAAACCCCACTAGGAATGTCTACCTATCAACTAGTGTATGGCAAGTCATGCCATCTGCCAGTTGAAGTTGAGCATAGAGCTTATTGGGTAGTTCGAAAGCTAAACTATGACTTTCAAAGTGCTGGTGATAAGAGGAAGCTTCAACTCAATGAGCTTGATGAAATCCGCCTGTCCGCCTGCGAAAATGCCAGGATCTATAAAGAGTGAACAAAAAGATGACATGATAAACATATTGTTACTAAGAGGTTCCAAGTGGGCGACCAAGTTCTTCTTTTCAATTCCCGCTTGAAACTCTTTCTAGGGAAATTAAGGACTCGTTGGTCAGGACCATTCATTGTAAAGAAGATCTTTCCATATGGAGCTGTTGAAATCTGGAGCCAGTGTTGACACATATTTATATAGCATTTCAAGTACGATTTTACCAACAGAATTGTCTCTATTTCTGGGTCTTTTGCCTCATTATTGCCTTAATCGCTTGACATCTATGGAATCTACACCTCTTTTGGTATTTTCACGTTTTCAGGAAGTATTTTGGGCTTTTGAGACCAGAGGAACCCCTCCTAATCCAAGATAATCCTAACTGGAAGTTTTCGGATCCGTTAGAGGCTTTATTGGGATTCACGAATGGGTCACGATCAGAATCATGCCCGTGACTCATCTTTGTGCTTGAAGCTGCAACTGGAAATCACGACTGGGTCACAACGAGAATCACGCCCGAGATTGCGGACCCGCCTATTTCGAAATCGCGATTTTAACTCAGGTTTGCTCAACCTAACCTAAGAAAACGAAAGGGGGGCATCAAGGACCTTTCTCCCCCGTTGACTAAGGAGGTGTGGAGAAGCTTTTGACGGCAGATTCGGCCACGAAACCATCATTTTAGAGGTCTATATCTATTCTGGTTTGCACATATGGCTCATTGGTTTAATGCAGTTGAATAATTTAATTAAATCAATTTGTTAATTTTATGATCTTGGAAAATATGCTTGTTATCTTCATCTTAACCCTCACATGTATCTGATGCGTTGAATTTACACCATATTTTTAGCTATATTTTAGATCATATTTTGAGCTTATTTGCATGATTTTGTGCTTATTTCGGTATTTTTACTTCACTTTGCACAGAATCTTCACTTTTCTTGGTTTTTATGAAAATATAGGTAAAATCACCAAAAAATGAAGGATTTCAGGAGTTTTGAAGCCAAAGCATGATTCCTGAGGAGATCACAAGCTTACACGTCGAATTTGGAGTTGAAATAGTGAAGAACGCAAGGTCGGCCGTAATTTCGAGTTAGAGCGATGGGCAGAAAAATGTATAGATATGCACAGAAACTTTCATGGGTGAAGCCGTAAATCCATTACGGGCCATGAATGTTTCTGTGACATAAGTGATGTATACACAGAAAGAATCACGGCCGTGGCCGTGAACACGTTACAAACCGTAAAAACGTCCGCCCGACGAGTTTTTCACTCGATTCTCCACCGATTTGAACTGGATTTGAACCAAACCTTGCATAACCGTTCCTTGATGGGTTCCAAACCGGTCCAACTATAAAAGATCTGATTTTTCAAGGAAAAGCATAGCTTTTTCGGATGAACACAAGCGGCGGCGGTGACAAGGGCAAAAGTTGATTTCCGAGCGAAATTCCGACGAGATTTCACGCAAAAGCGACGATTGATCGACTCTTCTTCATCTCTAGATCGAGGGGAAGTGATTTTTATTGTTGTCTTTGTGAATTCTTGCAATTTTTCTACTAGATCGATGCTTGTTCATCAGTTAAACATGTATTTCCTTAAGAACATGAGTGAGTAGATCATTGTTTCGGGATTTAGGGCTTAGCCCACTGAATTTTATGAATTAATCTTTATTCATACTCTTTTTATATGAAATTATTATCATGATATGACTGCGATTGCGTTTATTTCGTAATATACCCTGGCCACATATAATTGCATCTTAGACGTTGCGAGAAGGACCGAGAGGTGAATCGTAACGTCCAATCTATTTCAGTTGAACCTTCAAATCCAATCACGAAAGTAGGTTGGATTCGTCTGAAGGATTTAACAGCTTTTCATAGAACTTAATGGGTTTAGTTAGGTTAACTGTTACGAGAGTAGGGAGTTCACTTAATTAAACACCGTATTACACTCCGAGAGGAGGTAATATGTGCATTAGGAAAAGTTCTTTTCATGATTGAGTAACTTTTATAAGATTCATAATAGTCAGTATGGTGAAACCCAGAAATCCTGATTCTCTTAGAACTTGAACCCTCTAAAAGCTGCTTTTGAATTGTTCATACTTAGAAGTTTATCACCATAACATACTGAAGGGTCCCCTAAAAGGAGGGGGGGCCGAAACCCTAATAGGTGGCGCATATAGTTCATTTGCAATGGAAGCAAGGGTTTCAAAGGATCTCATGTGATATTCATATGATCAACTTAAAACGATAGCATAGAGATGCGTTACCATGGCCATGAGTAAGGAGGCGGCTTGGAAGAGAAAGAATCAAATGCTTCTTCTCAAAAGGCGACGCACACAAGGTGAAGATGGCTTTCTCCTTGTTGTCCTTTGTGCTAGCAAAGACCTTCAAGAATCCTAATCGCGTGTAGGAGATGTCGAAGAAGAAGTCTTGCTGGCCGAATGTTTTCCTCCTAGCCTCGAGAGAGCCTTCACACGAGAGGAATCAATGGAGAATAATGGGCGAGCAACGTTACTACGTGGGAGCGTTTCCAATTTGGAAACCGACTTCCAAAATTAGTAACTCCTCAATGTTTCATGCGTTCACCCAAGTGAACCATCGAAACAATCCTTCTCCAATTGAACCAAGCGTTCACTTATGTGAACCGGTTCTATTTATTCGGTCCAATTGAATTTGGTTCAAAAACCAAATCAAACCAGCATAGGCTCAGATCCAATCAAACCAAATGGTTCAAGATCTAACCGTTCATCTCTTGATGCTCTTGATCTCACCGATCTAGCATCAATACTCTCGATCGAAGCTTACCGATCTCAAGCCCTAATCAATCAAACATGATCAGACCAGATCTCACTTACAATCAGAGTTTAAACTCCTTTAAACTGAACCAAAACAATTCAGTCCACACGATCTGACTTAAGTAAGCCATATCATCAAATTGTGCGACCCTAAGGGTTTCCTTTAAATGTCGGTAATGATAACTTACGTTATCACGATCAGTGAGGGGTATCTAGCAACACATCACTGTCTCCCGATATGAAGGAAAGAGTCTTCCAAGACTACACCCAAACCACAGCACAAGTGTGAATCCACTTCACGAGGCATACATGTTTCCTTTGCCACTGGATGTTCTTATTGGACAAGCGTGTCAAGCTTGTAACTCCAATATGATGAGCATGATTAGATCAGATGATCATAGTCACCTGGGTATGGCCATACACTTTCTCAATCATCTCATTCAGGGGGGCCCCTTTAGAACATCACACTCCAATCAAGGAGACGGCAATCCTATATCTATCACTAGTGTCCTAACCTGACTCATGATCATTATCCAAGATAGTCTATAACCATTATATTTCAAATGATATTGAACTACCTCAAAACAATGACAATCATCATTTAGAAACACAAGTGATCTCAAGTCAGAGGACATGTGCCACTTGTTGCAAACAAGGATTATTCACATTGTGACAAGCAATTGAATATCCTAGTAGGGTCTGTCCAGTACATCCAATGTACCCATGAGTCTACATCTTATTCCATGCTCGAAGCATCCTATAAGATTAGAACACATATTAGACTCAATCATATCAAGGCTATCTCATGTTCACCAAGATATCTCGACTAAGGACATTACAGCATGTCAGCCAAGCTGAACAGCATTGAGACATTATTCAGAAGCACACTTATTGCGGCAGACAATGTAACAAACTGAATAACAACCATTGCCTTTATAAACATAAGAGTTTATACATGATACTGAAAGAATCCCAAGGCCTCAAACATTAGCCTTAAGGGCATACCCCAACACATACTTGGTTTGCTTAGATTCAAACAAGTCGAGAAGTCAATACTTAACTACGTAGTCCCCGTTGGGAACGATAATCTTTTTTATTACTGCGATAATTCCGTGCACTTGCGGAACCCTATCAGCATCACATCTGTAATGATTCCTTGCATCTTAACTTCACATTTCCATTCTTATTTGTACATTTTGTCATGTGGATCAGAAATAATAATAGTGGTACCGAAGCAAAGCTTGTCACTTGGCACTGTTATAGCATTTACAAGAAAAAGGATAGTGGTACCTAAGTTCAAATCACCTGTCCTCCTGTTGTGTCCGCAAGTGCACGGATACTTGAAGTAATAAAAAGATATCAAACCACAGAGACCTCGTTTGCCAAGTACTGAATAATTAATTTCTGACTAGCTAGGCAACTGGAAATATGAAAGTAAACTATTGAAGGCTACACGAAGATATCAGAGAGAGAAATTGGGACTAGGGTTTCATCCACCTTAATTTCCATGACTAGATATGCATAGATGTTTGTCAATCAAATTTTATCATGATAAAGATATAATTTACTTCATAAAGAAATAATCTCGCTTTCGCGCAGACAATTTACAAAGAACCGATCCTCACTTTCATGCAAGATCTATTCAATGCCGAAGATAAGTAAATCATTGATAAAGAACTGAAGGATCACTTTCATGCATCCGAATTCTAAATCAATCATCTCAAGTGAAAGTTATATACTTTCATACTATAATTTTCACTTGTTCTACTTAAGGTTCTCTAACAATCCTATACTTGATTTCTCACAGTATTATCATGTTTATCACATTAACTCGATCCTAGATTCAGATTATTAACATGACATTATACTTCTAAAATTGAGAAATAAGAACAAACCTAATTTCTTACGATGAGTTCCTAATATTCAATTTTAGGATTCCAAGTTCCCAGCAATCACCTTTCGGTCCATATCGTGAAAACTCTAAAACATGCTAACAATATGAATCTATAGAGAATTAAAGGCAATCATCACATAAGTAGAATTTGAAAGTCCCTAAAGGGGGGCGAAAACCCTAATAGGCGCATATCAGAGTTTTCACAAGCGGAAGCTAGGGTTTCTAAGATCGGTTTGCATGTCATATAATCAACTTATTAATACTTGTATAGATCAAAATAGAGATCATACCAATGCCATTTCTTGGATGGCGACTTGGAAGCAAAGAAGCGTGTGCTTCTTCTCCAAAGGAACCGCACACAAGGTGATTGATGGCTTCTCCTTGGCGTTCCTTGTGCTAGCAAAGATCCAAGGTCTCCTGATCGCGTGAAGGAGATTGAGATGATGTCTCTTCTTGTCCAAACTCTCCTTGGCGTGAAGAACTCACCACACAAGAGAGGAGGCGTCGAGAGGAAGAGGCCAGAGACGAGTATAGCGCCAATGCCACGAACGTAGAGGCGTGAACTATTTTGGAAAGCATGACTTCTAAAAATAGTAAGCCCTCAACGTGTGATGCGTTCACTCCAAGTGAACCATCGCATTTTCCTCTCCCATTGAACCATGCACTCACTATGATGAGCTGGTTCAATTACATTTGGTTCAAAGACCAAATTAAGCCAAGCCTTGGTCTAGATCATATAAAACCAAAAGGTTCAAGATCTAACCATTCATCTCTTGATGCTCTTGATCTCATCGATCAAGCATCAATTCTCTCGATCGAAGCTTACCGATCTCAAGCCCTAATCAATCAAACATGATCAGACCAGATCTCACTTACAATCAGAGTTTAAACTCCTTTAAACTGAACCAAAACAATTCAGTCCACACGATCTGACTTAAGTAAGCCATATCATCAAATTGTGCGACCCTAAGGGTTTCCTTTAAATGTCGGTAACGATAACTTACATTATCACGATCAGTGAGGGGTATCTAGCAACACATCACTGTCTCCCGATATAAAGGAAAGAGTCTTCCAAGACTACACCCAAATCACAGCATAAGTGTGAATTCAATTCACTAGACATACTTGTTTCCTTTGCCACTGGATGTTCTTATTGGATAAGCATGTCAAGCCTGTAACTCCAATATGATGAGAGTGGTTAGATCAGATGAACATAGTCATCTGGGTATGTCCATACACTTTCTCAACCATCTCATCCAGGGGGCCCCTTTAGAACATCACACTCCAAACAAGGAGAAGGCAATCCTATATCTATCACTAGCGCCCTAACATGACTCATGTTCATTATCCAAGATAGTCTATAACCATTATGTTTCAAATGATATTGAACTACCTCAAAACAATGCCAATCCTCATTTAGAAACACAAGTGATCTCAAGTCAGAGGAAGTATGCCACTTGTTTGCATATAAGGATTATTCACATTGTGACAAGCAATTGAATATCCTAAGTAGGGTCTGTCCAGTACATCCAATGTACCCATGAGTCTACATCTTATTCCATGCTCGAAGCATCCTATAAGATTAGAACACATATTAGTCTCAATCATATCAAGGCTGTCTCATGTTCACCAAGATATCTCGACTAAGGACAATACTGCATGTCAGCCAAGCTGAACAGCATTGAGACATTATTCAGAAGTATACATATGGCAGCAGATAATGCAACAACCTGAATAACAACCATTGCCTTTATAAACATAGAGTTTATACATGATACTGATATAATCCCAAGGCCTCAAACATTAGCCTTAAGGGCATACCCCAACAATCTCCCACTTGCACTTAATCTAAATCTCAAACCCATATTATTACAGTGCTTCTCATGCTTCTGCTGCGCCAGAGGCTTTGTAAGCGGGTCAGCTAGATTGTCATCTGTATGAACCTTGCAGATCTTGATCTCTCCTCGATCAATGATCTCCCGGATCAAGTGAAACCTTCTCTGTATGTGCTTGGACTTCTGGTGCGACCGTGGTTCCTTTGCTTGTGCTATTGCTCCAGTGTTATCATAGAAGATAACCAATGGATCTGCATGAAAGTCCCCACAAGGGGGGGGGGGGGCGAAACCCTAAGACATGCACAGATATGAATTTGCATGGGCGGAATCTAGGGTTTCCTAGGATCGCATAGCATGTATTATATGACCAACTTAGAACAACAATGATCATACCATGGCCATTGTTTGTATGATGTCGAGGAAGAAGAGATCGACAGGGGTCTCCTCCAGAGGATGCGCACACAAGATGAAGAAGCTGCCTACTCCCTTGGTGCTCCTTGTGCTAGCAAGGTTCCAAGAGGTTCTTGTCGTATGAAAAAGGAAGATGATCTCCTTGCTTGGCGAAAAACTTTCTCCTCTTGTCGTCCACTCTTTTTACACGAGAATGCAAAAACTCTCGAAATCACAAGAGGCGACAAAGGCGTGAAGAGGCGAGCAACATGAGGCGTGGTCACGTAAGTGATCATGCTTTCTAAAAATAGAAATCCACTCCCTCACATGCGATCATGGGTTTACCCCAATCGCAAACTCCTCGCCATTTGAACCACACGCTCACTTGATGAGCTGGTTCATTTCGGTTTGGTCCAAGACCAATTAACCCAAGCAATCCAGTCTAGATCTCAATTAAACCCTAAGGCTCCAGATCTAACCGTTGATCTCTTGATGCTTCTGATCTCACTGATCTAGCATCCAATCTCTCGATCGAAGCTTACCGATCTCAAGCTCTAATCAATCAAACATGATCAGACCAGATCTCACTCACAATCAGAGATTAATTCCCATTAAACTGAACCCAAAACAATTCAGTCCACACGATCTGACTTAAGTAAGCCATATCATCAAATTGTGCGACCCTGAGGGTTTCCTTTAAATGTCGGTAACGATAACTTACGTTATCACGATCAGAGAGGGGTATCTAGCAACACATCACTGTCTCCCGATATAAAGGAAAGAGTCTTCCAAGACTACACCCAAACAACAGCACAAGTGTGAATCAACTCACTAGGCATACATAATTCCTTTGCCACTGGATGTTCTTTATTGGACAAGCCTGCCAAGCTTGTAACTCCAATATGATGAGCATGATTAGATCAGATGAACATAGTCATCTGGGTATGGCCATACACTTTCTCAATCATCTCATCCAGGGGGCCCCTTTAGAACATCACACTCCAATGAAGGAGACGGCAATCCTATATCTATCACTAGTGACCTAACATGACTCAAGCTCACCATCCAAGATAGTCTATAACCATTATGTTTCAAATGATATTGAACTACCTCAAAACAATGACAATCATCATTTAGAAACACAAGTGATCTCAAGTCAGAGGACATGTGCCACTTGTTGCAATCAAGGATTATTCACATTGTGACAAGCAATTGAATAACCTAGTAGGGTCTGTCCAGTACATCCAATGTACCCATGAGTCTACATCTTATTCCATGCTCGAAGCATCCTATAAGATTAGAATACATATTAGTCTCAATCATATCAGGGCTGTCTCATGTTCACCAAGATATCTCGACTAAGGACTTTACTGCATGTCAGCCTAGCTGAACATCATAGAGACATTATTCAGAAGTACGCTCATTGCAGCAGACAATGTAACAACCTGAATAACAACCATTGCCTTTATAAACATAAGAGTTTATCCATGATACTGTTACAATCCCAAGGCCTCAAACATTAGCCTTAAGGGCATACCCTAACAATCTCCCACTTGCACTTAATCTAATGGTTGAGAAATCTCAAACCCATATTATTACAGTGCTTCTCATGCTTCTGCTGCGCCAGAGGCTTGGTAAGCGGGTCTGCCAGATTGTCATCTGTATGAACCTTGCAGATTTTGATCTCGCCACGATCAATGATCTCCCGGATCAAATGAAACCGTCTCTGTATGTGCTTGGACTTCTGGTGTGACCGTGGTTCCTTTGCTTGTGCGATTGCTCCAGTGTTATCACAGAAGATAACTAAAGGATCTGCACTCGAAGGAACGACACCAAGTTCTTGAACGAACTTACGAATCCACACTGCCTCCTTAGATGCTTCCGAGGCTGCAACATACTCGGCTTCTGTTGTGGAATCAGCAACTATAGACTGTTTGAAACTCTTCCACACCACTGCTCCTCCATTCAAGCTAAAAACATAGCCTGATTGCGATCGGAAATCATCCTGGTCAGACTGGAACGAAGCATCAGTATATCCTTCAATACTGAGTTCTTCCTGACCACCATATATCAAGAATATATCTTTGGTCCTCCGAAGATATTTTAAAATGTTCTTGACTGCAATCCAGTGCGCCTGACCTGGATTACTTTGGAACCGACTGGTCACGCTTAACCCGTAAGCGACGTCTGGGCGAGTACACAACATCGCATACATAATGGACCCAATAGCCGAAGCATAAGGCGTATTGTCCATTTCATCTTTCTCAGTCTGTGTTTGTGGACACTGACTCTTTGAAAGATTCAGACCATGTCTGACTGGAAGATATCCTCTTTTAGAATTCTCTAAATGAAATCTCTCCAGGACTTTATCGATGTAAGTACTCTGGCACAGCCCGAGAAGCCTCTTAGATCTATCCCTGTAGATCTTCACACCTAACACATAGGCTTCTTCTCCTAAATCTTTCATCTGGAAACATTTTCTTAACCATGCTTTCACCGCATGCATTTCGGGAATATCGTTTCCAATGATTAAGATATCATCGACGTAGAGGACTAGGAAAGTAATCACGCTCCCACTAAACCTCTTATATACACACGGGTCATCCTCGTTCTTGATGAAACCAAATTCACTGACTGATTCATCAAAATGAATATTCCAGCTTCTTGATGCTTGTTTAAGTCCATAAATGGACTTCTTTAACTTGCATATCTTATGACGATCTGATGGATTAGTGAAACCTTCCGGTTGTGTCATATACACATCCTCATCCAATTTTCCATTAAGGAAAGCGGTCTTCACATCCATTTGCCAGATCTCATAATCATAATATGCTGCTATCACGAAAAGAATCCGAATAGACTTAAACATGGTTACAGGAGAGAAAGTTTCATCATAATCTATCCCGTAGATTTGCTTGAAACCTTTCGCAACTAGCCTGCCTTTATAGGTAACCACGTTACCATCCATGTCAATCTTCTTCTTGAAGATCCACTTACAGCCAATAGGGATAACTCCCGGAGGCGGATCAACCAAATCCCAAACTTGGTTATCTGACATGGAGTCCATCTCGGCTCGCATAGCTTCAAGCCATCTAGCTGAGTCCGGTCCACTGACCGCATCCGCATAAGTGAGGGGTTCATCATGATCAATGATGTAGACTCCATCATAGCGCTCAGGCTGTCGACGAATCCTTCCCGATCTTCGCGGTTCCCGTGATATCTGAGCCTCAGGTTGTTCAATAACCTGTTCTACCGGCTCAGGCTCATCCAACTGTGCTTGACTACTTTGTCCTTCCTCTGGATTCTCATCCAGCTTTATTTCTCTCCCACTGGCTTCTTGCAGAAGAAACTCCTTCTCAAGAAAAATGCCCGTCCGAGCAACAAATACCTTGTTCTCTTTGGGATCATAGAAATAATAACCCTTAGTTTCCTTAGGGTAACCGACAAAGATGCATTTGTCAGATCTGCTCTCTAGTTTCCCAGAGGCGAGCTTTTTGACATAAGCCTCGCAACCCCAGATCTTGATAAATGTCAAGCTAGGCTGTTTCCCATACCATAATTCATATGGGGTCTTTGAAACTGCCTTGGATGGCACTCGGTTTAGTATCTTTGCAGCTGTCTCCAGTGCAAATCCCCAAAAGGAGTAAGGTAGAGTAGCCTGACTCATCATCGAACGAACCATATCAAGTAACGTTCTATTTCTCCTCTCGGACACACCATTCCATTGCGGTGTTCCTGGCGGAGTGAGCTGTGAGATAATCCCACACTCCTTCAGATAGTCAGTAAACGCATGACTTAGGTATTCTCCACCTCGATCAGAACGAAGTGTCTTGATATTTCGGCCTAGCTGATTTTGTACTTCATTCTTGAACTCTTTGAACTTGTCAAAAGATTCACTTTTATGTCTCATTAAATAGACATACCCATACCTACTGAAATCATCAGTAAAGGTAATGAAGTACTGATAGCCACCTCTGGCATGTTTACTAAATGGCCCACACACATCACTGTGTATAAGGTCAAGTAAACCTGAAGCCCTTTGACCTTTATTAGGAAAAGGTGACTTCGTCATTTTGCCCATTAAACAAGCTTTACATGTATCAATCTCCTCATAGGAGAATGATCCCAGCAGTCCATGATCATGCAACCGCTTAATGCGTTTCTTGTTAATATGGCCTAAACGACTATGCCATAGCAAGGTGCTGTCATCAGCATACTTGGCTTTCTTAATATCAATCTGCTGTATAGAACATTCCATGTCCAACATGAATAACCCATTGCTAATTGATCCAGTGGCATAAACAATATTATCAAAAGATAAAACACACTTTGAAATATTGCATTCAAAGGAAAACCCTTTCCTGACAAGAGCAGGAATAGAGATAATATTTTTAGTAATGCTAGGAACAAAGTAACAATTGTCTAGTTCCAATACAAGCCCAGATGGTAGAGAAATGAAATAAGTGCCTACAGCAACAGCAGCAACCCGTGCCCCGTTTCCAACTCGTAGGTCCACCTCATGCTGTCCCACCTGTCTTCTTCTCTTGAGTTCCTGTACATTTGAACAAATGTGAACTCCACATGCAGTGTCCAACACCCATGATATAGAAGAAGAGAACATGACCTCAGTCACATAAATACCTGAGCCAGAAGCGATGCTTCCCTTCTTGTCTCCTTGGAGCGCTTTACAGTCCTTTTTCCAGTGACCCAACTGGCCACAGTGGAAACATCTGTATTCCTTCGACCGCTTAACCTTTTGTTTCAGCGCCTTGTTGTAGTTCTTGACTGGGGTTTTTCCCTTCTTCCCCTTCTTCTTGTTCCTAGAAGGAACCATTAAGACAGAGGATGAAGGCTTTCCCTTCAGAGTTTCCTCTGTAGTCAAGAGCATATTCAGCAACTCTGCCGGGGTACAGTCGATTTTGTTCATATTAAAGTTAATAATGAACGCATCGAAAGAAGGCGGTAGAGACTGCAGAATAATGTCTACAGCAAGCTCCTGATTGATGGTGTGTCCCAGTTTCTCTAGAGCCTCCTTGTGCCCAATCATCTTGAGCACATGAGCTCCCACTGGACTCCCTTCAGCCAGTTTGCTCTGAAAGAACAGCTTGGTCAAGTTATAGCGCTCAGTCCTCGCCTGTGCAGCATACAACATCTTGAGGTTTGCTATAATTTCTATAGCAGACATATCCTCATGCTGACGCTGCAGCGGTGGCGTCATAGACGCTAACATCAGGCAAGCGACATCAATGCTATCATTGACATGCTTTTCATAGGCTTCCCGAACCGCCCTTGCGGCGTTCGGAGCGGGTTGAGGCGGTATCGCCGTCTCGAGGACATACAGTTTCCTCTCTGCCTTAAGAACAATCTTAAGGTGTCCGTACCAGTCTGAGAAGTTTGGCCCAGCAAACTTCTCCCTTTCCAGTAGGGATCGCACATTGAAGTTCATGGTGTTCGTTGCTGCAGGAATCTACAACAATGCAAGAACAGCAAGGTCAGTATCAATGTTAAGAATCAATCAGGACTTAAGAATGATTCTTTTTCTCACTATTTTATCTGACTGAAAAATCCATTAAACAGTCCGAAAGAGTAAACACTCTTTTAGTGAGATGGGATCCAGATTTCATACTTGGTCTCCGCGTCCCGCTCAGGCGAGATAAGATGCACAGAGAGTACAAACAATCTTTTCCTCATGGGGCTTTTGCTTCTCATCTGGCCCAACCTAGGGCCCAAGCGCCAATTGCAGCTGAGGTGCGCCCACCAGGGAAAATGCGCCTGTCCCAGAGTCGAACCCTGGACCTCCCACCTGGTTAAGCCTCAAGCTGCATGCGCCTCTGCCATGTGTGCTCTGTGCTCTTGTCTGATAAATTTACAAATTAATCTATCTAGACAAAATTGACACGCAGGTCAATTACACTTTATAAATTAAATAAAATGTGATGCGCAGATCATGATAAATATTAATTTACAACAATTCACCAGGCTCGCAGGCCCCAGCACAGCACACATTAAGGGCAACCCACATAAGATAAAATAAACAAGCACATGGCATCATCCAAAAATCATGTGATCCATCATAAGAAATTAAAATTTCGAAAACCCCATTGGCATCAATTTTAATTTTCCTTATGTGCCCTACTACCTTACAACAGTCCATTGATAGGGATCCACTCATCATGTCTAGTCAGATCCACTGCCCTTGCATGCACCAAGTCCTAACTGACTTGAGTCGACCAAAAGGTCAACCATGCATGCGCCAAGGGCTGAACAGCCACAATGAGGTCTGGCAAGCGGGCGTGACCCCGGGCCTAACTCATGTGCGTTCATTAGTTGTCTCACAATCAGACATCGCTACACGCCTGTGATGCAGTCGACCTATAGCCACCACGTGCTCGCGCATGGGTGCCATCTGGTCGACCCATCTAGGCTGTCAGATGGTCTGATCAGACTATTGGATCTAACCTAGAGGATGACTTCAGCCCCATCAACCCGTCTAAGGGTTTATAGCAGGCGCCTCTTAGATCTAGTGAAGGTCGCACAAGTGATATAGTTTTGAGAAAAACAAACTATGCGCCACACAAACATGCGCCATCAAAACATATTCAAGTTTCGCATATGCAACAACTAAAGATGAAAGTTCGCATGTATAGATCTAAGCATACAAGGATCACAAAAAAGGCTAAAGCAATCATAAAATCATGCATCAACCAGCGCTCTGATACCAATTGAAAGTCCCCACAAGGGGGGGGGGGCGAAACCCTAAGACATGCGCAGATATGAATTTGCATGGGCGGAATCTAGGGTTTCCTAGGATCGCATAGCATGTATTATATGACCAACTTAGAACAACAATGATCATACCATGGCCATTGTTTGTATGATGTCGAGGAAGAAGAGATCGACAGGGGTCTCCTCCAGAGGATGCGCACACAAGATGAAGAAGCCGCCTACTCCCTTGGTGCTCCTTGTGCTAGCAAGGTTCCAAGAGGTTCTTGTCGTATGAAAAAGGAAGATGATCTCCTTGCTTGGCGAAAAACTTTCTCCTCTTGTCGTCCACTCTTTTTACATGAGAATGCAAAAACTCTCGAAATCACAAGAGGCGACAAAGGCGTGAAGAGGCAAGCAACATGAGGCGTGGTCACGTAAGTGATCATGCTTTCTAAAAATAGAAATCCACTCCCTCACATGCGATCATGGGTTTACCCCAATCGCAAACTCCTCTCCATTTGAACCACACGCTCACTTGATGAGCTGGTTCATTTCGGTTTGGTCCAAGACCAATTAACCCAAGCAATCCAGTCTAGATCTCAATTAAACCCTAAGGCTCCAGATCTAACCGTTGATCTCTTGATGCTTCTGATCTCACTGATCTAGCATCCAATCTCTCGATCGAAGCTTACCGATCTCAAGCTCTAATCAATCAAACATGATCAGACCAGATCTCACTCACAATCAGAGATTAATTCCCTTTAAACTGAACCCAAAACAATTCAGTCCACACGATCTGACTTAAGTAAGCCATATCAACAAATTGTGCGACCCTGAGGGTTTCCTTTAAATGTTGGTAACGATAACTTACGTTATCACGATCAGAGAGGGGTATCTAGCAACACATCACTGTCTCCCGATATAAAGGAAAGAGTCTTCCAAGACTACACCCAAACAACAGCACAAGTGTGAATCAACTCACTAGGCATACATGATTCCTTTGCCACTGGATGTTCTTTATTGGACAAGCCTGCCAAGCTTGTAACTCCAATATGATGAGCATGATTAGATCAGATGAACATAGTCATCTGGGTATGGCCATACACTTTCTCAATCATCTCATCCAGGGGGCCCCTTTAGAACATCACACTCCAATGAAGGAGACGGCAATCCTATATCTATCACTAGTGACCTAACATGACTCAAGCTCACCATCCAAGATAGTCTATAACCATTATGTTTCAAATGATATTGAACTACCTCAAAACAATGACAATCATCATTTAGAAACACAAGTGATCACAAGTCAGAGGACATGTGCCACTTGTTGCAATCAAGGATTATTCACATTGTGACAAGCAATTGAATAACCTAGTAGGGTCTGTCCAGTACATCCAATGTACCCATGAGTCTACATCTTATTCCATGCTCGAAGCATCCTATAAGATTAGAATACATATTAGTCTCAATCATATCAGGGCTGTCTCATGTTCACCAAGATATCTCGACTAAGGACTTTACTGCATGTCAGCCTAGCTGAACATCATAGAGACATTATTCAGAAGTACGCTCATTGCAGCAGACAATGTAACAACTTGAATAACAACCATTGCCTTTATAAACATAAGAGTTTATCCATGATACTGTTACAATCCCAAGGCCTCAAACATTAGCCTTAAGGGCATACCCTAACACTGCACTCGAAGGAATAACACCAAGTTCCTAAACGAACTTACGAATCCATACTGCCTCCTTGGATGCTTCCGAGGCTGCAACATACTCGGCTTCTGTTGTGGAATCAGCAACAATAGATTGTTTGAAACTTTTCCACACCACTGCTCCTCCATTCAAGCTAAAAACATAGCCTGATTGCGATCGAAAATCATCCTGGTCAGATTGGAACGAAGCGTCAGTATATCCTTCAATACTGAGTTCTTCCTGACCTCCATATATCAAGAACATATCTTTGGTCCTCCGAAGATATTTTAAAATGTTCTTGACCGCAATCCAGTGTGTCTTTCCTAGATTACTTTGGAATCGACTGGTCATGCTTAACCCATAAGCGACGTCTGGGCGAGTACACAACATCGCATACATAATGGACCCAATAGCCGAAGCATAAGGCGTATTGTCCATTTCATCTTTCTCAGTCTGTGTTTGTGGACACTGACTCTTTGAAAGATTCAGACCATGTCTGACTGGAAGATATCCTCTTTTAGAATTTTCTAAATGGAATCGACGGATCCTTCCCGATCTTCGCGGTTCCCGTGATATCTGAGCCTCAGGTTGCTCAGTAACCTGTTCTATTAGCTCAGGCTCATCCAACTGTGCTTGACTACTTTGTCCTTCTTCTGGATTCTCATCCAGCTTTATTTCTCTCCCACTGGCCTCTTGCAGAAGAAATTCCTTCTCAAGAAAAATAGCTGTTCGAGCAACAAATACTTTGTTCTCTTTGGGATCATAGAAATAATAACCCTTAGTTTCTTTAGGGTAACCGACAAGATACATTTATCAGATCTGCTCTCCAATTTCCCAGAGGCGAGCTTTTTGACATAAGCCTCGCAACCCCAGATTTTAATAAATGTCAAGCTCGGCTGTTTCCCATACCATAACTCATATGGCGTCTTTGAAACGGCCTTGGATGGCACTCGGTTTAGTACCTTTACAGCTGTTTCCAGTGCAAATCCCCAAAAGGAGTAAGGTAGAGTAGCCTGACTCATCATTGAACGAACCATATCCAGTAAGGTTCTATTTCTCCTCTCGGACACACCATTCCATTGTGGTGTTCCTGGCGGAGTGAGCTGTGAGATAATCCCACACTCCTTCAGATAGTCAGTAAAATCTCGACTCAAGTATTCTCCACCTCGATCTGAGCGAAGTGCCTTGATATTTCGGCCTAGCTGATTTTGTACTTCATTTTTGAACTCTTTGAACTTGTCAAAAGATTCACTCTTATGTCTCATAAGATAGACATAACCATACCTACTGAAATCATCAGTAAAGGTAATGAAGTATGAATAGCCACCTCTGGCATGTTTACTAAATGGCCCACACACATCACTGTGAATGAGGTCAAGTAAACCTGAAGCCCTTTGACCTTTATTAGAAAAAGGAGACTTCGTCATTTTACCCATTAAACAAGCTTTGCATGTATCAAGCTCCTCATAGGAGAATGATCCCAGCAGTCCATGGTCATGCAACCGCTTAATACGCTTCTTGTTAATATGGCCTAAACGACTATGCCATAGCAAGGTGCTGTCATCAGCATACTTGGCTTTCTTATTATCAATCTGTTGTACAGAACATTCCATGTCCAATATGAATAACCCATTGTTAATTGACCCAGTAGCATAAACAATATTATCAAAAGAAATACAACACTTTAAAGTTTTGCATTCAAAGGAAAACCCTTTCCTAACAAGAGCAGGAATAGAGATAATATTCTTAGTTATGCTCGGTACAAAATAACAATTGTCCAGTTCTAATACAAGACCAGATGGTAAAGAGATGTAATATTGTCCTACAGCAACAGCAGCAACCCGTGCCCCGTTTCCTACTCGTAGGTCCACCTCATGCTGTCCCACCTGTCTTCTTCTCTTGAGTTCCTGTACATTTGAACAAATGTGAACTCCACATGCAGTGTCCAACACCCATGAAATAGAAGAAGAAGAAGATATCATGACTTCAGTCACAAAAATACCTGAGCCAGAAGCGAAAGGCTTGCTTCCCTTCTTATCTCCTTGGAGCGCTTTACAGTCCTTCTTCCAGTGACCCAGCTGGCCACAATGGAAACATCTGTATTCCTTCGACCGCTTGATCTTTTGTTTCAGAGCCTTGTTGTAGCTCTTGACAGGGGCTTTGCCCTTCTTACCCTTCTTCTTGTTCCTAGAAGGAATCATCAAGACAGAGGATGAAGGCTTTCCCTTTTCAAGAGTCTGCTCTGTAGTATAGAGCATGTTCAGTAACTCCGCCGGCATACAGTCGATCTTGTTCATATTAAAATTAATGATGAATGGATCGAAAGAGGCCGGGAGAGACTGCAGGATGATGTCTACAACAAGCTCCTGATTGATGGTGTGTCCCAGTTTCTCTAGAGCCTCCTTGTACCCAATCATCTTGAGTACGTGAGCTCCCACTGGACTCCCTTCAGTCAGTTTGCTCTGAAAGAAAAGTTTAGTCAAGTTATAGCGTTCAGTCCTTGCCTGTGCAGCATACAGCATCTTGAGATTTGCTATAATTTCAATAGTAGATAAATCTTCATGCTGACGCTGAAGCTCTGGCGTCATAGACGCAAGCATAAGGCAAGCGACATCAATGCTATCATTGACATGCTTCTCATAAGCTTCCCGAACCGCCCTTGCGGCGTTCGCAGCGGGTTGAGGCGGTATTGCCGTCTCGAGGACATACAGCTTCCTCTCAGCCTTAAGAACAATCTTAAGGTGTCCGTACCAGTCTGAGAAGTTTGGCCCAGCAAACTTGCCCCTTTCCAGTAAGGATCGCACATTGAACGCTGTGGTGTTCGTTGCTGCAGTAATCTACAACATTGCAAGAACAACAAGGTCAGTATCAATGTTAGAATCAATCCAGGACTTAAGAATGATTCTTTTCTCACTATTTTATCTGACTGAAAAATCCATTAAAACAGTCCGAAAGAGTAACACTCTTTTAGTGAGATGGGATCCAGATTTCATACTTGGTCTCCGCATCCCGTTCAGGCGAGATAAGATGCACAGAAAGTACAAGCACTAATCTCTGGTAGGCAATCCCTGCCAATCGCCAACCCGTGCGATTCCCCTTCATCTGGGCAATCTAGCAGACTGTGCCAACTGAGTTGGTACAACACAGTCTCTGATCCCACAGATGGCTGCCTCCATATAGCTAACATATGCTCAATATGTAGCCCACATGGTCAAGCTGACCTGACCTACTCCCTGGACCACCACGTGCTATGCTGAGCAACGAGAAGTGATAAATCCCTTCTCTATAACACGCAGGTGTAATCACACACCGTCTGAAGATAGATGGGCGTGCCCACTGAGTGGGTACAACACGGCCCCAACGATAGTCAGAATAGTGAGGTTTCGCGTCAGAAGGCTTACGTGCTTGATATTTAACGTTGGATTTTAACGGTCCTTTTATCTTCTTAACTATCATACAAATCCTATGGTGATAGTAGAAGAATAAATCATGCAGATATAAATTTACTTAAACAGTAAATAGAAAGCATGATGATCTTATGTGGTAAAAGCCCATTAAGCCTAAGTTAGACCTTAAATTAACTTAAGTCTTCACTTGAGCTCTTCATGGGTCTTTATCATTTCATCTGGCCCAACCCGGGCCAAAGCGCCCTGCGCAGCTGAGATGCGCCCACCAGGTAAAATGCGCCTGTCCTAGAGTCGAACCCTAGACCTCCCACTGGTGAAGCCACTTGCTGCATGCGCCTCTACCATGAGTGCTCTGTGCTCATGTCTGATCAAAATACATTTTAATCTATCTAGACATGATTGACACGCAGGTCAATTACACTTTATAAATTAATTAAAATGTGATGCGCAGATCACAATAAATAATTTACAATATTCATCCAGGCACGCAGGCCCCAGCACAGGACACATTAAATTTGGGCAGCCCACATAAGATGAAATAGACATTCAATCATGTTATACAAACATAATGTGCTCCAATCAAGAAAATAGAATTTTTGAAAATCCCATTGGCATGAATTTTATTTCCTTATGTGCCCTACTACCTTACAACGGTCCATTAATAGGGATCCACTCATCAGACCCAGTCAGACCCACTGCCCTTGCATGCACCAAGTCATAACCGACTTGTGTCGACCTCATGGTCAACAATGCATGCCATAAGGGCTGAACGCCACCTCATGCTTGCGCATAGGTGCCATCTGGTCGACCCATCTAGGCTGTCAGATGGTCTGATTAGACAGTTGGGTCTATACTGGACGATGACTTCAACCCTAATAACCCGTCTAAGTTTTTCAAGTAGGCACTTAGATCTAAATGGATGCGCACAAGTAAAAGAGTTTTGATCAAAAACTACAACATGCGCCAACAATATACATGCGCCAATGTAAAGCATACATCTATTTTCGCATGATCAACTATCACGTGGTTTCGCATGTAATTTAGATCTATTCATAAGCACAAACAAGGATCACAAAAACAAGCAATCATATGATTATACAGAAACTGGCTCTGATACCAATTGAAAGTCCCTAAAGGGGGGCGAAAACCCTAATAGGCGCATATCAGAGTTTTCACAAGCGGAAGCTAGGGTTTCTAAGATCGGTTTGCATGTCATATAATCAACTTATTAATACTTGTATAGATCAAAATAGAGATCATACCAATGCCATTTCTTGGATGGCGACTTGGAAGCAAAGAAGCGTGTGCTTCTTCTCCAAAGGAACCGCACACAAGGTGATTGATGGCTTCTCCTTGGCGTTCCTTGTGCTAGCAAAGATCCAAGGTCTCCTGATCGCGTGAAGGAGATTGAGATGATGTCTCTTCTTGTCCGAACTCTCCTTGGCGTGAAGAACTCACCACACGAGAGAGGAGGCGTCGAGAGGAAGAGGCCAGAGACGAGTATAGCGGCAATGCCACAAACGTAGAGGCGTGAACTATTTTGGAAAGCATTGTTGGGGTATGCCCTTAAGGCTAATGTTTGAGGCCTTGGGATTATATCAGTATCATGTATAAACTCTATGTTTATAAAGGCAATGGTTGTTATTCAGGTTGTTACATTATCTGCTGCAATATGTATACTTCTGGATAATGTCTCAATGCTGTTCAGCTTGGCTGACATGCAGTATTGTCCTTAGTCGAGATATCTTGGTGAACATGAGACAGCCTTGATATGATTGAGACTAATATGTGTTCTAATCTTATAGGATGCTTCGAGTATGGAATAAGATGTAGACTCATGGGTACATTGGATGTACTAGACAGACCCTACTTAGGATATTCAATTGCTTGTCACAATGTGAATAATCCTTATATGCAAACAAGTGGCATATTTCCTCTGACTTGAGATCACTTCTGTTTCTAAATGATGATTGGCATTGTTTTGAGGTAGTTCAATATCATTTGGAACATAATGGTTATAGACTATCTTGGATAATGAACATGAGTCATGTTAGGGCACTAGTGATAGATATAGGATTGCTGTCTCCTTGATTGGAGTGTGATGTTCTATAGGGGCCCCCTGGATGAGATGATTGAGAAAGTGTATGGCCATACCCAGATGACTATGTTTCATCTGATCTAATCATTCTCATCATATTGGAATTACAGGCTTGACACGCTTGTCCAATAAGAACATCCAGTGGCAAAGGAAACACATATGTCAAGTGACTTGGGTTCACACTTGTGCTGTGGTTTGGGTGTAGTCTTGGAAGACTCTTTCCTTTATATCGGGAGACAGTGATGTGTTGTTAGATACCCCTCACTGATCGTGATAACGTGAGTTATCGTTACCGACATTTAAAGGAAACCCTTAGGGTCGCACAATTTGATGATATGGCTTACTTATGTCAGATCGTGTGGACTGAATTGTTTTGGATCAGTTTAATGGGATTTAAACTCTGATTGTAAGTGAGATCTGGTCTGATCATGTTTGATTGATTAGGGCTTGAGATCGGTAAGCTTCGATCGAGAGATTGGATGCTAGATCGGTGAGATCAAGAGCATCAAGAGATGAATGGTCAGATCTTAAGCCTTTTGGTTTAATGTGATCTGGATCAAGGCTTGGCTTAATTTGGTCCTTGAACCAAATGAAATGAATCGGCTCATCAAGTGAGCGCATGGTTCAAGGGTGGAGGAAATTGCGATCGTTCACTTGGTGTGAACACATGATCGCATGTGGTGGCTTGCTATTTTTAGAAGCCATGATCTCAAAAATGAGACCACGCCTCACGTTCGAAGAGGTCTCCATTTTCTCACCTCTCGCCCCCTTTTGCTCACGACGACTCACTCTCTCGTGTGTGAGGGTTGACGACAAGAGAAGGATTCGACCAAGCAAAAGAGATCATCTCTTCTCCCTTCACGCGATCAGGAGACCTTGGAGCCTTGCTAGCACAAGGATCGACAAGGAGTAGGCGATCACCCATCTTGTGTGCGCACGCTTTGGAGGAGAGCCGCATCGTTCTCTGCTTCCAAGTCGCCATCCAAGAAATGGCAATGGTATGATCCTTGTGTCAAATCTTTAAGTTAATCTATGTTCATACATGCGATCCTAGTAATCCTATGATTCCGCCCATGCAAGTTTTATTATATACGCATGTTTAGGGTTTCGCCCCCTTAGGGGAACCATCAATTGGTATCAGAGCCATGGTTTCCTAGTATGATACATACGATTGCTTGTTTTAGTGATCCTTGTTTGCGCATATGATTAGATCTAAAGAGCATGCGAAAATTTCATGTATGTTTTACATTGGCGCTTGCATGCAAGTTGGCGCTTGTTGTAGTTTTCTCAAAACATGACTTGCGCGCCCCTCACTAGATCTAAGCGCCTGCTGTAAAAACTTAGACGGGTTATTAGGGTTGAAGTCATCGTCCAGTCTAGACCCGACAGTCTGATCAGACCATCTGACAGCCTAGATGGGTCGACCAGATGGCACCTATGCGCAGGCATGAGGTGGCTATAGGTCGACTGCTGAAAGGCGTGTAGCGATGTCTGATTGAGACAACCAGATGAACGCCCATGATTAAGGCCCGGGGTCACACCCGCTTGCCTAAACTCATGAGGGATGTTCGGCCCTTCACGCAAGCATTGTTGACCATGAGGTCGACTCAAGTCGGTTATGACTTGGTGCATGCAAGGGCAGTGGGTCTGACTAGGTCTGATGAGTGGATCCCTATTAATGGACCGTTGTAAGGTAGTAGGGCACATAAGGAAATAAAATGAAGCCAATGGGTTTTTCAAAAATTTTATTTTCTTGGATGGATCACATGATGTTTGTATAACATGAGGAATGAGTGTTTATTTAATCTTATGTGGACTGCCCTATTTAATGTGTGCTGTGCTGGGGCCTGCGTGCCTGGATTATTATTTGTAAATTATTATTGTGATATGCGCATCACATTTTAATTAATTTATAAAGTGTAATTGACCTGCGTGTCAATCATGTCTAGATAGATTAAATTGTATTTTAATCAGACACGAGCACAGAGCACACTTGGCAGAGGCGCATGCAGCAAGTGGCTTCACCAGTGGGAGGTCTAGGGTTCGACTCTAGGATAGGCGCATTTTACCTGGTGGGCGCACCTGAGCTGCAGTGGGCGCTTGGGCCCGGGTTGGGCCAGAGGAAATGCAAAAGACCCAAGAAGAGCTCAAGTGAAGACTTAAGTTTATTAAGGTCTTACTTAGGCTTAATGGGCTTTTACCACATAAGATCATCATGCTTTTAATTTACTGTTTCAGTAATTTAGTAACTGCATGATTTATTCTTCTGCTATCACCATAGGATTTGAATGATAGTAAGAAGATAAAAGGACCGTTAAAATCCAACGTTAAATATCAAGCACGTAAGCCTTCTGACGCGAAACCTCACTGTTCTGACTATCGTTGGGGCCGTGTTGTACCCACTCAGTGGGCACGCCCATCTATCTTCAGACGGTGTGTGATTACACCTGCGTGTTACAGAGAAGGGATTTATCGCTTCTCGTTGCTCAGCATAGCACGTGGTGGTCCAGGGAGTAGGTCGGGTCAGCTTGACCATGTAGGCTACATATTGAGCATATGGTAGCTATATGGAGGCAGCCATCTGTGGGATCAGAGACTGTGTTGTACCAACTCAGTTGGCACAGTCTGCTAGATTGCCCAGATGAAGGGGAATCGCACGGGTTGGCGATTGGCAGGGATTGCCTACCAGAGATTAGTGCTTGTACTCTCTGTGCATCTTATCTCGCCTGAGCGGGACGCGGAGACCAAGTATGAAATCTGGATCCCATCTCACTAAAAGAGTTTCACTCTTTCGGACTGTTTTACTGGATTTTTCAGTCAGATAAAATAGTGAGAAAAGAATCATTCTTAAGTCCTGAATTGATTCTAACATTGATACTGACCTTGCTGTTCTTGCATTGTTGTAGATTACTGCAGCAACGAACACCACAGCCTTCAATGTGCGATCCCTACTGGAAAGGGAGAAGTTTGCTGGGCCAAACTTCTCAGACTGGTACGGACACCTTAAGATTGTTCTTAAGGCTGCGAGGAAACTGTATGTCCTCGAGACGGCTGTACCGCCTCAACCCGCTGCGAACGCCGCAAGGGCGGTTCGGGAAGCTTATGAAAAGCATGTCAATGATAGCATTGATGTCGCTTGCCTTATGCTAGCGTCTATGACGCCACAGCTGCAACGTCAGCATGAGGATTTATCTGCTATAGAAATTATAGCAAACCTCAAGATGCTGTATGCAGCACAGGCAAGGACTGAACTCTACAATTTGACGAAACTTTTCTTTCAGAGCAAACTGACTGAAGGGAGTCCAGTGGGAGCTAACGTGCTCAAGATGATTGGGTACAAGGAGGCTCTAGAGAAACTGGGACACACCATCAATCAGGAGCTTATTGTAGATATCATCCTGCAGTCTCTCCCGGCCTCTTTCGATCCATTCATTATTAATTTTAATATGAACAAGATCAACTGTACGCCAGCAGAGTTACTGAATATACTCTTGACAACTGAGCAGACTCAGTCTCGTGAGAAGGGAACGCCTTCATCCTCTGTCCTCATGGTTCCTTCTAGGAACAAGAAGAAGGGGAAGAAGGGCAAAGCCCCTGTCAAGAGCTACAACAAGGCTCTGAAGCAAAAAGTAAAGCGGTCGAAGGAATACAGATGTTTCCATTGTGGCCAGCTGGGTCACTGGAAAAAGGACTGTAAAGCGCTCCAAGGAGATAAGAAGGGAAGCAACTCTTTCGCTTCTGGCTCAGGTATTTTCGTGACTGAAGTCATGGTTTCTTCTTCTATTTCATGGGTGTTAGACACTGCATGTGGAGTTCATATTTGTTCAAATGTACAGGAACTCAAGAGAAGAAGACAGGTGGGACAGCATGAGGTGGACCTACGAGTAGGAAATGGGGCACGGGTTGCTGCTGTTGCTGTAGGAGTTTATCACATCTCTTTACCATCTGGTCTTGTATTAGAACTGGACAATTGTTATTTTGTACCAAGCATAACTAAGAATATTATCTCTATTCCTGCTCTTGTCAGGAAAGGGTTTTCCTTTGAATGCAAGATTTCAAAGTGTTACATTTCTTTTGATAATATTGTTTATGCTACTGGGTCAATTAACAAAGGGTTATTCATGTTGGACATGGAATGTTCTATACAGAAGATTGATATTAAGAAAGCCAAGTATGCTGATGACAGCACCTTGCTATGGCATAGTCGTTTAGGCCATATTAACAAGAAGCGCATTAAGCGGTTGCATGATCATGGACTGCTGGGATCATTCTCCTATGAGGAGCTTGATACATGCAAAGCTTGTTTAATGGGTAAAATGACGAAGTCTCCTTTTTCTAATAAAGGTCAAAGGGCTTCAGGTTTACTTGACCTCATTCACAGTGATGTGTGTGGGCCATTTAGTAAACATGCCAGAGGTGGCTATTCATACTTCATTACCTTTACTGATGATTTCAGTAGGTATGGTTATGTCTATCTAATGAGACATAAGAGTGAATCTTTTGACAAGTTCAAAGAGTTCAAAAATGAAGTACAAAATCAGCTAGGCCGAAATATCAAGGCACTTCGCTCAGATCGAGGGAGAATACTTGAGTCATGAGTTTACTGACTATCTGAAGGAGTGTGGGATTATCTCACAGCTCACTCCGCTAGGAACACCGCAATGGAATGGTGTGTCCGAGAGGAGAAATAGAACCTTACTGGATATGGTTCGTTCTATGATGAGTCAGACTACTCTACCTTACTCCTTTTGGGGATTTGCACTGGAAACAGCTGCAAAGGTACTAAACCGAGTGCCATCCAAGGCCGTTTCAAAGACTCCATATGAGTTATGGTATGGGAACAGCCGAGCTTGACATTTATTAAGATCTGGGGTTGCGAGGCTTATGTCAAAAAGCTCGCCTCTGGGAAACTAGAGAGCAGATCTGAGAAATGTATCTTTGTCGGTTACCCTAAGGAAACTAAGGGTTATTATTTCTACGATCCCAAAGAGAACAAAGTATTTGTTGCTCGGACGGCTATTTTTCTTGAGAAAGAATTTCTTCTGCAAGAAGCCAGTGGGAGAGAAATAAAGCTGGATGAGAATCCAGAAGAAGGACAAAGTAGTCAAGCACAATTGGATGAGCCTGAGCCAGTAGATCAGGTTACTGAACAACCTGAGGCTCAGATATCACGGGAACCGCAAAGATTGGGAAGGATCCGTCGACAGCCTGAGCGCTATGACGGAGTCTACATCATTGATGATGAACCCCTCACTTATGCGGACGCGGTCAGTGGACCGGAATCAGCGAGATGGCTTGAAGCTATGCGAGCCGAGATGGACACCATGTCAGATAACCAAGTTTGGGATTTGGTTGATCCGCCTCCGGGAGTAATCCCTATAGGCTGTAAGTGGATCTTCAAGAAGAAGATTGACATGGATGGTAACGTGGTTACCTATAAAGGCAGGCTAGTTGCGAAAGGTTTCAAACAAATCTACGGGATAGATTATGATGAAACTTTCTCTCCTATAGCCATGTTCAAGTCTATTCGGATAATTCTCGCGATAGCGGCATATTATGATTATGAGATCTGGCAGATGGATGTGAAGACCGCTTTCCTTAATGGAAAATTAGAAGAGGATGTGTATATGACACAACCTGAAGGTTTCACTAATCCATCGGATCGTCATAAAATATGCAAATTAAAGAAGTCCATTTATGGACTTAAACAAGCATCAAGAAGCTGGAATATTCGTTTTGATGAATCAATCTGTGAATTTGGTTTCATCAAGAATGAAGATGACCCGTGTGTATATAAGAGGTTTAGTGGGAGCGTGATTACTTTCCTAGTCCTCTACGTCGATGATATCTTAATCATTGGAAACGATATTCCTGAACTACATGCGGTTAAAGCATGGTTAAGAAAATGTTTCCAGATGAAAGATTTAGGAGAAGCAGCCTATGTATTAGGTGTGAAGATCTACAGAGATAGATCTAAGAGGCTTCTCGGGCTGTGCCAGAGTACTTACATCGATAAAGTCCTGGAGAGATTCCATTTAGAAAATTCTAAAAGAGGATATCTTCCAGTCAGACATGGTCTGAATCTTTCAAAGAGTCAGTGTCCACAAACACAGACTGAGAAAGATGAAATGGACAATACGCCTTATGCTTCGGCTATTGGGTCCATTATGTATGCGATGTTGTGTACTCGCCCAGACGTCGCTTACGGGTTAAGCGTGACCAGTCGATTCCAAAGTAATCCAGGGAAGGCACACTGGATTGCGGTCAAGAACATTTTGAAATATCTTCGGAGGACCAAAGATATGTTCTTGATATATGGAGGTCAGGAAGAACTCAGTATTGAAGGATATACTGACGCTTCGTTCCAATCTGACCAGGATGATTTCCGATCGCAATCAGGCTATGTTTTTAGCTTGAATGGAGGTGCAGTGGTGTGGAAAAGTTTCAAACAGTCAATTGTTGCTGATTCCACAACAGAAGCCGAGTATGTTGCAGCCTCAGAAGCATCTAAGGAGGCAGTGTGGATTCGTAAGTTCGTTCAGGAACTTGGTGTTGTTCCTTCGAGTGCAGATCCTTTGGTTATCTTCTGTGATAACACTGGAGCAATAGCACAAGCAAAGGAACCACGGTCGCACCAGAAGTCCAAGCACATACAGAGAAGGTTTCACTTGATCCGGGAGATCATTGATCGTGGCGAGATCAAAGTCTGCAAGGTTCATACAGATGACAATCTGGCTGACCCGCTTACAAAGCCTCTGGCGCAGCAGAAGCATGAGAAGCACTGTAATAATATGGGTTTGAGATTTCTCAACCATTAGATTAAGTGCAAGTGGGAGATTGTTGGGGTATGCCCTTAAGGCTAATGTTTGAGGCCTTGGGATTATATCAGTATCATGTATATAAACTCTATGTTTATAAAGGCAATGGTTGTTATTCAGGTTGTTACATCATCTGCTGCAATATGTATACTTCTGAATAATGTCTCAATGCTGTTCAGCTTGGCTGACATGCAGTTTTGTCCTTAGTCGAGATATCTTGGTGAACATGAGACAGCCTTGATATGATTGAGACTAATATGTGTTCTAATCTTATAGGATGCTTCGAGCATGGAATAAGATGTAGACTCATGGGTACATTGGATGTACTGGACAGACCCTACTTAGGATATTCAATTGCTTGTCACAATGTGAATAATCATTATATGCAAACAAGTGGCATATTTCCTCTGACTTGAGATCACTTCTGTTTCTAAATGATGATTGGCATTGTTTTGAGGTAGTTCAATATCATTTGGAACATAATGGTTATAGACTATCTTGGATAATGAACATGAGTCATGTTAGGGCACTAGTGATAGATATAGGATTGCCGTCTCCTTGATTGGAGTGTGATGTTCTATAGGGGCCCCCTGGATGAGATGATTGAGAAAGTGTATGGCCATACCCAGATGACTATGTTTCATCTGATCTAATCATTCTCATCATATTGGAATTACAGGCTTGACACGCTTGTCCAATAAGAACATCCAGTGGCAAAGGAAACACATATGTCAAGTGACTTGGGTTCACACTTGTGCTGTGGTTTGGGTGTAGTCTTGGAAGACTCTTTCCTTTATATCGGGAGACAGTGATGTGTTGCTAGATACCCCTCACTGATCGTGATAACGTGAGTTATCGTTACCGACATTTAAAGGAAACCCTTAGGGTCGCACAATTTGATGATATGGCTTACTTATGTCAGATCGTGTGGACTGAATTGTTTTGGTTCAGTTTAATGGGATTTAAACTCTGATTGTAAGTGAGATCTGGTCTGATCATGTTTGATTGATTAGGGCTTGAGATCGGTAAGCTTCGATCGAGAGATTGGATGCTAGATCGGTGAGATCAAGAGCATCAAGAGATGAATGGTCAGATCTTAAGCCTTTTGGTTTAATGTGATCTGGATCAAGGCTTGGCTTAATTTGGTCCTTGAACCAAATGAAATGAACCGGCTCATCAAGTGAGCGCATGGTTCAAGGGTGGAGGAAATTGCGATTGTTCACTTGGTGTGAACACATGATCGCATGTGGTGGCTTGCTATTTTTAGAAGCCATGATCTCAAAAATGAGACCACGCCTCACGTTCGAAGAGGTCTCCATTTTCTCGCCTCTCGCCCCCTTTTGCTCATGACGACTCACTCTCTCGTGTGTGAGGGTTGACGACAAGAGAAGGATTCGACCAAGCAAAAGAGATCATCTCTTCTCCCTTCACGCGATCAGGAGACCTTGGAGCCTTGCTAGCACAAGGATCGACAAGGAGTAGGCGATCACCCATCTTGTGTGCGCACGCTTTGGAGGAGAGCCACATCGTTCTCTGCTTCCAAGTCGCCATCCAAGAAATGGCAATGGTATGATCCTTGTGTCAAATCTTTAAGTTAATCTATGTTCATACATGCGATCCTAGAAATCCTATGATTCCGCCCATGCAAGTTTTATTATATACGCATGTTTAGGGTTTCGCCCCCTTAGGGGAACCATCAAGCATGACTTCCAAAAATAGTAAGCCCTCAACGTGTGATGCGTTCACTCCAAGTGAACCATCGCATTTTCCTCTCCCATTGAACCATGCACTCACTATGATGAGCCGGTTCAATTACATTTGGTTCAAAGACCAAATTAAGCCAAGCCTTGGTCTAGATCATATAAAACCAAAAGGTTCAAGATCTAACCATTCATCTCTTGATGCTCTTGATCTCATCGATCAAGCATCAATTCTCTCGATCGAAGCTTACCAATCTCAAGCCCTAATCAATCAAACATGATCAGACCAGATCTCACTTACAATCAGAGTTTAAACTCCTTTAAACTGAACCAAAACAATTCAGTCCACACGATCTGACTTAAGTAAGCCATATCATCAAATTGTGTGACCCTAAGGGTTTCCTTTAAATGTCGGTAATGATAACTTACGTTATCACGATCAGTGAGGGGTATCTAGCAACACATCACTGTCTCCCGATATAAAGGAAAGAGTCTTCCAAGACTACACCCAAATCACATCATAAGTGTGAATTCAATTCACTAGACATACTTGTTTCCTTTGCCACTGGATGTTCTTATTAGATAAGCATGTCAAGCCTGTAACTCCAATATGATGAGAGTGGTTAGATCAGATGAACATAGTCATCTGGGTATGGCCATACACTTTCTCAACCATCTCATCCAGGAGGCCCCTTTAGAACATCACACTCCAAACAAGGAGAAGGCAATCCTATATCTATCACTAGCACCCTAACATGACTCATGTTCATTATCCAAGATAGTCTATAACCATTATGTTTAAATGATATTGAACTACCTCAAAACAATGCTAATCCTCATTTAGAAACACAAGTGATCTCAAGTCAGAGGAAGTATGCCACTTGTTTGCATATAAGGATTATTCACATTGTGACAAGCAATTGAATATCCTAAGTAGGGTCTGTCCAGTACATCCAATGTACCCATGAGTCTACATCTTATTCCATGCTCGAAGCATCCTATAAGATTAGAACACATATTAGTCTCAATCATATCAAGGCTGTCTCATGTTCACCAAGATATCTCGACTAAGGACAATACTGCATGTCAGCCAAGCTGAACAGCATTGAGACATTATTCAGAAGTATACATATGGCAGCAGATAATGCAACAACCTGAATAACAACCATTGCCTTTATAAACATAGAGTTTATACATGATACTGATATAATCCCAAGGCCTCAAACATTAGCCTTAAGGGCATACCCCAACAGAATTACCATGGTAAAATCATCATGACGAGAGTAAAAATAATCTAGTCATTAAGAAATTGAGTAGAATTACTCCCCCATGTCCCAAAAAGAGTTTAAGCTAGCATAGTTGAAGGATTACAATAATCCATAGTATCATAGGATCAGAAATCGAAGAGAAAGGGGAAAACAACTTTACAGCACGATTGTAATAGAAATTACAGCTATAATTTCGGCGATGAACAGTGTCGGCGGCGAGTCTTTTGTTGATTTCTTTTTCGATCGATCTCCTTTCATTCTGAAACTTCTGGGGTATCTTCTCCTCCTCAATGCACAGTTTCCCCTCAAATTTCACGCCCTGAGATGCACTGTACGCTTCCCGACAGCGAAACCTAGGGCGACGATGAAGAACTCAATTTCTCTCTGAATCGTAGATGAAATTAGGGCTTTTGGTGTGTGTCACTTCCCTTTGATCTAATGAATATTTCCCTTTTTATGGATCTTCAATTGATGGCCTAGATCATCCAAAATCATCCGCGCAAGAATCGGGCTTCAAACAGTCCGTGAAAATCACGAATCTGGGTTGTAATTACGGCTGTGAAAACCGTTATGGCAGTGCTGCAATTTCAGCAGAAGTTCTCGGTTCAGGAATCATCCAGAATTATGGTACTGTGAAATCCATTACGGCAGTGCCGTATTTTCATCAAATCTCTTGGGTGAAAAATTGACTCGAAATACGGCCCGTGATTTTGGTCATTGCAGTAACGTAAAATCCATCAAACTTTCTGTACGAAATTGAGCCTAGATTACGGCTCGTGAAATCCATTATGGCAGTGCCGTAATTCTTGCAAAACTTTTTATTCAAAATTGTTCCAAAATACGGCAGCACTCAGAAATTACGGCAGTACCGTGGTTTGTTCTGTAGGTGCAGTGAAACCACGGTACCGTAATTTTGATTATGGTAGTGCCGTAATTTGGTCTGAAGCTCCAATTTGCGTGAAATTTGACATGTAATCTTCTCTTGATGGTGGGAATTCATCCATGCCTTTGAATGTGCTTGAAAATGCCTAAAAATAATGCCTTTTTACCTGAAAATCATCAAAAACTAGAAAATGTGTAGATTCCGCAATATTTGAAATTTCAAATGGCACAAAGGAGCCTGTTGTGAACAAATTATAACTTTGTTAGACTTAATTATGCTATTTGAGATTCTCCATTTCATTTCATCACTATATTCTAGACAATTCAATTGCTTGAGGACAAGCAAAACTTTAAGTCTGGTGTATTTGTTGGGGTATGCCCTTAAGGCTAATGTTTGAGGCCTTGGGATTGTATCAGTATCATGTAATAGACTCTTATGTTTATAAAGGCATGGTTGTTATTCAGTTTGTTACATTATCTGCTGCAATAAGTGTACTTCTGAATAATGTCTCAAAGCTGTTCAGCTGGGCTGACATGCTGTGAAGTCCTTAGTCGAGATATCTTGGTGAACATGAGACAGCCTTGATATGATTGAGACTAATATGTGCTCTAATCTTATAGGATGCTTCGAGCATGGAATAAGATGTAGACTCATGGGTACATTGGATGTACTGGACAGACCCTACTAGGATATTCAATTGCTTGTCACAATGTGAATAATCCTTGAATGTAACAAGTGGCACATTTCCTCTGACTTGAGATCACTTGTGTTTCTAAATGATGATTGTCATTGTTTTGAGGTAGTTCAATATCATTTGAAACATAATGGTTATAGACTATCTTGGATGGTGAGCTTGAGTCAGGTTAGGGCATTAGTGATAGACAAAGGATTGCCGTCTCTATAATTGGAGTGTGGTGTTCTAAAGGGGCCCCTGGATGAGATGATTGAGAAAGTGTATGGCCATACCCAGGTGACTGTGTTCATCTGTTCTAATCATGCTCATCATATTGGAGCTACAAGCTTGACACGCTTGTCCAATAAGAACATCCAGTGGCAAAAGAAATATGCATGCCTTGTGAATTGGATTCACACTTGTGCTGTAGTTTGGGTGTAGTCTTGGAAGACTCTTTCCTTTATATCGGGAGACAGTGATGTGTTGCTAGATACCCCTCACTGATCGTGATAACGTAAGTTGTCGTTACCGACATTTAGAGGAAACCCTTAGGGTCGCACAATTTGATGATATGGCTTACTTAAGTCAGATCGTGTGGACTGAATTGTTTGAGTTCAGTTTAAAGGGATTTACTCTCTGAATAAAAGTGAGATCTGGTCTAATCATGTTTGATTGATTAGGGCTTGAGATCGGTAAGCTTCGATCGAGAGAATAGATGCTAGATCGGTCAGATCAAGAGCATTAAGAGATCAACGGTCAGATCTTAGGCCTCAGTGGTTTATTATGATCTGGACTAATTGCTTGGTTTATTTGGTTGTTGAACCAAATTGATTTGAACCAGCTCATTGGATGAGCGCATGGTTCAGGTGGTGAGGCATTTGCGATTGGGGTAATGCATGGTCGCATGAACGTTTGGACTTTGCTATTTTTAGATAGCATGTTCTCAAACGTGTCCATGATCTCACGTCGCCTCTCTCTCGCCTCTTCACGCCTTTGTCGCCTCCTTGGTTTTCTTTGGAGAAGTATTCTCGTGTGAAAAAGCTAAGACGACAAGAGGAGAAAGTTTCGCCAAGAAAGGAGATCATCTTCCCTCCCATTCGATCAAGACCTCTTGGAACCTTGCTAGCACAAGGAGCACCAAAAGAGAAAGCGACATCATCTTGTGTGTGACTATTTGGAGGAGACCTCTTTTGTTCTCTTGCTTCCAAGGCAACATCCTTCATATGGCTTCGGTATGAATTCCTTTTCTGTTGTTAAAGTTGATCATAATACATGCTATCCGATCTTAGGAAACCCTAGATTCCGCCCATGCAAGTTTTGTTTAGCGCATGTTTTAGGGTTTCGCCCCTTGTAGGGGACCTTCAATTGGTATCAGAGCTGGTTGATGCATGTTTTTATGATTGCTTAAAGCCTTTTATGATCCTTATGCGCAAGTATGCTTAGATCTAGTTGACATGCGAAAATTTCATTTTAAGTTGTTGCACATGCGAAACTTGAATGTGTTAGTCTATGGCGCATGTATGTTGGCGCATTCTTGTTTTTCTCAAAAAAAAAAAAAAAACTATATCACATGCGCGACTTACACTAGATCTAAGGCCCTGCTTTAAACCCTTAGACGGGTTATTAGGGTTGAAGTCATCCCCTGAGTTAGATCCAAACAGTCTGATCAGACCATCTGACAGCCTTGATGGGTCGACCAGATAGCATCTGTGCGTAAGCAAGAGATGGCTATAGGTCGACTGCAGACAGGCGTGTAGCGATGTCTGATTGAGACAACCTATGAACGCACATGAGTTAGGCCCGGCGTCACACCCGCTTGCCAGACCTCATTGTGGTCGTTCAGCCCTTGGCGCATGCATTGTTGACCTTTTGGTCGACTCAAGTCAGTTAGGACTTGGTGCATGTAAGGGCAGTGGATCTGACTAGGTCGGATGAGTGGATCCCTAGTAATGGACCGTTGTAAGGTAGTAGGGCACATAAGGAAAAATAAAATTGATCTCAATGGGGTTTTTCAAAATTTTATTTTTCATGATTGGATCAAATGATGTATGATGCCATATGTATGTTTATTTAATCTTATGTGGGCTGCCCATGTTTAATGTGTGCTGTGCTGGGGCCTGCGTGCCTGAAATTTTATTGTAAATTAATTCTTATTTTTGTGATCTGCGAATCACAGTTTAATTAATTTATAAAATGTAATTGACCTACGAGTCAATGTAACGCCCTTGATTTTCTGAATTTATGATTTAAGGTTAGAAATTCAGTTTATGTATTTTTATCGGTTAAAATTTAGGGATTTTTACCTAAGTGTAGGAATTTTCCTACAGGGCAAAAATAATTATTTTGGTTGGGGATTCGAACCCTCAACCTTGATTCTTTGCTTCTGGAATTCTTCCACCGTGATGGCGCATATTTCTGATGTTATTGGAGTGGCGCATGGTGGTTAAGCCCAGGTAAGCCCATTAAAGCCGATTTCCACTTAAGTTAATTGGGTTATTGGATCTTGGACCCGTTTGGGGTGGAAAGAAATAAAAAAAAAAAGAGGGGGAAAATTCGTGAGAGCTCCTCTCCCTCACGATTTTTGGTTTGTTTCTTGCCCTAGCCGCTTGTGTTGTCGCCCCTCACTGTGCTTGGCGCCTCCTGCAAAATTTTTGACGCTGGTGGTGGCAGACTGGTGGTGGACGAACTTTCTGGAGACCCCTGATCCCCTGTTTTGGCGTTTTCTCTGTGGGCGATTTTCTGTGAGTAATTCGATCCTAAGGAGTCTAATCCGAATTAAAATTCGTTATTTGCCATGATTATTCGTATGGGGTTGAATTCAAATAATTATAGGGTTTTAAAATCCTGTTCTGCTGAAATCTGCATTCGTTAATCTGACCTTTGTGTACTATAACCCCAATATCTCATGGCCTATAGATCCAAATCGCACGAGATAAATTTTGTATGAAACTAGATATGTTTGGCTTTAATTTGAATATGATATCGACCATATCCGAGCGGTATTCGTATTTCAATCTGTATTGCAATCCAGCGGTACAAAATCAGTTTTCTGAAATTCTGGATTTCGACATTTCTGTGTTCGAACCATCATATCTCCCTAGGTATAGCTCGAAATCTTGTCAAATCAGTTTTATTAGACCGTAGGCTCGAAGAGCTTTATTTTGACTCCCATAACGCCTATTTTCGATTAGTTATTGGATCTGAAATAAATGTCGCAAGTCTGATATATGAATCTGTTTTCTTGAAATCTGAAATTCTGACCTTCCTATGTTCGAACCCTTATATCTTCCTGTCTAAAATTCGAAATCTTGTGAAACCAGTTTTATTGGAAACTAGATTCAGAGAGCTTCATTTTGAATACAATATTGACTAGCTTTGGTTCGAAATTGGACTAAAAATATATTTTGCAAACTGACAATATAAATCTGCTATGTTTTGGTTAGACGAATATTCCTTTGTGAGAAAAATTTACATTGTATGGTTTAACCTCTTAAATTGTGGTCTGTAGTTCTTCTAAAATTTATTTGCTTGATGAGAAATTTTAGAGAAAACAAAATTGGGGATTTAACTAAGAACTTAGGAATTTTCGAAAATATAGTTGAGCCAATTTTGGGGCTTTTGTCAGTTTTCTTCACGAGCGTGTAATTAAAATTATCTGTAGTGGGGGACTGAAATTATTTACATGAAATTTGTGCGTTCTGTTAAGGTTCTGAAAGTGGCGCCCCTTACAGTAATTTTATAGCTCACGATTTTAGAAATTTTGAGGAGATTATTTCATGAATAATTTCTGTTCTGTGTTTAAATGTTTGTTATATGAATAATTTCTGTTCTGTATTTAATTGTTTGTTATGTGGATATTTCCTGTTCTGTTTATATGTTGTGAATTTTCTGAAAACCTTGAATGTGTTAAAACATTTGTGAGAACATAGAATGGTTTGACATGAATTAAGGTTAGTTGTAAGGAATTCACTCATATAATTTCTGTTCTGTGTTTAAGGACTGGATATTGGGGTGTGTCATTTTCTGGTTTGTTAGACTTTGGGCATGATGTAAGAATTTAGTAGTGGTTAGTCCTACTCCTCCGTTTCAGTATAATCTGTTCTGTAAAATTATGCCCTAGTGTAGCACTCTTCCGTGTCCTTACCCTCCTTCTGTGGCGCTGTAATGGTGCTGATAGTCTACTACGACCCTTGAGACACTATTTCTGTTCTGGGTATTGGAGGCCAGAGTGCCACGTCCTAACAAGACGGGGGCCACCCACTGATACCTCCTCTACCATTCAGTTCTGGGTTTTGGAGGCCAGAGTGCCACGTCCTAACAAGACGGGGGCCACCCACTGATACCTCCTCTACCATTCAGTTCTGGGTTTTGGAGGCCAGAGTGCCACGTCCTAACAAGACGGGGGCCACCCACTGATACCTCCTCTACCATTCAGTTCTGGGTTTTGGAGGCCAGAGTGCCACGTCCTAACAAGACGGGGGCCACCCACTGATACCTCCTCTACCATTCAGTTCTGGGTTTTGGAGGCCAGAGTGCCACGTCCTAACAAGACGGGGGCCACCCACTGATACCTCCTCTACCATTCAGTTCTGGGTTTTGGAGGCCAGAGTGCCACGTCCTAACAAGACGGGGGCCACCCACTGATACCTCCCCTACCATTCAGTTCTGGGTTTTGGAGGCCAGAGTGCCACGTCCTAACAAGACGGGGGCCACCCACTGATACCTCCTCTACCATTCTGTTCTGGGTATTGGAGACCAGAGTGCCACGTCCTGACAAGACGGGGGCCACCCACTGATATCTCCTTTACCATTCTGTTTCTGATATGCATGCATTGTCTCGTCCTCGGCAGAGGTGGGGTCAGACCTTCTGTGGTCATCAGGCCTTCTGTGGCCTTTCTGTTTCCGATGTAGACTATCCGTTTGGACTCTGAAAATTCTGATTTTCTGTCTGTCAGTTCTGATTTCTGTAGTTCTGTTTCGATCTGTATTTAGATGTATTAGGCGGTGTGGTTAGTTGGTATGGGTTGGTATATTCATATCCTACCTGTTTGATGCCTATTGTTACAAGTATCTGTATTTGATTGTGTTTGTTTCTGATATGAGCATGCATGTTAAGTTGATTTATCTTATCTGTTAAATAAAAAGAATTTCAACTTAAGTATGATATTTTTGATGTGTACTATGGATGACTTTTAGTGTCTTTTACTCACTGAGCTTTTTAGCTCACCTCCGTTGTTTAAATGTTTTCAGGTGAGACATCAAGACAGTAATTGCTACAGCTAATATGACGCTAATGTTTGATGTCATTTCTAAGAATAGTCTTCTAAAGATTTATCAGGCCTGCGTGCCTAATTTATTATGACCTATATGACATGTTTTATCTCCTGAGGGCTTATGCCTGTTTTCAGGATATTATATTATAGTTGTTTCGTTTAAATTATTGGATACAAGTCTTGGATTCTTTTATTGAATTGGTTCTTATTTTGAAATGTCCGATTTGAGATGTGTAACCGAATTTGTGTTGTTTATTTTAGTATCTGAATAATCAGTTCTGTATATTTCTGAAATTCCACATATGTGTAGTGTGGACGTTTGTTGTTGTTACAAGATATGTGTGTCTGTGCAGCAGTAGTTTAGAATACTTGCTGCCGGATTTTTTCTGGATTTCCGGATTTCTATTTCCTAGTAATCGATCCTATTCAGTTCTGTGCGGTTTTCTGTTCCGTAGTAATGTCCTTCGATGCCGCTTTCTTCTTGTGTTTTAATGGAAGAGTAAAAAAAATTTTGAAACCCCGTATTTTACTTGTATGCGTGTGGGGTGTGATTCTGAGGGATGTTACAGATGGTATCAGAGGAATTTTACTAGCAATTAGAAACTCCGGGGAAGGAAAACTCTGTTTGTGTATTGCTAGAAACCAAGTTAGGATCTGATTTGTGATTGAATATTGGTTGTTATTCTACTGTGTTATGTGATGCAGGTAAAAATGGTGCGACCAAGAGCTAGCAGTAGCAACGGTGATCAACAGCCTGATCTGAGGCAGACCTTGGAGGCTATGACTGCTATGATGCAACAACAGAACGCATTCATTCAGCAGCAAACTCAGATGATGCAGCAGCAGCAGGCGCAGCACATGGAGGTTCAGCAACAGTTATTGCAGCGGCTGTCGCAGACACAGTCTCAGTCACAAGCACAACCGGCTAGTTCTCCTCTGGGTGATGGCGCACATCAACGATATGCTCGGTTGGTTCGAGAGTTTCAGCACCTGAACCCGACTGCATTTTATGGTAGTCCGGGGCCTAGAGCTGCTGAGGATTGGCTTTTGACACTGGAGAAGATTTTCCAGGTTTTGCGCTGTGATGATGCAGACAAGCTATGTTTGTCTGTCTTTATGTTGCGTGGAGATGCTGAAGACTGGTGGAAGGGAGTCGTCAGACTGGCGGCAACTGAATCCAGAGATGTTGATTGGCAGTACTTCATGATGAAGTTCAATGCCAAGTTTTTCCCCTCTAGCTTATCTGAGGAGCGCGAGGTGGAGTTTATTCATCTTGAGCAGGGCGACATGACGGTGGATCGGTATGAGGCCACATTCGCTCGGTTGTCGGGGTATGCTCCTCACTTAGTCAACACCGAGGAAAGAAGAGCCAAGAAGTTTCAGCGGGGTTTGAGGAAAGACATCAGGACAAGGGTAGCTATGCTACACTTGGAGTCTTATGCTGAAGTGGTAAGAGAGTTTACTGACGTCTTCTCTGATGATTTATCTGGGTTACCACCCAGCAGAGAAGTTGAGTTTGGTATCGAGTTGTGGCCAGGCACGGCACCGATATCTAAAGCTCCTTACAGGATGGCAACTTCAGAACTGACAGAGCTGAAGAAGCAACTGGAAGAACTATTAGAGAAGGGGTATATTCGACCCAGTGTTTCTCCATGGGGAGCACCGGTGTTATTTGTGAAGAAGAAGGATGGTACTTTGCGCATGTGCATCGATTACCGTCAACTCAATCAAGTGACTGTTAAGAATAAGTACCCATTACCCCGTATTGATGATCTCTTTGATCAGTTGCAGGGTGCTACTGTATTCTCTAAAATTGACCTGAGGTCTGGCTATTATCAGATGAAAGTTCAGGAGGAGGATGTACCTAAAACTGCATTCAGGACCAGGTATGGGCACTATGAATTTCTTGTTATGCCCTTTGGACTGACAAATGCCCCTGCGGTGTTTATGGATCTGATGAACAGGGTATTTCATGAGCTCCTGGACAAATGTGTGGTCGTCTTCATTGATGATATTCTGATCTACTCCAAGAATGCGCAAGACCACTCTCAGGATTTGCGCAAGGTGCTGGAGATTCTGCGGCTGAAGCGGCTATATGCTAAGGCCAGCAAATGTGAGTTCTGGCTAGATCAGATTGGTTTTCTGGGGCACATTATTTCTAGCCAGGGTGTGTCTGTGGATCCAGTGAAGGTGGAGGCCATTCTTCACTGGGGAAGACCAACTACAACGATTGAGGTCAGAAGTTTTCTGGGCTTAGCTGGATATTACCGCCGCTTTGTGGAAGGTTTTTCCAAGCTGGCAGGTCCTTTGACTAAGCTAACTAGAAAAAATTTAAAGTTTGAGTGGTCTGATGATTGTGAGTCTAGTTTTCAGGAACTGAAAAAGAGACTGACCAGTGCTCCTATCCTCATCATTCCCTGTGATGGAGAGAAGTTCACTGTTTACACTGATGCCTCTGGTAAGGGTCTGGGTGCTGTACTGATGCAGCAAGGAAAGGTAGTCGCTTATGCTTCAAGGCAACTCAAGGACTATGAAGTAAACTACCCCACTCATGATCTGGAGTTGGCAGCTGTAGTTTTTGCCTTGAAAATCTGGAGGCACTATCTGTTTGGACAGACATTTGAATTGTTTACAGATCACCAGAGCTTGAAGTATATCTTCACTCAGAAAGAGCTGAATATGAGACAGAGGCGATGGCTTGAATTGATAAAGGATTATGACTTCACCATCCAGTATCAGTCTGGTAAAGCCAATGTGGTGGCTGATGCTCTTAGTCGGTATCCTGTGACTCAGATAGCTGCACTACGAGTCCAGGAGTGGCGACTATTGCAGGAGTTCAGTGGCATGCATCTGAGTGTGACTCCGGGTGAGAGAGGCGGTCTTCTGGCTTCTCTCAGGGTTCAGTCAGACTTACTGCAGAGACTGAGATCAGGGCAGCAATCAGATCAAGATATTCTATGGTGGAAAGAGAGGTCTGAGCAAGGCTGGGATGAGAATTTCAGTATGTCGGATGATGGTCTCCTCAGATTCCGTGGAAGGGTCTGTGTCCCTGAGGACCCTGAGTTGAGAAATGACATTCTTAAGGAAAGTCATTGCACTAAGTATACCATTCATCCTGGTAGTACCAAGATGTATCAGGATCTGAAAAAGACTTTCTGGTGGCATGGTATGAAGAAGGATGTGCATTTGTTTGTGTCCAGATGTTTGACTTGCCAAACCGTGAAGACTGAGCATCAGAGGCCGGGCGGTTTGATGCAGTCTCTCCCTATTCCTCAGTGGAAGTGGGAGCATATCAGTATGGACTTTGTGTGTGGACTGCCCAATACCCGAAGGAGTCATGATGCCGTATGGGTGATTGTGGACATACTCACGAAGTCAGCTCACTTCTTACCGATTAAAATGACTTACAGTTTGGATCGGTTAGCAAAACTGTACATCGATGAGATAGTCAGATTACATGGAGTTCCCTTGGACATTGTCTCTGACCGTGATCCTCGATTTCTGTCCAGGTTTTGGAAGAAATTACAGGAAGATTTGGGAACTAATCTGAGTTTTAGCACTGCATATCATCCTCAATCTGATGGTCAGACAGAGAGAACTATTCAGATACTTGAGGATCTTCTGAGATCTTATGTGGTTGACTGGTCTGTTGAGTGGGATCTGGACTTATCACTGATAGAGTTCACCTACAACAATAGCTTTCACTCTAGCATACAGATGGCTCCGTATGAGGCCCTATATGGGAGGAAATGCAGAACACCAATATGCTGGGAGGAAACTGGGGACAGAACAGTGCTAAGGTCTGATGCTGTTCAGGAAGCCACTGTGAAGATTAGAGAAATTCAGAGAAAGATGAAGATTGCTCAGGATAGACAGAAGAGTTATGCTGATGTGAGGCGGCGTCCTCTTGAGTTTTTGGTGGGAGAGCATGTTTTCCTAAAGGTCTCGCCTATGAAAGGGGTGATGAGATTTGGGAAGAGAGGAAAATTGAGTCCCAGGTACATTGGTCCCTTTGATATCATTGAGAGGGTTGGATCTGTGGCATACCGACTTGCTCTACCCCCATCACTGGAACACCTCCATAATGTGTTCCATATTTCTGCACTCAGAAAATATTGTTCTGATCCTTCTCATGTTCTGGAGTTGGAACCTCTCCAGCTTGAAGAGAACATGACTTTTGTGGTGAAACCTCTCAGAATTGAAGATAGAAAAGAGAAAGTGCTGAGGAATAAGGTTATTCCACTTGTGAAAGTCATCTGGGGAAATCAGTCTGTTGAAGAAGCCTCTTGGGAGGTTGAAGCAGATATGAGAAAGGAGCATCCTCACCTGTTCAGTGACGGGCTTGGTCAGCTTTAGGGGACTAAAGCTCTATAAGGGGGGGAGGATGTAACGCCCTTGATTTTCTGAATTTATGATTTAAGGTTAGAAATTCAGTTTATGTATTTTTATCGGTTAAAATTTAGGGATTTTTACCTAAGTGTAGGAATTTTCCTACAGGGCAAAAATAATTATTTTGGTTGGGGATTCGAACCCTCAACCTTGATTCTTTGCTTCTGGAATTCTTCCACCGTGATGGCGCATATTTCTGATGTTATTGGAGTGGTGCATGGTGGTTAAGCCCAGGTAAGCCCATTAAAGCCGATTTCCACTTAAGTTAATTGGGTTATTGGATCTTGGACCCGTTTGGGGTGGAAAGAAATAAAAAAAAAAAGAGGGGGAAAATTCGTGAGAGCTCCTCTCCCTCACGATTTTTGGTTTGTTTCTTGCCCTAGCCGCTTGTGTTGTCGCCCCTCACTGTGCTTGGCGCCTCCTGCAAAATTTTTGACGCTGGTGGTGGCAGACTGGTGGTGGACGAACTTTCTGGAGACCCCTGATCCCCTGTTTTGGCGTTTTCTCTGTGGGCGATTTTCTGTGAGTAATTCGATCCTAAGGAGTCTAATCCGAATTAAAATTCGTTATTTGCCATGATTATTCGTATGGGGTTGAATTCAAATAATTATAGGGTTTTAAAATCCTGTTCTGCTGAAATCTGCATTCGTTAATCTGACCTTTGTGTACTATAACCCCAATATCTCATGGCCTATAGATCCAAATCGCACGAGATAAATTTTGTATGAAACTAGATATGTTTGGCTTTAATTTGAATATGATATCGACCATATCCGAGCGGTATTCGTATTTCAATCTGTATTGCAATCCAGCGGTACAAAATCAGTTTTCTGAAATTCTGGATTTCGACATTTCTGTGTTCGAACCATCATATCTCCCTAGGTATAGCTCGAAATCTTGTCAAATCAGTTTTATTAGACCGTAGGCTCGAAGAGCTTTATTTTGACTCCCATAACGCCTATTTTCGATTAGTTATTGGATCTGAAATAAATGTCGCAAGTCTGATATATGAATCTGTTTTCTTGAAATCTGAAATTCTGACCTTCCTATGTTCGAACCCTTATATCTTCCTGTCTAAAATTCGAAATCTTGTGAAACCAGTTTTATTGGAAACTAGATTCAGAGAGCTTCATTTTGAATACAATATTGACTAGCTTTGGTTCGAAATTGGACTAAAAATATATTTTGCAAACTGACAATATAAATCTGCTATGTTTTGGTTAGACGAATATTCCTTTGTGAGAAAAATTTACATTGTATGGTTTAACCTCTTAAATTGTGGTCTGTAGTTCTTCTAAAATTTATTTGCTTGATGAGAAATTTTAGAGAAAACAAAATTGGGGATTTAACTAAGAACTTAGGAATTTTCGAAAATATAGTTGAGCCAATTTTGGGGCTTTTGTCAGTTTTCTTCACGAGCGTGTAATTAAAATTATCTGTAGTGGGGGACTGAAATTATTTACATGAAATTTGTGCGTTCTGTTAAGGTTCTGAAAGTGGCGCCCCTTACAGTAATTTTATAGCTCACGATTTTAGAAATTTTGAGGAGATTATTTCATGAATAATTTCTGTTCTGTGTTTAAATGTTTGTTATATGAATAATTTCTGTTCTGTATTTAATTGTTTGTTATGTGGATATTTCCTGTTCTGTTTATATGTTGTGAATTTTCTGAAAACCTTGAATGTGTTAAAACATTTGTGAGAACATAGAATGGTTTGACATGAATTAAGGTTAGTTGTAAGGAATTCACTCATATAATTTCTGTTCTGTGTTTAAGGACTGGATATTGGGGTGTGTCATTTTCTGGTTTGTTAGACTTTGGGCATGATGTAAGAATTTAGTAGTGGTTAGTCCTACTCCTCCGTTTCAGTATAATCTGTTCTGTAAAATTATGCCCTAGTGTAGCACTCTTCCGTGTCCTTACCCTCCTTCTGTGGCGCTGTAATGGTGCTGATAGTCTACTACGACCCTTGAGACACTATTTCTGTTCTGGGTATTGGAGGCCAGAGTGCCACGTCCTAACAAGACGGGGGCCACCCACTGATACCTCCTCTACCATTCAGTTCTGGGTTTTGGAGGCCAGAGTGCCACGTCCTAACAAGACGGGGGCCACCCACTGATACCTCCTCTACCATTCAGTTCTGGGTTTTGGAGGCCAGAGTGCCACGTCCTAACAAGACGGGGGCCACCCACTGATACCTCCTCTACCATTCAGTTCTGGGTTTTGGAGGCCAGAGTGCCACGTCCTAACAAGACGGGGGCCACCCACTGATACCTCCTCTACCATTCAGTTCTGGGTTTTGGAGGCCAGAGTGCCACGTCCTAACAAGACGGGGGCCACCCACTGATACCTCCTCTACCATTCAGTTCTGGGTTTTGGAGGCCAGAGTGCCACGTCCTAACAAGACGGGGGCCACCCACTGATACCTCCCCTACCATTCAGTTCTGGGTTTTGGAGGCCAGAGTGCCACGTCCTAACAAGACGGGGGCCACCCACTGATACCTCCTCTACCATTCTGTTCTGGGTATTGGAGACCAGAGTGCCACGTCCTGACAAGACGGGGGCCACCCACTGATATCTCCTTTACCATTCTGTTTCTGATATGCATGCATTGTCTCGTCCTCGGCAGAGGTGGGGTCAGACCTTCTGTGGTCATCAGGCCTTCTGTGGCCTTTCTGTTTCCGATGTAGACTATCCATTTGGACTCTGAAAATTCTGATTTTCTGTCTGTCAGTTCTGATTTCTGTAGTTCTGTTTCGATCTGTATTTAGATGTATTAGGCGGTGTGGTTAGTTGGTATGGGTTGGTATATTCATATCCTACCTGTTTGATGCCTATTGTTACAAGTATCTGTATTTGATTGTGTTTGTTTCTGATATGAGCATGCATGTTAAGTTGATTTATCTTATCTGTTAAATAAAAAGAATTTCAACTTAAGTATGATATTTTTGATGTGTACTATGGATGACTTTTAGTGTCTTTTACTCACTGAGCTTTTTAGCTCACCTCCGTTGTTTAAATGTTTTCAGGTGAGACATCAAGACAGTAATTGCTACAGCTAATATGACGCTAATGTTTGATGTCATTTCTAAGAATAGTCTTCTAAAGATTTATCAGGCCTGCGTGCCTAATTTATTATGACCTATATGACATGTTTTATCTCCTGAGGGCTTATGCCTGTTTTCAGGATATTATATTATAGTTGTTTCGTTTAAATTATTGGATACAAGTCTTGGATTCTTTTATTGAATTGGTTCTTATTTTGAAATGTCCGATTTGAGATGTGTAACCGAATTTGTGTTGTTTATTTTAGTATCTGAATAATCAGTTCTGTATATTTCTGAAATTCCACATATGTGTAGTGTGGACGTTTGTTGTTGTTACAAGATATGTGTGTCTGTGCAGCAGTAGTTTAGAATACTTGCTGCCGGATTTTTTCTGGATTTCCGGATTTCTATTTCCTAGTAATCGATCCTATTCAGTTCTGTGCGGTTTTCTGTTCCGTAGTAATGTCCTTCGATGCCACTTTCTTCTTGTGTTTTAATGGAAGAGTAAAAAAATTTTTGAAACCCCGTATTTTACTTGTATGCGTGTGGGGTGTGATTCTGAGGGATGTTACAGTCAATCTTGTCTAGATAGATTAATTTGTAAATTAGTCAGACAAGAGCACAGAGCACACTTGGCAGAGGCGCATGCAGCAGTGGCTTGACCAGACGGGAGGTCCAGGGCTCGACTCTGGGACAGGCGCATTTTCCCTGGTAAGCGCACCTGAGCTGCAGATGGCGCTTGGGCCCTGGTTTGGGCCAAATGAGCAGCAAAAGACCCATGAAGAAAAGCAAGTGAAGACTTAAGTTAGGTTAAGGTCTTACTTAGGCTTAATGGGCTTTTACCACATAAGATCAGCGTGCTTTCTATTTATTGCTTTTATAATTAGAATTGCATGAGTTTATCTTCTGCTATCACCATAGGAATTGCATGATAGTTAAGAAGATAAAAGACCGTTAAAATCCAACGCTAAAATATCAAGCTCGTAAGCCTTCTGACGCAAAACCTCACTGTTCTGACTATCGTTGGAGCCGTGTTGTACCCACTCAGTGGGCACGTCCATCTATCTTCAGACGGTGCGGGATTACACCTGCGTGTTACAGAGAAGGGATTTATCGCTTCTCGTTGCTCAGCATAGCACGTGGTGGTCCAGGGAGTAGGTCGGGTTAGCTTGACCATGTAGGCTACATATGTGGCGCATATGGTAGCACATGGAGGCAACCATCTGTGGGGTCAGAGACTGTGTTGTACCAACTCAGTTGGCACAGTCTGCTGGATTGCCCAGATGAAGGGGAATCGCACGGGTTGGCGATTGGCTGGAACAGCCTACCAGAGATTAGTGCTTGTACTCTCTGTGCATCTTATCTCGCCTGAGCGGGACGCGGAGACCAAGTATGAAATCTGGATCCCATCTCACTAAAAGAGTTCTACTCTTTCGGGCTGTTTTGCTGGATTTTTCAGCCAGATAAAATAGTGAGAAAAAGAATCATTCTTAAGTCCTGATTGATTCTTAACATTGATACTGACCTTGCTGTTCTTGCATTGTTGTAGATACCTGTAGCAACGAACACCATGAGCTTCAATGTGCGATCCCTACTGGAAAGGGAGAAGTTTGCTGGGCCGAACTTCTCAGACTGGTACGGACACCTTAAGATTGTTCTTAAGGCAGAGAGGAAACTGTATGTCCTCGAGACGGCTATACCGCCTCAGCCCGCTCCGAACGCCGCAAGGGCGGTTCGGGAAGCTTATGAAAAGCACGTCAATGATAGCATTGATGTCGCTTGCCTGATGCTAGCGTCTATGACGCTACCGCTGCAGCGTCAGCATGAGGATATGTCGGCTGTAGAGATTATAGCGAATCTCAAGATGCTGTATGCTGCACAGGCGAGGATAGAACGCTATAATCTGACAAAGCTGTTCTTCCAGAGCAAACTGGCTGAAGGGAGCCTAGTGGGAGCTCACGTGCTCAAGATGATTGGGCACAAGGAGGCTCTAGAGAAACTGGGGCATACCATCAATCAGGAGCTTGCTGTAGACATTATTCTGCAGTCTCTCCCGCCCTCTTTCGATGCGTTCATCATTAACTTTAATATGAACAAAATCGACTGTACTCCGGCAGAGCTGCTGAATATGCTCTTGACTACTGAGGAGACTCTGAAGGGAAAGCCTTCGACCTCTGTCTTAATGGTTCCTTCTAGGAACAAGAAGAAGGGGAAGAAGGGCAAGGCCCCTGTCAAGAGTTACAGCAAGGCTCTGAAGCAAAAAGTTAAGCGGTCAAAGGAATACAGATGTTTCCACTGTGGCCAGCTGGGTCACTGGAAAAAGGACTGTAAAGCGCTCCAAGGAGATAAGAGGGGAAGCTTTGCTTCTGGCTCAGGTATTTATGTGACGAAAGTCATGATATCCTCTTCTTCTATTTCATGGGTGTTGGACACTGCATGTGGAGTTCACATTTGTTCAAATGTACAGGAACTCAAGAGAAGAAGACAGGTGGGACAGCATGAGGTGGACCTACGAGTTGGAAACGGGGCACGGGTTGCTGCTGTTGCTGTAGGAGACTATTTCATCTCATTACCATCTGGACTTGTATTAGAACTAAACAGTTGTTACTTTGTTCCCAGCATTACTAAAAATATTATCTCCATTCCTGCTCTTGTCAGGAAGGGATTTTCCTTTGAATGCAATATTTCAAAGTGTGTTCTTTCTTTAGATAATATTGTTTATGCTACTGGTTCAATTAACAATGGGTTATTCATGTTGGACATGGAATGTTCTATACAAAATATTGATATTAAGAAAGCCAAGTATGCTGATGACAGCACCTTGTTATGGCATAGTCGTTTAGGCCATATTAACGAGAAACGCATTAAGCGGTTGCATGATAATGGACTGCTGGGATCATTCTCCTTTGAGGGGATTGATACATGCAAAGCTTGTTTAATGGGTAAAATGACGAAGTCACCTTTTCCTCATAAAGGTCAAAGGGCTTCAGGTTTACTTGACCTTATACACAGTGATGTGTGTGGGCCATTTAGTAAACATGCCAGAGGTGGCTATCTTTACTTCATTACCTTTACTGATGATTTCAGTAGGTATGGTTATGTCTATCTGATGAGACATAAAAGTGAATCTTTTGACAAGTTCAAAGACTTCAAGAATGAAGTACAGAATCAGCTAGGCCGAAATATCAAGGCACTTCGTTCTGATCGAGGTGGTGAATACCTAAGTCGAGAGTTTATAGACTATCTAAAGGAGTGTGGGATTATCTCACAGCTCACTCCGCCAGGAACACCGCAATGGAATGGTGTGTCCGAGAGGAGAAATAGAACGTTACTTGATATGGTTCGTTCTATGATGAGTCAGGCTACTCTTCCATATTCCTTTTGGGGATTTGCACTGGAGACAGCTGCAAAGGTACTAAACCGAGTGCCATCCAAGGCAGTTTCTAAGACGCCATATGAGTTATGGTATGGGAAACAGCCGAGCTTGACATTTATCAGGATCTGGGGCTGCGAGGCTTATGTCAAAAAGCTCGCCTCTGGGAAACTAGAGAGCAGATCTGAAAAATGTATCTTTGTCGGTTACCCTAAGGAAACTAAGGGTTATTATTTCTACGATCCCAAAGAGAACAAGGTATTTGTTGCTCGAACGGCCATATTTCTTGAGAAGGAGTTTCTTCTGCAAGAGGCCAGTGGGAGAGAAATAAAGCTAGATGAGAATCCAGAGGAAGGACAAAGTGCTCAAGCACAGTTGGATGAGCCTGAGCCGGTGGATCAGGTTATTGAACAACCTGAGGCTCAGACATCACGGGAACCGCAAAGATCGGGAAGGATCCGTCGACAGCCTGAGCGCTATGACGGAGTCTACATCATTGATAATGATGAACCCCTTACTTATGCGGATGCGGTCAGTGGACCGGATTCAGCGAGATGGCTTGAAGCTATGCGCACCGAGATGGACTCCATGTCAGATAACCAAGTTTGGGATTTGGTTGATCCGCCTCCGGGAGTTATCCCTATAGGCTGTAAATGGATCTTCAAGAAGAAGATTGACATGGATGGTAACGTGGTTACCTATAAAGGCAGGCTAGTTGCGAAAGGTTTCAAACAAATCTACGGGATAGATTATGATGAAACTTTCTCACCTGTAGCCATGTTTAAGTCTATTCGGATTCTTTTCGCGATAGCAGCATATTACGATTATGAGATCTGGCAAATGGATGTGAAGACAGCTTTCCTTAATGGAAATCTGGAAGAGGATGTGTATATGACACAACCTGAAGGTTTCACTAATCCATCAGATCGTCATAAGATATGCAAATTAAAGAAGTCTATTTATGGACTTAAACAAGCATCGAGAAGCTGGAATATTCGTTTTGATGAATCAGTCAGTGAATTCGGTTTCATCAAGAACGAGGATGACCCGTGTGTATATAAGAGGTTTAGTGGGAGCGTGATTACTTTCCTAGTCCTCTACGTCGATGACATCTTGATCATTGGAAATGACATTCCTGAAATGCATGCGGTTAAGGCATGGTTAAGGAAATGTTTCCAGATGAAAGATTTAGGAGAAGCAGCCTATGTATTAGGTGTGAAGATCTACAGGGATAGATCTAAGAGGCTTCTCGGGCTGTGCCAGAGTACTTACATCGATAAAGTCCTGGAAAGATTTCATTTAGAGAATTCTAAAAGAGGATATCTTCCAGTCAGACATGGTCTGAATCTTTCAAAGAGTCAGTGTCCACAAACACAGACTGAGAAAGATGAAATGGACAATACGCCTTATGCTTCGGCTATTGGATCCATTATGTATGCGATGTTGTGTACTCGCCCAGACGTCGCTTACGGGTTAAGCGTGACCAGTCGGTTCCAAAGTAATCCAGGTATGGCGCACTGGGTTGCGGTCAAGAACATTTTAAAATATCTGCGGAGGACCAAAGATATGTTCTTGGTGTATGGTGGTCAGGAAGAACTCAGTATTGAAGGATATACTGACGCTTCGTTCCAGTCTGACCAGGATGATTTCCGATCGCAATCAGGCTATGTTTTTAGCTTGAATGGAGGAGCGGTGGTGTGGAAGAGTTTCAAACAGTCAACTGTTGCTGATTCCACAACTGAAGCCGAGTATGTTGCAGCCTCGGAAGCATCCAAGGAGGCAGTATGGATTCGTAAGTTCGTGAGAGAACTTGGTGTTGTTCCTTCGAGTGCAGATCCTTTGGTTATCTTTTGTGATAACACTGGAGCAATCGCACAAGCAAAGGAACCACGGTCGCACCAGAAGTCCAAGCACATACAGAGACGGTTTCATTTGATCAGGGAGATCATTGATCATGGCGAGATCAAAGTCTGCAAGGTTCATACAGATGACAATCTGGCAGACCCGCTTACTAAGCCTCTGGCGCAGTAGAAGCATGAGAAGCACTGTAATAATATGGGTTTGAGATTTCTCAACCATTAGATTAAGTGCAAGTGGGAGATTGTTGGGGTATGCCCTTAAGGCTAATGTTTGAGGCCTTGGGATTGTATCAGTATCATGTAATAGACTCTTATGTTTATAAAGGCATGGTTGTTATTCAGTTTGTTACATTATCTGCTGCAATAAGTGTACTTCTGAATAATGTCTCAAAGCTGTTCAGCTGGGCTGACATGCTGTGAAGTCCTTAGTCGAGATATCTTGGTGAACATGAGACAGCCTTGATATGATTGAGACTAATATGTGCTCTAATCTTATAGGATGCTTCGAGCATGGAATAAGATGTAGACTCATGGGTACATTGGATGTACTGGACAGACCCTACTAGGATATTCAATTGCTTGTCACAATGTGAATAATCCTTGAATGTAACAAGTGGCACATTTCCTTTGACTTGAGATCACTTGTGTTTCTAAATGATGATTGTCATTGTTTTGAGGTAGTTCAATATCATTTGAAACATAATGGTTATAGACTATCTTGGATGGTGAGCTTGAGTCAGGTTAGGGCATTAGTGATAGACAAAGGATTGCCGTCTCTATAATTGGAGTGTGGTGTTCTAAAGGGGCCCCCTGGATGAGATGATTGAGAAAGTGTATGGCCATACCCAGGTGACTGTGTTCATCTGTTCTAATCATGCTCATCATATTGGAGCTACAAGCTTGACACGCTTGTCCAATAAGAACATCCAGTGGCAAAAGAAATATGCATGCCTTGTGAATTGGATTCACACTTGTGCTGTAGTTTGGGTGTAGTCTTGGAAGACTCTTTCCTTTATATCGGGAGACAGTGATGTGTTGCTAGATACCCCTCACTGATCGTGATAACGTAAGTTGTCGTTACCGACATTTAGAGGAAACCCTTAGGGTCGCACAATTTGATGATATGGCTTACTTAAGTTAGATCGTGTGGACTGAATTGTTTGAGTTCAGTTTAAAGGGATTTACTCTCTGAATAAAAGTGAGATCTGGTCTAATCATGTTTGATTGATTAGGGCTTGAGATCGGTAAGCTTCGATCGAGAGAATAGATGCTAGATCGGTCAGATCAAGAGCATTAAGAGATCAACGGTCAAATCTTAGGCCTCAGTGGTTTATTATGATCTGGACTAATTGCTTGGTTTATTTGGTTGTTGAACCAAATCGATTTGAACCAGCTCATTGGATGAGCGCATGGTTCAGGTGGTGAGGCATTTGCGATTGGGGTAATGCATGGTCGCATGAACGTTTGGACTTTGCTATTTTTAGATAGCATGTTCTCAAACGTGTCCATGATCTCACGTCGCCTCTCTCTCGCCTCTTCACGCCTTTGTCGCCTCCTTGGTTTTCTTTGGAGAAGCATTCTCGTGTGAAAAAGCTAAGACGACAAGAGGAGAAAGTTTCGCCAAGAAAGGAGATCATCTTCCCTCCCATTCGATCAAGACCTCTTGGAACCTTGCTAGCACAAGGAGCACCAAAAGAGAAAGCGACATCATCTTGTGTGTGACGATTTGGAGGAGACCTCTTTTGTTCTCTTGCTTCCAAGGTGACATCCTTCATATGGCTTCGGTATGAATTCCTTTTCTGTTGTTAAAGTTGATCATAATACATGCTATCCGATCTTAGGAAACCCTAGATTCCGCCCATGCAAGTTTTGTTTAGCGCATGTTTTAGGGTTTCGCCCCTTGTAGGGGACCTTCAGTATTTTGATGACATGCACATATATGATGTATCGTGACTTAATTTTATCCTTATCTTGGAGTAAATTACATGTTTCGTCTCATTTATTTGCCCAAATACTTTATATTATTCAGAATCTTCACTTTTTTCTTGGTTTCATTGAAATGTAGGGATTTCGCCCTACAATCGGTGGAATTTGTAAGATCTGAAGACATGGGATGATTCCTCACGATGAGATGAAGCTACATGTCAAATTTTAGCTCAAACGGAGTTTCTTATGCTTTCACGGGCATGGCCGTGTATCTATGCACAGCCGTGTATGAACCTGCATTTCCAGACAGCGCCGAGCTGTTCACTGGCGTGGCCATGCATCCATGCACGGCCGTGAAGGGATCGGCCAATTTTTCCAGACCTCGACGGGGCATTCACGGGTGCACCCATGAACCCATACATGGCCGTGAAGAGTTATTTTCCAGAAAACGAACTTCGATGAGTTGTGCACAGGCATGGCCGTGCATCCATGCACGGCCGTGTATCATTCTTCCAGTTTCGATAGGCGCTCGGTTTTTCACCCGTTTCTTACTATTCTTAGGGCGGAATTTGCTGAATTGATGGAGACCTTCCTAACTTACGAACGGACATTTTGGGACTAGAATTTTGTGATTTGGGCAAACGGTTGGGGAGAACGAGGTGAAACGGCGAGACCTAGGGTTTGGAGCGATTTTCTTAACGGTGGGGCTATTCTGGCGAGTTTTCTTCTTCGTTTTGACATGGAGGATCGTGCTAGTCTTTGATCGCGTGAGAAGGGAAGAAGATCGCCTTTCCTTGCTTGATTCTCGAGTCTCCAAGACGTGAAAAGAGAAGTCTCTCACGAGAGAGAGCGACGAGAATTAGAGGTTGAGGCAACAAGAGATGCGCTCCATGTAAACATGGGGGGCGTGGTTGCTAAAAATAGCCAACCTCTCTTACATGCGATCATGTGTTCATGCCCTCATGAACCAATCGCATTTTCCTCATTACTTTGAACCAAGCGCTCACATCTAGAGCCGGTTCAATTCGGTCTGGTCTATAAACCAAATAACCCAAGCAATTAGTCCAGATCACATTAAAAACCCTAAGGTGCTTGATCTGACCGTCGATCTCTTGATGCTTCTGATCTGACCGATCTAGCATCCGTTCTCTCGATCGAAGCTTACCGATCTCAAGCCCTAATCAATCAAACATGATCAGACCAGATCTCACTTACAATCAGAGATTAAATCCCTTTAAACTGAACCCGAACAATTCAGTCCACACGATCTGACTTAAGTAAGCCATATCATCAAATTGTGCGACCCTGAGGGTTTCCTTTAAGCGTCGGTAACGATAACTCATGTTATCACGACCAGTGAGAGGTATCTAGCAACACATCACTGTCTCCCGATATAAAGGAAAGAGTCTTCCAAGACTACACCCAAAAACAGCACAAGTGTGAATCAATTCACAAGGCATGCATATTTCCTTTGCCACTGGATGTTCTTATTGGACAAGCCTGTCAAGCTCGTAACTCCAATATGATGAGCATGATTAGATCAGATGAACACTGTCACCTGGGTATGGCCATACACTTTTCTCAATCATCTCATCCAGGGGGCCCCTTTAGAACATCACACTCCTTAAACAAGGAGACGGCAATCCTTTGTCTATCACTAATGCTCTAACCTGACTCAAGCTCACCATCCAAGATAGTCTATAATCATTATGTTTCAAACGATATTGAACTATCTCAAAACAATGACAATCATCATTTAGAAAACACAAGTGATCTCAAGTCAGAGGAAATGTGCCACTTGTCATAATCAAGGAATATTCACATTGTGACAAACAATTGAACATCCTAGTAGGGTCTGTCCAGTACATCCCATGTACCCATGAGTCTACATCTTATTCCATGCTCGAAGCATCCTATAAGATTAGAACACATATTAGTCTTAACCATATCAAGGCTGTCTCATGTTCACCAAGATACATCGACTAAGGACTTAATAGCATGTCAGCCCAGCTGAACAGCTTTGAGACATTATTCAGAAGAACATATATTGCAGCAGACAATGTAGCTAACTGAATAACAACCATGCCTTTATAAACATAAGAGTTTATTACATGATACTGATACATTCCCACAGGCCTCAAACATTAGCCTTAAGGGCATACCCCAACAATCTCCCACTTGCACTTAATCTAATGGTTGAGAAATCTCAAACCCATATTATTACAGTGCTTCTCATGCTTCTGCTGCGCCAGAGGCTTGGTAAGCGGGTCTGCCAGATTGTCATCTGTATGTACCTTGCAGATTTTGATCTCGCCACGATCAATGATCTCCCGGATCAAGTGAAACCGTCTCTGTATGTGCTTGGACTTCTGGTGCGACCGTGGTTCCTTTGCTTGTGCGATTGCTCCAGTGTTATCACAAAAGATAACCAAAGGATCTGCACTCGAAGGAATGACACCAAGTTCTCTCACGAACTTACGAATCCACACTGCCTCCTTGGATGCTTCCGAGGCTGCAACATACTCGGCTTCTGTTGTAGAATCAGCAACAGTTGACTGTTTGAAACTTTTCCACACCACTGCACCTCCATTCAAGCTAAAAACATAGCCTGATTGCGATCGGAAATCATCCTGGTCAGACTGGAACGAAGCGTCAGTATATCCTTCAATACTGAGTTCTTCCTGACCACCATATATCAAGAACATATCTTTGGTCCTCCGCAGATATTTTAAGATGTTCTTGACTGCAATCCAGTGCGCCACACCTGGATTAATTTGGAAACGACTGGTTACGCTTAACCCGTAAGCAACGTCTGGGCGAGTACACAACATCGCATACATAATGGAACCAATAGCCGAAGCATAAGGCGTATTGTCCATTTCATCTTTCTCAGTCTGTGTTTGTGGACACTGACTCTTCGAAAGATTCAGACCATGTCTGACTGGAAGATATCCTCGTTTAGAATTCTCTAAATGAAATCTCTCCAGAACCTTTTCGATGTAAGTACTCTGGCACAGCCCGAGAAGCCTCTTAGATCTATCCCTGTAGATCTTCACACCTAACACATAGGCTGCTTCTCCTAGATCTTTCATCTGGAAACATTTCCTTAGCCATGCTTTAACAGCATGCATTTCAGGAATATCATTTCCAATGATCAAGATGTCATCGACGTAGAGGACTAGGAAAGTAATCACGCTCCCACTAAACCTCTTATATACACACGGGTCATCTTCGTTCTTGATGAAACCAAATTCAGTGACTGATTCATCAAAACGAATATTCCAGCTTCTTGATGCTTGTTTAAGTCCATAAATAGACTTCTTTAACTTGCATATCTTATGACGATCTGCTGGATTAGTGAAACCTTCTGGTTGTGTCATATACACATCCTCATCCAGATTTCCATTAAGGAAAGCTGTTTTCACATCCATCTGCCAAATCTCATAATCATAATATGCAGCTATCGCGAAAAGAATCCGAATAGACTTAAACATGGCTACAGGTGAGAAAGTTTCATCATAATCTATCCCGTAGATTTGTTTGAAACCTTTCGCAACTAGCCTGCCTTTATAGGTAACCACGTTACCATCCATGTCAATCTTCTTCTTGAAGATCCATTTACAGCCTATAGGGATAACTCCCGGAGGCGGATCAACCAAATCCCAGACTTGGTTATCTGACATGGAGTCCATCTCGACGCGCATAGCTTCAAGCCATCTCGCTGACTCCGGTCCACCGACCGCATCCGCATAAGTGAGGGGTTCATCATTGTTAATGATGTAGACTCCGTCATAGCGCTCAGGCTGTCGACGGATCCTACCCGATCTTCGCGGTTCCCGTGATATCTGAGCCTCAGGTTGTTCAATAACCTGTTCTACCGGCTCAGGCTCATCCAACTCTGCTTGAGCACTTTGTCCTTCCTCTGGATTCTCATCCAGTTTTATTTCTCTCCCACTGGCCTCTTGCAGAAGAAACTCCTTCTCAAGAAATATGGCCGTCCGAGCAACAAAAACCTTGTTCTCCTTGGGATCGAAGAAATAATAACCCTTAGTTTCCTTAGGGTAACCGACAAAGATACATTTGTCAGATCTGCTCTCTAGTTTCCCAGAGGCAAGCTTCTTTACATAAGCTTCGCAACCCCAGATCCTGATAAATGTCAAGCTTGGCTGTTTCCCATACCATAACTCATATGGCGTCTTGGAAACTGCCTTGGATGGCACTCGGTTTAGTACCTTTGCAGCTGTTTCCAGTGCAAAACCCCAAAAGGAGTAGGGTAGAGTAGCCTGACTCATCATAGAACGAACCATATCAAGTAGCGTTCTATTTCTCCTCTCGGACACACCATTCCATTGCGGTGTTCCTGGTGGAGTGAGCTGTGAGATAATCCCACACTCCTTTAGATAGTCAGTAAATGCATGACTTAGGTATTCACCACCTCGATCTGAGCGAAGTGCCTTGATATTACGGCCTAGCTGATTCTGTACTTCATTTTTGAACTCTTTGAACTTGTCAAAAGATTCACTTTTATGTCTCATCAGATAGACATAACCATATCTACTGAAATCATCAGTAAAGGTAATGAAGTACTGATAGCCACCTCTGGCATGTTTACTAAATGGCCCACACACATCACTGTGTATAAGGTCAAGTAAACCTGAAGCCCTTTGACCTTTGTGAGGAAAAGGTGACTTCGTCATTTTACCCATCAAACAAGCTTTGCATGTATCAATCTCCTTATAGGAGAATGATCCCAGCAGTCCATTTTCATGCAACCGCTTAATGCGTTTCTCGTTAATATGGCCTAAACGACTATGCCATAGCAAGGTGCTGTCATCAGCATACTTGGCTTTCTTAATATCAATTTGCTGTATTGAACATTCCATGTCCAACATGAATAACCCATTGTTAATTGAACCAGTTGCATAAACAATATTATCATAAGACAAAATACACTTTGAAATATTGCATTCAAAGGAAAACCCCTTCCTGACAAGAGCAGGAATGGAGATAATATTTTTAGTTATACTGGGAACAAAGTAACAACTGTTTAGTTCCAATACAAGTCCAGATGGTAAAGAAATAAAGTAGTCTCCTACAGCAACAGCAGCAACCCGTGCCCCGTTTCCAACTCGTAGGTCCACCTCATGCTGTCCCACCTGCCTTCTTCTCTTGAGTTCCTGTACATTTGAACAAATGTGAACTCCACATGCAGTGTCCAACACCCATGATACAGAAGAAGAAAACATGACCTCAGTCACGAATATACCTGAGCCAGAAGCAAAGCTTCCCCTCTTATCTCCTTGGAGCGCTTTACAGTCCTTTTTCCAGTGACCCAGCTGGCCACAGTGGAAACACCTGTATTCCTTAGACCGCTTGACCTTCTGCTTCAGAGCCTTGCTGTAACTCTTGACAGGGGCCTTGCCCTTCTTCCCCTTCTTCTTGTTCCTAGAAGGAACCATCAAGACAGAGGTTGAAGGCTTACCCTTCAGAGTCTCCTCAGTGGTCAAGAGCATATTCAGCAGCTCTGCCGGAGTACAATCGATTTTGTTCATATTAAAATTAATAATGAACGCGTCGAATGAAGGCGGGAGAGACTGCAGAATAATGTCCACAGCAAGCTCCTGGTTGATGGTATGCCCCAGTTTCTCTAGAGCCTCCTTGTGCCCAATCATCTTGAGCACGTGAGCTCCCACTGGGCTCCCTTCAGCCAGTTTGCTCTGAAAGAAGAGCTTAGTCAAATTATAGCGTTCAGTCCTCGCCTGTGCAGCATACAGCATCTTGAGGTTTGCTATAATCTGTATAGCTGACATATCCTCATGCTGACGCTGCAGCGGTGGCGTCATAGACGCTAGCATCAGGCAAGCGACATCAATGCTATCATTGACGTGCTTTTCATAGGCTTCCCGAACCGCCCTTGCGGCGTTCGGAGCGGGCTGCGGCGGTATCGCCGTCTCGAGGACATACAGTTTCCTCTCTGCCTTAAGAACGATCTTAAGGTGTCCAAACCAGTCAGAGAAGTTCGGCCCACCAAACTTCTCCCTTTCCAGTAGGGATCGCACATTGAAGTTCATGGTGTTCGTTGCTGCAGGTATCTACAACAATGCAAGAACAGCAAGGTCAGTATCAATGTATAAGAATCGATCAGGACTTAAGAAAGATTCTTTTTCTCACTATTTTATCAGGCGTGAAAAATCCAGCAAAATAGCCCGAAAGAGTAGAACTCTTTTAGTGAGATGGGATCCAGATTTCATACTTGGTCTCCGCGTCCCGCTCAGGCGAGATAAGATGCACAGAGAGTACAAGCACTAGTTTCTGGTAGGCAGTCACTGCCGATCGCCAACCCGTGCGATTCCCCTTCATCTGGGCAATCCAGCAGACTGTGCCAACTGAGTTGGTACAACACAATCTCTGACTCCACAGATGGCTGCCTCCATGTGCTACCATATGCGCCACATATGTAGTCTACACGGTCAAGCTGACCCGACCTACTCCCTGGACCACCATGTGCTATGCTGAGCAACGAGAAGGGATAAATCCCTACTCTGTAACACACAGGTGTAATCCCGCACCGTCTGAAGATAGATGGACGTGCCCACTGAGTGGGTACAACACGGCTCCAACGATAATCAGAACAGTGAGGTTTCGCGTCAGAAGGCTTACGAGCTTGATATTTAAGCGTTGGATTTTAACGGTCTTTTATCTTCTTGCCTATCATGCAATTCCTATGGTGATAGCAGAAGATAATTTAATCATGCAATTCTAATATTAAGCAATAAAAGAAAGCATGAATCTTATGTGGTAAAAGCCCATAGCCCTAGTGAGACCTTAACCTAACTTAAGTCTTCACTTGCTCTTCATGGGTCTTTAGCTGCTCATCTGGCCCAAACCTGGGCCCAAGCGCCATCAGCAGCTCTGATGCGCCCACCAGGAAATTGCGCCAGGTCCTAGGGTCGAACCCTAGACCTCCCACCTGGTCCAGCCACTTGCTGCAAGCGCCTCTGCCAAGTGTGCTTTGTGCTCTTGTCTAATTAAATTACAAATTTAACTATCTAGACAAGAGTGACACGCAAGTCACTTACATTTATAAATTAAAACACAGTGATGCGCAGATCACAATAATTAATTTACAATTTTTTTTAATTCAGGCACGCAGGCCCCAGCACAGCACACAAATAATATGAGCAGCCCACATAAGACTAAATAAACAAGCATATGCATCAATCAATAACCATGTGATCCATAAAAATTAAAATTTTCGAAAACCCCATAGGATCAATTTTAATTTTCCTTATTTGCCCTACAACCTTACAACGGTCCATTACTAGGGATCCACTCATCCAACCTAGTCAGATCCACTGCCCTTGCATGCACCAAGTCCTAACTGACTTGCGTCGACCATAAGGTCAACTATGCATGCGCCAGGGCTGAACGACCACACTGAGGTGTGGCAAGCGGGCGTGACCCCGGGCCTAACTCAGGTGCGTTCAGTAGTCGTCTCAATCAGACATCGCTACACACCTGTCTGCAGTCGACCTATAGCCACCATAGGCTTGCGCCAAGGTGCTATCTGGTCGACCCATTCAGGCTGTCAGATGATCTGATCAGACAAGTTTGGATCTAACTTAGGGGTTGACTTCAACCCTAATAACCCGTCTAAGGGTTTTAATGCAGGCGCATCTTAGATCTACAATGAGTCGCGCAAATGATATAATTTTTGAGAAAAAACTACTACATGCGCCAACATACATGCGCAAGTAAAACATGAAATAAGTTTCAGCATGAAACATGTTATCATGATGAATTTCGCATGGTGAAGATCTAGAATACTTGGAACACATAATCAAAGCAATCATATAAATTTGCATGTAAACCTTGCGCTCTGATACCAATTGAAGGGAACCCCTTTCAAGAGGAGGGCGAAACCCTAGTTGGCGCAAACTCGATAGGCAGCGGATTCAAGAATCGAAAACATGCAATATATGATCAACCTTTAGCTAAACCTTCTCCCATCAAGGATCCATCCTCCGCTCTGGTTTGATTTAGTTTGTTTGAGAGATTTCATGTATTTCACGATGTATATGATAGCTTAAGTTTCTTTTCGGGGTTTGGGCGTAGCGCATTGTAAGAATGTTCGATCTTAATGCTTAATACATATATTTCTTAGATTTATCTTTGTTCTTATTCATGCCTAGGATGTTTTAACTCATGATTATATACTGGCCATATATATTTATGTTTTAGACGTTGTGGGAAGGACTGAGAGGTGAACCACAATTGTCAGATCCCTTTAGACTGGATTGGTGATTTCGGCCACAAGAGTTGTCAAAATCATCCGAGAAACCCTAATCCTTCACAAAACCCATTGGGTTGGCTCAACCTAGTAAGCCACGAGAGTAGGAGCGTCTCTATACCTTAGGAAAGATTACCTTAAGAACATAGGTAAGACATAATAAAAGAAATATTAATGTTAATTTTCCTTTATGCTTCAGTGTGGTGAAACCCGATGCCCCGATTTTCTCTCAAGATCGTAAAACCCCGATTGCTTGGTTCTCTATTTTGTTTGCTTTTAATTTGCTTTAGTTAACTATACTTGTTCGCATTAGGATTTAGTGACACTCCTTTGATTATTCGGTCACCTAGCTATTAGTTGACTGATTAGTTAGTACTTGACCCCTAGTCCCTGTGGGATCGATACTTTTTATTACGCAATAGACCGTGCACTTGCGGTATGATCCTATCACCTACGGAGTTTGTTGGCCCTCAATGCATTGTGAGTGTTGCCCAAAAAGATTCGATGTCAGACTTCCTCATGTAAACTAGATATATGATGTGTGAAGGTGTATGCATGCTCATAAAGGTGAGACTCCATGGGAAGATCATGCAAGTCAATGGGCTTACTGGGCTGCTGACCAAGGAGGACCTGGAAGGGACTTAATGTTGGTGTATATGCCCTAGGACCTAGTTTTGGTCAACTTATGTACTACTTGACACTGATATTTATATATCATTCTGGCATTGTCGTTATCATTGTTTGACTACACCTGCAATTGTGTACTTACATGATAATGTCCCTGGAGACAGATTAGATCTGTGCTCGAATTATAATCCCCAGTCGATGTACCTTAGTGGATATGGGACAGCTATGATACTTGAGAGACTGGTATGTGGGCTGGTTAGGCACGTGGTGCTAACACAGACACATGGGTATATCATTGGGGATATACTGGATAGACCCGCTATGAGGCTATGACTTGGTGTCATGAGTTATCCTCATAAGTGATAGGAGATGCATTGATCCCTTGACTTGAGGTCATTGATCATTCTATATGGTTAGGGACTTGCTTTGATACAACCTAACACCTTGCCGTAGTTGGGAGGACATAACGGTTGTTATTGAGCATGTCACGACCCATATGAGAAGATCAATGGACAGACATAGGATTTGCCCCTTCCTTAAGGAAGTATGATATCTATGGAGCTCCTTTATGGTTCTATGACTGAGAGTGTATGGCCATACCCAGGTGAGAACCTGTTTTAGTCATAGCCATGTGATTGGATGAAAACAAGTGGTGACACACTTGTCCAATCGGATATCAGTACGGCAAAGAGACTGTAATGCATCTGTACCTAGTTGCGATGATGGGGATGTCGATGTCGATATCCATTCCAACGACCTGGGTAGCAGCGATGCACTGCTAGGTGCCACTCACTGCTTGTGATGACCTTTGGTCAGCACTGCCAGCGTCAGAGGAACCTACAGGGTCGCACACCTTGATACTTGAGTTCTCGTATTGATCGGGAAGCCTTATGATCGAGTTATTGGATAACTCGGATCTAATTGGGAGATTTCATCAGCGCCAATGGGCCTGATGAGATGGAAGAATGTTATTGGAGCCAAACTTCATTTTTGGCAGGTTGACCCGTATTTGACCATGGTTGGTCACATTTGGATTAGGGTTGCATTGGATTGGATCCAAGTGCTTAATCAACCTATGCAATGATGTTTGGGCTAGCTCATTATCCAATGAGGCCCAATAACAAGTTCTCAAGAAGAGATGAGAGGCTAAAAGGGTATAATGGGGAGAAACATGAACCATTAGGCGCCTAGGGGCATAATGGGGTCATGTTGGCGCCTTTGCTTCATTATGGAAGTAAAGGGCGCCTCCCCCTCTTTTCCTAGGATGGAATGCATGCCTCTATGGCATTGCTTGAGGCACAAGGCAAGGCCTTGGCGCACAAGGAAAGGCGTGGGAACAAAAGGTAAGGTTGAATGAGAATTATGGAAATGTCTTGGAGACTTTCCTTATCTCAAACCTCCTCATCCTAGCCCTACACTTGTCATGATCCTAGCCATTACCCTAACCGCCTCTTGCCCTATAAATATGACCCTAGTCGCCCCCTCTTATGGGTAATTAATCCTTGAAGGCGTGAACACAAGGAGAGGGGCGAGTGCTTGGAGCAAGGGCACATCTTCCTTCTTCCATAACCGCAAGCCACTTCCTCCTTTCCTCTTGGCGCAAGGAACATTAGTGCTTAGCGTTTTTGGATAGTCTTCCTTCTTCTCTTGGCGCATCATCTCTCTTGGTGGCGCAAGTGAAGTAGAGTATCTCCCTAAGGCTTGGATCTTCTTCCCGAAGCTAGCACCGGGCGTGGAAGAAGAGAACTCAAGAGATCCGTGTGTGCGAGACTACAGAGGGCGAACACTTGGGCGCCTTCATCGACATCGCTCTACATTGCTCTTAAGGTATTTCCTAACTCATCATGTCGACTCCCGTGCATGCGATCTTCACTGGGTTTTTTGGGACTGGCCTGTTTCGGGGACATTCTTCTGCTGCGAAAAATGTATGTCCATAACTCTGAAAATTGTAAAATGTCCCCGGGGTTTCCCAACAGTGGTATCAGAGCGACTTGCAAGACTCGAACGATGTTTTATGCTTTTCTTCCATGCTCACATGCCATATCTCTATTTTCGTAAATAGCATGATGCATGGCAATCGATTTTTTCTAAAAGTAGAAAAATTAGGGTTTCTTGTTTCTATCATCCTCTCAATCTCTTTTGGATATTTGGACTATTTTTCTTGTTTGATTTAAAGATCAAAGGCGCACGTAATTTTGTCAAGTAGGACGGGCATTGTGTCTTCGGACTGGCCAAGTCTCTTGATCTGACAAAATTGCCAGCCGAATGGATCTCTGAAATCATCATGAAAAATAAATCGCAATAAACCAAAAGACTTGTGAGAAGAAGATGAGGAAAAGAAACTGGTTTTGTGAAAAAGTAAAATTTCAGATTTTATGTTTTTCATGAGCATGTAGAATTGCATGAGTAAATACCTTGATTGTGCATGGTGTTGTGATCATTAGTCAAGCCCCCCCTCTTGCATGCCTGTGATGTATCCTTGTGCGGCCTGCGTGCCATCTTTTTCATTATTTTTGTAAAAATTAAGAGGAAGATCAAGGGCTAGGCGCATCCTTCTTGGACCGTGATGCTCACATCTTGCTTGATGGCGCAAGCATGCAAGGTGGCGCATGCAAGCTGGTGCTTGATTGCTTGGTGGCGAAAAAGGTCTTGTCCCCTTGCATGGTGGCGCACCTTCCTTGGAGTAAGACCATGGCATTGGCCGAACCTATGGGGAACTTCGAAAGTATTCCTCTACGGTTTGAGAGCTAAACCATGAGAGAAGGACCTTGGAGCCAACCTTGAAGTTCAAGCTAGAGGTCGGCTAGGTTAGGTCTAGTTTTTGGGGCTTGAGTTCTAGGACAAGAGTTGAACCTATTTCATGGCATGGATTGGTTCAATGTCTTGTATAGGATATGATCACATCATCCTTTACTGCTTTTATTATTATCTGCAGAAGCATGCCTGAAATGTTTTACCGTTATGTTATCACTATAGGATTGCATGCCTGTAATGATAGACATAAGATAAAACTGAGATGATGAGACCTTAAACAAAAACCCTCAATTAAAATATCAAGTCTAGTAGCCTTCTAACGCGTAGCCCTCACTAAGCTATCGATCAGTGGTGTTGTGAATTGTTTCCCACCCTCGTGGGACACACCCACTTATCTTTAGAAAATGCGTGGTGGCAATGGTTTCCCCAGTCCAGTTTTAACCTGGGCGTGCCTTCGCAAGGAAACTCGTTGGCCCTGGGCATAACGGTTAGGAATGGACTTGACTAGAAGTTCACATGTGCTGGGCACATGGTGAAAGTCTAGAGGCATCGTTGAGAGGTAAAGGTTTCATGTTGTATCCAGCCCTCGCTGGACATGAAATGCCCAGACTGTCTCAACAAGGGGAGTTGCTTGGAGCAACCGGCCGGCGCGCCCACCTTAGGAAGCATGGGTTACTTTGTGCATCTCATCCCACCCTCGTGGGACGCAAAGCCTCATGTGAAATAAGGATCCCATCTCACTAGGAAGTTTTAAACTTCCCGATTGACTTTGTGGGTTGTCAATTCGAATATAAAATAGTGGGAGCCATGGTCATTTAAAACAAGTCCAGTTTAAATGATTCGAAGTAGTACTAATCTGTTCTTCTTGGGTGTTGTAGAACAATGGCTACGAACACTGGCGGATTATCACTGCGATCACTCCTTGATAAGGATAGGTTAGTTGGAACTAACTTTATGGACTGGCATCAGAATTTGAGGATAGTCCTCAAGCTCGAGAAGAAGTTGTATGTCCTTGAACAGCCTCTTCCTGCGGCTCCTCCGCCTAATGCCCGAACGGCAGACAGAGATGCTTATAGAAAGCATCAGGATGACTCTTTGGAGGTTGCATGTCTTATGCTAGCCAGTATGGCACCTGAACTGCAGGTGCAATATGAGGAGCAGAACGCTTTTTAGATGATTACTCGTCTGAAACAGATGTTCGAGGCTCAGGCTAGAAGTGAGAGATTTGACACCGCCAAAGCAGTCTTTCGGTGCAAGTTGTCTGAAGGTGCACCAGTGAGACCCCATGTTCTCAAACTCATTGGGAATGTGGATCATCTTAGGAGACTGGGACACACCATAGACAACGAGCTGGTTGTGGATCTTATTCTTCATTCCTTGCCCCATAGCTTCAATCCGTTTATCATTAACTTCAACATCAACCGGATTGAGTGCACACGGGAGGAATTGATGAATATGCTCCAAACAGCCGAGCGAGAGATGGGTAAGACCAAACCCAATTCTGTTCTTTTGGTCCCTGCGACCAAGAAGATAAAGAAGAAGGGTAAGGCACGTGCTAAGAGCAGTGCCAGAGGTCCTACCAAAGCACTGAAGAAAAGGGCGAAGAAGTCAAAGGAACAAAGGTGTTTCCACTATGGCAAGCAGGGCCACTAGAGAAGGGACTGCAGGCAGCTTCAGAATGAGGAGAAGAAAGGCTTGGCCTTAACTTCTAGCTCAGGTATTTATGTTACAGAAGTCAACCTTTCTACTTCTATGCCATGGGTATTGGATACCGCATGTGGAGCTCATATTTGTACAAATATGCAGGAGCTCAAGAAAAGTAGATCGGTGCGGCTTGGAGAGATTGACCTACGCGTTGGAAACGGGGCACAGGTTGCTGCTGTTGCTGTAGGCGTTTTGACTCTCTCCTTGCCTTCTGGACTTCAATTAGAGCTAGACAATTGCTTTTGTGTACCTTCGCTAACAAAGAACATTGTATCCATTCCTTGCTTGGCGAGGAAAGGATTTAAATTTGAAATAAATAAGAACTCATGTTCTTTTTCATTTGCAAATATGTTCTATGGGAAGGGTACTTTGTGCAATAGTCTATATATCTTGGATATGGAAAGTTCTATTTGTAACATAAGCAATAAGAGGACCAAACTGAGTGGTTCAGTTGGTGCTTTCCTATGGCACTGTCGATTAGCCCATATAAACAAGAATCGCATCCAACAACTCCATGCAAATGGATTGTTAGATTCAAGTTCCTTGGAGGAATTTGATACTTGTGAACCTTGTTTATTAGGGAAGATGACAAAGGCGCCCTTCACCAAGATTGGTGAGAGGGCAGAAGGTTTATTGGATCTCATACATACTGATGTGTGTGGGCCCTTCAATAAATAAGCCAGAGGAGGGTACAGCTACTTCATTACCTTTACTGATGACTTCAGTAGGTATGGTTATGTCTACTTAATGAGACATAAATCTGAATCCTTTGAGAAATTCAAGGAGTTCAAGAATGAAGTAGAGAACCAGCTTGGAAGATCCATTAAAGCTCTTCGATCAGATCGAGGTGGAGAATACCTGAGTGGTGAGTTCTTTGACTATCTGAGAGAGTGTGGGATCATATCCCAACTCACTCCTCCTGGAACACCTCAATGGAATGGTGTGTCTGAAAGGAGAAATCGAACTTTATTGGATATGGTTCGATCCATGATGAGTCATGCAACTATACCTTCATCATTTTGGGGGCATGCACTAGAAACAGCTTCTCTAATACTGAATAATGTTCCATCTAAGAGTGTCTCCAAAATACCATACGAGGTATGGAGTGGAAGACGCCCTAATCTCACGTTTATCAGGATCTGGGGATGTGAGGCTTATGTCAAACGTCAGGATTCTAGCAAGCTAGAACCTAGATCTGATAAGTGTGTGTTTGTGGGGTATCCTAAGGAAACTAAAGGATACTACTTCTATGTCCCAACCGAGAACAAAGTTTTTGTTGCTCGGGGTGCTGTCTTTCTAGAGAAAGAATTTCTTATGAAAGAAGTTAGTGGGAGGAAGTTTGATTTGGATGAGGTCCAAGTGCAAGCACAAGACAAAGAGATGGAATCTGAGCCACCTGCACCGGTTGCTAGGCAACCTGAGGCTCAGACATAGGTCCCGCGTAGGTCTGGGAGAATTCGTCGTGCACCTGAAAGGTATGGGTCGCTACCGACCCAACACGATGGGATCTTCATCATTGAGGATGAACCTAGAACCTATGATGAGGCGGTCAGTGGACCGGACTCCAAGAAATGGCTTGACGCCATGAGATCTGAGATGGATTCCATGTCGGCTAACCAAGTCTGGGATTTGGTTGAGCTGCCTGATGGGGTAAAACCCATTGGGTGTAAATGGGTCTTCAAGAAGAAGACAGACATGGATGGCAAAATAGTTACCTATAAGGGTAGACTAGTGGCTAAAGGATTTAAACAAGTCCACGGGGTGGACTATGATGAAACCTTCTCGCCAGTTGCCATGATTAAATCCATTCGGATTCTGCTTGCTATAGCTGCATATCATGACTATGAGATATGGCAGATGGATGTGAAAACAGCGTTCCTTAACGGGAAGCTGACTGAGGATGTGTATATGACACAACCTGATGGCTTCATCCATCCTGCAGAGGCTAATAAGGTCTGCAGGCTAAAGAGGTCCATTTATGGATTAAAGCAAGCATCTCGAAGTTGGAATCTTCGATTTGATGAGGCCGTGAGAGATTATGGCTTTATCAAAAGCGAAGATGACGCCTGTGTATATAGAAAATTCAGTGGGAGCTTGGTAATTTTTCTGGTCTTGTATGTTGATGACATACTGCTCATCGGAAACGACATCCCTAGTCTTCAAGCTGTGAAGACATGGTTGGAGAAGTGTTTCGAGATGAAAGACTTAGGGGAGGCCGCCTATATTCTAGGCGTGAGGATGTACCGGGATAGATCCAAGAGGCTCTTGGCCCTTAGTCAAAGTACTTACATTGATAAGGTACTGGAGAGGTTCTACATGGAGCAATCCAAGAAAGGATACCTTCCAGTGAGACATGGCCTTACTCTCTCAAAGAGCCAGTGTCCTACAACACAGGCTGAGAGGGATGACATGAGTCGAATTCTTTATGCTTCGGCAGTAGGATCGATCATGTATGCAATGTTATGTACTAGACCAGATGTGGCATATGCTGTGAGCATTACCAGCCGATACCAATCCAATCCAGGTCTACAGCACTGGGTGGCTGTAAAGAACATCCTAAAGTATCTGAGAAGAACTAAGGATTTGTTCTTGGTCTATGGGGGACAGGAAGAGCTCAGTATGCAGGGCTATACTGACGCATCGTTCCAGTCTGACCCTGACGACTTTAGATCGCAGGCCGGCTATGTGTTCAAGATAAATGGAGGCGCTGTATGTTGGAAGAGCTTCAAGCAATCGACCATAGCAGATTCTACAACCGAAGCTGAGTATGTGGCTGCTTCTGAGGCAGCCAAGGAAGCTGTTTGGATAAGGAAGTTCTTATGTGATCTTCAAGTGGTACCTAGTGCAATGGATCCCATTGAACTCTACTGTGACAACAATGGAGCAATTGCACAAGCCAAGGAACCACGGTCTCATCAAAGATCCAAACACATACTCAGAAGATTTAACCTGATCAGAGAGATCATTGACAGAGGTGATGTCAAGATTAGCAGAGTAGACACAGAGAACAATCTGGCAGACCCATTGACCAAGGCTTTGGCGCAGCAGAAGCATGATGGTCACGCTAGAGATATGGGGTTGAGATTCCTCAACTTCTAGGTCTTAGTGCAAGTGGGAGATTGTTGGTGTATATGCCCTAGGACCTAGTTTTGGTCAACTTATGTACTACTTGACACTGATATTTATATATCATTCTGGCATTGTCGTTATCATTGTTTGACTACACCTGCGATTGTGTACTTACATGATAATGTCCCTGGAGACAGATTAGATCTGTGCTCGAATTATAATCCCCAGTCGATGTACCTTAGTGGATATGGGACAGCTATGATACTTGAGAGACTGGTATGTGGGCTGGTTAGGCACGTGGTGCTAACACAGACACATGGGTATATCATTGGGGATATACTGGATAGACCCGCTATGAGGCTATGACTTGGTGTCATGAGTTATCCTCATAAGTGACAGGAGATGCATTGATCCCTTGACTTGAGGTCATTGATCATTCTATATGGTTAGGGACTTGCTTTGATACAACCTAACACCTTGCTGTAGTTGGGAGGACATAACGGTTGTTATTGAGCATGTCACGACCCATATGAGAAGATCAATGGACAGACATAGGATTTGCCCCTTCCTTAAGGAAGTATGATATCCATGGAGCTCCTTTATGGTTCTATGACTGAGAGTGTATGGCCATACCCAGGTGAGAACCTGTTTTAGTCATAGCCATGTGATTGGATGAAAACAAGTGGTGACACACTTGTCCAATCGGATATCAGTACGGCAAAGAGACTGTAATGCATCTGTACCTAGTTGCGATGATGGGGATGTCGATGTCGATATCCATTCCAACGACCTGGGTAGCAGCGATGCACTGCTAGGTGCCACTCACTGCTTGTGATGACCTTTGGTCAGCACTGCCAGCGTCAGAGGAACCTACAGGGTCGCACACCTTGATACTTGAGTTCTCGTATTGATCGGGAAGCCTTATGATCGAGTTATTGGATAACTCGGATCTAATTGGGAGATTTCATCAGCGCCAATGGGCCTGATGAGATGGAAGAATGTTATTGGAGCCAAACTTCATTTTTGGCAGGTTGACCCGTATTTGACCATGGTTGGTCACATTTGGATTAGGGTTGCATTGGATTGGATCCAAGTGCTTAATCAACCTATGCAATGATGTTTGGGCTAGCTCATTATCCAATGAGGCCCAATAACAAGTTCTCAAGAAGAGATGAGAGGCTAAAAGGGTATAATGGGGAGAAACATGAACCATTAGGCGCCTAGGGGCATAATGGGGTCATGTTGGCGCCTTTGCTTCATTATGGAAGTAAAGGGCGCCTCCCCCTCTCTTCCTAGGATGGAATGCATGCCTCTATGGCATTGCTTGAGGCGCAAGGCAAGGCCTTGGCGCACAAGGAAAGGTGTGGGAACAAAAGGTAAGGTTGAATGAGAATTATGGAAATGTCTTGGAGACTTTCCTTATCTCAAACCTCATCATCCTAGCCCTACACTTGTCATGATCCTAGCCATTACCCTAACCGCCTCTTGCCCTATAAATATGACCCTAGTTGCCCCCTCTTATGGGTAATTAATCCTTGAAGGCGTGAACACAAGGAGAGGGGCGAGTGCTTGGAGCAAGGGCGCATCTTCCTTCTTCCATAACCGCAAGCCACTTCCTCCTTTCCTCTTGGCGCAAGGAACATTAGTGCTTGGCGTTTTTGGATAGTCTTCCTTCTTCTCTTGGCGCATCATCTCTCTTGGTGGCGCAAGTGAAGTAGAGTATCTCCCTAAGGCTTGGATCTTCTTCCCGAGGCTAGCACCGGGCGTGGAAGAAGAGAACTCAAGAGATCCGTGTGTGCGAGACTGCAGAGGGCGAACATTTGGGCGCCTTCATCGACATCGCTCTACATTGCTCTTAAGGTATTTCCTAACTCATCGTGTCGACTCCCTTGCATGCGATCTTCACTGGGTTTTTTGGGACTGGCCTGTTTCGGGGACATTCTTCCGCTGCGAAAAATGTATGTCCATAACTCTGAAAATTGTAAAATGTCCCCGGGGTTTCCCAACACTTAAACCGGTAGACTGATTAACCACACTATTGTAAGTGAACTCAGCTATGGGGAGCATTTCTCCGAAGTACTAGGGTGATTGCCAATAAGACAACGGAGCAAATTGCCTAAACTCCGGTTTACAACTTTAGTCTGCCCATCAGTCTGTGGGTGATAGGCCGTGGAAAATTTTAGAGTGGTGCCCAAGAGGACCCACAGTGAGCGGCAGAAGTGGCTCACAAAATGGGTATCTCGATTAGACATGATGGTCAACCGGAGACCATGAAGCCGCACAATCTCCCTGACAAAGAGATGGGCCACGTGTGAGGCATTTGATGTACTGATGTGTAGTTTACTATTGATAACACTCCGCAAGTGCATGAAATTATCGAAGTAAAGAAAAGATTATTGTTCCCAACGAGGACTACATAGTTAAGTACTGACTTTTTGACTTGTTTGAATCTAGGCAAACTAAATATACGGTGGTATTGAACTTCTAAGCACGAACAATTCAAAGGAAGCGTAAAAGGGGTTTTCAAATTCTAAAAGATTCGGGATGCTATGGGTTCACCACTCTGACAAGCATGAATCATTTAAAGATTACTCAATCAATAGAAAATATAAATCATGAAAGGAACTTTTCCTAATGTACATATCACCTCCTCTCGGAGTGTAATATGATGTTTAATTAAGTTAACTCCCTACTCTCACGACAGTTAACTTAACTAAACCCATTAAGTTCTATAAAAAGTAGTTAGATCCTTCAGACGAATCCACCCTACTCTCGTGATTGGATTCGAAGTTTCAACTGAAATAGATCAGACGTTGCGATTCACCTCTTAGTACTTCTCGCAACGTCTAATACGCAATTATATGTGGCTAAGGTAAATTACAAAATGAACAAAACTTCAGTCAAATCATGATAATAAATTCATATGAAAAGAGCATAAAATATAGATCAATTCATGAATGTTAGCGGGCTACGCCGATTAATCCCGAAACAAGGATCTACTCACTCATGTTCGTAAAGTAAAACATGTTTGTATGATGAATAAGTAAGAATCTTATAAGAATTGCAAGGAAATCACTAAGCCAACAATAAAACCGCCTTCTCCTCGATCTGTAGATGAGAAAGAGTCTATCAATTGTCACTTTTGCGTGGAATCTCGCCGGAATATGCTCTGAAACTTGAATTTCACCCTAGTCGCCGCCGCCACTTGTGTTCGTCTGAAAAAACTCTCTTAGCCCTCAAAAAATCTGATCTTTTATAGTTAGACCAGTTTGGAACCCATTAAGGAACGGTCATGCAAAGTTTGGTTCAAATGCGGTTCGAATCGGTGGAGAATTGAGTGAAAAACTCGTTAGGCGGCACTTTTCACGGTCCGTGATGAGTTTACGGCCACGGCTATAAATGTCTCTGTGTGTACAGCTTTTTGTACACAAAAAGTTTAACGGGCCGTGATGGAATCACGGCTTCGCTCGTGAAAGTTTCTGTGCATCCCAACACTTAGCCGTTTTTCGCCTTTCGTTCGACATCAAAATTACGGCTGAGCCATAATTACGGCCAAGGCCGTGAATGTTGAATTCTTCACTATTTTCGCTCAAAATTTGATGTGTAAGCTCGTGATCTCCTCGGGAATCATGCTTTGGCTTCACAACTCGTGAAATCATTCATTTTTGGGTGATTTTACCTACATTGTCATAAAAACCAAGAAAAGTGAAGATTTCATACCAGGTGTAGTAAAAACACCGAAATAAACACAAAATCATTCAAATAAGCCAAAAATATTATTTAAATATAGGCAAAAGTGTGGTGTAAATACAACGCATCAAAATACCCTAGACTTAGAATTTTGCTTGTCCTCAAGCAATACATTAATATAAATAAAAAATATAAAGATAAGGAACACTCATCAGTTTTACCATCAATAAAGCCCTTGATAGCACCCACAGATATAGTAGACTTTTCCCGCAAGTGCACGGGTCTATCGAAGTAATAAAATATCGATCCCACAGGGACTAATGGACAAGTACTGACAGATCTTGAAATCGCTAGCTAGACTACGTCAGAATTGATGAAGATTTAAGACAACGAAACGATTAAAAGTACAAGAATGTAAACGGAGAAAATCACACGAGAGGATTTAAGTGAGATGAGATATCAAGATGTGGGTTCACTGCCTTGACTTCTTTCAGCTGAGTAGTCTAAGCTCTATTGCCGTTATCCTATTTTAGTTCAAGGGGGTTCAGCTTCCTTGTCACATAGGTTGCTCCCCTCCGATAACCACGCCCATTCCCACAGATCTTAGTATCGGTCAAACACGTAAGGTTCTAACGGTCAGTCGAACTTTCGTCTCCCTGACGCGTCTAATCTCCTAATACCTTCCAGGTGGGTACAGGTTTAAACAAAAGAGGTCCTCCTCAAGAATTCCTGGCTTACAACTTTCCCAGCGTTACCTCTAGCTAAGGCGCACCCTCTCGGGCTGCGCAGGCAAAGTGTCCCCTATGTGATCCGACGTTCTGACACGCTTTCACGTCGCCAGGCGCGTCTAAGGCCCAAAAGAACTAACAATGAGAGCGCAGTTCACATCAAGCGGATTCTCCCCAGCCCCTGATTTAATAACCCCACTCGAGAAGCTAATAGGCTCCAACGCACCCTCTCGGATTATGTGGGCAAAGAGTACAAACAGGTTTGATAAACCCCCGACCTAATACTTTTGACGCGTGGTCAGACTCTCGTCTCCCCAACATGTCTAGGATCCTAAACACCTTGGGTGAGTATGGGCAATCAACGAGTCTCCTCGTGATTCCCCGATTTACAAACCTCAGTCCAAGGTGAGAAGGTTCAAATGCATTCTCACGAATAGCATAGGCATAGCACTCGCATAAGGTCAAGTAAAGATTTTAACAATAGAGTAAAACTACCACAACTTGCAAGTCATCAAGGGGCTACTCCCACATCCTGATTTAGGAGTTAGCCTAACATATTCATGAGGATAACGCAAGCAATAATCTTTGATAGCACATGCATGAGAAAATGTGTGCAGAAATTACAAGGCAAAGATAGGATCATGCGATATCATGCTAGGTTCATACAATAAGCGCAAGAAGTAGAGTGAAACTTGTGGATCCTTCTTACAAACTTTGTTTCTGAGGTGCTCACGCAACAGGATCTTCAATGGAAGCGGAAGCGTGGCTCTCCTTTTCCTCCTTCTCACAGCGATTCTCCCCTGCTTCTTCTCCCGTGCGAATCCCTCCTATTTTCCTCTTGTCAAGGCTCTTTTATTCTCTTCCCCAAGTGGATGCTGCTCCTTATCTTCTCCGTGCCCTGCAAAAGCTACCTCAGCCGCTGCAATTTTCTAGCAAAAGAAATCTTCGCCGCCAGCCTCCATATCCTGCAAAGCTTCAGCCGCCCATCTCTTGTGGAATGATGATTGCGTGGCCAAAACTCCTCCTAAAAGCTGCTCCTCGCCCTCTTTGTCAACGGAGGAGAATGGTCCTTAGTGCCCTTCAACCTTCCCTTAGGTTAGATCAAAGAAATATGGAAGAAAATGGTGATTTCGTAATAGGCGGGTCTGCGATCATGAGCGAGAATTTGGTCGTGACCCGGTCGTGATTTATCAATGCCAGCTTCAATTTTAACGATGATCACGGGTATGATTCTGGTCAGGACCCGGTTGTGATTTCCAACAAGGGCCTCAACGAATCTGAAAGCTTCTGGTTAGGATCATCTCGAGTTAGGATGAGTTCCTTTGCCACAAGAGTGCCAGAATCTACCCTTTTGTGGTCCTTTTGACTTGAAAACGTGAAAATACCGAAACATGTGTAGATTCTATAGATGTATCCAAATAAAGGCAGTTATGAGGTGTAAAGTCGTGAAATGGGAAAGATTTCACAAGTAAATTGACATGTAAAACTCTATATAAATCTGTGTCAACAGAATATCTACGACTTAAACCTTTGCTTGTCCTAAAGCAAAAAGAAAGAAATGAAATCCATGAGGGTTGCTTTTACCACATGAAGTTATACTCCCTTTTATCTGTAAATACTTAACAATTAGTGCTAGTCACAAGATGCACAAATCACTATAGACTTTTTGGGTATGAAGATAAAAAGCAAAGAATCTAGGTCATATTTATGATCAACGATTGCACCAAAATATGGGTAATCATAATTCCTTACCATGTGAGACATTAATCCACAATAGCACCCAAAAGGTAAACTCTAAAGGAGTTGTAAAGGCTCTTGCTCATAACTTCGGTACCACCGCACTTCTTTCCCTTTTTTGTTGGGTAGTGCCAAGTTGCAACTTCGGTACCACTGCCTTTTTTCTTCTTTCCTCTTTTTGTTGGGCAGTGCCAAGTTGCAACTTCGGTACCACTGCCTTTTGTTTTCTTCTTTCCTCTTTTTGTTGGGCAGTGACAAGTTGCAACTTTGGTACCACTGCCTTTTGTTTTCTTCTCTTTTCTTTCTTTCTATTTCTTGTGTGGTGCCAAGTTAGAGGAGTTTGAACCAAAACCAATACTAAAGGCTTACCAAGAGTGGTAAGTGTGTTTCAGGTGGTTTGGTCTATAATCATCCAAACAAATAATCCTCATGTTGGAGCACAGATATTTCCTAGGTTCAAAGCTTATCAAAGTTTTATCCTTCGGTGTTCAGTGTATAAGGAATCAAGTGACTAGATTAATTGCTTAGCATGAAAGGTGTCCTTAAGGTAGTGTGGGAGTACATATCAATCATAAATCAGGTGAATTAATCAAGAATGGGGGAAATATCAATCAATGGAAATAAGAATTTACAGCTAGGATCTACGACTTAAGCTTTTACGTGTTTGGGAAGCAATCATCAACAAGGTTCAAAGCTTATCAATAAAATCATGAAATCACGTCGGATAAATATAGCACATTGTCAAAACATCTAAGTCTATTGGCAAGACAAGAAGAAAGTCATTATGATGGTGCCTTTGTAAAGTCGAAACATTATGAAAGCAAGACACATGTCATAAAGCATGTTATCAAAGTTCATATTGTTTGGCGTACGACCAGCAGTGAAAAAGTTAGAAGTTGGCATGTTCGGTGTAACAGCACATCACAAAAGACAGTTCACCACAGCTCATAAGTTTACCATCACAGCGCATACAACATTATGTCATAAAAAGCATAAAAGTTAAGACGACCCATCAAAATGTGTAAGTCTTCCCCCAAAGCAAAAGTTGCATCTACCTAGATGCATACGGTAAAGATAAGCATCAAAATAGATGGGGGAAACTTACTAGAGTGCAGTCCTACTCACTGCACTCGGCCGGGTCGTCATCATCGTCGTCAATCTCCTCGGATGAGTCGGAAACATGAATAGTGTCATCAGCGTCCTTGTCTTCATCTCTCGGTGGTGGTGGTGCCATGTTGCTGTGGAGGAAGATTTCAATGCATTTTACTGTGTCCACCAGGGTAGTTAGTTGCTTCCCTTGTTGAATCTGGTCCTGGCGAAGCAGGTGAAGCATATCGTCTGTAGAAGGCCTGGTAGCAGACCTAGGTTGCCCGTAGATGGAAGAGCTGGGATCCATGTCGAGTGGTGTGGCCTGGTCTTCGGGTACAGCAGAGTCGGGATGCATGCGCTAGTTGGCGCTGTCGCGAATGTCAGTCCGGGCGGTATTCGGTAAAGACATGGTGGTACTGGTATCTGCGAAAGTGAGATGATAAATGTCCCCTCGCCTGATGATCATCTTCATCGAAAGTAGGTGCTCAAGGTCCAGTCGTCTGCTGCCCACTGCCTCCGGCTGTCCATAAGGATTGTGGCCCAGGGATAGAGCGATAGTAGTGATCATGCCACCAATACAAATATTCCCTTTTTGCGCGTGGGCGACACGGAGGAACTGCCGAGCTAAGTGGTAGCCGGCGTTGATTTGGAACTGATGCAAAAGTCCCCATAAGCAGAGTAATTCGGGCTGGCGCACTATCCCATCCCCATCTCGTGCAAAGATCGAGTGTGCTAGCAGACGATGGGCATAACGAATACATGGGTTTGAAATGGTTGAAGCCCTGGCATTCCTTGGTGAGTAGGCAGACATGGAAGAAATGCATTTCCAAAAGATGTCTTCATTGAAATTTGGTGGACCAAGCCTGGATGTGTAAGCTGGAAACCCAAAAATATCATTTAGATCTGCTATGGTTAGGCGATACTCGTTGTTGGATAGCCGGAAGGTAATCAAGCCCGGGTCGGTCTCTAGTGCCGAAACTTTAACTTCAATTGAGCTGAGAAATTCGAGAGTAAAGGGGATGTAGGTGGGCTGTGCATATTGAAGGAATCTCTCCCAGCCAAATTGTCTAAACATCCACAGTAGATCATCGAAAATCCCAAGTGTAGCGAGTGAAGGTGGGTCGATATATCGTGTATTGATTATGCGGCGATTTGAAAGAACTTGGTACCGTGCCGCCTGATGATTATCCCTCATTTGGATTTCTGGTGGTGCAGCCTGTTGCTGTTGAGGTGCCGGCCGAGGGCTTGAGGTGCCTGCTGGTCGCTTCCCAGTATTTTTCCTTCGTGGCGGCATGGTCGCTCAAGTTGATGGTTACGGATTAGAGGTTGAGCGAAAGGAATAGAGTATTCGGCGAGAAAAGGTTGAGAAAACCTAGAATGAGAGCTCGCCGGAGGTGATCGGAGAATTCGCCGGAGGGTCGGTGGTCGGCGGCGAATGGTGGGGCAGAGCAAGTGGGGTCGCCGCGGGTTGTACGGAAATGGAAGAGAATCGGGAACCCTAGCTGAAGAAAGTCGGGCGAGATGCTTAAGTGGTTAGCTTAACGGGTCGGGCTGGCCAGGCGAACCTGTTAAGCTACTAAGGTTCAATAATCTCGCCTGAGATTTCCGTCAGGACCTGGTCATGAAATCTGTGGAGATTGCTGCTGAGAAGTCACGGTCGAGATTTTCGTCGGGACCCACGTGTGATATTCTCGCAGATTTTTGATGCAAGTTTTTACGGCCGTGACTTCAATCACGGGGCAGCCGTGACGTTCTCGTCAAATTTATGTCCATTGTTCTTTCTGAGGAAATCCTGCCTATGATTTTGATCGATACCCACCCGTGATTGTCTTCTGTATGATTGTGCGCGAATTTCACGGCTGTACCTTTAATTACAGGTTTGCTGTGAACCTTTCGACGGGTAATTTTCGTATTGCCTCTTCGAAAAAATCTCGGTCACGACTTTCAGCGTTCCCTGGTCATGATCTTCTCGTAAAATCCTTTATTACTGATTACGGCCGTGGCTTCAGTGTCTTTCTTGTCGTAATTCTCTCGGCGAATTTTCTGATGTTTGAGCTGAGTGAGAATCACGATCGAGATTTCTGTCGGAACCTGCCCGTGATTTTGGAAAAATTAGTAGAAAACGCCCTTTTCTACTGCATCAGTTTACAATATTCCTGTGTCATTCAAGATCAAGTAAAACCATCAATATCCACAGCTAAACAAACAGAGATATAGAAAACAAGGCAAGTAGTGAAAGGGCACATCAAGACCCAAATATCGTTTTCAACTTTTTTATGAAAATAAATAGCCAATGCTGATGATAAACAATATCAGGCTATGAATGCATATAGGTTCCCAAATAGGAAGGATCGAAATTGATTGGTGCAGGTGCAGCTTGTTCTTCTTGGTAAGTGTTTCTTGTTGAGGACCTTCATGCTTGCTTCAATACCAGTGTCAGAGTTGGTATTCGGAGTTGATGGTGGGCATTATCATATTTCATGCGCACTCCCTGCAAGAGTATCATCATTGTTACCACTAAAACCATGTATTAAAACAAACTAGGAAATGAAATCCAAATTTATAGCAGAGAAGGTTCAAAGTATTCTAAGGCTGGATTGGTGTGTCCTAGCATGAGATTACTAAGGTTCTAACACTAATTATCAAAAGAGCTTCTAAGAATATGCAAACTAAACTGAAGCTTTAACAAAACATGAAAACGAAAAGAAAGATGCTGATAATAAATTTAACTAAAGTAAGACGCTTGGGTTGCCTCCCAAGAAGCGCTGATTTAATGGTCCGTCAGTTTGACCATAGTCTGTGTCATTCTGGTGAAGGAGGGTCCGTTAGGAGCAGTGCAGTCCCCTCTAGTATTGGTTTATGGGGAATGTAGCGCTTGAGTCTTTGTCCATTTACTTTGAATGTGCCGGTTGATTCTCGGAAAATGTCTATAGCACCGTGAGGGTAAACTTTTTGTACTACGTATGGTCCCGTCCATTTAGTTCGAAGCTTACTAGGGAAAAGCTTGATCCTGGAGTTAAACAAAAGTACCATATCGCCCTCGAGGAATTCTTTCCTTATAATCTTTTGATCATGCCATCTTTTGGCGCGTTCTTTATAGATCCTAGCACTTTTACAAGCCTCTTGTCGAAACTCATCGAGTTCGTTGAGTTGCAGCTTTCTAGCATCTCCGGCTTGTTTTCCATCAAAATTCAGCTGTCTTATTGCCCAATAGGCTTTGTGTTCGATCTCAACTGGTAAGTGGCATGATTTACCGTATATCAACTGGAATGGTGACATGCCTATAGGGGTTTTGAACGCTGTGCGGTATGCCCATAGAGAATCGTCAAGTTTGGGCGACCAATCTGTCCGTGTGTGTGATACGGTTTTTTCAAGAATATTCTTTATCTCCCGGTTTGATATTTCGACTAGGAGTGATTCAAACCTTCGTTCAATAAAATGAGATCCGCCGTCGCTAATTACCACGCAAGGCATGCCAAATTGTGGAAATATCAACTTCTTGAAGAATTTGAGAACTACCATGGAGTCATTTGTTGGGGAAGCCAAGGCCTCAACCCATTTGGAAACATAATCAACTCCAACCAAGATGAAACTGTTACCACAGGAGGGTGGAAATGGACCCATAAAATTGATACTCCATACGTCAAAAATCTCTATTTCAAGAATGGCATTAAGAGGCATCTCGTCTCTTCATGATATTCCTCCCGTCCGTTGGCAACGATCACAAGACCACACATAATCTCTTGCGTCCTTAAATAGGGTCGGCCAAAAGAATCCACATTGGAGGACCTTATATGCTGTTTTCTTTTCACTATAATGTCCTCCGTAGGGCGACGAGTGATACTGGAATAAGACATTTGGAACTTCTTCCTCTAGCAAACATCTTCGAACGATGCAATCGGCACAACGCTTAAACAAGAGTGGTTCGTCCCAATAATAATACTTCGCAATCGATACGAATCTTTTTCGTTGCTGATGTGTAAGGTTCAGGGGCATAATACCGACTGCCAAGAAATTCACCAGATCGGCATACTAGGGTGTCTTCACCGTGGTCGCGGCTACTAGGTTCTCATCCAAGAACGCATCATCTATCTCTTATTCCGATTCTCCCTCGGGAGTGGCTGTCAAGCGGGATAGATTGTCTGCTACTAAATTATCAGTCCCTTTCTTGTCTTTGATCTAAATATCGAATTCTTGCAATAACAGTATCCACCTGATTAGCCGCAGCTTCGCGTCTTTCTTGTCCATGAGATATCGAATCGCCGCATGATCTGTATAGACAATGACACGCGAGTTAACCAAATATGATCGAAACTTATCAAAGGCGAAAACTACAGCTAGAAATTCTTTTTCTGTGGTGGTGTAGTTGCTATATGCTCCATCCAGTGTTCGGCTAGCGTAATAAATGGCATGAGTTTGGTTATCTTTTCGCTGTCCTAATACAGCTCCCACTGCATAGTCGCTAGCATCGCACATAACTTTGAAGGGTAGCGACCAATCCGGAGGTTGCATTATCGGCGCAGAAATCAACGCATTCTTCAGTTGCTGAAAAGCGTCCATGCAATTCTGGTCAAAAACAAATGAAACATCCTTAGCAAGTAAAGATGTTAACGGCCTATAAAAGTCTGCATGGCCCAAGAAACTTCTTATTCCTCTGACGGAGTTTGGAGGCGGCATTCTCTCTATCACACTGATTTTTTGCTTTGTCGACTTCGATACCGCGCTCCAATATCAAATGACCAAGAACAATTCCTTCTCTTACCATAAAATGACATTTCTCCCAGTTTAACACTAAATTTGTTTCTTCACATCGCTGTAAAACATGGGTTAAGTTAGATAAACAAGAGTCAAAACTGGACCCGTATACTGATGACACTGAAATTCATCGTGATTTCTATGCCATTTTATTGATATTTAAGTGTCATATTCATAGACTTTGCTTGTTTTTATGCCATATTTTATCAATATCTGCGGAATCTACACTCTTTTCTGTTTTTGATGATTTTCAGGCAAAAAGGCATATTTTTCAGTCGATTTCGAGCAATCCAAGTGCATAATCGAACTCACAACATCAAAAGAAGATCACACGTAAAATTTCAGAAGATTTGGAGCTTTAGAAGAAATTACGGCACCCCCAACAAATGCTTTACGGTACCGTAATTTGGAGCTTTAATCGGGCAGAGAATCGATGAACGTTACGGCACAGCCGTAAATATCTTTACAGTGCCGTAATTAATAAGCGTTTTTGGACAGAGACTTTGAGACGCTTACGGCACTACCGGAATCCTCTTTACGGCACCATAATTCTAGTCGATTTTCCACCCGAGAGATTGTTCACATTACGGCACTACCGTAAAGAACAATACGGTACCGTAATCCCAGAAGAATTTCACGCGAGAGCTCGCTGTCAAGAATTTCACGCGAGAGCTCAGCCGTAATTTCATCGCTGCTCGCGACTTTCCCGGTCAACTCAGAAGTCCGATTTTTACGTAGATGATTTCAAACGATCCAGGCGTTTAAAAGGGAAGCTGTAAGAAGGAGAAAGGGAGCCATCGACGAGACGAAGCCAAGCACACCAAAAGCCCCACTTTTGATCCACCGGCGAGAGAGAAATCAGAGTTCACACCGCCGCCTAGGGTTCTGCCGCCGCGACCAATTCCAAGAATATATGGCCGTAAAATTTGAGTGGAAGCTACGCATAGAGGAGAAGAAGACACCCCTGAAGTTTCAACGTGATCAGAGATCAGACGGAGGAGAAATCACCAGAAAATCGAGCGCCGCCGTTGTTCGCTCAGATTACGGCCGTAAACATCTTTACCGCCGTATCGTAATTTTTACTCCTCCTCTGTTTCGATTTTCTTCATCATGAATCATTGTAATCTTCCCTCTATGATAGCGTAAACCTCTTTTGGGACATGGGGGAGTAATTCACTTGAGTTTTAATGACTAGATAAGTACATTTCTATTATTTCATCTTGTTTAATCTTAGCATGATGATTTTACTCATATGATGTTTTGTCCTTAGACTCTCCTCAAATCTATATTACTATTTGTGTTTTAGAATTTTTTGCTTTTGACTGAAAAGTAATTGCTTGAGAATTTGGAACCCTAGAATTGCATGATAGGAACCCCTTTTAGGTTAGTTCTTGTTTGTTTGATTCTAGTAAGCTAACTACCATGATAATAATATAAATCTAGGATTGAGTCTAAGCTTTCAAACGTGGAGATCTTGTGTGAAATCAAAGATCGGAACATTAGAGAACCTTGAGTAAAACTAGTGTCGAGATTCGGATGCACGAAAGTGATCCTTGAGATTCCACTAGAGATTATCGACTTAGAACTCGGATGCACGAAAGTGATCCTTGAGTTCTCAGTTGATGATTTACTTATCATTAGCATTGGGACAATTCTTGTGCGAGAGCGAAGATTTATCCCTACATGGTTGTCTACACGAAAGTGAGATAATCCTTTTATTCAAGTAAATTGCATCTTTGTCATGTTGAAATTAAACTGATGAAATCTCTATTCATGTCTAGTCATAAAAATTAAAGTGAACGAAACCCTAGTCCCAGCTTCTCTCTCTGATAATTCCGTTTTAGCGCTTTGGTCTTCGTTTGCTAGTTTACACTCTTTCGATTGCCTAGATAGTCAATTATTCGGTACTCAGCAGCATAGGTCCCTGTGGATTCGATACTTTCTTTATTACTTTGAGTATCCGTAAACTTGGGATACAACAAGTTTTTGGCGCCGTTGTCGGGGACCTTAGTTTTTGTTGATATCGAAGACATTGAGATTATTGCTAGACTAGGTTTCATTTATGTTTTATATTTTTATTCTTTTCTGTTTACTTACATCATTTGATCAGTTTGCTCTAGTGTGCACAGGAAATTCATTTCTATTGGCTGATCAAAGGTCACTGAGGGACTATGTAGCCCCTAATCCTCAAAGGATACAATTTAGCATTGCTAGACCTGCAATTGGGGCCTCCAACTTTGAAATTAACCCTGCCTTCTTGTCTATGATCCAGTAGAACCAGTTTGGAGGATCATCAATCGAAGATCTTTATTCACATTTATATATCTTTCTTGAATATTGTGATACCATAAAAAATCATAGAGTTTCTGATGACGCACTAAAACTGAGATTGTTCCCTTTTTCTCTCAGGGATCAAGCACGATCTTGGTTGCATTCTCGTCAACCCAATACCTTCACAACATGGGAACAATTATCAAAAGCTTTTCTGATGAAATATTTTCCACCGAGCAAGACTATCCAATTGAGGAATCAAATCACGAACTTTCAACAGAAGAGTGGAGAATCACTTAGCGAGGCATGGGAGAGATTCAATGATCTACAACGGAAGTGTCCTAACTATAGCTTCGAAAATGAGTTTCTAATTCAGACATTTTATTATGGCTTAGTTTATAATACCTGTCTAATTATTGATGCTGCCACAGGGGGAGCCTTGATGAGTAGAACATTTGACGATGCTTTCAAGTTGCTTGAGGAGATGTCCTTGAATCATAGCCAATGGGCTCCAGATGAAGGAATGTTATATTGTCATCAACAAGGTAAGAATGAGAATGAGGATTAGCAACCCTTGACTGAAGAGGTTAGTGAACCCATGCTAGAAAAACTTTTAGCTAGCCAAATTCGATCATTGCAAATTCAAAACACAAAAAAATTTGAGGATCTTGAAGAAACTGTTAGTCACCTTGCTTCTCAATTAGAATCCTTAGTGGCGTACAATAAAATTATAGAAGAACAAATATCTAGATTAAGCTCTGGGGAACATTGCAATGCCATTATCACTAGAAGTGGGAGACAATTAGGAGAACTTAAGGAGAAATCTTCTGAACATGAACAAACCCTACCTAGTTTAACACCTCAAAAGGGAAGTAAACCAAAAGGGGATGTGCCATGTAAAGAAGATGATTCTAAGACTAATCTACCTCCACCCTATAGACCACCAGTACCTTTTCCCCAAAGGATAGTGCAAGAAAAGTTAGATAAGCAATTTGGGAAATTTCTCGATGTTTTGAAAAAGCTTTACATTAACATACCATTTACTGAAGCTTTATCTCAAATGCCCATATATGCTAAATTTTTGAAAGAAATCTTGTCTAACAAAAGAAAGATAGAGAACTATGGTACTGTGGCTTTAACTGAGGAATATAGTGCTGTTATTCAAAACAGGTTACCACCAAAATTGAATGATCCAGATAGTTTTTCTATCCCATATTTTATTGGTAGTATGGCTTTCGACCGAGCCTTATGTGATCTAGGGGCTAGTATAAGTCTTATGCCTTTGTCTGTGTGCAGGAAATTGGACATGGGAGCTCCTAAGCCGACTACAATTTCTTTGCAGCTCGCTGATCGATCACTAAAATATCCAGTGGGTATTCTAGAGGATGTTCCTATACAAGTTGGTAAATACTTCATACCTGCTGATTTTGTGGTACTTGAAATGGAAGAGGATGCCAAGATTCCTATTATTTTGGGTAGACCTTCTTAGCCACTGCTGGAGCCCTTATTGATGTACGGAACGGTAAACTTGCTTTAAGAATTGGCAATGATAAGATTGAGTTTGATTTGAATAATTCATTGAAAAAACCTGCATATGCTAGTTCTTGTTGCACTATTCATGCCATTGATGACACAGTTTATGATGTTAGTTGTTTGTTTGATGATTCTTCTGCTGATGTTTCTTTTTCTGATACCTTGAAAAATTCTTGTGAAAAAATTGATAATTCTGATTTTGAGAATGATTTTTATGAATTCGATGATGAAAAATATGATATTTTAGATTGTGCTACTTTTAATAATGAAAGTGAAAAGATCCCTAAAGTTGGGTTGAAAGTTTTACCTGATAATCTTAGATATGAATTTCTTGGTCCTAACTCCACCTACCCTGTGATTGTGGATGCTAAATTAGATGCCAGGGAAACTGATCTACTCTTGAAGGAGCTAAGAATTCATAGAAAGGTAATTGGGTATTCCATTGATGACTTAAAAGGGATTAATCCTTCTTTTTGTATGCACAGGATTCACATGGAGGATGAGCACAAACCGCATGTAGATTTTCAGAGAAGGCTCAACCCGTCTATGAAGGAAGTGGTGAAGAAGGAAGTATTAAAATTGCTAGATGCAGGTATTATCTACCCTATCTCAGATAGTAAGTGGGTGAGTCATGTACACTGTGTTCCAAAGAAGGGAGGTGTCACTGTAATGAAAAATAAGGATAATGAATTGATACCTATTAGAAATGTCACTAGTTGGTGTATGTGTATTGATTATAGAAAATTAAATGTTGCCACTAGGAAAGATCATTTTCCCTTACCTTTCATTGTTCAAATGGTGGAGAGACTTGCCAAACACTCTCACTTTTGTTTTCCTGATGGGTATTCCGGATTTTTTTCAGATTCCTATTCATCCTGATGATCAGGATAAAACCACTTTTACATGTCCTTATGGTACTTTTGCTTATAGAAGAATGCCCTTTGGTTTATGCAATGCACCTACCACTTTTCAAAGGAGTATGATGGCAATTTTTTCTGAATTTATTGAAGACTTCATGGATGCTTTTATGGATGATTTCTCTGTCTATGGTTTCTCTTTTAATGACTGCTTAGCTAATCTCTCTAGAGTTTTACAAAGATGCGAAGAGACTAACCTTGTCTTGAATAGGGAAAAATGTCACTTTATGGTTAGACATGGGATAGTTTTGGGTCATCTTGTTTCAGAGAGAGGGATTGAAGTGGACAAGGCTAAGATAGAAGTAATTGAGAAGTTAACACCACCCACCACTGTCAAGGAGATCAGGAGCTTTTTGGGACATGCAAGTTTTACAGGAGATTCATCAGGGACTTCTCTAAACTTGCTAAACCTTTAACTGATTTACTTTGTAAAGACGTCAAATTCTGCTTTGATGAGAAATGTCTGTTTGCTTTTCAGGAGTTAAAGAAAGCTTTGGTTTCAGCACCCATCATTCAGCCCCTAGATTGGGACTTGCCCTTTGAACTCATGTGCGACACCAGTGATTATGCAGTGGGAGCAGTCTTGGGACAGAGAAAAGATAAAAAACCTCATGTTATTCACTATGCCAGCAAGACTTTTCAGGCAAAAAGGCATATTTTTCAGTCGATTTTGAGCAATACAAGTGCATAATCGAACTCACAACATCAAAAGAAGATCACACGTCAAATTTTAGAAGATTTGGAGCTTCAGAGAAAATTACGGCACCCCCAACAAATGCTTTACGGTACCGTAATTTGGAGCTTTAATCGGGCAGAGAATCGATGAACGTTACGGCACAGCCGTAAATATCTTTACGATGCCATAATTAATAGGTATTTTTGGACAGAGACTTTGAGACGCTTACGGCACTACCGTAATCCTCTTTACGGCACTGTAATTCTAGTCGATTTTCCACCCAAGAGATTGTTCACATTACGGCACTACCATAAAGAACAATACGGTACCGTAATCCCAGAAGAATTTCATGCGAGAGCTCGCTGTCAAGATTACGGCCCTGCCATAAGGATCATTACGGCCGTAATTTCATCGCTGCTCACGACTTTCCCGGTCAACTCAGAAGTCCAATTTTTACGTAGATGATTTCAAACGATCCAGGCGTTTAAAAGGGAAGTTGTAAGAAGGAGAAAGCGAGCCATCGATGAGATGAAACCAAGCACACCAAAAGCCCCAATTTTGATCCACCGGCGAGAGAGAAATCAGAGTTCATGCTGCCGCCTAGGGTTCCGCCGCCGCGACCAATTCCGAGCATCTCCGGCCATGAAATTTGAGTGGAAGCTACGCATAGAGGAGAAGAAGACACCCCTGAAGTTTCAACGTGATCAGAGATCAGACGGAGGAGAAATCACCAGAAAACCGAGCGCTGCTGTTGTTCGCCCAGATTACGGCTGTAAACATCTTTACGGCCGTATCGTAATTTTTACTCCTCCTCTGTTTCGATTTTCTTCATCATGAATCATTGTAATCTTCCCTCTATGATAGCTTAAACCTCTTTTGGGACATGGGGGGAGTAATTCACTTGAGTTTTAATGACTAGATAAGTACATTTCTATTATTTCATCTTGTTTAATCTTAGCATGATGATTTTACTCATGTGATGTTTTGTCCTTAGACTCTCCTCAGATCTATATTACTATTTGTATTTTAGAATTTTCGCTTTTGACTGAAAAGTAATTGCTTGAGAATTTGGAACCCTAGAATTGCATGATAGGAACCCCTTTTAGGTTAGTTCTTGTTTGTTTGATTCTAGTAAGCTAACTGCCATGATAATAATATAAATCTAGGATTGAGTCTAAGCTTTCAAACATGGAGATCTTGTGCGAAAGCAAAGATCGGAACGTTAGAGAACCTTGAGTAAAACTAGTGTCGAGATTCGGATGCACGAAAGTGATCCTTGAGATTCCACTAGAGATTATCGACTTAGAACTCGGATGCACGAAAGTGATCCTTGAGTTCTCAGTTGATGATTTACTTATCATTAGCATTGGGACAACTCTTGCGCGAGAGCGAAGATTTATCTCTGCACGAAAGTGAGATAATCCTTTTATTCAAGTAAATTGCATCTTTGTCATGTTGAAATTAAACTGATGAAATCTCTATTCATGTCTAGTCATAAAAATTAAAGTGAACGAAACCCTAGTCCCAACTTCTCTCTCTGATAATTCCGTTTTAGCGCTTTGGTCTTCGTTTGCTAGTTTACACTCTTTCGATTGCCTAGATAGTGAAAAATCAATTATTCGGTACTCGCAGCATAGGTCCCTGTGGATTCGATACTTTCTTTATTACTTCGAGCATCCGTAAACTTGGGATACAACATATACCGAAAAGTCATCCATAAAAACGTCCATAATGTCCTCAATCAGATCGGAGAAGATTGCCATCATGCAACGTTGGAATGTAGCTGGTGCGTTACACAGACCAAACGACATTCGCCGGTAAGCGAAGGTGCCGAAGGGACAAGTAAACGTGGTTTTCTCTTGATCGTCTGGGTGTATCGGTATTTGGAAAAATCCTAAGTACCCATCCAAGAAACAAAAATAGGAGTTAGTGGCCAGTCTTTCAAAATTTTGATCAATAAAGGGGAGAGGAAAATGGTCCTTGCGGGTGGCTTTGTTCAATTTCCGATAATCGATGCACATGCGCCACCCGGTGACGGTTCTTTGCGGGATCAATTCGTTATCTTCATTTTTTACTACCGTTACTCCTCCTTTCTTTGGTACCACATGTACTGGACTTACCCACTGGCTGTCCGAAATAGGGTAAATAGCCCCAGCATCTAATAATTTCATAATTTCTTTCTTAACTACCTCCTTCAGGTTCGGATTCATATGTCTCTGGTATTCGATAGATGGAGCGCTGCCTTCTTCAAGATGTATCCTGTGCATGCATAAAGAAGGATTAATACCTTTTATATCGTCTAGAGTGTAGCCAATTACCTTTTTATATTGTCGAAGCTTATCCAGGAGAAGATTTATTTGTTTCGAATCAAGATGATTTGCTATGATGACGAGATAAGTAGAGTTCTCACCTAAAAATTCATACCTGAGGTCGCTCGGCAAATATTTGAGGTCTAAGTTAAGTTGTTTACAGACCTCAGATTGCGATGTAGATAATTCTTCAAGTTCTTCCACGTCTGGCTCTGCTACGGTGCTTCAGTCGAGAATATTAGCGTAAGCACGGACTTCTTCTTCCTGCTCTTCGTCGTAGTCACCCATCAGGCAAACTTCGAGAGGATCGACATTCGTCCGAGGGATATAAGCCGAATCAAGTTCATTGTCGACGACTCCGATATTGCAGCATGAGTCTGCAAAGATAGTCTTTTTTAGGCTATTTGTGATATCAAATTCAACTGTATCCTCACCTACTTGTAGTGTTAACTTCCCATTTTTAACGTCAATTACAGCACCGGCAGTTGCCAGAAATGGTCTGCACAGTATTATCGGAAGTTTGGAGTCTTCCTCCATTTCAAGTACAACGAAATCAGCTGGAATGAAAAATTTACCGACCTTTATTAGCACGTCCTCAAGAATCCCTACCAGATGTCGTACGGAATGGTCGGCCAGTTACAAAGAGATGTTCATCGGCTTCAAGTCTCTGATATCCAGTTTCTTGCAAAGGGAGAGTGGCATCAGACTTACACTGGCACCAAGATCGCACAAAGCACGGTCAAAAGATGTGTCTCCGATCAGGCAATGAATGGTGAAGCTGCCTGGATCTTTTAACTTGGGCGGTAACTTGTTTTGGATGATTGCGCTGCATTCCTCAATTAATGCCATGGTGCCATGTTCTTCCATCCTTCTTTTATTTGACAAGATTTCCTTCAAAAACTTAGCATAGGATGGCATTTGTGATAAAGCATCGGTAAATGGTATGTTAATATATAGTTTCTTTAAGATCTCCAAAAATTTGCTGAACTGATGATCGAGTTTTGCTTTTGCCAACCTCTTAGGAAATGGAATGGGTGGTTTGTAGGGTGGTGGAGGCATATAAACAGGTTATGTCTCTCTCGTTTGTGGTTTACTTTCAACAGGTTCATTTGGTTCTTTAGATTCAGGGATATGGGTTCCATCCTCACAGTGGTCACCTTTGGGCATTTCGGGTTCCTCAAGTTGCTTGCCACTACGTGTGGTGATGGCATTGCAATGTTCTTTGGGATTTGTCTCAGGTTGTCCAGGTAATCTGCCCGGCGGTCTAGTAGATGTACTAGCTTGTTGGGCAATTTGATTTTCCATTATCTTCTGGTTTGTGGTCAAGTTTTTGATCGCCTCTAACATGCAGTCCATTGCTTTTGTCTGCGCTGACACGAAGTTGTCAAATCGCATTTCTATGGTTTGTTCTTGTGAAGTTGCATTGGTGTTCGGACGCAGTGGTTGGTCAAATTGTTTAGGCTGATACCCAGTGTTGGATGAATGAAATCCAGAGGGGTCCCTATAGTTTGATGGCTGAGCTGCATTGTTGTTTTTATAGGAAAAGTTAGGATGACTCTTCCACCCAGGTTTGTAGGTATTGGAATAAGGGTTGTTTTGAACTCTCGGGTTAAAATTACCTACAGCATTTACCAAGGCAGGTGGGAGATTTTGTGATACCATATTTCCTAATTGACAACTGTCAGAAAAGTGACCTTCCACTCCACAAATTTCACACAAAGTAGTATTATGACGCATGTTCATAGAATCTAGTTTATAAGATAATGAATCTACTTTTGCAGCAAGTGAATTAAGTGCATCAATTTCATATTTACCGGCTTGTCGAGGCGAAGTACCTCTTTCGCTCGACCATTGGTAGTGGTTGAGCGCCATTTCTTCAATCAGATTGTAGGCCTCATCGACAGCCTTATTCATCAAAGCTCCTCCAGCGGCTGCATCAACAGTAAGACGAGTATTATAAAGCAGTCTATTATAAAATGTATGTACCAGTACCCATTTCTTGAGGCCGTGGTGAGGACATATTCGCTGCAATTCCTTGAAGCGATCTCATGCCTCATATAGTGATTCGCCTTCTTTTTGAGAGAAATTGGTGATCTGGTTTCTCAGTTGCGCGGTTTTGCTTGGAGAAAAATATTTTGCAAGAAAAGCATGTGAGAGTTGTTCCCATGTGGTAATTGATCCCGATGGTAATGAATGTAGCCATGTCCGCGCCCTGTCTCTAAGTGAAAAAGGAAAAAGTCATAGCCGCAGAGCGTTAGTGGTCACACCATTCATTTTAAGAGTGTCACAGTATTCAAGAAAAATAGATAAGTGCATGTTTGGGCCCTCAGTCGGTGATCCACCTAATTGGTTTTGCTATAACATTGACAGAAGTGACAGTTTTATCTCAAAATTATTCGCTTCAATTGGTGGACGTGCAATGCTCGAATGCAGTCCTTGAACATTTGGTGCGGCGAAGTCTCGGAGTGACTTGTTACCGTCCATGATTGACGTTTGTGAATTCTTTTTCGGTTGGTATTTCTAAATATTCTTGCGACGACGGAACGTTCTTTCTATCTCCGAATCAAATGGTATTGCGGGTTCCAGTTTCGCGGAGTTTTACGCATAAACTAAAATTCTAGCAAGCAAGTGTTTCATTAAATCAAGAAAGGTGTAAAATGAAGTAAAAGAAAGTATATTGACAAACTAAAGGCCCCACAGATCCTGGTATCGGTCAAACACGTAAGGTTCTAATGGTCAGTCGGACTTTCATCTCCCCGACGTGTATAATCTCCTAATACCTTCCAGGTGTGTACAGGTTTAAACAAAAGAGGTCCTCCTCAAGAATTCCAGGCTTACAAACTTTCCCAGCATTACCTCTAGCTCAGGCGCACCCTCTCGGGCTGCGCAGGCAAAGTGTCCCCTATGTGATCCGACGTTCTGACACGCTTTCGCGTCGCCAGGCGCGTCTAAGGCCCAGAAGAACTAACAAGGAGAGCGCAGTTCACATCAAGCGGATTCTCCCCAGCCCCTGATTTAATAACCCCACTTGAGAAGCTAATAGGCTCCAACGCACCCTCTCGGATTACGTGGGCAAAGAGTACAAACGGGTTTGATAAACCCCCGACCTAATGCTTCCGACGTGCGGTCGGACTCTCGTCTCCCCAACACGTCTAGGATCCTAAACACCTTGGGTGAGTACGGGGAATCAGCGAGTCTCCTCGTGATTCCCCGATTTACAAACCTTAGTCCAAGGTGAGAAGGTTCAAATGCATTCTCACGAATAGCATAGGCATAGCACTCGCATAAGGTCAAGTAAGGATTTTAGCAATAGAGTAAAACTACCACAACTTGCAAGTCATCAAGGGGCTACTTGTAACGCCCTCGATTTTTCTGAATTATGATTTAAGGTTAGAAATTCTGTTTCTGTATTTTTATCTGTTAAAATTTTGGGATTTTTGCCTAAGTGTAGGAATTTTTCCTACAGGGCAAAAATAATTATTTTGGTTGGGGATTCGAACCCTCAACCTTGATTCTTCGCTCCTGGAATTCTTTCCACCATGGTGGCGCATATTTCTGATATTATTGGAGTGGCGCAGGGTGGTTAAGCCCAGGTAAGCCCATAAAACCGATTTTTCACTTAAGTTAACTGGGTTATTGGATCTTGGATCCGTTTGGGGTGGGAGAAAAAGAGGGATTGCGTGAAGGCTCCTCTCCCTCACGACTTTTGTTGATTTTTCTTGCCCTAGCCGCCTTTGGTTGTCGCCCCTCACTGTGCTTGGCGCCTCCTGAAATTTCTGACGCTGGTGGTGGCAGACTGGTGGTGGACGAACTTCCTGTTGATCCTCTGTCTTGGCGTTTTTCTCTGTGGACGATTTTTCTGGTGAGTAATTCGATCCTAAGGAGTCTAATCCGCTAAATTGTAGATTATCATTCAATTAAAATTCGTTATTTGCAATGATTATCTGTATGAACCAAATTTCGACGTCTCTTGTGTCTTCTATGCTTGATTTGGGTTTTGAATCTCATGATATTCGTTTCTATGGGGACGAATTCAAATATTTATAGGGTTTTAAAATCCTGTTCTGCTGAAATCTGCATTCTCTAATCTGACCTTTGTGTACTATAACCCCAATATCTCATGGCCTATAGATCCAAATCGTACGAAATAAATTTTGTATGAAACTAGATACATTCGGCTTTTATTTGAATGTGATATAGACTATATCCGAGCTGTATTCGTATTTCAATCTGTATTGCAATCTAGCTGTACAAAATCAGTTTTCTGGAAATCTGGATTTCGACCTTTATGTGTTCGAACCATCATATCTCCCTAGGTATAGCCCGAAATCTTGTCAAATCAGTTTTATTAGAAAGTAGACTCGAAGGGATTCATTTTGACTACCATGTCGCCTATTTTTCTGTTAGTTATTGGATCTGAAATTTGTGTCGCAATTCTGATATACGAATCTGTTTTCTGGAATTCTGAAATCCCGACCTTTCTATGTTCGAACACCCATACCTCCCCAGTTATAACTCCAAATCCGACGGATTCAGTTCTATTGGAAAGTAGATTCAAATAGTTTCATTGTGAATATCATATTGCCTATTTTAGATTACTTACTTATGCATATGTGAAATTCGAAATTTACCTGTGCCGGACGAATATTCCTTTGTGAGAAAAATTTATCCTGTATGGTTTAATCTCTTAAGTTGTGATCTGTAGTTCTTCTAAAATTATTTGCTTGATGAGAAATTATAGAGAAAACAAAATTTGGGGATTTAACTAAGAACTTAGGAAATTTTCGAAAATCATGGTTCGGGCCAATTTTGGGGCTTTTGTCATTTTCCTTCACAAACGTGCAATTAAAATTATCTGTAGTGGGGGACTGAAATTATTTTCATGAAATTTGTATGTTCTGCAAGGATTCTGAAAATTTCGCCCTTGCGGTGATTTCTTTTGACTCACGTTTTTTTTAGGAATTTTGGGGAAGAATATTACAATGAATATCTGTATATATTTTCCTATAATTCCTAGGCTTGTTTAATTGTTTGTTATGTGAAAAATTTCTATTCTGTACATATGTTGGAAATTTTCTGAAACTTTGAATGTGTTATAACCTTTGTGAGAACATAGAATGGTTTGACATGAATTAAGGATAGTTGCATGAAATCTAAGGAATTCAAGGAATTCACTCATATATCACTTCTGGTTGATGGCAAAAATTATGAAGTGTGTTCAGCTTTGATTTTCTGCAAATTGTAATTTTGTTAAGGACTGGATATTAGGGTGTGTCATTTTCTGGTTTGTGAGATACTTTGGGCATGATGTGAGAATTTAGTAGTGGTTAGTTCCTACTCCTCCGTTTCAGCATGACCTGTTCTGTAAAAAAAAAAAATTATGCCCTAGTGTAGCACTCTTCCGTGTCCTTACCCTCCTTTTGTGGCGCTGTAATGGTGCTGATAGTCTACTACGACCCTTGAGACACTAGTGAAGGGTAGATGTGAGCTGGTCTCACCTTCCGTTCTCCCTCCACTATTTCTGTTCTGTTCTAGGTATTGGAGGCCAGAGTGCCACGTCCTGACAAGACGGGGGCCACCCACTGATACCTCCTCTACCAGTATTGGAGGCCAGAGTGCCACGTCCTGACAAGACGGGGGCCACCCACTGATACCTCCTCTACCATTCTGTTTCTGATATGCATGCATGTCTCGTCCTCGGCAGAGGTGGGGTCAGACCTTCTGTGGTCATCAGACCTTCTGTGGTCTTCAGGCCTTCTGTGGCCTTTCTGTTTCCGATGTAGACTATCCGTTTGGATTCTGAAAATTCTGATTTTCTGTCTGTCAGCTCTGATTTCTGTAGTTCTGTTTCGATCTGTTCTGTCTGTCAGCTCTGATTTTCTATAGTTCTGTTTCGATCTGTATTATAGATGTGTTGGGCAGTGTGATTAGTTGGAATGGGTTGGTAGACTTATATCCTACTTCATACTTGATGCTTATTGTTATAAATATCTGTATTTGATTATGTTTTGTTTTGATATGAGTGTTCATGTTAAGTATCTTATCTGTTAAGCATGATAGTTTTGATGTGTACTATGGATGGCTTTTAGTGTCTTTTACTCACTGAGCTTTTTAGCTCACCCCCGTTGTTTAAATATTTTCAGGTGAGACATCAGGACAGTGATTGCTACAGCTACTAAATTTGTTATGATGCTATGTTTTATATAATTTCTAAGAGTTGTCTTCTAAAGATCTATCAGGCCTGCGTGCCTAACTTAATTATATGACACATTTTATCTCCTGAGGGCTTATGCCTATTTTCAGGATATTATATTATGTTATAGTTGTCTCGTTTTAATTGTTGGATACGAGTTTTGGATTCATGAGAATTGAAATTGTTATTATTCTGAAATGTCCGATTTGAGATTTATTGTAGTCGGAATACTTTGAGCTGTGTGACCGAATTTTTGTTGTATTGGGTATCTGAATAATCTGTTTCTGCAATATTTCTGACAATTGTGTTCTCCACATATGTGTAGTGTGGACATTTGTTTTGTTCCAGGATATATGGGTCTGTGCAGCAGTAATTTAGTATACTTGCTGCCGGATTTTTCTGGATTTCCGGATTTCTAGTTCCTAGTAAATCGATCCTACTCAGTTCTGTGCGGTTTTCAGTTCCGTAGTAATGTCCTTCGATGCCGCTTTCTTCTTATGTTTTAATGGAAGAGTAAAAATTTTTAAAACCCCGTATTTTTACTTGTATGCGTGTGGGGTGTGATTCTGAGGGATGTTACAGATGGTATCAGAGCAATATTACTAGCAATTAGAAACTCCGGGAAAGGAAAACTCTGTTTGTGTATTGCTAGAAACCAAGATAGGATCTGAATATTGGAAAACTCTGTTTGTGTATTGCTAGAAACCAAGATAGGATCTGATCCGTGATTGAATATTGGTTGTTATTCTACCGTGTTATGTGATGCAGGTACAAAAAAAAAATGGTGCGACCAAGATCTAGCAGTAGCAACGGTGATCAACAGTCTGATCTGAGGCAGGCCATGGAGGCTATGACTGCTATGATGCAACAACAGAACGCGTTCATCCAGCAGCAAACTCAGATGATGCAGCAGCAGCAGGCGCAGCACATGGAGGATCAGCAACAGTTATTGCAGCGGCTGTCGCAGACACAGCCTCAGTCACAGTCACAACCGGCTGGACACGGTGTGGGTGGCGCTGGTTCTCCTCTGGGTGATGGCGCACATCAACGATATGCTCGGTTGGTTCGAGAGTTTCAGCACCTGAACCCGACTACATTTTATGGAAGTCCAGGGCCCAGAGCGGCTGAGGATTGGCTTTTGGCACTGGAAAAGATTTTTCAGGTTTTGCGCTGTGATGATGCAGACAAGCTATGTTTGTCTGTCTTCATGTTGCGTGGAGATGCCGAAGACTGGTGGAAGGGAGTCGTCAGACTGGCGGCAACTGAATCCGGAGTTGTTGATTGGCAGTACTTCATGATGAAGTTCAATGCCAAGTTTTTCCCCTCTAGCTTATCTGAGGAGCGCGAGGTGGAGTTTATTCATCTTGAGCAGGGTGACCTGACGGTGGATCAGTATGAGGCCACATTCGCTCGGTTGTCGGGGTATGCTCCTCACTTAGTCAACACCGAGGAAAGAAGAGCCAAGAAGTTTCAGCGGGGTTTGAGGAAAGACATCAGGACAAGGGTAGCTATGCTACACTTGGAGTTTTATGCTGAAGTGGTAGACAGGGCTCGCACTGCTGAGAGGTGCATTGCTGAGATGGCTGTTGATACTATCCCTGCATCCGCCCCTACTTCTGTGACTTACGCACCCACTCTGGGTGGTAAGGATAAGAAGAATTTCAAGAAAGAGAAGAAAGACAATAAGGGCAGATACAAACCTTATCAAAAGCCAGCCAGCACAGTTTCTCAGAACGGCAAGAAGTGTCTCCACTGTGGGAGCACTAAACATCAGGATAATGAGTGCTACAGGAAGACTGGCGCTTGCTTCAGATGTGGTAAGGTGGGGCATATGATTAAGGACTGTCCTATGCCGGATGCTAGAGGACAGGGTGAGAAGCCTACTGTGCAGACTCGCGTGTATGCCATCGCGGAGAGGGATGCTTCGGCTTCGAAGTCCGTGGTAGAAGGTACACTTTATGTGTTTAGTTATTTGGCACGCATTCTTTTTGATCCTGGTGCCAATTTATCCTTTGTGTCTGCATGTTTTGCACCATGTTTGCCTGTGTTGCCTAGGATACTTGATTTCTGTATTTCTGTTCATACACCTATGGGTGAGGCCGTATCTACAGATATAGCATATCCTGACTGTTTGATTAAGGTTGAAGGATATGATTTACCTATTAATTTGATTAGTCTTCCTATGAAAGACTATGACATCATTCTGGGCATGGATTGGCTGTCTGCCTATCATGCTACTTTAGATTGTTTTGAAAAGTTAATTACTCTGCATCTAAGTGATGGACAGCAACTGGTTATCCAAGGCCGGATATCAGAACAGGAGCCTTTGGTGATATCTCATCTGCAGGCCAGGAAGCTTTTAGCCCAGGGCTGCAAGGGGTATCTGGCGCATGTCAAGGTGCAGACTGAGCCTGATTCGGATCTGGCTAGAATTCCTGTGGTAAGAGAGTTTACTGACGTCTTCTCTGATGATTTATCTGGGTTACCACCCAGCAGAGAAGTTGAGTTTGGTATCGAGTTGTTGCCAGGCACGGCACCGATATCTAAAGCTCCTTACAGGATGGCAACTTCAGAACTGACAGAGCTGAAGAAGCAACTGGAAGAACTATTAGAGAAGGGGTATATTCGACCCAGTGTTTTTCCATGGGGAGCACCTGTGTTATTTGTGAAGAAGAAGGATGGTACTTTGCGCATGTGCATCGATTACCGTCAACTCAATCAAGTGACTGTTAGGAATAAGTACCCATTACCCCGTATTGATGATCTCTTTGATCAGTTGCAGGGTGCTACTGTATTCTCTAAAATTGATCTGAGGTCTGGCTATCATCAGTTGAGAGTTCAGGAGGAGGATGTACCTAAAACTGCATTCAGGACCAGGTATGGGCACTATGAGTTCCTTGTTATGCCCTTTGGACTGACAAATGCCCCTGCGGTGTTTATGGATCTGATGAACAGGATATTTCATGAGCTTCTGGACAAATGTGTGGTCGTCTTCATTGATGATATTCTGATCTACTCCAAGAATGCGCAAGATCACTCTCAGGATTTGCGCAAGGTGCTGGAGATTCTGCGGCTGAAGCAGCTGTATGCTAAGGCCAGCAAATGTGAGTTCTGGCTATGTCAGATTGGCTTTCTAGGGCACATTATTTCTGGCCAGGGTGTGTCTGTGGATCCAGTGAAGGTGGAGGCCATTCTTCACTGGGGAAGACCAACTACAGCGACTGAGGTCAGAAGTTTTCTGGGCTTAGCTGGATACTACCGCCACTTTGTGGAGGGTTTTTCCAAGCTGGCTGGTCCTCTGACTAAGCTAACTAGAAAGAATTTGAAGTTTGAGTGGTCTGATAATTGTGAGTCTAGTTTTCAGGAACTGAAAAGGAGACTGACCAGTTCTCCTATCCTCATCATTCCCTGTGATGGAGAGAAGTTCACTGTGTACACTGATGCCTCTGGTAAGGGTCTGGGTGTTGTACTGATGCAGCAAGGAAAGGTAGTTGCTTATGCTTCAAGGCAACTCAAAGACTATGAGGTAAACTACCCCACTCATGATCTGGAGTTGGCAGCTGTAGTTTTTGCCTTGAAGATCTGGAGGCACTATCTGTTTGGACAGACATTTGAATTGTTTACAGATCACCAGAGCTTGAAGTATATCTTCACTCAGAAAGAGCTGAATATGAGACAGAGGCGATGGCTTGAATTGATAAAGGATTATGACTTCATCATCCAATATCAGTCTGGTAAAGCCAATGTGGTGGCTGATGCTCTTAGTCGGTATCCTGTGACTCAGATAGCTGCACTGCAAGTCCAGGAGTGGCGACTATTGCAGGAGTTCAGTGACATGCATCTGAATGTGACTCCGGGTGAGAGAGGCGGTCTTCTAGCTTCTCTCAGGGTTCAGTCAGAGTTACTGCAGAGACTGAGATCAGGGCAGCAGTCAGATCCGGGTATTTTACGGTGGAAAGAGAGGTCTGAGCAAGACTGGGTTGAGAATTTCAGTATGTCGGATGATGGTCTCCTCAGATTCCGTGGAAGGGTCTGTGTCCCTGAGGACCCTGAGTTGAGAAATGAAATTCTTAAGGAAAGCCATTGCACTAAGTATACCGTTCATCCTGGTAGTACCAAGATGTATCAGGATCTGAAAAAGACTTTCTGGTGGCATGGTATGAAGAAGGATGTGCATTTGTTTGTGTCCAGATGTTTGACTTGCCAAACCGTGAAAGCTGAGCATCAGAGGCCAGGCGGTTTGATGCAGTCTCTCCCTATTCCTCAGTGGAAGTGGGAGCATATCAGTATGGACTTTGTGTGTGGACTGCCCAATACCAGAAGGAATCATGATGCCGTATGGGTGATTGTGGACAGACTCACGAAGTCAGCTCACTTCTTACCGATCAAAATGACTTACAGTTTGGATCGGTTAGCAAAACTGTACATCGATGAGATTGTCAGATTGCATGGAGTTCCCTTGGACATTGTCTCTGACCGTGATCCTCGATTTCTGTCCAGGTTTTGGAAGAAATTACAGGAAGATTTGGGAACTAATCTGAGTTTCAGCACTGCATATCATCCTCAATCTGATGGTCAGACAGAGAGAACTATTCAGACACTTGAGGATCTTCTGAGATCTTATGTGGTTGACTGGTCTGTTGAGTGGAATCTGGACTTATCACTGATAGAGTTCACCTACAACAATAGCTTTCACTCTAGCATACAGATGGCTCCGTATGAGGCCCTATATGGGAGGAAATGCAGAACACCTATATGCTGGGAGGAAACTGGGGACAGAACAGTGCTAAGGTCTGATGCTGTTCAGGAAGCCACTGAGAAGATCAGAGAAATTCAGAGAAAGATGAAGATTGCTCAGGATAGACAGAAGAGTTATGCTGATGTGAGGCGGCGTCCTCTTGAGTTTTTAGTGGGAGAGCATGTTTTCCTAAAGGTCTCACCTATGAAAGGGGTGATGAGATTTGGGAAGAGGGGAAAATTGAGTCCCAGGTACATTGGTCCCTTTGATATCATTGAGAGGGTTGGACCTGTGGCATACCGACTTGCTCTGCCCCCATCACTGGAACACCTCCATAATGTGTTCCATGTTTCTACACTCAGAAAATATTGTTCTGATCCTTCTCATGTTCTAGAGTTGGAACCTCTTCAGCTTGAAGAGAACATGACTTTTGTGGTGAAACCTCTCAGAATTGAAGATAGAAAAGAGAAAGTGCTGAGGAATAAGATTATTCCACTTGTGAAAGTCATCTGGGGAAATCAGTCTGTTGAAGAAGCCTCTTGGGAGGTTGAAGCAGATATGAGAAAGGAGCATCCTCACCTGTTCAGTGACGGGCTTGGTCAGCTTTAGAGGACTAAAGCTCTATAAGGGGGGGAGAATGTAACGCCCTCGATTTTTCTGAATTATGATTTAAGGTTAGAAATTCTGTTTTTGTATTTTTATCTGTTAAAATTTTGGGATTTTTGTCTAAGTGTAGGAATTTTTCCTACAGGGCAAAAATAATTATTTTGGTTGGGGATTCGAACCCTCAACCTTGATTCTTCGCTCCTGGAATTCTTTCCACCATGGTGGCGCATATTTCTGATATTATTGGAGTGGCGCAGGGTGGTTAAGCCCAGGTAAGCCCATAAAACCGATTTTTCACTTAAGTTAACTGGGTTATTGGATCTTGGATCCGTTTGGGGTGGGAGAAAAAGAGGGATTGCGTGAAGGCTCCTCTCCCTCACGACTTTTGTTGATTTTTCTTGCCCTAGCCGCCTTTGGTTGTCGCCCCTCACTGTGCTTGGCGCCTCCTGAAATTTCTGACGCTGGTGGTGGCAGACTGGTGGTGGACGAACTTCCTGTTGATCCTCTGTCTTGGCGTTTTTCTCTGTGGACGATTTTTCTGGTGAGTAATTCGATCCTAAGGAGTCTAATCCGCTAAATTGTAGATTATCATTCAATTAAAATTCGTTATTTGCAATGATTATCTGTATGAACCAAATTTCGACGTCTCTTGTGTCTTCTATGCTTGATTTGGGTTTTGAATCTCATGATATTCGTTTCTATGGGGACGAATTCAAATATTTATAGGGTTTTAAAATCCTGTTCTGCTGAAATCTGCATTCTCTAATCTGACCTTTGTGTACTATAACCCCAATATCTCATGGCCTATAGATCCAAATCGTACGAAATAAATTTTGTATGAAACTAGATACATTCGGCTTTTATTTGAATGTGATATAGACTATATCCGAGCTGTATTCGTATTTCAATCTGTATTGCAATCTAGCTGTACAAAATCAGTTTTCTGGAAATCTGGATTTCGACCTTTATGTGTTCGAACCATCATATCTCCCTAGGTATAGCCCGAAATCTTGTCAAATCAGTTTTATTAGAAAGTAGACTCGAAGGGATTCATTTTGACTACCATGTCGCCTATTTTTCTGTTAGTTATTGGATCTGAAATTTGTGTCGCAATTCTGATATACGAATCTGTTTTCTGGAATTCTGAAATCCCGACCTTTCTATGTTCGAACACCCATACCTCCCCAGTTATAACTCCAAATCCGACGGATTCAGTTCTATTGGAAAGTAGATTCAAATAGTTTCATTGTGAATATCATATTGCCTATTTTAGATTACTTACTTATGCATATGTGAAATTCGAAATTTACCTGTGCCGGACGAATATTCCTTTGTGAGAAAAATTTATCCTGTATGGTTTAATCTCTTAAGTTGTGATCTGTAGTTCTTCTAAAATTATTTGCTTGATGAGAAATTATAGAGAAAACAAAATTTGGGGATTTAACTAAGAACTTAGGAAATTTTCGAAAATCATGGTTCGGGCCAATTTTGGGGCTTTTGTCATTTTCCTTCACAAACGTGCAATTAAAATTATCTGTAGTGGGGGACTGAAATTATTTTCATGAAATTTGTATGTTCTGCAAGGATTCTGAAAATTTCGCCCTTGCGGTGATTTCTTTTGACTCACGTTTTTTTTAGGAATTTTGGGGAAGAATATTACAATGAATATCTGTATATATTTTCCTATAATTCCTAGGCTTGTTTAATTGTTTGTTATGTGAAAAATTTCTATTCTGTACATATGTTGGAAATTTTCTGAAACTTTGAATGTGTTATAACCTTTGTGAGAACATAGAATGGTTTGACATGAATTAAGGATAGTTGCATGAAATCTAAGGAATTCAAGGAATTCACTCATATATCACTTCTGGTTGATGGCAAAAATTATGAAGTGTGTTCAGCTTTGATTTTCTGCAAATTGTAATTTTGTTAAGGACTGGATATTAGGGTGTGTCATTTTCTGGTTTGTGAGATACTTTGGGCATGATGTGAGAATTTAGTAGTGGTTAGTTCCTACTCCTCCGTTTCAGCATGACCTGTTCTGTAAAAAAAAAAAATTATGCCCTAGTGTAGCACTCTTCCGTGTCCTTACCCTCCTTTTGTGGCGCTGTAATGGTGCTGATAGTCTACTACGACCCTTGAGACACTAGTGAAGGGTAGATGTGAGCTGGTCTCACCTTCCGTTCTCCCTCCACTATTTCTGTTCTGTTCTAGGTATTGGAGGCCAGAGTGCCACGTCCTGACAAGACGGGGGCCACCCACTGATACCTCCTCTACCAGTATTGGAGGCCAGAGTGCCACGTCCTGACAAGACGGGGGCCACCCACTGATACCTCCTCTACCATTCTGTTTCTGATATGCATGCATGTCTCGTCCTCGGCAGAGGTGGGGTCAGACCTTCTGTGGTCATCAGACCTTCTGTGGTCTTCAGGCCTTCTGTGGCCTTTCTGTTTCCGATGTAGACTATCCGTTTGGATTCTGAAAATTCTGATTTTCTGTCTGTGAGCTCTGATTTCTGTAGTTCTGTTTCGATCTGTTCTGTCTGTCAGCTCTGATTTTCTGTAGTTCTGTTTCGATCTGTATTATAGATGTGTTGGGCAGTGTGATTAGTTGGAATGGGTTGGTAGACTTATATCCTACTTCATACTTGATGCTTATTGTTATAAATATCTGTATTTGATTATGTTTTGTTTTGATATGAGTGTTCATGTTAAGTATCTTATCTGTTAAGCATGATAGTTTTGATGTGTACTATGGATGGCTTTTAGTGTCTTTTACTCACTGAGCTTTTTAGCTCACCCCCGTTGTTTAAATATTTTCAGGTGAGACATCAGGACAGTGATTGCTACAGCTACTAAATTTGTTATGATGCTATGTTTTATATAATTTCTAAGAGTTGTCTTCTAAAGATCTATCAGGCCTGCGTGCCTAACTTAATTATATGACACATTTTATCTCCTGAGGGCTTATGCCTATTTTCAGGATATTATATTATGTTATAGTTGTCTCGTTTTAATTGTTGGATACGAGTTTTGGATTCATGAGAATTGAAATTGTTATTATTCTGAAATGTCCGATTTGAGATTTATTGTAGTCGGAATACTTTGAGCTGTGTGACCGAATTTTTGTTGTATTGGGTATCTGAATAATCTGTTTCTGCAATATTTCTGACAATTGTGTTCTCCACATATGTGTAGTGTGGACATTTGTTTTGTTCCAGGATATATGGGTCTGTGCAGCAGTAATTTAGTATACTTGCTGCCGGATTTTTCTGGATTTTCGGATTTCTAGTTCCTAGTAAATCGATCCTACTCAGTTCTGTGCGGTTTTCAGTTCCGTAGTAATGTCCTTCGATGCCGCTTTCTTCTTATGTTTTAATGGAAGAGTAAAAATTTTTAAAACCCCGTATTTTTACTTGTATGCGTGTGGGGTGTGATTCTGAGGGATGTTACACTACTCCCACATCCCGATTTAGGAGTTAGCCTAACATATTCATGAGGATAACACAAGCAATAATCTTTGATAGCACATGCATGAGAAAATGTGTGCAGAAATTACAAGGCAAAGATAGGATCATGCAATATCATGCTAGGTTCATACAATAAGTGCAAGAAGTAGAGTGAAACTTGTTGATCCTTCTTACAAACTTTGTTTCTGAGGTACTCACGCAACAGGATCTTCAATGGAAGCGGAAGCGTGGCTCTCCTTTTCCTCCTTCTCATAGCGATTCTCCCCTGTTTCTTCTCCCGTGCGAATCCCCCCTATTTTCCTCTTCTCAAGGCTCTTTTATCCTCTTCCCCAAGTGGATGCTGCTCCTTATCTTCCCCATGCCCTGCAAAAGCTGTCTCAGCCGCTGCAATTTTCCAACAAAAGAAATCTTCGCTGCCAGCCTCCATATCCTGCAAAGCTACAGCCGCCCATCTCTTGTGGAATGATGATTGCGTGGCCAAAACTCCTCCTAAAAGCTGCTCCTCGCCCTCTTTGTCAATGGAGGAGAATGGTCCTTAGTGCCCTTCAACCTCCCCTTAGGTTAGATCAAAGAAATATAGAAGAAAACAGTGATTTCGTAACAGGTGGGTCTGCGATCACGAGCGAGAATTTGGTCGTGACCCGGTCGTGATTTATCAATGCCAGCTTCAATTTTAACAACGATCACGGGTATGATTCTGGTCGGGACCCGGTCGTGATTTCCAACAAGGGCCTCAACGAATCTGAAAGCTTCTGGTTAGGATCATCTCGAGTTAGGATGAGTTCCTTTGCAACAAGAGTGCCAGAATCTACCATTTTGTGGTCCTTTTGACCTGAAAACGTGAAAATACCGAAACAGGTGTAGATTCCATAGATGTATCCAAATAAAGGCAGTTATGAGGTGTAAAGTCGTGAAATGGGAATGATTTCACAAGTAAATTGACATGTAAAACTCTATATAAATCTATGTCAACAGCCCTTAGTCTACATTTCAGGTATGCAACTTTTTAGAACTTAGATCATGCAAGAGAAGTCATAGTAAAAATAAATCATCAAGAGTTTACAATCCAATAAAGATAAAATTCACAAGCTATGTTATAATGTTCATTCAACACATATCAAGCAATCAAATACTTCTTGGTTTAATAAATCTGCCTTAATCAATAGATAAAGATTTACTTAAGTCATTTGGTGAAACTATAGATACGAGATTTTTAATGCAATTTGGTCTTTAAACTGTTATTTATCATAATATTGTTTAAAGTATACTGCAAAACAATATAATTTACTCATGGTCTCGATCTTAAGCGAGAGGAATTTTCCACTTAGCCTACAACTTTTTCTTTTTCTCATAATTTTTTTTTAGATTTCAACTCATGTCTTTGGTACCATTGCCAATTTTTTGTAGTGCCAAGTAGAGGAGTCAAAATATTTATTCATTTATTTATTTTTTTAGTCAAAATATGGAAAAAGCCAGCTAGTGTCAACCCTTAACCTCAGATTATGCTACCAGAGGAGTTGGAGCAAATCTCAAGTTAAATATATAAATCACCAAATTTCTATCTATAAAAATCACTATTAAATCAAAGGAAAATAAATTAAACTTAAAGTACAAGGATCACTATGCACATGTTGTTTAAACATACAACAATTCCTATGTAAACTTTATCAATACCAGAATCGATCTTACTTAACAATTTAAGTTTTCATAAAATCTCAAAAATTCTTTAAGTCATCAAATTAAATGCCCAAAATGCTTCATAAGTTCAAAATTAAGGATAAATGAATCTGATTAATCCTTAACAATCTTAAACATTCAAAATTCATATCTATAAAACTTTGAAGGATTAACAAAACATGAAAAAGGACACTCTAGACTTAAATTGTTACATATGTATAAACATTGAATCAATGAAAGATTTCAGAAAAAATTTTGCAAAAGTTCCCTTTGTATTATTGGCGAAATCCTGTACAGTTATATCAAAAGTGTGAAATACAGCTCAGAAAAATCCGGAAAATATATCATATCAAAAATATTCAAGTTTTACATGGTAATCAACTTTCAAACATGAAATACCGTCACGTTTTATCATCCAAATCACAGTTTACCTTACTCACAAAGTTTTGCTTCAATTTTTACAGTTCTAGAGCAATTCACTACATCATCCATAATTCTCTTGTTCATCATTTCCTTCCTTCATGAAAACTCTTCAAAATTTCCTACAATCAAAGCTACTCATAATTAAAACTCTATATTACCAAATACTCCAAGGCAAAATCAAATCAAGATAAACTAGAAGAATGAAAATTAGAAATATGGGTTGCCTCCCAAAAAGCGCTCGTTTAAGGTCATTAGCTTGACCAAAACCATGTTTAAAGGTCTCCTGATGGATTAGAGAGAATCAAATACACGTCTTCTTCAACTTGTTCCTCTTCAAAATAATGCTTCAAACGTTGTCCGTTCACTTTGAAACTTTCTTGTCCTTCTCTTGACATCTCCACTGTGCCATATGGGAATATTTTCTGAACAATATAAGGTCCCGACCAGCGGCTCCTTAATTTTTTCGGAAATAGCCTGAGACGCGAGTTATATAGTAAAACCTTATCTCCTTCAAAAAATTCTTTCCTTGAAATCCGCTGATCATGCCACTTCTTAGCGCGTTTTTTATATATGCAAGAACTCTCATAAGCCGAATTCTTGATTTCATCTAATTCATTCAATTGAAATTTTCTTCTTTCTTCAGCACTCTTTAGGTCATAGTTTAGCTTTTTCACTGCCTAGTAGGCACTATGCTCAAGTTCCACAGGTAAATGGCAAGATTTGCTATAAACAATTTGGAACGAAGGCATACCCAAAGGAGTTTTGAAAGCCGTCCTATAAGCCCAAAGAGCATCATCAAGCTTCAGCGCTCAATCCTTCCTTGCTCCTGACACAGTCTTTTCAAGTATCATCTTAATTTCTCGATTCGAAACCTCAGCTTGCCCACTAGTCTGTGGGTGATACAGTGTAGCAATTTTATGGTGTACTCCATATTTTCTTAACAATGACTCGAGCTTATTTTCAATGAAATGAGAACCTCCGTCACTGATCAGAACTCTAGGGACACCAAATCTTGAAAAAATTATCTTCTTAAATAACCTGGCTACAACACGTGAATCGTTAGTGGCCTCAGCAGTTGCTTCAACCCATTTAGATACATAATCAACACAAAGAAGGATATATTTCTTTCCACATGACGTATGGAATGGGCCCATAAAATCAATTCCCCAAACATTAAAAATTTCGACTTCCAAAATCCCATGTTGAGGAAGTTCATCTTTTCGAGTGATATTACCAGCTCGCTGGCATTTATCACAGGATTGAATAAATTTCCTAGCATCACGAAAAATTGTTGGCCAATAGAATCCTGACTGGAGAATTTTGAATGCTGTCTTTGATGTGCTGGCATGCCCTCCGTAAGGAGAAGAATGATAGTGGGAAAGTATATCGTGAATTTCCTCTTCCGGCAAACATCTTCGAAATAAACTATCTGTGCATCGACGATATAAATATGGCTCATCCCAGTAAAATGCTTAACATCTGACTTGAATTTTGATGACTCTAAATTTCATAGTGTTTTGCATACTTATTTGGTAGTCTTTTGAGCCATAGTCTTACTCTTTTACTTTGCTTTTATACCCTTTTTTACCAAATCCTTCGGAATCTACACAATCTTTGGTTTTTAATCAATTTCAGGTAAAAAGGCATTATTATCACTGGTTTTCGAGTAATATCAATGCATGAATGAGTTGTAATCATCAAGAGGAGTCTACACAACAAATTTCAAGCCAAAATACACTTTCTAGCTAAAATACGGCAGTACCGTATTTTGCAGACGCACTTCCACGGTACCATATTTTCTGAGGTTTTTGACCAGAGAGTTTCAACAGAATTACGGCACCACCGTGGTCGTTTACACAGTGCCATATATTTGGACGATTTTGACCAGAGAATTTCAGCGGAAATACGGCACTGCCGTGGGCGTTTACACGGTGCCGTATATTTGGACAAATTTAACCAGAAGGTTTCGGCAGGAATACGGCAGTGCCGTATATTCATGCAATAATTTCACGGTACCGTATTCGCTGCCCAGATCTCATAGAAGGAAAATACGGCACTGCCGTATTCCGATTACGGTACCGTATTACAAAACCCAGAATTCTGAGTTTTCCACCGCAAATTTAAAAATGTGATTTCTCGGAACTTAGGGCACCAATTGAAGATCCGTAAAAAGGAGAAGTTTCAGAATAAGAAGGCGAAGAGTTGCAGAGCAAAAGGAACAATTTTTATCACGGATTCACGGAGAATTTCAGAAAAGGGCGGATTCTCTAGGGCTCGTCGGTTCTCAGCCCAGAAACCATCTCTGGCCACGATTTTTGATAGAGAGCTCCGTCTGGTGAAGGAGAACACGCATATCAAGTTCCAAAGCATTCAGAGTTGAATCGAAAGAGAAATCAACACAACAGTGGTGACAGCGCTGTTCAAAGCATATTACGGGCTATAATTTCATTACAGCCCTGTTTTGTAATCTTTCTTCCCTCTTTTCGATTCCTTATCACTCTGAGAACATGTTTTATTGTAATCCTTTCATCATGGTAGCTTAATCTTTTTATGGGAGATGGGGGTGTAATCTCTTTATTTCTTAATGGTTAGAAAACCCTAATTTTGTCAAACTGATTTTATTATGATAATTTTACTCTTGTGATTGATTGTTCTTTAATTCTCCCTTGTGTCTTAAATATCAGCATGTTTTAGAATTTTGCGAAATAGAGCGAGAGGTTGATTGTTTGAAATTCGGAACCCTAGGAATTATTGAGTTTGGAACTACCGTAAGAGATTAGGTTGTTCTTCGAATTCTGATTTTTAGAGAACTATAATGCCTTGTTGATTTTATGACTCTTGGGATTGAGCTAATGTGTAGACTTGATTTGATATTGCAAGAGATTGAGTGTCGAGTCGTTGGAAACCCTTGAGTAAAACTAGTGTTGAGACTCGGATGCACGAGAGTGATCTTTGAGTTTCCACTTGAGGTGATCAACCTAGAATTCGGATGCACGAGAGTGATCCTCGAGTTCTTAGTTGATGATTTACTTATTCTCAGCATTGAATAGATCTTGCACGAGAGTGGGGATCGGTTCTTTGTATGGTTGTCTACGCGAGAGCGAGATAATTTATTTATGAAGTAAATTATACCTTTATCATGATAGAATTAGATTGACAGACACTTACCTTAATCTAGCCATTAGAAATTTAAAGTAGATGAACCCCTAGTCCCAGTTTCTTCTCTGATATTCTCTCCATGCTCTTTTCAATAGCTTGATTCACTATTTTCCAATTGCCTAGCTAGCAAGAAATCGATTATTCAATACTTGGCAACAAGGTCTCTGTGGTTCGATAATTTTTATATTACTTCGAGTATCAGTGCACTTGCGGACACAACAAATTTCTTTTTCCCTTGAAATGTCAGATCAGGTGGCATGATATTGGACACAAGAAAGTTTACAATATCCGCATACCATGATGTTTCTTGTCTTATGATAGCATATAGATATTCCTATTGAAAAGAATCATTAATTTCCAAATCATCCTCCGTATTCTTCTCTTTGGTCAGTCTAGACAAGTGATCCGCTACTAAATTCTCTGCCCCTTTCTTGTCTTTTATCTCAAAATCAAATTCCTGTAAGAGCAGTATCCATCGAATTAATCTGGGCTTTGCATCCTTTTTACTCACCAAGTATTTGATCGCCGAATGATCTATAAAAACAACAACCTTAGAATTAATAATATAGGAGCGAAATTTGTTAAAAGCAAAAACTATGGCAAGAAGCTCCTTTTCGGTTGTTGCATAATTTATTTGCACCTTGTCTAAAGTCTTGCTGGCATAATAGATTGCATGGAGTTTGTTATTCTTTTGCTGTCCCAACACCGCTCCCACAGCTTGGTCACTTGCATCGCACATCATCTCATAAGGGAGCGACTAATCTGGTGGCTGCATGATGGGTGCAGAGACAAGAGCCTTCTTCAATTTTTCAAAAGCTTAAGTACAGTCCCTATCAAAATGAAAATCAACATTCTTAGCCAATAAATTTGTGAGAGACATAGCAATTTTAGAAAAATCTTTAATAAATCGACGATAAAACCCAGCGTGTCCTAGAAAACTTCGAATCCCTTTGACTGATGTGGGTGGAGGTAACTTCTCAATAACTTCAATCTTGGCCTTATCCACTTCAATGCCTCTCTGTGAGATACGATGCCCGAGAATAATTCCTTCTTGAACCATAAAATGGCATTTCTCCCAATTAAGAACTAGGTTTACTTCCTCGCACCTTTGCAAGACACGCGACAAATTAGATACACAATCATCGAAAGAAGATCCATACACTAAAAGTCATCCATAAAAACATCCATAATATTTTCAATGAGATCAGAAAAAATGGCCAACATGCATCGTTGAAAGGTAGCCGGCGCATTGCATAATCCAAAAGGCATGCGCCTATATGTGAATGTCCCATATGGGAACGTGAAAGTGGTCTTCTCTTGATCTTCAGGATGAATGGGTATATGAAAAAAAATCCAGAAAAGCCATCAAGAAAACTAAAGTAAGAGTTTGTAGCCAATCGTTCAAGCATCTGGTCAATGAAAGGAAGAGGGAAGTGATCCTTCCAGGTGGCTTTGTTTAATTTTCGGTAATCGATACACATACGCCACCCAGTTACCATTCTTATCGGAATCAACTCGTTATTATCATTTTTCACTGCAGTGACTCCCCCTTTATTTGGAACCACATGAATAGGACTGACTCATTCACTATCAGAAATTGGGTAGATCACTCCTGCATCTAGTAACTTGAGAATTTCCTTTTTTACCACCTCTTTCATGACAAGATTCAGTCGACGTTGATACTCAATAGAGGGTTTGCAGTTTTCTTGAAGATAAACCCTGTGCATACACAAAGATGGGTTAATTCCATGTATGTCATCCAATGAATATCCAATTACCTTTCTATGTCGTCGAAGCTCATCAAGCAATCTCTTCGTCTGAACATTATCCAAATCAGCACTCACTATCACAAGATATGTAGAATTTTCCCCCAATAACTCGTATCTCAAATTTGGTGGAAGCGCCTTGAGTTCTAATTTATTCGTCTTTACCGGTTCAGGTTTTACCAGAATAAGTCTCTCAATTTTTGCTTTCTGTGGCTCAACCGTCTATTTTGAATCCAATATTTTTGCATAACCCTGAGCTTTTTCCCCATATTCTCTTCATCCTCCACTCTAATCAGGCAAACTTCTAGCGGATCTACTTCTTTCTTTAAATCTTCCTCTCTTGTTTCCAATTCCGAGATATCAATATTAAGACATGAATCTGCAAAAGAGGGCTTTTTTAAGGGATGAGGAAAGATCAAAATCAATATTATTTTCACCAATATTCAAAGTCAATCTCCTTCTCTTCACATCAATAATAGCGCCTGTAGTGGCCAAAAACGGTCTCCCCAAAATAATTGGCAGTCTTAAGTCTTCCTCCATTTATAACACCACAAAGTCTGTAGGTACAAAAAATTGACCGACTTTTATGGGAACATCTTCATTGCCGAATAGATTGGTCAGCCAATTGTAATGTGATAGTAGTTGGCTTCATGTCACCTATGTCGAGTTTCCTACAAATTGACAGGGGCATCAAACTGACACTTGCACCCAAGTCACATAAAGCTCCTTCAAAAGACATGTTGCCAATCTGGCAGGGAATGGAGAAGCTTCCTGGATCTTTCAACTTTTGAGGAATCTTGTTCTGTATTATCGCACTGCATTCCTCTGTAAGTGCTACAGTTCCATATTCTTCAATCTTTCACTTATTAGAGAGTATATCTTTTAAAAACTTTGCATAGGTAGACATATGTGACAGAGCTTCTGTGAAAGGAATGTTAATGTATAACTTTTTCAATACTTTCAGGAATTTGCCAAACTGCTTATCCAACTTTGTCATGGCTAATCTCTGAGGAAAGGGGATAGGCGGAACATACGCAGGTGGACCCACATATTTCTCCTTTTCTTTCTCAATAGGCTTTTCCTTATCAGGCTGTGATTCTTCACACTGCTCCTTGTCAACTACAGGTGTGATCTCTTCCTCAAGCATCTGGAGCTCATCCAACTGCTTACCACTCCTTGTAGTTATTTCGCTGTAATGCTCTCTGGGGTTCATCTCAGGTTGTCCCGGAAGTCTCCCTGTGGGCCTACTAGTAGAACTCACTTGCTGAGCAATCTGATTCTCTAACATCTTATTGTAGGTAGCCAAAGCATCCACACGAGATGTCAGCTACTTGACCGCATCAGCGAGGTCATCAGTGCTCTTCTGCTGTTTCATAAAAAATCCCTCTAGCATGGTCTCCAAGTTTGACTTCTGGGGTTGTCCATACTATCTTGATTGAAAGCCCGATGGTGGCCTGTTATTCTGCTGAGGATACTGAGGAGGAACTTGCCCTTGATTGTTCTTGTAGGACAAGTTGGGGTGGTTCCTCCATCCTGGATTGTAAGTTGCAAAATATGAATCATTCACTGGTCTCTGATTGAAATTCCCCAAGGCATTAACTTGCTCCTGATTAAGATTTTCTTGAGATGAAGCAATAAACTGACAGTTAGATGAATTGTGCCCTGTTACACCACACACTTCACAGGAAACTGCATTAACGGCAACTAAGGGTATGGAAAAGGAATCTAACTTTTGTGCCAATGAATCTACCTTTGCCGCTAGAGATGTCAAGGAATCATTATGGTACTTACTAAATCCCGTGGAAATAGTACCTCGCTCACTCGACTAGTGGTTATGGCTCATGGTCATATACTCAAGTAGAGTTGTCGCCTCTTCCACGTCCTTGCTCATGATTGCTCCTCCAACCGCAGCGTCCACCATCAACTTGGTATTATAATCCAATCCATTATAAAAGATGCGGATCAAAACCCATGCTTGGAGTCCATGGTGTGGACACATACGCTGGAGCTCCTTGAATCAATCTCAGGCGTCATACAGTGATTCTCCTTCTTGTTGTGCAAAACATGTAATCCTGTTGCGCAGTTGAATAGTCTTACTAGGTGGGAAGTATTTGTTCAGAAAGGCTTCGAAAAGCTCGTCCCAGGTAGTAATAGACCCTGCTGGTAGCGAATATAGCCAAGCTCTCGCACGGTCCCTGAGAGAAAAAGGGAACAATCTTAGTCTTATAGCGTCAGATGAAACTCCATTACCTTTAATAGTATCGCAATATTCTAAAAAGACAGCTAGATGTAGATTAGGGTCCTGATTTGGGGATCCCCCAAATTGATTTTGCTGGACCATTGTTATCAACGTTGGTTTAAGCTCAAAGTTGTTCGCTTCTACATTGGGTCGGACTATGCTTGAATTAAAGCCTTATATGTTCGATACGGCGAAGTCCCTCAAAGATTTATTGTTTACCGCCATTGCACCTTCTTCAGAAATCTTCTGAGTCTGAAACTGTAATCTACTTCGAAGGCGAAATGTACGCTCAATTTCTGGGTCTGCTGGAATTAAAGTACCTGTTTGAGAAATTCTGGGCATACAATGTGTAAGTCAAGATGGAAAGTAAAATAACAATGAAAACGGAAAGAAAAGTAAAAACCAATGCTAAAACAAAGAAGAAAAAGTGTCTAGTCTCCAAACTTATCTAATAAGTCAATATTAACTAGCCGTAATCCCCGGCAACAGCGCCAAAAACTTGATAACACTCCGTAAGTGCACGGAATTATCGAAGTAATAAAAAGATTATCGTTCCCAATGAGGACTACGTAGTTAAGTACTGACTTTTTGACTTATTTGAATCTAGACAAACTAAATATGCGGTGGTATTGAACTTCAAAGCACGAACAATTCAAAGGAAGCGTAAAAGGGGTTTTCAAATTCTAAAAGATTTGGGATGCTATGGGTTCACCACTCTGACAAGCATGAATCATTTAAAGATTACTCAATCAATAGAAAATATAAATCATGAAAGGAACTTTTCCTAATGTACATATCACCTCCTGTCGGAGTGTAATACGGTGTTTAATTAAGTTAACTCCCTACTCTCGTGACAGTTAACCTAACTAAACCCATTAAGTTCTATGAAAAGCAGTTAGATCCTTCAGACGAATCCACCCTACTCTCGTGATTGGATTCGAAGGTTCAACTGAAATAGATCGGACATTATGATTCACCTCTCGGTACTTCTCGCAACATCTAATACGCAATTATACGTGGCCAAGGTAAATTATGAAATGAACAAAGCTTCAGTCAAATCATGATAATAAATTCATATGAAAAGAGCATAAAATATAGATCAATTCATGAATGTCAGCGGGCTATGCCCATTAATCCCGAAACAAGGATCTACTCAATCATGTTCGTAAAGTAAAACATGTTTGTACGATGAACAAGTAAGAATCTTATAAGAATTGCAAGGAAATCACTAAGACAACAATAAAACCGCCTTCTCCTCGATCTGTAGATGAGAAAGAGTCGATCAATTGTCACTTTTGCGTGGAATCTTGTCGGAATATGCTCTGAAACTTGAATTTCGCCCTAGTCACCGCCGCCACTTGTGTTCATCTGAAAAAACTCTCTCAGCCCTCAAAAAATCTGATCTTTTATAGTTAGACTAGTTTGGAACCTATCAAGGAACGATTTTGCAAAGTTTGGTTCAAATCTGGTTCGAATCGGTGGAGAATTGAGTAAAAACTCATCAGGCGGCACTTTTCATAGTCCGTGATGAGTTTACGGCCACGGCCATAAATGTCTCTGTGTGTACAGCTTTTTGTACACAGAAAGTTTCACGGGCCATGATGGATTCACGGCTTCGCCCGTGAAAGTTTCTGTGCATTCCAACACTTAGCGGTTTTTCGCCTTTCGTTCGACATCAAAATTACGGCTGGGCCATAATTACGGCCAAGGCCGTGAATGTTGAATTCTTCACCATTTTCGCTCTAAATTTGACGTGTAAGCTCGTGATCTCCTCGGGAATCATGTTTTAGCTTCAAAACTTGTGAAATCCTTCATTTTTGGGTGATTTTACCTATATTTTCATAAAAACCAAGAAAAGTAAAAATTTCGTGCCAAGTGAAGTAAAAACACCGAAATAAACACAAAATCATACAAATAAGCCCAAAATATGATCTAAAATATAGGCAAAAGTGTGGTGTAAATATAACGCATCAACTATCTAACCGCAAGTGTAACGGTTTATCATAGTAGTACTTAACAGTCGATCCGATAGAGACAATGCTCAAGTACCGAGTGATTGCAAATCAATAGCTAGATAATCAGGTGAATCTTTTGGGTTTTCATAAAATAAATCAAAATGTAACTAAATACAATTGCTAGCCGAATCAAGCAAGTGAAAGTTTTGGATAGAAAACAAAGTTTAGAAACATCGGAACTTCGGGTTCATCTCGTTGATGGATCTTAAATTCAAACAAAATAATATCATAACAACGCAATCTTAAAGCATTCAAGGAAATATCCAAAGGTACATATTACTATCTCGCATACTATATTTGGACGTGGCGAAAGCGATGGTATGATCCGTTATTATGAGTTATTTTTTATCTAGTCTATGTTTCATGGATACAAGGTGGACACCAGCTTTTTCCTTGTCAAGCAATTCGGCAAGGTCGCGTACGCCAAGAAGCGGGCAATTGTTCTCAGGGGTCTCATAAACCCTATAGCTCTTTCTTTGGGAGTCGATCCCTATGGGATTGAGACAGCTCGAGGTAGCCCCTGTATTGACCTTGAATCATGTATTGCGATGAGGATGATCGTCCACAAGGGCGAGAGCTAGTGCTTGATCCTCGGTCACAACACACCGACCTTGGCTCAGCCCAACAAGGAGCGGACTATGGTCCGCAATACGAGCAACTATAAGATCCCTCCTGATGCCACAAATAACGCCATTCCTACTCCACTGGACTCCGCACTACCACCACCTTCCTAGGAAGGAGCTAGGCTATACGGGATGAGCTCCAGATCATAGGGGATGGGATCTTATTCTTAGGATCCCGCTTTTTGAGCCTTGTCTGATGAGGTCTTCGGATAGGGGCATTGGCTGAAGACAATCTAAGACTTGATCCGGGACATGGAGGACTTCCTCCACCAGAGATTTACTAACAACCTTGGATCTGACAAGGAGGGCGAACCTGATTACCAGGAGGAGATCAAGACTGATGAGGAGAGCTCTGACGACAGAGAGGATATAGTCTTCTGTGAGTATTTTATGTCCTATTTTATTTATTGGCTACTACATCGAGGACTATGCAGCCATTGTGAAGGGAGAGGATATGTTTATCTTCCTTGTTTGTTCTAGATTTGACTTCCAGACTCTCAGTGTGGCGCCATGTGTGCAGCACATTTATGATGCACTTATGTGATATTTAGTATAGCATCATGTGTCGACACATGTATCTTTGTGATTATGTGACTTTGTATTAGCTGATAACTCTTTTGTACTGCTGCATGATTTTCTTTGATATATGATGTGTGGCTCTATACTTTTACTGCTTGAATGATTACATACTGATGCATGTGCATGGATCTGGTAGTTGTTAGTGTTAAGCTTATTTCCTCTATATATATCTTCATATCAAGCTCTTGCTTATTGTTCATAAATTCTTGTAAATGGAATATTTGAGGAATGTGATTCAAGAGTGAAGCACCATTCTCAAACAAGGTACACATACGAGTATAATATTTTTGAATTATTATTGATTGATAGCCTTGTGTATTTATTCAGTCTATTGTGTTATTTGTTGGGAAGAAGACTTTAAAATCCAAAAATAAAAAAAAAGTGACAACAAGCATGTATCTATGTGGGTATGTGCCAAAAAAATAATAATTGACATCAACTCCGCTATCCTTAGCTATGAGTTTTATTATGCCAATCATCACGCTTTAAATTTGTTACTGACTAAGTAACAAGGGGGCATTCACCACAAGTATTTTCCCTTCGTGCAGAAAGGTTATGAACAATTTAAAAACAGTCACAACTCCACTAGCTTAAGATATAAATTCTATTACATTGACTATATGGTTGGTGTACTATAAATTCGTCACCAGCTAAGTAACAGGGGGATTCACCATAAGTGTTTTCCCTTTGTGCAGAAAGGTTGGTGAATGATTTAGAGATAGTCAAGAATAAATACAGAAAAAGATTTTAGAGATCTCATTCATGTAAACAAAAGCATGGTAGCATTGAATTATATATGAGGTGAATTCATGAAATAGAGATTCGGTTTATTATATAAGTTGCAATTCTTGTTCGTTTTGGATTGTGAATCTTAAGACTTAAATACTGAGATTAGTCTATTTATCTAAGAATCTTATGACTTGAGTTTGAGGTAAATTATGTGAGTTTATATCTTGGAAATTTGCTCTTCACTAGTGAACTATCTTTTCCATACTCTACATAATCCTTTGGTCAATTTTATTGTTTGAGGACAAGCAAGAGTTTAAGTCTAGAGAGATTTGATGTCTTGTATTTATATAGTATTTTTAGTATGCTTTTACTGTAAATTATCTCTCTTTTCTATCATGTTATTACTCATTTTGACTTAATTTTTTTATTTGAAATCTTCACACATATTCGCTTTTGTCATATTTTTAAAGGAAAACAATCAATTTCTGATAAATTTTAAAAGGTCCGAGCACATAAATGGATTCTAGACATCGAGACGAAGTCACCCATCAAATTTTATGCAAATCAGAGTTCTGTAATGAAATTACGGCCAACCTATGAAAATAATCACGGCCATAATTCCTTGGACGACCTCTAAAGAAATTATAGTTAGTGTGTGACAGATATCATGGCCATGATTCTCTCGGTGCAACTTTGCAGATATAGTTAAACTAGTTAATCTAGTTGCAGCTTACAGTTATAATTTTTAGTTTACAGTTTTAGTACAATTTTTCAGTTTAGTTAAAGTTCAGATTAGATGCATGTAGTATCATCTATGATTATCATTCATGCATTCTAGTTTTATTATGTATGCATCTTGCTAGTGGTCCCTCCTTTGGATCTAAGAGATTAACCCTTTCTTCTAGAGAAACTTAGGCTCCGTTTGGCCTAGCTTCTACTTCTAGCTTTTGCTGATTGAAGAAGTGCTGGTTGAAGAAGTGCTGGTTGAAGAAGTTTTGAGGGTGTTTGGATGCACAACTTATGACTAGGTTATTCTACTTATAATAAATAAATTTTTATTAAAAAATTACTAAGATAAAAATTATATGATTAAATTTATAGTTAATTATAATTAAAATATTTATTAAAAATATTATAAGTTGTACTATTACAAAATTATTATTACATATAAGGGTTATTGAGCATAAACAGGTGGGGGGCTAGAGAAGCAGCTTCACCCTTGCTTCTCCGAGAAGCAGTTATTTGTGGGTTGGAACAGAGAAGCTGAAGGGCCAAACACTTCAACTTCTTGATTTCTGCTGGCCGCAACACCATAAGCAGCCCCAAAAGCTAGGCTAAACGGGGCCTTATTTAGTAATGTTTGTTGTGATTTGTTGATATTTCAAGTACTGGTCTAAACTACAACAATTAAAGCAAGGATAAGAAGATATACTAAATGTATTAGTCATATTAGATGTTAGAGTCATGTATTTGAAAGTTTGAAAGTTTGATGTATTAGCATATGTATGTATTGTTGTAAAAGTTTAGTTACCTATTGTCACGCCTTCAATTAAGATAAACACCAAATCAGCTAATTAATTATTACACCAAATTTTTAATAGCCACGCAGGGCCCAAATCAAGTTAGAATCCCACGCAGGGGATCAATTTAGCTATTTCTTTGGGTTCAAGTCCAGCATGACCGGCAGGGACACATCAGCTTGTGCATCCCTCAGCCTTGTCCAGTCCAGGATCACCAAGTAGGAAGAGGAACAGAGGGGAGAAGAAAAGCCACGTCAGCATGAATCAATTAGAAAATAGAAAAGAAATCATACCTTCACCCGATTAATGGATCCGAACCCGGATCCGCTTGCTCCCTTACGTCGCCCGAAATCCGAAAATACTTTCGAGCTTCGCTGTTCGCGTCTCACGAAGCCCACCGCCTCGCTCGAGTTCGCAGCCGAAGGATTCGCTCGGAATCCCGCTTCCGTAAACGACGCTCGTCCTCGGCGCCGCGCCCCACGTCCGATGAACTCACGTCGAATGGTACGAACTCGACGTTGCCCAAAGTCAAAGATCTAGGGCTCGTCGAAGGAGAGAAAGGGGACGCTGGGAAAAGAAAGAGGCTATCGATGCTCCGTTCCTCGCCACCCACCCACCGGAGTGTGCCGAGAGGGGGTTCACAAGCCCTCGCCGGCACCGGAGTGTGCCGAGAGGGGTTTCACAAGCCCTCGCCGGCGCCGCTGAGTTCGAAGAGAGGGAAAAATGGAAGGAAGGGCGGAAGCGTGGTTTTCCGATGAGATTCGTCCGCCTGGAGCTGCCCTCTGCTCGTGAGTCCGCCATCCCTTCTTACGGCCGTTCGCCCCTCCGTTCGAATTCCTTCAGCTGTTTGCCTCTCTCGCTCACCAATTTCTTAGTTCGATCTCTCCGGTACCCTCTGCCAGCCTCCCCCTCTTGACGAGCTCTGCTCCTTCTTATAAGAAGAGCTCCGCCACTTCGTCTTTACCCCGCTCAGCCACCAAATTTCTGTGCCTTTCACATGCGAGATCAGGCATATATGGCGTCGCCCTGCCCGAGCCAGATTTTCTGAATCCAGCTTCTGTTCATGCGAGATCTCTCTTGGAAGCTCTCTGATCAACTCATCGTATGCCCAGTGGTGTTCCAGCTTTGGACGCCAACTCTTCGAACACCACGCGGCGACATTGCCGCACTAAGTCGTAGACTTCTCCAGCCGTCGCTTCGCTCTTGCATGCGGCGGAAGCTTGTGTCCGCCGTTCGAGCTCCATGCGGCTATGTCTCCCTATCAACCACCATTGCAAATGGCTCCACATGTTCGCGAGGGTGCTGGAGACGACAAGACTGTTCGCCGAAGGCGGGATTTCGCTGCCTGACACCAGATCGTGTCTTCGCACGCCAAATCCCCCAAATCATCCGCCGATTGCGTTCTTCGCTAGCTAGACGCCTCGGCTGCCGCAGCGTCGCCACCTGGAAGGAGATCGCTGGCTATGTGATCTCCTGACGGATTAGCTGAGATCCCCGGTAGTCTGGCTCTGACGCCGCCGGAATCGGGATCGAGCAACGCTCCCCACATCCCTGTTGATTTCGAAACGGGTTGATTTTGACCAATGGTCAGCAGCCTGATTTAGTTGGGTTATTCTTTTATGGGCCAATTTTGATTTTGGTCAACAGGCCCAATTGGGCTGGGCTAATTTTAGAGGCTGGGCTTAACATTCTCCCCCTCCTAAGTCGTTCGTCGTCCTTGACGAATCTTATAGTGAGGTTTGACTCGAACTCATAATTCCACCCATATTGTAGGAGAGGGTTTGCAGCCGAACAGAATTACTTGAATCCCGGTGAGAATCGTTCCTTTCCATTGGATAATATTTGTATCCTTTATTGGAGAGTTTGGTTGATACCATATTCGAGTCTATTGACTCTTATGTTGCACGGATCTATGTATCTTTGAATCTATCTTTTTAGATGTGGTCATTCGTCTTTTAACCAATTCTCACTCCGACTCGTCCAATCTTTGTCGCGCCTAAGTCTCGTCTCCTCTGAAAGTGTCCCATACCACCCCATCAGATGTTAGTGTTATGCCCTAAGACCTATGTTTTGGTCTAGACATATGTACTACATACATTGATATTTATAGATATCCTGGCATTGTCGATTGTCATGGTTTATTATACATCTGCGCATATGTATATTTACATGATGATGTCCCTCGAGATACTACTATCTCAGTTTGCTTATGTCCCGAGTCGAGTACCATGGTGGATAGGGGACAGCTATGGTGCGGGTGAGACTCGTTTATGTACTGGTTAGCACGGGTTGCTTAACGCAAGCATAAGGGTATGTCAAGGGAGATATACTGGACCGACCCGCCGTGAGAGTTCTTCATAGTGTCTCAAGAAGAATCTCACAGTGATAGAGTTGTATCTGTCCTTTGACTTGAGGGAAATTGTATCTCTGTGTTGCAAGGGATATACTTTGATACAACCTAACGCCTCGCCGTAACAGGGAGGTCATAACGGTTGTTATTGGGTATGTCTTAAACCAATACGAGAGGTACATCTTGCCGATAGAGGATTTGCCCCTTCCTTGCTGGGAAGCTTGATGTCCATAGGCCCCTAGATGGTGCATGACTAAAAGCATGTGGCCACACCCAGGTTTAGCCTGATTTAGTCATGATCATCGTCGTTGGAATGAACAAGTGTGACACGCTTGTCCAACTTGGACGATCAGCCTGGCAAAAGGACATGGATACTCTTATTCCTTATCACAGTTTGAAGTTGTCGATGGCGACATTTATTCCGATGACTTGGGTAGCGGTGATGTACTGCTAGGTGCCACTCACCGCTTGTGATGATTAGGTCATCACTGCCAACGTTAGAGGGACCTACAGGGTCGCACACCTAGACGCTAGAGACTCCGTATTGATCGGTTAGCCTCTGATCGGATCGTTGTATGATTCGGATCATTTTGGGAAGCTGATGCTATGAGATTTATTTTGAGGAGATGATGTTTTATTTTGTTCATGTTTGACCACTAGTCGACTCTAGTGGACCACGTTTGACCTCTGTTGATTTGTGTTGTCAAACAAGGGTCTTGGTGCAAGTTTGGGCTTGACACTTTAGTCACATGAATAAAATAAAAATTATTAATTGGCAAGAGAATTTTTCTTAGCTAATTAATGAGCTTTGGCGCATATTACAATTAATTGTGTCTGCGGGGATTCGAACCAGTGACACTTACTTGTGAATAGGCGCCTATGCACATAGTCCCGCATGGGAAAAATCTCCAAAGAGGAGTTGGCGCTTCTATTATAAATAGAGAGGCCTACCTGGGAGATTCTTGCACCAGTCTCTTTTCTCCTCTCCTATTGTCGCCTCCCCTCTGCTCCTGGCGTGAGGGTCTTGTAGGTGTTGGTGTATATGCCCTGAAGACCAATGTATGGACATGGACAGACATTGTTTGAATGTACTTTGATAGATCTATTACTCTTTATATAGGCATGGTCGTTATTATGCAGACTTCTCTACCTGCGTTAATGTATTGAGTTGCATGTATAATGTCCCAGGAGTTTGGATTGGATCCATTCTCATAAGAAATCCCCAGACAAGGTACCTTAGCAGATATGGGACAGCTTTGGTACATGTGAGACTAGTGTATGGGCTGGTTAAGTGCGAGGCATAGTAACGCAGACATACAGGTGCATTGGATGCACTGGAGTGATCCACCGTGAGGATTGACTTGTCTAGTCAACAAGTCAATCTCACATGCAAGAGGTTTGCATTGATCCTTAGACTTGAGGTATTCATGTCTAGATTTGATGATGGGTATGCTTTGATACAGTCTTACGTCTCTCCGTAATTGGGGGACCAAAACGACTGTCATTGGGCATATCATAAGTCACGTAGAGACATGGATGACCAATAGTAGGATTTGCCCCTTCCTTATTGGAAGTATGATATCCACTCGGGGCGCCCCACCTTATTGGTGCATGATAGGAATGTGTGGCCACACTTGTTGAGTCATGACCAAAGCATTGGATTGATAAACTTGAGACTAATCCAATGGCAGGATATCAGTTTAGGCAAAGGGATATATAATGCAATGGGAATCCTCGTTGCTTGTTAGGAGTTATTGCCATAATGACTTAAGTCCTATGACATGGGTAGTAGTGATGTGTTGCTAGATACCCCTCACTACTTATGATGTTTACATCATTGCCATCATCATATGGATCCTGCGGGGTCACACGCAATAGACTCTTGACGTTGCTTTAATCAGAAGCCATAGGATCAAGTTATTGGATAACTTGGATCCATTTGGAAGATTTCATCAGTGCCAATGGGCCTGATGAGTCAGAAGAAAATTATTGGAGCCAAACTTCATTTTTTTGGCAGGTTGACCCGAAATTGACCTATATTGGTCACATTTGGATTAGGGTTGCATTGGATTGGATCCAATTGCTTAATCAACCCATACCATGAAGTTTGGGCTAGCTCATTATCCAATGAGGCCCAATAATAAGTTGTCATGAAAAGATTAAAGGCTAAAAGGGCATAATGGGGAGAAATCTCACCCCATTGGCGCCTAAGGGCATAATGGGGTGAGGGAGGCGCCTTTGCTTCATTATGGAAGTAAAGGGCGCCTAGCCCTTCTTCCTAGGATGGAATGCATGCTTTTAAGGCATCTCTTGGGCTGATATGGCTATAGGGCAAATAAGGATAGGTTGAATGAGGTTTATGGAAAAGTCTTGGAGACTTTCCTTACCACAAACCCCCTTCATCCTAGCCGCCCACTTCGCATGATCTTGGCCTCCTCCCTAAACCGCCTCTTGCCCTTATAAATAAGACCCTAGTCGCCCCCTCTAAAAGGGTTAACTCCTTGGAGGCATGAAGACACATAGAGAGGCGTGAGCAAGGGCAAAGGGTGACAACTTGAAGGTGGCGCAACCCTTCTTCCTCCTTGAAGCCGCAAGCCTTCTTCTCCTTCTTCACCTCTTGACATAACTTGGAGAAGGGCTTGGTGGCGACATCTCTTGGAGAGAATTGGAAGCTTAGGGTGGTGACAACTTGAGAGCTTGGAGCTCTCCTTCTTCATCAAGGAGCGCAATCTCCTTCTTCCTTGGAGCCGAAAGTTCTTCCTCTTCCTCTCTTCTTTGGTGCAAGGTTTTTCGTGCTTGGTGGCTTCTTCTTGCCACAAGCCCTCATCGTTCCTTGGCCATAGGCGCAGCTTGGAGGTGGCGCAAGCAAAGAAGAAGAGGGAAGTCCTTGGCGACATCTTCTCTATCCCCTCCTTGGCGCAAATTCTCTTGAAGGTGGCGCAAGTGAGGTGAAGGCTTGATTCTCTTCCCGAGGCTAGCACCAAGCGTGGAAGGGAGCAACGATCAAGGAGTCGACGCGTGGATACTTGTAGAGGGCGAGCACTTGATCGTCTTCAACATGGCTTCGGCAACTAGACAAGCAAAAGAGGTACATCTCTAACACATCCTTGTGTCTTCTCTCTCGCATGGATCCTTGGGACCGGAATATGTTTTGGGTGTAATGATTCTTCCGCTGCGTCCTGGGACTGCAAAAATTTAAATTACACCCGGTATTCCCTAACAGTAGGTGACGACGATAAGAAAGTTTTTGCATCAAGGTTGGGACAAGTTGTAGTGCTGCCCACTCCTTGTCGCCAACGCTTCCCCTTCTCTTTGGCGCGCGGTCTTCATGATTGGCACAAGTAGAGAAGAAGCTAGAGGCGTTGATCTCTTCTCCCGAAGCTAGCACGTGCGCGGAGCAGAGGAGTCTCGAGGCAGTCCGTGTGTGCTCAATTGTAGAGGACCGGCCTTTGCGCGTCTCAGCCATCGCTAGCATCAAACTGCTAAGTGAGGTATACCCCTATCACATCTTTTGTATTCTTCGTAAGACGGTCCTTATTGTTGAATTAGGAATCTCGTTTCGGGCTCGCTTCCACTGTTTTTGATTTTAAATAGCCCAGGGATTCCCAACATCAGAGAGTAACTTAGCTCGCTCCAATTTATGATTTGTCCCTTAAGTCTTCCCCTCATAAAGGCGTCCCCTTATGACGAGAAACTCAGCTTGGACTGATTACAAGGGTTTACCTTGTCGTTCTCCTAAGCTTCCCTCACATAAAAGCGTCCCCTTATGCGAAGTTGGCTTAGTCGAACCAAGAAGAGGGATCTCTTTTGTTTTAGTTGGACATCGTCCTCTCTTCTTGCCCAAATAGCAGTTTTTGAGTCTGCTAACTCGTCCTCTTTGACTTATCATCAAATAATGCACGAATAGCAGTTTTAGAGTCTGCTAACTCTCCATGTTTTTATCCTCAAAATAGCAGTTTTAAGGTCTGCTAACCTTCCACAATTTATCCACAAATAGCAGTTTTAGAGTCTGCTAACTCTCCACATTTTATTTTTAAATAGCAGTTTTGAAGTCTACTAATTTTTCTTCAAATAGTAGTTTTAAAGTCTGCTAACTTATCCCATATTTATGCAATAAATTTTCAAGATATAATTAAAAAGGAAATTGCATGCATATTTAGATAATAAAAGTTTGGTGATGCCTCAGTGCATTCACCACAAAATGTTATGCCCACAGTAGGGGCTTTACAAAACTTAGTCAAAATGTTGTTTTCAAAATATCGGACCATGTCCGTTACAACATTTCCACAAAAACCTAATCATATCAACTGCGGAATAGTAGTCTCCGGCTCCTCGGCCTCCTTCTTGCCCTTGCCCTCCTCGGCGACGATGGCTGAAATTAAGCCACGTTTGGGGCATTTCCTCATAAAATGAGGGCCTCCACAGATATAGCATGCCGGGGGAGCCGATTGCTTCATTGGTTGCTTTGATGATTGCCCAATTGCCTTTGGAGCCCTGATTTCCTTTGGCCCCTTGAAGTTTAGCTTTCTTGCCGCCAAGGGGAGCTTTCCCCTTGGATGGGGAGTTCCTCGGTTGCGATTTGGGGCTACCGGAACCGCGTCATCCGTTGCCCAAAGATCCACTAGTCCATCTGCAGCTAGGGTTGCTTCCTTCAAGGTCATTACTTTTTGTTGGCGCAGCTCAATCTGTGCCCAATGCTGTAATCCCGCCAGAAATGGTACAGCTTGTCCTGTTCTGCTATGTCATCAATTTCAAGCCTGAGGGCTGTATACTTCTTTACATACTCCTGTATGCTGCTCATATGCTTTAGTTTGAATAGGATCTGTCGTGCCACCCACGAAGAATTCCCTGGAATGAATTGTTTCTTTAGCTCTACTTTAAATTGCTCCCATGAAATTTGTTGAGTCTGCTGTTCCCCCAGAAGAGTTGGTGCTGCCTGCGTGCGCCACCATAGTTTTGTGACGCCGGATAAGTACGCCGCGTAGACTAGAGCTTGATCCTCCGCGGGGATCTGGGCCGATTGGAAATACATTTCCATGTCCCAAAGGAATTTTTCGACCTCCTTAGCACTTCGGACCCTCGCAAAGGATCCGGGCTCCGGGACCTTCCGGCGCGGCGCAACCCCCATGTTTGCTTCAGCCGCCCGGCGCTGGGAAGCAACCTCTTGCTTCATCTCGGCCAGCTCCATTTTACAGATTTCCATGTCTCCCAAAATGTTGTCCACTTTCAAGCTATGTGATCCTATCTGTATTTGAAAGCACCATCTTCTTAGTAGTTTTTAGCAGCTTAGCAGTTTTTGCAGTTTTGGACCGGCTCTGATACCAGTCTGTCATGCCCTGAATTAAGATAAACACCAAATCAGCTAATTAATTATTACACCAAATTTTTAATAGCCACGCAGGGCCCAAATCAAGTTAGAATCCCACGCAGGAGTTCAATTTAGCTATTTCTTTGGGTTCAGGTCCAGCATGACCGGCAGGGACACATCAGCTTGTGCATCCCTCAGCCTTGTCCAGTCCAGGATCGCCAAGTAGGAAGAGGAACAGAGGGGAGAAGAAAAGCCATGTCAGCATGAATCAATTAGAAAATAGAAAAGAAATCATACCTTCACCCGATTAATGGATCCGAACTCGGATCCGCTTGCTCCCTTACGTCGCCCGAAATCCGAAAATACTTTCGAGCTTCGCTGTTCGCGTCTCACGAAGCCCGCCGCCTCGCTCGAGTTCGCAGCCAAAGGATTCGCTCGGAATCCCGCTTCTGTAAATGACGCTCATCCTCGGCGCCGCGCCCCACGTCCGATGAACTCACATCGAATGGTACAAACTCGATGTTGCCCAAAGTAGAAGATCTAGGGCTCGTCGAAGGAGAGAAAGGGGACGCTGGGAAAAGAAAGAGGCTGCCGATGCTCCGTTCCTCGCCACCCACCCATCGGAGCGTGCCGAGAGGGGGTTCACAAGCCCTCGCCGGCGCTGCTAAGTTTGAAGAGAGGGAAAAACGGAAGGAAGGGCGGAAGCGTGGTTTTCCGACGAGATTCGTCCGCCTAGAGCTGCCCTCTGCTCGCGAGTCCGTCGTCCCTTCTTACGGCCGTTCGCCCCTCCGTTCGAATTCCTTCAGCTGTTTGCCTCTCTCGCTCACCAATTTCTTAGTTCGATCTCTTCGGTACCCTCTGCCAGCCTCCCCCTCTTGACGAGCTCTGCTCCTTCTTATAAGAAGAGCTCCGCCGCTTCGTCTTTACCCCGCTCAGCCACCGAATTTCCGTGCCTTTCGCACGCGAGATCAGGCATATCTGGCGTCGCCCTGCCCGAGCCAGATTTTCTGAATCCAGCTTCTGTTCACGCGAGATCTCTCTTGGAAGCTCTCCGATCAACTCATCGTATGCCCAGTGGTGTTCCAGCTTTGGTCGCCGACTCTTCGAACGCCATGCGGTGACGTTGCCGCACTAAGTCGCAGACTTCTCCAGCCGTCGCTTCGCTCTTGCGTGCGGCGGAAGCTTGTGTCCACCCTTCGAGCTCCATGCGGCTATGTCTCCCTATCAACCACCATTGCAATGGCTCCACGTGTTCGCGAGGGTGCTGGAGACGACGAGACTGTTCGCTGAAGGCGGGATTTTGCCACCTGACACCAGATCGTGTCTTCGCACGCCAAATCCCTCAAATCGTTCGCCGATTGCGTTCTCCGCTAGCCAGATGCCTCGGCTGCCGCGGCGTCGCCACCTGGAAGGAGATCGCTGGCCGCGTGATCTCCTGACGGATTCGCTGAGATCCCCGATAGTCTGGCAAGGCAGCTCTAACGCCGCTAGAATCGGGATCGAGCAATGCTCCCCACATCCCTGTTGATTTCGAAACGGGTTGATTTTGACCAATGGTCAACAGCCTGATTTAGTTGGGTTATTTTTTTATGGGCCAATTTTGATTTTGGTCAAGAGGCCCAATTGGGCTGGGCTGATTTTAGAGGCCGGGCTTAACACCTATTCTCATGGAAAGTATCTTAAATTATAGGAATTTCTATAGTAGTTAGACTTACGTCGATGAAAGGTTGTTGTACTTTGGTTGCAGCACTAAAGTGTAACGTTATGAATTAAGCTAGCCAGCGCCTATGGTAACACGATAAATCAAACATCTTGAAATCATACGCAGATTAAGGTATGCAAATTTGAAAAGAGAACAGGAGGAAATGCCAATTTATAGCTGCCATCAAGAATATTACTTTGAGGAATAAACCTTTCAACACAATTTGGAGACAAATTGTCTTTGGAGAAAACGGCACCTTCCGGAGAGAAATCCCATCCAATTGACCTCCTCTTCCGGCACCATTAGAGGCTTCTCCAAGAGAGGCGAAGTCGAAGAGTTGGTCGGGGAGGGCGAAGCACGAGGAACACCAAGGGGCAGTTAAACTAGTAGAGGTTCGGCCTGTAACGAATGTCTGGCTCACCTTCCTCACGACAGTATCCCTCCCTGTGTCCTCCACATTGGGGCAGCTAAACTGGTAGAAATTCGGCCTCAGCTGGGCTTCTCCGCTCTCCATTGCCATCAGCACCAACACCACAACCAAGCTCCATGGCCAGGGAGGCCAGTCCTGGCAAGGGTTCCAGAAACAGGGGCGTGGAGCTCACAGGGGAGAAAAAATTTGTGAAATTTGTGAATCGGTCGAAAACTTACCGAATCCGACCACGTTCCTCTACGAACTCCATCCCTGAGGCGGTCGGTGGCGTGGTCTGAAGAGGAGAGGGGAGGAGAGAGGTTTCGATCACGGAAGCTTTCTCGATCCTGAACGGCGGCAGCAAGCGACCGGGAGAGGAGAGGAGAAAAGTTTCAAAGAATAGATAAGGGGAGAAAGAGGTTTTGCAGAAATTGGCTCTGAGGTTGGAGCAGGCGCAGAATTATATTTCAAAAAATTCTACATCCACAATCCTTATTCCATAAGGCTCAGATCATAGGTTGGAGCAGGAAAGAGTGAACTATAAACAATTAAATCTTTAGACCATAAGTGGTAAATGAGGAGATGCGCTCATCAAAATGACAAAAAATGACAGCTTGAGTTTTCTACAACACTATATGCTCTCCCTAGTAGAAAAAAAAAAAGAGATGGTCAAGCAATTGCTGCACAGAAAATGACTAGTCCTCCACTCATAAGTTCTCATTCAAGAAGCACAAGGCGGCCCACCAACTTCAAGTAACAGTACTAAAGTCCATTCAAGACATCCCCATATCTACAAGCAACAAAAACTCAATAGACAAGATTTCTACAGATCAAGCTCTAAAATCTGAAAATGTTGATGGGACCATATTAACACATGCATTCAACTAGGAAATATTTCAGTTTGGCCCCTATAATTTTCTTTTAGTTTCACTTAGACCCCCCATAGTTCAAGACATTTCACATTGAACTCTCCATTTTGATAATTGCTATCAATTTGATCCAAAGTCCGAAGTAGCTAATGTTTCAAACTAGAGCCAATTGGGATGATCTAGATCAACTTAATGCTAAAGGCAAGCCTACAAGGACCAATTTGCAACTTTCAAAACTACAGGGACCAAAGCAAAAGAGATGAGGAGTCGAGCATCTCTCTTTTTCATCATTAAATTGCCCTCAGGAAGCACCGGTGGCAACAAATGGCCACCAGCTTCGCAGACAATGCTCAAATGATTTGGAAGGCACCCTTTGTGCAAGCAACAAAGATTCCCCAAACACCAACATTTATTATTTTTTCCCCATCAATGATTGTCTTGAATCTTCAACTCTTAGCAATCTGATGGCCATCCAAAAATCTACAGGTTCTTCAGAAAGAAATTTGTTACAAAAACATCTGTAAATGCTTTCAAATCACACAAGGATACTCTCTATATCATTGGGCATATATCAAAGTTGTGCAGAAAAATAAGTTTAGAACGAGCATCTTAATTTTCCAAAAGTTTGACCGGATAGTTTATTTCATTCACAAGTCATACAACTAACAATGCCGGATAAGAAGCCAAAAGATGTTGAGAAAATGAGTACCACTCAATTAAGCCACCTGCATACATGATGCACCAGTTGAAAAAAAATGGCCCTCTGATTTTGAAGTGTTGAAACCGTACAAGACGTCCCTTTCTCCAAGCAACAAAGATTTCCAAATATCCAATTCTTCAGAAATGTTTATTATTTTGCTTCACTAATATATGTCCTTGAACCCTTTAATTCAATCCTCCGTAGCTGATCCAAAAAATCAATACAAATATTTTCAAAGTGCAATTTGTCTATTTTCTTGGACTTATAACTAAGCAATTGCAAATCTTAACATGTCAAAAGCTTTGAAGAATTTATTTTCCATTCATAAAGCAGTAGTTTCCAATGACAGATAGTGTAGTTTGAAAAGAAAAGCATGTCAAGTAAAAGAAACATGAATCTAATAGCGGCACATTCCCATATACTGTAGCTCTGCAACAAAAAAAAAAAAAAAAAAAACCAGTGCCAAGAACCTGAATCTTCAAAACAAAGCAGTGCAAATACCAATATTGAGACATCTAAACTGTATCACAAGTACACATTTTGAAACAGGATCAAAATATCCATTAGTAGAAGCAAACATTGTGCTTCTCCAGCATCAACCATGACATTGATCAAGAAAAAGTTGAGATCCCAATTCATTGAGCAAGTCCAGATTCCACCGAATGAAGCTAAAAAAAAGTCAGCATTCGGGCGGAAGAAGGCGCCATTTGAAACATAAAGGATTTTCTTGTTCCTTTTCTATCAAAACCATAATGGAAATAAAAGTATAGTTTAGAAATGTTTTACTTCCATCCATACGGCCTGATGCATTAGATCAAAGCCGATCGAAACTAATAAAATGGCGATTTACCTGTCACCATTAATCCGCAACCCTAACCATCATCGACACTATCAAAATATAGTCATATACATTAACAAAAGCAGACATTAAGCATATCCAGCATCACAACCAGAAAAAAGAAAAGAAAAATGGAGCAACCCGAAAAATTGATGCTCAATTCATTGAGCAAGTCAGAATGTCGCCAAAAACATAACAATGGGAATATTAAGTAATCAAGAATGACATGTGGAAGACGACGCTATTCAAATCTGAAGGATTCTTCCTTCCTTTTCCCTTCTTTTTTGTTGTTTAAGTTTCTTGTTGACCATATCGAAACAAGAAAAAATGAAAAAGGGAGAGAGGAGGGGAAACAAATCAGTAGATCAGAAACCGTCTTCCATCGTCAAAGACGGCGGCTGGCGCCCCTCTTACTACTCGTTCGCGCCCTCTACTTGGTATTCGTATTGCCTGGCTTCGTCCTGTCTGCCGCAGCGGTGAAGGGGAACCTAGATTGAGCAAAATGCTCCGGCGGCTCCACCGCCGAAGAAGGCGGGAGCGGCCAGCGTGAGCAAGGAGGGCTTCATCTCCATGTGCCTAGAAGCAGGAGGAGATGTTGCAACAGCTCGCTCCTTTGGGTCTTCCATGCCATGGATGGCCTGACCTACCTGCTTGGCTTCTGATCTAACTTTGGGCAAATTTTAATTTAGCCCCACATTTTATTATCTAGTTCCATTTAACCCCTATGCTTAAGTAAAACTTTATTACCCAGCATTAATAATTAATTTAAGAAAAACAAAATCAACAATTAAAGACAAAGCAAGAAATTAAGGAACACAAGGGTGAAAATGAAAAATAGAAAGTAAAAAAGGTATGGAGGGGTGGTCTGTCTTGTGCATTCCCTCCTTTCTTGCTCCATTCAATCTCCTTGACAGTTGCTATGTTTGCCATGTTTATGCTGATTGGTGGTGCAGCCTCTGGTGTCTTGTCACCCTCCTCATGGACAAAAATTCTATGCATGTCATAAGTGTTGAAAGCTCCATCCTATCTTATCATCCAAAGTTTTTCTAAACTTTTTCTTTTTTTTTTTCTTAAAAATATACATAAATTTGGTCAAAAGATTCGTTTCAGATTATTTTTTATACACAACTGAATATATAGTTAAACTTTTTTATTTTTGAAAAATCTAATTATTCTAGTAAATAAATTTGTAATTAAATATTATTTCAACATCTGTGAAAGCACCACATGACTTCATCCAACTTTTAACTTTAAAAAGGTGACATATTTGGATAAATATCGTGGCCCAGATAAGAACACTATGCGGATAAAGCTGTGGCCCACCACCACTGATATTATATATATATATATATATATATATATATATATATAATCCCTCATTTTTCTTAGAAAATACACGGACTTAATAACCAAATGCTCATGAAACGGTGTATGAGAAAAAAAAAGAGAGAATTAAGCTTTAAACCTAAATTGTTTTAATTTTGACTTATTGTAAATCTATATAAGTTATATTTATTTAATCTGTTTCAAACAGAACCTAAATAATAATTTAAAAAAAGTACAAAATAAAAAGTAAAATTTGATATGTAAATTCAAAATCTATATAAGTTATATTTATTTAATCTGTTTCTTTATGTTAAATTTTTTATAACAGTGATTCGAAATTGTTGCTTATATGCTTTTGCTTCATTTTATTGAAATAATGTCCTTACATTTAGTTGTAATTTAATTTTTTTTTGGCACCCAAATTGTTTTAAAAAAACATTGTTAAACCAATTTAAATTGGAACATTTCATTATGTTGTATTTAAATAAATATAACATAATGAAAAAAATTTCTTTAACCTTTCTCTTTTATTTCTTTTTTATGGTTAGAAAAAAATCTCTTGCTTCTCTACATCAAAAATCTAAAAGAGGAGAGAGAGTCGTTTACGCTCACTTTGGAAAACCCTAATTATAATGTTAAAATAATTTTTTTAATTAATTAATTAATAATAATATTTTATAAGGTAGAAAAGAGGATTTTAAGTCTAATTATTAAAATAAAGACAGGTATGGTACCTGTGTTTTTACCTTAAACCTGATCCGATTTCAAAATCCAAACCCAAGTCAAATATTTAAACGAGTACTCGATTAAATAAAAAAATAAATTATTTATTATTTATATTTTATAAAATATAATTTAAAATTAAAATAATAATAAATATATTTGTATAATAACTATTATTATTATTATATTTTAATAGTAATAAATATTTATATAATAGTTATATATATATATATATATACTTATTATTGAAATTGGGTATCGGAAACGGGGGTACCAGCATCCCTAAACCCAAACCTAATTAAAATCCAACCCATCAAATCCGAACTTATCCCGTTTAGTTAATCGGGTATCCAAATTCGTCATAAATGAGTCGAGTCAAGTCATATACTCATCTAAACAGAGTTAGATTGCCACCCCTACTTAATAATCCCTCCCTATCAATTGTGGGGTCTATTTATATTAATAATTTATAATATAATGTGAATTAATTTATTATACTATTAAACATCCTAGTTATATGAGCCACTTATATGTTAAAATAAAGATTAAAAATTAATCTAAATTATTTAAAAGTAAAATGTAATTGGTTTAATGTATCTAGTTTTTTCTATAAAAAAAACTTCCACCGCACTCCGAGTATTTGTCTTACAATTTAGCATTGAAGTATTTAAATTTTGTCGAAATAAAAATTTAATCCTGGCTACTCAAGCGATCAACCCCATAATAATCTTGGAGGATGAAAAGCCAACAATACTACCTTGCTATAGTTGACCAAGTCCTATTAATTCACGCGGCTCTTGCGCCCAAGCGCTCATCTCTAACTCCTATAGGCAAGGTGGATCTACATTGCTACTAGTGTAGGTAATTGTCTCTACCAAAATTTATAACGTATATACATAATATAAAGCATATCTAGTATATATATGGCAGTCCAAGATTTTATTTAGATCTTTATATAAACAGAAAAAAATATAAGATTGTTATTTTAAAATATAAATAAATTAAAAGAATAGATTAGATAAATAAAACTCAAAAGTGCATTGCAACTTACTCTTAGGAAAAAATTTGAGCTTTTGTGCGAGTTTAATTCAGATTACATAGTTTAATTCAGATTGCATATATATACATAGTTTAATTCAGATTGCATAGTTTAATTCAGATTGCATATATATATATATATATATATTTGACACCAGGATAAGAAAATATAAATAAATATAATTTTGCCTCCACATAATCTTGGATCCTACCTCTTCATTTAGAAGGGGTTACTTAAATCAAACAAACACATTATTATTTTACGGATACGATTGTTGGAATAAAATTTTAAAAATGATAACTTTATAGTTAAATACTAACATTATTAGCTTTAACTAGTCTTTTACTTTTAGCAAATCAATACTAACGTTAATTAGCCACTACATAATTTTTATAATGTACATAATAATTATGATCATAATGAACATATATGTACATAATAAAGTATATAATATATTTGATGTGCATAATATATAAATTAATTCTAATAATGGGAAATTTTATTTATGTAAATAATAATAAAATCTTATTCTCTTAAAATTAAAATGGCTTTGGAAAATAACTTAAAGCCAAAAAAAATTTATGAAATGGCATCATTATAAGAGCAACTAAAAGCCAAATTAATTTATTTAGATCTAATTGTTGCTTTAGAAAAATTTTCTCACCTTTCTCTCTCTATAAATTCAAGAATAAGAAATTTGGATTAAGAGTAAATGATTCAAACATAATAAATAATGAGAAAAATTATTAAAATTCTAAAATAACAATATACTTATGTATAAAAAAAGGAGTTGTCATATTTAAATTAGATACAAGTCTATAAAATGATTTGACTTATAAAAAATTATAATTCTGTCTTTTATAAAGATCGAGCACAAAAAAGTCATTAGCTTGGTCAAAAGCCTGCCTAAGGCTATTATCTTGAATATATCAAAAGGAATCAAAATAGACTAAAAATATGTCTCTCAATGGTGAAAATCTAACCTCTATGATAGGAGATTAGGAGGGTCAATGTGGTAATAACAAGCTGATTGATGGACCGAGATTAAAAAATAAAAATTATAAAACCTACGGTGTATAAAAATTTTATGTCATAGAGTTGATACTTTACACTCTCATTCTCGACGATAGTTTTTGTGCTTCTTATTGTAAAGAAAAATCAAATTTCTCAAAGTAGTTAATTACCATGAGATGAGCCTATACCCTCATCTCTTACATGAAACTTCATATATGAGAGAGTGTATATATAGTCACTACTAGGAACATAGACAACCCTTACAAGATATCATAAATGATATGTGCGCATGCCCAAAAACCTATGATCGGATAACTCCTATACTGTGTGTAGATTTGTTAAAGTTAAGGTCGAAGGAAAATAGTTCAAGAAGGAGAGCGACATAAGCATCGAGGGCCTGCAAATGAAGAGAGAACTGATATTATAATATAATACCTATGTTGAAACTTTTGAATCACGTGAAAGGTAATACGTACTTGGTCATCAAGCTCTTCGCCGAAGAGCATATTATAAATCAAAGACTTATAAGGTTTCCAAGGAGCATCTTCATTAAATTGCACTAATTCCTATGTCATGAACATTTCTCTTTGGCCTATTTGATCTTCTTATATCACATCCCAACCACTGTAGTCTCTCCTATGCATATCCTGACAGAGAAATAAGTTTAAGTATAGAGATATTTAAAAATGGTCAAAGTTAAATAAGAGAATAATTACCTCATCTACATAGAGCTTCTCTGGGGCATTTTCATCCACAAGGGCTACATAAATTGAGAAGGGTGAAGTTAAATTTCATCATCATCAACATAAATAGTATTAACATCAAATATTATAACTTACTTATGTAGTAGTCCATATTTTCTTTTTCTTCTCTTGTGTATAAGGGTTTGATATTGCCCACGAGGACTTTCGCAATCTTTTTTTTTCTTTCCCTTACTTGGACTGGCTTTAGGCTGCCCTTGTTCACCTTCTTTGTTCGCCCCTTCTTCTACATTACCCTCATCCCACCAATCTTCCATATCGTCCTCTTCTTCTTCTTCTTTCTCCTTTATTCCAATCTTCAATTTATTATTTTCATCAATGAGAGCTCTAATCCTTAGCTCATATTCCTCTTGTTGGTAATTTGATGCCAACTTTAGGTTCTTATTCTCATTAATGAGTTCTCCCACAACTTCATTATACCCACCTTGCTAAATGGCTGCTGCTGATTTCTTGTCATTTATTTGCTCATTGAGATCATGGATCCTTCTTTGGAACTCCTCTCATTTCAGATCAAAGGCTACTATGAGACTACTGAGTTCTTGGATCCTAACCTTAACTACATCTTCTTGCAGCATAAAATGCTCCAAGTATCCATTCAACTTCTTATTCAATGCCATGAGCTTCTCTATCTCTGCTCTCAGCTTCTTATTCTCCTCTTCTAATTTATGAATATTGGTATTGGATGCCCAGAGCATGTCTATCTCTGCTCTCATATTATTGTTCTCATCTTCCAATTTATGAATATTGGTATTGGATGCCAAGAGCATGTCTATCTCTACTCTCAGCTTATTATTCTCTTCCAATTATTGAATATTGGTATTGGATACCAAGAGCATGTCTATCTCTACTCTCAGCTTATTATTCTCTTCCAATTATTGAATATTGGTATTGGATAGCGAGAGCTTGTCTATCTCTGCATTCAAGTTTATTATTCTCCTCTTCCAATTTATGGATATTGGTATTGAATGCCGAGAGGTTGTCTATCTCCGCTCTTAGCTTATTATTCTCCTCTTCCAATTCATGAATTGTCTTGTGTACAGTATCTTCTATTATTTGTTTATTTACCTACAATCAAAAGCAAACACACATTAACAGATGAAGTAATGAATAAGTACATATCTGTGACCACTTATCTTCGATATCCCAGCCCAAGTCTACAACCCCTCATCCTATACCTACGATCCCCCAACCCACATCTAAGATCCCTAACTCAATATCTACGTTCCCCTAGCCTTGATCTACAATACTACATCCCATATCTAACATCCCTATATCCATTTCTATGATCCACAAGTATAAAGAAAATGCTAAGAAATTTTGATACTCACATGTTCCTCATCTTCGACAGGGGAAATTGTCTTTGTTGGTTGGAAAACTCTTGTATGTACATGTGTTGTTGAGGATTCTGCTTGCACTGGAAGGTCATCATCTCGAGTATGCACAGGTGACCTCACATTATTCCTTTCAGGTTTATCCAGCTATATTTCATATATTATCTGTACAAATGAATAATATAATTAGCCAGAAAAGGAGACAAATTATGAAAAAAAATAAATTAATACTTATTAATTCTTTATTTAATTTCTCAAACCTCTTAATAAAGGTGCTTCTTCATCTGGACTTAATTTTAGCACAACGAAAGAGGCGAGAGTAAACACCCTCAACCTGAACTTTCTCATCTTTATAGAGCAGACAATACTCATATAACCAAATCTATAAAAGAAAAAACACAAAAGTACTATTAACATATAAATTTTAATACTCATTAAATAATAACTATAAAATATATAAAAAAAACTTACATTTAATAGAATGGCACAGCCGCCAAAGCCACTCCCGTTCTTTTTTCTTACTCCATGTTGCCAAATCTTCAACTAGGTAACAATATACGACTTTTGCCCAATTATACTAATGGACTTTGGCTAAATCTTCAACATAATGCACCAAAGAGGCATACATGTTGTAGGCAAGACAACTAAATAAGAAGGTGCAGAATATGTACAAGATGCTCAGCTTAATCATCCTTTCTTCATCCAAGATCTGACCTTTTGAGCCTAGTAGCCCTTTCAGCTTCCTCTCTAATAGTAATCGGCTTATTGTCTTTCCATTAAATTCTTCTATATACAAGGGAGTGGTTGGTGTAATATCAAAATCAACCAACTCTCCTTCATATGTAAATCCAAGGATGATTGCAATGTCCTTCACCGAAAAGTGAATAAATTGACCATTTATTATGAAACCTTTTCTGATGTGGTCTCATCTTTCAGCCAAGTACTTAACTGACAATGCATCCAATACTATGGCTAGATCTCATAGCAAATCTCCAAATGGGGTTTGCAACAATAGATCCTTTATATTGTTACCTTTTGATATTTTAGCCATATGACTGTGCAGCCTTGTCATTAAACATCTGCTGAGAATTGCTACTTGCACTTCCACTGGTCATTTTTGCGATACCTGATGCAAAACCCCAAAAATAATAGGTTAATATATAATCACTATCAAGTCTAGATTCCAAATGTAATATCTATGATCCTTAACACAAATCCACCAAGTCTACTATCCTCAACTCAAGGTCTACGATCCCTACTACCAAGTCTACAATCCTCAACTCAAGGTCTATGATCTCTACTATCAGGTCTACTATCTTCAACTCAATGTCTATGATCTCTACTACCAAGTCTACTATCCCAACTCAAGGTCTACTATCCTCAACTCAAGGTCTTTGATACCTACTACTAGGTCTACTATCCCCAACTCAAGGTCTATGATCCCATATACAAGGTTTATAATCTCATATACAAGGTCTACAATGTCATCATATCCACCAGGTCTACTATCAGCAATAGGAAATTTTTCAAAATATATAATAATTTGGATTGTAAGTTATACCGATATGAGATTATAGTGTGCTATTGACGGAATAGATCGCCGAAGGAGGTCAACGAAGGACTCTAGAGGTGCTTGGAATGCAAACTCACCAAACAACAAATGGTCAAATGTAGAAAATCATCGGGTATCAAAATAGCAGTAGTTTCTTACCTAGTATAACTAGTTGCGTTAGGGTTTGGGTGAGAACTAGAATTAGATTGCCAACGGCAACACAGACGGGGAGCAAGTCCACCAATGACGATGAGAGAGAGTAGACAACAAGTCGAGAAAGACAATGAGAGAGACAGTGAGCACTGGCGGCGATGGGAGAGACATTGGGCGGCAGGAGGCGAAAGGGTTCTTGGGGCTAGACTAGAAAAGGGTTTGATGACACTCTAAGCTTATAAGCTAAGTACCCAACTTAGGCCATTTTTTCTAGATTAGTCTGCTGCATATGTACACGTGTTGACGATGTTGCAGGATTTCATATCATTAAAATTCTATTTTTTTTTTTTTACTGTCACTTTGTTCTTAGGACCCGCGCAAGAGGCCCACAGTCAGAGGGGGAGGAGGTTCTTCAGCATTCCTTCTTCCAGCCTTGCTTTGCATCGCTCAGCACTTCATTTGAGATTAAAGGCTGTGGACAAACCAACTTCAGCAGGTATCAGCTCTCACCAAGACCTCTCCTCCTCGCTGTTTTTGCAATCATCTTTTTGTTGATTCTTCATTCCCCTACCATTCAGTTGGCGTAATAGGAGATTCAAGATCAAAAACTACTGCAAGATAGCCTCTTGGAGATTTATCCAACGTACTTGTGGCGAACGAACTAATACAACCTTTTTGGTAATCCAGTAGGCATGCAGAGAAAGCAACCTGATGTGAATCAGGTAATGGGAAATTCAAAATCGAAAATTGCTATGAGACAGCCTCCTGGAGATTCATCCAATACACTGGTGGCGAACAAACGAATACAGCCTTTTTGGTACTCTAGTAGCTATGCAGAGAAAGCAACCTGATGTGAATCAGATAATGGCATTTCTCCAAGGGGAGATTTGCTGAGAATGATAATAAATACTACTGCATATATCAGCACCTTCCAGAACATATACGAGATGATTTTTCTTCCTTTCTTTTTTTCACTCAAATACTCAATGAAGCTTCAGTTTCGATCCGGAAACAGTTTCGCTCGAGTAAAAAAGTACTATTTGTTTTTGGCAGGACTTTTTCATGGAGGTCCCTAAGGAGAAACGATGTGCACGAGGTCTCCTTAGCTCCTGTGCCTACTATTAGGGCTTGAAAACAGAGGACAATATCAAACATCCAAATCTGTATTACACAATGAAGGCTAGAGTTGGATAAAAAAAAATATCTTGATCTGTCCTTACACATCCTATTCTTCATCTCCCATATACATGCCATGAAGTCTGGGTGGGCCAAAATATTAAACTACACATATATAGGGACTTGTAACAAATAATAGATTGATATCATGTTCGGTCCCGATTACATAGCCAAGTATCAAAGTCACTGTGCGGAACTATCTACAAGTGACTGTTGTGATACATCATTCATGAATTTATTGTTGCCTCCTTTTTAGTTGTCCTTTTTACTCTTAGTGTTATAACCTGTAAACAGAGTGGTTGTGTGGTGATCAGAATAAACAAGGTCAATTAACATGCTATGCAAAGTCCTAATTACAAAATATCAAACCTAAGCATTTTCTTACTACTATCGTTAAGATTCATACTGAAAACGACGGTCAAAACTCAAATACCCTACATAAAAATAATGTTTAGTTGAACCATCTCTGGCTGTTCACCCTACCAACTAAATACCAAAATTCCTAATGTATTGGCGAATTAGATTCGCATTGTCACCTTGAAAATGTTGAATAAACAAGACTTGAAGAAATACCATTCCATAAGTCGACCACAAACCAAGAACTAACTTTCCAGTATAATGAATATACCAGTCAAGTGTGACCTGTGACAAACTTAATCGTCCATTCAAGAACCGTGTGTATGATAAGCGCTTCCTTAGACCATCACGAGTCGGGAAGAAATAACACGCCCTCATGTAGTGGAGTACTGAGGTATATGGTCTATAATGAAGAGTGAACATCAGGGCACTCTAATGAGGCATCTGATATTAAATCTGTGGTGGTTCTATCGAGATCCCAAATGAAGGCGATGGTAAATTTCAAGCACTAGCACAGATCTGAACATCCTTTGACTATAAGAACCCTAAATTATTAACAAAGAAAAAGATAAGAGTCCACAAAACATCATAGCAAGTCAAGCGAGATGAAACCAATGACATTACCTCCACAGATCCCACAATTCTAGTTCTACTTCCAAAGGCGGGGTAAGAATTATGGAGCTGTTGATGGAGCATACAACGAAAAAGAACCAGATCGAAGTGGAAGAAGGTGTTAACATTAGTAAATCTCCTTTGCCAAATATAGACTAAGTCACTTCTATGTATACTTGTAACAGCCGAGTCTTCCCTTCCAAAAGCCAACCGCCGGCAGCGACCGGCCCTTCAAGCTTGATCATCCGAGATAGATTGATGCGCCGACCCCACTCCGGCAACTCCATCGCCTGCGTCGACGGCCTTACATCATCCTTTGCATCCCAGAAGTCCTAAGGGACTCTGTGTGAAGCCGTGAAGCCACCTACCCACCGCAGCTCCTGGATCCGCGCTGCAGGTGAGACTTCTGTTCTTGCCACCTTTAGCTCACCCGAATCAGCTTACGAAGGGTTTTCTTCTCGTCTTCAATCGCTTCGCCAATCCAGCCTCTGGGCTGAAGATCTGTGGAGTTCCCTTCATGGTCGCAACGTCCTGCCTTCAGGTGCATTTGGTATTGCGGCTTGACCGAGTTGTGTGACTCAAGAACCACGTCCTAGCATCTCTTCTTCTATCTTCGACGGTTTAATACTATATATTTATTTATTACTTGTTAGGCATGTGTGGATACCACTTAAGTTAATTAATAAAGGGGTGATATATATATATATATATATATATATATATATATATATATATATATATATATATATATATAGTATTTAATACGATGAATGAGAAAATACTATCAATAAATATCAAACTAGATGTAATTAATTATAAATAGTGGTCCTATCTTATACAAACTTGCTTAAAGGGACATGGATTATGAAAATATTTATTGATGATCGTCAATGTTTCATAAATTCAAAAAAAATGAGAGATCAACAACAATAAAATTGCTACATGGTTGCAACACTGGAAGTCCCTCTATTAGCATACAATTCAGCAAGTTTAACACAAAAGGTATAATCAAATCAATTTTGCTCTTAGATATAAATTTGAGATTAACATTCACAATATGAAACAAAACGATCTATTTCTGAATTTTATACTAATATATCTACTATTTGGGATTAACTTTCTCTCATGGAACCTAAATGGCAATGGATGCTCAACTCTATAATAAGTATAGAGAGGAAGGTGGCTAATTCAACTACTTATGACACTTGAAAATTTATTTGAAACTATTCGTACATCAATTCTTTATAGATCTCTATTACCCAATGTAGATACTATACGTTCTGAACTAATAACTAAAGAAATAAGAAGAATGTCTATAAGTAAACCAAATGATTTATTTATTCTAGCTACAGATTCTAGAGATTTGTCCAAGGTACAATGTTATAAAAGTAAGAAGTATGGTCATGTAGCTCACAATTATTCCATGAATCAATTTCAATGTATCTATTATAAGGAATATGGTCACACAATCAACAATTGTCCGAAACCATCTTCAAGACATGCACAATAGAAAAATAAACTCACATACATCAATAGCAACAATCACTAATTCAGGTTCTATGTCTCCGAAGTCAGTTCAAGAAATGATCAAATAGGCTCTTGTAATTGGTAATTCTTCTAACATAGCAATTATTTCTACCCACTCAAGTAGTATATCTCATATGATGATATGACTTTGTTTTTTTGATTCTAGAGCATCAAATCATATGACTTCTAATTCCTCCATATTTAATAAATTATCTCAATTACAATCATAACCTCAAATTCAAACCGCAAATGGTAGTCTAATTACTACACCTACTAAAAGTAATATATTCTCTACTAGTCTAGAAATACATATCTATAATACATTATTTATTCCCCAAATTTCTATGAATCTAGTATCCGTTGAAAAAGGCCTAATTGTTACCTTTTCTTCATCTGGAAGTATTATTTAGGACTGCTCAATGGAGAAGTTTATTAGGATAGGACATAAGGTTGGATGACTATTTTCTATTGATAAACTAATTGAAGATCCCAAATCTCACCATGTTGCATAGTAATTTATGATAATTCCCCATTTTTTTGTTGGCACAAACATCTAACCCATGTTTATTTCTCTCAATTGTCATTTTTAATCAATAAAAGATTAGTAGGTGTTGTGTCTTCAATAAAAGATTCATATTGTCTACATTGCAAACTCTCAAAACATCTGTTTTGCCCTTTTCTACAAGTAATACTATTTCGACAACACCGTTTGATAAAATATAATTTGATATATGGAGTCCTTACACCAATACTTTCAATGGGTGGTGCAAAATATTATGTAGTTTTTGTTGATAATTTCATGAGATTTATATGGATATATTTTCTTCATTATTGATTTGAGTTTCTTTCAATATATATTGAATTCTCCATTACGATGAAAACACAGTTTACTTCTATGATAAAAATTCTACATACCAATTTTGGAGATGAATATATTTCCAATAACCTACAAAAGTATCTCATTTTCCATGATACCTTATCTCAATTACCATGTGTTGAAACTCCAAAATAAAATTGTGTCTTTGAAAGAAAACATAGGCATATTATTGAAACTGCTTGAACCATTCTTAATTCCTCTTTTGTTCCTAAGAAACTTTTGGTGAGAAAGCTATTAATACAATAGTATATATTATCAATCACCTTCCATCTCATACTATTAATCAAGTATCTCCTTTTGAACGTCTGTATCAACACCCTCCAAACTATCATCATTTATGTATTTTTGCTAGCACTTATTTTGTTTATTTAAATAAAAAAGATCATGATAAGCTATCTCCCAAAAATGTTATTTGTATCCGTTTAAGATATGGTACTCGTCAAAAAGGTTATCATTATTATGATCGCCAAGTTCAAAAACTTCACATCTCAAGACATGTTACTTTTTGGAAATATATACCATTTTTTACTCTCTCACAAAGACCACATCATAATATATTGAATCCTATAATTAACTCATTCCCTAATGATGACAGTTGTCCAGATATAACACCAAATGCTCATGTAACTTTAACTCAGTCTCTAGGATACCAAGGACAACCAACCAATGTTCCCATATCTGATGTTTCTCCAGATATAATATTAAATTCTCCTGCAAGTCCTACTCAATCAACCGACATTCCTATTTTCAATGATTGCTCTCTCAGGGTAGTTCAATGCACAACATCATACCACCTCATTATCCTATACAAAACACTAGAGGTAAAATTTCTAAATATCTTAATGATTATTAATGTCATTTGTCTACCATTTTATCTTATCATAAACCACAATTATATCAAGAAACTTCATCTCAACCTAAGTGGTAGCAAGCTATGGCTGAAGAATTTAATTCTCTTCAAAGAACTAATATATAGGATCTTGTAACTCTCCTATTGAAAAAGCTGCTATTGGCTCCAAATGGGTGTATAAAATCAAAACAAAGGCTGATGAAACTCTTGAAAGGTATAAAACTCACCTTGTAGCTAAAAGCTTTACACAAGAATATAAAATTAATTATGAAGAAACATTTTCTGTTATTGCTTGAATGACATCTATAAGAACTCTTTATTGTTGTTGTTTATTGCCAACAATGGCCTCTTTATCAACTAGATATTAAATATGTTTTTCTTCATGGAGATCTTGAGGAAGAAGTTTATATGACACCGCCTCTAGGATTACTTTATAATCCAAATAAAGTTTGCAAATTAAATAAATCTCTATATGATCTCAAACAAACCCCAAGACCATGGTTTGCAAAGTTCCACACTACCATATGCATATTTGGATTTCGCCCATGCAATCATGATTCTACTTTATTCATCAAAAATTATCCATAAGGTATTATTCTTGTTATCCTCTATGTAGATGATATGGTGATTTACAAGAAGTACTCTTCAAGAAATTCAAGACACAAAAGATTATCTTCATACTTCATTTGAAATAAAAGATTCAAGCCAACTTTGATATTTCCTTGGCATGCAAGTAAACTACCGATAAGATACAATTTTTTTTATCTCAATCCAAAAATGATTCTGAGTTATTACTTCGAGATAAACTAATTGATAATAAAGTTGCTGAAACACCATTAGAGCCTAATATAAAACTTTTACCAACTGAAGGGACTATTCTTGCTGGTTCTACTTATTATAGAGAATTAGTTGGCAGTCTTAACTATCTTATGATTATTTGTCCAGATATAAGTTATGTTATTCATCTTATAAGTCAATTTATGGATTCTCCAAAATCAACACACTATTCTGCTATCTTTCGAATACTGCAGTATATCAAAGGAAATCTACATCATGATCTACATCATGGTTTAAAGTATACACCATCAACTCTAATTTTTTAAGCCTTTGCTGACACAGACTGTGTAAGTAATGCTTATGATAAAAAATCTACTACTAGATTTTTCATCTTCTTAGGTGATTCTTTTATTTCTTGGAAGAGTAAAAAGTAACATATTGTTTCTAGATCAAGTGCTGAAGCAGAATATAGAACTCTTGCTCATATTATAACAAAAATAATTTAGCTAGCTCCATTGGTTGCTTATTGATATGGGTATTAATATTCCTAATCCTAGATCTATATTATGTGACAGTAAAAGTGTCATTCAAATCACAAAAAATGATGTCTTTCATAAAAGAACTAAGCACAATGAGATAGATTGTCATTTTACTAGACATAACTATAAGTAGTAGAATATCTCCGTATCTCATATCCCTACAAAAGATCATATTGCTGATCTTCTTTAAACTTCTCTTGATATGGATCATTTTCAATATCTTCGTTCCAAACTGCATCTGCATACAACATTTCCAGTTTGAGAGGTGGGGTTTAACATTAGTAAATCTCCATTGCTAAATATAGACTAAGTCACTTCTATATATACACATGTACCTTGTAACATTAATTGGCATGTTAATAGAAACCATCTTACTTTTATCAAAAGGGAGGCGGAAAGGCAGAGAAGCAACTTATGGAGGGTTGAAACATTGTTGTGTATATTGATAAAATAAATTGGATTCTATTTACATAACTTAATTTTCTGGATATAAGATACGTATTTGTATATAAGATTTTCAAGTCTATAATTAGTAAAGGAAAGATATTCTACTACTTATAGTAATGTCCAATAAAATAACTATTTATATCAATATGTTTGGTTCTTTCATGAAAGATATCATTCTTTATAATTTGAATAACATTTTTACTATCACATAATATAGATGTTGGATGAGAAATATTAATACTCATATCATCATGCAACCAACAGATCCAAATTATTTCTACTGTAGTATGAGAAAGAGCTCTATATTATGCTTCAACATTAGATCAAGAAATAGTAAGCTGCTTTTTATTCTTCCAAGATATAATATAATTACCCAGGAAAATACATAATCCAATAGTAGATTTTTTATCATAAGAATTACCTACCAAATCTACATCAATAAAAGGTTGAAGAATTGGAGTTGATTCTATATCTTTTAACACATAGTGTATAATTCCTTTGCTATACTACAATATTCGAAGGATAGCAAAGAAGTGTATTGATCTTCAAGATACTATAAATTGACTTACAAGGAATAACATAACTTATATCTAGACATGTAACTGTAAGGTAGTTGAGGTTGCCGACTAATTGTTTATAACAAGCAGGATTAGCAACAATAGTTCTTTCAGTTGGTAAAAGTTTTACATTTGGTTATAATTGAGTTTTAGTAATTTTATTATCAGTTAGTTCAGCACAAACTAATAACTCAAAGGCATATTTAGATTGAGGTAGAAATATTCCATCTAATGAGTAATTTACCACCATGCCAAGAAAGTATTGAAGTTGCCCTAGATATTTCATGTCAAATGATGTATGAAGATAATCTTTTGTGTCTTAAATTCCTTAAATATCACTTTCATTAATTATCATATAATTAACATAGAGAATAAGAAAAAAGATATCTTGTGAAGTATTTTTGATAAATAAAGCAAAACTATGAGCGCAGGTGAAATCTAAATTTACATAGTACGGAACTTTGCAAACCTTGATCTTAAAGCCTATTTGAGACCGTATAGAGATTTATTTAATTTGCAAACTTGATTCAGATTATGAAGTAATCCTGGAGGCGGTGTCATATGTACTTCTTCTACAAGATCTCTATGAAGAAAAGAATTTTTAACATCTAGTTGATAAAGAGATAATTATTGGGAACAAACAATAGTAGTAAGAGTTCTTATAGATGTCATTCGGGCAACAGAAGCAAATATTTCTTCATAATTAATATTATATTCTTGTGTAAAATCTTTAGCAATGAGACGAGCTTTATACCTTTCAAGAGTTCAATTATCCTTTATTTTAATTTTGTACCCCCATTTGGAGCTAACAACAATTTTGCCAGTAGGAAGAGACACCAGATCTCATGTATTGGTTCTTTAAAGAAAATTAAGCTCCTTAGCATAGCTTGCCACTACTCAAGTATTAATGAAGCATCTTAATATGATTGTGGTTCAAGATAAGATAAAATGATAGATAAATGACATTGATAATTATTAAAATATTCAGGAAGTTTACCTCTAGTGTTTCTTATAGGATAACGAAGTGGTATGATGTTATGCACTAAACTACCATAAGGGGAAGCTTCATTGGATACAGGAACTTCGGCCGACTAAGTAGGAGTTGCAGGAAATTTTAATATTATATATGGACAAACATCATATATAGGAACATTGGTTGGTTGTCCTTATACTACAGGATACTGAGTAGAAGTTGCATTAGACTCTAGTGTCATATTTGGACAACTATCATCATTAGGAAATGGGTCAATTATATAACTAGATACATTTTGGTGTTGTCTTTGTGAGAGAAAAAAATTGTATATGTTCCCAAAAAGTAACATATCTTGAGATGTGAAGTTTTTGAGATTGGGGATTATAACAACACTAACTTTTTGACAAATACCATACCCTAAAAAGACACAAATAACATTTTTGGCAGATAGTTTTATCGAGTTCTTTTTTATTTAAATGAACAAAATAAGTACTATCAAAAATACATAAATGATGATAGTTTGGAAGGTATAAATAGAAGCATGCAAAAGGAGATGTTTGATTGATAGTAGCAAATGAAAGATGATTAATAATGTAAACTACTATACTCATAGCTTCTCCCCAAAATTCCTTAGGAATAGAAGAGGAATTAAAAATGGTTCGAGAAGTTGAACAATATGTCTATGTTTTTTTTTTAAGAGACACCATTTTGTTGTAGAGTTTCAACACATGATAATTGAGATAAGGTGCCTTGAGAAACGAAATACTTATGTAAGTCATTAGAAATATATTCACCTCCGAAATCAGTAAATAAACTTTTTATCATATAAGCAAATTGAGTTTTAATCATGGTAGAAAATTCAATATATGTTGAAAGGAACTAGATTGGGAATGAAGAAAGTAAATCCATGTAAATCTAGTGAAATCATCAACAAAAAATTATATGATATTTAGCACCACCTAGAAGGTATTGGTGCAAAACCCCATACATGAGAATGTATTATATCAAATGGCGCTATTGAAGTAGAATTACTTGAAGAAAATAGTAAAGTAGTTTATTTTGAGAGTTTGCAATATAAAAAACATGGATATTTTATTCAAGACATGACACCTAATAATCCTTTATTGATTAAAAAAGATAATTAAGACATAGAAACATGTGCTAGACATTTATGCCAACAAAAAATGTGGAATTGTCATAAATTACAGATGCAGTATGGTGAGATTTGGGGTCTTCAATTAGTTTATGTACAAAAAAAGCCGTTCAACCTAATATCCTATCCCAATAAGCTTCCTTATTAAGCAGTTCTACATAGGATATCCAAAATAGAGAAAAGGTAACAATTATACCTTTTTGAACAAGTTGTCTAACAGATACTAGGTTCCTAGATATTTGAGGAACAAAAAAATGCATCATATATACTTATTTCTAAACTAGTGGAACATATATTATCTTTACTAGGTGAAGTGATTATATTACCATTTGTAGTTTGAATATTTGAAAAGTAGGGAGATTAGAAGTCATGATTTGATGCTCCATAATCAAAAACCATGTCATAGGAGATATAGTTGAGTGTGTAAAGGTAGCGGCTATGTTGGGAGAGTTACTAATTGCAAGAGCCTATTTTATCATTTCTTAACAACCTCAGTAGTAAGTGTTTTAGATGTTGATCCTAAATCAGTGACTGTCGCTGCTAACTTATGATAACTAAATTTCTTATTACGCATGTTTCTTGAAGATGACTTTGGGCAATTATTGGCATCATGACCACATTCCTTATAGTAGGTACATTGTCAATGATTCAAAGAACATTTATGAGCTACATGACCATATTTCTTATAGTTATAACATTGTACTCTAGACATGACTTTAGAATTTGTAGCTAAAATAAATGAATCACTTGGTTTGACTTAAAAGTCTTCCTTCTTGTTTCCTTAGTGATTAATTTAGAAAGTGCAACATCTACAAAAAGGTAATCGAGATATATAAAAAAAAGATGTGCGAATAGTTTCAAATGAATCTTCAAGTGTCATAAAAAGTTGAATTAAGTGACCTTCCTCTTTATATTTATAATAAGTTTAGCATCCATTGTCCATTTTAGGTTCCATAAATGCAAGTTGATCCTAAATCATTGACATATTAGTATAAAATGCATAAATAGACTATCTTGGTTGTTGCTTCATATTTAGAATATCAATCTCAAGTTTATATCTAAGAGCAAAATTGAAATGATTTTACCTTGTGACAAGAAAATTCTATATCTCTTTTGTCGTGTAAAACTTACTGAATTGTATGCTGATAGAAGAACTTATAGTGTTGGCAATCTATGTTGCAAATTCAAATTTATCTCTCTCTAGGACATTAAAAATCATCAGTATCATATTGTCATAAACCATCCTTTAAAAATGTTTGCATAAGATAAGACTATTGATCGTGATTAGTTCTATCTAATGTGATATTTATCGGTAGTATTTTTTTAGTCATTGCTTTAAACACTATATGTGTTTTTAATTAATAAATATATTTCGGTATTTCGGGACTATAAATAAGTCCCAAAAATTTTTTTAGGTACTGATACCGGTACCAAAATCCCGATTTAAAAATCGGTACCAGTACCGAAGTACCGAAATACTGAAATACCGAATACCAAAAATTTTGGTACGATACTTCGGTACCGGTACCGAATGCTCACCCCTAGTAGTGAGGGAAAGGCTACATGCGGCTTGCTGTATTATAGTTAGTGTGAACTTTTAGATAATACACAATGCTCTAATAATATTGCACTAATACAATAATATAATGACAAATATTTGATTTAAATAATATTCTTTTACTTACTATAGAAAGAAACACATTTATAATTTTATACTCAGCAATTTTATGTTGACTAATATGTAATGTGTATTAATTTTAATTTACAACCACACAACATGATTTTCAAATCTGTAATTAATAAACACATAATATACTAATTAATATAAATATAAACTATAAGAATAAATTAAAAAAAATAAAAACTAGAGGGGCAACATTCAGTAAATAGTGTTAATAATGATTAATAGTAGGGGCAATGAAGGTTTTTAAATATATAATATTATAAATTTATATGCATACTTAGTGTAACTATTTAGAGTCAGTGACCCTTATGTGGATCCGCTACTGGCAGTGTCGACTAGGGAATGGCGGCGCGAGTCTTCAGGCAGAGCATTGGAATGGTGGAAGAGAGCAACAACAGAGGCAATCTTCCAAGCTAGAGGAGATGTTGTGTGACACTAGGATTAGAGACAAGCTTCTTTGATTTGACAAGTAGCGGTGGCAACTAGGGTTTTGTGGGAGAGGGGAAATGAACTAGAAGGAAAACCCTAGGGGTCTATTTACTATGGGGGATTTCAGGAAGGAAAGGATGAGTTTTAATAAAATTCTTCGTTTACTAGAAAGGACGAATCAAAAATAAAGGAAAATAAGGGGATGAAAATGAGTAAAATAAAATCTCTCATTTTCAATCTGCCCAAATTGGGCAGAAAGAGTAGCCGACGCAGACGCAAGGAAGAATTTTAATAAAATCCTTCTGATTTTTCCTCTTATTTTCCTCACAAGTAAACATAAGGAAGGATTTTACTAAACACTTTCTTTTTAATCTAAATTTCCTTTCCTCTCAAGTTTTCCATCCGTCTAAAAATCTATCCCTCCTAGTAAACACAACCTAAGGCCCTATTTCTAGAAGAGAAGGAAAAATAAGAAGAGAGAAAGATAGAGGGGAAAAGGAAAATTATGATGAATAAAAAATAATGTTACGTGAATTAACATTTGGATGTGCAAGAGCTGCTACGTTGCTCGCAGCTGAAAGGAGGGAGGAGGAGAGGTGGGGCTTATGCATGGAGCATTGGCCACTAGAGGTGGGGGAGGAGACATGGAAGCATCATGAGGCTTCAGGAGCCAGGAGGGAGACGAGGAGGAGGGGCAGGGAGTGCCTATTAGAGGGGGAGGGGGTGTTGGTGTTTTATGTGGAAAACCTAAAAAATTCTTATTTATTTATTTAATATTTTTTGGCCTTACAAATACTATTTATTAATTTTGCCCACTTATTTTATTTACCTATTTAACTTATAATTAAGGCTAACAAATAGCCTTAATTAGTAGCCATTATGTCCATTAATGTTACGATTAATTGTGGCCACACTAAATAGGTATGTGCTTCTTTTCTCCACATAAGGTGTGCATCTTCTTACGAGAAGAATAGCAACTTATTGGAACATCGAGACACAAGCAACTCTCTATTTTCTTCCTCAAAAAACCATCTTCTTTTTTGCTATTATACGCCAAAAGAATCTCTTCGACAACCGCTCCATCGACGCGCCAGCAGAAGCAGATTCCTAGTTGAATCTTCGGACAAAAGATTGGATTTCATCCCGCGCGAGGGACTGAATATTTGCCTAAAGATCGCCTCCAGGTTTTTCTAACCCCTAACATATTTATGTATTTTTGTTAACTGCAAGATTAGATCCAACAGGGGGGACGAGGAGGAGGGACGGGGAGCACAGGAGGAGAAGGGCGAAAGGGATGGGGGCATTTGCCGGCAGGGGGACGAAGAGGAGGAGGAGGGTCGAGGAGCACTATTGGAAGGGGAGACGAGGAGGACAAGGGATGGGGGCACCTATGGGAAGCTTGGAAAGAGGAGGGGGAGGGGTGATAAGGAGGAGGGGTAGGGACCACAAGAAGAGAAGGGGCAGAGGAGCTCTAGCCAAGGGAGGAGGAGGGGTGAGGAGTAGTCTGTACGGCTTTGCAGACAGTAGAGGAGCAATAGCTAGAATGGATTCTTCTTTTTCTGTTGATCTTTCTACTCGAATTTGGCATAACCTAATTTGAGGGAAAATTACCTTACTTTTCTCTCCTTCCGTTTTCTTTTCCTCAAGGAAAACATAAAAAGTGCTTTTTTTTCTTTTCTCTCATCTTTCCCTCTAAGGAAATAGAATATAAATAACCTTGCTTTAATACCATGATAAAATAAAGTGGATTCTATTTACGTTGTACATATCTATATATAAGATTTTCAAGTTTATAATCAGCAAAGGAAAACTAATATTAATATTAACATACATTTATGGACACGTCTTCCATCGTATATTTTGTAATTTTACCATCAAGCCCTCCAATTGAATTTATTTACGAAAGGCACCAATGAATAAATCATTGTTCCTCCTCGAACTCGCAAATCAGATGAGTGGGTTATCAATATGTTATACCATGTGATTTATTTAAGCTCCATTGGAATCTTACTCATTTATTAATTGAGTTAGTTCAACTATACCCGAATATAACCCACATAACCTATTTAATTTATAAATAAGTAGATAAATAAGGAAAAAATTATATTTTTTAAAGTAAAAAATGTTAAACTTAAACCCACCAGGGGATTCTTGCTTAATTGAAAGGAAATTATATATTAAGTTTTTTCATCTTTTAGATATTCACTCTAATCTCGTCCTTTATAGGCTTTGTTTCCTTGGAGGAATCTACAGTGGAAAGAAGGAAAAATAACATTTTCGCTCATTTCTTTTGAAGGATGGAACCCAATGGAAAGAATCTAAGGAGGAAAGTGAGGGCATTTTCCTCCGTTTCAGCTTCTGCCCAAATCGGGCGGGAAAAAAAAATATTCACGCGTTTTTCCCCGCCCTTGTCCTTCCCTCTTCCCATTGCCAGTCCCGCCCCTCTTCCTTCCCTCTCCCTCATCGCCAGTGCCACCCCTCGTCCTTCCCTCTCCCTCATCGCCGGTGCCACCCTTCTCCCAGCGCCGATGAACTCACCGCCTCCCATCTCTCACGGAGCAAGCGGACATCTTGTGAGGCTACTGGAGAAGCATCAACGTTTGCGTTGGAGCAGGTGGACGTCCGCCTGCGCGGAGCGCTTCCCTCTTCCTCGTCGCTGCGCCACCCTCCTCCTTCCCTCGTCCTTCCCTCTCCCACATCACCAGTGTCTGCCCCAGTGTCGCTGTTGTGTCCGCAAGTGCACAGATACTTCGAAGTAATAAAAAGATATCGAACCACAGAGACCTACGTGTTAAGAACCAAATAGTTGTTTTCTCACTAGCTAAGCAAATTGAATATGATGTAAGCAGCAAACGGAAATCACACAAAATACCAGAGAGAAAAACTGGGACTAGGGTTTCATCCACCTTAATTTCTATGACTAGAAAGAAATAAGTGCATCGTCAGTCCACTCTTATTATGATAAAAATATAATTTACTTAATAAAGAAATCATCTCGCTTTCGCACAAATAATTTACAAAGAATCAATCCTCACTTTCGCACAAGATTAATTCAATGCTAAAGATAAGTAAATTATTGACAAGGAGATTTGAGATCACTTGCATGCAACCAATCTCTATGTCAATCATCTCAAGTAAAAAACTAAATACTTTCGTACTTTAGATTGACAAGTTCTACTTAAGGTTCTCTAATGATCCGATACTTAATTTCTTACAATATCTTCATGTTTAACTCATTAATGCCTCCTAGGTCAAATTATCAACAAGTCAATAAACTTCTAAAATATAGAAACAAGAACAAACCTAATTTCTTACGATGAGTTCCTAATTCTCAATTTTAGGGTTCTAAGTTTTCGCAAGTCACTTTTCAGTCTATATCGTAAAAACTCCAATACATGCTGATAAAATGAAACTAGAAAGAATTAAAGGCAATCATCACATAAGTGAATTATCATAACAAGAGTTCCCTAACGAAATAAAAATCATCTAGTCATTCGAAATTAAGGGGATTACACCCCCCATGTCCCAAAAGAAAGTTATGCTACCATGGAGTTAAAAATACAATAGAAAGTCATAAAAAAAATCAGAATTCAGATAAAAAGAGAGAACAAGGTTTACTATAATCACAGGGGTGTGAAAAATTTCACAGCCCGTGATTTTTTTCTGATGAATAGTAACTGCTATAGTGTTCGTGCTACAATAACTCGCATTTTCTCCTTCTCAGCTGAATCTTCTTCCTCTGATTTCTCCCTTGTTTCAACTCCTTTCGATCTGAAATTTTTGGTGTATCCTCTCCTCCCTTGGGCGAAGCTCTCCTGTAAATTTCGCGGCATGAGGTAACCTCTACGCCTCTCGGCGAGAGGCCGAATCCTAAGGATGCCTCTCTTGATTTCTCCCTCGATTGGTGATGAAATTGGATGATTCTTGTCCTCAAATCTTCTTCTCCTCTTATAGAACGACCTCTTTTTATAGATTTTGAAATCGTGTCCCGGATCTTTCTAATTTCATATCGCAAAAGTTAGGCTTTTTGAGGCGGCGAAAGATTCGTTCAAAAACATAATTACGGCCCGTAATTTTGATTATGGCACTACCGTAATTTATTCTGTGGAAAATTTCCATGAAATTACGGCCCGTAAAAAATATTCCGGCAGTGCCGTAATTTGCTTTTGTGTATTCTAGGTAGGAAATTACGGCCTGTGGAAAATATTACGGCAGTGGTGTAATCTAGGCAGAAAATTACACCCGTAAGATTAATTACGGCAGGGGTGTAATTTTTTGACTATCTCCGATTTGCATGAAAATTGACGAGCGGCTTCGTCTCGATGTCTGGAATCCATTCGTGTGCTCAGATCTTTCAAAATCCATCAAAATATGGCACTTTTTACCTAAAAATAATGAAAAATAAGAAATAGTATAGATTCCGCAATATTTGACAAATAAGGCTTAAAAACAAGCAAAAGAGCATGAATATGATACAAAAAGGCCAATCAAATAACATAAAATATACTATGAATTTTTGTGTCATCAAATACATTAGGCTCAAACTTTGCTTGCCCTCATGCAAATGAATAGAATAAAGAACAATGATAAGTATGAAATATATGCTCTTTTATGAAAAATAAATTTTTAAAATATAATCACTCATGAAATATTCCACCAACTGTTACATAAAATTTTAGATAAATATATCATCCTCTGAAATTAATCTTTAAGATTCATAACTTTGATCAAATAAAATTTCGCAACTCGCATAATAAATAGAATCTCAGTCTCATGAATTCACCCAAGTTACAGTTTAAATCTATCATACATTTGTTTACAGGAATAGGATATCTTAAATCTTTTTCCACTCAAAATCTCTCTTTATTTTTTTTGTTTTTTATTGATGGCATGTACCCACATAAATACACACTTTTTATTTAGACTTCAACTCTTATCTTCGGTACCACTGCCAATTTTACACAGTGCCAAGTAGAAGAGTCATTCTCTTTTTCTCTCTCTCTCTCTTATTTTTACAGACTTCAACCCATATCTTCGATACCACTGCCAATTTTACGCAGTGCCAAGTAGGGGAGTCTCTCTCTCTTTTCGGATTTTGGATTCTTTCTTCCCAACAAACAATAAAATAAACTAAACATCAACTAGGTTAATCAATTGACATCAATTCAAAAATTACACTCATATGCTCATTTTATTCAAGAAAGATGTTTCACTTTTAGATTGCATTCATCTAACAACATACCTACCCAAAACCATATGCATCAATCAATGAAGGATTTCAACAAGTAGATATATATTGAAGAAATAAATTCGGCATAATAGGTATATTTCCATTCACAGGCATTGACATGCATAAACATTCATCATCAATATCCACACACCTCTCATCACATGGATTCAAGTTATAAAAAAAATTTAAACATAAAAAATATCAATATCAATGCAAAAGGTGTGAAGCATCAAACTCATACAATCATAGTCAAAAGTGTGGAATGATAGATTCAGGCAACCACATCGAATAGAAATCTCAATAAGTGATACAATCATAGGAAATAGCAAAACAAATCAAGTAGCAAGACCATACAATCATATTGAATAAGATCACTAGAAAGTGCAAACGATACACTCACAAAACTATATAACAAACTCAATCGTTGTCTGGGGTGTAGCATCGGGGCAAGTGCTGCTAAACCATCCTCAAAGATGTGCCTTATGAAAATTTTACCTGCGCAATTTTTAGATACATAAGGCTCAGACCAAAAATAGTAGCTTACTTAAGCAAAAAATAATATTTTTCTCAATGTGTAATCAGAGATATCGCTGGAGGTCCAAAGATGGAGCCGGTAGAAAGAGCTGATGTAGGCGAGAAGTAGAGGTAGAACAGATGCTAGCTAAATAGCTGTTAGCAATGAAGTTGATGGTGCCGATAGTAGAGTGATGATGAGTAGTTTCAAATTGTGCCAAAACATTAAAAATTTTGCCATACTAGTTTCTTAAAATCACTGCGAGAACACACCTAATCAAATAAGCAGAAGTAGAGTGCAGGAAGCAGAATGCAAATTTTTTTTTCTTTCAAAAATATGCTAGAATTACGGTACCGTATAAATGGTTACGGCACTACCGTAATGTGTTCTGGTTCAAGATTGCTTGAAAATATAGGTCGTGAAAAAGTTTACGGTACCCCCATAATATTTGGAAAATTTTTGATACAGAAACGGGTCAAAAATACGACCTGTGAAAATACTTATGGTAGTGCCGTAAAAACCATAAAACTTTCTGTACAAAAATTACCCCAAATTACGACACATAAAATCCCTTATGGTATTGCCGTAAAACTCTCAAAAGATTCTGGTCGAAAAATAGCCTAAACTACGGCCCATAATATATATTACGGCACTGCCGTATTTTGCGCAAAACTTCGATTTTCCCTGCAAAAAGAGAAGAAAAATTAACTCTAAAAATAAACTAAAATAAATGAAACTAAGCTAAGTAAGAGTGCTTGGGTTGCCTCCCAAGAAGCGCTAATTTTTAGGTCCATAGCTTGACCAAAACTCAAATATCATGACGAAGCAGGTGGATTAGTACCATAGTAAATAGCATATAATTTTCTGTATTTCCGTTGCCCTAAAAGTTTAGTCACTAATCTAAATATCCAAAATTTCATATAAATCACGATCGACATGGCTTTCTCAAATATGCAGAAATTAAAATCAAAATTTTCAATTCCACTCAAAGGGTATTCAATAATCTTCCTAAATTTGTTAGTAAGCAAAATCATTAGTCCTTTCTTCAAAATTATATCTTCAATTGCAATAGAACTTTGATCAAAAGAATCAAGTATTGGATCATCAAAATAGTCTTTCTATTTCACATTAGATTCCTCAATAAAGCATAATTTTTCAAATAAATCAAAAGGTTGAACAATAGGGGCAAAACATCAGAGTGAGATTCATTAGTGTTCATATTTTTCAAATCCTTTTCAAGCTCCTCATGTCCATCATCAAATAATTTATCAATTTCAAAATTACCAACAAAATTAGAGTGAGATTTTTCTAAATCAATTCCTTCATATCCTTCATCAGATTTAACTACAAATAATATATCATCAAAAGAATCAATTTTATAACTATCGCTAGAATCAAAAGGGGGTTTTTCAAAATCAATTTCCTTAAACCTTTCCACAAATAATTTATCAAATGAATAAATTTCAAAATTACCAAAATCAGAGTGAGATTTATTAATGTTCACAAAAGAATCAATTTCAAAATTACCAAAATCAGAGGGGGACTTTTCTAAATCAATTTCCTCAGTTTCCAAATCAAACTCAAATAAACAACCTTGTTGTGCTATCTGGGTTTCTAAAATTTTATTGTGTGCTGTTAAAGATCCTACTTGAGAAGTAAGTTGACTAACTATTCCCTTAAGATTCTCAATTTTCTTACTTGATTTGGCATGATTTGGCTTTAATTTGTCATGAATTTTTCAAGCATGGACTCTAGCCTAGATTCTTTGGTATCCTCAAAGTATGGTGCTGAAATATTGTTTGAGCAATCCTCATAAAAAGAAGTTTGATGATTTTCCCATCTAGAATAACATTGATCATCTTGGTACCATGGTGAATTGGGATTTGCAGGAATTAAAATTTGGCAATCAGAAGTATAATGATCAAAACATCCACAAATATCGCAACTAATAGAAGAACAAGATCTCATAACAGGGTGCATATTAAAAGTGTCTAATTTATGAGCCAAAGAATCTACCTTTTCTGCAAGAGTGCACCATGAATCATCTTCATACTTACCTTGTGGCATGTATGCCTCACCTCTTTTAGTTGCCCACGAGTTGTGATTAAAAGACATATCTTCAAATCAAAGTTTTTCTACACAACTAAAAAAAATTATGACCTCAAAGTTCTCAAGAAATAAAATCTATCAAGATCTAAGAGTCCTGTGTATAAACAAAATAAAAGAATCAAATAAACTCAGAATTTTCAGAATAGAAACAGAAAGATTATCTAACACCAATTGATCAAAAAAAATTTTTTTCCCAAAATATAAAAAACACAAAACACAAGTGAATTCAAAAAAATTTCAGAAATCACAGTTCCGTCAAAAAATGTGAAATCCAAAACCTACAGAAATAGAAAACAAAGTTAAATCTAAAATAAATAAAACTTAGTCTAGCAATACTAACAACTATTTTGATATTAACAAAACTAAGGTCCCCGGCAACGGCGCCAATAACTTGTTGTGTCCGCAAGTGCACGGATACTTTGAAGTAATAAAAAAGAACCACAGAGACCTACGTGTTAAGTACCGAATAGTTGTTTTCTCACTAGCTAAGCAAATCGAATTAGATGTAAGCAGCAAACGGAAATCACACGAAATACCAGAGAGAAAAAGTAGGACTAGGGTTTCATCCACCTTAATTTCTATGACTAGAAAGAAATAAGCGCATCGTCAGTCCACTCTTATTATGCTAAAGATATAATTTACTTAATAAAGAAATCATCTCACTTTCCCGCAAACAATTTACAAAGAATCAATCCTCATTTTCGCACAAGATTAATTCAATGCTAAAGATAAGTAAATCATTGACAAGGAGATTTGAGATCACTTGCATGCAACCAATCTCTATGTCAATCATCTCAAGTAAAAACTAAATACTTTCGTACTTTAGATTCACAAGTTCTAATTAAGGTTCTCCAATGATCCGATACTTAATTTCTTACAATATCTTCATGTTTAACTCATTAATGCCTCCTAGGTCAAATTATCAACAAGTCAATAAACTTCTAAAATCTAGAAACAAGAACAAACCTAATTTTTTACGATGAGTTCCTAATTCTCAATTTTAGGGTTCTAAGTTTTCGCAAGTTACTTTTCAGTCTATATCGTAAAAACTCCAATACATGCTGATAAAATGAAACTAGAAAGAATTAAAGACAATCATCACATAAGTAGAATTATCATAACAAGAGTTCCCTAATGAAATAAAAATCATCTAGTCATTCGAAATTAAGGGGATTACACCCCCCATGTCCCAAAAGAAAGTTATGCTACCATGGAGTTAAAAATACAATAGAAATTCATAAAAAAATCAGAATTCAGATAAAAAGAGAGAACAAGGGTTTACTATAATCACAGGGGTGTGAAAAATTTCACAGCCCGTGATTTTTTTTCCGATGAACAGTAACTGATACAGTGTTCGTGCTACAATAACTTGCATTTTCTCCTTCTTAGCTGAATCTTCTTTCTCTGATTTCTCCCTTGTTTGAACTCCTTTCGATCTAAAATTTTCGGTGTATCCTCTCCTCCCTTGGGCGAAGCTCTCCTGTAAATTTTGCGGCCTAAGGATGCCTCTCTTGATTTCTCCCTCGATTGGTGATGAAATTGGATGATTCTTGTCCTCAAATTTTCTCTTCTCTAATAGAACGATCCTCTTTTTACGGATTTTGAAATCGTGCCTTGGATCTTTCTAATTTCGCATCGCAAAAATCGGGCTTTTGGAGGCGGCGGAAGACTCGTTCAGAAACATAATTACGGCCTGTAATTTTGATTATGGCACTACCGTAATTTGTTCTGTGGAAAATTTTTATGAAATTACGGCCCGTAAAAAATATTACGACAGTGCTGTAATTTGCTTCTGTGTATTCTGGGCAGGAAATTTTGGCCTGTGGAAAATATTACAACAGTGGTATAATCTGGGCAGAAAATTACACCCGTAAAATTAATTACGGCAGGGGTGTAATTTTCTGACTATCTCCGATTTGCATGAAAATTGACGGGCGGCTTCGTCTCGACATCTGGAATCCATTCGTATGCTCAGATCTTTCAAAATCCATCAAAATATGACACTTTTTACCTAAAAATGATGAAAAATAAGAAATGGTGTAGATTCCGCAATATTTGACAAATAAGGCTTATAAACAAGCAAAAGGACATGAATATGATATAAAAGACCAATCAAATGACACAAAATATACTATGAATTTTCGTGTCATCAGTCTCTCGGGTTGCTGCGTCGCCTGGGTTGCTGCATCGCCCGCCTACGCCTACTCCAGCCGACGTACTCGCCGCTCTGCTCTCATCGCCCCCGCACCCACCATCCACCTACACCTCCCTCCCCCCGGCACCCGCTGCCCTCCACCGATGATGTCCGCTTCTCCCACTAGGATCTGACGATCACTGCAACGCACGTCGACAATGCTGACACTGATGATGTCCTCTACCGCTGTGCCCACCCATCCGCCGATGCACTACTCCCAGCAATCTCTCCCTCATCCGGTGAGGAGAGGTGGCAGCAAGCTTGGCAACGAGCTTCACACGCAACAACAGAGTTTTTGTTTTGTTTTTCACATGCTACGCACATGTCCTAATTTCCCTCCGCCCCTCTCCCCTTTTGTACCTCTCTTCTTTCCATCGAGCTCTCCATCCTCCATAGGAAAGAAAGCCTTACTCTTTTTTTTTCCTTTTCCTTCGTTTGATGTTGTTATTTTCTGTATATGCTTGTTCCCTTTTCTTAGTTCTACCTTTTGCCTTTTACAATTGACACAACACTTTCGCATTATGTGCTATGTAAAAATTATTTAATAGAAATAAAACTTTAGCTCTAGCAGTCCATCTTATGTAAGACGAGCTTGCACCATTATTTACTAATGTGTCTTTCTCACGCCACATTTCATACTTAACCTCTTGTAAACAATAGTGCTTCATTGCCCTTGAACTTCTCGCAACTTCAAATCTTTATTTAGTTGGTAGAAAAAAAAAAGATTCATCAGTCTTCATTGATTTCAATCAATCCACACCCACTAAATTGACATTCACATGATTTGGCAATTTGTTTTTAATATTAATTGGGATCTGAATTAACCTCTTCAAATGGTTTTTCTTTATTTGTTTTCTCAATTATATTCTCTTGCCTTATCTCCTGTCGTCCATTTAGTGAAACCTCCTGGTTTTGTTATATTGTGCCTTAAGCTTCCGATCCTCATTTAGTTGGTAGAAACTCCCTGATGCAGTCCTACTGAAGCGTAATCTCTATTGGGGTTTATCTCAAGTTGTCTTTCTTCCTAAGTAATTGATTTATTTCATGTTCAAAGTGTTTTATTTATAAATGCTACACGGGTTTTTCATAGCATTATAATGGTTTTCTTTGACAAATTGCAGCTATTGCACTGCTATTACATTTTTTTGAGTGTAATAAGTGGTTAGTTGGAAAGATAGACAATGATGATACTAAGAATGAAAGGATTTTTTAGGATAAAAATAATAATGATCTTAATTGAGAAGATGTTTATAAGGCTTTACGGGTTGAAAAGCCTTGAACATATACTAATATTAGGCAATTTTTTTTTTAAAAAAAATGAAACCCTAATGATGTTGGTGTTGGATCTAAGACAAAGAAAGGTTTGAATATTTCATCTTATTCAACCAAAAACAGAAAAGAAAATGTTGTTGAATTGGAAGACGATGCATTCTTGGAAGAATCAGAAATAGAATTAGAAGATATTGATTTTGAGGATTCAAAAGAAGAAGAAATTGAAGGATATGCCCTACTATCCGATAATGAGAATGATAATTATGTTGGGGAAGAGTCGATAGTATTTTTAGTATCCCATTATTATGTTTTGAAGTTTAAAAAAAATTAAACTTATGACTTGAGTAGAGTTAGTAATATATTATATTTCTTTATATATTTATTTTATTTTTATGCAGCTTATTTTTGTTTTAATATAACTTAATTTTTTATGTATATAATATATGTTTTGACACTATATGCTATATTACATTGTAGATTTTTTATTTTTTTATTTTTTGCCATTTTTCACAAGCTACTATTGACAACACTATGTTCAACTATCATGACATACATAGTTTTATGGGTAATTTATCAACAAGATGTGTAATTTAGATATCTTAGTAGCATTTGACTTCTTTTTGTCTATGTTTAAGGTGGTGAGAATTCTACATTGTTTTCAATGACCATGATTATACGGAGCAAAGAGACATAATTATCTATGTAAGTCGGGTTTGTGTGGATGAAAACATGACTTAATGCTTTCTTAATTCATTTCTCGCTCATGGCGAATGGAAAATTGTGGCCAAATTAGCTATGTTTTGCTTCTATATAACCTTTTTAATTTTTCATTTTGCCAATGCTAGAGTAGAATAACTGTATAGATGTACAATTGTCACGTTATATGTAACTTAAGAAAACTATATCAAGCATGAAATGTCTTAAAGTTATCCAAACTAGCTCACAACCCACAATTCATACCAACTTGACATGAAATGGACTAAGTCTAATATGGTATGTTGATCAATTAATGGGTCGTACGTGGTCCATGCCTATGTCCAATCCTAGCTATGCTTTGTTATGACACAAGCCATTATCATACCAAGAATGGGCTTGACATGACACAACGTGGTGTTATGCAGGCGTTGTTAGAATAAAATTAAAAAAAAGGATTTTAATTAAATTTCTATATTAAAATAAATGTTAGTTAATTTAATAGATAACGTTTCCTTTTAAAGTAGCCAGCTATCTTTATCAATCGAATTCAATTTGGAATGAATTGAATTAATTGATTGCTGCTGCACAACATTAATAACTTTGTTAACGTTGTTCTTTTGGCAGTTGGGAAAAAGCCTATAAGGCTGCCTCGTCTCGGCGAGAGTTTCATACAATTAGTGATGAAATCTAGGATCAAAAAATATAGGGGTAATAAGCATACAAGAATAATATTAGTAAGATAAATAAAATTTCAAGGGGATAAATTAAAATTTTTTTATTTGTAATATTATAAAAATATATATATATATATATATATATATATATATATATATATATTAAATTCTAACTCTCCTCCATGTGGCTCTGCCACTGCATACAATAATCTTTTGTCTCGATTTTTTTCTTAGTTCTTTGATTTTCTGTTGCTTTGATACTGAAAGGGTATCTGATCATTTTCTCCACGGTTGTGACTCGCAGGAGAAGTATCCCGATTATATCCTGGGTATTCAGTTCGGAATCAACTCGCACAAGAGCCCAAAACTTTCACCTAAAGATAGCCGTATCGCGCTTTCGGATTTTTCATTCTTAAAATTCTTTTTTATTTTCTGCAAATTAATATTATATAAAAGTATATGAAATTATTATTTAAAATAAATTTATGAAAATTCCCCACAATAACGTTGAAAGTTTCGCATGCTGATTTTTGTTAGATTGAAAGTTTGGATGCTATTTTATCTTTACTGTTAATTAGAATATAAATATTCTGTAAGAAAAAAAAATTTACGAAAATATATATTTCTATCTGTTCACGAGAAACTATAGTAAAATTGCTGCTTTAGAATTTGTTAATTTAAATTAAGGATTTTATTATTTATTTACGTAAATCTATATTAGAGAATTGATTTTCTTAATCAGTTGGAAATAGTTTGCATAGTAGTTTTTTTTAATCTGTTCACCAGGGAAAAAAAAACACTGTTTACATATATTAAATAAATATTTTATTTTTGAGTATTTAAAGCGCTCTCTCTATAAAACTAAATTTAGAATTTTTAATCGAATTTACAATTTTATACTGATTCTATGTGTAATCGATATTTGGAAAATTTTAATCAATTTAAAATCTTTCCGACACCAACAACATTGTCTGTTTCTATAAAAATTTTTACTCTCGCATTATTTTTAATAATAATCATTTCTATGTACTCCGTTTATTGTCATTGTTTTAATAGGCTTAAGTAAGCCTTATTAAGGTTTTATGTTGCGCTTTGCCCAACTCAAAGTTTAAATAACTTTTTAAGTTCTATTCCAAGGTGCACGTATTTCACATTAAAGCTACGGCTTTGAACTTTACGTTTGTTAATCAGCTTTAAAGTGTTACTGGTCTCGCTGTTTGGAATTTGTGCTTCTCTGAATCACTTTGTATTGTGGATTTCGTCTGCATATATATTCGATCCCACGTACGCACGCGCACGCGCTTTGTGCTAGTGTGCTGACTGACGAGTCTAGCCGCATATCTTTAAATTACAATTCTTGATAATACTAAAACAGTGAATTAAGTTAGCTCAGATGGTTAAAGGGTCATGACTCGTAAGGATCATGGACAGGGGTTGAATCCCGCTGCAGACGTGAATTGTTTGGGGTAACGGGGATCCAAACCCGGATTCGACCCCTGTCCATGACCCTCACGAGTCATGACCCTTTAACCATTGAGCTGCGCCTTTTTTGTTAGGGTCACCCCACCCGTAACAGGTCCAGGCCCAGCGGACTAGGTCCCTCCGACCTCACGAATCCCGGTTTGGATCCCCATTACCCCAAACAATTCACGTCTGCAGCAGGATTCGACCCCTGTCCATGACCCTCACAAGTCATGATCCTTTAACCATTTGAGCTGCATGTCACGCCCTAATTTTTCGCTATGTAAATTGAGGTGTGATGGCACGACTTACACACTATGTAACCCGAGAGTAAAGATTACACAATGAGTAACCCGTCAGCCTAACACCCAACACACGTGCGCTATGCGGAAGTCTAAGGATCTCTGCGCCCCCAACTCAAAATGCCCGATCCCCAGATGGGATGCTCGTGCCCCGATGCTGCCTCTGTGCTCTGTGGATCACTGTGCTCCCGGGCTGATATCTGATGGTCTGGGCCTAATCTTCTCCTAACCCTAGACTCTACGTCAATGAGCGGCGGGTGGGCAGCACACGTTGCTCCTCAACCCAATATGCGTGCTCACGACCGTCCTTAATACGTATAGCGCCCTGTGTAAGTACACACACACAGGTCACAGGCAGTGCAATAGACGGGCACTAGACATATGCCCCCAAACCTAAGCAGGTATCCACCACTACACCACAAGGAGGGAACGCCCTATCAGTTAGGTGCACCCGCCCCTAATCACACCGAGGCCTCAGCTGGCCAGGCAAAGTACACAATGATATCAAAAGTGAGGAAAACCCCTCCACTACCCAATGTGGGCTGAGGGATCAAAAACCTCACACTAACTACTCACAGCAAGTCTTTTACAAATATTACAATGCCCTATCTAGGAAAGCATGTAAATATACCTCCAAGGATCGCCGATCCTTGGGAGCAGTTTGTACAAGGTTGCCTTGGTTGCTCCTCGCCGGAAACACCTCTTTGGCCGCCGGTGAGCTCCTCCAACAAGCTGCCCAAGTGCTGTCCGTGAAGCTCCAATCAAGCCAAGTGCAAGGGGACTCCTTCCCCTAGCTGCCGTGAGAGTGGGGAACACCTTTCCCCTAGTGGCCGAAGGTGGAAGACCACCTTCTTCCTACTGCCGAGAATGGGGACTCCTTCCCCTTTGCTGCCGCCCCTCCAAGACCCAACTCCCTGATGGGAGCCGCACTCCTTGAAGCTCAAGGAGTCTTCTTCTCGCCTGAGAAGAAGATAGAGATGGTGGCCGCCGGCTGCTCCACTCCAAGCCGAGAACAGGCTGCTTTCTTCTCACCGGATTCCCTCCTCCAAAGTTCGGCACCACAGCAGGTTGCCGCCCCTTTGAGAACTCTCAAAGGCCCTTCAACTTCGCCGGAGATGAAGGTGGAAAGGGTTCGCCGGAGATGAAGACAATCGCCCTCAAGGTCGCCCAAGAACAGCCGCAAATCTCGGATGTGATGAGGAGTTAGGGTTGCCGAATGTGGCTGCCCCTAAACTCATTTGCGCCCAATGCTCATCAGCCCTCCATTGATGCTTTGAGATTGGTGAAGCCAATGAAGAATATAAGAGGATGCGCCAATGCTCCATATCAGCGAATGACCCAAGCTCGGGTTGGCCATCCCATGCAACATAAGAACTAGCTCTCCTCTGGGTCATGGGTTCGAGACTCACCCATGCCACATTTTTTTTTCTTTGCTTGTACACTCTTGTACAGGGCTAACTTTTGCTAAGTGGTTCCATATCCTCCATGGTACCTGCAAAACATCTTAACACATTTATTAGTGGTTTTGCCCCCTTCTACATCAGGCCTCACCCCAAGATGAGGGTCTCTCCCTGCTCATAACCTCTATGAGTATGCAGAGGGGTTTGGGTGTGTACCCCGCACACCCAGGTCGTCACATTCTCCCCCAGCTGACCTAGACCTCGCCCCCGAGGGCTTCCTCATATTTCTTGAACAACCAGTGAAATTGTTCAAGGTCAGCCATTCTCTCCCAAGTAGCATCCTCCTCAGCTTCGCCCTGCCACTGTACTAACATCTCAGCCTTCTGTCCTTTGCCTTTCCATCCGTAGACACGGTGATTCAGAATCTTCAAAGGCTTCTTTGCAAATTCTACAGAGCCACGGGCTGGCTTTCTTCTCACTTGCTGTCGATCAGGATGCAGATCATCTGAGTGAAATTTCTTGAGGAAACTAACATGGAATGTGGAATGCAACTTATAGTGCTTTGGCAGGTTCAATTTGTATGCTACTGTACCCACTCTCTTGATAACTGTAAATGGTCCTTCATATCTGGGTACTAGCCCTCTATGATAAGTACCTGCTACTATCTTTCTCCACATCTGTGGGGTGAGTTTGAGGAGTACCAAATCACCTACCTCAAACTCCACATGACGCCTATGTCTGTTCGCATATTTCACCATCCGGTTGGAAGCTTTCCTCAAGCTATCCCGAGCCTCTTCCCAGAGCTCTATGCGATCCTGGACATATTGATTCGCAGCCTTATTTCGACTGCTTGCCCCACTCGCAAGATGATCAACCGGGGTAGATGGTTGATATCCTAAGACCATCTCAAATGGACTCTTTTCCGTAGCTGACGACACTTGTATATTATAAGCAAACTGGGCCGTATCAAGCAAGAATGGCCAGTTTCTCTGAGTAGCAGAAACAAAGTGCCTCAAATATTCTTCTACCATAGCATTGATGCGCTCGGTCTGCCCGTCAGTCTGGGGGTGGAAAGCAGTAGACATCTTCAAGTCTGTTCCCAGCTTCTTAAATAAAGACCCCCAAAATCTACCAGTAAAGTGGGTGTCTCTATCACTGATAATATCCCGTGGTAAGCCAAAGTGCTTCACCACGTGCTGAAAGAACAGGTTGGCGGTCACCTCAGCTGAGCACTCCTCAGGAGCCGCCACAAATATAGCATACTTAGAAAATCTATCCACAATCACCAAAACAGACCCAAGTCCATCAAAGACTGGAAAGTGCGTGATAAAGTCCATCGACACTGAAACAAATGGTCTAGCTGGTGTGGGCAAAGGCTGGAGAAGACCTGCCTCCAGTCTTCTCTCAATCTTATCCTGTTGGCATACCAAACAGGTCTTCACAAAATGCTCTATGTCTAATTTCATTCCTGGCCAGAACCAACCTCTTCTGAGCAGTGCATACATCCTGTGACCACCTGGATGTCCGGCCCAAACAGTATCATGGAACTCCCTCATTAGGCCAAAACGAATGTCTCCCGAAGCAGGAACATAAGTTCTGCCACCCTGAGCCATGATAAGACCATCCTCATCTACATAAAACCTGCGCACTACACCATCTCTGATCTGTGCCACAAGCTTCTGGTAGGCTTTATCTGTGCTGGCGGTCTGCTTAAGATACTGAAAGATTTTCCCTTCTGCTCTAGAAAGTGCGCATACCATAGCAACACTGCTAATTCTACTGAGGGCATCTGGGACCTGATGACACTTGCTCGGTTTATGCTCCCAACTGAAGTCGAATTCTGCTAGGAGTTCTTGCCAACGGGCCTGCCTGGCTGACAATTTCTTCTGAGTTTGGAAGAAAGTGTTAGCAATGTTATCGGTCTTTACTATAAAGTGACTCCCCAGAAGGTAGATACGCCACAATCTGAGACAGTGGACGACAGCTAGCATCTCCTTCTCATGTGCTGAGTAGTTAAGCTCGGCTGCTTTCAGCTTTCTGCTCTCATAGGCCACAGGTCTGCCATCCTGAACTAATATACCACCTAGAGCACGGTCTGAAGCATCAGTGTGCACTTCAAACCCTTGTGAGAAATCTGGTAATTTTAGCACTGGCTCTGAAGTTACCAGCTTCTTCAGAGTCTCAAAAGCTTCTTGGTGTGTATCCTCCCAACACCAAGTCTTGTCTTTTCTGAGCAAATCTGTCAAAGGTGCCACTACCTTTGAATATCCCATGATGAATCTACGGTAGAAGTTTGCCAGACCCAGAAAAGAACGCAGTTGAGTCACATTGGAAGGACTAGGCCAATCTCAAATGGCCTTGATCTTATCATTGTCCATCCTCACACTGCCTTGGGACACAACATGTCCTAGAAATTGAATTTCAGTCTGCGCAAACTCACATTTTTCTGCCTTTAGATACAACTGATTATCCCGGAGAACTTGCAGTACTTGCTTCAGATGCTTCTCGTGCTCCTTTAAATCCGATGAGTATACCACAATATCATCTAGATAAACCACCACGAACTTATCCAAAAATGGATTTAGGATATTGTTCATGAGGTTACAAAACGTAGCAGGAGCGTTGGTTAGCCCAAAAGGCATAACCATGAACTCAAACGAGCCATACCGCGTGACACAAGTAGTCTTTGGCTCATCCCCCTCGGCAATTCGCACCTGCCAATATCCTGATCTCAAGTCCAACTTGCTAAAGATCTTAGCATTTGCCAATCTATCCAACAAGTCTTGGATCAATGGGATTGGGTAGGCATTGCGCACTGTGACTTTGTTCAGTGCTCTATAATCCACGCACATGAGCAAGCTCCCATCTTTCTTCTTTTGGAACAGGACAGGTGCTCCATACGGTGCCTTTGAGGGTTGGATGTACCCTGACTCTAAGAGCTCATTCAACTGTTTTCTAAGCTCTGCCAATTCTAGCGGTGGCATGCGGTAGGGAGGCTGTGCTGGGGGTACTGCTCCAGGGACTAACTCAATCTGGTGATCTATGTCTCTCCTGGGAGGCAGTACCTTAGGCATCTCAGGTGGGATAACATCTGCATACTCTTTCAACAAAGCTCCAACAGAATGCGGTACTGATGCCATTAAGTCCTCTACTGAAGTTATAGCAGTCTCCACAATGACTTCTTTTCCTTTTCTACTACAAGAACTAGAGGAAGTGGCCAGTTCCCTCACATCCCTCATAGACGGTCCAGGAGCTGAATCCAAACGTGGGGTGTCTTCCACTACTCTAATATGAGCTAAGTAGGTGGAAGCACCATGCCTCACTCCATTTGCTAGGGAGGTAGGAGTAAGCTCCTTCTCCTTCGCTTTCTTCTTCTCCTCTTTCATTCCAGTAAAGCAATGAATGAAACAAGGATTCTTTTCATCTAGTACCAGCAAACTATTGAGATATGGCATTGGGGTGGCCTTAGCTCTTCTCAGAAGGTCCATGCCCACAATGACATCAAAGACATCTAGTTGAGTAACCAAAACAGTGCATTTCGCACTCCAGGGTCCCATCTTCACCGGGACATCATATGAGATACCCATAGCTTTTCTCGCCTCAGCATTGACTGTCTTAACATGGGTGTTACTGGTCGTCGTCTTCAGCTTCAGTTGCTCTCGCAACCTATCTGCAACAAATAAGTGAGTGGCCCCAGTATCCACCATGGCTGCAATCTCTACTCCGTTCAGGCTGATATTTGTGTACATCAGTGGGGAAGATCTCACTGATACATTGGCAATTACCAAAGGGTTGACTGATGCACAACCCTGCAGATCTTCTTTTCCTGCATCCTTCTTCTCTGTAAGGACTGCAGCTATTGCTCTCTTGGTAGGACAATCCCTCATCACGTGAGGGCCATTGCAAACAAAACAAGCCAGTTTCCTCTTGGGACTAGACTCATTTCTCTTTTTCTGTACAACTGGAGGTTTCTGATGAGTCTGAGGAACTATAGCTTTACCCTTTTGCTTGTATTTGGGGATGTACTTCTTCTTACCCTTATCTGGCACACGGGTATGAGAAGATGGTGAAGAAGTCACTCCCCCAGCTTGAGGTCTAGTGCCTCTCATATCTAACAAGGCATCTGCAGCTACCACTGCATCTCTGTAAGTGGTCACCCCTTGTCTTCTGAGCTCTAACAGTGCCCAATCTTGAAGACCTCCAAGAAATGAGATAAACTTTTCTTCCTCACTCATGTTGGGGATTTCCAGAAGCAATGTGGCAAATTGCTTAACATAATCTCTTACAGTGCCTGTCTGTCTCAAACTCCTGAATTGCATGCGAGCAGTAAATAGGGTGTTCGCAGGCCGAAACTGAGCTCTCATCTCCAGTTTCAGATCCTCCCACGACACAACCTCGGGATGCTCTCCCTCGGTCCTCGGGGCTATAGAAGTACGCCACCATACTTTGGCGTCTCCAGTGAGGAATGACGCACAAACCTCTATCTTATCCTCTTCTGGCACCCGAGCAGCTTTAAAATAGTGCTCCATGTCAAACAGAAAGTTTTCTAGCTCCTTTGCTACCCTGGCTCCTCCAAAGGTAGACGGGTCGGTATATGGCGCTTCACCACCGGATGTGAAGGCATAACCCCAGCTGTGGGTGTAGGTGGGTTTGAAGCTACCTGGGCTAAGGCTAGCTTCAACATGACTATCTCAGCGGTGAGAGTCTCCACGGTAGACTCTAGTCTCTGAACTCTAGCATCATTAACATGCTCATAATGTAACTGAAGTTCCCTGAGCGTGTGCATCCGCTCAGCCAGTGGATCTCCATGCCATTCACCCTCCTCTATCCCAACTGCATGCTCTAATCTGGTGAACCTCTCATCCAGATCAAGCAACTCTGGTAACTCTGAAGTACCTGTCTCTGCCATCTGGTGCTGTGATGGGTGAACTGTGCTGACGGTTGAATGGACCCCGAAACTGATCGATAAGTCGTGTAACTGAGGATTTACGCCCCGGCGCTAAGCACCGACGTACGCAACTCCCAAACAGCACAACAACTCACGTCTATATCTCGGTGTCACAAACAACCACTGCTTGTCAGGTTGAGTTGTTGCAGTTGTTCCGGGTACGCTGTGGAATCTGATATCAATCTAATCTCGCGCTGTGCTCTGATACCACACTTGTCACGCCCCAATTTTTGTTAGACCTGTTGCACATAACATGTAACTTAATTACTTTAAGTATGAGTAAAGTAATGAACATTATGCAGTTCTTGGACTTCATATTCATAATGTATCTAATTCTTATATTAAACTTAAATGGGTTAAAGAGCCCAAAGTTTAAAATATTCATAACATACATATTATATATAATGTGTAATTTAATTTTTTTAACCATATTTAAAATAATTTTTATAATTAAAATTTTATTTATGTAGATAAACAAATTTCTTATTCCCTTTAGAACAAAAATGACATTAGAAGATAACTTTAAACCTAAAAAATTTAATAGAGTTGGTTTTGCCCATTGGTAAGAGCAACTGGAAGCCTGATTAATTTTACTAGGACTAATTGCTGCCTTAGGGAAAATTCTACCTTTCCCTTCTTCTTCTTCTAAATCACCGAAGGAAATTGAATACCTTTGTAGGTTGCATTTCCTCTCTTGTCTGAGTGATAACTTATATGAAACTTATAGAAAATATAGAAATGGAAAAGAAATTTGGGATCCACTAGAAGATATCTACCTAAGAGATCTTGAAGGTGTAATAAGATTCACTGCATTTGATTTCAACTCCTACATGATGGTTGATCATATTCCTATAAATGATCAAATTCATGTTTTTCAAAATATGATTCATGAATTTCATAGGAATGGAACCATCTTTAGTGAATCCTACCAAATTTCTTGCCTCTTAGACAAGCTTTCCCCTTCTTGATCCAAGTTTGGACAAGATATTAGGAGATCTCAAACTTCTATTTCTCTTAGATATGTAATTCAATCCATAAGAATTGAAGATCAATATAGAACAAGAGAATTAAATAAAGATGCTCCTAAATCTAAAATCAACATAACTGAAGTTGCTAAGCCAAATCCAAATAATTCCTTTAAACCAAAAAAATAAAAGGTTTATCCCTAGGAACAAAAATTTTAAACCTAGGAATAATGCCAATGACAACTCCAATAATAAAAATAAAATTTTCAAACCAAAATTTAAAGGGAATAAGAAATTGAAAGATGGATAGTTTTATTTTGTGTGTGGGAAGGACAACCATCTCGCTTCAAATTGTTTCTTTCGCAAACTGAGAAGGTCCAAGCTAAGAAGAAAGGTTTTAAACCCAAACATCAAGTCAACATGATTGAGGGTGAACCCTCTACTAGTACCATTAGGTCAGTTTCTTTTACTCCTTCTGTCAACTTAGCCTACCATGATTCAGAATGGTGGCTTGGCTCAGGAGCTAATGTTCATATTTGCACTAAAAAAGAATATTTTACTTTCGTTCAGGACACAAGTGAAGGAAGTGTAATAATAGGCAATGGAACATCTGTGAATGTGCTAGGACATGGAAACGTCAACTTGAAGTTCACTTCTGGAAAGACGTTACTTCTCAACAATGTTCTACTAGTTTCAGATGTGGGGAAGAACTTAATTAGTGGATCATTTCTTGTACAATTAGGTTACAAAATTGTATTAGAAGCAAATAAAGTTGTAATCACCAAAAAGGACAATTTCATTTGTAAAGGGTTCATTTCAAAAAGACTCTTCAAAATCAATGTAATTCTTTTTCAAATAAATAAAGATTCACTTTCTTCATCTGCTATTGTCTTAAATTCTGAATTAAATGATATTTAGCATGACAGACTTGGTCATGTTAATTTCAAATCAATTAATAAAATGATAAATTTAGAATTAATTCCTAAAATGAATTCTAAAGTAAATTTAAAATGTGAAGTTTATGCTAATGCTAAACAACAAAGAAAACCATTTAAATCAATTGAATCTAGAAATACACAAATTCTAGATTTAATTCATAGTGATGTTTGTGATTCAACATCAACTCCAACTAGGGGAGGAAATAAATATTTTATAACTTTCATAGATGACTTTTCAAGATTTTGTTACACCTACTTAATTAAAACTAAAGATGAAGTTTTAAGTAATTTTAAAATTTTCAAAGCTAAAGTTGAAAATCAACAAGATAAAAAAATAAAATAATTAGATCAGATAGAGGAGGTGAATATGTTTCTAATGAATTTGTCTTGTTTTGTTAAGAACATGGTATAATTCATCAAGTTACACCTCCTTATTCACCTCAATCAAATGGTGTAGCTGAAAGAAAAAATAGAACTCTTCCAGACATAGTTAACTCCATGATGTTAAGTTCTAGGGTACCTCAAAATCTTTGGGAAGAAGCATTGTTGTCCTCATGATTCATTCTTAATAGAATCCCTTTAAAAAATAAAGAGGCCATACCTTATGAACTTTGGAAGGGCTATAAGCCAAGGCTTAATTTCCTTCGAATGTGGGGGTGCCTTGCAAAGGTTAATCTACTTGAGCCTAAAAAGAGAAAATTAGGTCCTAAAACCATAGATGCAATCTTAGTTGGTTACTCCTTAGATAGTAACACCTACATATTTGTAGTAATTAATTCAGAAGTACTTGAAATATCAAATAATACACTAATTGAATCAAAAGATGCTTCTTTCTTTGAAAACTTTTTTCCTTTTAAAAATAAAATTTCATCTTCTATCAAACAAACTCTAATCAACCTTCAACTTCTTCAACACCTTTAGTAACCAATTCTAGTCAACCTTCTGAACCCAAAAGGAGTCAAAGAGTTAGAATTGAAAAGAACTTTGGTGATGACTTCATAATATATTTAATTGAAAATGCACCAAGTACTTATCAAGATGTTATTAACTCTCATGATGCTCTTTTGGAAGGAGGCAATGCATAGTGAGATGAAATCAATCCTAAGTAATCATACTTGGATTCTCATTGATTTACCTCCTGAAAACAAATCTTTAGGATGCAAATGGATATTTAAAAAGAAGTTAAGGACTGATGGATCTATAAAAAAGTATAAGGCGCATTTAGTAGTTCAAGGTTTTGGTCAAAAAGTCAAAATTGACTACTTTGATACTTACACACCTGTTACAAGAATAACTACTATAAGAGTTATACTTGCATTTGCTTCCATCCATAATCTATTTGTACATCAGATGGATGTGAAGACTACTTTTCTACATGGAGATCTAGAAGAATAAATTTATATGAACCCACCAGAAGGATTTATTTCACCTGATAATGAAAATAAAGTTTGCAAACTAGTAAGGTCTTTATATGGAAAACAAGCACCTAAACAATGACATAAAAAATTTGATAAAATAATTCTTTCTTTTGGTTTTCAAATAAATGAATCAGATAATTGCTTATATATTAAAAAGATTGATGAAAATAAATTTATCATCTTTTGCCTGTATGTAGATGATATTCTCATTTTAGCTTCTAACTTAGATTTAATAACTGAAATTAAATCTTTTCTTTCAGATAACTTTGATATGAAAGATTTAGGAGAGACAGATGTCATTCTGGGATTGAACATAATAAAATCATCAAATATATTAACTTTATCTCAATCTCATTATACAAATAAAATCATGGAAAAATTTAGATTTTCTAAATGTTCTTCTCTTTCTACTCTTTATGATCCTAGTGTTCCATTAGAAAAAAATAATGAAAAATCTATAAATCAAGAAAAATATGGTCAGTGTATAAGATCACTCTTATACCTTTTAAATAGGATAAGACCTGACATAGCCTATGCAGTATCTAGGTTAAGTAGATATACTATTAATCCTAGTAAATCTCATTGGACTGCTCTAGATAGAGTATCCGGATATCTTAAGGGCACAATTTCATATGGTTTGAAATTTACTGGATTTCCTTCTGTATTAGAAGGTTTCAGTGATGCCAATTGGATATCTGATTCCAAGGATATTAAATCTTCAGGCTATGTATTTGTATTAGGTGGAAGTGCCATCACATGGCAATCTTCTAAACAATCAATAATTGCTAGGAGTACTATGGAAGCAGAATTAGTGTCTTTGGATACCACTTGTATAGAAGCCGAATGGCTTAAAAATTTAATTTCTTCTCTTCCATTCTCTTTTACTCCTTTATCTCCTATCTCTGTTTATTGTGATTCATTCACAAGCAGCAATAGAATTTTATAAAAAAAACTAATAAATACTAAAATAAGTCTCCATTTAAAAATTAAACAGAAGTCTATAAGATGACTAGATTCACATGGAGTTATAGCTCTTTCTTTTGTAAAGATTGAGCACAACATAGCCGATGGCTTAACCAAAGGCTTGCCTAGGACAAATATTCTATAAGTATCGAGAGGAATGAGAATTAGTCTATAAATAGACCTTTCAGCGGTGGGAACCCAACCTCTGTGATAGGAGATCCCTTGAAGGAGGTTCAATGTGGTAATAAAAAGCTGATTGATTGGCCAATAATCACTTTAAAAAATAAAATTATAAAACACTACGGTGTATAAAATTTTATGTGATAGAGTTGATACTCTACACTCCCATTCTTGAGGATAGATTTGTGCTTATATTGTAGAGGAAAGAAAAACTTCATAAAGTGGTTAATTACCATGAGATGAACCTCTACACTCATCCCTTGCAGGGAACTTCCTATGAGAGAGTCCGTATACGGCCACGGCTGAAGATATAGACAACCCTCAGAAGTAGGGATGTCAATGGGTCAGGTACCCGCCCTTTTTGGCCAAACCTGAATCCAACCCAAACCCGAACTCGGTTAAACCCGAGTCGGGTATTTAAACGGTACCCGCAGGTACCCGTTTAAATTAAAATATTTATTTTTAAATTATTTTTAAAAATATAACTATAAAATAATAATAATAATAAATATATTTATAAAAAATTATGTTATTATATAAATATAAAAATATATTTTTTATTATATATAATCGGGTATCGGGTACCCGCGAGTACCCATGGGAGTAAACCCGAACCCAACCCAATTAGCTAATCGGGTACTCGAACTCACCATAAACAGGTCGGGTCGGGTCGGGTACCCATTGACGCCCCTACTAAGAAGCTCTCATGAAGATACACGCGCACGGCCAAAAATGCGCAATCCCGCGATTAGTCATACCCTGTATTGTGTGTGAATTTGTTCTAATCTAGGTCAAAGGAAAATAGTTCAAGACTAGTTCACTATTTTTTCTTCAGATGAAAATATTTTCACTAAGTAAAGGTTGAATTTGCTTTTAATAGTGTTGTGAATAGTTCACTAGTTCACTAGTTCACTCTTATCAACAGCTGAATTTGCTTTTAATAGTGTTGTGAATAGAACTACCGGTGCTAGTCCTTTTCAAATCAACTTTGGATTTCAGCCCCGCAAACCCATTGATTTAGCACCCCTGCCATCACCCTTCAAACAAAATCATTCAGCTTTGTCTTTTGCTCAACATATTGTCAAAATACACAATGAAGTTAGAGATCACATAACAAGGAACACTCTTAAGTATGAATTGGTTGCTAACACTCATCGCCGTTCTATGAAATTGCAGGAAGGAGACTTGGTTATGCTTAGGAACCGAAAGGAAAGGCAACATGGTGCCAACCACAAGCTACAAGCAAGGGGCATGGGGCCTTTCCACATCTTGAAGAAGGTAAATGACAATACTTATATGCTAGACTTGCCACCGGCTCTAGGGATACATCCGACCATCAATGCGGAGGACTTAACGCCATATAAAGAGCCCCTCAGCATAGAAGCGCCAACTCCAACAAAGAAGACCGGCAGGATACTTGAAGCACAGCAATGTTTTACCAAGCAAGGGACTCAAAACTACTATCTTGTCCAATGGGAAGATCACATCGAAGCATGGCTCCCTGAAGAAGAGGTGCGCCTACATCTCCCCGAGGAACTTGAGGGTTTCTCATCTAATTCTCCGAAGGAGAATTCTTTAGCCCCCGGGAAAGCTGATGTAGGGGCACATCCAAGAAGATCAAAAAGAATCCGCAAGACCCCAATCCAATATGTGATGAGTTCATGATCCGCTGTAGTATTTTTGAACTTGGTTAATTCCTGTTTTGAACTTGTTAAATTCTGCACTAAATGTTGTTGTAATGTTGCTACAAACACTCTTTATTTTGGAACTTGTTAATTCCTGTTTTGAACTTGTTAAATTCTCCACTCAAGCAACGTCACTAGATGCCAAGGGTTGCCCAAATGTTCATGTTGAAAGGGAGGGTTTAAAGTCTTGCACTTGTACACTTTTGCACATTAGAATCGATTACCTTTGAACTTTATTTGGTGTTAGCGTTTGTGTGTGTTTGTTGGTTGAGCTTGCTCCCCTAGAGTTGAGCTTGCTCCTCTAATCTCCTCCCGCCCTCTTCTTGCTGCGACCACCTAAGCTTCCCTCATCCCTCGCGCTACTGTTCCATTGCTGCCGGTTGAAGCTCACACAAGATTTCTTCTAGTTGGAACGTGAAGACCATGGAAACGCAACAATAGGACTTCTTGGAACCTCTTCAGCTAAAACCACTGTCATCCAGACTCTAGAAGGGGTTTGGCCCCCTTCCCTTAAGGGGGCCTCAGGTGGATTCTTTCCATCATTGTCTCTCTGACCTGCATGCTTGCTAGCTCACATCTGAATACTTCAATTACTGTTCCATTAGGGAGCTACTTACCTAAGGGGATCTAGGGCATAAATTCTGTTCTTCATCAGTGGTATCAAAGCATACCTTAGGTGTTCATTGGTGTTCTGAAATTTTTTTGCTGTTCATGCTTTCTGTCTGAAATCTCTACAGTTTATGAGTCTGAATCTACTGTTCTCTGGTTTTCCTATTCTGAAACTGTTGTTTTTGTTTCTGCGCATTCAACTGACTTTACAAACCTGCAATACAACTGCTTTCTGATTATCTAGACTGAAACTCTGTTTGTGCCGCTGGATTTCTAGTCTACTGTTTATCTCATCTGAGTTGTTGCGTGACAACTTCTGCACCTGATCTCTATAGTTCTGATTTGCTTGTTTTCCTGAAACTGCATTTGTGCTTCTTCTCATCACTACTTGGATTTTATCTGGTTTTTCTTGCTGATGCATCTCTAAGGCTATGTTCTGTTGAATGGAATCCACGGTGGAAAGGATGGAAAGTACAATGAATCTAGACGGAAAGCCATCTAGATTTATTGTCATTTCCATCCTTTCCACCGTGGATTCCATTCAACAAAACATAGCCTAAGTTTCATTTGTCTCGAACACTATATTACTTGCGTTGAAAATACTTGCACTAAACCTGTTTGTTGAAATTCCTTGCTCTTGAAATTTGTTCACCTCTCTGCTATTTTCCCTGCACAACACCAGCCCGGGTACTATAGCTTATCGGGCTAGCTAAAATTTTCTAAATACTGGTATTTCTCCCATAGAACTTGGGTCCAAATCTGATAGGGTATTCCAAGTTCAGACGGCAAACTTGGGTGTGAGTCCATCTCAGCTTTAGGTGGACCAACACACTAAAATTGCTAAAAGTTACACATTAAGTCCGATTTTTGATTTTCTGATTTCAGACGAAAGTACTGTTACTTCCAGCCTGAGTTGCTGATCTCGGTTGGTCTGCAATTTGCTCCTTCACAAAAGTTTGAATCTCTATTGCTACTGCCACATGTCATTGCACCTACATCTGATCCGGTTATACCTCTCCACTACTGTGCGCTTCAAGCTAGGAATTTAGTACTGCTGAATATTGCTGCCTACTAATACTTGTTTATCATACTGTTGCCACAAGCTGCTTTCAATTACTGAAAATTGCTATCACAATTAATGTAGTTTCCAGTTAAATCTGCCTAATAGCATTTGATCTGAATACTTTAATTGTTGTGGACTGAATTCTGCCATCTTAACTGTGTTTACATTACAACGACTTACTTTACTAGCTGTTGTAGTCTATATGTGCTTATCTGCCATCTATATTTATCAGCTTGCTCACTTGTATGTTGTGTGATTTTACCTGCGCATGTGTTCTTAATTACCATTGATTGTGCAAACCTAAACCATCTTCACCATGGTTGTTCGCAAGAGGAATAACCAGTTAACTGATGAGCCTGAACCCAACCCAACCACTCTAACGACCATCATCAATATGCTTACCAACCTGCAGGCTTCCATGGACTCTTTAAATAAACGGGTGGGTGAACTAGACAATGCTAGTCACAACACCATCAACCAAGCTGCTCATCCACCTGAACTATCTCTAGAAGAACCAACTCAGCCCCAACCTCCAACTCTTAGGAGACCTCAAGAGCATCAATGGGGGAGGGCACTAGCAGGACACATAATGAGCCTAGGATGAGCCCAAGACCTAAATTGGGGACTGTTCTTGAATCTAGGGGTGGTCACCAAAGAGACCCAACATATACACCTAGTGGATACCCAATAGGAGGCCCACCCCATAGGACCAATACATATTACCAAGAGGAGGAAGACATATACCGCAACCTTAGACTTACTGTTATAATTGAATTTAAACTAATTATTTTTATTTTATTTTGCTTGCAGGGCGAACTTGTAATTTTTAAGAACGTTGGGGTTTTGTGTAAAATTCCTTTTAAAACCCTTTTCCTTTTATTGTCGAGGGTTTCTATTTTTCCCCTTTCCCGTTTATTCTTCTTCCAATTCGTGAGCGGCAGTGAAATCGAACCCTTCTTCTTCGATGGGATGGCAACGATGGAGAAACTTCTTTAATGGCGTTGGGGTGAAAGTTATTTCCTAAGAAGTGTGGGCAATATTTTCTCCTTCCATCTTCTTCTTCCTCTCTTCACTGCATAAAGGTAAATCTTCCATCTCTATTGCTCGATCGATATTTTCTATACCTATTTTCTTGATTTTGGAATCTGAGAAATTCCTTTACTCTTCTGTCTTCACCTGATATTGGATCTGTAACAAGGATTTCTCCCTGCCATTCTTGTGAATTCTGTTTTGTCTTTATATCCGGTAGTGGAGATGAGGCTCACTTTGTTGGTTTTCTTGGGAAAATATTGCACGGCTTGTTCTGGTGTTTCGATTCTTTTTGTTGTCAAATATCACATGCATCCATGTTTTGAGTAAATCGGACACTTAATTGTATTCTACATGATCGTAGTGGATCAATCTGTAGAGGTCAAGCCCAAGTCATTTGGCAGGTTGTGTTTGAGACTTTCTCAGGGATTTTGTTTTTTTTTATGCATAACTTAGAGAATATAATCCATTATCCAAATTTTTATGTACTTGTTCTTTATGATAACTCTACCTTTTAAAAAAATAGAAAGATAGTTACGCAGCTTCTATTTGGGTATCATCAGTGGACATCCAGTACTTACACAAGTAATCAAAAGTGATGATGAATTTAGCTTCTTGTACTATTGCCTGATCTATACAGATTCCATACCAACATAGCTTTTGTGAAGGACAAAAATTTCACAAACTTTAAACGCTTTGCATAAATGATTGATTCTTATCTAAGAGTATTATTTTAAAGTTTGCCTTTCAAGGATTCTGTTACATATTGAGATGAAAATTGGTCTGGCGGAGAGCTATATCCCTTGCTACTTTTTTCTTTCTTTTCCTTTTTGGAACGTTCTCAGCTATTAAACCTTTGATATATTAATTAAGTAGTTGACAGATGATGTCGTTTGCAAAATGTTTGATTATGTTTTTTTTCAAAGTACCCATTTAGCATTAAGAATCATGTACCTGATATTCTTTTAAGTGCCTTTCTTGCAACAAGCATATAATGTTATTAAATAGTTCTCGAGAATCTTGCTATGACAGTCAACTTATGCATCCAAAGAATTACAAGTCATCTCGGAAATTTTTGGTCTAAAGCATTTATTATATCTAATTTCCTAATCAGCATACGTATGGATGCATTTCTTATTCTAAATGAAATCTTTTCACCTGAACTATGAGTTTTGTTGTCAACTATATCATGGAGTATGAATCTACTTGTAATCTTAAGTTAATTTATTTACTCACTAGTGACTTGTAAATGCTTCTTAAATGTTCTCTTTTATTCCTTTCAATAATAAATTGATGCATTAAACTAATTGAAAAAGGGAATTGATTAATATAAGCAAGCTAATGTTGGCAGTAAGGTATTAGGGTAAGAGGATGGTAAATGCATAGTAAGAAGTAGTGAATAATTTTATTAGTTTGAGCATTTATGTGTATAACATAGAAATCTTTATTTATTGATGTTGTTAACATTTGAGGATATGATTGAGTTATTGATTAAGTAATAATTTCTTTTACCTCAAAATAGTTAGGTATAGACATATACATATTTGATACTTGGTATTCATGCCTTAGTAAGTGATTAACAAGATATGATAATATAATTTTAAGGTAACAAGGAAATCAAGACTGGACTTGTGGATCAATAATACAAAATATTGGTAGAATTTCGATAAGTCAACCGGTGAGGTAGGAATCTAATCCTTCTCCTTTCATCACAGCATTTTGATTTATCTGAAATCTGTGATACCTTATAGTTCACTTCCATTGATTATTGCTTCTTTACCGTTGAACTCATTATCATTGTTTATTGATCATTGTGATGGATATGACATGGTTGCATGGTTGCTTTGTTAATACACTTGTGATGATAGTTTAGTCCTTTTGGTGATTACTTGATGTCGTGGCATTGATGGATCTTATGATACCACCATGGACTCTATAGTGTCGAGTGTGGATCGACTATAGAGGTGCTAGCTAGAGGTCACCTGACGGGAAGTCATTAGACTTACCGGGGTCCTGGATGTTGGACGCAACATCCCCCGAGCTGTCTGAGGGGCAGTTATTCCATCGGTTGAGCAACGATGGAAACACTCTAACAAAGAGTGCGGACTCGATTGTGAGGTTATTATGTGGTTACGCTCTTGATTTTACACGACTATAATGATGTGATGATTACATATAGAATAGTTGAATTGTTTTTAATTATCTTTCCTTGTTACATGCATTTTTTGTGATTCCTACTTAGTTTTTCTTGCTAACTTCTTTGTTTTGCCTCCAGGTCCAGGTCCGGCCCAAACCCAAAACGAATAGCTAGATAGAAATGGCGGCCTTGGGAAATATAGCTTAGCACTACAGTTTGTTTACTTGAGTTGATTCATTTGTATTTTTGGCGTTGTTAGCCAAATTTTGAACCTTGTTGAAGAGTATTGAAAAACATTGTAGCTTGCATACTTTGATTTGTTTTTCTTTTGGTTTGGATTGTGATACTTAATGCATATACAAGTAGTTATTAGTAGATGTTATATTGTGGTGTTATAATTGTAGTAATATTGTGTTGGTGTGTACTTGTTAAACTCTTACGTCCCTAGTGAAGTCTTTCACCGGGGCGTAACAGTTTATTTGGTATCAGAGCCCATAGGTTATAGGAACCTAGGACAGATGGGTTAAGGTTAAGGACTTAAGGTTAATAATAATAAAGTAACAAATGGTAAAAACAAAAACATAATAATCAATAAGTAAATAAGTAAAATTATAAAGTGTGCTTTTCTCTGACTTTTGTTGTGTAAATTTCAGGATGCCACCTAGGCTTTGTATTGGCCCCACTGGTAGAGGTAGGCGTGGGAGACGTAATGTGCGTGCTGGTCGTGCTCAAAATCCAGCAGAGTCTATTGCTCAGAGGTCTCCTGATCTGGCCAGAGATCAAAATGAGAACCCTGGTGGGCATATAGACCAGAATGTTCCTTTAGCTGGCTCTGTGGACCCTAGTAGGTTGGCTGGCATGCCAACCCCTGCACCAGCTGTTATACATGATACAATTCAGGGTGGAGTTCCTGCCCCAGTTCCACCGTACTATGCTTCTGGTTTCATGACGATGCTATCACACTTCGCCATGCTAGGAAAAGAAAAATTTGGAAACTTTAAGGGGGATTCAGATCCTTGGGCTGCAAGGAATTGGATAAGGGGACTAGAGGATACTTTTAAAGTAATGAAGTGCCCAGAGGAAGATAAAGTAGGACTAGCTGAGTACTTCTTAGCTGATGGAGCTAAGGAATGGTGGACAACCAGACAGATTGCTCTTGGAGCTAGGGCATCTTCTTGGGAGGTATTCAAGGAAGTCTTCTTTGAGAAATATTTCTCAAAGAACTTTCTTGACAGTCAAAGGCAGGAGTTCATGACATTACAGCAATACGGAAAGACTATTTCACAGTATCTGATAGAGTTTGATAGATTGACTGGTTTATTTCCAGAGATAGTAGCCACAGATAGACAGAGGTCCCAACATTTTGTGAGGGGTTTGACTTTTGCTCTTAAGGACCGTTTGTCTGCTACACCGCTTGATGACTTCCAGGTGGTTGTAGACGTGGCCCTTAGAGTGGAGTCAGTTTGCGCTGAGATAACTCAAGACAAAGGGAAATCAGTGGCTCTTTCAGACTCAAAAAGGTCCAGGACATCTTTTAGTCAGGGTCAGAGCAGTGATCATTCGATAGACTTTTCTGGAAGGCAACCCAAGAGGGGAGGTGCTAGACCCCAGTTGCCTCCTAGACCCGCTCAGAGTGTGGGATCTACGGGTTCAGCAGGGGACAGGAGATGTTATGTATGTGGACAGTTGGGACATTTGGCTCGATCATGTCTCATGAGCAGAGTGCAGTGCCATAATTGTAAACAGATGGGTCATTACCGTAGAAATTGCCCTCAGAGGGATACCCGACCTCAGTATCAGCCAGCGCATAGTGGTCAGTCTGTGACTCAGCCATTTAGACCAGCACAGCCAGGTCGTCCGCCAGTTCAGCGTCAGGGTGCCCAGCAGCGAGCTTCAGCTCCAGCTCATGTATTTGCTCTTTCTCAACAGGATGCACAGTAGGCATCAGGCTCTGTTCTTAGAGGTATCATTTCTTTATATGATGTTCCTGCTTGTTTGTTATTTGATACCGGCAGTACACATTCATTTATAGCATCTACTTTTGTTAAAAAGTTAGGAAAACAACCATCTGCATCTTTGTTTGATTTGATTATACATGTTCCTTCTAGTGGTGTGTTAAAGTCTTGTTGGGAACTTAGGCAGTGCCCCTTAAATTTTGGTGACACAATCATGCACACAGATTTGATGATTTTAGATTTTTCAGACTTTGACATTATTTTGGGTATGGATTGGATGTCTACCAATAATGCATTGGTAAATTGTTCTAAGCGCACAGTAACTTTCAGTCCTCCTGGTTCAGCCACTTGGACTTTTACAGGAGTTTCTGGACAGGTTGCTCCTGTGATCTCTGCTTTGCAAGCTAGGCGTTTGTTAGCTAGCGGATGCCAAGGATACTTGCTATCTGTTATTGGGGCAGATTCGCAGTCTTTTGTACCTATTGAACAGATTCCAATTATGAGGGAATTCACAGATGTCTTCCCAGAGGAATTGCCAGGCTTACCACCTATGAGACAGATTGAATTTGGCATTGAGTTACAGCCTGGGACAGCTCCAATTTCCAGGGCACCATACAGAATGGCCCCAAGGGAATTGGAAGAGCTGAAGGATCAATTGCAAGAACTGTTGGATAAAAGATTTATCTGCCCTAGTGTTTCTCCGTGGGGAGCACCAGTTTTGTTTGTTAAGAAAAAGGACGGTACCTTTAGGTTGTGCATTGACTATAGGCAGTTGAATGTTGCAACAATTAAGAACAAATATCCATTGCCTCGGATAGATGATCTATTTGATCAGCTTAAAGGTACCAGTGTGTATTCAAAAATTGACTTAAGATCAGGGTATCATCAGCTCAGAATTAAAACAGAGGATGTTTCAAAAACTGCATTCAGGACCCAGTATGGACACTATGAATTCCTTGTGATGCCATTTGGATTGACGAATGCACCAGCTGCATTCATGGATTTGATGAATCGGGTATTCATTGAGTACCTTGATAAATTCGTAGTAGTATTCATTGATGACATCCTAGTGTTTTCTCGTGATGCTGTAGATCATGAGAGACACTTGAGGACTGTTTTGGAAATATTGAGAAAAGAGAAATTATATGCCAAATTCAGCAAGTGTGCTTTTTGGTTAAGTGAGATTTCATTTTCAGGACATGTTATCTCAGGTGCTAGAATTGCCGTGGACCCCGAAAAAGTTAAGGCAATACTTGATTGGGAGAGGCCAAAGACAGTTCAGGAAATCAGGAGTTTTCTTGGACTAGCCGGTTACTACAGACGCTTTGTGGAGGGATTTTCTAAGCTAGCTGCTCCTTTGACCAGATTGACAAGGAAAAGTGTAAAATTCTTTTGGGATAAATCTTGTGAAATTAGCTTTCAAGAGCTTCAGAGCAGATTAGTCAGTGCTCCAGTTTTAGTACTCCCTACTGGTGATGATGGATATACAGTTTACACTGATGCTTCTATTCAGGGATTGGGTGGTGTTCTCATGCAACACGGTAGAGTTATTGCCTATGCTTCTAGGCAACTTAAAGAATATGAAAAGAATTACCCCATTCATGACTTAGAATTAGCAGCAGTTATCTTTGCTTTGAAAATTTGGAGACATTACTTGTATGGAGTCACATTTGAGATTTTCACTGATCATAAGAGTCTCAAGTATCTGTTCAGTCAGAAAGAATTAAATATGAGGCAGCGCCGATGGATAGAGCTTTTAAAAGATTATGATTGTACAATCAATTACCATCCAGGCAAAGCAAATGTGGTTGCAGATGCATTGAGTAGGAAGTCCAGGGGAGTTTTAACATACTTGAGAGTGGCTCAAACTGAATTTGCAAAGGAAATAGCAGAATTGGGGGTGGAGATTGTGAATGATACAGGAAAAGGGTATTTAGCAGTCATGATGGCAGAGTCTCAAGTGGTTGAGAAAATAAAAGAAAATCAATTTGTGGATAAAGATATTTGTGATTTGGTAAGTAAGATGGATCAAGGTAAGAGGCTAGATTTTTCTAAAGACTCATATGGTATTATTCAATTCAGAGGTAGACTATGTGTACCTCAAAATCATCATGTGAAAGAAGAACTTATGAGTGAGGCGCACAGGTCTAAGTTTGCAATCCACCCTGGTAGCTCTAAGATGTATAGAGACCTTAAGAAATTTTATTGGTGGCCCGGAATGAAAGTTGATATAGCTGACTTTGTTTCACGTTGTTTGGTGTGTCAGCAAGTTAAGGCAGAACATCAGAAACCAGCAGGGTTATTGCAGAACATCCCTATTCTAGAGTGGAAATGGGAACACATCACGATGGATTTTGTATCCGGACTTCCGAGGTCTCAGAGGGGGCATGAGGGTAATCTTCTTTTTATCAATGGTGAACTCATATCTAGGCAAGCTGTGACTAGGTTTGGATTAAATCAGGAGAAACATTTGGTGTTTAGTGCCTCTTAAGCTAGCCACCCATCAAGGGAACATTTGGTGTGGCATGACCGAAATGCATGTGGCAGATGTGCTATTGGGGCATCCATGGTTGTATGACATGGATGTGACCCATTATGGAAGGAGTAACACATATGAGTTCACCATTGATAAAAAGAAGATTACCCTCATGCCTAGTCTACCTAGGGAGCTTAGGACATCTCACAAGAAAGGAAAGGCGGTTGAACTTACGAAGCCTATTACCTTGCTAAGACCCCAAGCCTTCCTACATGACATTAAGGAAACCGGCCTAGTTTAACCCTGCTAGTGCAACAAGTCAACCAAGAAGCCAAGCAAGAACACTCCCCTATCATAACCGAACTGTTGAAAGATTATTCCACCATTACCCCGGAAACACTACCCAATGAATTACCACCTGAAAGGGGTGTACAATATGCCATTGATCTTATTCCAAGTGCGACTCTAGCTCATCTACCACATTACCGCATGAGCCCCACGGAGCATGCTGAACTGAAGAGACAAGTGGATGAGTTGCTTAACAAAGGATTAATTAGGGAAAGTCTCAGCCCATGTGCCGTGCCTGCTTTACTTACACCTAAGAAAGATGGCACATGGAGGATGTGCATTGACTGTAGGGCCATCAATAAAATAACTGTCAAGTACCGCTTCCCTATTCCCTGGCTTGATGACCTCCTTGATATGATTGTAGGTTCTGCTGGGTTTTCCAAGGTGGATCTCCGCAGTGGATATCATCAAGTTAGAATTAGGGAGGGGGATGAATGGAAAACTGCATTTAAAACTCAAGATGGCCTCTATAAATGGATGGTTATGCCATTTGTGCTGACCAATGCTCCCTCAACTTTCATGAGGTTGATGCACCATGTTCTAAAGCCATACTTAGCAAATTTCTAGTAGTGTATTTTGATGATATTCTGATCTTTAGTAAAACCCAGCAAGAGCACTTAGTTCACTTGAAAACTGCACTTGATGCCTTGAAGAAGGAACACCTTCTTCTAAACTTAAAGAAGTGTGTTTTCTTAACTCAAGATGTTGAATTTCTGGGTTTCATTATCACTGACAAGGGGCTTAAAGCCGACCCATCTAAGGTGGAAGCTATTCTTAATTGGCCAACCCCTACATCCATAACCGAGGCTAGAAGCTGTCATAGCTTAGCCACATTCTATAGGAGGTTCATATATAACTTTAGCACATTAGTGGTGCCCGTAACCAATTGTTTGTGCCAAGGAAGCTTTGAGTGGACAACATCGGCTGAGAAAGCATATCAAGAGTTAAAACTGAAAATCACTTCTACATCGGTATTGAGGTTACCCGATTTCAATAAGGTGTTCATTGTTGATTGTGATGCCTCCGGGGTTGGGATTGGGGGAACACTTAGTCAAGAGAGGCATCCAATCGCGTTCTTTAGTGAGAAATTGAATGAAGCAAGGCAAAGGTATTCCACTTATGACAAACAATTTTATGCTATAGTCCAAGCCCTTAAGCATTGGAGGCACTATTTGATTCACAAGGAATTCATTCTTAACAGTGACCATCAAGCTTTAATATATTTGAGTAGTCAAGTCAAGCTAAACCCTAGGCAAGCTAAATGGGTTGAATTCCTACAACAATACACCTTTGTTCTTAAACATAAGGCGGGAACCCAAAACAAAGTGGTTGATGCCTTGAGCCGAAAATTACTCCTCTTGAATACATTACAAGTATCGATCACAGGATTTGAGAGAGTTAAGAATGAGTATGACGAGTGTCCTGATTTCAAAGATATATTTTTTGACCTCAAGACCGGTACAACATGCACATCTAATTTTGAAATCAAGGAAGGTTTCCTATTTAAAGGAGGTAAGCTATGCATTCCATGCACGTCATTGAGGGACTTCTTGGTTTGGGAATTGCATGGGGGTGGCACGGCTGGACATCATGGTAGAGATAAAACATTAGCCTTAGCAGAAGAGAGGTTCTATTGGCCAACTATATTCTAGGATGTAATAAAAGTTGTGGGACATTGCCAACATGCCAAGTGACCAAAACTAAAAGGCACAATATCGGTTTGTACATTCCTCTACCCATACCCGAGGGCCCTTGGCAAGACCTAAGCATGGACTTTGTGCTTGGTCTCCCATGCACTAGCGCTCATTATGACTCCATCTTCGTTGTGGTTTACCAATTCTCCAAAATGACTCATTTCATTCCATGCAACAAATCTAAGGATGCTTCTCATGTGGCTAGACTATTCTTTAAAGAGGTGGTGCGCTTACATGGGCTTCCCCATACCATTGTATCTGATCGGGATGTCAAGTTTGTGGGACACTTTTGGGTGACTTTATGGAAACTAATGGGCACAAAACTTAACTTTTCTACAGCTTACCACCCATAATCTGATGGTCAAACCGAAGTGGTAAACCGGTCCCTTGGTAATATCTTGAGATGTTTAGTGGGAGAACACCCGGGGAATTGGGATAAACTCTTACCAACAGCTGAATTTGCTCTTAATGGTGCTGTGAATAGAACTACCGGTGCTAGTCCTTTTCAAATCAACTTTGGATTTCAGCCTCGCAAACCCATTGATTTTGCACCCTTGCCATCACCCTTCAAACAAATCATTCAGCTTTGTCTTTTGCTCAACATATTTTCAAAATACACAATGAAGTTAGAGATCACATAACAAGGAACACTCTTAAGTATGAATTGGTCGCTAACACTCATCGTCGTTCTATGAAATTGTAGGAAGGAGACTTGATTATGCTCAGGAACCGAAAGGAAAGGCAACATGGCGCCAACCACAAGCTACAAGCAAGGGGCATGGGGCCCTAGGGATACATCCGACCATCAATGTGGAGGACTTAATGTCATACAAAGAGCCCCTCAACATAGAAGCGCCAGCTCCAACAAAGAAGACCGGTAGGATACTTGAAGCACAACAACATTTTACCAAGCAAGGGACTCAAAACTATTATCTTGTCCAATGGGAAGATCACACTGAAGCATGGCTCCCTGAAGAAAAGGTGTGCCTACATCTCCCCGAGGAACTTGAGGGCTTCTTATCTAATTCTCCGGAGGAGAATTCTTCAGCCCCCGGGAAAGCTGATGTAGGGGCACATCCAAGAAGATCAACAAGAATCCGCAAGACCTCAATACGATATGGGATGAGTGCATGATCTGCTTTAGCATTTTGGAACTTGGTTAATTCCTATTTTGAACTTGTTAAATTCTGCACTAAATGTTGTTGTAATGTTGCTACAAACACTCTTTATTTTCAGCTCTTGTTATTTCGTAACTAGGAGTTGCCTCGGATTTATTTTATGAAGTCTTTGTTTTTATTTTAGTAAATATAATAGGTTGTTTCTAGCCTACGGATGTACACCTGTGATGCACATGCAAGCACCTATTCCCTTCAACCACGTCTTAGCAACAGCATGAAGAAATCAATCCACACTCAAGCAAGTCAACGGCAACATCCAATTCAAGTCAACAAGAATCCAATTCTAGCAAGGTTCGGTTTCAATCCAGCAAGGTCAGGAATTAAGCACCTAAGGCACGTCAAGCTCAAAGCCATTTGACTCCAGCTCATAAATCCAATCAGCTTTCTCAACATCCGATCAAGACAAGTCCAGCTAAGAAGGAACTATCGCATCCATCCACCAGTCAAGGGAAAGTGCGCCAGCCATTGAAGGACACATCAGCAGCATTCTTCAGCAACATAGCAGCCAACGGATACTAGTCTTTTTTCAGCATGCGCAGCCATGTAACTGCTAGCCGACCTCCACTCAAGCAACGTCACTAGAATGCCAAGGGTTGCCCAAATATTAACGTTGAAAGGGAGGGTTTAAAGTCTTGCACTTATACACTTTTGCACGTTAAAATCGATTACCTTTGAACTGAATTTGGTGTTAGCGTTTGTGTATGTTTGTGGGTTGAGCTTGCTCCCCTAGAGTTAAGCTTGCTCCTCTAATCTCCTCTTGCCCTCTTCTTGCTGTTGACCACCTAAGCTTCCCTCATCCCTTGCGCTACTGTTCCATTGCTGCCGGTTGAAGCTCCCGCGAGATTTCTTCTGGTTGGAACGTGAAGACCGTGGAAACGCAATAATAGCACTTCTTGGAACCTCTTCAGCTGAAACTACTGTCATCTAGACTCTAGAAGGGGTTCGACCCCTTTTCCTTAAGGGGCCTTAGGTGCATTCTTTTTATCATTGTCTCTTCGACTTGCATGCTTGCTAGCTCACTTCTGAATACTGCAATTTCTGTTTCATTAGGGAGCCAGTTACCTAAGGGGATCTGGGGCATAAAATCTGTTCTCCATCACATAGGGGAAGACATCGTCGATGCCGACCGATCTACACGTGTCCGCCAAATCTCCGAAGCTGCATTTGATGAAGACGATGCTGCTGGATTAGCTCGAGCGCCTGCTGCCTCCGCGTCCGATTCCTCCGCTGGAGACGCGCTCGCATCTGCGCCCGCCGAAGATCCTGTTGATGCCGTCGAAAAAGCCAGTCGCTCGTGTCTCACGAAATCACCGTTTGTTGATTTCACTCGTGGCCTTTGATTTTGATTTGGCTTCGATTTGATTTCGTAGCGTGGGTTTGGGCTGCCGCCCAACCCAATTGATTTGAGCCCGGTCCACCTGGGTCGGGCATCACAACTAGCTTCATTCCGTGGTTGGTTATTTTCTCGGTCCGAGACTAGCTTACAATGCTCTTAAATTGAAAGCTCGAGAATTATGGCGGCTCAGTGGGGATTTTGAAATCTTCTCACGTCAAAATGGTTTTTACCTTATTCAAATTTGAATCGGTGTCTGATAAACTTAATGTGCTAGCGTGAGGACCTTGGTTCTTTTTTTGGCAGAGTCTTGATAATTTTTTAACACTTGCAATTTGGATTAGAATTCAAAACTTACCTCTCAAATGATGGTCCGAAAGTATTATTGGACAAATACTCAATCAAGCGACTGCAGCCCAGACACATATTGCTTTCGCCAAGGCTTGTGTTGAGGTTGATGCTTCTATTTTCCTTGAAGAGCTCCAGATCTCTTGGTCATTCTAATTCAAATTGTCCAATTAAGGAGGCAAAATCCAAGAGACTGAGAATGCAATTAGAATCATTGATCCAGGTAGCAATGCGAAATAAAAAAAAAGGAAGGCAATTGTTCAAGCCCCCATCACATTTATATGCTGATGTGGAATCTACTTTGAAACAAAAATCTTGAGATTTGAGGATGCCCTTAGGTGACTCAAACTCAATATATTTTTTTGACACAATGAGAACATGTAGGCATTGGATCTCTATTTTCTCACTTCAAAAATGCTCAAGGTGAATGCATCTCTAGTGATGACCTTCAACGAGAAGCGATTGACTACTTTAAATCTGTCTTCGCTTTTTTTTTTTTTTTTTTTTTTTTTGTTTTTTTTTTTGGCAAGATCGCCACGAACTGCATGTTTTGATAAGAAAGACAGCTCTATGTTGATGCATATAAGTCTTTGAAAAGTCCTATCGTTGCTGATGAAATTGAGAGAGTCGTCCTAAGCGCTAATGTGGGTGGATGGTCTTAATGCAGATTTTTACAAGGCATGCTAGAATATCATTAAAGTTAATATAATAAATGTCATTATGGATTTCTTTCATTCTGGACAGCTCTTCTAATAGGTAAATATCACTTCTGCTACTTCTTTTGCTGATTTTCCACCCATTGCTGTATGCAAACTACTCTATTAGTTCATTGCGAAGATTTGGGCAAATAGACAATGGTTAAATCTAAAAGGTTATCATAAAAAGGTACTTTTCTCCTATATAAAATGGAGAATCTACTATAATTGATTGCTTTCAACACGTACTTGATTTATTATTATTATTATTATTATTATTATTATTATTATTATTATTATTATGCCTTTATATTCAAACTACCAATAAGAAATAACAACTCCATTTGTATTTTAAGGTTGATATAATTGAGTAAAACTCACACGAGAATTGAATCTTTGCCTTGTGCAATAACGATTGTATTCAACCAAAACTTCACTGTTGCTCCAATGTGCTCCATAAATTGTCACAATTTTATTCTTAATAAAAAACTAAAATTGTTTTTACAAAAACTTTTTATCTTTTTTTTCTAAAAAAAAATCAAGATCTAATAAAACCATATATAAAATATTTTATTTCATTAAAAATAAAAATCAAGAAACCTTCATCTTTTCATGTATCACCTAAATGTCTCACAACTTGTCAATGTTTTAAAACAAAAAAAAAATTAATATTATAACTATATTTTTAAAATAAATTCCTATTAAAATAGTGGTAATGTGATGTAGGGGAAGATCACAAGCATGCAAACAATAAATTTTAAAAATAGTTTTTTTGTATTTTCATAAACTAGAGAAAACCGAATTAGACTAACGAAGTTGGAAAATAATGTTTTTGTTTTTTTTATAGATAAGAAAACCGAAATTTATGCTACTTGCGGGAAAATAGAGTTTATACTACTTGCTTCAAAGTAAATGACAATAACTTAAAGAGGACTTACCTTGCGGTCCTTGAGAATAGAAGGATCGTCCTTCCCGTTCTTCACCGGTCCTACTCTGATGGAAGGTGCAGGTTACACACAGGAATCCAGCAACCCCACACAGGTGTGGGTGAGTTATAAAGTTAATTAAAACACCAACAATGCAAAAGGACCAAGAGGGAGGCTAGTCCTCCAAATTCTCTTGCTAACAAAGAAATAGACTATCTAGGGAAAGGGGAAGAAGGGAAGAGGGATGTGCCAAGCTTCCTTTTCCTTGCGCCAATTCCTACAAATCCAAGAGATGTATAGTAAGATGTATGAAGAGAAAACACAAGAGGATGGAATACTTAACTTAGAGAATCGCCTTGAAGGAGACCAAGAGATGCATCCATGTTCTTTGCGCCATCTTGAGTTCTTGTTCTCTTTGGTGCTCTTGCCTTGATGGTGGTGACTCTCGGCCTTGCTTTGATGAAGTGAGGGCGAGGAGAAGAAGAAGAGAGGCTCGGCTCTTGAAGGAAGAGAGGGGAAGAGGAGAGGACTTGGGCGACACAAGCACCCTAGGCGACACAAGCACCCATCATTAGCTAGGAAACTACTCGACAATATTATTCAACAATGCTGATGCACATGATGCAATGGGGATACATATATAGGCAACTAAGGGATGGGGATAAGGTGAGGGCAAGGTGGTCATTGGCCCCTTGTGCCCCTTACATGTTTGGATAGAATTCGAAATGGAGACAAGGCATTAAATGGGCTGAAATTGTTTCTTTCTTTGGATGGCCTTTGATGGTAAGCTTTTAAATTTCGAATGGCTTGTTTGAATTTCGAATAGCTGGCTCTCTTTGAGTTGTTGGCGCATGAGTGATTGAATTTGAAAAACTTCCTTTGTTGTTTGGGCGGCAATGGTGTAAGGAAAGTCTCCATCAATGCTCTTCCTTGATTTGTGGATCTAGATGAGGCCCTTCCTTGATTTGTGGATCTTGAGTGAGCCTTGCTTTATTTCTTGGATGAGGTTGGCGCATATTACTTCATGAGGGCTGGCGTTTCTTCAATTGGAAAGGATCTTGAAGTGGGGTTTTGAAGTGGAGTTGAGTTTGAAGTCCCCATTGAGATAGTTTGAAGCGAACCTTCCAAAATGAGAGCTAGCTTATTGGAGTGGAGTGAGCTAGCTAATTTGCATCCCTTGAGCTGAATATAAGGTATCCATACTACATGCACTAACCTACCATGACATTATAATGTACAACCTACCAACAACATTCATAAAAGTAAACTACATGGTAGACTTTGGGGTGGAACTAACCTAAAATGCCATGCAATGCAAATAAGGAAAGTGCTGAAAAGGAAAGTGGACCCTAAGGCTATGTTCGGTAGGATGGAATCCATCATGGAAAGGATGGAAAATGTAATGAATCTAGATGGAGCCATACCTGATGGGCTTCCTTCGAGCCCTAGTGGATCTTCTAAGCCCTCCATCATAATGTAAAGCCCAACCTTAATTGGGCTAGAATGGATTGGAACTTGCATTGTTACTCAATGCCTAAACCCGACTTGACTATTAATACTCGATACTCGAACTTAACACAAACAAAAAGTCAAATACCCTATTATATAACTCGAACTTGGGTCATAGGGCCCAACAAGAAGTTGTGTTGACTTCCTTCAATTAGAGTCCAATATCAGCCGCCATCATATGTAAATGGGCAAAGCCGCCTCTCTTAGCCCCTTTCACAACTTTCTTCCTCTAGAGCTCTTTGTCGATGAGTCTTCTTACTCTCTTTGTAATTTCAATCCAATTTTAAGATGATACACAGATGTACTATCTACCACTTGAATGCAAAGATGATAGTTCTTCCAATATTATGTTTTTAGTTATCTAAATGGATATAGACAATTGCCTGTCTCTTCTTTTCATTTAGAGCAATTTTTTTATTTTAGTCTTAGTAACTGGGGGAAATTTGTTTTGTTCCTCTAGTGGCAATATGGAATATTCTCTTTTACCTTTTCTAAAAAAGTGTGTACAACCAATATTATACTTTTTGTGTTGCTAGTTTGGCATATTTATCATGACTTTAGCCATATCTTTCTAGAGTCTAGGCAATAAGATTAACCTTTGATTGAGCAAATTCTATCATGACCATGATGTCCAAAGATGTCTCTAGCATGTCCTTCCTAAGAAAGTCATGAATTGACTTGTAGAGAATGTAAAGTGGAGAGCCTAGGGAAAGGTTGAATCAATCTTGGTTTAGATAGTTATAAATGTCAAGAGGTCTAGGCATTCATGTACTATTGTTTGATCATGTTAAATCCTATGACTTTTGCTTTTGGTTGTTCAATAGAAGGCAAATTTGGCTCATGCCATCAACTACATTGCTTTTAGTACTAGCTTTGTGTTTGATAAGGAAAGTGAATTATTGGAAGCACTTTATCCATTTGTATTTGTATCGATAGGAATGATAGTTGAGTAGAGTTGCATCGGGTACTTGGACCTACTCAACCTATCTAATTAGTAATTGGATATTTTATTAAACAGATTTAGTGGATTTGCTTAGTGTGCACAACTAAGTCGGGTTTGATAATGTACAAGTAGTGTTTTTACGATATCCTATACCTAAAACTAACCCAACCTACCCACTTTACTCTATTTGAAGTTAGACAGATTCAAATCAAATTTAATCATCATGTTCATATCCATTTATAACCTCATATTAATTGGGCCAGATGGGCTGTTTACTTGGTTAACTCATCAAAATTCACGAGATATCATGAGCGCTACTCATCTGCTACAGGATCAACCTTGCGCTAATTCCCTAACCACATTGTTAACCCTAATTTCTGTTAAACCTTGTTTGTTGTTTGGGATTTCGTACTCCAGCTAACATGTTAACCCTAATTCCCATTCTCTTTCAAGTTTAGGCTAGTTGTTGTCGCCTCTTCGCCCAATCGTTGATGTTTATTTGTGGATCACTATCGCCGATTCCTCTTCACTTTTGGCTTCCTTCTTTGATTCTTCTTCGCTCAATGTATGTTTGTTGTTAAACCTATTCGCTCGACTCCCATCAGTGATGGTTGTTCTCTGACTATGGTTTGCCCGACACTTAATAGCCGATGCTTGAAGCCCTTTTCCCCTTTCGCTCATTCGCCAGACTCGTTCACTCATTCGACCGACGCTCGTTCACTATGTAAGATTCAAATTATCATTCAAAAAATTTCAATGTCAGGCTACTATATGTACTATAAAAATATAGCTTACTAATATTTTATGAACTTTTAACACATTGTTGCATTAAAATTTCCTTCTTGTTATATCAAGTTACCAATTGTTAGATGACTCATATTTATTGTTTCAAAAATATAGCTTCATTTACTTGTATGTATTGTTGCATTAAAATGATTGTTGAATTGTATTATTTGTTAATTGCATTCAAAATAATATCATTTGTAAAATTCATACATTGATTTTATGATCTATAGTTGACTAGTATATGTAAATTTAAATTGTACTTTTGATGTTGGTGAATCTTAATAGGTTTGTTGATATTCACAATGATTATACTTCTCATGGACATGTGGTTTGTTGATGATTTAAATTTTTTTAATTATGATTAGTAGATAATTTATTTAATTTTTTTAATCTTTGTTTTTATTGGTGTTTTGACATTAGAATGTTGAAGTTACTTATGGTCGTTATATGATATGAATCATATTGTGGTTTGTATATAATTTGATGTAGGAGAAAATATAGGAGGTGATGCAAATTCCTACACAAGGGTATATAGTTAAACTTCGTTATTGATTTCAGACACAAGCAAAATCTCAGGAGGCAATAACAGTAAATTACAATGCAAATAACTAAATAAGTATGCTCTCAAGTTAAGTGGAGGTTCTATTAGGCATGCATAAAAAATATAGAGCAGATACGTTTAATCAAAATAAGTAATATTACCTAAATTAGGATGCAAAGAAAATTAGGAAATCATACCTTTTATAATAGATTTGCAGAAGTTTAGATTTCACCAAATATAATCTAGGGCTCAGCTTCTTGTCCCTTCTTCGGCCACTTCATGTGCGTGTGAACAGGGAGTTGGCTGACGTTGAATCAGTCAGGCGTGATGACAGAAATAGGCTACAGACGTCAAGGATGTCTGATCTAGCTAGAGGTGGCATAGGTGACGCCCAAAAATACTGATGCCGGCGACCAGGAGATGGGAGGCGGGCGTTGTCGGCATTGAGGGTTCCGTCGACAGAAAGAGGTGTGGTTGGCTCGGTGAGATTCGACCGGTGAATGTGGCAGGGAAAGTGTAATGAGGTCAGGAGGCAATATGTAGAAAGGCGAGCAGCGATTAGTGCAGGGATGAAGATGGATGATCGGACAAAGGCGGCGACGGGATTTGTCGACAGGTGAATGGGGCGGCGACGATTTCTGTCCACGTTGGGATGGCGGTTGGGGCGTTAGGGTTGGACGGCAGGGGCGACGATGTTGGGTGGGGGGTGACACGCTTGCAATGCAGGGGGAAAGCAGAGGGTTGCGGGCGTGGAGGTTGGTGAGCAACGATCGTGTGTGGGGTAGGGAGGAAGGTCGGACATAGGCGACAATGGGAATTCTGGACAAGGAAGGAACTGGTTCGGCAGGGAGGGAATAAGGATTGGACGAAGTGATGGCTAGTGTTCATGGAAGAGGGCGGCAGCTGAATATCTGGTCGGGGAAGGAGATGAAGACTAGTAGATGCAACTGGGATTTTTGGCAAAAGGGTGGAAAATTGCAGGGACGATGGGAACTTCGGGGAAGAAGAAAGCCTAGCCCTCATAGCCAACACCTCACGATGCGAGAGAACACAGGGTGCCGAAAATAAAAAATAAAAAAATTGTAATTAAGCAGATTGATATTTCCCCTTAGGGATTACAATGTTTAAATAGATGATTATCCTAGCCAAACTTGGACAATCGTGTCCTACTAGGAATTGCTAAAAAAAATTACATGCCAAAAATAAAAAATTGCCCTAACACTGATATTTAATAAAAGAAAAAAAATAAATTTAGTTCCAATAGTGGGCAGGCTTTTGATGGGCCCTTTTGGGTCTTCTGGGCCTGTCTTCCATGTCCTCATCAATTCTCTCGGGGGGCAAAAAATTCACCTCTGGTGAATTGTCGAAATTATAGTCATCCATCTTTTTCTGTGCAATCTGTTGAAATTCGTCTTCAAGAATCTATGTGTTATCTGTGTCTGGATTATTTTTTCCATTTTATCAGGTATTGAAGTTCTGCTTGATCAAGATGAAGAATAATTTGATCTTCTAGCATGGCCTCAATGTCATCATCTTCTACTTCGCTCGGAAGATGTTGTGGTGTTAATTCACTTAATTCTGGTTCCTCCATTGCGTAATACAATGATATATCTTCCACATTGAAAATAGGACTAGTTCCCAAATTTTTAGGTACATCCACAACATAGGCATTATCACTTATTTTATGTTTAATCGTAAATGGTCATATACTTCTTGCATGCAACTTCTTGATAGAACCAGGTGGAAGTCTCTCAGCTCTCAGTATCACCATCACTCTATCTCCCTCACTGAAATTTTGTGGCCTACGATGTTTGTCTGCAAAGCTCTTATACTTATTATTGCTTTCTGAGATTTTATGCCTGATTTCAGTATGAAGTTCATGGATATGTTTAACAAAAGAATCAGCGGATTGTGATCGTCGTGTAGAAGCAGGTAGGGGTAGGAGATCAATTGTTTTGTTAGGTTGCATACCAAGGACTACTTGAAATGGACTGAGACCAGTTGTCTTGTTCACTACACTATTGAATGCAAACTCAGCTGTTGGCAATATATCTTCCCAGTTGGTTACATGATCCTTAATAAGACATCTTAACAAGTCACCTAAACTTCTATTAATGATTTTAGCCTGACCATCTATTTGAGGGAGGTAAGTAGAAGAAAATTTGAGTTTTGTGCTTAACAATGTCCATAAGGTTTTCTAAAAGTAACTTACAAAATGGATATCCCTATCAGAAGTGATTGTGCAGGGTACACCATGCAATCTAACAATTTTCTTAAAATATAAGGTGGCTGCATGAGAGGCATCAACAGTTTTTTTGACATGATATAAAGTGGGCCATTTTAGAAAATCGGTCTAGAATAACAAAGATGGAATCATGTCACGGTCGAGTATGTGGCAACCCTAAAACAAAATCCATATTGACGTCGTGCCAAGGTGTGTTGGGCACGGGTAATGGTGTGTACAATCCTGTATTTTTCTTTCTAGTTTTCATATGCTGGCAAGTTCCACAATGTCTCACTATTCTTGCAACATCAGTAGATAACTTAGGCCAATAAAATCGATCGGTAACTAGACTAGTGGTCCGGTCCCTACCATGATGTCCAATGACTCCTCCTGAATGTAACTCCCAAATAAGTAAATCACGCATCGATATATGAGGAATGCAAATTCTATTACCATGATATAGGTATCCATCTCACAGGGCAAAATTAGAATCAACTGCTTGATCATTTGATAGCTTGGTGAAGGTTTCAGAAAAATCCAGGCAGTCAAAATAGGCTTTCTTAATTTCATCCAAACCCACAATCTCAACTTGCATTGTGTTGAGTAGGATATGGACCCTACTCAGAACATCCGCAACTTTGTTTTCTATGCCCGTTTTGTGTCTAATGACAAAGGAAAATTGTTGCAAATATTCAAACCATTTTGCATTGCGTAGATTTAAACGCTTTTGGGTGTTAAGGTAAGCTAAAGCCTGATGGTCACTAAAAAGGACAAATTCCTGATGCAGAAGGTAATGACACCAATGTTGTAAGGATTGTACAACTGCATAAAACTCTTTACGGGCTCACACCCGCTTGCCAGACCTCATTGTGGTTGTTCAGCCCTTGGCGCATGCATGGTTGACCCTTTTGGTCGACTCAAGTCAGTTAGGACTTGGTGCATGTAAGGGCAGTGGATCTGACTAGGTTGGATGAGTGGATCCCTAGTAATGGACCGTTGTAAGGTTGTAGGGCATATAAGCAAAATAAAATTGATGCCCATGGGGTTTTTCGAAAAATTTATTTTAATGAATGGATCACATGATGATTGATGCCATGTGTTTGTCTATTTATTCTTATGTGGGCTGCCCATGTTAAATCTGTGCTGTGCTGGGGCCTGCGTGCCTGTATTAATATGTAAATTAATTATTGTGATCTGCGCATCACATTGCTTTTAATTTATAAAATGTAATTGACCTGCGTGTCAATCTTGTCTAGATAGTTAAATTTGTAATTTAATTAGACAAGAGCACAAAGCACACTTGGCAGAGGCGCATGCAGCAGAGGCTTGACCAGGTGGGAGGTCTAGGGTTCGACCCTAGGACCTGGCGCATTTTCCCTGGTAGGCGCACCAGAGCTGCAGATGGCGCTTGGGCCCAGGTTTGGGCCAAATGAGCAGCGAAAGCCCCATGAAGAAAAGCAAGTGAAGACTTAAGTTTCTTAAGGTCTTACTTAGGCTATGGGCTTTTACCACATAAGATCCATGCTTTCTTTTATTGCCTAAATATTAGAATTGCATGATTAGTTTATCTTCTGCTATCACCATAGGAATTGCATGATAGTGAAGAAGATAAAAGACCGTTAAAATCCAACGCTAAAATTTCAAGCTCGTAAGCCTTCTGACGCGAAACCTCACTGTTCTGACTATCGTTGGAGCCGTGTTGTACCCACTCAGTGGGCACGTCCATCTATCTTCAGACGGTGCGGGATTACACCTGCGTGTTACAGAGTGGGGATTTATCCCTTCTCGTTGCTCAGCATAGCACGTGGTGGTCCAGGGAGTAGGTCGGGTCAGCTTGACCGTGTAGGCTACATATGTGGCGCATATGGTAGCACATGGGGGCAGCCATCTGTGGGGTCAGAGATTGTGTTGTACCAACTCAGTTGGCATAGTCTGCTGGATTGCCCAGATGAAGGGGAATCGCACGGGTTGGCGATTGGCTGGGACAGCCTACCAGAGATTAGTGCTTGTACTCTCTGTGCATCTTATCTCGCCTGAGCGGGACGCGGAGACCAAGTATGAAATCTAGATCCCATCTCACTAAAAGAGTGCTACTCTTTCGGGCTGTTTTGCTGGATTTTTCAGCCAGATAAAATAGTGAGAAAAAGAATCTTTCTTAAGTCCTGATTGATTCTTAACATTGATACTGACCTTGCTGTTCTTGCATTGTTGTAGATACCTGCAGCAACGAACACCATGAACTTCAATGTGCGATCCCTACTGGAAAGGGAGAAGTTTGCTGGGCCGAACTTCTCTGACTGGTTTGGACACCTTAAGATTGTTCTTAAGGCAGAGAGGAAACTGTATGTCCTCGAGACGGCGATACCGCCTCAGCCCGCTCCGAACGCCGCAAGGGCGGTTCGGGAAGCCTATGAAAAGCACGTCAATGATAGCATTGATGTCGCTTGCCTGATGCTAGCGTCTATGACGCCACCGCTGCAGCGTCAGCATGAGGATATGTCGGCTATAGAGATTATAGCGAACCTCAAGATGCTGTATGCTGCACAGGCGAGGACTGAACGCTATAATTTGACGAAGCTGTTCTTTCAGAGCAAACTGGCTGAAGGGAGCCCAGTGGGAGCTCACGTGCTCAAGATGATTGGGCACAAGGAGGCTCTAGAGAAACTGGGGCATACCATCAATCAGGAGCTTGCTGTGGACATTATTCTGCAGTCTCTCCCACCATCATTCGACGCGTTCATTATTAACTTTAATATGAACAAAATCGATTGTACTCCGGCAGAGCTGCTGAATATGCTCTTGACTACTGAGGAGACTCTGAAGGGTAAGCCTTCGACCTCTGTCTTAATGGTTCCTTCTAGGAACAAGAAGAAGGGGAAGAAGGGCAAGACCCCTGTCAAGAGCTACAGCAAGGCTCTGAAGCAGAAGGTTAAGCGGTCCAAGGAATACAGGTGTTTCCACTGTGGCCAGCTGGGTCACTGGAAAAAGGACTGTAAAGCGCTCCAAGGAGATAAGAGGGGAAGCTTCGCTTCTGGCTCAGGTATTTACGTGACTGAGGTCATGTTTTCTTCTTCTATATCATGGGTGTTGGACACTACATGTGGAGTTCACATTTGTTCAAATGTACAGGAACTCAAGAGAAGAAGACAGGTGGGACAGCATGAGGTGGACCTACGCGTTGGAAACGGGGCACGGGTTGCTGCTGTTGCTGTAGGAGACTATTTCATTTCTTTACCATCTGGACTTGTATTAGAACTAAACAGTTGTTACTTTGTTCCCAGTATTACTAAAAATATTATCTCTATTCCTGCTCTTGTCAGGAAGGGATTTTCCTTTGAATGCAATATTTCAAAGTGTGTTTTATCTTATGATAATATTGTTTATGCAACTGGTTCAATTAACAATGGGTTATACATGTTGGACATGGAATGTTCTATACAGAAAATTGATATTAAGAAAGCCAAGAATGCTGATGACAGCACCTTGCTATGGCATAGTCGTTTAGGCCATATTAACGAGAAATGCATTAAGCGGTTGCATGATTATGGACTGCTGGGATCATTCACCTATAAGGAGATTGATACATGCAAAGCTTGTTTGATGGGCAAAATGACGAAGTCACCTTTTCTTCACAAAGGTCAAAGGGCTTCAGGTTTACTTGACCTTATACACAGTGATGTGTGTGGGCCATTTAGTAAACATGCCAGAGGTGGCTATCAGTACTTCATCACCTTTACTGATGATTTCAGTAGATATGGGTATGTCTTTTTAATGAGACACAAGAGTGAATCCTTTGACAAGTTCAAAGAGTTCAAGAATGAAGTACAAAATCAGCTAGGCCGAAATATCAAGGCACTTCGTTCTGATCGAGGTGGAGAATACTTAAGTCATGCATTTACTGACTATCTGAAGGAGTGTGGGATCATCTCACAGCTCACTCCACCAGGAACACCGCAATGGAATGGTGTGTCCGAGAGGAGAAATAGAACGTTACTTGATATGGTTCGTTCTATGATGAGTCAGGCTAATCTACCTTACTCCTTTTGGGGTTTTGCACTGGAAACAGCTGCAAAAGTACTAAACCGAGTGCCATCCAAGGCCGTTTCAAAGACGCCATATGAATTATGGTATGGGAAACAGCCAAGCTTGACGTTTATCAGGATCTGGGGCTGCGAGGCTTATGTCAAAAAGCTCGCCTCTGGGAAACTAGAGAGCAGATCTGACAAATGCATCTTTGTCGGTTACCCTAAGGAAACTAAGGGTTATTATTTCTACGATCCCAAAGAGAACAAGGTTTTTGTTGCTCGGACGGCCATATTTCTTGAGAAGGAGTTTCTTCTGCAAGAGGCCAGTGGGAGAGAAATAAAACTGGATGAGAATCCAGAGGCAGGACAAAGTGCTCAAGCAGAGTTGGATGAGCCTGAGCCGATAGAACAGGTTATTGAACAACCTGAGGCTCAGACATCACGGGAACCGCGAAGATCGGGAAGGATCCGTCGTCAGCCTGAGCGCTATGACGGAGTCTACATCATTGATAATGATGAACCCCTCACTTATGCGGATGCGGTCAGTGGACCGGAGTCAGCGAGATGGCTTGAAGCTATGCGCGCCGAGATGGACTCCATGTCAGATAACCAAGTTTGGGATTTGGTTGATCCGCCTCCGGGAGTTATCCCAATAGGCTGTAAATGGATCTTCAAGAAGAAGATTGACATGGATGGTAACGTGGTTACCTATAAAGGCAGGCTAGTTGCGAAAGGTTTCAAACAAATCTACGGGATAGATTATGATGAAACTTTCTCACCTGTAGCCATGTTTAAGTCTATTCGGATTCTTTTCGCGATAGCAGCATATTATGATTATGAGATCTGGCAAATGGATGTGAAAACAGCTTTCCTGAATGGAAATCTGGATGAGTATGTGTACATGACACAACCTGAGGGTTTCACTGATCCATCAGATCGTCATAAGATATGCAAATTAAAGAAGTCCATTTATGGACTTAAGCAAGCATCAAGAAGCTGGAATATTCATTTTGATGAATCAGTCACTGAATTTGGTTTCATCAAGAACGAGGATGACCCGTGTGTATATAAGAGGTTTAGTGGGAGCGTGATTACTTTCCTAGTCCTCTACGTCGATGATATCTTGATCATTGGAAACGACATTCCTGAAATGCATGCGGTTAAGGCATGGTTAAGGAAATGTTTCCAGATGAAAGATTTAGGAGAAGCAGCCTATGTATTAGGTGTGAAGATCTTCAGGGATAGATCTAAGAGGCTTCTCGGGCTGTGCCAGAGTAATTACATCGATAAAGTCCTGGAGAGATTTCATTTAGAGAATTCTAAAAGAGGATATCTTCCAGTCAGACATGGTCTGAATCTTTCGAAGAGTCAGTGTCCACAAACACAGACTGAGAAAGATGAAATGGACAATACGCCTTATTCTTCGGCTATTGGATCCATTATGTATGCGATGTTGTGTACTCGCCCAGACGTCGCTTACGGGTTAAGCGTGACCAGTCATTTCCAAAGTAATCCAGGACAGGCACACTGGATTGCAGTCAAGAACATCTTAAAATATCTTCGGAAAACCAAAGATATGTTCTTGATATATGGTGGTCAGGAAGAACTCAGTATTGAAGGATATACTGACGCTTCGTTCCAGTCTGACCAGGACGATTTTCGATCGCAATCAGGCTATGTTTTTAGCTTGAATGGAGGAGCAGTGGTGTGGAAGAGTTTCAAACAGTTAATCGTTGCTGATTCCACAACAGAAGCCGAGTATGTTGCAGCCTCGGAAGCATCCAAGGAGGCAGTCTGGATTCGTAAGTTCGTGAGAGAACTTGGTGTTGTTCCTTCGAGTGCAGATCCTTTGGTTATCTTCTGTGATAACACTGGAGCAATCGCACAAGCAAAGGAACCACGGTCGCACCAGAAGTCCAAGCACATACAGAGACGGTTTCATTTGATCAGGGAGATCATAGATCGTGGCGAGATCAAAGTCTGCAAGGTTCATACAGATGACAATCTGGCAGACCCGCTTACTAAGCCTCTGGCGCAGCAGAAGCATGAAAAGCACTGTAATAATATGGGTTTGAGATTTCTCAACCATTAGATTAAGTGCAAGTGGGAGATTGTTGGGGTATGCCCTTAAGACTAATGTTTGAGGTCTTGGGATTGTAACAGTATCATGTAATAAACTGTTATGTTTATAAAGGCATGGTTGTTATTCAGTAAGCTACATTGTCTGCTGCAATATATGTTCTTCTGAATAATGTCTCAAAGCTGTTCAGCTAGGCTGACATGCAGTTATGTCCTTAGTCGAGATATCTTGGTGAACATGAGACAGCCTTGATATGGTTAAGACTAATATGTGTTCTAATCTTATAGGATGCTTCGAGCATGGAATAAGATGTAGACTCATGGGTACATTGGATGTACTGGACAGACCCTACTTGGATATTCAATTGCTTGTCACAATGTGAATAATCCTTGAATGCGACAAGTGGCACATTTCCTCTGACTTGAGATCACTTGTGTTTTCTAAATGATGATTGTCATTATTTTGAGATAGTTCAATATCATTTGAAATATAATGATTATAGACTATCTTGGATGGTGAGCTTGAGTCAGGTTAGGGCACTAGTGATAGACATAGGATTGCCGTCTCCTTAATTGGAGTGTGATGTTCTAAAGGGGCCCCCTGGATGAGATGATTGAGAAAGTGTATGGCCATACCCAGATGACTATGTTCATCTGATCTAATCATGCTCATCATATTGGAGTTACAAGCTTGACTTGCTTGTCCAATAAGAACATCCAGTGGTAAAGGAAATTTGTATGCTTTGTGAATTGATTCACACTTGTGCTGTTTTTGGGTGTAGTCTTGGAAGACTCTTTCCTTTATATCGGGAGACAGTGATGTGTTGCTAGATACCCCTCACTGATCATGATAACGTAAGTTATCGTTACCGACATTTAAAGGAAACCCTTAGGGTCGCACAATTTGATGATATGGCTTTCTTGAGTCAGATCGTGTGGACTGAATTATTCGGGTTCAGTTTAAAGGGATTTAATCTCTGATTGTAAGTGAGATCTGGTCTGATCATGTTTGATTGATTAGGGCTTGAGATCGGTAAGCTTCGATTGAGAGAATGAATGCTAGATCAGTCAGATCAGGAGCATTGAGAGATTGACGGTCAAATCAAGAGCCTTAGGGTTTATTTTGATCTGGACTTATTTCTTGGTTTATTTGGTTAGTGGACCAAATCGGTTTGAACCAGCTCATGGATGAGCGCATGGTTCAAAGGTGATGTGGCATTTGCGATTGGGGTAAACCCAAGATCGCATGTGGAGAAGTGGGATGCTATTTTTGGATAGCACTTCTCAAACATGGCCATGATCTCACATCGCCCCTCTCTTGTCTCTTCACGCCTTTGACGCCTCCTTGGGTTGTATTCGAGTGGCATTCTGGTGTAGAGGAAGTCTAAGGCGACAAGAGAGAAAAACGCCAAGAAGAAAAGCTCTCCTTTCCCTTTGCATTCGATCAAGACGCCTTGGACGATCCTTGCTAGCACAAGGGACGACAAGAAGAAGCACATCTTCATCTTGTGTGTGACGATTTGGAGGAGATCTTCGTTGTTCTCTTACTTCCAAGGCACCATCTTGAAATGGCCATGGTATGAATCGAATCACTTCTTTACAATCGGTTTTGTTAAGTTGATCATATAATGCATGCTCATTGATCCTATGAAACCCTTTATCCGCTGCCCCCCTTTCCTTTTTGCGCCACCATAGGGTTTTCGCCCCCTTTGGGGAACCATCAATTGGTATCAGAGCGAGGTTAACGCATGTTTTTGTATGATTGCTTAAGCCATTTTGTGATCCATGCTTGCGAAAATGCTTAGATCTTCAATACATGCATAAATACATGTTTAGTTGTCATAAGCGAAACCTTCTGGTGGATTTGATGGATTAGTGAAACCTTCTGGTTGTGTCATATACACATCCTCATCCAGATTTCCATTCAGGAAAGCTGTCTTCACATCCATTTGCCAAATCTCATAATCATAATATGCAGCTGTCGCGAAAAGAATCCGAATAGACTTAAACATAGCTACAGGTGAGAAAGTTTCATCATAATCTATCCCGTAGATTTGTTTGAAACCTTTCGCAACTAGCCTGCCTTTATAGGTAACCACGTTACCATCCATGTCAATCTTCTTCTTGAAGATCCATTTACAGCCTATAGGGATTACTCCCGGAGGCGGATCAACCAAATCCCAAACTTGGTTATCTGACATGGAGTCCATCTCGGCGCGCATAGCTTCAAGCCATCTCGCTGATTCCGGTCCAGTGACCGCATCCGCATAAGTGAGGGGTTCATCATTATCAATGATGTAGACTCCGTCATAGCGCTCAGGCTGTCGACGGATCCTTCCCGATCTTCGCGGTTCCCGTGATATCTGAGCCTCAGGTTGTTCAATAACCTGATCAACCGGCTCAGGCTCATCCAACTGTGCTTGACTACTTTGTCCTTCTTCTGGATTCTCATCCAACTTTATTTCTCTCCCACTGGCCTCTTGCAGAAGAAACTCCTTCTCAAGAAATATGGCCGTCCGAGCAACAAATACCTTGTTCTCTTTGGGATCGAAGAAATAATAACCCTTAGTTTCCTTAGGGTAACTGACAAAGATACATTTGTCAGATCTGCTCTCTAGTTTCCCAGAGGCGAGCCTTTTAACATAAGCCTCGCAGCCCCAGATCCTGATAAATGTCAAGCTAGGCTGTTTCCCATACCATAATTCATATGGGGTCTTTGAAACTGCCTTGGATGGCACTCGGTTTAGTACCTTTGCAGCTGTTTCCAGTGCAAATCCCCAAAAGGAATATGGAAGAGTAGCCTGACTCATCATAGAACGAACCATATCAAGTAACGTTCTATTTCTCCTTTCTGACACACCATTCCATGCGGTGTTCCTGGCGGAGTGAGCTGTGAGATAATCCCACACTCCTTCAGATAGTCAGTAAACGCATGACTTAGGTATTCTCCACCTCGATCAGAACGAAGTGCCTTGATATTTCGGCCTAGCTGATTCTGTACTTCATTCTTGAACTCTTTGAACTTGTCAAAAGATTCACTCTTATGTCTCATTAAATAGACATACCCATATCTACTGAAATCATCAGTAAAGGTAATGAAGTACTGATAGCCACCTCTGGCATGTTTACTAAATGGCCCACACACATCACTGTGTATAAGGTCAAGTAAACCTGAAGCCCTTTGACCTTTGTTAGGAAAAGGTGACTTCGTCATTTTACCCATTAAACAAGCCTTGCATGTATCAATCTCCTCATAGGAGAATGATCCCAGCAGTCCATGATCATGCAACCGCTTAATGCGCTTCTCGTTAATATGGCCTAAACGACTATGCCATAGCAAGGTGCTGTCATCAGCATACTTGGCTTTCTTATTATCAATGTTTTGTATAGAATTTTCCATGTCCAACATGAACAACCCATTGTTAATTGAACCAGTTGCATACACAATATTATCACAAGATAAAACACACTTTGAAATATTGCATTCAAAGGCAAATCCTTTCCTGACAAGAGCAGGAATAGAGATAATATTCTTGGTAATACTGGGTACAAAATAACAATTGTTTAATTCTAATACAACGCCAGATGGTAAAGAAATGAAATAGTCTCCTACAGCAACAGCAGCAACCCGTGCCCCGTTTCCAACGCGTAGGTCTACCTCATGCTGTCCCACCTGCCTTCTTCTCTTGAGTTCCTGTACATTTGAACAAATGTGAACTCCACATGCAGTGTCCAACACCCATGAAATAGAAGAAGATGAAACCATGACTTCCGTCACGTATATACCTGAGCCAGAAGCAAAGCTTCCCCTCTTATCTCCTTGGAGCGCTTTACAGTCCTTTTTCCAGTGACCTAGCTGGCCACAGTGGAAACATCTGTATCCCTTTGACCGCTTGACTTTTTGCTTCAGTGCCTTGCTGTAACTCTTGACAGGGGTCTTGCCCTTCTTCCCCTTCTTCTTGTTCCTTGAAGGAACCATTAAGACAGAGGTTGAAGGCTTTCCCTTCAGAGTTTCCTCAGTAGTCAAGAGCATATTCAGCAGCTCTGCCGGAGTACAATCGATTTTGTTCATATTAAAGTTAATAATGAACGCATCGAAAGAGGGCGGGAGAGACTGCAGAATAATGTCTACAGCAAGCTCCTGATTGATGGTATGCCCCAGTTTCTCTAGAGCCTCCTTGTGCCCAATCATCTTGAGCACGTGAGCTCCCACTGGGCTCCCTTCAGCCAGTTTGCTCTGAAAGAACAGCTTTGTCAGATTATAGCGTTCTGTCCTCGCCTGTGCAGCATACAGCATCTTGAGGTTTGCTATCATGTCTATAGCAGACATATCCTCATGCTGACGCTGCAGCGGTGGCGTCATAGACGCTAGCATCAGGCAAGCGACATCAATGCTATCATTGACGTGCTTTTCATAAGCTTCCCGAACCGCCCTTGCGGCGTTCGGAGCGGGCTGAGGCGGTATCGCCGTCTCGAGGACATACAGTTTCGTCTCTGCCTTAAGAACAATCTTAAGGTGTCCGAACCAGTCTGAGAAGTTCGGCCCAGCAAACTTCTCTCTTTCCAGTAGGGATCACACATTGAAGCTCATGGTGTTCGTTGCTGCAGGTATCTACAACAATGCAAGAACAGCAAGGTCAGTATCAATGTTAAGAATCAATCAGGACTTAAGAATGATTCCTTTTTCTCACTATTTTATCTGGCTGAAAAATCCAGCAAAACAGCCCGAAAGAGTAAAACTCTTTTAGTGAGATGGGATCCAGATTTCATACTTGGTCTCCGCGTCCCGCTCAGGCGAGATAAGATGCACAGAGAGTACAAGCACTAATTTCTGGTAGTCAGTCCCTGCCAATCGCCAACCCGTGCGATTCCCCTTCATCTGGGCAATCCAGCAGACTGTGCCAACTGAGTTGGTACAACACAATCTCTGACCCCACAGATGGCTGCCTCCATGCGCTACCATATGCGCCACATATGTAGCCTACATGGTCAAGCTGACCCGACCTACTCCCTGGACCACCACGTGCTATGCTGAGCAACGAGAAGCGATAAATCCCTTCTCTGTAACACGCAGGTGTAATCCCGCACCGTCTGAAGATAGATGGACGTGCCCACTGAGTGGGTACAACACGGCTCCAACGATAATCAGAACAGTGAGGTTTCGCGTCAGAAGACATACGAGCTTGATATTTTAGCGTTGGATTTTAACAGTCTTTTATCTTCTTCACTATCATGCAATTCCTATGGTGATAGCAGAAGATAAATAAATCATGCTATTCTACTTATTTAAACAATAAAAGAAAGCATGGATCTTATGTGGTAAAAGCCCATAGCCTAAGTAAGACCTTAAGATACTTAAGTCTTCACTTGCTTTTCTTCATGGGTCTTTAGCTGCTCATCAGGCCCAAACCAGGGCTCAAGCGCCATTTGCAACTGAGGTGCGCCCACCAGGGAAAATGCGCCCAGTCCCAGAGTCGAACCCTGGACCTCCCTCCTGGTCTAGCATCAAGCTGCATGCGCCTCTGCCAAGTGTACTCTGTGCTCTTGTCTGATTAACTTACAAATTAATCTATCTAGACAAGATTGACTCGCAGGTCAATTACATTTTATAAATTAAAACAATGTGATGCGCAGATCACAATAATTAATTTACATTTTAATACAAGCACGCAGGCCCCAGCACAGCACACATTTAACATGGGCAGCCCACATTAGAATAAATAAACAAGCATAGGCATCAATCATTATGTGATCCAATCATGAAAATTAAATTTCGAAAACCCCATAGGCATCAATTTTAATTTTCTTATATGCCCTCACTACCTTACAACGGTCCATTACTAGGGATCCACTCATCCAACCTAGTCAGATCCAGTGCCCTTGCATGCACCAAGTCCTAACCGACTTGAGTCGACCAAAAGGTCAACCATGCATGCGCCAGGGCTGAACAACCCTCATGAGTTCTGGCAAGCGGGTGTGACCCCGGGCCTAACTCATGTGTGTTCACTAGTCGTCTCAATCAGACACCGCTACACGCCTGTCTGCAGTCGACCTATAGCCCCCAGATGCTTGCGCACAGGTGCTATCTGGTCAACCCATCAAGGCTGTCAGATGGTCTGATCAGACATTTTGGATCTAACCTAGGGGATGACTTCAACCCTAATAACCCGTCTAAGGGTTTACAGTAAGGCCTTAGATCTATAGTGAGTCGCGCATGTCATGAAAGTTTTGAAAACAAAAACTAAAACATGTAAAGCATGCGCCAACAAAAGTTCATCTCATACATGCGCCACAAACAAAATACATCTATCTGGTATTTTCGCATGATGAGAAATATTAGATCTAAACATTCAACATACATGGATCACCATAAGCAATCATATGAATATATAAAACCTCGCCTCTGATACCAATTGAAAGTCCCCTTAATCTAGGGGGCCGAAACCCTAAGGGAGGCACATATAAAATTCGCATGGGAAGCTAGGGTTTCAAGAGATCTTAATATATCATATGATCAACTTTCGAATGCTAGTATAGAAGAGAAAGATCCATACCATCGCCATCTCTTGGATGGTGTCTTGGAAGCAGAGAGCGAGAGGATCTCCTCCAAAGGATGCGCACACAAGATGAAGAAGCCGCCTACTCCCTTGGTGCTCCTTGTGCTAGCAAGGTTCCAAGAGGTGCTTGTCGTGTGGAAGGAAAGAGATGTTTTTCTTCTTGGCCGAATCCTCTCCTAGAGACTTGAAGTCGTCACCACACACGAGTGTGTCGAGAGAGAAGGGCGAGAGGCGAGAATAGAGCTTCCCTTTTGCGTGAACGTGAGGCGTGGTCACGTTTAGAGAAGTGCTATCTAAAAATAGCAAAGTCTCCAATTCATGCGACCATGAATTTTCCTTAACGCTATTAGCTCTCCCCTTTGAACCATGCGCTCATATGATGAGCCGGTTCAAGTTGGTTCAGTTCAAGAAACCAAATAAGCCAAGCAATTAGTCTAGATCTCAATTAAACCCTAAGGCTTCAGATCTAACCGTTGATCTCTCGATGCTTCTGATCTCACCGATCTAGCATCCATTCTCTCAATCGAAGCTTACCGATCTCAAGCCCTAATCAATCAAACATGATCAGACCAGATCTCACTTACAATCAGAGACTAAATTCCTTTAAACTGAACTTAAACAATTCAGTCCACACGATCTGACTTAAGTAAGCCATATCATCAAATTGTGCGACCCTGAGGGTTTCCTTTAAATGTCGGTAACGATAACTTACGTTATCACGAACAGTGAGGGGTATCTAGCAACACATCACTGTCTCCCGATATAAAGAAAAGAGTCTTCCAAGACTACACCCAAACAACAGCACAAGTGTGAATCAACTCACTAGGCATACATGATTCCTTTGCCACTGGATGTTCTTATTGGACAAGCGTGTCAAGCTTGTAACTCCAATATGATGAGCATGATTAGATCAGATGAACACAGTCACCTGGGTATGGCCATACACTCTCTCAATCATCTCATCCAGGGGGCCCCTTCAGAACATCACACTCCTTAAACAAGGAGACGGCAATCCTATGTCTATCACTAGTGCCCTAACCTGACTCAAGCTCACCATCCAAGATAGTCTATAATCATTATGTTTCAAATGATATTGAACTACCTCAAAACAATGACAATCATCATTTAGAAACACAAGTGATCTCAAGTCAGAGGACATGTGCCACTTGTAGCAAACAAGGATTATTCACATTGTGACAAGCAATTGAATATCCAAATAGGGTCTGTCCAGTACATCCAATGTACCCATGAGTCTACATCTTATTCCATGCTCGAAGCATCCTATAAGATTAGAACACATATTAGTCTTAATCATATCAAGGCTGTCTCATGTTCACCAAGATATACCAACTAAGGACTTAACTGCATGTCAGCCTAGCTGAACAGCTTTGAGACATTATTCAGAAGTACACTTATTGCAGCAGACAATGTAACAAACTGAATAACAACCATGCCTTTATAAACATAAGAGTTTATACATGATACTGTTACAATCCCAAGGCCTCAAACATTAGCCTTAAGGGCATACCCCAACATATACCTGATATCACTATCTCTCAATTTAAGGTATGCAATCCTTGGTGCTAACTTATACATTCTACACTCTGAATGACACTGCGGTCAAGCTAATGACCCTAAACTAGCGCTTCTTGGGAGACAACTCAAGTACTTTATTTCTTTAATTTTCATTTGTTTTTCTGACGTGTGTTATTTTTTAGGTTGAGATTATGATTACAGATCTGGTCGTAATCGTTCAAAAAAAACTATAACATGATGTAAACGGCTTTGGCCACAATTCCAATTGCGCTCGAAAAATGACCTTCCGCTTGGTGGCACCATGGCTACAAGCATGGCTGTAATGTTTATTACGGCCATAATCTCGCCACTTAAGCCCAACGCTGCACAGTCAACAGGTCAACAAGGTGAACATAACGGGAGCAAGGGTTTTGTCTGCACCGCACCTCTTTTCCTCCATTTCCAGATCTAGCCACCGCTCTTCATCTTCAACAACTGTTGGGAAACCCCGGGGACATTTTACAATTTTTCAGAGTTATAAGCATACATACATACATTGCACAGCGGAAGAATGTCCCCGAAACAGGCCGGTCCCAAAAACCCAGTGAAGATCGCAAGCAAGAGAGTCGACACGATGAGTTAGGAAATACCTTAGAGCAAGATGAGGTCGATGTCGTGATAGGCGCCCAAGCGTGCGCCCTCTGCAGTCTCACACACACGGATGCCTCGAGTCCTCTTCTTCCATGCCTGGTGCTAGCCTCGGGAAGAAGATCCAAGCCTTAGGGGAATGCTCCAATCACCTTGCACCACCACCAAGGAGGGATGCGCCAAAGAGGATGAAGAGGAGAGGAAACCGTCAAGAGCTTTCTTCACTTGCGCCAAGAAGAAGAAAGGAAGAAGACTTGCGGCCACTTGATGGAAGAGGAAGAGGTTGCGCCACCTTTGTTCCTTGCTCTCGCCCCTCTTGATGTGTTCATGCCTCCAAGGATGAATCATCATAAGAGGGGGCGGCTAGGGTCACATATATAGGGCAAGAGGCGGTTAGGGCAAGGGCTAGGATCATGACAAGTGTAGGGCTAGGATGAGGAGGTTTGATGCAAGGAAAGTCTCCAAGACTTTTCCATAAATCTCATTCAACCTATCCATAATTTCCTAAGCACCATATCAGCCCAAGACATGCCTTAAAGGCATACATACCATCAATGGGAGAGGGCTAGGCGCATATTACTTCTTAATGAAGCAATTTTTGCCACCCAAACCCCATTATGCCCCTTAGGCGCCAATGGGGTTGGGTCTCAACCCATTATACCCTTTTATCCTATTTCCTCTTCATAGCAACTTGTTATTGGGCCTCATTGGATAATGAGCTAGCCCAAACTTCATCACATGGGTTGATTAAGCATTTGGATCCAATCCAATGCAACCCTAATCCAAATGTGACCAACCATGGTCAAATACGGGTCAACCTGCCAAAAATGAAGTTTGGATCCAATAACATTCTTCCATCTCATCAGGCCCATTGGCGCTGATGAAATCTCCCAATTAGATCCGAGTTATCCAATAACTCGATCATAAGGCTTCCCGATCAATACGAGAACTCAAGTATCAAGGTGTGCGACCCTGTAGGTTCCTCTGACGCTGGCAGTGCTGACCAATGGTCACCACAAGCAGTGAGTGGCACCTAGCAGTGCATCACTGCTACCCAGGTCATTGGAATGGATATCGACACCGATATCCCCATCATCGCAACTAGGTACAGATGCATTACAGTCTCTTTGTCGAACTGATATCCGATTGGACAAGTGTGTCACCACTTGTTTTCACCCAATCACATGGCTATGACTAAAACAGGTTCTCACCTGGGTATGGCCATACACTCTCAGTCATAGAACCATAGAGGAGCTCCATGGATATCATACTTCCCTAAGGAAGGGGCAAATCCTTTGTCTGTCCATTGACCTTCTCATATGGGTCGTGACATGCTCAATGACAACCGTTATGACCTCCCAACTATGGCGAGGTGTTAGGTTGTATCAAAGCAAGTCCCTAACCATATAGAATGATTGTTGGTGTATATGCCCTAGGACTTAGTTTTGGTCCACTTATGCACTACTTGACTTTGATATTTATATCATTCTGGCATTGTTGTTATCTATGTTTGTTTACATCTGCGCATATGTACTAACATGATAATGTCCCTGGAGACCTAGAAGTTGAGGAATCTCAACCTCATATCTCTAGTGTGACCATCATGCTTCTGCTGCACCAAAGCCTTGGTCAATGGGTCCGCCAGATTATTCTCTGTGTCAACTCTACTAATCTTGACATCACCTCTGTCAATGATCTCTCTGATCAGGTGAAATCTTCTGAGTATGTGTTTGGATCTTTGATGAGACCGTGGTTTCTTAGCTTGTGCGATTGCTCCATTGTTGTCACAGTAGAGTTCAATGGGATCCATTGCACTAGGGACCACCTGAAGATCACATAAGAACTTCCTTATCCAAATGGCTTCCTTGGCTGCCTCAGAAGCGGCCACATACTCTGCCTCGGTTGTAGAATCTGCTATGGTGGATTGCTTGAAGCTCTTCCAGCATACAGCGCCTCCATTTATCTTGAACACATAGCCGGCCTGCGATCTAAAGTCGTCAGGGTCAGACTGGAACGATGCATCAGTATAGCCCTGCATACTGAACTCTTCCTGTCCCCCATAGACCAAGAACAAATCCTTAGTTCTTCTCAGTGAAAAGTCCCCTTCAAGGGGGAGCGCAAGGTGGTGAAACCCTAAATAAGGGGGGGGGGGGGCGCACATAGTACTTTTGCAGCGGATGCAAGGGTTTCATAAGATCGCAAGCAAGAGCATATGATCAACTTAACCAAATAAGATCATACCATAGCCATTGTGTGGGTGTCGACTTGGAATCAAGAGAACAAAATAGATCTCCTCCAAACGGCGCGCACACAAGATGAAGTCGGCTACTCTTTGAGATCCTTGTGCTAGCAAGGTTCTTCAAAGGTACTTGTCGTATGGAAGGGATGAGATGTCTCCTTCTTTGCCGAGAGCTCCTTGTCCCAAGCCTCTCTTTCTCGTCAACCTCCTCTACACGAAAGTGCAAGGCGTCCAAGTGAAGAGAGCAACGCATATGCGTTATGGCGTTATCGAAGAGGCCTTCATGACTTACCATAAATGGAAGCCATGCGCCTTGATGACCTCATAACCGATCATAAACGCCTTGATGCTTTGAACCGTTGAACCAAGCGCTCACATGATGAGCCGGTTCAATTTGATTTGGTTCAAAAACCAAATTAGGCCAAGCGATGGTCTAGACCTTCTATGAACCAAATGGCTCATGATCTAACCGTACATCTCCTGATGCTCTCGATCTCACCGATCTAGCATCCAATCTCTTGATCGAAGCTTACCGATCTCAAGCCCTAATCAATCAAACATGATCAGACCAGATCTCACTTACAATCAGAGTTTAAACCCCTTTAAACTGAACTCAAACAATTCAGTCCACACGATCTGACTCAAGTAAGCCATATCATCAAATTGTGCGACCCTGAGGGTTTCCTTTAAATGTCGGTAACGATAACTCACGTTATCACGAACAGTGAGGGGTATCTAGCAACACATCACTGTCTCCCGATATAAAGGAAAGAGTCTTCCAAGACTACACCCAAACCACAGCACAAGTGTGAATCCACTTCACAAGGCATACAAGTTTCCTTTGCCACTGGATGTTCTTATTGGACAAGCGTGTCAAGCCTGTAGCTCCAATATGATGAGCATGATTAGACCAGATGAACATAGTCACCTGGGTATGGCCATACACTTTCTCAATCATCTCATTTAGGGGGGCCCCTTTAGAACATCACACTCCTTAAACAAGGAGACGGCAATACTATATCTATCACTAGTGTCCTAACCTGACTCATGATCATTATCCAAGATAGTCTATAACCATTATCTTTCAAATGATATTGAACTACCTCAAAACAATGACAATCATCATTTAGAAACACAAGTGATCTCAAGTCAGAGGACATGTGCCACTTGATGCATACAAGGATTATTCACATTGTGACAAGCAATTGAATATCCTAGTAGGGTCTGTCCAGTACATCCAATGTACCCATGAGTCTACATCTTATTCCATGCTCGAAGCATCCTATAAGATTAGAACACATATTAGTCTCAATCATATCAAGGCTGTCTCATGTTCACCAAGATATCTCGACTAAGGACAAAGAGCATGTCAGCCTAGCTGAACAGCTTTGAGACATTATTCAGAAGTACACTTATTGCAGCAGACAATGTAACATACTGAATAACAACCATTGCCTTTATAAACATAAGAGTTTATATATATGATACTGATACAATCCCAAGGCCTCAAACATTAGCCTTAAGGGCATACCCCAACAATCTCCCACTTGCACTTAATCTAATGGTTGAGAAATCTCAAACCCATATTATTACAGTGCTTCTCATGCTTCTGCTGCGCCAGAGGCTTGGTAAGCGGGTCAGCTAGATTGTCATCTGTATGAACCTTGCAGATTTTGATCTCGCCACGATCAATGATCTCCCGGATCAAGTGAAACCGTCTCTGTATGTGCTTGGACTTCTGGTGCGACCGTGGTTCCTTTGCTTGTGCTATTGCTCCAGTGTTATCACAGAAGATAACCAAAGGATCTGCACTCGAAGGAACGACACCAAGTTCCTGAATGAACTTACGAATCCACACTGCCTCCTTGGATGCTTCTGAGGCTGCAACATACTCGGCTTCTGTTGTGGAATCAGCAACAATAGACTGTTTGAAACTTTTCCACACCACTGCTCCTCCATTCAAGCTAAAAACATAGCCTGATTGCGATCGAAAATCATCCTGGTCCGACTGGAATGAAGCGTCAGTATATCCTTCTATACTGAGTTCTTCCTGACCACCATATATCAAGAACATATCTTTGGTCCTCCGCAGATATTTTAAAATGTTCTTGACCGCAATCCAGTGTGCCTGACCTGGATTACTTTGGAATCGACTGGTCACGCTTAACCCGTAAGCGACGTCTGGGCGAGTACACAACATCGCATACATAATGGACCCAATAGCCGAAGCATAAGGCGTATTGTCCATTTCATCTTTCTCAGTCTGTGTTTGTGGACACTGACTCTTAGAAAGATTCAGACCATGTCTGACTGGAAGATATCCTCTTTTAGACTTCTCTAAATGAAATCTCTCCAGGACTTTATCGATGTAAGTACTCTGGCACAGCCCGAGAAGCCTCTTAGATCTATCCCTGTAGATCTTCACACCTAACACATAGGCTGCTTCTCCTAAATCTTTCATCTGGAAACATTTTCCTAACCATGCTTTAACAGCATGCAGTTCAGGAATATCGTTTCCAATGATTAAGATATCATCGACGTAGAGGACTAGGAAAGTAATTACTGAAGGGTTTTCGGAGGGGTCCCCTTCAAGGGGGAGCGAAACCCTATAGATAGCGCAAGTGGTCTTCTTTGTTTTAGCAGCGGAATTAGGGTTTAAACTTGATCGCATGCTATACTTTCATATGATCAACTTAAACAACAAATGAAAGATTCGTTACCATGGCCATGGGAAGGAGGCGGCTTGGAAGCAAAGAGCAAGATAGATCTTCTCCACAAGTGACGCACACAAAAGAGGGATGACTTCTTCTTGTTGATCTTTGTGCTAGCAAAGATCTTCAAGAGTCCTTGCCGAATGGAAGGGATAGGTTGAGATGCTTCCTTGGCCGAGAGCTCTCCCTTGTCGTTTACCTTCTTCCACACGAGATGGCAAGCAAGCAACGTCAATGACAAGCGAGCAAAAGCGTTTAGGCGATAACATCAAAAATGGCGTTACATGACTTCCCAAAATGGAAAGTCATGAAGCCATGTTCCAACGCCAAAACGCCTTCCTTCATGAACCATGCGTTCACATAGTGAACCGGTTCATTCTTTGGTTCAATTCGATTTGGCTCATAGACCAAAATCAAACCAAGCCAAGCCAATACATGGTCTAGACCTTCTATGAACCTAATGGCTCAAGGTCTAACCGTCCATCTCCTGATGCTCTTGATCTCACCGATCTAGCATCTCCTCTCTCGATCGAAGCTTACCGATCTCAAGCCCTAATCAATCAAACATGATCAGACTAGATCTCACTTACAATCAGAGTTTAAATCCCTTTAAACTGAACCCAACTAATTCAGTCCACACGATCTGACTTAAGTAAGTCATATCATCAATTTGTGCGACCCTGAGGGTTTCCTTTAAATGTCGGTAACAATAACTTTCGTTATCACGATCAGTGAGGGGTATCTAGCAACACATCACTGTCTCCCGATATAAAGGAAAGAGTCTTCCAAGACTACTCCCAAACCACAGCACAAGTGTGAATCAACTTCACAAGGCATGCATGTGTCCTTTGCCACTGGATGTTCTTATTGGACAAGCGGGTCAAGCTTGTAACTCCAATACTATGAGTATGATTAGATCAGACGAGCATAGTCATCTGGGTATGGCCATACACTTTCTCAATCATCTCATATAGGGGGGGCCCTTTAGAACATCACACTCCTTGAACAAGGAGACGGCAATCCTATATCTATCACTAGTGCCCTAACCTGACTCATGATCATTATCCAAGATAGTCTATGATCATTATGTTTCAAATGATATTGAACTACCTCAAAACAATGACAATCATCATTTAGTCACTCAAGTGATCTCAAGTCAGAGGACATGTGCCACTTAGTGCATTCAAGGATTATTCACATTGTGACAAGCAATATGAATATCCTAGTAGGGTCTGTCCAGTACATCCAATGTACCCATGAGTCTACATCTTATTCCATGCTCGAAGCATCCTATAAGATTAGAACACATATTAGTCTCAATCATATCAAGGCTGTCTCATATTCACCAAGATATCTCGACTAAGGACATATAGCCTGTCAGCCTAGCTGAACAGCTTTGAGACATTATTCAGTAGTACACTTATTACTGCAGACAAGGTAACAACCTGAATAATAACCATGCCTTTATAAACATAAGAGTTTATTACATGATACTGTTACAATCCCAAAGGCCTCAAACATTAGCCTTAAGGGCATACCCCAACAATTACGCTCCCACTAAACCTCTTATATACACACGGGTCATCTTCATTCTTGATGAAACCAAATTCACAGATTGATTCATCAAAACGAATATTCCAGCTTCTAGATGCTTGCTTAAGTCCATAAATGGACTTCTTTAACTTGCATATTTTATGACGATCTGATGGAATAGTGAAACCTTCAGGTTGTGTCATATACACATCCTCATCCAGTTTTCCATTAAGGAAAGCGGTCTTCACATCCATCTGCCAGATCTCATAATCGTAATATGCTGCTATCGCGAAAAGAATCCGAATAGACTTGAACATGGCTACAGGAGAGAAAATTTCATCATAATCTATCCCGTAGATTTGTTTGAAACCTTTCGCAACTAGCCTGCCTTTATAGGTAACCACGTTACCATCCATGTCAATCTTCTTCTTGAAGATCCATTTACAGCCTATAGGGATTACTCCCGAAGGCGGATCAACCAAATCCCAGACTTGGTTATCTGACATGGAGTCCATCTCGGCTCGCATAGCTTCAAGCCATCTAGCTGAGTCCGGTCCACTGACCGCATCCGCATAAGTGAGGGGTTCATCATTATCAATGATGTAGACTCCGTCATAGCGCTCAGGCTGTCGACGGATCCTTCCCGATCTTCGCGGTTCCCGTGATATCTGAGCCTCAGGTTGTTCAATAACCTGTTCTACCGGCTCAGGCTCATCCAACTGTGCTTGACTACTTTGTCCTTCCTCTGGATTCTCATCCAGCTTTATTTCTCTCCCACTGGCTTCTTGCAGAAGAAATTCTTTCTCAAGAAAAACTGCCGTCCGAGCAACAAATACTTTGTTCTCTTTGGGATCGTAGAAATAATAACCCTTAGTTTCCTTACGGTATCCGACAAAGACACATTTCTCAGATCTGCTCTCTAGTTTCCCAGAGGCGAGCTTTTTGACATAAGCCTCGCAACCCCAGTGTTGGGGTATGCCCTTAAGACTAATGTTTGAGGTCTTGGGATTGTAACAGTATCATGTAATAAACTGTTATGTTTATAAAGGCATGGTTGTTATTCAGTAAGCTACATTGTCTGCTGCAATATATGTTCTTCTGAATAATGTCTCAAAGCTGTTCAGCTAGGCTGACATGCAGTTATGTCCTTAGTCGAGATATCTTGGTGAACATGAGACAGCCTTGATATGGTTAAGACTAATATGTGTTCTAATCTTATAGGATGCTTCGAGCATGGAATAAGATGTAGACTCATGGGTACATTGGATGTACTGGACAGACCCTACTTGGATATTCAATTGCTTGTCACAATGTGAATAATCCTTGAATGCGACAAGTGGCACATTTCCTCTGACTTGAGATCACTTGTGTTTTCTAAATGATGATTGTCATTATTTTGAGATAGTTCAATATCATTTGGAATATAATGATTATAGACTATCTTGGATGGTGAGCTTGAGTCAGGTTAGGGCACTAGTGATAGACATAGGATTGCCGTCTCCTTAATTGGAGTGTGATGTTCTAAAGGGGCCCCCTGGATGAGATGATTGAGAAAGTGTATGGCCATACCCAGATGACTATGTTCATCTGATCTAATCATGCTCATCATATTGGAGTTACAAGCTTGACTTGCTTGTCCAATAAGAACATCCAGTGGTAAAGGAAATTTGTATGCTTTGTGAATTGATTCACACTTGTGCTGTTTTTGGGTGTAGTCTTGGAAGACTCTTTCCTTTATATCGGGAGACAGTGATGTGTTGCTAGATAACCCTCACTGATCGTGATAACGTAAGTTATCGTTACCGACATTTAAAGGAAACCCTTAGGGTCGCACAATTTGATGATATGGCTTTCTTGAGTCAGATCGTGTGGACTGAATTATTCGGGTTCAGTTTAAAGGGATTTAATCTCTGATTGTAAGTGAGATCTGGTCTGATCATGTTTGATTGATTAGGGCTTGAGATCGGTAAGCTTCGATTGAGAGAATGAATGCTAGATTAGTCAGATCAGGAGCATTGAGAGATTGACGGTCTGATCAAGAGCCTTAGGGTTTATTTTGATCTGGACTTATTTCTTGGTTTATTTGGTTAGTGGACCAAATCGGTTTGAACCAGCTCATGGATGAGCGCATGGTTCAAAGGTGATGTGGCATTTGCGATTGGGGTAAACCCAAGATCGCATGTGGAGAAGTGGGATGCTATTTTTGGATAGCACTTCTCAAACGTGGCCATGATCTCACGTCGCCCCTCTCTTGTCTCTTCACGCCTTTGACGCCTCCTTGGGTTGTATTCGAGTGGCATTCTGGTGTAGAGGAAGTCTAAGGCGACAAGAGAGAAAAACTCCAAGAAGAAAAGCTCTCCTTTCCCTTTGCATTCGATCAAGACGCCTTGGACGATCCTTGCTAGCACAAGGGACGACAAGAAGAAGCACATCTTCATCTTGTGTGTGACGATTTGGAGGAGATCTTCGTTGTTCTCTTACTTCCAAGGCGCCATCTTGAAATGGCCATGGTATGAATCGAATCACTTCTTTACAATCGGTTTTGTTAAGTTGATCATATAATGCATGCTCATTGATCCTATGAAACCCTTTATCCGCTGCCCCCTTTCCTTTTTGCGCCACCATAGGGTTTTCGCCCCCTTTGGGGAACCATCACCCAGATCTTAATAAATGTCAAGCTCGGCTGTTTCCCATACCATAACTCATATGGCGTCTTTGAAACTGCCTTGGATGGCACTCGGTTTAGTATCTTTGCAGCTGTTTCCAGTGCAAATCCCCAAAAGGAGTAAGGTAGAGTAGCCTGACTCATCATAGAACGAACCATATCAAGTAATGTTCTATTTCTCCTCTCGGACACACCATTCCATTGCGGTGTTCCTGGCGGAGTGAGCTGTGAGATGATCCCACACTCCTTCAGATAGTCAGTAAATTCTCGACTTAGGTATTCTCCACCTCGATCAGAACGAAGTGCCTTGATATTTCGGCCTAGCTGATTTTGTACTTCATTTTTGAACTCTTTGAACTTGTCAAAAGATTCACTCTTATGTCTCATTAAATAGACATACCCATATCTACTGAAATCATCAGTAAAGGTAATGAAGTATGAATAGCCACCTCTGGCATGTTTACCAAATGGCCCACACACATCACTGTGTATAAGGTCAAGTAAACCTGAAGCCCTTTGACCTTTGTGAGAAAAAGGAGCCTTCGTCATTTTACCCATTAAACAAGCTTTGCATGTATCAATCTCCTCACAGGAGAAAGATCCCAGCAGTCCATGATCATGCAACCGCTTAATGCGCTTCTTGTTAATATGGCCTAAACGACTATGCCATAGCAAGGTGCTGTCATTAGCATACTTGGCTTTCTTATAATCAATATTTTGTATAGAACATTCCATGTCCAACATGAATAACCCATTGTTAATTGATCCAGAAGCATAAACAATATTATCATAATATATAACACACTTTGAAATATTGCATTCAAAGGAAAATCCTTTCCTGACAAGAGCAGGAATAGAGATAATATTTTTCGTGATACTTGGAACAAAATAACAATTGTCAAGTTCTAGTACAAGTCCAGATGGTAATGAGATGTAATAAACCCCTACAGCAACAGCAGCAACCCGTGCCCCGTTTCCAACTCGTAGGTCCACCTCATGCTGTCCCACCTGCCTTCTTCTCTTGAGTTCCTGTACATTTGAACAAATGTGAACTCCACATGCAGTGTCCAACACCCATGAAATAGAAGAAGAAGATATCATGACCTCAGTCACAAATATACCTGAGCCAGAAGCAGTGCTTCCCTTCTTGTCTCCTTGGAGCGCTTTACAGTCCTTTTTCCAGTGACCCAGCTGGCCACAGTGGAAACATCTGTTGTCCTTTGACCGCTTCACCTTTTGTTTCAGAGCCTTACTGTAGTTCTTGACAGGGGCCTTGCCCTTCTTCCCCTTCTTCTTGTTCCTGGAAGGGAACATCAAGACAGAGGTTGAAGGCTTTCCCTTCAGAGTCTCCTCCGTAGTCAAGAGCATATTCAGCAACTCTGCCGGAGTACAGTCGATCTTGTTCATATTAAAATTAATGATGAATGCATCGAAGGAGGCCGGGAGAGACTGCAGAATAATGTCGACAGCAAGCTCCTGATTGATGGTATGCCCCAGTTTCTCAAGAGCCTCCTTATGCCCAATCATCTTGAGCACATGAGCTCCCACTGGACTCCCTTCAATCAGTTTGCTCTGAAAGAAAAGCTTGGTCAGATTATAGCGTTCAGTCCTCGCCTGTGCAGCATACAGCATCTTGAGGTTTGCTATAATTTCTATAGCAGACATATCCTCATGCTGACGCTGCAGCGGTGGCGTCATAGACGCTAGCATCAGGCAAGCAACATCAATGCTATCATTGACATGCTTTTCATAGGCATCCCGAACCGCCCTTGCGGCGTTCGGAGCGGGTTGAGGCGGTATAGCCGTCTCGAGGACATACAGTTTTCTCTCAGCCTTAAGAACGATCTTAAGGTGTCCGAACCAGTCTGAGAAGTTTGGCCCAGCAAACTTCTCCCTTTCCAGTAGGGATCGCACATTGAAGCTCATGGTGTTCGTTGCTGCAGGAATCTACAACAATGCAAGAACAGCAAGGTCAGTATCAATGTCTAGAATCAATCCAGGAATTAAGAAAGATTCTTTTCTCACTATTTTATCTGGCTGAAAAATCCAGCAAAACAGCCCGAAAGAGTAACACTCTTTTAGTGAGATGGGATCCAGATTTCATACTTGGTCTCCGCGTCCCGCTCAGGCGAGATAAGATGCACAGAGAGTACAAGCACTAATTTCTGGTAGGCAGTCCCTGCCAATCGCCAACCCATGCGATTCCCCTTCATCTGGGCAATCCAGCAGACTGTGCCAACTGAGTTGGTACAACACAATCTCTGATCCCACAGATGGCTGCCTCCATATAGCTATCATATGCTCCATATGTAGCCTACATGGTCAAGCTGACCCGACTTACTCCCTGGACCACCACGTGCTATGCTGAGCAACGAGAAGCGATAAATCCCTTCTCTGTAACACGCAGGTGAAATCACACACCGTCTGAAGATAGATGGACGTGCCCACTGAGTGGGTACAACACGGCTCCAACGATAGTCAGAACAGTGAGGTTTCGCGTCAGAAGGCTTACGAGCTTGATATTTTAGCGTTGGATTTTAACGGTCTTTTATCTTCTTAACTATCATGCAAAACCTATGGTGATAGCAGAAGATAAATAAATCATGCAATTCTAATTATTCAAACAATAAAAGAAAGCATGACGATCTTATGTGGTAAAAGCCCATTAACCCTTAGTAAGACCTTAATTTTTACTTAAGTCTTCACTTGAGCTTTCTTCATGGGTCTTTTATCTTCTTTGGCCCAACCTAGGCCCCAAGCGTCTAATGCAGCTCAGGTGCGCCCACCAGGTGAAAGCGCCTGTCATAGGGTCAAACCCTAGACCTCCCACCTGGTCAAGTCTCTGCTGCATGCGCTTGTGCCAACTGTGCTCTGTGCTCATGTCTGATTAAACTTACAATTTAATCTACCTAGACATGTTTGACTCGCAGGTCAATTATACATTATAAATTAAATAACATGTGATTCGCAGATCACAATAAAAATTAATTTACAATTTAAGCCAGGCTCGCAGGCCCCAGCACAGCACACATTAACACGGGAAGCCCACATAAGATTAAATAAACAAGCACATGCCATTCAATCAACATGTGATCCATTGATAAGAGAATAAAATTTTTGAAAAACCCATTGGCATCAATTTTAGTTTTTCTTATATGCCCTACAACCTTACAACGGTCCATTGATAGGGATCCACTCATCCATCTAGTCAGATCCACTGCCCTTGCATGCACCAAGTCCTAACTGACTTGAGTTGACCTGATGGTCAACCATGCATGCGCAAAGGGCTGAACAACCCTCATGAGTTTCGGCAAGCGGGTGTGACCCCGGGCCTAACTCATGTGTGTTCACTAGTCGTCTCAACCAGACCTCGGTACACGCCCTTGATGCAGTCGACCTATAGCCACCTCGTGCTTGCGCACAGGTGCTACCTGGTCAACCCATCTAGGCTGTCAGATGGTCTGATCAGACTATTTGGATCTAACCTAGAGGATGCTTTCAACCCCATCAACCCGTCTAAGGGTTTATAGCTAGGGCTTAGATCTAAGTTAGCGCGCATGTGATGTAGGTTTTTTAACAAAACATTAACATGCGCCAATACATGCGCCAAGAGCAACATACTTCATACTTGCGCAAATAAACTAGCATGTAATCTTTCGCATGATCATAACCTTAGATCTATTCAACTCAAACATGGATCACAAAGCATTAAGCAATCATAAGCTTCATACCGAAACCAAAAAGCTCTGATACCAATTGAAAAGTCCCCTTTAGTGGGGGAGCGCAAGGTGGTGAAACCCTAAATAAGGGGGGGGGGGGGGCGCACATAGTACTTTTGCAGCGGATGCAAGGGTTTCATAAGATCGCAAGCAAGAGCATATGATCAACTTAACCAAATAAGATCATACCATAGCCATTGTGTGGGTGTCGACTTGGAATCAAGAGAACAAAATAGATCTCCTCCAAACGGCGCGCACACAAGATGAAGTCGGCTACTCTTTGAGATCCTTGTGCTAGCAAGGTTCTTCAAAGGTACTTGTCGTATGGAAGGGATGAGATGTCTCCTTCTTTGCCGAGAGCTCCTTGTCCCAAGCCTCTCTTTCTCGTCAACCTCCTCTACACGAAAGTGCAAGGCGTCCAAGTGAAGAGAGCAACGCATATGCGTTATGGCGTTATCGAAGAGGCCTTCATGACTTACCATAAATGGAAGCCATGCGCCTTGATGACCTCATAACCGATCATAAACGCCTTGATGCTTTGAACCGTTGAACCAAGCGCTCACATGATGAGCCGGTTCAATTTGATTTGGTTCAAAAACCAAATTAGGCCAAGCGATGGTCTAGACCTTCTATGAACCAAATGGCTCATGATCTAACCGTACATCTCCTGATGCTCTCGATCTCACCGATCTAGCATCCAATCTCTTGATCGAAGCTTACCGATCTCAAGCCCTAATCAATCAAACATGATCAGACCAGATCTCACTTACAATCAGAGTTTAAACCCCTTTAAACTGAACTCAAACAATTCAGTCCACACGATCTGACTCAAGTAAGCCATATCATCAAATTGTGCGACCCTGAGGGTTTCCTTTAAATGTCGGTAACGATAACTCACGTTATCACGAACAGTGAGGGGTATCTAGCAACACATCACTGTCTCCCGATATAAAGGAAAGAGTCTTCCAAGACTACACCCAAACCACAGCACAAATGTGAATCCACTTCACAAGGCATACAAGTTTCCTTTGCCACTGGATGTTCTTATTGGACAAGCGTGTCAAGCATGTAGCTCCAATATGATGAGCATGATTAGACCAGATGAACATAGTCACCTGGGTATGGCCATACACTTTCTCAATCATCTCATTTAGGGGGGCCCCTTTAGAACATCACACTCCTTAAACAAGGAGACGACAATCCTATATCTATCACTAGTGTCCTAACCTGACTCATGATCATTATCCAAGATAGTCTATAACCATTATCTTTCAAATGATATTGAACTACCTCAAAACAATGACAATCATCATTTAGAAACACAAGTGATCTCAAGTCAGAGGACATGTGCCACTTGATGCATACAAGGATTATTCACATTGTGACAAGCAATTGAATATCCTAGTAGGGTCTGTCCAGTACATCCAATGTACCCATGAGTCTACATCTTATTCCATGCTCGAAGCATCCTATAAGATTAGAACACATATTAGTCTCAATCATATCAAGGCTGTCTCATGTTCACCAAGATATCTCGACTAAGGACAAAGAGCATGTCAGCCTAGCTGAACAGCTTTGAGACATTATTCAGAAGTACACTTATTGCAGCAGACAATGTAACATACTGAATAACAACCATTGCCTTTATAAACATAAGAGTTTATATATATGACACTGATACAATCCCAAGGCCTCAAACATTAGCCTTAAGGGCATACCCCAACACTCAGATACTTTAGGATGTTCTTTACAGCCACCCAGTGCTGCAGACCTAGATTGGATTGGTATCGGCTGGTTATGCTTACAGCATATGTCACATCTGGTCTAGTACACAACATTGCATACATGATCGATCCTACTACCGAAGCATAAGGAATTCGACTCATGTCATCCCTCTCAGCCTGTGTTGTAGGACACTGGCTCTTTGAGAGAGTAAGGCCATGTCTTACTGGAAGGTATCCTTTCTTGGATTGTTCCAAGTTGAACCTCTCCAGGATCTTATCAATGTAGGTACTCTGACTAAGGGCCAAGAGCCTCTTGGATCTATCCCGGTAGATCCTTACGCCTAGAATATAGGCGGCCTCCCCTAAGTCTTTCATCTCGAAACACTTCCCCAACCATGTCTTCACAGCTTGAAGACTAGGGATGTCGTTTCTGATGAGCAGTATGTCATCGACATACAAGACCAGAAAAATCACCAAGCTCCCACTGAATTTTCTATATACACAGGCGTCATCTTCGATTTTGATAAAGCCATAATCTCTCATAGCTTTATCAAATCGAAGATTCCAACTTCGAGATGCTTGCTTTAATCCATAAATGGATCTCTTTAGCCTGCAGACCTTATTAGCCTCTGCAGGATGGATGAAGCCATCAGGTTGTGTCATATACACATCCTTAGTCAGCTTCCCATTAAGGAACGCTGTCTTCACATCCATCTGCCACATCTCATAGTCATGATATGCAGCTATAGCAAGCAGAATCCGTATGGATTTGATCATGGCAACTGGCGAGAAGGTTTCATCATAGTCCACCCCGTGGACTTGTTTAAATCCTTTAGCCACTAGTCTACCCTTATAGGTAACTATATTGCCATCCATGTCTGTCTTCCTCTTGAAGACCCATTTACACCCTATGGGTTTTACCCCATCAGGCAGCTCAACCAAATCCCAGACTTGGTTAGCCGACATGGAATTTATCTCGGATCGCATGGCATCAAGCCATCTCTCGGAGTCCGGTCCATTGACTGCCTCATCATACGTTCTGGGTTCATCCTCAATGATGAAGATCCCATCGTGTTGGGTCGGCAGCGACCCGTACCTTTCAGGTGCATGACGAATTCGCCCAGACCTACGCGGGACCTGTGTCTGAGCCTCAGGTTGGCTAGCAACCAATGCAGGTGGCTCAGATTCCATCTCTTTGTCTTGTGCTTGCACCTGGACCTCATCCAAGTCAAACTTCCTCCCACTAACTTCTTTCATGAGAAATTCTTTCTCTAGAAAGACAGCACCTCGAGCAACAAAAACTTTGTTCTCGGTTAGGACATAGAAGTAGTATCCTTTAGTTTCCTTAGGATACCCCACAAACACACATTTATCAGATCTAGGTTCTAACTTGCTAGAATCCTAACGTTTGACATAAGCCTCACATCCCCAGATCTTGATAAAAGTGAGATTAGGGCGTCTCCCACTCCACATCTCGTATGGTATTTTGAAGACACTCTTAGATGGAACGTTATTCAGTATTAGAGAAGTTGTCTCTAGTGCATGCCCCCAGAATGAGGGAGGTAGAGTTGCATGACTCATCATAGATCGAACCATGTCCAATAAAGTTCAATTTCTCCTTTCAGACACACCATTCCATTGAGGTGTTCCAGGAGGAGTGAGTTGGGATATGATCCCAGACTCTCTCAAATAGTCAAAGAATTCACCACTCAGGTACTCTCCACCTCGATCTGATCGAAGAGCTTTAATGGATCTTCCAAGCTGGTTCTCTACTTCATTCTTGAACTCCTTGAACTTCTCAAAGGACTCAGATTTATGTCTCATTAAGTAGACATAGCCATACTTACTGAAGTCATCAGTGAAGGTAATGAAATAGTTGTACCCTCCTCTGGCTTGTTTATTGAAAGGCCCACACACATCAGTATGTATGAGATCTAATAAACCTCTTGCCCTCTCACCAATCTTGGTGAAGGGCGCCTTTGTCATTTTCCCTAATAAACAAGGTTCACAAGTATCAAATTCCTCCAAGGAACTTCAATCTAACAATCCATTTGCATGGAGTTGTTGGATGCGATTCTTGTTTATATGGGCTAATCGACAGTGCCATAGGAAAGCACCAACTGAACCACTCAGTTTGGTCCTTTTATTACTTATGTTACAAATAGAACTTTCCATATCCAAGATATATAGACCATTGCACAAAGTACCCTTCCCATAGAACATATTTGCAAATGAAAAAGAACAAGAGTTCTTATTTATTTCAAACTTAAATCCCTTCTTTGCTAAGCAAGGAATGGATACAATGTTCTTAGTAAGTGAAGGTACACAAAAGCAATTATCTAGTTCTAATTGAAGTCCAGAAGGCAAGGAGAGAGTCAAAACGCCTACAGCAATAGCAGCAACCTGTGCCCCGTTTCCAACGCTTAGGTCAATCTCTCCAGGCCGCACCAATCTACTTTTCTTGAGCCCCTGCATATTTGTACAAATATGAGCCCCACATGCGGTATCCAATACCCATGACATAGAAGTAGAAAGATTGACTTCTGTAACATAGATACCTGAGCTAGAAGTTAAGACCAAGCCTTTCTTCTCCTCATTCTGAAGCTGCTTGCAGTCCCTTCTCCAATGACCCTACTCGCCACAGTGAAAACACCTCTGGTCCTTTGACTTCTTCGCCTTTTTCTTCAGTGCCTTGGTAGGACCTTTGGCACTGCTCTTAGCACGTGCCTTACCCTTCTTCTTTATCTTCTTGGTCGCAGGGACCACAAGAACAGAATTGGGTTTGGTCTTACCCATCTCACGCTCGGCTGTTTAGAGCATATTCATTAATTCCTCCCGTGTGCACTCAATCCGGTTCATGTAGAAATTAATAATAAACGGACTGAAGCTAGGGGGCAAGGAATGTAGAATAAGATCCACAACTAGCTCATTGTCTATGGCATGTCCCAGTCTCCTGAGATGATCCATATTCCCAATGAGTTTGAGAACATGGGGTCTCACTGGTGCACCCTCAGACAACTTACACCGAAAGACTGCTTTGGCGGTGTCAAATCTCTCAGTTCTAGCCTGAGCCTCGAACATCTGTTTCAGATGAGTGATCATCTGAAAAGCGTTCTGCTCCTCATATTGCACCTGCAGTTCAGGTGCCATGCTGGCTAGCATAAGACATGCAACCTCCAAAGAGTCATCCTGATGCTTTCTATAAGCATCTCTGTCTACCGTTCGGGCATTAGGCGGAGGAGCCGCAGGAAGAGCCTGTTCAAGGATGTACATCTTCTTCTCGAGCTTGAGGACTATCCTCAAGTTCCGATGCCAGTCCATAAAGGTAGTTCCAACCAACTTATCCTTATCAAGGAGTGATCACAGTGATAATCCGCCAGTGTTCGTAGCCATTGTTCTACAACACCCAAGAAAAATAGATTAGTACTACTTCGAATCATTTAAACTGGACTTGTTTTAAATGATTACTGCTCCCACTATTTTAAATTCGAATTGACAACCCATAAAGTCAATCGGGAAGTTTAAGACTTCCTAGTGAGATGGGATCCTTATTTCACATGAGGCTTCGCGTCCCACGAGGGTGGGATGAGATGCATAAAGTTACCCATGTTTCCTAAGGTGGGCACGCCGGCCGGTTGCTCCAAGCAACTCCCCTTGTTGAGATAATCTGGGCATTTTATGTCCAGCGAGGGCTGGATACAACATGAAATCCTAACCACTCAACGATGCCTCTAGACTTTCACCATGTGCCCAGCACATGTGAACTTCTAGTCAAGTCTATTCCTGACCGTTATGCCCAGGGCCAATGAGTTTCCTTGCGAAGGCACGCCCAGGTTAAAACTGGACTGGGGAAACCATTGTCACCACACACTTTCTAAGTGTCCCACGAGGGTGGGAAACAGTTCACAACTCCACTGATCGATAGCTTAGTGAGGGCTACGCGTTAGAAGGCTACTAGACTTGATATTTTATTATGAGGGTTTTTGAGTCTCATCAATTTTATCTTATGTCTAGCAATACAGGCATTCAATCCTATAGTGACAACATGAAGATAAAACATTACAGGCATGCTTTTAGCAGATAAGGAAAGCAGTAAAAGATGATGTGATCAAAGCCCTTTCAAGACATTGAACCAACCCATGCCAAAAGGAAGTTCAACTCTTGACATAGGACTCAAGCCCCTAAAATAGACCTATCCTAGCCGCCCTCTATCTTGGTCTTCAAGGTTGGCTTCAAGGTCCTTCTCACATGGTTTAGCTCTCAAACCTTAAGGGTAGACCCCAAGGGTTCGGCCAATGCCATGGTCTTCCTCCAATGAGGATGCGCCACAAAGCAAGAAGCCAAGTTAGCTAGCTCTCAAACCCAAGGGTTCGGCCATGCCTAACTTGCGCCACTAAGCAAGCTTGCGCCTCTTCCTTTGATGCTTGTTGCGCCACCATCCAAGGTGCGCAAGCTCCAAGTACATGCGCCACCCTAATCTTCTTTTTAGTTAAAAGAAAAAAGAAAGGCGACACGCAGGCCTCATAAGGATACATCACAGGCATGCAAAGGGGGCTTGACTAATGATCACAACATCATGCACAACCAAGGTATTTACTCATGCAATTCTACATGCTCATGAAAAACATAAAATCTGAAATTTTACTTTTTCATAAAACTAGTCTCTTTTTCTCATTTTCTTCTCACAAATCTTTTGGTTAATTGCGATTTATTTTTCATGATGATTTAAGAGATCCTTTCGGCCGGCAATTTTATCAGATCAAGAGACTTGGCCAGTCCGAAGACACAATGCCCGTCCTACTTGACAAAATTACGTGCGCCTTTAATCTTTAAATCAGACAAGAAAAATAGTCCAAAAATCCAAAAGAGATTGAGAGGATGATAGAAACAAGAAACCCTAATTTTTCCTACTTAGAAAAATCGTTTGCCATGCATCATGCTATTGACGAAAATAGAGATATGGCACGTGAGCATGAAAGAAAAGCGTAAAACATCGTTCGAGTCTTGCAAGTCCCTCTGATACCACTGTTGGGAAACCCCGGGGACATTTTACAATTTTTCAGAGTTATAAGCATACATACATACATTGCACAGCGGAAGAATGTCCCCGAAATAGGCCGGTCCCATGAAGATCACAAGCAAGAGAGTCGACACGATGAGTTAGGAAATACCTTAGAGCAAGATGAGGTCGATGTCGTGATAGGCGCCCAAGCGTGCACCCTCTGCAGTCTCACACACACGGATGCCTCGAGTCCTCTTCTTCCACGCCCGGTGCTAGCCTCGGGAAGAAGATCCAAGCCTTAGGGGAATGCTCCAATCACCTTGCGCCACCACCAAGGAGGGATGCGCCAAAGAGGATGAAGAGGAGAGGAAATCGTCAAGAGCTTTCTTCACTTGCGCCAAGAAGAAGAAAGGAAGAAGACTTGCGGCCACTTGATGCAAGAGGAAGAGGTTGCGCCACCTTTGTTCCTTGCTCTCGCCCCTCTTGATGTGTTCACGCCTCCAAGGATGAATCATCATAAGAGGGGGCGGCTAGGGTCACATATATAGGGCAAGAGGCGGTTAGGGCAAGGGCTAGGATCATGACAAGTGTAGGGCTAGGATGAGGAGGTTTGATGCAAGGAAAGTCTCCAAGACTTTTTCATAAATCTCATTCAACCTATCCATAATTTCCTAAGCACCATATCAGCCCAAGACATGCCTTAAAGGCATACATACCATCAATGGGAGAGGGCTAGGCGCATATTACTTCTTAATGAAGCAATTTTTGCCACCCAAACCCCATTATGCCCCTTAGGCGCCAATGGGGTTGGGTCTCAACCCATTATACCCTTTTAGCCTATTTCCTCTTCATAACAACTTGTTATTGGGCCTCATTGGATAATGAGCTAGCCCAAACTTCATCACATGGGTTGATTAAGCATTTGGATCCAATCCAATGCAACCCTAATCCAAATGTGACCAACCATGGTCAAATACGGGTCAACCTGCCAAAAATAAAGTTTGGCTCCAATAACATTCTTCCATCTCATCAGGCCCATTAGTGCTGATGAAATCTCCCAATTAGATCCGAGTTATCCAATAACTCGATCATAAGGCTTCCCGATCAATACGAGAACTCAATTATCAAGGTGTGCGACCCTGTAGGTTCCTCTGACGCTGGTAGTGCTGACCAATGGTCACCACAAGCAGTGAGTGGCACCTAGCAGTGCATCGCTGCTACCCAGGTCATTGGAATGGATATCGACACCGACATCCCCATCATCGCAACTAGGTACAGATGCATTACAGTCTCTTTGCCGAACTGATATCCGATTGGACAAGTGTGTCACCACTTGTTTTCACCCAATCACATGACTATGACTAAAACAGGTTCTCACCTGGGTATGGCCATACACTCTCAGTCATAGAACCATAGAGGAGCTCCATGGATATCATACTTCCCTAAGGAAGGGGCAAATCCTTTGTCTGTCCATTGACCTTCTCATATGGGTCGTGACATGCTCAATGACAACCGTTATGACCTCCCAACTACGGCGAGGTGTTAGGTTGTATCTGTTGGGGTATGCCCGTAAGGCTAATGTTTGAGGCCTATGGGAATGTATCAGTATCATGTAATAAACTGTTATGTTTAAAGGCATGGTTGTTATTCAGTTAGCTACATTGTCTGCTGCTATATATGTTCTTCTGAATAATGTCTCAAAAGCTGTTCAGCTAGGCTGATATGCTATTATGTCCTTAGTCGATGTATCTTGGTGAACATGAGACAACCTTGATATGGATAAGACTAATATGTAGTCTAATCTTATAGGATGCTTCGAGCATGGAATAAGATGTAGACTCATGGGTACATTGGATGTACTGGACAGACCCTACTAGGATGTTCAATTGTTTGTCGCAATATGAATATTCCTTGATTGCAACAAGTGGCACATTTCCTCTGACTTGAGATCACTTGTGTTTCTAAATGATGATTGTCATTGTTTTGAGGTAGTTCAATATCATTTGAAACATAATGATTATAGACTATCTTGGATGATGAGCTTGAGTCAGGTTAGGGCACTAGTGATAGACATAGGATTGCCGTCTCCTTGTTTAAGGAGTGTGATGTTCTAAAGGGGCCCCCTGGATGAGATGATTGAGAGAGTGTATGGCCATACCCAGGTGACAGTGTTCATCTTGTTGGGGTATGCCCTTAAGGCTAATGTTTGAGGCCTATGGGAATGTAACAAGTATCATGTAATAAATAATATGTGTTTATAAAGGCATGGTTGTTATTCAGTTAGCTACATTGTCTGCTGCAATATATGTTCTTCTGAATAATGTCTCAAAGCTGTTCAGCTGGGCTGACATGCTATTATGTCCTTAGTCGATATATCTTGGTAAACATGAGACAGCCTCGATATGGTTAAGACTAATATGTGTTCTAATCTTATAGGATGCTTCGAGCATGGAATAAGATGTAGACTCATGGGTACATGGGATGTACTGGACAGACCCTACTAGGATGTTCAATTGTTTGTCACAATGTGAATATTCCTTGATTAAGACAAGTGGCACATTTCCTCTGACTTGAGATCACTTGTGTTTTCTAAATGATGATTGTCATTGTTTTGAGGTAGTTCAATATCATTTGAAACATAATGATTATAGACTATCTTGGATGGTGAGCTTGAATCAGGTTAGAGCACTAGTGATAGACATAGGATTGCCGTCTCCTTGTTTAAGGAGTGTGATGTTCTAAAGGGGCCCCCTGGATGAGATGATTGAGAGAGTGTATGGCCATACCCAGGTGACAGTGCTCATCTGTTCTAATCATGCTCATCATATTGGAGTTACGAGCTTGACAGGCTTGTCCAATAAGAACATCCAGTGGCAAAGGAAATATGTATGCTTTGTGAATTGATTCACACTTGTGCTGTTTTTGGGTGAAGTCTTGGAAGACTCTTTCCTTGATATCGGGAGACAGTGATGTGTTGCTAGATACCCCTCACTGGTTGTGATAATGTAAATTATCGTTACCGATGTTTTAAGGAAACCCTCAGGGTCGCACAATTGATGATATGGCTTACTTAAGTCAGATCGTGTGGACTGAATTGTTTCGGGTTCAGTTTAAAGGGATTTAATCTCTGATTGTGAGTGAGATCTGGTCTGATCATGTTTGATTGATTAGGGCTTGAGATCGGTAAGCTTCGATCGAGAGAAGAGATGCTAGATCGGTCAGATCAGGAGCATCATAGAGATCAACGGCTAGATCTGGAACCTTAGGGTTTTAATATGATCTAGGCCATGTCGTTTGGTTTATTTGGTAATTGAACCAAAATTAAATTAAACCAAAATGGTTCAAGCATTGGCGACAAGTTCACTTGGCGTGAACATGTTGGGCGGTTTGTGGTGCTATTTTTAGCAACCATGATCTCCACTTGGAGAGACTCACGTTCGAAAGAGAGTGCTCTCTCTATTCTCGCCACTTGAACGCATTCCTCTTTGTTTTTCCGTGGGTGACGACGCCTTGGATTTGGAGGAGAAATCGGCAAAGAAAAGATCTCTTCATCCCTTTCTCATTTTCGATCAAAGACTTCTTTGGATCTTGCTAGCACAAGGATCGCAAAGAGGAGTAGGCGACATCAACTGTGTGCGTCACCTCTGGAGAAGATCTGCTTTGATCTTTGCTTCCTAGGCGCCATTCGAAATGGCTATGGTATGAGTTTTATCTCTTACATGCAATCGTTTCCATTTGGTTGATCATATCACATGAACCGATTCTTGAAACCCTAATCCGCTGCCCAAAAATTTTATGCGCCACTGCCTAGGGTTTTCGCTCCCCCTAGAAGGGGACCCCCCTTACTTTAAGGGGTACTTTCAATTGGTATCAGAGCCTGATGTTTCATGCTTGTTTATGATTGCCATGATATGTCATATGATCCATGTATGCGCATTATAATAGATCTATAGGTTACATGCGATTATCTAAGTTGGCGAAAATTCATGATTTGTATAGATGTTATTTTCTCCATTGCGCATGTTGTTGTTGGCGCATGTTTTTGTAAGTTTTTCTAAAACCTTGATCACATGCGCGTTTCACCTTAGATCTAATGCTCCTGCATTAAACCCTTAGATGGGTTATTAGGGTTGAAGTCACCCCCTAGGTTAGATCCAAACATGTCTGATCAGACTATCTGACAGCCTGAATGGGTCGACCAGTTAGCACCTTGGCGCATGCCTGTGGTGGCTATAGGTCGACTGCAGACAGGTGTGTAGCGATGTCTGATTGAGACAACTGATGAACGCACCTGAGTTAGGCCCGGGGTCACGCCCGCTTGCCAGACCTCAGTGTGGTCGTTCAGCCTTGGTGCATGCATGGTTGACCTTTTGGTCGACTCAAGTCAGTTAGGACTTGGTGCATGCTAGGGCAGTGGATCTGACTAGGTTGGATGAGTGGATCCCTAGTAATGGACCATTGTAAGGTTGTGGGGCAAATAAGGAAAAATTAAAAAAAAAAAAAAATCGATCCCAAGGGGTTTTTTAAAAATTTATTTTTCCTGACTGGATCACATGATGGTTGTTGCATCTGCTTGTTTATTTAGTCTTATGTGGGCTGCCCGTTTTTAATGTGTGCTGTGCTGGGGCCTGCGTGCCTGGATTATATGTTGTAAATTAATTTTCTTTATGTGATCTGCGTATCACAATTTTAATTAATTTATAATGTGAAAGTGACCTGCGTGTCACTCTTGTCTAGATAGTTAAATTTGTAATTTAATTAGACAAGAGCACAATGCACACTTGGCAGAGGCGCATGCAGCAGTGGCTGGACCAGGTGGGAGGTCTAGGGTTCGACCCTAGGACCAGGCGCAAATTCCTGGTGGGCGCACCAGAGCTGCAGTTGGCGCTTGGGCCCAGGTTTGGGCCAGATGAGCAGCTAAAGACCCATAAAGAGCAAGTGTAGACTTAAGTTAGGTTAAGGTCTCACTAGGGCTATGGGCTTTTACCACAAAAGACACATGCTTTCTTTTATTGCTTTATATTAGAATTGCATGAGTAAATTTATCTTCTGCTATCACCATAGGAATTGCATGATAGGCAAGAAGATAAAAGACCGTTAAAATCCAACGATTAAATATCAAGCTCGTAAGCCTTCTGACGCGAAACCTCACTGTTCTGATTATCGTTGGAGCCGTGTTGTACCCACTCAGTGGGCACGTCCATCTATCTTCAGACGGTGCGGGATTACACCTGTGTGTTACAGAGCAGGGATTTATCCCTTCTCGTTGCTCAGCATAGCACATGGTGGTCCAGGGAGTAGGTCGGGTCAGCTTGACCGTGTAGGCTACATATGTGGCGCATATGGTAGCACATGGAGGCAGCCATCTGTGGGGTCAGAGATTGTGTTGTACCAACTCAGTTGGCACAGTCTGCTGGACTGCCCAGATGAAGGGGAATCGCACGGGTTGGCGATCGACAGGGACTGCCTACCAGAAACTAGTGCTTGTACTCTCTGTGCATCTTATCTCGCCTGAGCGGGACGCGGAGACCAAGTATGAAATCTGGATCCCATCTCACTAAAAGAGTTCTACTCTTTCGGGCTGTTTTGCTGGATTTTTCACGCCTGATAAAATAGTGAGAAAAAAGAATCTTTCTTAAGTCCTGATTGATTCTTATACATTGATACTGACCTTGCTGTTCTTGCATTGTTGTAGATACCTGCAGCAACGAACACCATGAACTTCAATGTGCGATCCCTACTGGAAAGAGAGAAGTTTGCTGGGCCGAACTTCTCTGACTGGTTTGGACACCTTAAGATCGTTCTTAAGGCAGAGAGGAAACTGTATGTCCTCGAGACGGCGATACCGCCGCAGCCCGCTCCGAACGCCGCAAGGGCGGTTCGGGAAGCCTATGAAAAGCACGTCAATGATAGCATTGATGTCGCTTGCCTGATGTTAGCGTCTATGACGCCACCGCTGCAGCGTCAGCATGAGGACATGTCGGCTATAGACATGATTACAAACCTCAAGATGTTGTATGCTGCACAGGCGAGGACTGAACGCTATAATTTGACGAAGCTCTTCTTTCAGAGCAAACTGGCTGAAGGGAGCCCAGTGGGAGCTCACGTGCTCAAGATGATTGGGCACAAGGAGGCTCTAGAGAAACTGGGGCATACCATCAACCAGGAGCTTGCTGTGGACATTATTCTGCAGTCTCTCCCGCCATCATTCGACGCGTTCATTATTAATTTTAATATGAACAAAATCGATTGTACTCCGGCAGAGCTGCTGAATATGCTCTTGACCACTGAGGAAACTCTGAAGGGTAAGCCTTCAACCTCTGTCTTGATGGTTCCTTCCAGGAACAAGAAGAAGGGGAAGAAGGGCAAGGCCCCGGTCAAGAATTACAGCAAGGCTCTGAAGCAGAAGGTGAAGCGGTCTAAGGAACACAGGTGTTTCCACTGTGGCCAGCTGGGTCACTGGAAAAAGGACTGTAAAGCGCTCCAAGGAGATAAGAGGGGAAGCTTTGCTTCTGGCTCAGGTATATTCGTGACTGAGGTCATGTATTCTTCTTCTGTATCATGGGTGTTGGACACTGCATGTGGAGTTCACATTTGTTCAAATGTGCAGGAACTCAAGAGAAGAAGGCAGGTGGGACAGCATGAGGTGGACCTACGCGTTGGAAACGGGGCACGGGTTGCTGCTGTTGCTGTAGGAGACTACTTCATTACTTTACCATCTGGAATTGTATTGGAACTAAACAGTTGTTATTTTGTTCCCAGTATAACTAAAATATTATCTCCATTCCTGCTCTTGTCAGGAAGGGGTTTTCCTTTGAATGCAATATTTCAAAGTGTGTTTTGTCATATGATAATATTGTTTATGCAACTGGTTCAATTAATAATGGGTTATTCATGTTGGACATGGAAAGTTCTATACAGAATGTTGATATTAAGAAAGCCAAGTATGCTGATGACAGCACCTTGCTATGGCATAGTCGTTTAGGCCATATTAACAAGAAACGCATTAAGCGGTTGCATGATCATGGACTGCTGGGATCATTCTCCTATAAGGAGATTGATACATGCAAAGCTTGTTTGATGGGTAAAATGACGAAGTCACCTTTTCCTAATAAAGGTCAAAGGGCTTCAGGTTTACTTGACCTCATACACAGTGATGTGTGTGGGCCATTTAGTAAACATGCCAGAGGTGGCTATCAGTACTTCATTACATTTACTGATGATTTCAGTAGATATGGGTATGTCTATCTGATGAGACATAAGAGTGAATCTTTTGACAAGTTCAAAGAGTTCAAGAATGAAGTACAAAATCAGCTAGGCCGTAATATCAAGGCACTTCGCTCAGATCGAGGTGGTGAATACCTAAGTCATGCATTTACTGACTATCTAAAGGAGTGTGGGATTATCTCACAGCTCACTCCACCAGGAACACCGCAATGGAATGGTGTGTCCGAGAGGAGAAATAGAACGTTACTTGATATGGTTCGTTCTATGATGAGTCAGGCTACTCTTCCATACTCCTTTTGGGGTTTTGCGCTGGAAACAGCTGCAAAGGTACTAAACCGAGTGCCATCCAAGGCAGTTTCAAAGACGCCATATGAGTTATGGTATGGGAAACAGCCGAGCTTGACATTTATCAGGATCTGGGGTTGCGAGGCTTATGTTAAAAAGCTCGCCTCTGGGAAACTAGAGAGCAGATCTGACAAATGTATCTTTGTCGGTTACCCTAAGGAAACTAAGGGTTATTATTTCTTCGATCCCAATGAGAACAAGGTTTTTGTTGCTCGGACGGCCATATTTCTTGAGAAGGAGTTTCTTCTGCAAGAGACCAGTGGGAGAGAAATAAAGCTGGATGAGAATCCAGAAGAAGGACAAAGTGATCAAGCACAGTTGGATGAGCCTGAGCCGGTAGAACAGGTTATTGAACAACCTGAGGCTCAGACATCACGGGAACCGCGAAGATCGGGTAGGATTCGTCGACAGCCTGAGCGCTATGACGGAGTCTACATCATTGACAATGATGAACCCCTTACTTATGCGGATGCGGTCAGTGGACCAGAGTCAGCGAGATGGCTTGAGGCTATGCGCGCCGAGATGGACTCCATGTCAGATAACCAAGTCTGGGATTTGGTTGATCCGCCTCCGGGAGTTATCCCTATAGGCTGTAAATGGATCTTCAAGAAGAAGATTGACATGGATGGTAACGTAGTTACCTATAAAGGTAGGCTAGTTGCGAAAGGTTTCAAACAAATCTATGGGATAGATTATGATGAAACTTTCTCACCTGTAGCCATGTTTAAGTCTATTCGGATTCTTTTCGCGATAGCTGCATATTATAATTATGAGATTTGGCAGATGGATGTGAAAACAGCTTTCCTTAATGGAAATCTGGATGAGGATGTGTATATGACACAACCAGAAGGTTTCACTAATCCAGCAGATCGTCATAAAATATGCAAGTTAAAGAAGTCCATTTATGGACTTAAACAAGCATCAAGAAGCTGGAATATTCGTTTTGATGAATCAGTTACTGAATTTGGTTTCATCAAGAACGAGGATGACCCGTGTGTATATAAGAGGTTTAGTGGGAGCGTGATTACTTTCCTAGTCCTCTACGTCGATGATATCTTGATCATTGGAAACGACATTCCTGAAATGCATGCTGTTAAGGCATGGCTGAGGAAATGTTTCCAGATGAAAGATCTAGGAGAAGCAGCCTATGTGTTAGGTGTGAAGATCTACAGGGATAGATCTAAGAGGCTTCTCGGGCTGTGCCAGAGTACTTACATCGATAAGGTCCTGGAGAGATTTCACTTAGAGAATTCTAAGCGAGGATATCTTCCAGTCAGACATGGTCTGAATCTTTCTAAGAGTCAGTGTCCACAAACACAGACTGAGAAAGATGAAATGAACAATACGCCTTATGCTTCGGCTATTGGTTCTATAATGTATGCGATGTTGTGTACTCGCCCAGACGTTGCTTACGGGTTAAGCGTAACCAGTCGTTACCAGAGTAATCCAGGTATGGCGCACTGGATTGCAGTCAAGAACATTTTAAAATATCTGCGGAGGACCAAAGATATGTTCTTGATATATGGTGGTCAGGAAGAACTCAGTATTGAAGGATATACTGACGCTTCGTTCCAGTCTGACCAGGATGATTTCCGATCGCAATCAGGCTATGTTTTTAGCTTGAATGGAGGTGCAGTGGTGTGGAAAAGTTTCAAACAGTCAACTGTTGCTGATTCCACAACAGAAGCCGAGTATGTTGCAGCCTCGGAAGCATCCAAGGAGGCAGTGTGGATTCGTAAGTTCGTGAGAGAACTTGGTGTCGTTCCTTCGTGTGCAGATCCTTTGGTTATCTTCTGTGATAACACTGGAGCAATCGCACAGGCAAAGGAACCACGGTCGCACCAGAAGTCCAAGCACATACAGAGACGGTTTCATTTGATCAGGGAGATCATAGATCGTGGCGAGATCAAAGTATGCAAGGTTCATACAGATGACAATCTGGCAGACCCGCTTACCAAGCCTCTGGCGCAGCAGAAGCATGAGAAGCACTGTAATAATATGGGTTTGAGATTTCTCAACCATTAGATTAAGTGCAAGTGGGAGATTGTTGGGGTATGCCCTTAAGGCTAATGTTTGAGGCCTATGGGAATGTAACAAGTATCATGTAATAAATAATATGTGTTTATAAAGGCATGGTTGTTATTCAGTTAGCTACATTGTCTGCTGCAATATATGTTCTTCTGAATAATGTCTCAAAGCTGTTCAGCTGGGCTGACATGCTATTATGTCCTTAGTCGATATATCTTGGTAAACATGAGACAGCCTCGATATGGTTAAGACTAATATGTGTTCTAATCTTATAGGATGCTTCGAGCATGGAATAAGATGTAGACTCATGGGTACATGGGATGTACTGGACAGACCCTACTAGGATGTTCAATTGTTTGTCACAATGTGAATATTCCTTGATTAAGACAAGTGGCACATTTCCTCTGACTTGAGATCACTTGTGTTTTCTAAATGATGATTGTCATTGTTTTGAGGTAGTTCAATATCATTTGAAACATAATGATTATAGACTATCTTGGATGGTGAGCTTGAATCAGGTTAGAGCACTAGTGATAGACATAGGATTGCCGTCTCCTTGTTTAAGGAGTGTGATGTTCTAAAGGGGCCCCCTGGATGAGATGATTGAGAGAGTGTATGGCCATACCCAGGTGACAGTGCTCATCTGTTCTAATCATGCTCATCATATTGGAGTTACGAGCTTGACAGGCTTGTCCAATAAGAACATCCAGTGGCAAAGGAAATATGTATGCTTTGTGAATTGATTCACACTTGTGCTGTTTTTGGGTGAAGTCTTGGAAGACTCTTTCCTTGATATCGGGAGACAGTGATGTGTTGCTAGATACCCCTCACTGGTTGTGATAATGTAAATTATCGTTACCGATGTTTTAAGGAAACCCTCAGGGTCGCACAATTGATGATATGGCTTACTTAAGTCAGATCGTGTGGACTGAATTGTTTCGGGTTCAGTTTAAAGGGATTTAATCTCTGATTGTGAGTGAGATCTGGTCTGATCATGTTTGATTGATTAGGGCTTGAGATCGGTAAGCTTCGATCGAGAGAAGAGATGCTAGATCGGTCAGATCAGGAGCATCATAGAGATCAACGGCTAGATCTGGAACCTTAGGGTTTTAATATGATCTAGGCCATGTCGTTTGGTTTATTTGGTAATTGAACCAAAATTAAATTAAACCAAAATGGTTCAAGCATTGGCGACAAGTTCACTTGGCGTGAACATGTTGGGCGGTTTGTGGTGCTATTTTTAGCAACCATGATCTCCACTTGGAGAGACTCACGTTCGAAAGAGAGTGCTCTCTCTATTCTCGCCACTTGAACGCATTCCTCTTTGTTTTTCCGTGGGTGACGACGCCTTGGATTTGGAGGAGAAATCGGCAAAGAAAAGATCTCTTCATCCCTTTCTCATTTTCGATCAAAGACTTCTTTGGATCTTGCTAGCACAAGGATCGCAAAGAGGAGTAGGCGACATCAACTGTGTGCGTCACCTCTGGAGAAGATCTGCTTTGATCTTTGCTTCCTAGGCGCCATTCGAAATGGCTATGGTATGAGTTTTATCTCTTACATGCAATCGTTTCCATTTGGTTGATCATATCACATGAACCGATTCTTGAAACCCTAATCCGCTGCCCAAAAATTTTATGCGCCACTGCCTAGGGTTTTCGCTCCCCCTAGAAGGGGACCCCCCTTACTTTAAGGGGTACTTTCACATCTGATCTAATCATGCTCATCATATTGGAGTTACGAGCTTGACAGGCTTGTCCAATAAGAACATCCAGTGGCAAAGGAAATATGCATGCCTTGTGAAATGATTCACACTTGTGCTGTGGTTTGGGTGTAGTCTTGGAAGACTCTTTCCTCTATATCGGGAGACAGTGATGTGTTGCTAGATACCCCTCACTGATCGTGATAATGAGAATTATCGTTACCGACATTTAAAGGAAACCCTCAGGGTCGCACAATTTGATGATATGGCTTACTTAAGTCAGATCGTGTGGACTGAATTGTTCAGGTTCAGTTTAAAGGGATTTAATCTCTGATTGTGAGTGAGATCTGGTCTGATCATGTTTGATTGATTAGAGCTTGAGATCGGTAAGCTTCGATCGAGAGAATAGATGCCAGATCGGTCAGATCAGGAGCATCAAGGAGATCGACGGTTAGATCGGGAACCTTAGGGTTTATTTAAGATCTAGACCATAATACTTGGATTTATTGGTCTTGGACCAAACCGAAATGAACCGCTCATGGAATGAGCGCATGGTTCAAGGCTTGGCGACAAGTTCACTTGGCGTGAACATATGGGGCGGTGAGTGGTTACTATTTTTAGTAACCATGATCTCCACTTGGTGGGGGGCTCTCGTCCGATTAGAGTAATCTCTATTCTTGCCACTTGAACTGATTTTTCCTCTCGACTCTCGTGGTGTGTGGCGACGCTTGAAGGTTGAGGAGGATTCGGCCAAGAGAAAAAGATCTCCATCCCTTTCTCATTCGATCAAGGATTCTTTGAACCCTTGCTAGCACAAGGAGCAACAAAGAGTTTGCCTTCATCCTCTTGTGTGCGAGACTTTGGAGAAGTGGCACTTGCGACTTTAGCTTCCAAGGCGACATCTACTCCATGGCGATGGTATGATCGTTTTGCATCATCTTGAATAGCTTTTCATTAAGTTGATCTTTTAACATGCAAGTCGATCCTATAAACCCTAGTTTCCGCAAGTCAAAATTTTATGCGCCATCACTTTAGGGTTTTTGCTCCCTCAAGAAGGGGACCCCCCTAATCTAAGGGGCACTTTCAATTGGTATCAGAGCCAGGTTAATGTATGTTATTTTGATTGCTTGATGCCTTATGTGATCCATGTTTGCGTGTACATGCTTAGATCTCGTTTACATGCGTTTTTCTTTAAGTTTTTGTACATGCGAAACTTGAAGTATGTTATCATTGGCGCATTGTTGTTAGCGCATGCTTTGTGTTTTTCTTAAAAACCCTAATTTACATGCGCGCCTAACACTAGATCTAAGGCCCTGCTATAAACCCTTAGACGGGTTATTAGGGTTGAAGTCACCCCTAGTTTAGATCCAACAGTCTGATCAGACTATCTGACAGCCTGAATGGGTCGACCAGATAGCACCTTGGCGCAAGCCTATGGTGGCTATAGGTCGACTGCAGACAGGCGTGTAGCGATGTCTGATTGAGACGATTAATGAACGCACCTGAGTTAGGCCCGGGGTCACGCCCGTTTGCCAGACCTCAGTGTGGATGTTCAGCCCTGGCGCATGCATAGTTGACCTTATGGTCGACGCAAGTCAGTTAGGACTTGGTGCATGCAAGGGCAGTGGATCTGACTAGGTTGGATGAGTGGATCCCTAGTAATGGACCGTTGTAAGGTTGTAGGGCAAATAAGGAAAATTAAAATTGATCCTATGGGGTTTTCAAAAATTTTAATTTTTATGATGGATCACATGGTTGTTGATTGATGCATATGTGTGTCTATTTAGTCTTATGTGGGCTGCCCGTTATGATTTGTGTGCTGTGCTGGGGCCTGCGTGCCTGGGAGTTAAATTTGTAAATTAATTATTGTGATCTGCGCATCACATTGCTTTAATTTATAAAATGTTATTGACCTGCGTGTCAATCTTGTCTAGATAGTTAAATTTGTAATTTAATTAGACAAGAGCACAGAGCACACTTGGCAGAGGCGCATGCAGCAAGTGGCTTGACCAGGTGGGAGGTCTAGGGTTCGACCCTAGGACCTGGCGCATATTCCTGGTGGGCGCACAAGACCTGCAGATGGCGCTTGGGCCCTGGTTTGGGCCAGATGAGCAGCAAAAGACCCATGAAGAGCAAGTGAAGACTTAAACTAGGTTAAGGTCTTCTAAGGCTATGGGCTTTTACCACATAAGATTCATGCTTTCTTTTATTGTTTATATATTAGAATTGCATGATTAAATTATCTTCTGCTATCACCATAGGAATTGCATGATAGGCAAGAAGATAAAAGACCGTTAAAATCCAACGCTAAAATATCAAGCTCGTAAGCCTTCTGATGCGAAACCTCACTGTTCTGATTATCGTTGGAGCCGTGTTGTACCCACTCAGTGGGCACGTCCATCTATCTTCAGACGGTGCGGGATTACACCTGTGTGTTACAGAGTAGGGATTTATCCCTTCTCGTTGCTCAGCATAGCACATGGTGGTCCAGGGAGTAGGTCGGGTCAGCTTGACCGTGTAGCCTACATATGTGGCGCATATGGTAGCACATGGAGGCAGCCATCTGTGGGGTCAGAGACTGTGTTGTACCAACTCAGTTGGCACAGTCTGCTGGATTGCCCAGATGAAGGGGAATCGCACGGGTTGGCGATTGGCAGGGACTGCCTACCAGAGATTAGTGCTTGTACTCTCTGTGCATCTTATCTCGCCTGAGCGGGACGCGGAGACCAAGTGTGAAATCTGGATCCCATCTCACTAAAAGAGTTCTACTCTTTCGGGCTGTTTTGCTGGATTTTTCAAGCCAGAGAAAATAGTGAGAAAAAGAATCTTTCTTAAGTCCTGATTGATTCTTATACATTGATACTGACCTTGCTGTTCTTGCATTGTTGTAGATACCTGCAGCAACGAACACCATGAACTTCAATGTGCGATCCCTACTGGAAAGGGAGAAGTTTGCTGGGCCAAACTTCTCTGACTGGTTTGGACACCTTAAGATCGTTCTTAAGGCAGAGAGGAAACTGTATGTCCTCGAGACGGCGATGCCGCCGCAGCCCGCTCCGAACGCCGCAAGGGCGGTTCGGGAAGCCTATGAAAAGCACGTCAATGATAGCATTGATGTCGCTTGCCTGATGCTAGCGTCTATGACGCCACCGCTGCAGCGTCAGCATGAGGATATGTCAGCTATACAGATTATAGCAAACCTCAAGATGTTGTATGCTGCACAGGCGAGGACTGAACGCTATAATTTGACTAAGCTCTTCTTTCAGAGCAAACTGGCTGAAGGGAGCCCAGTGGGAGCTCACGTGCTCAAGATGATTGGGCACAAGGAGGCTCTGGAGAAACTGGGGCACACCATCAACCAGGAGCTTGCTGGGGACATTATTCTGCAGTCTCTCCCGCCATCATTCGACGCGTTCATTATTAATTTTAATATGAACAAAATCGATTGTACTCCGGCAGAGCTGCTGAATATGCTCTTGACCACTGAGGAGACTCTGAAGGGTAAGCCTTCGACCTCTGTCTTGATGGTTCCTTCAAGGAACAAGAAGAAGGGGAAGAAGGGCAAGGCCCCGGTCAAGAATTACAGCAAGGCTCTGAAGCAGAAGGTGAAGCGGTCTAAGGAATACAGGTGTTTCCACTGTGGCCAGCTGGGTCACTGGAAAAAGGACTGTAAAGCGCTCCAAGGAGATAAGAGGGGAAGCTTCGCTTCTGGCTCAGGTATATTCGTGACTGAGGTCATGTTTTCTTCTTCGATATCATGGGTGTTGGACACTGCATGTGGAGTTCACATTTGTTCAAATGTACAGGAACTCAAGAGAAGAAGACAGGTGGGACAGCATGAGGTGGACCTACGCGTTGGAAACGGGGCACGGGTTGCTGCTGTTGCTGTAGGAGACTACTTTATTTCTTTACCATCTGGATTTGTATTGGAACTAGACAATTGTTATTTTGTTCCCAGTATAACTAAAAATATTATCTCCATTCCTGCTCTTGTCAGGAAGGGATTTTCCTTTGAATGCAATATTTCAAAGTGTATTTTGTCTTTTGATAATATTGTTTATGCAACTGGTTCAATTAACAATGGGTTATACATGTTGGACATGGAATGTTCGATACAGCAAATTGATATTAAGAAAGCCAAGTATGCTGATGACAGCACCTTGCTATGGCATAGTCGTTTAGGCCATATTAACGAGAAACGCATTAAGCGGTTGCATGATTATGGACTGCTGGGATCATTCTCCTATAAGGAGATTGATACATGCAAAGCTTGTTTGATGGGTAAAATGACGAAGTCACCTTTTCCTCACAAAGGTCAAAGGGCTTCAAGTTTACTTGACCTTATACACAGTGATGTGTGTGGGCCATTTGGTAAACATGCCAGAGGTGGCTATCAGTACTTCATTACCTTTACTGATGATTTCAGTAGGTATGGGTATGTCTATCTGATGAGACATAAGAGTGAATCTTTTGACAAGTTCAAAGAGTTCAAAAATGAAGTACAGAATCAGCTAGGCCGTAATATCAAGGCACTTCGCTCAGATCGAGGTGGTGAATACCTAAGTCATACGTTTACTGACTATCTAAAGGAGTGTGGGATTATCTCACAGCTCACTCCACCAGGAACACCGCAATGGAATGGTGTGTCCGAAAGGAGAAATAGAACGCTACTTGATATGGTTCGTTCTATGATGAGTCAGGCTACTCTTCCATACTCCTTTTGGGGTTTTGCACTGGAAACAGCTGCAAAGGTACTAAACCGAGTGCCATCCAAGGCAGTTTCAAAGACGCCATATGAGTTATGGTATGGGAAACAGCCAAGCTTGACATTTATCAGGATCTGGGGCTGCGAGGCTTATGTCAAAAAGCTCGCCTCTGGGAAACTAGAGAGCAGATCTGACAAATGTATCTTTGTCGGTTACCCTAAGGAAACTAAGGGTTATTATTTCTACGACCCCAAAGAGAACAAGGTTTTTGTTGCTCGGACTGCCATATTTCTTGAGAAGGAGTTTCTTCTGCAAGAGGCCAGTGGGAGAGAAATAAAGCTGGATGAGAATCCAGAAGAAGGACAAAGTGACCAAGTAGAGTTGGATGAGCCTGAGCCGGTAGAACAGGTTATTGGACAACCTGAGGCTCAGATATCACGGGAACCGCGAAGATCGGGAAGGATTCGTCGACAGCCTGAGCGCTATGACGGAGTCTATATCATTGACAATGATGAACCCCTCACTTATGCGGATGCGGTCAGTGGACCGGAGTCAGCGAGATGGCTTGAAGCTATGCGCGCCGAGATGGACTCCATGTCAGATAACCAAGTTTGGGATTTGGTTGATCCGCCTCCGGGAGTAATCCCTATAGGCTGTAAATGGATCTTCAAGAAGAAGATTGACATGGATGGTAACATAGTTACCTATAAAGGCAGGCTAGTTGCGAAAGGTTTCAAACAAATCTACGGGATAGATTATGATGAAACTTTCTCACCAGTAGCCATGTTTAAGTCTATTCGGATTCTTTTCGCGATAGCTGCATATTATGATTATGAGATTTGGCAGATGGATGTGAAAACAGCTTTCCTTAATGGAAATCTGGATGAGGATGTGTATATGACACAACCAGAAGGTTTCACTAATCCATCAGATCGTCATAAAATATGCAAATTAAAGAAGTCTATTTATGGACTTAAACAAGCATCGAGAAGCTGGAATATTCGTTTTGATGAATCAGTTACTGAATTTGGTTTCATCAAGAACGAGGATGACCCGTGTGTATATAAGAGGTTTAGTGGGAGCGTGATCACTTTCCTAGTCCTCTACGTCGATGATATCTTGATCATTGGAAATGACATTCCTGAAATGCATGCTGTGAAGGCATGGCTGAGGAAATGTTTCCAGATGAAAGATCTAGGAGAAGCAGCCTATGTGTTAGGTGTGAAGATCTACAGGGATAGATCTAAGAGGCTTCTCGGGCTGTGCCAGAGTACTTACATCGAAAAGGTCCTGGAGAGATTTCATTTAGAGAATTCTAAACGAGGATATCTTCCAGTCAGACATGGTCTGAATCTTTCGAAGAGTCAGTGTCCACAAACACAGACTGAGAAAGATGAAATGGACAATACGCCTTATGCTTCGGCTATTGGTTCCATAATGTATGCGATGTTATGTACTCGCCCAGACGTTGCTTACGGGTTAAGCGTGACCAGTCGTTACTAGAGTAATCCAGGTATGGCGCACTGGATTGCAGTCAAGAACATTTTAAAATATCTGCGGAGGACCAAAGATATGTTCTTGATATATGGTGGTCAGGAAGAACTCAGTATTGAAGGATATACTGACGCTTCGTTCCAGTCTGACCAGGATGATTTCCGATCGCAATCAGGCTATGTTTTTAGCTTGAATGGAGGTGCAGTGGTGTGGAAGAGTTTCAAACAGTCAACTGTTGCTGATTCCACAACAGAAGCCGAGTATGTTGCAGCCTCGGAAGCATCCAAGGAGGCAGTGTGGATTCGTAAGTTCGTGAGAGAACTTGGTGTTGTTCCTTCGAGTGCTGATCCTTTGGTTATCTTCTGTGATAACACTGGAGCAATCGCACAAGCAAAGGAACCACGGTCGCACCAGAAGTCCAAGCACATACAGAGACGGTTTCATTTGATCAGGGAGATCATAGATCGTGGCGAGATCAAAGTCTGCAAGGTTCATACAGATGACAATCTGGCAGACCCGCTTACCAAGCCTCTGGCGCAGCAGAAGCATGAGAAGCACTGTAATAATATGGGTTTGAGATTTCTCAACCATTAGATTAAGTGCAAGTGGGAGATTGTTGGGGTATGCCCTTAAGGCTAATGTTTGAGGCCTATGGGAATGTATCAGTATCATGTAATAAACTGTTATGTTTAAAGGCATGGTTGTTATTCAGTTAGCTACATTGTCTGCTGCTATATATGTTCTTCTGAATAATGTCTCAAAAGCTGTTCAGCTAGGCTGATATGCTATTATGTCCTTAGTCGATGTATCTTGGTGAACATGAGACAACCTTGATATGGATAAGACTAATATGTAGTCTAATCTTATAGGATGCTTTGAGCATGGAATAAGATGTAGACTCATGGGTACATTGGATGTACTGGACAGACCCTACTAGGATGTTCAATTGTTTGTCGCAATATGAATATTCCTTGATTGCAACAAGTGGCACATTTCCTCTGACTTGAGATCACTTGTGTTTCTAAATGATGATTGTCATTGTTTTGAGGTAGTTCAATATCATTTGAAACATAATGATTATAGACTATCTTGGATGATGAGCTTGAGTCAGGTTAGGGCACTAGTGATAGACATAGGATTGCCGTCTCCTTGTTTAAGGAGTGTGATGTTCTAAAGGGGCCCCCTGGATGAGATGATTGAGAGAGTGTATGGCCATACCCAGGTGACAGTGTTCATCTGATCTAATCATGCTCATCATATTGGAGTTACGAGCTTGACAGGCTTGTCCAATAAGAACATCCAGTGGCAAAGGAAATATGCATGCCTTGTGAAATGATTCACACTTGTGCTGTGGTTTGGGTGTAGTCTTGGAAGACTCTTTCCTCTATATCGGGAGACAGTGATGTGTTGCTAGATACCCCTCACTGATCGTGATAATGAGAATTATCGTTACCGACATTTAAAGGAAACCCTCAGGGTCGCACAATTTGATGATATGGCTTACTTAAGTCAGATCGTGTGGACTGAATTGTTCAGGTTCAGTTTAAAGGGATTTAATCTCTGATTGTGAGTGAGATCTGGTCTGATCATGTTTGATTGATTAGAGCTTGAGATCGGTAAGCTTCGATCGAGAGAATAGATGCCAGATCGGTCAGATCAGGAGCATCAAGGAGATCGACGGTTAGATCGGGAACCTTAGGGTTTATTTAAGATCTAGACCATAATACTTGGATTTATTGGTCTTGGACCAAACCGAAATGAACCGCTCATGGAATGAGCGCATGGTTCAAGGCTTGGCGACAAGTTCACTTGGCGTGAACATATGGGGCGGTGAGTGGTTACTATTTTTAGTAACCATGATCTCCACTTGGTGGGGGGCTCTCGTCCGATTAGAGTAATCTCTATTCTTGCCACTTGAACTGATTTTTCCTCTCGACTCTCGTGGTGTGTGGCGACGCTTGAAGGTTGAGGAGGATTCGGCCAAGAGAAAAAGATCTCCATCCCTTTCTCATTCGATCAAGGATTCTTTGAACCCTTGCTAGCACAAGGAGCAACAAAGAGTTTGCCTTCATCCTCTTGTGTGCGAGACTTTGGAGAAGTGGCACTTGCGACTTTAGCTTCCAAGGCGACATCTACTCCATGGCGATGGTATGATCGTTTTGCATCATCTTGAATAGCTTTTCATTAAGTTGATCTTTTAACATGCAAGTCGATCCTATAAACCCTAGTTTCCGCAAGTCAAAATTTTATGCGCCATCACTTTAGGGTTTTTGCTCCCTCAAGAAGGGGACCCCCCTAATCTAAGGGGCACTTTCAGTATCAAAGCAAGTCCCTAACCATATAGAATGATCAATGACCTCAAGTCAAGGGATCAATGCATCTCCTGTCACTTGTGAGGATAACTCATGACACTAAGTCATAGCCTCACAGCAGGTCTATCCAGTATATCCTCCAATGATATACCCATGTGTCTGTGTTAGCACCACGTGCCCAACCAGCCCACATACCAGTCTCACATGTACCATAGCTGTCCCATATCCACTAAGGTACATCGACTGGGGACTATAGTTCGAGCACAGATCTAATCTGTCTCCAGGGACATTATCATGTTAGTACATATGCGCAGATGTAAACAAACATAGATAACGACAATGCCAGAATGATATAAATATCAAAGTCAAGTAGTGCATAAGTGGACCAAAACTAGGTCCTAGGGCATATACACCAACAATCTCCCACTTGCACTAAGACCTAGAAGTTGAGGAATCTCAACCCCATATCTCTAGCGTGACCATCATGCTTCTGCTGCGCCAAAGCCTTGGTCAATGGGTCTGCCAGATTGTTCTCTATGTCAACTCTGCTAATCTTGACATCACCTCTATCAATGTGCTCTCTGATCAAGTGAAATCTTCTGAGTATGTGTTTGGATCTTTGATGAGACCGTGGTTCCTTAGCTTGTGCAATTGCTCCATTATTGTCACAGTAGAGTTCAATGGGATCTATTGCACTAGGGACCACCTGAAGATCACATAAGAACTTCCTTATCCAAACGGCTTCCTTGGCTGCCTCAGAAGCGGCAACATACTCTGCTTCGGTTGTAGAATCTGCTATGGTGGATTGCTTGAAGCTCTTCTAGTATACAGCACCTCCATTTATCTTGAACACATAGCCGGCCTGCGATCTAAAGTAGTCAGGGTCAGACTGGAATGATGCATCAGTATAGCCCTGCATACTGAGCTCTTCCTGTCCCCCATAGACCAAGAACAAATCCTTAGTTCTTCCCAGATACTTTAGGATGTTCTTTATAGCCACCCAGTGCTGCAGACCTGGATTGGATTGGTATCGGCTGGTTATGCTTACAGCATATGCCACATCTGGTCTAGTACACAACATTGCATACATGATCGATCCTACTGTCGAAGCATAAGGAATTCGACTCATGTCATCCCTCTCAGCCTGTGTTGTAGGACACTGGCTCTTTGAGAGAGTAAGGCCATGTCTTACTGGAAGGTATCCTTTCTTGGATTGTTCCAAGTTGAACCTCTCCAGGACTTTATCAATGTAAGTACTCTGACTAAGGGCCAGGAGCCTCTTGGATCTATCCTGGTAGATCCTTACGCCTAGAATATAGGCGGCCTCCCCTAAGTCTTTCATCTCGAAACACTTCCCCAACCATGTCTTCACAGCTTGAAGACTAGAGATGTCATTTTCGATGAGCAGTATGTCATCGACATACAAGACCAGAAAAATCACCAAGCTCCCACTGAATTTTCTGTATACACAGGCGTCATCTTCGCTTTTGATAAAGCCATAATCTCTCACGGCTTTATCAAATCGAAGATTCCAACTTCGAGATGCTTGCTTTAATCCATAAATGGATCTCTTTAGCCTGTAGACCTTATTAGCCTCTGCAGGATGGATGAAGCCATCAGGTTGTGTCATATACACATCCTCAGTCAGCTTCCCGTTAAGGAACGCTGTCTTCATATCCATCTGCGATATCTCATAGTAATGATATGCAGCTATAGCAAGCAGAATCCGAATGGATTTGATCATGGAAACTGGCGAGAAGGTTTCATCATAGTCCACCCCATGGACTTGTTTAAATCCTTTAGCCACTAGTCTGAAAGGTCCCCTTCAAGGGGGAGCGAAACCCTCAAGTGGCGCACATCAATTTCATAGCGGAAGCTAAGGTTTCCATAGGATCATTTGAATGAACATATGATCAACTTGCTAAAAGATTGCAAAGATCGAAAGGATCATACCGTAGCCATCACTTGGATGGAGCCTTGGAAGCAAAGAGTCAAATGCTTCTTCTCCAAAGGGAATCGCACACAAGAGGAGAGATGGCTACCTCCTTGGTCGTTCCTTGTGCTAGCAAGGATCTCCAAGTTTCCTTGTCGTGTGAAGAAGATGAGAGATGGATCTTGGCGAGGATCAACTTTCTTCTCTTTTCGTCAAGTCTCTCCACACCGAAAGAGGAACCTCGAGAAGAGAAGAGGCGAGCGTTGAAAACGTTTAGGCATTGAGGGAAGTGGCAAGTTATGACATTCCAAAAATAGAAGACATGAAGCCATGCGCCCACAAACCGACCAAAACGCCTACAAGCATTGAACCAAGCGTTCACCATGTGTGAACCGGTTCAAGCCAATTCTTTCATTTGGAAACATTTTCTTAACCATGCCTTAACCGCATGTAGTTCAGGAATATCGTTTCCAATGATTAAGATATCATCGACGTAGAGGACTAGGAAAGTAATCACGCTCCCACTAAACCTCTTATATACGCACGGGTCGTCTTCATTCTTGATGAAACCAAATTCACATATTGATTCATCAAAACGAATATTCCAGCTTCTTGATGCTTGCTTAAGTCCATAAATGGACTTCTTTAACTTGCATATTTTATGACGAACTGATGGATTAGTGAAACCTTCAGGTTGTGTCATATACACATCCTGATCCAGATTTCCATTAAGGAAAGCGGTTTTCACATCCATTTGCCAGATCTCATAATCGTAATATGCTGCTATTGCGAGAATGATCCGAATAGACTTGAACATGACTACAGGAGAGAAAGTTTCATCATAATCTATCCCGTAGATTTGTTTGAAACCTTTCGCAACTAGCCTGCCTTTATAGGTAACCACGTTACCATCCATGTCAATCTTCTTCTTGAAGATCCATTTACAGCCTATAGGGATTACTCCCGGAGGCGGATCAACCAAATCCCAGACTTGGTTATCTGACATGGAGTCCATCTCGGCTCGCATAGCTTCAAGCCATCTCGCTGATTCCGGTCCACTGACCGCATCCGCATAAGTGAGGGGTTCATCATGATCAATGATGTAGACTCCGTCATAGCGCTCAGGCTGTCGACGGATCCTTCCCGATCTACGCGGTTCCCGTGATATCTGAGCCTCAGGTTGTTCAATAACCTGTTCTACTGGCTCAGGCTCATCCAACTGTGCTTGACTACTTTGTCCTACCTCTGGATTCTCATCCAGTTTTATTTCTCTCCCACTGGCTTCTTGCAGAAGAAACTCCTTCTCAAGAAAAATAGCCGTCCGAGCAACAAATACCTTGTTCTCTTTGGGATCGTAGAAATAATAACCCTTAGTTTCCTTAGGGTAACCGACAAAGATGCATTTCTCAGATCTGCTCTCTAGTTTCCCAGAGGCGAGCTTTTTGACATAAGCCTCGCAACCCCAGATCTTAATAAATGTCAAGCTCGGTTGTTTCCCATACCATAACTCATATGGAGTCTTTGAAACTGCCTTGGATGGCACTCGGTTCAGTACCTTTTCAGCTGTTTCCAGTGCAAATCCCCAAAAGGAGTAAGGTAGAGTAGCCTGACTCATCATTGAACGAACCATATCCAATAAGGTTCTGTTTCTCCTCTCGGATACACCATTCCATTGCGGTGTTCCTGGCGGAGTGAGCTGTGAGTTGATCCCACACTCCTTCAGATAATCAGTAAACTCTCGACTTAGGTATTCTCCACCTCGATCTGAGCGAAGTGCCTTGATATTTCGGCCTAGCTGATTTTGCACTTCATTTTTGAACTCCTTGAACTTGTCAAAAGATTCACTTTTATGTCTCATTAGATAGACATATCCATACCTACTGAAATCATCAGTAAAGGTAATGAAGTACGAATAGCCACCTCTGGCATGTTTACTAAATGGCCCACATACATCACTGTGTATGAGGTCAAGTAAACCTGAAGCCCTTTGACCTTTGTGAGGAAAAGGAGACTTCGTCATTTTGCCCAATAAACAAGCTTTGCATGTATCAATCTCCTCATAGGAGAATGATCCCAGCAGTCCATGATCATGCAACCGCTTAATGCGTTTCTTGTTAATATGGCCTAAACGACTATGCCATAGCAAGGTGCTGTTATCAGCATACTTGGCTTTCTTATTATCAATATTTTGTATAGAACATTCCATGTCCAACATGAATAACCCATTGTTAATTGATCCAGTAGCATAAACAATATTATCATAAGAAATAACACACTTTGAAATATTGCATTCAAAGGAAAATCCTTTCCTGACAAGAGCAGGAATAGAGATAATATTTTTCGTAATGCTTGGTACAAAGTAACAATTGTCTAGTTCCAATACAAGTCCAGATGGTAATGAGATGTAATAAACTCCTACAGCAACAGCAGCAACCCGTGCCCCGTTTCCAACTCGTAGGTCCACCTCATGCTGTCCCACCTGTCTTCTTCTCTTGAGTTCCTGTACATTTGAACAAATGTGAACTCCACATGCAGTGTCCAACACCCATGAAATAGAAGAAGAAAACATGACCTCAGTCACAAAAATACCTGAGCCAGAAGCGATGCTTCCCTTCTTGTCTCCTTGGAGCGCTTTACAGTCCTTTTTCCAGTGACCCAGCTGGCCACAATGGAAACATCTGTATTCCTTCGACCGCTTGACCTTTTGTTTCAGAGCCTTGTTGTAGTTCTTGACAGGGGCTTTGCCCTTCTTCCCCTTCTTCTTGTTCCTGTAAGGAAACATCAAGACAGAGGTTGAAGGCTTTCCCTTTAGAGTCTCCTCTGTAGTCAAGAGCATATTCAGCAACTCTGCCGGAGTACAGTCGATCTTGTTCATATTAAAATTAATAATGAACGGATCGAAAGAGGCCGGGAGAGACTGCAGAATAATGTCTACAGCAAGCTCCTGATTGATGGTATGCCCCAGTTTCTCTAGAGCCTCTTTGTGCCCAATCATCTTGAGCACGTGAGCTCCCACTGGACTCCCTTCAGTCAGTTTGCTCTGAAAGAAAAGCTTAGTCAAATTATAGCGCTCAGTCCTCGCCTGTGCAGCATATAGCATCTTGAGGTTTGCTATAATTTCTATAGCAGACATATCCTCATGCTGACGCTGCAGCTATGGCGTCATAGACGCTAGCATCAGGCAAGCAACATCAATGCTATCATTGACATGCTTTTCATAGGCATCGCGAACCGCCCTTGCGGCGTTCGCAGTGGGTTGAGGCGGTATAGCCGTCTCGAGGACATACAGTTTCCTCTCAGCCTTAAGAACAATCTTAAGGTGTCCGTACCAGTCTGAGAAGTTTGGCCCAGCAAACTTCTCCCTTTCCAGTAGGGATCGCACATTGAAGCTCATGGTGTTCGTTGCTGCAGGAATCTACAACAATGCAAGAACAGCAAGGGCAGTATCAATGTTTAGAATCAATCCAGGACTTAAGAAAGATTCTTTTCTCACTATTTTATCTGACTGAAAAATCCATTAAAAACAGTCCGAAAGAGTAAGACTCTTTTAGTGAGATGGGATCCAGATTTCATACTTGGTCTCCGCGTCCCGCTCAGGCGAGATAAGATGCACAGAGAGTACAAGCACTAATTTCTGGTAGGCAGTCCCTACCAATCGCCAACCCGTGCGATTCCCCTTCATCTGGGCAATCCAGCAGACTGTGCCAACTGAGTTGGTACAACACAGTCTCTGATCCCACAGATGGCTGCCTCCATATAGCTAACATATGCCCCATATGTAGCCTACATGGTCAAGCTGACCTGACCTACTCCCTGGACCACCACGTGCTATGCTGAGCAACGAGAAGCGATAAATCCCTTCTCTGTAACACGCAGGTGTAATCACACACCGTCTGAAGATAGATGGGCGTGCCCACTAAGTGGGTACAACACGGCCCCAACGATAGTCAGAACAGTGAGGTTTCGCGTCAGAAGGCTTACGTGCTTGATATTTAGCGTTGGATTTTAACGGTCCTTTTATCTTCTTAACTATCATGCAAACCCTATGGTGATAGCAGAAGATAAATAAATCATGCAATTCTAATTATTTAAACAATAAAAGAAAGCATGATGATCTTATGTGGTAAACGCCCATCAAGCCTAGGTAAGACCTTAAGATAACTTAAGTCTTCACTTGAGCTTTTCATGAGTTATTTGCATCTCATCTGGCCCAGACCAGAGCCCAAGCGCCCTCTGCAGCTCAGGTGCGCCCACCAGGTAGATGCGCCTGTCATAGGGTCGAACCCTAGACCTCCCACCTGGTCAAGCCTCTGCAATAAGTGTGCTCTGTGCTCTTGTCTGATTAAAAGTACAATTTAATCTATCTAGACAAGATTGACACGCAGGTCAATTACACAATAAATTAATTAAAATGTGATGCGCAGATCACAAATATAATAATTTACATTTTTGTTTTAATCCAGGCACGCAGGCCCCAGCACAGCACACATTAAAAGGGCAACCCACATAAGATGAAATAGACATACATCATGGTATTCATTCATCATGTGATCCAATAATAAAATAAAATTTTTGAAAACCCCTTGGCATCAATTTTATTTTTCTTATGTGCCCTACTACCTTACAACGGTCCATTAATAGGGATCCACTCATCAGACCTAGTCAGATCCACTGCCCTTGCATGCACCAAGTCCTAACTGACTTGAGTCGACCCAATGGTCAACCATGCATGCACTGGGCTGAACAACCCTCATGAGTTCTGGCAAGCGGGTGTGACCCCGGGCCTAACTCATGTGTGTTCACTGGTTGTCTCAACCAGACATCGCTACACGCCTGTCTGCAGTCGACCTATAGCCACCTCGTGCTTGCGCACAGGTGCCATCTGGTCGACCCATCTAGGCTGTCAGATCGTCTGATCAGACTGGTTGGATCTTAACTAGATGATGATTTCAACCCTACTAACCCGTCTAAGGACTTATAGTAGGCGCACCTTAGATCTATCAGGATGCGCGCAAGATATGATAAGTTTTGATCAAAACTACATTCAAGCGCCAACATTCAACATACATGCGCAAACCAAAAAATATACATCATACATGCGCCAAGAATAAACATACTAGCATGTAGTTTCGCATGATGATCTATCATGTAATATCGCATGTAATTTAGATCTACACAAACATGGATCACAAAGACATGAAGCAATCATATGAATCATTCATAACAACCATGCTCTGATACCAATTGAAAGGTCCCCTTCAAGTGGGAGCGAAACCCTCAAGTGGCGCACATCAATTTCATAGCGGAAGCTAAGGTTTCCATAGGATCATTTGAATGAACATATGATCAACTTGCTAAAAGATTGCAAAGATCGAAAGGATCATACCGTAGCCATCACTTGGATGGAGCCTTGGAAGCAAAGAGTCAAATGCTTCTTCTCCAAAGGGAATCGCACACAAGAGGAGAGATGGCTACCTCCTTGGTCGTTCCTTGTGCTAGCAAGGATCTCCAAGTTTCCTTGTCGTGTGAAGAAGATGAGAGATGGATCTTGGCGAGGATCAACTTTCTTCTCTTTTCGTCAAGTCTCTCCACACCGAAAGAGGAACCTCGAGAAGAGAAGAGGCGAGCGTTGAAAACGTTTAGGCGTTGAGGGAAGTGGCAAGTTATGACATTCCAAAAATAGAAGACATGAAGCCATGCGCCCACAAACCGACCAAAATGCCTACAAGCATTGAACCAAGCGTTCACCATGTGTGAACCGGTTCAAGCCAATTCGGTCCAATGCATTTGGTTCAAAGACCAAACCAAATCAGCCCAAGCCATAGTCTAGATCTCTCTGAACCAAATGGTTCAAGATCTAACCGTTCATCTCTTGATGCTCTTGATCTCACCGATCTAGCATCAATACTCTCGATCGAAGCTTACCGATCTCAAGCCCTAATCAATCAAACATGATCAGACCAGATCTCACTTACAATCAGAGTTTAAACTCCTTTAAACTGAACCAAAACAATTCAGTCCACACGATCTGACTTAAGTAAGCCATATCATCAAATTGTGCGACCCTAAGGGTTCCTTTAAATGTCGATAACGATAACTTATGATATCACGATCAGTGAGGAGTATCTAGCAACACATCACTGTCTCCCGATATAAAGGAAAGAGTCTTCCAAGACTACACCCAAACCACAGCACAAGTGTGAATCCACTTCACGAGGCATACATGTTTCCTTTGCCACTGGATGTTCTTATTGGACAAGCGTGTCAAGCTTGTAACTCCAATATGATGAGCATGATTAGATCAGATGATCATAGTCACCTGGGTATGGCCATACACTTTCTCAATCATCTCATTCAGGGGGGCCCCTTTAGAACATCACACTCCAAACAAGGAGACGGCAATCCTATATCTATCACTAGTGTCCTAACCTGACTCATGATCATTATCCAAGATAGTCTATAACCATTATGTTTCAAATGATATTGAACTACCTCAAAACAATGACAATCATCATTTAGAAACACAAGTGATCTCAAGTCAGAGGACATGTGCCACTTGTTGCAAACAAGGATTATTCACATTGTGACAAGCAATTGAATATCCTAGTAGGGTCTGTCCAGTACATCCAATGTACCCATGAGTCTACATCTTATTCCATGCTCGAAGCATCCTATAAGATTAGAACACATATTAGTCTCAATCATATCAAGGCTGTCTCAAGTTCACCAAGATATCTCGACTAAGGACATGACAGCATGTCAGCCAAGCTGAACAGCATTGAGACATTATTCAGAAGCACACTTATTGCAGCAGACAATGTAACAAACTGAATAACAACCATTGTCTTTATAAACATAAAAGTTTATACATGATACTGAAAGAATCCCAAGGCCTCAAACATTAGCCTTAAGGGCATACCCCAACATAGTCTACCCTTATAGGTAACTATATTACCATCCATGTCTATCTTCCTCTTGAAGACCCATTTACACCCTATGGGTTTTACCCCAACAGGCAGCTCAACCAAATCCTAGACTTGGTTAGCCGACATGGAATCCATCTCGGATCGCATGACGTCAAGCCATCTCTCGGAGTCCGGTCCACTGACCGCCTCATCATAGGTTCTGGGTTCATCCTCAATGATGAAGATCCCATCGTGTGTTGGTGTATATGCCCTATGACCTAGTTTTGGTCCATCTTTGTACTACTTGACTCTGATATTCATATATCTTTCTGGCATTGTCGTTATCATTGTTTGTCTACACCTGCGATTGTGTACTTACATGATAATGTCCCTGGAGATAGATTGGATCTGTGCTCAAATGATTGTCCCCAGTCGATTTACCTGAGTGGATATGGGACAGCTCTGGTACTTGTGAGACTGGTATGTGGGCTGGTTAGGCACGTGGTGCTAACGCAAACACATGGGTATATCATTGGAGGATATACTGGACTGACCCGCTGTGAGGCTATGACTTGGTGTCATGAGTTATCCTCACAAGTGACAGGAGATGCATTGATCCCTTGACTTGAGGTCATTGACCATTCTATATGGTTAGGGACTTGCTTTGATACCACCTAACACCTCGCCGTAGTTGGGAGGTCATAACGGTTGTCATTGAGCATGTCACGACCCATATGAGAAGGTCAATGGACAGACATAGGATTTGCCCCTTCCTTAGGGAAGCATGATATTCATGGAGCTCCTCTATGGTTCTATGACTGAAAGTGTATGGCCATACCCAGGTGAGAACTTGATTTAGTCATAACCATGTGATTGGGTGAAAACAAGTGGTGACACACTTGTCCAATCGGATATCAGTTTGGCAAAGAGACTGTAATGCATCTGTACCTTGTTGCAATGATGGGGATGTCGATGTCGATATCCATTCTGGGTAGCAGCGATGCACTACTAGGTGCCACTCACTGCTTGTGGTGACATTTGGTCAGCACTGCCAACGTCAGAGGGACCTACAGGGTCGCACACCTTGATACTCGAGTTCTCGTATTGATCGGGAAGCCTTATGATTGAGTTATTGGATAACTCGGATCTAATTAGGAGATTTCATCAGCGCCAATGGGCCTGATGAGATGGAAGAATGTTATTGGAGCCAAACTTCATTTTTGGCAGGTTGACCCGTATTTGACCATGGTTGGTCACATTTGGATTAGGGTTGCATTGGATTGGATCCAAATGCTTAATCAACTCATGTGATGAAGTTTGGGCTAGCTCATTATCCAATGAGGCCCAATAACAAGTTCTCATGAAGAGATGAGAGTCTAAAAGGGTATAATAGGGAGAAACATGAACCATTAAGCACCTAGGGGCATAATGGGGTCATGTTGGCACCTTTGCTTCATTATGGAAGTAAAGGGCGCCTCCCCTCTCTTCCTTGGATGGAATGCATGCCTCTATGGCATGTCTTGGGCTGATATGGTACTTGGGCAATTATGGATAGGTTGAATGGAGTTTATGGTAAAGTCTTGGAGACTTTCCTTGTCTCAAACCTCCTCATCCTAGCCCTGCACTTGTCATGATCCTAGCCCTTACCCTAACCGCCTCTTGCCCTATATATATGTGACCCTAGCCGCCCCCTCTTACAAGTGTTCTTCCTTGGAGGCGTGAACACATCAAGAGGGCGAGAGTAAGGGGCATTGGCGCAACCATCTTCTTCCATCAAACCCTAGCCGCAAGCGTCTTCCTTTCTTCCTCCTTTGGCGCAAGAGAAGTAAAGGCTTGGCGGCATTCTCCCTTCTCCTCTCTTCTTCATCAATTAGCGCTTCTACCTTGGAGGTGGCGCAAGCATTCAAGAAGAGAACTAAGGCTTGGATCTTCTTCCCGAGGCTAGCACCGATCGTGGAAGAAGAGGACTCGAGGCATCCGTGTGTGTGAAACTGCAGAGAGCGCACGCTTGGGCGCCTATCATGACATCGACCTCATCTTGCTCTAAGGTATTTACTAACTCATCGTGTCGACTCTCTTGCTTGCGATCTTCACTGGGCTTTTGGGACCGGCCTGTTTCGGGAATATTGCTTCTGCTGCGCAATGTATTTTGTAATCTCTATCTCTGAAAATTGTAAAATATCCCCGGAGTTTCCCAACTGTGGTATCAGAGCGACTTGCAAGACTCGAACGATGTTTTATGCTTTTCTTTCATGCTCACATGCCATATCTCTATTTTCGTAAATAGCATGATGCTTGCCAAATGATTTTTCTAAAATTAGAAAAATTAGGGTTTCTTGTTTCTATCATCCTCTCAATCTCTTTTGGATTTTTGGACTATTTTTCTTGTCTGATTTAAAGATCAAAGGCGTACGCAATTTTGTCAAGTAGGACGGGCATTGTGTCTTCGGACTGGCCAAGTCTCTTGATCTGACAAAATTGCCAGCCGAAAGGATCTCTGAAATCATCATGAAAAATAAATCGCAATTAACCAAAAGATTTGTGAGAAGAAGATGAGAAAAAGAGACTAGTTTTATGATAAAGTAAAATTTCAGATTTTATGTTTTTCATGAGCATGTAGAATTGCATGAGTAAATACCTTGATTGTGCATAACGTTGTGATCATGAGTCAAGCCCCTTTTGCATGCCTGTGATGTATCCTTGTGCGGCCTGCGTGCCATCTTTTTCATTATTTTTGTAAAAAATTAACATGAAGATTAAGGGCTAGGCGCATCCTTCTTGGACCTTGATGCTCGCATCTTGCTTGATGGCGCAAGCATGGAAGGTGGCGCATGCAAGTTGGTGCTTGGTTGCTTGGTGGCGCAAGAAAGCTTGGCCAAACCTCTTTTAGTTTGAGAGCTAGCTATCTTGGCCCCTTGCATGGTGGCGCACCTTCCTTGGAGGAAGACCATGGCATTGGCCGAACCTATGGGGAACTTTTAAAGTGTACCTCTAGGGTTTGAGAGCTAAACCATGAGAGAAGGACCTTGGAGCCAACCTTGAAGTTCAAGCTAGAGGTCGGCTAGGCTAGGTCTAGTTTTTGGGGCTTGAGTTCTAGTACAAGAGTCGAACCTCTTTCATGGCATGGATTGGTTCAATGTCTTGAATAGGATATGATCACATCATTCTTTACTGCTTTTATTATTATCTGCAGAAGCATGCCTGTAATGTTTTATCGTTATGTTATCACCATAGGATTGCATGCCTGTAATGATAGACATAAGATAAAACTGAGATGATGAGACCTTAAACAGAAACCCTCAATTAAAATATCAAGTCTGGTAGCCTTCTAACGCGTAGCCCTCACTAAGCTATCGATCAGTGGAGTTGTGAATTGTTTCCCACCCTCGTGGGACACACCCACTTATCTTTAGAAAGTGCGTGGTGATAATGGTTTCCCTAGTCCAGTTTTAACCTGGCGTGCCTTCGCAAGGAAACTCGTTGGCCCTGGGCATAACGGTTAGGAATGGACTTGACTAGATTTTCATGTGTGCTAGGCACATGGTGAAACTCAAGAGGCATCGTTGAGAGGTTAGGGTTTCATGCTGTATCCAGCCCTCGCTGGACATGAAATGCCTGGACTGTCTCAATAAGGGGAATTGCTTGGAGCAATCGGTCGGCGCGCCCACCTTAGGAAACATGGGTCACTTTGTGCATCTCATCCCACCCTCGTGGGACGCGAAGCCCTATGTGGAATAAGGATCTCATCTCACTAGGAAATCTTGGATTTCTCGATTGACTTTGTGGGTTGTCAATTCGATTAAAAATAGTGGGAGCCATGGTCATTTAAAACAAGTCCAGTTTAAATGACTCGAAGTAGTACTAATCTGCTATTTCTTGGTTATTGTAGAACAATGGCTATGAACAATGGCATTTGGTCACTTCGATCTACCCTGGAAGGGATAAGTTGGTTGGATCCAACTTACTAGATTGGTATATGAACTTGAGAATCATGCTCAAGCTCGAAAGGAAGCTTTATGTCCTTAAGCGTCCTTTTCCTGAGTCACTTCCATGCTCGGCCTCAGCGGCTGAGAGGGATGCTTATGATAAGCATTAGGTTGATACTTTGAAGGTTGCTAACCAACATGTCACCCGAATTTAGAGGGTGATATGAATCGAAGAGTGCCTCTGAGATTATTTTTAATCTAAGGCAGCTCTTTGATAAATTGGTTGAGCACAATCCTCCTAAAGTTGATATTCAGTATGTTGAGCTGAAAGGCTTGACCAAGGAACTGAAATTAAAGATGGATATGATCAGGAATAATAGGTGCTATTCATGTGGAGGGCCACCTCACATGTTGAAGGACATGTTGCAACTTTAGAATAAGGAGAAGAAAGGCAAGGCCTTGTCTTCATGCTCAGGTATTTATGTTACCGAAGTCAACCTCTCTACTCCTATGACATGGGTATTGGATACCGCATGTGAAGCTTATATTTGTACAAATATGCAAAGGCTCAGAAAGGGTAGATCGGTAAGGCCTAGAGAGATTGACCTACGGATAGGTAACAGGGCACAAGTTGCTGCTGTTGCTGTAGGAGTATATCTCCCTGCCTTCTGGACTTCAGTTAAAGCTAGACAATTGCTATTTTGTACCTTCCCTTATCAAAACATTGTATCCACTCCTTGCTCCTGGCAAAGAAAGGATTTAAGTTTGAAATAAAGGAGAACTTATGTTCTTTTTCTTTTGCAAACATGTTTTATGGGAAGGGTACTTTGTGCAATGGTCAGCATGTCTTGGACATGGATAGCTCTATTTGTAACATAAATAATAAAAGGACCAAACTGAGTGGTTCAGTTGGTGCTTTCCTACGGCATTGTCGATTAGCCCATATAAATAAGAATCGCATTCGACAACTCCATGCAAATGGGTTGTTAGATTCGAGTTCCTTGGAGGAACTTGATACATGTGAGACTTGTTTATTAGGAAAAATGACAAAGGAACCCTTCACCGAGACTGGTGAGAGGGCAGGAGGTTTATTAGATCTCATACATACTGATGTGTGTGGGCCTTTCAATAAACAAGCCAGAGGAGGGTACAACTACTTCATCGCGTTTACTGATGACTTCAGTAGATATGGTTACGTCTAGCTGATGAGACATAAGTCTGAATCCTTTGAGAAATTTAAGGAGTTTAGACATGAAGTAGAGAACCAGCTTGGTAGATGCATTAAGACTCTTCGATCAGATCGTGGTGGAGAGTACCTGAGCGATGAGTTCTTTGACTATCTGAGAGAGTGTGGGATCATATCCCAACTCACTCCTCCTGGATTACCTCAATGGTGTCTCTGAAAGGAGAAATCAAACTTTGTTGGACATGGTTCGATCTATGATCAGTGATGCAACTCTACCTCCCTCATTCAGGGGACATGCACTTGAGACAGCTTCTCTAATACTGAATAATGTTCTATCTAAAAGTGTCTCAAAGATTCCATATGAGGTATGGAGTGGGAGACGCCCTAATCTCACTCTTATCAGGATCTGGGGATGTAAGGCTTACGTCAAACGTCAGGATTCTAGCAAGCTAGAACCTAGATCTGATAAGTGTATGTTTGTGGGGTACCCTAAGGTGACTAAGGGTTACTACTTCTACATTCCCACTGAGAACAAAGTTTTTGTTGCTCGGGATGCTGTCTTTCTAGAGAAAGAATTTCTCATGAAAGAAGTTAGTGGGAGGAAGTTTGACTTGGATGAGGACTAAGTGCAACCACAAGACAAAGAAATGGAATCTGAGCCACCTGCAGCGGTTGCTATACAACCTGAGGCTCAGACACAGGTCCCGCATAGATCTGGGAGAATTCGTCGTGCACCTGAAAGGTACGGGTCGCTGCTGACCCAACACGATGGGATCTTCATCATTGAGGATGAACCTAGAACCTATGATGAGGCGGTCAGTGGACCGGACTCCGAGAGATGGCTTGATGCCATGCGATCCGAGATGGATTCCATGTCGGCTAACCAAGTCTGGGATTTGGTTGAGCTGCCTGATGGGGTAAAACCCATAGGGTGTAAATGGGTCTTCAAGAGGAAGACAGACATGGATGGCAATATAGTTACCTATAAGGGTAGACTAGTGGCTAAAGGATCTAAACAAGTCCACGGGGTGGACTATGATGAAACCTTCTCGCTAGTTGCCATGATCAAATCCATTCGGATTCTGCTTGCTATAGCTGCATATCATGACTATGAGATATGGCAGATGGATGTGAAGACAGCGTTCCTTAACGGGAAGCTGACTGAGGATGTGTATATGACACAACCTGATGGCTTCATCCATCCTGCAGAGGCTAATAAGGTCTGCAGGCTAAAGAAATCCATTTATGGATTAAAGCAAGCATCTCGAAGTTGGAATCTTCAGTTTGATGAAGCTGTGAGAGATTATGACTTTATCAAAAGTGAAGATGACGCCTGTGTATACAAAAATTCAATGGGAGCTTGGTGACTTTTCTGGTCATGTATGTCGATGACATACTGCTCATCGGAAACGACATCCCTAGTCTTCAAGCTGTGAAGACATGGTTAGGGAAGTGTTTCTAGATAAAGGACTTAGGGGAGGCCGCCTACATTCTAGGCGTGAGGATCTACTGGGATAGATCCAAGAGGCTCTTGGCCCTTAGTCAGAGTACCCACATTGATAAGGTCCTGGAGAGGTTCGACTTGGAGCAATCCAAGAAAGGATACCTTCCAGTGAGAGATGGCCTTACTCTCTCAAAGAGCCAGTGTCCTTCAACACAGGCTGAGAGGGATAACATAAGTCGAATTCCCTATGCTTCGGCAGTGGGATCAATCATGTATGCAAAGCTGTGTACTAGACCAGATGTGGCTTATGCTGTAAGCATAACCAACCGATACCAATCTAATCTAGGTCTGCAGCACTGGGTGGCTGTAAAGAATATCCTTGAGTATCCTAAAAAGGACTAAGGATTTATTCTATATGGTCTACGGGGACTGGAAGAGCTCAGTGTGCAGGGCTTCACTGATGAGTCGTTCCAGTCTGATCCTGACGACTTCAGATCGCAGACCAGCTATTTGTTTAAGATGGTTGGAGGTGCTGTATGCTGGAAGAGCTTCAAGCAATCCACCATATCTAATTCTACAACCGAAGCTGAGTGTGTGGTTGCTTCTGAGGCAGCCAATGAAGCCGTTTGGATCAAGAAGTTCTTTTCTGAACTTCAGGTGGTTCCAACTGCAATGGATCCCATTGAGCTCTACTATGACAACAATGGGAACTGCACATACTAAGGAACCACGGTCTCATCAAAGGTCCAAACACATGCTCAGGAGATTTCACCTGATCAGAGAGATCATTGACAGAGGTGATGTCAAGATTAGCAGAATTGACACAGAGAGCAATCTAGCAGACCCACTGACCAAGGCATTGGCGCAGCAGAAGCATGATGGTCGTACTAGAGATATGGGGTTGAGGTTGCTCAACCTCTAGGTCTTAGTGCAAGTGGGAGATTGTTGGTGTATATGCCCTAGGACCTAGTTTTGGTCCATCTTTGTACTACTTGACTCTGATATTCATATATCTTTCTGGCATTGTCGTTATCATTGTTTGTCTACACCTACGATTGTGTACTTACATGATAATGTCCCTGGAGACAGATTGGATATGTGCTCAAATGATTGTCCCCAGTCGATGTACCTGAGTGGATATGGGACATCTCTGGTACTTGTGAGACTGGTATGTGGGCTGGTTAGGCACGTGGTGCTAATGCAGACACATGGGTATATCATTGGAGGATATACTAGACCGACCCGCTGTGAGGCTATGACTTGGTGTCATGAGTTATCCTCACAAGTGACAGGAGATGCATTGATCCCTTGACTTGAGGTCATTGACCATTCTATATGGTTAGGGACTTGCTTTGATACAACCTAACACCTTGCCGTAGTTGGGAGGTCATAACGGTTGTCATTGAGCATATCACGACCCATATGAGAAGGTCAATGGACAGACATAGGATTTGCCCCTTCCTTAGAGAAGCATGATATCCATGGAGCTCCTCTATGGTTCTATGACTGAAAGTGTATGGCCATACCTAGGTGAGAACCTGATTTAGTCATAACCATGTGATTGGGTGAAAACAAGTGGTGACACACTTGTCCAATCGGATATCAGTTTGGCAAAGAGACTGTAATGCATCTGTACCTTATTGCAATAATGGGGATGTCGATGTCGATATCCATTCCGATGACTTGGGTAGCAGCGATGCACTGCTAGGTGCCACTCACTGCTTGTGGTGACATTTGGTCAGCACTGCCAACGTCAGAGGGACCTACAGGGTCGCACACCTTGATACTCGAGTTCTCGTATTGATCGGGAAGCCTTATGATCGAGTTATTGGATAACTCGGATCTAATTAGGAGATTTCATCAGCGCCAATGGGCCTGATGAGATGGAAGAATGTTATTGGAGCCAAACTTCATTTTTGGCAGGTTGACCCGTATTTGACCATGGTTGGTCACATTTGGATTAGGGTTGCATTGGATTGGATCCAAATGCTTAATCAACTCATGTGATGAAGTTTGGGCTAGCTCATTATCCAATGAGGCCCAATAACAAGTTCTCATGAAGAGATGAGAGGCTAAAAGGGTATAATGGGGAGAAACATGAACCAATAAGCGCCTAAGGGCATAATGGGGTCATGTTGGCACCTTTGCTTCATTATGGAAGTAAAGGGCGCCTCCCCTCTCTTCCTTGGATGGAATGCATGCCTCTATGGCATGTCTTGGGCTGATATGGTACTTGGGCCATTATGGATAGGTTGAATGGAGTTTATGGTAAAGTCTTGGAGACTTTCCTTGTCTCAAACCTCCTCATCCTAGCCCTACACTTGTCATGATCCTAGCCCTTACCCTAACCGCCTCTTGCCCTATATATATGTGACCCTAGCCACCCCCTCTTACAAGTGTTCTTCCTTGGAGGCGTGAACACATCAAGAGGGCGAGAGTAAGGGGCATTGGCGCAACCATCTTCTTCCATCAAACCCTAGCCGCAAGCGTCTTCCTTTCTTCCTCCTTTGGCGCAAGAGAAGTAAAGGCTTGGCGGCATTCTCCCTTCTCCTCTCTTCTTCATCAATTGGCGCTTCTACCTTGGAGGTGGCGCAAGCATTCAAGAAGAGAACTAAGGCTTGGATCTTCTTCCCGAGGCTAGCACCGGGCGTGGAAGAAGAGGACTCGAGGCATCCGTGTGTGTGAAACTGCAGAGGGCGCACGCTTGGGCGCCTATCACAACATCGACCTCATCTTGCTCTAAGGTATTTACTAACTCATCGTGTCGACTCTCTTGCTTGTGATCTTCACTGGTTTTTGGGACCGGCCTATTTCGGGGATATTGCTTCCGCTGTGCAATGTATTTTGTAATCTCTATCTCTGAAAATTGTAAAATATCCCCGGGGTTTCCCAACATCGTATTGGGTCGGCAGCGACCCGTACCTTTCAGGTGCATGATGAATTCTCCCAGACCTACGCGGGACCTGTGTCTGAGCCTCAGGTTGGCTAGCAACCGATGCAGGTGGCTCAGATTCCATCTCTTTGTCTTGTGCTTGCACCTGGACCTCATCCAAGTCAAACTTCCTCCCACTAACTTCTTTCATGAGAAATTCTTTCTCCAGAAAGACAGCACCCCGAGCAACAAAAACTTTGTTCTCGGTTGGGACATAGAAGTAGTATCCTTTAGTTTCCTTAGGATACCCCACAAACACACATTTATCAGATCTAGATTCTAGCTTGCTAGAATCCTGACGTTTGACATAAGCCTCACAACCCCAGATCTTGATAAAAGTGAGATTAGGACGTCTCCCACCCCACATTTCGTATGGTATTTTGGAGACACTCTTAGATGGAACGTTATTCAGTATTAGAGAAGCTGTCTCTAGTGCATGCCTCCAGAATGAGGGAGGTAGAGTTGCATGACTCATCATAGATCGAACCATGTCCAACAAAGTTCGATTTTTCCTTTCAGACACACCATTCCATTGAGGTGTTCCAGGAGGAGTGAGTTGGGATATGATCCCAGACTCTCTCAAATAGTCAAAGAACTCACCACTCAGGTACTCTCCACCTCGATCTGATCGAAGAGCTTTAATGGATCTTCCAAGCTGGTTCTCTACTTCATTCTTGAACTCCTTGAATTTCTCAAATGACTCAGATTTATGTCTCATTAAGTAGACATAGTCATACCTACTGAAGTCATCAGTGAAGATAATGAAGTAGTTGTACCCTCCTCTGGCTTGTTTATTGAAAGGCCCACACACATCAGTATATATGAGATCTAATAAACCTCCTGCCATCGCACCAATCTTGGTGAAGGGCGCCTTTGTCATTTTCCCTAATAAACAAGGTTCACAAGTATCAAATTACTCCAAGGAACTTGAATCTAACAATCCATTTGCATGGAGTTGTTGGATGCGATTCTTGTTTATATGGGCTAATCGACAGTGCCATAGGAAAGCATCAACTGAACCACTTAGTTTGGTCCTTTTATTACTTATGTTACAAATAGAACTTTCCATATCCAAGATATATAGACCATTGCACAAAGTACCCTTCCCATAGAACATATTTGCAAATGAAAAAGAACAAGTGTTCTTATTTATTTCAAATTTAAATCCCTTCTTTGCTAAGCAAGGAATGGATACAATGTTCTTAGTAAGTGAAGGTACACAAAAGCAATTATCTAGTTCTAATTGAAGTCCAGAAGGCAAGGAGAGAGTCAAAACGCCTACAGCAACAGCAGCAACCTGTGCCCTGTTTCCAACACGTAGGTCAATCTCTCCAGGCCGCACCGATCTACTTTTCTTGAGCTCTTGCATATTTGTACAAATATGAGCCCCACATGCGGTATCCAATACCCATGACATAGAAGTAGAAAGATTGACTTCTGTAACATAGATACCTGAGCTATAAGTTAAGGCCAAGCCTTTCTTTTCCTCATTCTGAAGCTGCTTGCAGTCCCTTCTCCAGTGACCCTGCTCGCCACAGTGAAAACACCTCTGGTCCTTTGACTTCTTCGCCTTTTTCTTCAGTGCCTTGGTAGGACCTCTAGCACTGCTCTTAGCACGTGCCTTACCCTTCTTCTTTATCTTCTTGGTCGTAGGGACCAAAAGAACAGAATTGGGTTTGGTCTTACCCATCTCACGCTTGGCTGTTTGGAGCATATTCATTAATTCCTCTCGTGTGCACTCAATCCGGTTCATGTTGAAATTAATAATAAAGGGACTGAAGCTAGGGGGCAGGGAATGCAGAATAAGATCCACAACTAGCTCATTGTCTATGGCATGTCCCAGTCTCCTGAGATGATCCACATTCCCAATGAGTTTGAGAACATGGGGTCTCACTGGTGCACCCTCAGACAACTTACACCGAAAGACTGCTTTGGCGGTGTAAAATCTCTCAGTTCTAGCCTGAGCCTCGAACATCTGTTTCAGATGAATGATCATCTGAAAAGCGTTCTGCTCCTCATATTGCACCTGCAGTTCAGGTGCCATGCTGGCTAGCATAAGACATGCAACCTCCAAAGAGTCATCCTGATGCTTTCTATAAGCATCTTTGTCTGCCATTCGGGCATTAGGCGGAGGAGCCGTAGGAAGAGCCTGTTCAAGGACGTACAGCTTCTTCTTGAGCTTGAGGACTATCCTCAAGTTTCGATGTCAGTCCATAAAGTTAGTTCCAACCAACTTATCCTTATCAAGGAGTGATCGCAGTGATAATCCGCTAGTGTTCGTAGCCATTGTTCTACAACACCCAAGAAAAATAGATTAGTACTACTTCGAATCATTTAAACTAGACTTGTTTTAAATGATTACTCCTCCCACTATTTTAAATTCGAATTGACAACCCACAAAGTCAATCGGGAAGTTTAAGACTTCCTAGTGAGATGGGATCTTTATTTCACATGAGGCTTCGCGCCCCACGAGGGTGGGATGAGATGCACAAAGTTACCCATGTTTCCTAAGGTGGGCACGCCGGCCGGTTGCTCCAAGCAACTCCCCTTGTTGAGACAATCTGGGCATTTTATGTCCAGCGAGGGCTGGATACAGCATGAAATCCTAACCTCTCAACGATGCCTCTAGACTTTCACCATGTGCCCAGCACATGTGAACTTCTAGTCAAGTCCATTCCTGACCGTTATGCCCAGGGCCAATGAGTTTCCTTGCGAAGGCACGCCCAGGTTAAAACTGGACTGGGGAAACCATTGTCACCACACACTTTCCAAAGATAAGCGGGTGTGTCCCACGAGGGTGGGAAACAGTTCACAACTACACTGATCGATAGCTTAGTGAGGGCTACGCGTTAGAAGGCTACTAGACTTGATATTTTATTATGAGGGTTTTTGAGGTCTCATCAATTTTATCTTATGTCTAGCAATACAGGCATTCAATCTGTTGGGGTATGCCCTTAAGGCTAATGTTTGAGGCCTTAGGATTCTATCAGTATCATGTATAAACTCTTATGTTTATAAAGGCAATGGTTGTTATTCAGTATGTTACATTGTCTGCTGCAATAAGTGTACTTCTGAATAATGTCTCAATGCTGTTCAGCTAGGCTGACATGCTGTAATGTCCTTAGTCGAGATATCTTGGTGAACATGAGACAGCCTTGATATGATTGAGACTAATATGTGTTCTAATCTTATAGGATGCTTCGAGCATGGAATAAGATGTAGACTCATGGGTACATTGGATGTACTGGACAGACCCTACTAGGATATTCAATTGCTTGTCACAATGTGAATAATCCTTATATACAAGCAAGTGGCATACTTCCTCTGACTTGAGATCACTTGTGTTTCTAAATGATAATTGTCATTGTTTTGAGGTAGTTCAATATCATTTGAAACATAATGGTAATAGACTATCTTGGATAATGATCATGAGTCAGGTTAGGGCACTAGTGATAGATATAGGATTGCCGTCTCCTTGTTTAAGGAGTGTGATGTTCTAATGGGGCCCCCCCTGAATGAGATGATTGAGAATAGTGTATGGCCATACCCAGATGACTATGCTCATCTGATCTAATCATGCTCATCATATTGGAGCTACAGGCTTGACACGCTTGTCCAATAAGAACATCCAGTGGCAAAGGAAATATGTATGCCTTGTGAATGGATTCACACTTGTGCTGTGGTTTGGGAGTAGTCTTGGAAGACTCTTTCCTTTATATCGGGAGACAGTGATGTGTTGCTAGATATCCCTCACTGATCGTGATAACGTAAGTTATCGTTACCGACATTTGAAGGAAACCCTTAGGGTCGCACAATTTGATGATATGGCTTATTTAAGTCAGATCGTGTGGACTGAATTGTTTTGGTTCAGTTTAAAAGGAGTTTAGTCTCTGATTGGAAGTGAGATCTGGTCTGATCATGTTTGATTGATTAGGGCTTGAGATCGGTAAGCTTCGATCGAGAGATTGGATGCTAGATCGGTGAGATCAAGAGCATCAGGAGATGAACGGTTAGATCTTGAACCATTTGGTTCAGAGAGATTTAGACCATGGCTTGGCTTATTTGAACCAATTGCAATTGAACCAAACACAATTGAACCGGTTCACATATGTGAACACATGGTTCAATTGGATTGGCGTTTTGGATTGGTTACATAAGCGCATGGCTTCATGACTTTCCAATTTTGGAAGTCTTGTAACGCCTAAACGCAAAATCGCCCAAAAACGCCTCTTGTCTTTGATGCTCTCTCTTGAGTGTGGCATCGTAGAGACAAGTGAAGAGAGCTTTTCGGCGTGGAGAATCATCATCTCATCTCCTCCATACGCAAGGACAACTTGGCATTTTTGCTAGCACAAGAATTGCGCAAGTAGGAAGCCTTCATCATCTTGGTGTGCGTCTTCTTTGGAGGAGAGCTTGTTTGCCCTCTTGTTTCCAAGCCGCCTCCTTCATCATGGCTATGGTAAAAGATCTCAACTTGATCTTTGAAATGAATCAAAGTTGATTATATAGACATACTACATGCGATCATATGGAAACCCTAATTCCGCTCATGCAAGTTTTCTAAGTTGCGCATGCTTAGGGTTTTCGCTCCCCCTTGAAAGGGACCCCTTTCAATTGGTATCAGAGCGTGGGTTTTCGGTATGAATCTATATGATTGCTTTGCTCTTGTGATCCATTCATGATGCCATGTTTACATGCGCTTACTTGATGCTATGTTTACATATTATGTTTGCGCTTGTATTATTGCTACATGGTGTTTGTGCTTATGCATAGATCTAAGGGTTATCAACATGCGAAGATTAACATGCTAGATGTTACATGTATCTTGTTTTTCTTAAGTTGCGCATGTTGTTTTGTTTGCGCTTGTTGAAGATGTTTTTACCAAAAATATCATCTTGCGCTCCCCCTCACATAGATCTATAGGCGCCTACTATAAACCCTTAGACGGGTTGATAGGGTTGAAGTCATCCTCTAGATAAGATCCAAATAGTCTGATCAGACCATCTGACAGCCTAGATGGGTCGACCAGATGGCACCTATGCGCAAGCATGAGGTGGCTATAGGTCGACTGCATATAGGTGTGTAGCGAGGTCTGGTTGAGACAACCAGTGAACGCACATGAGTTAGGCCCGGGGTCACACCTGCTTGCCAGAACTCATGATGGTTGTTCAGCCCTTGGCGCATGCATGGTTGACCACTAGGTCAACTCAAGTCAGTTAGGACTTGGTGCATGCAAGGGCAATGGATCTGACTAGACATGATGAGCAGATCCCTATTAATGGACCGTTGTAAGGTAGTAGGGCTCATAAGACAACTAAAATTGATTCCAATGGGATTTTAAAAATTCTATTTAGTTGATGGATCACATGTTGATTTGATGCCATGATGCTTGTCTATTTCATCTTATGTGGGTTGCCCATTTAATGTGTGCTGTGCTGGGGCCTGCGAGCCTGGATCAATTGTAAATTATTATTGTGATCTGCGCATCACATGTTAATTAATTTATGAAATGTAATTGACCTGCGTGTCAATCTTGTCTAGATAGATTAAAATGTACTTTTAATCTGACAAGAACTCAAAGCACACATAGCAGAGGCGCACCTGTGCTGCAGGAGGCGCTTGGGGCCCTGGTCTGGGCCAGATGAGAGGCAAAAGACCCAAGAAGCAAGTGAAGACTTAAGATAACTTAAGGTCTTACTTAGGGTTATTGGGCATTTACCACATAAGATCATCATGCTTTCTTTTATTGTTTAAATAATTAGACTTGCATGATTTATTTATCTTCTGCTATCACCATAGGGTTTGCATGATAGTTAAGAAGATAAAAGGACCGTTAAAATCCAACGCTAAAATATCAAGCTCGATAGCCTTCTGACGCGAAACCTCACTGTTCTGACTATCGTTGGAGCCGTGTTGTACCCACTCAGTGGGCACGTCCATCTATCTTCAGACGGTGTGCGATTTCACCTGCGTGTTACAGAGAAGGGATTTATCGCTTCTCGTTGCTCAGCATAGCACGTGGTGGTCCAGAGAGTAGGTCAGGTCAGCTTGACCATGTAGGCTACATATGTGGCGCATATGGTAGCTATATGGAGGCAGCCATCTGTGGGATCAGAGACTGTGTTGTACCAACTCAGTTGGCACAGTCTGCTGGATTGCCCAGATGAAGGGGAATCGCACGGGTTGGCGATTGGCAGGGACTGCCTACCAGAAATTAGTACTTGTACTCTCTGTGCATCTTATCTCGCCTGAGCGGGACGCGGAAACCAAGTATGAAATCTGGATCCCATCTCACTAAAAGAGTGTTACTCTTTCGGACTGTTTAATGGATTTTTCAGTCAGACAAAATAGTGAGAAAAGAATCTTTCTTAAGTCCTGGATTGATTCTAAACATTGATACTGACCTTGCTGTTCTTGCATTGTTGTAGATTCCTGCAGCAACGAACACCATGAGCTTCAATGTGCGATCCCTACTGGAAAGGGAGAAGTTTGCTGGGCCAAACTTCTCAGACTGGTTCGGACACCTTAAGATCGTTCTTAAGGCTGAGAGGAAACTGTATGTCCTCGAGATGGCTATACCGCCTCAACCCGCTGCGAACGCCGCAAGGGCGGTTCGCGATGCCTATGAAAAGCATGTCAATGATAGCATTGATGTTGCTTACCTGATGCTAGCGTCTATGACGCCACCGCTGCAGCGTCAGCATGAGGATATGTCTGCTATAGAAATTATAGCAAACCTCAAGATGCTGTATGCTGCACAGGCGAGGACTGAACGCTATAATTTGACCAAGCTTTTCTTTCAGAGCAAACTGGCTGAAGGGAGCCCAGTGGGAGCTCACGTGCTCAAGATGATTGGGCACAAGGAGGCTCTTGAGAAACTGGGGCATACCATCAATCAAGAGCTTGCTGTAGACATTATTCTGCAGTCTCTCCCGGCCTCCTTCGATGCGTTCATTATTAATTTTAATATGAACTAGATCGACTGTACTCCGGCAGAGTTGCTGAATATGCTCTTGACTACGGAGGAGACTCTGAAGGGAAAGCCTTCAACCTCTGTCTTGATGTTCCCTTCCAGGAACAAGAAGAAGGGGAAGAAGGGAAAGGCCCCTGTCAAGAACTACAGCAAGGCTCTAAAACAAAAGGTGAAGCGGTCGAAGGACAACAGATGTTTCCATTGTGGCCAGCTAGGTCACTGGAAAAAGGACTGTAAAGCGCTCCAAGGAGACAAGAAGGGAAGCATCGCTTCTGGCTCAGGTATATTTGTGACTGAGGTCATGATATCTTCTTCTTCTATTTCATGGGTGTTGGACACTGCATGTGGAGTTCACATTTGTTCACATGTACAGGAACTCAAGAGAAGAAGACAGGTGGGACAGCATGAGGTGGACCTACGAGTTGGAAACGGGGCACGGGTTGCTGCTGTTGCTGTAGGGGTTTATTACATCTCATTACCATCTGGACTTGTATTGGAACTAGACAATTGTTACTTTGTACCAAGTATTACGAAAAATATTATCTCTATTCCTGCTCTTGTCAGGAAAGGATTTGCCTTTGAATGCAATATTTCAAAGTGTGTTCTGTCTTATGATAATATTGTTTATGCTTCTGGATCAATTAACAATGGGTTATTCATGTTGGACATGGAATGTTCTATACAAAACATTGATAATAAGAAAGCCAAGTATGCTGATCACAGCACCTTGCTATGGCATAGTCGTTTAGGCCATATTAACAAGAAGCGCATTAAGCGGTTGCATGATCATGGACTGCTGGGATCATTCTCCTATGAGGAGATTGATACATGCAAAGCTTGTTTATTGGGTAAAATGACGAAGTCTCCTTTTCCTAACAAAGGTCAAAGGGCTTCAGGTTTACTTGACCTTATACACAGTGATGTGTGTGGGCCATTTAGTAAACATGCCAGAGGTGGCTATTCATACTTCATTACCTTTACTGATGATTTCAGTAGATATGGGTATGTCTATCTAATGAGACATAAGAGTGAATCTTTTGACAAGTTCAAAGAGTTCAAGAATGAAGTACAGAATCAGCTAGGCCGAAATATCAAGGCACTTCGTTCAGATCGAGGTGGAGAATACCTAAGTCGAGAATTTACTGACTATCTGAAGGAGTGTGGGATTATCTCACAGCTCACTCCGCCAGGAACACCGCAATGGAATGGTGTGTCCGAGAGGAGGAACAGAACCTTACTAGATATGGTTCGTTCGATGATGAGTCAGGCTACTCTACCTTACTCCTTTTGGGGTTTTGCACTGGAAACAGCTGCAAAGGTACTAAACCGAGTGCCATCCAAGGCAGTTTCAAAGACTCCATATGAGTTATGGTATGGGAAACAACCGAGCTTGACATTTGTTAAGATCTGGGGTTGCGAGGCTTATGTCAAAAAGCTCGCCTCTGGGAAACTAGAGAGCAGATCTGAGAAATGTGTCTTTGTCGGATACCCTAAGGAAACTAAGGGTTATTATTTCTACGATCCCAAAGAGAACAAAGTATTTGTTGCTCGGACGGCAGTTTTTCTTGAGAAGGAATTTCTTCTGCAAGAAGCCAGTGGGAGAGAAATAAAGCTGGATGAGAATCCAGACGAAGGACAAAGTAGTCAAGCACAATTGGATGAGCCTGAGCCGGTAGAACAGGTTATTGAACAACCTGAGGCTCAGATATCACGGGAACCGCGAAGATCGGGAAGGATTCGTCGACAGCCTGAGCGCTATGACGGAGTCTACATCATTGATAATGATGAACCCCTCACTTATGCGGATGCGGTCAGTGGACCGGAGTCAGCTAGATGGCTTGAAGCTATGCGAGCCGAAATGGACTCCATGTCAGATAACCAGGTCTGGGATTTGGTTGATCCGCCTCCGAGAGTAATCCCTATAGGCTGTAAATGGATCTTCAAGAAGAAGATTGACATGGATGGTAACGTGGTTACCTATAAAGGCAGGCTAGTTGCAAAAGGTTTCAAACAAATCTACGGGATAGATTATGATGAAACTTTCTCTCCTGTAGCCATGTTCAAGTCTATTCGGATTCTTTTCGCGATAGCAGCATATTACGATTATGAGATCTGGCAGATGGATGTGAAGACCGCTTTCCTTAATGGAAAACTGGATGAGGATGTGTATATGACACAACCTGAAGGTTTCACTAGTCCATCAGATCGTCATAAAATATGCAAGTTAAAGAAGTCCATTTATGGACTTAAACAAGCATCTAGAAGCTGGAATATTCGTTTTGATGAATCAATCTGTGAGTTTGGTTTCATCAAGAACGAAGATGACCCATGTGTATATAAGAGGTTTAGTGGGAGCGTGATTACTTTCCTAGTCCTCTACGTCGATGATATCTTAATCATTGGAAACGATATTCCTGAACTGCATGCTGTTAAAGCATGGTTAGGAAAATGTTTCCAGATGAAAGATTTAGGAGAAGCAGCCTATGTATTAGGTGTGAAGATCTACAGGGATAGATCTAAGAGGCTTCTCGGGCTGTGCCAGAGTACTTACATCGATAAAGTCCTGGAGAGATTCCATTTAGAGAATTCTAAAAGAGGATATCTTCCAGTCAGACATGGTCTGAATCTTTCGAAGAGTCAGTGTCCACAAACACAGACTGAGAAAGATGAAATGGACAATACGCCTTATGCTTCGGCTATTGGGTCCATTATGTATACGATGTTGTGTACTCGCCCAGACGTCGCTTACGGGTTAAGCGTGACCAGTCGGTTCCAAAGTAATCCAGGTCAGGCACACTGGATTGCAGTCAAGAACATTTTGAAATATCTGCGGAGGACCAAAGATATGTTCTTGATATATGGTGGTCAGGAAGAACTCAGTATTGAAGGATATACTGACGCTTCGTTCCAGTCGGACCAGGATGATTTCCGATCGTAATCAGGCTATGTTTTTAGCTTGAATGGAGGAGCAGTGGTGTGGAAAAGTTTCAAACAGTCTACTGTTGCTGATTCCACAACAGAAGCCGAGTATGTTGCAGCCTCGGAAGCATCCAAGGAGGCAGTGTGGATTCGTAAGTTCATTCAGGAACTTGGTGTCGTTCCTTCGAGTGCAGATCCTTTGGTTATCTTCTGTGATAACACTGGAGCAATAGCACAAGCAAAGGAACCACAGTCGCACCAGAAGTCCAAGCACATACAGAGACGGTTTCACTTGATCCGGGAGATCATTGATCGTGGCGAGATCAAAATCTGCAAGGTTCATACAGATGACAATCTGGCTGACCCACTTACCAAGCCTCTGGCGCAGCAGAAGCATGAGAAGCACTGTAATAATATGGGTTTGAGATTTCTCAACCATTAGATTAAGTGCAAGTGGGAGATTGTTGGGGTATGCCCTTAAGGCTAATGTTTGAGGCCTTAGGATTCTATCAGTATCATGTATAAACTCTTATGTTTATAAAGGCAATGGTTGTTATTCAGTATGTTACATTGTCTGCTGCAATAAGTGTACTTCTGAATAATGTCTCAATGCTGTTCAGCTAGGCTGACATGCTGTAATGTCCTTAGTCGAGATATCTTGGTGAACATGAGACAGCCTTGATATGATTGAGACTAATATGTGTTCTAATCTTATAGGATGCTTCGAGCATGGAATAAGATGTAGACTCATGGGTACATTGGATGTACTGGACAGACCCTACTAGGATATTCAATTGCTTGTCACAATGTGAATAATCCTTATATACAAGCAAGTGGCATACTTCCTCTGACTTGAGATCACTTGTGTTTCTAAATGATAATTGTCATTGTTTTGAGGTAGTTCAATATCATTTGAAACATAATGGTAATAGACTATCTTGGATAATGATCATGAGTCAGGTTAGGGCACTAGTGATAGATATAGGATTGCCGTCTCCTTGTTTAAGGATTGTGATGTTCTAATGGGGCCCCCCCTGAATGAGATGATTGAGAATAGTGTATGGCCATACCCAGATGACTATGCTCATCTGATCTAATCATGCTCATCATATTGGAGCTACAGGCTTGACACGCTTGTCCAATAAGAACATCCAGTGGCAAAGGAAATATGTATGCCTTGTGAATGGATTCACACTTGTGCTGTGGTTTGGGAGTAGTCTTGGAAGACTCTTTCCTTTATATCGGGAGACAGTGATGTGTTGCTAGATACCCCTCACTGATCGTGATAACGTAAGTTATCGTTACCGACATTTGAAGGAAACCCTTAGGGTCGCACAATTTGATGATATGGCTTATTTAAGTCAGATTGTGTGGACTGAATTGTTTTGGTTCAGTTTAAAAGGAGTTTAGTCTCTGATTGGAAGTGAGATCTGGTCTGATCATGTTTGATTGATTAGGGCTTGAGATCGGTAAGCTTCGATCGAGAGATTGGATGCTAGATCGGTGAGATCAAGAGCATCAGGAGATGAACGGTTAGATCTTGAACCATTTGGTTCAGAGAGATTTAGACCATGGCTTGGCTTATTTGAACCAATTGCAATTGAACCAAACACAATTGAACCGGTTCACATATGTGAACGCATGGTTCAATTGGATTGGCGTTTTGGATTGGTTACATAAGCGCATGGCTTCATGACTTTCCAATTTTGGAAGTCTTGTAACGCCTAAACGCAAAATCGCCCAAAAACGCCTCTTGTCTTTGATGCTCTCTCTTGAGTGTGGCATCGTAGAGACAAGTGAAGAGAGCTTTTCGGCGTGGAGAATCATCATCTCATCTCCTCCATACGCAAGGACAACTTGGCATTTTTGCTAGCACAAGAATTGCGCAAGTAGGAAGCCTTCATCATCTTGGTGTGCGTCTTCTTTGGAGGAGAGCTTGTTTGCCCTCTTGTTTCCAAGCCGCCTCCTTCATCATGGCTATGGTAAAAGATCTCAACTTGATCTTTGAAATGAATCAAAGTTGATTATATAGACATACTACATGCGATCATATGGAAACCCTAATTCCGCTCATGCAAGTTTTCTAAGTTGCGCATGCTTAGGGTTTTCGCTCCCCCTTGAAGGGGACCCCTTTCACAATCCTATAGTGACAACATGAAGATAAAACATTACAGACATGCTTTTAGCAGATAAGGAAAGCAGTAAAAGATGATGTGATCAAAGCCCTTTCAAGACATTGAACCAACCCATGCCAAAAGGAAGTTCAACTCTTGACATAGGACTCAAGCCCCTAAAATAGACCTATCCTAGCCGCCCTCTATCTTGATCTTCAAGGTTGGCTCCAAGGTCCTTCTCACATGGTTTAGCTCTCAAACCTTAAGGGTAGACCCCAAGGGTTCGGCCAATGCCATGGTCTTCCTCCAATGAGGATGCGCCACAAAGCAAGAAGCCAAGTTAGCTAGCTCTCAAACCCAAGGGTTCGGCCATGCCTAACTTGCACCACTAAGCAAGCTTGCGCCTCTTCCTTTGATGCTTGTTGCGCCACCATCCAAGGTGCGCAAGCTCCAAGTACATGCGCCACCCTAATCTTCTTTTTAGTTAAAAGAAAAAAGAAAGGCGGCACGCAGGCCTCATAAGGATACATCACAGGCATGCAAAGGGGGCTTGACTATTGATCACAACATCATGCACAACCAAGGTATTTACTCATGCAATTCTACATGCTCATGAAAAATATAAAATCTGAAATTTTACTTTTTCATAAAACTAGTCTCTTTTTCTCATCTTCTTCTCACAAATCTTTTAGTTAATTGCGATTTATTTTTCATGATGATTTCAGAGATCCTTTCGGCTGGCAATTTTGTCAGATCAAGAGACTTGGCCAGTCCGAAGACACAATGCCCATCCTATTTGAAAAAATTACGTGCGCCTTTAATCTTTAAATCAGACAAGAAAAATAGTCCAAAAATCCAAAAGAGATTGAGAGGATGATAGAAACAAGAAACCCTAATTTTTTCTACTTAGAAAAATCGTTTGCCATGCATCATGCTATTGACGAAAATAGAGATATGGCAGGTGAGCATGCAAGAAAAGCGTAAAACATCGTTCGAGTCTTGCAAGTCCCTCTGATACCACTGTTGAGAAACCCCGGGGACATTTTACAATTTTTCAGAGTTATAATCATACATACATACATTGCACAGCGGAAGAATGTCCTCGAAACAGGCCGGTCCCAAAAACCTAGTGAAGATCACAAGCAAGAGAGTCGACACGATGAGTTAGGAAATACCTTAGAGCAAGATGAGGTCGATGTCATGATAGGCGCCCAAGCGTGCGCCCTCTGCAGTCTCACACACACGGATGCCTCGAGTCCTCTTCTTCCACGCCCGATGATAACCTCGGGAAGAAGATCCAAGCCTTAGGGGGATGCTCCAATCACCTTGCGCCACCACCAAGGAGGGATGCGCCAAAGAGGATGAAGAGGAGAGGAAACCGTCAAGAGCTTTCTTCACTTGCGCCAAGAAGAAGAAAGGAAGAAGACTTGCGGCCACTTGATGGAAGAGGAAGAGGTTGCGTCACCTTTGTTCCTTGCTCTCTCCCCTCTTGATGTGTTCACGCCTCCAAGGATGAATCATCTTAAGAGGGGGCGGCTAGGGTCACATATATAGGGCAAGAGGCGGTTAGGGCAAGGGCTAGGATCATGACAAGTGTAGGGATAGGATGAGGAGGTTTGATGCAAGGAAAGTCTCCAAGACTTTTCCATAAATCTCATTCAACCTATCCATAATTTCCTAAGCACCATATCAGCCCAAGACATGCCTTAAAGGCATACATACCATCAATGGGAGAGGGCTAGGCGCATATTACTTCTTAATGAAGCAATTTTTGCCACCCAAACCCCATTATGCCCCTTAGGCGCCAATGGGGTTGGGTCTCTCCCCATTATACCCTTTTAGCCTATTTCCTCTTCATGACAACTTGTTATTGGGCCTCATTGGATAATGAGCTAGCCCAAACTTCATCACATGGGTTGATTAAGCATTTGGATCCAATCCAATGCAACCCTAATCCAAATGTGACCAACCATGGTCAAATACGGGTCAACTTGCCAAAAATGAAGTTTGGCTCCAATAACATTCTTCCATCTCATCAGGCCCATTCGCGTTGATGAAATCTCCCAATTAGATCCGAGTTATCCAATAACTCGATCATAAGGCTTCCCGATCAATACGAGAACTCAAGTATCAGGGTGTGCGACCCTGTAGGTTCCTCTGACGCTGGCAGTGCTGACCAATGGTCACCACAAGCAGTGAGTGGCACATAGCAGTGCATCGCTGCTACCCAGGAAATTGGAATGGATATCGACACCGACATCCCCATCATCGCAACTAGGTACAGATGCATTACAGTCTCTTTGCCGAACTGATATCCGATTGGACAAGTGTGTCACCACTTGTTTTCACCCAATCACATGGCTATGACTAAAACAAGTTCTCACCTGGGTATGGCCATACACTCTCAGTCATAGAACCATAGAGGAGCTCCATGGATATCATACTTCCCTAAGGAAGGGGCAAATCCTTTGTCTGTCCATTGACCTTCTCATATGGGTCGTGACATGCTCAATGACAACCGTTATGACCTCCCAACTACGGCGAGGTGTTAGGTTGTATCAAAGCAAGTCCCTAACCATATAGAATGATTGTTGGTGTATATGCCCTAGGACCTAGTTTTGGTCCACTTATGCACTACTTGACTTTGATATTTATATCATTCTGGCATTGTCGTTATCTATGTTTGTTTACATCTGCGCATATGTACTAACATGATAATGTCCCTAGAGACAGATTGGATCTGTGCTCGAACTATAGTCCCCAGTCGATGTACCTTAGTGGATATGGGACAGCTATGGTACTTGTGAGACTGGTATGTGGGCTGGTTGGGCACGTGGTGCTAACGCAGACACATGGGTATATCATTGGAGGATATACTGGATAGACCCGCTGTGAGGCTATGACTTGGTGTCATGAGTTATCCTCACAAGTGATAGGAGATGCATTGATCCCTTGACTTGAGGTCATTGATCATTCTATATGGTTAGGGACTTGCTTTGATACAACCTAACACCTCGCCGTAGTTGGGAGGTCATAACGGTTGTCATTGAGCATGTCACGACCTATATGAGAAGGTCAATGGACAGACAAAGGATTTGCCCCTTCCTTAGGGAAGTATGATATTCATGGAGCTCCTCTATGGTTCTATGACTGAGAGTGTATGGCCATACCCAGGTGAGAACTTGTTTTAGTCATAGCCATGTGATTGGGTGAAAACAAGTGGTGACACACTTGTCCAATCGGATATCAGTTCGGCAAAGAGGCTGTAATGCATCTGTACCTAGTTGCGATGATGGGGATGTCGATGTCGATATCCATTCCAATGACCTGGGTAGCAGCGATGCACTGCTAGGTGCCACTCACTGCTTGTGGTGACCTTTAGTCAGCACTGCCGGCGTCAGAAGGAACCTACAGGGTCGCACACCTTGATACTTGAGTTCTCGTATTAATCGGGAAGCCTTATGATCTAGTTATTGGATAACTCGGATCTAATTGGGAGATTTCATCAGCGCCAATGGGCCTGATGAGATGGAAGAATGTTATTGGAGCCAAACTTTATTTTTGGCAGGTTGACCCGTATTTGACCATGGTTGGTCACATTTGGATTAGGGTTGCATTGGATTGGATCCAAATGCTTAATCAACCCATGTGATGAAGTTTGGGCTAGCTCATTATCCAATGAGGCCCAATAACAAGTTGTCATGAAGAGGAAATAGGCTAAAAGGGTATAATGGGGAGAGACCCAACCCCATTGGCGCCTAAGGGGCATAATGGGGTTTGGGTGGCAAAAATTGCTTCATTAAGAAGTAATATGCGCCTAGCCCTCTCCCATTGATGGTATGTATGCCTTTAAGGCATGTCTTGGGCTGATATGGTGCTTAGGCAATTATGGATAGGTTGAATGAGATTTATGGTAAAGTCTTGGAGACTTTCCTTGCATCAAACCTCCTCATCCTAGCCCTACACTTGTCATGATCCTAGCCCTTGCCCTAACCGCCTCTTGCCCTATATATGTGACCCTAGCCGCCCCCTCTTAAGATGATTCATCCTTGGAGGCGTGAACACATCAAGAGGGGCGTGACGCAACCTCTTCCTCTTCCATCAAGTGGCCGCAAGTCTTCTTCCTTTCTTCTTCTTGGCGCAAGTGAAGAAAGCTCTTGACGGTTTCCTCTCCTCTTCATCCTCTTTGGCGCATCCCTCCTTGGTGGTGGCGCAAGGTGATTGGAGCATCCCCCTAAGGCTTGGATCTTCTTCCCGAGGCTAGCACCGGATGTGGAAGAAGAGGACTCGCGGCATCCGTGTGTGTGAGACTGCAGAGGGAGCACGCTTGGGCGCCTATCACGACATCGACCTCATCTTGCTCTAAGGTATTTCCTAACTCATCGTGTCGACTCTCTTGCTTGCGATCTTCACTGGGTTTTTAGGACCGGCCTGTTTCGGGGACATTCTTCCGTTGTGCAATGTATGTATGTATGCTTATAACTCTGAAAAATTGTAAAATGTCCCTGGGGTTTCCCAACAGTGGTATCAGAGCGACTTGCAAGACTCGAATGATGTTTTACACTTTTCTTTCATGCTCACATGCCATATCTCTATTTTCGTCAATAGCATGATGCATGGCAAACGATTTTTTCTAAGTAGGAAAAATTAGGGTTTCTTGTTTCTATCATCCTCTCAATCTCTTTTGGATTTTTGGACTATTTTTCTTGTCTGATTTAAAGAATAAAGGTGCACGTAATTTTGTCAAGTAGGACGGGCATTGTGTCTTCAGACTGGCCAAGTCTCTTGATCTGACAAAATTGCCAGCCGAAAGGATCTCTGAAATCATCATGAAAAATAAATCGCAATTAACCAAAAGATTTGTGAGAAGAAGATGAGAAAAAGAGACTAGTTTTATGAAAAAGTAAAATTTCAGATTTTATATTTTTCATGAGCATGTAGAATTGCATGAGTAAATACCTTGGTTGTGCATGATGTTGTGATCATTAGTCAGGCCCCCTTTGCATGCTTGTGATGTATCCTTATGAGGCATGCGTGCCGCCTTTCTTTTTGCTTTTAACTAAAAAGAAGATTAGGGTGGCGCATGTACTTGGAGCTTGCGCACCTTGGATGGTGGCGCAACAAGCATCAAAGGAAGAGGCGCAAGCTTGCTTAGTGGCGCAAGTTAGGCATGGCCGAACCCTTGGGTTTGAGAGCTAGCTAACTTGGCTTCTTACATTATGGCGCATCCTCATTGGAGGAAGACCATGCCATTGGCCGAACCCTTGGGGTCTACCCTTAAGGTTTGAGAGCTAAACCATGTGAGAAGGACCTTGGAGCCAACCTTGAAGACCAAGATAGAGGGCGGCTAGGATAGGTCTATTTTAGGGGCTTGAGTCCTATGTCAAGTGTTGAACCTCCTTTTGGCATGGGTTGGTTCAATGTCTTGAAAGGGCTTTGATCACATCATCTTTTACTGCTTTCCTTATCTGCTAAAAGCATGCCTGTAATGTTTTATCTTCATGTTGTCACTATAGGATTGAATGCCTGTATTGCTAGACATAAGATAAAATTGATGAGACCTCAAAAACCCTCATAATAAAATATCAAGTCTAGTAGCCTTCTAACGCGTAGCCCTCACTAATGGTTTCCCCAGTAATAAAATTGTCAACTGTTTTCCACCCTCGTGGGACACACCCGCTTATCTTTAGAAAGTGTGTGGTGACAATGGTTTCCCCAGTCCAGTTTTAACCTGGGCGTGCCTTCGCAAGGAAACTCATTGGCCCTGGGCATAACGGTCAGGAATGGACTTGACTAGAAGTTCACATGTGCTGGGCACATGGTGAAAGTCTAGAGGCATCGTTGAGAGGTTAGGATTTCATGTTGTATCCAGCCCTCGCTGGACAGAAAATGCCCAGATTGTCTCAACAAGGGGAGTTGCTTGGAGCAACCGGCCGGCGTGCCCACCTTAGGAAACATGGGTGACTTTGGGCATCTCATCCCACCCTCGTGGGACGCGAAGCCTCATGTGAAATAAGGATCCCATCTCACTAGGAAGTCTTAAACTTCCTGATTGACTTTGTGGGTTGTCAATTCGAATTTAAAATAGTGGGAGCAGTAATCATTTAAAACAAGTCCAGTTTAAATGATTCGAAGTAGTACTAATCTGTTTTTCTTGGGTGTCGTAGAACAATGGCTACGAACACTGGCGGATTATCACTGCGATCACTCCTTGATAAGGATAAGTTGGTTGGAACTAATTTTATGGACTGGCATCGGAACTTGAGAATAGTCCTCAAGCTCGAGAAGAAGCTGTACGTCCTTGAACAGGCTCTTCCTGTGGCTCCTCCGCCTAATGCCCGAACGGCAGACAGAGATGCTTATAGAAAGCATCAGGATGACTCTTTGGAGGTTGCATGCCTTATGCTAGCCAGCATGACACCTGAACTGTAGGTGCAAATATGTTCTATGGAAAGGGTACTTTGTGCAATGGTCTATATATCTTGGATATGGAAAGTTCTATTTGTAACATAAGTAATAAAAGGACCAAACTGAGTGGTTCAGTTGGTGTTTTCCTATGGCACTGTCGATTAGCCCATATAAACAAGAATCGCATCCAACAACTCCATGCAAATGGATTGTTAGATTCAAGTTCCTTGGAGAAATTTGATACTTGTGAACCTTGTATATTAGGGAAAATAACAAAGGCGCCCTTCACCAAGATTGGTGAGAGGGCAGGAGGTTTATTAGATCTCATACATACTGATGTGTGTGGGCCTTTCAATAAACAAGCCAGAGGAGGGTACAACTACTTCATTACCTTCACTGATGACTTCAGTAGGTATGGCTATGTCTACTTAATGAGACATAAATCTGAGTCCTTTGAGAAATTGAAGGAGTTCAAGAATGAAGTAGAGAACCAGCTTGGAAGATCCATTAAAGCTCTTCAATCAGATCGAGGTGGAGAGTACTTGAGTGGTGAGTTCTTTGACTATTTGAGAGAGTCTGGGATCATATCCCAACTCACTCCTCCTGGAACACCTCAATGGAATGGTGTGTCTGAAAGGAGAAATCAAACTTTATTGGACATAGTTCGATCAATGATGAGTCATGCAACTCTACCTCCCTCATTCTGGGGGCATGCACTCTACCTCCCTCATTCTGGGGGCATGCACTAAGCTTCTCTAATACTGAATAACGTTCCATCTAAGAGTGTCTCCAAAATACCATACGAGATGTGGAGTGGGAGATGCCCTAATCTCACTTTTATCAAGATCTGGGGATGTGAGGCTTATGTCAAACGTCAGGATTCTAGCAAGCTAGAACCTAGATCTGATAAATGTGTGTTTGTGGGGTATCCTAAGGAAACTAAAGGATACTACTTCTATGTCCCAACCGAGAACAAAGTTTTTGTTGCTCGGGGTGCTGTCTTTCTGGAGAAAGAATTTCTCATGAAAGAAGTTAGTGGGAGGAAGTTTGACTTGGATGAGGTCCAGGTGCAAGCACAAGACAAAGAGATGGAATCTGAGCCACCTGCACCGGTTGCTAGCCAACCTGAGGCTCAGACACAGGTCCCGCGTAGGTCTTGGAGAATTCGTCGTGCACCTGAAAGGTACGGGTCACTGCCGACCCAACACGATGGGATCTTCATCATTAAGGATGAACCCAGAACCTATGATGAGGCAGTTAGTGGACCAGACTCTGAGAGATGGCTTGACGCCATGCGATCCGAGATGGATTCCATGTCGGCTAACCAAGTCTGGGATTTGGTTGAGCTGCCTGATGGGGTAAAACCCATAGGGTGTAAATGGGTCTTCAAGAGGAAGACAGACATGGATGGCAATATAGTTACCTATAAGGGTAGAATAGTGGCTAAAGGATTTAAACAAGTCCACGGGGTGGACTATGATGAAACCTTCTCGCCAGTTGCCATGATCAAATCCATTCCGATTCTGCTTGCTATAGCTGCATATCATGACTATGAGATATGGCAGATGGATGTGAAGACAACGTTCCTTAACGGGAAGCTGACTGAGGATGTGTATATGACACAACCTGATGGCTTCATCCATCCTGCAGAGGCTAATAAGGTCTGCAGGCTAAAGAGATCCATTTATGGATTAAAGCAAGCATCTCGAAGTTGGAATCTTCGATTTGATGAAGCCGTGAGAGATTATGGCTTTATCAAAAGCGAAGATGATGCCTGTGTATATAGAAAATTCAGTGGGAGCTTGGTGATTTTTCTGGTCTTGTATGTCAATGACATACTGCTCATCGGAAACGACATCCCTAGTCTTCAAGCTGTGAAGACATGGTTGGGAAAGTGTTTCGAGATGAAAGACTTAGGGGAGGCCGCCTATATTCTAGGCGTAAGGATCTACCGGGATAGATCCAAGAGGCTCCTGGCCCTTAGTCAGAGTACCTACATTGATAAGGTCCTGGAGAGGTTCAACTTGGAGCAATCCAAGAAAGGATACCTTCCAGTAAGACATGGCCTTACTCTCTCAAAAAGGCAGTGTCCTATAACACAGACTGAGAGGGATGACATGAGTCGAATTCCTTATTCTTCGGCATTAGGATCGATCATGTATGCAATATTGTGTACTAGATCAGATGTGGCATATGCTGTAAGCATAACCAGCTGATACCAATCTAATCCAGGTATGCAGCACTGGGTGGCTGTAAAGAACATCCTAAAGTATCTGAGAAGAACTAAGGATTTGTTCTTGGTCTATGGGGGACAGGAAGAGCTCAGTATACAGGGCTATACTGATGCATCGTTCCAGTCTGACCCTGACGACTTTAGATCGCAGGCCGGCTATGTGTTCAAGATAAATGGAGGCGTTGTATACTGGAAGAGCTTCAAGCAATCCACCATAGCAGATTCTACAACTGAGGCAGAGTATGTCGCTGCTTCTGAGGCAGCCAAGGAAGCCGTTTGGATAAGGAAGTTCTTATGTGATCTTCAGGTGGTCCCTAGTGCAATGGATCCCATTGAACTCTACTGTGACAATAATGGAGCAATTGCACAAGCTAAGGAACCATGGTCTCATCAAAGATCCAAACACATACTCAGAAGATTTCACCTGATCAGAGAGATCATTGACAGAGGTGATGTCAAGATTAGCATAGTTGACAAAGAGAACAATCTAGCAGACCCATTGACCAAGGCTTTGGCGCAGCAGAAGCATGATGGTCACGCTAGAGATATGGGGTTGAGATTCCTCAACTTCTAGGTCTTAGTGCAAGTGGAAGATTGTTGGTGTATATGCCCTAGGACCTAGTTTTGGTCCACTTATGCACTACTTGACTTTGATATTTATATCATTCTGGTATTGTCGTTATCTATGTTTGTTTACATCTGCGCATATGTACTAACATGATAATGCCCCTGGAGAAAGATTGGATCTGTGCTCGAACTATAGTCCCCAGTCGATGTACCTTAGTGGATATAGGACAGCTATGGTACTTGTGAGACTGGTATGTGGGCTGGTTGGGCACGTGGTGCTAACGCAAACACATGGGTATATCATTGGAGGATATACTGGATAGACCCGCTGTAAGGCTATGACTTGGTGTCATGAGTTATCCTCACAAGTGACAGGAGATGCATTGATCCCTTGACTTGAGGTCATTGATCATTCTATATGGTTAGGGACTTGCTTTGATACAACCTAACACCTCGCCGTAGTTGGGAGGCTATAACGGTTGTCATTGAGCATGTCACGACCTATATGAGAAGGTCAATGGACAGACAAAGGATTTGCCTCTTCCTTAGGGAAGTATGATATCCATAGAGCTCCTCTATGGTTCTATGACTGAGAGTGTATGGCCATACCTAGGTGAGAACCTGTTTTAGTCATAGCCATGTGATTGGGTGAAAACAAGTGGTGACACACTTGTCCAATCGGATATCAGTTCGGCAAAGAGACTATAATGCATTTGTACCTAGTTGCGATGATGGGGACGTCGATGTCGATATCCATTCTAATGACCTGGGTAGCAGCGATGCACTACTAGGTGCCACTCACTGCATGTGGTGACCTTTAGTCAGCACTGCCAGCGTCAGAAGGAACCTACAGGGTCGCACACCTTGATACTTGAGTTCTCGTATTGATCGGGAAGCCTTATGATCGAGTTATTGGATAACTCGGATCTAATTGGGAGATTTCATCAGCGCCAATGGGCCTGATGAGATGGAAGAATGTTATTGGAGCCAAACTTCATTTTTGGCAGGTTGACCCGTATTTGACCATGGTTGGTCACATTTGGATTAGGGTTGCATTGGATTGGATCCAAATGCTTAATCAACCCATGTGATGAAGTTTGGGCTAGCTCATTATCCAATGAGGCCCAATAACAAGTTGTCATGAAGAGGAAATAGGCTAAAAGGGTATAATGGGGAGAGACCCAACCCCATTGGCGCCTAAGGGGCATAATGGGGTTTGGGTGGCAAAAATTGCTTCATTAAGAAGTAATATGCGCCTAGCCCTCTCCCATTGATGGTATGTATGCCTTTAAGGCATGTCTTGGGCTGATATGGTACTTAGGAAATTATGGATAGGTTGAATGAGATTTATGGAAAAGTCTTGGAGACTTTCCTTGCATCAAACCTCCTCATCCTATCCCTACACTTGTCATGATCCTAGCCCTTGCCCTAACCGCCTCTTGCCCTATATATGTGACCCTAGCCGCCCCCTCTTAAGATGATTCATCCTTGGAGGCGTGAACACATCAAGAGGGGCGAGAGCACGGAACAAAGGTGACGCAACCTCTTCCTCTTCCATCAAGTGGCCGCAAGTCTTCTTCCTTTCTTCTTCTTGGCGCAAGTGAAGAAAGCTCTTGACGGTTTCCTCTCCTCTTCATCCTCTTTGGCGCATCCCTCCTTGGTGGTGGCGCAAGGTGATTGGAGCATCCCCCTAAGGCTTGGATCTTCTTCCCGAGGTTATCATCGGGCGTGGAAGAAGAGGACTCGAGGCATCCGTGTGTGTGAGACTGCAGAGGGCGCACGCTTGGGTGCCTATCACGACATCGACCTCATCTTGCTCTAAGGTATTTCCTAACTCATCGTGTCGACTCTCTTGCTTGCGATCTTCACTGGGTTTTTGGGACCGGCCTGTTTCGGGGACATTCTTCCGCTGTGCAATGTATGTATGTATGCTTATAACTCTAAAAAATTATAAAATGTCCCCAGGGTTTCCCAACAGGTCTTCACCTGATGTTCTCCAACTGAACTCAACGCCATCTTCACTCCAATCGTTGAGCTTGAAATCGGTGACATCTTTAACCACAATGATTTATTGCGCTGACTTCCCTTGCAATTACTATATTTCGCCTCCGCCTTCCAACTTCTGCAGCTGCCAACAACGCCTGAGATTCTTACGCTCGCCTTCAATCCAATTTCTGTAGTCGCCGACTTCCTCAACCATTACTCCTCAAGCCGCAACAGAAATCCGCTAACCTCCTTCAATCCGAGTAAAGATCGGTGCCGCCCTTTTGCTTCCACAACAAAACAGTCGCTGCCCGATGATCTACTTCAACGGCCGCCATCTTCACTACATCTATTAAAATCGGTGACATTAATTTCCTGCGCCAGCTTCTTCTGTTGCAAAGTCGACCCACGCTACCGCCGCTTAATCATCTGTGACTTCTGCAATTCTTCCGTTCACCGTCTACACTGAAGGCGACAGCGTCTGTTCGAGATTTCATTGCTCGATGCTCCATGAATCACCTCTACTTCTTCCTTCCATCTAGCAATCTAATGCTTGTGGCAACTCCTTCTCTTCTTCTAGTCACTGATGATTTCATGAAATTTTTAGAGGAGATTTGCTTTTGACGCATCTGGTTTGCTGATCCGATTTCTCCAACAGATTCCAGGTGCTATGTAGGGATGACTTCTTACACTACTCTACTGTTGCAAATCCTCTACCGCACCCGATTCAGATGCCAGCAACGACATCATGTCCGATTCCAATAGCTGCTATCCAATTTGTGGGTGATTTATTCTTCGCTGCTTGCTTTTACTTATTCGCTTGGCAATTTCCGCTGCTACCATTACGACCGCCGGCGAATTAGTAGGAGGTGTCCTCTTCTTTTATTTCAACTCCTGCTATTTCCTTTCGAGACTGGAACTCTCCAATCTGCTGCTTACAGCCCTACTAATCTGCGCTACTAACGTGCCTCACAGGATTTGCCAAGAAGCCTTCCACCTCTCTGATTTCATCCGCCACGACTTGAATCTAATCTTCTCTGCATCAACTTACCAGGTTCTAGTTTCATCTTGCTGCTAGCCTCTTTGATTTCACCTATCAACTGCTACATCTGCTATGGCCCCCAAATGAAAGATCGGAGCCTGGAAATCTACCATGCACATACCTGCTACTCCCTTCCGCCGGCCTGCATCTTCTACTATTCTGTCTCCTTCATCTGATGCTATTCCAAGGACACATGCTATCTTTGGATTCCACATACGTAATGCTATTCAAGTCCATGAATGCCAGCAGCTTCTCCAACTTCTCTGGATGTCCTACTAAATTCACATGAGTAGAGGTCGACCCTCAAGAGGAAGATGCTGAGATGAGCACCGACGATGACTTTAACTAATCTTGTAAGTATTACATCTCATTTCTCCAAATTTTGTGTTCTTTACATGCTATGCTTAGGGACTATGCATAATCTAAGTTTGGGAGATTGTGGGTTGGCTTCATTTTCAAAACATGTTATACAGTAACTCAATACTTATGGTTTTTGCTTTGATGATACATTTTGCATTACTCTAATGTCTATTACACCCCTGGTTCCGATATTGGATTACACTATCTGATTTTTTTTTTTAAATACTGATGATAAATGGTGCTATTGTTTTGGTTCCAAATGGAAATCATAATAGCTTGATGTTTTATATTGACTCCTTGGGATATTATTATATTCTGAATCATAGTTCAAAGTCAGGTAATTCATATGATTATCTTTTGATGGAAAAAGGCCATGGAGTGATATATCCAATTTTTTGAGGTTTTTGCTTTCAAAGCATGCTTATGATCTTTCCATAGAAGTATATAACTCTATCGGCTTGATTCTCCTTGCTACTTATTGGAAATAATCAATGCGCTTGTCTATGGTTGTTATCTCCTCAGAGATTAAAAAAATGAGAAAATAAACAGACTCCTCTACTTGGCACTGCGTAACATTGGCAGAGGTACCGAAGAAATGAGTTGAAGTCTCTGAGAAAAAAAATATAATAAGACTCCTCTAGTTGGCATTGCGAAAAATTGGCAGTGGTACTGATAAGTATCCGCAAGTGCACGGATTTATCGAAGTAATAAAAAGATTATCTTTCCCAACGAGGATCTGGCGGTCAAGTACCGATTATACATTTGATCTATATCTAGACGAATCAATATGTGGTTTTTGTTTTGAAACTTCTAAGTACAAAAAGAAGCAAAAGCGAGCATTAAGGTAAAAATCAATTCGGATAAATTCAGGATCTAGGGTTTCACCACGTTGACAATTATGAATAAAATTGCAAATAAATCTTTGAACAGAAAATTATAGTTTTGAAAGGGATTTTTCCTAGGGTACAGATTACCTCCTCCCGAAGCGTAACCCGGTATCTATTTACATTAATTTCCTATTCCCGTGGCAATTAACATAAATAGACCCATTAAGTTCTGTGAAAAACCATGGTAATCCTTCAAGTGAATTCGAACTACTCCCGTGATCAGATTCACAGGTTTGAAAAGAATAGTTCCGACATTGCGATTCACCTCTCGGTCCTTCTCGCAACGTCTAAGACGTAAAATTACTTGATCAAGGTAATTCACGAAATAAGCACAATTCTAATCAAATCAAATCTATAAAAGATCATGTCAAAGATTTAAAACTATGTATTTAATCCATAAATCATCAACGGGCTATTCCCCAAATCCTGAAATAAGGGTTTACACGTTCATGTTCATAACAAACAGCATGTTCATTGATGAAAATCGCATGGAAACTCAATAAAAATACAAGGAATCGCTAGACAAGATAGTAGAAAGGCTTCCCCTCGATGTGGAGACGAAGATCAACCCTCTAATTCCTTCCTTTCGCGGCTTTCTTATTCGTTCTCTGCCCTGGAATCAATTCTCGCCGTCGCCGCCGCCTCCTCTCATTTTCGTGCCTAGAAGCTCCCGAAACCCTTCCAAAACCTTTCCTTTTATAGTCTAATCAGTATAGAATCGGTGTAGGAAGGTTTCTGGAGCGTTTGGTTCAATTTTGGTTCAGTTTGGAGTCGAATTGAGTGAGAAACACGAAGGGCGGACATTTTTATGGCCCGTGATGAGTTTACGGCCAAGGCCGTAATTCTTTCAGTGTATAATGCTTTTAGTCACAGAAAGTTTCATAGACCGTGATGGATTCACGGCCTCACCCATGAAAGTTTCATTGAACTTTTTAACTTAGCCAATTTTCGTCCTCTGTTCGTCGTCGCTTTCATGGCCGAATACGCAATTACGACCAAAGCCGTAAATCTCTCATTCTTCACCGTTTTCGCCCCAAATTGGACGTGTGAGCTCGTGATCTCCTCGGAAATCATGTTTTGACTTCAAAACCCTCAAAATCCATCATTTTTATGTCTTTTTACCTACATTTTCAATAAAACTAGAAAAAGTGAAGATTCTGTGCAAAGTAAGATAAAAACACTAAAAGTAACACAAAATCATGCAAATAAGCCCAAAATATGATCTAAAACATAGGCAAAAACATGGTGTAAAAATCACTTATTAGGTACCGAAGACATGAGTTGAAATCAAATAAAAAAAACAAAAAAAAGAAGACAAAAATAACACAAAAATAAAGAGTGCATTGGTTTTTTTCTAACTCGTATCTTTGGTGGAATCAGGATTGAACAAAGTGCATATACCACACAGGAGATTACTGCATTTCATGGAGGTAAGCCTCATCTAACTTTGGAATTTGGATCTTCACACCCTCATTCCTGACGATAGATGATTACCTTGAATTCCCTAACTTGCTGAGGTTTGCTCATAATGATATCTTCTTGGGACAAAATATTTTATGCGCTTGGCATGATTTCATCTTTATCTTATTACCTCTTTTACCTACTCTTCTATGCTTGAGGACAAGCAATGATCTAAGTCTGGGAGATTTTGATGTCTCGTATTTTATAATCTTTTTGACTAATGTTTACTTGTAAATCGAGACATATTATCACGTTTTTACATCCCTTTCCAACTTATTTTATTGATTTTCTTCAGAAGCTTCATTACTTGTCATGTTTGCTTGAATACAGGATAATTCACTCACTTTTAGAGCTACATGGAAGTATATTTGCATCTCTGAGTGAATCAAGAACCTTGACAAGAAGTTTGGCTTCAAACAAAATTAATTTTGAGAATTATAGCTAAGGCCATAATCTACATCATGACCGTAATTCTCTGATTGGCTACATGATGGACCCGTTTTGATGTAAGCATAGTCATAATTCAAAGACGTGCCCCTAACTTCCTCGACGATAACCTTTCGGATGAAGACAATCATGACAACAAGATTACGGGCATGACCATAATTCATTAAAGTCACAATCTTCTGATCGGCAATTTTTGATGCTACAACTATGATCATGAATCAAGCCAAGGCCATACTGCCCACCTGCAAATTTTGAGACGAATTGGACTTCTACACTAAAATTATAGGCATGGCCATAATCTGTCTCATGATCGTAATCTCGCAGTTGCTATAATTTATTACCTGCCGCCCAGCTTTAAATGCTCATAACTCCTTCGTTTTAACTCTGATTTGGACGTTCTTGGAGTCGAAACAAAGAGGATTAAATGAGAATTAATTATTTTAGAGTTACAAGAATTAATGAGGCTGCAATTAATGCATAACAGTTACATTACGGTTACAACCATAAAGGCCCATTACACTAGTATTTATGGAGCCACCTGCATTGAATGGGCTATAACTCCTTCATTCTAAATCTGTTTTGGATGTTTAAGATATCAAAACGTAGCTAATTCAATTTCCCATCAATGTGTGAGTTTAGAAATGAGTTTGTATTCTATTTAAATGGTGAAATTCGCTGAAGAAGAGAGTGCCCAGTTGGGGCTCAAGGGGGGCTTCAACCTAGCCTTGAAATAAAGTTTATGCTATAAACATCATCGAATCGCTAAAAATTCTCTCTTTATACAAAGGAAAATCACAGAAAAAGGTTTCTAAGAGGGAGGAGATGATAAACCGAAAGAAATAAGCAAGAATCACTGAATTCTGATGGTTGAATATCCAGAAATCGCCTCGAAGTCGCCGAATCACCATGTTCTTCCACCCTAGCCGCTTCGTTGCAAGATTGCTCTCCTTTTAGGTCACAGAAATTGGGGCTTTGTTATTCTTTCTATTCGCCTTTGAGTAAGCTTTCCAAAAAGTCCTCACTTGCCAAATTTTGATTTGAATCGGGTCCGAAATCGACGAAAAACCAAGTGAAGGTCGGGCTGCTGCAATAGTATCACGGGTGAACCCCGCCGGGTTCACCTACCAGTGAAGTGTTCTGTGCAGTTCTGTTGCGAAATAATCACAGGTGAACCCCACCGGGTTCACCTACCAGTGAAGTCCATGGTATATTTTTGCGCAGATTTTATCAACCAGAATCACGGGTGAACCCTATGGGGTTCACCTGTCAGTGAAGTGTGCGGCGAATTTCAGATACCCTGACATCATCGGTGAACCCCGCCGGGTTCACCAGGCAGTGAAACGCGCGGTGAGTTTCGTCCTTCGGCAAGATCACCGGTGAACTCCACCGGGTTCACCTGGCCGTGAAGTCTAGAAAAAGCTCCGATTGAGCCCAAATTTTACGGGTAGCTTCGTCTTCTCATAAGGAATCACCTCATGCTCTTAGATTCTTCAAAAGACTTCAAAATTGGGTGATTTTACCTGAAATTAATAAGATAGACGAAATGTGAAGATTCTAAAGCTTTTAACTAAATAAGCCTTAAAAGAGTGTAAAAACATTCAAATAGGCCTAAATTTATCATGGAATAATAATAAAAATCACTATAAAAATGTAAGGCATCAAATACTCCTCGACTTAAATCTTTGCTTGTCCTCAAGCAATAAAATAAGTTGAAATACAATCTTGGTATAAGAATAATCTTTTGTGTTGAAGTTTGCACCCAAGTTTAGAAAAATACTTTTTTAGCAATCCAAGATCTAATCAGAAGAAATTAACTAAAAGGAGTGTCTTAAGAATTCACTAGTTTGGTCCCACAGTTTCTAGATATCAACTAATTCAGAAAGTAGTAAACATGGGATTCAATCAAGCATCCACAATACTCATTCCATCCCTATCCTTCCAATTCATAATGTTGGGGTTAACTCAAATGTTTTATTTGGGATATGAAACACTGATCATTGCATTAGACTTCAACTCATATCCTTAGGTACCATTGCCAATTTTTCGCAATGCCAAGTAGAGGAGTCTTTTTATTTCATTTCAATTCACATTTCTTAGATTTCAACTCATATCCTTCGGTACCATGACCAATTTTTCGCAGTGCCAAGTAGAGGAATCTAAGTGTGCTTTTTTTTTTGTCAAGAAATTAGAAATCAACATATCCTGGCTTTTAACAAATGCAGTGTTTCCCCAATACTAGAAAGGAATTCAAAGTTTGAAAAGAGAATATATATCCTGATATGTATCGAATGTAAATTGCAAACCAAAATCAATTGAAGAATCATGAGAACGCTTGACCCACTAAATGAACAACCTAAAATCAATCCACTTAGAGAATTTCTAATTCATAGAATATATGGACATGACTATTGAGTAATTTTCTAACAAGTACTACATTCAACATGTCTTGATAAATTCCAACCAATCATGCATTTAACTTTATGAATTTTGCAAAGCTATCATTAGACAAGACTAACGATATATACCTTAAAACAACTTCATGAAAACACATAGATCCACACATCATGTAACATGTAAAGATGGTTATAGTGTAATACCAAAGCTGAAAAACAAGCAGTTCAAATATGTGTTATACACTGCAGAGAGTGGGGCCTGTAGATGTGGACCAGGCCCACGAATAGTGGCATATAAGGTACAATGCCAATATCATAATAACATCCATCAGAAAGTATCATAACAAAACCATGAAGAGAAAAGCAGAAAATCAGGACAACCACAACCAAACAGAAGCTGGAGTCAAGACAGCTCACCCGCTCTAAAATATTGCATAGTCCTCTATGCAACGTCGTATATGTGAGAGGAGAAGGTGGCAATGTAGGGTCTGGATGGAGCTAGCGCCCCTTGCGCAAATGGGAGCCAAAAGCTCGGGAGCTCTTGCCCTTACCGTGCGAAGTGTGACCTGGCGCTTCCTCCTCATCTGAAGAGACCGGTATATTCCTTATGTTTTATTCATTAAGCAAGGCGAATCGGTCATCCATAACACATAGTTTCTCCCAAATCAAACCCGGCATCTTGTGCTGTCGCCGCATCCCAGCCTCATTAGCTTCCCAACTAGAAGCTTGCTCCTGGCGTATGAAGGAGATGGAGGAATCCATCTAATCAATGAGCTCGCACTGTTGAAGCTGCTCCTCCCTCATCTCCTGAAGAATGCTCAACATAGAATCGGAGGAGGAGCCGCCAAAGAAGAACGCGCTTGGGGCTGGTAGTGCAGTGTCCACAGGGTCTGGTTGAGGGTCAGCAGTTGGCTTGATGCGCTAGTTCTCTTGAACACGCACAGTGGTGCGCTCTGGATTAGGCAACGGCATGCAGAACTAGCTATCTTTAAATGTCATACAGTAAGCATCACCCCGGCAGACGATGAGTTTCATGGAAACGCATGACTCGATCTCGAGCTGGTTATTTCCACTAGCCTCGGCCGTGCCGTAGGGAATGACCCCTAGGGAGACTACAAGTGGGGTGATGAGGCTGCCAATGACTATCGCGTCCTTGCGGCAATGCGCGATGCAGCTGAATTGCTTTGCCAAGTAGAGTCCAGAATCGACCTTGAAAGAGTGAAGCATGTACCATAAGTAAAATAATTCTGACTGACGTACCGTGCCGTCGCTCTCCCCACGCCCGAAGATGGTATGGGCGAGTACGCGATGGACATATCTGATGGTTGGATTGCATATGCTTGAAGCTCTAGCCACTCTGGCTAAATAGAAGTGCTCATTCGTAATTGACGCCCAAAAAGCCTGCTCATTGAACTCCACCGGGACTTTGAGCGTGCAAGGTTCCGGGAAACCATAAATCTGGTGAAGCTGAGAAAGAGATAAACAATGCTCAATGTTCCCTATACGGAAGGAGATGCGCCCTGGATCATCATCAACAATGGCAGCAGCTTTCACATCCAACGAGCTGAGGAACTCCAATGTTACTCCGACGTACGTGGGGGAGGCGAGCCTTAGGAACTGCTCCCATCCAATATTTGAGTACATCCATTCAACATCATCCAAAAGCACTAGCATAGTGTGCCGATCCAAGTATCTGGTGTTGGTCATTTGATGATGGAGAAGCTGCTCGTAGTTCTGTTCATGCTCTGTGTTTCTGAAGACGATGCCAAACTCATTTGGCAGAGATGCATAAGCTTGGGGCTGCCGAGCAGATGAGCGTGCTGGGTTCCTGGAAGAGGAGGGTCGCGCCGTCTGACTAGCAGGAGTGGCTTGTGGCGGCGGAGGTTTTCCATGCGGGATAAAGTCATCGTCGTCAGTAGAAGATTCAGATACAAGTTGCGGATCACGATGACAGAAGGCAAGCACCTTGCGCCTTAGTGCCATTTGATTAGATCGCCAGAGAAAATCAGAAAATAACCAGAGAAGATTTCGCCCGAGCACAGAAACAGCGTCCGATTGCAGTGGCGAAAACAGGAAAACCGACGAGAAAGAAAAATCGGAAAGCTAACAACGAGGGGCGGATCGAAGCTATGCGAACCTCACAAGAGATGTTGATCGTGAAGGAGGAAGGTCTTTTGGAGATCCGGGGGCGAGAGCTCATCGGCTTGACCAGAGATCCGGAGTAGAGGGAGCGGTGGAGGCCTGGAATCGAGAAAACCCTACCCGTGGTTAAGGGCAAACACGGGTAATGTTCCAAAAGAAACACGGGTGAACCTAGTGATGAAACCCCTTTCGAGAGGGGGGCGAAAACCCTAAGCATGGCACAAATAAAATTTTGCAAGCGGAAGCAAGGGTTTGATGATCTTTTGCATGCCATATGATCAACTATCATAGATTGAATAGATCAAGAGTAGATCATACCAATGCCATCGGTTTGGTTGGTGCCTTGGAAGCAAAGACGCAAGTGCTCCTTCTCCAAAGGTGACGCACACAACAAGTGAAGATGGCTTGCTCCTTTGAATCCTTTGTGCTAGCAAAGTGCTTCAATGGGACCTTATCGCGTGAAGGAGAGGATAGAGATTGCTTTGCTCGGCCGAATGCCTCCTCTTGTCGTCAACACACTCTCCTCTCCACGAGATTGCAAGCGGTCATCATCCAAGAGAAGCGTTGAGGCGTTTTTACAAAGTCGCCTTGATGACTTTCCAAAAATGGAATGACATGAAGTAATGCTTTGAAAACCGACCAAAACGCTTAAGCATTGAACCAAGCGCTCACACACATGTGAACCGGTTCATGCTCAATCGATCCAATTGACTTTGGTCCAAAAAACCAAATCAAATCAGCCCAAGCCATGGTCTAGACCTCATTGAACCAATAGGTTCCAGATCTAACCGTTCATCTCCTGATGCTCCTGATCTCACCGATCTAGCATCATCTCTCTCGATCGAAGCTTACCGATCTCAAGCCCTAATCAATCAAACATGATCAGACCAGATCTCACTTACAATCAGAGATTAAATCCCTTTAAACTGAACCCAAACAATTCAGTCCACACGATCTGACTCAAGTAAGCCATATCATCAAATTGTGCGACCCTGAGGGTTTCCTTTAAATGTCGGTAACGATAACTTACGTTATCATGATCAGTGAGGGGTATCTAGCAACACATCACTGTCTCCCGATATAAAGGAAAGAGTCTTCCAAGACTACACCCAAACCACAGCACAAGTGTGAATCCACTTCACAAGGCATGCATGTTTCCTTTGCCACTGGATGTTCTTATTGGACAAGCGTGTCAAGCCTGTAGCTCCAATATGATGAGCATGATTAGATCAGATGCACATAGTCACCTGGGTATGGCCATACACTTTCTCAATCATCTCATCTAGGGGGCCCCTATAGAACACCACACTCCTTCAACAAGGAGACGGCAATCCTCTATCTATCACTAGTGCCCTAACCTGACTCATGATCATTATCCAAGATAGTCTATAACCATTATGTTTCAAATGATATTGAACTACCTCAAAACAATGACAATCATCATTTAGAAACACAAGTGATCTCAAGTCAGAGGACATGTGCCACTTGTTGCAATCAAGGATCATTCACATTGTGACAAGCAATTGAATATCCTAGTAGGGTCTGTCCAGTACATCCAATGTACCCATGAGTCTACATCTTATTCCATGCTCGAAGCATCCTATAAGATTAGAACACATATTAGTCTCAATCATATCAAGGCTGTCTCATGTTCACCAAGATATATCGACTAAGGACATTTAGCATGTCAGCCTAGCTGAACAGCATTGAGACATTATTCAGAAGAACACACATTGCAGCAGATGATGTAACAACCTGAATAATAACCATTGCCTTTATAAACACAAGAATGTATTACATGATACTTATACAATCCCAAGGCCTCAAACATTAGCCTTAAGGGCATACCCCAACAATCTCCCACTTGCACTTAATCTAATGGTTGAGAAATCTCAAACCCATGTTATTACAGTGCTTCTCATGCTTCTGCTGCGCCAGAGGCTTGGTAAGCGGGTCAGCCAGATTGTCGTCTGTATGAACCTTGCAGACTTTGATCTCGCCACGATCAATGATCTCCCGGATCAAGTGAAACCGTCTCTGTATGTGCTTGGACTTCTGGTGCGACCGTGGTTCCTTTGCTTGTGCGATTGCTCCAGTGTTATCACAAAAGATAACCAAAGGATCTGCACTCGAAGGAACAACACCAAGTTCTCTCACGAACTTACGAATCCACACTGCCTCCTTGGATGCTTCCGAGGCTGCAACATACTCGGCTTCTGTTGTGGAATCAGCAACAGTTGACTGTTTGAAACTTTTCCACACCACCGCTCCACCATTCAAGCTAAAAACATAGCCTGATTGCGATCGAAAATCATCCTGGTCCGACTGGAACGAAGCATCAGTATATCCTTCTATACTGAGTTCTTCCTGACCACCATATATCAAGAACATATCTTTGGTCCTCCGCAGATATTTTAAAATGTTCTTGACTGCAATCCAGTGCGCCATACCTGGATTACTTTGGAACCGACTGGTCACGCTTAACCCGTAAGCGACGTCTGGGCGAGTACACAACATCGCATACATAATGGACCCAATAGCCGAAGCATAAGGCGTATTGTCCATTTCATCTTTCTCAGTCTGTGTTTGTGGACACTGACTCTTCGAAAGATTCAGACCATGTCTGACTGGAAGATATCCTCTTTTATAATTCTCTAAATGGAATCTCTCCAGGACTTTATCGATGTAAGTACTCTGGCACAGCCCGAGAAGCCTCTTAGATCTATCCCTGTAGATCTTCACACCTAATACATAGGCTGCTTCTCCTAAATCTTTCATCTGAAAACATTTTCCTAACCATGCTTTAACAGCATGCAGTTCAGGAATATCGTTTCCAATGATTAAGATATCATCGACGTAGAGGACTAGGAAAGTAATCACGCTCCCACTAAACCTCTTATATACACACGGGTCATCTTCGTTCTTGATGAAACCAAACTCACAGATTGATTCATCAAAACGAATATTCCAGCTTCTAGATGCTTGTTTAAGTCCATAAATGGACCTTTTTAACTTGCATATTTTATGACGATCTGCTGGATTAGTGAAACCTTCAGGTTGTGTCATATACACATCCTCATCCAGTTTTCCATTAAGGAAAGCCGTCTTCACATCCATCTGCCAGATCTCATAATCGTAATATGCTGCTATCGCGAAAAGAATCCGAATAGACTTGAACATGGCTACAGGAGAGAAAGTTTCATCATAATCTATCCCGTAGATTTGTTTGAAACCTTTCGCAACTAGCCTGCCTTTATAGGTAACTACGTTACCATCCATGTCAATCTTCTTCTTGAAGATCCATTTACAGCCTATAGGGATTACTCCCGGAGGCGGATCAACCAAATCCCAGACTTGGTTATCTGACATGGAGTCCATCTCGGCTCGCATAGCTTCAAGCCATCTAGCTGACTCCGGTCCACTGACCGCATCCGCATAAGTAAGGGGTTCATCATTATCAATGATGTAGACTCCGTCATAGCGCTCAGGCTGTCGACGGATCCTTCCCGATCTACGCGGTTCCCGCGATATCTGAGCCTCAGGTTGCACAATAACCTGTTCTACCGGCTCAGGCTCATCCAACTGTGCTTGACTACTTTGTCCTTCCTCTGGATTCTCATCCAGTTTTATTTCTCTCCCACTGGCTTCTTGCAGAAGAAACTCCTTCTCAAGAAATATGGCCGTCCGAGCAACAAATACTTTGTTCTCTTTGGGATCGAAGAAATAATAACCCTTAGTTTCCTTAGGGTAACCGACAAAGATGCATTTCTCAGATCTGTTCTCTAGTTTCCCAGAGGCGAGCTTTTTGACATAAGCCTCGCAACCCCAGATCCTGATAAATGTCAAGCTCGGCTGTTTCCCATACCATAATTCATATGGCGTCTTTGAAACGGCCTTAGATGGCACTCGGTTTAGTACTTTTGCAGCTGTTTCCAGTGCAAATCCCCAAAAGGAATATGGAAGAGTAGCCTGACTCATCATAGAACGAACCATATCAAGTAACGTTCTATTTCTCCTCTCGGACACACCATTCCATTGTGGTGTTCCTGGCGGAGTGAGCTGTGAGATAATCCCACACTCTTTTAGATAGTCAGTAAACGCATGACTCAAGTATTCTCCACCTCGATCAGAACGAAGTGCCTTGATATTTCGCCCTAGCTGATTCTGTACTTCATTTTTGAACTCTTTGAACTTGTCAAAAGATTCACTCTTATGTCTCATTAGATAGACATACCCATACCTACTGAAATCATCAGTAAAGGTAATGAAGTACGAATAGCCACCTCTGGCATGTTTACTAAATGGCCCACACACATCACTGTGTATAAGGTCAAGTAAACCTGAAGCCCTTTGACCTTTGTGAGGAAAAGGTGACTTCGTCATTTTACCCATCAAACAAGCTTTGCATGTATCAATCTCCTCATAGGAGAAAGATCCCAGCAGTCCATGATCATGCAACCGCTTAATGCGCTTCTTGTTAATATGGCCTAAACGACTATGCCATAACAAGGTGCTGTCTTCAGCATACTTGGCTTTCTTAATATCAACACTTTGTATAGAACTTTCCATGTCCAACATGTATAACCCATTGTTAATTGAACCAGTTGCATAAACAATATTATCTAAAGACAAAACACACTTTGAAATATTGCATTCAAAGGCAAATCCTTTCCTGACAAGAGCAGGAATGGAGATAATATTTTTAGTAATGCTGGGAACAAAATAACAACTGTTTAGTTCTAATACAATGCCAGATGGTAATGAGATGAAATAGTCTCCTACAGCAACAGCAGCAACCCGTGCCCCGTTTCCAACTCGTAGGTCCACCTCATGCTGTCCCACCTGTCTTCTTCTCTTGAGTTCCTGTACATTTGAACAAATGTGAACTCCACATGCAGTGTCCAACACCCATGAAATAGAAGAAGATGAAACCATGACTTCCGTCACGTATATACCTGAGCCAGAAGCGATGCTTCCCCTCTTATCTCCTTGGAGCGCTTTACAGTCCTTTTTCCAGTGACCCAGCTGGCCACAGTGGAAACACCTGTTGTCCTTTGACCACTTAACCTTCTGTTTCAGAGCCTTGCTGTAACTCTTGACAGGGGCCTTGCCCTTCTTCCCCTTCTTCTTGTTCCTGGAAGGAACCATTAAGACAGAGGTTGAAGGCTTTCCCTTCAGAGTCTCCTCAGTTGTCAAGAGCATATTCAGCAGCTCTGCCGGAGTACAATCGATTTTGTTCATATTAAAGTTAATAATGAACGCATTGAAAGAGGGCGGGAGAGACTGCAGAATAATGTCTACAGCAAGCTCCTGGTTGATGGTATGCCCCAGTTTCTCCAGAGCCTCCTTGTACCCAATCATCTTGAGCACGTGAGCTCCCACTGGGCTCCCTTCAGCCAGTTTGCTCTGAAAGAAAAGCTTTGTCAGATTATAGCGTTCTGTCCTCGCCTGTGCAGCATACAGCATCTTGAGGTTCGCTATAATTTCTATAGCCGACATATCCTCATGCTGACGCTGCAGCGGTGGCGTCATAGACGCTAGCATCAGGCAAGCGACATCAATGCTATCATTGACATGCTTTTCATAGGCATCACGAACCGCCCTTGCGGCGTTCGCAGCGGGTTGAGGCGGCACAGCCGTCTCGAGGACATACAGTTTCCTCTCTGCCTTAAGAACAATCTTAAGGTGTCCGAACCAGTCTGAGAAGTTTGGCCCAGCAAACTTCTCCCTTTCCAGTAGGGATCGCACATTGAAGCTCATGGTGTTCGTTGCTGCAGGAATCTACAACAATGCAAGAACAGCAAGGTCAGTATCAATGTTTAGAATCAATCCAGGACTTAAGAAAGATTCTTTTCTCACTATTTTATCTGACTGAAAAATCCATTAAAACAGTCCGAAAGAGTAACACTCTTTTAGTGAGATGGGATCCAGATTTCATACTTGGTCTCCGCGTCCCGCTCAGGCGAGATAAGATGCACAGAGAGTACAAGCACTAATCTCTGGTAGGCAGTCCCTGCCAATCGCCAACCTGTGCGATTCCCCTTCATCTGGGCAATCCAGCAGACTGTGCCAACTGAGTTGGTACAACACAGTCTCTGATCCCACAGATGGCTGCCTCCATGTGCTACCATATGCTCCACACATGTAGCCTACATGGTCAAGCTGACCCGACCTACTCCCTGGACCACCACGTGCTATGCTGAGCAACGAGAAGCGATAAATCCCTTCTCTGTAACACGCAGGTGAAATCACACACCGGCTGAAGATAGATGGACGTGCCCACTGAGTGGGTTCAACACGGCTCCAACGATAGTCAGAACAGTGAGGTTTCGCGTCAGAAGGCATTACGTGCTTGATATTTTAGCGTTGGATTTTAACGGTCTTTTATCTTCTTACTATCAGGCAAATCCTATGGCTATAGCAGAAGATAAATAACTCATGCAATTCTATTTATTAAACAATAAAAAGAAAGCATGGATCTTATGTGGTAAAAGCCCATAGAGCCTATGTAAGACCTTAAATCAACTTAAGTCTTCACTTGCTCTTCTTGGGTCTTTTGCATCTCATCTGGTCCAACCCAGGGCCCTAGCGCTCAATGCAGCTCAGGTGCACCCACCAGCTGAATGCGCCTCTGCGATGTGTGCTTTTGTGCTCTTGTCTAATTAAAATACATTTTAATCTATCTAGACAAGCTTGACTCGCAGGTCAATTATACAATAAATTCATTAAAATGTGATTCGCAGATCACAAAAATAATAATTTACCAGGCTCGCAGGCCCCAGCACAGCACACATTAAAAGGGCAACCCACATAAGATTAAATAAACAAACATCATGGCATCATTCAATCAACATGTGATCCATTACAAGAAAATAAAATTTTGAAAACCCATTGGCATCAATTTTAATTTTCTTATGTGCCTTACAACCTTACAATGGTCCATTGATAGGGATCCACTCATCAATCTAGTTAGATCCATGCCCTTACATGCACCAAGTCCTAACTGACTCGAGTTGACCTAATGGTCAACCATGCATGCGCCAAGGGCTGAACAGCCAACATGAGTTCTGGCAAGCGGGTGTGACCCCGGGCCTAACTTATGTGTGTTCACTGGTTGTCTCAACCAGACCTCGCTACACGCCTTTGATGCAGTTAACCTATAGCCACCTCGTGCTTGCGCACAGGTGCTATCTGGTCAACCCATCTAGGCTGTCAGATGGTCTGATCAGACTTAGTTGATCTATACTAGATGATGCTTTCAACCCCATCAACCCATCTAAGGGTTTAAAGTAGGGCCTTAGATCTAGATGAGGCGCGCAAGATCTTTTATTTTGTCAAAAACAACATGTAAGAAGCGCCAACAAACATGCGCCATCCATAACAATTGTAGAGTCCCCTTCAAGGGGGAGCGCAACTTTGACAAAAACAACAACAAGCACCAATACATGCGGCTAAGAGCAATAAACATCATGCATGTTGTTTTCGCATCATAAATTTTTCATGAGCTTGCGCATGTAACCAACCATAGATCTAAGCATAAGTGTAAACATGGATCACACGAGCAAACATAATAGCATGCATAAAGCCAAGCTTTGATACCAATTGATGAAACCCCTTTCGAGAGGGGGGCGAAAACCCTAAGCATGGCGCAAATAAAATTTTGCAAGCGGAAGCAAGGGTTTGATGATCTTTTGCATGCCATATGATCAACTATCATAGATTGAATAGATCAAGAGTAGATCATACCAATGCCATCGGTTTGGTTGGTGCCTTGGAAGCAAAGACGCAAGTGCTCCTTCTCCAAAGGTGACGCACACAACAAGTGAAGATGGCTTGCTCCTTTGAATCCTTTGTGCTAGCAAAGTGCTTCAATGGGACCTTGTCGCGTGAAGGAGAGGATAGAGATTGCTTTGCTCGGCCGAATGCCTCCTCTTGTCATCAACACACTCTCCTCTCCACGAGATTGCAAGCGGTCATCATCCAAGAGAAGCGTTGAGGCGTTTTTACAAAGTCGCCTTGATGACTTTCCAAAAATGGAATGACATGAAGTAATGCTTTGAAAACCGACCAAAACGCTTAAGCATTGAACCAAGCGCTCACACACATGTGAACCGGTTCATGCTCAATCGATCCAATTGACTTTGGTCCAAAAAACCAAATCAAATCAGCCCAAGCCATGGTCTAGACCTCATTGAACCAATAGGTTCCAGATCTAACCGTTCATCTCCTGATGCTCCTGATCTCACCGATCTAGCATCATCTCTCTCGATCGAAGCTTACCGATCTCAAGCCCTAATCAATCAAACATGATCAGACCAGATCTCACTTACAATCAGAGATTAAATCCCTTTAAACTGAACCCAAACAATTCAGTCCACACGATCTGACTCAAGTAAGCCATATCATCAAATTGTGCGACCCTGAGGGTTTCCTTTAAATGTCGGTAACGATAACTTACGTTATCACGATCAGTGAGGGGTATCTAGCAACACATCACTGTCTCCCGATATAAAGGAAAGAGTCTTCCAAGACTACACCCAAACCACAGCACAAGTGTGAATCCACTTCACAAGGCATGCATGTTTCCTTTGCCACTGGATGTTCTTATTGGACAAGCGTGTCAAGCCTGTAGCTCCAATATGATGAGCATGATTAGATCAGATGCACATAGTCACCTGGGTATGGCCATACACTTTCTCAATCATCTCATCTAGGGGGCCCCTATAGAACACCACACTCCTTCAACAAGGAGACGGCAATCCTCTATCTATCACTAGTGCCCTAACCTGACTCATGATCATTATCCAAGATAGTCTATAACCATTATGTTTCAAATGATATTGAACTACCTCAAAACAATGACAATCATCATTTAGAAACACAAGTGATCTCAAGTCAGAGGACATGTGCCACTTGTTGCAATCAAGGATCATTCACATTGTGACAAGCAATTGAATATCCTAGTAGGGTCTGTCCAGTACATCCAATGTACCCATGAGTCTACATCTTATTCCATGCTCGAAGCATCCTATAAGATTAGAACACATATTAGTCTCAATCATATCAAGACTGTCTCATGTTCACCAAGATATATCGACTAAGGACATTTAGCATGTCAGCCTAGCTGAACAGCATTGAGACATTATTCAGAAGAACACACATTGCAGCAGATGATGTAACAACCTGAATAATAACCATTGCCTTTATAAACACAAGAATGTATTACATGATACTTATACAATCCCAAGGCCTCAAACATTAGCCTTAAGGGCATACCCCAACACCTAGCCGGGTTCACCTAACCATGAAGCACACTTTAGGGATATGCCCGATCAGATTCAGTTGTCTTCACGGGTGAACCCCGTGGGGTTCACCTAGCCGTGAAGTGCTTGGTAAGTTGCTGAAGATCCAGGAATAATATGCACCACTTGATATGGCTAGCTCCATCTTTATTTAACAAAAATACCCTTCGGAAAATTGCTCGTCAGGATGCAAAGTGTACTTCACGGGTGAACCTCGCCGGGTTCACCTGACCGTGAAGTGCACTGAGCTGTAGTAAAAATTCAGTAAAAATCTCCTGTCCACATAGCGCATCTGCATCACAAGAATAAAACTCCAGTCAGTGTATATCTGAAAGTAACCCTAGGTCACATACGCATATAAAATTTTTCGCATGACTAGGTCCAAAATCGAATGACTTAAACATATGATCAACATATGAAGACTTGTATAGAACAAGTGAGGATGTTACCATGGCCATGAGAGGCGGCTTGGAAGAAAAAGGGCGAGCGGCTCTTCTCCAAAGGAATCACACACAAGATGGATTTTCGCTTCTTCCTTGTAATCCTTGTGCTAGCAAAGATCCAAAGAGTCTTTGATCGTGTGAGGAGATGTCCTCTTCTTGCTGGCCGCACTACTCCCTCTCTTGGCGTGAAGACGAACCAAAAACCCGAGAGGAGCAAGGGGCGAGAGGGGCGTTCATATGTTCGAAAACGTGGGACGTTTCTCAAGAGAAAAATCGGCTTCCAAATATAGTAAGTGTTTAACTCCCCATGAAGCCATCGAAACTCCTCTCCCCTTTGAACCATGTGTTCACTTAAGTGAACCGGTTCAATTCCATTTGGTTCAAGGACCAAATCGAACCAGCCATGGTCTTGATCTCTTTGAACCTCATGGTTCAAGATCTAACCACACATCTCAATGAACCTCTTGATCTCTACGATCAAGCATCAATTTTCCCGATCGAAGCTTACTGATCATATGTCCTAATCAATCAAACATGATCAGACTAGATCTTACTTCCGATCAGAGTTTAAATTGCTTTAAACTGAACTAGAATAATTCCAGTCCACACGATCTGACATAAGTAAGCAATATCATCAAATTGTGCGACCCTGAGGGTTTCCTTGAATGTCGGTAACGACAACTTACGTTATCACGATCAGAGAGGGGTATCTAGCAACACATCACTATCTCCCGATATGAAGGAAAGAGTCTTCCAAGACTACTCCCAAATCACAGCACAAGTGTGAATCCAATTCACTCAGTATACATGTTCCCTTTGCCACTGGATGTTCTCGTTGGACAAGCATGTCAAGCCTGTAATTCCAACACGATGAGAATGGTTAGATCAGATGAACATAGTCATCTGGGTATGGCCATACACTTTCTCAACCATCTCATCCAGGGGGCCCCTTTAGAACATCACACTCCAACTAGGAGAGGCAATCCTGTATCTATCACTAGTGTCCTAACATGATTCATGCCCACTATCCAAGATAATCCTTAACCATTATCTTTCAAATGATATTGAACTACCTCAAGACAATGTCAATCATCACTTAGAAACACAAGTGATCTCAAGTCAAAGGGAATATACCACTTGCTTGCTTATAAGGATTTATTCACATTGTGACAAACAATTGAATATCCTAAGTAGGGTCAGTCCAGTACATCCAATGCACCTATGTGTCTAAATCCTATTCCATGCTCGAAGCACCCTATAAGATCAGAACACATATTAGTCTCAATCATATCAAGGCTGTCTCATGTTCACCAAGATATCTCGACTAAGGACAACTCTGAATGTCAGCAAAGCTGAACATCATTGAGACATTACTCAGAGGTATACATACAGCAGCAGATAATGCAACAATCTGAATAACAACAATTGCCTTTATAAACATATACATAGTTTATACATGATACTGATAATAGCCCAAGGCCTCAAACATTAGCCTTAAGGGCATACCCCAACAATCTCCCACTTGCACTTAAACTAATGGTTGAGAAATCTCAAACCCATATTATTACAGTGCTTCTCATGCTTCTGCTGTGCCAGAGGCTTTGTAAGCGGGTCAGCTAGATTGTCATCTGTATGAACCTTGCAGATCTTGATCTCTCCTCGATCTATGATCTCACGGATCAAATGAAACCTTCTCTGTATGTGCTTGGACTTCTGGTGTGACCGTGGTTCCTTTGCTTGTGCAATCGCTCCAGTGTTATCACAGAAGATAACCAATGGATCTGCACTCGAAGGAACAACACCAAGTTCTTGAATGAACTTACGAATCCACACTGCCTCCTTTGATGCTTCTGAGGCTGCAACATACTCGGCTTCTGTTGTGGAATCAGCAACAATTGATTGTTTGAAACTCTTCCACACCACTGCTCCTCCATTCAAGCTAAAAACATAGCCTGACTGCGATCGGAAATTGTCTTGGTCAGATTGGAACGAAGCGTCAGTATATCCTTCAATACTGAGTTCTTCCTGACCTCCATAAATCAAGAACATATCTTTGGTTCTCCGAAGATATTTCAAAATGTTCTTGACTGCAATCCAGTGTGCCTTCCCTGGATTACTTTGGAACCGACTGGTCACGCTTAACCCGTAAGCGACGTCTGGGCGAGTACATAACATTGCATACATGATAGACCCAATAGCCGAAGCATAAGGCGTATTGTCCATCTCATCTTTCTCAGACTGTGTTTGAGGACACTGGCTCTTTGAAAGATTCAGACCATGTCTGACTGGAAGATATCCTCTTTTAGAATTTTCTAAATGGAATCTCTCCAGGACCTTATCGATGTAAGTACTCTGGCATAGCCCTAGAAGCCTATTAGATCTATCTCTATAGATCTTCACACCTAATACATAGGCTGCTTCTCCCAAATCTTTCATCTAGAAACATTTTCTTAACCATGCTTTGACTGCATGCAGTTCAGGAATATCGTTTCCAATGATTAAGATATCATCGACGTAGAGGACTAGGAAAGTAATCACGCTCCCACTAAACCTCTTATATACACACGGGTCATCTTCATTTTTGATGAAACCAAATTCACAAACTGATTCATCAAAACGAATATTCCAACTCCTCGATGCTTGTTTTAGTCCATAAATGGACTTCTTTAATTTGCATATTTTATGACGTTCTGATGGATTGATGAAACCTTCAGGCTGTGTCATATACACATCCTCTTCTAGTTTTCCATTAAGGAAAGCGGTCTTCACATCCATTTGCCAGATCTCATAATCGTAATATGCTGCTATCGCGAGAATAATCCGAATGGACTTGAACATGGCTACAGGAGAGAAAGTTTCATCATAATCTATCCCGTAGATTTGTTTAAAACCTTTCGCAACTAGCCTGCCTTTATAGGTAACCACGTTACCATCCATGTCTTTCTTCTTCTTGAAGATCCACTTACAGCCTATAGGGATTACTCCCGGAGGCGGATCAACCAAATCCCAGACTTGGTTGTCGGACATGGAGTCCATCTCGGCTCGCATAGCTTCAAGCCATCTTGCTGATTCCGGTCCACTGACCGCATCCGCATAAGTGAGGGGTTCATCATTAATGATGTAGATTCCGTCATAGCGCTCAGGCTGACGACGAATCCTTCCCGATCTACGCGGTTCCCGTGATATCTGAGCCTCAGGTTGAACATTAACCTGATCTATTGGCTCAGGCTCATCCAACTGTGCTTGACTACTTTGTCCTTCTTCTGGAATTTCATCCAGCATTATTTCTCTCCCACTGGCCTCTTGCAGAAGAAATTCCTTCTCAAGAAAAATAGCCGTTCGAGCAACAAATACTTTGTTCTCTTTGGGATAGTAGAAATAATAACCCTTAGTTTCTTTAGGGTAACCGACAAAGATACATTTATCTGATCTGCTCTCCAGTTTCCCAGAGGCGAGCTTTTTGACATAAGCCTCGCAACCCCAGATTTTGATAAATGTCAAGCTCGGCTGTTTCCCATACCATAACTCATATGGAGTCTTTGAAACTGCCTTGGATGGCACTCGGTTTAGCACCTTTGCAGCTGTTTCCAGTGCAAATCCCCAAAAGGAGTAAGGTAGAGTAGCCTGACTCATCATAGAACGAACCATATCCAATAAGGTTCTATTTCTCCTCTCGGACACACCATTCCATTGTGGTGTTCCTGGCGGAGTGAGCTGTGAGATGATCCCACACTCCTTCAGATAGTCAGTAAACTCATGACTCAAGTATTCGCCACCTCGATCTGAACGAAGTGCCTTGATATTTCGGCCTAACTGATTTTGTACTTCATTTTTGAATTCTTTGAACTTGTCAAAAGATTCACTCTTATGTCTCATTAGATAGACATAACCATACCTACTGAAATCATCAGTAAAAGTAATGAAGTATGAATAGCCACCTCTGGCATGTTTACTAAAAGGCCCACACACATCACTGTGAATAAGGTCAAGTAAACCTGAAGCCCTTTCACCTTTATTAGAAAAAGGAGTCTTCGTCATTTTACCCATTAAACAAGCTTTGCATGTATCAAGCTCCTCATAGGAGAATGATCCCAGCAGTCCATGATCATGCAACTGCTTAATGCGCTTCTTGTTAATATGGCCTAAACGACTATGCCATAACAAGGTGCTGTCATCAGCATACTTGGCTTTCTTGTTATCAATTTGTTGTATAGAACATTCCATGTCCAACATGTATAACCCATTGTTAATCGACCCAGTTGCATAAACAATATTATCATATGAAATACAACACTGTGAAGTTTTGCATTCAAAAGAAAAACCTTTCCTGACAAGAGCAGGAATAGAGATAATATTCTTAGTTATGCTTGGTACGAAATAACAATTGTCAAGTTCTAATACAAAACCAGATGGTAAAGAGATGTTAAATTCTCCTACAGCAACAGCAGCAACCCGTGCCCCGTTTCTGACAGTCCCTGAAGGGGGCGAAACCCTAATCGCATGCACTTCTAAATTTATGCATGGGCGGAAATAAGGACATTAACAAGATCGCATGTGGCATCTTATATGATTAGCCTAAAGATTTTGTAAAGATCAACACAAAATCATACCATAGCCATGAGTGGATGGCGATTTGGAAGGGAAAGAGGCGTGTGCTTCTTCTCCAAAGTAGATGCACACAAGGTGACAATAGCTACTCCCTTTTTCCTCTTTGTGCTAGCAAAGATCCAAGGTATTCTCTTCGTGTGGAGAAGACGAGATCAATTCCTTTGCTGGCCGAATCCTTCTCTTGGCGTGAAGACAACCCACGAGAGGAGAAGAGGCGAGAGGACCAAGTTATGGCGTTCGAACGTGGAGACTTTTCCTCAAAGAAAACGTCTTCCAAATATAGAAAGTTCATAACTCCACTTAAATCCATCGATCACTCCTCTTCTCTTTGAACCATGCGTTCACATAAGTGAACCGGTTCAAATCAATTCGGTTCACATGCATTTGGTTCAAAGACCAAATCAAACCAGCATTGGTTTAGATCTTATCAAACCAAATGGCTCAAGATCTAACCACATATCTCTTGATGCTCTTGATCTCATCGATCTAGCATCAATTCTCTCGATCGAAGCTTACCGATCTCAAGCCCTAATCAATCAAACATGATCAGACCAGATCTCACTTACAATCAGAGTTTAAACTCCTTTAAACTGAACCAAAACAATTCAGTCCACACGATCTGACATAAGTAAGCCATATCATAAAATTGTGCGACCCTAAGGGTTTCCTTTAAATGTCAGTAACGATAACTTACATTATCACGATCAGTGAGGGGTATCTAGCAACACATCACTGTCTCCCGATATAAAGGAAAGAGTCTTCCAAGACTACACCCAAACAGAGCACAAGTGTGAAATCAACTCATTAGGCATACATGTTTCCTTTGCCACTGGATGTTCTTATTGGACAAGCGTGTCAAGCCTGTAATTCCAATATGATGAGAATGATTAGACCAGATGAACATAGTCATCTAGGTATGGCCATACACTTTCTCAATCATCTCATCCAGGGGGCCCCTTCAGAACATCACACTCCAAACAAGGAGACGGCAATCCTATATCTATCACTAGTGCCCTAACATGACTCATGCTCATTATCCAAGATAGTCTATAACCATTATGTTTCAAATGATATTGAACTACCTCAAAACAATGCCAATCATCATTTAGAAACACAAGTGATCTCAAGTCAGAGGAAATATGCCACTTGTTTGCATATAAGGATTATTCACATTGTGATAAGCAATTGAATATCCTAAGTAGGGTCTGTCCAGTACATCCAATGTACCCATGAGTCTACATCTTATTCCATGCTCGAAGCATCCTATAAGATTAGAACACATATTAGTCTCAATCATATCAAGGCTGTCTCATGTTCACCAAGATATCTCGACTAAGGACAATACTGCATGTCAGCCAAGCTGAACAGCATTGAGACATTATTCAGAAGTATACATATTGCAGCAGATGATGTAACAACCTGAATAACAACCATTGCCTTTATAAACACAGAGTTTATACATGATACTGAAATAATCCCAAGGCCACAAACATTAGCCTTAAGGGCATACCCCAACAATCTCCCACTTGCACTTAATCTAATGGTTGAGAAATCTCAAACGCATATTATTACAGTGCTTCTCATGCTTCTGCTGCGCCAGAGGCTTAGTAAGCGGGTCAGCTAGATTGTCATCTGTATGAACCTTACAGATCTTGATCTCTCCTCGATCAATGATCTCCCGGATCAAGTGAAACCTTCTCTGTATGTGCTTGGACTTCTGGTGCGACCGTGGTTCCTTTGCCTGTGCTATTGCTCCAGTGTTATCACAGAAGATAACCAAAGGATCTGCACTCGAAGGAACAACACCAAGTTCCTGAACGAACTTACGAATCCACACTGCCTCCTTGGATGCTTCTGAGGCTGCAACATACTCGGCTTCTGTTGTGGAATCAGCAACAATTGATTGTTTGAAACTTTTCCACACCACTGCTCCTCCATTCAAGCTAAAAACATAGCCTGATTGCGATCGGAAATCATCCTGGTCAGATTGGAACGAAGCGTCTGAAGAGTCCCCTTCAAGGGGGAGCGCAAGGGGGTGAAACCCTAAAGGTAAGCGCATATAGAGCTTTTGAGCGGAAGCAAGGGTTTCCATGATCGATTTATATGACATATGATCAACTTTCAATACCTTCTAATGTAGATAGATCTAGAAGAAATATCATACCATTGCCATCGCTTGGATGGTGTCTTGGAAGAAGAGATCGAAAGGGGTCTCCTCCACAAGATGCGCACACAAGATGAGAAGTAGCTTTCTTCTTGTCGCTCCTTGTGCTAGCAAGGATCTTCAAGTGCCCCTTGTCGCGTGAAGGAGATTGAGAGAGAAGACTTCTTGCTGGCCGAATGCACACCTTCACGTGAAGAACACCCAAAGCGAAAAGAGGAAGAGGCTAGAGAGGCGTTCAAAGCATGGGAGCGTTTTCCACTAGCAAAACGCCTTCCCAATTTGGCAAGTTTTAACTTCACTTAAAACCCCTCTTTAACCATCGAAAACTCCTCTTGCCTTTGAACCATACGTTCACATAAGTGAACCGGTTCAAAGCAATTCGGTTTAGATGCATTTGGTTCAAAGACCAAATCAAACCAGCCCAAGCCATATGGTCTAGATCTCATTGAACCAATGGTTCAAGATCTAACCGTTGATCTCTTGATACTCTTGATCTCACCGATCTAGCATCAATACTCTCGATCGAAGCTTACCGATCTCAAGCCTTAATCAATCAAACATGATCAGACCAGATCTCACTTACAATCAGAGTTTAAACTCCTTTAAACTGAACCCAAACAATTCAGTCCACACGATCTGACTTAAGTAAGCCATATCATCAAATTGTGCGACCCTGAGGGTTCCTTTAAATGTCGGTAACGATAACTTGCGTTATCACGATCAGTGAGGGGTATCTAGCAACACATCACTGTCTCCCGATATAAAGGAAATAGTCTTCCAAGACTACACCCAAACCACAGCACAAGTGTGAATCCACTTCACTAGGCATACATGATTCCTTTGCCACTGGATGTTCTTATTGGACAAGCGTGTCAAGCCTGTAACTCCAATATGATGAGCATGATTTGATCAGATGAACATAGTCACCTGGGTATGGCCATACACTTTCTCAATCATCTCATTTAGGGGGGCCCCTTTAGAACATCACACTCCTTAAACAAGGAGACGGCAATCCTATATCTATCACTAGTGTCCTAACCTGACTCATGATCATTATCCAAGATAGTCTATAACCATTATGTTTCAAATGATATTGAACTACCTCAAAACAATGACAATCATCATTTAGAAACACAAGTGATCTCAAGTCAGAGGACATGTGCCACTTGATGCAAACAAGGATTATTCACATTGTGACAAGCAATTGAATATCCTACTAGGGTCTGTCCAGTACATCCAATGTACCCATGAGTCTACATCTTATTACATGCTCGAAGCATCCTATAAGATTAGAACACATATTAGTCTCAATCATATCAAGGCTGTCTCATGTTCAGCAAGATATCTCGACTAAGGACATTACAGCCTGTCAGCCTAGCTGAACAGCATTGAGACATTATTTAGAAGCACACTCATTGCAGCAGACAATGTAACATACTGAATAACAACCATTGCCTTTATAAACATAAGAGTTTATATACATGATACTGATAGAATCCCAAGGCCTCAAACATTAGCCTTAAGGGCATACCCCAACAATCTCCCACTTGCACTTAATCTAATGGTTGAGAAATCTCAAACCCATGTTATTACAGTGCTTCTCATGCTTCTGCTGCGCCAGAGGCTTGGTAAGCGGGTCAGCCAGATTGTCATCTGTATGTACCTTGCAGATTTTGATCTCGCCACGATCAATGATCTCCCGGATCAAGTGAAACCGTCTCTGTATGTGCTTGGACTTCTGGTGCGACCGTGGTTCCTTTGCTTGTGCGATTATTCCAGTGTTATCACAAAAGATAACCAAAGGATCTGCACTCGAAGGAACAACACCAAATTCCTGAATGAACTTACGAATCCAAACTGCCTCCTTGGATGCTTCTGAGGCTGCAACATACTCGGCTTCTGTTGTGGAATCAGCAACAATAGACTGTTTGAAACTTTTCCACACCACTGCTCCTCCATTCAAGCTAAAAACATAGCCTGATTGCGATCGGAAATCATCCTGGCCGACTGGAACGAAGCGTCAGTATATCCTTCTATACTGAGTTCTTCCTGACCACCATATATCAAGAACATATCTTTGGTCCTCCGCAGATATTTTAAAATGTTCTTGACCGCAATCCAGTGTGCCTGACCTGGATTACTTTGGAATCGACTGGTCACGCTTAACCCGTAAGCGACGTCTGGGCGAGTACACAACATCGCATACATAATGGACCCAATAGCCGAAGCATAAGGCGTATTGTCCATTTCATCTTTCTCAGTCTGTGTTTGTGGACACTGACTCTTTGAAAGATTCAGACCATGTCTGACTGGAAGATATCCTCTTTTAGAATTCTCTAAATGAAATCTCTCCAGGACTTTATCGATGTAAGTACTCTGGCACAGCCCGAGAAGCCTCTTAGATCTATCTCTGTAGATCTTCACACCTAATACATAGGCTGCTTCTCCTAAATCTTTCATCTGGAAACATTTTCCTAACCATGCTTTAACAGCATGCAGTTCAGGAATATCGTTTCCAATGATTAAGATATCATCGACGTAGAGGACTAGGAAAGTAATCACGCTCCCACTAAACCTCTTATATACACACGGGTCATCTTCGTTCTTGATGAAACCAAACTCACAGATTGATTCATCAAAACGAATATTCCAGCTTCTAGATGCTTGTTTAAGTCCATAAATGGACTTCTTTAACTTGCATATTTTATGACGATCTGATGGACTAGTGAAACCTTCAGGTTGTGTCATATACACATCCTCATCCAGTTTTCCATTAAGGAAAGCGGTCTTCACATCCATCTGCCAGATCTCATAATCGTAATATGCTGCTATCGCGAAAAGAATCCGAATAGACTTGAACATGGCTACAGGAGAGAAAGTTTCATCATAATCTATCCCGTAGATTTGTTTGAAACCTTTCGCAACTAGCCTGCCTTTATAGGTAACCACGTTACCATCCATGTCAATCTTCTTCTTGAAGATCCATTTACAGCCTATAGGGATTACTCCCGGAGGCGGATCAACCAAATCCCAGACCTGGTTATCTGACATGGAGTCCATCTCGGCTCGCATAGCTTCAAGCCATCTAGCTGAGTCCGGTCCACTGACCGCATCCGCATAAGTGAGGGGTTCATCATTTTCAATGATGTAGACTCCGTCATAGCGCTCAGGCTGTCGACGGATCCTTCCCGATCTACGCGGTTCCCGTGATATCTGAGCCTCAGGTTGTTCAATAACCTGTTCTACCGGCTCAGGCTCATCCAACTGTGCTTGACTACTTTGTCCTTCCTCTGGATTCTCATCCAGCTTTATTTCTCTCCCACTAGCTTCTTGCAGAAGAAATTCCTTCTCAAGAAAAACTGCCGTCCGAGCAACAAATACTTTGTTCTCTTTGGGATCGTAGAAATAATAACCCTTAGTTTCCTTAGGGTATCCGACAAAGACACATTTCTCAGATCTACTCTCTAGTTTCCCAGAGGCGAGCTTTTTGACATAAGCCTCGCAACCCCAGATCTTGATAAATGTCAAGCTCGGCTGTTTCCCATACCATAGCTCATATGGAGTCTTAGAAACTGCCTTGGATGGCACTCGGTTTAGTACCTTTGCAGCTGTTTCCAGTGCAAATCCCCAAAAGGAGTAAGGTAGAGTAGCCTGACTCATCATAGAACGAACCATATCTAGTAAGGTTCTGTTCCTCCTCTCGGACACACCATTCCATTGCGGTGTTCCTGGCGGAGTGAGCTGTGAGATAATCCCACACTCCTTCAGATAGTCAGTAAACTCTCGACTTAGTTATTCTCCACCTCGATCAGAACGAAGTGCCTTGATATTTCGGCCTAGCTGATTTTGTACTTCATTTTTGAACTCTTTGAACTTGTCAAAAGATTCACTCTTATGTCTCATTAAATAGACATACCCATATCTACTGAAATCATCAGTAAAGGTAATGAAGTACGAATAGCCACCTCTGGCATGTTTACTAAATAGCCCACACAGATCACTGTGTATAAGGTCAAGTAAACCCGAAGCCCTTTGACCTTTGTGAGGAAAAGGAGCCTTCGTCATTTTACCCATTAAACAAGCTTTGCATGTATCAATCTCCTCATTGGAGAATGATCCCAGCAGTCCATGATCATGCAACCGCTTAATGCGTTTCTTGTTAATATGGCCTAAACGACTATGCCATAGCAAGGTGCTGTCATCAGCATACTTGGCTTTCTTATTATCAATGTTTTGTATAGAACATTCCATGTCCAACATGAATAACCCATTGTTAATTGATCTAGATGTTGGGGTATGCCCTTAAGGCTAATGTTTGAGGCCTTGGGATTGTATAAGTATCATGTAATAAACTCTTATGTTTATGAAGGCATGGTTATTATTCAGGTTGCTACCTTGTCTGCTGTAATAAGTGTACTTCTGAATAATGTCTCAAAGCTGTTCAGCTAGGCTGACATGCATATGTCCTTAGTCGAGATATCTTGGTGAACATGAGACAGCCTTGATATGATTGAGACTAATATGTGTTCTAATCTTATAGGATGCTTCGAGCATGGAATAAGATGTAGACTCATGGGTACATTGGATGTACTGGACAGACCCTACTAGGATATTCAATTGCTTGTCACAATGTGAATGATCCTTGTAAGCACCAAGTGGCACATGTCCTCTGACTTGAGATCACTTGTGTTTCTAAATGATGATTGTCATTGTCTTGAGGTAGTTCAATATCATTTGAAACATAATGATTATAGACTATCTTGGATGGTGAGCTTGAATCAGGTTAGGGCACTAGTGATAGACATAGGATTGCCGTCTCCTTGTTTAAGGAGTGTGATGTTCTAAAGGGGCCCCCCTATATGAGATGATTGAGATAGTGTATGGCCATACCCAGATGACTATGTTCATCTGATCTAATCATGCTCATCGTATTGGAGTTACAAGCTTGACCCGCTTGTCCAATAAGAACATCCAGTGGCAAAGGACACATGTATGCCTAGTGAAGTTGATTCACACTTGTGCTGTGGTTTGGGTGAAGTCTTGGAAGACTCTTTCCTTTATATCGGGAGACAGTGATGTGTTGCTAGATACCCCTCACTGATCGTGATAACGAAAGTTATCGTTACCGACATTTAAAGGAAACCCTCAGGGTCGCACAATTTGATGATATGGCTTACTTAAGTCAGATCGTGTGGACTGAATTGTTTGGGTTCAGTTTAAAGGGATAGAGGCTCTGATTGTAAGTGAGATCTGGTCTGATCATGTTTGATTGATTGGGACTTGAGATCGGTAAGCTTCGATCGAGAGTATTGATGCTAGATCGGTGAGATCAAGAGTATCACGAGATCAACGGTTAGATATTGAACCATTGGTTCAATGAGATCTATACCATGGCTTGGGCTGGTTTAATTTGGTTCTTGAACCAAATTGAAATGGATTGAAGTGGCTTGAACCGGTTCACAAGGGTGAACGCTTGGTTCAAGGGGTTAGGCGTTTTGGTTCGGTAATGGGCGCATAGCTTCATCTCTTCCATTTATGGAAAGTATTGAAGGCGACTTCACCTTAACGCCAAAGCGTTTTGAACGCTCGACTTCACTCCTCTCTTCTCAACGTTCATCCTTGGAGGTGAGTGCATTCGGACGAGAAGAGGAGGAAGGTTGCTCTCGCCAAGCTTGATCTCCAAAACTCCTTCACGCGACAAGGGATACTTTGGAGCCTTGCTAGCACAAGGGACGTTCAAGGTGTAGGCCTTCTTCTTCTTGTGTGCGATTCCTTTGGAGAAGTTCTCTTTGAACTTTGCTTCCAAGCCGACATCCGATCTATGGCATTGGTATGATCACATTCTTGATCTAATGAAATATTATAGTTGATCATATGAGCACATAAGCGATTGAATTCTTGAAACCCTAGCAAAATGCATGCGCCCCCTTGTTTAGGGTTTTCGGCCCCCCTCTTGAAAGGGGTTTTTAACCGCTTGCGCTCCCCCTAGAAGGGGACCCTTCAATTGGTATCAGAGGTAGGATCTTATATGATTCATATGATTGCTATGTATGTTTTGTGATCCATATATGTTTGATGCTTAGATCTATGTTTTCTCTTCATGCGATTATACTAGTGGATAGTATGTTCATGTTGCGCATGTATGAGAGTTATGTTGTGTTGGCACTAGTTGAATGGCGCATGTATGATGATTGCGCTTCTTTCATGTTGTTGTAGTTGTTTTTCTTAAAAACCCTAAATGACATGCGCGCCTTGCATATTAGATCTAAGCCGCACCTACAATAAACCCTTAGATGGGTTGATGGGGTTGAAGTCACCTCTAGATTAGATCCAATAGTCTGATCAGACCATCTGACAGCCTAGATGGATCGACTAGATGGCACCTGTGCGCAAGCATGAGGTGGCCATAGGTCGATCGCACCTTAGGCGTGTAGCGAGGTCTGGTTGAGACAACCAGTGAACACACATGAGCTAGGCCCGGGGTCACACCCGCTTGCCAGAACTCATGAGGGTTGTTCAGCCCTTGGCGCATGCATGGTTGACCATTAGGTCAACACGGGTCAGTTAGGACTCGGTGCATGCAAGGGCAGAGGATCTGATTAGATGGATGAGTGGATCCCTATCAATGTACCATTGTAAGGTTGTAGGGGCACATAAGGAAATTAAAATTGATGCCATGGGGTTTTCAAAAATTTAATTTCATGATTGGATCACATGTTGATTGATGCCATGATGTTTGTTTATTTAATCTTATGTGGGTTGCCCTAATGTGTGCTGTGCTGGGGCCTGCGTGCCTGGAATTAAACTTGTAAATTAATTTGTGATCTGCGAATCACATTTGTACTTAATTTATAATGTATAATTGACCTGCGAGTCAAACTTGTCTAGATAGATCAAATTGTATTTGATTAGACAAGAGCACAAAGGCACACATCCAAGAGGGGCTTTCAGCTGGTGGCGCACCTGAGGTGCTCTTGGCGCTAGGGCCCTGGGTTGGACCAGATGAGATGCAAAAGTCCCAAGAAGAGCAAGTGAAGACTTAAGTTTCTTAAGGTCTTACTTAGGCTTTGGGCTTTTACCACATAAGATGCATGCTTTCTTTTTATTGCTTATATAATTAGAACTGCATGAGTTTATCTTCTGCTATCACCATAGGACTTGCATGATAGTGAGGAAGATAAAAGACCGTTAAAATCCAAACGCTAACATATCAAGCTCGTAAGCCTTCTGACGCGAAACCTCACTGTTCTGATTATCGTTGGAGCCGTGTTGTACCCACTCAGTGGGCACGTCCATCTATCTTCAGACGGTGCCGGATTTCACCTGCGTGTTACAGAGAAGGGATTTATCGCTTCTCGTTGCTCAGCATAGCACGTGGTGGTCCAGGGAGTAGGTCGGGTCAGCTTGACCATGTAGACTACATATGTGGCGCATATGGTAGCACATGGAGGCAGCCATCTGAGGGATCAGAGACTGTGTTGTACCAACTCAGTTGGCACAGTCTGCTGGATTGCCCAGATGAAGGGGAATCGCACGGGTTGGCGATTGGCAGGGACTGCCTACCAGAGATTAGTGCTTGTACTCTCTGTGCATCTTATCTCGCCTGAGCGGGACGCGGAGACCAAGTATGAAATCTGGATCCCATCTCACTAAAAGAGTGTTACTCTTTCGGACTGTTTTACTGGATTTTACAGTCAGTTAAAATAGTGAGAAAAGGAATCATTCTTAAGTCCTGATTGATTCTTAACATTGATACTGACCTTGCTGTTCTTGCATTGTTGTAGATTCCTGCAGCAACGAACACCATGAGCTTCAATGTGCGATCCCTACTGGAAAGGGAGAAGTTTGCTGGGCCGAACTTCTCTGACTGGTTCGGACACCTTAAGATCGTTCTTAAGGCAGAGAGGAAACTGTATGTCCTCGAGACGGCGATACCGCCGCAGCCCGCTCCGAACGCCGCAAGGGCGGTTCGGGATGCCTATGAAAAGCACGTCAATGATAGCATTGATGTCGCTTGCCTGATGCTAGCGTCTATGACGCCACCGCTGCAGCGTCAGCATGAGGATATGTCGGCTATAGAAATTATAGCGAACCTCAAGATGCTATATGCTGCACAGGCGAGGACAGAACGCTATAATCTGACGAAGCTGTTCTTTCAGAGCAAACTGGCTGAAGGGAGCCCAGTGGGAGCTCACGTGCTCAAGATGATTGGGCACAAGGAGGCTCTGGAGAAACTGGGGCATACCATCAACCAGGAGCTTGCTGTAGACATAATTCTATAGTCTCTTCCGCCTTCTTTCGATGCGTTCATCATTAACTTTAATATGAACAAAATCGATTGTACTCCGGCAGAGCTGTTGAATATGCTCTTGACTACTGAGGAAACTCTGAAGGGAAAGCCTTCAACCTCTGTCTTATTGGTTCCCTCAAGGAACAAGAAGAAGGGGAAGAAGGGCAAGGCCCCTGTCAAGAACTACAGTAAGGCTCTAAAACAGAAGGTAAAGCGGTCGAAGGACAACAGGTGTTTCCACTGTGGCCAGCTGGGTCACTGGAAAAAGGACTGTAAAGCGCTCCAAGGAGATAAGAGGGGAAGCATCGCTTCTGGCTCAGGTATATATGTGACTGAGGTCATGTTATCTTCTTCTACCATATCATGGGTGTTGGACACTGCATGTGGAGTTCACATTTGTTCAAATGTACAGGAACTCAAGAGAAGAAGGCAGGTGGGACAGCATGAGGTAGACCTACGCGTTGGAAACGGGGCACGGGTTGCTGCTGTTGCTGTAGGAGACTATTTCATTTCTTTACCATCTGGCGTTGTATTAGAATTAAACAATTGTTATTTTGTACCCAGTATTACCAAGAATATTATCTCTATTCCTGCTCTTGTCAGGAAAGGATTTGCCTTTGAATGCAATATTTCAAAGTGTGTTTTATCTTGTGATAATATTGTGTATGCAACTGGTTCAATTAACAATGGGTTGTTCATGTTGGACATGGAAAATTCTATACAAAACATTGATAATAAGAAAGCCAAGTATGCTGATGACAGCACCTTGCTATGGCATAGTCGTTTAGGCCATATTAACGAGAAGCGCATTAAGCGGTTGCATGATCATGGACTGCTGGGATCATTCTCCTATGAGGAGATTGATACATGCAAAGCTTGTTTGATGGGTAAAATGACGAAGTCACCTTTTTCTAATAAAGGTCAAAGGGCTTCAGGTTTACTTGACCTTATACACAGTGATGTGTGTGGGCCATTTAGTAAACATGCCAGAGGTGGCTATCAGTACTTCATTACCTTTACTGATGATTTCAGTAGGTATGGGTATGTCTATTTGATGAGACATAAGAGTGAATCTTTTGACAAGTTCAAAGAGTTCAAAAATGAAGTACAGAATCAGCTAGGCCGAAATATCAAGGCACTTCGCTCAGATCGAGGTGGTGAATACCTAAGTCGAGAATTTACTGACTATCTAAAGGAGTGTGGGATTATCTCACAGCTCACTCCGCCAGGAACACCGCAATGGAATGGTGTGTCCGAGAGGAGAAATAGAACGTTACTTGATATGGTTCGTTCTATGATGAGTCAGGCCACTCTTCCATACTCCTTTTGGGGTTTTGCACTGGAGACAGCTGCAAAGGTACTAAACCGAGTGCCATCCAAGGCAGTTTCAAAGACGCCATATGAGTTATGGTATAGGAAACAGCCGAGCTTGACATTTATCAGGATCTGGGGTTGCGAGGCTTATGTCAAAAAGCTCGCCTCTGGGAAACTGGAGAGCAGATCTGAGAAATGTATCTTTGTCGGTTACCCTAAGGAAACTAAGGGTTATTATTTCTACGATCCCAAAGAGAACAAAGTTTTTGTTGCTCGGACGGCCATATTTCTTGAGAAGGAGTTTCTTCTGCAAGAGGCCAGTGGGAGAGAAATAAAGCTGGATGAGATTCCAGAGGAAGGACAAAGTAGTCAAGCACAGTTGGATGTGCCTGAGCCGGTAGATCAGGTTATTGAACAACCTGAGGCTCAAATAACACGGGAACCGCGAAGATCGAGAAGGATCCGTCGTCAGCCTGAGCGCTATGACGGAGTCTACATCATTGATAATGATGAACCCCTCACTTATGCGGATGCGGTCAGTGGACCGGAGTCAGCTAGATGGCTTGATGCTATGCGAGCCGAGATGGACTCCATGTCAGATAACCAGGTCTGGGATTTGGTTGATCCGCCTCCGGGAGTAATCCCTATAGGCTGTAAATGGATCTTCAAGAAGAAGATTGACATGGATGGTAACGTTGTTACCTATAAAGGCAGGCTAGTTGCGAAAGGTTTCAAACAAATCTACGGGTTAGATTATGATGAAACTTTCTCTCCTGTAGCCATGTTTAAGTCTATTCGGATTCTTTTCGCGATAGCAGCATATTATGATTATGAGATCTGGCAGATGGATGTGAAGACAGCTTTCCTTAATGGAAATCTGGATGAGGATGTGTATATGACACAACCTGAAGGTTTCACTAATCCATCAGATCGTCATAAAATATGCAAGTTAAAGAAGTCCATTTATGGACTTAAGCAAGCATCAAGAAGCTGGAATATTCGTTTTGATGAATCAATCTCTGAGTTTGGCTTCATCAAGAACGAAGATGACCCGTGCGTATATAAGAGGTTTAGTGGGAGCGTAATTACATTCCTAATCCTCTACGTCGATGATATCTTGATCATTGGAAATGATATTCCTGAAATGCATGCTGTTAAAGCATGGTTAAGGAAATGTTTCCAGATGAAAGATCTAGGAGAAGCAGCCTATGTATTAGGTGTGAAGATCTACAGAGATAGATCTAAGAGGCTTCTCGGGCTGTGCCAGAGTACTTACATCGATAAAGTCCTGGAGAGATTTCATTTAGAGAATTCTAAACGAGGATATCTTCCAGTCAGACATGGTCTGAATCTTTCGAAGAGTCAGTGTCCACAAACACAGACTAAGAAAGATGAAATGGACAATACGCCTTATGCTTCGGCTATTGGGTCCATTATGTATGCGATGTTGTGTACTCGCCCAGACGTCGCTTACGGGTTAAGCGTGACCAGTCGATTCCAAAGTAATCCAGGTATGGCGCACTGGATTGCAATCAAGAACATTTTAAAATATCTACGGAGGACCAAAGATATGTTCTTGATATATGGTGGTCAGGAAGAACTCAGTATTGAAGGATATACTGACGCTTCGTTCCAGTCGGACCAGGATGATTTCCGATCGCAATCAGGCTATGTTTTTAGCTTGAATGGTGGAGCAGTGGTGTGGAAGAGTTTCAAACAGTCAACTGTTGCTGATTCCACAACAGAAGCCGAGTATGTTGCAGCCTCGGAAGCATCCAAGGAGGCAGTGTGGATTCGTAAGTTCGTGAGAGAACTTGGTGTTGTTCCTTCGAGTGCAGATCCTTTGGTTATCTTCTGTGATAACACTGGAGCAATCGCACAAGCAAAGGAACCACGGTCGCACCAGAAGTCCAAGCACATACAGAGACGGTTTCACTTGATCCGGGAGATCATTGATCGTGGCGAGATCAAAATATGCAAGGTTCATACAAATGACAATCTGGCAGACCCGCTTACCAAGCCTCTGGCGCAGCAGAAGCATGAGAAGCACTGTAATAATATGGGTTTGAGATTTCTCAACCATTAGATTAAGTGCAAGTGGGAGATTGTTGGGGTATGCCCTTAAGGCTAATGTTTGAGGCCTTGGGATTGTATAAGTATCATGTAATAAACTCTTATGTTTATGAAGGCATGGTTATTATTCAGGTTGCTACCTTGTCTGCTGTAATAAGTGTACTTCTGAATAATGTCTCAAAGCTGTTCAGCTAGGCTGACATGCATATGTCCTTAGTCGAGATATCTTGGTGAACATGAGACAGCCTTGATATGATTGAGACTAATATGTGTTCTAATCTTATAGGATGCTTCGAGCATGGAATAAGATGTAGACTCATGGGTACATTGGATGTACTGGACAGACCCTACTAGGATATTCAATTGCTTGTCACAATGTGAATGATCCTTGTAAGCACCAAGTGGCACATGTCCTCTGACTTGAGATCACTTGTGTTTCTAAATGATGATTGTCATTATCTTGAGGTAGTTCAATATCATTTGAAACATAATGATTATAGACTATCTTGGATGGTGAGCTTGAATCAGGTTAGGGCACTAGTGATAGACATAGGATTGCCGTCTCCTTGTTTAAGGAGTGTGATGTTCTAAAGGGGCCCCCCTATATGAGATGATTGAGATAGTGTATGGCCATACCCAGATGACTATGTTCATCTGATCTAATCATGCTCATCGTATTGGAGTTACAAGCTTGACCCGCTTGTCCAATAAGAACATCCAGTGGCAAAGGACACATGTATGCCTAGTGAAGTTGATTCACACTTGTGCTGTGGTTTGGGTGAAGTCTTGGAAGACTCTTTCCTTTATATCGGGAGACAGTGATGTGTTGCTAGATACCCCTCACTGATCGTGATAACGAAAGTTATCGTTACCGATATTTAAAGGAAACCCTCAGGGTCGCACAATTTGATGATATGGCTTACTTAAGTCAGATCGTGTGGACTGAATTGTTTGGGTTCAGTTTAAAGGGATAGAGGCTCTGATTGTAAGTGAGATCTGGTCTGATCATGTTTGATTAATTGGGACTTGAGATCGGTAAGCTTCGATCGAGAGTATTGATGCTAGATCGGTGAGATCAAGAGTATCACGAGATCAACGGTTAGATATTGAACCATTGGTTCAATGAGATCTAGACCATGGCTTGGGCTGGTTTAATTTGGTTCTTGAACCAAATTGAAATGGATTGAAGTGGCTTGAACCGGTTCACAAGGGTGAACGCTTGGTTCAAGGGGTTAGGCGTTTTGGTTCGGTAATGGGCGCATAGCTTCATCTCTTCCATTTATGGAAAGTATTGAAGGCGACTTCACCTTAACGCCAAAGCGTTTTGAACGCTCGACTTCACTCCTCTCTTCTCAACGTTCATCCTTGGAGGTGAGTGCATTCGGACGAGAAGAGGAGGAAGGTTGCTCTCGCCAAGCTTGATCTCCAAAACTCCTTCACGCGACAAGGGATACTTTGGAGCCTTGCTAGCACAAGGGACGTTCAAGGTGTAGGCCTTCTTCTTCTTGTGTGCGATTCCTTTGGAGAAGTTCTCTTTGAACTTTGCTTCCAAGCCGACATCCGATCTATGGCATTGGTATGATCACATTCTTCATCTAATGAAATATTATAGTTGATCATATGAGCACATAAGCGATTGAATTCTTGAAACCCTAGCAAAATGCATGCGCCCCCTTGTTTAGGGTTTTTGGCCCCCCTCTTGAAAGGGGTTTTTAACCACTTGCGCTCCCCCTAGAAGGGGACCCTTCACCAGAAGCATAAACAATATTATCATAAGACAGAACACACTTTGAAATATTGCATTCAAAGGCAAATCCTTTCCTGACAAGAGCAGGAATAGAGATAATATTTTTCGTAATACTTGGAACAAAATAACAATTGTCAAGTTCTAGTACAAGTCCAGATGGTAATGAGATGTAATAAACCCCTACAGCAACAGCAGCAACCCGTGCCCCGTTTCCAACTCGTAGGTCCACCTCATGCTGTCCCACCTGCCTTCTTCTCTTGAGTTCCTGTACATTTGAACAAATGTGAACTCCACATGCAGTGTCCAACACCCATGAAATAGAAGAAGAAGATATCATGACCTCAGTCACAAATATACCAGAGCCAGAAGCGATGCTTCCCTTCTTGTCTCCTTGGAGCGCTTTACAGTCCTTTTTCCAGTGACCCAGCTGGCCACAGTGGAAACATCTGTTGTCCTTCGACTGCTTCACCTTTTGTTTCAGAGCCTTGCTGTAGTTCTTGACAGGGGCTTTGCCCTTCTTCCCCTTCTTCTTGTTCCTGGAAGGGAACATCAAGATAGAGGTTGAAGGCTTTCCCTTCAGAGTTTCCTCTGTAGTCAAGAGCATATTCAGCAACTCTGCCGGAGTACAGTCGATCTTGTTCATATTAAAATTAATAATGAACGCATCGAAGGAGGCCGGGAGAGACTGCAGAATAATGTCTACAGCTAGCTCCTGATTGATGGTATGCCCCAGTTTTTCTAGAGCCTCCTTGTGCCCAATCATCTTGAGCACATGAGCTCCCACTGGACTCCCTTCAGTCAGTTTGCTCTGAAAGAAAAGCTTGGTCAGATTATAGCGTTCAGTCCTCGCCTGTGCAGCATACAGCATCTTGAGGTTTGCTATAATTTCTATAGCTGACATATCCTCATGCTGACGCTGCAGCGGTGGCGTCATAGACGCTAGCATCAGGCAAGCAACATCAATGCTATCATTGACATGCTTTTCATAGGCATCGCGAACCGCCCTTGCGGCGTTCGCAGCGGGTTGAGGCGGTATAGCCGTCTCGAGGACATACAGTTTCCTCTCAGCCTTAAGAACAATCTTAAGGTGTCCGTACCAGTCTGAGAAGTTTGGCCCAGCAAACTTCTCCCTTTCCAGTAGGGATCGCACATTGAAGCTCATGGTGTTCGTTGCTGCAGGAATCTACAACAATGCAAGAACAGCAAGGTCAGTATCAATGTTTAGAATCAATCCAGGACTTAAGAAAGATTCTTTTCTCACTATTTTATCTGACTGAAAAATCCATTAAAACAGTCCGAAAGAGTAACACTCTTTTAGTGAGATGGGATCCAGATTTCATACTTGGTCTCCGCGTCCCGCTCAGGCGAGATAAGATGCACAGAGAGTACAAGCATTAATTTCTGGTAGGCAGTCCCTGCCAATCGCCAACCCGTGCGATTCCCCTTCATCTGGGCAATCCAGCCGACTGTGCCAACTGAGTTGGTACAACACAGTCTCTGATCCCACAGATGGCTGCCTCCATGTGCTACCATATGCGCCACATATGTAGCCTACATGGTCAAGCTGACCTGACCTACTCCCTGGACCACCACGTGCTATGCTGAGCAACGAGAAGCGATAAATCCCTTCTCTGTAACACGCAGGTGAAATCGCACACCGTCTGAAGATAGATGGACGTGCCCACTGAGTGGGTACAACACGGCTCCAACGATAGTCAGAACAGTGAGGTTTCGCGTCAGAAGGCTATCGAGCTTGATATTTTAGCGTTGGATTTTAATGGTCTTTTATCTTCTTAACTATCATGCAAACCCTATGGTGATAGCAGAAGATAAATAAATCATGCAATTCTAATTATAAACGATAAGTAGAAAGCATGCTGATCTTATGTGGTAAAAGCCCATTAACCCTAAGTAAGACCTTAAGTTAACTTAAGTCTTCACTTTAGCTCTTCTTGGGTCTTTTGCCTCTCATCTAGCCCAGACCAGGGCCTAAGCGCCTTCTGCAGCTCAGGTGCACCCACCAGGTAGATGCGCCTGTCATAGGGTCGAACCCTAGACCTCCCACCTGGTCAAGCCTCTGCTGCATTCGCCTCTGCCAACTGTGCTATGTGCTCATGTCTGATTAAACTTACAATTTAATCTATCTAGACATGATTGACTCGCAGGTCAATTACACATTATAAATTAAATAAAAGTGATGCGCAGATCACAATATAAATTAATTTACAATTTTAATCCAGGCTCGCAGGCCCCAGCACAGCAGACATTAAAAGGGCAACCCACATAAGATGAAATAAACATATATCATGGCATCCAATCAACATGTGATCCTTTAACAAGAAAATAAAATTTTTGAAAAACCCATTGGGATCAATTTTAATTTTCTTATGTGCCCTACAACCTTACAACGGTCCATTGATGGGGATCCACTCATCCATCTAGTCAGATCCACTGCCCTTGCATGCACCAAGTCCTAACTGACTTGAGTTGACCTAATGATCAACCATGCATGCGCAAAGGGCTGAACAACCCTCATGAGTTTCGGCAAGCAGGTGTGACCCCGGGCCTAACTCATGTGTGTTCACTAGTCGTCTCAACCAGACCTCGCTACACGCCCTTGATGCAGTCGACCTATAGCCACCTCGTGCTTGCGCACAGGTGCTATCTGGTCAACCCATCTAGGCTGTCAGATGGTCTGATCAGATTATTTGGATCTACACTCGACTGTGACTTCAACCCTATCAACCCGTCTAAGGGTTTATAGTAGGCACTTATAGATCTTGATCTCTCCTCGATCAATGATCTCCCGGATCAAGTGAAACCTTCTCTGTATGTGCTTGGACTTCTGGTGCGACCGTGGTTCCTTTGCCTGTGCTATTGCTCTAGTGTTATCACAGAAGATAACCAAAGGATCTGCACTCGAAGGAACAACACCAAGTTCCTGAACGAACTTACGAATCCACACTGCCTCCTTGGATGCTTCTGAGGCTGCAACATACTCGGCTTCTGTTGTGGAATCAGCAACAATTGATTGTTTGAAACTTTTCCACACCACTGCTCCTCCATTCAAGCTAAAAACATAGCCTGATTGCGATCGGAAATCATCCTGGTCAGATTGGAACGAAGCGTCTGAAGAGTCCCCTTCAAGGGGGAGCGCAAGGGGGTGAAACCCTAAAGGTAAGCGCATATAGAGCTTTTGAGCGGAAGCAAGGGTTTCCATGATCGATTTATATGACATATGATCAACTTTCAATACCTTCTAATGTAGATAGATCTAGAAGAAATATCATACCATTGCCATCGCTTGGATGGTGTCTTGGAAGAAGAGATCGAAAGGGGTCTCCTCCACAAGATGCGCACACAAGATGAGAAGTAGCTTTCTTCTTGTCGCTCCTTGTGCTAGCAAGGATCTTCAAGTGCCCCTTGTCGCGTGAAGGAGATTGAGAGAGAAGACTTCTTGCTGGCCGAATGCACACCTTCACGTGAAGAACACCCAAAGCGAAAAGAGGAAGAGGCTAGAGAGGCGTTCAAAGCATGGGAGCGTTTTCCACTAGCAAAACGCCTTCCCAATTTGGCAAGTTTTAACTTCACTTAAAACCCCTCTTTAACCATCGAAAACTCCTCTTGCCTTTGAACCATACGTTCACATAAGTGAACCGGTTCAAAGCAATTCGGTTTAGATGCATTTGGTTCAAAGACCAAATCAAACCAGCCCAAGCCATATGGTCTAGATCTCATTGAACCAATGGTTCAAGATCTAACCGTTGATCTCTTGATACTCTTGATCTCACCGATCTAGCATCAATACTCTCGATCGAAGATTACCGATCTCAAGCCTTAATCAATCAAACATGATCAGACCAGATCTCACTTACAATCAGAGTTTAAACTCCTTTAAACTGAACCCAAACAATTCAGTCCACACGATCTGACTTAAGTAAGCCATATCATCAAATTGTGCGACCCTGAGGGTTCCTTTAAATGTCGGTAACGATAACTTGCGTTATCACGATCAGTGAGGGGTATCTAGCAACACATCACTGTCTCCCGATATAAAGGAAATAGTCTTCCAAGACTACACCCAAACCACAGCACAAGTGTGAATCCACTTCACTAGGCATACATGATTCCTTTGCCACTGGATGTTCTTATTGGACAAGCGTGTCAAGCCTGTAACTCCAATATGATGAGCATGATTTGATCAGATGAACATAGTCACTTGGGTATGGCCATACACTTTCTCAATCATCTCATTTAGGGGGGCCCCTTTAGAACATCACACTCCTTAAACAAGGAGACGGCAATCCTATATCTATCACTAGTGTCCTAACCTGACTCATGATCATTATCCAAGATAGTCTATAACCATTATGTTTCAAATGATATTGAACTACCTCAAAACAATGACAATCATCATTTAGAAACACAAGTAATCTCAAGTCAGAGGACATGTGCCACTTGATGCAAACAAGGATTATTCACATTGTGACAAGCAATTGAATATCCTAGTAGGGTCTGTCCAGTACATCCAATGTACCCATGAGTCTACATCTTATTCCATGCTCGAAGCATCCTATAAGATTAGAACACATATTAGTCTCAATCATATCAAGGCTGTCTCATGTTCACCAAGATATCTCGACTAAGGACATTACAGCCTGTCAGCCTAGCTGAACAGCATTGAGACATTATTCAGAAGCACACTCATTGCAGCAGACAATGTAACATACTGAATAACAACCATTGCCTTTATAAACATAAGAGTTTATATACATGATACTGATAGAATCCCAAGGCCTCAAACATTAGCCTTAAGGGCATACCCCAACAATCTCCCACTTGCACTTAATCTAATGGTTGAGAAATCTCAAACCCATGTTATTACAGTGCTTCTCATGCTTCTGCTGCGCCAGAGGCTTGGTAAGCGGGTCAGCCAGATTGTCATCTGTATGTATCTTGCAGATTTTGATCTCGCCACGATCAATGATCTCCCGGATCAAGTGAAACCGTCTCTGTATGTGCTTGGACTTCTGGTGCGACCGTGGTTCCTTTGCTTGTGCGATTACTCCAGTGTTATCACAAAAGATAACCAAAGGATCTGCACTCGAAGGAACAACACCAAATTCCTGAATGAACTTACGAATCCAAACTGCCTCCTTGGATGCTTCTGAGGCTGCAACATACTCGGCTTCTGTTGTGGAATCAGCAACAATAGACTGTTTGAAACTTTTCCACACCACTGCTCCTCCATTCAAGCTAAAAACATAGCCTGATTGCGATCGGAAATCATCCTGGTCCGACTGGAACGAAGCGTCAGTATATCCTTCTATACTGAGTTCTTCCTGACCACCATATATCAAGAACATATCTTTGGTCCTCCGCAGATATTTTAAAATGTTCTTGACCGCAATCCAGTGTGCCTGACCTGGATTACTTTGGAATCGACTGGTCACGCTTAACCCGTAAGCGACGTCTGGGCGAGTACACAACATCGCATACATAATGGACCCAATAGCCGAAGCATAAGGCGTATTGTCCATTTCATCTTTCTCAGTCTGTGTTTGTGGACACTGACTCTTTGAAAGATTCAGACCATGTCTGACTGGAAGATATCCTCTTTTAGAATTCTCTAAATGAAATCTCTCCAGGACTTTATCGATGTAAGTACTCTGGCACAGCCCGAGAAGCCTCTTAGATCTATCTCTGTAGATCTTCACACCTAATACATAGGCTGCTTCTCCTAAATCTTTTAGTGAGATGGGATCCAGATTTCATATTTGGTCTCCGCGTCCCGCTCAGGCGAGATAAGATGCACAGAGAGTACAAGCACTAATCTCTGGTAGGCAACCCCTGCCAATTGCCAACCCGTGCGATTCCCCTTCATCTGGGCAATCCAGCAGACTGTGCCAACTGAGTTGGTACAACACAGTCTCTGATCCCACAGATGGCTGCCTCCATGTGCTACCATATGCGCCACATATGTAGCCTACATGGTCAAGCTGACCTGACCTACTCCCTGGACCACCACGTGCTATGCTGAGCAACGAGAAGCGATAAATCCCTTCTCTGTAACACGCAGGTGTAATCACACACCGTCTGAAGATAGATGGGCGTGCCCACTGAGTGGGTACAACACGGCCCCAACGATAGTCAGAACAGTGAGGTTTCGCGTCAGAAGGCTATCGTGCTTGATATTTAACGTTGGATTTTAACGGTCCTTTTATCTTCTTACTATCATTCAAATCCTATGGTGATAGCAGAAGAATAAATCATGCAATTACTAAATTACTTAAACGGTAAATTAAAAGCATGATTATCTTATGTGGTAAAAGCCCATTAAGCCTAAGTAAGACCTTAATTAACTTAAGTTCTCTAGCATTTCATCTGGCCCAACCCGGGCCCAAGCGCCCACTGCAGCTCAGGTGCGCACACCAGGTAAAATGCGCCTGTCCTAGAGTCGAACCCTAGACCTCCCACTGGTGAAGCCACTTGCTGCATGCGCCTCTGCCATGTGTGCTCTGTGCTCATGTCTGATTAAATTACAATTTAATCTATCTAGACATGATTGACTCGCAGGTCAATTACACTTTATAAATTAATTAAAATGTGATGCGCATATCACAATAATAATTTACAATAAACATCCAGGCACGCAGGCCCCAGCACAGCACACATTAATTGGGCAGCCCACATAAGATTAAATAAACACTCACCATGTTATACAAACATCAAGTGATCCAATCAAGAAAATAAAATTTTTCAAAAAACCCATTGGCTTCATTTTATTTTCCTTATGTGCCCTACTACCTTACAACGGTCCATTAATAGGGATCCACTCATTAGACCTAGTCAGACCCACTGCCCTTGCATGCACCAAGTCATAACCGACTTGAGTCGACCTCATGGTCAACAATGCATGCGTTAAGGGCTGAACGTCCCTCATGAGTTCTGGCAAGCGGGTGTGACCCCGAGCCTTCATCATGAGCGTTCACTGGTTGTCTCAATCAGACATCGCTACATGCCTATCTGCAGTCGACCAATAGCCACCTGATGCTTGCGCATAGGTGCCATCTGGTCGACCCATCTAGGCTGTCAGATGGTCTGATCAGACTGTTGGGTCTAGACTGGACGATGACTTCAACCCTAATAACCCGTCTAAGCTTTTGACGTAGGCGCTTAGATCTAATGAGGGGCGCGCAAGTAATGTTTTGAGAAAACAAAATACAACAAGCGCCAAACATCATACATGCGCTAAATGTAAAACATACATCTATAGGATAGCATGTATTTTCGCATGATGTAGGTTTAGATCTATTCAACGCAAACATGGATCACACAAAAAGCAAAGCAATCATATAAGATCAAGCCATAACCTACCTCTGATACCAATTGACAGTCCCTGAAGGGGGCGAAACCCTAATCGCATGCACTTCTAAATTTATGCATGGGCGGAAATAAGGACATTAACAAGATCGCATGTGGCATCTTATATGATTAACCTAAAGATTTTGTAAAGATCAACACAAAATCATACCATAGCCATGAGTGGATGGCGATTTGGAAGGGAAAGAGGCATGTGCTTCTTCTCCAAAGTAGACGCACACAAGGTGACAATAGCTACTCCCTTTTTCCTCTTTGTGCTAGCAAAGATCCAAGGTATTCTCTTCGTGTGGAGAAGACGAGATCAATTCCTTTGCTGGCCGAATCCTTCTCTTGGCGTGAAGACAACCCACGAGAGGAGAAGAGGCGAGAGGACCAAGTTATGGCGTTCGAACGTGGAGACTTTTCCTCAAAGAAAACGTCTTCCAAATATAGAAAGTTCATAACTCCACTTAAATCCATCGATCACTCCTCTTCTCTTTGAACCATGCGTTCACATAAGTGAACCGGTTCAAATCAATTCGGTTCACATGCATTTGGTTCAAAGACCAAATCAAACCAGCATTGGTTTAGATCTTATCAAACCAAATGGCTCAAGATCTAACCACATATCTCTTGATGCTCTTGATCTCATCGATCTAGCATCAATTCTCTCGATCGAAGCTTACCGATCTCAAGCCCTAATCAATCAAACATGATCAGACCAGATCTCACTTACAATCATAGTTTAAACTCCTTTAAACTGAACCAAAACAATTCAGTCCACACGATCTGACATAAGTAAGCCATATCATCAAATTGTGCGACCCTAAGGGTTTCCTTTAAATGTCGGTAACGATAACTTACATTATCACGATCAGTGAGGGGTATCTAGCAACACATCACTGTCTCCCGATATAAAGGAAAGAGTCTTCCAAGACTACACCCAAACAGAGCACAAGTGTGAAATCAACTCACTAGGCATACATGTTTCCTTTGCCACTGGATGTTCTTATTGGACAAGCGTGTCAAGCCTGTAATTCCAATATGATGAGAATGATTAGACCAGATGAACATAGTCATCTGGGTATGGCCATACACTTTCTCAATCATCTCATCCAGGGGGCCCCTTCAGAACATCACACTCCAAACAAGGAGACGGCAATCCTATATCTATCACTAGTGCCCTAACATGACTCATGCTCATTATCCAAGATAGTCTATAACCATTATGTTTCAAATGATATTGAACTACCTCAAAACAATGCCAATCATCATTTAGAAACACAAGTGATCTCAAGTCAGAGGAAATATGCCACTTGTTTGCATATAAGGATTATTCACATTGTGACAAGCAATTGAATATCCTAAGTAGGGTCTATCCAGTACATCCAATGTACCCATGAGTCTACATCTTATTCCATGCTCGAAGCATCCTATATGATTAGAACACATATTAGTCTCAATCATATCAAGGCTGTCTCATGTTCACCAAGATATCTCGACTAAGGACAATACTGCATGTCAGCCAAGCTGAACAGCATTGAGACATTATTCAGAAGTATACATATTGCAGCAGATGATGTAACAACCTGAATAACAACCATTGCCTTTATAAACATAGAGTTTATACATGATACTGAAATAATCCCAAGGCCACAAACATTAGCCTTAAGGGCATACCCCAACAGTTTCCAACTCGTAGGTCCACCTCATGCTGTCCCACCTGTCTTCTTATCTTGAGTTCCTGCACATTTGAACAAATGTGAACTCCACATGCAGTGTCCAACACCCATGAAATAGAAGAAGCTAGCATGACTTCAGTCACATAAATACCTGAGCCAGAAGTAAAAGGCTTGCTTCCCTTCTTCTCTCCTTGGAGCGCTCTTGTAAGATCCGGAAGTTCATTAGCAGGTAAGAAAAAATGAAATTTTGTTTAGCTGGCATTTATTTGTGGAAGTTTTTATGAGAAAATGTGTTGATTTGTGTATTTTCCTGCAATGTAAAAATATGTGTCGCGGAGAGGATTCGAACCTGCGACTTAAGGCATAGGTTGTGTGCTGCACGCCACTAGGCTAGTGGTGTCTTTCTATTAGAAAAGGGGAAGAGCCCTTGTTAAGGGTGAAGTGGGGAAAATAACTTATAGTAAAGGGTTATTGGATCTTGGAGGCTAAATGGGTACAAAGCTAAAACCTTAGGGGATCCATTTTCTCACCTCTCACTCACGATTTTTCCCTCTTCTCCCTCTTGGCTCACGACATTTCTCCTTTGAGTGAAGGTGGCGGTTTGCCCTCTTCCCTCTTCTCCTCCTCTTGTGGCCGGCGGTGAGAGGTGGTGGAGGCGGCTTCCGGTGAACTCTTGAGTGATCCGGCGACGTGTTGGCGTGAGAGGAGGCGTGAGGACGTGAGGCTTGGAAGAACGAAATCAAGGTGAGTGGATCTTCTCTTCTACCTTGTTCACGCATAGTTGGATTATTGTTTGATTTAGAGAAGTTTAAAGCTTAGAAACATGATATGAACCCTTGATTGTAAAGTTGTATGTGTTTCATTGTTTTTCCCCAAATTTTGAAACCCTAGTTTGCATGAAAATTAGGGCTTTTCATTTCTAAGACTTCTAATCATCAATTGGACTTGATTAATCATGTATGAGACCTTAAATTTTTCAATTGCATGAAGATTAGGGCTTGATTGAGAATTTCGCCCCCAACTTCATGAAATACGCCCAAATGTATGGGTAAAAATTGGGGCAAACTAGATTTGTATGAAATTAGGTATATGAGGACTCTACCGTATTTTTTTGGGAATTTTTGGAAATAAAATTTTCTGTTGACCGAAATTGACCTAGGGGTAATTCGGTAAATTTGCTAGTTAAATTGGGGAAAACTTGAAATTCCGAATCTAAGGATCATGAGGGACATAATGACTATTTTTACAAAATTTTTGGATAAGTTTTCCCGCATGACCTAAACTTTGAACTAGGGGCATTTCTGTCTTTTGTCATAAGAACTAGGAGAAAACTATGAATCTGTGATATTCTGTGTTTATGCTATCTGTGGATGAAATTTGGTGAATTTTCAGTATTAGTATGTATTCTTTTGTTGAATGGTGTATGTATAAAGTAGTGATGTGAAATATTGGTTGATAACCTTGGATGATAACTTAGAAAAGGTTAAACCTTGTTTGCATGAAATCTAAGGACCTTTCTTGAACTTGATTGATGTGATGTCCGAGACAATGTTCGTGTTGTAGGCGTTCGATAAGGGTCCTAGACTTGGGTGGACTGAACCTAAGGGTTAACTAGAGCACTCAGTGAACAGTCATTCTGATTTGGGGTTGGAGAATCCACCCATCCTATTCTGCTTGTTTCCGGTAATGGAGGGACTGTTCTAGAGTCTAGTGACCAGATTAGAGGTTCAAGGTTCCGGTTTGTGTTAAGGGTAATTGTCCAAGTGATAAACCTTTTGAGAGTTGGGTGTTTGAAGCAAAGTGCCACGTCTTGGTCAGACGGGGGCCACCTCTTGAATTCATTCACCTTCCGTTCCCGGTTGTGGGGGTGTTGTGTTCCCGGTAAAGGGGGTGTGGTTGAGTGTCGTAGAGCAAAGTGCCACGTCGTGACCTGGCGGGGGCCACCTCTTGAATCTACGCCTCACCACTGTTCGTTACATGTTACTCTCAGTGCCTTGACGAAGGCCGGGTTGGACCCTCGGGGTCAATTCTGAAATCACTGGACAAGAGTTGTGTAATCCTAGTCTGTTAGCCGGATAGGCTGTTAGGTGATCTTGTTGCCCGGGGTGGTGGGTGTATTGTTTTCTGATTACGATTGTGATTTTGTGGTTATCGGTTTCATTATGTTGTTTATGTTGTATTGACATCTTCCGTTAAAAGTTTTGAAAAGATATCTGCATCTACTTCTGATTGTATATTCGTGGATGGTCGAACGAGACTATCTACTCACTGAGCCGTGTAGCTCATTCCACGATATTTCCAGATGCAGGGCAGGAGCCTACAGCTTGAGTGGATACATGGTTTTCTGACTTGATATTTTGGGGCCTGCGAGCCTGTACTATTTGTGGGCCGGATGTGGCCAGGGTTTTTTGTGATTTTATTCATGGATATGTTAGCCGGATGTGGCTGGTATGCTGATGTTTGATTTCTGTGATATTGTTGCCGGGTTGGCAATTGTTTCGATACGATGTTTGATTTCTGTGATATTGTTGCCGGGTTGGCAATTGTTTTGATACGACTGTTAAACCGAGGGCTTAAACCTGTTTTCGGTGAATTCTGTGTTATCCAGTATTTATCGAGTATCGTGGTTTATTATTTCGATGTTTTGATAAGGAATGAGAACTTTTGATTTTGGAAATGTTGTGTTTCAGTTTGTGGTCGGCATGTCGACCCGTATTATGATATCATGGAACATGTACAGGAATTTCCTTAGTTTTCCTGGGGACATGCTGCCGAAATTTTCCGAATCGATTTCCGTAAGCTATTATTCCCTAGCATCTGTATTGTCATTTGTGTGTGACGTTCCCTTTCTTCCGCGGTTTATGCCTGTGTTTGGGGTTTATTCTGAGGGGGCGTTACAGCTCTACAGTCCTTCTTCCAATGACCCAGTTGGCCACAATGGAAGCATCTGTTGTCCTTTGACCGCCTCATCTTTTGTTTCAAAGCCTTGTTGTAGCTCTTGATAGGGGTTTTGCCCTTCTTCCCCTTCTTCTTATTCCTAGAAGGAACCATTAAGACAGAGGATGAAGGCTTTCCCTTCTCAAGAGTCTGCTCTGTGGTGCAGAGCATGTTCAGTAACTCTGCCAGAGTACAGTCGATTTTGTTCATATTAAAATTAATAATGAACGAATCGAAAGAAGCCGGGAGAGACTGCAAGATAATATCAACAACAAGTTTTGAATTGATGGTATGTCCCAGTTTCTCTAGGGCCTCTTTGTACCCAATCATCTTGAGCACATGAGCTCCCACTGGACTCCCTTCAGTCAGTTTACTATGAAAGAAAAGTTTTGTCAAGTTATAGCGTTCTTTCCTTGCCCGTGCAGCATACAGCATTTTGAGATTTGCTATAATATCAATAGCAGACAAATCCTCATGCTGACGCTGGAGCTCGGGCGTCATTGACGCAAGCATAAGGCAAGCGACATCAGTACTATCACTGACGTGCTTCTCATAAGCATCCTGAACCGCCCTTGCGGCGTTCGCAGCGGGTTGAGCCGGTATTGCCGACTCAAGGACATACAGCTTCCTCTCAGCTTTAAGCACAATCTTAAGCTATCTGTACCAGTCTGAGAAGTTTGGCCCAGCAAACTTCTCCTTTTCCAATATGGATCGCAAATTGAGCCCTGTGGTGTTCGTTGCTGCAGGAATCTACAACATGGCAAGAACAACAAGGTCAGTATCCATGTTAGAATCATTCCAGGACTTAAGAGTGATTCTTTTCTCACTATTTTGTCTGACTGAAAAATCCAATAAAACAGCCCGAAAGAGTGAAACTCTTTTAGTGAGATGGGATCCAGATTTCACACTTGATCTCCGCGTCCCGCTCAGGCGAGATAAGATGCACAGAGAGTTCAAGCACTAGTCACTGGTAGGCTATCCATGCCAATCGCCAACCCGTGCGATTCCCCTTCATCTAGGCAATCCAGAAGACCGTGCCAACTGAGTTGGTACAACACAGTTTCTGATTCCTTAGATGGCTGCCTCCATATAGCTATCATATGCTCAATATGTAGCCTATATGGTCAAGCTGACCTGACCTACTTCCTGGACCACCACGTGCTATGCTGAGCAACGAGAAGCGATAAATCCCTTCTCTGTAGCATGTAGGTGTAATCCTGCACCGTCTGAAGATAGCTGGGCGTGCCCACTAAGTGGGTACAACACGGCCCCAACGATAGTCAGAACAGTGAGGTTTCGCGTCAGAAGGCAATCAAGCTTGATATGGTCGTTGGATTATAACGGTCCTTTTATCTTCTTACTATCATTCAAAATCTATGGTGATAGCAGAAGAATAAATATGCTTGTGCTAATATTACTTAAAACAATAAGTAGAAAGCACAATTATCTTATGTGGTAAACGCCCATAAAAGCCTAAGTAAAACCCTAGTTTTACAAAAGTCTTCACTTGAGCTCTTTATGGGACTCTTGTACTTCATCTGGCCCAACCCGGGCCCAAATGCCCTCCAAGCAGTATGCGCCTGCTCTAGAGTCGAACTCTAGACCTCCCATCTAGTGAAGCCACTGACTGCAAGCGCCTCTGCCATGTGTGCTGTGTGCTCATGTCTAATCAAATTACATTTTAATCTATCTAGACATGGTTTGACTCGCAGGTCAAATATACATTTTCATAAATTAAAGTGTGATTCGCAAATCACAGCAAAATTTATATTAAATTCCAGGCACGCAGGCCCCAGCACAGCACACCAAAAATAAGGGCAGCCCACATAAGATTAAATAAACACCCAATGAACATGTCAAACATGTATACATGTGATCCAAACAGAAAATAAAATTTTTTAAATACCCATGGCATCAATTTTATTTCCTTATATGCCCTGCTACCTTACAACGGTCCATTAACAGGCATCCACTCATCAGACAAAGTCAGACCCACTGCTCTTGCATGCACCCAGTCATAACTGACTTGCGTCGACCTGATGGTCAACTATGCATGCCTTAAGGGCTGAACGTCCCACATGATTTCTGGCAAGCGGGTGTGACCCCGGGCCTAAATCATGATCGTTCACAAGGCGCCTCAATCAGACATCGCTACACGCCCTTCTGCAGTCGACCTATAGCCACCTGTATAGCTTGCGCACGGGTGCTATCCGGTCGACCCATCTAGGCTGTCAGATGGTCTGATTAGGCTATTGGGTCCAGACTTGACTAACGACTTCAACCCTATTAACCCGTCTAAGTATTTGAAGCAGGCGCTTAGATAGATCTAGTGAGGGTTGCGCATGATAATAAGTTTTGATTGAAAACTTTTATTATAAGCGCAAACAAACATCACACATGCGCAAGCTTAGTTGAAAACAAAACACATGTAGATCTAACACATGAAATGAAATTGCGCATGACAACTAAAGCATGCGCATCTAGTAGATCTACCAAATCATAAAACAAACATGGATCACAAGAAAGCAATCATATGTATCAAGCCAAAACCATCGCTCTGATACCAATTGAAAGTAACCCTAGGTCACATACGCATATAAAATTTTTCGCATGACTAGGTCCAAAATCGAATGACTTAAACATATGATCAACATATGAAGACTTGTATAGAACAAGTGAGGATGTTACCATGGCCATGAGAGGCGGCTTGGAAGAAAAAGGGCGAGCGGCTCTTCTCCAAAGGAATCACACACAAGATGGATTTTCGCTTCTTCCTTGTAATCCTTGTGCTAGCAAAGATCCAAAGAGTCTTTGATCGTGTGAGGAGATGTCCTCTTCTTGCTGGCCACACTACTCCCTCTCTTGGCGTGAAGACGAACCAAAAACCCGAGAGGAGCAAGGGGCGAGAGGGGCGTTCATACGTTCGAAAACGTGGGACGTTTCTCAAGAGAAAAATCGGCTTCCAAATATAGTAAGTGTTTAACTCCCCATGAAGCCATCGAAACTCCTCTCCCCTTTGAACCATGCGTTCACTTAAGTGAACCGGTTCAATTCCATTTGGTTCAAGGACCAAATCGAACCAGCCATGGTCTTGATCTCTTTGAACCTCATGGTTCAAGATCTAACCACACATCTCAATGAACCTCTTGATCTCTACGATCAAGCATCAATTTTCCCGATCGAAGCTTACTGATCATATGTCCTAATCAATCAAACATGATCAGACTAGATCTTACTTCCGATCAGAGTTTAAATTGCTTTAAACTGAACTAGAATAATTCCAGTCCACACGATCTGACATAAGTAAGCAATATCATCAAATTGTGCGACCCTGAGGGTTTCCTTCAATGTCGGTAACGACAACTTACGTTATCACGATCAGAGAGGGGTATCTAGCAACACATCACTGTCTCCCGATATGAAGGAAAGAGTCTTCCAAGACTACTCCCAAACCACAGCACAAGTGTGAATCCAATTCACTCAGTATACATGTTCCCTTTGCCACTGGATGTTCTCGTTGGACAAGCATGTCAAGCCTGTAATTCCAACATGATGAGAATGGTTAGATCAGATGAACATAGTCATCTGGGTATGGCCATACACTTTCTCAACCATCTCATCCAGGGGGCCCCTTTAGAACATCACACTCCAACTAGGAGAGGCAATCCTGTATCTATCACTAGTGTCCTAACATGATTCATGCCCACTATCCAAGATAATCCTTAACCATTATCTTTCAAATGATATTGAACTACCTCAAGACAATGTCAATCATCACTTAGAAACACAAGTGATCTCAAGTCAAAGGGAATATACCACTTGCTTGCTTATAAGGATTTATTCACATTGTGACAAACAATTGAATATCCTAAGTAGGGTCAGTCCAGTACATCCAATGCACCTATGTGTCTAAATCCTATTCCATGCTCGAAGCACCCTATAAGATCAGAACACATATTAGTCTCAATCATATCAAGGCTGTCTCATGTTCACCAAGATATCTCGACTAAGGACAACTCTGAATGTCAGCAAAGCTGAACATCATTGAGACATTACTCAGAGGTATACATACAGCAGCAGATAATGCAACAATCTGAATAACAACAATTGCCTTTATAAACATATACATAGTTTATACATGATACTGATAATAGCCCAAGGCCTCAAACATTAGCCTTAAGGGCATACCCCAACAATATCAAGATCAAGATTTCCTACAATAAACTCGATAAGCTAGAGAGTAGAGTACTCAACGATGATAAACTAAAAACTAAATGACAACCAATGCAAATAAAATAAAATAAAAAAAGAAAACAACGAGAAAACTTGGGTTGCCTCCCAAGAGCGTTTGTTTTAGGTCAATAGCTCGACCGTAGAGTCATCAGCTCATCAAATCAGGGGGGGTCAAAAGGGGCGAGAACTTCCCTTTGCTTGACTAGTCCATCTTCAAAATGGTGTTCGAGGCGGTGTTCATTGTCTTCCAAACTTCTAGCGCGCTTAAGTACACCCACGCTGTAACATATACCTGCAAGAGAAGGTTTTTTTAGAGAGTTAGACAGATCAAATTGAATAACATTGCCATCGATATTTAAATCTAGTTTCCCATTTTTAACATCGATGACAACACCAGCTATAGCAAGAAAAGGTCTTCCTAAGATAATAGGAAGTCTGTCATCCTCATCAATGTCTAACACAACAAAGTCAGCAGGAATAAAATAGTCCCCTACTTTAATAGGTACATCCTCTAAAATACCCACTAGACTCCGAACTGATCTGTCAGCAAGCTGCAAAGAAATATGAGTCGATTTAAGTCACCCAAATCTAGCTTTTTACACAATGATAACGGCATGATGCTGACACTTGCTCCTAAATCGCATAGAGCTCTCTGAAAGGTCATTTCTCCTATCTGGCATGGTATGGAAAAGCTGCTAGGGTCCTTGAGTTTTTATGGAAGTTTGTTTTGCAAAATCGCATTGCACTCCTCAGTGAGTGCCACGGTCCCTTGGTCTTCTAGCTTCCGTTTATTTGAGAGGATGTCCTTCAGGAACTTCGCATAGGTCGGCATCTGCGAAAGGGCATCAACAAAGGGAATGTTAATATATAGTTTTTTCAATATTTTCTAAAACTTACTGAATTGCTTGACTAGCTTGGCTTTGACAAGCCTCTGAGGGAAAGGTATTGGCGGCTTATAGGCTAGCGGCCCAACATAGGGTCGCTCTTCCTCTATTCGTTCAGGTTCCACTGGTGTTGAATCTGCGTGTGGCTCCTCAGGATTCAGTGTCGCTTCATCCCTTGTTTCATTGGTCGGCATTTTAGGGTCTTCAAGTTGTTTGCCGCTCCGAGTGGAGATTGCATTGCAATGCTCCTTCGGGTTAACTTCTGGCTGTGATGGAAGCTTCCCTGGCGCTCTAGAGGATGAGCTAGCCAGCTGCGCAAGCTGGCTCTCCAGCATTTTGTTGTGCGTCTCCAAGGAGTCCATCCTTGTCATCATCAATTTCATCATATCGGTTAGCCCTTCTATTTGCTTGTTCAGTTGAGAGTCTTGGGCCGGTCTTGGAGGAGGATTGTAATTTCCTTGTTGAGGGGGAGGATTGTAGTTTCTTTGTTGGAACCTAGGTGGCTGCCTGTAATTTTCCTATTGTGGCGGCCTGAAGTTCCCTTGCTGAGGTTGAACTTGTGGTGGTGCTTGCCCTGGTTGTATAGGCTGCGTGGTCCGGTAGGAGAAGTTCGGGTGGTTGCGCCAACCAGGGTTGTAATAGTTGGAATAGGGGTTGTTCATAGGGTTTGCATTTCCAACTGCATTTAGATGTTTAGGCTGACCTTGGACCACTTGTCCATCTCCCACTCGGCACTCAGCATCTGCATGTCCTGCAATGCCACACAACTCACAAGATAATGAATTAGTGTCTAAAGAGTTAACATACCATGAATCAAATTTCTTTGTCAGATTGTCTACCTTCATAGTGAGAGCAGTTAATGAATCAAGAATGAATTTACCTACTTTCCTGGAAGGTGTACCTCGCTCTGGATGCCATTGATGGTAGTTCAGTGTCATGTCCTCCAGAAGGCTTATAGCATCTTCAGGTACTTTGCTCATTAAGCCCGATCCTCCAGCAGCTGCATCGACTGTGAACCTAGTATTGTATTCCAATCCCATGTAGAACGTGTGTACTAGGACCCAAGTCTCAATCCCATGGTGCGGACATAATCTTTGAAGCTCTTTAAATCTTTACCAAGCTTCATACAAAGACTCCTCATCCTTTTACATGAAGCTCGTTATCTGGTTTCTGAGGTGGATTGTCTTCGAAGGAGAGAAATACTTCAAGAGGAAAGCTTGAGACAGTTCATCCCATGTCCGTATTGAAGCCGAGGGGATCGTGTGGAGCCATGCCCCTTGCTCTGTCCCTTAATGAGAAGGGAAACAAACGCAACCTGATAGCATCAGAAGTAGCTCCATTAATCTTTAATATATCACAATATTCCAAAAATATAGACAAATGCATATTGGGGTCCTCAAGAGGAGAACCACTAAATTGATTTTGTTGTATCATGGAAAGTAGAGCAGGTTTAATTTCGAAATTATTGGCCTCGACACTAGGCCTAACGATTTCTGATTGAAACCCATGTGAAAAAGGTGCTGCATATTCTCGCAATGTTCTGGCATTGTTGTTGTTCACAGGTTGAGGCGCTGGTTCGTTCTCCATGTCAATGTGAAGGTGTTCCATCTGTTCTTGATTCTCCTTTTTCAGATCTTGCTTAAGCTTCCTTCTTTGTCTGAAGGTTCATTCTATTTCGAGATCGATTTCCAAGAGTGCTCCTGCCCTGGAACTTCTTTGCATAAAAAATTGTCAGACTCAATTAAGAAGTTCAAAGCAATTAACACAAGCAGAAAGCAGTGTGAAACAAAATAAAGAAAGAGAAGAAAACTAACTAAAGCTTAGTCTATCAGTCCTTAGAAGTATACTGATATCAACCGTTGTTCCTCGGCAACGGCGCCAAAAACTTGACACTATCCGCAAGTGCATGGTAATGTCGAAGTAATACAAAAGATATCGAATCCCACAGGGAACAAGGTGAGTACCAGAAAATCTAATTCTTGGAATCTAAGTTGATGAAATCGTGGTTTTTGGAACTTAAAAACTAAAACTAAGCGAGATCGTAAGCAAGAAATCAAACAACTATGACAGGAAAAATATATGAGAGAGAATATCAGGGCTTGGGTTTCCACCACTCTGACGATTTCAATTGCGCTAAGAAATAAATATCAGTTACATGGATTTACAAATATGCATAAGGAATCTACCCTATGGTACAAGGTGCCCTCTTTCGAGTGTACACCCCGGTGTTTACCTAGAACGTCTCCTACTTTCGTGGTGGATCGTTCTAGATAAACCCAATGGGTTCCGTGGTAGATTATGGACCCTCGAGCGAAGAACAAACACTTTCATGTCGAGCCTTCGCAAGATTCACAAAGAGGTTCCATTCCTACTTTCGTTATGAACTATAATAACTATAACATGATAATACTTGGCCAGAGTAAATATCAAGAAATCAATACTTCAAGTGAAATATGCTCAGAATATGATCCAAATAACAGAGTTAATACATGAATTGCAAATAGAAATCATCAGAGGACTTCAACTTAACCCTGAAATAAAGTTTACGCTACAACCATCGTCGAATCACTAAAAATTCTCTCTTTGTACATAGGAAAATTATAGGAAAAGGTTTCTAAGAGGGAGGAGACGATAAACCGAAAGAAATAAACAAGAATCACTGAATTTCGATGGTTGAATCTCCAGAAATCGCCTCGAAGTCGCCGAATCGCCGTGTTCTTCCGCCCTATCCGCTTCGTCGCAAGATTGCTCCCCTTTTATGTCACAAAAATTGGGGCATTTTTATTCTTTCTATTCGCCTTCGAGTAAGCTTTCCAAAAAGTCCTCACTTGCCAAATTTTGATTTGAATCGGGCCCGAAATCGACGAAAAACCGAGTGAAGGTCGGGCTGCTGCGATAGTATCATGGGTGAACCCCGTCGGGTTCACCTACCAGTGAAGTGTTCTGTGCAGTTCTATTGCGAAATAATCACAGGTGAACCCGCTGGGTTCACCTACCAGTGAAGTCCACGGTATATTTTTGCACAGGTTTTATCAGCCAGAATCACGAGTGAACCCCATGGGGTTTACCTGCCAGTGAAGTATGCGGCGAATTTCGGATACCCTGACATCATCGGTGAACCCCGTCGGGTTCACCAGGCAGTGAAACGCGCGGTGAGTTTCGTCCTTCAGCAAGATCACTGGTGAACCCCGCTGGGTTCACTTGACCGTGAAGTCCAGAAAAAGCTCTAATTGAGCCTAAATTTTATGGGCAGCTTCATCTTCTTATAAGGAATCACCCCATGCTCTTAGATTCTTAAAAAGACTTCAAAATTGGGTGATTTTACCTGAAATTCAATAAGACAGACGAAAAGTGAAGATACTAAAGTTTTTAACTAAATAAGCCATAAAGGAGTGTAAAAACATTCAAATATGCCTAAATTCATCATGGAATAATAATAAAAATCACTAGAAAAATGTAAGGCATCAGTTGGCGAGTAGCGATCGTGTGCGGGGTGGGGAGGAAGGTCCGACGTAGGCAGTGATGGGAATTTTGGATAAGGAAGGAACTGGTTCGGTAGGGAGGGAATAAGGATGGGACGAAGTGATGGTTGGTGTTCGTGGAAGAGGGCGGCAGCTGAATATGTGGTCGGGGAAGGAGATGAAGACCAGTAGATGTGGCTAGGATTTTTGGCGAAAGGGTGGAAAGTTGCAGGGACAATGGGAACTTCGGGGAAGAAGAAAGCCTAGCCCTCATAGCCAACACCTCACGATGCGAGAGAACACAGGGTGCCGAAAATAGAAAACAAAGAAATTGTAATTAAGCAGATTGATATTTCCCCTTAGGGATTACAAGGTTTAAATAGATGATTATCCTAGCTATACTTGGACAATCATGTCCTACTAGGAATTGCTAAAAAGAATTACATGCCAAAAATAAAAAATTGCCCTAACACTAATATTTAATAAAAGAAAAAAATAAATGTAGTTGCGATAGCGGGCAGACTTTTGATGAGCCCTTTTGGGTCTTCTCGGCCTGTTTTCCATGTCTTCATCACAATTTAAATCATATTTTTGATGTTGTTGAATCTTAATAGGTTTGTTGATATATCTAAGGATTATGGTTTTTGTGAATATGTGGTTTGCAGATGATTAATTTTTTTTAATTGTGATCCCAAGATAATTTATATCAGTTTGAAATCTATATTGAAGCTTAACAGGTTATTATAATATTTTTTTAATAATTATTATTTAAATAATTTAAAAAATTAGGTTAGATTAAGACTATATTTTTTTTAAGAAAAAAGTGGGGAGATGAAAAAAAAAGGTATATTTTTGGAAGACTGATTTGGGGCAAAGAATACCAAGAGAGAATGCGCTACTTTCCGCCCATTTCCTTTTTCTCCAGGAGAAAACGAACGCTCGTGCTTCTCTCTCACCCCGTGCTTGCTCTCAACCCACCTGCTCGCCCCTCTCCCGTGCCAATTCCGCTGTCTCGCCTTCCTCCGGTCGCAATACCTCTCCCGTGCTAGGGTTTTGTGACGCCGCTGTCTCGCCCTCCTCTGGCCGCCTTCATCTCCAGTCGCTCTCCATCTTCGATCGCCTCTCCAGTCGCTGTTCTCTCCGGTCGCCGTTCTCTCCAGTCGCCGTTCTCTCCGGTCGCCATTCTCTGCGGCCACCCTCCTCTCCGGTCGACCTCTTCCGAGCGCCTCTCCAGTCGCCGTTCCAAGCTTTGATTCTGCCGATCACTCTCCCGTCATCGTTCAAAGCTTTGATTCTACCAGGTAATTTCAAACAATGTTTTATTTTCTATTGATCGGTTCTGCCAGGTAATTTCAAGCTTCGATTCTGTTGAATTGAAAAATGCAAAATTAGTTTCATTTTCCATTGATTGATTCTGCTGGGTAATCTTCGATTCTGTTGAATTGAAAACTGGAAAATTAGTTTCATTTCCCTCAGAAGATTTAATTTTACTATGGTGAAATTAGTTGTATGTTTCTCATTACTTTCTAATTAGCCATATTCTTGTCCGACACTTCCCTTTGTACCCTTCCTTACTAAAAACATATACTCTCAAGTCCTTTGCTACTTGAGTGTCCTATTTAATTACCTGTAACCAAGGATTTAGAATAAATATGGGTGCAAGAATCCAGGTGCATCTCATTGAATCATGAACTCCTTATTTTATCCAATTGCTCATTATAAATCGACAATGGTTTCTTTCAAGTCATAGCTATCATTTCTTGGACGATTTAACTGCATGTTAATGGAACTTGTTGTTAGCGATACATGAAGATGATTAGAATTCTATTCTATTCATATTCTTGCCATTTTATTACATACAACATACTTTTTTTCTCATATACTATATCTTAATGTCTCCAAAGTAATAATCCTTCTTATTTTGTTTCCTCCCAAGAAAACACATGGAAAGAAAATGGAAACTACTTTTCTATCCTTTCACTTTTCTCTTTTCCACCATAATTTTCTTCCCCTAAAAAAAAACAAAGCCTAATATATGGGTCAGATCGGTTCAATATATGACCCAATTATTAAATAGGCAGGTCAAGGGGGCTTTATAACTGACCCATATAATAAACATGTTGTCTGGGTCATGTCAGAGTAGGTTTATAATTGATCTATACAATAGAAAGGTTATTTGGGTCATGTCAATTTATGGGTTAATATATGACCTGCCTACCAAATTGTTTATTTGAGTTATGTTGGATTGAGATGTTATGTGGGTTTCGTTTGGATTAGAGTGTGTTGACACAATTAATATTTGGGTTGTGTTCTAGTTAACCTAATCAATCATGAGATACCATACATGTATATTTATGAATTGCTGGCCCAAATTGACAGCTCTATAACCAATCCCAATTATATATATGTATTAAATAAAATAAACATATAAAATATAGTCTATTTCTTTCTTGTTTTTAACCCGTTACCTAATACTCATTTACCTAGATATCCTACCTCTTCGGCTTTTCTACCCTTCCTTTTTGAAAACTAAAATCTAAACCCTAAATTCTTTGTTAATGACTTGCCTTATCTTCATTTTCAATCAATTGTTTGATCAACTTGCTAACTTGCCTCGTTCCATAAACCCTAAAGTAAAATATCATAGTCCGCACGATAGGAGCCTATCTTATTTGATTACCTCCAGGTCCTCCACTCATCTTCACCTTTATTGGCTCTTTTGATGTCAAATTGATCCTCCCATCGCAAACCAAACCCCTCCATCTCTTACATAAGCATTTTGATTGTTTGACTTTGTCCTCCAAACATTCGTTATATTCCGTCCTCTTCCAGATTTGTACTAACACAATAACCCGGTTTTTATGTTTTCCAAAGGAAGAACTAATCTTTTCCCCTTCTCTTTTTGATGCTTTCTTTTACCATGCTGGCATGTTTGTTGGTGATTGTTGGGGTTTGGAAATTTTGGTAATGTAAGGAAGTGAATTTATGTTATTTTGTGCTAGTTGAACTTTAGTTTCTAAAATTTTGAGTTTAGAATCATAGTTTTTCTTGAAAATTTCTTTGATGACTAAAATTGTAATTTAAATCACCAAAATTTTTAGATTCTTGATCTCACAAAGCACTATTATTTGGAAAAACAAATTGTTGGTAGATAGTCTCCTTGGAATTTTACTAGGGTTGGGTTTTGATAGGGGCTTGAAAGAAAAGTTTGGTAAATAATCAAGTTTGGGTGCCATAATAAAAATTTGAGTTTGGGTATGGGCATGACAAAATTAGCGGGTACTTGGACATCGACTTATTCTTTTAACCAGCTATGTTGTTGTTTAAAACAAATTCTTCATGGATTTAGGTAATGCTGTTAATATTAGAGTGATTACAACACAATATATAATTTATTATCATAGGTTGATTATCTTTATTTGGCTTATTCAATTTCACATTAAAGAAGGGAATAGGGTGTCCTCTAATTCCTAGTTTGTTACAAGCCACATCAAAAACTTTGCTAAAGTTTGATAGTCTTAGTATGTGTAGAGGTCATTCTATATATATATTATCCAGAAGGGCTTGCTTGCAGTTTAGTCCATATGGATACTCCTTTCTTATACAATTGGTAATTAGGACTATGATGGTGCTAAACTCTTTAATGAATCACGTATACAAAGTTGCTAGGCCATGAAAGCTTCACATAATAGTAAGGTTACTAGGCTAAAGCTAGTCTAGCATGACTTGGACTTTCATGGAGTTAGATGTGAGGTTTGTTAGTGGCTACATAGTAATAGTTTGTTGTATATCATGTATGAGAGGTAACTTTTGACTATGGATGTTCAAGGATAGGGTCATTGTTAACTTACTTTATGAAGAGTAAACATGACTTTGGTCTTTGGATTCTTTAATTAAGATTGACTTCTAAGAATGTAACGAGGTTTTGACCCTTTTAAGGTGAATAAATGTTCGAGCCTCAAAGCTCTCTTTAGATGGAAGAATTGTTTAAAGTTTCGGTCCGGTAAGCTACCGGACCAGTTTGTACGGGCCGGTACCAGTGGTTGTGCCAACGGAGAAGCTTCTTTCGCCACCGGAGGAAGCTTTGAACCAGTTTGAATGCATAAGAAGCTTCCTCTAGCGGTGGCGGCGCAGCACCCTGTGCTCCAATGCCAGTCTTTCACCAGATCATTACACACCGGAGGAACCGGGCCAGTTCCTCAATCCATGGATGGAAGGACTTAAACAAATCTTTTGCTCTTTGTATTTAATCACTTTGGTCTTGGATCTACCATAATGGGCCAAATTTAGGTCACCTATCTAAAGCCATGGGCATCCTATTAAGGCTTGTGATACCTCCATGAATATTACATGACACCATACTTACGGCAAATTGTAGTCAAACCAAGCATATATGAGTAACATGGAAGCTGATTTAATCTACCCAAGCTATATTGTAGAGATGAGGATGGGCTTCCATGGTAAGACAGAATATATATACTAATCATAGCTTTATGTATTTCTCATTTAGATGATATTAATGAACTTCTTGTTGAGTCTGTTATTGGATTTTCACCCATCGAGAAGGTTATGCCTGAAGTTTCAAAGAAGAGGCTTGCTTAGTTACAAAATTAAAAATTTTGACTACTATTTCTTAAGTTATTGATCTATATCTTGTGAATGTGGATTCGTGGGAGCAGAAATATGTGCGGGAGCAAAAAGTTAAAGTGCAGAAGCCACCAGAGGGTTGGTGAAAAATTGCTCACGTGTGGCGGGGCTATGAGTAAGAAGTCTTATGGGGAACTCATTGCAAAGAAAATTCTGTAGTTTATGGTGTAAGATACAGGCCTTTTGTTGCATACTTCTATCCACAATCATAGGGAAGCTTCTACTGCAATAATACAATCATCACAAGAGACCCATGTGTCTGAGATACAGTGAGACATGAAGTGTATCTCAGACATGAAGCTGCTCTGTAATGATGCGGCCGGACTGGGATGTGCTTCACGTGAATGCAAACTTTTGGAGTAATCATTGTGGGTTGCATGTGGGCATGAAAGAAGTAATCTGTTGAAGGCACGAGTGAGATGTGAAGCTGTTTAAAGTGATGTGGTCGCATACTCAAGGGGGTTGGTACTGGCTTTCTGTTGCAAGCGATGCGCAACTGTGTGATGACGATCATTGATGATCGCTGAGGGATCAACACACCAATAATCCTCCTTTTTTGGATGTGAATTCCTCCGAGATTAGGCAATATGCAAATGAGCAGTGATGTCTGGCTGACTAAGAAAACCACTGAGAAGAACTAGATGTTGTAGGTGATGCTGATGAAGCGCAAGCTGGGCATTACGAGATCATGAAACTATAGGAGCCCGTGATGTCGAAGCTATATTTTTGTGTTGTGTGATGCTAATGAAAGGTGATTAATAAGGACCATTATGATTAATAGTTATACTAATTAGTTACACATCTTCGTTCATTAATTACCAACATTCCTCTTTAAATCTCGCCGACAACATTCTTTCTTTATTTCTTATTTGGATGCTCAGTCAGTTGCTGGAGCCTGCACTAAGGTGCTCACCTAATGGACGTCTGATTGCAATTGCTTGCTTTAGACATCATGAGATGCTGAAACCTTACCTTGCTTTGGTGCCTTGGTGACAATAGGGAACACACTCTTTTGCTATCTAATTATACAATGGGAAAGAAAAGGCAACAACTAAATTGTTCCTCTACATTTTAGAGTGTAACTATCTCAAATGCAATAATTTTCTTATTGTTCACCTTACATTTGATTAGACTAGAAATTTCTTGTGGGTAGGTGTATACCTTAAATGGACCATCATAGAGATTTAAAAATCTGCTATTTTTTCCTTTTCACATATCTACATCTTAGATTGTAACCATTTCGATGCAACACTTCTGTTTTTATGTTTGCTTATTGTGTCTCATCCCGCATTTGATGTAGACTTGAAATTTCTTGCGGTTTGGTGCATACCTTATATGGATCATCTTAGAGATGTAAAAGTATGTTACTTTCATACAAAATTTTAAATGCTATCCCTACTAGTCCCTTAGTTCTTGTGGTGCATTTGGAAGGGTTATAGTTATTAAAGGGAAGTTTTATTGTAATGGGGCTTCTTGGTACAGTCCAGTTATAATTCAGAGGAATTAAAGGCCCTATATACTGAAGGATCAATGGCAATATTCCTCCGCTAATCTTCTTTACAAGTAAATAACGTTGTACCACTTATTTTTGTACCAATCCTTGAAAATAACAGCCTCGGGTCATCTTTAACTCATACGTATTTAAAAGTAAATAGGAGGATTTACTACAAATTTAAGTGACATAGTACACCTGAACACATTTTATGTTGCTTTTCTTACTCCTAAAGTTATAATCTATTTATCTTCCATTATAAACCTAGCGCTTTCTACACAATATTATAATCTATGCATCTTCATCTACTAAGAATCATCGTTACTATGGTTTGAAAGAATATGGAATTAAGTTCAAAGTGTCTCTTTATTCGTAAGATTTTGATAACACCCTATATATTAGTGGCTTATTTATTGATTTTTCTTAAACTTCTCAACAATTTTCTTATGTTTTAACTTTTTTGGCAAAACCATCTGGTTTTAATAATTATATATTTTTGGTTAGTATATATTAGCTAAAATTTGCACTTATTTAATTATATACAAGGAAGTTTAACAAGCAATATCTAGACTACATTAGCCTTCTAATTATATGATATATGGGGAGGGTGAGTGGAATTATGGAGTTGGCCAGGTGAAATAAATATTGGTGTTATTATGGAATTATGGGGAGGGTGAGTGGAATTATGGAATTATGGAGTTGAACTATTGACAATAGTGGTGCTTTAAGTTAGCATAGCTAGATAGGTTAATAAACTCTTGAGAAATGTATGAGGTCATTTCATTTGGAAAAAATAAGGTGATATTTGTATTTTTTTTATAAAAAAGTTTTTCTTTATGCTTTTTATTCACTAAAGCAATCTTTTTCTGCTTTTGCTAAAAAATTTATTAATTAATTGATAATTCTTCAATTCATTAACTGATAAGTCGTAAGTATTAGTAATGTAATTGCAATATTTTGAATTTTATGGTGTTATTTTCTAACCAAGACTGATGGTGGCGAGTTGAAAAATAAAATTATTTGTACGCAAATTTACCTTCCAAAAGTTTATATATGACTTGGTTGAGCTTCAAATTGGTTTTCAGCAAATCAATTTGAAATTTGAACCTATTTGACTTCGTCCTCATTAGCCTGTTCAATCTCTTGATTGTTAGCTAGCTTTGACTCGGCCTTCAACTCTAGACTGCTTCATCACCAAAAGGGCTGAGGAGAGAAGGTGAGGGTTAGGGCTATGACCTAGATTTTGTCCCAAATCACCAATCTAGCAACACACAAAGATCACGTACTAAGAATTGGGCTTATGGTGTCATTGATCTGAAATTCTTCCACTACCTTGTAATCTTGATCTCATCTAGTCTACCTTTGGCTCAGATTGACTTGCAGTTGAATAGGATCATGCATTTTTGTGGTGATGACCAGCATGCCGGGATCATGATCCAGGACAGAGGCAATTTGTTTCGTTCTATCACTTGATTTTGTTTTGATTGACACCTTTGCTTCTTTTGATGTGAATATTCTTGATGCAGGTTCCATCAATATCTCTGCTTGATGGTTCAGTGTGCAACAGAGGCTTCAAGAATGAGCCAACCTTCTGTTGTGCTAGCGACAGCAAGTTATGATCATACCATCAGATTCTGGGAGGCCAAGAGTGGTCGCTGTTATCGCACCATTCAATACCCAGATTCGGTTAGTTTGCTACTGAGTGGATGTTTTATCATCACTATGTTTTTTTCTCAAGGTGATATTGCTTTTTTTATATATATTTTTTTTCAAATGTTTACTTTGTGAGGAGTATTTGTTTTAGTTGTGGGTTTCCTGAGTTTTCAGTTGGTTGAAGATTTGCTTCATCTGGATTTTTGTTACTCAATTTTGTCTTAACGCTTAGTTGGAATTTGGTGATATTTCCCAAAATGAGATTATCTCTCATTTGCTGTTCTCATACTGTTTTTGGAATGGCTGTGACAGTATGTTGCTGATGATGGCGGTAAAGATCTGAATAAGGAAAAGGGAACACATGTTTTCTATCTCATATAAAGAGCGAGAATGATATTGAGTCTAGTTAAACAAAGCATTGAAAGGGCCATCGCACTAGTAAACAAGATTTGAAGATTTAGACCTTTGAACTTAACCCTACGGTACTCAAACATAATCAATTGTTCCTATACTATTTTGTGTGAGTTTGTATTGCTATATGACTACCATGAAAGTATCTTTCTTAGTGAAGCTTTCATCTAAACTTCCTAAAATTCAAGTGGCTTATGCATGGTTGTCGAACTAGCGAGGCAACAAACTAGTGAGGCAGCTCGTTCAATCCTATCGGTCTAGATTTTTAAATAGCCCTAATGAGTTAACTTAGGTGGAGGATCAAGTTTTTTTAGTAAACTTGGTTAAACTCTCGAGTTTAATCGAGTTTACCGAGTTTACAACTTTATCGAATTTATCATATTCACTAAGTCAAATTACATATATGTAATACTCCAACACTACATGCCAACAATTATTGTAATTTATGCATCCTCGACTCTTATCACGTTCTTTTCTTTCTCACTCTTTACTTTTTCCATATTAATATTGTCATTGATCCATTTACTATTCTCAACTACTACAATAATTATATTTTTTAATTTTTATTTATTAGTAGGTCATATCCTCACTAATGAATGATTCTATTTCTTATAAATTAATATGTTGATCTTATTTCATGTACTTCAATAATACCTATTTGTTGGTTTTTAATCTTAATTCATATTAGTATATTGATTTAGCGTCAAACTAATATATGTACCAGCACAAACATACTAGTAACCATCACTATGATATTTAATGTATAAGTATAATTATATCTCAAACCGACAAGTATAAGGAGTATTGCCCCATATGGATTAGTACATAAAACTATAGTTTACATCAAGGTTTAAAATTTCGGTTTGAACTAGCTAAAGTTTTCTATTTGTACTTGTATGGGTCTGGTTTTATTGTCATACTATGTTGGTACTGGTTTCACTATAACACAATATTAGTTTCACTTTAGCATACTAGTCTAATGTGCTGGTTTTTCAAACTTTGGTTACATAGTATTTTAATAATAGCAAAAAGTAAACTCACTAATTTAATTGTACTCTCTCTCTCTCTTAAATTTAGATGTGATATGAGTGGCTATTTTTCATTTGGATGTGATAATTATATAAAATAATATTGTTTTAGAAAATAGTAGGATCTTATAATCATACGTTATGATATTACAATCCTAGTTTATTGACCCTTTACTGTTGTAGAAAAATGTGTTTGATAACCTTGGGATTGTGGCCTCATTCTTGTGATTATATATATATATATATATATATATATATGTGTGTGTGTGTGTGTGTATGATAGATTCCCTCAGCCGTCACCGGCAAGAAATCATACAAAGCACGCCCTAACAGAGAATAACAAAATACTTGATACTCTAATTCTAACTCTAGGCCCTTATTTATAAAACTTCACTACTTAGCGAACCGGATAAGGCATACCAAACCAGATCTGCTTTATTAATAATCTACTAACATTATTGGACCCGTAACAATATATACATATATGTATATATATATATACATATATACTTGTTTCCACCATTTATAGCTAATTGTATATTTAGACTTACTATGAAATTAACAAGCAAGTATCCTGAAAAGAGAGAACATAACAAACTCAAAGCAGAGATGCTATTGTTGACAGAAGCAAGCTCTGGTATTTGAAAATAGCGTAGTCTACAGCTCTGCATGCCTCTTGGCATTTGGCTCCCCCAGTGATACGAAATTGTCAATTAAGTTTGTAAATGATAACACCTTTAAAATAGTATTCTGAAGCGCTACAAAAACTACACCTTGTAGCCACTGAGTCAATGGCCACACATTACCTTGTTTTGAGGAAAACTAAAAAGAGAAGCCACTATATATAATCTTTCTTGTTATATATCTCGTTATAGATTTCTTTTTTCAGTGACCTGTCATAATCATATTGCATCGTGGCCTGGGAGACCAGGTGTGAGTCGCAAAAGACTACATTCTATTGGAAGGTTAATTTAAGAGGTAAGGTGTGGCTCATATAAGTAGTCCGTTCAAAATTAATAGCGAGTTATTGAGAGCAGATGTTTAGAAATGCTTTGAAGAGTCTGGTAGTGTCATCCCATCTGAAACTCCTGTTTGATGCTGCAAATTGCTTGATCTTATCAGTTTCTTACTTTTCCTTGTTCTTGGAGAAGTTATAATCCCTATTAAAAGATACCTAACGTGCAGATTCTCATGTTCCTCTAAATTCTTGAAGTCAAATTTCTAATGATCTTTCATACACAATGTAATAATCTCTATATTCCTTTGTTCGCAGCAAGTCAATAGGCTTGAGATAACACCTGATAAACGATTCTTAGCTGCAGCTGGCAATCCTCACATTCGCCTTTTTGATGTTAATACTAATAGTCCACACCCAGTAAGTATATAAGTTCGAAAAAATATTATTTTAATATTATAATTTATTTGATCTAAATCTTGCTTCCATGATGTGCTTGCAGGTACTAAGCTATGATTCACATACTAATAATGTAATGGCAGTGGGTTTCCAGTGCGATGGAAATTGGATGTACTCTGGATCAGAAGATGGGACCGTGAAGATCTGGGACCTAAGGTATCTAAAGCTCCATTTCATATTTCAGTTTGGATCTTTTCGTTTGCTTATATAGGAAACTCTTTACCTTGTGGTTGAAACATAATATATGTATATACATGTATACATATATGTATGTATGTATGCATACATTGGATTTTGAATTGATTAAATATCAATTCAAAACCCAATTGGAAGTGGTAGCCCCAGCATCGTAGAAGGTTGATGCTGAAGCTATTCGTGTGTGTCTTTGTTCTTTGGCAACAAATGAGGGTGCCAAGGTAAAAAAGGTTGTCCTTTGACAACAATGTTGAAAGAGTTGTTGTTCTATGATGACTTATAGTAACAAGATGAATGATTAAAAGAAAAACTCATGTTTTCCTAATGATTTGAACAAATTAGGGAAGGTTAGTAAGTAGAAAGTTGGAGCCTCGAGCCAAGTGATTTCAACTTTGCTAGATCAAAATTGAAATGTCGATCCTACATGTCCTATAATCTAGATACTTTGTCCTATCTACGCTGTATCTACTGTGTTCCTATGAACGGTCAAGAAATTTAATCTGTCTGTTTTATGTAATAAACCCAGTACTAATAAGTCTAACCTTGTATTGCGAAAGGACCTCTTGTGTAACTTTTTTGAGCTGATCTGGGTTGTTTCTGACTATGGTCACGTTAACGCACAACAATGGCCTGCTCTTTAGCTGCTGTGCAACGTTGACAGGAGTCAAAGCATAAAAATCAACTTAGCGCGCTTGCAGCCCCACCCCGTGCGACCTTCAAAGCAAGTATGGGAGTTCGAACCCCATCCACTCCACTCATTATTCCTCCTAACCACGAGCCTAGTTTTCTTTTTATATTAGTGTATATAAGTAATATTTATATAAAAATTAATATATATTTTTATATTTAATGTTTAGATATATTTATATATTCATATATTCATATATTTATATTTATATATTCATATATTCATATATTTATATATTCATGTATTTATATATTTATATATTCATATAGTTATATAATTATATATATTTACACATTTAACTTTTTTATGATATTTTATTTTTATTAACAAATAATTTTAAATATTATACTGTTTTCTATATAATAATATTTTATAGTACTTTTTCTCACAACAATTTATAAGTACTGCTTTTTATCCTAAAGCACAACATTTTTCAACCTGTAACAACACTCCAAACTAGCCCTACATTGGTTTAAATGTTGTATATTGTATCATGTTGGAAATATAATTGATTCCGCCACCTGCTTGTAGAGCTCAATTTTGCCTAAGAGGTTTGTTCATTGCTGGATACTGACTATATTAGCATAGTTAACGAAATAGTTAAGAATATTATTGAAGTGTATATGGTCTTTGTAGGTGGCAGCACTTTATTTTATCACTTTCGAATGAACCATTTTGTAGGTTCTTTACATGCCTATTTCCTTTTGATTGAACTACTTACGGATTCCAATTTTATGCTTTAGTACATGTTAATTTTATCTGTTACTGATGTTTTAGAACTGCATCTTGTCAACGGGAGTATGAGAGCCGTGGAGCTGTCAATACAGTCGTTCTACATCCAAATCAAGTAAACTTTTTATATGTTTGTTGTTATGAAATGACTTCCTTATGTTTGGATGTGATAGAGAAACCTTGTATTACGCATCAATTTCACTTCCATCCATTTAAGTATCCGACATTTTCTGTTCCAGCAAGACAACTTTGATATACTGCTACATTTTTAGCATTAATCCTTCCAATTAGAGACATCCATGGTGTTAGCAATCTATTGGTTTTTTTGGTATTCATTTGCATTTCACCTGGACTCTGTTTGATTAAATTTAAAAACTCATGGAATTATGTTTGATCACTTGGGAACAAACACTGATTATATTCTCTGGATATCGGAGAACAAATCAATTATCCTTGTTTTGCACAATGATATTTCGATCATATTATATGAGTTATTTAAATATTTCTGCTAAATATTAGCAATGAAAAATCATCGAATGATTGTCGAAACCATTGATCTAATATTAACATTACACTTCAAGAATGCTGCTTTTCAAGAAAGATGTAATAGAAACAAACACTTTAAATCACATTTTAATCAAGTAGTCATACATTAAAGAGCATTTAGATATTTTTTTTAAAAATGATTTTGTAGTTTGTAGATACTTAAGTTGTCTTATATCTATGATTTATGGTTATCTTTTAATTATTTTGAATCTGTATGGGCGGAAGTGTGAATTCTGTCCATAATCCGTGTGATACATATGTTTTGATTATATTTAACTTAGATCATAAAATTGGCACAAGTGATACGCTCTTTTAATATAAATTAATTGATACATAAAGTAGAAATGCTAATAAACTAATTTGAAACTTTTACAAGACTTATGATTTCATAAATGAAAATTCAAGAATTTATCCTTTTTTTAAATAAAATACACATCTATAAAAATGCTGTTATGTGCTAATACATATGTTTATGTATTTATACATACATTATACATATATACATCAAGGTTTAAAAAACCAGTTCACACTAGTGTACAGGTCTATTCTTGGACCGGTTTGCTATAGTGAAACCAACAGTGTGCTACTATAGTAAAACCTTAGACCGGTACAAATTGAAAATTTTAATTGGTCCAAATCGAAATTTTGAACCTTGACATACATACACTTGAATATATGCATATACTACTTATTGACAATTTCCACAAAATATTTAAAAGTCAAATGAAAATAAATCTTAAATGTTATGGCAATTATATATAATAGATATATTATAATTCCATTATATATATAATGGAATTATAAATGGTTCATATTATGCAATTTTGCTTTGACACATTGCATTCCAGCGAAAATTCTTTGTATCATTTTAAGGATGTCAAATAAAATAGGCAAAATGATTTCATCAGATAAATATAGCTAATTAATGCATGTAATCAGTAATACATGTAGATTCACTTATTGATACTAGTGTTATTGATTAGAAGGTTTTAAGAGCTCCACTTGCTTGAAAACATAATACAATTATTACGTGATCTTGCTGCCATGTGCGCTGTAAATTCTCCAGCATTGTTTGAAGAAGATTGCTGCTTGCACTTTGCTTCAGATTTGGCAAGGTCATTGGTGAATATTAGTGAGGAAAATTTAGTTTATAGTTGAGACATTATTGTGATCCCTCACAAGATAACCTACAAGAATCCTGACATACTAATATGGAATCTGTTGCCATTACACCATTAATAAATAAAGCAAGGATTGTTACTGTTTTGAAGAGGATCTTGACTCTTGGGACGACAATGTAGTAAAAGACTAGCACTTGTTCATAAGGATCTGCTTCTTTCTTGTTTCTTTTGCTTCTGTTCCAGATCTAACTTATTAGGCTGCTGCCTCGTCTAGATTATATTCTTTTCTTTAAGACTGAAGGTGTAGTTGTTAGGCAGGAAATCCTGCTTAGGGAAAATGGAGTTTCTAGAGGATCCGAATGCAGAATCTGAGTGTAAGATTATTATATTCTAGCATATGGTCTAAAAATATATTTTAATAAAAATACATCTAAAGTAAAAAAAATGAACACATAAATCCATAATAAGAAACAATAGATTGGCCTATTGTAATTGGTCACAAGATCCTCTATTTAGAGTAAAAGAACCAATTTTATCTCAAAAAAGGGTCCTTTACCGAAGCCTTAACATCTACCCACAAGGTTAAATTTTTTCCCTGCTATACAGACAAAACCTTGAAACCACCTCAACAATTTTCTAAATAAATCCAGCAGCAATACTAGGTTTTAGTGTTCAAAATTCAAGAAAAAAAAAAAATCAAATTTAATGCCAACCAATGTTTGAAAAATCGATCCGACCAGATGTATTGGTTTGCTATCGGACTAGTTTGTACCGATCGGCATTGGTCTAGGTACTGGATGTCTTACTTTGCTGCTCCGCACCATCAAGCTTCTGCCCCATCCTTTCGGCTCCGCCCACTTCTACTCCATCCGCCTGGAGCTTCGGGTTTGTCCCCCTCTAGCTTATCCCCACCTACTAGGAGACTTCGCTCTGCCTGCCTTTGCTCCATCCACCAATTTGTTTCGAACTAGCCTCGAATTGGTCCAAACTGGAAAACTTGGCTGGTGCAGACCAATTTTGAAAACCTTGATGCCAACATATGGATCTAGTTGTGTACTAAAATATACTAAAGATAAAAAAAATTCCAATCTTGAATTCAATGTTATTAAGGCATGAGATCCATGCCTATTTTACTAAAACCCAAGTTGGGATCTTTGTCAAAGTTTGTTAAGATTCTCCTTTTTGCCAACCATAACCACTTGCACTTTCTCTTATTTCTCTCCTCTTTGTGCTATCCAAACTACCCAAGAAAAGGCTAGGGGACATCAACCATCATTAGCAAGTGGGGATGCAAAAGTGAGAAGAGAAAATAGTTATAGTAACTATCTAGATTCTATTAACCCTCACATGGAAGAGGCAATTTGCAGAGTCATTGAGTGCCTAGAGAAGCTCGAGATGGCAACATCTAGTGAAGCAGCAGCCATTGCGGATGTGCAATGAAGTTGGCGACATGCTTTGGAGACTTTATAGTCACCCTAGAAAATGTAAAGTCGTGTTGTACCATTATGCTAAATAAATGGCTAACGAGTGATCCTGTACTTATTTTATTAGATCAAATGCCATTGCTAATGTGCAAAGAAGTTGGCAACATGCTTGAAGACTTTAAGTCACTATTGTAATACTTATAGATAAGTTGAATTGATCTCGGTTGTAAGATTGGATGATTATGTGCATGTGACTTTAACAATCCTGTTGTAGGTTTCATCTGTTATCTTTTGTTTACGTTTTCTTTGAAGAGTCTTCGCATAAATATGAGTTGACAATGATAGCTAAATCTTATGATGGAGCTGTATTAGGGAATTGATGAAGATTATATTTCTGTTTTCCAAATTTGAACTTGAAGTTGACTATGTTCTCTTGACTTAAGATGAATCCAAGCAATAGGGAAGAGCTCATGCTGCTTGCTATTGAGAGGTTTTAGTAGGCATTTTTAGTTGGAGGTGTCTCCGAGAATCATCCTTTTGACGTCAAAGTTAAAGAGATCGTATGATGAATTTGAAAATATGCAGGTAAACAGTTAAGTTGAGAAACCAATGTTTGACCTCACTTTCCCTCATTTGCATGTGTTGCAAGCAACGATGAGCAATGATGGTGGCAATTAGTGCCTGTGAGGTAAGAAACCTATAACCACGTTCAATGTAGTTTGGGTTACCTATCTGATTGGGCGATTGCATTTTAAGGCATTGTAGATTGCCTATCTCCATATGTTGACTTGATTGGGTGGCAATAATAAATCTAGTGTGGGGAACATTTGGTGTCAATGTTACTTGGTATAGAAGGATGGCTTGACAGTATTTCTCTAGGTGAGTTGAATGGTTATTGGTTAGTATGTGACTCGAAGCTAGTTGAATGTTGGGATTTGAGGCTGTGGAAATAGTTGTTCTTGAAGATTGTGCACATTGGTCACTAGAGCTTAGGGTTCCTCCCTAGTGACTTGTTAGGCATCAAGGTGCTAGTGATTCGGGATCAATGTTCTCTAGTGTGAATCGAACAGAAGGTCTTGAATGCTTAGGATGCTTTGGTGCTATTTTGTTGAGTGAAGAGACTAGTTTTGCTCAATTGTCTAGTCTGGTTAACTGACCAGATTACTTGTGTGCTTTCTTCAATGCACCATATCTGAACTTATCAATGGCAGGATTTTAACAAGGGATTAAATCTTTTTATCTCTCCTAATGCTAAGTCTGATATTCTCTAAGTTGCTAATCATACCCGCTGTCTGAAGTAGACACCTAATCCTAAAAAGGAATATATTTATATCTAAATTATGTCTTAAAACTGTCATTACATACAAAATTATCTAATTAAACTAAGTAAATTTGAATAATATGTTCATCATGAGTATGTAATCTTTAATTTGAATAATATGCTAATTACTAAATCAACTTATAGCCAAGATGAGTTCAACAATCAGATCATCACACGTGGAGAACATATCACCGTTAAATCATATAAAATCTAACACAAGTTTCAAAATGATAATTAAATCTGTTCCAGTTTCACTCATCAACATTCAAGACCCAGTAGCAATATTTTTCAGGTGAGCCTTTGTTTAAGCTTGGATTCAGGTGCTGGCTGAGCGGCAGCTGATTAACGTCGCTTGCCTGAAGTTTTCTTTTTTTTCTTTAATGGCCGAGTTTCGCTTTGGGCACTTAGGTGCTTGTGTGCCATGTGGTAGCATTGATAAGTTACCTGTGATAGGCCATGTAGTGCTTCAAGTCTTCTAACAACACGGGCAACTTCAGTTGATCTAGTAAAACCTGTCTTCTTTCACCTATACCTGTAACTTTTGATGATCTTGGGAGACCTTTTATGGAATTAAAATTTTGATTAGTCAGCGATCATTACTTTATATTCTTTATTTTTTATGCTATTGTCGGAGATCATTTCTGAACCACATATTTCTGCACAGGATCAGTTATGAAGTTCCACTTTGTGGTAGAGCTGATCTCTTGCTAAACTTTGCATAATTTATAATCAACTAAATCTAGCCTTCTTGCAGAAGGAACTCATATCTGGTGACCAAAACGGTAACATTAGAGTTTGGGATCTGGCTGCAAACTCCTGTAGCTGCGAGTTGGTAAGTCAATCACTTTTCTATGGTGCCAATAGGTATATCAGCGCTCATATTATGAACAATATTTGCGGTACTGTTTAACCGGTAATAGATAAAACATTAAGGGGGCTGATATAAATTGAGTAGATTGTATTACGCCCGAGTGTAGGTTCCTGAGGTTGATACAGCTGTGAGGTCTCTGACAGTAATGTGGGACGGAAGCATGGTTGTTGCTGCTAATAATCACGGAACATGTTACGTGTGGCGCTTGCTAAAAGGAACACAGGTCTTTTAGTCGCAACTTTAAAAGTGAATACTATTTTGCAAAATTTAGTTCGTCCTCATGGCTGTGCTTTTTTTTTTTTGTAGACAATGACCTACTTTGAACCCCTTCATAAATTACAAGCACATGATGGTTATATCTTGAAGTGCTTGCTTTCTCCAGAATTCTGTGATCCCAACAGGTGACTGCTATTACTTTGTCCTTCCACGGTTTCATGATTGTGTTTGGAAGTCACCACAAAACATCCTCATTGAATAGCTGTAGTTCAGGTGTTTAATCAAGATGTGTTTGGTTAAATTATATATAGATATCTTGCCACCGCATCATCCGATCACACTGTAAAAATATGGAATGTTGATGGCTTTACATTGGAGAAAACATTAACAGGTATGAAAACATTATACTCCACAATCTTGTTTTTATGGTACTCGCTAATTCGTATTCTGAGCTTAAATCAGGACATCAACGCTGGGTTTGGGATTGTGTTTTCTCTGTTGATGGTGCTTATCTAATAACAGGTGACATGGCATATGAATATTTTTTTCCCTTTTTCTTTTTCTTTCATAAAGAATCAGTTGTATATTAAGCTATCAAATCTAAATGCAAAGTTGTGTGGTCACATGCAGCTTCATCTGATACAACTGCTAGACTTTGGGCAATGTCCAGTGGAGAAACCATCAGGGTTTACCAGGGGCATCACAAAGCAACCGTGTGTTGTGCTCTCCATGACGGTGCTGAATCACCGCCACCCTAATTATGTACGGGCATCCTTTTTATGTTGAAATTTCTTGTTCGGTTTTTGTATCATGTCGAAGTCTAGCATAACTTACCAACTTTTTATCGTGAATTACCTGGTTAAAAGAAATAAAGTTTTTATTCAAATATTTTTTGTGGAGTGTTAAAAACAAATTAACCATGTAGCACAAGTGCAAGAGACTCAACGAATCCCATGACGGATGAAAATGTTGCATAAGGGTAGTAATAATCGTCGTTTGAGGAATGGAAAATGTATGAATATTACTGAGATTAAGAGAAGTTGAGCCTAGGATTTCATAATTCAAAAGCAAGGCAAGAACTTACTAGCAGAAGATCAATAAATGTGCCTTGAGATTAGATTTCCTCGAAGGGGCAAGTGATCACGTTGGGGGTAGGTGGTGTTCAAGATTTGAAGATGTTGTCAAAGTATGTATATAATAGAGGTTTAATACTATATAGCTTGACCTAACATAGCACGGCCGCTGGGTCGGGCTGAGCTCAACTAGGGAATTTTTTGGCTCGGGCTAATACAACATGCGGCATGACCGAGAGCTGGCTGTGCTTGATAAAGCCCGAAAAAAAAAATTAATTTTTAAAATAAAAACAGAAAATTCTAAAAAAAAATATAAAGATAGGGAAAATAAAAAAATGAGGAAAAAAAAATAAAAAGTGAGAATCAAGAAAAAGAATGAAAAATTTAAAGAATATAGAAAATAAAAAAAATTATATGAAATAAAATTACAATAATAATGTATGAGTTTGTAAATAATATTTTTATTATTTATTTTAGGAAAAAGGGAAAAAATTAGGAGCCTTAGAGTTGAAGGCATGAATACATCAATTGTAAAATAAAATAAAATTAGATTAAAAAATTTAAATGAAACAACATATTTAATATGCAAAGATGCAGCTTAAAGCCTTATAATCATATATTTAAGCTTGATCGTATGATTTAAAGTCTAAACCTGACTTAATTAAACCACATATTTTATAAATTATGCATTACAACTTAAACCAACTACTAGTACAATGGGCAAAGATGGTTAACTTGTAGCTAGCGTTGTAGGTAGATATTGTGAAACATGTACGAACACGATGTTGAACATTCTTGCTCATTATGCTTCATCTTTTCCAAGCGTATTGTGTACACCACATTGATAGTTATATCTCTTGAGATGGTAAAAAAATCAGTTGACATTAGGATGCCATCAAAGCCCTGCATTTGGCCTTGTTCTAGCTCTGAATGTTGCTCTACCTCGTCACTAAAATTGTCATTATCATTGTTGTAATTATCAAGTTGAAGGTCCTCGACCTTTACCTCGATTTAAACTTGAGAGGGGTAGGGGGAGCCAGAAAATTAGTGTTTTACCTACTTAGATAACAGGAAAAATGTGTTATTTGAACTTGAATATATTAATGCGTTTAAGAAAGTTAAGATAGTTAAAATCGTGAACATGCTCGATGATACTTAAAACTGTGATTCACCATTGTTTAATGTCGAAGAAAATTAAGATGAACATGTGAAAGATTAAGCATTAAGAATACGATAGAATGATAATTATCTCTAATATCATATTATCTGATATTTTCTCTTCGCCTCGCACTCCATCAATGACATAATTAATAAAATAATTGAAACTCAAGAGATTGAGAGCAATTCAAGCAAAACTCATTAGAACTAAAATTTTTTATGTGAAGAAATAGGGGACCATAGGGGAATTTCTAGAGATGAAATAGGTTTAAATTTATTTATCCTTTCTTTTTATTATTTAAGATGGTAAAAATAGTAAATATATAAATAAAATACATTGATACCCTTATTTTAAAATTTTTAAGATACTTTATGAGGGCAAATAGGGAAAAGCCTATTTAAAATTTGAACTTGAGTAGTTAAATTTAAAGTTTTAAAAACTAAAACATTGAATTAGCAGCTTGTGTTGTGCTTAGTCCAACATTCTAGTGTGTCATACTCGGCCTAGTGTACATGCCTGAGCTCTATAGCCCAGCACACCACAAGTTGTGCCTCATGCATAGTGTCACGCCCTGGCCTAAGGTAGTCCGACGGAACACCAAACCGGCGTGAAACCCTAGGTTTTTCGGGTGCAAAATCACCCCCAAATTGGAAACCCTAATTGCCATCCAAAATCGAATTCCCAAATCTGAAGAAAGCGGAAACCCTAACCCTAAATCAAATAATACCTTCGGTCAACGATAAAGTCAACACCCCAAATTGAAATCGTCGCGCCGCTCACTGTTAAATTACTGCTGCTGACATCACGAGCACGTCAGCTTCCAATTTCGAAATCGCGACGTCGAAATCGAATTTTCTTCGTTGACTCGCTCGAACGTTAACTCGTTTCGCCATGTCAGCCGCCCGTCTCTTCATTTCGAACGCTAAATCGCGTTCGAAACTTGTTGCCGCATGCCTTCATCTTCAACCTCCCGCCCTCGACACCGAGCGTCGCCTACACTCGTGGGATCGCCGGAGACGAAGCGTCCCTACAGGGGAAAGTCCGCCGCCTTCGTCCTTAGCCATGCCGCCACCGGAAGCTGCCTACCGTCGCCGGAGACAACGAAGAATAGCGCCGAATCACCAGAACAGAGGAAGAAGAGATCGAAGAGGAAGTAGCATTTTATTCTCCCAAAATACACTACAGAAACCTCTCCTTACCGTCGACGACCCTTGTCGCCGACGTCCCTCTTCCCTCCCTCTTCCCTCTTCCCTCCCTCCCAAAATAAACATATAAGCTTTACTTAGTGAAAACATTTTCATTTGGAAGAAAACTAGTTTGAAGTACTTCCATTTGACTTAGACTTTAATAGAACTACACACAATACAAAGTTTGTTCGATTGCGAGGTTGTGCTTTTTTAGTTGTACACATGTATCTTCATGAAAGCTTCTGAGGGTTGTCCATGACTGTATACAAACTCTCTCATATATGAAATTCCTTACAAAGGATGAGTGTAGATGCACATCTTATGGTAATTAACCACTTCGAGAAGTTTTCCTTATCTCTACAATAAGAAATATAAAATGTATTATCATGAATGGGAGTATAGAGTATCAAACTCTATCATATAAATATTTTTATTCACTATAGTGTTTTATAATTTTTATTTTTCAAAATGCTTCCCAGCCAATAAGAGAAAAGAATATTTTTTAAGCACTAATAAGACTTAAATAATTAATTAGGCTTTTAATTATTCTTATCGTAGAGCAAAGCCATTTCTATTAAAAAATTTTAACTTTAAATTATTTTCAAAGTTATTTTAATTTTAAGGGAATTAAATTTTTTTATTTGCTTAAATAATTTTCCCTTTACGATAACTATTATGAATATTATTAATTTATAAATTATGAATATCAAATTTTATATATCATTGTTAAAATAATTAAATTATATATTATGCACATTATATTTATTAAGTACAAATGTTCTTGATGTCTATACACAATTTTTTTTTAATGTCCACTTTCTTTTTATTATCTACATTAAGAACATACTATTGTGAATATTATTTATATTATGACATTTATATTTTATGTTATGCTCATCCTAATCTAGCCCACATGAGAAACCAAACGAATTAAACTAGACAACCTAGTCCTATACAATTATAAATTATATTATAAACTAGGCCAGCCCTACAGTTGGATCATTAGCCTAATTTATATAAAATATTATCCCTTTAGAATGAATTTGAATTGTCTTTTTACTATGATGTATATAATAATTACAACAAAAGAGTTTATACGTGCAATTCTACTTAACATGTAAAACTAATTAATCAAAGTATAAAATTTGTTTACTACATAGTTTAACATATTAAAATTCTATCATAACAACCGGTTTATATTTTATGCTAGTGGACTTGGGGTCCGAAACCCACTGGCAAGCCAATTTATTTACAGTAATAGGTTCAAACCCAACACAATGGGCTGGGTTGTAGATTCAAAACCTAAGAATGACAAAGCAATATATTTGGGTTGCAGCTTTAAATTCAAAAAGCAATATATTACCTTTTTTTTCTTACTACAGCATCTGCTATTGTAGCCATTTCGGGTTTTCAAGTGATAAAAATGTAATTTATCGTTGCACAGTAAAAAAACTAGAAAAAAATAGTACCAAAAACACCTTAAGTTTACATGTTATAGAAGTGAATTTTGACGACAACAAACTGCATTAAAACATTACAATCAGTAACAATCAAATATAAATGTCACAAACAATAATAATAATACTATTTTTTTAAAACAGTATTGAATATTTTTGTTAATAAGCAGCATTAAATATTCAACTGTAATACGCTAATCAAACAAAGAACCAAATCTGTTTTCTTTTGTTTTAGGCAACAAGTAGTATTTTAAAATACTAATTCCTTTCCTATTCGGGCGTTCGGCGGGCGATCATCGGGCGTTTGCACGTGGAAGGATCTTCTCGGGCATCGTCTTGATCTTCCGGCGCCGCCTTCCTTGCCGGTGGGGTTGCGTGGCCTTGAGGTGGTATGGGGCGGCTTTGCGGGAGCAGCTTCTAGGTTTCTCTTGGTTTTCCGCGGCGATTATGTTCTCTTCGGGTTCCGGTGTCGAGAAGATGCGTGGCGCCTTCTCCTTCCCATCTTCGCTCCCACCGGTACTTTTTTAATCATCCGCGCTTAGTTTCGGATCTCTTCCGCTGGTCTTCTTCTCGCCCTGGCATTTTATCTCTTCACCGAATTCTCTGATTCGTGTCTAAATTTTTTCCCGATATCAGAACGCTGCTGTTCTCGAAATTCTTTTGCGCTACTATTATACAAATTTTCTCGGTTGGAGATTCTGGGTTATTGCTTTTCGTCCCCTAGTATTTGGCGATTTAGTCTCCTATGGCGACTTTGGCTTCCGGAAATCATGTGGGAAGGCTGCTTGGATCCCTGTTCCTGGAATCCTTGGTGACGCACCTCTGCCCCTATCTGGCCCGTCTCTTCCTAAGAAATCCTGGAGCTCTTTATTCGCCATTCCGCAATCTCAACATTCAACTTGTTCCCTTGTGCACTCTGAAGTTAAGCGGATCGGTGACACTCTAAATCTCTTGGTCCCTGAGGAAGAACTTGATGCTAACCGCACATTTTGGGAGAATACCTTGGTAGGGCATTTCATGGGTTTCCGCCCAAACTATAAAACTATGAAGGAAAAAGTTCTCCAGATGTGGAAGCCAAAAGGAGATATGGAGATTAATACTTTGCCGGCGGGTTTTATTCTTTTCCGTTTTACTTTACCTGAAGACAAGCTTCATGTGCTTGAGAAGGGCCCATGGTTTGTTTTTGGGAAAATTCTTATTCTAAAACAATGAACCCTAGAAGATGAACTCTCACGTGTAGACCTATCCTCTATCCCAATCTGGGTCCGTATCCACAACCTGCCTTTAAAGTGGTGGTTGCCCAGAATCATTGGGCAATTATCAAGTGCTCTTGGAAGACCCATCTCCGTGGATTTGGTCACTGCCTCGTGATCTAGATTGGGTTTCGCCAGAGTCTGTGTAGAAATTGAAGCTAACTTTGATTTTCCGAAAGTGCTCACGGTTATGGTCAACGGTGGATCTGAAGCCCATCTTCGTTTTGCATATGAAGCGGTCCCCTCAAAATGCACAAAATGTAATGTTTATGGCCATTCTTCGAATAGCTGTTCTGAGAAGGAGTCCAAACCAGGGAGTAGGGTTTGGAAGGAGAAATCAAAAGCTACCCAACAGCCACACTTCCAGGAGGTAGGGAAAATCCAACCTACTGCCCTTATAACGGTTGATACGCACTCAAAGTTGGCACCGGATTAGGATCCGAACCATGCGCATAATGGAAAAGATAGACCATCCTGTAATATTGTTGAAGGTAGTAGCGTAAGGGAATTCTGGGAGGGCCTCAATGATCTAACCGATATGGAAAAGATAGACCTCAATGAAAATCTTCAAATTCCTGAGCCAGAGGACATTTCTGATGATGTGGAAGATTCGGATCTTGATTCAATGAATTTTCTTCTTAATCCAAATCTTAAAGGAGATCTAACCGATATGCATGATTTGCAGGACTTTGTAGTTGATAGTTCAAAAAAGTCGAGAAAGAAGAAAAAAAAGAACTCCAAATATGCCCTTTCTTCCTCGGACCCTAAGAGCACGAGTCCTTCTACCTTAGTAATCAAATGAGCTCTCAACTGGCCCCAATAGTATGTTGGAATGTGAGAGGTTTCAACGCACTAGCAAAGAGGAAGAAAGTGCAAAACCTTATAAACCAGTACCATATTAAAATGTGTGCTATGCTAGAAACCCATGTCAATGAAGCAAAATGTGCAAATATCTTCAATTTGGTTTTTCCTGGCTGGAATCTCTCAAATAACTACAATATTACCTCTGGGGGCAGAATCTGGCTTGCTTGGGACCCATTGGTCTATAGGGTTAATATTCTTGATATTACCGCCCAGATTATTGTGGGGCAAATTTCAAACATTCAGGGAGAATTACTATTCAATCTGGGGGTGGTTTATGGTTTATACTCGGCAAATGAAAGGAAGGAAATTTGGGGGCACGCTCTCTCTTAGATATAATATGGACCCTATGGTTCTAATTGGGGACTTCAATATGTTATTCTCCCTGGATGACAAGAAAGGGGGATTAATCCATAGTGAATTGGAGATCCTACACGACATTGAAATGCGAGCCACTCTCAATATGGTTGATATAAAATCCAGAGGAGCCTTCTACACTTGGTCTAACTCACAGATTGGCAAAAATCGAATTTGGTGCAAACTTGATCGTATCATGGCCACGAAGAATTGGACTGAAAGCTTTCCCCTTGCGGAAGCTATTTTTCTAAACCCATCCATTTCTAACCATTCACCGGCTCTCCTTACCTTCGGCGCAAACTTACCTCGAAAAGGTCCCTGCTTCAGGTTTTTCAACAAATGGCTCCTATACCCGAGCATTTTCCCGGTGGTCGAGTCCACCTAGAAATCAAATAACTCTAAGGGCACCCCAATGTTCATACTGTGCAATAAGCTCGCAATGGCTAAACAAGGCCTTAAGCATTGGGCGAAAAATATAAGGGCTGAAAAGAAAGCTGATCTAAGGGAGAATACTAGTAGGCTAAAATCTATCCAGACTCAACTCCATTCGAATTCACTAGACCCAAATCTTTGTGCGGTTGAAAAGCATTATCAAGGGAAAATCAAAGATTTCTGGGTTGAAGAGGAATTGGCCCTGAAACAACGCTCTAGAGATCAAATTATTTCCCTGGGAGACTCGAATACAACTTACTTTTATAATCTGATGAAAGCCAGACATACTCGGTACTCTATTTCAACTATCAAAGACTCTATGGGGAATTTTATCTATGGTGATAATATTGCAAAGGAAGCTGTTCAGTATTTCAAGAATCTCCTTGGACCATCGTTACCTCCAATGTTCCTGAGATTCCATGTTCATAAATCACTCTCTCCAGATGCAATTAGATTCCTCGAATCTCGGATCTCTGCGGAGGACATTACAAACATCATAAAAAAGGCTAACTCTTCGAAAGCTCCTGGCGTCGATGGTTTTAACGCCGCCTTCTTGAAGTCCTTTTGGGATATCACCAAGGATGATGTTATTCGGGCAATCCTGGATTTCATGGAGCATGGGCGCTTACTTAAACGGGTGAACATTATCTCCCTCACTCTTATTCCAAAAGTTCCTAACCCCTCTTCTTTTGCAGAGTTTCGTCCTATTTCTGTTTGCCAGATGATTTACCGTTTTATCGCTAAAGCTCTAGTTGTTCGCCTCCGCACCATTCTTCCAGAACTCATAAATCTCAACCAACATGCTTTCATTCCCGGCAGATCTATCCAAGAGAATATTATGCTGTGCCAGGAAATTCTTAGTGGTTTTCACCAAAAGCGCGACACTCCCCGTATGGTGATAAACTAGATCTCCACAAAGCTTTTGATTCTGTCAGATGGGAAACCATTGATTACACTCTTAAAGCCTACAATTTCCCTGTGAATTTTGCTGCTAGGATCATGGCCTGTGTCTCCTCATCGTCCTATACAATCAATCTCAATGGGGAAGATGCCGGGTTATTCAAAGGCACTAGGGGGTTGCGCCAAGGATGTCCTTTATCACCATATCTTTTTATTCTCATTATGCAACATCTTTCGGATCTTCTTTCGGATCAGCTCAAAAAAGAACACCTCATTCCACTCAAAAAGTGCAAAAAATTGGGGATCTCCATCCTTCAATTCGCAGACGATGTCATCATTTTTTGTGATGCCTCCCCCAACTCGGCCATGTGTGTTAACAGAGTTCTTGATGAATTTTATCTCAATACAGGTCTCCAAATAAATAAGGCAAAATCGCAAATATTTTTCTCTACACCCTCGGGTTCCATTATTCAATCACAAATTTCTTCTATTCTTGGGATTCAAAGGGGATATATGCCATTCCGCTATCTTGGAATTCCAATTACTAGTAAGTCTAGTCGAGCTCGAGATTGTATGCCCCTACTTGAGAAAATAACTGGATACCTATCCGCCTGGAGGGCAAAAAGTCTCTCCTTTGCAGGCCGGATCGAATTAATAAAATCAATTTGCTATGGGAATATCAACTTTTGGTGTAGTGCCCTTAAACTTCCTATGAGAGTAGTTTCAAAGCTAAACTCAACCCTTGCAAACTTTTTATGGTCGAGGGGGCATAGAAAAGGCATATCAAAAGTGGCCTGGACGAACATTACTAGGCCTACGGAGCTTGGGGGACTTGGTATAAGAGACATTAAGAAGCTTAACCGGGCTTTTCTTATTAAGCATATATGGAATATCATTCAAGACAAACAGTCCCTGTGGGTAAAATGGATACATGAAATGTACTTAAAAACAGACACCATCTGGTCGGTCCAGCTATCCAGGAGTGCGCATTGGGCAATGCGTGACCTCCTCTCAGTTCGTGACACGTGTATTCAGATGATTGGATTTAAAATCGCAAATGGAGACTCAATCAAACTTTGGCTGGACCCATGGCTCAGACCTCGACTGCTCATAAACTTAGTGGAGGATCCTCCAGGGAGAGACACTCGCCTCAGCGCACTCATTATGAACCGCAATTGGTCTATTCCTCATCCTCGGTCCACAAGCCTTATTGACAGCTATGCAGTTATTTCTTCTATCCAGATCCACTCAAACCTCAACGCAGATCTTTATACTGGAACTGCACCCCACATGGGAAATTCACTCTTAAATCCGCTTACGAGGATCAAGTCCATGGCACACATGTGTACTAGAAAGATATGGTTTGGTTTAAAGGTCGGATTCCGCGACACTCTTTTTTGATCTAGTTAATCTACCAAGGCCGACTTAGTACAAGGGATCGTCTCCATGCTTGGGGAATAGTCCCTAACCCTACTTGCATGCTCTGTAATAGTCACAATGAAACTATGGATCACCTTTTTATCAACTGTGCAGCTCTCACTTATTTCAGGAACTTAGTCTCAAGGAGAAGCAATATGACCTTTAACTTCAATTCATGCGAGGAGGTCCTAATGCAACTCTCAAGCCAGCGTTGCCAACCAAGGAACAAGGTTCAGCTATACATTAGAAGACTCCTTCTATCTCGAGTTTTTTTTACTATATCTGGTGGTACCGCAACAACAAAATCATGGGCACCTATAATAAAACTCCGGTCGATTTTCTCCCGAGCCTGATTCTGGATGTTCAAATAAAGCTCAGAAGCTATATTCCTTATGCACATCTTGATCCTCACGTCCAGGCTTTCTCAAACACTTGGACGGATTTCGTACCTGCCTAGGTTTTCCGGGATCCTTCTTATGTTTTTATGTGTCTCTTGCGTTCTCTATTGTGCGTATGCGTCATTATGTCCTCTGTGATTTTTTTGACGTAGAATTGATACAGTTATTATAAACTGGTGTCAGTGGTAGTTATACTTTGTTGCAGGGTTCAGTGCGTTATAGAATTGTAGGGGCATCTCTACACCTTAGTTGAATCCTAGGATGAGCGCTTTGAGTTTGTACATAAATTGTATCATTTTTTTTTAATTTATAAATCTTACGTGCATTTGGCAAAAAAAAAAAACAATATGAAAATAAACTGTTATAATTAGTTACATATTTTTTAACATACACTTAATTAATTTTTTTATTTAAAAAACAAATGATTTAGTAACAAGAAATTAATTACTGCTATATTAAACTATTATGACAAATTATAAATTAATTATTGTCATAGTAATGAATTTATTATTATTACAAACCTTTATAATTATTTGGTTTTTAATTTAAAAAGTTAACTTTTCTACGTAAATATTTATTCATTTATGACTGTAAAAATAATATCTTAATCCACACGTTATTGTAATTAAAGTACAATAGTTAATTGGAATTTAAATTGCCATAATTATGGCAAATAGTAGATTAAGATAAATTGCCCAACGGAAATTAAACAATTAAACGATTACACATTTATTAACAGTACTAAATACTAATAAAACATTTAGTATATAAATTGTATCATTTTTAATTAATCAATGCATTAATATTTCAATAAATATAATTTTTTATTTTTTTCTTACAGCAGCTTTCTAGCGCTGCATTTAATATTATTATTTTAAAAACAAACAGAAACAGATTAATCTATTAATTTTGTTCTTTAATTTAATAATAAAGAATAGTCAATTAGTAACAAACAACAATATATTATATAATTATTTTAATAAATCAACTTTTTATCTGTAGTTATATCAGAAATTTTTTTATTAATTTATTTTAATATAAATATTATTCGAAGTAGATTATTTAAACAAAAAATATAAATACGAGACCCTAATATCGGTTTTTTTTTATTGCAGTCCCTTGCAGCAATTACTTGCGCTGCAAAAACTTTTTATTTTCTTTCAACATATTATATTATGAACATAGAAACTGATTAAATTAATATTATTTTTTAATACAGTAAATATAATTTTTTAAATTTACATATACACTAAAAAGAGAATAATATTTTCAATTTCCGGTTTTCATCTAAGATTATTAGTCTAAAAATTTTATTCAACCTTTATTTAAACATAAACAAAAAGATAAAAACAAAAATTATAAATCAATAAAACTTATAAATTATATTTAAAAGAGAGTTATAAAGATAAAATCGAGAGGTGTGTTATGGTTTGTCTTTAAGTGAAAATTTGGGCTTTTGTACAATTTAATTCCGGATTGAACACTCGAGGATACAACTAGATACTTTTCTCTCGTGGCATGATCATAAAGAAGTTGATCTGGACACCCTTTCGGTAATGAGTAGCAAAAAATCAAAAATCCAAGAAGAAGTAAAAGAAATGGGAAAAAGAGAAGGGAAAGAGGAAAATCTAAGAAAGATTGTTCACATAGTTAACAAGATGGAAAAAAAAGCTTGTATATGCTTTAATCCAACACAATTGTTAGTATGTTAATGTTAACATTAACTAACAAGTAATGTTAGCATAAATTGCTAACTTTAAGATTAAATTTTTTTTTTTTACATCCCTTTGTTGGCAACCGAACACGGCTGTAGCACTTTGCTAGAAGGAGAGAAACACTAAGCATAGAGAGGAATCACAAATATTATTGCTGCATATGAAATAGAGAATTACAAAGTATATATAAAGAAAAACAAACATAATCTATTTAAGTAAGTTATCTAACTAATATGGACTAATCAACCTATATGGTAGCTAATAAACTAATATGGTAAACTCTAATTAATATTACATAAATATGGTAACATATGGCCTGTTTACCAATTTTAACACTCTCCCTTAAACAAGACACTTACAAACTCCTAGTATGTCTCTCAATTCTACAAAATCGTTAATCTTTAGAGCTTTGGTAAAAAAAGCAACTTGATCCTGGGTCTTCACATAATTCAACTCCACTAGCTTGTTTGCAAGACAATCTCGAACATAATGAAATTTTGTATCTATATGCTTGCTTCGTTCATGAAATAGAGGATTATTTTCTAGAGCGATTGCAGACTTATTGTCTATATTGATTTGAGTTGGCTTCTTTTCCTTAGCATGTAGATCTTCCATCAGACATCTTAACCAGATTGCTTAAGTCACACAAGAATTTAGAGCAACGTATTCTGCTTCACAAGTTGATAAGGCCACAATTGGTTACTTCTTTGAACTCCATGTAAAAGTGGTGTTAGCCAAGTAGAACACAAAGTCTGTTGTACTCTTTCGATCATCTATATCGCCAGCCCAATCACTATCACAGTATCTAGTAAGATGGAATTCATCGGAGGTAGTGTAATAAAGTCCATAGTCAAGAGTGCCTTTAATATAACGAAGAATCCTTTTTGCTGCATTCAAATGTACTAAAGTAGGAGTCTCCATATAGCGACTTACAAGTCCAACAACAAAAAGAATATCTAGTCTTGTACAAGTCAGACATCTCAAACTTCCCACTAAACTCTTGAACAAAGTTGGATCTACTTTCTCATTGTCATCATGCTTTGATAATTTTACGTTACACTCGACTGGAGTACTGACCGAATTGCAGTTATTCAATTTGAATTTCTTTAGAACTTCTCTTGCGTAGTTCTCTTGTGAGATGAAAATCTTTTCACTTGTCTGTTTCACCTCAATGCCAAGATAATAAGACATCAGCCCTAAATTAGTCATCTCAAATTCAAGATTTATTTTCTTTTTGAAATCTTCAAATATTTCTGGATTGTTGCCTGTAAATATTAAGTCATCCACGTATAAGCATATTATCATGATTTCATCCTCATTGGCCTTCAGATATAAAAAAATGTTCATAAGGAAACTTCTGAAAACCATTTTTCTGAAAATAACTATCGATTCTACAGTTCCAAGATCTAGGTACTCGCTTTAAACCATACAGAGCCTTTGAGAGTCTAAGGACCTTATCTTCGTGTCCTTTTGCCACATATCATGGAGGTTGTTCAATGTAAACCTCCTCTTCTAAGTATCCATTTTAAAAAACTGACTTTACATCCATCTAATAAATTTTCCATTTTTGCTGGGCTGCCATAGAGATAATTAATCTGATAGTTTCTAAGCAACTAGAGCAAATACTTCATCGTAGTCAATGCCTTAATGTTGCTTGTAACCCTTTGCAACAAGTCTAGCTTTATACCTCTCTATTTCTCCTTTAGAATTCTTCTTAGCCTTGTAAACCCATTTGACTCCAATTGCATTATGCCCTTTTGGAAGATTCGCTAACTTCCAAGTCTGATTCTTTTCAATGGTTTTTATCTCCTCATCCATGGCCTTTTTCCATCTCTTGTCTTTGGATGCTTCAATATGGTTAACAGGCTCTATATCTCCAAATAAACAAATATATGTTATATCATCAATTCTCACTGTCTCATCATATATGTCAGCTAGACTCCTTGTGCGAGGATGTTGTCTACTTGTACTTGCTTCTGATGAGCTAGGCTCATTGTAAGGTGGTGATGATGGTGGAGTACTTGTTTCAGGTGTATCTTCCTTTTCTTCTTCACTAGTAGAGAGGGAAAAATCATGATCATTAGTCTCTACTTGCCAATTCCAGTTTGTTTCTTCATCAAAACCAACATCTCTACTCACAAAGATCAGGATTATAAAGTTTATACCCTTTTGTCCTTGAATCATAGCCAACAAATATGCACTTTCTGCTTTTATCATTTAACTTTGTATGATTATTGTCAAGGATGTGTGCATAAGCTGTACTGCCAAAAACTTTGAGATGTGACACTAAAGGTTTTCTTCTACACCATGCTTCAAAGGGAGTTTTACGATTCATAGATTTAGTTTCACAATCCACTGCTAGTACCCAAAATTCTTTAGGCATCTGTTTTGTCTTTACCATACTTCTTGCCATATTCATGATTGTGCGATTCTTTCTTTCAACTACTCCATTCTGCTGTGGTGATCCTAGAGCAGTTAAGAATCTTCGAATTCCTTCTGCTCCACAATAATCTTCAAATTCTCTTGTGGTAAATTTGATGATTTTAAATTTTATAATATTTTTCATACTGATTAACTAACCTTTTGAGTCATAATCTTGCTTTTTTGCTTTATTTTTATGCCTTATTTGCCAAATACTTCGGAATCTACACCTTCTTTGGTTTTTGATCAATTTCAGGTAAAAAGGCATCATTATTACGCGTTTTCAAGCAATTTCGATGCATGGGCGAATTCTAATCATCAAGAGGAGTTTGAACATCAAATTTCAACTAAAACCAAGCTTTCTAGAGAAATTACGGCGGTGCCGTAATTATTTTTACGGCCGTAATATGAAATCAGGGCACTACCGTAATGGATTTCACGGTAGTAGATCGCAGCAAGTTTTTTGGGAAATTATGACACTACCGTAATGAATTTTACGCTGCCGTGATTTCGTCAGAATTGGGCAGAGACTTCAGAGGATTTCAGACAAATTACGGCACTGCCGTAACACTTTCCACGGTGCCGTAATTTAGGTCCAATTTCATATAGAAACTTTCAGAGATTTCGGAAGAATTACGGCACTACCGTAAGGATTTTCACGGTGCCGTAATTGCGGACGAAATCCTTACAGAAACCTCCAAAACCTTTACGACAGTACCATAATGTTCATCATGGTATCGTAATTCCGCGCCCAGTTTTCTGATTTTTTTGCCGAAAGCTTAAAAAGATGATTTCTCGAGATTTAGGGCACCAATTGGATATCCGTAAAAAGGGGAAGACTCAGCATTAGGAGGGGAAGATTATCGAAGCAAAAGGAACAATTTTCATCAACACTTCAAGGAGAATTTCAGAGAATCGCCGCCGTGCTAGGGTTCATCGACGTTCATTGCATAGACCATCTCCGGCCACGAAATTTGCAAGGAAGCTTCGCTTGAGGAAGGAGAACACACCATAGAAGTTTTAGAGGGAAAGGAGGCCGATCAAGGGAGAAATCAATGAAAACATGGTCGCGTGCACTATTCATCGTGACTCTACACAAATTACGAGCTATAATTTTGATTACAGCCCTGTTTTGTATTTTTTACTCTTCCCTTTCGATTTCTAATCAATCTAAAACCATGTTTTGCTATAATTCTTCCATCATGCTAGCTTAAAACTTTCTTTTGGGACATGGGGGTTTAATCCCCTTGATATTCTAATGATTAGATAACTTTTACTCCATCAATATATTCTTGGTATGGTAATTTTACTTAAGAGATTAACATCTTTAATCTTTCCTAGTTTCATGCATTAACATGTGTTGGAGTTTTGTGATATGGACCGGGAGGTGATTCATAGAACTTAGAACGCTAGAATTTATGATAGGAACTCATTGTAAGAGATTAGTTGTGTTCTTATTTTTAGATTTTAGAAGTATAATTCTTATTGATGTTTTGACCTAGAAATCATTATTGTTTTAGACATGAAAATATGCTAGAGATATATATATTGAATTGTTTGAAAACCTTAAGTAAAACCTATGAAGCTAAGGCATGAGAGTGCTTAGTTTTGCTTGAGATCTCGACATTGAGATGGAATGCACGAGAGTGATTCTTTATCTCTCTGTTGAAGTTTACTTATCTTAAGCATTGAATAGATTTTGCACGAGAGTGAGGATCATTCTTTGCAAATTGACTACGCGAGAGCGAGTTAATTTCTTTATTAAGTAAGCCATATCTTTACCATAACGAAAATAGATTGATGAACATTAAATTATATCTAATCATGAATATCAAGTTGGATGAACCCCTAGTCCCAAGCTTTTCTCTCTGATTTTTTCGTACATCGTTCGATTGTTTACTTGCATCATTATTTGATTTGTTTAGCTAGTGAAAACTCAATTCGTGGGTACTTAACAATGAGGTCTATGTGGTTCGATATCTTAAATATTATTTCGAGTATCCGTGCACTTGCGGACTATAACAAGTTTTTGGTGCCGTTGCCGGGGACCTTGGTTTTATTAATATTGATATAATTGATAGTATTGCTAGACTAAGCCTTTTGTTTTTGTTTTTAGTATTGTCTGTGATAGATTCTAGTTTTCTTTTTATTTTCTGAAAAATCTGAACTTTTCTAACTTTCTACTTGTTTATGTGCAGGAATCTTAGGTTAGGACCATTAGTTCCTTTTGATCCTGAAATTAACAAAACTCTTAGATTGCGTAGGAAATTGAGGTTTGCAAAGGAGAGAGAAGAAGAATCCATTATGGCTGAAAGAAGGGCACTTGGGGATTATGCAACCTCGAATACACAGGGAATTCGTTCCAGCATTACTAGGCCTGCAATTGATGCAAACAATTTTGAGATTAAACCAGCGTTCCTATCGATGATCCAATAGAATTAGTTTGGAGGATCTCCTTTGGAAGATCCAAATCAACACTTATCTCTTTTCCTTGAATTTTGTGATACCATAAAAATTGATGGTGTATCTGATGATGCCCTTAGACTAAGATTGTTTTCTCTTTCCCTCAGGGACCAAGCAAAAGCCTGGCTACATTCTCATCCGACTGGAACATTCACTACTTGGGAGCAATATTCAAAGGCTTTCTTGCTGAAATACTTTCCACCCAGTAAAATGATTCAGTTAAGGAACCAAATCACAGGCTTTGCACAGAGAGATAACGAATCACTTAGTGAAGCGTGGGAGCGCTTCACTAATGTGTGCTATGTTATTAGCACACAAACCGAATTCGAAATTCAAAGAAGCCATTCGAAATTCAAAAACTTACCATGTTCGGCCCCCCAAAGTAGGCAACAAAATCAGCCCCTTTAATGCCTTGTTCCTATTTCGAATTTTCCCCAAATATGTAAGGGGCGCAAGGGGCCAATGACCACCTTGCCCTCACCTTATCCTCATCCCTTAGCTGCTATTTATTGTATCCCCATCGCATCATGTCATTAGCATTGTTGAAATAATATTGTTGACTATTTTCCTAGCCAAATGAAGGGTGCTTGTGTCGCCCACACCTCCTCTTTCCCTTCTTCTTCTCTCAAGAGCCGAGCCTCCCCTCTTCACCTTCTTCGCCCTCCCTTCATCCAACAAGGCCGAAGCTAATCTCCCTCAAGACAAGAACACAAACTCAAGATGGCGCAAGGATTAGGATACCCCTCTTGGTTCTCTTCAAGGCGATTCTACAAGATGAGTATTCTTTCTTCTTGTGTTTTCTTCTATTAAGTTCTAGAGAGCATCTTACTACACATCTTTGGGCTTTTGTAGGAATTGGCACAAGGAAGCTTGGCGCATCCCTCTCTCTTCTTCTTCCTTCCTTAGATAGTCCTTTACTTTGTTAGCAAGAGAACTTGGAGGATTAGCCTCCCTCTCGACTTTAAGCATTGTTGAGTTTTAATTTACCTTATAATTCACCCACGCCTGTGTGGGGTTGCTGAATGCCCTGTGTGTAACCTGCACCTTCCATCAGAGTAGGACCGGTGAAGAACAGGAAGGACGGTCCTTCTATTCTCAAGGACTGCAAGGTGAGTCTTCTTTAAGTTATTGTCATTTACTTTAAAGCAAGTAGCATAAGTTTCTGTTTTCTTATTTATAAAATACAAAAACATTATTTTCTAACTTCGTTAGTCTAATTCGGTTTTCTCTAGTTTATGAAAATAAAAAAAAAACTATTTTTGAAATTCGTTGTTTGCATGCTTGTGATCTACCCCTACATCACCAGTTGTCCTCGAGACAATACTACGGATGTCAGGTGTTGGACGCAACACTCCGGGCTATTTAGGACAGTAGTTCCACTGCGTGAGCAATAGTGGAAATACTTTGAAAATGAATGCGGCTCTTGATTGAGATCTATTGGCCAGCTTTATGATTTACATGGCATTTTTATATTATTTGTATATTGTTGTTTCAGTCATTGTTTTATCTTGTTATTTGACTCCCTCACTATTTTTGTTGATTCCTACTTAGCATTTCTGCTAACTCCCCTTGTTTCTCTTCCAGGTACAGAGTTAGCTTCTGGGAGGGATAGAGTTGATAAATAGCTATATACCAGCCCAAGTTGAGATAGTTTGTCTTTTGTATTTTTATTTCAGTTGATTTGTTTACAATTTGGATAGTATGGTTTAGAGATTGTGTTATAAAATTTTTGACGTTAAGTTTGGATTATTTATTTAATAAATGATAAGTGATTATTGTAGTTCTTTGGTTCCTATCAATATTGTCATCTCCCTGGGGAACCCTCAGCTAGGGATAGCTGGCTTTCTACTGGGGCGTGACAGTTAGCATGCAATTCTTGAACATACAAAGCAATATGTGACCCTCACTAATTAACAACTTCAGACATCCTAATCAAAAGATTCTAAAATCACAAAAATAGATGGACATGATCATAAAGTACTTTCTGATTGGAAGGTGCCTTCAACAAATTATAATTACTCCATACCAAGCATGAATTCAATCTCCAACATTATTCATAGCTATCATCGGATCAAAAATAAAGTCACAACATATCACAGCATATTCATTCACATAAACATAGGAGTTAAATCATAACGGAATGAATGAACCAAGTCATCACAATATGCTATTTATCATATTTCACACTATAAGCATTACCATCAAAAAATAACAAACCAAATCATCATAAGACACCAATAGAAGCATAATATAAAACGATCATCACATACCATACCATACCATACCAACACAAGCAAGAGTGTCACAATGTCAATACATTAGAGTCAGGGCCTGGAGATGAGACTAGGCCCTCGAATATTGGCATATAGGAACACTATCAAATGAATAATCACAGTCAAAATAAATTATCAACCACACCAACCATCATCAATCGCAAGTCAGATAGTAAACAAAGCAACCAGAGATAAGAAATCAGAAAGAAGACAGCTCACCCACTCTAAATTTCGCATAGTCCTCCATGCGAAAGCCATGTATGTGAGAGGAGCAGGTGGGAGGCCAAACGCCAGGAGGCTCACTTCTTCCTGCGTGGTTGCGAGCCTTGAGCTTTGGAGCTTTTACCCTTGTCGCGATACGAGTAATCGGGTTGCTTCTCCTTCGTAGAGTCGGTAACCCGCGCCATGTTTTCTTCAGAAAGAAAGGCTAGCCTCTCATCCATGGAAGACAGCTTCTCCCAAACCGAGTTCATTATCTTTATCTGGCACTCCATTCTAGTCTCCATTGCTTGTTGTCAGTCCCATTGGGAGGACTGCTCCTGGCGAAGGTACTATTAAGCCAAGGTCCATCTGATCCTGGACCTCTCCCTGGCGAAATAATCCTCTGCCCTAGCGAAGTTGCTCTTCACGCATCTCTTGCAGAAGGGCCATCATGGACCCTGTGGAAGAGGCGCTACCAAAATGGAAAGCACTGGGGCAAGAGGAGCGGTATCTACTAGGTTAGGCTCTGGGTCGGCGATTGGCTGACTCCTCCAGTTCTTCTTCTCGCGCACCGTGGTGCACTCGGTGTTGGGCGATGGGAGGGAGAACTGGCTGCCCTTGTAAGTGATGCAGCAGGAGTCACCTCGGCGGATCCACAACTTCATGGCAACACATGACTCAATATCGAGCCGGTTACTGCCACGAGCTTCTACAGATCCATATGGGATGATCGCCAAGGAAACTGCCAGTGGTGTGATCAGTGTTGGTGTATATGCCCTGAGACCTATATTTGGTCAACCTATGTACTACTTGACTTTGATATTTTTTATATCATCCTGGTATTGTCGTTATCAATGTTTGTCTACACCTGTGATTCTGTACTTACATGATAATGTCCCTGGAGACAGATTGGATTTGTGCTCAAATAATTATCCCTAGTCGATGTACCTGAGTAGATATGGGACAACCCTGGTACTTTTGAGACTGGTATATGGGCTGGTTAGGCACGAGGTGTTAACGCAGACATATGGATATATCAGTGATAGATATACTGGACAAGACCCACTGTGAGGCAATTGAAAGTAACCCTAGGTCACATACGCATATAATATTTTTCGCATGACTAGGTCCAAAATCGAATGACTTAAACATATGATCAACATATGAAGACTTGTATAGAACAAGTGAGGATGTTACCATGGCCATGAGAGGCGGCTTGGAAGAAAAAGGGCGAGCGGCTCTTCTCCAAAGGAATCACACACAAGATGGATTTTCGCTTCTTCCTTGTAATCCTTGTGCTAGCAAAGATCCAAAGAGTCTTTGATCGTGTGAGGAGATGTCCTCTTCTTGCTGGCCGCACTACTCCCTCTCTTGGCATGAAGACGAACAAAAAACCCGAGAGGAGCAAGGGGCGAGAGGGGCGTTCATACGTTCGAAAACGTGGGACGTTTCTCAAGAGAAAAATCGGCTTCCAAATATAGTAAGTGTTTAACTCCCCATGAAGCCATCGAAACTCCTCTCCCCTTTGAACCATGCGTTCACTTAAGTGAACCGGTTCAATTCCATTTGGTTCAAGGACCAAATCGAACCAGCCATGGTCTTGATCTCTTTGAACCTCATGGTTCAAGATCTAACCACACATCTCAATGAACCTCTTGATCTCTACGATCAAGCATCAATTTGTTGGGGTATGCCCTTAAGGCTAATGTTTGAGGCCTTTGGGATTGTATAAGTATCATGTAATAAACTCTTGTGTTTATAAAAGGCATGGTTATTATTCAGGTTGTTACCTTGTCTGCGGTAATAAGTGTACTTCTGAATAATGTCTCAAAGCTGTTCAGCTAGGCTGACAGGCTATATGTCCTTAGTCGAGATATCTTGGTGAACATGAGACAGCCTTGATATGATTGAGACTAATATGAGTGCTAATCTTATAGGATGCTTCGAGCATGGAATAAGATGTAGACTCATGGGTACATTGGATGTACTGGACAGACCCTACTCGGATATTCCATTGCTTGTCACAATGTGAATGATCCTTGTGAGCACTAAGTGGCACATGTCCTTTGACTTGAGATCACTTGTGTTTCTAAATGATGATTGTCATTGTTTTGAGGTAGTTCAATATCATTTGAAACATAATGATTATAGACTATCTTGGATGGTGAGCTTGAATCAGGTTAGTGCACTAGTGATAGACATAGGATTGCCGTCTCCTTGTTTAAGGAGTGTGATGTTCTAATGGGCCCCCTATATGAGATGATTGAGATAGTGTATGGCCATGCCCAGATGACAATGTGCATCTGATCTAATCATGCTCATCGTATTGGAGTTACAAGCTTGACCCGCTTGTCCAATAAGAACATCCAGTGGCAAAGGACACATGTATGCCTTGTGAATGGAGTCACACTTGTGCAATGGTTTGGGAGTAGTCTTGGAAGACTCTTTCCTTTATATCGGGAGACAGTGATGTGTTGCTAGATACCCCTCACTGATCGTGATAACGTAAGTTATCGTTACCGACATTTAGAGGAAACCCTCAGGGTCGCACAATTTGATGATATGGCTTACTTGAGTCAGATCGAATGGACTGGATTCTTTGAGTTCAGATTAAAGGGATTTTATCTCTGATTGTAAGTGAGATCTGGTCTGATCATGTTTGATTGATTAAGGCTTGAGATCGGTAAGCTTCGATCAAGAGAGATGATGCTAGATCGGAAAGATCAGGGGCATCAGGTGATGAATGGTTAGATCATGAGCCTTGGGGTTCAATATGGTCTAGACCACATGGCTTGAGCCATTTCGGTTTGGTTCATGAACCAAAGTTGAATCGAACGGTTTAGCTTGAACCGGTTCACAATTGTGAACGCATGGTTCAATGCTCAAATGCGTTTGGGTTATGGCTTGAGCGCATGCTTTGATGAGCTTCCATTTATGGAAAGTCATCAAAGGGGGCCGGTTTCACTTAACGCCAAAAACGCTTATGCGTTGGAACTCTTCTCATCAACGCCTTGGACATTGGTTGAGGTGTGGTTGACGACGAGAAGGAGAGCTGGGGCAAAGAGGAACTCTCGGCAACAAGGAAGTTCATCATCCCTTCCATTCGACAAGTGAAGATTCCTTGAGTGACTTGCTAGCACAAGCGACCCCAAGGAGTGAGCCAACTTCATCTTGTGTGTGGCACACTTTGGAGGAGACCTATCTTGATCTCTTCTTCCAAGCCGAGATCCAAGTCCATGGCATTGGTATGATTTCTAGTTTCAAGTTGATCATATTGTTTCATATCCGATCTTGACTTGAAGCCCTCTTTCCGCTATGCATGATAGACGAGCATGCTTAGGGTTTCTTCCCCCTTAGTTAGGGGTTCCTTCCAATTGGTATCAGAGCTAGGCTCATGATATGATCGATATGATTGCTTTAAGTATTGGTGATCCATACATGATGTTGCGCTTACTGTTTCCTTGAGGCATGCTTTGTTTTCATGATGTTGCGCTTATATGTTCATGATGTTGCGCTTGTATCATATGTTCATGATGTTGCGCTTATATGTTCATGATGTTGCGCTTGTATCATATGTTCCTGAAGTATGCGCTCCCCCTTGAAGGGGACCTCCTAAAGTATGCGCTCCCCCTTGAAGGGGACCCCCTTAGATCTAAGGGTTATCAAGCATGTTGTTTGTTTGTAACATTGCGCATGTTATAAAAGTTTTCTAAAACTTACCTCTTGCGCGCTTCATTAGATCTAAGGTGCCACTACATTGAACCCTTAGATGGGTTGATGAGGTTGAAGTCACCACTAGGTTGGATCCAAGTCTGATCAGACCATCTGACAGCTCAGATGGGTTGACCCAATAGCACCTAGACAGTCAACCTTGTCTAGATAGATCAAATGTACTTTGATTAGACAAGTGCACACATCCAAGAGGGGCATTCATCTGGTGGTGCACCTGAGGTGCTCTTGGCGCTAGGGCACTGGGTTGGACCAGATGAGATGCAAGGAGCTCAAGTGAAGACTTAAGTAAATTAAGGTCTTACTAGGGTTCATGGGCTTTTACCACATAAGATCATGCTTTCTTCTTATTGCTTATAATTAGAATTGCATGTTTAAGTTTATCTTCTGCTATCACCATAGGACTTGTATGATAGTTAAGAAGATAAAAGACCGATAAAATCCAACGCTAACATATCAAGCTCGTAAGCCTTCTGACGCGAAACCTCACCTTTCTGATTATCGTTGGAGCCGTGTTGAACCCACTCAGTGGGCACGTCCACCTATCTTCAGACGGTGCTGGATTTCACCTGCGTGTTACAGAGTTGGGATTTATCCCCTCTCGTTGCTCAGCATAGCACGTGGTGGTCCAGGGAGTAGGTCAGGTCAGCTTGACCATGTTGGCTACATATGTGGCGCATATGGTAGCACATGGAGGCAGCCATCTCTGGGATCAGAGACTGTGTTGTACCAACTCAGTTGGCACAGTCTGCTGGATTGCCAAGATGAAGGGGAATCGCACGGGTTGGCGATTGGCTGGCACAGCCTACCAGAAATTAGTACTTGTCATCTCTGTGCATCTTATCTCGCCTGAGCGGGACGCGGAGACCAAGTATGAAATCTGGATCCCATCTCACTAAAAGAGTGTTACTCTTTCGGACTGTTTACTGGATTTTTCAGTCAGACAAAATAGTGAGAAAAGAATCTTTCTTAAGTCCTGGATTGATTCTGAAACATTGATACTAACCTTGCTGTTCTTGCTTGTTGTAGATTCCTGCAGCAACGAACACCATGAGCTTCAATGTGCGATCCCTACTGGAAAGGGAGAAGTTTGCTGGGCCGAACTTCTCTGACTGGTTCGGACACCTTAAGATTGTTCTTAAGGCAGAGAGGAAACTGTATGTCCTCGAGACGGCGATACCGCCGCAGCCCGCTCCGAACGCCGCAAGGGCGGTTCGGGAAGCCTACGAAAAGCACGTCAATGATAGCATTGATGTCGCTTGCCTGATGCTAGCGTCTATGACGCCACCGCTGCAGCGTCAGCATGAGGATATGTCAGCTATAGAGATTATAGCAAACCTCAAAATGCTGTATGCTGCACAGGCGAGGACTGAACGCTATAATCTGACGAAGCTCTTCTTTCAGAGCAAACTGGCTGAGGGGAGCCCAGTGGGAGCTCACGTGCTCAAGATGATTGGGCACAAGGAGGCTCTGGAGAAACTGGGGCATACCATCAACCAGGAGCTTGCTGTGGATATTATTCTGCAGTCTCTCCCGCCTTCTTTCGATGCGTTCATTATTAACTTTAATATGAACAAGATCGATTGTACGCCGGCAGAGCTGCTGAATATGCTCTTGACAACTGAGGAAACTCTGAAGGGTAAGCCTTCAACCTCTGTCTTGATGGTTCCTTCTAGGAACAAGAAGAAGGGGAAGAAGGGCAAGGCCCCTGTCAAGAATTACAGTAAGGCCCTGAAACAGAAGGTGAAGCGGTCGAAGGACAACAGGTGTTTCCACTGTGGCCAGCTGGGTCACTGGAAAAAGGACTGTAAAGCGCTCCAAGGAGATAAGAGGGGAAGCATTGCTTCTGGCTCAGGTATATACGTGACGGAAGTCATGGTTTCATCTTCTTCTATATCATGGGTGTTAGACACTGCATGTGGAGTTCACATTTGTTCAAATGTGCAGGAACTCAAGAGAAGAAGGCAGGTGGGACAGCATGAGGTAGACCTACGAGTTGGAAACGGGGCACGGGTTGCTGCTGTTGCTGTAGGAGACTATTTCATTACTTTACCATCTGGCATTGTATTAGAATTAAACAATTGTTATTTTGTACCCAGTATTACCAAGAATATTATCTCCATTCCTGCTCTTGTCAGGAAAGGATTTGCCTTTGAATGCAAGATTTCAAAGTGTGTTTTAACTTATGATAATATTGTGTATGCAACTGGTTCAATTAACAATGGGTTATACATGTTGGACATGGAAAATTCTATACAAAACATTGATAATAAGAAAGCCAAGTATGCTGATGACAGCACCTTGCTATGGCATAGTCGTTTAGGCCATATAAACGAGAAGCGCATTAAGCGGTTGCATGAACATGGACTGCTGGGATCATTCTCCTATGAGGAGATTGAGACATGCAAAGCTTGTTTAATGGGTAAAATGACGAAGTCTCCTTTTCCTCACAAAGGTCAAAGGACTTCAGGTTTACTGGACCTTATACACAGTGATGTGTGTGGGCCTTTCAGTAAACATGCCAGAGGTGGCTATCAGTACTTCATTACCTTCACTGATGATTTCAGTAGGTATGGGTATGTCTATTTAATGAGACATAAAAATGAATCTTTTGACAAGTTCAAAGAGTTCAAGAATGAAGTACAGAATCAGTTAGGCCGAAATATCAAGGCACTTCGTTCTGATCGAGGTGGTGAATACCTGAGTCATGCGTTTACTGACTATCTGAAGGAGTGTGGGATTATCTCACAGCTCACTCCGCCAGGAACACCGCAATGGAATGGTGTGTCCGAGAGGAGAAATAGAACGCTACTTGATATGGTTCGTTCTATGATGAGTCAGGCTACTCTTCCATATTCCTTTTGGGGTTTTGCACTGGAAACAGCTGCAAAGGTACTAAACCGAGTGCCATCCAAGGCAGTTTCAAAGACGCCATATGAGTTATGGTATGGGAAACAGCCTAGCTTGACATTTATCAAAATCTGGGGTTGCGAGGCTTATGTCAAAAAGCTCGCCTCTGGGAAACTAGAGAGCAGATCTGACAAATGTATCTTTGTCGGTTACCCTAAGGAAACTAAGGGTTATTATTTCTACGATCCCAAAGAGAACAAGGTTTTTGTTGCTCGGACGGCCATATTTCTTGAGAAGGAGTTTCTTCTGCAAGAGGCCAGTGGGAGAGAAATAAAGCTGGATGAAAATCCAGAGGAAGGACAAAGTAGTCAAGCACAGTTGGATGTGCCTGAGCCAGTAGATCAGGTTATTGAACAACCTGAGGCTCAGATATCACGGGAACCGCGAAGATCGGGTAGGATCCGTCGACAGCCTGAGCGCTATGACGGAGTCTACATCATGGATAATGATGAACCCCTAACTTATGCGGATGCGGTCAGTGGACCGGAGTCAGCTAGATGGCTTGAAGCTATGCGAGCCGAGATGGACTCCATGTCAGATAACCAAGTCTGGGATTTGGTTGATCCGCCTCCGGGAGTAATCCCTATAGGCTGTAAATGGATCTTCAAGAAGAAGATTGACATGGATGGTAACGTGGTTACCTATAAAGGCAGGCTAGTTGCGAAAGGTTTCAAACAAATCTACGGGATAGATTATGATGAAACTTTCTCTCCTGTAGCCATGTTTAAGTCTATTCGGATTCTTTTCGCGATAGCTGCATATTACGATTATGAGATCTGGCAGATGGATGTGAAGACAGCTTTCCTCAATGGAAATCTGGATGAGGATGTGTATATGACACAACCTGAGGGTTTCACTAATCCATCAGATCGTCATAAAATATGCAAGTTAAAGAAATCCATTTATGGATTGAAGCAAGCATCAAGAAGCTGGAATATTCGTTTTGATGAATCAATCTCTGAGTTTGGTTTCATCAAGAACGAAGATGACCCGTGTGTATATAAGAGGTTTAGTGGGAGCGTGATTACATTCCTAATCCTCTACGTCGATGATATCTTGATCATTGGAAACGATATTCCTGAACTTCATGCTGTTAAGGCATGGTTAGGAAAATGTTTTCAGATGAAAGATCTAGGAGAAGCAGCCTATGTATTAGGTGTGAAGATCTACCGGGATAGATCTAAGAGGCTTCTCGGGTTGTGCCAGAGTACCTACATCGATAAGGTCCTGGAGAGATTCCATTTAGAGAATTCTAAACGTGGATATCTTCCAGTCAGACATGGTCTGAATCTTTCGAAGAGTCAGTGTCCACAAACACAGACTGAGAAAGATGAAATGGACAATACGCCTTATGCTTCGGCTATTGGGTCCATTATGTATGCGATGTTGTGTACTCGCCCAGACGTCGCTTACGGGTTAAGCGTGACCAGTCGATTCCAAAGTAATCCAGGTTTGGCGCACTGGATTGCGGTCAAGAACATCTTAAAATATCTGCGGAGGACCAAAGATATGTTCTTGATATATGGTGGTCAGGAAGAACTCAGTATAGAGGGATATACTGACGCTTCGTTCCAGTCGGACCAGGATGATTTCCGATCGCAATCAGGCTATGTTTTTAGCTTGAATGGAGGTGCTGTGGTGTGGAAAAGTTTCAAACAGTCAACTGTTGCTGATTCCACAACAGAAGCCGAGTATGTTGCAGCCTCGGAAGCATCCAAGGAGGCAGTGTGGATTCGTAAGTTCGTGAGAGAACTTGGTGTCGTTCCTTCGAGTGCAGATCCTTTGGTTATCTTCTGTGATAACACTGGAGCTATAGCACAAGCAAAGGAACCGCGGTCACACCAGAAGTCCAAGCACATACAAAGACGTTTTCACTTGATCCGGGAGATCATTGATCGTGGCGAGATCAAGATTTGCAAGGTTCATACAGATGACAATCTGGCAGACCCGCTTACCAAGCCTCTGGCGCAGCAGAAGCATGAGAAGCACTGTAATAATATGGGTTTGAGATTTCTCAACCATTAGATTAAGTGCAAGTGGGAGATTGTTGGGGTATGCCCTTAAGGCTAATGTTTGAGGCCTTTGGGATTGTATAAGTATCATGTAATAAACTCTTGTGTTTATAAAAGGCATGGTTATTATTCAGGTTGTTACCTTGTCTGCGGTAATAAGTGTACTTCTGAATAATGTCTCAAAGCTGTTCAGCTAGGCTGACAGGCTATATGTCCTTAGTCGAGATATCTTGGTGAACATGAGACAGCCTTGATATGATTGAGACTAATATGAGTGCTAATCTTATAGGATGCTTCGAGCATGGAATAAGATGTAGACTCATGGGTACATTGGATGTACTGGACAGACCCTACTCGGATATTCCATTGCTTGTCACAATGTGAATGATCCTTGTGAGCACTAAGTGGCACATGTCCTTTGACTTGAGATCACTTGTGTTTCTAAATGATGATTGTCATTGTTTTGAGGTAGTTCAATATCATTTGAAACATAATGATTATAGACTATCTTGGATGGTGAGCTTGAATCAGGTTAGTGCACTAGTGATAGACATAGGATTGCCGTCTCCTTGTTTAAGGAGTGTGATGTTCTAATGGGCCCCCTATATGAGATGATTGAGATAGTGTATGGCCATGCCCAGATGACAATGTGCATCTGATCTAATCATGCTCATCGTATTGGAGTTACAAGCTTGACCCGCTTGTCCAATAAGAACATCCAGTGGCAAAGGACACATGTATGCCTTGTGAATGGAGTCACACTTGTGCAATGGTTTGGGAGTAGTCTTGGAAGACTCTTTCCTTTATATCGGGAGACAGTGATGTGTTGCTAGATACCCCTCACTGATCGTGATAACGTAAGTTATCGTTACCGACATTTAGAGGAAACCCTCAGGGTCGCACAATTTGATGATATGGCTTACTTGAGTCAGATCGAATGGACTGGATTCTTTGAGTTCAGATTAAAGGGATTTTATCTCTGATTGTAAGTGAGATCTGGTCTGATCATGTTTGATTGATTAAGGCTTGAGATCGGTAAGCTTCGATCAAGAGAGATGATGCTAGATCGGAAAGATCAGGGGCATCAGGTGATGAATGGTTAGATCATGAGCCTTGGGGTTCAATATGGTCTAGACCACATGGCTTGAGCCATTTCGGTTTGGTTCATGAACCAAAGTTGAATCGAACGGTTTAGCTTGAACCGGTTCACAATTGTGAACGCATGGTTCAATGCTCAAATGCGTTTGGGTTATGGCTTGAGCGCATGCTTTGATGAGCTTCCATTTATGGAAAGTCATCAAAGGGGGCCGGTTTCACTTAACGCCAAAAACGCTTATGCGTTGGAACTCTTCTCATCAACGCCTTGGACATTGGTTGAGGTGTGGTTGACGACGAGAAGGAGAGCTGGGGCAAAGAGGAACTCTCGGCAACAAGGAAGTTCATCATCCCTTCCATTCGACAAGTGAAGATTCCTTGAGTGACTTGCTAGCACAAGCGACCCCAAGGAGTGAGCCAACTTCATCTTGTGTGTGGCACACTTTGGAGGAGACCTATCTTGATCTCTTCTTCCAAGCCGAGATCCAAGTCCATGGCATTGGTATGATTTCTAGTTTCAAGTTGATCATATTGTTTCATATCCGATCTTGACTTGAAGCCCTCTTTCCGCTATGCATGATAGACGAGCATGCTTAGGGTTTCTTCCCCCTTAGTTAGGGGTTCCTTCACAATTTTCCCGATCGAAGCTTACTGATCATATGTCCTAATCAATCAAACATGATCAGACTAGATCTTACTTCCGATCAGAGTTTAAATTGCTTTAAACTGAACTAGAATAATTCCAGTCCACACGATCTGACATAAGTAAGCAATATCATCAAATTGTGCGACCCTGAGGGTTTCCTTCAATGTCGGTAACGACAACTTACGTTATCACGATCAGAGAGGGGTATCTAGCAACACATCACTGTCTCCCGATATGAAGGAAAGAGTCTTCCAAGACTACTCCCAAACCACAGCACAAGTGTGAATCCAATTCACTCAGTATACATGTTCCCTTTGCCACTGGATGTTCTCGTTGGACAAGCATGTCAAGCCTGTAATTCCAACACGATGAGAATGGTTAGATCAGATGAACATAGTCATCTGGGTATGGCCATACACTTTCTCAACCATCTCATCCAGGGGGCCCCTTTAGAACATCACACTCCAACTAGGAGAGGCAATCCTGTATCTATCACTAGTGTCCTAACATGATTCATGCCCACTATCCAAGATAATCCTTAACCATTATCTTTCAAATGATATTGAACTACCTCAAGACAATGTCAATCATCACTTAGAAACACAAGTGATCTCAAGTCAAAGGGAATATACCACTTGCTTGCTTATAAGGATTTATTCACATTGTGACAAACAATTGAATATCCTAAGTAGGGTCAGGCCAGTACATCCAATGCACCTATGTGTCTAAATCCTATTCCATGCTCGAAGCACCCTATAAGATCAGAACACATATTAGTCTCAATCATATCAAGGCTGTCTCATGTTCACCAAGATATCTCGACTAAGGACAACTCTGAATGTCAGCAAAGCTGAACATCATTGAGACATTACTCAGAGGTATACATACAGCAGCAGATAATGCAACAATCTGAATAACAACAATTGCCTTTATAAACATATACATAGTTTATACATGATACTGATAATAGCCCAAGGCCTCAAACATTAGCCTTAAGGGCATACCCCAACAGCAATGACTTAGTGTCATGAGTTTTCCTCACAAGTGATAAGAGATGCATTGATCCTTAGACTTGAGGTCATTGACTCTTCTGTATGATTAGGGACATACTTTGTTGCAACCTAACATCTTGCTGTAATTGGGAAGTTATAACGTTTGTCATTGAGTATGTCACGACCTATATTAGAAGATCAATGTACAGACAAAAGGATTTGCCCCTTCTTATGGGAAGCATGATATCCATGGAGCTCCTCTATGGTTCTATGATTGAAAGTGTATGGCCATACCTAGGTGAAAACCTGTTTTAGTCATAACCATGTGATTGGGTGAAAACAAGTGATGACACACTTGTCCAATCGGATATCAGTTTGGCAAAGAGACTATAATGTATCTGTACCTAGTTGCGATGATGGGGATGTCGATGTCGATATCCATTCCAATGACTTAGGTAGCAGCGATGCACTGCTAGGTGCCACTTACTGCTTGTGGTGATCTTAGGTCAGCACTGTCAACATTATAGGAACCTACAAGGTGGCATATCTTGATACTCGAATTCTCGTATTGATTGGGAAGCCTTATGATCGAGTTATTGGATAACTCAGATTTATTTGGGAGATTTCATCAGCGCCAATGGGCCTGATGAGATGGAAGAAACTTATTGGAGCCAACTTCCATTTTTGGCATATTGACCAATGTAACCATGGTTAGCCTCATTTGACCTTGGGTTAAGTTGGATTGGATCCAATGACTTGGTTAACATGCATAATGGACCATGGGCTAGGCCCATTGCTAAGCTGCGCTTGCTAATAAGTTGTCATGAAGAGATAGGAGCCTAAAAGGGTATAATGGGGAGAATTTTTCCATGAAGGCGCCTAAGGGGCATAATGGGGTACTGCTTGGCGCCTTTGCTTCATTAGGAAGTAAAGGGCGCCTAGCCCTTCATCCTTTGATGGAAGGAATGCCTCTAAGGCATGTCTTGGACTGATATGGCTCTTGGGCAAATATGGATAGGTTGAATGAGGTTTATGGTAAAGTCTTGGAGACTTTCCTTGCCTCAAACCCTAATTGTCAACCCCTCATCCTAGCCGCCCACTTGTCCTGATCATAGCCCTCCCCAAACCGCCTCTCCTTGTTATAAAAGAGACCCCTTGCCGCCCCATATTGTGATACTAATTCTCTTGGAGGCGTGAGCAAGCAAAGGGGCGAGAGCAAAGGTGGCATTGGCGCATTCTCTCTTCCATAACCGCAAGTCTTCTTCCCTTCTTCTTCTTGGCGCAAGAAGGACTTCTCTTGGCGGCTTCTTTATCTCCTCTCCATCTTCATTGGCGCATCTCTCTTGGAGGTGGTGCAAGGATTGAAGAAGGAGCATGAAGGCTTGGATCTTCTTCCCGAGGCTAGCACCGGGCGAGGAAGAAGAGAGCTCGAGGAATCCATGTGTGTGAGACTGCAGAGAGCGAACACTTGGGCGCCTACCTTGACATCGATCCTCAAGCTTGCTAAAGGTACTTTCTATCACATCGTGTCGATCCCCTCGCTTGACGATCTTCACTGGGTTTTTGAGACTAGCCTGTTTCGGGGATATTCTTCCGCTGTGCAATGTAATATGTAATGTCTATCTCTAAAAAATTATAAAATATCTCCGGGGTTTCCCAACAGTTGTATCAGAGCGACTTGCAAGCCTCGAACGATGTTTCTTTCATGCTTTTCTATGCTCACATGCCATGTTTCAATTTTCGCAAATTGCATATAACATGGCGCATGATTTTTCTAAATTAGAAAAATTGAAGTTTCTTGTTCCTATCCTCTTTGTCAATCTCTTTTGGATTTTTGGATTATTTTTCTTGATTGATTTAAGATCAAAGGCACACGTAGTTTTATCAAGTAGGACGGACATTGTGTCTTCAGACTGGCCGAGTCTCTTGATCTGACAAAATTGCCAGCCGATAGGATCCATAAAATCATCATGAAAAATTAATCGCAAATAACCAAAATATTTGTGATAAGAATATGTGGAAAAGAGACTTGTTTTATGAAAAAGTAAAATTTCAGATTTTATGTTTTTCATGAGCATGTAGAATTGCATGAATAAGTATCTTGATTGTGCATGATGTTGTGATCATGAGTCAAGCCCCTTTGCATGCCTATGATGTATTCTTGTGAGGCCTGCGTGCCGCCCATCTTTTTCTTTTATTTTGTAAAACTCAAGATGAAGTTTAGGGGGTGCATCCTACATGAATCTTGGCGCATGCATGAAGCTTGCGCACCTTGCTTGGTGGCGCAACAAACTTCATCAATGGTGGCGCAAGTTAGGGTTTGGCCGAGCCTTGTGCATGTGAGCTATCCCTCTTGTGGCTTGCAAGATGGCGGTTCACCCTTGGAAGACCTTGGAGCCAACCTTGAAGATCAAGATAGAGGTCGGCTAGGTTAGGTCTTGTCTTTGGGGCTTGAGTCATAGGTCAAGAGTTGAACCTCCTTTGGCATGGGTTGGTTCAATGTCTTGAATAGGCTATGATCACATCATCCCTCTACTATTTTCATTATCTGCTAAAGCATGCCTGTGATGTTTTATCATTATGTTATCACTATAGGATTGCATGCCAGTAATGTTAGACATAAGATAAAACAGAGTTGATGAGACCTCAAAAACCCTCGAATAAAAATATCAAGTCTAGTAGCCTTCTAATGCGTAGCCTATTGTGTTCGCAAGTGCACGGATAATCGAAGTAATAAAATAGATATCGAACCACAGAGACCTTATTGTTAAGTACCAAATAGTTGTATTCTCACTCGCTTAGCAAACCGAATATGATGAAAAGCAATGATGGAGAACACACGAAAAAGATAATTAGAGAGAAACTGGGACTAGGGTTTCATCCACCTTAATTCTAATAACTAGAAGGAAATAAAGGTTGTCAGTTTAATTCTATTATGATAAAAACCTAATTCACTTTATAAAGGTATTGTCTCACTCTCGTGCAGACAATCATGCAGATAACCGATCCTCACTCTCGTGCAAGATCTATTCTCAATGTTAAAGATAAGTGAATCATTGAATAAAGAACTCAAGGATCACTCTCGTGCATCCGAATTCTAAGTCAATCATCTCAAGTGGAATCTCAAGGATCACTCTCGTGCATCCTGAAACTCAACACATGTTTTACTTATGGTTTTCCGACGACTTGATCCTCACTCTCGTGCAAGATCAAATCAAGTCTAACACAATAACTCAATCCAAAGTATCAGAAACTCAACATGGCAAAAAAATCACTAAAGATCAGAATTCGAAAAACTACCTAATCTCTCATGATAGTTCCAAACTCAATGATTAATAGGGTTCTGAATTTCAAACGATCAACCTCTCGGTCTATTTCGCAAAACTCTAAAACATGCTGATATTTATAAAACAAAAGAGAATTAAAGTACAATCAATCACAAAGGGGAAGGAAAGTTACAAAACAGGGTTGTAATTGAAATACAACCCGTAATTTCGCTTGTGAACAGTGCTGTCACCACTATTTTGATGATTTCTCCCTCGATCAGACTCCAAACACTCTGAAACTTCTGGGACATGCTCTCCTACTCCAGATGAAGCTTTGGTGTAAAAATCACTATCTAAGATGTCCTCTACGCCTCTCGGCGCGAGGACAAACCCTAACCGCCTCTCTAACGATTGCTCTCTCAATTGGTGATAAAAATTCGGGCTTTCTATTTGTACGTCTTCTCCTCTTAAATATGAGTCCGGCACTTCTTTCGGATCTTAATTTGGACTTCTGGATCAAAAGTTATGGTCCGCGCAAGATTCTGACCGAAAAACTCACGAAAAACGGCCCAAAATACGGTACCGTGAAAGATTTTCCCCAAAAAAAAGGCAATGTCGTATTTTTACCCAGAATTCAGAAACTTTCTGTGTAAAATCCTCTAAAAATATGGTACCATGAGATTTTGTCCCAAAAATACGGTAGTGCCGTATTTTGCCCAAAATCTCTCATTAAAGTCATCCAAAAATACAGTACCGTGGTAGTTTGTCCAGAAAATACGGTAGTGCCATATTTTTGCAATTTAGCTCCGAATTTCATGAAAATTGATGGGTAACTTTGTTTCGACGTCTAGAATCCATTTGTGTGCTCAAATCTTCCAAAATCCATCAAAATATGGCACTTTTAATTTGAAAATAATCAAAAATAAGAAATGGTGTAGATTCTGCAATATTTGACAAATAAGGCTTAAAAACAAGCAAAAGAGCATAATTATGACACAAAAAGATACATGAAATGACACAAAATATACTATGAATTTTGGTGTTATCAAACACATAAGGCTCAAACTTTGCTTGTCCTCAAGCAAATAAAATAAAGAACGATGCTAAGTATGGAAAATATGCTCTTTTATGAAAAATAAATTTCTAAAATATAATCACTCATGAAATATTCCATCAACTTTTTGCCAAAAATTTTAGATAAATACATCATCCAATGAATTTAATCTTCAAGATTCACAGCTTTGATCAATTAAAATTTCGCAACTTGTATAATAAAAAGAATCTCAATCTCATGACTTCACCTTTGTTTTAGTTTAAATCTATCATACCTTTGTTTACAGGAATAAAGTCTCCAAGATCTTCTTCCACACAAAATCTCTCTTTTTTTTTTATTATTTTTGAATAGAAAGCATGTACCCACATAGATATACACTTTTTATTTTAGACTTCAACTCTTATCTTCGGTACCACTGTCAATTTTACACAGTGCCAAGTAGAGGAGTCTTTTCCCTTTTTTTTTCTCTCTCTCTCTCTCTTTTTTATAGACTTCAACCCATGTCTTAGGTACCATTGTCAATTTTACACAGTGCCAAGTAGGGGAGTCTCTCACATTTTTTGTGGATCATGGATTCTTCCTTCCCAACAAATAGTAAAATAGACCAAACATCAACTAGGCTAATCAATTGACATCAATTAAAAATTACACTCATATGCTCATTTTATTCAAGAAAGTTGTTTCACTTTTAGATTGCATTCATCAAACAACATACCTACCCAAAACCCATATGCATCAATCAATGAATAATTTCAACAAGTAGATATATATTGAAGAAATAAATTCAGCATAACAGTAATATTTCCATTCATAGGCATGCATGAATATTCATCATTATAGAAAAATCTACCCATCTAAGAAAAACATATCATCAACTTATCAATCTTATCATTTCCTAAAAAAATCTCTAATTCAATGCAAAAGGTGTGAAGCATGAAAACTCATTTAATCATACTCAAAAGTGTAACATGATTGGTCCATATAATCACATAAGGCTCAAACAATGCAAAGGGTGTAAAGTGATAACAAATCAAAGTTGCAACCATATGAAATAATCATGAATACAAGAGAGTGTAAACAATATTCACAAAACTATATAGCAAGTTCTGACCAAAAATACATAAGGCTCAGATCAAAATTAGTGTCGGGGCAAATGCCGTAAGGTCCAAAGGTGTGCCTTTTGAAAATTTCACCTGCACAATTTAAGATACATAAGGCTCAGATCAAAAAATAATCTCTTACTTAAATCAAATGAAAATAGAACAATAATCTTTTCAAAGGGAAATCAGAGGTATCATCAATGGTCCAAAAGGGTGCAGGTGAAAAGATCTGATGCAAGCGAGAAGCAGATATGGAACAGAAGCTAGCTGAAGAGCTGCTAGTAATGATGATGGTGCCGACAGTAGAGTGAGTAATCTCTAGTGGCATGCTAGAGAATACAGTCATAGAGGTGAGATCATTGGCCGGTGCAAAAGATAGTACTACATAAAAAAATCAGAGTCAATAATAAAGAACTGCTGCAAAAATAAATAAAATCATGGAATAAGAGGCAGCAAAAGAAATAAGAATCTGCTGGTGGTATGATCCAGTGTCGACGGCTGGAGACAATGATGTCAGAGGCAGATGCAGTGGTGCCTAGAGGTGCTGCAAATCTGGAGAAGAAGCCGCAGGTGTCCAAGGAAAGCAGTGCAACCGTAAAGAATTTTATTTTCCTGCAACAAGACAAGGAAAATTAATTCTAAAAATAAACTAAAATAAAAAAAACTAAGCAAAGTAAAAGTGTGCTTGGGTTGCCTCCCAAGAAGTGCTAATTTTTGGTCCATAGCTTGACCTAAACTCAGTTATCATGGTGAAGCAGGTGAATCAGTACCAAAGTAAAGAGCAAACAATTTTCTGCATTTTCGCTGTCCAAAAAGTTTAGCCACTAAATCAAACATCCAAAATTTCATGTAAATCACAATTGAAGCGGCTTTTTTAAATTTGCATAAATTAAAATCAAAATTTTTAAATCCACTGAAAGAAATCTTTATGATCTTCCTATGTTTGTCAAAAAGCAAAATCATTAGTCTTTTCTTCAAATTAATGTTTTCAATAGCAATAAGAAAAGGACTTTGATCAAAAGATTCAAATATTGGATCATCAAAATAAGTTTTATGTCTTTAATTAGATTCCTCAATAAAGCATGAATTTTCAAATAAATCAAAAGATTCAACAAAAGATATGGGCAAAACATCAGAGTGAGATTCATCAGTGTTTATATTTTTCAAATCCTTTTCAATTTCCTCATGTTCATCATCAAACAATTTTTCAATATCAAAATTATCAACAAAATCAAGATGAAACTCTTTAAAATTAATTTCCTCATGCTTCCCCACAAATAATTCATCATCAGAAGAGTCAAAATCAGAATCATATGAAAAAGAATTAATAGAATTAGAGTTAACCACAAGAGATTTATCATTAATTTCAAAAATATCATCAAAATCACAGTGGGGTTCATCAATGTCTATAATTTTTGAGCCTTCATTATGCTCATCAGATTTAACCATAAATGATACAATATCAAAAGAATCAATTTCATCAAAAGAGGGTTTTTGAAAATCAATTTTCTCAAACTTTTCAACAAATAAAATATCACATGAATCAATTTTACAATCATCAAAATCAAAGTGAGATTCATTAATGTTAACATAAGGCTCAATCTCCAAACAATCATAATCAGAGGGGGAATTTTCTAAATCAACTTCCTTAGTTTCCAAATCAAATTCAAACAAACAATTTTGTTGTGCTATCCGGTTTTCTAACATTTCAGTATCAGCACATAAATCATCAAGCCTAGAATTTACTTGCCTTAGTGTATCTTCAAGCCTAGAACTGATTGGTTTCATATTCTCATTCATTTCATCATTTTGTTTCAATTGTGAACTCATGAATTTCTCAAACATGCCCTCTAAACTAGTTTTTTTCAGTTTTCTCAAAGCATGGTTCATAATTATTGTTTGAGCAATAAAATGATTCAGTTAAGGAACCAAATCACAGGCTTTGCACAGAGAGATAACGAATCACTTAGTGAAGCGTGGGAGCGCTTCAATGAGTTACAACGTTGAAGATGCCTATGTATTGATTGAAGAGATGGCACTAAACCACAACCAATGGACTACTGAGAGAGGAGTGCTATATCGTCCTCCTCATGGTAAGAATGATGGTGATGGTTGGCACTTTCTGGCAGAAAAGGTAGATTCTTTGTGTAATCGTTTTGATTTTTTTCAGATGCAAACTGCTGCTGTTTCCTCTGTTATTTGTGATGTATGTGGGAACCATGGGCACTATGCTGAAGAGTGTAAGGTTATTGTTGATCAGGGTAGTCAGCAAGTTAATGCAGTGGGGGGTTATAATCAAGGTAGAAATAATGACCCCTACTCTAATACTTACAACCCTGGTTGGAGAAACCATCCTAACCTGTCTTGGAGAAGTAACAATGATGCTAGTGGATAGAATGAAAATAGAGGGTATCAGCAGAGACAACCAAACCAGAGTCAACCCCAAAAATCTAGTTTAGAAGACATGTTTGAAAAATTCATGGTTGCTCAGATGAAGCAAAAAGAGGTAGTTACAGAGAGTGTTAAAGAAATTAATTCTAAGTGGATGGTGTTGTTGCTCACAATAAGATTTTAGAGACACAGATTGTCACGTCTCGATGGCTACTGGGCCCTAGCCGTATAGCCCACCAACGAGACCTGACAATTTGGGCTTGCAAATCCAGCCCGACCCAAAACTGTACACATAATCCATAATCAACAGTAAACTTCAACAGTAAATAACAACAGTAATGTGTCAAATACACCAACATAATAGTCTCCATCAAAACGACGAGATACAACATGCCGACCACATGGCCAAAAATACATAAACAGGTACACACATACGATACCAATACCAAGGGAGTCCACTAACTCTATCTAGCTATGCCTTATCCGTTTTCGACGGACCCGTCTCAGGACCTGAAATCAAATATCAACATATGCAGGGATTGTTAGCTAGAAGGGCTAAGTAGGGATTAAGTACATGGTGCAATAATATTATGGGAAAAACGTGCCAATCATACATACAACGAAGCCTATCAAATGCACCAAATATGTACTTGTAAATCATGATCAAATATGATACAGATACAACAACACACTAATAAAACTGAGCTGTGGGCCGGATTGTCCCCTATGGATACGCACTCATATCTGAGTGTCCCCAGTGTCAGCTCGCACACTGGGTGATGACTGCTCGTCAACAGTCCGCTGGTACTGCGTCCAATACCCTATCATACCAGTGCATAATAGCACAACTGTATGCAGATATCAAATATAGTTTACGAGGTCAAACCTCCATAGCCCTATATAAGTCTGGCCCCAAAATACATCTGATTGGCACTCTAGCGCCACCAGTACGGCCCGATCATCAATGTACCGTACTAAGTACGACCCAAATCATAACAGACAACATGTGCTAGAGAGCACGCATGCAGTATAATAACGCGAAATCCTAGTAAACTAGGATAAGGGCATATCATGTGCAGGAATATAAATGAACAATCATATAATGCTCAATGGAACTAATAGTTCAATGGAATCTGATAGCAAGAGAGTAAATCAGTAGGGCGTCCCTAACAAAGCGGTAACGCCCAACCGTAAGATGCCTCCTAATTAAGTGGTAGGCACCTTGATCAATGTACAGGAATAAAGATCCCTACCTGTCACTATAGGTCTGACTAATCCCACACCCGAATATGAAATATCCCGTATGTCCGGATCTATAGTCTCTACACGGTGTACAGTGTAACACATATCAGTTATCTATTCAATTCTTTATATTTACATATGAAATTACTGATTTATCTTTAGTTTAATTTATTTCTTATTTTTCCTTAATTACCGTTACGGGTTCATTATAATCGTTCATGCCGTTCGTCAATCACGAGTAGTTTGTTCGTCAATTATGCGTAAGCAGGTATTATTGTATCCTAAGCATGCATTTGTCTAACCGGTTTGTTATATTAAGCATGCAGGATTTGTTGCCTAATTACATACGAAGTGGGTTTAGATACTAACCTAGCCCACAGCCTGTGTGGACGAACCACCGATTGAATCGAATGGACGCGTCAGAAGATCGCCGAAAAGTTCGTCGGAGGATCGCCGGAACAGTATGTCATCCCCGGCGCCGACGTTCACCAGCTCCAGCAGAAAACTGTCTGCATTGCAATGTTCATCAGCAGCAATGGAAAGGGGTTTCGGTCTCGCCGGCGCTTCACCGGAAAATCGTTGGTACACGTCAAAGCTTCACCAAAATCAGCCGAAAGTCGCAGGAAACACCCAGCAAGTTGTCGCCGACGTTTCTAAAGCAATTTGGTGACCTTCAGAGGTGTTTCGAGGGAGAACAAGGTCACCGGAGTTAGGGTTTCGGTGAACCCGATTTCAGGTCGTCTCACCGACCGGAGGGATCAAAGAAGAAGGGAACGGGTCAGGAATCTTCGACGGAGCCTTTGGAACCCATCGCCCATGGCCGGAGGGTCGCCGGACAGCGGCGACAGCAAGATTGCCGAGAGAACGAAGCAGCGAAAGATAGATACGAGAGAGGAATGAAGAAGGTAAGGGATGAGAGGGGGCTGGGTATCAGGTGAGAGAAATGGGAGAGAGAGAGAGAGAGAGAGAGAGAGAGAGAGAGAGAGAGAGAGAGAGAGAGAGAGAGAGAGAGAGAGAATAGCTGGGGATGGGATGGGACCAGCTTGTCTCGTCCCATCAAACATAAATTTTAATTTAATTTATTTTATTATTATTTTTTTACAGGTGTAACATTCCTCTCACCTTAAAAGAACTTGGTCCCTAAATTCTTCACAAGAATTAGCATTAAACAGGGACATAAATTATAGGATTACGATCATGCGTTGGACTTTTCTCTCTTAGGGAATACGTGGCAATAGGTACGTGCAACATCATATCCAAGCTCCCACATAGCCTCTCTGTCTCGATATGCCACGAGTCCAATGTGTTCTAATATATAGAAGACTCGAATAGACTAGTACAGCTAGAAACCAATTTACTCTTATACTCATATATAGGCGTCTGGTTCTTGCTAACCAATTCATCTCATTTTCTTAGTCAATTCATTTTTCATTTTTTTTTATTTTTTTATTTATACCTCCACGTTATGATTCTGAAATGGTCTATTAAAGATGGTGGAAGACTTTTAATTAATTACATTGTTTTAACATTTTTCGAACTTTGGGTTATAACCAAAACCCAAAATAATTTAGTTATCATGTTACCATATTTTCATTAGTCTATTCATAGTTGATGTTGTTTAAGATGTTGTATGACTATCGTTATCTACACGCCTCAAGTTTATCTAATTGTCATCAAACAACATGAACACTCACCATTAAATATTTATTTTATTTTAGTATCTCATCAATTATGAATCTTTGTTTTTCACTATAGTGTAACCCATGTAGATTATTAACTTTGAATTACTTTATTCTATCACTCACATATAGATGTCTTGGTAGATCTTATATTATTGCATATACTTAAACATCATAAACCCAAATTCTTTAGCTAGCCATAGAGATATAGGAAGTTTTATTTATTCATTCATTACCATTTACCACATATTGGAATTTACTCTAGTATGTCACCTCATCCCTATTCAGACTTAATCGGTGTTAATTATGAATGGAATAGATTATTCAAGTAGAATCATATTTAAATTAACTTATCATATAATTACTTACTCTCAATTACTAATTAAAATAGCCACTAACTTATATCTAATTTCCTACCAAGAGATATGATTCCTTCTTCTTCTCTTTCTTTCTTTTATTCATTTATTTCATTTGCCTAGGAGGTGAAATGCATGTCATCCATTAGAACAAATGTTTAGGGCTAAAGTTTATGTAAGTGTTTTTTTTTTCCAATCTTATTGTCTTTATTTCATGCATTAATAGTTGATATCTATTAAAATTAATTATGATGAGCATTTGCAAATATCAAACCTCATCATGTGCACATTTTAGTTAGAAGGGCTAGTTGAAGCTACTATGTTGCACTTTTGAATATTGATAATAATGTTTCTTATTAAACTCCCCATTATCTGTTATGTGTAATAAGGTTGACGAGAAGTTTCTATTGTTACTACCATTATACCATTACTACCATAAGCTATCTCCATTTTTTTTAACTTGTCTATTAAATAAACTCTTCTCTTTTTTTTTTTCCTTTGTATCTTAGGATTCAATTTTTTTTTATCCAAAATTTTCAAATAAATTTATACTATGACTATATGATTCCAAGTGCTCAATTAAATTATTGGATATTATCTATTGGACCACTCTCTTATCTTGCTTACGCACCTTATAGAAATTCACACAAGTTAAGAGTTCTATTACTTTCATCATCATTTTTTTTGTCCATTAATGTTGTGTGAACCTGTTATACTTCTCTTATTGGGTTGAAACAAAGATGTAAGCTAACATAATCTTAGAGTATACTAATATCATTCTCCGCATAGGTCAATAATGACATCTATAATCTCCTCAAATATGATCAAAATTGAGTTAACTATTAACTACCTTGATTAATTCCCTGAAAGTTACACCCTTTAGCAATTTGGCAATTTGTATGTGATTGAAATTTTATTCACATCCTTTAAACTCAAATGATTTTTTTTATTTCATTTGCATTAGCAATATTGCATAGCCGAGTTGTGCAATCATTACAAGTGCACATGTCATAGTTATGACAAGGACAAGGATAAGAGAAATAGTATACTTGAAGAGTGCAGTACAACAGAGTTGTACGCCATGTTCGGAAAGGATGAATTGCTCGAAAAATTTATTGATTCTCTCTTAATTAGTTAGATTATAGGTGCAATGATTTACTTTATGTAGAGGTCTCTGTTTCAAGTCTAAGATGACCCAACTATGCCAGGAAAATTAGGAGATCCATCTCGCTCTTTCCTGTGGGTTACGGGCCCACCATGCTTCCAATGCACAACTCTGATCAAATTAACTAATATTAAGGTAGCCTCAAAATTAGGCTCCGTACTTGATCCATGTGGGTACTATATACACACATCATTTGCTGTGAGGATTTTCTCTATGACATCCAATAATATAAGAGAACATGTGCTTATATTTTCCATACATATTTCCATGTGTATTACTTTGGTTAAGCATATAAATTCTAATCGCATCCTAAGTCCTAGTCCTAGAGTTTATCCTAAATCTTTATAGCCAATTTGACCCTTGAGGTGAAATGTAAATGCTTTGAAGTCTAATTGTCACATCCCCACAAGTATGGCCCCGGCCGGTAGCCCACCTGTGGCGCATGACAATTGGGCCTCATAGTCCGATTGGTATTACGATGCAGATGCTCAGATGATTGACGCAGGACAGAAGTTTGGGTTGCTGGAGAAGAGAAGAGAAGAGGAAGAATAAGAGAAGAAGAGAAGAGAAACCCTTAGCTTAGCAAGCTAAGGGGGAAAAGAAGAGGCTACATGCGTAACCCTAACCTTACAAGGAGGAAGACAACACCACGAAGGTTCCACTTTCTTAACTTACTTAAAATGGAAGAATTACATCATCTTTTAAAGCGATTTCACCTCAGCATTATCATAGTCACTCAATGGATCTCACGGCTGTCAACTCTTCTTTTCAAAATGGATGGCGGAGATTAAATAGGCTCTTAGACTTCCGTTCTTGCGTGTAGAGCTTTGCTGCAGATACGGATATTGAATTGGATTGGCTGAATTGTAGACGCGTGCTTGTTGGTGTTTCCGCTGAGGAGCATGCGCGGATTAGATCTTTAAGTGGCGGCGAAGGAGATTGCTTGAACAAGCTGGCTTTGCAGGCACGTCGAGCTTGGTGGAGATGAGTCAAAATGCTATTGCTCGGCTGAATGTTGACTGAACCTTCTCGTTGACTGGTTTTTCCAATTGCTGGCCGAGAGTTGATTTGTTTGATTGGTGGAAAAGTGCTTCACGTGGATGGAGTTGATTTGGAATAAATGTTGATTGCAATTTGACCTTGCTGGCTTTGATTGGAGATTTGGTCGTAGCATGATGTGATCCTTGGAGCTTGATATTGGATTTGAGCTTTGACCTTCTTTGAGATGTTGACTTTGATGTTTACTTGGCTATTCCTACTTAAAATAAGGGGAATAAAACCTAAACTAATTACAACCTAATACATTAACTAGGAATTTAAAATGCTTAAAAAATAAAACATAGACTAATCCTAATTATAACAAAACAAGTAAGCATTATATTAAAACACGATTAAATCTTCAAAGATGCTCCTGCATCAATGATCAAGAGCTCCCACCAACCCATTGCCAAGGCATTTGTATGGCATCACAGCTCTACTCAGCACTCGGCTCATCCGAGAGCCATGTATGTTCTAATCACCCGAAGATCCATCATAAGGTCTCGGTTACATTCTGAGACAAGGGTAGAAAATTTCACAGGTATAATGAAATTGCAAAATGCGTTAGATGTTCAATATTCAAATTCCAATAACGAAGTCATGCGTCCTAAACCTGATGTTCACCCTAAGTCCTTAGGGCTAGTTTGACTCTCAATTTAAACCTATACATCTGATACCACTAATTGTCATGTCTCGACGGCTACTGGGCCCCAGCCGTACAGCCCACCAACGAGACCTGTCAATTTGGGCCTGCTAATCTAGCCCGGCCCAAAACTGTACACATAATCCATAATCAACAGTAAACTCCAACAGTAAATAACAACAGTAATGTGTCAAATACACCAACATAATAGTCTCCGTCAAAATGACGAGATACAACATGCCGGCCATATGGCCAAAAATACATAAACAGGTACAGACATACGATACCAATACCAAGGGAGTCCACTAACTCTATCTAGCTATGCCTTATCCGTCTGCGACGGACCCGCCTCAGGACCTGAAATCAAATATCAACATATGCAGGGATTGTTAGCCAGAAGGGCTAAGTAGGGATTAAGTAAATGGTGCAATAATACTAAGGGAAAAACGTGCCAATCATACATACAACGAAGCCTATGAAATGCACCAAATATGTACTTGTAAATCATGATCAAATATCATACATATACAACAACACACCAATAAAACTGTGCTGTGGGCTGGGTCGTCCCCTATGGACACACATTCATATCTAAGTGGTCCCCAGTGTCAGCTCGCACACTGGGTGACGACTGCTCGTCAATAGTCCGCTGGTACTGCGTCCAGTACCCTATCATACCAGTGCATAATAGCACAACTGTATGCAGATATCAAATATAGTCTACGAGGTCAAACCTCCATAGCCCTATATAGGTCTGGCCCCAAAATAAATCCGACTAGCACTCTAGCGCCACCAGTACGACCCGATCATCAATGTATCGTACTAAGTACGGCCCAAATCATAACAGACAACATGTGCTAGAGAGCACGCATGCAATATAATAATGCGAAATCCTAGTAAACTAGGATAAGGGCATATCATGTGCAGGAATATAAATGAACAATCATATCATGCTCAATGGAACTAACAGTTCAATGGAATCTGATAGCAAGAGAGTAAAGCAGTAGGGCGTCCCTAACAAAGCGGTAATGCCCAATTGTAAGATGCCTCCTAATTAAGTGGTAGGCACCTTGATCAATGTACAGGAATAAAGATCCCTACCTGCCACTGTAGGTCTGACTAATCCCACACCCGAATCCGAAATATCCCGTATGTCCGGATCTACAGTCTCTACACGGTGTACAGTGTAACACGTATCAGTTATCTATTCAATTCTTTATATTTACATATGAAATTACTGATTTATCTTTAATTTAATTTATTTCTTATTTTTCCTTAATTACCGTTATGGGTTCATTATAATCGTTCATGCCATTCGTCAATCACGAGTAGTTTGTTTGTCAATTATGCATAAGCAGGTATTATTCTATCCTAAGCATGCATTTGTCTAACCGGTTTGTTATATTAAGCATGCAGGGTTTGTTGCCTAATTACATACGAAGTGGGAGAACAAGGTCACCGGAGTTAGGGTTTTGGTGAACCCGATTTCAGCTCGTCTTACCGACCGGAGGGATCAAAGAAGAGGGGAACGGGTCAGGAATCTTCGCCGGAGCCTTTGGAATGAAGAAGGTAAGGGATGAGAGGGGGCTGGGTATCGGGTGAGAGAAATGGGAGAGAGAGAGAGAGAGAATAGCTGGGGATGGGACGGGACCAGCTTGTCTCGTCCCATCAAACATAAATTTTAATTTAATTTAATTTATTATTATTTTTTTTACAGGTGTAACACAGATAGCATAACAGGCTAGCACAACTTATAGACCCACTAGGGAAATTACTTGCCAAACCTAAACCTAACCCTAGGGAACATTGTAATGCCATCATAACTAGGAGTGTAAAGCAGTTCGAGGACCCCAGGGGACCATTAGATGATGATGAAGAAGAGTCTAATGTTAGACCTAGCAGTGAACCAGTTTTGGAATCACAACCTGCACATGTACAACCCCATCCTAGCTCTCCACTTTCTAAGGAGGATGAGCCTTCACAGAATGGTGATTTGCCCTGTGAAGTTGAGATTCCTAGACCCAGTTCACCACCACCATATAGGCCACCTATTCCTTTTCCCAAAGGATTGTGCAAGCTAAGTTGGATAGGCAGTTTGGAAAATTTTTAAAAGTGTTAAAAAAGTTATATATTAATATTCTATTTACTGATGTCTTATCTCAAATGCCTACATATGCAAAATTTTTAAAAGAAAATTTATCTAACAAAAGAAAAATAGAGGACTATGGTACTGTGGCACTAACTGAGGAATGCGGTGCTCTTATTCAAAATAAGTTGCCACCGAAATTAAAAGATCCAGGTAGTTTCTCTATCCCTTGTTTAATTGGGAATGTTGCTTTTGATCGAGCATTATGTGATTTGGGAGCCAGTGTGAGTCTGATGCCCTTATCTATGTGTAGGAAACTAGATATGGGAGCTCTTAAGCCAACTTCAATATCTTTTCAGCTCGCCGATCGCTCAGTGAAGTCTGTAAGTATTATTGAGGATGTTCCTATCCAAGTTGGTAAGTATTTTGTGCTTACTGATTTTGTGGTTCTTGAGATGGAAGAAGATGCGAAAATTCCTATTATTCTTGGTAGACCATTCTTACCCACTGCTGGAGCACTTATTGATGTAAAGAACGGTAAACTCACTCTAAATATTGGTGGTAACAAAATTGAGTTTGATTTGAATAATTCATTTAAAAAACCTGCATATGCTAGTTCATGCTGTAGTGTTCATACTGTTGATGATGTGGTTTATGATCTTGGTTTTTTGTTTGATGATTCTTATTCTGATTCTTGTGAAAATTCAAATGCTGAAATTGATGATTCTGACTTTGATAAAGATTCTTGTAATAAAATTCATGATATTTTGGATTGTGCTACATTTGATGATGAAAAAGAAAAGATTCCAAAGGTTGAATTGAAAGCTTTACCTAATAACCTTAGATATGAATTTCTTGGCCCTAACTCTACTTACCCTGTGATTGTTGATGCTCAATTAGATGAAAGGGAAACTGATTTACTCTTGAAGGAGTTGAGAGATCATAGAAAGGTAATTGGGTACACCATTGATGACTTGAAAGGAATTAATCCTTCTTTTTTGTATGCACAGGATTCATATGGAGGATGAGCACAAGACACATGTGGATTTCCAAAGGAGACTCAACCCATCTATGAAGGAAGTTGTGTAAAGAAGGAGGTATTGAAATTGCTAGATGCAGGTATTATCTACCCTATCTCAGATAGTAAGTGGGTAAATCTTGTACATTGTGTTCCTAAAAAGGGGGGGGGGGGGTGTCACAGTTATGAAGAACAAAGATAATGAATTGATACCTATTAGGACAATTACTAGTTGGCGTATGTGTATTGATTATAGAAAATTAAATATTGTCACTAGGAAAGATCACTTCCCTTTACCTTTTATTGACCAGATGGTTGAGAGACTTGCAAAGCACTCTTATTTTTGTTTTCTTGATGGATATTCTAGATTTTTTTCAAATTCCCATTCACCCTGATGATCAAGATAAGACCACCTTTACATGCCCATATGGTACATTTGCATATAGGAGAATGTCTTTTGGATTGTGTAATGCACTTGCCACTTTTTAGAGATGCATAATGACAATATTTTCTGAATTTATTGAAGATTTTATGGATGATTTTTCTGTTTATGGCTTTTCCTTTGATGACTGTTTGGCTAATTTGTCTCGAGTTTTGTAGAGGTGCGAAGAAACTAACCTTGTCCTTAACTAGGAAAAGTGTCATTTTATGGTTAGACAGGGAATAGTTTTGGGTCACCTTATTTCATAGAGAGGGATTGAAGTTGACAGAGCCAAAGTTGAAGTAATTGAGAAGCTAGCACCACCCACCATGGTTAAGGAGATTAGAAGCTTCTTGGGACATGCAGGATTTTACCGGCGTTTTATTAGGGATTTTTCTAAACTTGCTAAACCACTCACTGATTTACTTTGTAAAGATGCTAAATTCTGCTTTGATGAAAGTTGCTTGCTTGCTTTTCAGGAACTGAAGAAGGCCCTAACATCTGCATCGATCATGCAGCCACCTGACTGGGAGTTACCTTTTGAGCTCATGTGTGATGCTAGTGATTTTGCTGTGGGAGTAGTTCTAGGACAAAGAAAGGAAAAGAAGCCTTATGTGATCTACTATGCTAGTAAATCCTTGGATGAGACACAGAGGAACTACACCACAACTGAGAAAGAACTCTTAGCTATTATTTTTGCATTTGATAAATTTAGATCTTATTTGATAAATTCAAAAGTTGTGGTGTACACTGATCATGCAGTGGTTAAGTATTTGATGCATAAAAGGACAGTAAACCGCGCCTGCTGAGATGGATTTTGCTTTTACAAGAATTTGATTTAGAGATCAAGGACAAGAAAGGAACCAAAAATTTTGTTGCAGATCATCTTTCGAGGATAATTGTAGAAAATAATAAAGGTGATATTATTAATGATTCCTTTCCTGAGGAACAACTTTTGAGAATTGATCAGGTTAAGGCTCCTTGGTATGTAGACATAGTGAACTATCTTGTTGCTAATATCTTTCCTATTGAATTGAGCTATCAAGGCAAGAAAAGATTTTTAGCTAATGTCAAGCACTATTTTTGGGATGAGCCTTATGTGTTTAGGAGATGTGCAGATGGCATATTCAGGAGATGTATCCTCGAAGAAGAAATCAAAGATATATTATCACAGTGTCATAGATCATCATATGGAGGGCATGCTAGCACTGAGAAGACTGTTTTTCAAGTACAACAATCCAGATTTTATTGGCCCTCTTTATTTAAAGATGCAAGAAATTTTATACTATCTTGTGATAGTTGTCAGAGGATGGGGAACATCAACAAGAGGAATGAGATGCCATTGTCCACTATACTTGAAGTTGAAATATTTGATGTTTGGGGGATTGATTTTATGGGACCATTTTCATCGTCTAGAGGTAACAAGTATATACTCGTGGCAGTAGACTATGTTTCCAAGTGGGTGGAGGCCATTGCTTCTCCTACTAATGATTCTAAGGTTGTGGTTAAACTGTTTAAAAGAGTTATCTTCTCACGCTTTGGAATACCACGAGTGGTAATTAGTGATGGAGGCTCTCACTTTATTGAACACAGATTTTCAGCTTTGCTTAGAAAGTATGGGGTGAATCACAAAGTTGCAACACCATACCATCCCTCAAACAATTGGACAAGTGGAAATATCGAATAGAGAGAGTAAAAGTATATTGGAGAAAACAGTGTCAAGAACAAGGAAGGATTGGGCTTTCAAGCTTAATAATGCACTTTGGGCATACCAGATTGCTTTCAAAACACCAATAGGTATGTCTCCTTTTCAATTGATTTATGGTAAATCATGTCACCTTCTTGTAGAGCTCGAACACAGAGCGTTCTGGGCGATCAGAGCATTGAATTTCAACTTGAAGAGCGCGGGTGAGAAACGAAAGTTACAATTGAACGAGCTTGATGAGATCAGACTCCCTGCTATGAAAACACAAAGATCTATAAGGAGAGGACTAAAAGGTGGCATGATCGACACATACTCAGAAAATAATTCCAACTAGGTGACTTCGTTCTTTTGTTTAATTCTAGATTAAGACTTTTTCCTGGTAAGCTTAAATCTCGATGGTCTGGGCCTTTTCAGATAAAGAAGACCTATCCATATGGAGTAGTTGATATTTGGAGTGAAGAGAAGGGAATATTTAAAGTTAATGGCCAAAGGTTGAAACACTACTACCACGAGGAGCAGATTGAAGGAGGAGAGAGTTTTCTACTTGATGAACCACGAGCAAATCTGAGTGCAGAACGGTCAAGCTAATGACCCTTAAACTAGCACTTCTTGGGAGGCAACACATGCACTTTTTCTTTATTTTTGTCTTAATTTATTTTGTTTAAGGTTAAATTTTCTTTTTCTCATTTTTAGATACATTTTTTTTGTAATTTTCGTGATTTTTGACAAATTATGGTACTACCGTAATTTTTATTATGGTGCCATAATTCATGTTGCTTCTTTAGAGAAGGATTACGTGGATTATGGCACTACCGTGGTAAATTTTACAGGCCGTAATTTTAGTCCGATTTTGTATAGAAAATTTTTGGATTTTTGAGTATTTTACGGCAGTGCTGTGGGGATTTTCACGGTACCATATTTTTGGACTATTTTGACTTGAAAGTTTTCGAGTTAAAGTTACGGCAGTGCCGTGATGAATTTCATGATACCGTAAAAGTGGAGCATTTTCTTACATAAACTTTTAGAATTTTCAAACGAAGTACGGGACTACCGTATTTGTCTTCACGGTACCATAATTTGACGTTTTTCTGAGCCGAGAGCTTGTCGCGATTTTACGGCACTACCGTAATTTCATTACGGTACCGTAATCTGCCCGACCCCATGCGATTTAGGGTATTTAGGGTTCGGCGCTGTGTTTTTAGGGTTTCTTCACTCATTTTCGCACCGACCTCTTGTGTTCTTCGATTCCTTGCCTTCCTAATCCTCTTGCGACCTTTCCTAACTAATTTTTATCGATTTCCACCTTCGATTTTGAGAGATCTCGAGCTCGAATCGAGCTCAGTCGCTGTATTTCTGCCGGATTTTGCCCCTTTCGTTTTCTCTCGTTCGTGCATCGATCGAGCTGCTTCTAGCTCCAGCAGGCTTTGAAAAAGGTAGAGGATCACCCCTCAAGTTGATTGGAAGCTCGATTTCAACCCAGAAATTCAGATTTGAAGCTCAAATCCAACTCAGTTTTCAGCACTGTTCAGCCATTGGTAACACTTCTTGTTCCAGTTTTTCCTTCAATAGTTCTTTGCTTCCTTTGTTTCCATTACCATGTGTTGTATTCCGCAAGTGTACGGATACTCGAAGTAATAATTAAGATATCGAACCACAGGGACTTCGTTGTTAAATACCGACTAATTGAGTTTTCACTAGCTAAGGGAATCGAGAATTGTGTAAAAAGCAATTGAACTGTAATTGAAGTAAATCAGGATGAGAGAATCAGGACTAGGGGTTCATTCAACTTGATATTCAGAACTAGATAGGATTAAAGAATCATCGATTTATCTCTGCTAGGGTTAAGATATAATTCACTTGGCAAACAAACTAACTCACTCTCTCAAAATTAGTTTGCAAGGAACGATCCTCACTCTCGCACAAGATCAATTCAATGCTAAATATAAGTGAATTTCGGTTAAAGAGATTAAGGATCACTCTCGTGCATCCTATCTCAATACCAAGATCTCAAGCAAAACTAAGTACTCTCGCACCTTAGTTTCACAGGTTTTACTCAAGGCTTTCTAACAGTCTAACGTCTATCTCTAGCACGTTATCATGTCTGTAACAACAATAATTTCTAGGTCATAACAATAACAAGAAATAAACTTCTAAAATCTAAAGATAAGAGCACAACCAATCTCTTGCGATGAGTTCTTATAATAAATTCTAGGGTTCCAAGTTCTATGATATCATCTTCTCAGTCCATAGCATAAAACTCCAAGACATGTTAAAGCATGAAGCTAAAAGCGTTTGAAGGCAATAAATCACTTGAGTAAAATAACCAAAGCAAAGACATATTGATGAAAAAGTTATGTAGTCATTGAAATATCAAGAGAATAACACCCCCTTGTCCCAAGAAGAGTTTAAGCTAACATGGTGGAAGAATCACAGCAAAACATGATTTTGTATGATTGGAGATAGTAAGGAAGGAGTAAAAGTTACAAAACAGGGTTGCAAGTAAATCGCAGCCTGTAATTTGTCTCTGAATTCGTGATGAACAGTGTCGCGAACACATTTTTGATGATTCCTCCTTCGATTGATCTTTTTTCAAGCCGAAACTTCTGTGGTGTGTTCTTCTTCCTCAAGCGTAGCTTCTTCTCAAAAATCATAGTCGAAGGTGGTCTGTGCAGCAAACGGCGATGAACCCTAGCGCAGCGATGATTTCCTCGAATTCTCCTTCAATCTCAATAAAAATTGTTCCTTTTAGTTTTTGTGTCTTCTCCTCATAAAGGCGAGTCCACCGCCTCCTTCGGATCTTAATTTGGAGGTATGGATCAAAAGATACGGTCTTTGCAAGAATCGAGCGAAAAAAATAAGAATTCTGATTTCCAAAATACGGTACCGTGAAGCTTCATACGGCAGTGCCGTATTTCATTCTGTGAGTTCTGGGCGAATAATACGGTGCCGTGAGAATATTTCTCGTAAATACGGTGGTGCCGTATTCTTGTCAAGTGCTTCTGATCAAAATGGTCAGATAATACGGCACCGTGTATGCGACCACGGCAGTGCCGTATTTCAGTCAAAACTTTTTGGTTAAATTCGTCCAATTATACGGCACCGTGTATGCGACCATGGTAGTGCCGTATTTCCGATGAAGTTCTCTGGTCAAAATCTTCACAAAATACGGTGCCGTGAAGCTTCATACGGCAGTGCCGTATTTCGCCCAAATATGTCTGCTGAGAAATACGGTACCGTGAGAGATCTTCTAAAAAATACGGTACTGCCGTATTTTAGCTAGAAGGTGTATTTTGCCTTCAAATTTGTTGGGTAGCTTCATTTCGACATCTGGAATCCATTGGTGTGCTCAAATCTTCCAAAATCCATCAAAATATAGCACTTTTAACCTGAAAATGATCAAAAACAAGAAACGGTGTAGATTCTGCAATATTTGACAATTAAAGCTTAAAAACAAGCAAAAGAGTAACATTATGGTTCAAAAGATTACTAAATAAGTACGGAAAATACTATGAAATTTAGAGTCATCACCATGTCACTGGTCAAGAGGATGGTTTCCAAGAGGAAGGGGAAAGCCCCGGCCGAAACTCCAGTGCCTCCACCAAACCCTTTTGGTATCATATTCAAGGATGAAGTTTAGGAACAAAGGTACAATCAACTTCTTGCAAGGCGCATTGTTAAGACCAAATATACTGACACACGAGCATTGGAGCTCCTGGGGTTGAAGGAAGATGTGTTGTGGATGTTTGACCACATGGGTACAAGGAAATTCTTTGATATGACTCCCCAGACATACCTACCTATAGTGCTAGAGTTTCTTAGTAGTTTGGAGGTAGATTGGGATGAGTATGAGGATCATTCAGCTGAAGGAGAGATTAGGTTTAGGATGGCCAATGAGGATAAGAAACTCTCATTCAAAGAGATTCGACGCATATTCTGTTGGTGTATATGCCCTAAAGACCAGTGTATGGACATGGTCAGGCATTGGTTGAATATACTTTGATAGAACTATTACTCTTTTTATAGGCATGGTCGTTATTATGCAGACTTCTCTACCTGCGTTGATGTATTAAGTTGCATAAATAATGTCCTAGGAGTTTGGATTGGATCCATTCTCATAAGCTATCCCCAGACAAGGTACCTTAGCAGATATGGGACAGCTTTGGTACATGTGAGACTGGTGTATGGGCTGGTTAGGTGCGGGGCACAGTAACGCAGACATACAGGTGCATTGGATGCACTGGAGTGATCCACCGTGAGGATTGACTTGTCTAGTCAACAAGTCAATCTCACATGCAAGAGGTTTGCATTGATCCTTAGACTTGAGGTATTCATGTCTAGACTTGATGATGGGTATGCTTTAATACAGTCTTACGTCTCTCCGTAATTGGGAGATCAAAACGACTGTCATTGGGCATTTCATAAGTCATGTAGAGACATGAATGACCAATAGTAGGATTTGCCCCTTCCTTATTGGAAGTATGATATCCACCTCGGGGCGCCCCACCTTATTGGTGCATGACAGGAAAGTGTGGCCACACTTGTTGAGTCATGACCAATGCATTGGATAATAAACTTGAGACTAATCTAATGGCAGGATATCAGCTTAGGCAAAGGGATCTGTAATGCAATAGGAATCCTCGTTGCTTGTTAGGAGTTGTTGCCATAATGACTTAAGTCCTATGACATGGGTAGTAGTGATGTGTTGCTAGATACCCCTCACTGCTTATGATGTTTACATCATTGCCATCGTCATATGGATCCTACGGGGTCACACGCAATAGACTCTTGACGTTGCTTTAATCAGAAGCCTTAGGATCAAGTTATTGGATAACTTAGATCCATTTGGAAGATTTCATCAGCGCCAATGGGCCTGATGAGTTGGAAGAAAGTTATTGGAGCCAAACTTCATTTTTGGCAGGTTGACCCGATATTGACCTAGATTGGTCACATTTGGATTAGGGTTGCATTGGATTAGATCCAATGGCTAAATCAACCCACGCCATGAAGTTTTGGCTAGCTCATTATCCAATGAGGCCCAATAATTAGTTATCATGAAGAGGAATTGGCTTAAAAGGGTATAATGGGGAGAAATCTCACCCCATTGGCGCCTAGGGGCATAATGGGGTGAGGGAGGCGCCTTTGCTTCATTATGGAAGTAAAGGGCGCCTAGCCCTTCTTCCTTGGATGGAATACTTGCTTCTAAGGCAAGTCTTGGGGCTGATATGGCTTGAGGACTCTTTTGGAAAGAACTTGGGCGCATATGAGAAGTAGGAAGATGTTTATGGTAAAGTCTTGGAGACTTTCCTTATGAACCCTACATGTACCCAAACTCTTGCCCTAGCCGAATTCTTCATGTTGTGCCTAGCCCTTCTCCTTGGATGGAAAGAATGCCTCTAAGGCATGTCTTAGGCTGATATGGCCATTGGGCAAATTAGGATAGGTTGAATGAGGTTTATGGTAAAGTCTTGGAGACTTTCCTTACCTCAAGATCCCTTTATCCTAGCCGCCCACTTGGCATGATCCTAGCCATTGTCCTTGCCGCCTCTTGTCCTATTTATAGGACCCCTTACCGCCCCTTCCAATGTTCGACTTCAAGGAGGCGTGAACATACATAGAGAGGCGTGAGCAAGGGCAAAGGGTGACAACAACAAAGGCTTGGCGCAACCTTCTTCCAAGTGGCCGAAAGATATCCTTTTTTCTTCTCCTCTTCTTGGCGCAAAGAGAAATTGGGCTTGGTGGCTTCTCTTTCTATTGTCGCAAGCCCTCTCCCTCTCATAGCCATTAGCGCATCTTGCTTGAAGTTGGCGCAAGCAAAGAAGAAGAGGGAAGTTCTTGGCGGCATCTTCCCTATTCCCTCCTTGGCGCAACTTCTCTTGAAGGTGTCGCAAGTGGAGTGAAGGCTTGATTCTCTTCCCGAGGCTAGCACCGAGCGTGGAAGGGAGCAACGATCAAGGAGTCGACGCGTGGATACTTGTAGAGGGCGAACACATGGGCACCTTCAACATGGCTTCGACATCTAGACAAGCAAAAGAGGTACATCTCTAACACATCCTTGTGTCTTCTCTCTCGGATGGATCCTTGGGACTGGAATGTGTTTCGGGTGTAATGCTTCTTCCGCTGCGTCCTGGGACTGCAAAATTTTAAATTACACCCGGCATTCCCTAACATATTCCACCTTCCAGAGAGAGGACGTACAGAGCGACCCATTCGATTCATTGAAAATATTTTTTTGGAATCAGATCACAGCAGAGACCCGATTTTCGCCTTCATCCGCCAGAGCTACAAGCATCTCAAACTCATGTGTTAGATATGCCCACCGAGTTCTTGCATATACCGTCTTCGGGTGAGGAGATAACGATGGTATGGTTCGGCACACTGAGTTATTTTTCCTTTGGTGTATGCTTCATGGATATCTTGTAGATGTGGCTTTTTTTTTTCGTGAAACATTTGGATAAAGTGGCTAGGGCCAAGAGAGGGACGATAGTGATAGGAGGATTTCTTACTCCTATAGCACTACACTTGGGTATTGAGCCCTATGGGATTGAAGTCGCCAGGGGCAACGCAAGGATAGACATCGAATCCTGCATGAATCCTACATTGCCATGAAGATGAATGTCTGAGATGGAGATACATATTGTTTGGTTCTTCAGCCTGGGCTCTCGACCCTGCCACTGCCGAACACACCAAGAACTACAATGCAAAATCAGGAGAATTGGAAGTTGTCACCAAGTTGTCTCCTATGCCACTCCAGCACCTAAGACTTCAGTACCTCCACCACCTCCTACTTGGGGTGATGACCCATTTGGGATGAGTATGGATTCCACACCCCCTAGAGCCACCGATTCACCACAGCATAGACCCACTGGATCTTCCTCACATTGCATTGCCCCATATTCGAGTGATTGGCAGAGTTACCGAGACCCAGGGTTTCAGGCTCTCTCTGCACAGATGTACAGGTAGGAGCAGCGCATGGAAAGGATGATGGGATCCATGGAGAGGATGACCGATTCTATGTACCACATGCATCAGGATGTTGAAAACCTTAGCAATTACATGGAAAATATGGGTAATTTCCTCTACGAGCGGTTTGGATACGAGGACACTAGGATGGGTCGTATTTATGGTGGAGGTGATGGAGAGGGAGGTTCCCACGATCCCATGGACGCCACTCAGGCCGAGGGAGACGACGAGGATGACGAGGAGACAAATTTAGATGAGTAGGACTTTGTGAGTATCTTTCTCTTATTCTCATTACTTTATTCGTGCTCTACTGATTGATACTGATCTCATACTTATGTAGGGAAGGATGACTATGTCAAACTTCTTGTGTCCTAGTGCTACGGATCCTCGCTTTTGAGATTTGCTTGTTGTATACTTTCGATTTGGTTGTACTGAGATGATTTGATGATTTGCTATCCTTTTTTCTTCAATGTGGTTGTATTGGGATTCCATTGATACTTGACTAGATTTGGTAAGATATGGTTGTATCTGATATTGTGATGTTTGAGGTTGATGCACCATAATGTTTGATATGATATATGACTAGATATTAATGATTTGATATTGGTAATTTTGATATACACCTATGGTTTGTTTGATCATAAAAATACAGCCGTTATCATGCCGAAATTTCTCTTGATGATAACTATATATTTATAATTATGATTAGGATTAGACCTATCATGTTGAATTTATTTCTCTAATATATATCTACCTATTGGAATTCTTGATTGATTGACAAATAAGATTTTGAGTGAACATGTTATTTGATGAATTTGATTTTAAAGTGAAGCTAATTCTTTAAATAAAATTAGCATATAAGTATAATTTTTGAATTGATATTGATTGATTAATTTAGTTGATATTCATAATATTTGCTATTTGTTGGGAAGAACGGTTCCATGATCCAAATAAAGTGAGGACACCCCTACTTGGCACTGTATAAAGTTTATAGTGGTACCGAAGGACATGAGTTGAAGTACAAAAAGAAAAGGCATGTGTCTATGTGGGTGCATGCCATGAGAGGAATCAGTTCACATAAACTCCGCTATCTTTGGTAAATTCTCTCTACTAAAAAGATATGAGTTCTGTTACATTGATTATGTGATCGATGTACTCTAACTTAGTCACTAGAAAAAAGGTGGTAATCGAATTAGAGAATGTGGACGATACACATAAAAAAAAAATGATGAGTGGAAAAAGATGTTGGAAATCCTATTCTTGTAAACAAAAGTATGATAGATATGAATTGAAACTGGGTGAAGTCTTGAAATTGATATTCTGTTAATTGTACGAGTTGCGAAGTTTTATTTGATTAAGTAGTGGATCTTGAAGATTGAATCCAAAGAATGATATGTCTATTTGAAATTTTATGAAGCACTTGGTGAAAGTTTTTATTAGTGATTATATTTTAGAAATTTATTCGTCATGAGAAAATCCTTTCCTTTGATAAATTCTTGATTTTTGCTTGAGGACAAGCAAAGTTTGAGCCTTATGTGTTTGATGACTCTAAATTTTATAATATTTTTTGTACTAATTAAATAACCTTTTGAGTCATAATTTTGCTCTTTTGCTTTATTTTTATGTCTTATTTGCCAAATACTTCGGAATCTACACCTTCTTTGGTTTTTGATCAATTTCAAGTAAAAAGGCATCATTATCACGCGTTTTCAAGCAATTTCGATGCATGAGCGAATTCTAATCATCAAGATAAGTTTGAACATCAAATTTCAACTAAAACCATGCTTTCTAGAGAAATTATGGCAGTGCCATAATTATTTTTACGGCCGTAATCTGAAATCAAGGCACTACCGTAATGGATTTCACGGCAGTAGATCGCAGCATGTTTTTTGGGAAATTACAGCACTACCGTAATGAATTTTACGGTGTCGTGATTTTGGTCAGAATCGGGCAGAGACTTCAGAGGATTTCAGACAAATTACGGCACTGCCGTAACACTTTCCACGGTGCCGTAATTTAGGTTTAATTTCATACAGAAACATTCAGAGATTTCGGAAGAATTACGGCACTTCCATAAGGATTTTCACGGTGCCGTAATTGTGGACGAAATCCTTACAGAAACCTCTGAAAACTTTATGGCAGTACCGTAATTTTCATCACGGTACCATAATTCCGCGCCCAGTTTTCTGATTTTTCCACCAAAAGCTTAAAAAGATGATTTCTCGAGATTTAGGGCATCAATTGGAGATCTGTAAAAAGGGGAAGACTCAGAATTAGGAGGGGAAGATTACCGAAGCAAAAGGAACAATTTTCATCAACACTTCATGGAGAATTTCAAAGAATCGTTGCCGCACTAGGGTTCATCACCGTTCATCGCACAGACCATCTCCGGCCATGAAATTTGTAAGGAAGGAGAACACACCACAGAAGTTTCAGAGTGAAATGAGGCCGATCAAGGGAGAAATCAACGAAAACATGGTCGCGTGCACTGTTCATCGCGACTCTACATAAATTACGGGCTGTAATTTTGATTACAGCTCTGATTTGTAATTTTTACTCCTCCCTTTCGATTTATAATCAATCTAAAACCATGTTTTGCTATAATTCTTCCATCATACTAGCTTAAAGCTTTCTTTTGGGACATGGGGGGTTTAATCCCCTTGATATTCTAATGATTAGATGACTTTTACTCCATCAATATATTCTTGGTATGGTAATTTTACTTAAGAGATTAACATTTTTAATCTTTCCTAGTTTCATGCATTAACATGTGTTGGAGTTTTGTGATATGGACCGGGAGGTGATTCATAGAACTTGGAACCTTAGAATTTATGATAGGAACTCATCGTAAGAGATTAGTTGTGTTCTTATTTTTAGATTTTAGAAGTATAATTCTTGTTGGTGTTTTAACCTAGAAATTATTATTGTTTTAGACATGAAAATATGCTAGAGATAGATATTGAATTGTTTGAAAACCTTAAGTAAAACCTGTGAAGCTAAGGCATGAGAGTGCTTAGTTTTGCTTGAGATCTCGACATTGAGATGGAATGCATGAGAGTGATTCTTTATCTATTTGTTGAAGTTTACTTATCTTAAGCACTGAATAGATCTTGTACGAGAGTGAGGATCGTTCTTTGCAAATTGACTACGCGAGAGCGAGTTAATTTCTTTATTAAGTAAGCCATATCTTTACCATAACAAAAATAGATTGATGAACATTTAATTATATCTAATCATGAATATCAAGTTGGATGAACCCCTAGTCCCATGCTTTTCTCTCTGATTTTTTTGTACATCATTCGATCGTTTACTTGGATCATTATTCGATTTTTGTAGCTAGTGAAAACTCAATTCGTCAGTACTTAACAACGAGGTCTCTATGGTTCGATATTTTAAATATTACTTCGAGTATCTGTGCACTTGCGGACTACAACAAAATTCTTCCCCTCTATCTGATCTTATAACTTGTATTCTACATCCCTTTTCTTTTTCAACAAGGGCCTTAAAATTTAAAAGTTTTGAATACTTTCAATTTCTCCTTTAGGAAGTATACCCAAGTCATTCTACTAAAATCATCAATAAACAGAAAGAAATATCTGTTCTGACTAAAAGAATTTGGTGTGATTGGCTCACACACATCAGTGTGTATTAGTTGGAGAGGTCTTGAAGACATTGATTCAGACTCTTTTGGAAAGCTCTTCCTTGACTGCTTTCCTAGCATGCATCCTTCACATAGATTATCGAGTTGATTGATATATGGTAGTCCTTTCACCATACCTTCATATGCCATTTTCTTAATACTTCCAAAATTTAAATGGCTAAGTCTCAAATGCCATAGCCATGAGGAGTCTTTATAGCATGCAGCCAAGCATCATGCTGCATCTGTCTGAATGCTTAGTGAGAAGAGTCGATTCTTTGACATTGGTATCTTTGTAACCAATTTTCCTCTACCATTTTTCAAATACAGGTTAGTGGCATTTGTACAAACGCGTGGATGGTTTTGAACGTGTGTGGCATTCGAAACGAGGAGATGACCTGAGTCAATGATCAACGCAAAGTCAAAATCAGGGTGTAAAATTTTTATTTGGGCACACAAACTAAAGTTCGTCGAGTAACGGTTGGATGGGTGTGACAATTGGTATTAGAGCCAGGTTGGTGATACAAGAAGCAAGGTTATCGGTGAGCATGGTGATGTAAGAAGCGATGTTGCTGATGAGATGGTGACTTAGTGTGCTATGACGTGAACTTAGCTATTGCAGGTTGCATAGAGCATATGTGTATGATGTGTTAGGACATGAACCTGGTCGCATTTAGTTGGGCGGAGCATGGGGGTTTTGTGTGGCACACTATGACGTGGGCTGAGAGATAAGATGCTGGGCGGAGTGCCAAGATTGGTGCGTTACGACGTGAGCCTCATTGTGTTGAGCCGGGCAGAGTGCTAAGACAACAGAAGAGTTCCATTATTGCTTTGTCCGAGATTTTACTGTTAGTGGACGGTAAAGCAAATTGTTAAATGTCGCAGCAGAGGTAGTGATGGAGACATTGGAGGCGCTAGTGTTCAACCTCGTAGAGACATCGAGGGTAATGTCTAAATCGGGTGGGAGAGAATTATAACACTCGGTTCTAAGAAGGCCGAGCCAACGGGAGTCGGGCTAGGCGGCGGCCCAAGCCCACGTTGGACGAACCAACTTGGATGCCCGCAAAGCTTGTCAACATTTGGGTCAATTCCCAAATTGAAATCACAGCTGAGGCGATGGTGGATGTCATCGTCTCCAGCGGAGAAATCGGAGGTGGCTAAAGCAGTGACAGAATCCGGCGGTGATCGTGGCCTTCGTAGACGACATGCGGATCTGGCGAAGTCTTCCTGATGAGTTGGGGACGATGATGTGAAGGACGCAGAGCACTGGCACGAGCTATGGACATGGATGTTCGTGGATGAAGCGGGCAATTGCATCGGCGAGGATGATTTCTTGAGCGAATGTGGGAGCATGTGAATGTGGTTCACGCGAGGAAGATGCAGCACGGGTGGATGACGTGAAGTAGTGCGGTTTCTTACCCTTTAAAGGTTTGATGTAGAGGCATCAAAAGGGTGTGCACGGCGAGTGCACCACCACTGGAGCGAGCGAATGTAAGTTGGCGACGAGAGCTGCTGTCGATGTTAGGGAGTGAGTGAGTGAGAGAGGACTTGTTTTTGAGAGAGAATAAAGAAGCGAGTTTCCTCTTCTATCTATTGTCTTCTCAAGCGAGATTCCTCTAGTTTTCCAGTGATGAGCTTCTTCACCATTGGTTCCAATGAGGTCCGGTAGCGGTGAGTTCCGACGGCGACGTGGGTGAGGGCGAGGCGAGAGTGTCCTTTCCCTGCCTCACACTCAGAGCTCCACTATCCTTTTTCGGCAATGAGTTCAATCGGCGACGAGTGCAGCGGTGTTTGTACAGGTGCGTGAAGCTGAAGGTGGGCGGATGGTTTCGAACGCGTGTGGCGTTCGAATCGAGGAGATGAATTGAGTTAATGGTCAACGCAAAGTCAAAATCGGGTGTAAAATTTTGATTTGGGCACACAAACTCAAGTTCGCTGGGTAACGGTTGGACGCGTGTGACATCATGGGTGTTCGCAATGCGGATCCAAAGATGGCAGGCGAACGGGAGAATGATGTGGATCTGATATGTGATCGTGTGAGACTCGTGTTGCGGATATGAAGTTCGTCAACAGATCGAAACCTATCGCTGCCCTTCGGCTCCTTCCACTGCCACTTCAAAATCCTACCGCTACTATTGCTCATGTCGTGAGTTCCACATAGCCAAGCCACAACGATCAGTGATGAACCATCGGCGAGGATTTGCTGAGCTGGGAGGCTACCCTACCAGTACTCGATGATTGCCGCTTGCTCGCATTGCACCTTCATTAGTGATGACCTACTACCGCCACTACTTGCATCTCATGATGACGGTCGCAGATGCCAATGGAGAACTTGTGGGCGACAATGGTGACACAACGAACAGCGATTGACGAAGGGAAAGTGGGATTTGGGCTTTTATTTCCAAAACAAGAGAACCGTTGAATGTAAATACTATAGTAGGCTTAATCTTATAAACAGGTAATTAAACAAATGCTTTGATAAGCAAATTTTTACCTAAGATTGTTAGCACAAATAAATTAAAATTTCAGGATAAATTATTCATATCTAAATTAATAAAATTAAATAAAAGAATTTAACAAAAAAAGAACTAGTAGGCATGGACAAACCTACTATTTTAAGTGAAAAATCTAGATTGTGATAGTGAGTTTATTCTAGATTAAACACCCAAGGTACAACTAGTATACTTCTCATATGGGATATGATTGTGGAGAAGTTGTCAAGTGCCTTTTCGAGTTTGAGCAGTAAGGGCCTGCTTTACTGGGGAGAAAAGTAAAGAGAAGAGAAAGAAAAGATACTTTTCTCTTGATTTATTGAAAAGACTGATTTGGAGAGAAAGAAAAATAGGAAAGTTTTCTTTCCTTTTGCATTCTCTCCAAATCAGGAAGAAAACAATTTTCTCCCCTCTTCGCCTCGACGCCTCGTGTAGCTTTGTCGCTCGCTCCCTTCACTGATCGTCGCCCAGGTTTTGCTCTCCCGCACACCTCACACCTCACAGCTCGCCGCTCTCCTTGCCCCGCCCAGCTTCGCCGCTCGCTCCCCTCGTCTGCTCACCTCACACCTCACAGCTCGCTACTCTCCTCGCCTGCTCACCTCACGACTCGCCTCGCCGCTACTTCCCCTCACTCAACCTCGTTGATCGTTGCTGCTACCTCCCCTCACCTAGCCCCGTCGCTCCGCTCGCCTCGCCGCTACATCCCCTCACCCCATCGTTGCCGCTCGATCCCCTCACCCAACCTCGTCGCTCCGCTCGCATTGCCTAGCCTCGCTGCTCCTAGCATCGCTCCCCTCACCCAGCCTCGCCTAGTTGGTCGCCTCGCCAGTCGCCTCTCCCAGCCTCGCCGGTCGCCTCGTCCCTCCCTCCCTCGCCGCTCCTCCTACCTAGCTTTCGCCTCATAGATCTCCTTGCCCAACCTCACCACTCCCTTGCCCACCGTCGCCTCGCCCAGCCTCACCGGTCGCCTCGTCGCTCCCTCCCTCGCCCAGCGTCGCCGCTCCAATTGGCCGCCTCCCGCCCCTGCTCCGTTGATGCCAGCCGCCGCCCCTACCCTGTTAAACCGCCGCTGCTTTCCTTTCACTATAATTTTTATTTTCCTGTGATCACGTGAATGCACGTGATATTTTTTTCTCCCCTCAAATTTTTCTCTCCTCTTAAAAATTTCTTTCTTCTCAGTTTTCTGACTCTCGAATAAGAAAACTCTCGAATAAAACATAGCCTAAACGAAAGAGAAGAAAGAAAACATACAGGAGAGTTTCAATTGTTGCAAAATAGCTACGCACTATTTGTTGCATATTTACCCATGGGGTTAAAATGTTAGATTAAATCGGATGGCTACAATGTGTTTACTATTAATAGAATTATTTAATTAAATAAGACTAAGTAAAATAAATAAAATTTTAAACTAAGTCAAATAATAAAAACCAAAAATTGAAAGTTTACTGATTGAGTTTGACTGGCGATTGAGAAAATTTTGTCCCACATGGTGTTGGGATATGCTAGAAGAAACAGAAGAATAAAGTTTTTGATTGAGTGGGAAAAAAGGCGTAAGGAAGAACCTTCATAGGAGAATGCTTCACATCTTTGACAGTTTGAAGATGAAATTGAGGTTTGTATGGATGGTCTATCACAAGGGCAACGATGAGCCTAGGTGGGGAGCATCATGTAAATCAATTTTAGACTTCAAAATTAGACTTATGGCAGTAAAAATATACAGAACCCTTTATTTTGAAAATACTTTCGGTAAAAATAGAAATTAAAAAAAAAGGAAAATTATTCATCCTCGTGGAGGAGCATCATGAAATCATGCATAATGTTGGTTGATAATAAAAAAATAATATGTTGCAAAACTTGCGCACAATTCTTGTATTTAAATGTCAAATTCTTTAGAGTGATTTTCTATGTATAAAAGTTTAATGTATCTGTAAGGATTAATTTGTAATTTGCTCAATGTTTACCTTTTTTTTTAAAACTAAAACTCCTCTTACCATCAATTTGATTTTCAATGCAATTACTTGTAATCACAAGTTACAAAATAATTTTTTTATCAGCATATATCTTTTTCAAGAAATGGAAGGCTAAAAAACAATGTTATTTACTTCAATTAAATGATAACAAATGAACATCTTGTCTTGTTTTAAATAATAATGATCATTTTATCTTGAAATTGATAAAAGGTACATGTGAGATTAGTGTATGAGCTAGTATAATGCTTGACACTAATATAATTACATAGGTAATTAATATTTGATATACTAGATTGACCTTCTATGAGTATTGATTTGACTGGTAGCAAGTCAATATTACTAAGTAAGAAAGTATGCAACGATCATTCGACCTAAGTTCATCATTACTTATATGTGATGAGTGATATGTTTAATACAACCTAACGTCTTACTATAATAGGGAAATTATAACGATTGTTATTGGGCATGTCATACGCTATATGAGAAGTATGATAGACCAATAATAGGAATTACCCCTGACATCCATGGGTCCCCACCTATTAGAACATGACTAAAACTATATTACCATACCAAGGTGAATAACCTAATCATGTCATGTCAAATAGATTATGTTAAACAAGTGTTACATGCTTATCTAATCAGGATGTCAGTTGACAAAGAGATTATATTGTATTAAATACCTTGTTGCTTAATAAGGAGTTATCAACAAATGACTTATATCCTATAATTTGGGTAGTAGTAATGTGTTGCTAGATCTCCTTTAGTACTTATGGTGATCTTGTATGATCATCATTGCTAGTGTCATATGGATCCTATAGGATCACACACATAGACACTTGATATTGCAATTTGATCAGGTAGCCTCGGATCAAATTATGTAATATTTTGAGTCCATTTGGGAGCTGAATGGATCCAAATCAGATGTAGATCAATATTAATTAAACCAAAGGTTCAAAACAATTAATCTAAGGGCACGATTAGAGCTAGACATCTGCTCATGATAATCTGGATCACATCATTGGGCTTTAAGCCCAAAATAGAGCAGAGATCAACCCTAGGTCTTGGCACATGAGTGTCATTTGAACATAGTTAACCATCAGTGGAAGGTGCATAAACTAGGGCACCTAAGGCCATGTTTTGGGCTAGTTTGGATAGGGAGTGGTGCATATGTGCCTCTGGGCAGTCTTAGTCTGGGTCACTACTTATTACAGATAAGCAGGTAGGGTCCAAGGCTTGAACATACACGAACTTGCCCTGAACCTTGATAGAGCCGCCCCCTATCCTCGTTGGACATGAGATGCCTAGACTGTTTTGGCTAAGAAGAGTTGTACTTTGTGCAATTAGCTAGGGATCCTACCTAACAAAGCAAGGGATCACTTTGTGTAGCTCATCCCTCCCTCGAGAATGGAGCCCCTTGTGGAGTTAGAATTCTACTCTTACATTTCTACATTGGCTTGAAGGGTTGCCAATTTGACCAAGAAGTAGTGGAACTATAATCATTTAGTTAAAGTCATAATTAAATGATTTTTCATAATCCTTATCTTGCTTTTCTATATGATTGTAGATAATGGCTATTGTTTTAACAACGCTCTCATTAGATCACTCCTTGATAAGGAGAGATTGACCAGAATCAATTTTAAGGATGGGTACCAAAACTTGAGTAGGAAAGGAAGCTATAACTTTTGCCTTAGTCGCTGGTTCTAAGCGGGATGCTTGGATAAAGCATTATGAAGACACTTTGGATGTGCCTTGTCTAATGCTGGTTGTCATGTCTCTAGAGCTACAGTAGTAGCATGAGGAGCTGAGAGCATATGATATGATTAGGTGTCTTAGGGAACTCTATGAGACTAAAGATAGAATAAAGAGATTTGAATCTTCTAGAGCTTTCTTTTAGTGTCAATTGTTTGAAGGATCTCTAGTAGGGCCTCATGTGCTCAAGTTGATTGAGTACGTTAAGCATCTAAAAAGATTGGGAGCACCTTTACATGACAATCTAGCGACTGATGTGATATTGTTGTGTCTCTCACCTACATTCAGTCAGGTTTTAATGAATTTCAACATGAACAAGATTGCATGTTCCTCAGTGGAGGTACTGAATATGCTCCGGTCGACTAAGAAACCCTGGTAAGGGAAAGTCCTAAGATTGCTCATTTAGTCTCCTCAACCAAGAAGAAAAAGAAGGCTAAAGGCAAGACAATTGTTGCCAACAACCTAGCAAGGACACTGATAGATGATGACACCGAAATTTATAGTAAATTTCATGCCATTTCATATATCTTTTTGTGTCAAATTCATGAACCTTTGCTTATTTTTATGCCTTTTTTATCAATTACTGCGGAATCTACACTCTTTTTGGTTTTTGATGATTTTTAGTTAAAAAGGCACGATTTTCAGGCGTTTTCAAGTAATTCAGATGCATGGATGAGTTCCCATCATCAAGAGGAGAGTACACGACAAATTTCATGAAGATTGGAGCTCCAAACCAAATTACGGTAGGGCCGTAATCTATATTATGGTACCGTAATTTCATAGGTTACAGAAATATCAGAGCATTGCCGTAATTTGAGAATTTTTAATCCAGAAAGATTTTTGAAAATTACAGCACTACCGTAAAGATTTTCACGGGCCGTAATTTGGAGCGCTTTCCGACCAGAAACTTTGGCTGAAAATACGGCACTACCGTAAAGTATTTGATGGTACCATAATTCCATACAGATTTCCACCCGAGAACTCGACTGAAATTACGGTAGTGCCATAATGAAAAATACGGCCGTAATTACAACCTGGAGACGTGATTTTCATGGTCAAATTTGAGTCCGATTTTTGCGGGATCGATTGTGGACGATCCAGACCATTAAATCCAAAGCTGTAAGAAGCAAAAAAGGAGCTTTCGACGAGACGAAGGGGGGGACACTAAAAGCCCTAAATTTCATCCACTAACAAAGGAGAAATCGAGTTTCACGCCGCCACTTTAGGGTTCACCGCCGGGAAGCGTACAACGCATCTCCGGCCGTGAAATTTGGAGGGAAGCTTCACCTGGAGCCAGAGAACATACCCCAGAAGTTTGAATGTGAAAGGATCTCAATCGGAGGAGAAATCGACGAAGACCCCAGTGCCAGCACTATTCATGCGTGATTATTACCGCTGTAATTTTCATTACAACCGTGTGGTTATTCGTTCTTCCCCTTCTTTTTCATTTTTGATTGCTAGAAACTATGGTTTATTGTAATCTTTTCTCCATGCTAGCTTAAACCTTTTGTGGGACATGGGGGAGTAATCCCCTTTGATTTCTAATGACTAGATAAACTTTTCATTACTTCGTCACGTATAATTTTAGCATGATAATTCTACTTATGTGATAATTTTTTTTTATTCTCCATAGAAACATATTATTAATCATGTTTTAGATTTTTCGCAATAAGGACCGAAAGGTGACTTGCTTGAGAACTTGGAACCCTAGAATTGCATGATAGGAACTTACCGTAAAAAATTAGGTTAGTTCTTATTTCTTGATTTTAGAAGAACAATTGCCTTGTTTAATAATATGAATCTAAGATTGAGTTAATTTATCAAACGTGAAGATCTTATGCGAAAGAGAGGATCGGAACGTTAGAGAACCTTAAGTAGAACTTGTGTTGAGACTCGGATGCACGAAAGTGATCCTTGAGATTCCACTTGAGATGATCCACTTGGAATTCGGATGCACGAAAGTGATCCTTGAGTTCTTCGATGGATGATTTACTTATCTGCAGCTTGGGATAGATCTTGCGCGAAAGCGAGGATCGGTCCCTGCATGGTTGTCTGCAAGAAAGTGAGATACTCCTTTTATGAAGTAAATTATGTCTTTATCATGATAAAATTAAACTGACGAATTTCTATACATATGTAGTCATAGAAATCAAAGTGGATGAAACCCTAGTCTCAATGTCTCTCTATGATATTTTCGTTAGCTTTCATTAGTTCACTTGCATAGCTTCGATTGCCTAGATAGTAAGAACTTGATTATTCGGTACTTGACAAACAAGGTCTCTATGGGATCGATATTTTTTATTACTTCGAGTATCCGTGCACTTGCGGACACAACAGGTTTTTGGACATAACAAGTTTTTGGCAGCAATGCCAGAGATAAGTTTTTGTCTAGCTACTTATTAGGATACAACAAGTTTTTGGTGCTGTTATCGGGGACCTTGGTTTTATCAATATTGAAGATATTGAGAATATTGCTAGACTAGGTTTTATTTTCTGTTTATTTTCTTTTGTCTTGAAATCATTTGATCTATCTTCTTGAGATTGATATAGAGTTGCTCTTCCTTAAGAAGGTCATGGGTCTTCCTAAGGTGCTCTAGGTGTTCCTCTTTAGTCTTACTATAGATGAGGATATCATCAAAGTAGACTACAAGGAATCTTCCAATGAAAGGCTTTAAGACTTGGGTCATGAGTCTCATGAATGTGGAAGGAGCATTAGTCAAGCCAAAAGGCATGACTAACCATTCATAGAGACCATCCTTGGTCTTGAAACCTATCTTCCATTCATCACCTAGCCTTATCCTGACCTGGTGGTATCCACTTCTTAAGTCAAGCTTGCTAAACCATTTAGAGCCAACTAGCATGTCTAGCATATCATCAAGCCTAGGAATAGGAAACCTATACTTGACAGTGATTTTGTTTATGGCTCTAAAGTCTATACACATGCGCCAACTGCCATCCTTTTTAGGGGTGAGCAGAGCAGGCACGGCGCATGGGCTAAGGCTTTCTCTAATAGGTCATCTACTTGCCTCTTAAGTTCTTGGTGTTCTGTGGGGTTCATCCTATAGTGGGGTAGATTGGATAGGGTTGAACCTGGGACAAGATCTATTGCATGTTGGATGTCCCTAAGAGGTGGAAGTCCTGTGGGTAGTTCTTCAGGGGTAAGCTCACTATATTGTTCTAAGAGGGCTTCTACTTCAGGGGGTGGCTTACTTTCTTCTTCTTGGTTGACTTCCTTGAGGACTAAGGTAAACAATGGTTGGTCAGGTTTATAATCTTTAGGCCTCATGAGCTGAAGGGTTGGTTGAGTGGGTTTGGTCTCTTTTATTTTTCCCTTATTGGTTGAGGCTTTAAGCTCTCTAGGCATAGAAGGTTTCAGCTTGATCTTTTGACCTGAATGACTAAAGACATAGGTATTAGTCCGACTGTAGTGGACTACATCTATGCCATATAGCCATGGTCTGCCTAGAAGGACTTGAGCGACGTCCATAGTGATGATGTCACACCAAATCTATCCTTCATAGGTACCAAACTGTAAGGGAACTAGAATCCTATGGGTTATAGGCACACTTGACTGGTTGACCCATGACATGCTATAAGGGGTTGGGTGAGCTTCTATCTTAAGTTTGAACTTGGTGACAGCAGAGTGGGAGACAGCGTTGAGATTACTACCCCCATCTATCACTACTTTGCACATGTTTCCATTGCATTTCGTGTAAGTATGGAAGATACTAGTTCTTCGCCAATCATCAGTGGGTGAGGGTTTGATCAAGGTACACCTAACAACTCCTAAGGTGTTTTGGGTAGGCTCCTCACTGCTATCATATTCATTGTCTTCTAGGACTCGGAAGCCATAATCAGGGTCATTAATGTCTTCAAGTCTAGGGGTTTGGTTTTCCTCACCTAAGTATAAGACCCTTTTGGGATAGTCTTTCATGTAGTGTCCAAATTGTTGGCAACCATGGCATATGACCCTAGATGGTTCTAGGTAATTAGAGGGCTTGGCTTTGGGAGTGCTAGAGCTTTGGGGTTGGGTAGGTCTAGGACTTGGTCTAGAGGTACTAAACTCTTTCCTAAAGGCAGCCTTAAGTTCTTGCTCTATCTCCTTGGCTCTAAGATGGGCAACCTCTATGGAGTCTATTTGGTAGTAGGTAAGGCCCTCTCTAATCTCAGATCGGAGACCATTTTTATACTTGCTAAGGGTGAATAGGGGATTTTCTCCTAGGTTTCCCCTAAGGAGGAATTCCTCAAAGCTAGTAGTGTATTGGTCAACAGTCATGGATCCTTGGGTTAAGCTAGAGGCTTGGTCAAACAACTTACTCTGAAAATATGAGGGGACATATTTCAGTTTAAGTTGTTGGAGCATTTCTAGCCAAGTGTCGATGGGAGGTAGGTTGGATCTTTCTAAGTTGTTTTCCACATTGGTCTAGTACAACCTAGCATTTCCCTCAAGAAGGCATTTTGCAAGTCGAACTTTGCTATGCTCAGGAATCATGCTCCACTCGAAATATTGTTCAAGCTTGGTTGTCCAATCCAAGAAGTCTCGGGGTTCTAAGGAGCCATTGAAGGTTGGGGGATTGAGTTTGATGGCACGGTGCACATCATCCTCCCTAAATCTAGGTTGAGGTGGGGTTTGATTAGGAGGTCCATTCCACATGTTTGGTTGAGGGATTCCTAAATGGTTTGGATTGGGATATCCATTCCATGTTGGATAAGGATGGGTTCCTACATGGTTTGGATTGGGGTGTCCATTCCATATAGGTTGGGTTCTTGCATGGGTTGGGGTTTGATGCCCATTCCACGCAGGTGGTTGTTGGGGTCCTATAGAGGTTGGGTTTTGATGCCCATTCCAAGGTTGTTGGGTTTCCACATGATGAGGGCTAGGTGGTGGTTCACTAGCATGGTTAGAAGACCTTTCCTTAAAGTCATGGAACTCAGTGGTAAGTTGGTTAAGGCTTCGGGCAAGGGTTCCTATTTGCTCAGTTAAGAAGTCAAATTTCTCATTCACGGCAGCATTATCCATTGTGGGATTTTGTTCCTGTTGTTGAGTTTTAGACCAGGTTTGCATGGGTGTTTTGAAAATTACAAGTTTGACAATAGAGCAAATGATAGATAGATACGTAGTCAAGTTCTTTCAAACACCTAGTTCCAAAGACCGCTTAGAAGTAGAAAAATAAGTTATAAGGCTTAAAAATCTAGTCTAAGAGCCTAGGCTCTAATACCAAGCTGATGTAGGATGCGCGGGGGGGGGGGGGGGGGGGGGGGGGGTCTAAAGCAATCAAACAACGCCTTTGAAAACTGGTTTTGATAAATAGCTAAGTAATAAGAGAAAACTGAAATTATGCTAACGAGGTTTGAGAAACTATTTTTTTTGTAATTTTAATAATAGAGAGAAAACCGAAATTATGCTAAGGAAAGCTGTAAATGTTGAAAGTAAATTACTGGAAATAAACTTACAGGGCAGCCCTTGAGAATAGAAGGACTGTACTTCCCGATCTTCACCGGTCCAACTCTGATGGAAGGTGTAGGGTGGAGCTTACAAGCAATCACAGAAGGATCTGTACAAGTCACAGATTTTAATACAGAAGAAAGATCAAAGGGTGAGGTTAAGCCTCACAAATTCCCTGCTAATCCTAAGTTCTCTAGGGAGAAAGGGGAGGAGAGGTGGAGGGGTGCGCCCCTCCTAGATCCCTACCAAGCGCAAGCTACAAATTTAAACAACCAAGGATTAGTGTAGGGGAATGTTCTTTAAGCAAAGAGAAGAAGCTTGAGAAAGAAACTTAGCCTTATAGGGTGAAGACTCCATGTTGCTGAGAGTGATGAACTCCTCTTCTTGCTCCAAACCGAGGATGAAGGAAGGGCCTCCTTGAAATTGTGCACTCAAGGAAGGGATGAATCCTTCTTAGGGGTTCGGTGGAAGAGTTGGGAGAGGATGGAGGAATCGACTAATGGAAGAACTTTAACACTAACACAATTACTTAACCTAGGAAACTATTAGACAATATTATTTCATCAAAGCTAATCGAAAATACAAGGTGGAGACTATGTTTTATAGGCGAAATGGGGACTAGGGCAGGATAGTCATTAGCTTCCATGCGCCTATGGATAGAGTTTGAATTACAAAATTAAGAGGATGTTGGCGCAAATCCTCTTTGGGAGCTTCCTTCGTTGGTGATCTTCTTTTGGCAATTCTTTAAATGCTTGGGCTAGCGAATAGGTGTCTTCTTTATCCTTATGTTGGCAAGATGCTTGTTGGCGCATGGATAAGAGATTCAAAATTTGAATCCTTCCCATAAGAGCATGGGCGGAAACAAGAGATGGTAACTTCTCATAACTGTCTTCATAAATGCCCTCCTTTGATTTTGGATCTTGATGGATAATTCCTTTGATTTTGGATCTTGATAGATGAGGGATTTGAATTCGTTCCTTTCTTGGACTAGTGGTTGGCGCATATCTCTTAGATGGATGATGAGGTGGCTGATTGCTCTATTGGAGAGGCGCCCAACAAGGATAGCAAGTGAGTTAATGCATGGCTTGAAGTGAGCTTGGGCTTTGAAGTCTTCTTTTCCTTTTCTAGAGCTGAACTTGATGAGTGGACCTTGAGTGGCCTTGAGCTAAAACTTGAGCTGATCCTTGCTTGAATGACCTGCCAAAAATGATCCTAATGCATGCATGCACTACCCTACTATGATGCAAGAGTACATCAAGTTTCATGCCTTACAATGCACTACCTACTACAATTGGACTTGCCATAAATGACCTCAAGATGCATGGCTTTATTGAAAGGTAAACTAACCTAAATGCAATGCAAGAAAGGGGACTCTAAGGGAACCCATATCGAAGGGGTTTCCTTCGAGCCCTAACAGATCTCCTCAGAACAGGGCTGCTGCCTCCATCAATCTACACATAAGACATTACGACACTACCTTAATTATTTTTACAGGCCATAATTTCTGCCTAGAAATACATAGAAGAAATTATGGCAGTGCTGTAATTATTTTTACAGGCCGTAATTTTCTACCCAGAAATCACATAACAAAATTACAATACTGCGGTAATTAAATTACGGGCCATAATTGTAAAAAGCACTGTTGCTCGAGTCTTCCGCCGCCGCCTCTCAAGCTCGATATTTGTGACACAAAATTAGAAAAATCCAGGGCACCAATTCAAAATCTGAAGAACCAAGCTCTTCTATAAATCTAGGAGAAGATTTGAGGACAGGAATCATCTAATTTCATTACCAATCAGGGGAGAAATCGAGAAGGGCACCATTAGGGCTTGGCCTCTCGCCGAGAGGCGTAAAGGCCACCTCTGGCCGTGAAATTTACAGGAGAGTTTCACCCAAGGGAGGAGAAGACACACCAGAAATTTCAGATCGAAAGGAGTTCGATCTAGGGAGAAATCAATGAAGAAAATTCGGCCAAGAAGAGGAAATCGTGAATCACTGTTCATGGGTACTATTTACGGCACTGTAGCAGTACTGTAGCAACCCGAAAAATTCTAAAATCACGGGCTGTGAAATTTTCACACCTGTGTGATTTTAGTAAACCCTTATTCTTTCTTTTTTTGAATTTCAAATATTTTTATGAATATGTATTGTGTTTCTATGACTTTGGTAGCGTAATTCTTTTTTTTTGGGATAGGAGGTGCAGTTCCCTTAATTTCATAATGACTAGATGATCCTTATTTCGTCAAGATATTTTTGTTCTGGTAATTCTACTTAAGTGATTCTTGTCTTTAATCTTTTCTAGTTTCAATTGTCAACATGTATTAGAGTTTTGTGATATGGATTGAATGTGATTCGCAAAACTTGGAACCATAAAAATTGAGATATAGGAACTCATAGTAAGAAATTAGGTTTGTTCTTATTTCTTCATTTTAGAAGTTTATCTTCTTGTTGATAATCTAATCTAGGATATATTAATGAGCTAAACATGAAAATATCGTAAGAAATTAGATATTGGATCGTTGGAAACCCTTAAGTAGAACCTATGAATCTAAAGTATGAAAAAAATTTAGTATTCACTTGAGATATTGACATTGAGATTGAATGTACAAAAGTGATTCTAAATCTTTTTGTCAAGGTTTACTTATCTTTAACACTGAATAGTCATGCGCAAGAGTGAGGGTTGTTCTTTGTAGATTGTCTGCGCGAAAGCGAGACAATTTCTTTATGAAGTAAACTATATCTTTATCGTAACAAGGATAAATGATGACACCAAAATTTATAGTATATTTTATGTCATTTCATTGGTCTTTTTGTGTCATATTTATGCTCCTTTGCTTATTTTTTTGCCTTTTTTTATCAAATATTGCAGAATCTACTTCTACTTTGGTTTTTGATGATTTTTAGGTAAAAAAGGCATGATTTTAAAGTGTTTTCAAGCAAAATTAGATACATAGAAGAATTCTCATCATCAAGAAGATACATGACAAATTTCATGCAAATCGAAGCCACAAAACAAATTACGACAGGGCCGTAATTTATATTACGGTACTATAATTTTGGAGCACTACTACAATTTCAGAGCCCTGTCGTATTTTAGGGTGATTTTCATATAGAAAGTTTTCTAGAAATTGCGGCACTACCGTAATCATTTCCACGGTGCCGTATTTTGAGGCGATTTTTGACCCGAGAGATTTGGAGAAAATACGGTACTGCCGTAATGAATTTCACGGTACCATAATTCCGGTTGGATCCTGTATAGAAGACTTTAAAGAAATTACAGCACTGCCGTAACAGAAACCACGGCCGTAATTCTATCCAGGCCCTTAAATTCAAAGCTGTAAGAAGGAAAAAGGGAGCCTCTAATGAGGAGAACACACGAGGGCGAAAGCCCTAATTTTCATCCACTGTCCGGAGAGAAATCGAGAGAGGCATCCTTAGGGCATGGCCTCTGGCCGAGAGGCATAGAGGCCATATCAGACCGCGATTTTTACATGGAAGCTTCGCCTGGAGGAGGAGAGGATACCCCAGAAGTTTTAGAGCAAAAGGAGATCGATCGGAGGAGAAATCAATGAAAGAAGAGGCGCCTGCACTGTTCACAACCAAAATTACGGCTGTAATGTAATTTTCATTACAGCCATGCTGTAAATTTGATTTTCTCTTCTTTTCAATATCTGATCATTCTAAACTATGATTTATTGTAATTTTTCTTCCATGCTAGCTTAAATATCATTTGGGACATGGGGTGTAATTCCCTTGATTTTATATGACCAGATAACTTTTATTTCGTTAGTATAATTTTGTTATGATGATTCTACTTATGTGATGATTGCCTATAATTCTCCATATTTTTCTTATTATCATGCATGATTTTAGAGTTTTCGCAATATGGACTGAAAGGTGATTTGCTTGAGAACTTGAAACCCTAAAATTGTATATTAGGAACTCACCATAAGAAATTAGGTTAATTCTTATTTCTTGATTTTAGAAGAATAATTGTCATGTTTGATAATTTGAATCTAGGATCGAGTTATTTTGTTAAACGTGAAGATCTTGTGCGAAATTGAGGATCGGAACGTTGGAGAACCTTAAGTAGAACATTGTTGAGACTCGGATGCACGAAAGTGATCCTTGAGATTCCACTTGAGATGATCAACTTAGAATTCAGATGCACGAAAGTGATCCTTGAGTTCTTTGATTGATGATTTACTTATTTTCAGCATGGGATAGATCTTGCGCGAAAGCGAGGATCGGACCCTTGTAAGATTGTCTACACGAAAGTGAGACAATCCCTTTATAAAGTAAATTATATCTTTATCATGATAAAATTAGACTGACGACCTTTCATTCATATCTAGTCATTGAAATTAAGGTAGATGAAACCCTAGTCCCAGTTTCTCTCTAATTATCTCTACGCTTTCCTTATCGTTTACTTGCATTATAATCGATTGCTTAGCTAGTAAGAATACAACTATTTGGTACTTAACATGTAGGTCTGTGTGGTTCGATATATTTTTATTACTTCGAAGTATCCGTGCACTTGAGGACACAACAAGTTTTTGGGGCCATTGTCTGGGATCTTAGTTTTGTTAATATCAAAATAGTTGTTAGTATTGCTAGACTAAGTTTTATTTGTTTTTATATTTAACTTTGTTTTCTGTTTTTGCAGGTTTTGAAATATCACAAGTTGTGACAGAACTATGATTTCTGAATTTTTTTTGCTTATGTTTTATATTTTCTATTTTTTTATATTCTGAAAAGAAAACATTTTTGATTGATTGGTGTTGGATAATCTTTCTATTTTTGATAGATTTGAAGATATGTCTTTTAATTACAACTCGTGGGCAACTGGAAGAGGTGAGGTATACATGCCATAAGGTAAGTATAAAGATGATTCATTGTGTGCTCTTGCATATAAATTGAAATTACACTCTTATATGCACCCTGTTAGGACATCTTATTCTTCTATTAGATGTGATATTTGTGGATGTTTTGAACATTATGCTTATGATTGCCAACTTTTAACTGCTTCAAATCATATTTCTAAACCATACTTAGAGGATACTGAAGAATCTAGGTTAAATTCCATGCTTGAAAAATTCATGACAAATCATAGTCAAATCATGACAAATCAAAGTAAGGAAATTGAAGATCTTAAAGGGATAATTAGTCAGCTTGCTTCTCAAGTAGTTTCCTTAACAGCTCATAAGAAAATTTTGGAAACCTAGATAGCACAACAAGCTTATTTGTTTGAGTTTGAAACTGAAGAAATTGATTTAGAAAATTCCCCCTCTGATTATGATTGTTTTGAAATTGAGCCTTATGTGAACATTAATGAATCTCACTCTAATTTTGATGATTGTAAAATTCATTCATTTGATAATTTATTTGTGGAAAAGTTTAAGAAAATTGATTTTGAAAAATCCCCTCTTGATTTAAGTGATAGTGATGAAATTGATTCTTTTGATGATATATTATTTATGGTTAAATCTGATTCTTGTAATTATGAGATTGATTCTTTTGATTCTTCTGATGATGAATTATTTGTTGAAAAGCATGAGGAAATTGATTTTGAAAAGTCTCACTCTGAATTTGATTGTAATTTTGAAATTGATAAATTATTTGATTGTGGGCATGAGGAACTCGAAAGGGATTTGAATATTTTGAACATTGATGAATCTCACTCTGATGTTTTGCCCATATCTACTGATTTGTTTAAAAAATTATGCTTTATTGAGGAACCTAATGTGAGACGTAAAGATTATTTTGATGATCCAATACTTGAATCTTTTGATCAAAGTCCTATTGCAATTGAAGATATAAATTTGAAAAAAGGACTAATGATTTTGCTTTTTGATAAATGTAGAAAGATTATTGAATATCCTTTGGGTGGAATTGAAAATTTTGATTTTGATTTCTGCATATTTGAGAAAGTCACGGTGATTGTAATTTACATGAAATTTTGTATTTTTGGATTAGTGGCTAAACTTTCAGGACAAAGGAAATGTAGAAAATTACATGCTATTTACTATTGTACTGATCAACCTGCTTCACCATGAAATTTGGGTTTTATGGACCTAAAAATTAGCGCTTCTTGGGAAGCAACCCAAGCACTCTTACTTTGCTTATTTTCTTTTATTTTTGTTTATTTTTAGAATTAATTTTTCTTCTCTTTTTGTAGAGAAAAATGAAATTTTGCACAAAATACGACACTACCATAATCAAAATCACGGTACCGTAATTTCGGTCCATTTTTTACTAGAAACTTTTGAGCATCTTACGGCACTATCGTAAGTAATTTTATGGGTCATAATTTAGGGTAATTTTTGAACAGAAAGTTTTATGGTGTTTACGGCAGTACCGTAATCATTTTTATGGTACTGTATTTTCTATCCGTTTTCGACTTCACGTGTCGTATTTTTAGTGATTTTTGATTCAAAAATTCTTTAAAAATACGGCAGTGCCGTGATCATTTTCACGGTACCGTAATTTCATCATATTTTCGACCCAAGAATTTTGTGCATATTACGGCACTGTCGTAAGGAATTTCACGCCCGTAATTTTAAATCTGCATTCTGCTTATCTGATTAGGTGTTTTCTCACTGTGATTTTAAGAAATTGGGTTTTGGAAAATTTTTGTTCTTTGGCACAAACATGAACTACTCATCCTTGTCTATTTTTTGGATATTTTTATTGAATTTTAAAGTTCATGGATCATCCTATAACACATAGCATCTTTTGGTACTTGATTAATTTCTGCAATAGTTTTGTTTGACTAATCTGATTAGCTCTTTTGCTGCAGATTTTTAAGATGCTTATATGAGTTCAAACCCTGATCTTTCACTTGAAATTGGAAGTACATATTTCATTCTATCTTCTGGATTTGTTGTTTTCATGAAAATATTTCCTGATCATTCTAGGAAGCATGGCAACTTTTGATATCTGATTAACTTCTGTGTAGTTTTTGATCTAGTAATCTGATTAGCCCTCTTTCTCTTGACACCCTAAATTCCTGGTAGATTTTGATCCTTTGATTTTTATACACCCGGAAAGAACAAGTTTTATTCTACTTCATGGTCCTGTCTATTTTTTTTTTTGGATCATTAAATCTTATTCTTAAGAATAGCTACTTTTTGTAACTGAATCAGTAGGCTGCTCTGCTATACTTAGACACCTGCAGCTTCTTCTCCAAATTTGTATCACCTCTAGCCAGCCCAACCACCACCACTCCAGTTGCCTGTGACACCACTGTTTCCAGCAGTCGACACTAGATTCTACCACCAGCAGCCTCTTACTCCTTCTACTACCTCTGTTTCTATTGATTTTATTTATTTTTGCAGCAGAATCTTCATTAGTGACCGATTTTTTTGCAGTGCTATCTCTCACACCCACCGGCTGACGACTTCGCCACCACGATTGTAGGCTCTAGCAGGCTACTAGAGACTACTCATCATTACTCTAAAGATATAATCCTCTCTTTCGCACAAGATTTATTCAATGTTAAAGATAAGTAAATCATTGACAAGAAGATATAAAATCACTTTCATGCATCCAATCTTTATGTCAATCATCTCAAGTGAAAACTAAATACTTTCATACTTTAGATTCATAGGTTCTACTTAAGGTTCTCCAACGATGTGATACTTAATTTCTTACAATATCTTCATATTTAACTCATTAATGTCTCCTAGGTCAAATTATCAACAAGTCAATAAACTTCTAAAATCTAGAAACAAGAACAAACCTAATTTCTTACAATGAGTTCCTAAATCACGATTCTAGGATTCCAAGTTTTTGCAAGTCACCTTTCAGTCCATATCCCAAAAACTCCAATACATGTTGACAATATGAAACTAGAAGAGATTAAAGACAATCATTCCTTAAGTAGAATTATCATAACAAGAGTATTCTGACGAAATAAACATCATCTAGTTATTATGAAATTAAGGGGATTACACCCCCTGTCCCAAAAAGTGTTTAAGCTAGCATGATGAAGAAATTACAATATGTCATAGTTTAGAACAATTAGAAATCCAGAAGAAGGGAGATTTTACTAAACACACGGCTGTAATGGAAATTGCAGCCCGTGATTTCTTGTATGAACAGTGCTGGCAAGCACCTCTTTCATTCATTTCTCCTTCGATCGGTCTCCTTTCGCTCTAAAAATTCTAGTGTGTGTTCTTCTCCCTCAAGCGTAGCTTCCCTTCAAATTTCACGGCCGGAGTTGCTCTGTACGCTTCCCGGTGGCGAAACCTACTGTGGCGAAAAGAACTCAATTTCTCTCTGAAACACTGATCAAAATTAGGGCTTTTGGTGCACTAATCTTCCCTTTGCTCTCATGAGTATCCCCTTCTTATGGATCTTAAATTGGTGGCCTAAATCATCCGCAATCATCTGCGCAAAAATCGGGCTTCAATATGACCAAGTAAATCGGCTGTCTAGGGTACAATTACACCCGTAATTTCCATTACTACAGTGATGTAATGTGTTCAGGTCAAAATTCTGGAATAAACATGTGCCATAAAAACAACCACGGCAGTACCGTGATCACGCAAAATCTTTTGGAAAGAAATCACTCGAAATTACGGCCCGTAATACTCGTTATGGCAGTACCGTAATATCTACAAATCTTTCTGGACAGAATTCGACAAAAATTATGGTAGAACAAACAGATTACGACAGTGCTATGGTTTATTCTGTAGGTTTAGAAAAACCACTGTATCGTAATATTGATTATGGCTCTGCCGTAATTTGGTCTGAAGCTCCGATTTGCATGAAATTTGACAAGTAATCTTCTCTTGATGATGAGAATTTGTCTATGCATTTGGATTGCTTGAAAACGCCTTAAATAATTTTTTTTACCTGAAAATGATCAAAAATACAAAAAGGTGTAGATTCCACAATATCTGATAAATAAGACATAAAAATAAACAAAAGAGCATGAATATGACACAAAAAGATCTATCGAATGACACAAAATATACTATGAATTTTTGTGTCATCAAATACATACGGCACGTGAAAATTATTACGGCACTGCCGTAAATGCCATAAAACTTTATGTGCAAAAATTACCCCAAATTACGATACCATAAAATTTCTTATGGTAGTGCCATATTTTGCGCAAAGTTCGATTTTCCCTGCAAAAAGAGAAGAAAAATTAATTCTAAAAATAAACTAAAATAAAAGAAACTAACTAAAAAAAGAGTGATTGGGTTGCCTCCCAAGAAGTGCTAATTTTTAGGTCTATAGCTTGACCAAAACCCAAATATCATGGCGAAGCAGGAGAATCAGTACCATAGTAAATAGCATACAATTTTCTGCATTTCCGTTGCCCTAAAAGTTTAGCCACTAATCCAAACATCCAAAATTTCATATAAATCAAGATCGACATGGCTTTCTCAAATATGCAGAAATCAAAATCAAAATTTTTAATTCTACTCAAAGAATTTTTTATGATTTTTCTGTATTTGTTAATAAGCAAAATCATTAGTCCTTTCTTCAAAATTACATCTTCAATTGTAATAGGACTTTGATAAAAAGATTCAAATATTGGATCATCAAAATAGTCTTTCTGCCTCACATTAGATTCCTCAATAAAGCATAATTTTTTAAATAAATCAGAAGATTGAATAGTAGACATGGGCAAAACATAAGAGTGAGATTCATCAATGTTCATGATTTTCAAATCTTTTTCCAATTCCTCATGACCATCATCAAATAATTTATCAATTTCAAAATTACCAACAAAATCAGAGTAAGATTTTTCTAAATCAGTTTCCTCATACCCTTCATCAGATTTAACCACAAATAATATATTATCAAAAGAATCAAAAGAATCAATCTCAGAAACAAAAGGGGATTTTTCAAAATCAATTTTCTTAAACTTTTCCACAAATAAATTATCAAATGAATCAATTTTAAAATCATCAAAATCAGAATGAGATTCATTAATATTCACAAAAGAATCAATTTCAAAACAATCAAAATCAGAGGGGGACTTTTCTAAATCATTTTTCTCAATTTCCATATCAAACTCAAATAAACAAGCTTATTGTGCTAACTGGGTTTCTAAAATTTCTGTCTCAATAGATATAGATTCTACTTGAGAAGTAAGCTGACTAACTATCCCTTTAAGATCTTCAATTTTCTTACTTTGATTTGTCTTGATTTGGTTTTGATTTGTCATGAATTTTAAAAGCATGGATTTTAACCAAGATTCTTCAGTATCCTCAAAGTATGGTTCAGAAACATGATTTGAGCAATCCTCATAAAAAGAAGTTTGATTTTTCCATCTAGAACGATATTGATCATCTTGATACCATAGTGAATTGGGATTTTGAGGAATTAAAAGGCAATCAGAAGTATAATGATCAAAACATCCACAAATATCACATCTAATAGAAGAATAAGATGACATAACAGAGTGCATAGAAGAGTCCATTTTATAAACCAAATAATCTAACTTATCTTCAAGAGTGCACAATGAATCATTTTCATACTTACCTTGTGGCATGTATACCTCACCTCTTTCAGTTGCCCACTATTAGGGAATACCGGGTGTAATTTAAAATTTTGCAGTCCCAGGACGCAGCGGAAGAATCATTACACCCGAAACATATTCCGGTCCCAAGGATCCATGCGAGAGAGTAAGACACAAGGATGTATTAGAGATGTACCTCTTTTGCTTGTCTAGTTGCCGAAGCCATGTTGAAGGCGCCCAAGTGTTCGCCCTCTACAAGTATCCACACGTCGACTCCTTGATCGTTGCTCCCTTCCACGCTTGGTGCTAGCCTCGGGAAGAGAATCAAGCCTTAGGGTTCCTTCACTTCTCTTGCGCCACGTTCATGGAAGTTGCGCCAAGTGCAAGGAAGTAGCCACCAACTCCTTATCCTCTTCACTCCAAGAGAAGAGGGAGAAGAAGAGTTTCGGCCCTTAGGAAGAGTAAGAGGAAGTGGCACCACCAAGTCCTTCTCCAAGTCACGCCAAGAGGAGATGAAGGAGAAGACTTGCGGCCACTACTAGGAAGAAGGGTTGCGCCACCTTGATGTTGTCGCCCTTTGCCCTTGCTTACGCCTCTCTATGTATGTTCACGCCTCCAAGGAATCGAACCATTGAGAGGGGGCAGCTGGGGTCCCTTTTATAAGCCAAGAGGGGGTTTAGGGAGGGCCAAGATCTTGCCAAGTGGGCGGCTAGGATGAGAGGGGTTTGTGGTAAGGAAAGTCTCCAAGACTTTGCCATAAACCTCATTCAACCTATCCTTATTTGCCCAATAGCCATATCAGCCCAAGACATGCCTTAGAGGCATTCTTTCCATCCAAGGAAAAGGGCTAGGCATAACATGCAAGAGGTATTCGGCTAGGGTAAGGGTTTGGGTGCATGTAGGGTTTATGAGATAAGGAAAGTCTCCAAGACTTTACCATAAACATCTCCCTACTTCTCATATGCGCCCAAGCTCTTTCCAAAAGAGTCCTCAAGCCATATCAGCCCCAACACTTACCATAGTGACAAGATACCATCAAGGGATGAAGGGGGAGGCGCCACTTCCTTCCAAAGGAAGCAATTTATGCCACCCACACCCCATTATGCCCCTAGGCGCCAATGGGGTTGGGTTTCTCCCCATTATACCCTTTTAAGCCAATTCCCTCTTCATGACAACTAATTATTGGGCCTCATTGGATAATGAGCTAGCCCAAACTTCATGGCATGGGTTGATTAAGCCATTGGATCCAATCCAATGCAACCCTAATCCAATGTGACCAATCTAGGTCAATTTCGGGTCAACCTGCCAAAAATGAAGTTTGGCTCCAATAACTTTCTTCCAATTCATCAGGCCCATTGGCATTGATGAAATCTTCCAAATTGATCCAAGTTATCCAATAACTTGATCATAAGGCTTCTGATTAAAGCAACGTCAAGAGTCTATTGCGTGTGACCCCGTAGGATCCTTATGACGATGGCAACGATCTAAACATCATAAGTAGTGAGGGGTATCTAGCAACACATCACTACTACCCATGTCATAGGAGTTAAGTCATTATGGCAACAACTCCTAACAAGCAACGAGGATTCTCATGCATTATAGATCCCTTTGCCTAAACTCATATCCTGCCATTGGATTAGTCTCAAGTTTATCAATCCAACGCATTGGTCATGACTCAACAAGTGTGGCCACACATTCCTGTCATGCACCAATAAGGTGGGGCGCCCCCGAGTGGATATCATGCTTCCAATAAGGAAGGGGCAAATCCTACTATTGGTCATCCATGTCTCTACTGTTGTAGTATGCCCTTAAGGCTAATGTTTGAGGCCTTGGGTTATTATCAGTATCATGTATAAACTATGTTTATAAAGGCAATGGTTGTTATTCAGGTTGTTGCATTATCTGCTGCTATATGTATACTTCTGAATAATGTCTCAATGGTGTTCAGCTTGGCTGACATGCAGTATAGTCCTTAGTCGAGATATCTTGGTAAACATGAGACAGCCTTGATATGATTGAGACTAATATGTGTTCTAATCTTATAGGATGCTTCGAGCATGGAATAAGATGTAGACTCATAGGTGCATTGGATGTACTGGACAGACCCTACTAAGGATGTTCGATTGTTTATCACAATGTGAATAATCCTTGTATGCAAACAAGTGGCATATTTCCTCTGACTTGAGATCACTTGTGTTTCTAAATGATGATTGGCATTGTCTTGAGGTAGTTCAATATCATTTGAAATATAATGGTTATAGATTATCTTGGATAATGGGCATGAGTCATGTTAGGGCATTAGTGATAGATATAGGATTGCCTCTCCTAGTTGGAGTGTGATGTTCTAAAGGGGCCCCCTGTATGAGATGGTTGAGAAAGTGTATGGCCATACCCAGATGACTATGTTCATCTGATCTAACCACTCTCATCATGTTGGAGTTACAGGCTTGGCACGCTTGTCCAACGAGAACATCCAGTGGCAAAGGAAACACATATGTCAAGTGACTTGGGTTCACACTTGTGCTATGGTTTGGGAGTAGTCTTGGAAGACTCTTTCCTTTATATCGGGAGACAGTGATGTGTTGCTAGATACCCCTCTCTATTCGTGATAACGTAAGTTATCGTTACCGACATTAAAGGAAACCCTTAGGGTCGCACAATTTGATGATATGGCTTACTTATGTCAGATCGTGTGGACTGAATTGTTTTGGTTCAGTTTAAAGGAGTTTAAACTCTGATTGTAAGTGAGATCTGGTCTGATCATGTTTGATTGATTAGGGCTTGAGATCGGTAAGCTTCGATCGAGAGAAATGATGCTAGATCGATGAGATCAAGAGCATCAAGAGATGTGTGGTTAGATCTTGAGCCTTTCGGTTTAATGAGGTCTAGACCAAGGCTTGGTTTGATTTGGTCTTTGAACCAAATTCTATAGAACCAGTTCATTATATGAACGCTTGGTTCAAAGGGAGAAGAAGAGGCGATCGGTTCACTTGGAGTGAACGCATCATGCGTTGAGGGCTTGCTATTTTTGGAAGTTGAATTTTTTCCAAAATAGAAGCACGCCTCCACGTTCGAGGGTAACACTTCTCTTGTCGCCCATCTTCTATTCTCGAGACTCTTCTCATTTTGAAAAGAGCGACTTCACGCCAAGAGAGCATCTCATTCTCCTCACACGGCTAGGACACCTTGGAGAGCTTTGCTAGCACAAGGAACGCCAAGAAGGAATCCATCACCATCTTGTGTGCGTTCACTTTGGAGGAGAGCCACATCGCCCTCTTATTTCCAAGTCGCCATCCAAACAATGGCTATGGTAAAATCTTTGTGTTGATCTATGAAGGCTTTAAGTTAATCATATGTTCATGCCACATGCGATCATGTTGAAATCCTTATTTCCGCCCATGCAAAATTCTAGAAGTGCATGCGTTTAGGGTTTTCGCCCCCCCCCCCCCCCCCCCCCCACTTTCAATTGGTATCAAAGGTGCGTTATGGCATGATCTTATATGATTGCTTTTTGTGTGATCCATGTATGCGTTGAATAGATCTAAACCTAAACATCATGCGAAACTACATGCTAGTCTTTAGATGTATGTTTTTGCTGTTGGCGCATGTTGAAGATTTTTGTTAAAACTTAATATCATGCGCGACTCCACTTAGATCTAAAAGCGCCTACTTGAGATACTTAGACGGGTTACTAGGGTTGAAGTCATCAGTCTAGTCTAGACCCAACAGTCTGATCAGACCATCTGACAGCCTAGATGGGTCGACCAGATAGCACCTATGTGCAAGCATGAGGTGGCTATAGGTCGACTGCAGAAGGGCGTGTAGCGATGTCTGATTGAGGCAACCAGTGAACGATCATGATTAAGGCCCGGGGTCACACCCGCTTGCCAGAAATCATGTGGGACGTTCAGCCCTTAAGGCATGCATTGTTGACCATGAGGTCGACGCAAGTCAGTTATGACTTGGTGCATGCAAGGGCAGTGGGTCTGACTTGGTCTGATGAGTGGATCCCTATTAATGGACCGTTGTAAGGTAGTAGGGCACATAAGGAAATAAAATTGATACCATGGGGTTTTTCAAAAATTTTACTTTCCTGTTTGGATCACATGTTGTTTGTTTAACCTGATTGCATGTCTATTTCATCTTATGTGGGCTGCCCTATTTGTATGCTGTGCTGGGGCCTGCGTGCCTGGATTAATTAATTGTAAATTATTTTTGTGATCTGCGAATCACATTTAAATTTATGTTAATGTGTAATTGACCTGCGAGTCAAATCATGTCTAGATAGATTAAATGTAAATTAATCAGACATGAGCACAGAGCATACATGGCAGAGGCGCATGCAGCAAGTAGCTTCACCAGTGGAAGGCCTAGAGTTCGACTCTAGTACAGGCGCATGCTACCTGGTGGGCGCATCTGAGCTGCAGAGGGCGCTTGGGCCCGGGCTGGGCCAGATGAAGTGCAAAAGACCCATGAAGAGCTCAAGTGAAGACTTGTGTAAAACTAGGGTTTTACTTAGGCTTAATGGGCGTTTACCACATAAGATCATTGTGCTTTCTATTTACTGTTTAAGTAATATTAGCACCTGCATGAGTTAATCTTCTGCTATCACCATAGGATATGCATGGTAGTAAGAAGATAAAAGGACCGTTAAAATCCAACGTTAAATATCAAGCACGAAAGCCTTCTGACGCGAAACCTCACTGTTCTGACTATCGTTGGGGCCGTGTTGTACCCACTCAGTGGGCACGCCCAGCTATCTTCAGACGGTGTGTGATTACACCTATGTGTTATAGAGAAGGGATTTATCGCTTCTCGTTGCTCAGCATAGCACGTGGTGGTCCAGGGAGTAGGTCGGGTCAGCTTGACCATGTAGGCTACATATTGAGCATATGTTAGCTATATGGAGGCAGCCATCTGTGGAATCAGAAACTGTGTTGTACCAACTCAGTTGGCACAGTCTTCTGGATTGCCTAGATGAAGGGGAATCGCACGGGTTGGCGATTGGCATGGATAGCCTACCAGTGATTAGTGCTTGAACTCTCTGTGCATCTTATCTCGCCTGAGCGGGACGCGGAGACCAAGTATGAAATCTGGATCCCATCTCACTAAAAGAGTTTTACTCTTTCGGACTGTTTTATTGGATTTTTCAGTCAGATAAAAATAGTGAGAAAGGAATCATTCTTAAGTCCTGGATTGATTCTAACATGGATACTGACCTTGTTGTTCTTGCTTTGTTGTAGATTCCTGCAGCAACGAACACCACAGGGTTCAATGTGCGATCCTTACTGGAAAGGGAGAAGTTTGCTGGGCCAAACTTCTCAGACTGGTACGGACACCTTAAGATTGTTCTTAAGGCTGAGAGGAAGCTGTATGTCCTTGAGACGGCAATACCGCCTCAACCCGCTGCAAACGCCGCAAGGGCGGTTCGGGATGCTTATGAGAAGCATGTCAATGATAGCATTGATGTTGCTTGCCTTATGTTTGCGTCTATGACGCCAGAGCTACAGCGTCAGCATGAGGATTTATCTGCTATTGAAATTATAGCAAATCTCAAGATGCTGTATGCTGCACAGGCAAGGACAAAACGCTATAACTTGACAAAACTTTTCTTTCAGAGCAAACTAACTGAAGGAAGTCCAGTGGGAGCTCACGTACTCAAGATGATTGGGTACAAAGAGGCTCTAGAGAAACTGGGACACACCGTCAATCAGGAGCTTGTTGTAGACATCATCTTGCAGTCTCTCCCGGCCTCTTTCGATCCGTTCATCATTAATTTTAATATGAACAAGATCGACTGTACACCGGCAGAGTTACTGAACATGCTCTGTACTACAGAGCAGACTCTTGAGAAGGGAAAGCCTTCATCCTCTGTCTTGATGGTTCCTTCAAGGAACAAGAAGAAGGGGAAGAAGGGCAAAGCCCCTATCAAGAGCTATAACAAGGCTCTGAAACAAAAGGTGAAGCGGTCGAAGGACAACAGATGCTTCCATTGTGGCCAGCTGGGTCACTGGAAGAAGGACTGTAAAGCGCTCCAAGGAGACAAGAAGGGAAGCAAGGCTTTCACTTCTGGCTCAGGTATTTTCGTGACTGAAGTCATGGTATCTTCTTCTATTTCATGGGTGTTGGACACTGCATGTGGAGTTCACATTTGTTCAAATGTACAGGAACTCAAGAGAAGAAGACAGGTGGGACAGCATGAGGTGGACCTACGAGTTGGAAACGGGGCACGGGTTGCTGCTGTTGCTGTAAGACAATATAACATCTCTTTACCATCTGGTCTTGTATTAGAACTGGACAATTGTTATTTTGTACCGAGCATAACTAAGAATATTATCTCTATTCCTGCTCTTGTCAGGAAAGGGTTTTCCTTTGAATGCAAAACTTTAAAGTGTTGTATTTCATTTGATAATATTGTTTATGCTACTGGGTCGATTAACAATGGGTTATACATGTTGGACATGGAATGTTCTGTACAACAAATTGATAATAAGAAGGCCAAGTATGCTGATGATAGCCCCTTGCTATGGCATAGTCGTTTAGGCCATATTAACAAGAAGCGCATTAAGCGGTTGCATGACCATGGACTGCTGGGATCATTCTCCTATGAGGAGCTTGATACATGCAAAGCTTGTTTAATGGGCAAAATGACGAAGACTCCTTTTTCTAATAAAGGTCAAAGGGCTTCAGGTTTACTTGACCTCATTCACAGTGATGTGTGTGGGCCATTTAGTAAACATGCTAGAGGTGGCTATTTATACTTCATTACTTTTACTGATGATTTCAGTAGATATGGTTATGTCTATCTAATGAGACATAAGAGTGAATCTTTTGACAAGTTCAAAGAGTTCAAAAATGAAGTACAGAATCAGTTAGGCCGAAATATCAAGGCACTTCGTTCAGATCGAGGTGGAGAATACTTGAGTCGAGAGTTTACTGACTATCTGAAGGAGTGTGGGATTATCTCACAGCTCACTCCGCCAGGAACACCGCAATGGAATGGTGTGTCCGAGAGGAGAAATAGAACCTTATTGGATATGGTTCGTTCAATGATGAGTCAGGATACTCTACCTTACTCCTTTTGGGGATTTGCACTGGAAACAGCTGCAAAGGTACTAAACCGAGTGCCATCCAAGGCCGTTTCAAAGACTCCATATGAGTTATGGTATGGGAAACAGCCGAGCTTGACATTTATTAAAATCTGGGGTTGCGAGGCTTATGTCAAAAAGCTCGCCTCTGGGAAACTGGAGAGCAGATCTGATAAATGTATCTTTGTCGGTTACCCTAAGGAAACTAAGGGTTATTATTTCTTTGATCCCAAGGAGAACAAAATATTTGTTGCTCGAACGGCTATTTTTCTTGAGAAGGAATTTCTTCTGCAAGAGGCCAGTGGGAGAGAAATAAAGCTGGATGAGAATCCAGAAGAAGGACAAAGAAGCCAAACTCAGTTGGATGAGCCTGAGCCAATAAAACAGGTTACTGAACAACCTGAGACTCAGATATCACGGGAACCGCGAAGATCGGGAAGGATCCGTCGACAGCCTGAGTGCTATGACGGAGTCTACATCATTGATGATGAACCCCTTACTTATGCGGATGCGGTCAGTGGACCGGAATCAGCAAGATGGCTTGAAGCTATGCGAGCCGAGATGGACTCCATGTCAGATAACCAAGTCTGGGATTTGGTTGATCTGCCTCCGGGAGTAATCCCTATAGGCTGTAAGTGGATCTTCAAGAAGAAGATTGACATGGATGGTAACGTAGTTACCTATAAGGGCAGGCTAGTTGCGAAAGGTTTCAAACAAATCTACGGGATAGATTATGATGAAACTTTCTCTCCTGTAGCCATGTTCAAGTCTATTCGGATTATTCTCGCCATAGCTGCATATTATGATTATGAGATCTGGCAAATGGATGTGAAGACCGCTTTCCTTAATGGAAAACTAGAAGAGGATGTGTATATGACACAACCTGAAGGTTTCATCAATCCATCAGATCGTCATAAAATATGCAAATTAAAGAAGTCCATTTATGGACTTAAGCAAGCATCGAGAAGCTGGAATATTCATTTTGATGAATCAGTTTGTGAATTTGGATTCATCAAAAATGAAGATGACCCGTGTGTATATAGAGGTTTAGTGGGAGCGTGATTATTTTCCTAGTCCTCTACGTCGATGATATCTTGATCATTGGAAACGATATTCCTGAACTGCATGCCGTTAAAGCATGGTTAAGAAAATGTTTCCAGATGAAAGATTTAGGAGAAGCAGCCTATGTATTAGGTGTGAAGATCTACAGAGATAGATCTAAGAGGCTTCTCGGGCTGTGCCAGAGTACTTACATCGATAAAGTCCTGGAGAGATTCCATTTAGAAAATTCTAAAAGAGGATATCTTCCAGTCAGACATGGTCTGAATCTTTCTAAGAGCCAGTGTCCTCAAACACAGTCTGAGAAAGATGAAATGGACAATACGCCTTATGCTTCGGCTATTGGATCCATTATGTATGCGATGTTGTGTACTCGTCCAGACGTCGCTTACGGGTTAAGCATCACCAGTCGATTCCAAAGTAATCCAGGTAAGGCACACTGGATTGCAGTCAAGAACATTTTGAAATATCTTCGGAGGACCAAAGATATGTTCTTGATATATGGAGGTCAGGAAGAACTCAGTATTGAAGGATATACTGACGCTTCATTCCAATCTGACCAGGATGATTTCCGATCGCAATCAGGCTATGTTTTTAGCTTGAATGGAGGAGCAGTGGTGTGGAAAAGTTTCAAACAATTAATTGTTGCTGATTCCACAACAGAAGCTGAGTATGTTGCAGCCTCAGAAGCATCAAAGGAGGCAGTGTGGATTCGTAAGTTCGTTCAGGAACTTGGTGTTGTTCCTTCGAGTGCAAATCCTTTGGTTATCTTCTGTGATAACACTGGAGCAATAGCACAAGCAAAGGAACCACGGTCGCACCAGAAATCCAAGCACATACAGAGAAGGTTTCATTTCATCCGTGAGATCATAGATTGTGGAGAGATCAAGATCTGCAAGGTTCATACAGATGATAATCTAGCTGACCCGCTTACAAAGCCTCTGGCGCAGCAGAAGCATGAGAAGCACTGTAATAATATGGGTTTGAGATTTCTCAACCATTAGATTAAGTGCAAGTGGGAGATTGTTGGAGTATGCCCTTAAGGCTAATGTTTGAGGCCTTGGGTTTTATTAGTATCATGTATAAACTATGTTTATAAAGGCAATGGTTGTTATTCAGGTTGTTGCATTATCTGCTGCTATATGTATACTTCTGAATAATGTCTCAATGGTGTTCAGCTTGGCTGACATGCAGTATAGTCCTTAGTCGAGATATCTTGGTAAACATGAGACAGCCTTGATATGATTGAGACTAATATGTGTTCTAATCTTATAGGATGCTTCGAGCATGGAATAAGATGTAGACTCATAGGTGCATTGGATGTACTGGATAGACCCTACTAAGGATGTTCGATTGTTTGTCACAATGTGAATAATCCTTGTATGCAAACAAGTGGCATATTTCCTCTGACTTGAGATCACTTGTGTTTCTAAATGATGATTGGCATTGTCTTGAGGTAGTTCAATATCATTTGAAATATAATGGTTATAGATTATCTTGGATAATGGGCATGAGTCATGTTAGGGCATTAGTGATAGATATAGGATTGCCTCTCCTAGTTGGAGTGTGATGTTCTAAAGGGGCCCCCTGTATGAGATGGTTGAGAAAGTGTATGGCCATACCCAGATGACTATGTTCATCTGATCTAACCACTCTCATCATGTTGGAGTTACAGGCTTGACACGCTTGTCCAACGAGAACATCCAGTGGCAAAGGAAACACATATGTCAAGTGACTTGGGTTCACACTTGTGCTATGGTTTGGGAGTAGTCTTGGAAGACTCTTTCCTTTATATCGGGAGACAGTGATGTGTTGCTAGATACCCCTCTCTGTTCGTGATAACGTAAGTTATCGTTACCGACATTAAAGGAAACCCTTAGGGTCGCACAATTTGATGATATGGCTTACTTATATCAGATCGTGTGGACTGAATTGTTTTGGTTCAGTTTAAAGGAGTTTAAACTCTGATTGTAAGTGAGATCTGGTCTGATCATGTTTGATTGATTAGGGCTTGAGATCGGTAAGCTTCGATCGAGAGAAATGATGCTAGATCGATGAGATCAAGAGCATCAAGAGATGTGTGGTTAGATCTTGAGCCTTTCGGTTTAATGAGGTCTAGACCAAGGCTTGGTTTGATTTGGTCTTTGAACCAAATTCTATAGAACCAGTTCATTATATGAACGCTTGGTTCAAAGGGAGAAGAAGAGGCGATCGGTTCACTTGGAGTGAACGCATCATGCGTTGAGGGCTTGCTATTTTTGGAAGTTGAATTTTTTCCAAAATAGAAGCATGCCTCCACGTTCGAGGGTAACGCTTCTCTCGTCGCCCATCTTCTACTCTCGAGACTCCTCTCATTTTGAAAAGAGCGACTTCACGCCAAGAGAGCATCTCATTCTCCTCACACGGCTAGGACACCTTGGAGAGCTTTGCTAGCACAAGGAATGCCAAGAAGGAAGCCATCACCATCTTGTGTGCGTTCACTTTGGAGGAGAGCCACATCGCCCTCTTATTTCCAAGTCGCCATCCAAACAATGGCTATGGTAAAATCTTTGTGTTGATCTATGAAGGCTTTAAGTTAATCATATGTTCATGCCACATGCGATCATGTTGAAATCCTTATTTCCGCCCATGCAAAATTCTAGAAGTGCATGCGTTTAGGGTTTTCGCCCCCCCACTTTCATCTACATGACTTATGACATGCCCAATGTCAGTCGTTTTGGTCTCCCAATTATGGAGAGACGTAAGACTGTATCAAAGCATATCCATCATCAAATCTAGACATGAATACCTCAAGTCTAAGGATCAATGCAAACCTCTTGCATGTGAGATTGACTTGTTGACTGGACAAGTCAATCCTCACGGTCGATCACTCTAATGCATCCAATGCACCTGTATGTCTGCGTTACTGTGCCCCGCACCTAACCAGCCCATACACCAGTCTCACATGTACCAAAGCTGTCCCATATCTGCTAAGGTACCTTGTCTGGGGATAGCTTATGAGAATGGATCCAATCCAAACTCCTGGGACATTATACATGCAACTCAATACATCAACGCAGGTAGAGAAGTCTGCATAATAACGACCATGCCTTTATAGAGAATAATAATTCTATCAAAGTACATTTAAACAATGCCCGACTATGTCCAAACATTGGTCTGCAGGGCATAAACACCAACAATCTCCCACTTGCACTAAGACCAAGGGCAACTAATGTTTAGTTAGTTCCAATGTCTCTAGTATGACCCATTTAGCTTCCGTTGCGCCAGAGGCTATGTCAGTGGGTTTTTCCAGATTGCTATCTGTGTTTATTTTAACAAATTTGATCATCATCCTTATCCATGATCTCTAAGATCAGATGATATGCTGCAGTACATACTTGAGCACTAAGTTCCTTCACTTATGCTATGGCCCCAGTAAGAGCTATACTGGACCATCAAGCACCAGGAACTAAATCAAGTTCAAATGAATGAAGCTGCTTCCTTGGCTGCCACAAGAAGCTACAATGTACTCAGCCTTATTTGTAGAATTTTGCCACTATGGTTTGCATAATGCTCTTTCAGCACACAACACCACAACAAGTAAAACACAAATCCTGGCTGTGGTCATAAGACTGGAACGAAGTATCAGTGTACCCTTGTACACAAAATTCTTTTCTGTCTATTATAGACTAGACTTTGATCCTTTATACTTCCCAAGTATATATAAGGATTGCTTTCACAGCTACCTAGTGTTAAACACTAAGATCTAATTGAAACTTGCTGGCTATGCTCCAAGCATTTGCCACAAATGGTCTTGTGTATATTACTCAAAACATGATCCATCCTATACACCATGTATCAGGATTTTAGACTCATGTTATTACTCTCTAGCTGTGTCATAGGACACAACATCCTCATGAGAGTCAGACCATATCTCTCTAGAAGGTATCAATATTTGGAATCATCCAATATAAACCTTTACAGAAACTCTTGGATGAACATAGATTGACTAAAGGGCAATGACTTTCTTGGATCTCTATCTATAGATCCTCATGCCTAGGATGTAGGCATCACTCCCTATATCATTCTTCTCAAAATACTTCTCAAGCCTCGTCTTCACCATGTGAAGAGTTGAGATATCATTCCATGTGAGGAGAATATTATCAATCTTCTAGAAAAAGAACTATTATGGTGCTCCCACTTATCTTCTTGTAAACACAGGCTCTTTTAAACATGCTTGCATAACACCATGCATATCTTTATGGCCTTGATATGAAAACCTTCTGGCTATTTCCTTATAGATATCTTTTCAGACGTCCATGCAAGAAAGGCAGTTTTCATAACAACACGCCATAACTGATTATGCAATTATAACAAGCAGATTCCTAATGGACTTAAAACTCAGCTATTGGTGACAAATTTCATCATTATCCACCCAGTGGATTTGCCTGAAATTTCTGTTCACCAGCTTGCCTTTAAGGTAACAATATTACCTTCCATGTCTATCTTCCTAGAAGATTTATTTACAGCCTGTGGGTATAACCCCTTTGGCAGCTCATCCAAGTCCCAGACTTGGTCAGCAGACATGGAGTCCATTTTGGGTTCTCATGGCCCTTAGCCATTTCTTGGAATCTGGTCCACTGACCTCGTCCATTTCATCACAAGTCTTAGGTTCATCCCAGATGAAAAGTTCATCATGCCCAGCATTTCGAATCCATCCAGACTTATGTCGTTCCTATGTTACTTGAACCTCAGGTTGACTTTCAACCTGTATGTGAGATTTTGCTCTCCATCTGTGTCTAATTATATTGTGGTTGATTCTGGACCTTGTCCCAATCAAATCTACTCCCACTAGTTTCTTTCAAAAGAAATACTTTCTCAAGAGAGACAGCAGTTTGAGCAATAAATATTTTGTTCTCTTTGGGATAGAATTAGCACTCTACAGTGTACCACAAACACATATACTTTTGAGATCACTGCATATTACATTCCCAATTCCATTGAAGAAATGGGATATTTGTATTTTGCAACTCAAAAGCTAACTTAGACACACTTTCCAATGGAGTGACAGTACATCTGTTTACATGGCGTCAAAGTAGTAAATTTGCATGACTATTCAAAGATGGAATCACATCCAATGTGTTCCTCTTTCTTTCTTTGAAATTCACCACACAGTGGTGTTCCAAGTAAGCTGTGAGATAATCCCCACACTCCTTAGGATAGTCATCAAATTTTCCACTAATCACCTTGATCCAATCAAAGTGCTTTAATAGATCCTCCAATTTGACTCAATACTTCATTTCTTGGATTTCTCCAAATTTCTTAGGTTGGATAAGGCATACCCACACCTGATGAAGCATAAAACATCTCTTAGTGCTTGTTTACATGGGTCCACATACATTGCTGTGTAATAGATCCAACAAGCCACTGACCCTTCAACCCTTTATGGTGAAGGCAGCATCTGTCACTTTGTTCCTTTGAACAAGGCTCACATTTATCATAATCCTAAAAGGATAATGATCCCAATAGTCCATTGACCTTTGGATGTGACCATTGTTCGATGGTTCAAGAGACAATGCTATAATAGGATGTTAATTGAATCAATGGTGTTGGTGTATATGCCCTAAAGACCAATGTATGGACATGGTCAGGCATTGTTTGAATGTACTTTGATAGAACTATTACTCTTTATATAGGCATGGTCGTTATTGTGCAGACTTCTCTACCTGCATTGATGTATTGAGTTGCATAAATAATGTCCCAGGAGTTTGGATTGGATCCATTCTCATAAGCTATCCCCAGACAAGGTACCTTAGCAGATATGGGACAGCTTTGGTACATGTGAGACTGGTGTATGGGCTAGTTAGGTGCGGGGCACAGTAACGCAGACATACAGGTGCATTGGATGCACTGGAGTGATCCACCGTGAGGATTGACTTTTCTAGTCAACAAGTCAATCTCACATGCAAGAGGTTTGCATTGATCCTTAGACTTGATGTATTCATGTCTAGATTTGATGATGGGTATGCTTTAATACATTCTTACGTCTCTCCGTAACTGGGAGATCAAAACGACTGTCATTGGGCATGTCATAAGTCATGTAGAGACATGGATGACCAATAGTAGGATTTGCCCCTTCCTTATTGGAAGCATGATATCCACTCAGGGCGCCCCACCTTATTGGTGCATGACAGGAAAGTGTGGCCACACTTGTTGAGTCATGACCAATGCATTGGATAATAAACTTGAGACTAATCCAATGGCAGGATATCAGCTTAGGCAAAGGGATCTATAATGCAATGGGAATCCTTATTGCTTGTTAGGAGTTGTTGCAACAATGACTTAAGTCCTATGACATGGGTAGTAGTGATGTGTTGCTAGATACCCCTCACTACTTATGATGTTTACATCATTGCCATCGTCATATGGATCCTACGGGGTCACACGCAATAGACTCTTGATGTTGCTTTAATCAGAAGCCTTATGATCAAGTTATTGGATAACTTGGATCCATTTGGAAGATTTCATCAGCGCTAATGGGCCCGATGAGTTGGAAGAAAGTTATTGGAGCCAAACTTCATTTTTGGCAGGTTGACCCGAAATTGACCTTAATTGGTCACATTTGGATTAGGGTTGCATTGGATTAGATCCAATGGCTTAATTAACCCATGCCATGAAGTTTGGGCTAGCTCATTATCCAATGAGGCCCAATAATTAGTTGTCATGAAGAGGAATTGACTTAAAAGGGAATAATGGGGAGAAATCTCACCCCATTGGCGCCTAGGGGCATAATGGGGTGAGGGAGGCGCCTTTGCTTCATTATGGAAGTAAAGGGCGCCTAGCCCCTCTTCTTTGGATGGAATACTTGCCTCTAAGGCAAGTCTTGAGGCTGATATGGCTTGAGAACTTTTATGGGAAGTTCCTAGGCGCATAAAGATATAAGGAAAAGGTATATGGTAATGTCTTGGAGACTTACCTTACCTCAAACCCTAGTTTCTCCCAAGACACCACCCTAGCCGAATTCCTCATGCATGTTGCGCCTAGCCACTTCTCCTTTGATGGTAAGAATGCATTTGAGGCATGTCTTGGGTTGATATAGTGCTTGGACATTTATGGATAGGTTGAATGAGGTTTATGGTAAAGTCTTGGAGACTTTCCTTGCCTCAAGACACCTCATCCTAGCCATACACTTGGCATGATCCTATCCCTTGCCCAAACCGCCTCTAGTCCTATTTATAGGACCCATTGTCGCCCCCTCTACGGTTGTTGAATGCTTGGAGACGTGAACACACATAGAGGGGCGAGAGCAAGGGAAAAGGGCGACAACATCAAGGTGGTGCAACCCTTCTTCCTACTAGTGGCCGCAAGTCTTCTCCTTCCTCTCCTTTTGGCGTGACTTGGAGAAGGACTTGGTAGCGCCACTTCCTCCTACTCTTCCTAAGGGCCGAAACTCTTCTTCTCCCTCTTCTCTTGGAGTGAAGAGGATAAGGAGTTGGCGGCATCTTCCTTGCACTTGGCGCATGAACCTTGGAGGTGGCGCAAGAATAGTGAAGGAACACTAAGGCTTGATTCTCTTCCCGAGGCTAGCACCAAGCGTGGAAGGGAGCAACGATCAAGGAATCGATGCGTGGATACTTGTAGAGGGCGAACACTTGGGCGCCTTCAACATGGCTTCGATGTCTAGATAAGCAAAAGAGGTACATCTCTAACACATCCTTGTGTTTTCTCTCTCGCATGGATCCTTGGGAAAGAAATATGTTTCGGGTGTAATGATTCTTCCGCTGCGTCCTGGGACTGCAAAATTTTAAATTTCACCCGGTATTCCCCAACAAATGGATCTGATATTGTGTTACATATAGAGCCACAAACTATTATCAACTGTATCACTTCAATAGAACATCTCAGTTATAAAGAAAAATATCATATATTATTTCAAACTGAAATCCTTTCCAAAAGGAATGATGTTATAATACATAAGTTGATACATAATAGCAAAGTTCTAGATAAAGTCTTCAAGGCAATGAGATGATATCAACAGCAGCATCCAATGCTCTGTCCTTGACCCGAGAGTCGATCCCATCAAGCCTCATCATCCTACTTCTTTTGAGCTCCTGCACATGTAAAACATATGTGAGCCTCACATACGGTACCCAGTGAAAGTGGGGGGGCGAAAACCCTGAACGCATGCGCTTCTAAAATTTGCATGGGCGGAATTAGGGATTTCATGAAGATCGCATGTGGCATGAACATATGATTAACCTTATGTTTGCAAAGATCAAGTTGTGATCTTACCAAAGCCATTGTTTGGATGGCGACTTGGAAGCAAGAGGGCAAGCGGCTCTCCTCCAAAGTGGACGCACACAAGGTGATGATGGCTTTCTCCCTTGGCGTAAACCTTGTGCTAGCAAAGCTCTTCAAGGAGTCCTCGATGCGTGAAGGAGATGAGATGTTTTTCTTTTTACTGACCGAATCTCCTCCTTGGCGTGAAGACAACCCAAGACGAGAGGAGAAGAGGCGAGAGCACGATGGCGTTCGAACGTGGGAGCGTTTTTTTTTTCTCAAAGAAAAACGCCTTCCAAATATAGTATGTTCACAACTCCACTTGAAGCCACCACTTAAAGCCATCGATAACTCCTCTCCTCTTTGAACCATGCGTTCACATAAGTGAACCGGTTCAATTTAATTCGGTTCAATTGCATTTGGTTCAAAGACCAAATCAAACCAGCATTGGTTCAGATCTTGTCAAACCAAATGGCTCAAGATCTAACCATTCATCTCTTGATGCTCCTGATCTCATCGATCAAGCATCAATTCTCTCGATCGAAGCTTACCGATCTCAAGCCCTAATCAATCAAACATGATCAGACCAGATCTCACTTACAATCAGAGTTTAAACTCCTTTAAACTGAACCAAAACAATTCAGTCCACACGATCTGACATAAGTAAGCCATATCATCAAATTGTGCGACCTTAAGGGTTTCCTTTAATGTCGGTAACGATAACTTACGTTATCACGAACAGAGAGGGGTATCTAGCAACACATCACTGTCTCCCGATATAAAGGAAAGAGTCTTCCAAGACTACACCCAAACACAGCACAAGTGTGAATTCAATTCACTAGGCATACATGTTTCCTTTGCCACTGGATGTTCTCGTTGGACAAGCGTGTCAAGCCTGTAACTCCAACATGATGATGAAAGAACCCCTTTCTAGAGGGGGGGCGAAACCCAGCATGGCGCATTATAAACATTTAGGCAGCGGATTAGGGTTTCATGGATCGGCTTCATGTGATATGATCAACCATAAAAATTCGATTGCATAGAAGAGATAAAACTCATACCATAGCCATTTCAAGATGGCGTCTAGGAAGCAAAGATCAAAGCAGATCTTCTCCAGAGGTGACGCACACAGTTGATGTCGCCTACTCCTCTTTGCGATTCTTGTGCTAGCAAGATCCAAAGAAGTCTTTGATCGAAATGGAAAGGGAAGGAGATCTTTTCTCTTTGCCGAATTCTCCTCAAGCTCCAAGGCGCCGTCACCCAAAAGAACGAGAGGAATATGCGTTCAAAAGGCGAGAATAGAGAACCCTCTCTATTCGAACGTGAGAGTCATGGTTGCTAAAAATAGCACCACTCACCGCTCAACATGTTCACGCTAAGTGAACTTGTCGCCTAGTCTTGAACCATTTTGGTTCAATTTAATTTTGGTTCAATAACCAAATAAACCAATCGACATGGCCTAGATCACATTAAAACCCTAAGGTTCCAGATCTAACCGTTGATCTCTTTGATGCTCCTGATCTGACCGATCTAGCATCCATTCTCTCGATCGAAGCTTACCGATCTCAAGCCCTAATCAATCAAACATGATCAGACTAGATCTCACTTACAATCAGAGATTAAATCCCTTTAAACTGAACCTGAACAATTCAGTCCACACGATCTGACTTAAGTAAGCCATATCATCAATTGTGCGACCCTGAGGGTTTCCTTAAAACGTCGGTAACGATAATTCACATTATCACGATCAGTGAGGGGTATCTAGCAACACATCACTGTCTCCCGATATCAAGGAAAGAGTCTTCCAAGACTACACCCAAAAACAGCACAAGTGTGAATCAATTCACAAGGCATGCATATTTCCTTTACCACTGGATGTTCTTATTGGACAAGCCTGTCAAGCTCGTAACTCCAATATGATGAGCATGATTAGAACAGATGAACACTGTCACCTGGGTATGGCCATACACTTTCTCAATCATCTCATCCAGGGGGTCCCTTTAGAACATCACACTCCTTCAACAAGGAGACGGCAATCCTATGTCTATCACTAGTGCTCTAACCTGACTCAAGCTCACCATCCAAGATAGTCTATAATCATTATGTTTCAAATGATATTGAACCATCTCAAAACAATGACAATCATCATTTAGAAAACACAAGTGATCTCAAGTCAGAGGAAATGTGCCACTTGTCTTAATCAAGGAACATTCACATTGTGACAAACAATTGAACATCCTAGTAGGGTCTGTCCAGTAGATCCAATGTACCCATGAGTCTACATCTTATTCCATGCTCGAAGCATCCTATAAGATTAGAACACATATTAGTCTTAACCATATCAAGGCTGTCTCATGTTCACCAAGATACATCGACTAAGGACATAATAGCATGTCAGCCCAGCTGAACAGCTTTGAGACATTATTCAGAAGAACATAAATTGCAGCAGACAATGTAAACAACCGAATAATAACCATGCCTTTATAAACATAACAGTTTATTACATGATACAGATACATTCCCACAGGCCTCAAACATTAGCCTTAAGGGCATACCCCAACAATCTCCCACTTGCACTTAATCTAATGGTTGAGAAATCTCAAACCCATATTATTACAGTGCTTCTCATGCTTCTGCTGCGCCAGAGGCTTGGTAAGCGGGTCTGCCAGATTGTCATCTGTATGAACCTTGCATACTTTGATCTCGCCACGATCTATGATCTCCCTGATCAAATGAAACCGTCTCTGTATGTGCTTGGACTTCTGGTGCGACCGCGGTTCCTTTGCTTGTGCGATTGCTCCAGTGTTATCACAGAAGATAACCAAAGGATCGACACTCGAAGGAACAACACCAAGTTCTCTCACGAACTTACGAATCCAGACTGCCTCCTTGGATGCTTCCGAGGCTGCAACATACTCGGCTTCTGTTGTGGAATCAGCAACAGTTGACTGTTTGAAACTTTTCCACACCACTGCTCCTCCATTCAAGCTAAAAACATAGCCTGATTGCGATCGGAAATCATCCTGGTCAGACTGGAACGAAGCGTCAGTATATCCTTCAATACTGAGTTCTTCCTGACCACCATATATCAAGAACATATCTTTGGTCCTCCGCAGATATTTTAAGATGTTCTTGACTGCAATCCAGTGCGCCATACCTGGATTACTCTGGTAACGACTGGTTACGCTTAACCCGTAAGCGACGTCTGGGCGAGTACACAACATCGCATACATAATGGAACCAATAGCCGAAGCATAAGGCGTATTGTCCATTTCATCTTTCTCAGTCTGTGTTTGTGGACACTGACTCTTCGAAAGATTCAGACCATGTCTGACTGGAAGATATCCACGTTTAGAATTCTCTAAATGAAATCTCTCCAGGACCTTATCGATGTAAGTACTCTGGCACAGCCCGAGAAGCCTCTCAGATCTTTCCCTGTAGATCTTCACACCTAACACATAGGCTGCTTCTCCTAAATCTTTCATCTGGAAACACTTCCTCAGCCATGCTTTAACAGCATGCATTTCAGGAATGTCATTTCCAATGATCAAGATGTCATCGACGTAGAGGACTAGGAAAGTAATCACGCTCCCACTAAACCTCTTATATACACACGGGTCATCCTCGTTCTTGATGAAACCAAATTCAGTGACTGATTCATCAAAACGAATATTCCAGCTTCTCGATGCTTGTTTAAGTCCATAAATGGACTTCTTTAACTTGCATATCTTATGACGATCTGATGGATTAGTGAAACCCTCTGGTTGTGTCATGTACACATCCTCATCCAGATTTCCATTAAGGAAAGCTGTTTTCACATCCATCTGCCAAATCTCATAATCATAATATGCAGCTATCGCGAAAAGAATCCGAATAGACTTAAACATGGCTACAGGTGAGAAAGTTTCATCATAATCTATCCCGTAGATTTGTTTGAAACCTTTCGCAACTAGCCTGCCTTTATAGGTAACCACGTTACCATCCATGTCAATCTTCTTCTTGAAGATCCATTTACAGCCTATAGGGATAACTCCCGAAGGCGGATCAACCAAATCCCAGACTTGGTTATCTGACATGGAGTCCATCTCGGCGCGCATAGCCTCAAGCCATCTTGCTGACTCCGGTCCACTGACCGCATCCGCATAAGTGAGGGGTTCATCATTATCAATGATGTAGACTCCGTCATAGCGCTCAGGCTGTCGACGGATCCTACCCGATCTTCGCGGTTCCCGTGATATCTGAGCCTCAGGTTGTTCAATAACCTGTTCTACCGGCTCAGGCTCATCCAACTGTGCTTGGTCACTTTGTCCTTCTTCTGGATTCTCATCCAGCTTTATTTCTCTCCCACTGGCCTCTTGCAGAAGAAACTCCTTCTCAAGAAATATGGCCGTCCGAGCAACAAAAACCTTGTTCTCCTTGGGATCGTAGAAATAATAACCCTTAGTTTCCTTAGGGTAACCGACAAAGATACATTTGTCAGATCTGCTCTCTAGTTTCCCAGAGGCGAGCTTTTTGACATAAGCCTCGCAGCCCCAGATCCTGATAAATGTCAAGCTCGGCTGTTTCCCATACCATAACTCATATGGCGTCTTTGAAACTGCCTTGGATGGCACTCGGTTTAGTACCTTTGCAGCTGTTTCCAGCGCAAAACCCCAAAAGGAGTATGGAAGAGTAGCCTGACTCATCATAGAACGAACCATATCAAGTAGCGTTCTATTTCTCCTCTCGGACACACCATTCCATTGCGGTGTTCCTGGCGGAGTGAGCTGTGAGATGATCCCACACTCCTTCAGATAGTCAGTAAACGTATGACTTAGGTATTCACCACCTCGATCTGAGCGAAGTGCCTTGATATTTCGGCCTAGCTGATTCTGTACTTCATTCTTGAACTCTTTGAACTTGTCAAAAGATTCACTCTTATGTCTCATCAGATAGACATACCCGTATCTACTGAAATCATCAGTAAAGGTAATGAAGTACTGATAGCCACCTCTGGCATGTTTACCAAATGGCCCACACACATCACTGTGTATAAGGTCAAGTAAACCTGAAGCCCTTTGACCTTTGTGAGGAAAAGGTGACTTCGTCATTTTACCCATCAAACAAGCTTTGCATGTATCAATCTCCTTATAGGAGAATGATCCCAGCAGTCCATGATCATGCAACCGCTTAATGCGTTTCTCGTTAATATGGCCTAAACGACTATGCCATAGCAAGGTGCTGTGATCAGCATACTTGGCTTTCTTAATATCAATTTGCTGTATCGAACATTCCATGTCCAACATGTATAACCCATTGTTAATTGAACCAGTTGCATAAACAATATTATCAAAAGACAAAATACACTTTGAAATATTGCATTCAAAGGAAAATCCCTTCCTGACAAGAGCAGGAATGGAGATAATATTTTTAGTTATACTAGGAACAAAGTAACAATTGTCTAGTTCCAATACAAGTCCAGATGGTAAAGAAATGAAATAGTCTCCTACAGCAACAGCAGCAACCCGTGCCCCGTTTCCAACTCGTAGGTCCACCTCATGCTGTCCCACCTGCCTTCTTCTCTTGAGTTCCTGTACATTTGAACAAATGTGAACTCCACATGCAGTGTCCAACACCCATGATATAGAAGAAGAAAACATGACCTCAGTCACGAATATACCTGAGCCAGAAGCAAAGCTTCCCCTCTTATCTCCTTGGAGCGCTTTACAGTCCTTTTTCCAGTGACCCAGCTGGCCACAGTGGAAACACCTGTATTCCTTGGACCGCTTCACCTTCTGCTTTAGAGCCTTGCTGTAATTCTTGACCGGGGCCTTGCCCTTCTTCCCCTTCTTCTTGTTCCTTGAAGGAACCATCAAGACAGAGGTCGAAGGCTTACCCTTCAGAGTCTCCTCAGTGGTCAAGAGCATATTCAGCAGCTCTGCCGGAGTACAATCGATTTTGTTCATATTAAAATTAATAATGAACGCGTCGAATGATGGCGGGAGAGACTGCAGAATAATGTCCACAGCAAGCTCCTGGTTAATGGTATGCCCCAGTTTCTCTAGAGCCTCCTTGTGCCCAATCATCTTGAGCACGTGAGCTCCCACTGGGCTCCCTTCAGCCAGTTTGCTCTGAAAGAAGAGCTTAGTCAAATTATAGCGTTCAGTCCTCGCCTGTGCAGCATACAGCATCTTGAGGTTTGCTATAATCTGTATAGCTAACATATCCTCATGCTGACGCTGCAGCGGTGGCGTCATAGACGCTAGCATCAGGCAAGCGACATCAATGCTATCATTGACGTGCTTTTCATAGGCTTCCCGAACCGCCCTTGCGGCGTTCGGAGCGGGCTGCGGCGGTATCGCCGTCTCGAGGACATACAGTTTCCTCTCTGCCTTAAGAACGATCTTAAGGTGTCCAAACCAGTCAGAGAAGTTCGGCCCAGCAAACTTCTCCCTTTCCAGTAGGGATCGCACATTGAAGTTCATGGTGTTCGTTGCTGCAGGTATCTACAACAATGCAAGAACAGCAAGGTCAGTATCAATGTATAAGAATCGATCAGGACTTAAGAAAGATTCCTTTTTTTTTTCTCACTATTTTATCAGGCGTGAAAAATCCAGCAAAACAGCCCGAAAGAGTAATACTCTTTTAGTGAGATGGGATCCAGATTTCATACTTGGTCTCCGCGTCCCGCTCAGGCGAGATAAGATGCACAGAGAGTACAAGCACTAGTTTCTGGTAGGCATCCCAGCCAATCGCCAACCCGTGCGATTCCCCTTCATCTGGGCAATCCAGCAGACTGTGCCAACTGAGTTGGTACAACACAGTCTCTGATCCCACAGATGGCTGCCTCCATGTGCTACCATATGCTCCACATATGTAGCCAACACGGTCAAGCTGACCCGACCTACTCCCTGGACCACCATGTGCTATGCTGAGCAACGAGAAGGGATAAATCCCTACTCTGTAACACACAGGTGTAATCCCACACCCTCTGAAGATAGATGGACGTGCCCACTGAGTGGGTACAACACGGCTCCAACGATAATCAGAACAGTGAGGTTTCGCGTCAGAAGGCTTACGAGCTTGATATTTCAGCGTTGGATTTTAACGGTCTATTATCTTCTTGCCTATCATGCAATTCCTATGGTGATAGCAGAAGATAATTTAATCATGCAATTCTAATATTAAGCAATAAAAGAAAGCATGAATCTTATGTGGTAAAAGCCCATAGCCCTAGAAGACCTTAACCTAACTTAAGTCTTCATTTGCTCTTCATGGGTCTTTAGCTGCCCATCTGGCCCAAACCAGGGCCTAAGCGCCATCTGCAGCTCTGGTGCGCCTACCAGGGAATATGCGCCTGGTCCCAGAGTCGAACCCTGGACCTCCCACCTGGTCAAGCCTCTGCTGCAAGCGCCTTTGCCAAGTGTGCTCTGTGCTCTTGTCTAATTAAATTACAAATTTAACTATCTAGACAAGAGTGACACGCAGGTCACTTACATTTATAAATTAAAACACAGTGATACGCAGATCACAATAATTAATTTACAATTTTTAATACAGGCACGCAGGCCCCAGCACAGCACACATTAATAACGGGCAGCCCACATAAGACTAAATAAACAAACATATGCATCAATCAAGAACCATGTGATCCATAAAAATTAAAATTTTCGAAAACCCCTTGGGATCAATTTTAATTTTTCCTTTTTTCTCTACAACCTTACAATGGTCCATTACTAGGGATCCACTCATCCAACCTAGTCAGATCCACTGCCCTTGCATGCACCAAGTCCTAACTGACTTGAGTCGACCATGAGATCAACCATGCATGCGCCAAGGCTGAACAACCACACTGAGGTCTGGCAAACGGGCGTGACCCCGGGCCTAACTCAGGTGTGTTCACAAGTTGTCTCAATCAGACATCGCTACACGCCTTTGATGCAGTCGACCTATAGCCACCTTTAGCATGCGCCAAGGTGCTATCTGGTCAACCCATCTAGGCTGTCAGATGGTCTGATCAGACTGTTTGGATCCGACCTAGGGGATGACTTCAACCCTAATAACCCATCTAAGGGTTTAATGTAGGCGCATTAGATCTAGGTGAATCGCGCATGTGATCAAGGTTTTAAGAAAACTTACAAGAACATGCGCAAACAACAACATGCGCAAAAGAGAAAATAACTTTCGCCATCTTACAACTATCAGCATAAGACATCGCATGTAACCTATAGATCTATCAACTTGCGCATACATGGATCATATGACATATCATGGCAATCATAAACAAGCATGAAACAACCCTCTGATACCAATTGAAAGAACCCCTTTCTAGAGGGGGGGCGAAACCCAGCATGGCGCATTATAAACATTTAGGCAGCGGATTAGGGTTTCATGGATCGGCTTCATGTGATATGATCAACCATAAAAATTCGATTGCATAGAAGAGATAAAACTCATACCATAGCCATTTCAAGATGGCGTCTAGGAAGCAAAGATCAAAGCAGATCTTCTCCAGAGGTGACGCACACAGTTGATGTCGCCTACTCCTCTTTGCGATTCTTGTGCTAGCAAGATCCAAAGAAGTCTTTGATCGAAATGGAAAGGGAAGGAGATCTTTTCTCTTTGCCGAATTCTCCTCAAGCTCCAAGGCGCCGTCACCCAAAAGAACGAGAGGAATATGCGTTCAAAAGGCGAGAATAGAGAACCCTCTCTATTCGAACGTGAGAGTCATGGTTGCTAAAAATAGCACCACTCACCGCTCAACATGTTCACGCTAAGTGAACTTGTCGCCTAGTCTTGAACCATTTTGGTTCAATTTAATTTTGGTTCAATAACCAAATAAACCAATCGACATGGCCTAGATCACATTAAAACCCTAAGGTTCCAGATCTAACCGTTGATCTCTTTGATGCTCCTGATCTGACCGATCTAGCATCCATTCTCTCGATCGAAGCTTACCGATCTCAAGCCCTAATCAATCAAACATGATCAGACTAGATCTCACTTACAATCAGAGATTAAATCCCTTTAAACTGAACCTGAACAATTCAGTCCACACGATCTGACTTAAGTAAGCCATATCATCAATTGTGCGACCCTGAGGGTTTCCTTAAAACGTCGGTAACGATAATTCACATTATCACGATCAGTGAGGGGTATCTAGCAACACATCACTGTCTCCCGATATCAAGAAAAGAGTCTTCCAAGACTACACCCAAAAACAGCACAAGTGTGAATCAATTCACAAGGCATGCATATTTCCTTTACCACTGGATGTTCTTATTGGACAAGCCTGTCAAGCTCGTAACTCCAATATGATGAGCATGATTAGAACAGATGAACACTGTCACCTGGGTATGGCCATACACTTTCTCAATCATCTCATCCAGGGGGGCCCTTTAGAACATCACACTCCTTCAACAAGGAGACGGCAATCCTATGTCTATCACTAGTGCTCTAACCTGACTCAAGCTCACCATCCAAGATAGTCTATAATAATTATGTTTCAAATGATATTGAACCATCTCAAAACAATGACAATCATCATTTAGAAAACACAAGTGATCTCAAGTCAGAGGAAATGTGCCACTTGTCTTAATCAAGGAACATTCACATTGTGACAAACAATTGAACATCCTAGTAGGGTCTGTCCAGTACATCCAATGTACCCATGAGTCTACATCTTATTCCATGCTCGAAGCATCCTATAATATTAGAACACATATTAGTCTTAACCATATCAAGGCTGTCTCATGTTCACCAAGATACATCGACTAAGGACATAATAGCATGTCAGCCCAGCTGAACAGCTTTGAGACATTATTCAGAAGAACATATATTGCAGCAGACAATGTAAACAACCGAATAATAACCATGCCTTTATAAACATAACAGTTTATTACATGATACAGATACATTCCCACAGGCCTCAAACATTAGCCTTAAGGGCATACCCCAACAGATGAGAGTGGTTAGATCAGATGAACATAGTCATCTGGGTATGGCCATACACTTTCACAACCATCTCATACAGGGGGCCCCTTTAGAACATCACACTCCAAACAAGGAGAGGCAATCCTATATCTATCACTAATGCCCTAACATGACTCATGCCCATTATCCAAGATAATCTATAACCATTATATTTCAAATGATATTGAACTACCTCAAGACAATGCCAATCCTCATTTAGAAACACAAGTGATCTCAAGTCAGAGGAAATATGCCACTTGTTTCCACATAAGGATTATTCACATTGTGACAAGCAATTGAATATCCTAAGTAGGGTCAGTCCAGTACATCCAATGTACCTATGAGTCTACATCTTATTCCATGTTCGAAGCATCCTATAAGATTAGAACACATATTAGTCGCAATCATATCAAGGCTGTCTCATGTTCACCAAGATATCTCGACTAAGGACAATACTGCATGTCAGCCAAGCTGAACACCATTGAGACATTATTCAGAAGTATACATATAGCAGCAGATAATGCAACAACCTGAATAACAACCATTGCCTTTATAAACATAGTTTATACATGATACTGATAATAACCCAAGGCCTCAAACATTAGCCTTAAGGGCATACCCCAACAATCTCCCACTTGCACTTAATCTAATGGTTGAGGAATCTCAAACCCATATTATTACAGTGCTTCTCATGCTTCTGCTGCGCCAGAGGCTTTGTAAGCGGGTCAGCTAGATTGTCATCTGTATGAACCTTGCCGATCTTGATCTCTCCACGATCTATGATCTCACGGATCAAATGAAACCTTATCTGTATGTGCTTGGACTTCTGGTGTGACCGTGGTTCCTTTGCTTGTGCTATTGCTCCAGTGTTATCACAGAAGATAACCAAAGGATCTGCACTCGAAGGAACAACACCAAGTTCCTGAACGAACTTACGAATCCACACTGCCTCCTTTGATGCTTCTGAGGCTGCAACATACTCAGCTTCTGTTGTGGAATCAGCAACAATTAATTGTTTGAAACTTTTCCACACCACTGCTCCTCCATTCAAGCTAAAAACATAGCCTGATTGCGATCAGAAATCATCCTGGTCAGATTGGAACGAAGCGTCAGTATATCCTTCAATACTGAGTTCTTCCTGACCTCCATATATCAAGAACATATCTTTGGTCCTTCGAAGATATTTCAAAATGTTCTTGACTGCAATCCAGTGTGCCTTACCTGGATTACTTTGGAATCGACTGGTGATGCTTAACCCGTAAGCGACGTCTGGGCGAGTACACAACATCGCATACATAATGGATCCAATAGCCGAAGCATAAGGCGTATTGTCCATTTCATCTTTCTCAGACTATGTTTGAGGACACTGGCTCTTAGAAAGATTCAGACCATGTCTGACTGGAAGATATCCTCTTTTAGAATTTTCTAAATGGAATCTCTCCAGGACTTTATCGATGTAAGTACTCTGGCACAGCCCGAGAAGCCTCTTAGATCTATCTCTGTAGATCCGCACACCTAATACATAGGCTGCTTCTCCTAAATCTTTCATCTGGAAACATTTTCTTAACCATGCTTTGACGGCATGCAGTTCAGGAATATCGTTTCCAATGATCAAGATGTCATCGACGTAGAGGACTAGGAAAGTAATCACGCTCCCACTAAACCTCTTATATACACACGGGTCATCTTCATTTTTTATGAAACCAAATTCACAGATTGATTCATCAAAATGAATATTCCAGCTTCTCGATGCTTGTTTAAGTCCATAAATGGACTTCTTTAATTTGCATATTTTATGACGATATGATGGATTGATGAAACCTTCAGGTTGTGTCATATACACATCCTCTTCTAGTTTTCCATTAAGGAAAGCGGTTTTCACATCCATTTGCCAGATCTCATAATCATAATATGCAGCTATCGCGAGAATAATCCGAATAGACTTGAACATGGCTACAGGAGAGAAAGTTTCATCATAATCTATCCCGTAGATTTGTTTGAAACCTTTCGCGACTAGCCTACCTTTATAGGTAACCACGTTACCATCCATGTCAATCTTCTTTTTGAAGATCCACTTACAGCCTATAGGGTTTACTCCCTGAGGCGGATCAACCAAATCCCAGACTTGGTTATCTGACATGGAGTCCATCTCAGCTCGCATAGCTTCAAGCCATCTTGCTGATTTCGGTCCACTGACCGCATCCGCATAAGTGAGGGGTTCATCATCAATGATGTAGACTCCGTCATAGCGCTCAGGCTGTCGACGGATCCTTCCCGATCTTCGCGGTTCTCATGATATCTGAGCCTCAGGTTGTTCAGTAACCTATTCTATTGGCTCAGGCTCATCCAACTGAGTTTGACTTCTTTGTCCTTCTTCTGGATTCTCATCTAGCTTTATTTCTCTCCCACTGGCCTCTTGCAGAAGAAATTCCTTCTCAAGAAAAATAGCCGTACGAGCAACAAATACTTTGTTCTCCTTGGGATCGTAGAAATAATAACCCTTAGTTTCTTTAGGGGAACCGACAAAGATACATTTATCAGATCTGCTCTCCAGTTTCCCAGAGGCGAGCTTTTTGACATAAGCCTCGCAACCCCAGATTTTAATAAATGTCAAGCTCGGCTGTTTCCCATACCATAACTCATATGGAGTCTTTGAAACGGCCTTGGATGACACTCGGTTTAGTACCTTTGCAGCTGTTTCCAGTGCAAATCCCAAAAAGGAGTAAGGTAAAGTAGCCTGACTCATCATTGAACGAACCATATCCAATAAGGTTCTATTTCTCCTCTCGGACACACCATTCCATTGCGGTGTTCCTGGCGGAGTGAGCTGTGAGATAATCCCACACTCCTTCAGATAGTCAGTAAACTCTCGACTCAAGTATTCTCCACCTCGATCTGAACGAAGTGCCTTGATATTTCGGCCTAACTGATTCTGTACTTCATTTTTGAACTCTTTGAACTTGTCAAAAGATTCACTCTTATGTCTCATAAGATAGACATAACCGTATCTACTGAAATCATCAGTAAAAGTAATGAAGTATAAATAGCCACCTCTGGCATGTTTACTAAACGGCCCACACACATCACTGTGAATGAGGTCAAGTAAGCCTGAAGCCCTTTGACCTTTATTAGAAAAAGGAGACTTCGTCATTTTACCCATTAAACAAGCTTTGCATGTATCAAGCTCCTCATAGGAGAATGATCCCAGCAGTCCATGGTCATGCAACCGCTTAATGCGCTTCTTGTTAATATGGCCTAAACGACTATGCCATAGCAAGGTGCTGTCATCAGCATACTTGGCTTTCTTATTATCAATTTGTTGTACAGAACATTCCATGTCCAACATGAATAACCCATTGTTAATCGACCCAGTAGCATAAACAATATTATCAAATGAAATACAACACTTTAAAGTTTTGCATTCAAAGGAAAACCCTTTCCTGACAAGAGCAGGAATAGAGATAATATTCTTAGTTATGCTCGGTACAAAATAACAATTGTCCAGTTCTAATACAAGACCAGATGGTAAAGAGATGTTATATTGTCCTACAGCAACAGCAGCAACCCGTGCCCCGTTTCCAACTCGTAGGTCCACCTCATGCTGTCCCACCTGTCTTCTTCTCTTGAGTTCCTGTACATTTGAACAAATGTGAACTCCACATGCAGTGTCCAACACCCATGAAATAGAAGAAGATACCATGACTTCAGTCACAAAAATACCTGAGCTAGAAGCGAAAGGCTTGCTTCCCTTCTTATCTCCTTGGAGCGCTTTACAGTCCTTCTTCCAGTGACCCAGCAGGCCACAATGGAAGCATCTGTTGTCCTTCGACCGCTTCACCTTTTGTTTCAGAGCCTTGTTATAGCTCTTGATAGGGGCTTTGCCCTTCTTCCCCTTCTTCTTGTTCCTTGAAGGAACCATCAAGACAGAGGATGAAGGCTTTCCCTTTTCAAGAGTCTGCTCTGTAGTACAGAGCATGTTCAGTAACTCTGCCGGTGTACAGTCGATCTTGTTCATATTAAAATTAATGATGAACGGATCGAAAGAGACCGGAAGAGACTGCAAGATAATGTCTACAACAAGTTCCTGATTGATGGTGTGTCCCAGTTTCTCTAGAGCCTCTTTGTACCCAATCATCTTGAGTACGTGAGCTCCCACTGGACTTCCTTCAGTCAGTTTGCTCTGAAAGAAAAGTTTTGTCAAGTTATAGCGTTCTATCCTTGCCTGTGCAGCATACAGCATCTTGAGATTTGCTATAATTTCAATAGCAGATAAATCCTCATGCTGACGCTGTAGCTCTGGCATCATAGACGCAAGCATAAGGCAAGCGACATCAATGCTATCATTGACATGCTTCTCATAAGCATCCCGAACCGCCCTTGCGGCGTTCGCAGCGGGTTGAGGCGGTATTGCCGTCTCAAGGACATACAGCTTCCTCTCAGCCTTAAGAACAATCTTAAGGTGTCCGTACCAGTCTGAGAAGTTTGGCCCAGCAAACTTCTCCCTTTCCATTAAGGATCGCACATTGAACCCTGTGGTGTTCGTTGCTGCAGAAATCTACAACATAGCAAGAACAACAAGGTCAGTATCCATGTTAGAATCATTCCAGGACTTAAGAGTGATTCTTTTCTCACTATTTTATCTGACTGAAAAATCCAATAAAACAGTCCGAAAGAGTAAAACTCTTTTAGTGAGATGGGATCCAGATTTCATACTTGGTCTCCGCGTCCCGCTCAGGCGAGATAAGATGCACAGAGAGTTCAAGCACTAATCACTGGTAGGCTATGCATGCCAATCGCCAACCCGTGCGATTCCCCTTCATCTAGGCAATCCAGAAAACTGTGCCAACTGAGTTGGTACAACACAGTTTCTGATTCCACAGATGGCTGCCTCCATATAGCTAACATATGCTCAATATGTAGCCTACATGGTCAAGCTGACCTGACCTACTCCCTGGACCACCACGTGCTATGCTGAGCAACGAGAAGCGATAAATTCCTTCTCTGTAACACGCAGGTGTAACCACACACCGTCTGAAGATAGCTGGGCATGCCCACTGAGTGGGTACAACACGGCCCCAACGATAGTCAGAACAGTGAGGTTTCGCGTCAGAAGGCTTACGTGCTTGATATTTAACGTTGGATTTTAACGGTCCTTTTATCTTCTTACTAACATGCATATCCTATGGTGATAGCAGAAGATTAACTCATGCAGGTGCTAATATTACTTAACCAGTAAATAGAAAGCACAATGATCTTATGTGGTAAACGCCCATTAAGCCTAAGTAAAACCCTAGTTTTACACAAGTCTTCACTTGTGCTCTTCATGGGTCTTTTGCACTTCATCTAGCTCAGCCCGGGCCCAAGCGCCCTCTGCAGCTCAGATGCGCCCACCAGGTAGCATGCGCCTGTACTAGAGTCGAACTCTAGGCCTCCCACCTGGTCAAGCCATTTGCTGCAAGCGCTTCTGCCATGTGTGCTCTATGCTCATGTCTGATTAATTTACATTTAATCTATCTAGACATGATTTGACTCGCAGGTCAATTACACATTAACATCAATTAAAATGTGATGCGCAGATCACAAAAATAATTTACAATTAATTAATCTAGGCACGCAGGCCCCAACACAGCACATAAAAAGGGCAGCCCACATAAGATGAAATAGACATGCAATCAGGTTAAACAAACAACATGTGATCCAAACAGGAAAGTAAAATTTTTGAAAAACCCCAAGGTATCAATTTTATTTCCTTATGTGCCCTACTACCTTACAACGGTCCATTAATAGGGATCCACTCATCAGACCAAGTCAGAACCACTGCCCTTGCATGCACCAAGTCATAACTGACTTGCGTCGACCTCATGGTCAACAATGCATGCCTTAAGGGCTTAACGTCCCACATGATTTCTGGCAAGCGGGTGTGACCCCGGGCCTTAATCATGATCGTTCACTGGTTGCCTCAATCAGACATCGCTACACGCCTTTCTGCAGTCGACCTATAGCCACCTCATGCTTGCGCATAGGTGCTATCTGGTCGACCCATCTAGGCTGTCAGATGGTCTGATCAGGCTGTTGGGTCCCAGACTAGACTGACGACTTCAACCCTAGTAACCCGTCTAAGTATTTCAAGTAGGCGCCGATAGATCTATATGGACTCGCGCATGAAATAAATATTGTTTGAAAACAACTATGAAAAATGCGCACACTTCTTATAACAATGATACATGCACAAACATTTTATGTAAACATAGCATCAAGTAAGCGCATGTAACTGTAAAGAAGATCTATCCTATAACTCAAGCATGGATCACAATCACATCATGACAATCATATGAATCATACCGAAACTATCCTCTGATACCAATTGAAAGTGGGGGGGTGAAAACCCTGAACGCATGCGCTTCTAAAATTTGCATGGGCGGAATTAGGGATTTCATGAAGATCGCATGTGGCATGAACATATGATTAACCTTATGTTTGCAAAGATCAAGTTGTGATCTTACCAAAGCCATTGTTTGGTTGGCGACTTGGAAGCAAGAGGGCAAGCGGCTCTCCTCCAAAGTGGACGCACACAAGGTGATGATGGCTTTCTCCCTTGGCGTAAACCTTGTGCTAGCAAAGCTCTTCAAGGAGTCCTCGATGCGTGAAGGAGATGAGATGTTTTTCTTTTTACTGACCGAATCTCCTCCTTGGCGTGAAGACAACCCAAGACGAGAGGAGAAGAGGCGAGAGCACGATGGCGTTCGAACGTGGGAGCGTTTTTTTTTTCTCAAAGAAAAACGCCTTCCAAATATAGTATGTTCACAACTCCACTTGAAGCCACCGCTTAAAGGCATCGATAACTCCTCTCCTCTTTGAACCATGCGTTCACATAAGTGAACCGGTTCAATTTAATTCGGTTCAATTGCATTTGGTTCAAAGACCAAATCAAACTAGCATTGGTTCAGATCTTGTCAAACCAAATGGCTCAAGATCTAACCATTCATCTCTTGATGCTCCTGATCTCATCGATCAAGCATCAATTCTCTCGATCGAAGCTTACCGATCTCAAGCCCTAATCAATCAAACATGATCAGACCAGATCTCACTTACAATCAGAGTTTAAACTCCTTTAAACTGAACCAAAACAATTCAGTCCACACGATCTGACATAAGTAAGCCATATCATCAAATTGTGCGACCCTAAGGGTTTCCTTTAATGTCGGTAACGATAACTTACGTTATCACGAACAGAGAGGGGTATCTAGCAACACATCACTGTCTCCCGATATAAAGGAAAGAGTCTTCCAAGACTACACCCAAACACAGCACAAGTGTGAATTCAATTCACTAGGCATACATGTTTCCTTTGCCACTGGATGTTCTCGTTGGACAAGCGTGTCAAGCCTGTAACTCCAACATGATGAGAGTGGTTAGATCAGATGAACATAGTCATCTGGGTATGGCCATACACTTTCACAACCATCTCATACAGGGGGCCCCTTTAGAACATCACACTCCAAACAAGGAGAGGCAATCCTATATCTATCACTAATGCCCTAACATGACTCATGCCCATTATCCAAGATAATCTATAACCATTATATTTCAAATGATATTGAACTACCTCAAGACAATGCCAATCCTCATTTAGAAACACAAGTGATCTCAAGTCAGAGGAAATATGCCACTTGTTTCCACATAAGGATTATTCACATTGTGACAAGCAATTGAATATCCTAAGTAGGGTCAGTCCAGTACATCCAATGTACCTATGAGTCTACATCTTATTCCATGTTCGAAGCATCCTATAAGATTAGAACACATATTAGTCTCAATCATATCAAGGCTGTCTCATGTTCACCAAGATATCTCGACTAAGGACAATACTGCATGTCAGCCAAGCTGAACACCATTGAGACATTATTCAGAAGTATACATATAGCAGCAGATAATGCAACAACCTGAATAACAACCATTGCCTTTATAAACATAGTTTATACATGATACTGATAATAACCCAAGGCCTCAAACATTAGCCTTAAGGGCATACCCCAACACCCAGTACCCATGAATATGAAGTAGACAAAAGACCTCGGTAACACAATACCTGAAGCGGATGGATTACATCCCTTCTTCTTTGCCATGCTCTTCTTGGCCATTAATCCTCTTCAAAATACCCATGCATTCCCAGTCTTCCGAAGTATTAGCTTCGAAGATACAGAATCATGATCATTCTCAGATTTAGGCATACACTCTGAAGATCCAACAGAACTCTCCTGATCATTGTCTATAGAGCATGGTGTGAAGAGACCTTTGAGAAGTATGATAAGATCATAAATCCCCATCTCATCACACTCAACCTTGACCTCTGGGGTCATACACTCTAAGACAAGAGCAGTGTACTATTCGTTATCTTCATAATGTTCAAGATAGACATTCCACTCCCACTCAGTAATGAAATACACACTGGGCTGGGATGGAGGTCTTTCAAGAAGATGCACCTTATTCTCTTGTTCTAGTATCTTGGACAAAATCTTGAACCATTTTGTCCAATTTGTCCCATCCAGTTTGTTTTTATAAAGTTTCAATCTTAGATCAGGAGATGCCATCTACAATAAGCAAATAAGTAAAATAAGTACTATGATAAAGCATTTAACAAGGACTTTAACTTAAATGTTATGCTCCCACTATTTCCAAAAGCAAGTTGAGAACTCTCAAACTCAACATATAAATAAGTGAGTAGGATCCTAATTTCACATGAGGTCTCCACGACTCACGAGGGTGAGTTGGGATGCACAGAGAATCCCATGCTTCCTTAGGTAGGCATGCCAGCCAATTATGCCGTGCACAACTCCTCTTAGTTAAGACAGACTAGGTGCCCTGTGTCCAACGAGGGCTGGATACAACACAGAACCCTATCCTCTCAACAGCTGCCTCTAGTGATTCATCATGTCAGTGTCATATGAAAAACTAGTCAAGTCTGGTCCTAACCGTTATGCCCAGGGCCAACGAATTCCTTGCGAAGGCACGCCCAGGTTAAAACTGGACTGGGGAAATCATTGTCACCTCACATCTTCTAAAGATAAGTGGGTGTGTCCCACGAGGGTGGGAAACAGTTCACAACACCACCGATCGATAGCTTGATGAGGGCTACGCGTTAGAATGCTATTGACTTGATATTGTATTGAGAGTTTTACACGTTGATTTTATTCTTTTCTAGCATGCAATTTTCCTATGGTAATGGCAACAAAGGAAGAACATCACAGACATGCTATGGACAGAATAATAAACCATCACAGGCATGCTAGTTTGGTCGAAATGGTCATAGCCGTTTTCATATATATAACTTGTCACGAGCCATGTGACATGTTATCATGCATCCAAGGGTTATGAGTCCCTTTAGCAGATCAGCCCATGCCAGAAGCCGAAAGCAAGCATCCCTTCCTCCAACCGCAAATCCATCACCACGCTTCCAAAGCTGGCGCTACTCTAAAATCGGTTGAAGAGGACACCTTGTTGTCTTTGATGAACCTTAACCTATCTTATGTAAACAATTCTACATCTATTATAAGGAAAGATGAAAATTTTACATCAAGAAGGGGGAGAACCACATGCAGGTGGTAGAAAGATTTTACAAGCATTCATCACAGGTGGAAACATGCTTCCACATCACAACACAGGAGGGCACTCGCTATGACCATATCAACCCATGGAAGAGACAAGTGGCGCATATATAAAATTTGAAAACCCGGAATAATCAAATTTTATCCCCTTATGCGCCAACTCCATCCAAAGCACTCTCTCAATCAAATTTATGCTAAAATTGGGATCAAGTTTCATGATGATTTCATGGACCCTATCGGCTGGCAATTTTGTCAGATCAAGAGACCCGGCCAGTCCGAAGACACAATGCCCGTCCTACTTGACAAAACTACGTGCGCCTTTGGTCTTAAAAATGATAAAAGAAGAAAAATTTGGATGAAAGACGTTTGGATGAAAGACGCTTTCTATGTGATAAAAGAAGTTTGGATGAAAGACGCTTTCTATGTGAAACGCGCATGGGTAGAAGAAAAATTTTCCAAAAATTTTTCACACAAGCAAACGTACACCTTGTGTTTCTCGCAAGTAGCTCTGATACCACTGTTAGGGAATACCGGGTGTAATTTAAAATTTTGCAGTCCTAGGACGCAGCGGAAGAAGACACAAGGATGTGTTAGAGATGTACCTCTTTTGCTTGTCTAGTTGCCGAAGCCATGTTGAAGGCGCCCAAGTGTTCGCCCTCTATAAGTATCCACGCGTCGACTCCTTGATCGTTGCTCCCTTCCACGCTTGGTGCTAGCCTCGGGAAGAGAATCAAGCCTTAGGGTTCCTTCACTTCTCTTGCGCCACCTTCATGGAAGTTGCGCCAAGTGCAAGGAAGTAGCCGCCAACTCCTTATCCTCTTCACTCCAAGAGAAGAGGGAGAAGAAGAGTTTCGGCCCTTAGGAAGAGTAAGAGGAAGTGGCGCCACCAAGTCCTTCTCCAAGTCATGCCAAGAGGAGATGAAGGAGAAGACTTGCGGCCACTACTAGGAAGAAGGGTTGCGCCACCTTGATGTTGTCGCCCTTTGCCCTTGCTTACGCCTCTCTATGTATGTTCACGCCTCCAAGGAATCGAACCATTGAGAGGGGGCAGCTAGGGTCCCTTTTATAAGCCAAGAGGCGGTTTAGGGAGGGCCAAGATCTTGCCAAGTGGGCGGCTAGGATGAGAGGGGTTTGTGGTAAGGAAAGTCTCCAAGACTTTGCCATAAACCTCATTCAACCTATCCTTATTTGCCCAATAGCCATATCAGCCCAAGACATGCCTTAGAGGCATTCTTTCCATCCAAGGAGAAGGGCTAGGCATAACATGCAAGAGGTATTCGGCTAGGGTAAGGGTTTGGGTGCATGTAGGGTTTATGAGATAAGGAAAGTCTCCAAGACTTTACCATAAACATCTCCCTACTTCTCATATGCGCCCAAGCTCTTTCCAAAAGAGTCCTCAAGCCATATCAGCCCCAACACTTACCATAGAGACAAGATACCATCAAGGGATGAAGGGAGAGGCACCACTTCCTTCCAAAGGAAGCAATTTATGCCACCCACACCCCATTATGCCCCTAGGCGCCAATGGGGTTGGGTTTCTCCCCATTATACCCTTTTAAGCCAATTCCCTCTTCATGACAACTTATTATTGGGCCTCATTGGATAATGAGCTAGCCCAAACTTCATGGCATGGGTTGATTAAGCCATTGGATCCAATCCAATGCAACCCTAATCCAAATGTGACCAATCTAGGTCAATTTCGGGTCAACCTGCCAAAAATGAAGTTTGGCACTAATAACTTTCTTCCAACTCATCAGGCCCATTGGCGTTGATGAAATCTTCCAAATTGATCCAAGTTATCCAATAACTTGATCATAAAGCTTCTGATTAAAGCAACGTCAAGAGTCTATTGCGTGTGACCCCGTAGGATCCTTATGACGATGGCAACGATATAAACATCATAAGTAGTGAGGGGTATCTAGCAACACATCACTACTACCCATGTCATAGGACTTAAGTCATTATGGCAACAACTCCTAACAAGCAACGAGGATTCTCATGCATTATAGATCCCTTTGCCTAAACTGATATCCTGCCATTGGATTAGTCTCAAGTTTATCAATCCAACGCATTGGTCATGACTCAACAAGTGTGGCCACACATTCCTGTCATGCACCAATAAGGTGGGGCACCCCCGAGTGGATATCATGCTTCCAATAAGGAAGGGGCAAATCCTACTATTGGTCATCCATGTCTCTACATGACTTATGACATGCCCAATGTCAGTCGTTTTGGTCTCCCAATTATGGAGAGACGTAAGACTGTATCAAAGCATATCCATCATCAAATCTAGACATGAATACCTCAAGTCTAAGGATCAATGCAAACCTCTTGCATGTGAGATTGACTTGTTGACTGGACAAGTCAATCCTCACGGTCGATCACTCCAATGCATTCAATGCACCTGTATGTCTGCGTTACTGTGCCCCGCACCTAACCAGCCCATACACCAGTCTCACATGTACCAAAGCTGTCCCATATCTGCTAAGGTACCTTGTCTGGGGATAGCTTATGAGAATGGATCCAATCCAAACTCCTGGGACATTATACATGCAACTCAATACATCAACGCAGGTAGAGAAGTCTGCATAATAACGACCATGCCTTTATAGAGAATAATAATTCTATCAAAGTACATTTAAACAATGCCCGACTATGTCCAAACATTGGTCTACAGGGCATAAACACCAACACCCACGAGTTGTGATTTAGAAACATATCTTCAAATCAAAGCTTTTCTATACAACTAAAAAGAATTTGTGATCTCAGAGTTCACAGGAAAAAGAGTCCTGTGCATAAACAAAATAGAAGAATCGAATAAACTCAAATTTTCAGAATAGAAATAGAAAGATTATCCAGCACCAATCGATCAAAAAATTTTTTTCAGGATATATAAAAAAAGAAAATATAAGACACAAGCAAATTAAAAAATTTCAAGAATCATAGTTATGTCACAACTTGTGAAAATCCAAAACCTGTAAAAACAAAAAAACAAAGTTAAATCTAAAACAAATAAAACTTAGTCTAGCAATACTAACAACTATTTTGATATTAACAAAACTAAGGTCCCTAGCAATGGCGCCAAAAACTTGTTGTGTCTGCAAGTGCTCAGATACTTCGAAGTAATAAAAAGATATCGAACCACAAAGACCTATGTGTTAAGTACCAAATAGTTATTTTCTCACTAGCTAAGCTAATCGAATATGATGCTAGTAAACGATAGGAACAGCGTACAGATAATCAGAGAGAAAACTGGGACTAGGGTTTCATCCACCTTAACTTCCATGACTAGATATGAATAGATGTTCGTCAATCAAATTTTATCATGATAAAGATATAATTTACTTCATAAAGAAATCATCTCGTTTTCGCGCAGACAATTTACAAAGAAGCGATTCTCACTTTCATGTAGGATCTATTCAATGCTAAAGATAAGTAAATCATTGATAAAGAATTTAAAGATCACTTTCGTGCATCCGAATTCTAAATCAATCACCTCAAGCGGAAACTCAAGAATCACTTTTGTGCATCCGAATCTCAACACAGGTTCTACTTATGGTTCTCCAACAATCCAATATTTGATTTCTCACAATATCGTCATGTTTATCACAGTAACTCAATCCTAACTTTAGATTATTAACATGACAATATACTTCTAAAATCGAGAAATAAGAACAAACCTAATTTCTTACGATGAGTTCCTAACTTTCAATTTTAGGGTTCCACGTTCTCAAGCAAATCACCTTTCGGTCCATATTGCGAAAACTCTAAAACATGCTAACAATATGAATCTTCAAAAAATTAAAGGCATTCATCACATAAGTAATATTATCATGACGAAATACAAATTATTTAGTCGTATAAAATCAAGGGGATTACACCCCATGTCCCAAAAGATGTGTAAGCTAGCATGGATGAAGAATTACAATAAACCATAGTTTAGAATGATCATAAATAAAAAAGGGGGGGGGGGAATCAACTTTACAGCATGGCTGTAATGAAAATTACAACCGTAATTTCTGTGATGAACGGTGCAGGCGCCCGTAATTTCTTTGATTTCTCTTCCGATCGACTTCCTTTCGCTCTAAAACTTCTGGTGTATTGTCTCCTCTTCTAGGCGAAGCTTCCTTGTGAAAATTGCAGCCTGAGGTGGCCTCTATGCCTCTCAGTGTGAGGCCGAACCCTAAGGACACCTTCTTTGATTTCTCTCTAGATAGTGGATGAAAATTAGGGCTTTCGCTCTCCCTCTCTTCTCCTCGTTGAGATGAGTTTATAGCTTCTTTTGGATCTCAAATTGGTGGTCTGGATTGTCCGAAATCGTCCGCGCAACATTCGGGCTTCAAAAAATCCGGAAGAATCACGCATCCAGGTTGTAATTACGGCCGTGAAAACAGTTACGGGAGTGCCGTAGTCTCAGCAGAAGTTCTCGGTGTAGAAATCATCTGGAATTACGGTACCGTGAAATTCTTTACGGCAGTGCCGTATTTTCTTCAAATCTCTCGGGCGAAAAATCGACTCGAAATACGTCCCGTGATATCCATTACTGTAGTGCCGTAATTCTTGCAAAACTTTCTGTACAGAATCGTCCCAAAATACGGCAGTGCTCAAAAATAATGTTAGTGTCGTGTTTTGTTCTATAGGTGCAATGAAAATACGGTACCGTAATTTAGATTATGGCGCTACCATATTTTGGTTTGAAGCTCTATTTTTCGTGAAATTTGACGGGTAGCTTTGTCTCGATATCTGGAATTCATTGGTGTGCTCAAATCTTTAAAATTCTATCAAAATATGGCCCTTTTTTGCCTGAAAATCATCAAAAATAAGAAAATGTGTAGATTCCTCAGTACTACGGCATGAACTAGTATATGGAGGTTTCTTCATGGAAACATTCAAATCAAACTCAATTTTGTTATCACCAATATTTAGAGTGAGTTTACCGTTCTTACATCAATAATTGCTCCTGCAGTGGCTAAGAACGGTCTACCAAGAATAATAGGAATTTTTGCATCTTCTTCCATCTCGAGAACTACAAAATCAGTTGGTACAAAATACTTACCAACTTGGATCTGAACATCCTCAAGAATACCTACAGGATACTTCACTGAACGATCGGCGAGCTACAAAGATATTGAAGTTGGTATAGGAGCCCGCATATCTAGTTTCCTACACACAGACAAAGGCATTAGACTCACACTGGCTCCTAAATCACATAAGGCTCGGTCAAAAACCACACTTCCAATCAGACAAGGAATAGAGAAACTACATGGATCTTTTAATTTCGGTGGCAACTTGTTTTGAATAATAGCACTGCATTCCTCAGTTAATGCCACAGTACCATAGTCCTCTATTTTTCTTTTATTGGACGAAATCTCTTTCAAAAATTTAGCATATGTAGGCATTTGAGATAAAGCATCAATGAATGGAATGTTAATATACAGCTTTTTCAAAACATCTAGAAATTTCCCAAATTGTCTATCTAACTTAGCTTGCACAATCCTCTGGGGAAAAGGTATAGGTGGCCTATATGGTGGTGGTGAACTAGGTCTACGAATATCAACTTTATAAGGCAAATCACCATTCTATGAAGGCTCATCCTCCTTAGAAGGTGGCGAGCTAGGATGGGACTGCACATGTGCAGGTTGTGATTCCAAAACTGGTTCACTGCTAGGTTCAATATTAGGCCGTACCTTATCATAATCTAGTGTTCCGCTTGGGTCCTCTAACTATTTTGCACTCCTATACCATTACAATGTTCCCTAGGGTTAGGTTCAGGTTTGGTAGGTAATTTCCCTAGGGGTCTATAAGCAGTGCTAGATTGTTGTGCTATCTGTGTCTCTAAAAGCTTATTGTGCACAGTCAGCAAATTAATCTTATCATTTAGCTCTTTAAATCTCTGATCTTGTTTTGCCATAAACTTAACAAGCAAAGATTCTAAATTAGATTCTTGGGGCTGATTTTGATTTTGATGCTTTTGTTGATATCCTCTATTCTCACCTTGCCCCCCCCCCCCCCAGTGTTATTATTATTTTTCCAAGACAAATTTGGGTGACTTCTCCATCCAGGGTTGTAGGTACTACAGTATGGATCAATGTTTCTACCTTGATTATACTCCCCAACAACAGTAACATACTTAAAACCCTGATCAGTAATAATTTTACACTCCTCAGAATAATGCCCAGAATTTTAACAAACTTCACAAGTAACAGATAAAACTGCTACATATTGTAATTGAAGAGAGTCAAGTCTATTATGTAAAGAAGCTACCTTTTCAGCCACAGAACGCCAACCATCACTATCATTCTTACCATGAAGAGGACGATACAGCACTCCTCTCTAAGTAGTCCACTGGTTGTGATTCAAAGTCATCTCCTCAATTAAAGTGAAAGCATCTTCAACTGTTTTATTCATTAGGGCTCCTCCTGCAGCAGCATCAATAGTTAGACGGGAACTATAGAGTAAACCATTATAAAAAGTTTGAATTAAAACTCAATCTTCTAATCCATGGTGAGGGCACTTCCGTTGTAACTCATTAAAGCGCTCCCATGCCTCACTAAGTGATTCGCCATCCTTCTGTGCAAATACCATAATCTGATCTAGCAATTGAATCATCTTACTAGGTGGAAAGTATTTCATCAAGAAAGCATTTGACAGTTGTCCCCAAGTGGTGAATGTTCCAGTCGGATGAGAATGTAGCCAGGCTTTTGCTCGGTCCCTAACAGAAAAAGGAGACAATCTCAGTTTAAGAGCATCATCAGATACACCATTAATTTTCATAGTATCATAAAATTAGAGAAAAAGAGATAAGTGTTGATTAAGATCTTCTAGCGGAGATCCTCCTAATTGATTCTGCGGGATCATTGATAGGAAGGCTGGTTTAATCTCAAAATTATTTGCATCAATTGTTGGCCTAGTTATACTGGAGCGAATTCCCTATGTATTCGGGGCTGCATAATCTCTAAGTATTCTCCTCTCAGTCATGATTGATTCTTCTTCTCTTTCCTCTGTGAATCTACGTTTCCTACGTAATCTAAGAGTTTTATTAATTTCAGGATCAAAGGGGACTAATGGTCCTGATCTAAGAGTCCTGCGCATAAACAAGTAGAGGATCAAATAAACTCAGAATTTGCAGAAAATAAGAGAAAATCAGAATATAACACAGAAAATAATAAAAACAAAGCTTAGTCTAGCAATACTATCAATTATATCAATATTAACAAAAACCAAGGTCCCCGGCAATGACGCAAAAAACTTCTTGTGTCCGCTGTTGGGGTATGCCCTTAAGGCTAATGTTTGAGGCCTTTGGGATTGTAACAGTATCATGTAATAAACTCTTATGTTTATAAAGGCATGGTTATTATTCAGGTTGTTACCTTGTCTGCAGTAATAAGTGTACTACTGAATAATGTCTCAAAGTTGTTCAGCTAGGCTGACAGGCTATATGTCCTTAGTCGAGATATCTTGGTGAATATGAGACAGCCTTGATATGATTGAGACTAATATGTGTTCTAATCTTATAGGATGCTTCGAGCATGGAATAAGATGTAGACTCATGGGTACATTGGATGTACTGGACAGACCCTACTAGGATATTCATATTGCTTGTCACAATGTGAATGATCCTTGATTGCAACAAGTGGCACATGTCCTTTGACTTGAGATCACTTGTGTTTCTAAATGATGATTGTCATTGTTTTGAGGTAGTTCAATATCATTTGAAACATAATGATTATAGACTATCTTGGATAATGATCATGAGTCAGGTTAGGGCACTAGTGATAGATATAGGATTGCCGTCTCCTTGTTCAAGGAGTGTGATGTTCTAAAGGGGCCCCCCTATATGAGATGATTGAGAAAGTGTATGGCCATACCCAGATGACTATGCTCGTCTGATCTAATCATACTCATAGTATTGGAGTTACAAGCTTGACCCGCTTGTCCAATAAGAACATCCAGTGGCAAAGGACACATGCATGCCTTGTGAAGTTGATTCACACTTGTGCTGTGGTTTGGGAGTAGTCTTGGAAGACTCTTTCCTTTATATCGGGAGACAGTGATGTGTTGCTAGATACCCCTCACTGATCGTGATAATGAAAGTTATTGTTACCGACATTTAAAGGAAACCCTCAGGGTCGCACAAATTGATGATATGACTTACTTAAGTCAGATCGTGTGGACTGAATTAGTTGGGTTCAGTTTAAAGGGATTTAAACTCTGATTGTAAGTGAGATCTAGTCTGATCATGTTTGATTGATTAGGGCTTGAGATCGGTAAGCTTCGATCGAGAGAGGAGATGCTAGATCGGTGAGATCAAGAGCATCAGGAGATGGACGGTTAGACCTTGAGCCATTAGGTTCATAGAAGGTCTAGACCATGTATTGGCTTGGCTTGGTTTGATTTTGGTCTATGAGCCAAATCGAATTGAACCAAAGAATGAACTGGTTCACTATGTGAACGCATGGTTCATGAAGGAAGGCGTTTTGGCGTTGGAACATGGCTTCATGACTTTCCATTTTGGGAAGTCATGTAACGCCATTTTTGATGTTATCGCCTAAACGCTTTTGCTCGCTTGTCATTGACGTTGCTTGCTTGCCATCTCGTGTGGAAGAAGGTGAACGACAAGGGAGAGCTCTCGGCCAAGGAAGCATCTCAACCTATCCCTTCCATTCGGCAAGGACTCTTGAAGATCTTTGCTAGCACAAAGATCAACAAGAAGAAGTCATCCCTCGTTTGTGTGCGTCACTTGTGGAGAAGATCTATCTTGCTCTTTGCTTCCAAGCCGCCTCCTTCCCATGGCCATGGTAACGAATCTTTCATTTGTTGTTTAAGTTGATCATATGAAAGTATAGCATGCGATCAAGTTTAAACCCTAATTCCCCTGCTAAAACAAAGAAGACCACTTGCGCTATCTATAGGGTTTCGCTCCCCCTTGAAGGGGACCCCTCTAAAACCCTACAATTGGTATCAAAGCTCGGATCTATACTTGTTCATATGATTGCTTGCGCATCTTATGAGTAGATCATCATGTTTGTTCCATGCATATGCTTATGAGTAGATCTAATGATGGTTGATCACATGCCGAAACCTACATGCTAGTTTAGAACTTAGATGTATGTTTCTTCATGATTTGCGCATGTTATATGTCTCTTCATGATTTGCGCATGTTGTTGTGTTGGCGCATGTTAAGTATGTTGAATGGTATTTCATCAAAACTTATACCTACTTGCGCGCAAACAATTAGATCTATATGCATCTACTATAAACCCTTAGACGGGTTGAAAGCATACTCTAGGTTAGATCCAATAGTCTGATCAGACCATCTGACAGCCTAGATGGGTTGACCAGATAGCACCTGTGCGAAAGCACGAGGTGGCTATAGGTTGACTGCATCACAGGCGTGTAGCGAGGTCTGGTTGAGACAGCAATGAACACACATGAGTTAGGCCCGGGGTCACACCCGCTTGCCAGATCTCATGAAGGTTGTTCAGCCCTTGGCGCATGCATGGTTGACCATCAGGTCAACTCGAGTAAGTTAGGACTTGGTGCATGCAAGGGCAAGGATCTAACTAGATTGATGAGTGGATCCCTATCAATGGACCGTTGTAAGGTTGTAGGGCACATAAGAGAATTAAAATTGATGCCAATGGGGTTTTCAAAATTTTATTTTCTATGTAATGGATCACATGATGATTGGTTGATGCCATGATGCCTGTTTATTTAATCTTATGTGGGTTGCCCTATTGTGTGCTGTGCTGGGGCCTGCGTGCCTGGTTAATTATAAATTAATCTTATTTTGTGATCTGCGAATCACATTGTTTTTAATTTATTGTATAATTGACCTGCGAGTCAAGCTTGTCTAGATAGATCAAAATGTATTCTGATTAGACAAGAGCACAAAAGCACACATCGCAGAGGCGCATTCAGCTGGTGGCGCACCTGAGGTGCTCTTGGCGCTAGGGCCCTGGGTTGGACCAGATGAGATGCAAAAGTCCCAAGAAGAGCAAGTGAAGACTTAAGTATCTTAAGGTCTTACTTAGGCTTTGGGCTTTTACCACATAAGATCAGCATGCTTTCTTTTTATTCGTTATATAATTAGAACTGCATGAGTTTATCTTCTGCTATAGCCATAGGATTTGCCTGATAGTAAGAAGATAAAAGGCCGTTAAAATCCAAACGCTAAAAATATCAAGCTCGTAAGCCTTCTGACGCGAAACCTCACTGTTCTGACTATCGTTGGAGCCGTGTTGTACCCACTCAGTGGGCACGTCCATCTATCTTCAGACGGTGCGGGATTTCACCTGCGTGTTACAGAGAAGGGATTTATCGCTTCTCGTTGCTCAGCATAGCACGTGGTGGTCCAGGGAGTAGGTCGGGTCAGCTTGACCATGTAGGCTACATATGTGGCGCATATGGTAGCGCATGGAGGCAGCCATCTGTGGGATCAGAGACTGTGTTGTACCAACTCAGTTGGCACAGTCTGCTGGATTGCCCAGTTGAAGGGGAATCGCACGGGTTGGCGATTGGCTGGGACAGCCTACCAGAAATTAGTGCCTGTCATCTCTGTGCATCTTATCTCGCCTGAGCGGGACGCGGAGACCAAGTATGAAATCTGGATCCCATCTCACTAAAAGAGTGTTACTCTTTCGGACTGTTTACTGGATTTTTCAGTCAGACAAAATAGTGAGAAAAGAATCTTTCTTACGTCCTGGATTGATTCTGAACATTGATACTGACCTTGCTGTTCTTGCATTGTTGTAGATTCCTGCAGCAACGAACACCATGAGCTTCAATGTGCGATCCCTACTGGAAAGGGAGAAGTTTGCTGGGCCGAACTTCTCTGACTGGTTCGGACACCTTAAGATCGTTCTTAAGGCAGAGAGGAAACTGTATGTCCTCGAGACGGCAGTGCCGCCTCAGCCCGCTGCGAACGCCGCAAGGGCGGTTCGTGAAGCCTATGAAAAGCACGTCAATGATAGCATTGATGTCGCTTGCCTGATGCTAGCGTCTATGACGCCACCGCTGCAGCGTCAGCATGAGGATATGTCGGCTATAGAGATTATAGCGAACCTCAAGATGCTGTATGCTGCACAGGCGAGGACAGAACGCTATAATCTGACGAAGCTCTTCTTTCAGAGCAAACTGGCTGAAGGGAGCCCAGTGGGAGCTCACGTGCTCAAGATGATTGGGCACAAGGAGGCTCTGGAGAAACTGGGGCATACCATTAACCAAGAGCTTGCTGTAGACATCATTCTGCAGTCTCTTCCGCCCTCTTTCGATGCGTTCATTATTAACTTTAATATGAACAAAATCGATTGTACTCCGGCAGAGCTGCTGAATATGCTCTTGACAACTGAGGAGACTCTGAAGGGAAAGCCTTCAACCTCTGTCTTAATGGTTCCTTACAGGAACAAGAAGAAGGGGAAGAAGGGCAAGGTCCCTGTCAAGAACTACAGCAAGGCTCTGAAGCAGAAGGTTAAGCGGTCTAAGGACAACAGGTGTTTCCACTGTGGCCAGCTGGGTCACTGGAAAAAGGACTGTAAAGCGCTCCAAGGAGATAAGAGGGGAAGCATCACTTCTGGCTCAGGTATATATGTGACTGAGGTCATGTTATCTTCTTCTTCTATTTCATGGGTGTTGGACACTGCATGTGGAGTTCACATTTGTTCAAATGTACAGGAACTCAAGAGAAGAAGGCAGGTGGGACAGCATGAGGTAGACCTACGCGTTGGAAACGGGGCACGGGTTGCTGCTGTTGCTGTAGGAGACTATTTCATCTCTTTACCATCTGGACTTGTATTGGAATTAAACAATTGTTATTTTGTACCGAGTATCACCAAAAATATTATCTCTATTCCTGCTCTTGTCAGGAAAGGATTTGCCTTTGAATGCAATATTTCAAAGTGTGTTTTATCTTATGATAATATTGTTTATGGAACTGGTTCAATTAACAATGGGTTATTCATGTTGGACATGGAATATTCTATACAAAACATTGATAATAAGAAAGCCAAGTATGCTGATGACAGCACCTTGTTATGGCATAGTCGTTTAGGCCATATAAACGAGAAACGCATTAAGCGGTTGCATGATCATGGACTGCTGGGATCATTCTCCTATGAGGAGATTGATACATGCAAAGCTTGTTTAATGGGTAAAATGATGAAGTCACCTTTTCTTAATAAAGGTCAAAGGGCTTCAGGTTTACTTGACCTCATACACAGTGATGTGTGTGGGCCATGTAGTAAACATGCTAGAGGTGGCTATCAGTACTTCATTACCTTTACTGATGATTTCAGTAGGTATGGTTATGTCTATCTGATGAGACATAAGAGTGAATCTTTTGACAAGTTCAAAGAGTTCAAGAATGAAGTACAAAATCAGCTAGGCCGAAATATCAAGGCACTTCGTTCTGATCGAGGTGGAGAATACTTGAGTCATACATTTACTGACTATCTGAAGGAGTGTGGGATTATCTCACAGCTCACTCCGCCAGGAACACCGCAATGGAATGGTGTGTCCGAGAGGAGAAATAGAACGTTACTTGATATGGTTCGTTCTATGATGAGTCAGGCTACTCTACCTTACTCCTTTTGGGGATTTGCACTGGAAACAGCTGCAAAGGTACTGAACCGAGTGCCATCCAAGGCAGTTTCAAAGACGCCATATGAATTATGGTATGAGAAACAGCCGAGCTTGACATTTATCAGGATCTGGGGTTGCGAGGCTTATGTCAAAAAGCTCGCCTCTGGGAAACTAGAGAGCAGATCTGAGAAATGTATCTTTGTCGGTTACCCTAAGGAAACTAAGGGTTATTATTTCTACGATCCCAAAGAGAACAAAGTATTTGTTGCTCGGACGGCCATCTTTCTTGAGAAGGAGTTTCTTCTGCAAGAGGCCAGTGGGAGAGAAATAAAGCTGGATGAGAATCCAGAGGAAGGACAAAGTAGTCAAGCACAGTTGGATGAGCCTGAGCCGGTAGATCAGGTTACTGAACAACCTGAGGCTCAAATATCACGGGAACCGCGAAGATCGGGAAGGATCCGTCGACAGCCTGAGCGCTATGACGGAGTCTACATCATTGATAATGATGAACCCCTCACTTATGCGGAAGCGGTCAGTGGACCGGAGTCAGCTAGATGGCTTGATGCTATGCGAGCCGAGATGGACTCCATGTCAGATAACCAAGTCTGGGATTTGGTTGATCCGCCTCCGGGAGTAATCCCTATAGGCTGTAAATGGATCTTCAAGAAGAAGATTGACATGGATGGTAACGTGGTTACCTATAAAGGCAGGCTAGTTGCGAAAGGATTCAAACAAATCTACGGGATAGATTATGATGAAACTTTCTCACCTGTAGCCATGTTTAAGTCTATTCGGATTCTTTTCGCAATAGCGGCATATTACGATTATGAGATCTGGCAGATGGATGTGAAGACAGCTTTCCTTAATGGAAATCTGGATGAGGATGTGTATATGACACAACCTGAGGGTTTCACTAATCCATCAGATCGTCATAAAATATGCAAGCTAAAGAAGTCCATTTATGGACTGAAACAAGCATCAAGGAGCTGGAATATTCGTTTTGATGAATCAATCTCTGAGTTTGGTTTCATCAAGAACGAGGGCGACCCGTGTGTATATAAGAGGTTTAGTGGGAGCGTGATTACTTTCCTAGTCCTCTACGTCGATGATATCTTAATCATTGGAAATGATATTCCTGAACTGCATGCTGTTAAAGCATGGTTAGGAAAATGTTTCCAGATGAAAGATCTAGGAGAAGCAGCCTATGTATTAGGTGTGAAGATCTACAGGGATAGATCTAAGAGGCTTCTCGGGCTGTGCCAGAGTACTTACATCGATAAAGTCCTGGAGAGATTTCATTTAGAGAATTCTAAACGAGGATATCTTCCAGTCAGACATGGTCTGAATCTTTCGAAGAGTCAGTGTCCACAAACACAGACTGAGAAAGATGAAATGGACAATACGCCTTATGCTTCGGCTATTGGGTCCATTATGTATGCGATGTTGTGTACTCGCCCAGACGTCGCTTACGGGTTAAGCGTGACCAGTCGATTCCAAAGTAATCCAGGACAGGCACACTAGATTGCAGTCAAGAACATCTTAAAATATCTGCGGAGGACCAAAGATATGTTCTTGATATATGGTGGTCAGGAAGAACTCAGTATAGAGGGATATACTGACGCTTCGTTCCAGTCGGACCAGGATGATTTCCGATCGCAATCAGGCTATGTTTTTAGCTTGAATGGTGGAGCAGTGGTGTGGAAGAGTTTCAAACAGTCAACTGTTGCTGATTCCACAACAGAAGCCGAGTATGTTGCAGCCTCGGAAGCATCCAAGGAGGCAGTGTGGATTCGTAAGTTCGTGAGAGAACTTGGTATTGTTCCTTCGAGTGTCGATCCTTTGGTTATCTTCTGTGATAACACTGGAGCAATCGCACAAGCTAAGGAACCACGGTCGCACCAGAAGTCCAAGCACATACAGAGACGGTTTCACTTGATCCGGGAGATCATAGATCGTGGCGAGATCAAAATATGCAAGGTTCATACAGACGACAATCTGGCAGACCCGCTTACCAAGCCTCTGGCGCAGCAGAAGCATGAGAAGCACTGTAATAATATGGGTTTGAGATTTCTCAACCATTAGATTAAGTGCAAGTGGGAGATTGTTGGGGTATGCCCTTAAGGCTAATGTTTGAGGCCTTTGGGATTGTAACAGTATCATGTAATAAACTCTTATGTTTATAAAGGCATGGTTATTATTCAGGTTGTTACCTTGTCTGCAGTAATAAGTGTACTACTGAATAATATCTCAAAGCTGTTCAGCTAGGCTGACAGGCTATATGTCCTTAGTCGAGATATCTTGGTGAATATGAGACAGCCTTGATATGATTGAGACTAATATGTGTTCTAATCTTATAGGATGCTTCGAGCATGGAATAAGATGTAGACTCATGGGTACATTGGATGTACTGGACAGACCCTACTAGGATATTCATATTGCTTGTCACAATGTGAATGATCCTTGATTGCAACAAGTGGCACATGTCCTTTGACTTGAGATCACTTGTGTTTCTAAATGATGATTGTCATTGTTTTGAGGTAGTTCAATATCATTTGAAACATAATGATTATAGACTATCTTGGATAATGATCATGAGTCAGGTTAGGGCACTAGTGATAGATATAGGATTGCCGTCTCCTTGTTCAAGGAGTGTGATGTTCTAAAAGGGCCCCCCTATATGAGATGATTGAGAAAGTGTATGGCCATACCCAGATGACTATGCTCGTCTGATCTAATCATACTCATAGTATTGGAGTTACAAGCTTGACCCGCTTGTCCAATAAGAACATCCAGTGGCAAAGGACACATGCATGCCTTGTGAAGTTGATTCACACTTGTGCTGTGGTTTGGGAGTAGTCTTGGAAGACTCTTTCCTTTATATCGGGAGACAGTGATGTGTTGCTAGATACCCCTCACTGATCGTGATAACGAAAGTTACTGTTACCGACATTTAAAGGAAACCCTCAGGGTCGCACAAATTGATGATATGACTTACTTAAGTCAGATCGTGTGGACTGAATTAGTTGGGTTCAGTTTAAAGGGATTTAAACTCTGATTGTAAGTGAGATCTAGTCTGATCATGTTTGATTGATTAGGGCTTGAGATCGGTAAGCTTCGATCGAGAGAGGAGATGCTAGATCGGTGAGATCAAGAGCATCAGGAGATGGACGGTTAGACCTTGAGCCATTAGGTTCATAGAAGGTCTAGACCATGTATTGGCTTGGCTTGGTTTGATTTTGGTCTATGAGCCAAATCGAATTGAACCAAAGAATGAACCGGTTCACTATGTGAACGCATGGTTCATGAAGGAAGGCGTTTTGGCGTTGGAACATGGCTTCATGACTTTCCATTTTGGGAAGTCATGTAACGCCATTTTTGATGTTATCGCCTAAACGCTTTTGCTCGCTTGTCATTGACGTTGCTTGCTTGCCATCTCGTGTGGAAGAAGGTGAACGACAAGGGAGAGCTCTCGGCCAAGGAAGCATCTCAACCTATCCCTTCCATTCGGCAAGGACTCTTGAAGATCTTTGCTAGCACAAAGATCAACAAGAAGAAGTCATCCCTCGTTTGTGTGCGTCACTTGTGGAGAAGATCTATCTTGCTCTTTGCTTCCAAGCCGCCTCCTTCCCATGGCCATGGTAACGAATCTTTCATTTGTTGTTTAAGTTGATCATATGAAAGTATAGCATGCGATCAAGTTTAAACCCTAATTCCGCTGCTAAAACAAAGAAGACCACTTGCGCTATCTATAGGGTTTCGCTCCCCCTTGAAGGGGACCCCTCTAAAACCCTACATCCGCAAGTGCACGGATACTCGAAGTAATAAAAAGTTATCGAACCACAGGGACCTTGTTGTTAAATACCAACGAATTGATTTCTCACTAGCTACACAAATCGAGTATGATAAAAGTAATCGATCGAACGGTATACGAAAAATCAGAGAGAAAGAATTGGGACTATGGGTTCATCCACCTTAATGTCTATGACTAGGTATAATTAAGTGTTCATCAATTTATTCTTGTTATGGTAAAAATGTAGCTTACTTAATAAAGAAATTAACTCGCTCTCGCGCAGTCAAACTACAATGAACAACCCTCACTCTCGTGCAGGATTTATTCAATGTTTAATATATGTAAACATTAACAGAGAGATTAAGAATAACTCTTGTGCATTCCATCTCAATATCAAAATCTCAAGCAAAACTAAGTATTCTCATACCATAGTTTCACAGGTTTTACTTAAGGTTTTCAAACAATCCAATATCTATCTCTAGCATATTTTCATGTCTAACTCAATAATATTTCCTAGATCAAAACATTAACAAGAATTAAACTACAAAAATCTAGAAATAAGAACAAACCTAATTTCTTACGATAAGTTCCCAAATCTCAATTTTAGGGTTCCAAGTTTTGCAAATCACTTTTCAGTCCATATCACAAAACTCTAACACATGTTAATGATTGAAACTATAAAAGATTAAAGACATTAATCTCTTAAGTAAAATTACCATACCAAAAATATCCTGATGAAATAAAGATCATCTAGTCATTAAGAAATTAAGGGGATTACACCCTTTGTCCCAAAAGAAGTTTTAAGCTAGCATGATTGAAGGATTACAGTAAAACAATATTTAGATTGATCAGAGATTGAAAGAAAAGGAGAAATTTTACTAAACAGGGCTGTAATGAAAATTATAGCCCGTAATTAGCTCTCAAACTCGATGAACAGTGGCAGTGCCCACGAATTCTTTGATTTCTCCTTCGATCGATCTCCTTTCGCTCTGAAACTTCTGGTGTATGTTCTCCTCCTTCAGGCTAAGCTTCCTTTCAAATTTCGTGGCCGAAGGTGGTCTGTATGCTGGGAATCAACAAACCCTAGGACGATGGTTACTCCTCAAAATTCTCCATGTAGAGTTCATAAAAATTGGTTGTTTTGCTTCGAAAATCTCCTCCCCTTTTGTCTAATCATTCCCCTTTTTTTAGATCTTGAAATCGTGGTCTAAGACTCAAGAAATCGTCTTCGCAAGAAATTCGTGGAAGAATCGGGCAAATCACGGAAATCTGAGTTTTAATTATGGTACGACGAAAAACATTACGGTACTGCCGTAATTACTTCAGAGGTTACTGTAGGGAAATGGCCCGCAATTACGGAACTGTAAAATTCATTATGGTAGTGCCGTAATCTTCTCGATTGTTTCTGAAAGTCTCTGTATGAAATTTGCCTGATATTACGGCACCGTAAAATATATTACGGTAGTGCCATAATTTATCAAAAAGTTTCTGCAGGAAGCAAACGTGAAAATCATTATGGTAGTGCCATATTTGCAGATTACGGCCATAAAATTCATTACGGCACTGTCGTAATTTTGCTAGAGAACTCAGTTTGACTTGAAATTTGATGTGTAAACTCCTCGTGATGATTAGAATCCATATATGTATTGAAATTGCTTAAAAACCTATCAAAACGATGCCTTTTTACCTAAAATTAATCAAAAACCAAGAAAGGTGTAGATTCCGAAGTATTGGATAAATAAGGCATAAAAATAAGCAAAAAAGTACAATTATGATTCCAAAAGACTAGTTAATAAGCATGAAAATTACTATGAAATTTAGAGTCATTAGGTACAGATACATTATAGTCCCTTTGCTAAAGTGATATCCGATTGGACAAATGTGTCATCACTTGTTTTCACCCAATCTCATGGTCATAACTAAATCAGGTTGTCACCTGTGTATGGCCATACACTTTCAGTCATAGAACCATAGAGGAGCTCCATGGATATCAAGCTTCCCTTAGGAAGGGGCAAATCCTCTATCTGTCCATTGACCTTCTCATATGGGTTGTGACATACTCAATGACAACCGTTATTACCTCCCAACTACGGCGAGATGTTAGGTTATATCAAAGCATGTCCCTAACCATACAGAACGATCAATGACCTCAAGTCAAGGGATCAATGCATCTCCTGTCACTTGTGAGGATAACTCATGACACCAAGTCATAGCCTCACAACGGGCCGGTCTAGTATATCCACCACTGATATACCCATATGTCTGCGTTAGCACCTCGTGCCTAACCAGCCCATATACCAGTCTCACAAGTACCAGAGCTATCCCATATCCACTCAAGTACATTGACTAGGGACAACCATTTGAGCACAGATCCAATCTGTCTCCAGGGACATTATCATGTAAGTACACAATCGCAGATGTAGATAAACATTGATAATGACAATGCCAGAATGATATATATATCTATGTCAAGTAGTACAAAAGATGGTCCAATACTACGTCTCAGGGCATACACACTAATAGTAATATCTTTATGACTCTGCCATAAACATCTCAAAACTCTCGGGTTAAAAATTGGCTAGAATTACGATACCGTACAAATGATTACAGCAGTGCCGTAAAATGCTCAAAACTCTTGAGTCAAAAATCGACCGTAATTACGGCATCATAAATACAATTACGCTAGTGTCGTATTGTTCATAATCTTTCTGGAAGGAAAATGCTCAAAATTACTGCCAATAATAACTGTTACAGCTATGCCGTAAAAAGAGAGATTTTTTTTAAAAGCATAAACAAAAATCAACACAAAATATGGCACATAAAAGTAATTACGGTATTGCCGTAATACGAACCAAATCACGAAAACTTTCTGGTCGAAAATCTCACGCAATTACAACCTGTGAAAATCATTGCGGTACTGCCGTAAAAGCAATAAAAGTTTCTGGATAAAAATGGACCAAAATTACGGCCTATAATAATGCTTATGGTAGTGCCGTATTTTGTACAAACATCAATTTTACCTACAAAAAGAAAAGAAAGGTTAGTTCTAAAACTAAAATAAAATAAAAGGAAATAAACTAGAGTAAGAGTGCTTGGGTTGCCTCCCAAGAAGCGCTAATTTAAAGGTCATTAGCTTGACCGTTCTGCACTCAGGTTTGGTTGTGGTTCCTTCAGTCGCCATTCAGATTTCTCTTTATTTTGTTCACCACTCCTGAATACATAAGGCTCATTCAAGAAACAATGTCGAACTTTGTCTAAGAACTTTCTTCCTTTGTCAAGCAGTTTCAATCCTTCTTTTCTCTTTTGTTTCTTCTTTTTTTCTTTTTTGAATTTAAATCACCCTTTTCCTAAAATTCTCTATTTACACCCTTAAGAGAAGTATCACTTTCAAAATTAGAAGGTTCATCAAATAACATATGTAAATCATTAACAACATTATCCACTACATCAACACTACAACATGTTCCTGAATATGATGGTTTTTTCAATGAATCTGCGAACTCAAACTCAATTATGTTTTCACCAATATTTACGGTGAGTTTCCCTTTCTTAACATCAATAACTGCCCCTGCAGTGGCTAAAAATGGTCTACCAAGAATAATTGGATTTTTAGTACTTTCCTCCATTTCTAACACTACAAAATCTGCTGGGACAAAATACTTACCAACTTTGATTGGATCATTTTCTAAAAATTCCAACAGGATACCTAACCGATGAATCAGCGAGCTGCAAAGATATTGAAGTTAGTTTAAGCTCTCCCATGTCCAATTTCCTGCAAATAGATAAAGGCATTAGGCTTACACTAGCACCTAAATCACATAAAGCTCGGTCAAAAGCCATACTCCCAATTGAACAAGGAATAGAGAAACTACCTGGATCTTTTAATTTTGGTGGCAACTTATTTTTGATGAGAGTACTACACTCCTCAGTTAATGCCACAGTACCATAGTCCTCTATCTTTCTTTTATTTGACAAAATTTCTTTTAAAAACTTAACATATGTGGGCATTTGAGATAAAGCTTCAGTAAATGGGACATTAATATAAAGCTTCTTTAAAACATCAAGAAATTTCCCAAACTGCTTATCTAATTTTACTTGAACGAATCTTTGGGGAAAAGGTATAGGTGACCTATAAAGTGCAGGTGAACTAGGCCTAGGAATATCTGGCTGACATGGCTCACCACCTTTAGGTTCATCACCCTAGTGAGGTGGCGAACTAGTTTGGGACTGCTCATGTACAAGGGGATTTTCTAAAATTGGTTCACTGCTATGTTCAATCTCAGGCACTTCTTCATTATCCTCAAATCTCCCTCTAGGTTCATCTAATTACCTCCCACTCCTAGTAATTATAGCATTACAATGTTCCTTAGGGTTTGGTTCAGGTTTAGCAGGTAATTTCCCTAGGGGTCTATAAGAAGTACTAGCCTGTTGTGCTATTTGATTTTCAAGAATTTTATTATGAGCTGTTAAAGATCCTACCTAAGAAGCAAGCTGATTAATCTCATCTCTTTGTTGTTTAATTTCTCCTCTAAGATCTCTAAAATCCTTACTGAGTTTTTCAAGTATAGATTCTAAACTAGAGTTCTATGGCTGATTTTGATTTTGTTGTCTCTGTTGGTATCCTCTATCCGCAACCCCTCCCCTCATAGCACTATTATTGTTCTTCTAAGATAAATTTGGGTGATTCCTCCATCCAGGGTTATATGTACTAGAGTAGGGGTCATTATTATGTCTACCTTGATAATATCCCCCTATAGCATTCACATGTTCTATACCCTGATCAGCAATAACTTTACACTCCTCAGAATAGTATCCATGATTACCACAAATATCGTAGATAATAGAAGATGAAACTACAGCAATTTGCATTTCAAAAGATTTAAACCTATTGCACAAAAAATCTACCTTTTCAGCCAAGGTGCGCTAGTTATCGTTTTCATTCTTATCATGAGGAGGCCAATATATCACTCCTCTCTCTATAGTCCACTGGTTGTGGTTCAAAGCCATCTCCTCAAGCAAGGTGAAAGCATCATCAATAGTCTTGTTCATGAGGGCTCCTCCTACAGCAGCATCAACGGTCAAGCGGGTATTATAAAGTAAACCATTATAAAATGTATGAATTAGAACTCATTTTTGAAGGCCATGGTGAGGACACTTCCGTTGTAACTCGTTGAAATGCACCCATGCCTCACTAAAAGACTCGCCATCCCGCTATGCAAAGCTAGTAATCTGGTTCCTTAATTAGATTGTCTTGCTGGGTGGAAAGTACTTTATCAAGAAAGCATTAGACAATTGATCCCATGTAGTGAAGGTACTAGTAGGTTGAGAGTGAAGCCAAGAACGTGCTCGGCCCCTGAGAGAAAAAGGAAACAATCTAAGCTTCAATGCATTACGAGAAACACCATTAATTTTAATAGTATCACATAATTCAAGAAATAAAGCAAGATGTTGATTAGGATCTTCAAGTAGAGTTCCTCCAAACTGATTTTGCTGGATCATAGATAAGAAACCAGGCTTAATTTCGAAGTTATTAGCCTCTATCGCTGGTCTAGCAATGCTAGAGTGTATCTCGTGTGAATTAGGGCCTCCATAGTCCCTAAGTGATCTTCTATCTGCCATGACTATTTCTTCTTCCTGCCTTACTTCAAATCTGAGTTTCCTACGCAGTCTAAGAGTTTTGTTAATCTCAGGATCTAAGAGAACTAGAGGTCCTGATCTAAGATTCCTGCGCATGCACAAGTAGATAGATCAAATAAACTCAAAATATGTAGAAAAGTACAGAAACCAAAATTAATCTCACCTTCAGAAAATTCCTAAATAAAAATAACAAAAACATAAAATAAAGCAAAGCCTAGTCTAGCAATACTATCAATTACTTCAATATTAACAAAAAACCAAGGCCCGCGGCAATGGCGCCAAAAACTTGTTGTGTTCACAAGTGCACGGATACTCGAAGTAATAAAAGATATCAAACCATAGAGACATCATTTGTTAAGTACCAAAGAATTAATTTCTTATTAGCTAGGCAATCGAATATGATGTAAGCAGCAAACGGAAATAACACGGAATATCAAAGAAAAAAGATGGAACTAGGGTTTCATCCACCTTAATTTCAATGACTAGATATAATTAAATGATCGTCAGTTTACTCTTAATATGATAAAAATATAATTTACTTAATAAAGAAATCATCTCGCTTTCGCGCAGATAATTTACAAAGAACAAATCCTCACTTTCGCACAAGATTTATTCAATGCTAAAGATAAGTAAATCATTGACAAGAAGATTTAAGATCACTTTCATACATCCAATCTTTATGTCAATCATCTCAAGTGAAAACTAAATACTTTCATACTTTCGATTCACAGGTTCCACTTAAGGTTCTCCAACGATCCGATACGTAATTTCTCATAATATCTTCATGTTTAACTCATTAATGTCTCCTAGGAAATTATCAACAAGTTAATAAACTTTAAAATCTAGAAATAAGAACAAACCTAATTTCTTACGATGAGTTCCTAAATCACGATTCTAGGGTTCCAAGTGTTTGTAAGTCACCTTTCAGTCCATATCACAAAAACTCCAATGCATGTTGACAATATGAAACTAGAAGAGATTAAAGACAATCATCTCTTAAGTAGAATTATCATAACAAGAGTATTCTGACGAAATAAAGATCATCTAGTCATTATGAAATTAAGGGGATTACCCCCCCCCCCCTGTCCCAAAATGTGTTTAAGCTAGCATGATGAAGAAATTACAATATGTCATAGTTTAGAACGATAAGAAATCGAGAAGAAGGGAGATTTTACTAAACACAGGGCTGTAATTTTTTGGTTTAAGCTAGTATGATGAAGAAATTACAATATTCCATAGTTTAGAACGATAAGAAATCGAGAAGAAGGGAGATTTTACTAAACACGGGGATGTAATGGAAATTACAGCCCGTGATTTCTCATATGAACAGTGCCGGCAGCGCCTCTTTCATTGATTTCTCCTTCGATCGGTCTCCATTCACTCTGAAACTTCTGGTGTGTGTTCTTCTCCCTCAAGCGTAGCTTACCTTCAAATTTCATGGTCGAGATGCTCTATATGCTTTTCGGTGGCGAAACCCAGGGTAGTGGTGAAGAACTCGATTTCTCTCTGAAACGTTGATCAAAATTAGGGATTTTGGTGCGCTAATCTTCCCTTTGTTCTCATGAGTATTCCCCTTCTTAAGGATCTTAAATTGGTGGTCTAAATCGGGCTTCAATATGACCAGGTAAATCAGCTGTTTGGGATACAATTACAGCCGTAATGGAGATTACGGCAGTGTGATAGACTCCGCAAGTGCACGGTCTATCGAAGTAGTAAATAATATCATTCCCACAGGGAGCAGGTGTCAAGTACTGACCTTTAGCATCATTGAAAGCTAGATGGTTCAAACTCAGAATAAAAGAATTGCACTAAAACTAAATTATCTAAATTATCGAACCAAGAAGTCAACGACTTTAAGGGAAAATTACAGTTTAAGAAGTGTTCGGAACTTCAGGTTTTACCACGTTGAATGCTTTATATACAAAACATTGAATCAGATTGAATTAGAAAATGGATCTCCTTCTCTCAAAGCGCAATCTGACAGTAAATAACTTAAGGCTATATCTCCTAGGGTACAGATTACCTTCTCTCGAAGCGTAATCCGGTGTCTAGCATAACCTAATCTCCTACTCTCGTAGCAAAATTAACCTAGGAGACCCATTAGGCTCTATGAAATATCGTAAATCCACGAGTGACATCGAACGACTCTCGTAATTCAAGTCACAAGTTTAAATGAGAACGATCGAGTGTTACGATTCACCTCTCGGTACTTCTCGTAACACTTAACACATATAAATGTTTGGCCACAACATAAATATGCAATAAGAACAACTCATTTAAATAAGTCAAATTACTTAAAATAAATACACTGAGATTTAAACAAATGTTTTACATGTGGAAATATGTTCAACGGACTACGCCCGAGTCCGAACAAGGGTTTTACTCTAGAACATGCATCATTTATCAACTAAAACCGAAGAAAATGTATTCAAAAAGAGGGGAAATTACTGAACAAGGTTAGGAGACGATAGATCTTTAGTCCTCTCTCGATAGCCCCAAAGAATCTGGTCGAATAAAGCCCTCGAATGTAAAAGTCACCCATCTTTCGCCCTAGGTCATCTCTCTCCAAAGTTCGACCCCTAAAACTGCTCTAAAAATCCTATTTTTTAGTTCTATCTCTTCTTTAGGCAGTTGGGAAGTTTCCCTCCAAATTTCAGCAAATTCTGACTTCAGAATCACTCAAATCGGGCGAAAAACCATCGAAAGGTCGAAACTGCGCGGAAGCCATCACGACCGTGCTTCTAGACACACCTTGGCCGTATCTGGCTCATAGAATGTAGATTCTGAAGCCGCGATGAACATGGTCGTGATCACAGGCACGGGCAGGCCGTGTTCTCCATAGAAAACTCCAAAAACTCTAAACTCTTGCCTGTGACTTCGCCGAACTGTGATGAATCTTGCCTGTGACGCCTTGGCCGTGTCCTCCTACTCTCGTAGCAAAATTAACCTAAGAGACCCATTAGGCTCTATGAAATATCATAAATCCTCGACTGACGTCAAACCACTCTCGTAATTCTAGTCACAAGTTTAAATGAGAACGATCGAGTGCTACGATTCACCTCTCGATACTTCTTGTAACACTTACCACATATAAATGTTTGGCCACAACATAAATACACAATAAGCACAACTCATTTAAATAAGTCAAATTACTTAAAATAAAAACACTTCGATTCAAACAAAATGTTTTACATATGGAAATATGTTCAACAGACTACGCCCGAGTTCCGAACAAGGGTTTTACTCTATAACATGCATCGTTTATCAACTAAAACCCAAGAAAATGTATTCAAAAAGAGGGGAAAGTACTGAACAAGGGTAGGAGACGATAGATCTTTAGTCCTCTCTCGATAGCCCCAAAGAATCCGGTCGAATCAAGCCCTCGAATGTAAAAGTCGCCCGTCTTTCGCCCTAGGTTGCCTCTCTCCAATGTTCGACCTCTAAAACCACTCCAAAAATCCTATTTTTTGGTTCTATCTCTTCCTTAGGCAGTTAGGAAGTTTCCCTCCAAATTTCAGCAAATTCCAACATGGGAATCAATCAAACAGGGTGAAAAACCGTCAAAAGATCAAAACTGCGCGGAAGCCATCCCGACCGTGCTTCTAGACACACCCTGGCCGTGTCCGGCTCGTAGAATGTAGATTCTGAAGTCGCGATGAACACGGCCATGATCACAGGCATGGGCAGGCTGTGTTCTCCATGGAAAACTCCAAAAACTCTAAAATCTTGCCTATGACTTCGCCGAACTATGATTAATCTTTTCATAACATTAAATCTTCAAAATTCTTCACGAAAATGTAGAGAAATGACCTGCATTTCACAAATAAATGAAAAAGAGTGAAGATTCTATACTTTACAGAAAAAGATATCAAAGTTTAACATAAAATAGAACTTAAGCCTAAACTGATGGTAAAAATAAGACTCTAAATCCTATAAAAATAACACCTATCACAGTGTCGTAATGTGTTCAGGTCAAAATTCTGGAATAAACATGTGCCGTAAAAAAAACCACGACAGTACGGTGATCGCGCAAAATCTTCTGGAAAGAAATGACTTGAAATTATAGCACGTAATACTCATTACGGAAGTACCATAATATCTGCAAATCTTTCTGGAGAAATTGACTGAAATTATGGCAAAACAAACAGATTACGGCAGTGTCATGGTTTATTCTGTAGGTTCTGTAAAACCATGGTACTGTAAAATTGATTATGGCCCTACAGTAATTTGGTCTGAAGCTCCGATTTGTGTAAAATTTGATAACTAATCTTTGCTTGATGATGGGAATTTGTCTATGCGTTTGGATTTCTTGAAAACACCTTAAAATAATGTCTTTTTACCTGAAAATGATCAAAAACACAAAAAGGTGAAGATTCCATAATATTTGATAAATAAGGCATAAAAATAAGCAAAAGAGCATGAATATGACACAAAAAGATCTATCGAATGACACAAAATATACTATGAATTTTCGTGTCATCAGGTAGCACATCTCCTCCTATCGAGTGATCGGGGGAAGGTACTAATCTACCAGTTGACGCTCAACATTTGTCAAATACAACCGAGCTGGTCTGGTTAGTAAAAGACGGACATAACTAACCTTAAGGTGATCGGACATGGCACTCCATTCAAAGTGGTTTCTTTGCGGTTGAGATGATAGATCTCAGGGTCAAACAGGGTCAAACCGCCACCCTGTCAAGGAAGACTCAGGGGTCGAGACTACCATTAAAGATTGGGGGGTTAATACGTGTGAGATGATAGATCTCGTCGTCTTTGCGGTTGCATGGGTTCAGGCGCCGTGGGGGAGGAACATCCTTAGCCCACGCGAACTCGTCCTCAAATGGGTCAAACTGGGTAGACTCGTTGGCATGTATCCGCAGTGGAGCTAACAAAGAGGAATGCTAAGTGAAGGTCTACCTTCAGCGGGTTTAGACCGGAGTTCCACGACGTGCTCCGAGAGGTCCTGGACCGTGGTCATAAGGTGTTGAAACATAATTTACATCGCTTCCAAGCATGTGAACAGTGATTCGACTGACTCTAGTGTAGGCGGAGTACTTTCTTTATTCGTTATGGGCACTTGTTTAGTGGGATTCTGATAGGGGGTTCCTGATCTAGTTCTCATGATGTAGGAAATGCAGAATGTGTGCTAAAAACAAAGTCGAAAAACCCGATATGGAATGCAGTGGGGAGACTGGTGGAGCTAGACAAGAGTTAGCTCCAACCTGCTCTGATACCAAATTTGACACAGCGAAAATTATGGGAGGGGTCATCCTTACGTCAGTACTCTAAGGAGGTGGAGACGATGATGTTGAAACTATGAGAGGGTCTTGAGATGAGGGAAAGAAAATGCGTTGACAAGAAAACCCGAGGAAAACCAATGAAAAAAGTGTGCCACAAAGATGCGACGTGAGCAATACCGGCGAGCTGAGAATCAACGGCGCGTCTACAATCTCAAAGCACTCACCGTTCTTGTAGAGTCAATTTTTCCATAGCACACGCATGCGTGTTTGCAATTCCCTGACAATGCAGCAAAGATGGGGAGTCCACTCGCCCTAGACACTGTTGGTGGAGGGGAATAACAAGGTGGCTGCCGGGGCCGGGAGAGAATCACACACACTCAAAATGCAGTGGGTAAAATAAGAGGAGCCCGACGTGAATTGATGTCGTGCCAGCAATTTTGATTAAATGTAAAGCAGTACAAAGGCGAGAGGGGCTCACGATCATGTCTCTCGGAGTTAGTGCTGGACCTAGACTTTGCAAGGAGGACGCTGCTACTACAACAAGAACTGAAGAACTACACTAACCCTCCACTCTCTTTTATAGATCAAGAGGGGAAGGGTCACATGAGAGACACATGAGAGGGTTGTTGGGTAAGCCAACCACCCCCTTACTTCCTAACAGGGGTCAAGATGCTCCCTAACTAACAAAAAAGTAGAGCTACCAACTAAGAGTACTTTGAATCTTCTTGGAGGGGTTGGGGCATGCGCTGGTATGTTGGGCCGTCATGGCGATCTAGACCATCTCCGAGTAGGCCACCATAAAACAACAGAACTTGCTGACCGTGGGTTGGTTCTGCACGATGTTAGCCTTCTCCTAGGCGATGTTGAGGACCCGGTTGTGGTAATGATGACATGCAAAAATATGCTATTTCGTGACTTAATTCTATTACTATTTTGGAGTAAAATGCATATTTTGTCTCATTTATGTACTCAAATGTTTCATATTCTTTAGAGTCTTTACTTTTCCCTTGTTTTATGAAAATGTAGATTTTTGGCCTCAAAATTGATGGAATTTGGAGAATCTGAATGTATGGGACGATTTCTCATGATGAGATGGAGCTACACACCAAATTTCAGATCAAACGGAGCCTTCTACAGAGTGCACAGTCATGGTTGTGCATCCATGCACGGCCGTGCATCATAAGTCATCAGAATCGTCCTAACCGAGCCATACACGGGCGTGCCCGTGCACCGATACACAGCTGTGCATCGTCCCGTGCAGTTCGACAGACGCTTGGTATTTCGGCCATAACTTTCTATTCCTGGCTCGGAATTGAAAGAAATTTTAGGGAGACCTTCCCAACTGGGATACGCATGTTTTCTGACTAAAATTATTGGATTTGATCAGGCAATTTCGGAGAACGAGTGCAAACGGTGACAACCTAGGGTTTTTGGGTGATTTTTGGGCGACAACACTGTTCCAGCTTGATTTCTTCGTCGTTCCGGCATGGATCTTCGTGCTGGACCTCCTTCCATCAATGATCTATCTTTCCCTTTGGTTTGATTTAATCATTGTGAGAGATTTCATGTATTTAACGATGAATCTTGTAGTGTAAACTCACCTTTCGGGGTTTGGGCGTAGCCCACTGTATGAATGTGGAATACTATGGTTTTATCTATATATTTCTTTACTTATCTTTGTTCTTATTCATGTCTAGAATGTTTTATTTTATGTTTATGTACTGGCCATATGTGTGCATATCTTAGATGCTGTGGGAAGGACTGAGAGGTGAACCACAGTCGTCGGAACTCCTTAGACTGGACTGGTGATTTCGTTTAGCGAGAACATTCGAAATCACCCGAGGAACCCTAATCCTTCACAGATCCCATTGGATCCACTTAACCCAGTAAGCCACGAGAGTATCAGACTTGGGTTAAGTCAGACACCGGACCGTGTCTTGAGAGGGAGTGGAAACGGCGACAACCTAGGGTTTTCGGGCGATTTTTGGGCGACAACACTGTTCCGGCTTGATTTGTTCATCGTTCCAGCGTGGATCTTCATGCTGGACCTCCTTCCATCAACGATTTATCCTTCCCTTTGGTTTGATTTAATCATTATGAGAGATTTCATGTATTTAACATTGAATCTTGTAGCGTAAACTCACCTTTCGGGGTTTGGGCGTAGCCCACTGTATGAATGTTGAATACTATGGTTTGATCTATATATTTCTTTACTTATCTTTGTTCTTATTCATGTCTAGAATGTTTTATTTCATGTTTATGTACTGGCCATATGTATGCATGTCTTAGATGCTGTGGGAAGGATTGAGAGGTGAACCACAGTCGTCAGAACCCCTTAGACTGGACTGGTGATTTCGTTTAGCTAGAGCATTCGAAATCACCCGAGGAACCCTAATCCTTCACAGATCCCATTGGATCCACTTAACCCGATAAGCCACGAGAGTAGGAGACTTGGGTTAAGTCGGAGACTGGACCGTGTCCTGAGAGGGAGCGCGTCTGTACCCCAGGAAGGATTACCTTGAGAACTTAGATAAAACCTAATTTAAAATATCAAACTCTAATAATTCTGCATGCTTCAGTGTGGTGAAACCTAAAACCCCGAATCTCTCTCATAGTTTTAAAACCCCGTTTGCTTATTTTCTGACAGTCAAACAATGGAAGCCAACCGCTCTTTGAAGGACTTTGCAGCACCAACCATCTCTGGTGTGCACTCGAGCATATCGCGACCGGCTATCGAAGCTAATAACTTTGAGATCAAGTTGTCTCTTGTACGAATGGTGCAACAGAATCAATTCAGTGGAGCAGCTACTGAAGATCCTAATCTCCATTTATCTATTTTTTTTAGAATGCTGCGACACTCTTAAGATTACTGGTGCTCCCCCTGATGCTATTAAACTAAGACTTTTTCCTTTTTCACTCAGGGACCGAGCCAGAGCATGGTTACAATCTCTACCTCAGGGTTCCATCACGACGTGGGATCAACTCTCTCATGCCTTTTTGTCTAAATATTTCCCACCGATCAAGATAGCTCAGTTAAGGAACCAAATTACTAACTTTGCTCAATGAGATGGAGAGTCCCTTATGAAGCATGGAACCGGTTCAAGGAGTAACTAAGGATGTGCCCGCACCATGGTCTACAGAAATGGGTACTTATTCATATATTTTATGGTGGTTTACTTTACCAAACTAGACTTTCTGTAGATGCTGCTGCTGGTGGGGCACTAATGAACAAGAATGTTGATGACGCTATAAACTTGAATGACGACATGGCACTCAATCTCTACCAATGGTCAGGAGAAAGAAACCAACATGTAAGAGGCTCAGGTAAGTATAATTTGGATATATTGAGTTGACTGGTGGCTAAGGTAGATTCATTGTCACATAAATTTGATTCTATGAATGTATCTAGCTCTAACTCTGTCACTTGTGAAGTTTGTGGAGTAACAGGCCATTTTGCTAATGATTGTTATATCTTGAACACTCATTCAGATCAATTCAATGCTATTGGAAATCACAGGGACCAAAATGACCCATCCTCGAGTGCATATTGTTGGGAAACCCCGGGGACATTTTACAATTCTCAGAGTCATAGACATACATATTACACAGCGGAAGAATGTCCCCGAAACAGGCCGGTCCCAAAAACCCAGTGAAGATTGCAAGCGAGAGAGTCGACACGATGAGTTAGGAAATACCTTAGAGCAAGATGAGGTCGATGTCGTGATAGGCGCCCAAGCGTGCGCCCTTTGCAGTTTCACACACATGGATCCCTCGAGTCCTCTTCTTCCACGCCCGGTGCTAGCCTCGGGAAGAAGATCCAAGCCTTGTGCTCCTTCTTCAAAGTATGCGCCACCTCCAAGGTAGATGCGCCAAAGATGAAGAAGGATGAGGGAGAGGGAAACCGCCAAGCATCAAGTTCCTTGCGTCAAGAGAGAAGGAAGAAGCTTGCGGCTAGGGTTTGGAAGGAAGAAGAAGATGCGCCACTTCTTGGTGTTGTCGCCCTTCAAGCCCTTGCTTTCGCCCCTCCTCTTGTTGTCACGCCTCTAAGGATCTATCATTCAAGAGGGGGTGGCTAGGGTCACTTATAAAGAGCTAGAGGCAGTTAGGGCAAGGGTTGAGATCATGACAAGTGTATGGCTTGGATGAGAAGGTTTGAGGTAAGGAAAGTCTCCAAGACTTTACCATAAACCTCATTCAACCTTTCCATAAGCTACCAAGCCTTGCCTCGTGCGCCAAGGCCTAGCCTTGCGCCCCAAGCAATGCCTTAATGCATTCACACTATCAATGGGAGAGGGCTAGGCGCATAAAGCTTCCTTAATGAAGCAAATTTGCCATCCAATCCCCATTATGCCCCTTAGGCGCCAATGGGCTTGGCTTCCTCCCCATTATACCCTTTTAGCCTATTGCCTCTTCATGACAACTTATTATTGGGCCTCATTGGATAATGAGCTAGCCCAAACTTCATTTCATGGCTTGATTAAGCACTTGGATCCAATCCAATGCAACCCTAATCCAAATGTGGCCAACCATGGTCAATTTCGGGTCAACCTGCCATAAATGGAGTTTGGCTCCAATAACATCTTTCCATCTCATCAGGTCCATTGGCGCTGATGAAATCTCCAAAATAGATCCGAGTTATCCAATAACTCGATCATAAGGCTTCCCGATCAATACGAGAACTTGAGTATCAAGGTGTGCGACCCTGTAGGTCCCTCTGACGTTGGCAGTGATTACCAAATGTCATCACAACTAGTGAGTGGCACCTAGCAGTGCAACCCAAGTCATCGGAATGGATATCGACATCGACATCCCCATCATTGCAACAAGGTACAGATGCATTACAGTCTCTTTGCCGAACTAATATCCGATTGGACAAGTGTGTCATCGCTTGTTTTCACCCAATCACATGGTTATGACTAAATCAGGTTCTCACCTGGGTATGGCTATACACTTTCAGTCATAGAACCATAGAGGAGCTCCATGGATATCATGCTTCCCTAAGGAAGGGGCAAATCCTATGTCTGTCCATTGACCTTCTCATATGGGTCGTGACATGCTCAATGACAACCGTTATGACCTCCCAACTACGGCGAGGTGTTAGGTTATATCAAAGCAAGTCCCTAACCATATAGAATGGTCAATGACCTCAAGTCAAGGGATCAATGCATCTCCTATCACTTGTGAGGATAACTCATGACACCAAGTCATAGCCTCACAGCGGGTCGGTCCAGTATATCCACCACTGATATACCCATATGTCTGCGTTGGCACCTCGTGCCTAACCAGCCCATATAGCAGTCTCACAAGTACCAGAGCTGTCCCATATCTACTCAGGTACATCGACTGGGGACAATCATTTGAGCACAGATCCAATCTGTCTCCAGGGACATTATCATGTAAGTACACAATCGCAGGTGTAGACAAACAATGATAACGACAATGCCAGAAAGATATATGAATATCAGAGTCAAGTAGTACAAAGATGGACCAAAACTAGGTCCTAGGGCATATACACCAACACATATAATCTGGGATGGAGGAATAACCCGAATTTCTCCTACGGACTTAATCAAGGGCACGCCCCTCATACAAATTTTGCTAATCCAATTTCTTCTTCTAATTTCAGGCCTTCTCCCAGGATCCAACTTCCATTTGCTAATCAAAAACAGCCAGCACCACCAAACGGGTTGAAACTTGAGTTAATGCTGGAAAAGCTCCTCACCATGCAAATTAAACAACAAGATGACACCAGTGAATATATGCGCCAGCTGAACTTGAAAATAGACTCCGTGTCCACACATTGTAAGGATATTAATGATCGACTTACTCAGCTTACTCGACAGTTGATGCATCCTCAAAAGCCCAAGATGAAGTTAACCCCATTGAGCACTGTAATGCCATCACAACGAGAAGTGGAATCCAATTAGAAGACCCCAAAATGCCCGAACCTAAGGAAAGAACAATGCAAGCTTCACCCGAAGAACTTTCACTTGAAAAGAACTCACCGGTCGATCCAGAGCCAGAATAGCAAATCTCCAATGCACCAAAGGAGCATGTCTACATTCCACCTCCGCCATATAAACCGCCCATCCCTTTTCCTCAGCATCTAGCTAAGGCTAAATTGAATCGGCAGTTTGAAAAATTTTTGGAGGTATTGAAGAAGCTCCACCTCAATATTCCTTTCACAGAGGTAATTTCTCAGATGCCCACTTATGCCAAGTTCCTTAAGGATATTCTGACCAATAAAAGGAAAATAGAGGAACATGAAATGGTGGCATTGACAGGAGAACATACAGCAATCATTCAGAATCAGCTACGTCCTAAACTTGAAGATCCTGGTAGTTTTTCCATCTCATGCAGAATTGGCAACATCTCATTTGAAAGAGCACTCTTGGACTTGGGGGCCAGCGTTAGTATCATGCCGCTCTCTATCATCAAGAAGCTAGACTTGGGGGATCTGAAACCAACATCTAAAGTTCTTCAGCTTGCCAATAACTCTACACATCAACCAGTGGGAATTGTGGAAGATGTGCCCATTCAAGTCGGGGAATTCTTCGTTCTAGTGGACTTCGTGGTTTTAGATATGATGGTTTTAGATGTGCCCATTCCTCGCTACAGCCGGAGCTGTAATAGATGTCAAACACGGAAAACTGTCATTGAACATTTGTGAGAATATCTTAAAATTTGACCTTTCTATTGATAATGAGAAATCATCTTTTTCAGTTCCTGTTGCAGCATTGAGGTGGTGGAAGATAATGCCAAATCATCAAGAGGCACGAAGGGATGTTTTGAAGGAGAGCTTGATGACTTGGCCAATCCAAATGAAGAGAAGGTGTTGGCCTATATGACCTTCATAGATGATGGTCTGGGAGTTGACCCTAAGAGAGTGCTACATGGAGCGCCTGAAGACAGGGAATTGAAGGGCATTGAGAGAACTTTAGAGTTTAACTATCTTCTTGTTCCATATCATTTAAGAACAATAATAATTGTACTATTGTATTTGATGTTCATCTTAATAGGTACAATTTTCAGGCGACGAAGAAAGCGGAGACTACATGCCCTTTATTTTGGCTCTGCTCCACCAAGACCACCATGATTATTTAGACATTGGTCAAGCTAGTGACCCTAAAGAGGCGCTTGTAGGGAGGCAACCCAACCTCTTGTTTACTCTTTTGCTTTCTTATTTATTTTCATACCTTAGACTTTGTTGTTTTTTTCAGTTTTTCTTTCATATTTATGCTTTCTAAGCTGAACCATACTTATGGAAATTTTTTTGGATTTCTCAGGCATCACCGAGCCATGCACGGTCGCACCCGTGCATCCATGCACGGCCGTGCATCATAAGTGAACTTTGTTGCTGCGATCAGACCGAGAGCTGTACGGGTCGGGGTATGTATACGTGCACAGCCGTGCATGATTTTCTTATAGGGGTCACTGCTAGCACAGCCTCATACACACCCATGTATGAAATCGTTGCCGCCGCCACCGCCATCCAGATCCGCCGCCTCCGGTGCCCGATCCACCGTCGGCGACCTCCCATCGTCTTCTCCATCCTCCGGCGACCCTTTCCCCCAACTTTCTACGCCCGATCCGCACCTCACGACACCATCCGCCACTGCCCTAGCTTTTGTCGCCGCCCGCGATTCCGCGCCGCCGACCTTCCTTCTTCGTCGCCGACGCCTTTGAAGCTTCTTCCTCAGCACCAGCTATCTTCCTATCCTTCTCCTACACCGTCAAAATGTCTCGACGCAAGCAGACTACTTCCAAGCACCGTGCGTCAACTTCTCAGGCCGCCGCCGAGCCTCTTCCACCGCCAGCTTTGCCACCCACTCCATATGAGATTATCTGTCGAGATCCAGAGCAACTTACCAGGCTCACTGCCCTTGCACGCCGACCTGTGGTGACGACATGATTCCTTGATCATGCGATGCTGAATACCCTGGGTTTCCACGAAGATGTACAATGGCTCTTTCAATGTATGGGCTGGGAGCAATTCTTTACTATCTGCTACCCCACCTACATTCCCATTGTACTGGAGTTCTTATCATCTATGGAGTTTCATGCTAGCATTCACACTGATAACGATGACGGCAGTCTATCCTTCCGTCTCAACAACACCGAATATGTGCTTACATTGACAGAGCTGAACTCTATTTATGGTTTTCCTACTGATGGGATGCGCCTCACACCAACTGAGTTTAAAGTAAGCAACTTCTGGGCCGACCTGACTGGATTCCGACCCTTTGACACCAGGACAGCTAGAGCCACCTGCCTAAGAAACCCTGTGATGAAATATGTGCACCGAGTCCTAGCACATACTATTTTCCGTCGAGGGGACTCTGATGGTCTTGTCCGTGCATCTGAGCTTCAGTTTCTTTGGGCTATGCTACATGGGGTCCACCTCAACATTGCTTTTCACTTTGCCCGATAACTCCAGAAGGTATCAAGGGCATCGAAGGGTGCAATAGCTCTCGGGGGACTTCTTACCCCACTTGCTTATGCAGTAGGGATTCATCCCTACTAGATGGAGAAAGCCCGGGGCAACTGCCAACTTCACCTTGATTCTTGCATCTCGATGCGGATGATAGTGAAGGAAGGTGAACTTTACAGCTTGATCTTCCCGGGGAGCAATGTGAAGTTACCGCTGCCAAATCCTGCATGTACTACTGTTCGAGAGCAGCGAAACAAGAGAGTGGAAGCAGTTGAAGATGAGGATGTGCCTCTTGTAACTAAACCACCACAACCTTCTCAGTAGCGCCCTTCTACCCAACTCGACCGCGTTGAGACTATGATCCAGTTTGTCCGCGACTCCCAGCAAGAGACTCACCTGTCTGTCGATGCGGGAAATGACCGGATTCAACAGCTTGAGACTGAGGTTGAGCACCAAGGACGAGTACAGTCCTCTATTTTAGAGTCTGTGCATGACCTTCAGGCGAGGCTGCATCGGCGTTGGGAATGAGGTTCTTTGGTTTCACCCATCACTTGGTCAGCTTTCTATTTTTCTAGTAGTTTTCTTTATTCTAGTTGTTTGTTTTCTTTAGTCACTTCATGGTAGTTTTTGTTGGTGTATATGCCCTAAAGACCAATGTATGGACGTGGTCAGGCACTGTTTGAATGTACTTTGATAGAACTATTACTTTTTATATAGGCATGGTCGTTATTGTGCAGACTTCTCTACCTGCATTGATGTATTGAGTTGCATAAATAATGTCCCAGGAGTTTGGATTGGATCCATTCTCATAAGCTATCCCCAGACAAGGTACCTTAGCAGATATGGGATAGCTTTGGTACATGTGAGACTGGTGTATGGGCTGGTTAGGTGCGGGGCACAGTAACGCAGACATACATGCGCATTGGATGCACTAGAGTGATCCACCGTGAGGATTGACTTTTCTAGTCAACAAGTCAATCTCACATGCAAGAGGTTTGCATTGATCCTTAGACTTGAGGTATTCATGTCTAGATTTGATGATGAGTATGCTTTAATACAATCTTACGTCTCTCCGTAACTGGGAGATCAAAACGACTGTCATTGGGCATGTCATAAGTCATGTAGAGACATGGATGACCAATAGTAGGATTTGCCCCTTCCTTATTGGAAGCATGATATCCACTCGAGGCGCCCCACCTTATTGGTGCATGACAGGAAAGTGTGGCCACACTTGTTGAGTCATGACCAATGCACTGGATAATAAACTTGAGACTAATCCAATGGCAGGATATCAGCTTAGGCAAAGGGATCTATAATGCAATGGGAATCCTCGTTGCTTGTTAGGAGTTGTTGCCACAATGACTTAAGTCCTATGACATGGGTAGTAGTGATGTATTGCTAGATACCCCTCACTACTTATGATGTTTACATCATTGCCATCGTCATATGGATCCTACGGGGTCACACGCAATAGACTCTTGACGTTGCTTTAATCAGAAGCTTTATGATCAAGTTATTGGATAACTTGGATCCATTTGGAAGATTTCATCAGCGCCAAAGGGCCTGATGAGTTGGAAGAAAGTTATTGGAGCCAAACTTCATTTTTGGCAGGTTGACCCGAAATTGACCTTAATTGGTCACATTTGGATTAGGGTTGCATTGGATTAGATCCAATGGCTTAATTAACCCATGCCATGAAGTTTGGGCTAGCTCATTATCCAATGAGGCCCAATAATTAGTTGTCATGAAGAGGAATTGACTTAAAAGGGTATAATGGGGAGAAATCTCACCCCATTGGCGCCTAGGGGCATAATGGGGTGAGGGAGGCGCCTTTGCTTCATTATGGAAGTAAAGGGCGCCTAGCCCCTCTTCCTTGGATGGAATACTTGCCTCTAAGGCAAGTCTTGGGGCTGTTATGGCTTGAGAACTTTTATGGGAAGTTCCTAGGCGCATAAAGATATAAGGAAAAGGTATATGGTAATGTCTTGGAGACTTACCTTACTTCAAACCCTAGTTTCTCCCAAGACACCACCCTAGCCGAATTCCTCATGCATGTTGCGCCTAGCCACTTCTCCTTTGATGGTAAGAATGCATTTGAGGCATGTCTTGGGTTGATATAGTGCTTGGACATTTATCGATAGGTTGAATGAGGTTTATGGTAAAGTCTTGGAGACTTTCCTTGCCTCAAGACACCTCATCCTAGCCATACACTTGGCATGATCCTAGCCCTTGCCCAAACCGCCTCTAGTCCTATTTATAGGACCCATTGTCGCCCCCTCTATGGTTGTTGAATGCTTGGAGACGTGAACACACATAGAGGGGCGAGAGCAAGGGCAAAGGGCGACAACATCAAGGTGGTGCAACCCTTCTTCCTACTAGTGGCCGCAAGTCTTCTCCTTCCTCTCCTTTTGGCGTGACTTGGAGAAGGACTTGGTGGCGCCACTTCCTCCTACTCTTCCTTGATGGGGGTAGAGGCCATGACCCACGGAAATATAAGTGGAGCTTAAGGCTACCCTAGTTTATGGGTACCCTAAGGCACCCTTGCATTGCATGCATCATGTAGCTACATATGGTAGGTTTTGTATTTTTCTTTTTATGGAAATTATGTTGCATCATGGTAGGATTAGTGCATGGTAATGTTGCATCATAGTAGGAGTAGTGTAATAAGCATTTACAAGTCATGTGGACAAGCTCAAGGCTAGCTCAAAGCTCACTCAACAAAGCTAGCTCCAAATATGGAAGGTCACTTCAAAGCCTCACTCAAAGTGAAGACTTGAGATGAAAGGAGTTCATCTCACCTTTCCAAATTCGTATGCCTCATCAATCATGGATTATTTCAGCCACCTCAAGTAATATGCGCCCATGAAAGAAGAAAAAAATCAAGATCCCAATCCCTAAAATCAAGGAAGGCAATTAATGGGATTTTTGTTCACACCATGGAAGGAAACAAGCCAACCATTCTATCAATCCTCTCCAAATTCGCCCAAGACAAGCATGGAAGCCTTTCCACCTCATGAAGCCACTTAAGGGAAAAGAAATTCGTCCAAGCACAACATTCAAGCCGATCACATATCAAGAGAAAATCATCCATGGCCAAAGAAGGAAGTATTGTCACCTTTCTTGACGCCCAAGTAAGGAAGCGTGCACCCAAAGCCACCAAGAGAATTCTACATTCGTCCAAGCCAAAGAAGGGAATGCTTCAAAAAGAATTCGACCAAGCATTGACAAGCAAGCAAGCAAATTGGCGTTCACACTCAAATATGGGAAGTTTTAAAGCCAAATCACAATCAAAGGAGCCATTGCCTTGACAAAGCATTGAAGACTATAATATATTTCCTAATTTGCTCTTTTGTAACGTTGAGGAAAATGTCTACAAACTCTGGTAATCGCATGGAACTTGTAGCAAGATTTGGATAATGAAATGTCGATTAGTTGCCTAGCAACCTTGGGTGCTTGTGTCGCCCTCCCCTTTCCCCTTCTCATCTGAGGTGCTTGTGTCACCTATCTTCCCTTCTTCCCCAAGGGCCAAGGTTCCCTTCGCTAACCGTTTCTACAAAGACATCTCCATCAACTTGGCGCTTGGATCATCTTCTTTAACCAACAAGGGGCGCACCTCCATCTTCTTCAACCTCTTGTGGCACATCTCCATCATCATCTCAACAAGTGGCGCATCTTCTCTTCAAAGGATCTTTTCACCATCTTGGCGCAAGAGTAACCTCTTCAACCATTAGCCGCGCAACATCTTCAAGGAGCATCTCCCTTAACCTTGGTGGCGCATCTACATCCTCTTCACCAACCCTTGGCGCATCTAGTCCATCTCCTTCATCAACACTTAGCACAAAGATCTTCAACCATGAAAGTGGGCGAAACCCTAAACATGCACATATAAAATTTTGCATGGGCGGAAACTAGGATTCCATGAGGATCGCATGTGGCATGATCTTATGATTAACCTATTAACTTGCAAAGATCAGATTAAGATTTTACCATAGCCATTGTTTGGATGGCGACTTGGAAGGGAAAGAGGCGAGTGCTTCTTCTCCAAAGTAGACGCACACAAGATGGTGAGGGCTTCCTTCTTGGCGTGAACCTTGTGCTAGCAAAGACCTCCAAGGATTCCTGATCGTGTAAGGAGATGAGATGCACACTTGGTGTTGTCCAACTTCCTTCTTTTCGTCAAGTCTCTCACAAGACGAGAGGGATGTCGAGAGGAGAAGATGGCGACGAGAGAAGCGTTTTCACGATTGAAAACGTGGGGGGTTTTCCAAATGAAAACATGGCTTCTAAAAATAGTAAGCATTTAATCTCTCATGCGTTCACTCCAAGTGAACCTATCGCATCCTTCATCTCCCTTTGAACCAAGCGTTCATTTGATGAACCGGTTCAATTGAATTTGGTTCAAAGACCAAATTAAACCAAGCCTTGGTCTAGACCTTATTAAACCGAAAGGCTCAAGATCTAACCACACATCTCTTGATGCTCCTGATCTCATCGATCAAGCATCAATTCTCTCGATCGAAGCTTACCAATCTCAAGCCCTAATCAATCAAACATGATCAGACCAGATCTCACTTCCAATCAGAGTTTAAACTCCTTTAAACTGAACCAAAACAATTCAGTCCACACGATCTGACATAAGTAAGCCATATCATCAAATTGTGCGACCCTAAGGGTTTCCTTTAATGTCGGTAACGATAACTTACGTTATCACGAACAGAGAGGGGTATCTAGCAACACATCACTGTCTCCCGATATAAAGGAAAGAGTCTTCCAAGACTACATCCAAACACAGCACAAGTGTGAATTCAATTCATTAGGCATACATGTTTCCTTTGCCACTGGATGTTCTCGTTGGACAAGCGTGTCAAGCCTGTAACTCCAACATGATGAGAATGATTAGATCAGATGAACATAGTCATCTGGGTATGGCCATACACTTTCTCAATCATCTCATCCAGGGGGCCCCTTTAGAACATCACACTCCAAACAAGGAGAAGGCAATCCTTTATCTATCACTAGTGCCCTAACATGACTCATGCTCATTATCCAAGATAGTCTATAACCATTATCTTTCAAATGATATTGAACTACCTCAAGACAATGCCAATCCTCATTTAGAAACACAAGTGATCTCAAGTCAGAGGAAATATGCCACTTGTTTGCATATAAGGATTATTCACATTGTAACAAGCAATTGAATATCCTAAGTAGGGTCAGTCCAGTACATCCAATGTACCTATGAGTCTACATCTTATTCCATGCTCGAAGCATCCTATAAGATTAGAACACATATTAGTCTTAATCATATCAAGGTTGTCTCATGTTCACCAAGATATCTCGACTAAGGACAATACTGCATGTCAGCCAAGCTGAACACCATTGAGACATTATTCAGAAGTATACATATAGCAGCAGATAATGCAACAACCTGAATAACAACCATTGCCTTTATAAACATAGAGTTTATACATGATACTGATAACAACCCAAGGCCTCAAACATTAGCCTTAAGGGCATACCCCAACAAACCACTCTCCAAGGAACTATATCTCCAAGGGAACATCCATGGATCAACTCCTTCAAGACACTCAATCGGCCAAGCCTCTCTATCTTACTCTTGTTATTATTTGCTTGGTTCGTCTTTGTTTAACTTGTTGAATCTTGTAGGTGACGCAAAGGATAGGATCCCTTCATCTCAAGGATCAAGCAAATTCAAGTGGCGCATCTTCAACATTAAGGATCTCCTCCACTATAACTTGGAGAAACATCAAACCGAGAACATTTCAACTTGCCTCTAGTTTATGTTTACTTGTATAATCTTTCACTAATAGACTCTTCTATGTTCCTTGAAGCTCTCGGCATCAAAAGGGACTCCATAACATGAGACATCTCCAAGGAATCATTCATGGCCGAAACTTACAAGGCCTTCTCAATCCAAGACTTGAGCAACACATCATCATTAATTAGATTAGATTAAGTAGTGTGTTTGAACTTGTTAGCAAGAGGAACTTGGAGGCTTAACCTCCCCTCTTGATCTCTTTTTGTAAAATAACTTTGGAGTATTAAACCCTAATTTTATACTCACACATGTGTGAGTTTGTTGTGTTGGTGTGTTTGTAATGAAGCAACTCCTTCCATCAGAGTAGGACCGTTGAAGATCAGGAAGGACGATCCTTCTATTCTCAAGGATCGCATGGTGAGCTCTTCTTTACAATATTATCTTTTAATGTTTTAGAAATGCATGTTTAGCCATAGAGTAGTTAACCACATGTTTAGTTATAGTTTTGTTTGTAAGAGCATGCTAGTTGCAATTTATTTTGTAGTTTATAATTGCATGCTTAGGTCTAATATTATCTAGCATATAATTTAGTAGCATATTAATCTTCAATTTTTATTTAAAATACCAAAAACATATTTTTGAAAGCCCCGTTAGATAACCTTGCATGCTAGCTTGTTTTCCTTAAATTCATGTTTTCATGCTAGCCCAAATTGCATGCTTCCCCCCTACATCAGTTGGTATCAGAGGTTACTCTTAGAATAGATTTTTAGCCTAAAAACTAATTTTCAAATTCTAAGACTTTCTTGGACCTAGGTGTTTGAAAGAAGTTGATCTCATAAAAGGCTATCATCTAATATATCACTTTTAGGAGCCTTATTTTCAAAACTAATTTCTTTCAAAACTATCTTTGACCATGACTACTAGATCGGGAGCAAATTATAATAATCACCCTGAATCCAATGATATTACTAGACAAACTGAACCTAATGACATGGCTAGACTCTTTAACATGATGGCGTCCTTCCAAGAGGAACTTAGGGATATTAGAGCTAGACTGCCAAATCCTGAAAATCTTAGGGATGATAGACCCCCTAGTCGGCCCTCAAGAGAACCCATCCTAGGTGAACATCCCCAAAACAATAGGAACCATAATAGGAGAGTCCAAGAACCTGAATGGGAAGAGCCACATGCGCGACCCTATCAAAGACCTAGGGAGGATGATGTGCAACGCAACATCAAACTCACACCTCCAACCTATAGGGTCAACCTTAGGAATGATTTTTTTTACACCTACATCAAAATAGGAGATAAGATGTGTAAGGTTGCCATAGATAAATCCATAGGGTTCAACTTCATAACCCCTAGTGCCATTGAAAGATTTGGCTTTGTCACTAAGCCTAAACTATACCCTTACACTATTACTAGAGATAATGGAACCAAAATCTTAGTTAACCATAGGTGCCTTGTGCCTATTACATTTGGTATCCTACTAGAAGCTTGGTGTGATGTCTTACCCCTAGAAGGTACATATCATGTCCACCTAGGAGAACCTTGGTTAGATGATGTTAAAGGGTACCACCAAAGACAAGATGATTCCTATATCTTAAGGTGTCATGACCCTAAGATTAAGATCAAAAGGTCTAAACCTAGAACTCCTAAGGTAGCCAACCCTCCAAACCTCTTAGAGACAAGCCCAACCTTAGAGCCTGAGCTACCTCCAACAATTCCAAACATACCCCTAGATGAGTCTAGATCCAATACTAGGGCCCCATTAGTTGACTTGTCTGATAGTCAAACTAGCCCTAAGTCACCTTTAGAGACCCCTCTAGACATGCCTCAACTTCAATTTGGAACTTTTACCTTAGGTGATATGCCTAGGAACCAACTTGAACCTAAAGTCATAAGTCTTCCCAAGCTCCATAGTGATCCCAAGGTAGACCTAGTTCCTATAGTTGGCCATAAACCTTGTCAAGGTCTAGACCCAAACACTTTTGAACCAAGTAGTCAACCTACTACCTCACTTGACCCTAGGATGACCACACTTCCTCTTGAACTCATGGAGTGCAACCAACTCTTAGGGGATTCCACTAGTCAAACCTTAGGACCAAACATAGAGCCAACCTTAGATCAAACTAATTGTCTCCCACCCTTAGGTTCAGCCCTAAGCACCTTTGATCTAGGTAGACTTGACCAACCCATGCCTAAGGAACTTATGACCACAGAAAGTGAACAACTAGACCTAGGTTTTCCATTAGGAACTCAAGATATAGAGGATTCCAGTGCTTTAGATCTCAACCAAGTTGTATTAGGAAACCCTACCCTTGAGGAAAACTTAGAACCATTTGAAATTGACTTAGATCCTAAGCCCCACCCTTTAGGACATCCTCTAGACATAGAATCCCTTCCCCAAGACCCAATGAAGCTAGAGTCTTGTCTCTTAGGTCCCTCTACTGTAAAACCCGAGAATTTTGATGTATTAAACCTCGGTATGTGACTCATTTTAATTATCTATAATCAGGTATTTATTAACCTTGTTGGTGGGATTTTTGGCTAAGGGGAAAATTATTCTCCTGCAGGGCAAAAATAAGTTGCTGTGGAGGAGTCTTGAACCTGAGACCTCTCCTGTGTATGTTGGCCTGGCTACCAGAGTTCCAGCCCAGTCTTTGTGTTAGGTATGTGGGCGCCCCCTTATTATGTGAGTATACAGATTAAATGCAGATTTCACTTAAGTGACTTGGCATCACTTAAGTTGTTTCCGATTTTCATCCTAACCCTAGCCGACCCTTACGATTTTTCCTCTCCCTCTCGTGGACTCTCGTGGACGATTTGCAGCCGCGCCTTCCCCTTTCGTCCAGCTCCTTTCCGGCGAGGTTCCGGCGGCGGCGCTTGGTTTTCCGGCGTGGTGGACAGCGGCGACGTGTGGGAGCTTCAAACAAGCCTCTTTGCTCACGATTTGCTTGCAAATCATCCTCAAGGCGAGTGGAAATCCTATGTTACTTGTAATCCGATTATATGATCTTTCCCTTGACATGTTTTCTTGCTTTGTGATGGAAAAACGAGTAGCTTACCATGAAACCGTGATCACCCATTTGAAGTTTCGAAAATCAGATTTAGGGGCTCTAATCATAGGGCTTTTCGTTCTTTACTTGATTAGATGTCTTATGAGGATGAGTGATCATGATCTTGAGCTTCAATTTGATTGTATGATGTATTCATGAAAAACCCTAGAGTATGACATGCGCCCATGCCCTAAATTGATGAAATTTTATGCTAACTTTTGGGGAAAACTTAGGATTCATGAAATTAGAAGTATGAGGGAATTTATCATGAATTTTATGCTATTTTTGGAGCCTTAATTCATGCTGGCCGAAATTTACCCTAGGGGTATTTTGGTCAATGTTCAGTTAACTTTTGGGGCAAAGCTGTTATTCATGTAATTGAGTTTATATGGTGCTTAAATATGATTTTTGCCTAATTTTAGGAATTTTCTATGCATAGTTACAAGTGTAATCGTTCTCTTGAAATTAAGTGATGGTAATGTGTGCAATGTTTGTAAATTCTGTTTGATAACCTAGAATATAGATGTTACAATCTAATTGCATGAAATCTAGGATTAACACATTATACCTGTATGGAAACATTTGTTGAGAACTTAGCATGGTATCTTCCTAACCTGATTGCATGAAACTTAAGGACTACCCTGTCTAAGACATTTATGCTGTTTAATTAATTTCGAGTGGTGAATGATATCCGGGTGTTAGTCTTTTGCTATAAGTGTGTGGCATAAGTCATGTCCATTATGTGTGACCCTGGAGATGTTGTGAAGTGAGGCAAAGTGTCACGCCTTGGTCAGGCGGGGGCCACCACTTGATCTTCCTTCACAGATGTGATTAGTTTAGCATAAGAGAGACAAAGTGCCACGCTACTGGTAAGCGAGGGCCACCTCTTGAACTCTCTGACTGCTGTGTGACCAATGTGGGGAAACAAAGTGCCACGCCGTGACTTGGCGGGGGCCACCTCTTGATTTACCACATTGTCTGAGTGGGTAGATGGAGATCAGCGTGCCACGTCTTAGCTAGACGGGGGCCACCTCCTGATTCCTCCCCTACTGTTTGGCATGCATGCATTCTCTGAGCCCTGACGAGGGAAGGGTCGGACCTTTGTGGTCGTTTCGTTCTGTTCTGGATTTGGACATGTTAGGATGTGCATCTACGTATGTGTTCTGTTTCGCCATGTGATATGCACGTTTCTATTTCGGTTTTGTTGTATTATGATTAGATTTCGCCATGTGGATTATTTTGTAAGTTGTGTTCTTATCTGTATTTGATTTGATATTTAATAATCGCATTCGGTAAATGTTTTGAAAAACCTTACATGCTATATTTTGAATGTATTAATGGAGGGGTTTCATAGGGTTCTCACTTGCGGAGCTGTTAGCTCACCCCCTCTAATATCTACAGGTGAGAGACCGTGATTGATACAGCGTTATGCACCTTGAGATATGAGTAGCTTGACGAAGCTTTGGGCTTTGTGATATGGACCTTGTAAAAGATTTCGGTTGTATTTGAATACTTGTATCGTGACTCCGTTATCTGGGGCCTGCGTGCCTGTATTAGTTATACTTTGTTTTGGATGATGGATACTATATTCTGGTTACATGTGAGGGCTTAGGCCCATTTTGTTATAAGATTTCGGTTGTGGTATTTTCATCGTTTTGATGGGATTTTATGTTCAGTCTGCTGTGATATGAGATTTTGTCTCCGTATATGTATAGTACGGAGTTGTGAACTGATTCGCTTATGTTTAGTATTATATAAGTTGAAATTACTTGTTGTTATGAATCAGTACAGCATGTACATGTATGGGAATTTTCCCGACCTTGTATGTACGCATACATGCTGCCGGATTTTTGTATAAATTTTCAGATCTTTTATTCCCTAGCTTTGTTCGCAGTAAGATCTTGGCTTCAGTTTCTTCTCTCGTGACGTTCCTCGTATGATTTCCGCGTGTGATTCGGGGTTAAGTATCGAGGGGCGTTACATATGGTATCAGAGGAGTTTCTAGCGAATATTAGATCTGGGTAGTAAAACATTGTTTGTGTATTGCATAGAAATAAACCAAGTAAGGAATTGGTTGCTAGTAAGATAAGGAAATTATTGTTTGTCTTGACTTGCAAGGTGTTTTGCTAGGTAAGAATGGTGCGACCCAAGGGTAATGCTGATGATCAGATGGCTGGCTTTATGAGGGCTTTAGAGTCTATGAGTAATATGATTCAACAACAGGGTGCCCTCATTCAGCAGCAGGCTCAGACTATGCAAGAACAGCAACAGATGATGAGGGAACAGCGCGAGCAGCATCAGGAGTTTCAGCAGCAGCTCCTGCAGCAGAACCGTGATCAGCAACAAGAATTTCACCAGCAGATGCAACAGCAGATGCAGTCACAGTCTCATTCCCAGCCACAGTCGGCTGAGAAGGAGAATGTGGGGAGTTCTCAGGAGAATGGGCATAAGAGGTATGCTCAACTGGTGAAGGAATTTCAGCGTATGAACCCTCCAGCTTTTTATGGGAGCCCAGGGCCTAGAGCAGCTGAGGACTGGCTTGCTGACCTAGATAAGATTTTTGCGGTGATGCGAAGTAGTGAAGAGGATAAACTGTGCCTGTCAGTATATATGCTGAAGGGGAATGCCGAGATATGGTGGAAAGGAGTTGTTAGGATCCCTTCCTTAGGTTAGATCCATCTTGATCTTTTCTAGTAAAATAATTGCCATGATTATAACACGAATCTATAGATCGAGTCTATTTGTCAAACGTGGAGATCTTGTGCGAAAGCAAAGATCGGAACATTGGAGGTCCTTGAGCAAAACTAGTTGCGAGACTCGGATGCACGAAAGTGATCCTTGAGACTCCACTAGAGATTCTAGAGCACGGATGCACGAAAGTGATCCTTGAGTTCATCCTTTGATAATATCTTCTTCATGATAAAATTGAATCAACGAAATCCTTATTCATGTCTAGTCATAAAAGTTTAAGTGAACGAAACCCTAGTCCCAGCTTTTCTCTCTGATAATCCCGCTTTTAGTTACCGATTGCTATTCTCACGATCTCGACTTGCCTAGATAGTAAGAAATCAACTTTTAGTATTCGACAACGTAGGTCCCTGTGGATTTGATACTTTTTTATTACTTCGTATACCCGTGCACTTGCGGTTTAACAATAAGTTTTTGGTGCCGTTACCAAGGATTAGTCCAAGGTACACGCGTGCCAGATTTGTTGTGTTCCCTTTATGGCTATCACTGACCCCATGGTTTTCATCAATGATAGTGGTACCGAAGTGGTACCGAAGCAAAGCTTGGCACTTGGCACTGTCATGATCTAAAAAAAAGAAAGGCACCACATAGGGACTATGTGGTACTGATGCTATTCTCTCATGACTTAGCACACAGTGTTATGCTTTTTGAAAGCTTGATCAATCATATCATTGTTGTGAGATGCACTGTAAAGGTTTTTGGTAATGTAACTTTGCATGTTCTATAGATTGTATCTATGATAATTGGTTTAATTTGCTCTCCATACTGCATTATAACCTGAAGACCTATTGTGTTTAACCAATAACCTTATTAGACCTAGTTGAGCTATGTGGGATTCCCTATTCCATGTCATCATCGTATTCTAGACAATTCAATTGCTTGAGGACAAGCAAAACTTTAAGTCCGATGTATTTTGATGACATGCAAAAATATGATATTTCGTAACTTAATTCTATTATTATTTTGGAGTAAAATGCATACTTTGTCTCATTTATGTACTCAAATGTTTCATATTCTTCAGAGTCTTCACTTTTCCCTTGTTTTATGAAAATGTAGGTTTTTGACCTCAAAATTGATGGAATTTGGAGAATCTGAAGGTATGAGACGATTTCTCATGATGAGATGGAGCTACACGCCAAATTTCAGATCAAACGGAGCCTTCTACATAGTGCACGGTCATGGGTGTGCATCCATGCACAGCCGTGCATCGTAAGTCATCAGAATCGTCCTAACCGAGCCGTACACGGGCGTGCCCGTGCACCGATACACGGTCGTGCATCGTCCCGCGCATTTCGACAGGTGCTCGGTATTTCGGCCATAACTTTCTATTCCTGGCTCAGAATTGAACAAAATTTCAGGGAGACCTTCCCAACTGGGATACACACGTTTTGGGACTGGAATTATTGGATTTGATCAAGCCAAGTGCAAACGGAGACAACCTAGGATTTTCAGGCGATTTTTGGGTAACAACACTGTTCCGGCTTGATTTCTTCATCGTTCCAGCGTGGATCTTCATGTTGGACCTCCTTCCATCAATGATCTAACCTTCCCTTTGGTTTGATTTAATCATTGTGAGAGATTTCATGTATTTAACGATGAATCTTGTAGCGTAAACTCACCTTTCGGGGTTTGGGCGTTGCCCAATGTATGAATGTTGAATACTATGGTTTGATCTATATATTTTTTTTACTTATCTTTGTTCTTATTCATGTCTAGAATGTTTTATTTTATGTTTATGTACTGGCCATATATATGCATGTCTTAGATGCTGTGGGAAGGACTGAGAGGTGAACCACAGTCGTCGGAACCCCTTAGACTGGACTGGTGATTTTGTTTAGCGAGAGCATTCGAAATCACTCAAGGAACCCTAATCCTTCACAGATCCTATTGGATCCACTTAACCCGGTAAGCCACGAGAGTAGGAGACTTGGGTTAAGTTGGACACCGGACCATGTCCTAAGAGGGAGCGTGTCTGTACCCCAGGAAGGATTACCTTGAGAACTTAGATAAATCTTAATTTAAAATATCAAACTCTAATAATTCTACATGTTTCAGTGTGGTGAAACCTAAAACCCCAAATCTCTCTCATAGTTTTAAAACCCCGTTTGCTTTGCTCTCTGTTCTATTTGCTTTCAATCCGCTTTAGTTTAATTAATTACACTAGGATTTTAGACATTTCTCCCTTAATTGTTAACCTAGCTACGAGTTGACTGATCAGTTAGTACTTAACCCTAGTCCCCGTAGGTTCGATCTTATTATATTACGTGATAGACCGTGCACTTGCGGTAGCAGCCTATCCAGGCCTTATCAAGTAGCGCTCCATGGGTAGTTCTTGTGGTGGTCCGCGAGGAAAGCATGACATGTTGATGGGGTAGATAGGCTACATTGAGGCGGAGGATGGGCTCACAACGACTACAAAATAGTCAAGGGATGCGAGGACCATTGCGAGCATCGAACGTCGTGAAGAACAGTACCCATCTGTATTTTTTAGCCCTTCATGGCCTGGCCATACTTGCGTGAACGAGCATGAACGGGTTCTAGGAAGTTCGCCGAGTCTGTCACGACCGAGCTGTGCATCGGGTTGTTGGTGTATATGCCCTAGGACCTAGTTTTGGTCAACTTATGTACTACTTGACACTGATATTTATATATCATTCTGGCATTGTCGTTATCATTGTTTGACTACACCTGCGATTGTATACTTACATGATAATGTCCCTGGAGACAGATTGGATCTGTGCTCGAATTATAATCCCCAGTCGATGTACCTTAGTGGATATGGGACAGCTATGGTACTTGTGAGACTGGTATGTGGGCTGGTTAGGCACGTGGTGCTAACGCAGACACATGGGTATATCATTGGGGATATACTGGATAGACCCGCTATGAGGCTATGACTTGGTGTCATGAGTTATCCTCATAAGTGACAGGAGATGCATTGATCCCTTGACTTGAGGTCACTGATCATTCTATATGATTAGGGACTTGCTTTGATACAACCTAACACCTTGCCGTAGCTGGGAGGTCATAACGGTTGTTATTGAGCATGCAACGACCCATATGAGAAGATCAATGGACAGACATAGGATTTGCCCCTTCCCTAAGGAAGTATGATATCCATGGAGCTCCTTTATGGTTCTATGACTGAGAGTGTATGGCCATACCCAGGTGAGAACCTATTTTAGTCATAGCCATGTGATTGGATGAAAACAAGTGGTGACACACTTGTCCAATCGGATATCAGTTCGGCAAAGAAACTGTAATGCATCTGTACCTAGTTGCGATGATGGGGATGTCGATGTCGATATCCATTCCAATGACCTGTGTAGTAGCGATGCACTGCTAGGTGCCACTCACTGCTTGTGATGACCTCTGGTCAGCACTGCCAGCGTCAGAAGAACCTACAGGGTCGCACACCTTGATACTTGAGTTCTCGTATTGATTGGGAAGCCTTATGATCGAGTTATTGGATAACTCGGATCTAATTGGGAGATTTCATCAGCGCCAATGGGCCTGATGAGATGGAAGAATGTTATTGGAGCCAAACTTTATTTTTGGCAGGTTGACCCGTATTTGACCATGGTTGGTCACATTTGGATTAGGGTTGCATTGGATTGGATCCAAGTGCTTAATCAACCTATGCAATGATGTTTGGGCTAGCTCATTATCCAATGAGGCCCAATAACAAGTTCTCATGAAGAGATGAGAGGCTAAAAGGGTATAATGGGGAGAAACATGAACCATTAGGCGCCTAGGGGCATAATGGGGTCATGTTGGCGCCTTTGCTTCATTATGGAAGTAAAGGGCGCCTCCCCCTCTCTTCCTAGGATGGAATGCATGCCTCTATGGCATTGCCTGAGACGCAAGGCAAGGCCTTGGCGCACAAGGAAAGGCGTGGGAACAAAAGGTAAGGTTGAATGAGAATTATGGAAATGTCTTGGAGACTTTCCTTATCTCAAACCTCCTCATCCTAGCCCTACACTTGTCATGATCCTAGCCATTACCCTAACTGCCCCTTGCCCTATAAATATGACCCTAGTCGCCCCCTCTTGTGGGTAATCAATCCTTGAAGGCGTGAACACAAAAGGAGGGGCGAAAGGCTTGGGACAAGGGTGCATCTTCTTCCATAACCGCGAGTTTCTTCCCTTCTTCCTCCTTGGCGCAAGAGAAGGAAAGGCTTGGCGGCATTCTCCCTTCTCCTCTCTTCTTCTTCAATTGGCGCTTCTACCTTGGAGGTGGCACAAGCATTCAAGAAGAGAACTAAGGCTTGGATCTTCTTCCCGAGGCTAGCACCGGGCGTGGGAGAAGAGAACTCAAGAGATCCGTGTGTGTGAGACTGCAGAGGGCGCACACTTGGGCGCCTACATCGGCATCGCTCTACATTGCTTTTAAGGTATTTCCTAACTCATCGTGTCGACTCCCTTGCTTGCGATCTTCATTGGGTTTTTGGGACTGGCCTGTTTCGGGGACATTCTTCCGCTGCGAAAAATGTATGTCCATAACTCTAAAAATTGTAAAATGCCCCCGGGGTTTCCCAACAGTGGTATCAGAGCGACTTGCAAGACTCGAACGATGTTTTATGCTTTTCTTCCATGCTCACATGCCATATCTCTATTTTCGTAAATAGCATGATGCATGGAAATCGATTTTTCTAAAAGTAGAAAAATTAGGGTTTCTTGTTTCTATCATCCTCTCAATCTCTTTTGGAATTTTTGGACTATTTTTCTTGTTTGATTTAAAGATCAAAGGCGCACGTGATTTTGTCAAGTAGGACGGGCATTGTGTCTTCGGACTGGCCAAGTCTCTTGATCTGACAAAATTGCCAGCCGAAAGGATCTCTGAAATCATCATGAAAATAAATCGCAATAAACCAAAAGACTTGTGAGAAGAAGATGAGAAAAAGAAACTGGTTTTGTGAAAAAGTAAAATTTCAGATTTTATGTTTTTCATGAGCATGTAGAATTGCATGAGTAAATACCTTGATTGTGCATGATGTTGTGATCATTAATCAAGCCCCCCCCCTTTGCATGCCTGCGATGTATCCTTGTGCGGCCTGCGTGCCATCTTTTTCATTATTTTTGTAAAAATTAAGAGGAAGATTAAGGGCTAGGCGCATCCTTCTTGGACCTTGATGCTTGCATCTTGCTTGATGGCGCAAGCATGCAAGGTGGCGCATGCATGCTGGTTCTTGGTTGCTTGGTGGCGCAAAAGGTCTTGGCCCCTTGCATGGTGGCGCACCTTCCTTGGAGGAAGACCATGGCATTGGCCGAACCTATGGGGAACTTCGAAAGTATTCCTCTACGGTTTGAGAGCTAAACCATGAGAGAAGGACCTTGGAGCCAACCTTGAAGTTCAAGCTAGAGGTCGGCTAGGCTAGGTCTAGTTTTTGGGGCTTGAGTTCTAGGACAAGAGTTGAACCTATTTCATGGCATGGATTGGTTCAATGTCTTGTATAGGTTATGATCACATCATCCTTTACTGCTTTTATTATTATCTGCAGAAGCATGCCTGAAATGTTTTACCGTTATGTTATCACTATAGGATTGCATGCATGTAATGATAGACATAAGATAAAACTGAGATGATGAGACCTTAAACAAAAACCCTTAATTAAAATATCAAGTCTGGTAGCCTTCTAACGCGTAGCCCTCACTAAGCTATCGATCAGTGGAGTTGTGAATTGTTTTCCACCCTCGTGGGACACACCCACTTATCTTTAGAAAGTGAGTGGTGGCAATGGTTTCCCCAGTCCAGTTTTAACCTGGGCGTGCCTTCACAAGGAAACTCGTTGGCCCTAGGCATAACGGTTTGGAATGGACTTGACTAGAAGTTCACATGTGTTGGGCACATGGTGAAAGTCTAGAGGCATCTTTGACAGGTAAAGGTTTCATGTTGTATCCAGCCCTCACTGGACATGAAATGCCCAGACTGTCTCGACAAGGGGAGTTGCTTGGAGCAACCGGCCGGCGCGCCCACCTTAGGAAGCATGGGTTACTTTGTGCATCTCATCCCACCCTCGTGGGACGCAAAGCCTCATGTGAAATAAGGATCCCATCTCACTAGGAAGTCTTAAACTTCCCGATTGACTTTGTGGGTTGTCAATGCGAATTTAAAATAGTGAGAGCATAAATCATTTAAAACAAGTCCAGTTTAAATGATTCGAAGTAGTACTAATCTGCTGTTTCTTGGGTGTTGTAGAACAATGGCTATGAACACTGGCGGATTATCACTGCGATCACTCCTTGACAAGGATAAGTTAGTTGGAACTAACTTTATGGACTGGCATCGGAACTTGAGGATAGTCCTCAAGCTCGAGAAGAAGCTGTATGTCCTTGAATAGCCTCTTCCTGCGGCTCCTCCGCCTAATGCCCGAACGGCAGACATAGATGCTTATAGAAAGCATCAGGATGACTCTTTGGATGTTGCATGTCTTATGCTAGCTAGTATGGCACCTGAACTGCAAGTGCAATATGAGGAGTAGAACGCTTTTCAGATGATTACTCGTCTGAAACAGATGTTCGAGGCTCAGGCTAGAACTGAGAGATTTGACACCGCCAAAGCAGTCTTTCGGTGCAAGTTGTCTGAAGGTGCACCAGTGAGACCCCATGTTCTCAAACTCATTGGGAATGTGGATCATCTCAGAAGACTGGGACACACCATAGACAACGAGCTGGTTGTGGATCTTATTCTTCATTCCCTGCCCCCTAGCTTCAGTCCGTTTATCATTAACTTCAACATGAACCAGATTGAATGCACACGGGAGGAATTGATGAATATGCTCCAAACAGCCGAGCGAGAGATGGGTAAGACCAAACCCAATTCTGTTCTTTTGGTCCCTGCGACCAAGAAGATAAAGAAGAAGGGTAAGGCACGTGCTAAGAGCAGTGCCAGAGGTCCGACCAAAGCACTGAAGAAAAGGGCGAAGAAGTCAAAGGAACAGAGGTGTTTTCAGTGTGGCGAGCAGGGCCACTGGAGAAGGGACTGCAGGCAGCTTCAGAATGAGGAGAAGAAAGGCTTGGCCTTAACTTCTAGCTCAGGTATTTATGTTACAGAAGTCAACCTTTCTACTTCTATGTCATGGGTATTGGATACCGCATGTGGAGCTCATATTTGTACAAATATGCAGGGGCTCAAAAAAAGTAGATCGGTGCGGCTTGGAGAGATTGACCTACGCGTTGGAAACGGGGCACAGGTTGCTGCTGTTGCTGTAGGCATTTTGACTCTCTCTCCTTGCCTTCTGGACTTCAATTAGAACTAGACAATTGCTTTTGTGTACCTTCGCTAACAAAGAACATTGTATCCATTCCTTGCTTGGCAAGGAAAGGATTTAAATTTGAAATAAATAAGAACTCCTGTTCTTTTTCATTTGCAAATATGTTCTATGGGAAGGGTACTTTATGCAATGGTCTGTATATCTTGGATATGGAAAGTTCTGTTTGTAACATAAGCAATAAAAGGACCAAACTGAGTGGTTCAGTTGGTGCTTGCCTATGGCACTGTCGATTAGCCCATATAAACAAGAATCGCATCCAACAACTCCATGCAAATGGATTGTTAGATTCAAGTTCCTTGGAGGAATTTGATACTTGTGAACCCTGTTTATTTGGGAAAATGACAAAGGTGCCCTTCACCAAGATTGGTGAGAGGGCAGAAGGTTTATTGGATCTCATACATACTGATGTGTGTGGACCCTTCAATAAACAAGCCAGAGGAGGGTACAACTACTTCATTACCTTCACTGATGACTTCAGTAGGTATGGTTATGTCTACTTAATGAGACATAAATCTGAATCCTTTGAGAAATTCAAGGAGTTCAAGAATAAAGTAGAGAACCAGCTTGGAAGATCCATTAAAGCTCTTCGATCAGATCGAGGTGGAGAATACCTGAGCGGAGAGTTCTTTGACTATCTGAGAGAGTGTGGGATCATATCCCAACTCACTCCTCCTAGAACACCTCAATGGAATGGTGTGTCTGAAAGGAGAAATCAAACTTTATTGGATATGGTTCGATCCATGATGAGTCATGCAACTCTACCTTCATCATTCTGGGGGCATGCACTAGAAACAGCTTCTCTGATACTGAATAATGTTCCATCTAAGAGTGTCTCCAAAATACCATACGAGATATGGAGTGGGAGACACCCTAATCTCACATTTATTAGGATCTGGGGATGTGAGGCTTATGTCAAACGTCAGGATTCTAGCAAGCTAGAACCTAGATCTGATAAGTGTGTGTTTGTGGGGTATCCTAAGGAAACTAAAGGATACTACTTCTATGTCCCAACTGAGAACAAAGTTTTTGTTGCTTGGGGTGCTATCTTTCTAGAGAAAGAATTTCTTATGAAAGAAGTTAGTGGGAGGAAGTTTGACTTGGATGAGGTCCAAGTGCAAGCACAAGACAAAGAGATGGAATCTGAGCTACCTGCACCGGTTGCTAGGCAACCTGAGGCTCAGACACAGGTCCCGCGTAGGTCTGGGAGAATTCGTCGTGCACCTGAAAGGTATGGGTCGCTACCGACCCAACACGATGGGATCTTCATCATTGAGGATGAACCTAGAACCTATGATGAGGCGGTCAGTGGACCGGACTCCGAGAAATGGCTTGACGCCATGAGATCTGAGATGGATTCCATGTCGGCTAACCAAGTCTGGGATTTGGTTGAGCTGCCTGATGGGGTAAAACCCATAGGGTGTAAATGGGTTTTCAAGAAGAAGACAAACATGGATGGCAAAATAGTTACCTATATGGGTAGACTAGTGGCTAAAGGATTTAAACAAGTCCACGGGTGGACTATGATAAAACCTTCTCGCCAGTTGCCATGATTAAATCCATTCGGATTCTGCTTGCTATAGTTGCATATCATGACTATGAGATATGGCAGATGGATGTGAAAACAGCGTTCCTTAACGGGAAGCTGACTGAGGATGTGTATATGACACAACCTGATGGCTTCATCCATCCTGCAGAGGCTAATAAGGTCTGCAGGCTAAAGAGGTCCATTTATGGATTAAAGCAAGCATCTCGAAGTTGGAATCTTTGATTTAATGAGGCCGTGAAAGATTATGGCTTTATCAAAAGCGAAGATGACGCCTATGTATACAGAAAATTCAGTGGGAGCTTGGTGATTTTTCTGGTCTTGTATGTTGATGACATACTGCTCATCGGAAACGACATCCCTAGTCTTCAAGCTGTGAAGACATGGTTGGGGAAGTGTTTCGAGATGAAAGACTTAGGGGAGGCCGCCTATATTCTAGGCGTGAGGATCTACCGGGATAGATCCAAGAGGCTCTTGGCCCTTAGTCAAAGTACTTACATTGATAAGGTACTGGAGAGGTTCTACATGGAGCAATCCAAGAAAGGATACCTTCCAGTAAGACATGGCCTTACTCTCTCAAAGAGCTAGTGTCCTACAACACAGGCTGAGAGGGATGACATGAGTCGAATTCCTTATGCTTCGGCAGTAGGATCGATCATGTATGCAATGTTATGTACTAGACCAGATGTGGCATATGCTGTGAGCATAACCAGCCGATACCAATCCAATCTAGGTCTACAGCACTGGGTGGCTGTAAAGAACATCCTAAAGTATCTGAGAAGAACTAAGGATTTGTTCTTGGTCTATGGGGGACAGGAATAGCTCAGTATGCAGGGCTATACTGACGCATCGTTCCAGTCTGACCCTGACGACTTTAGATCGCAAGCCGGCTATGTGTTCAAGATAAATGGAGGCGCTGTATGTTGGAAGAGCTTCAAGCAATCCACCATAGTAGATTCTACAACCGAAGCTGAGTATGTGGCTGCTTCTGAGGCAGCCAAGGAAGCTGTTAGGATAAGGAAGTTCTTATGTGATCTTCAAGTGGTACCTAGTGCAATGGATCCCATTGAACTCTACTGTGACAACAATGGAGCAATTGCACAAGCCAAGGAACCACGGTCTCATCAAAGATCCAAACACATACTCAGAAGATTTCACCTGATCAGAGAGATCATTGACAGAGGTGATGTCAAGATTAGCATAGTAGACACAGAGAACAATCTGGCAGACCCATTGACCAAGGCTTTGGCGCAGCAGAAGCATGATGGTCACGCTAGAGATATGGGGTTGAGATTCCTCAACTTCTAGGTCTTAGTGCAAGTGGGAGATTGTTGGTGTATATGCCCTAGGACCTAGTTTTGGTCAACTTATGTACTACTTGACACTGATATTTATATATCATTCTGGCATTGTCGTTATCATTGTTTGACTACACCTGCGATTGTGTACTTACATGATAATGTCCCTGGAGACAGATTGGATCTGTGCTCGAATTATAATCCCCAGTCGATGTACCTTAGTGGATATGGGACAGCTATGGTACTTGTGAGACTGGTATGTGGGCTGGTTAGGCACGTGGTGCTAACGCAGACACATGGGTATATCATTGGGGATATACTGGATAGACCCGCTATGAGGCTATGACTTGGTGTCATGAGTTATCCTCATAAGTGACAGGAGATGCATTGATCCCTTGACTTGAGGTCACTGATCATTCTATATGATTAGGGACTTGCTTTGATACAACCTAACACCTTGCCGTAGCAGGGAGGTCATAACGGTTGTTATTGAGCATGTCACGACCCATATGAGAAGATCAATGGACAGACATAGGATTTGCCCCTTCCCTAAGGAAGTATGATATCCATGGAGCTCCTTTATGGTTCTATGACTGAGAGTGTATGGCCATACCCAGGTGAGAACCTGTTTTAGTCATAGCCATGTGATTGGATGAAAACAAGTGGTGACACACTTGTCCAATCGGATATCAGTTCGGCAAAGAGACTGTAATGCATCTGTACCTAGTTGCGATGATGGGGATGTCGATGTCGATATCCATTCCAATGACCTGGGTAGTAGCGATGCACTGCTAGGTGCCACTCATTGCTTGTGATGACCTCTGGTCAGCACTGCCAGCGTCAAAAGAACCTACAGGGTCGCACACCTTGATACTTGAGTTCTCGTATTGATCGGGAAGCCTTATGATCGAGTTATTGGATAACTCGGATCTAATTGGGAGATTTCATCAGCGCCAATGGGCCTGATGAGATGGAAGAATGTTATTGGAGCCAAACTTCATTTTTGGCAGGTTGACCCGTATTTGACCATGGTTGGTCACATTTGGATTAGGGTTGCATTGGATTGGATCCAAGTGCTTAATCAACCTATGCAATGATGTTTGGGCTAGCTCATTATCCAATGAGGCCCAATAACAAGTTCTCATGAAGAGATGAGAGGCTAAAAGGGTATAATGGGGAGAAACATGAACCATTAGGCGCCTAGGGGCATAATGGGGTCATGTTGGCACCTTTGCTTCATTATGGAAGTAAAGGGTGCCTCCCCCTCTCTTCCTAGGATGGAATGCATGCCTCTATGGCATTGCTTGAGACGCAAGGCAAGGCCTTGGCGCACAAGGAAAGGCGTGGGAACAAAAGGTAAGGTTGAATGAGAATTATGGAAATGTCTTGGAGACTTTCCTTATCTCAAACCTCCTCATCCTAGCCCTACACTTGTCATGATCCTAGCCATTACCCTAACCACCTCTTGCCCTATAAATATGACCCTAGTCGCCCCCTCTTGTGGGTAATCAATCCTTGAAGGTGTGAACACAAGAGGAGGGGCGAAAGGCTTGGGACAAGGGTGCATCTTCTTCCATAACTGCGAGTTTCTTCCCTTCTTCCTCCTTGGCGCAAGAGAAGGAAAGGCTTGGCGGCATTCTCCCTTCTCCTCTCTTCTTCTTCAATTGACGCTTCTACCTTGGAGGTGGCGCAAGCATTCAAGAAGAGAACTAAGGCTTGGATCTTCTTCCCGAGGCTAGCATCGGGCGTGGGAGAAGAGAACTCAAGAGATCCGTGTGTGTGAGACTGCAGAGGGCGCACACTTGGGCGCCTACATCGGCATCGCTCTACATTGCTTTTAAGGTATTTCCTAACTCATCGTGTCGACTCCCTTGCTTGCGATCTTCACTGGGTTTTTGGGACTGGCCTGTTTCGGGGACATTCTTCCGCTGCGAAAAATGTATGTCCATAACTCTGAAAATTGTAAAATGTCCCCGGGGTTTCCCAACACGGGTCACTGCTGTGCATGGTCTTGGTGAATTCTGCCGAGATCGTCACGGGCGTGAGCTGGATCAGAGTTCTAGGTCGAGTTGATTGTGGCCTAGCCGTGCATCAAGGCACGGGCGTGACGAGATAGGCTGATTCGCGCTTAGCACGTCACGGCCCGAGGCATGGCCGTGCTTGTGCCCATGCTTTCTTCTGCGTGGGGTGGGGACTGTGTCATGGCCGTGCTTGTGTCCTTCATGGCCATGACACATGTCGAGCCTGGAGCTCGGTTTTGTGCCGAGCGCATCACGATCGGGGTCGTGCATAGGGGCACGACTGTGCCTGGTTGCACCGAGGGGTTCACGGCCATGATCTCCTTCATGGCCTAGGTGTGAATGCTAGTACATGGATCCGTTTGGCTTGAAATTTTCGGTGTAGATTCCTCGGACCCTGGGGAGTCTTCCCAAGTGTCTTCCAGAGGTGTTTGGCAACACCCATATGCATTTATGACACCGTCACATGCTGACTCTCAAGAATGTGAAGCATGTTCCTAATATTTGCTTGAACCTGATTTCCGTGGGCAAGCTTCATGATGAAGGTTATTGCAACACTTTTAAGAATGATACTTGGAAGCTTAGCAAAGGTGCTATAGTTGTAGCAAAGGGAAAGAAGTTGTCTTCTTTATATATCCCGCAGACTAAGCTTTCTAAGGATATCATTAATGTTGTAAAGAATGAAGAAATTGAAGTGTGGCACAAGAGGCTATGTTACATGAGTGAGAAGGGCATGATGGAGTTGGCCAAACAGAAGGTTATTTCTGGGGTTTAGAATAACCAATTAAAGAAATGCTTTCACTATATAGCAGGGAAGCAAACCAAAGTTTCATTTAAAAGTCAACCTTCTTCAAGGAAGCCGAATGTACTTGATCTGGTATATTCTGATGATTATTTAAGGAAGACATGAGTCTATACCTTGAAGACAAAAGATCAAGTCTTGCAAACCTTTAAGCAATTTCAAGCCTTAGTTGAAAGAGAAAGTAGGAAGAAATTAAAGTGCATTAGAACTGATAATGGAGGTGAGTACATTGGGCCTTTTGATGAAATATTGTAAGGAACAAGGTATTAAGCATCAAAAGACACCTCCAAAAACTCCTCAATTAAATGGTGTGGCTGAGAGAATGAATAGAACTCTAATAGATAAAGTCAGATGCTTGCTGTCACATGTCGGATTACCTGGATCCTTTTGGGGTGAGGCGTTAGATACAGTTGTGCATGTATTAAATCGCTCACTATGTATTCCTCTGCAAATTGACATCCAGAGAAGGTATGGTCAGGTAAAAGTGTGTCGTATACACACTTAAGAGTTTTTGGATGTAAAACTTATGTGCATATTCCAGAAGATGAGAGGTCTAAGCTGGATGTAAAAACTCGTCAGTGCATATTCCTTGGTTATGGCGATGATGAATTTGGGTAAAGTTATATGCTCTTGCTCAAAAGAAGATCATTAGGAGCAAAGATGTGGTATTTGTGGAAGATCAAACAATGTAATATATCAACAAGAATGAGAGTGAAATTTTTCAACCGAATGATGAATTGATTGATTTGGATCATGTTCCCCCTACGCTAGAGCCTGTTCAAAATAATACACATAGTAACCATTATGGCTTAGCTGAGACCAGTTCTTCTTCACATGCTAATGTACAAGAAGATGATAATAATGATGGTGCTTAGCCCTCTGAATCAGATGCTTCAGAACTTGATATACTGCTTAGGAGGTCCACCAGAGATAGACACCCTTCCACTAGGTATTCTCCAAATTAGTACATGTTGTTGACTGACGGGGGAGAACCTGAATGTTATGATGAAGTTCTAGAGGATGAACACAAAAGAGAATGGCTTGAAGCTATGGCTGATGAGATGAGATCTCTTCAAGAGAATCATACATTTGACTTGGTAAAGCTACCTAAGGGTAAAAGACCTTTGAAAAATCGATGGATCTATAAGCTGAAGCCAGATGTCAATGCACAAATTCCACGATACAAAGCCAGGCTAGTTGTTAAGGGATTCTCATAGAAAAAGGGCATCGATTTTGATGAGATATTTGGTCCAGTTGTTAAGATGTCATCTATTCGGGTTATCCTAGCCTTAGCAGCTAGTCTTGACTTAGATGTGGAGCAAATGGATGTGAAGATAGCCTTTCTTCATGGTGAACTTGAAGAAGAGATTTATATGGAACAACCAGAAGGCTTTGTGATGAAGCGACTAATGGGAGGGAGGGTCCTTAGTGTCGTACTCTAGGGTGTTACACGATGCATGCGAAAACGGGAGAGGGTCGTGAGATGAGGGAAGAGAAAGTGCGCCAGAAAATGCAGGGAAATTGCTAGAAAACATGACGAAACGGCGACGATTTCGATCGGGGCAACAGGAATGCGAATGTAAGACAACAACACCCAACTACTAAATGTAACGCACTAACCTTGTAGCAATTTTCGAAATCTCGCAGCTCACTTAGCACGTCTTAAGCTTGGCACTCACTAGGGACTGCGGTTGCGCAAGGGTCAGTTCGCACGCCTACGGAGCTGAAACAAACAAAGAAACAAGAGATCCGACCACGCCTTCAACGTGCGGTGGACATGGGTGATGGAGTGAAGAAACCACAGCGAGTAAACACACAAGAGAGTGGAAAAGAACAGGCGAACCTGACCCACCGGAAGGGTGGGATTTACTTCTTATAAAGTAGGAAACGGTGAAACAACTTGGAATCGAGGAGACGTCCTCGACCCGAACAACGGCGAAGGCGAGGCACCGGCTCGACTTCCAAATGCTAGAGGCTCTCAGCTCACCAGGAGGTCTCTACGCACTTAAGAGAACTACTTCACACACCAGCCCAACCTCCTCTTTTATAGAGTAAGAGGGGTGGGAACAAACAAAACACACAAAAGACAACCTACTTTAACAACCTAACAACCCTTGCGGGCCACTAAAGTGGTCAAGCTGCAACTACAAGACAAAAATTAATAAATTACTACCTAATATTCTTCGAAGCTGGTAGCACAATCCTGCGTCTTCGTACGGGGGCAGTTTAGACACGTTCGGAGCACATGGCATGGTGACAAAACAGCAGAATCTGGATGTTGCGGGCTGAGTTACCACCGTGGCGGCTCGATCTTGGGCTGAGTTGCTGATGAGATTGAGCGGCCCATTCGGGATTGGACCATCAAGAGGCCGGCTTGTAGTGTCCTTGGGCCGGACTACTTCGGTGTGGATGGGGAGGGGGCTAAGGACACCCAAGAAATGGTCTGAAGGCTTGCTTTGGCGTTGGGATCGCCAGATTGTTACCTTGTTGGGCTCCTTTGGATCATCATGGGGCGGAGCAACATGCTAGGGGGGGTGATGCACGTCGAAATGGGGTCGTCGGGGCTTGATTTGATCTTCAGGGGCGAACACGGCCTGGCCGTGATGGTGAGCACAGCCGTGTTTGGCAGCACCAGAATCTGCCGCTGAGAACACGGGCAGTGGCATGGGCATGTCGAGAGCCGTGATGAGCTCGGCATTGTTGGCCGAGGAAAACACGGCATGGCCGTGCCAAGGAGCACAGTCGTGCTTAGTTCCAGGAACTTCAGCCGAGGTGGACACAGTGTGCGGCACGGGCGTGGCGGCGGGTGTGTCAGCGTTCGCGTCTGCGGGCGACCGTGTCATGGTCGTGTCGGGGAGCACGGCCTGGCCATGCCTGGGTCTAGGATGCTCTGATCGGGCTGAAAACTCCAGAGAAAATTCTTCAGCTCCTAGGGAGTCTCCCCAAGTGTCTTCTAGAGGGATTGGGCCGCCCTCATGTGTGTTCATGGGTCCGATGGTGCCTCCAAAGGACCGTGGAAGGGGAGGAGGTCTGACACATTGAAGACGGGGTGAATCCCCATGTCCTCGGGTAAGTCCAGCACATAGGCGTTGGAGCCGATCCGCCGCAATACCGCGTAGGGTCCCATGTAACGCGGCTGGAGCTTAAAGTGTGCTTTGTTGGATAAACGCTCGGGGTGGACACGCACCCTCACTAACTCACCTACAAAACAATGAAGTGGCCTATGATGCTCGTTGGCCTTCATTGCATTGTGAGTGTTGCCCGAAAAGATATGACGCCGAACCTCATCATGCAAACTAACGATATGCTGGGCGAATGAGTAGGCATGCGTGGAGAGATGGGACTCCATGGGCAGGTCATCCAGGTTGATAGGTTTACGAGGCTGATGGCCCGTGACAATCTGGAAGGGACTAAGACCCGTAGACCTATTAGAAGCACTATTGTACGCGAACTCGACCATGGGTAGGATGGAATCCCAAGACCTCGGATGGTCACCAATGAGGCAACGGAGAAGATTGCCCAGGCTACGGTTAACGACTTCAGTTTGGCCATCAGTCTGGGGGTGATAGGCCATGGAGTGTTGGGAAACCCCGGGGATTTTAAAATTTTTACACACATGCACAGCAGAAGCAATCCCCAAAACAGGCTAGTCCCAAAAACCCAGAAGATCGAGTCATGCGAGGGAATCGACACGGTGAGTAGGAGATGATACCTTGCAGCGAAGAGGAGGATGTGATGCAAGCGCCCAAATGTTCGCCCTCTGCAGTCTCGCACACAGCTGAACCTCGAGATCTCTTCTTCCACGCCCGGTGCTAGCCTCGGGAAGAAGATCCACGCCTTTGGGAGTCTTCCTCTAGACCTTGCGCCACCCACAAAGTGAATGCACCAAGAGGAGTAGATGGGAGGAAAGGAAAACGCCAAGGTCCAACCTTGGAGCCGCCCAATGAAGAGGAGATCAAAATCGTCAACTTCAACAACCAACCTTGGAGTGAGGGCGAAAAGGAGAACTTATACAAGTGAGGAGGCGCAACTCTTCACAAGGGAAGAGGCGCAACTCTTCACAAGGAAGAGGCGCCACTCTTCACCAAGGAAGAGGCACAACTCTTCACAAGGAAGAGGTTCAACTCTTCCCAAGAGGTGCAACCCTTCACAAGTGAAGAGGCACTACTCTTCATGAGTGAAGATGCGCCAACTCCCCTCATGCCCAAACTGGGCTCCAAGCCCATTGGGTTAAGAGGCCTATTGGTCCATGCGCCCAGCTCAAACTTCGTTTGCCTATTTGGCCCAAATGGCTTATAGGGCTGATTTAGCCCATTTTGGCCCATTTGGCCTACTGGGCCCATTTGGCCCAAAAATGAAGTTAGCTCTAATAAGTTCCTTTCCATCTCATCAGACACAATGGTACTGATGGATTCTCCCAAACAGATCCGAGTTATCCAATAACTCGATCAATAGGCTACCCAATCAATACGAGAACCCGAGTTTCAAGTTGTGCGACCCTGTAGGTTCCTCTGACGTTGGCAGTGATGAACACAGGTCATCACAAGCAGTGAGTGGCACCTAGCAATGCATCACTGCTACCCAAGTCTTTGGAATGGATAACAGCATCGACATCCCCATCATCGCAACAAGAGACCGATGCATTACAGTCTCTTTGCCAAACTGATATCCGATTGGACAAAGTGCATCACCACTTTGTTTTCACCCAATCTCATGGTCATGACTAGATCAGGCTTTCACCTGGGTATGACCATACACTCTCAGTCATGCAACCATAGGGGGGGCCGTGGATATCAAGCTTCCCGCAGGAAGGGGCAAATCCTATGTCTGTCCATTGATCTTCTCATATGGGTCGTGACATACCCAATGATAACCGTTATGACCTCCCTGCTATGGCGAGGTGTTAGGTTGTATGAAAGCATGTCCCTAACCATATAGAAGAGTCAATGACCTCAAGTCGAGAGATCAATGCATCTCCTGTCACTTGTGAGCTTAACTCATGACACCAAGTTAAAGCCTCACAGCGGGTCGGTCCAGTATATCCACCATTGATATACCCATATGCCTACGTTAGCACCCCGTGCATAACCAGCCCATATACCAGTCTCACATGTACCAGAGCTATCCCTTATCCACTCAGGTACTCGACCGAGGACACACCGTTTGAGCACAGATACAATCTGTCTCCAGGGACATTATTATCCATGTACTTAATCGCAGATGTAAACACAGCATAATAACGACAATGCTATAATGACATATATTGAATATCAAAGTCAAGTAGTACAAACAAGACCAACAACGGGTCTAAGGGCATATACACCAACATGGAGAACTTCAAAGTGGTGCCCAAGAGGGCCCAAAGTGAGCACCAGAAATGGCTCACAAAGTGCGTGTCGCGGTCGGACATGATGGTGGAGGGAAGGCCATGGAGACGCACAATCTCTCAAACAAACAGATGTGCGACGTGGGAAGCGTCTGCAGTGTGCGAACACGGGATAAAGTGGGCCATCTTCGAGAACCGATCCACGACCACGTAGATGGAATCGAAGCGGGAGGCGGTCCGAGGCAACCCAAGGACAAAGTCCATGCTCAGGTCACGCCACGGGCAGTGGGGTATAGAGGCCCGTGTTCGGGGGGCGGGGTTTAGCTAACTGACATGTGCCGCAGTGGCGCACAATGCGCTCGACATCCCTACGAAGGGACGGCCGAAACAGGTGCTCCTCCGCCATCTCAAGGGTCTTGTCACGGCCATGGTGGCCAGCAACTCCACCCATGTGAAGCTCAAGGAGTAAATGGTCTTGAAGGGAAGACCGGGGAATGCATAGTTGGTTTCCCAAGAAGAGATAACCATCACAAAGCTGAAACGGCGACTCGGGGTCGGAAGACTCAGAAAGGGCAGCGTAGGCAGCCCCGAAGTCAGGACAAGAGGGGAACTCCTCCTTAACATGATTGAAAGTGTTGACGCGAGTGCGCATCACACACGAGGGTTCGGACGCGGCTCAGGGTGTCCGCGACAATGTTTTCTTTGCCTGCTTTGTGGTTGATTACAAAGGAGTACTGCTGCAGGTACTCAACTCAAGTGGCATGGCGGGCACCCAACTTCTTTTGGGCGTTAAGAAAGGAGAGGGCCTGATGGTCGCTATACAGCACAAACTCATGGTGGAGGAGATAGTGCCTCCACTGAGGAAGGGACTGAGCGATGGCATAAAACTCCTTGTCGTACATGGAGTAACGTTGCAGAACCGCGTTTAGTTTTTCACTAAAAAAAGCCACAGGATGTCCCTCTTGACTAAGGGAACCACTGATGTCTCGAAATTATATCTTCTTTTAGACCTATATTTACCTGTGAATCGAGACCTATTTTCATGCTTTTACATCTCTTTCCAGCTTAATTCATTTACTTTCTTTAGAAGCTTCACTATTTGTCATATTTGTTAAATACAGGACAATTCACTCATTTCTAGAGCTATACGAATGCACGATCACATGCCCGAGTGAATCTAAATTTATGACGAGAAATTTAGCTTCAGATGAGAGCTAGAGTTTACCCGCATTCAGCATTTATTGTCAGCTCTCCAGACGCACGCCATCAGCTAAAGTTCACACGCCATCAGTTCAAAAGACACACGCCAATGAGGAACATCCATGAACAAGCATTAATGACTCCTCATTTATGAACAAGCATTAATGACTCCTCATTCATGAACAAGCATTAATGAGAAACATTCATGAATGAGCATCAAATGAAGAAACATTCATGAATATGGATAAGGTGTTCATGATTGGCGCCACCTTGAAGAGATGCTTTGAAGAAGTGCCTTGAAGAGGTGCTTTGAAGAGGTGCCTTGAAGAGGTGCTTTGAAGAAGTGCCTTGAAGAGATGCTTTGAAGAGGTACCTTGAAGTCCATAAAAGAGATGAGTTCTCTTTTGGGTGGGGGGGGGGGGGGGTTGGTTGTCGTACACAAGGAGAGGATTGCGCTCAAGGCTCAAAGGCTGGTTCCAAGGCGAGAAAACAACATTCCAAAGAGAGAAAGGCGACATCAAAGGAGGAGAGGAGGAGTTTGTCTTAGTTCTTTCCTCTTTTCTACTTTGTTCTGTAACCTTTACATCTCAATCATAAATCTTGTACTTGTAGTAACCATGTGTGTATTAGCGTAAAACCTCTATCGGGATTCGGGCGTAGCCCGTCTTTATAATTTACAAGTATTAATGTTAAGAATTGCTTTTCGATATATCTTTTGAGACCATTTGATCTAGATTCATTTCCATCGTGTTTATCGATTTTCGCACTTTAGTTGATTGTGGTAACAACTGAGAGGTGAATCACAATCAACACATTCTTCTTGATCAAACTTGTGAGCTCTATTACGAGAGTCATAGAGTCTACTTGGGGAATCTTGGTGTCTTGTTTCACATGATCTACCTCTGCATAGTCCACCGCGAGAGTAGGAGACTAACTAAGTAGATTGTGGAGTTATCCACCGTGAGAGTAGGATACTAACTCAGTTGTTGAGTCGCGCACCCGAGAGGGGCACGGCTCAAGATTCACTCATCTGAAGCTAAATTTCTCGTCATAAATTTAGATTCACTCGGGCATGTGTTCGTGCATTCGTATAGCTCTAGAAACGAGTGAATTGTCTTGTATTTAACAAATATGACAAATAGTGAAGCTTCTGAAGAAAGTAAATGAATTAAGCTGGAAAGAGATGTAAAAGCATGAAAATAGGTCTCGATTCACAGGTAAATATAGGTCTAAAAGAAGATATAATTTTGAGACATCAACCATCGATGCCGGACCCGGAGGCATCGCACATGACCTCGAAGACTTTTGAAAAGTCGGGGAGGCGCAGGACAGGGGCGGTGGTCAAAGCATCCTTAAGCGTGTTGAGTGGCAGGGGTCCACTCGAACTAGTCCTTAGAGAGACGCTGGGTTAGGGGGGTTGCAAGCATGCTGAACCCACGGATAAACCGACGGCAGAAACCCGCAAGACCCAAGAAACTACGGACCTCGGTGGCAGAACAAGGCTCAGGCCAATGCCGGATGGCTTCAACCTTAGCAGGGTCAACGGATAGACCTTGGTCGGACACAATATACCCAAGGAAATACATGCTGCTGGTCAAAAAAGCTCACTTCTTCGTGTTAAGGAAGAGGTGCTCTTCGCATAGGAGTTCAAAAGTGGAGCGAAGGTGCTCCAAGTGTTCATCGCGGGTCTGACTATAGATTAGGATGTCGTTAAAGTAGACGACCAAAAACTTGCCCATATATGGCTTGAGGACGTGACTCATCAAGCGCATGAAGGTGGACGGGGCGTTGGACAAACCGAATGGCATGACAAGCCATTCGTAGAGACCGTCCTTGGTCTTGAAGGCGGTCTTCCATTTGTCGCTCTCGCGAATGCAGACCTGGTGATAGCCTCTACAGAGGTCGAGCTTGGAAAACCATGACGCGCCAGAAATCAAATCCAACATATCGTTAAGTCGGGGAATGGGGAACCTATACTTGATGGTGATCCGATTAATAGTGCGGTTATCTACGCACATGCGCCACAACCTGTCCTTTTTGGGCGTGAGAAGCGCGGGAACGGCGAAAGGGCTGAGACTCTCGCGGATGTACCCTTAGTGAGGAGATCATCCACTTGACGCTGCAGTTCAGCGTGCTCCGTGGGGTTGAGACGATGATGGGGCAAGTTAGGGAGGGGTGCTCCCGGGACAAGGTCAATCGCATGCTGGATTTCCCTTTTCGAGGGAAGGCCGTGAGGCAAATCCTCAGTGCTAATATCACCAAACTCGGCAAGGAGGGCAGACACCTCAACGGGAGGCCCCGGGTCATGGCAAGGGATAGGATCCTGCACTTCGCGCAGCATGAGTGCATAAACGGCTGTGGTCTTATGGGCTTCGCGAACCAGCGCAGGGGTGCGCATGATAGAGACCATGGGGGAACGCGGAAGGGTAGGTGCCGAGGGGGTGATCAGGCCCTTGGAGGTGGAAGCACGAAGCTCCTTGGGCAGAGCCGGGATCAAGCGAATCTTCTGCTCATCGTGGTCGAACACATAAGTGTTTGATCGGCCATAGTGGACCACATCCCTATCGTACAGCCATGAGCGGCCGAGTAGGACGTGGGCAACATCCATAGTCGCGACGTCGCACAATACCTTCTCACGATAATTCCCAAAAGCGATGGGAACCTGACATTGGTGTGTGCCGGAAGACTCGTGGTATCGACCCATGCGATAGAGTAGGGTCTCGGGTGGGGCTCGAGAGGAAGGGTTCTTAGTGCCGTACTCTAGGGTGTTACACGATGCACGCAAAAATGGGAGAGGGTCGTGAGATGAATGAAGAGAAAGCACGCCGAAAAATGCAGGGAAACCGGTAGAAAACACGATGAAATCGCAACGATTTCGATCAGGGCAACACGAATGCGAATGTAAGACAACGGCACCCAACTACTGAATGTAACACACTAACCTTGTAGCAATTTTTGCAATCTCGCAGCTCACTTAGCACGTATTAAGCTCGGCACGCATCGGGGACTGCAGTTGCGCAAGGGTCAGTTCGCACGCCTGCGGAGCTGAAACAAACCAAGAAACAAGAGATCCGACCACGCCTCCGACGTGCAGTGGACGTGGGTGATGGAGTGAAGAAACCATAGCAAGTAAACACACAAGAGAGTGGAAAAGAATAGGTGAACCTGACCCACCGGAAGGGTGGGATTTACCTCTTATAAAGTAGGAAACGGGGAAACAACTTGGAATCGAGGAGACGTCCTCGACCCGAACAACGGCGAAGGCGAGGCACCGGCTCGACTCCCAAATGCTGGAGGCTCTCAACTCACCAGGAGGTCTCTATGCACTTAAGAGAACTACTTCACACACCAGCCCAACCTCCTATTTTATAGAGTAAGAGGGGTGGGAACAAATAAAACACATAAAAGACAACCTACTTTAACAACCTAACAACCCTTGCAGGCCACTAAAGTGGTCAAGCTACAACTACAAGACAAAAATTAACAAATTACTACCTAATATTCTTCGAAGCTGGTAGCACGATCCTGCGTCTTCGTACGGGGGCGGTTTAGACACGTTCGGAGCACATGGCGACAAAATAGCAGAATCTGGATGTCGCGGGCTGAGTTACCACTGTGGCGGCTCGATCTTGGGCCGAGTTGATGATGAGATTGAGTGGCCCATTCAGGATTGGACCCTCAAGAGGCTGGCTTGTAGTGTCCTTGGGCCAGATTGCTTCGGTGTGGATGGGGAGGGGTCTAAGGACACCCAAGAAATGGTCCGGAGGCTTGCTTTAGCGTTGGGATCGCCGGATTGTTACCTTGTTGGGCTCCTTTGGATCATCATGGGGTGGAGCAACATGGTAGGGTGGGTGATGCACGTCGAAATGGGGTCATCGGGGCTTGATTTGATCTTCAGGGGCGAACACGGCCTGGCCGTGATGGTGAGCACAGCCGTGTTTGGTAGCACCAGAATCTGCCGTGGAGAACACGGGCAGTGGCATGGGCGTGTCGAGAGCCGTGATGAGCTCGACGTTGTCGGCCGAGGAAAACACGGCATGGCCGTGCCAAGGAGCACGGTCGTGCTTAGTTCCAGGAACTTCGGCCGAGGTGGACACGGTGTGCGGCACGGGCGTGGCGGCGGGTGTGTCGGCGTTCGCGTCTACAGGCGACCGTGTCACGGCCATGTCGGGGAGCACGACCTGGCTGTGCCTGGGTCTGGGATGCTCTGATAGGGCTGAAAACTCTGGAGAAAATTCTTCATGACCTGGGGAGTCTCCCCAAGTGTCTTCTAGAGGGATTGGGCCGCCCTCATGTGTGTTCATGGGTTCGTCTTTTTCTCCAACAAGAGTAGTTGCTCCTGCATCACTTTGTAGTGAAGGGCAAGGAAAACTATGTGTGCAAATTGAAGAAAAGCCTTTACGGCTTCAAGCAAACACCAAGGCAGTGTTATAAAAAGTTTGAATCAGTTTTTGGGGAGCAAGGCTACAAGAAGACCACTTATGATCACTGTGGTTTTGTAAAAAGATATAACAGTGATGATTTTATTATTTTGCTACTTTATGTTGATGACATATTGATTGTTGGCAGAAATACTTTTAGGATCAGTTAGTTGAAGAAGCAATTGAGCAAATTCTTTACCATAAAGGACTTAGGACAAGCAAAATAAATCCTTGGTATAAGGATAAACCGGGACAAAGCAAATAAGAAGCTGGCACTTTCACAAGAAGCTTATATTGAAAAAATGCTTCAAAGGTTCAACATGGACAAGTCTAAAGTAGTCAGCACACCACTTGCTACTCACTTTGCTTTGAGTGTTCAGCAATGTCCTTCTAGTGAGGAAGAGAGGAAGAGTATGCTGAATGTTTCATATGCTTCAGCAGTTGGAAGCTTGATGTATGCTATGGTATGTATGAGGCTAGACATAGCACATGTTGTTGGTACAATTAGTAGATATCTTTCAAATCCTAGTAAGGAGCATTGGAATGCGGTTAAGTGGATAATGAGGTATCTGTGAGGCACTTCCCATTTGAAGCTTACTCTTGGAAATGAAAAGCCCCTACTCATTGGATACACTGATTTAGACATGGCTGGAGATGTTGACTCTCGCAAGTCTACTTCAGTGTACTTGATTACATTTGGTGGAGGAGCTGTGGCTTGGCAATCTGGGCTTCAAAAGTGTGTTGCATTTTCTACTACTAAATCTGAATTTATTACATCTACTAAGACTTGCAAGGAATTGCTTTGGATGAGGAAGTATGTTGAAGAGTTTGGCTTTGAGCAGGAGACATATGTTCTATTTTGTGATAGCCAGATTGTTATTCACCTTACTAAGAACTCTACATTCCATACAAAGTCAAAACACATTGATGTGAGATATCACTGGATAAGAGATGTGTTGAATTCCAAGAAATTACCACTTGAGAAAATCCATACTGATCAAAATGGTTCAGATATGATGACTAAGGCATTGACTAGAGAGAAGCTTGAAGTCTGCCATTTTGATTGTCGGGATGGCAAACCTCTGCACATAGTCATGAGGGGGAGATTTGTTGGGTGAGTTTCCCTCTGAAGAGTCCCCTTCAAGGGGGAGCGAAACCCTAAAGGGCGCATTCATAATCTTTGCAGCGGAAATGAGGGTTTCTTGGGATCAATTGCATGATATATGATCAACTATAATAAAAAACCGATTGCAATTAACAATGGAGGATCATACCATCGCCATTCTTTGGATGGTGTCTTGGAAGCAAAGATCGAAAGAGATCTTCTCCAAAGTGACGCACACAAGGTGATGTCGCCTACTCCTTGTGATCCTTGTGCTAGCAAGATTCTTCAAGGGTCCTTGCGTATGGAAGGGAAGAGAACTTCTTGCTTGGCGAGACCTCCTTCTCTTGTTTGCGTGAATTGATCACCCCCGAAAGAGAGAAGTGTTCACAAGAGATGATAGGCGAGAGTGTAACCTTCCACTCTAATGTGGAGGCGTTACTTACATTCAATTTGGAAACCGACTTCCCAAAATGGTAAGTACTCAAAGCCTCATGCGTTCACTCCAAGTGAACCATCGAATCTTCTCTTTGAACCAAGCGTTCACATAGTGAACCGGTTCATTGATTTGGTTCAATTGTATTTGGTTCAAAGACCAAATCAAACCAAGCCAAGCCATGGTCTAGACCTTCTATGAACCAAATGGTGATGATCTAACCGTTCATCTCCTGATGCTCTTGATCTCACCGATCTAGCATCCAATCTCTCGATCGAAGCTTACCGATCTCAAGCCCTAATCAATCAAACATGATCAGACCAGATCTCACTTACAATCAGAGTTTAAATCCCTTTAAACTGAACCCAAAACAATTCACTCCACACGATCTGACTTAAGTAAGCCATATCATCAAATTGTGCGACCCTGAGGGTTTCCTTTAAATGTCGGTAACGATAACTTACGTTATCACGATCAGTGAGGGGTATCTAGCAACACATCACTGTCTCCCGATATAAAGGAAAGAGTCTTCCAAGACTCCACCCAAACCACAGCACAAGTGTGAATCCACTTCACCAGGCATACATGTTTCCTTTGCCACTGGATGTTCTTATTGGACAAGCGTGTCAAGCTTGTAACTCCAATATGATGAGCATGATTAGATCAGATGAACATAGTCACCTGGGTATGGCCATACACTTTCCCAATCATCTCATTTAGGGGGGCCCCCAGTAGAACATCACACTCCTTAAACAAGGAGACGGCAATCCTATATCTATCACTAGTGTCCTAACCTGACTCATGATCATTATCCAAGATAGTCTATAACCATTATGTTTCAAATGATATTGAACTACCTCAAAACAATGACAATCATCATTTAGAAACATAAGTGATCTCAAGTCAAAGGACATGTGCCACTTGTTGCAAACAAGGATTATTCACATTGTGACAAGCAATTGAATATCCTAGTAGGGTCCGTCCAGTACATCCAATGTACCCATGAGTCTACATCTTATTCCATGCTCGAAGCATCCTATAAGATTAGAACACATATTAGTCTCCATCATATCAAGGCTGTCTCATGTTCACCAAGATATATCGACTAAGGACACATAGCATGTCAGCCTAGCTGAACAGCTTTGAGACATTATTCAGAAGTACACTTATTGCAGCAGACAATATAACAAACTGAATAACAACCATTGCCTTTATAAACATAAGAGTTTATACATGATACTGAAAGAATCCCAAGGCCTCAAACATTAGCCTTAAGGGCATACCCCAACAATCTCCCACTTGCACTTAACCTAATGGTTGAGAAATCTCAAACCCATATTATTACAGTGCTTCTCATGCTTCTGCTGCGCCAGAGGCTTGGTAAGCGGGTCAGCCAGATTGTCATCTGTATGAACCTTGCAGATTTTGATCTCACCACGATCAATGATCTCCCGGATCAAGTGAAACCGTCTGTGTATGTGCTTAGACTTCTGGTGCGACCGTGGTTCCTTTGCTTGTGCGATTGCTCCAGTGTTATCATAGAAGATAACCAAAGGATCTGCACTCGAAGGAACAACACCAAGTTCCTGAATGAACTTACGAATCCACACTGCCTCCTTAGATGCTTCCGAGGCTGCAACATACTCGGCTTCTGTTGTGGAATCAGCAACGATAGACTGTTTGAAACTTTTCCATACCACAGCTCCTCCATTCAAGCTAAAAACATAGCCTGATTGCGATCGGAAATCATCCTGGTCCGACTGGAACGAAGCGTCAGTATATCCTTCAATACTGAGTTCTTCCTGACCACCATATATCAAGAACATATCTTTGGTCCTCCGCAGATATTTCAAAATATTCTTGACTGCAATCCAGTGCGCCTGACCTGGATTACTTTGGAATCGACTGGTCACGCTTAACCCGTAAGCGACGTCTGGGCGAGTACATAACATCGCATACATAATAGACCCAATAGCCGAAGCATAAGGCGTATTGTCCATTTCATCTTTCTCAGTCTGTGTTTGTGGACACTGACTCTTTGAAAGATTCAGACCATGTCTGACTGGAAGATATCCTCTTTTAGAATTCTCTAAATGGAATCTCTCCAGGACTTTATCGATGTAAGTACTTTGGCACGGCCCGAGAAGCCTCTTAGATCTATCCCTGTAGATCTTCACACCTAATACATAGGCTGCTTCTCCTAAATCTTTCATCTGGAAACATTTTCTTAACCACGCTTTAACAGCATGCAGTTCAGGAATATCGTTTCCAATGATTAAGATATCATCGACGTAGAGGACTAGGAAAGTAATCACGCTCCCACTAAACCTCTTATATACACACGGGTCATCTTCGTTCTTGATGAAACCAAACTCACAGATTGATTCATCAAAACGAATATTCCAGCTTCTAGATGCTTGCTTAAGTCCATAAATGGACTTCTTTAACTTGCATATTTTATGACGATCTGATGGATTAGTGAAACCTTCAGGTTGTGTCATATACACATCCTCATCCAGTTTTCCATTAAGGAAAGCAGTCTTCACATCCATTTGCCAGATCTCATAATCATAATATGCCGCTATCGCAAGTATACTCCGAATAGACTTGAACATGGCTACAGGAGAGAAAGTTTCATCATAATCTATCCCGTAGATTTGTTTGAAACCTTTCGCAACTAGCCTGCCTTTATAGGTAACCACGTTACCATCCATGTCAATCTTCTTCTTGAAGATCCATTTACAGCCTATAGGGATTTCCCGGAGGCGGATCAACCAAATCCCATACTTGGTTATCTGACATGGAGTCCATCTCGGCTCGCATAGCTTCAAGCCATCTAGCTGACTCCGGTCCACTGACCGCATCCGCATAAGTGAGGGGTTCATCATGATCAATGATGTAGACTCCATCATAGCGCTCAGGCTGTCGACGGATCCTTCCCGATCTTCGCGGTTCCCATGATATCTGAGCCTCGGGTTGTTCAATAACCTGTTCTACTGGCTCAGGCTCATCCAACTGTGCTTGACTACTTTGTCCTTCTTCTGGATTCACATCCAGCTTTATTTCTCTCCCACTGGCCTCTTGCAGAAGAAACTCCTTCTCAAGAAAAATAGCCGTCCGAGCAACAAATACCTTGTTCTCTTTGGGATCGTAGAAATAATAACCCTTAGTTTCCTTAGGGTAACCGACAAAGATGCATTTCTCAGATCTGCTCTCTAGTTTCCCAGAGGCGAGCTTTTTGACATAAGCCTCGCAACCCCAGATCTTTATAAATGTCAAGCTAGGCTGTTTCCCATACCATAACTCATATGGAGTCTTAGAAACTGCCTTGGATGGCACTCGGTTTAGTACCTTTGCAGCTGTCTCCAGTGCAAAACCCCAAAAGGAGTAAGGTAGAGTAGCCTGACTCATCATAGAACGTACCATATCCAGTAAGGTTCTATTTCTCCTCTCGGACACACCATTCCATTGCGGTGTTCCTGGCGGAGTGAGCTGTGAGATAATCCCACACTCCTTCAGATAGTCAGTGAACTCTCGACTTAGGTATTCTCCACCTCGATCAGAACGAAGTGCCTTGATATTTCGGCCTAGCTGATTCTGTACTTCATTTTTGAACTCTTTGAACTTGTCAAAAGATTCACTTTTATGTCTCATTAGATAGACATACCCATATCTACTGAAATCATCAGTAAAGGTAATGAAGTATGAATAGCCACCTCTGGCATGTTTACTAAATGGCCCACACACATCACTGTGTATCAGGTCAAGTAAACCTGAAGCCCTTTGACCTTTGTTAGGAAAAGGAGACTTCGTCATTTTACCCAATAAACAAGCTTTGCATGTATCAATCTCCTCATAGGAGAATGATCCCAGCAGTCCATGATCATGCAACCGCTTAATGCGCTTCTTGTTAATATGGCCTAAACGACTATGCCATAGTAAGGTGTTGTCATCAGCATACTTGGCTTTCTTATTATCAATATTTTGTATAGAACATTCCATGTCCAACATGAATAACCCATTGTTAATTGATCCAGAAGCATAAACAATATTATCATAAGATATAACACACTTTGAAATATTGCATTCAAAGGAAAATCCTTTCCTGACAAGAGCAGGAATAGAGATAATATTTTTCGTAATACTCGGAACAAAATAACAATTGTCCAGTTCTAATACAAGTCCAGATGGTAATGAGATGTAATAAACCCCTACAGCAACAGCAGCAACCCGTGCCCCGTTCCCAACTCGTAGGTCCACCTCATGCTGTCCCACCTGTCTTCTTCTCTTGAGTTCCTGTACATTTGAACAAATGTGAACTCCACATGCAGTGTCCAACACCCATGAAATAGAAGAAGAGGATATCATGACTTCAGTCACGAAAATACCTGAGCCAGAAGCGATGCTTCCCTTCTTGTCTCCTTGGAGCGCTTTACAGTCCTTTTTCCAGTGACCCAGCTGGCCACAGTGGAAACATCTGTTGTCCTTCGACCGCTTCACCTTTTGTTTCAGAGCCTTACTGTAGTTCTTGACAGGGGCTTTGCCCTTCTTCCCCTTCTTCTTGTTCCTGGAAGGGAACATCAAGACAGAGGTTGAAGGCTTTCCCTTTAGAGTTTCCTCTGTAGTCAAGAGCATATTCAGCAACTCTGCCGGAGTACAGTCGATCTTGTTCATATTAAAATTAATAATGAACGGATCGAAAGAGGCCGGGAGGGACTGCAGAATAATGTCTACAGCAAGCTCCTGATTGATGGTATGCCCCAGTTTCTCTAGAGCCTCTTTGTGCCCAATCATCTTGAGCACATGAGCTCCCACTGGACTCCCTTCAGCCAGTTTGCTCTGAAAGAAAAGCTTAGTCAAATTATAGCGTTCAGTCCTCGCCTGTGCAGCATACAGCATCTTGAGGGTTGCTATAATTTCTATAGCAGACATATCCTCATGCTGACGCTGCAGCTGTGGCGTCATAGACGCTAGCATCAGGCAAGCGACATCAATGCCATCATTGACATGCTTTTCATAGGCATCCCGAACCTCCCTTGCAGCGTTCGGAGCGGGTTGAGGCGGTATAGCCGTCTCGAGGACATACAGTTTCCTCTCAGCCTTAAGAACAATCTTAAGGTGTCCGTACCAGTCTGAGAAGTTTGGCCCAGCAAACTTCTCCCTTTCCAGTAGGGATCGCACATTGAAGCTCATGGTGTTCGTTACTGCAGGAATCTACAACAATGCAAGAACAGCAAGGTCAGTATCAATGTTTAGAATCAATCCAGGACTTAAGAATGATTCTTTTCTCACTATTTTATCTGACTGAAAAATCCATTAAAACAGTCCGAAAGAGTAATCACTCTTTTAGTGAGATGGGATCCAGATTTCATACTTGGTCTCCGCATCCCGCTCAGGCGAGATAAGATGCACAGAGAGTACAAGCACTAATTTCTGGTAGGCAGTCCCTGCCAATCGCCAACCCGTGCGATTCCCCTTCATCTGGGCAATCCAGCCGACTGTGCCAACTGAGTTGGTACAACACAGTCTCTGATCCCACAGATGGCTGCCTCCATATAGCTAACATATGCCCCATATGTAGCCCACATGGTCAAGCTGACCTGACCTACTCCCTGGACCACCACGTGCTATGCTGAGCAACGAGAAGCGATAAATCCCTTCTCTGTAACACGCAGGTGAAATCACACACCGTCTGAAGATAGATGGACGTGCCCACTGAGTGGGTACAACACGGCTCCAACGATAGTCAGAACAGTGAGGTTTCGCGTCAGAAGGCTATCGAGCTTGATATTTTAGCGTTGGATTTTAACGGTCTTTTATCTTCTTAACTATCATGCAAACCCTATGGTGATAGCAGAAGATAAATAAATCATGCAATTCTAATTATTTAAACAATAAAAGAAAGCATGATGATCTTATGTGGTAAAAGCCCATTAACCCTAAGTAAGACCTTAATTTTAACTTAAGTCTTCACTTGAGCTCTCCATGGGTCTTTTGCATCTCATCTGGCCCAGACCAGGGCCCAAGCGCCCTCTGCAGCTCAGGTGCGCCCAACAGGTAGATGCACCTGTCATAGGGTCGAACCCTAGACCTCCCACCTGGTCAAGCCACTGCTGCATGCGCCAATGCCATGTGTGCTCTGTGCTCTTGTCTGATTAAAATTACAATTTAATCTATCTAGACAAGATTAACACGCAGGTCAATTACACAATAAATTAATTAAAATGTGATTCGCAGATCACAATAATATTAATTTACAATTTTAATCCAGGCACGCAGGCCCCAGCACAGCACACATTAAAAGGGCAACCCACATAAGATGAAATAAACAAGCACATGGCATCCAATCAACATGTGATCCATCACCAAAATAAAATTTTTCAAAATCCCATTGAAATCAATTTTATTTTTCTTATGTGCCCTACCACCTTACAACGGTCCATTAATAGGGATCCACTTATCATTACTAGTCAGATCCACTGCCCTTGCATGCACCAAGTCCTAACTGACTTGAGTTGACCTAATGGTCAACCATGCATGCGCCAAGGGCTGAACAGCCTTCATGAGTTCTGGCAAGCGGGTGTGACCCCGGGCCTAACTCATGCGCGTTCAATGGTCGTCTCAACCAGACCTCGCTACACGCCCTTGATGCAGTCGACCTATAGCCACCTCGTGCTTGCGCACAGGTGCTATCTGGTCAACCCATCTAGGCTGTCAGATGGTCTGATCAGACTATTTGGATCCTCCCTAGAAGATGACTTCAACCCCATCAACCCGTCTAAGGGTTTATAGCAAGGGCTTAGATCTAAGTGAGCGCGCAAGTTATGTAGTTTTTAGAAACACATCAACAACAACATGATAGATGCGCTACCTTCATACATGCGCCAACATGAAAATACAACATGTAAGTTTTCGCATGTAACCTATAGATCTATCAATTTGGCGCAAACATGGATCACAAACATAGCAATCATATTAACATGCATAAGAACCGGCTCTGATACTAGTTGAAGAGTCCCCTTCAAGGGGGAGCGAAACCCTAAAGGGCGCATTCATAATCTTTGCAGCGGAAATGAGGGTTTCTTGGGATCAATTGCATGATATATGATCAACTATAATAAAAAACCGATTGCAATTAACAATGGAGGATCATACCATCGCCATTCTTTGGATGGTGTCTTGGAAGCAAAGATCGAAAGAGATCTTCTCCAAAGTGACGCACACAAGGTGATGTCGCCTACTCCTTGTGATCCTTGTGCTAGCAAGATTCTTCAAGGGTCCTTGCGTATGGAAGGGAAGAGAACTTCTTGCTTGGCGAGACCTCCTTCTCTTGTTTGCGTGAATTGATCACCCCCGAAAGAGAGAAGCGTTCACAAGAGATGATAGGCGAGAGTGTAACCTTCCACTCTAATGTGGAGGCGTTACTTACATTCAATTTGGAAACTGACTTCCCAAAATGGTAAGTACTCAAAGCCTCATGCGTTCACTCCAAGTGAACCATCGAATCTTCTCTTTGAACCAAGCGTTCACATAGTGAACCGGTTCATTGATTTGGTTCAATTGTATTTGGTTCAAAGACCAAATCAAACCAAGCCAAGCCATGGTCTAGACCTTCTATGAACCAAATGGTGATGATCTAACCGTTCATCTCCTGATGCTCTTGATCTCACCGATCTAGCATCCAATCTCTCGATCGAAGCTTACCGATCTCAAGCCCTAATCAATCAAACATGATCAGACCAGATCTCACTTACAATCAGAGTTTAAATCCCTTTAAACTGAACCCAAAACAATTCACTCCACACGATCTGACTTAAGTAAGCCATATCATCAAATTGTGCGACCCTGAGGGTTTCCTTTAAATGTCGGTAATGATAACTTACGTTATCACGATCAGTGAGGGGTATCTAGCAACACATCACTGTCTCCCGATATAAAGGAAAGAGTCTTCCAAGACTCCACCCAAACCACAGCACAAGTGTGAATCCACTTCACCAGGCATACATGTTTCCTTTGCCACTGGATGTTCTTATTGGACAAGCGTGTCAAGCTTGTAACTCCAATATGATGAGCATGATTAGATCAGATGAACATAGTCACCTGGGTATGGCCATACACTTTCCCAATCATCTCATTTAGGGGGGCCCCCAGTAGAACATCACACTCCTTAAACAAGGAGACGGCAATCCTATATCTATCACTAGTGTCCTAACCTGACTCATGATCATTATCCAAGATAGTCTATAACCATTATGTTTCAAATGATATTGAACTACCTCAAAACAATGACAATCATCATTTAGAAACATAAGTGATCTCAAGTCAGAGGACATGTGCCACTTGTTGCAAACAAGGATTATTCACATTGTGATAAGCAATTGAATATCCTAGTAGGGTCCGTCCAGTACATCCAATGTACCCATGAGTCTACATCTTATTCCATGCTCGAAGCATCCTATAAGATTAGAACACATATTAGTCTCCATCATATCAAGGCTGTCTCATGTTCACCAAGATATATCGACTAAGGACACATAGCATGTCAGCCTAGCTAAACAGCTTTGAGACATTATTCAGAAGTACACTTATTGCAGCAGACAATATAACAAATTGAATAACAACCATTGCCTTTATAAACATAAGAGTTTATACATGATACTGAAAGAATCCCAAGGCCTCAAACATTAGCCTTAAGGGCATACCCCAACACCCTCCTATGTGGAGGATGGCTCAAATTATGCCCATGTGGAGGATGACTCTATCGTGGATGAAGCACCCTAGATCATGGATGGCTCATATTGTGGATATGCAACCCAGATCGTGGATGTCACCTATCATGGATATGGTACATCTAACATGGATACAACTAATGTGGATTGGTTGCACCTTATTGTGGATACAACTAATGTGGATTGGCTACATCTTATCGTGGATGCAACCATCGTGGATATGGTGCAACTATCATGGATACAACCTATCGTGGATATGGTGCAACTATCGTGGATACAACCTATCGTGGATAGGATGCAACTATCGTGATACATTAGATAACGTGGATTGTTGCACACTTATCATCGATAGATACGTGTAACCTTAACACGTGTTATTGTCATTAGGTTTTTAGATGTATTCCACTGTAGTGCGGGAGAGCACCATACAGTGTGAGCCATTTGATGTGAAGAAAATGACAGAGAGGAGAAGCTTCGGAGACAAGTTGTGAACTTAGGGCAGTATGTGTAAATCGGCTGCTGGCAAGAAAGTTCACTGTTGGATCAGGCTGAAATTTTAAAAGAAGATTTATGACTCAATGTTATTCAATCTGAACGGTCGGATCATCGAACTGAGATCTCTATCTCTCTCAATTAGCCCAGAACCGAAATTGCTTCTCTTGGTGAAATATGAACTTTGCTCCTCTCTTATATTTGTTTCCAACTTTGTGTTGATGTTTGTCTGAGATCCAAGATTATTCTTGATAATGTTGTTATGCTCCTAGATGCTCTAGGAAGAGTTGTAAAACCCATTAACTGATATAGTGGAGATTTGAGAGGACTTCGTCCCATGATTTTTACCCCTCAACTTGAGAAGGTTTTCCACGTAAAAATCTTTGGTGTTCCTTGTCTGGTATTGTTTATTCCGCTGCCATTTCTGAGTTTCTTTGCTAGTGTGTTGGGTTACGAGAGGGTTACGGAGACAGAGCGCAATGGGACGAAGCAAAATAGGATGGAGCGGGATGGGAGACGGAATGGAATGGAAGACGATAGCGGCACCATAATTTTCAATTCTAACAAAGCGTGGAGTACTTTAGAATATGTTCATGGCAAATCTGCTTTGCAATACATGCAATGATAGATACATTGCCATGCGGAAGATACCTAGGCACCGGTGGCCGCGTTTTTGTAGCAGAGTGCCCCTCCGCAAAATTTGCAGCAGAGTGGCTGCATCTGCAAAGCACAAATCCTGAAGCAAGTGGGGCATCAATCTCCAAATAAAAGACCTTATACGATATTTAGCTTTTGTTATACGATATCACCATTATATTAAAATCGTTTCGTATCGTATAACACCTGATTATTTTCGTATAACATAGTAATATTTTCATATAGCATGGTAATATTTTTGTATATCATGTTACTATTGTCGTATAAATATGTAATACGACAATAATCACATGAAATACAAAAATATTAAGGTGTTATACGACAATAGTCACATGATATACAAAAATGTTAAGGTGTTATACGAAAGTATTAAGGTTTTATACGAAATATTACTATGTTATACGAAAATATTACTATGTTATACGAAAATATTACTGTGTTATACAAAAATAATCAAGTGTTATACGAAAATATTTATGTGTTATACGATACAATTTCAAAATAATAGTAATATCGTATAACAAAAGCAATATAGCGTATAAGGGTTGGGGTGAGTTGCTTTTGCATAGAGATTAGTGCTCCGCTGGCTTCAGGATTCGTGTCACGCCCTAACGGAAAGCCAGCTATTTTTAGCTGAGGGTTCCCCAGGGAGATGACAATATTGATAGGAACCAGAGAACTGCAACAATCCAATATCATTTATTAAATAGAAAATCCAAATTTAACATCAACCGTTTATTAATACAATCTCTAAAAACATACTATACAAATTGTAAACAAATCAACTAAAATAAAAATACAAAAGACAAACTATCTCAACTTGGGCTGGTATATAGCTATCTATCAACTCTATCCCCGCCAAAAGCTAACTCTGTACCTGGAAGAGAAACAAAGGAAGTTAGCAAAAATACTAAGTAGGAATTAACAAATATGGTGAGGGAGTCAAATAATAAGATAATACAATGGCTGTAACAATGATATACAAATAATATACAGAATGTTATGTAAATCATCAAGCTGGCCAACAGATCTCAATTAAGAGCCGCACTCATTTTTGGAGTGTTTCCACTGTTGCTCACGCAGTGGAACGACTGTCCTAAACAGCCCGAAGTGTTGCGTCCAACACTGACAATCGTAGTATTGTCCTCAAAACAACTGGCGGTGCCCTACCGGTATCTCAGATAGTCCAAAACGTCTCAGAACTATAACTTATACAAACAGACCACTAGAGAATAAATAATCCAGTCCAGAGGTCAATATATATCACGACTTTAACATAACAAATATTCAATTATTCCACATACTCATGTGTTAATATCACAGATATACAATTGTTCAATTATGCTCATAAGCCAATAAATCAGATATCTCAATAGAACTTTGTTAACCATGCATACAGAAATAGAATATGACCAATGAACAAGATAAATGAGGTCAACTGAATTTCAGAAACAAGACAAGCAGACGAGTCAAATAGATATCAGTGTCAATCAAGTCTAATATATATGTCATATATCAAATCAAAGGAATAAGCAGCAATTCCTATAATTATTAACACCGTGACAAAGGAATAGGGTAAGATTCCTACCTCAAGTGCTGAAATCTTGGATTCCCTCTGAAAGCTCAATTACCTCTTTTTCTCAACTAGATAATTTAAATAAACCCTTATTATTAACTATCAAGCATTAATCCATAATATTACCCTCAACCCTTAATTTTCTATTTAAATCAATTTAATTCCAAAATTAACTATCATCAAAATTTCCCCAAGAAATTAAATTTTTCTTAATTTATTCCCTAACACCAAATAAATAATAAACATAAATAAAAAAAACTAAACTTACCGCTTTGCCGAGAGCTCGACGCAGAATGAACAAAGCGCTCGCTTTGTTCGTCGCTGGCGCTTGCGGCCGGAAGAAGAAGAGTTGTCGGCGCTCTCTACCGAAGGAGGAAAATATGCCGGAAGAGGAAGCAGCAGCCGGCTCTGGAAGAAGCTGCCGCCAGCACCAGGAGAGAAAATAGGGTTCGCCGCTCGCGCTGCTGGACAGAGCTTCGCCGACAAAGGAAAACGAAGCTGCTACTGCATAGCGCCAGAAGAATTTCACCACTACTGAGAGGGGAGAGCTACAACCGCCGACAGGAAACGGAGCCGCCACCGGAAGCGAAGAAGAAGCCGCTTTCGCTTCCGCCGACGCTGAAGAAAGGAGGTTTCACAGCCGCGTGCACAGGGACTTCGCTGCTCGCCATCGGAAGCACACGCATTGATGCAGGAGCAATCGGGCACACGAACCCACAGGAAGCCAGCCCAAGCTCCTTGGAAGACACTTGGGGAAGCTCCCGAGGGCCCCAGGATTTTTCTTAGAAATTTGCGGCGCAAACAGAGCTTCCCAGAGCTAAACACGGCCAGGCTGTGCTTCCAATCACGGTTGTGACACGAGTGTCCAGGGGCGCGAACACCGCCACGGCCACCGACACACCCGTGGCACCACCCGTGCTTCTCTCAGCCAAGTTTCCTGCAGCCCGACACAGCCGTGCGCCCCAGCACGGCCAGCCCGTGTTCTTCTCAGACAACAACACTGAGATCGCCACGGCCACTGACACGCCCGTGGCACCGCCCGTGCTTCTCTCAGCCAAACTTCTTGCAACCAGACATGGCCGTGCATCCCGACACGGCCAACCCGTGTTCCTCTCGGCTAACAGCGACGAGCTCGCCATGGCCGCCAACACACCCGTGTTCCAAGCCGTGCTCACCTCGGCCAGCCAACCTGTAGCTAAACACGGTCGTGCGTCGCAACACGGCCAGGCCGTGTTCAACCCTGAAGATACTATGGAGCCCCGACAACTGCACTTCGACGTCAATCACCCTCCCTACCATATTGCTCCATCCCAGGATGACCCAAAGGAGCTCCACAAGGTGACTATCCGACAATCTCAACATCAAGGCAAACCATCGAATCACCTCACGGGCTTCATCGACACTCCTTCCTCTTACGCCACGACAATTCAGCCCAAGGGCACCTCCAGCCAACCCCTTGGGGCCCCCAACCCAAGTGGGCCACTCAACCTCAGCAACAACACGCCCCAAGAACGGGCCGCGATAGTAGTTACGCAGCCCACAACATCGAAATTCTGTTGCCTCATCGCCATGTGCTCGGAGCGCGTTTAAACCATGATCATACGAAGATGCAGAATCACGCCACCTGCCCCGAAGAATATTAGTTAGGAGTTTGTTACCTTTCATCTTTAGTCGCAGCTTGACCACTTTAGTGGCCTGCTGGAGTAGGTAGTTTGTTAAGGTTGAGTGTCTTGTGTGTATTTTGTCTTATTCCCACCCCCTCTATTCTATAAAAGAGGAGGTTGGGCTGGTGTGTTCCTCAGTTCTCTTGGAGTGGAGAGACCTCCTGGTGAGTTAGAGTCGCCAGCGTTTGTAGAAGTCGAGCCGGAGCCTCGCCTTCGTCGTCGTCTGGGTCAAGGAACGCCTCGATTCCAAGTTGTTTTCTGCTTTCCGATTGAAGTAAATCCCACCTTTCCGGTGGGTCAGGTTCACCTGTTTGTTACTTTGTTGTCCATTTGCTTTCATTCGCTGCGAGTTTCCTTTCCCCTCACCCCCACGAGTATCTGTTCATCGGAGGCGTGGTTGGTCATCTTGTCTTTTGGTTTGTTTTCATATTCATAGGTGTGCGAGCTGTCCGTCGCAACCGTTGTCCCCGATGCACGCTGAGCTTATTACGCTAAGTGAGTTGCAAAAAAAATGCTAAGAGGTCAGTGTGCTATTCAATAGTTGAGTGCCGTTCGTTTTCGTTTGCATTAGTGTTGCCTCGATCGGGTTCTACGTCGCTTTCATCGTGCTTTTATCGGTTTCCCTGCACTTTCCGACACGCTTTTCCTTCCCTCGTCTAATAACCCTCTCACGTTTTCACCGAGCATTGTGTAATTCCCCTAGAGTACGGTGCTAAGGACCATCCCTCCTAATAGTTACTGCATCACGCATGAATTTGCGTCGGACTGAGGACGCCACACCAAGGACGACGAAGGCAATGCCGGCATCCCTTCCACCAGTCACAAATTCGTCGCCGATGGGAAGATGCAAACACTGAGGTGGCAGCACGCGTTCGCAGGGAAGAAACAGGGGAAGCGTGCGGCGTATGAGGAAAAATAGGATTAAGGGAAAATAGGGATTTAGGGTAAGATTAGGGAAAGGGTATATTTATAGGGAGTTTAGAGAGGATTTAGAGAGAGTTTTTAGGGCTTAACAGTTTAGGATTATGGGAAAGTTTATTTATAGGATTTTTTAAAAAAAATTTAAAATTTAAATAAAATATAATAAAAATCAAGATATAACATTATCTACCCCTTTAAAAGAATTTGGTCCTCCAAATTCAGAGTACAAAAAAATATTATCATCACTAAATAGCTATGAAAGACTAAATAAAATAAAAAAATTCACACCACGTCCGGAGCCTACTGGGTTTCCTGTTGAGTCTACTGAGTCACTACATAGACTCTTGCTGGAGTTGTAGATTGTTGCTGAAATCTTCTCTGAGGTGACTGATTAACCTGACCAGCTCTTCCATGATAAGTCTTAGGTCTAGAGCTCTGCTGATAACTAGGTTGTTGTGAGGTAATTCCCTTGTTAGGACATTGATTCCTGTAATGACCCCATTCATTGTAATTGTAACACTAGATTTCATTAAGTCTGCACTCTTTAGCTATGTGTCTCATCTTATTACACTTGAAACATTTTCTTGGGGTCTCTTCTGAATGAGGGTTTGACACATGGGAAGAAGGTACTGATCTTTGATGGCTATTGAATACTGCTCTTGATCTTTTTCCTCTGTTATCATAGGTTCTTTCCTCTACTGATCTAATTGTATGATTCACTTTTCTCTGTTCTGCTAATTCTTGTACCTCCTCAATTTGTTTTTCTTTAGCCACATCTATTAAAGAAGCCTCAATCCTGAATGTTGTATTTACTACCGCTTGAAAACTATCTAATGGAATAGTGTTCATCTATTCCTTTATTATATGATGTAATCCTTTGATAAAGAGTTGGCATTTTCTCCTTTCAGTGGTCACTAATTCTGGAAACAAGTCTGATAATCTCTCAAAGTCAGTTACATAAATATTTACTGACCTTTTTCCCTGTTTTAAATTTAGGAACTCTTGCATCTAGCTATCCTGGAAAGACTCTGAAAAATATTTCTCAAAGAATGCACCTCTAAAATCAGTCCAAGAGATAGGATCATTTCCAAAAGTAACTCTCATACCAGACCACCATGTCCCAGCTCTATCAGATAAGAAATATGTGGCCAACTCTACTTTCTGTTCATCTGGACATCCTAATGCCCTAAAGGTCTGCTCTACTTTTAATAACCAATCTCTAGCAGTCCAAGGGTCAGTAGTTCCTACAAAATCACCAAATCGATCTTTCCCTAACTGTGAGAACCGCATCAACACGTTAGCTGGCCTAACTGGCTGGTTTTACTACTGGTTGTGGTACCAACGATAGAGAGGAAGATTCACACTCATCCCTTACTACTACAGCAGGTGGTGCTGCCTCTAAGGGTACTGAGGCTTTATACCCACTTCTTCTTCTTGTAGGGGCTCTAAGTAAGTTTTGAGGTAACTGTACCTCAGCTTTAGGAGAATTTCTAGCTCCCCTACTTCCTTGACTTGGATTGCTCTGGCTCTAAGTCTTGGTGCCATCTTGCCACCAAAAGAATATGTTATATAATAAATGTTTACTTATTCATTTATTCTAACCTTAACCCAATCCTAGTCCTGAGGTTCCTATATCCTTAGGCTTTCCTACTTAACCTATAGCTCTAATACCAATAAAATTGTCATGCTCCGGTGGAAAGCCAGCTATTTTTAGCTGAGGGTTCCCGGTGAGATGAAAATATTGATAGGAACTAGAGAACTACAACAATCCAATATCATTTATTAAATAGAAAATCCAAATTTAACATCAATCGTTTATTAATACAATCTCTAAAAACATACTATCCAAATTGTAAACAAATCAACTAAAATAAAAATACAAAAGACAAACTATCTCAACTTGGGCTGGTATATAGCTATCTATCAATCTATCCCTCCCAAAAGCTAACTCTGTACTTGGAAGAGAAACAAACGAAGTTAGCAAAAATGCTAAGTAGGAATCAACAAATATGGTAAGGGAGTCAAATAACAAGATAATACAATGGTTGTAACAATGATATACAAATAATATACAGAATGTTGTGTAAATCATCAAGCTGGCTAACAGATCTCAATTAAGAATCGCACTCATTTTCGGAGTGTTTCCACTGTTGCTCACGCAGTGGAACGACTATCCTAAACAGCCCGGAGTATTGTGTCCAACACTAACATCCGTAGTATTGTCCTCAAAACAACTGGCGGTGCCCTACTGGTATCTTAGATAGTCTGATACGCGTCGGAACTATAACTTATACAAACATGCCACTAAATAATAAATCATCCAGTCCAGAGGTCAATATATATCACGATTTTAACATAACAAATATTTAACTATTCCACATACTCATGTGTTAATATCACAGATACACAATTGTTCAATCATGCTTATAAGTCAATAAATCAGATATCTCAATACAACTTTGTTAACCATGCATACAGAAATAGAATACGACCAATGAACAAGATAAATGAGGTCAACTAAATTTCAGAAACAAGATAAGTAGACGAGTCAAATAGATATCAGTGTCAATCAAATCTAATATATACATCATATATCAAATCAAAGGAATAAGCAGCAATTCTTATAATTATTGACACCGTGACAAAGGAATATGGTAAGATTCCTACCTCAAGTGCTGAAATCTTGGATTCCCTCTGAAAGCTCAATTACCTCTTTTTCTCAACTAGATAATTTAAATAAACCCTTGTTATTAACTATCAAGCATTAATTCATAATATTACCCTCAACCCTTAATTTTCTATTTAAATCAATTTAATTCCAAAATTAACTATCATCAAATTTTCCCCAAGAAATTAAATTTTTCTTAATTTATTCCCTAACACCGAATAAATAATAAACATAAATAAAAAAATGAAACTTACCTCTTTGCTGAGAGCTTGATGCAGAACAAACGAAGCGCTCACTTCGTTCGTCGCTGGCGCTTGCGACCGGAAGAAGAAGAGTTGCCAGCGCTCTCTGCCGGAAGAGGAAGCAGCAGCCAGCTCTGGAAGAAGCTGCCGCCGGCGCCAGGAGAGGAAATAGGGTTTGCCGCTCGCACCGCTGGACAGAGCTTCGCCGACAGAGGAAAACGAAGCTGCTGCTGCTCAACGCTAGAAGGATTTCACCACTGCTGAGAGGGGAGAGGCTTACAGTCGCCGACAGGAAAAGGAGCCGCCGTGGGAAGGGAAGAAGAAGTTGCTTCCGCTTCCGCCGACGCTGAAGATAGGACGTTTCATAGCCGCGTGCACAGGGACTTCGCTGCTCGCTGCCGGAAGCACACACATGAATCTGTGTTGGACTGAGGATGCCGCACCAAGGACGACGAAGGCAATGCCGGCATCCCTTCCGCCGGTCACAAATTCGTCGCCGATGGGAAGATGCAAACACTGAGGTGGCATCACGCGTTTGTAGGGAAGAAATAGGGGAAGCATGCGGCGTATGAGGAAAAATGGGATTAAGGAAAAATAGGGATTTAGAGTAAGATTAGGGAAAGGTTAGGGTATATTTATAGGGAGTTTAGATAGGATTCGGGGAGAGTTTTTAAGGCTTAACAATTTAGGATTATGAAAAAATTTATTTATATGATTTTTTTTTAAAATTTAAAATTTTAAAATAAATATAATAAAAATTAAGGTATAACAATTCGTGCCAAGTGGGTTAGGGCACTCTACTAAAAAGTTTGCATAGGGGTAACTCTCGCAAAAAAATTTTCGACACCGGCCATGCATAGAACATTTTTTGAGGGCAGAACGTAAACTCGATTGACATTTAAAAAAAAAAAAAAAAAACTCGATTGATATTGCCAAGGAAAATTTCCCACGCGAACACATACAAGATGTGGCGAACGATCGAGGGATAATTTTAAAATTTCTTCTCCTATCCTCGGGTGGCGTGACATTGTGGGTCCCCAACTTTTCTCTACCCTCTCCTTCGACCTCTCTCTTGCTCTTCGGTCATGCTGTCACGGTGTCACTGCGAGAGCGTCTGTCGTCTCAGTGCATAACCCTCGCTCGTTCCTGTCCACACCACCGCCTACCTATAGCCGGCGGCCGCAGCGCCGCCGTTAAACCCTACACCGCTCTCCATTTCCATTGATCCAAAATGCTCTCCTCCGAGCTCGAAGAGCAACTCCTCCGTGGCGCAGACAGCGGAAACCTCATGGCCATTGCCCAGCAAGTCATCCAGCAGCAACAGCAGCAGCGGCAGCGCCAACTGCAACACCAGCAGCTCGCCATTGCAGCCTCCGGAAACCCTTTCTCCGCCGCACATCCGACTTGGGGTTCCGATCAGTTCACCTTCGTCAATCCCGACCCTCCCGCTGCCTTCGCCGATGACTTCGCCCCGGAGATTCTGCCCTTCTACGAGGTCCCCGCCGCAGCCGATCACCTACACGGTTTCGGTCCCTCTGCCGCTGACGAGTTCGACACGGACGAGTGGATGGAGAGCCTCATCGGTGAGTCCCCCGCCGAGAGATCTGACCTCAAGGGCGAACCCTGGCCCTTGTTTGCGGATGCCTTCCCTTCCTGCTCTGCCGAGGTTAGCCTCCCGTCGCCGGCCGCCACTGCCACCTCCGATCTTGTCTGCGTCCTCTTCTCCGAGCCTTCCAAGATCGCTCCCCTTGCCACCCCTGTTCAGAACCACCACCAGCACCGCAACCATGAGAATGCCGCCATTATTGCTCTAAATCCCTCAAAAGCGGTGGCCGAAACCTCAATCCTCGATCCTCCACCACCAACCAAAGATTTTGGAGCTGGTGCCCCCATTAAGGCCACATTGGGAGATCAGGCACTAGAGACAAGTACCTCGTTGCCGCCTCTCCTTGAAGCACTCCTCGAGTGCGCGCGACTCGCGGACTGCGACCCTGATCTTGCTGCCAAGTCACTCGTCCGCATAAGAGATTCCGCTTCCGAGTTGGGCGATCCGATAGAGCGTGTAGCCTTCTACTTCGCCGAAGCCCTCTACAGTCACATCGTTGGGGCACAGAAGAAGCACCAAAATCCCGCCTCCGTTGTGCGGCTGCGCTCAACCTCCACTTACTTTGATGCTTCGGCGGACGACTTCACCCTCTGGTACAAGGCTCTAAACGATGCATGTCCTTATTCCAAGTTCGCCCACCTCACTGCGAACCAGGCGATCCTTGAAGCCACTGCATCATCGGCGCGGATCCATATCGTGGACTTTGGGATCGTCCAGGGTATCCAATGGGCGGCGCTCCTCCAAGCCCTGGCAACCCGTCCCGCCGGGAAGCCGTCTAAGGTCCGGATCTCCGGCATCCCAGCGCCTTCACTGGGCGCCTCTCCCGGATCGTCGCTCGCTGCAACCGGGAACCGCCTTCGCGACTTCGCGGCTCTCCTCGACCTGGATTTCGAGTTTGACGCTATTCTGACCCCTATCCCGGAGCTCGCCGCGTCCACCTTCCGGGTCGACCCCGACGAGTCAGTGGCGGTCAACTTCATGCTCCAGCTCTACCATCTCCTGGGCGATTCCTCCGAGCCGGTGGAGCGCGTCCTCCGAGTCGCCAAGTCTCTGGGCCCACGCCTGGTGACGCTGGGCGAGTACGAGGTGAGCCTCAATAGGGCGAGCTTCGTGCAGCGATTTGGCACCGCACTGGCCTACTACGCGGCTGTGTTCGAGTCGCTCGACCCGGCGCTGGGGCGCGACTCGGCTGAGCGGACGCGGGTGGAGCGGCTCATCTACGGGCGCCGTATCATGGCTGCGGTGGGCCTGGGGGAGGGGCCGATCGGACGGGAGAGGATGGAAGCCAGGGAAGAATGGAGCTCCGTCATGGAGCGTTGCAGCTTCGAGTCGGTTCCGGTCAGCAACTACGCGATGAGCCAGGCGAAACTTCTCCTATGGAACTACGACTACAGTTGCAAATATTCCGTCATAGACTCCTCCCCTGCCTTCCTTTCGCTGGCGTGGGGTGACCGCCCGCTCCTCACCGTTTCTTCGTGGCGTTAGGCAACATTAATCCCTAACAAGTAGAGATTTCAATAATAAACTCCAAAAGAAATATATTCTATAAATTATATGTGTATATTAATATTAGAAGTCTATTTTGGATTTTGGTTCCGCAATAACTGGTTACTTTAATGCGTTTTTGTTTGCTTCTTGTTTGTTTGTGCAATCATAGCCCAGTCAGTCGTGAGATGTTTTTTATGGTCTAATTGTTTGATTTGGTCTTTTCTACATGATGATTTGGCTTCAGCACCGAATGCTGAATTATTGACTGCAAGCTCTTGTTGCGTTTTCTGTAATATCTCAATCACCATGATTTTGTAGAGGGAATTACTCATGCTTTCGTATCGTAGTTGCTTTTTATTGCTCTTTTATTATTTGCTGTGTAAGAGCCAGGGTATTTCATTTGTGGGCCTACGACTGATGTGATGTTACTTGAGATGAGCAATTGAGCAGCACAAGGACTGCGCCGATCGATGCAGAAAAAGGTCTTACTGCTGTGTTTGAATCAAAATGGCTTTCTTCACAAGTTGGAATTGAACGCACGATCAAGATATAGCAAGGGTTTGAATGCACTGAACTGGATGTTCTACTTTTACTTTTTATCCAAATGCTTGACCATGTTGACTGTGCAATTAAATTGAAGTTTTTTGTTTCAAACATCCTAACTCGAGTGCCAGTGTTGTGGCAGATGTACTCATTGCTCAAGGAGAAATGAGGGCAGAGGACAGGAGGAGCACTGACAGTTGAGCATTCGTTCGATTGAAATGCAGAGTGACGCATCAACAATGTGAGATCAAGTGAGCAGTTGTTGCTCCAAGGAGAGGCACAGACGTTTCCAAAAGTGAAACAGGTGAAAAGGATAGAACAGAGCGGTGCACGTAGAGAGAGAAAGGAGGAGGCGGCTCCACCTCCACCAGCAAGCACTGTTGTTGTCAGGGCTCTCACTGGGCTTCGCCTTCCGCTGCCACCGCCCGGCCTGCCGCTGTGCCGTAGCAGGAAACGCCAATCCTTTTCTCGTACCCTACTGCTTTTTGGGCCCAGGAACGAGCGAGCGGCTTAGAAAAAAAAAAAAAAAAAAGGGTGAAATCTATTGATTAGGAAGCCTTCTGTCAGATTTGTGATGCGAGGATGGAAAATGTTTTATTTCCATACAAACTAATATTTTTAGGATATCCGATTCATCAATTAAATGGTAAATATGAGATTTACTTTTAAATTTTCTTTGATTTATGGCCTTTGATTGCTTTTCTCAGGCATTCTTAATTCATCTCTTGTTTTGAGTTGCCTCTGCTACAACTAGAAGATGAATGTTCTATTCTTATGTTTTGAGTTGCCTCTGCTTCATCTCTTGTTTTGAGTTGCCTCTGCTTTTCTCAGGCATTGCATTTCTTTAGATTTCTGAAAGGCTCTAAATCCTCAAACAGATTTTCAACATAATATTTTTTTTCTCATATTTGTCAAACTACTAATGTTATGTAATCTATTATGAACTTGATGCTTATCCCACCATGAAATGTTTTAAAAATAACTTCCAAGCTTGACGATAGATAGCCAAGCCAAGGGTTCAAATTTACCAAGGCACCATCCTCTTTTGGGTTTAGGATATCTCGTTTTCGAGATCAAGATAGGCAAACTCTATAACTTTCCAACCATATGGCAAACCACTCCTAATAATAGTTTGCATGGCCTTTTTGAAGAGGAATTGTGATGTTTTGAGTTTTCTAATAGCATATTTCTAGTAGAGTCTTTTGAGGTGCAAGCGAGTAGCACTCATACTCAATCCAACACACAAGGTAAGAATCAACCTAGAGGCTTCTCTTTTAACTTGTTTTCATCATTATTATTCTCTGTTAAATAGTATTTTATTTTTAAAGTAGTGATTGTCCTTAACACTACTCAAATATAGTGTCAAGATTTCTCATAAAACTCAACAATTAGTTATTATTGATGAAGTCCTTAAAATTCAATTGTCCACTCCATCTTGCAAGCAGGGATCAAATAACTTATCTTTTAATCAATGGAAGTTCCACTGTGTCTAAAATAAAGGGTAAGAGAATGAGAGAGCGACGCTTTGTATATAACCTAGTTTGGGCAACTACTTCCCTAGATGTTATTTCCTCATGTGTAGATAGTCCTTATTGAAGCACAATCATCTCCCCTAATGATTTTCTTAATAGGCTTCATAATCCAAAGACTACTTATACATCAAATGCTCACTCAATAGGGAGATCCTATAATGCATCAAAAATCTCACCATATAGGTGGTAAGTAGTGGCTTAAGAAGTTTGAAGGGTTGATCATCTTATTTTGTTATGCAATTTATTCATCCACTATTGGATGATCTTCAATATGCGCAAGTCCCATGAACTAATAAGTCTAAGTTTCAATATTTTTTTTTGAACCAAGCTACTCGGATCACAATTGAATGAATATAAATTCATACTAATCTTTATATTGAACCATGTATAAAGATTGACCCGCAATCATGATTATTATGTCGGCTTCCCTTATCAACACCATCTTGCTTATCTCTTTGACTTTATACTTTCTGCTTTTTGAGTTACCTTGGCATCAACAAAAGATTGAGTATTTCGTTCTATGACATAAAATTTATTTATATTCTAGATGCTTCAATTCTTCAAACATCTCGTTATCATAATATTTTTGTTTATTCATGTTGCATCCTTTCTAGCATGTACACATACTCAAGTGTTACTAATCATTATGAACTAGATGCTTATCCCACCATGAAGAGTTATTGAAATAACTTCAAGCTTCGTGATGCAAGATATGTGGAGGACTTATTTTTGGTAAACCAAAGATCAAATTTCCTAGGCAACATCTTCGTGTGACAGTTGGAAATCTCAATTTTTTTTTGAAGATGGAAATAACCAAACTCTAGAAATTTCCAACCATATGGTGGCAAATCACTCATTATACTTGTCTATTAGCCTTATTGAAGAGGAAGAAAACTTGGCTGTGATATTATTTTGAGCTTCATACCACCATGCTTCTTTAGTCATTGAGGTGGGAGCTCATTACAACCATATTGTGTCTAGTCAACCCGGGTGGTAAGAGTCAACCTAGAGGTATCTCTTTGACTTGTAGTTGTCGTCTAATATGAGAGGTTTTTTCTTAGTGATTATGTAATTTAGAGTTGACCTTTCAATACATTACCCCAAAGATGAGCTCAAGGAGGGTCACATAGCTCATATTCTAATCAAAACAATTGCCACTAAGTTTAGGAAAAAGTAGAAGAGAGAGTGTTTGCTTATATAACTTAGAGCCAACTATTATCACCTATGATATTTCTGATATAGATATTTTTTATTGAAACACAACCATCCATTACTAACAATCTACCCTTCTACAGGCTTTCGCACTCCAAAGGATGCTTAGGCCTCATGCAATCCCTCAATTGGAAGATCTAATCACGCATCATAAGTCTTACCTTATAGATGGTCAAGTAGTTGCTTAGATCATCTAATTGTTTCTATGACTGAACTTTAATCCACCATGCTAGCTTGAGTACTAGATGTGCTTTTGCACGAAGTCATATTATGCCTAGTGTCAGGCCCCGGTCGGATCAACCCCGGACCGGCATTTATCTGTTGCCTTAGGGTTGTCCGGCGGAACACCGGAGCGCGGACTTCCTAGGGTTTCCGGCTAATTTTCCTCCCCAAATCCCGCTTAGTAATCAAACTATTCATTAACTTGGTGAGCCGATTTGCAACGTGGCCCAATATATTAAAATGCTTAAGCCCAAGTTAACAATAGTAAGCCTACTAAGCCTTATATGTCATATAATGGTCCCTCCCACATCCAATGTGGGACTAAACTTGAGTCTGGGCCACCATCCAGCCCACTGGGTTAGGCCTGCTGGGCTCTGAGCTGAACCGGGTGAACCCGGGCCTAACAATTCTCGCCCACCTGATTTGAACATCGTCCTCGATGTTCGATGCGCGCTAAACACTGGCTCTCCAATGTTGATGTCCTCTATCTCTTATCTTCAGTCTGATGATGATTGTTTGCTGCACCATGCTGCATGGAATTGGCGCCCCCTTGGCTTGACACAACTAAGCCGCATGTTCACCCCCTGGTGCTCTGCCTGACCTCTTGTGTCCCAGCCGTCTCGCCATAGTGCTCCCGCCGAACTGAATGCAAACAGGGTCACGTCCATAGCGCATCTCCCCAGATGCTCCGCTGAACCTGTGGCCATTGAGTTCACGGTCTAACGCACTGCATCATCATGCTTACAGCAACCTCCATCGTCAAACTCTGTCAAGGATAATCTTGGACCTGTGGGTCATGGGCCCACAGCAATCTTGTCGTTGGTTACAACCACTCAGCTCTTACAGAACTCTCCCTCGATGTCCCCTGACATCGGCATCGACGCCCCTAGCGCCGGAATCAACGCTCCCTGGTGTTGGCATCAGGGCCCCTGCCCTGGAAGGATGACACTCCTTGTCGCCGGTGGTGATGGTGTTGCCTCTCGGATTTTTCTGATTCACCATCATGGCTGAATCTTTTAGCTCTGATACCTTTTGTCAGGCCCCGGTCGGATCAACCCCGGACCGGCATTTATCTGTTGCCTTAGGGTTGTCCGGCGGAACACCGGAGCGCAGACTGTTGGGAAACCCCGGGGACATTTTACAATTTTTCAGAGACACATACATACATTGCACAGCGGAAGAATGTCCCCGAAACAGGTCCGTCCCAAAAACCCAATGAAGATCGCATGCAAGGGGGTTGACACGATGAGTTAGAAAATACCTCAGAGCAAGATGAGGTCGATGTCGTGATAGGCACCCAACTGTGCGCCCTCTGCAGTCTCACACACACGGATGCCTCGAGTCCTCTTCTTCCACGCCCAGTGCTAGCCTCGGGAAGAAGATCCAAGCCTTAGGGAGATGCTCCAACCACCTTGCGCCACCAAGAGAGAAAGATGCGCCAAGAGGTAAGGAAGGAGAAGCTTGCGGCCACTTGATGGAAGAAGAAGAGATTGCGCCAATGCTCCTTGCTCTCGCTCCTTTCTTATGTTCACGCCTCCAAGGATGAATCATTTAAGAGAGGGCGGCTAGGGTCACATATATATAGGGCAAGAGGCGATTAGGGCAAGGGCTAGGATCATGACAAGTGTAGGGCTAGGATGAGGAGGTTTGATGTAAGGAAAGTCTCCAAGACTTTACCATAAACTTCATTCAACCTTTCCATAATTGCCCAAGTACCATATCAGCCCAAGACATGCCTTAAAGGCATTCATACCATCAAGGGAGAAGGGCTAGGCGCAAATTGCTTCCTTAATGAAGCAATTTTGCCACCCTAACCCCATTATGCCCCTTAGGCGCCAATGGGGTTGGGTTTCTCCCCATTATACCCTTTTAGCCTCTCTTCTCTTCATGAGAGCTTGTTATTGGGCTTCATTGGATAATGAACTAGCCCAAACTTCATCCTATGGGTTGATTAAGCATTTGGATCCAATCCAATGCAACCCTAATCCAAGTGTGACCAACCATGGTCAAATACGGGTCAACCTGCCAAAAATGAAGTTTGGCTCCAATAACATTCTTCCATCTCATCAGGCCTATTGGCGCTGATGAAATCTCCCAATTAGATCCGAGTTATCCAATAACTCGATCATAAGGCTTCCCGATCAATACGAGAACTCAAGTATCAAGGTGTGCGACCCTGTAGGTTCCTCTGACGCTGGCAGTGCTGACCAAAGGTCATCACAAGCAGTGAGTGGCACCTAGCAGTGCATCGCTGCTACCCAGGTCATTGGAATGGATATCGACATCGACATCCCCATTATCGCAACTAGGTACAGATGCATTACAGTCTCTTTGCCGGACTGATATCCGATTGGACAAGTGTGTCACCACTTGTTTTCACCCAATCACATGGCTATGACTAAAACAGGTTCTTACCTGGGTATGGCCATACACTCTCAGTCATAGAACCATAGAGGAGCTCCATGGATATCATACTTCCCTAAGGAAGGGGCAAATCCTATGTCTGTCCATTGACCTTCTCATATGGGTCGTGACATGCTCAATGACAACCGTTATGACCTCCCAACTACGGCGAGGTGTTAGGTTGTATCAAAGCAAGTCGCTAACCATATAGAACGATCAATGACCTCAAGTCAAGGGATCAATGCATCTCCTGTCACTTGTGAGGATAACTTATGACACCAAGTCATAGCCTCACAGCGGGTCTTTCCAGTATAACCTCCAATGATATACTCATGTGTCTGCGTTAGCACCACGTGCCTAACCAGCTCACAAACCAGTCTCTCAAGTACCATAGCTGTCCCATATCCACTAAGGTACATCGACTGGGGACAATAGTTTGAGCACAGATCCAATCTGTCTCCAGGGACATTATCATGTTAGTACATGTGCGCAGATGTAAACAAACATTGACAATGACAATGCCAGAATGATATATATAAATATCAAAGTCAAGTAGTACATAAGTGGACCAAAACTAGGTCCTAGGGCATATACACCAACAATCTCCCACTTGCACTAAGACCTAGAGGTTGAGAAATCTTAACCCCATATCTCTAGCGTGACCATCATGCTTCTGCTGCGCCAAAGCCTTGGTCAATGGGTCTGCCAGATTGTTCTCTGTGTCAACTCTGCTAATCTTGACATCACCTCTTTCAATGATCTCTCTGATCAGGTGAAATCTTCTGAGTATGTGTTTGGATCTTTGATGAGACCGTGGTTCCTTGGCTTGTGCAATTGCTCCATTGTTGTCACAATAGAGTTCAATGGGATCCACTGCACTAGGAACCACCTGAAGATCAGATATGAACTTCCTTATCCAAACGGCTTCCTTGGCTGCCTCAGAAGCAGCCACATACTCAGCTTCGGTTGTAGAATCTGCTATGGTGGATTGCTTGAAGCTCTTCCAACATACAGCGCCTCCATTTATCTTGAACACATAGCCGGCCTGCGATCTAAAGTCGTCAGGTCAGACTGGAATGATGCATCAGTATAGCCCCTGCATACTGAGCTCTTCCTGTCCCCCATAGACCAAGAACAAATCCTTAGTTCTCCTCAGATACTTTAGGATGTTCTTTACAGCCACCCAGTGCTGCAGACCTGGATTGGATTGGTATCGGCTGGTTATGCTTACAGCATATGCCACGTCTGGTCTAGTACACAACATTGCATACATGATCGATCCTACTGCCGAAGCATAAGGAATTCGACTCATGTTATCCCTCTCAGCCTGTGTTGTAGGACACTGGCTCTTTGAGAGAGTAAGGCCATGTCTTACTGGAAGGTATCCTTTCTTGGATTGCTCCAAGTTAAACCTCTCCAGGACCTTATCAATGTAGGTACTTTGACTAAGGGCCAGGAGCCTCTTGGATCTTTCTCGGTAGATCCTCACGCCTAGAATATAGGCGGCCTCCCCTAAGTCTTTCATCTCAAAACACTTCCCCAACCATGTCTTCACAGCTTGAAGACTAGGGATGTCGTTTCCGATGAGTAGTATGTCATCGACATACAAGACCAGAAAAATCACCAAGCTCCCACTGAATTTTCTATATACACAGGCGTCATCTTCGCTTTTGATAAAGCCATAATCTCTCACAGCTTCATCAAATCGAAGATTCCAACTTCGAGATGCTTGCTTTAATCCATAAATGGATCTCTTTAGCCTGCAGACCTTACTAGCCTCTGCAGGATGGATGAATCCATCAGGTTGTGTCATGTACACATCCTCAGTCAGCTTCCCGTTAAGGAACGCTGTCTTCACATCCATCTGCCATATCTCATAGTCATGATATGCAGCTATAGCAAGCAGAATCCGAATGGACTTAATCATGGCAACTGGCGAGAAGGTTTCATCATAGTCCACCCCGTGGACTTGTTTAAAACCTTTAGCCACTAGTCTACCCTTATAAGTAACTATATTGTCATCCATGTCTGTCTTCTTCTTGAAGACCCATTTACACCCTATGGGTTTTACCCCATCAGGCAGCTCAACCAAATCCCAGACTTGGTTAGCCGACATGGAATCCATCTCGGATCGCATGGCGTCAAGCCATCTCTCGGAGTCCGGTCCACTGACCGCCTCATCATAGGTTCTGGGTTCATCCTCAATGATGAAAATTCCATCGTGTTGAGTCGGCAGCGACCCGTACCTCTCAGGTGCACGACGAATCCTCCCAGACCTACGTGGGACCTGTGTCTGAGCCTCTGGTTGTATAACAACCGGTGCAGATGGCTCAGATTCCATCTCTTTGTCTTGTGGTTGCACTTGGACCTCATCCAAGTCAAACTCCCTCCCACTTACTTCTTTCATAAGAAATTCTTTCTCTAGAAAGACAGCACCCCGAGCAACAAAAACTTTGTTCTCGGTTGGGACATAGAAGTAGTATCCTTTAGTTTCCTTAGGATACCCCACAAATACACACTTATCAGATCTAGGTTCTAGCTTGCTAGAATCCTGACGTTTGACATAAGCCTCACATCCCCAGATCCTGATAAACGTGAGATTAGGGCGTCTCCCACTCCATACCTCGTATGGTATCTTGGAGACACTCTTAGATGGAACATTATTCAGTATCAGAGAAGTTGTCTCAAGTGCATGCCCCCAGAATGAGGGAGGTAGAGTTGCATGACTCATCATAGATCGAACCATATCCAATAAAGTTCGATTTCTCCTTTCAGACACACCATTCCATTGAGGTGTTCCAGGAGGAGTGAGTTGGGATATGATCCCAGACTCTCTCAGATAGTCAAAGAACTCTCCACTCAGGTATTCTCCACCTCGATCTGATCGAAGAGCTTTAATGGATCTTCCAAGCTGGTTCTCTATTTCATTCTTGAACTCCTTGAATTTCTCAAAGGACTCAGATTTATGTCTCATTAGGTAGACATATCCATACCTACTGAAGTCATCAGTGAAGGTAATGAAGTAGTTGTACCCTCCTCTGGCTTGTTTATTGAAAGGCCCACACACATCAGTATGTATGAGATCCAATAAACCTCCTGCCCTCTCACCAATTTTGGTGAAGGGTGCCTTTGTCATTTTCCCTAATAAACAAGGTTCACAGGTATCAAATTCCTCCAAGGAACTTGAATCTAACAATCCATTTGCATGGAGTTGTTGGATGCGATTTTTGTTTATATGGGCTAATCGACAGTGCCATAGGAAAGCACCAACTGAACCACTCAGTTTGGTCCTTTTATTACTTATGTTACAGATAGAACTTTCCATATCCAAGATATACAGACCATTGCACAAAGTACCCTTCCCATAGAACATATTTGCAAATGAAAAAGAACAAGAGTTCTTATTTATTTCAAACTTAAATCCCTTCTTTGCTAAGCAAGGAATGGATACAATGTTCTTAGTAAGTGAAGGTACACAAAAGCAATTATCTAGTTCTAATAGAAGTCCAGACGGTAAGGAGAGAGTCAAGACACCTACAGCAACAGCAGCAACCTGTGCCCCGTTTCCAACGCGTAGGTCAATCTCTCCAGGCCGCACCGATCTACTTTTCTTGAGCCCCTGCATATTTGTACAAATATGAGCTCCACATGCGGTATCCAATACCCATGACATATAAGTAGAAAGGTTGACTTCTGTAACATAAATACCTGAGCTAGAAGTTAAGGCCAAGCCTTTCTTCTCCTCATTCTGAAGTTGCCTGCAGTCCTTTCTCCAATGGCCCTGCTCGCCACAGTGGAAACACCTCTGTTCCTTTGACTTCTTCGCCCTTTTCTTCAGTGCTTTGGTAGGACCTCTGGCACTGCTCTTAGCACGTGCCTTACCCTTCTTCTTTATCTTCTTGGTCGCAGGGACCAAAAGAACAGAATTGGGTTTGGTCTTACCCATCTCTCGCTCGGCTGTTTGGAGCATATTCATCAATTCCTCCCGTGTGCACTCAATCCGGTTCATGTTGAAGTTAATGATAAACGGACTGAAGCTAGGGGGCAGGGAATGAAGAATAAGATCCACAACCAGCTCGTTGTCTATGGTGTGTCCCAGTCTCCTGAGATGATCCACATTCCCAATGAGTTTGAGAACATGGGGTCTCACTGGTGCACCTTCAGACAACTTGCACCGAAAGACTGCTTTGGCGGTGTCAAATCTCTCAGTTCTAGCCTGAGCCTCGAACATCTGTTTCAGACGAGTAATCATCTGAAAAGCGTTCTGCTCCTCATATTGCACCTGCAGTTCAAGTGCCATACTGGCTAGCATAAGACATGCAACCTCCAAAGAGTCATCCTGATGCTTTCTAAAAGCATCTCTGTCTGCCGTTCGGGCATTAGGCGGAGGAGCCGCAGGAAGAGGCTGTTCAAGGACATACAGCTTCTTCTCGAGCTTGAGGACTATCCTCAAATTCCAATGCCAGTCCATAAAGTTAGTTCCAACTAACTTATCCTTATCAAGGAGGGATCGCAGTGATAATCCGCCAGTGTTTGTAGCCATTGTTCTACAACACCCAAGAAGAACAGATTAGTACTACTTCGAATCATTTAAACTGGACTTGTTTTAAATGACCATGGCTCCCACTATTTTAAATTCGAATTGACAACCCACAAAGTCAATCGGGAGGTTTAAAACTTCCTAGTGAGATGGGATCCTTATTTCACATGAGGCTTCGCGTCCCACGAGGGTGGGATGAGATGCATAAAGTAACCCATGTTTCCTAAGGTGGGCGCGCCGGCCGGTTGCTCCAAGCAACTCCCCTTGTTGAGACAGTCTTGGGCATTTCATGTCCAGCGAGGGCTGAATCATGAAACCCTAACCTCTCAACGATGCCTCTAGACTTTCATCATGTGCCCAGTACATGTGAATTTCTAGTCAAGTCCATTCCTAACCGTTTATGCCCAGGGCCAATGAGTTTCCTTGCGAAGGCACGCCCAGGTTGAAACTGGACTGGGGAAACCATTGTCACCACACACTTTCTAAAGATAAGTGGGTGTGTCCCACGAGGGTGGGAACCAGTTCACAACTCCACTGATTGATAGCTTAGTGAGGGCTACGCGTTAGAAGGCTTCTAGACTTGATATTTTATGAGGGTTTTTAAGGTCTCATCAGTTTTATCTTATGTCTAACAATACAGGCATGCAATCCTATAGTGATAACATAATGATAAAACATCACAGGCATGCTTTTAGCAGATAAGGAAAGCAGTAAAAGATGATGTGATCAAAGCCCTTTCAAGACATTGAATCAACCCATGCCAAAGGAGTTTCAACTCTTGACATAGGACTCAAGCCCCTAAGAAAGACCTATCCTAGCCGCCCTCTATCTTGGTCTTCATGGTTGGCTCCAAGGTCCTTCCTTCATGGCTTAGCTCTCAAACCTTAAGGGTAGACCTCAAAGGTTCGGCCAATGCCATGGTCTTCCTCCAAGGAGAATGCGCCACAATGAAAGATGCCAAGTTAGCTAGCTCTCAAACCCAAGGGTTCGGCCATGCCTAACTTGTGCCATCAAGCAAGGTTGCGCCTTTTCCTTGATGCTTGTTGCGCCACCATCCAAGGTGCGCCAACTCCATGCATGCGCCAAGCTCCAAGTACATGCGCTACCCTAGTCTTCTTAAAAGCAAAAAGAAAAGCGGCACGCAGGCCTCACGAGGAAACATCACAGGCATGCAAAGGGGGGCTTGACTAATGATCACAACATTATGCACAATCAAGGTATTTACTCATGCAATTCTACATACTCATGAAAAACATAAAATCTGAAATTTTACTTTTTCATTAAAACTAGTCTCTTTTTCTCCTCTTCTTCTCACAAATCTTTTGGTTAATTGCGATTTATTTTTCAAGGTGATTTCAGAGATCCTTTCGGCTGGCAATTTTGTCAGATCAAGAGACTTGGCCAGTCCGAAGACACAATGCCCGTCCTACTTGACAAAACTACGTGCGCCTTTGATCTTTAAATCAGACAAGAAAAATAGTCCAAAAATCCAAAAGAGATTGAGAGGATGATAGAAACAAGAAACCCTAATTTTTTCCTACTTAGAAAAAATCGTTTGCCATGCATCATGCTATTTTCGAAAATAGAGATATGGCATGTGAGCATGAAAGAAAAGCATAAAACATCGTTCGAGTCTTGCAAGTCGCTCTGATACCACTGTTGGGAAACCCCGGGGACATTTTACAATTTTTCAGAGACACATACATACATTGCATAGCGGAAGAATGTCCCCGAAACAGGTCCGTCCCAAAAACCCAGTGAAGATCGCATGCAAGGGGGTCGACACGATGAGTTAGAAAATACCTCAGAGCAAGATGAGGTCGATGTCGTGATAGGCGCCCAACTGTGCGCCCTCTGCAGTCTCACACACACGGATGCCTCGAGTCCTCTTCTTCCACGCCCAGTGCTAGCCTCGGGAAGAAGATCCAAGCCTTAGGGAGATGCTCCAACCACCTTGCGCCACCAAGAGAGAAAGATGCGCCAAGAGGTAAGGAAGGAGAAGCTTGCGGCCACTTGATGGAAGAAGAAGAGATTGCGCCAATGCTCCTTGCTCTCGCTCCTTTCTTATGTTCACGCCTCCAAGGATGAATCATTTAAGAGAGGGCGGCTAGGGTCACATATATATAGGGCAAGAGGCGATTAGGGCAAGGGCTAGGATCATGACAAGTGTAGGGCTAGGATGAGGAGGTTTGATGTAAGGAAAGTCTCCAAGACTTTACCATAAACTTCATTCAACCTTTCCATAATTGCCCAAGTACCATATCAGCCCAAGACATGCCTTAAAGGCATTCATACCATCAAGGGAGAAGGGCTAGGTGCAAATTGCTTCCTTAATGAAGCAATTTTGCCACCCTAACCCCATTATGCCCCTTAGGCGCCAATGGGGTTGGGTTTCTCCCCATTATACCCTTTTAGCCTCTCTTCTCTTCATGAGAGCTTGTTATTGGGCTTCATTGGATAATGAACTAGCCCAAACTTCATCCTATGGGTTGATTAAGCATTTGGATCCAATCCAATGCAACCCTAATCCAAGTGTGACCAACCATGGTCAAATACGGGTCAACCTGCCAAAAATGAAGTTTGGCTCCAATAACATTCTTCCATCTCATTAGGCCTATTGGCGCTGATGAAATCTCCCAATTAGATCCGAGTTATCCAATAACTCGATCATAAGGCTTCCCGATCAATACGAGAACTCAAGTATCAAGGTGTGCGACCCTGTAGGTTCCTCTGACGCTGGCAGTGCTGACCAAAGGTCATCACAAGCAGTGAGTGGCACCTAGCAATGCATCGCTGCTACCCAGGTCATTGGAATGGATATCGACATCGACATCCCCATCATCGCAACTAGGTACAGATGCATTACAGTCTCTTTGCCGGACTGATATCCGATTGGACAAGTGTGTCACCACTTGTTTTCACCCAATCACATGGCTATGACTAAAACAGGTTCTTACCTGGGTATGGCCATACACTCTCAGTCATAGAACCATAGAGGAGCTCCATGGATATCATACTTCCCTAAGGAAGGGGCAAATCCTATGTCTGTCCATTGACCTTCTCATATGGGTCGTGACATGCTCAATGACAACCGTTATGACCTCCCAACTACGGCGAGGTGTTAGGTTGTATCAAAGCAAGTCGCTAACCATATAGAACGATCAATGACCTCAAGTCAAGGGATCAATGCATCTCCTGTCACTTGTGAGGATAACTTATGACACCAAGTCATAGCCTCACAGCGGGTCTTTCCAGTATAACCTCCAATGATATACCCATGTGTCTGCGTTAGCACCACGTGCCTAACCAGCTCACAAACTAGTCTCTCAAGTACCATAGCTGTCCCATATCCACTAAGGTACATCGACTGGGGACAATAGTTTGAGCACAGATCCAATCTATCTCCAGGGACATTATCATGTTAGTACATGTGTGCAGATGTAAACAAACATTGACAATGACAATGCCAGAATGATATATATAAATATCAAAGTCAAGTAGTACATAAGTGGACCAAAACTAGGTCCTAGGGCATATACACCAACACAGACTTCCTAGGGTTTCCGGCTAATTTTCCTCCCCAAATCCCGCTTAGTAATCAAACTATTCATTAACTTGGTGAGCCGATTTGCAACGTGGCCCAATATATTAAAATGCTTAAGCCCAAGTTAACAATAGTAAGCCTACTAAGCCTTATATGTCATATAATGGTCCCTCCCACATCCAATGTGGGACTAAACTTGAGTCTGGGCCACCATCCAGCCCACTGGGTTAGGCCTGCTGGGCTCTGAGCTGAACCGGGTGAACCCGGGCCTAACACCTAGTGTGATGTCTAAATTTAGGTGGACCGGGCCAAAAGGAGGTTGGCAGTGCAATCCCAAGCTGATGGCCGAATCCAGCCCACATAAATGAATTCTCCCTTTAGCTACAACCCAAGTGATGCAAGAGGCGATGATTGCGTGCTTAGCGATGAGATCGGAGCCCGTCTCCAGCGACGGAATCGGAGGCAAGCAACATCTTTGGCAACTGATGCGTTGCATTTACATCATGTTTTCACTTATATTTTAGATCATATTTTGGGCTTAATTGCATGATTTTGTGCTATTTTTAGTGCTTTCGCGTTATTTTGCACGGAATCTTCACTTTTCTTGGTTTTTATGAAAATGTAGTAAAATGACGCAAAAATAAAGGATTTCGAGAGTTTTGAAGCCAAAGCATGATTTCCGAGGAGATCACGAGCCTTCACGTCGAATTTGGGGCGAAAAGGGTGAATAACGAGATAATTACGGCCTCAGCCATAATTATGATCCAGCCGTAATTTTGACGTCAAGCGGAGAAGGAAAATCGGCTAAGTGTCGGAATGAACAGAAACTTTCACGGTTTCAGCCGTGATTCCATCACGGGCCGTGAAACTTTCTGTGGCCGAAGACAGATGTACACAGAGACAATTACGGCCTCAGCCGTGATTCCATTACCGACCGTAATAACTTCCGCCCGACGTATTTTTCACCTGATTCTCACCCGATTCAAACCAAATTTGAACCAAACTTCGCAGAACCATTCCTTGATGAGTTTTAAACTGGTCCAACTATAAAAGATTAGATTTTTGGAGAGTTTGGGAACTTCTGGTTGGACGAACACGAGCGGCGGCGGCGACAAGGGCGACAACCTGATTTCGAAGCATATTCCGGCGAGATTTCACACGATTTCGACGATTGACCCACTCTTCCTCATCTGCAGATCGAGGAGAAGACGGTTCCATCATTCTTTCTGTGAATTCTTGCGATTTTTAGGAGATCTTTCTTGTTCATCGAAAAACATGTATTTTCTTGACAATATGAGTGAGTAGATACTTTTTCGGGATTGATTGGGCCTAGCCCACTGATTTGTATGGATCGATTTATTATCCTGCTCTTTTAATATAAGTTTATCTTCCTGATTTGATTAAAATTGCATGTATCTCATAACTTACCTTGGCCAAGTAATTTTACGCCTTAGACATTGCGAGAAGGACCGAGAGGTGAATCGCTAACGTCCGACCCATTTCGATTAAACCTATGAATCCGATCACGATAGTAGTTCGGATTCGTCTGAAGGAATTAACCTACTTTCCATAGAACTTAAGGGGTCTACTTAGGTTAACTGTCACGAGAGTAGGGAGTTAATCTAATTAGATACTGTATCATGCTCCGGGAGGAAGTGATATGTACCTTAGGGAAAGTACCTTTCAGGATAGATAAGTTTATTGACTGAGTTATTTTTACACGATTTATGTTTATCAGTGTGGCGAACCCATGAATTCCCGATGCTTTAGAATTCAAGTCCCTTAAAAGCTATTTCTGAATTGCTATCGTGCATAGAAGTTATAACAACCAAAGATTGATTTCGCCTAAATTCAAACATATTAATAAGTCAGAACTTAACTACGTAGTCCTCGTTGGGAACGATATCTTTTTATTACTTCGATAAATCCGTGCACTTGCGGATAGCTATCAAGTTTTTGGCGCCGTTGCCGGGGATTACGGATAGTTAATATTGACTAATTGATAAGTTAGGAGATTAGACATTTTTCATTTTTTTTTGTCATTAGTGTTTACTATTCTTTTTTTTATTGTTTACTTACACGTTGTATGCCCAGAGTTTCTCGTGCAGGTGTTTTGCTTCTAGAAGACCCAGAAATTGAGCGCACCTTTCGCCTTCGGAGGAGATTGCAATTTGCAACAAAAAAGATCTCTGAAGAAGGAGAGATGGTGGCAAACCAGAACAATCAATTTTTGAGAGACTTCGCGGCACTAAACATACAAGGGTTCAATTCTAGCATCGTTCGACCTAACGTAGAGGCGAACAACTTTGAGTTAAAGCCAACGCTGATGACGATGGTCCAGCAAAATTAATTTGGGGGTTCCCCAAATCAGGACCCAAATCTTCATTTAGCCATTTTTCTTGAATATTGCGACACTGTAAAGGTTAACGGAGTTTCATCTGATGCGATTAGACTAAGATTATTCCCTTTTTCTCTCAGGGATCGTGCTAGAGCTTGGTTGTACTCGATGCCAGCAGGATCCATTATCACGTGGGAAGAGCTGTCTAAGGCATTTCTGAATAAATATTTCTCACTGAGCAAGACTGTCCAACTGCGCAACAAAATCACAGCTTTCGCACAACAAGAGGGAGAATCACTTTATGATGCCTGGGAACGCTTCAAGGAGCTCCAGCGTGTTGGGGTATGCCCTTAAGGCTAATGTTTGAGGCCTATGGGAATGTATCAGTATCATGTAATAAACTGTTATGTTTAAAGGCATGGTTGTTATTCAGTTAGCTACATTGTCTGCTGCAATATATGTTCTTCTGAATAATGTCTCAAAGCTATTCAGCTGGGCTGACATGCTATTATGTCCTTAGTCGATATATCTTGGTGAACATGAGACAGCCTTGATATGGTTAAGACTAATATGTGTTCTAATCTTATAGGATGCTTCGAGCATGGAATAAGATGTAGACTCATGGGTACATGGGATGTACTGGACAGACCCTACTAGGATGTTCAATTGTTTGTCACAATGTGAATATTCCTTGATTAAGACAAGTGGCACATTTCCTCTGACTTGAGATCACTTGTGTTTCTAAATGATAATTGTCATTGTTTTGAGGTAGTTCAATATCATTTGAAACATAATGATTATAGACTATCTTGGATGATGAGCTTGAGTCAGGTTAGGGCACTAATGATAGACATAGGATTGCCGTCTCCTTGTTTAAGGAGTGTGATGTTCTAAAGGGGCCCCCTGGATGAGATGATTGAGAAAAGAGTATGGCCATACCCAGGTGACAGTGTTCATCTGATCTAATCATGCTCATCATATTGGAGTTACGAGCTTGACAGGCTTGTCCAATAAGAACATCCAGTGGCAAAGGAAATATGCATGCCTTGTGAATTGATTCACACTTGTGCTATGTTTTGGGTGTAGTCTTGGAAGACTCTTTCCTCTATATCGGGAGACAGTGATGTGTTGCTAGATACCCCTCACTGATCGTGATAATGAGAATTATCGTTACCGACATTTAAAGGAAACCCTCAGGGTCGCACAATTTGATGATATGGCTTACTTAAGTCAGTTCGTGTGGACTGAATTGTTTAGGTTCAGTTTAAAGGGATTTAATCTCTGATTGTGAGTGAGATCTAGTCTGATCATGTTTGATTGATTAGGGCTTTAGATCGGTAAGCTTCGATCGAGAGATTAGATGCCAGATCGGTCAGATCAGGGGCATCGAAGAGATTGACGGTTAGATCTGAAGCCTTAGGGTTTATTTAAGATCTAGACCATATTGCTTGGTTTAATTGGTCTTGGACCAAACCGAAGTGAACCCGCTCATTGGTTGAGCGCATGGTTCAAGTGATGTGGCATTAGCGATTGGGTAAACCCAAGAGCGCATGTTGAGAAGTGGATGCTATTTTTGGATAGCACTTCTACTAATCGTGGCCATGACTCACGATTGCCACACTTCACGCTTCCCCCTCTCTTTGTTCGTCGCCAACGCTTGGCTTAGACGTGACAACCTCTCGGCTAGAGAAGAGGAGGACGAAAAAAGGAAACTCAAGCAAGACGATCTTTTTCCTTTCCCTTTCCATTCGACAAAGGCTTCTTGGAACCTTGCTAGCACAAGGAGCACCAAGGAAAGTAGGCGACACCAATTGTGTGCGTCACCTTAGGAGAAGGCTCGCTTGCGCCTTTCCTTCCAAGTCTTCATCCAACGCAAATGGCTATGGTATGAATTCAAGTTTACTTAAGTTGATCATATATCATGCAATAGATTCTTTCAAACCCTTTATTCCGCTGCAAAGTTTTATGCGCCACATGACTAGGGTTTTTGCTCCCCCTAGAAGGGGACCCCCCTTAATCTTAAGGGGTACTTTCAATTGGTATCAGAGCCAACGTTAATGCTTGCTTATATGATTGCTTCATGTTGTGTGATCCATGTTTTAAATCTATAGATCTAGAGTTAACAACATGCGAATTTACATGTTACATTGTTTCATGCCGAAACATGCTTTTGTTATCTTGCTCGTTGGCGCATCTAGGTTTTATTAAAAATCCTTATTACATGCGCGCTCCAAATAGATCTAAGCCCATACTTTAAACCCTTAGACGGGTTACTAGGGTTGAAGTCATCCCCTAGGTTGGATCCAACAGTCTGATCAGACTATCTGACAGCCTGAATGGGTCGACCAGTTAGCACCTTGGCGCAAGCCTATGGTGGCTATAGGTCGACTGCAGACAGGTGTGTAGCGATGTCTGATTGAGACAACTTATGAACGCACCTGAGTTAGGCCCGGGGTCACGCCCGTTTGCCAGACCTCAGTGTGGATGTTCAGCCCTGGCGCATGCATAGTTGACCTTATGGTCGACGCAAGTCAGTTAGGACTTGGTGCATGCAAGGGCAGTGGATCTGACTAGGTTGGATGAGTGGATCCCTAGTAATGGACCGTTGTAAGGTTGTAGGGCAAATAAGGAAAATTAAAATTGATCCTATGGGGTTTTCAAAAATTTTAATTTTTTTTGATGGATCACATGGTTATTGAATGATGCATTTGCTTGTTTATTTAGTCTTATGTGGGCTGCTCATATTATTTGTGTGCTGTGCTGGGGCCTGCGTGCCTGGGAATATTGATTGTAAATTAATTTTATTTTGTGATCTGCGAATCACTGTTTAATTAATTTATAAATGTAAGTGACCTGCGTGTCACTCTTGTCTAGATAGTTAAATTTGTAATTTAATTAGACAAGAGCACAAAGCACACTTGGCAGAGGCGCATGCAGCAGTGGCTTGACCAGGTGGGAGGTCCAGGGTTCGACTCTGGGACCAGGCGCATTTTCCCTGGTAGGCGCACCTGAGCTGCAGATGGCGCTTGGGCCCAGGTTTGGGCCAGATGAGCAGCTAAAGACCCATGAAGAGCAAGTGAAGACTTAAGTTAGGTTAAGATCTCACTAGGGCTATGGGCTTTTACCACATAAGATTCATGCTTTCTTTTATTGATGAATATTAGAATTGCATGATTAAATTATCTTCTGCTATCACCATAGGAATTGCATGATAGGCATGAAGATAAAAAGGACCGTTAAAATCCAACGCTTTAATATCAAGCTCGTAAGCCTTCTGACGCGAAACCTCACTGTTCTGATTATCGTTGGAGCCGTGTTGTACCCACTCAGTGGGCACGTCCATCTATCTTCAGAGGGTGTGGGATTACATCTGTGTGTTACAGAGTAGGGATTTATCCCTTCTCGTTGCTCAGCATAGCACACGGTGGTCCAGGGAGTAGGTCGGGTCAGCTTGACCGTGTTGGCTACATATGTGGAGCATATGGTAGCACATGGAGGCAGCCATCTGTGGGGTCAGAGATTGTGTTGTACCAACTCAGTTGGCACAGTCTGCTGGACTGCCCAGATGAAGGGGAATCGCACGGGTTGGCGATCGGCAGGGACTGCCTACCAGAAACTAGTGCTTGTACTCTCTGTGCATCTTATCTCGCCTGAGCGGGACGCGGAGACCAAGTATGAAATCTGGATCCCATCTCACTAAAAGAGTATTACTCTTTCGGGCTGTTTTGCTGGATTTTTCACGCCTGATAAAATAGTGAGAAAAAGAATCTTTCTTAAGTCCTGATTGATTCTTATACATTGATACTGACCTTGCTGTTCTTGCATTGTTGTAGATACCTGCAGCAACGAACACCATGAACTTCAATGTGCGATCCCTACTGGAAAGGGAGAAGTTTGCTGGGCCGAACTTCTCTGACTGGTTTGGACACCTTAAGATCGTTCTTAAGGCAGAGAGGAAACTGTATGTCCTCGAGACGGCGATACCGCCGCAGCCCGCTCCGAACGCCGCGAGGGCGGTTCGGGAAGCCTATGAAAAGCACGTCAATGATAGCATTGATGTCGCTTGCCTGATGCTAGCGTCTATGACGCCACCGCTGCAGCGTCAGCATGAGGATATGTCTGCTATAGACATGATAGCAAACCTCAAGATGCTGTATGCTGCACAGGCGAGGACTGAACGCTATAATTTGACAAAGCTCTTCTTTCAGAGCAAACTGGCTGAAGGGAGCCCAGTGGGAGCTCACGTGCTCAAGATGATTGGGCACAAGGAGGCTCTAGAGAAACTGGGGCATACCATCAACCAGGAGCTTGCTGTGGACATTATTCTACAGTCTCTCCCGCCTTCATTCGACGCGTTCATTATTAATTTTAATATGAACAAAATCGATTGTACTCCGGCAGAGCTGCTGAATATGCTCTTGACCACTGAGGAGACTCTGAAGGGTAAGCCTTCAACCTCTGTCTTGATGGTTCCTTCCAGGAACAAGAAGAAGGGGAAGAAGGGCAAGGCCCCGGTCAAGAATTACAGCAAGGCTCTGAAGCAGAAGGTGAAGCGGTCCAAGGAATACAGGTGTTTCCACTGTGGCCAGCTGGGTCACTGGAAAAAGGACTGTAAAGCGCTCCAAGGAGATAAGAGGGGAAGCTTTGCTTCTGGCTCAGGTATATTCGTGACTGAAGTCATGTTTTCTTCTTCTATATCATGGGTGTTGGACACTGCATGTGGAGTTCACATTTGTTCAAATGTACAGGAACTCAAGAGAAGAAGGCAGGTGGGACAGCATGAGGTGGACCTACGCGTTGGAAACGGGGCACGGGTTGCTGCTGTTGCTGTAGGAGACTACTTTATTTCTTTACCATCTGGACTTGTATTGGAACTAAACAGTTGTTATTTTGTTCCCAGTATAACTAAAAATATTATCTCCATTCCTGCTCTTGTCAGGAAGGGATTTTCCTTTGAATGCAATATTTCAAAGTGTATTTTATCTTTTGATAATATTGTTTATGCAACTGGTTCAATTAACAATGGGTTATACATGTTGGACATGGAATGTTCGATACAGCAAATTGATATTAAGAAAGCCAAGTATGCTGATGACAGCACCTTGCTATGGCATAGTCGTTTGGGCCATATTAACGAGAAACGCATTAAGCGGTTGCATGATAATGGGCTGCTGGGATCATTCTCCTATAGGGAGATTGATACATGCAAAGCTTGTTTGATGGGCAAAATGACGAAGTCACCTTTTCCTCACAAAGGTCAAAGGGCTTCAGGTTTACTTGACCTTATACACAGTGATGTGTGTGGGCCTTTTAGTAAACATGCCAGAGGTGGCTATCAATACTTCATTACCTTTACTGATGATTTCAGTAGATATGGGTATGTCTATCTGATGAGACATAAGAGTGAATCTTTTGACAAGTTCAAAGAGTTCAAAAATGAAGTACAGAATCAGCTAGGCCGAAATATCAAGGCACTTCGCTCAGATCGAGGTGGTGAATACCTAAGTCATGCATTCACTGACTATCTAAAGGAGTGTGGGATTATCTCACAGCTCACTCCACCAGGAACACCGCAATGGAATGGTGTGTCCGAAAGGAGAAATAGAACGCTACTTGATATGGTTCGTTCTATGATGAGTCAGGCTACTCTACCCTACTCCTTTTGGGGTTTTGCACTGGAAACAGCTGCAAAGGTACTAAACCGAGTGCCATCCAAGGCAGTTTCAAAGACGCCATATGAGTTATGGTATGGGAAACAGCCAAGCTTGACATTTATCAGGATCTGGGGCTGCGAGGCTTATGTCAAAAAGCTCGCCTCTGGGAAACTAGAGAGCAGATCTGACAAATGTATCTTTGTCGGTTACCCTAAGGAAACTAAGGGTTATTATTTCTACGACCCCAAAGAGAACAAGGTTTTTGTTGCTCGGACGGCCATATTTCTTGAGAAGGAGTTTCTTCTGCAAGAGGCCAGTGGGAGAGAAATAAAACTGGATGAGAATCCAGAAGAAGGACAAAGTGACCAAGCACAGTTGGATGAGCCTGAGCCGGTAGAACAGGTTATTGAACAACCTGAGGCTCAGATATCACGGGAACCGCGAAGATCGGGTAGGATCCGTCGACAGCCTGAGCGCTATGACGGAGTCTACATCATTGATAATGATGAACCCCTTACTTATGCGGATGCGGTCAGTGGACCGGAATCAGCGAGATGGCTTGAAGCTATGCGCGCCGAGATGGACTCCATGTCAGATAACCAAGTTTGGGATTTGGTTGATCCGCCTCCGGGAGTTATCCCTATAGGCTGTAAATGGATCTTCAAGAAGAAGATTGACATGGATGGTAACGTAATTACCTATAAAGGCAGGCTAGTTGCGAAAGGTTTCAAACAAATCTACGGGATAGATTATGATGAAACTTTCTCACCTGTAGCCATGTTTAAGTCTATTCGGATTCTTTTCGCGATAGCTGCATATTATGATTATGAGATCTGGCAGATGGATGTGAAAACAGCTTTCCTGAATGGAAATCTGGATGAGGATGTGTATATGACACAACCAGAAGGTTTCACTAATCCAGCAGATCGTCATAAGATATGCAAGTTAAAGAAGTCTATTTATGGACTTAAACAAGCATCCAGAAGCTGGAATATTCGTTTTGATGAATCAGTTACTGAATTTGGTTTCATCAAGAACGAGGATGACCCGTGCGTATATAAGAGGTTTAGTGGGAGCGTGATTACTTTTCTAGTCCTCTACGTCGATGACATCTTGATCATTGGAAATGACATTCCTGAAATGCATGCTGTTAAAGCATGGCTGAGGAAATGTTTCCAGATGAAAGATTTAGGAGAAGCAGCCTATGTGTTAGGTGTGAAGATCTACCGGGATAGATCTAAGAGGCTTCTCGGGCTGTGCCAGAGTACTTACATCGAAAAGGTCCTGGAGAGATTTCACTTAGAGAATTCTAAGAAAGGATATCTTCCAGTCAGACATGGTCTGAATCTTTCGAAGAGTCAGTGTCCACAAACACAGACTGAGAAAGATGAAATGGACAATACGCCTTATGCTTCGGCTATTGGATCCATTATGTATGCGATGTTGTGTACTCGCCCAGACGTCGCTTACGGGTTAAGCGTGACCAGTCGTTACCAGAGTAATCCAGGTATGGCGCACTGGATTGCAGTCAAGAACATTTTAAAATATCTGCGGAGGACCAAAGATATGTTCTTGATATATGGTGGTCAGGAAGAACTCAGTATTGAAGGATATACTGACGCTTCGTTCCAGTCTGACCAGGATGATTTCCGATCGCAATCAGGCTATGTTTTTAGCTTGAATGGAGGTGCAGTGGTGTGGAAGAGTTTCAAACAGTCAACTGTTGCTGATTCCACAACAGAAGCCGAGTATGTTGCAGCCTCGGAAGCATCCAAGGAGGCAGTGTGGATTCGTAAGTTCGTGAGAGAACTTGGTGTCGTTCCTTCGAGTGCAGATCCTTTGGTTATCTTCTGTGATAACACTGGAGCAATCGCACAAGCAAAGGAACCACGGTCGCACCAGAAGTCCAAGCACATACAGAGACGGTTTCATTTGATCAGGGAGATCATAGATCGTGGCGAGATCAAAATCTGCAAGGTTCATACAGATGACAATCTGGCAGACCCGCTTACCAAGCCTCTGGCGCAGCAGAAGCATGAGAAGCACTGTAATAATATGGGTTTGAGATTTCTCAACCATTAGATTAAGTGCAAGTGGGAGATTGTTGGGGTATGCCCTTAAGGCTAATGTTTGAGGCCTATGGGAATGTATCAGTATCATGTAATAAACTGTTATGTTTAAAGGCATGGTTGTTATTCAGTTAGCTACATTGTCTGCTGCAATATATGTTCTTCTGAATAATGTCTCAAAGCTATTCAGCTGGGCTGACATGCTATTATGTCCTTAGTCGATATATCTTGGTGAACATGAGACAGCCTTGATATGGTTAAGACTAATATGTGTTCTAATCTTATAGGATGCTTCGAGCATGGAATAAGATGTAGACTCATGGGTACATGGGATGTACTGGACAGACCCTACTAGGATGTTCAATTGTTTGTCACAATGTGAATATTCCTTGATTAAGACAAGTGGCACATTTCCTCTGACTTGAGATCACTTGTGTTTCTAAATGATAATTGTCATTGTTTTGAGGTAGTTCAATATCATTTGAAACATAATGATTATAGACTATCTTGGATGATGAGCTTGAGTCAGGTTAGGGCACTAATGATAGACATAGGATTGCCGTCTCCTTGTTTAAGGAGTGTGATGTTCTAAAGGGGCCCCCTGGATGAGATGATTGAGAAAAGAGTATGGCCATACCCAGGTGACAGTGTTCATCTGATCTAATCATGCTCATCATATTGGAGTTACGAGCTTGACAGGCTTGTCCAATAAGAACATCCAGTGGCAAAGGAAATATGCATGCCTTGTGAATTGATTCACACTTGTGCTATGTTTTGGGTGTAGTCTTGGAAGACTCTTTCCTCTATATCGGGAGACAGTGATGTGTTGCTAGATACCCCTCACTGATCGTGATAATGAGAATTATCGTTACCGACATTTAAAGGAAACCCTCAGGGTCGCACAATTTGATGATATGGCTTACTTAAGTCAGTTCGTGTGGACTGAATTGTTTAGGTTCAGTTTAAAGGGATTTAATCTCTGATTGTGAGTGAGATCTAGTCTGATCATGTTTGATTGATTAGGGCTTTAGATCGGTAAGCTTCGATCGAGAGATTAGATGCCAGATCGGTCAGATCAGGGGCATCGAAGAGATTGACGGTTAGATCTGAAGCCTTAGGGTTTATTTAAGATCTAGACCATATTGCTTGGTTTAATTGGTCTTGGACCAAACCGAAGTGAACCCGCTCATTGGTTGAGCGCATGGTTCAAGTGATGTGGCATTAGCGATTGGGTAAACCCAAGAGCGCATGTTGAGAAGTGGATGCTATTTTTGGATAGCACTTCTACTAATCGTGGCCATGACTCACGATTGCCACACTTCACGCTTCCCCCTCTCTTTGTTCGTCGCCAACGCTTGGCTTAGACGTGACAACCTCTCGGCTAGAGAAGAGGAGGACGAAAAAAGGAAACTCAAGCAAGACGATCTTTTTCCTTTCCCTTTCCATTCGACAAAGGCTTCTTGGAACCTTGCTAGCACAAGGAGCACCAAGGAAAGTAGGCGACACCAATTGTGTGCGTCACCTTAGGAGAAGGCTCGCTTGCGCCTTTCCTTCCAAGTCTTCATCCAACGCAAATGGCTATGGTATGAATTCAAGTTTACTTAAGTTGATCATATATCATGCAATAGATTCTTTCAAACCCTTTATTCCGCTGCAAAGTTTTATGCGCCACATGACTAGGGTTTTTGCTCCCCCTAGAAGGGGACCCCCCTTAATCTTAAGGGGTACTTTCACAGCGCATGTGCCCACATCACGGACTTCAGGAATGGGTTCTAATCCATATCTTCTACAATGGATTGGATTATAACACCAGATTGATGGTGGACACTGCGGCTGGAGGGACGATCATGAGCAAAAATTTGAAAAAAAGCAACTGCTCTACTCAAGGATATGGCCATGAACCATAACCACTAGTTGAGTGAGCGGAACACTACTTCCACGGGGTTTGGTAAGTACCACAATGACCCCTTGACATCATTGGCGACTAAAGTAGATTCTTTGGTTTAGAAGATAGATTTTTTATCCTTTCCATCTAGTGCAAATAATGCAGTCTCTTGTTAGGTATGTGGTGTAACAGGACACAACTCATCTGAATGCCAAATCATAGCTTCATCACAAGAGGAGTTTAATCAGGAGCAAGCCAACGCTGTGGGAAACTACACTCAGAGACCTGCGAATGATCCATATTCTACAACCTACAATCCCGGATGGAGGAACCACCCTAACCTTTCCTACAAAAATAATCAAGGACAAGTTCTTCCTCAATATTCTCAGCAGAATAATAGGCCACCACCAGGTTTTCAACAAAGGCAATACGGGCAACCCTCTAAGTCGAACTTTGATTCCATGCTGGAAGTTGTTATAAAGCAACAAAAGAGAACTGACGACCTTGCTGACCAGATCAAGCAGCTGACATCTTGTGTGGAAGCCCTGACTACCCATAACAAGATGTTGGAAAACCAGATTGCACAGCAGGCCAGTACAACTAACAGACCTACGGGGAGACTACTAGGACAACCTGAGATGAACCCCAGGGAGCATGTTAACGCGGTTACGATGATGAGTACCGAACACAATGAGACACCTGGAGAGCTCATCGAGGAATTTGTTGATCTGTCTGAGAGCATTACCTTGAAAATAGAGGAGGAAGTGAAGGAGGAGAAATATGTAGGCCCACCTGCATATGTCCCTCCAATTCTTTTTTCCCAGAGGTTACTTAGGACAGATCAAAACAAACCTGATAGTGGTAAGTCCAAGGCAAAGAAAAACAAGGTAAACAAGAACACCGAAATAACAAAGGTAAGAGACTCTGGTGATATTTCAATTCCATACCAAGTTGGTGAGTTTTCTGTAGAAAATGCTTTATGTGACATAGGAGCTAGTGTTAGCTTGATACCCGCATATTTAATTGAGGAAGTAGGTAGTGGAAAACTTAGACCTACCGAGAGGTATGTTCAATTTGCTAATGGTTTCGATCAACAACCAATTGGGATATTAGAGAATGTAACAGTTAAAATAAATAAATTTTCTATCATTACTGATTTTACGGTTGTTAACATGAAGGAAAATGTAAGTCCCCTGTCATTCTAGGAAGACCATTCTTAGCAAGCACAGGAGCTATAATTGATATGTTGCATGAAAAGCTTACTTTGAATTTGAATGGTAGCAAGTTGACCTTTGATTTTTCATCAGAAGCTAAAAAAATTAATTTTGCAGGTTCCGATAAATCTCCAGGGGTGAAGGAGAACAAATTTGATAAAGGAAGTGATTTTGAAATCGATAGACGTCTCTCAGAAAATTGGGAAAAGCATGAAAGGGAAGGATCGAAGGAAGCTGAGACATGGACACTACCTAGAACTATAAAGTTAAATCTGTACAATGAACCTAAAAGGTGTCAGGAGCAACAATTGTCAATTATTCACTGCGCCTTGTATCCAGCAGAAAAGTCATGAACACTGTCTTGGTCAAGCTAAAGACCATAAACAAGCGTTTCCTGAGAGGCAACCCAGAGGCTCTGAATTTTCATTAATTTTAGTATATCTTTCTATTTTAGTTTTGAATTTTTCTTTATAAACCCTAGGAGTAGTTTCTCAATTTTTATTTTGTTTTAATCTTTCTCGATGTTATTTGATGAACTTTTATATACGAAAATTCTTCTAAATTCAATGTTTTATGTGCAGGAATTTTTTAGAGATTTTTAGGGATTTTTTTGACGAAAAGCCAAGTCAAATCGCGACATTTACGGGTAAAGCCGTAAATATTGCGGAGCCGTGATTCGATTATGACTGAGTTTACTGAATACTGTACACTAAAGCGGGTTTACGGCCAAAGCCGTGACGTGTTTACGGGCCATAAGTTCTTACGGTTTAAACCTCACGGGCGGCTTAGGGTTTACATCCACGCTCGTAACTCGACGATTTTCGGTGATTCCTTCCACGAGCAGCGACGAAACTTTCCCACCCGCCCTCCTCCACTTCCAGAGAGTGTTTTCCGACGATCTTCCACCGGAACTCTACCAGATTTCGCCCAGAATCGCCGCCCATCTGCCGAGTAGCCAGAGTTCGATTTTCAGCCGATTCGAGCCCGATTCTCGAGTGTATCTGTGAGTTCTCTTTGCTCAGACTTGCAATTCGTCATTTGCACCTAGATTACATACGTCTTGCATCGATTTGGAGCTGTTAGATTGGATTTTCGGATCAAGTTTTTTTTGCACTTGTGTTCACGATCGATTCTTGGAGTTACTTGTAGCATCAAGATTTAGAGTTGATATTTGCATATATTTGGATTATTTGATCGATATTATGGCACCGAGGAGATCTGTGAGGTCTAGGCCCTACGGGGCAGTGATGAAGAGTAGATATCTTGGACCAGAGCCACGATACGTGTATAGGATGATTCCCGGAGTTTGTCCGGAGAGATTTGAGCAGATTGTTTATTTAGACTCGGAGCCCGAGACACATGCACAGACACTAGAGGCTCCGAGGACGACTTCAGTGGCCAGTACATCATAGACGGTAGTTCCTGAGCCTACCAGCTCTCCAGAGCTAGAGGTTATATCAGAGAGGCCTGCTAATAGGCCAGAGAGCCGTGATGAAAGGATCGCTAGATGGTATGCTAGGAAGCGTACCACGAGAGGCATGACTACACGGGGAAGTAGAGCCACCAGGCCGTTTTGCCAGTGGTGGAGACTGTAGAGACTTCAGTGGCACCCCCAGTGTCAGCACCCGTAGCGACAGAGATAGAGCAGTCAGTGGCGATGCAGACTGAAGCTACTCCTATGGATGTGGAGAGTTCCACTATACCGGCACCCCCCGCAGATATACTAGAGTCTGCCACTCCCACCGATATTCAGGCCATGGAGGTGGACATTGCATGAGATGCAGTCCAGACTCCTGAGATTTCATCACCCTCCTCAGCCTAGGAAGACATGCCTGTCCCTGAGGCTAGTACACCCATTTTGCCAGATCAGGAGGAGGCATCACCTGAGATATTTGCGGATTTACCAAAGATATCAGTAGACATACCGGAGCTCCGTTCTTCACCATCGGTTGCACTTGAGTCTTCTACGACTCCTGAGATAGCCCCTCCTCCAGTCTCAGAGATACCATGCACTCGTGAGCCAGTACAGCTAGCACCTACTCCAGCAGCACTAGTACTGTCTCCAGAGATTCATCTACCCTCACCAGAGCCATCATCGGGACATTCACTAGATACATCCCCTGAGTTACCTTCACCTGAGTCTTCTCCTACTATACCAGAGCCTATTATACCAGAGAGGAGATGTGCACGATCACCCCCTGCTATTCTTACTCCCTATCCACGTCAGATACGCCACAGGGGCAGAGAGCCGGAGAGGAGATATCGTGCTATGTCTGCTCGTGGAGTACTCAGTACGAGATATTGGGACGATCAGACTTTGCAGTCCCTAGGATTATTCGACGACATCCAGTGGATGTTCGCGAACATAGGGTGGTAGGACTTCTACTAGCAGAGGCATCCCACCTACGTTCAACTCACTTTAGAGTTTTTCAGCTCTGTCCAGATTGAGCTGAGGATCCATGATGACGGAGATCCTGAGAGGATGTCATTCCGGTTAGGGAACCGGGACCAGGTACTTACTTTGGACCAGCTGGATCATATTTTTGGATTCCCTGCAGATGCGACTAGACACCGCCCCCGTGAGTTTTCTGAGGGAGCGTTTTGGCGGGAGATATCTAGCGAGGGGAGATTTGACCCTAGGGCCGCTAGAGCTACACATCTTTCCAGCCCTATCTTCAGATATATCCATTGAGTACTCGCGCACATGATTTTTGGGCGAGCAGAGAGCGACGGCATGGTCAGATCCTCAGAGTTGTTTTATTTATGGGCCATGTTAAGAGGATTCCTTGTCAACACCACATTTCACATGATGAAGCAGATGCAGAAGGCTGCTCGGGCACAGAGAGGAGTCCTAGTGTTGGGAGGCATGGTTACTACGATTGCCCTTGCCCTCGGTATCGACCCCTCGGGGTTGAACGAGGCAAAGGGCAACCCGAGACTAGATATGGATGCATGTATAGCTATTAAGATGATTACGAGGCTTGGTAGCTCGTATCATCTGATGTTCAGAGGTTCTGATATTACCATGAGACTGCCGAACATGGACCGTACTACGGTTCGTGTTCAGCAGAACTAGATCGTGGATCCCACACGTGGGGGAGGTCCTAGAGAGGCAGCTTCACCTCCATCACCACCGAGGACCACTGAGCACATTCCTCCAGTCGCCCCATCAGCCGCTGATCAGCCATCTTCATCTGCCAGAACGTCCACTTCAGCACGATCAGATCCTTCATTGGAGCAGATGCGAGCCAAGCAGAGTAGGATGCGCGACGACATATCACGACTTGAGCAGGGACAGTCGAGGGCACTCGACTCTTTACGCGCGATAGAGGAGTTATTACGGCGTCATCTCCCATCATCATCGACTAGACGTACCAGAGACGAGGAGGACTCCGAGCACATAGAGACTAATTGATTGATTTTGTGAGTATTGTATTTCATTTTTATGCACTTTTGCAGATATGTTTTGATTTTAAGCATGTGATCTCACAATTATCTCATCCATGCGTAGGATCTAATAGACTCGTTGTCGATGCGGCCACACACAGTTCTTTTATGATTTTTGTTTTTTTGTGTGTGTGCGTTGTATCAGGATTTTATGAGATTCATTTGGATATTTGACAATTGACTTGGCATTGTATATATTAGACGGTATTTGACCTTAGGATGCTGAACATGACTTGGTTGTGATGGTTTTGCGTACATTTGGTATTCATTGCATGTTGATGTGTTCTATGATAATTTTGGATATTTTGTTGATGAGTTCATGCATTTGAGAGCTATTCTGATACATATGCTTGATATTTAGAATGAATAGTAACTGAGTTTGGTAAAACTGTAATTTGATTGATAAAACTAGACGGTATTTGATATTTGAAGGCTGATTTCCATGTAAAAATTGGATATCTTTGATGTGGTATATTTTTTGGATTTTTCTGAGCTATATTTCATGTTTTTGATATAACTGTACAGGGTTTCGCCAACAATTACAAAGGGAACTCTTGCAAAAAAAAATTTCTGAAATTCTTCATTAATTGAATATTTACATGCATACAACAATTTAAGTCTAGGGTGCATTCATGTATTTTGCTTTATTTCAAGCTCTATATGTATGTATTTTGAATATTCATGATTTTTAAGGATACACAAGTTTGTTTTAATCCTTAATTTTAGACTTGGGAAACATTTTGAGTGATTAAATTGATGACTTAGGGAATTTTTGAAATTTCATATAGACTTAAATTGTTGAGTAAATTCAATTCTGGTATTGATAAAATACATTTGTGGATTGTTATATGATCATATGACACATGCATGGTATCTTGTTACTTGAAATTTAATTTATCTATTTTTGCTTGATGAGAATTTTTATGAATTGAATCTGGTGATATACCTTTAACTAAGATTTGCTCCAACTCCTCTAGTTGAGAAATCTGAAGTCATGAGTTATATTATACCACGAGTTGGTATGCTTTAAATCTGTTGTGATCAAGTGATAGAGGGAAAATTTTAAAAACAAATATTTAACCCTCTTGTAGAAAGATCAACAACGATTTAAATACCATACCATTGACCGGCTTTCTCTAAAAAAAAGAGAGAGAGAAAAAAAAAAGAGAGAGAGAGAAAAGACTCTTCTACTTGGCACTGATAATTTTGGCAGTGGTACCTAAGACATGAGTTGAAGTCTACTAATGAAAAAAAAAGGAAAAAAATGGAGAAAAAGATAAAGCTAAAGGTTAAGTGGACAACTCCGCTGACTCTCATGATTGAGACTATGAGTTATATTATACTACTCTGTGGTGTACTTTAAACAATGTTATGACACATAACAGTTTAAAGACCAAATTGCTTTAAAAATCTCTTATTTTTAAAATCACCAAGATTCTTGAAATAAATTTTTATCTATTGAGTAAGATTGATTTATTAAATTGAAAGTATCTGATATTTAGTATGTGAAGAATGAATACTATAACATCAATTATGAATTTTATCTTTCTTGGATTGTAACCTCTTGAGAATTTATCTTTATTATGATTTTTCTTGAATTACTTGAGTTTGAAAAGTTGATTGCTTAAATTGTAGACTAAGGATATTATTAGAGGCAAAAACAAATGAGTGTTTCTTATCTTTACATTCTTAATACATATCGAGGTATTGCTTGAGGACAAGCAAAATTCTAAGTCTAGGGTTTTTTATGCATTATATTTACACCATGTTTTCACCTATATTTTAGATCATATTTTGGGCTTAATTGTATGATTTTGTGTTATTTTTAGTGTTTTCACGTTACTTTGCACGGAATCTTCACTTTTCTTGGTTTTTATGAAAATATAGGTAAAATGACACAAAAATGAAGGATTTCGAGAGTTTTGAAGCCAAAGCATGATTCCCGAGGAGATCACGAGCCTTCACGTCGAATTTGGGGCGAAAAGGGTGAAGAACGAGATAATTACGGCCTCAGCCATAATTTTGATGTCAAGCGTAGAAGGAAAATCGGCTAAGTGTCGGAATGAACAGAAACTTTCACGGTTTCAGCCGTGATTTCATCACGAGCCGTGAAACTTTATGTGGCCGAAGGCAGATGTACACAGAGACAATTATGGCCTCAGCCATGATTCCATCACCGACCGTAATAACTTCCGCCCGACGTATTTTTCACCCGATTCTCACCCGATTCAAACCGAATTTGAACCACACTTCGCAGAACAGTTCCTTGATGAGTTCTAAACCGGTCCAACTATAAAAGATTAGATTTTTAGAGGGTTTGGGAGCTTCTAGTCGGACGAACATGAGCGGCGGCGGCGACAAAGGCAACAACCTAATTTCGAAGCATATTCCGGCGAGATTTCGCATGATTTCGATGATTGACCCACTCTTCCTTATCTGCAGATCGAGGAGAAGACGGTTCCATTATTTTTTCTGTGAATTCTTGCGATTTTTAGGAGATCTTTCTTGTTCATTAAAAAACATATATTTTTTTGATAATACGAGCGAGTACACATGCTTTTGGCGAATAAAAATTTACTTTTATCTTTTTAAAAAAAAAAAGATATACACCCCCCATTTCCTCTGTGGTACGAGCCGTCAACAGTAATTTAGAGGGCAGTTGGATAATTTCTGCAAAGGATAAGGTGGGAGAGGCTAGGCCAGCCGATCAAAAGTTTTTTTTTTTTTTTTAACCGATCAGAAGTTTAGAACTCATCTGAAATATTTCACATATTGTTTTAATGGAACTGCCCAACGTAAAACACATGCGACCACCATGGCAGGTTTTATCACGGATACGCTGTGCGCGAATTTAACAACAATTATTAAAAAAAATAATTCATATGAAAGGAGGGAAATATTACTTGATTAATAAAGCACTACTAAGTAGCATCTACAGCTCCAATTCAACAAAAACGCATTTGACGTAAAACTTTCTCCTTGTTTCACAAATAAATAACAATTTGATCATATAGATTCCTCATAATTCTCACAACTACTAAACAAACAAAAAGTTGATTGAAAATGTAAACCTAAACGGTAAAGAGGATACAAGTACCCTTTCATCAATCACCAGCCTCAACAAAGTATCAGTTAGAATACTCGGTATGGCTTCCCCATGGTGCTCTTCAGGTACAAACACCGAACCTGTATGCAAAATCAAAGGGCAGTGAGGAACAGGGCTCATGACAAAGTACATAGGCATGCCTATGTTATTATAGTTATAATTTAAATGAACATCTGTTAAATCATTGGGTCTTAAAGACAGAATTACTAATCCCTTACATGTGTTAAGAAGAGACACCACTAGCCGCGCAAAGAATTACATGAATGGAAGGGTAAACCTCGAGCCAAGTCTATAGTTTAACACTATCCCTAATGTAGGCTAACACGTGCAAGCTCAGAGCATACGAGTAGAATAAATCCAGTGGATCCAGAATATAGACAAGACAAAAATTTGGCAGACCGGAGGTTTTACACAGATTCCATGCTAAACTCAATTGCTGGCTACATTTCTTAGAGGCCATCTAACCTAAAGGATTAAGCAGCTGAAGAAATAATTCATATAATTTCACAAGTCATGTCTATGATTTAAACTTCCCGTATGAGAATCAATTTTACCAAGGGAAGTGAAACATGAACTATAGAATAAAGAATGCAAAACCAACCCACATTTTGCCAATTTTTCTTCAGCAAAGACACAAGGAAATTCACACCGAGCTGAACGTTCTGAAAGATCTGCTTCTCCTCCATTCCACAGTTACCCACTGCAACACCCATGCAAAGAACTTTTTTAAGTTGAAATTTTACCATGGCTTTTGTCTCATTAACTTTGGCCTCCAAGGATTCCTGATGGGTAACCAACGTAGGAAACTTCCCTGCATAACAAGTCAATGTAATCAGTGAGTGCAGGTATCAATAAAAAATACTTGCTATATTACAATTAGCACACATCTGTACACAACAAAGAGACGCACTTAATAATGAGCAGTGGTAAAAAAAATGATCATTTTTAATTCTAATCCTTGTTTAAGAATTTAGATTAATGAACTTGATACGTACCGGGCCGAGGCAACTCCAACCCAACAAGATTGGCGGGTCTACACTAGGAATACAAAGAAGAAGACTAAGCCTTCAGCCCAAGCCCAAGGAGAGTGCAGAGGACAAGTTTTGTAAGGGGAGATCGGGAAGGAAGAGGTAGCTAGGTATTTTGATATTCTCTCTTTTGGAGAAACTCGCAGACTGTAGCGGCTTGAGAGACAATTTGGTTTCGAATCGTAACAGTGATCCAACCTGCAGGATACCACTGGCGTTGGGGAGTCCTCAATGGAAGGAAGCAACAAATGCAACTCATTGTTCGCATGGAGGGAGGCATCAGCGAACAAATTGTCGCGTCGATCTATTGATGTGGCTTAAGGCGACTTCAAACAAAGCAGCGAACGCATAGGGCAAACGGCGGCGACAACATCTAGAGCGTGGAACCTTCCCACCGACACCGTGCGGAAGAAACCCCCTACTCCCGGCTGCATTCGAAGAAGGGGCGTGAGTTCCCCATCGGGAGGCAACGGTTGGCAAATGGGAAGAGGGTGCACTAGGCGAGTGGCAAGGATGGCTTCGACATGTTCAGTGGCACGATTTGAAGCACTGGAGAAAGCAATGGCAGAGCTATTAGCGGGGGAAGAAAAACGGCGAATTAAGATTGCTACTAGCGAGGAGAGGCTGCGAGCAACCGAGGAGGATAGAATAAAGATAAGGGAAGATATGAAGGAGTTGAATGAGATGTTTGCAACCATTATAAAGCGAAAAATGGCTAAAGAGAACCACGAACCTTTTCCTCCCCTACCACAAGAACACATGAGATCTCCTACACATCAAGCACATACAAGCAATTGACGAGATGATCCAATTCTAATCCTAGAAGAGGGCGGTTCGTGACAATGGTGGGAACCGGCTACGGGGATCAGAAGACCTAGAGCAATCAACCGTGGGGAAGAAACAATGAGGCGGCTAGAAGAGAAGAAAGAGGTAATGGCATTTACGAATTGGGGTACACATAATAATGATGAGTGTCGGCTAATGCGTCGCAAAGTAGAATTACCAACTTGTAATGGGATGGACCCTCTCGGTTGGATCCTAAGAGCTGAACAATACTTTATTGTGCAAGTTATCCCCCACGCTCAACGCATTCCTCGGGCTTTTGTAAGCATGGATGAAGCGGCAACATATTGGTTCAGTTGGATTTGGAAGATGGAACCAAATATTACTTGGGAAATCTTGAAAGAACTGATGGAGCGGTTTAGTGAGAGCAGCATAGCAAATCCTATGAGATGTTAGCATCATTGGACCAAGGCAATAAATTAGTAAATGAATTTGTGGAAATGTTTGAAGGATTGTTGGCTAGACTCCCAGACTGTCCCCTTCACAATATATGGGCTACTGTCTCAATGGATTATGAGAGATCAAAAGGTGGGTGCGCACTTTGGCCCTTCCACGATGAGAAAGGCTATACAATTGGCTAGAAATTTTGAAGAAGTCCTAACGGGCAAGGACAGTATGAGTCAACAAAACAGAGGAACATTAGGAGGGAGGACTGGTTACTCTTCTCACATGCACGGTCTATTCTTGCAAGCCACAAAAATCGAGTGGAGTTATATAGGAGGAACAAGAACAAAGGTTGAAGACGAGTTAGGGAGCACCGTTTCATCCAAAGCCAGTGTAGCTATGGGTAGCCGACCTCAACCACCATTTCGTGAGAATACAAATTGAAGAGTTCTGAAGGGAAGTCATGCAACCAATAAGAATTGAGGAGGTAGATACCTTTCTTACCAAGATTTTAAGACCAAACAAGAAAAAAGTTTATATTTTTGATGCAATCAGACTTACCATCCAATGCATCGCTGCACCAACAAGAACTTGCGACTCATGATCTTAGCAGAGGATGAGGAGATAAATCTTATAGTGATGCAGAGGTGGAGGAGAGAAGAACGCAGGTGGATACAAATTCGGTAGCAGAGGACAGTATTGTGAACACAAGTATGGAGGTCTCTTTGCAGTCTATTGGAGGAATTTCCGGACCCTAAACCCTGAAGTTGCTAGGATCGCTGAATGGAATAGACATTGTTGTGATGATTGATAGTGGGGCTACCCACAACTTTATTTCTGCGGGCGTGGTAAAAGGCCTGGGTTTGACTGTTAAACCCCACCCCTTCCTTTAGTGTACATTTGGGAGATGGTGGCCGAGTTGAGACACGTGGATGTTGCTCATGTTGCTCACGACTTTGGTTCAGCCTAGGAGGGCAAATGGAGACAATAGATGCTTACTTATTTGAGTTAGGAGGGGTTGATCTCATTTTGGGAGTGGCATGGCTACAGACATTAGGGGAAATAGGGCAGACTGGGATCATTTGTACTTGAAGTTTCAAAGAGACAACAAGGAGGTAACATTCAATGGCAGTCCGGCTTTAGTCAGGTCCTAGGTTACACTTAGAGAGATTACTAAGTTAAGTGAAGTGGAGTATTGGGGTTGTTGTGGGCGGAACAACGAGAGGAAGGCTAGGAGGTCAACCATTAATTGTCCGAGCCTTAAGAGAATGAGTTGCAATAAATATTAAGACACTTTTCTAAGGTGTTCGTAGAGTTAACACACCTACCCCCTTTGAGACCCACTGATCATGCCATTGTGATTAAACCTAGGGAAGGCCCAGTCCGGGTCCAACCATATCGTTATCCACACAACCAAAAAGAGGAAATTGAGAGGTTAGTGGAGGAAATGTAGTTAGTTGGGATAATACAATCTAGTGCAAGCCCTTACTCTAGCCTGGTGATACGGGTGAGAAAGAAAGATGGTAGTCGGCAATTTTGTGTGGATTACCGCGCTCTGAATGATATAACAATACTAGACAAGTACCCCATTTTGGTGATTGCGGAGTTGATAGATGAATTACATGGAGCTAGCTATTTTTCGAAAATCAACCTACAGTTAGGTTATCATCATATTAGAGTCTGGCTAGAACATATCCCCAAAATCGCTTTCAAAACATACACGGGGCATTATGAATTTTTAGTAATGCCTTTCGGCCTCCGGAATACCCCTTCAACTTTTCAAGTGACAATGAATGATGCTTTTTGACCTTATCTCTGCAAGTTTGTGCTTGTGTTTTTTGATGATATTTTAGTGTTCAGTGCCCCGTGGGAGGATCATCTCCAACATCTACAGTGTGTGTTAAGTGTTCTGAAGGACAAACGATTAGTCGCCAACAAAAAAAAAAGCTAATTTGCACTGATGAAGGTTGAATACTTGGGGTCGCCAACAAAAAAAAAAGCTAATTTGCACAGATGAAGGTTGAATACTTGGGGCATATTATTTAGCTCGGGGGTGTGGCTATGGACCCAGGAAAGGTGTCAGCTATCCAATAATGGCCGGTTCCTTGCATGGTTAAGGAAGTTAAGGAGATTTTTGGAATTGACAAGGTACTATCGCCGATTCGTGTAGGATTATGGCAAGATAGTGAGACTCTTGACTAATCTTCTCAAGAAAGAAGGGTTTCATTGGGGACCGGACAGTCAGCTAGCATTTGATCGGCTGAAGTTGATAATAACTACTACTCCCATATTGATACTTCCGGATTTTCAACGGACATTTACTATGGAATGTGATGCTTTAGGGAAAAGAATAAGAGCCGTATTAATGCAAGAAGGGTGGCTGGTGGCATATTTCAGCAAGGCTCTATCAGATAAGAATTTGAAAAGTCTACCTATGAGAAGGAGCTCATGGCTTTGGTGTTAGCAATACAACATTGGAGACCTTACCTTTTAGGTCGACACTTTCAAATCCTTATTGACCAGAAGGTTTTGCGACACCTACTATAACAAAAGATCTTGACACCAAACCAATAAAATTGGTTAGTTAAGTTCCTAGGACACGACTTTGAGGTGAATCACAAGGCGGACAATACAAATCAGGCAACCGATGCTCTTTCTAGGATTCTAGGGGAAGTTGACATTAAGGCTATATCTTATGTGCTATGGCCCAATGTGCAAGAGATATAGCAAGAGGTGAAGGTAGATACAGCAAGAGGTGAAGGTAGATCTGGACCTATAGGAAATAATCAAGGTATTAGCTACAAACCCTATGGGGTACCACCCATATCGATGGAAAAAGGGAAGTCTATTGTATCAAGGAAGGCGGGTTATTTTGGCCAAATCATCATGGATTCCTAAGTTGCTCAAAGAATTCCACTACAAAACTATTGGAGGTCATTCGGGCCCGCACAAAACTTACAAGCGCATGGCGAATAATGTCTATTGGCGAGGTATGCGAAGGGATATTGATAAATTTGTGGCAGAGTGTGAAGTGTGCCAAAGACAAAAATACCAAGCGTCATGCTCTTACAACACCTACCAATACCTATAGCTATTTGGGAGGACATCGCCATGGACTTCACTTCATCACAGGGCTGCCTAGGTCCAAAGGCATGGATGCGATACTAGTGGTGGTCGATGGATTGTCCAAATATGCATATTTCATTCTCACACAACACCCATATTCCATGACCTCAATGGCGGAAACTTTCATGCGAGAAATAATCGCTTACATGGCATGCCGTGATCAATTACCATTACTCAAGATCCCATATTCATCAGCCATTTCTAGAAGGAATTGTTCAAGTTATAGGGCACAACCTTGGCGATGAGTTCATCTTATCATCTAGAAACAAATGGTCTGACCGAGGTTCTTAATATGTGTTTGACGACATACTTACGATGCTTTGCCTCAGAACAACCCCAAACATAGGCTTGGTGGTTACCAACGGCCAAATATTGGTATAACACCAGTTTTCACACATCAGCTAAGAAGACGCCATTTGAAATTATTTACGGTCGTTTTCTTCATCCTTAATGTGTTTTGTACTAGCGAATCGTTAGTGAGTTACTGACAGGGATCCTGAAACAGCTAAAGTATAATTTGACTCGAGCCCAACAATGGATGAGCAAGTATGTCAATGCCAAACGCAAAGATATTTCATTCGAGTTTGGCGAGTTTGTTTTTGTCAAGTTACGACATCGCCAACAGATAGTTGCACGTCGAGTGAATGCAAAATTAACAGCACGCTACTTCAGTCCTTTTTAGATTATGTAGAAATTTGGTGAAGTAGCATATGGAGCTGCTAGTGGCGTCACGGGTTCATCTGGTGTTTTATACTTTGCAATTAAAGAAAGCAATCAGAGTTCACCATCCTCCCCTAGAGATACTGGCTGAATTAGAAGTGGAATCAGCATTACCTATAGTTCCTAAAGCCATTCAGACTCAACGCCAAGTGAGCCGTGGTGGACACACTATAAATTAATGGCTAATACAGTGGACACACCAATCCCCTGAAGATGTCACTTGGGAGGATGCGGAGACGATTCAGGAGTAATTTCCAACCTTTGACACAAATCTTGGGGACAAGACTTGTTTGGAGGAGACATCGGATACAAACTAGGCTGAGGTAACTCCAACCCAACAAGCTTGGCGGGTCTACACTAGGAGTACAAAGAAGAAGACTGGGCCTTTAGCCCGGGCCCAAGGAGAGTGCGAAGGACAGGTTTTGTAAGGGGAAATCAGGAAGGAAGAGGTAGCTTGGTTTTTTGATATTCTCTCTTTTGTAGATTCTCACCGACTGTAGCGGCTTGAGGGATGATTTGATTTTGAATCATAATAGAACTCTCTCATTTTTTGTAATCAATGATCATTTGGAACATTGGTTTAGTTTAAGGGCAACTCGTGGCATAAGAAAGAATCAATCCCATTGTTATCTTGGTGTCCAAACAATTTAATAATTGCACAGCTAAATTTTAAACACATTACGACTATCTCACTAAAATTACAGATAAAATGAATGATCTTGATGATTTTAACCTTAATCCTTGTTCAGAGTTTAGATTAATGTAATCTCTCTCATTAGTTTGCAATCAGTGGCCAACTACGAATTTTGGTTTAATTTAACAACATCCCATGGTATAGAAAGATTCAACCCCATTGTCATTTAGTGTTTAAACAATTTTTAAAAAATCACACTGTTAAGTTTCAAATATATATTTATATCTGCTCACCAAAATAACATCTAAAATAAATGATCTTGCGCTATTTGTTGAGTCCCACTAAGACTATATCTTGTACGTGGTTAGATGACTTCTCATAAAATAATAGGCTAAGTGTACATGCTCGTATGTGAATATGCCTGAGCATGTAAATGTATCTTGAATAGCTACTATTATTAAAGATTTGTCAGATGTAAGTAGAACAGATTTCCTTTTTCTAAAAGAAGAAACAATAAAAAAATTGCAAGATTTATTTGACTTCACAAAACTGCTAATTAGAAAATAAATTCAATGGAACATGTTTTAAGAGTACAATAGCCCTTGCCTGCTTTATTAAGTCCAGGTCCAAGGAGTCGAGGGATTTGTTTAATGATAGCCTCTGATGCTAGGAAAGCATGATACTTCTTAGCGAGTTTCTTTACCAGTTTCTTATTTTTATTCATCTTCTTCAAACCTTCAACATCCATGTAGTCAAGGCCAATTTTCTCTGCCTGAACATGATAATGACAAGCATTTGTAAAATATGAAAAATTCAGAGTTGCATGATAAGACAAGAACAAATCTAAACAAGAATCCCAAATCGATTTCATAAGCTGAAATATCATTGATATTTACTGATGAAAACATTCCAACTATATAAAATGAGATAATTATGGAAGGAAAGAGGTTTCAATAATAGAATCTCCATTTGCAGTTCTTTAGTGGGAAGATTCCAAATCCTTAAAGCAACAATCAAAATGGATTATAAACATAGTACTTATACAAATGGTAGATATGCATATTCAATACATAAAATGTGATTTTAGTTGTTACTTTTGCTACCACCGAATAAATATTACCAAATAAGTGTTGACAAAAAAAAAATTGGTAAACTACTGGCCATCCAAAATGTCTATATTCAATAATATAGGAATTAACAAAATAGTCATATAAGGTGATACGACCTAGGAATCTGATGGGTCAATAATTTATGACATCTCTCCAAACAAAGGCGCTAGCAAAAAGTATATAAAGAACAACATTGCAAAAGAATCCTCCGCCTAATTTTATGTAAAAGATCTAAAAGCATAAAATAAAAGATTCCAAGAAGTACCTCTTCAACATGTTGAGCATCTCCAAGCATGCAGACCTTCATTTTGGGGCGAGGAATATGAGGTAGCTTAACAGACCCACTGAATCGCTTGTCCTTTTGAGGATCATAATTTTTCAGCCCAATTTGCAACTCTACTGTCTCAGTGAATTTGCGTTTCTTCTCCCGAGAATCACCAACAACCTGAGTGATTGCTTCCCTTAAGACATCACTCTGTAACTTGCTGTAGTAGCAGTGAAGAATATGTTAAGCTAGGTTCATATGGAAGTTACATAGTTATCTAAAACTTATATTGTTGATGCAATACATTTTTAAAAATAAGCTTACAAAGTAAAAACCTGTTGAACTAGGCATAGCATTCAAAATGGTTAATAAAAATTGACCTTTTATGTAATGATACTGAAATGAAGTAAAGAAGTTCATTTCCTTAAAACACAAGAACGGCAGGGAATAGACAAAATAAGAGCAAGAAATAAAGAAAGTTACAATAACACAAGAATGGCAACGGGAAAAGTACTATATCAGATTTCCAAATACCTCATGGTTTAGATGAGTGAGTCTCCCCTCTTCCACACCAAACCTTAGAGAAACGAAGAAAAATTATTTCCTTGAAAACAGATTCATAAGAATGAGAATTCGAACAAAACAACAATGCTAAAATCGCAAGAAAGAGAACAAGCCGGATCTAGTACACAACGGTGATCCCAATTCACAACATAGGGTAGTGAATTGGGATATAATATAAGAGATTTGGGATTCCTAAGAAAATGTACAGGACTCACCGAGAGCACGACCGATGGGAAGAAGGCGGCACAGAGTATACGAAGAAACAGGTTTTAGTTATTTATAGTCAATAGCCTGCTTTGAACCCTAACGCAATATGTGAGGACGGGGTGATTGGCTGTTGGGCTGTCGAACGTGGATTGGGCTTAGATTTGTACAACCTTAATTTCTGTATATTATTGTCTCATTTTTAAAAGAAGGAAAAAGAGTAATTATTTACTGTAAGATAAATTAATAAATTAATAACTTTATATATTAATAAATTTATACAATAAAACAAGTTTATAAATTAATAATTATTAGAAGGTTTCTTCTAATAGTAATCTACAATATTTGCATAGCAATAACTTTTTTACCCTTTAGTAAAGTATTTTCCAACCTACAGTAGTAGCTACTACACTATATTCTCAAACAAAGCATATGTAATAAAAAAATTATAATAGTTGTCATGGAATATATAAAAAGTCATATATGAAGTACGAATAATGAATAGAGGATTTGCTCATTCTTCCGAAATGACTTATGATAATCTAAGGGTCTATTTTGTATGTGTATGACTGAGAGTGTACGACTATACCTAGGATTTGGTGCTCCTACTCGAGTTATTCTATATGATTAGAATAGTAAATATGACATTCTTATCCAATCTAGGGCTATTAGTAGGTAAAGTGATGCAGTACAAGTCCCTCCCACCCAAAAGTTTCTAGTAGATCATGGCTGTGACAAATATCGTGGCTTGCCCATAACTCCATATAATGGACGTGATGAAGGTCACAACCTGGTCTTGAAGGCTACTATAGAGTTTGCAAAAAAAAATTGAGAATCATCACGACCATGATGAACATCATGACCAACCAGTAACACTATATCACGGCTATGACAAAGATCATAGCCTTATTGTGAAACAATATGTGGATTTCACAAAATGACCTAAAACATATCACGACCATGACGTATATCATGACATGCCTATAACAACATATCACGGCCGTAACAAAGATCATGCCCTAGCCACGAAACAATCTATGGATTTCGCAAAACGGACTAAGAGCCATAACAGTCATGACATACATCACGGCTTAACCATGATGGCTTTAGAAAAGCTAGAACAAAATATTTCAAAAACCCTACGATGGTCACAGCTTCTTAGTTAGCTGCCTGAATGGTACATGGGGGTAATCAACTCTTCTTCAACTCACAAGGAGCTCATTCAACCTATGTGTTTGCTTCCACAATGTATTAAAAATCCTCATCCGATCCGCTACAACAACATATTGTTGGTGTTTATGCCCTAAGACCTAGTTTTGGTATACATTTTGTACTACTTAACTTTGATATTTCTTATATATCATTCTGACATTGTTATTATCATGCTTAGTTTACATCTGTGATTGTGTTCCTATATGATAATGTCCCTGGAGACAGATTAGATCTGTGCTCAAATTCTTGTCCCTAGTCAATGTGCCTGAGTGGATATGGAGAAGCTCTAGTACTTGTGAGACTGATGTATGGGCTGGTTAGGCATGAGGTACTAACGCAAACATATGAGTATATTCATGGTAGATATACTGGATCGACCTACTGTAAGGCATTGACTTAGTGTCATGAGTTATCATCACACATGACAGGAGATGCATTGATCCCTTAATTTGAGGTCATTGCCTCTTTTATATGGATAGACACATGCTTTGATGCAACCTAAGACCTCACCATAGTTGGGAGGTCATAACGGTTGTCATTGAGCATGTAATGACCCATATGAGAAGGTTAATATACGGACAGAGGATTTGCCCCTTCCTAAGGAAAGCTTGATATCCATAGGGCCTCCCTATGGTTCTATGACTGAAAGTAGATGACCATATGATGACACCGAAATTTATACTAAATTTTGTGCCATTTGATAGATATTTTTGTGTTATATTTACACCATTTACTTATTTTTATGCCCTTTTTTTATTAAATACTATGGAATCTACACTCTTTTGGGTTTTTGATGATTTTCAGGTAAAAAGGCATGATTTTTAGGCATTTTCAAACAATTCCAAATGCATGAATGAATCCCCACCATCAAGAGAAGATTATATTTCAAATTTTACGCAAATCGGAGCCATAGACCAAAATATGGCAGGATCGTAATCCATATTACGGTACCGTGTTTTCACCAGCTACCGTAATATCAGAGCACTGCCATAATTTGGGGAGTTTTTCATCCATAAAGTTTTTCGAAAATTACGACACTACCGTAAGGCTTTTCACGGGCCGTAATTTGGAGTGATTTTCGACCAGAAATTTTAGCTGAAATTACGGCACTGTCGTAACCTATTTTACGGTGTTGTAATTGCCAGATAGTTTCGATCAGAGAATTCGACTGAAATTACGGTAGTGTCGTAACCAGAAACACGACCGTAATTCTATCATTAACGCTCGACTTCCATGGTCAACTTTGAAACCCGATTTTTGCGCGATCGATTTGCGGATGATCCAGGCCACAAATTGAAGATCCGTAAGAAGCAAAAGGGGAGTTTAGACAAAGAAAAAGACACACAGCCAAAAGCCCTAATTTTGATCCACCACATAGAGAGAAATCAAGATTCTCACCGTCGCCCTAGGGTTCACTGCCGGGAAGCGTATAGTGCATCTCCGGCCGTGAAATTTGAAGGGAAGCTGCGCCTAGAGGAGGAGAAGATACTCCAGAAGTTTCAGAGTGAAAGGAAGCCGATCAGAGGAGAAATCAACAAAAGCACGCCGCCAACCACTGTTCACGTGGAAATCACGGCTGTAATTTCTTCATTTTTTTGATTTTTGATCCCTCTGAACCATAGATTATTATAATCTTTCTACCATGCTAGCTTAAAATTCTTTTGGGACATGGGGGAGTAATTCTCTTTTATTTCTTAATGCCTAGATAAATTTTTCATTATTTCATCAAGTATAATTTTAGTATGATAATTCTGCTTCTGTGATGATTGCTCTTTAATTCTCCATAGATTCATATTATCAAGCATGTTTTAGAGTTTTCGCAATAAGGACCGAAAGGTGATTTGCTTAAGAACTTGGAACCCTAAAATTGAATGTTAGGAACTCACCGTAAGAAATTAGGTTTGTTCTTATTTCTTAATTTTAGAAGTTTAATGCCATGATTGATAATCTAATCTAGGATTGAGTTAATGAAACAAAGATGATGATATTGCAAGAAATTGAATATTAGATTGTTGGAGAACCTTAAGCAGAACCTGTGTTGAGATTCGGATGCACAAAAGTGATCCTTGAGTTTCCACTTGAGATTATTAACTTAGAATTCGGATGCATGAAAGTGATCGTTGAGTTCTTTGTTGATGATTCACTTTTATTCAACAATCAAATAGATCCTGCACGAAAGTGAGGATTGGTTCTTGTAAATTATTTGTGCGAAAGCGAGATAATTTCTTTATTAAGTGAATTACATCTTTATCATAATGAAATTAGACTGACGAACATCTTTTCATATCTAGTCATGGAAATTTAAGTGAATGAAACCCTAGTCCCAGATTCTCTCTCTGATATTTTCATGTAGCCTTCGATAGTGTACTTGCATATTTTCGGTTGCCTAGCTAGTAAGAAATTAATTATTCGGTACTTGGCAAATGAGGTCTCTGTGGTTCGATATCTTTTTATTACTTCGAGTATCTGTGCACTTGCGGACACAACAAGTTTTTGGCGCCGTCGTCGGAGACCTTGGTTTTTATTAATATTGAAGATATTAAGAGTATTGCTAGACTAGGGTTTGTTTTCTGTTTATTTTTTTGTTTTTCTGTTCTTTTTTGTTCTATTGAAATTATTTGATCTATCTACTTTGCATGCATAAGAATCTTAGATTAGGACCTTTAGTACCTTTTGATCCCGAGATAAATAAAACTCTTAGATTGCGTAGGAAGCTTAGATTTGAAGAAAGTCCACAAGAAGAAGAAGTGACCATGGCAGAACAAAGATCACTTAGGGACTATGCAGCCCCTAATCCACAGGAAATTCATTCTAGTATTGCTAGACCTGTTATTGAGGCTAACAACTTTGAAATCAAGCTTGCTTTCTTGTCTATGATCCAATAGAACTAGTTTGGAGGATCTCCTCTTGAAGATCCTAACCAACACCTTTCTTTGTTTCTTGAATTATTTGATACTATTAAGATTAATGGTGTTTCTAACGATGCATTAAAACTAAGATTGTTTCCTTTTTCTCTTAGGGACTGAGCACGATCTTGGCTTCAAGCACAACCTACCAGTACCTTCACCACATGGGAGCAATTGTCCAATGCCTTCTTGATGAAATACTTTCCACCAAGCAATACCATCCAAATGAGAAACCAGATCTCAAGTTTTACATAGAGGGATAGTGAATCTTTTAGTGAGGCATGAGAGCGATTCAACGATTTACAACATAAATGTCCTCACCATGGCATTGAAAATTGGGTTTTAATTCATACTTTTTACAATGGTTTGCTTTATAATACCAGACTAACTATTGATGCTACTGTAGGAGGAGCCCTCATGAGCAAAACCGTTGAAGATGCTTTCAAGTTACTGGGAGAAATGGCTTTAAATTACAACCAGTGGACTACTGAGAGAGGAGTGCTCTATCTACCTTCTCAAGATAAGAATGAAAGTGATGGTTGGCACACCTTGGTAGAGAAGGTAGATACTTTGTGCAACAGATTTGATTCTTTTAAAATGCAAACTGCTGTTATTTCTTCATCAGTTGTTTGTGATATTTGTGGTAACAATGGTCATATTTCTGAAGATTGTAAAGTCATTGCTAATCAGGGTAGTGAACAAGTTAGTGCATTAGAGAGTTTTAATCAAAGTAGAAACAATGATCCCTATTCTAGTACTTACAACCCTGGATGGAGGAATTACCCCAACTTTTCTTGGAAGAACAACAACAATGTAGGAGGACAAACTGAAAATAGAGGATACCAACAGAAGCCAAACCAAAGTCAAAACTCAAATCAGAATTCAAACATTGAGTCCATGCTAGAAAAGTTTATGACTAATCAAAATCAGTTCATGCAAAATCAAAACAAAAAAATTGAAGATCTTAAGGGAATGGTTAGTCAACTAGCTTCTCAACTAGGATCATTAGCAGTCCACAACAAAATCTTAGAAAATCAAATGGCCCAACCAGCTAGTAGTTCTTACAGACCCCCTAGAATATTACTTGCTAAACCTGAGTTAAACCCTAGGGAGCACTGTAATGCTATCATCACTAGAAGTGGGAGACAATTAGAGGAACCCAAATGGAGAGTTGTGAACAATGAAAAAGAGCCTAATGATGATCATGATGATTAATTAGAGTTAGAAAAATCTTCTGTACATAAGCAAGCCCAAGCTAGTTTGCCACCTCAAAAAGGTGCTGAACCAAAAGGTGATGAGCCATGTCAGAATGATGTTTCTAAACCTAATTTACCTCCACCTTATAGGCCACCTATACCTTTTCCCCAAAGGTTAGTGCAAGCCAAATTAGACAAACAATTTGGCAAATTTCTTGAAGTGTTGAAAAAGCTTTATATTAATATTCCTTTTACTGAAGCTTTACCTCAAATGCCATCATATGCAAAATTCTTGAAAGAGATTTTGTCTAACAAAAGAAAAATAGAGGACTATGGTACTGTAGCTTTAACTGAGGATTGTAGTGCTATTATCCAGAATAAATTGCCACCAAAACTGAAGGATCCAGGTAGTTTCGCTATACCTTATTTTATTGGAAGCATGACTTTTGATCGAGCCTTATATGATTTAGGAGCCAGTGTAAGCTTAATGTCTTTATCTATTTGCAGGAAACTGGACATTGGAGAGCTTAAACCAATATCCATATCTTTACAGCTCGCTGATAGCTTGGTAAAGTATCCTATTGGTATTTTAGAGAATGTTCCAATCAAGGTAGGTGAATTTTTTATACCTGCAGATTTTGTAGTCCTTGACATGGAAGAAAATCATAAAAATCCTATCATCCTTGGTAGACCCTTTTTGGCTACAGCAGGAGCACGTATAGATGTTAAGAAAGGAAAAATCACTTTTGATATCTGTGAAAATATAATTGAGTTTGATCTTGCTGATTCTTTGAACAAACTCTCATATTCTGGATCGTGTTGTAGTGTTTATATAGTAGATGATGTTGTCATTGATGTTCATAATTTATTTGATGAATCCTCTAATATTGAAACTGACACTTTTTCTGAGGATGTGGATAGAGGAATTCAGGGGAAATGAGATTCAAATTCTGAAAAGAAGAAGAAGAAAAAAAGAAGAAGATGGAAAAGAAGCACTAGATTACTTGATCAAGGAAGAAAATTCTTGAGTAAATTTGGACATTGTTTCATGAATGAGTGATGAAGCTACTGTAGGAGGGATGGTCCTTAAAGCCGTACTCTAAGGATTTACACAATGCACGCGAAAACGAGAGAGGGTCTGTAGATGAGGGAAGTGAAAATCGCTTCGGAAATGCAGCAGAAAACATGATGAAATCAGCGTTGAGTTCGATCGGGGCAACACGAATGCGAAAGAACACAATGGCACACAACTACAGAATGTAACACACTAACCTCGTAGCAATTTAGCACTCTCACGTAGTAGATTTTAAGCTCAGCACGTCGCAATGGGGAAACCAACGGATTCGCAGCACACAGCTCGCACGCCTATGCGCCTGAAACAAACCAAAGAACAGCGGAACGTCCATGTCTCCAGCGAACGGATACCCGTGGAAGATCGGAAATCGTAATGGAAAAGAATACGACGAAATGAAAAGACAGGCGGACTTGACCCACTGGAGGCGGTGGGATTTACTTTACTGCTTTGAAAACCAGGAAGGAAACACTTCGGAGTCGAGGCACTGACCATGACTCTTACAACCTTTGAAGGCGAAGCGCCGACTTCGACTTCTACAAGCGTTGGAGGCTCTCAGCTCACCAGGAGTACTCTACCACCAAGAGAACTAAGGAACACAACACCCCAGCCTCCTCTTTTATAGAATAAGAGGGGAGGGAACAAGAAAAAGCAGGAAAATACAAGCTACTTTAATAACTACCTACTCTTGTAGCCCATAAAGTAGTCAAGCTGCAGCTACAAGACAAAAGAGAAACAAACTTCTACCTAATATTCTTGAAGCTGGTCGCATGGTCTTCTGGTCTTCGTACGGAGGCGGTTAGGCGATCAGACGCGTTTGGAGCATACCGCGATAAAGCAGTAGAATTTTGAAGTATTGGGCTGCGTGACGATCGTCACGGTCTTCTCTTGGGTCGTGTTGCTGATGTGCTTGTGAGACCCATCTGGACTTGGGCTCTTCGGGGGTTGTCTTGTAGTGTCCTTGGGCCCGGTCACTTCGGTGTGGATGGAGAGCGGGCTGATAACACCCATGAAGCGGTCCGGTGGGTGAGATGGGCGTTGAGATCGCCGAATAACCACATTGTTGGACTCCTTTGGGTCTTCATGAGGTGGAGCAACATGGTAGGGTGGCTTGTATACGTCGAAATGGTGTCGTCGAGGCAGTTCTGTGGCTTCGGGTAGCTGTCTGCAGAAGTCACGGGGTGTGACTTTTGTCGCTGGGTGACCCGAGGAACATTCTGTGGGAGTTCCGATTTGTGCATGTGGCTCCGCCTCCGATTCCAAGATTTCTCCAGGGAGCTGTTTGCAAGACCCACGGGGCGAGGTTTTCGTCGCTGGGTACCCCGAGGAACTTTATGTGGCAAATCAGACTTGTGCACCCGGTAGTTGTGCACAGGACCCACGGGGCGTGGTTTTCGTTGCTGGGTACCCCGAGGAACTTTTTGTGGAAAATCAGACTTGTGCACCCGGTAGTTGTCCGCAGGACTCATGGGGTGTGGTCTTCGTTGCAGGGTAGCCCGAGGAACTTTCTGTGGAAAATTGGATTTGTGCATGTGAAGCCACCCCCGAATCGGGTAGTTGTTCGCAGGACTCATGGGGCGTGGCTTCCGTCGCTGGGTACCCCGAGGAACTTTCTGTGGAAAATTTTTGGGGCACCGTCGGGGCCAAAATTTCCCCTTCTTTCATGCTGTATGCTCCTGCATCAATGAGCCTTATGTGATTCAAAGTGATGCTCAAACTGAAGGAAAATCAGAGTGGAAATTGAAGAAATTAAGATCAAATCTAAGTGTAGAAGGGTCAAGCTAAAGACCTTTAAATTAGCGCTTCTTGGGAGGCAACCCAAGTTTTCTAACTTTAGTTTATTCTCTTTATTTTTACTTTTGTTCTTAGAACTAATTTCTCTTTTCTTTTGTAGGTAAATCAAGTTTTGGCGCAAATTACGGCACTATCGTAATGAAAATTATGGTACTATAATTCCAGTCTGTTTTCGACCAGAAAGTTGAGAAGAAATTACGGCACTACGTAAGAATTTTCACGTGGCGTATTTTGTGACCAAAATTTTCCCAAGAGTTTTAATGCTTTTACGACACTACTGTAACGTTTTTCATGGGCCATATTTTTGCAAAAATTATCCACCGAGAGTTTTCAAAATTTACCTCGAATTATGATAGTACCATAATGATATTTACGGGCGTAATTTTGAATTTCTGAATTTTGAAAAAAAAATTATTATGGCACTACCATATTCATTATAGCGGTACCGTAATTTTCATATGTTTCCAACCCGAGAGTCTTCACATTTTTACAGTAGTACCGTAAGTTTTTATAAAGTACCGTATTTTCGGTCGAATTTGTACCCGAAAGTTTTTAGATTTTTGCAGCACCACCGTATTAGTTTTATGGCCCGTGTTTTTCAAATCCACCATATTACGACACTGTCGTAATGATTTTTACGGCTGTAATTCTATTTTTGGATGCGATTCCTATGCCGTTTTTAGGGTTTTCTAGATCGTGTTTTAGGGTTTTCTCACTCGTTTTCGCTTGTTCTCGCACCGACCTTCGACCTCCGACCTTCTCCGATTGTCAGAGCTCGCCGATGACTCTTCCTGTCCAATTCTAATCGTCAATTGGGTACTCTCTTCACCGATTTCTCCATTTATAGCAAGTTTCACGAGTATTTTCACCCCTTTCTTCATTTCTCCTCGATTCTCAGTCGATTTCTGAAATACTTGTTTCCATTTGCTTCTTAGACGACAGGAGAACTTTCCTTGTGTGTTTCCAAAGGTTTTTGACCAGTTTTTTAAAGTGATTTGAGCTTAAACGAGCTAGATTTATTGAAGTTTTTCAGATTTACTATTCACCCATGTTCTTTATCTGAAATTTAGATTTTAAGCTTAGATTTAACTGATTTTTGCTTCTATGATGTTTATTAAATAATGATGTTCATGTCTAGGAAGTTGAAAGTGTGATTAGAATGCTACACTCTTGCTATATTCTTGCTATATTTTGCTATCATCTAAGTTGCAGCTCTAGTTCATCCCTGCATTGAAGAATGGCCCCTAAGACTAAGCAAGTAGTTTCAAAGAGAAGGGGAAAAGGACCAGCTACATCCTCCACAACACCAAATCCCTATGGCATCATCTTTAGGGATGAAATTCAAGAAGAAAGATACAACAAGTTGATGGAGAGATGGGTGGTATATACAAAGTATGCTGACAGAAGAACCTTGGAGGCACTTGGATTATATGAGGATGTGTTTTGGATGTTTGAGCAAATCAGAGCTAAAAGATTTTTTCAGATGACATCATATACCTATTTGCCACTTGTTTTGGAATTTTTGAGTAGCTTGAATGTGGACCTACGAGAGTTTTCCAATAGACCTGCTGAAGGAGAAGTCACATTCAGACTAACTAATATTGAGAGGAAGTTAACTTTGAGAGAAATCAGATTTATCTTTCATTTGGGTTTTTGAGGGTATACCCAAATACCAATTGGGTTTATAGAGAATGTGTTTTGGAATTAGATTACCAATGAGACCCATTTTTCTGCTGTTTGTGCTAGAGCTTCGAGGATTATGAATCCTTGTATAAAGTATGCTCATAGAGTTCTTGCCCACACAGTTTTTGGCAGAGGAGATAGTGATGGTATGGTACGATAGTTTGAGCTCTACTTTCTATGGGGGATGCTTAATGGAGTAGTAGTGGATGTTTCCTTCTTTTTGATGAAGCACATGGACAAAGTGGCTAGGGCAAAGAAGGGCGCCATTGTAATAGGGGGGCTGATTACCCCTATAGCCCTACATCTAAATGTTGAGCCCTATGGGGTAGAAGTAGCAAAGGGGAATGCAAGGCTTGATCTTGAGTCTTGCATGGCTATGAAGATGATAGTTAGAGAGGGGGATGTCTTTTGCTTGGTCCTAGGACCAAAAGCCCCTACCTTACTATTACCCCACGTAGAGAAGACCACTGTGAAGGAAAGAGCAAATTGGAAACTTTCACCGAGCACCGCCGAGGCCGCTTTTACACCACCATTGAGTATAGTTCCACCACCACCGACTTGGGGTGGAAGAGATGATCCTTTTAGTATGGAGTCGCTATCTCACCGGCCTGTTGATTCTACTCACCCAGCTGCTGATTCTTCCCACAGACCTACTGTAAGATGGTCTAGTGCCTTCAACCCAGGATTCCAAGCACTCTCCGCTGAGATATATCGTCAGGGACATCGTATGGAGAAGATGATGGATTACATGGGGAGGATGATTGACACCATGCACCATGTCCACCAGGATGTGGAGGAGCTGAGCACTTACATGGAAGATATGGGAAATTTCTTTATGACCACTTCGGGTATGAGGATAGCAGACAAGGACGTGACCATGGTGGTTACCAGGGAGAGTAGCCCTTTGATCCTATGGATGCAGCAGAGCAGGACACCGAGGAGATCCGATCTGATGATGATGAGTAGAGTTTGTGAGTATCTTTTTCCCTTACTTCTTTGCATTCATTTTTCCTTATCTTATTGATGTTTCATATTTTATAGGGAAGGATGATTCTTCCAAACTCATTGTGTCCGCCATTGCTACCTTGCTCTATTTTGCATGATTCGATATGGGTGTATGATATTGTGATATTTTGCATGCTTGATGACACAATAACATTATAATACTTTTATGATTGATGAGTATATACTATTTTTGTTGATGTGTTAAATTGTGGCCTAGTCTATTTTTGATGATATTATTGTTGATTATATGATTCTATTGATGATGAATGAATTCATGCCTGTGATTAGGACTAGATCTATCATGTCGAATTTATTTCTCTAATACATATCTGTTTTTGAAATTTTTCATTAATTGATGAATGAGATTTTAGGTGGACATATTATTTGAAGAATTTGATTTAAAAGTGAAACTACTTGTTAAATAAAATTAGCATATGAGTGTAAATTTTGAATGGATGTCAATTGATTAATCTAATTGATGTTTAGTCTATTTTACTATTTGTTGGGAAGAAAGAATACAAGATCCAAAAAAGAGTGAGAGACTCCTCTACATGGCACTGTGTAAAATTGATAGTAGTACCGAAGATATGGGTTGAAGTCTGAAAAGAAAAAAAACTTTTGAGAGAAAGAAAAAGAAAATGACTCCTCTACTTGGCACTGTGTAAAATTGACAGTGTTACCTAAGACAAGAGTTGAAGTCCCAATAAAAAGTGTGTATCTATGTGGGTACATGCTATCCAAGAAAGGAATAAAAAGAAAAAGAAAGATTTTGAGTGGAAAAAGATTTTGGATATCCTATTCCTGTAAACAAAGGTATAATAGATTTAAACTAAGAATTGGGTGAATTCATGAGACTGAGATTCTAATTTTTATACAAGTTGCAAAGTTTTATTTGATTGAGTTGTGGATCTTAAGAATTAAATTCAAAGGGTGATGTGTTTATTTAAAATTTTATGAAGCAATTAGTGAAAGTTTTCATTAGTAATTGTATTTTAGAAATTTATTCTTCATGAGAAAGTCTATTCCTATGATCAATTTTTGATTTTTGCTTGAGGACAAGCAAAGTTTGAGCCTTATGTGTTTGATGACACTGAAATTTATAGTAAATTTTGTACCATTTGATAGATATTTTTGTGTTATATTTACACCATTTACTAATTTTTATGTCATTTTTATCAAATACTGTGGAATCTACACTTTTTTGGGTTTTTGATGATTTTCAGGTAAAAAGGCATGATTTTTTTGGCATTTTCAAGCAATTCCAGATGCATGAATGAATCCCCACCATCAAGAGAAGATTACATGTCATATTTCATGCAAATCGGAGCCACAAACTAAAATACGGCAGGGCCGTAATCTATATTATGGTACCGTATTTTCACCAGCTACCGTAATATCAGAGCGCTGCCGTAATTTGGGGAGTTTTTCATCTAGAAAGTTTTTCGGAAATTATGGCACTACTGTAAGGCTTTTCACGGGCCGTAATTTGGAGTGATTTACGACCAGAAATTTTAGTTGAAATTACGGCACTACCGTAACCTATTTTATGGTGCCGTAATTGCTAGATAGTTTCGATCAGAGAATTTGACTGAAATTATGGCAGTGCCGTAACTAGAAACATGACTGTAATTCTATCCCGACTTCTACGGTCAACTTTGAAGCCCGATTTTTACGCGATCGATTGCGGACGATCCAGGCCACAAATTGAAGATCCGTAAGAAGCAAAAGGGGAGTTTAGACAGAGAAGAAGACACACAGCCAAAAAGCCCTAATTTTGATCCACCACATAGAGAGAAATCGAGATTCTCACCGTTGCGCTAGGGTTCACCGCTGGGAAGTGTACAATGCATCTCCGGCCGTGAAATTTGAAGGGAAGCTGCGCCTAGAGGAGGAGAAGATACTCTAGAAGTTTCAGAGTGAAAGGAAGCCGATCAGAGGAGAATCAACAAAGGCACGCCGCCGACAACTGTTCATGCGGAAATTACGGCTGTAATTTTTATTACAGCCGTGCTGTGTTTAGTAATTTCTTTCTTTTCTTCGATTTTTGATCCCTCTGAACCATGAATTATTATAATCTTTCTACCATGCTAGCTTAAACTTCTTTTGGGACATGGGGGAGTAATTCCCTTTGATTTCTTAATGCCTAGATAAATCTTTCATTATTTCGTCAAGTATAATTTTAGTATGATAATTCTGCTTTTGTGATGATTGCTCTTTAATTCTACATAGATTCATATTATCAAGCATGTTTTAGAGTTTTCGCAATAAGGACCGAAAAGTGATTTGCTTGAGAACTTGGAACCCTAAAATTGAATGTTAGAAACTCACCATAAGAAATTAGGTTTGTTCTTATTTCTTAATTTTAGAAGTTTAATGCCATGAGTGATAATTTGATCTAGGATTGAGTTAATGAAACAAACATGATGATATTGCAAGAAATTGAATATTAGATTGTTGGAGAACCTTAAGAAGAACCTGTGTTGAGATTCGGGTGCACGAAAGTGATCCTTGAGTTTCCACTTGAGATTATTAACTTAGAATTCGGATGCATGAAAGTGATCCTTGAGTTCTTTATTAATGATTCACTTTTATTCAACAATCGAATAGATCCTGCACGAAAGTGAGGATTGGTTCTTGTAAATTGTCTGCGCGAAAGTGAGATAATTTCTTTATTAAGTGAATTATATATTTATCATAATGAAATTAGACTGACGAACATCTTTTCATATCTACTAATGGAAATTAAAGTGAATGAAACCCTAGTCCTAGATTCTCTCTCTCATATTTTCGTGTAGCCTTCGATAGTTTACTTGCATATTTTCGGTTGCCTAGCTAGTAAGAAATTAATTATTCGATACTTGGCAAACGAGGTCTCTGTGGTTCGATATCATATTATTACTTCGAGTATCCGTGCACTTGTGGACACAACACCATACCTAGGTGAGAACCTGATTTAGTCATAACCATGAGATTGGGTGAAAACAAGTGGTGACACACTTGTTCAATCGGATGTCAAATTGGCAAAGAGATTGTAATGCATCTGTACCTAACTGCGATGATGGTGATGTCGATATCGATATCCATTCCGATGACTTGTGTAGTAGCGATACACTGCTAGGTGCCACTCACTGCTTATGATAACCTTAGGTCATCACTGCCAACGTCAGAGGAACCTATAGGGTCGCACATCTTGATACTCGAGTTCTCGTATTAATCGGGAAGCCTTATGATTGAGTTATTGGATAGACCGGATCTATTTGTGAGATTTCGTCAACGCCAATGGGTCTGATGAGTTGGATGAGACTTATTGGAGCAAAACTTCATTTTTGGCAGGTTGACTCGAAATTGACCATGGTTGGTCACATTTGAGTTAGGGTTGCATTGGATTGGGTCCAATGGCTTTAATCAACTTGTGCAATGAATTTTGAGTTAGCTCATTACCCAATGAGGCCCAATAACAAGTTGTCATGAAGGGATAAGTGGGCTTAAGGGTATAATGGGGATAATTCATAACCATTGGTGCCTAAGGGGTATAATGGGGTATAAATGGCACACAGTGCTTCATTAGGAAGCAATTGGCGCCTAGCCCTTCTTCCTTGGAAGGAATGCTTGCCTCTAAGGCAAGGCATGGGGCACATATGGCTTAACAGACTTCTTTGGAAGGTCTTAGGTGCATATGGTTGATTAGGGGGGGTTTATGGGAAAGTCTTGGAGACTTACCTTAACCCAAACCCTAATTGCTCCCTCCCCTTAACCCTAGCCGCCTCCTTCATTGTAGTTGCACTTACCCTTTGTGTTGCCGCCCCTTGCATCTATATATCCTCATATATGCGAGAGCAAGATGCAATGCAGTTGGCATTACCAACAAGGGGCGAGAGCAACTCATCTTTGGCGCAAGTCTTGCATCTCCAAACTGCAAGCAACCTTCTTCCTTCCCTCTTGGCGCAAGGAACTCTTGGGCTTGGCGGCATCTTCTCCTACACCTCCTTCTCCTTGGCGCAAGCATAGAAGAAGGGCACCATCGGCTTGGATCTTCTTCCTAAGGCTAGCACCGGGCGTGGAAGAAGAGGACTCTAGTGATCCATGTGTGTGAGACTGCAGATGAAAGTACCCCATAACATGGGGGGTCCCCTTCTAGGGGGAGCGCAAACCCTAATACCATGCACTTTAAAACTTTGCATGAGCGGAAGTAGGGTTAAGGATCGCATGTATGATTGAATGATCAACTTAAAACTATGATTGAATGAAAGATGCGATTCATACCAATGCCATTTGAAGATGACGCCTTGGATCTAAGAGAGCAACGAAGATCTCCTCCTTAGGACGCGCACACAAGATGAGGAAGCACTTACTATCTTGGTGCTCCTTGTGCTAGCAAGGCTCCAAGAGTGTCTTTAATCGATTGCAAAGGGAAAGGAGAGATTTCTTCTTGGCGTTTTTCTCTTGTCGCCTTGGACTTTCTCCACACGAGAATGCCACTTCAAAACCAACCCCAAGAGGCGAGAAAGGCGTGAAGAGACCAAAGAGGAGCGACGTGAGATCATGGCAACGTTCGAGAGGTGCTATCCAAAAATAGCATGCCACATCTCTACGTGCGATCTTAGGATTCACCCCAATCGCAAATGCCACATCAGCATTGAACCATGCGCTCATTCAAGAGCTGGTTCAAAGCGATTTGGTCCGCTAACCAAATAAACCAAGAAATAAGTGCAGATCAAAATAAACCCTAAGGCTCTCAATCTGACCGTCAATCTCTCAATGCTTCTGATCTGACTGATCTAGCATTCATTCTCTCGATCGAAGCTTACCGATCTCAAGCCCTAATCAATCAAACATGATCAGACCAGATCTCACTCACAATCAGAGATTTAATCCCATTAAACTGAACCCAAACAATTCAGTCCACACGATCTGACTTAAGTAAGCCATATCATCAAATTGTGCGACCCTGAGGGTTTCCTTTAAATGTCGGTAATGATAACTCACGTTATCACGACCAGTGAGGGGTATCTAGCAACACATCACTGTCTCCCGATATAAAGGAAAGAGTCTTCCAAGACTTCACCCAAAAACAGCACAAGTGTGAATCAATTCACAAAGCATACATATTTCCTTTGCCACTGGATGTTCTTATTGGACAAGCCTGTCAAGCTTGTAGCTCCAATATGATGAGCATGATTAGATCAGATGAACACTGTCACCTGGGTATGGCCATACACTCTCTCAATCATCTCATCCAGGGGGCCCCTTTAGAACATCACACTCCTTCAATAAGGAGACGGCAATCCTATGTCTATCACTAGTGCTCTAACCTGACTCAAGCTCACCATCCAAGATAGTCTATAATCATTATGTTTCAAATGATATTGAACTACCTCAAAACAATGACAATCATCATTTAGAAAACACAAGTGATCTCAAGTCAGAGGAAATGTGCCACTTGTCATATCCAAGGAATATTCACATTGTGACAAACAATTGAACATCCTCGTAGGGTCTGTCCAGTACATCCAATGTACCCATGAGTCTACATCTTATTCCATGCTCGAAGCATCCTATAAGATTAGAACACATATTAGTCTTAACCATATCAAGGCTGTCTCATGTTCACCAAGATATATCGACTAAGGACATAATAGCTTGTCAGCCCAGCTGAACAGCTTTGAGACATTATTCAGAAGAACATATATTGCAGCAGACAATGTAGCTAACTGAATAACAACCATGCCTTTATAAACTTAAGAGTTTATTACATGATACAGATACATTCCCACAGGCCTCAAACATTAGCCTTAAGGGCATACCCCAACAGCAGAGGATGCACACTTTGGCGCCTACCTCGACATCACTCTGCTCTTGCTTTAGGTACTTTCTCCTCTCATCGTGTCGACCCCCTGGCAAGAAGCAATCCATTAGGTTTTTGGGACCAGCCTGTTTCAGGGATATGCTTTCACTGTGCAATTGTAATGCTTGTAAAATTTTAAATTATCCCCGGGGTTTCCCAACAGTGGTATCAGAGAGACTTACGAGCCTCAAACGATGTTCTTTCTATGCTTTCATATGCTCACATGCCATATAAAATTTTCACATATTTAATGTGTATGGCACATGATTTTTCTAAGTAGGAAAAATTTGTAGGTCTCTTGTTTCTTACCTCTAATCAACTTCTTTTGGTTCTTCGCTCTCTTCACATGACTGGGATAGACCCATATGTGGAAGAGATAATTTCTCCTCTCATAGTGGGATAGACCCATCATGAGAGACTTGTTGAGATTATGCGAGGCATGGACTAGGTGATTGCCCTAATCTCAGCAAGTTAAGGATTGCAAAGAGGGTAACCGGTATGCCTCTTGTAGACTCCTAAGAGAAACAAAGAACCAAAGATTTGTGATAAGAGGTGAAGGAAGAGAGACATGTTTTGATGAAAAAGTAAAATTTTAGATTTTATGTTTTTCATGATAATGTAGAATTGCATAAGATAGTGCTTTGTCTATGCATGATGTTGTGGTCATTAGTCAAGCCCCTTAGCATGCCTGTGTTGTATCCTTGTGAGGCTTGCGTGCCGCTTATCTTTTTCCTTTTGTTTTGTAATCATAAAGAGAAGATTAGGGGCGCATCTACATGGAGCCTTGGTGCATGCTAGGAGCTTGCGCACCTTGCATGGTGGCATAACCAACTTCTCCCATGGTGGTGCATCCTTGCATTGAGGCGCATGAAGGGTTTGGCCGAGCCTTAGGGCTTGTGTGCTATCCCTCTTGTGGCTTGCGAGGTGGTGCATCAAGCATGGAGAAGACACCTTAGCATTGGCTGAATCCTATGGGTGTGCTTCTAGGGTTTCCCTAGTGGTACCTCTAGGGTTTGAGAGCTAAACCTTGGCGAGGAGGACCTTAGAGCCGACCTTGGAGATCAAGAAAGTCGGCGGCTAGGTTAGGTCTAGTATTGGGGCTTGTTTCCTAGGTCAAGCATTGAACCCACCTTTGGTATGTGTTGGTTCAATGTGTTGATTTAGCTATGACCACATCATCCTTTACTGCTTTCCATATCTGCTAAAGCATGCCTATGATGTTTTATCTTTCTGTTATCATTATAAGATTGCATGCATGTTAGACAAAAGATAAAACTAAAAGGATGAGACCTCAAAAACCCTCAATCAAAAATATCAAGTCTAATAGCCTTCTAACTCATAGCCCTCATTAAGCTATCGATTAGTGGTGTTGTGCATTATTTCCTACCCTCGTGGGACACACCCACTTATCTTTAGAAGGTGTGTGGTGACAATGGTTTCCCCAGTCTAGTTTAAACCTGGACGTGCCTTCGCAAGGAAACTCGTTGGCCTTGGGCATAACGGTTAGGAATGGACTTGACTAGTTTTTCACATGTGGAACTCTAGAAGCATCGTTGAGAGGTTAGGGTTTCTGTTGGGGGTATGCCCTTAAGGCTAATGTTTGAGGCCTTGGGAATGTATCAGTATCATGTAATAAACTCTTATGTTTATAAAGGCATGGTTGTTATTCAGTTTGTTACATTGTCTGCTCCAATAAGTGTACTTCTGAATAATGTCTCAAAGCTGTTCAGCTGGGCTGACATGCTATAAAGTCCTTAGTCGAGATATCTTGGTGAACATGAGACAGCCTTGATATGGTTAAGACTAATATGTGTTCTAATCTTATAGGATGCTTCGAGCATGGAATAAGATGTAGACTCATGGGTACATTGGATGTACTGGACAGACCCTACTACGATATTCAATTGTCTTTCTCAATGTGAATAATCCTTGAATGCGACAAGTGGCACATTTCCTCTGACTTGAGATCGCTTGTGTTTCTAAATGATGATTGTCATTGTTTTGAGTTAGTTCAATATCATTTGAAACATAATGGTTATAGACTATCTTGGATGGTGAGCTTGAGTCATGTTAGGGCATTAGTGATAGACAAAGGATTGCCGTCTCTTTAATTAGAGTGTGATGTTCTAAAGGGGCCCCCTGGATGAGATGATTGAGAAAAGTGTATGGCCATACCCAGGTGACTATGTTCATCTGATCTAATCATGCTCATCATATTGGAGCTACAAGCTTGACACGCTTGTCCAATAAGAACATCCAGTGGCAAAGGATATATGTATGCCTTGTGAATTGGATTCACACTTGTGCTGTAGTTTGGGTGTAGTCTTGGAAGACTCTTTCCTTTATATCGGGAGACAGTGATGTGTTGCTAGATACCCCTCACTGATCGTGATAACGTAAGTTATCGTTACCGACATTTAAAGGAAACCCTTAGGGTCGCACAATTTGATGATATGGCTTACTTAAGTCAGATCGTGTGGACTGAATTGTTTGGGTTCAGTTTAAAGGGATTTGAACTTTGATTGTAAGTGAGATCTGGTCTGATCATGTTTGATTGGTTAGGGCTTGAGATCGGTAAGCTTCGATCGAGAGAATAGATGCTAGATCAGTGAGATCAGGAGCATCAAGAGATCAACGGTCAGATCTTAAGCCTTATGGGTTTATTATGATCTGGACTAGTTGCTTGGCTTGTTTGGTTTCTTGAACCGAACCAACTCGATTTGAACTGGCTCATTACATGAGCGCATGGTTCAAGTGATGAGAAAAATGCGCTTTGGGCAAACCCATAGTCGCATGAGCGCATGAACGTTGAGGCTTTCTATTTTTAGAAAGCATGTCTCTAAACGTGACCATGCCTCACGTTTTTCTCCCTGATGCCTATTGTCGCTCCTCTCTCTCGTGTCTCTGAGATTTTTCGAAGTGTTGGTGGAGTTGATGACAAGGAAGGAGACATCGCCAAGCAAGGATTCACTCTCTCATCCCTTTTTCATTCGATCAAGACTTCTTGGAACCTTGCTAGCACAAGGAGCACCAAGAAAGTAGGCGACATCATTTGTGTGCGCCACCTTTGGAGGAGATCCCTTTCGCTCTCTCCTTCCAAGACACCATCCAAGCGATGGCAATGGTATGGATCTTTTACTTCTATACAAGCATTCGGTAGTTGATTATATTATTCATGCCATGCGATCCTAGGAAACCCTAGATTCCGCCCATGCAATTTTATGTTTGCGCATGCTTTAGGGTTTCGTCCCTCTTATGGGAACCTACAATTGGTATCAGAGGAGGTTGCTCCATGATTTATATGATTGCTACATGTTTTTGTGATCCATGTTTGACATGGTTAGATCTAGGATTACAACATGCGAAAATACATGTTAACTTGTTTCATGCTGAAACTTGTTTTTGTTTTTCTTGGCGCATGCTTGTTGGCGCAACTATGGTTTTATCAAAAATCTATATAACTTGCGCGACTTACACTAGATCTAAGGCCCTGCTTTAAACCCTTAGACGGGTTATTAGGGTTGAAGTCATCCCCTAAGTTAGATCCAGACAGTCTGATCAGACCATCTGACAGCCTTGATGGGTCGACCAGATAGCATCTGTGCGCATGCACGAGATGGCTATAGGTCGACTGCAGACAGGCGTGTAGCGATGTCTGATTGAGACAACCTATGAACGCACATGAGTTAGGCCCGGGGTCACACCCGCTTGCCAGACCTCATTGTGGTCGTTCAGCCCTTGGCGCATGCATTGTTGACCTTTTGGTCGACTCAAGTCAGTTAGGACTTGGTGCATGTAAGGGCAGTGGATCTGACTAGGTCGGATGAGTGGATCCCTGGTAATGGACCGTTGTAAGGTAGTAGGGCACATAAGGAAAAATAAAATTGATCTCAATGGGGTTTTTCAAAATTTTATTTTTCATGATTGGATCACATGATGATTGATGCCATTTGCTTGTTTATTTAATCTTATGTGGGCTGCCCATGTTTAATGTGTGCTGTGCTGGGGCCTGCGTGCCTGGAATTTTACTGTAAATTAATTCTTATTTTTGTGATCTGCGAATCACAGTTTAATTAATTTATAAAATGTAATTGACCTGCGAGTCAATCTTGTCTAGATAGATTAATTTGTAAATTAGTCAGACAAGAGCACAGAGCACACTTGGCAAAGGCGCTTGCAGCAGAGGCTTGACCAGGTGGGAGGTCCAGGGTTCGACTCTGGGACCAGGCGCATTTACCTGGTGGGCGCACCTGAGCTGCAGATGGCGCTTGGGCCCTGGTTTGGGCCAAATGAGCAGCAAAAGACCCATGAAGAAAAGCAAGTGAAGACTTAAGTTAGGTTAAGGTCTTACTTAGGCTTAATGGGCTTTTACCACATAAGATCAGCATGCTTTCTATTTATTGCTTTTATAATTAGAATTGCATGAGTTTATCTTCTGCTATCACCATAGGAATTGCATGATAGTTAAGAAGATAAAAGACCGTTAAAATCCAACGCTAAAATATCAAGCTCGTAAGCCTTCTGACGCGAAACCTCACTGTTCTGACTATCGTTGGAGCCGTGTTGTACCCACTCAGTGGGCACGTCCATCTATCTTCAGACGGTGCGGGATTACACCTGCGTGTTACAGAGAAGGGATTTATCGCTTCTCGTTGCTCAGCATAGCACGTGGTGGTCCAGGGAGTAGGTCGGGTCAGCTTGACCATGTAGGCTACATATGTGGCGCATATGGTAGCACATGGAGGCAGCCATCTGTGGGGTCAGAGACTGTGTTGTACCAACTCAGTTGGCACAGTCTGCTGGATTGCCCAGATGAAGGGGAATCGCACGGGTTGGCGATTGGCTGGGACAGCCTACCAGAGATTAGTGCTTGTACTCTCTGTGCATCTTATCTCGCCTGAGCGGGACGCGGAGACCAAGTATGAAATCTGGATCCCATCTCACTAAAAGAGTTCTACTCTTTCGGGCTGTTTTGCTGGATTTTTCAGCCAGATAAAATAGTGAGAAAAAGGAATCATTCTTAAGTCCTGATTGATTCTTAACATTGATACTGACCTTGCTGTTCTTGCATTGTTGTAGATTCTTGCAGCAACGAACACCATGAACTTCAATGTGCGATCCCTACTGGAAAGGGAGAAGTTTGCTGGGCCGAACTTCTTAGACTGGTTCGGACACCTTAAGATTGTTCTTAAGGCAGAGAGGAAACTGTATGTCCTCGAGACGGCGATACCGCCTCAGCCCGCTCCGAACGCCGCAAGGGCGGTTCGGGAAGCTTATGAAAAGCACGTCAATGATAGCATTGATGTCGCTTGCCTGATGCTAGCGTCTATGACGCCACCGTTGCAGCGTCAGCATGAGGATATGTCTGCAATAGACATGATAGCAAACCTCAAAATGCTGTATGCTGAACAGGCGAGGACAGAACGCTATAATCTGACAAAGCTGTTCTTTCAGAGCAAACTGGCTGAAGGGAGCCCAGTGGGAGCTCATGTGCTCAAGATGATTGGGCACAAGGAGGCTCTAGAAAAACTGGGGCATACCATCAACCAGGAGCTTGCTGTAGACATTATTCTGCAGTCTCTCCCGCCCTCTTTCGATGCGTTCATTATTAACTTTAATATGAACAAAATCGATTGTACTCCGGCAGAGCTGCTGAATATGCTCTTGACTACTGAGGAGACTCTGAAGGGAAAGCCTTCGACCTCTGTCTTAATGGTTCCTTCAAGGAACAAGAAGAAGGGGAAGAAGGGCAAGACCCCTGTCAAGAGTTACAGCAAGGCACTGAAGCAACAAGTTAAGCGGTCAAAGGAATACAGATGTTTCCACTGTGGCCAGCTGGGTCACTGGAAAAAGGACTGTAAAGCGCTCCAAGGAGATAAGAGGGGAAGCATCGCTTCTGGCTCAGGTATATACGTGACGGAAGTCATGGTTTCATCTTCTTCTATTTCATGGGTGTTGGACACTGCATGTGGAGTTCACATTTGTTCAAATGTACAGGAACTCAAGAGAAGAAGACAGGTGGGACAGCATGAGGTGGACCTACGAGTTGGAAATGGGGCACGGGTTGCTGCTGTTGCTGTAGGAGACTATTACATCTCATTACCATCTGGACTTGTATTAGAACTAAACAGTTGTTACTTTGTTCCCAGCATTACTAAGAATATTATCTCCATTCCTGCTCTTGTCAGGAAGGGATTTTCCTTTGAATGCAATATTTCAAAGTGTGTTTTATCTTTCGATAATATTGTTTATGCCATTGGTTCAATTAACAATGGGTTATTCATGTTGGACATGGAAAGTTCTATACAGCAGATTGATAATAAGAAAGCCAAATATGCTGATGACAGCACCTTGCTATGGCATAGTCGTTTAGGCCATATTAACAAGAAACGCATTAAGCGGTTGCATGATCATGGACTGCTGGGATCATTCTCCTATGAGGAGATTGATACATGCAAGGCTTGTTTAATGGGTAAAATGACGAAGTCACCTTTTCCTAATAAAGGTCAAAGGGCTTCAGGTTTACTTGACCTTATACACAGTGATGTGTGTGGGCCATTTAGTAAACATGCCAGAGGTGGCTATCAGTACTTCATTACCTTTACTGATGATTTCAGTAGATATGGGTATGTCTATTTAATGAGACATAAGAGTGAATCTTTTGACAAGTTCAAAGAGTTCAAGAATGAAGTACAGAATCAGCTAGGCCGAAATATCAAGGCACTTCGTTCTGATCGAGGTGGAGAATACTTGAGTCATGCATTTACTGACTATCTGAAGGAGTGTGGGATTATCTCACAGCTCACTCCGCCAGGAACACCGCAATGGAATGGTGTGTCCGAGAGGAGAAATAGAACGTTACTTGATATGGTTCGTTCTATGATGAGTCAGGCTACTCTTCCATATTCCTTTTGGGGATTTGCACTGGAGACAGCTGCAAAGGTACTAAACCGAGTGCCATCCAAGGCAGTTTCAATGACGCCATATGAGTTATGGTATGGGAAACAGCCGAGCTTGACATTTATCAGGATCTGGGGCTGCGAGGCTTATGTCAAAAAGCTCGCCTCTGGGAAACTGGAGAGCAGATCTGAGAAATGTATCTTTGTCGGTTACCCTAAGGAAACTAAGGGTTATTATTTCTTTGATCCCAAAGAGAACAAGGTATTTGTTGCTCGGACGGCCATATTTCTTGAGAAGGAGTTTCTTCTGCAAGAGGCCAGTGGGAGAGAAATAAAGCTAGATGAGAATCCAGAGGAAGGACAAAGTGCTCAAGCACAGTTGGATGAGCCTGAGCCGGTAGATCAGGTTATTCAACAACCTGAGGCTCAGATATCACGGGAACCGCGAAGATCGGGAAGGATTCGTCGACAGCCTGAGCGCTATGACGGAGTCTACATCATTGATAATGATGAACCCCTCACTTATGCGGATGCGGTCGGTGGACCGGAGTCAGCGAGATGGCTTGAAGCTATGCGCGCCGAGATGGACTCCATGTCAGATAACCAAGTTTGGGATTTGGTTGATCCGCCTCCGGGAGTTATCCCTATAGGCTGTAAATGGATCTTCAAGAAGAAGATTGACTTGGATGGTAACGTGGTTACCTATAAAGGCAGGCTAGTTGCGAAAGGTTTCAAACAAATCTACGGGATAGATTATGATGAAACTTTCTCACCTGTAGCCATGTTTAAGTCTATTCGGATTCTTTTCGCGATAGCTGCATATTATGATTATGAGATCTGGCAAATGGATGTGAAGACAGCTTTCCTTAATGGAAATCTGGAAGAGGATGTGTATATGACACAACCAGAAGGTTTCACTAATCCATCAGATCGTCATAAGATATGCAAGTTAAAGAAGTCTATTTATGGACTTAAACAAGCATCAAGAAGCTGGAATATTCGTTTTGATGAATCAGTCAGTGAATTTGGTTTCATCAAGAACGAGGATGACCCGTGTGTATATAAGAGGTTTAGTGGGAGCGTGATTACTTTCCTAGTCCTCTACGTCGATGATATCTTGATCATTGGAAATGACATTCCTGAAATGCATGCCGTTAAGGCATGGTTAAGAAAGTGTTTCCAGATGAAAGATCTAGGAGAAGCAGCCTATGTATTAGGTGTGAAGATCTACAGGGATAGATCTAAGAGGCTTCTCGGGCTGTGCCAGAGTACTTACATCGATAAAGTCCTAGAGAGATTTCATTTAGAGAATTCTAAAAGAGGATATCTTCTAGTCAGACATGGTCTGAATCTTTCGAAGAGTCAGTGTCCACAAACACAGACTGAGAAAGATGAAATGGACAATACGCCTTATGCTTCGGCTATTGGATCCATTATGTATGCGATGTTGTGTACTCGCCCAGACGTCGCTTACGGGTTAAGCGTGACTAGTCGGTTCCAAAGTAATCCAGGTATGGCGCACTGGGTTGCGGTCAAGAACATTTTAAAATATCTGCGGAGGACCAAAGATATGTTTTTGATGTATGGTGGTCAGGAAGAACTCAGTATTGAAGGATATACTGACGCTTCGTTCCAGTCTGACCAGGATGATTTTCGATCGCAATCAGGCTATGTTTTTAGCTTGAATGGAGGAGCAGTGGTGTGGAAGAGTTTCAAATAGTCAACTGTTGCTGATTCCACAACAGAAGCCGAGTATGTTGCAGCCTCGGAAGCATCCAAGGAGGCAGTGTGGATTCGTAAGTTCGTGAGAGAACTTGGTGTTGTTCCTTCGAGTGCAGATCCTTTGGTTATCTTTTGTGATAACACTGGAGCAATCGCACAAGCAAAGGAACCACGGTCGCACCAGAAGTCCAAGCACATACAGAGACGGTTTCACTTGATCCGGGAGATCATAGATCGTGGCGAGATCAAAGTTTGCAAGGTTCATACAGATGACAATCTGGCAGACCCGCTTACTAAGCCTCTGGCGCAGCAGAAGCATGAGAAGCACTGTAATAATATGGGTTTGAGATTTCTCAACCATTAGATTAAGTGCAAGTGGGAGATTGTTGGGGGTATGCCCTTAAGGCTAATGTTTGAGGCCTTGGGAATGTATCAGTATCATGTAATAAACTCTTATGTTTATAAAGGCATGGTTGTTATTCAGTTTGTTACATTGTCTGCTCCAATAAGTGTACTTCTGAATAATGTCTCAAAGCTGTTCAGCTGGGCTGACATGCTATAAAGTCCTTAGTCGAGATATCTTGGTGAACATGAGACAGCCTTGATATGGTTAAGACTAATATGTGTTCTAATCTTATAGGATGCTTCGAGCATGGAATAAGATGTAGACTCATGGGTACATTGGATGTACTGGACAGACCCTACTACGATATTCAATTGTCTGTCTCAATGTGAATAATCCTTGAATGCGACAAGTGGCACATTTCCTCTGACTTGAGATCGCTTGTGTTTCTAAATGATGATTGTCATTGTTTTGAGTTAGTTCAATATCATTTGAAACATAATGGTTATAGACTATCTTGGATGGTGAGCTTGAGTCATGTTAGGGCATTAGTGATAGACAAAGGATTGCCGTCTCTTTAATTAGAGTGTGATGTTCTAAAGGGGCCCCCTGGATGAGATGATTGAGAAAAGTGTATGGCCATACCCAGGTGACTATGTTCATCTGATCTAATCATGCTCATCATATTGGAGCTACAAGCTTGACACGCTTGTCCAATAAGAACATCCAGTGGCAAAGGATATATGTATGCCTTGTGAATTGGTTTCACACTTGTGCTGTAGTTTGGGTGTAGTCTTGGAAGATTCTTTCCTTTATATCGGGAGACAGTGATGTGTTGCTAGATACCCCTCACTGATCGTGATAACGTAAGTTATCGTTACCGACATTTAAAGGAAACCCTTAGGGTCGCACAATTTGATGATATGGCTTACTTAAGTCAGATCATGTGGACTGAATTGTTTGGGTTCAGTTTAAAGGGATTTGAACTCTGATTGTAAGTGAGATCTGGTCTGATCATGTTTGATTGGTTAGGGCTTGAGATCGGTAAGCTTCGATCGAGAGAATAGATGCTAGATCAGTGAGATCAGGAGCATCAAGAGATCAACGGTCCGATCTTAAGCCTTATGGGTTTATTATGATCTGGACTAGTTGCTTGGCTTGTTTGGTTTCTTGAACCGAACCAACTCGATTTGAACTGGCTCATTACATGAGCGCATGGTTCAAGTGATGAGAAAAATGCGCTTTGGGCAAACCCATAGTCGCATGAGCGCATGAACGTTGAGGCTTTCTATTTTTAGAAAGCATGTCTCTAAACGTGACCATGCCTCACGTTTTTCTCCCTGACGCCTATTGTCGCTCCTCTCTCTCGTGTCTCTGAGATTTTTCGAAGTGTTGGTGGAGTTGACGACAAGGAAGGAGACATCGCCAAGCAAGGATTCACTCTCTCATCCCTTTTTCATTCGATCAAGACTTCTTGGAACCTTGCTAGCACAAGGAGCACCAAGAAAGTAGGCGACATCATTTGTGTGCGCCACCTTTGGAGGAGATCCCTTTCACTCTCTCCTTCCAAGACACCATCTAAGCGATGGCAATGGTATGGATCTTTTACTTCTATACAAGCATTCGGTAGTTGATTATATTATTCATGCCATGCGATCCTAGGAAACCCTAGATTCCGCCCATGCAATTTTATGTTTGCGCATGCTTTAGGGTTTCGTCCCTCTTATGGGAACCTACAGTTTCATGCTGTATCCAGCCCTCGCTGGACATGAAATGCCTAGACTGTCTCAATAAGGGGAATTACTAAGTGCAATCAGCCGGCGTGCCCACCTTAATAAGCATGGGTCACTTTGTGCATCTCATCCCACCTTTGTGGGACGCAAAGCCTCATGTGGAATAAGAATATCATCTCACTTGGAAATCTCAAATTTCCCAATTGACTTTGTGGGTTGTCAATTCGATTAAAATAGTGAGAGCCATAATCATTTAAAACAAGTCCAGTTTAAATGATTCGAAGTAGTACTAATATGCTTTTCTTGGTTATTGTAGATCAATGGCTATGAACAATAGTGAATTGTCACTGCGATCCCTTCTTGAGAAGGACAAGTTGGTTGAATCCAACTTCATGGACTGGCATCGGAACTTGAGGTTAGCCCTCAAGCTCGAGAAGAAGCTGTATGTCCTTGAGCAGCCTCTTCCTGCGCCAAATGCCCGAGTGGCAGACAGGGATGCTTTTAGAAAGTTTTAGGATGACTCTTTGGAAGTAGCATGTCTCATGCTAACCACTATGGCACCTGAGCTTCAGGTGCAATATGAAGAGCAGAACGCTTTTCAAATGATAACTCATTTGAAACAGATGTTTGAGGCTCAGGCTAGAACTAAGAGATATGACACTACCAAAGCATTCTTTCGGTGCAAGTTATCCGAGGGTGCTCCAGTGGGACCCCATGTACTCAAGATGATTGGGCATGTGGATCATCTCAAGAGACTGGGACACACTATAGATAACGAGTTGGTTATGGATCTTATTCCGCAGTCCTTGCCCTCTAGCTTTAGTCCGTTTATTATAAACTTCAACATGAACCGGATTGAGTGCACTAGAGAGGAACTATTGAATAAGCGCCAAACAACCAAGTGTGAGATGGGTAAGACCAAATCCAATTCTATTCTTTTGGTCCCTGCAACCAAGAAGATGACGAAGAAGGGTAAGGCACGTGCTAAGGGCAGTGCCAAAGGTCCTACCAAAGCACTAAAGAAAAAGGCTAAGAATTCAAAGGAACATAGGTGCTTCCACTATGGCAAGTAGGGTCACTGGAGGAGGGACTGCAAGCAACTTCAGAATGAGGAGAAAAAAAAGGCAAGGCCTTGTCTTCCAGCTCAGGTATTTATGTTACCGAAGTCAACCTTTCTACATCTATGTCATGGGTATTGGATACTGCATACGGAGCTCATATTTGTACAAATATGCAGGGGTTCAAGAAAAGTAGATCAGTGCGGCCTAGAGAGATTGACCTACGGGTTGGAAACGGGGCACAAGTTATTGCTATTGCTGTAGGAGTTTTAACTCTCTCCATGCCTTCTAGACTTCAATTAGAGCTAGATCTCTGTTATTATGTACCTTTGCTTGCTAAAAACATTGTATCCATTCCTTGCTTGGCAAAAAAAGGATTTAAATTTGAAATAAAGAAGAACAATTATTCTTTATCATTTGCAAATATGTTTTATGGGAAGGGTACTTTATGCAATGGTTTATATGTCTTGGTCATGGATAGCTCTATTTGTAACATAAATAATAAGAGGATCAAACCGAGTGGTTTAGTTGGTGCATTCCTCTAGCATTGTCGATTAGCCCATATAAACAAAAATCGCATTCAACAACTCCATGCAAATGGGTTGTTAGATTCATGCTCCTTGGAGGAGTTTGATACTTGTGAGCCTTGTTTATTAGGGAAGATGACAAAAGCGCCCTTCACCAAGATTAGTGAGAGGGTAGGAGGTTTATTAGATCTTTATACACAATGATGTGCGTGGGCTATTCAGTAAACAAGCCAGAGGAGGGTACAACTACTTTATCACATTTACTAATGATTTTAGTAGATATGGATATGTCTATTTGATGTGACATAATTCTGAATCCTTTGAGAAATTTAAGAAGTTCAGACATGAAGTAGAGAACTGGCATAGTAGATTTATCAAGACTCTTTGATCAGATCATGGTAGAGAGTACCTGAGCGGTGAGTTCTTTGACTATCTTAGAGAGTGTAGGGTCCTATCCCAACTCACTCCTCCTACAACACCTTAGTGGAATGGTGTGTCTGAGAGGAGAAATTGAATTTTATTGGACATGGTTCGATCTATGATGAGTTATGCAACTCTACCACCCTCATTCTGGGGTCATGCACTTAAGACAGCTTCTCTCTTTTATCTAGATTTGGTGATGTGAGGCTTATGTCAAATGTCAGGATTCTAGTAAGCTAGAACCCAAATCTGATAAATGTGTGTTTGTGGGGTATCCTAAGGAAACTAAAGGATACTACTTCTATATTCCTACCGAGAACAAAGTTTTTGTTGCTCAGGGTGCTGTCTTTCTAGAGAAAGAATTTCTCATGAAGAAGTTAGTGGGAGGAAGTTTGACTTGGACGAGGTCCAAGTGCAACCACAAGAAACTATGATGGAACCTGGTTGCTAGGCAACCAGAGGCTCAGACACAGGTCCCATATAGGTCTGGGAGGATTTGTCATGCACCTGAGAGGTATGGGTCACTGTCGATGCAACATGACGGGATCTTCATCATTGAGGATGAGCCTAGGACCTATGATGAGGTGGTCACTGGACCAGACTCTGAGAGATGGCTTGAGGCCATGTGATCCGAGATGGATTCCATGTGAGCTAACCAAGTCTAGGATTTGCTTGAGCTACCTGATGGGGTAAAACCCAATGGCTGTAAATGGGTCTTCAAAAGGAAGACTGACATAGATGGAAATATAGTTATCTATATGGGTAGACTTATTGCTAAAGGATTTAGACAGGTCCACGGGGTGGACTATGATGAAGCCTTCTTTCTAGTTGCCATGATCAAATCCATTCGGATTCTGCTTGCTATAACTGCATATCATGACTATGAGATATGGAAGATGGATGTTAAGACAGTGTTCCTTAACGGGAAGCTGACAGAGGATTTGTATATGACACAGCCTGATGGCTTCATCCATCCTGCAGAGGCGAATAAGGTCTGCAAACTAAAGAAATCCATTTACAGATTGAAGCAAGCATCTCGATGTTGGAATCTTTGGTTTGATGAAGCTGTAAGAGATTATGGCTTTATCAAAAGTGAAGATGACGCCTGTATGTATAGAAAATTTAGTGGGAGCTTGGTGACTTTTCTGGTCTTGTATGTCGATGACATATTACTCATTGGAAACGACATCCTTGGTCTTCAGTCTGTGAAGACGTGGTTGGGAAAGTGTTTCGAGATGAAGGACATAGGAGAGGCCGCCAATATCCTAGGCGTAAGGATCTACCGGGATAGATCCAAGAGGCTCATGGCCCTTAGTCAGAGTACCTATGTTGATAAGGTCATGGAGAGGTTCAACTTGGAGCAATCCAAGAAGGGATACCTTCCAATGAGACATGACCTTACTCTCTCAAAGAGCCAGTGTCCCACCACACTGGCTGAGAGGAATGACATGGGTCAAGTGCCCTATGCTTCGGTAGTAGGATCGATCATGTATACAATGTTGTGTACTAGACCAGATGTGACATATGCTGTGAGCATAACCAGTCGATACTAATCCAATCCAGGTCTGCAGCACTGGGTGGCTGTAAAGAACATCCTGAAGTATCTAAGAAGAACTAAGAATTTGTTCTTGGTCTATGGGGGACAGGAAGAGCTCAATATTCAGGGCTACACTGATGCCTCATTCCAGTCTGACCCTAATGACTTCAGATCACAAGCAGGCTATGTGTTCAAGATGTATGGAGGCGTTGTATGCTGGAAGAGCTTCAAGCAATCCACCATAGCTGATTCTACAACCGAGGCTAAGTATGTCGCCGCTTCTGAGGCAGCCAAAGAAGCAGTTTGGATAAGGAAGTTCATTTCTGATCTTCAGGTGGTTCCAACTGCTGTGGATCCCATTGAGCTCTATTGTGACAACAATGGGGCTATTGCACAGGCAAAGGAACCACGGTCTCATTAACGGTACAAACACATACTTAGGAGATTCCACCTGATCAGAGAGATCATTGACCGAGGTGATGTCAAGATTAGCAGTGTTGACATAGAGAACAATCTAGCAGACCCACTGACCATGGCTTTGGCACTGTAGAAGCATAATGGTCAAATAAGGGACATGGGGTTGAGATTCCTCAATCTCTAGGTCTAAGTGCAAGGGGAGATTGTTGGTGTTTATGCCCTAAGACCTAGTTTTGGTCTGTATTTTGTACTACTTAACTTTGATATTTCTTATATATCATTCTGACATTATCGTTATCATACTTAGTTTACATCTGCGATTGTGTTCCTACATGATAATGTCCCGACATATTGGATCTGTGCTCAGACTCTTGTCCCTAGTCAATGTGCCTAATATGGGACAGCTCTGGTACTTGTGAGACTGGTATATGAGATGGTTAGGCAAGAGATGCTAACGCAAACATATGGGTATATCAATGGTAGATATACTAGGCCGACCTGCTGTGAGGCACTGACTTGGTGTCATGAGTTATCCTCATAAGTGACAAGAGATGCATTGATCCCTTGACTTGAGGTAATTGACTCTTCTATATGGATAGACACAAGCTTTGATGCAACCTAACACCTCACTGTAGTTGGGAGGTCATAATGGTTGTCATTGAGCATGTAACGACCCATATGAGAAGGTTAATGGACAGACAAAGGATTTACCCCTTCCTAAGGGAAGCTTGATATCCATGGGGTCCCCCTATGGTTCTATGACTGAAAGTGTATGGTCATACCCAGGTGAGAACCTGATTTAGTCATAACCATGAGATTGGGTGAAAACAGGTGGTGACACACTTGTCCAATCGAATGTCAATTTGGCAAAGAGACTGTAATGCATCTGTACCTAGTTGCGATGATGGGGATGTCGATGTCGATATCCATTCCGATGACTTGGGTAGCCGCGACTAGGTGCCACTCACTGCTTGTGATAACCTTAGATCATCACTACCAACGTTAGAGGAACCTACAAGCTCGCACACCTTGATACTCGAGTTCTTGTATTGATTAGAAAGCCTTATGATCGAGTTATTAGATAGCTCGGATCTATTTATGAGATTTCATCAATGCCAATGGGCCTGATGAGATGGAAGAGACTTATTGGAACAAAATTTCATTTTTGGCAGGTTGACACTAAATTGACCATGGTTGGTCACATTTGAGTTAGGATTGCATTGGATTGGGTCCAATGGCTTAATCAACTTGTGCAATGAAGTTTGGGCTAGCTCATTACCCAATGAGACTCAATAACAAGTTGTTATGAAGGGATAAGTGGGTTAAGGGTATAATGGGGAAAATTTATACCCATTGGCACCTAAGGGGTATAATGCGGTATGAATGGCACATAGTGCTTCATTAAGAAGGAATTGACGCCTTGCCCTTCTTCCTTAGAAGGAAAGCTTGCCTCTAAGGTAAGGCTTGGAGCACATATGGCTGAATAGACTTCTTTGAAAGGTCTTAGGCGCATATGGTTAATTAGGAGGAGTTTATGGAAAAATCTTGGAGACTTACCTTAACCCAAACCCTAATTGCTCCCTCCCCTTAACCCTAGCTGCCTCCTTCATTGTAGTTGTGCTTACCCTTTGTGTTGCTGCCCCTTGCATCTATATATCCTCATATATGCCAGAGCAAGATGCAATGCAATTGGTGTAAACAACAAGGGGCAAGAGCAACTCATCTTTGGCGTAAGTCTTCCATCTCCAAACCGCAAGCAACCTTCTTCCTTCCCTCATGGCACAAGAAACTCTTGGGCTTGGCGGCATCTTCTCCTACACCTCCTTCTCCTTGGCACAAACATAGAAGAAGGGCACCATCGGCTTGGATCTTCTTCCCGAGGCTAGCACTAGGCGTGGAAGAAGAGGACTCGAGTGATCCGTGTGTGTGAGACTACATAGGGTGCACACTTGGGCGCCTATCTCGACATCACTCCGCTCTTGCTTTAGGTACTTTCTCCTCTCATTGTGTCGACCCCCTTGCAAGAAAAGATCCATTGGATTTTTGGGACCAGCCTGTTTTGGGGATATGCTTCCGCTATGCAATTATAATGCTTGTAAAATTTTAAATTATCCCTGGGGTTTCCCAACATCTATCAAATTTGGCACAGGAGTCTACCTATACTGTAATGAACCAGCCAACCATTAGCCGATTCTACTACTTTTGTCGTGGCATGCTCGGTGATGGTGTAGAAGGCTCATTTGGCCCAACAAGGCCCAGCCCAGGTGCTAGTCAAGTCAAAGCTTGTGCAACCACTTTAGTTGTTAGGATTTTATTTTGTTTTCACCTTTTGAATTGTTAATGTTGTTAGAATATTCTAACTACCCTGTCATGTAATTGTTGTTAGAATATTCTAACTACCCTGTCATGTAATTGTTGTGACTTTCAACTCCCTTAGTTTATAAAAGGAGGGCTAAAAAGAAGTAGAAATCATCTTGCTTCAAGAGTGAAGCTCACTTGCTGAGTTGTGAGATCTTGTAGCTTGGAGGCATTAATAACCTCTAAGGGTCCAAATCATGTAATTTCTCATTTCCCTACTTGAAGGAAGTAAGTTGCGCTTAAGCGCATTAGGGTAACTCCTATTTTTGCACTTGCATCTTTACTTTGTATTTCTTTCCAATTCGACGTGACCCCTCATTCATCCAGATGCCAGAAATGTGGAAAGTTTATTATTTTTGCATGTTCAAGGCTAAGGCACTAAGTTGTTCATAGACCATGTGGTCACCCTAAAGTACACAGTAAGAGCAAAATTTGGCTCGCTTGAGGTTAGTCAAGTTAAATTTCTGTAGATTGGGTGTCGTTGTCTTCGTTTATCCAGTGTTGCTTAAATACATATCTCGACATGATTTTCGCATAGTCTACTTGCCGATTTTCCCTCTGTATACATTTTCACTTCCATCATTAAAAACCCTCTCATGATTTTATCCCTGCATTGTCACATAAAATCTACAGTCGGAACTAGGGACCCTCCTTTCCATTACTTCATCCACGTGTAATGGACATTCATGCAAAATTATTATTGAAGGGGGGAAGTAGTCTTAACATGGTGTCTAGGACTGCGATCACCTGCTTCGTACTTTCGATTGAGCCTCACCCAAAACCCTACTCAATTGCATGAGTGGATACTTCGAGTCTTTCGGTCACCCATTGTTGTTAACTCTTGATTAATTTCGATGACTATCGATATAAGGTTTGGTATGATATTGCATCCATAGATCAAACATTTATGTGTTCTAGCACAATGACTAGAAAATCCGTTTGAACCAAGCCCCACCTAAGGAACTATGGGTATCCTTGATCCAATTCCACTCGCCCCAACCAAACCTGTGGTGCTTATGCATCCCAAGCGTTGATTCATGAGGCTAGTGATACTTGAGTGTTGTTTGCATTGATGGTGCAAGAGTTTGCTAGTACTCCTTTTCCACTTAAGGAGGAGACCCTGGCCAAAGTCGTCCAACTCCTAACGAAGTTTCAAGCTAATGTCCCGACTGACCTCCCCATGTGTCTTCCACCCAAAAGGGATATCCAGCATGTGATTGACTTGGTCCAGGGGGCGACCCTCCCTAACCTGCCCCACCATCATTTGAACCAACTGAGCATGTTAAGTTGCAGCGTCATGTTTATGACCTCTTGACTAAGTGGTTCATTCGAGAGAGTTAGACTCCCTATGCGATTCCCGCGCTACTTACACCAAAGAAGGATGCACTTGGCATATGCGCATCAATTGTCAAGCCATTAATTGGATCACCATCAAGTATAAATTTCATTTTACCTTCTTAGATGACATGCTCAATCTTATGTCTAGTTTGTCATGGTTTTCCAAGCTCTAACTCCAAAGTGGCTACCACCAAGTTCACATCCGTGAGGGAGAGGAGTAGAATACTACCTTCAAAACTAAGGATGGCTTATATGAGTGGCTAGTTATGCCATTTGGGCTAATCAATACACCATCTACCTTCATGTGACTCATGAGCCAAGTGCTCAAGCCCTACCTATGGAAATTCCTAGTCGTCTATTTTGTCAATATCTTGATTTTCAATCATAGTCGCAATGACCACCTAACGCATCTACACTTGACCTTCGAAACTATGCACAAGGAGCGCCAATTCCTTAACAACAAGAAGATTATGGCCATGACCTTGATCACAGCTAGCCTGTGAAGCCCTTGAACCCGAAGGCCGAAGATGAGTCGTCCCGACACCTAGATCACGGCCGAGCTGTGATGCCTTTGGCAGTGTAGAAATTGCCATGCCGAGCCGATCACAGCCATGACTAGGATCATGGCCAAGCCATGACGCACCCAGAAAAACCTGATCAGCTTGTTTCGAAGGCCCTACAATTCTCCCAACGTTCCAGCATACCTCTAGAGTGTTATATGGGAGTTATTAGCCCTTCTTCTACTCATACGGAGCCCATTCAACCTATGTGCTTTCTCCCACAAAGGTTTAAAGAACTACCCCGACCCGGTACAACAATTTGCTATTAAATTCTGCACTGGAGTTCATCCACATAAACCAGCCAACCATCAGTTGTTTATACTACTTCGTCACGGCCTACTAGGAGATGGTTTATGCATCCCATCTGGCCTAATGAAGCCCAATCTAGGCATAGCCCATTCAAAGCTCGGACAAGTTGCTTTAGTTGTTGGGATTTATTCTCTGTTGTAATTTTCTAATTTAGAGTTATAGGGTAGTTAAAATATTCTAACAACCCTGTCATATAGTTATTGTGACTTCCAACCCTCTTAACTTATAAAAGGAGCGCTAGGGAGAAGTAGAATTCAACTTGCTTAGAGAGGAAGCTCACCTTTGAAGAGTTGTGAGAGCTTGTAGCTGGAGGTGTGGATAACCTCTGGGGTCCGATCTTGTAACTTCTCATTTCTTTATTTGAAGAAGTTTAATTGCGACTCGTGTGCATCAGGGTAACTCATGTTTTTTACACTTGTATTTCTTTCATGTTCTTCCATCGTTCTTATTGATATTACCCCTTGGTGTTCCACACGGCTAGGCACCGAGCTGTTCGCCGAATCATGTGATTGCCCCGAGGTGCGATTGGAGGAGAAAATTGGCTTCTCACTTGAGGTTGGTGAGTTGAATTTCTGTAGTTGGGTGCCATTGTTTCGTCATTTATCCAGTGTTGCTCGGATACATATCTCGATGGAATTTTAGCATTGCTTTTCTAATCGATTTTCCCTCCGCATGCATTTTCACTTCCTTCATCTAAAGACCCTTTCAGGACTTTAATCATTGCATTGTCACCTAAAGCTTATAGTCAGAACTAAGAACCTCTCTCCCATAATCTGTCTGCATAAAATCTAGTATCAGAGAAGGCCGTGAACAACTCTTGTCTATTCACCCCGGTCTACTCATTGCATTCAGTTTTCTCGATGCTTTCTGCATTTCAGTCGAGTCTTGCATTGTGTTTGATCATGACACTTAGATCAGGAGCTGAGTACCCACCTACAACCGAAAACCCTAATTCCACTACAAAAGGTACTAAGAATATGGTAGAGTTGAGTGACAACACGTCTAAGCATATGGACAATTTAGAGCTCATGCTGAGACCATGTAGCAAGTTATGACGATAGTTCAGCTGTTGGCCGCTCACCCTGAACCATCTGAGTCGAGGCCCGAGTCTTGTAGTGCCCATCTGTCCCCACCTCCGAGGGTCCTAGCCGAGCACATGCGTCATGTAGACGAGTCTCTTAGGATTGATCATGGGCATCACCGCTATGGCAGTCCGGACCATTGATACGCACTGCAAGCGCCATGGCTTACCGATGTAGTACAAAGATATCATTCCCACAGGGACAAGTCGGAAGTATGAAAAGATCACATAATTGATAGCTAGACAAGCTAAATGAGGTTTTAAATGCAAGTAATTTAAAGTCAAATAAAACTAGTGGGACGAATTGGTTACCAAACAAGAGATACGAGTTAAATGCTATTTCAAGATAATTTAGGATATGAGGTTCATCACAATGAAAGATCTAAACTTGAACACAATAATAACAATATAATTGATCTAAAATGTTCAAAGACTTATTTGCAGGTACAGGTTACCCCCTTTCAATAGTATAATCCGGTACCTATTCAGATCGGTCTCCTACTTTCGTGGCTTACCAAACTGAATAGATCCAATGAACACAAGGATAAACTAAATGCCCTTGCATGAATTCTAACTACTTTTGTGATAGAATAACACAAGTCCGATCTAAGTAGATATAATATCGTGATTCACCTTTCTATTCTCGCGACGTTTTAAACATATAAAAACTTAGCCAGAGTAAATACAAGAAAACATCATAACAAAGATCGAATAAATGGAAATAGATCATAAGAACACTAATATTATAAGTCAAATAACATATCTAAACAAAGGATTACACCCCAAATCCTGAATAAGAAGGCTTAAGTAGCCATGATAGTTCTATTCAGCATAATCTTTTGTCGAATCAAAGTTCCAAGGATCAAAATACAAAAGGAAGACAATATGAGGAAGAAATACAAACTAATTCTATCTAGATCAATGAGAAGAAGCGTGCAAATCTTCCCATAAAATCCCCTTTTCGTCGTTCGTCGCCACTTTCTCATTTCTCCCTTGTTGGAGAGCCAATCGACCCCTATTTTTGCCCCAAATCAGTTTTTTTATCCATAGGAAGGTGTCCCTTGAGATTCCCCATGAAATCCCCAAGAAAACCTTTCAATTTCCATGTGAAATGAGCCAAAAATCTTGTTCAGCGGACTCTGTCATGACCATGATAGATATCATGGCCAGGCCCCGATGCGTTCTGCAAGTTGCTGTGTTGCTCATCATGGCCATGAATCTGGTCACACGCAGGTCGTTATGCCTTCTGTTGAAAACTAGCTTATCGGTTATTGTTGTGAAGCTAGTCATAGGCTATTTGAGAAGTCTTCAATGGATTTTTGATATGTTGATTATGGCCATGAAGCTGGTCACGGTCCGGCCAAGATCATCACGGTGGAAAACTTATCAAATTTTGGATCAAACTCATTATGGTCATGATGATCATCATGGTTCGGCTATAAAAAAGTCATTTGCAAAATACTGATCATGGCCATGAAGCTCGTAAGGGTCTAGAAATCACGAATAGAGAAAACTCCATTTGACTTCAAATTTATTGTGCTGACTTGTCTTTTCATCCTGAATCACTCGGTGGCCTCAAAATAATCAAATAAGCTCCAGAATTGAATAATTTCACTTGAAATTGCAAAAAGACAAGAAAAAAAAAATGAAGATTCCAAACAAGGCATGTAAGTAAGTTTGAATACGACATAAAAACAACAGAATAATCCTTATTTTGACATAAAATCATTTCAAAAAATACTACCAAAATGCAAAACATCAAAATCTCCTAGACTTAAATTCTTGCTTATCCTCAAGCAATAAAAATAAGATGAAACACAAGCTATGTATGAAAGAGATAATCAAAAGCTAAGAACACATCACCAACTCAAAACTTATCATAAAAAATGTAATCAAATTTCAGAATTCAAACTAAGAGGTCTATTATCAAAGATTGAATCAAAGTGGTTCCACAATCCTTAGTTGATGAAACTTTTAGCAAGTAAAATACAATGATTCCTATTTCACAAACAAACTTTATTCAAAATTCAATTCATTCATAATAAAGTATTGGGGTCAAATTCAAATGCATTATTTTCATCCCAAAACTTCATAACATTATTTTTCTTTTCTTCTCTTATTTTATTTTTATTTTTATAAGCAAGACTAGTTCTCTAAATTGTTGGCAATCTTTTGATGTGAAGCACAATAATAGGTGGATTGCCACCCGGTTACTCAATCGACAGCACATTTAGAGCTTACTAAACTCCCTCTAGCCTATTAACACTATGCACAAACATGGGTGGAATGCCTCCTCGATTACTCAGCTAGGATCAGTTAAGTGTGCAAAATTAACTCATGACCATTGATGCACGTTTGGCACGAAACACAAAAATGGATCGAATGCCGCCCTACTTACTTTGTGCATTACTAAGTCAGCAAAGTTACAAGTCAAGCTAGAGAGAGAACTTTTTTTTTTGTTTTTATACTGATGCTTTGACATGATGACTTCTTTCTGATGAAGTATTATTTTGATGTTCTTGCTGATTCTAATACAATTTTGACATAATATTTTGTTGATGCTTTGTGTAGATATTTTGATAAAAATTTTTGGACACTGATGCTGTTATTGGATTTAATCTGAGAGCTTTGAATGAACTCTGAGAATTTCACTTCATGGTATGATTTATATAAATAGAATTACTGAAATTTATCACCTTGTGAAGACCCTATCATGATACAATCATGCTATATCAAGTTTATGAATTATTGTGAGTGCTCTGTTTCAAAATTTTTGAATTGATAGGTGACACATTTTTGACATTGTTTTAGACCATATTCTAATGTTATACTTTTGATTTTATATTGACTAAATAGTTTCATTCAATTATTTGATTTTCCTTATCATATGTTGGGTGATAATTGCATGAAAATATAATAACAAAAATAAAAAGTTCTCTCTCTAGCAAGACTTGCAACTCCGCTGACTTAGTAATGCACAAAGTAGCCAGGGCGGCATTCGACCCATGTTTGTGTTTCGTGCCAAACGTGTATCAAAGGTCATGGGTTAATTTTGCACACTTAACTGATCCTAGCTGAGTAATCGGGGTGACATTACACCCATCTTTGTGCTTCATGTTAGTAGGCTAGAGAAAGTTAGGTAAGCTCTAAATGTGTTGTCGGTTGAGTAACCTAGGCGGCATTCCACCCATGTTTGTGCTTCGCATTAAAAGATCACCAACAATTTAGAGAGCTAGTCTTGCTTGTAAAAATAAAATAAAAGAAGAAAAGAAAAATAATGTTATGAAGTTTTGGCATGAAAAATAATGCATTTGAATTTGACCCCAACACATGCTCTTGGATGAATTGAAATGTGAATGAGGTTTGTTTATGAAGTAGGAATCATTGTATCTTACTGCTAAAATTTTCATCAACTGAGGATTATGGAACCACTTTGATTCGATCTTGGATAATATACCTCTTATTTTAAATTCTGAAATTTGATTACACTTTTTCATGATAAGTTTTGACTTGGTGATGTGTTTGTAACTTTGGATTATCTCTTTCATACCTAGCTTGTGATTCATCTTATTTTTATTGCTTAAGGACAAGTAAGAATTTAATTCTGAGAGATTTTGATGCCTTGTATTTTGGTAGTGTTTTCTAATATCATTTTGTCTCAAAACAAGTTATATTCTGTTATTTTTATAGCATAATCAGACTTATTTACTTGCTTTGTTCGGAATCTTCACCTATTCTTTTCTTTTTGCAATTTCAAGTAAAATCACTCATTTTTGGAACTTATTTGATGACTTTAAGGCCACCGAGTGATTCAGGATGAAAAGACAAGTCAACACAGTAAATTTTTAGTCAAACGGAGTTTTTTGTATCCGTCATGGTCAGGCCTTCATGAGCTTCACCGCCATGATGAGCATTTTGAAAGTTACTTTTTTACAGTTGAACCATGATGATCTTCTTGGGCATAATGAGTTTGAACCAAAATTTGATAAGTTTTTCACCGAGATGATCATGACCTCCTTGTGACTAGCTTCATAGCCATGATCACCATGTCAAAAATCCACAAAAGACATCATAGCCCAGCCATGACCAATTTCACAGCCATGATATACCTCATGGCCTACCTGTGACTAGCATCACGGCCATGATTAATTTTTCAGAATACTACAGAACACATCACGGTTGTGACAGAGTCCATTGAACTCAATTTTTGGCTCATTTCGCATGGAAATTAAAGAGTTTTCCTAGGGATTTCATGGGGAATCTCATGGGACGCCTTCCTATGGATAAAGGAATTGATATGAGGCAAAAAGGGGGTCGATTGGCTCTCCAACAATAGAGAAATGAGAGAGTAGCGACAAGGGTGGCGATGAATGATTAAAAGGGATTTTCTGGGTAGATTTGGGTGCTTCTTCTCATCAATCTAGAGAGAATCAGTTTGTATTTCTTCCTCAAATTGTCTTCCTTTTGTATTTTGATCCTTGGAACTTTGATTCGAGAAAATATTATGCTGAATAGAACTATCATGGCTGCTTAGGCCTTCTATTTTAGGACTTGGGGTGTAATCTTCTATTTAGATATGTTATTTGACTTTTAATACTAGTGTTCTTAAGATCTGTTTATGTTTATTTGATCTTTGCCATGGTGTTTGTTTGTATTCACTCTGGCCAAGTTTTTACAAGTTTAAAATGTCACGAGAAGTATTGAAAGGTGAATCATGATGTTGGGACTGCTTAGATCGGACTTGCGTTATTCTATTACGAAAGTAGTTAGAATTCACGTAAGGACATTTAGTTTATCCTTGTGTTCATTGGATCTATTCAGTTTGGTAGGCCATGAAAGTAGGAGACCATTCTGAATAGGAACCGGGTTATACTATTGAAAAAGGGGTAACCTGTACCTGCAGATAAGTCCTTGAATATTTTAAATCAATTAGTTACCAAACATGAGATACAAGTTAAATGCTATTTTGTGATAATTCAGGGCATTGGGCTTCATCACAATGATAGATCTAAACTCGAATAAAATAATAACAATGTAATTAATCTAAAATATCCATGGACTTATCCGAAGGTACAGGTTCCCCCATTCAGTTGTATAACCAGATACCTATTTAGATCGGTCTCCTACTTTCATGACTTACAAAACTGAATAGATCCAATGAACATAAGGATAAACTAAATGTCCTCACACAAATTCTAACTACTTCTGTGATAGAATAACACGAGTCCGATATAAGCAGATCCAACGTCGCGATTCACCTTTCAGTTATTCTCGCACCATTTTAAACATTTAAAAACTTGGCCAGAGTAAATACAAACAATCATCATAGCAAAGATCGAATAAACAAAAATATATCATAAGAACACTAATATTACAAGTCAAATAACAGATCTAAACAAATTATTACACCCCAAATCCTAAATAAGAAGGCTTAAGTAGCCATGACAGTTCTATTCAGCATATTATTTTCTCGAATCAAAGTTCCAAGGATCATAATAGAAAAGAAAGACAATATGAGGAAGAAATACAAACTAATTCTCTCCAGATCGATGAGAAGAAGCCAACAAATCTGCCTAGAAAATCCTCTTTTCGCTATTCGTTGCTGCCCTTGTCACTAGAATCTCGTTTCTTGCTTGTTGGAGAGCCAATCAACCCCTATTTTTGCCTCAAATTGGTTCCTTTATCCATAGGAAGGTGTCTCTTGAGATTCCCCACAAAATCCTCAAGAAAACCCTTCAATTTCCATGCGAAATGAACCAAAAATCATGTTCAGCGAACTCTATTATGGACGTGACAGACATCACAGCTAGGCCTTGATGCATTCTACAAGTTGCTATGTTGCTCATCACGGCCGTAATTCTGTTCACAGGCAGGCCGTGATGTCCTCTTTTGAAAACTAGCTTATGGGTTATGGTTGTGAAGCTGGACATAGGCTGTCTGTGAAGTCTTCTATGGATTTTTGATATGTTGATCATGACCATGAAGTTGGTCACAGTCAGGCCATGATCGTCTCGATGGAAAACTTATCAAATTATGGATCAAGCTCATTATGGTCATGATGATCATCATGGTTCGGCTATAAAAAAGTCATTTGCAACATACTCATCATGGTCGTGAAGCTCGTCATGGCTTAGCCAGGACAGATACAAAAAACTCCGTTTGACTTCAAATTTGTTGCGCTAATTTATCTTTTTATCTTGAATCACTCAATGGCCTCAAAATCATCAAATAAGCTCTAGAATTGAGTGATTTCACCTAAAATTATAAAAGACATGAAAAAGTGAAGATTCCGAATAAAGCAAGTAAATAAGTAAGAATATGACATAAAAGCAATAGAATATGACTTGTTTTGAGATAAAATCATATTAGAAAACACTACCAAAATGTAAGACATCAACCACGTGGATGAGCTCTTTGAGGATGATCTTGATTGGGCCATGGAAAGGCCCCAACCTAGGCCCAGGTTTGCTTGGAACCCTGAAGACAATGATGTTCGTCGTCTTGTTAAAGTCTCACCCCTGCCATTTGATGGCAATCTTGACATAAAAGGATTCCTTAACTGGACCACGACTATTGACCACTACTTTGAGTGGAGTGACATGCCAGAATGCTTGTGCGTTAACTTTGTGAGCCTCCTACTAGTCGTCCTAGCCAGTCTACATTGGACCAATGTAGAGCGGCAGAATTAGACCTAGAATCTCCCTACGATTGTATGTTGGGTGGAGATAAAGTATATGCTTAAGGAGAAGAGCGTCTCCCTATCTTACTAGCAAAATCTAGACCAAAACAATAGTATCTCTCAAGGGTCTAGTTCAATCGCCAAATACATGATTCGGTTCAATGAGTTAGCGATTAGGTGCAACCTTTGAGAGGACCCAGCCGTTACCCTATCCCGGTTCAAGAATAGTCTTCATTTTGAGATTTCGCATGCGTTGGTATCCTATACCTTGGATTCCCACAATTAAACATTCCAGCGTGCCCTTGAGATTGAAAAGGACCTAAAGGGCCATGCATGTAGACCTAAGTTTGTGCCCACTCGTTGGGCCTTCAGAGTAGGGCTAGTCCACCAATAGCATTCGGAGCCACATAGGGCTCTTGTTGTGCGTTCCCCACCTAGGCACACCCCATTGAAATCCAACCCCATCACCTAACATGGGAAGTGAAGGGGAAGTCCCCGGTAGATGCTCAACGAAATCATATTGTTTGTCATCGTTGCCAAGAACCTGGCCATTACGTTAGGGATTGCCCTAAGCAAACCTTGCATGTCAATCAAGACCAACATCGCCCTCCCCCATATCGTGCACTGTTGGAGCACGATGTTGACCTAGAGTTCTACTCGAGTGAGGACAAGAAACCCTAGCCTATTATCATTGTTGTGTGTTACACAATGGTCCAAACCCCACTTTTGGAAGATTGGAGGCGCACGAGTATCTTTTACACTTATATTAAGTGTAATGAGCATTCATACAAAATTGTCATCAGTGGAGGCAGTAGCCTCAATGTTATTTCTAGGACTGTGATCACCTAGTTTGGGCTATCACTTGAGTCTCAACCAATGCCCTATTCGATCACATGGGTAGACTCGTCCAGCCTTCTAGTAACCTATACGTGTCAAGTCCTGATCGATTTTGATGACTATAAGGAGAAGGTTCGGTGTAATGTCGCATCCATCGATGTGGCCCATGTCTTGCTAGGGCGACCTTGGCTTTATGACTGGGGTGTGTTCTATTATGGTTGGTCGAACAACTATATTTTTATGTATAATGACCAGAAGATTAAGCTAAACCCAACTCCACAGAAGGAGCTCTGAGCATCCTCGTCCAAAGGTTTGATTGTCCTACCCACTCTGAGTAAGTCGATGAGGGTTGTGCATACGCAAGCGTTTGATACGTATAGTCCGCAAGCGCACGGCTTATCGATGTAGTACAAGGTTATCATTACCACAAGGATAAGTTGCAAGTATCAATTGATTTAGCTAAAAGCAAGGTAATCATAATAGAACTAAACAAATCGGTTGATTTGGCTGCCAAACGTGAATAACAAGGTCAATGCAATTATGAAGAGATTCAGGTCTTATCCAAAAGTACGAATTACCACCTTTCAATGGTATAACCCAGTACCAACCTAGATAGATCTCCTACTTTCGTGGCTTACCAATCTAGGTTAATCCAGTGAGTGCTAGCATAAAGCATGTCCTCACATGAGTTCTAACTACTTTCATGATAGAACTAGCATGTCCGAACAAGCAGGTCCAATGTCGTGATTCACCTTTCAGTACTTCTCATGACGTTTGAGATTTGTAAAAACCAGGCCAAAGTAATTACAAACAAACAACTCAATCAAGATCAGATAAACAACAATAGGTTCGTGACATAGACAGGTTTAAGAAATGAAACAAGATTAGAACGTGAAACTACACCCAAAATCCTAAAATTAGGGCTTACGCAACCATATATGTAAACTCAACACAAAACCTCAATCATTCAAGGGAGAAACAAATGCACGGAAGATCATTCCAGATAGAAAGTACAAACTAAGGTCCACCGATTGATGGACTTTCACTAGCAAATTCCATTGGAAAATTGCCTTTTCCATTCATCTGCCGCCCTAGTCACCATTCGTCACCCCTTCCATGTTTTTAGCCAAAATCCCACTTGAAAATGACTCTTTCTCTTGCCTTTTGTTTTTCAGAGGTTGTCTCCTCACATTCCACTTCAAACCGGATGAAATTCTGTTCAGATTTGCATAAAAAACGCAAGGAATCGCGATCGACGAAAACTATCATGACCGTGAATGACTTCACGAGTGAGCCGTGAATGACATCACATGTGAGTCTTCTATATGTTTTGGAGATAATAATCATGGTCGTGATGATGGCTACAGTCAGGCCATGAAGTATTTAGTGAAAAGTAGACATTCACTTGACGTCGGTGAATCATATCACGATTGGGCTATGAAGCCTTTTGTGGATTTTGGACTTTTTGATCACGGCTATGACCCTGATCACGGTCAAGCCATGATTGTCTCGATAGAAATCTCATCCAAATTCTCTTCAAGATAATTATGGGTGTGAAGCACATCATGGTCAGGCTGTGAAGAAGTCATTGTTGAAATATTCATCATGGTTGTGCTAACTCTTCTTTTCCTCTAGAATCACTTAGTAGTCTCAGAATCATCAAACAAGCTCCAAAAATGAGCGATTGCTTCATGAAAGGGTTTTGACAAGGTGCTAAATTTCTACATCTAATTATCAAATTCATAACAAGAAGTGAAATAATCCATGTTCGTTCAAAGTTCTCAGATCGAATCGTCCCAAGGACATCATCAATATGAAAATCACAAAGTGTACCAATGGTGCAAGATATCAGAATGTCATGAACTTGTCATATCAATATAGCACAACATACAGAAATATTAAAAGGGACATTAAAATAGATTACTGGGTCAAGTAGTGAATAGTCCATCACATCGTTATCGAAGTAGACCAAAATCCATAGCATCACAGATAGATCATCAATATCAGTCCATCATCAGGATGAAAAATTCTCACAAGCTATATCACATATTCATCTCAGCATTAGAATCACAGAATTAAAGCCAAATAGAATCACAGCCATCATCACAAAATAGTATCATCACAGTCACAGTCATAGTCTCAGAACCAGTTAGAATTAATTAAAAATACAATGCTAAATGAATTGTTAGAAGAATGAAAAAGCTTTAGATTTGTCCCTGATACGCACCGCAAGTGCATGGTATTATCGAAGTAATACAAAAGATTGTTGGGGTATGCCCTTAAGGCTAATGTTTGAGGCCTTGGGATTCTTTCAGTATCATGTATAAACTCTTATGTTTATAAAGGCAATGGTTGTTATTCAGTTTGTTACATTGTCTGCTGCAATAAGTGTGCTTCTGAATAATGTCTCAATGCTGTTCAGCTTGGCTGACATGCTGTAATGTCCTTAGTCGAGATATCTTGGTGAACATGAGACAGCCTTGATATGATTGAGACTAATATGTGTTCTAATCTTATAGGATGCTTCGAGCATGGAATAAGATGTAGACTCATGGGTACATTGGATGTACTGGACAGACCCTACTAGGATATTCAATTGCTTGTCACAATGTGAATAATCCTTGTTTGCAACAAGTGGCACATGTCCTCTGACTTGAGATCACTTGTGTTTCTAAAATGATGATTGTCATTGTTTTGAGGTAGTTCAATATCATTTGAAACATAATGGTTATAGACTATCTTGGATAATGATCATGAATCAGGTTAGGACACTAGTGATAGATATAGGATTGCCGTCTCCTTGATTGGAGTGTGATGTTCTAAAGGGGCCCCCCTGGATGAGATGATTGAGAAAGTGTATGGCCATACCCAGGTGACTATGTTCATCTGATCTAATCATGCTCATCATATTGGAGCTACAGGCTTGACACGCTTGTCCAATAAGAACATCCAGTGGCAAAGGAAACATGTATGCCTCGTGAAGTGGATTCACACTTGTGCTGTGGTTTGGGTGTAGTCTTGGAAGACTCTTTCCTTTATATCGGGAGATAGTGATGTGTTGCTAGATACCCCTCACTGATTGTGATAACGTAAGTTATCGTTACCGACATTTAAAGGAAACCCTTAGGGTCGCACAATTTGATGATATGGCTTACTTAAGTCAGATCGTGTGGACTGAATTGTTTCGGTTCAGTTTAAAGGGATTTAAACTCTGATTGTAAGTGAGATCTGGTCTGATCATGTTTGATTGATTAGGGCTTGAGATCGGTAAGCTTCGATCGAGAGAAGTGATGCTAGATCGGTGAGATCAAAAGCATTGAGAGATCAACGGTTAGATCTTGAACCTTTTTGGTTCAATGAGATCTAGACCATTGCTTGGGCTGGTTTGGTTTGACCATTGAACCATATACATGTGAACCGGCTCATGTGTGAGCGCATGGTTCATATGGAGTGGGATAAGCGTTTGGTTCACTTGAAGTGAACGCATAACGCATGAACGTTTTCGTTTGCTATTTTTGGAAGTTCCAAAATAGAAACGCCTCCACGTTCGGTTGGCTTCACGCTCCATTCAACCCTTTGCTCCTTGCTCTCGACGACACTCTCGTGTGGAGAAAAAGACGTCTTGGAGAAAGTTCGGCCAAGCAAGAGAGTTCATCTCTCATTTCCTTTTATTCGATCAAGATACCTTGGTGCCTTGCTAGCACAAGAAGCAACAAGGGAGTAGGCAACATCTCATTGTGTGCGCATCTTTTGGAGGAGATCAGATTTGTTCTCTTCTTCCAAGCTGACATCTACACAATGGCTATGGTATGATCTATACTAGTTGTTTAACAAGTTAATCATATGTCTATGCAAACGATTCTAAGAAACCCTTGCTTCCGCTAGAAAAATTTATGCGCCTCCTATTTGGGTTTCGCCCCCCCCTTTAGATTAGGGGACTTGCAATTGGTATCAGAGCAGGTTATTGCTTGTTCATATGATTGCTTGATCTTCATGTTTGATCCATGAATGCGCTTGTGAATAGATCTAATGGATAATTACATGCCTAACTACATGCATATTGTTGTGAATATGATGTATCTTGGCGCATGTATCATGTATGCGCTTGTTGTAGTTTTTCCTTAAAACTTGATCACTTGCGCGCCCCATATTAGATCTAAGCGCCTACTATAAACCCTTAGACGGGTTGATGGGGTTGAAGTCATCCTCTAGGTAGGATCCAAATAGTCTGATCAGACCATCTGACAGCCTAGATGGGTCGACCAGATGGCACCTATGCGCAAGCATGAGGTGGCTATAGGTCGACTGCAGACAGGCGTGTAGCGAGGTCTGGTTGAGACAACCAGTGAGCACTCTTGAGTTAGGCCCGGGGTCACACCCGCTTGCCAGAACTCATGAAGGTTGTTCAGCCCTTTGCGCATGCATGGTTGACCATTAGGTCGACTCAAGTCAGTTAGGACTTGGTGCATGCAAGGGCAGTGGATCTGACTAGACATGATGAGTGGATCCCTATTAATGGACCGTTGTAAGGTAGTAGGGCACATAAGACAAATAAAATTGATTCCAATGGGATTTAAAAAAAAAAAAAAAATTTTATTTTGTTGATGGATCACATGTTGATTGGATGCCATGATGCTTGTTTATTTCCTCTTATGTGGGTTGCCCAATTAATGTGTGCTGTGCTGGGGCCTGCGTGCCTGGATTAATTGTAAATTATTTTGTGATATGCGCATCACATTTTAATTAATTTATTGTGTAATTGACCTGCGTGTCAATCTTGTCTAGATAGATTAAAATGTAATTTTAATCAGACAAGAGCACAGAGCACACATGGCAGAGGCGCATGCAGCAGAGGCTTGACCAGGTGGGAGGTCTAGGGTTTGACCCTATGACAGGCGCATGTACCTGGTGGGCGCATCTGAGTTGCAGAGGGCGCTTGGGCCCTGGTCTGGGCCAGATGAGATGCAAATGACTCATGAAGAGCTCAAGTGAAGACTTAAGTTAACTTAAGGTCTTACCTAGGCTTAATGGGCGTTTACCACATAAGATCATCATGCTTTCTTTTGTTGTTTAAATAATTAGAATTGCATGATTTATTTATCTTCTGCTATCACCATAGGGTTTGCATGATAGTTAAGAAGATAAAAGGACCGTTAAAATCCAACGCTATAATATCAAGCTCGTAAGCCTTCTGACGCGAAACCTCACTGTTCTGACTATCGTTGGGGCCGTGTTGTACCCACTCAGTGGGCACGCCCATCTATCTTCAGACGGTGTGTGATTTCACCTGCGTGTTACAGAGAAGGGATTTATCGCTTCTCGTTGCTCAGCATAGCACGTGGTGGTCCAGGGAGTAGGTCAGGTCAGCTTGACCATGTAGGCTACATATGGGGCATATGTTAGCTATATGGAGGCAGCCATCTGTGGGGTCAGAGACTGTGTTGTACCAACTCAGTTGGCACAGTCTGCTGGATTGCCCAGATGAAGGGGAATCGCACGGATTGGCGATTGGCAGGGACTGCCTACCAGAAATTAGTGCTTGTACTCTCTGTGCATCTTATCTCGCCTGAGTGGGACGCGGAGACCAAGTATGAAATCTGGATCCCATCTCACTAAAAGAGTCTTACTCTTTCGGACTGTTTTAATGGATTTTTCAGTCAGATAAAATAGTGAGAAAAGAATCTTTCTTAAGTCCTGGATTGATTCTAAACATTGATACTGACCTTGCTGTTCTTGCATTGTTGTAGATTCCTGCAGCAACGAACACCATGAGCTTCAATGTGCGATCCCTACTGGAAAGGGAGAAGTTTGCTGGGCCAAACTTCTCAGACTGGTACGGACACCTTAAGATTGTTCTTAAGGCTGAGAGGAAACTGTATGTCCTCGAGACGGCTATACCGCCTCAACCCGCTCCGAACGCCGCAAGGGCGGTTCGGGAAGCCTATGAAAAGCATGTCAATGATAGCATTGATGTCGCTTGCCTGATGCTAGCCTCTATGACACCACAGCTGCAGCGTCAGCATGAGGATATGTCTGCTATAGAAATTATAGCAAACCTCAAGATGCTATATGCTGCACAGGCGAGGACTGAACGCTATAATTTGACCAAGCTTTTCTTTCAGAGCAAACTGGCTGAAGGGAGTCCAGTGGGAGCTCATGTGCTCAAGATGATTGGGCACAAAGAGGCTCTAGAGAAACTGGGGCATACCATCAATCAGGAGCTTGCTGTAGACATTATTCTGCAGTCCCTGCCGGCCTCTTTCGATCCGTTCATTATTAATTTTAATATGAACAAGATCGACTGTACTCCGGCAGAGTTGCTGAATATGCTCTTGACTACAGAGGAGACTCTAAAGGGAAAGCCTTCAACCTCTGTCTTGATGTTTCCTTCCAGGAACAAGAAGAAGGGGAAGAATGAAAGTACCCCTTAACATGTAAGGGGGGTCCCCTTCTAGGGGGAGCGAAAACCCTAAAGTGGCGCAAATTATAACATGCAGCGGACGGAAGGGCTTCAAAGAATCATTGCGCATGCATTATGTGATCAACCTTAAAACATAATAGAAGAAGATGCAATTCATACCATAGCCATTAGAGGATGGCGCCTTGGAAGGAAAGATCAATCGAGAACTTCTCCTAAGTTTCGCACACAAGATGAGGAAGCCGCCTACTCTCTTGGTGCAACTTGTGCTAGCAAGGCTCCAAGAAGTGCTTGTCGTATGAAGGGATGAAGATCTCCTTGCTTGGCGAAAACCTCTCCCCAATGTCGACCACCACTTCTCCACAAGCGAATGTCTCAAGGACAACCCCGAGCGGCGACAATAGGGCGAGAGGGAAGCGTGAAGAGAGTCCACACGGAACGTGGTCACGTAAGTGACATGTTTTCTAATAATAGAAAACCATACTTCCACTTGCGATCATGGGTTTACCCAATCGCAAATCTCTCTTAAAGTGAACCATACGCTCAACCAATGAGCTGGTTCATTTTGGTTTGGTTCAAGACCAAATAACCCAAGCAATTAGTCCAGATCACATTAAACCCTAAGGTGCTTGATCTGACCGTTGATCTTTTGATGCTCCTGATCTCAATGATCTAGCATCCAATCTCCCGATCGAAGCTTACCGATCCCTAGCCCTAATCAATCAAACATGATCAGACCAGATCTCACTCACAATCAGAGCTTAAATCCCTTTAAACTGAACCCGAACAATTCAGTCCACACGATCTGACTTAAGTAAGCCATATCATCAAATTGTGCGACCCTGAGGGTTTCCTTTAAATGTCGGTAACGATAACTCTCATTATCACGATCAGTGAGGGGTATCTAGCAACACATCACTGTCTCCCGATATAAAGGAAAGAGTCTTCCAAGACTACACCCAAAAACAGCACAAGTGTGAATCGACTTCACAAAGCATACATATTTCCTTTGCCACTGGATGTTCTTATTGGACAAGCCTGTCAAGCTCGTAACTCCAATATGATGAGCATGATTAGATCAGATGAACACTGTCACCTGGGTATGGCCATACACTCTCTCAATCATCTCATCCAGGGGGCCCCTTTAGAACATCACACTCCTTAAACAAGGAGACGGCAATCCTGTGTCTATCACTAGTGCCCTAACCTGACTCAAGCTCACCATCCAAGATAGTCTATAATCATTATGTTTCAAATGATATTGAACTAACTCAAAATAATGACAATCATCATTTAGGAAACACAAGTGATCTCAAGTCAGAGGAAATGTGCCACTTGTCTTATACAAGGAATATTCACGTTGTGACAAACAACTGAACATCCTAGTAGGGTCTGTCCAGTACATCCCATGCACCCATGAGTCTACATCTTGTTCCATGCTCGAAGCATCCTATAAGATTAGAACACATATTAGTCTTAACCATATCGAGGCTGTCTCATGTTCACCAAGATACATCGACTAAGGACATAATAGCTTGTCAGCCCAGCTGAACAGCTTTGAGACATTATTCAGAAGAACATATATTGCAGCAGACAATGTAGCTAACTGAATAACAACCATGCCTTTATAAACATAACAGTTTATTACATGATACAGATACATTCCCATAGGCCTCAAACATTAGCCTTAAGGGCATACCCCAACAATCTCCCACTTGCACTTAATCTAATGGTTGAGAAATCTCAAACCCATATTATTACAGTGCTTCTCATGCTTCTGCTGCGCCAGAGGCTTGGTAAGCGGGTCAGCCAGATTGTCATCTGTATGAACCTTGCATACTTTGATCTCGCCACGATCTATGATCTCCCTGATCAAATGAAACCGTCTCTGTATGTGCTTGGACTTCTGGTGCGACCGTGGTTCCTTTGCTTGTGCGATTGCTCCAGTGTTATCACAGAAGATAACCAAAGGATCTGCACTCGAAGGAACGACACCAAGTTCTCTCACGAACTTACGAATCCACACTGCCTCCTTGGATGCTTCCGAGGCTGCAACATACTCGGCTTCTGTTGTGGAATCAGCAACAGTTGACTGTTTGAAACTTTTCCACACCACTGCACCTCCATTCAAGCTAAAAACATAGCCTGATTGCGATCGGAAATCATCCTGGTCACTCTGGAACGAAGCATCAGTATATCCCTCTATACTGAGTTCTTCCTGACCACCATATATCAAGAACATATCTTTGGTCCTCCGCAGATATTTTAAAATGTTCTTGACAGCAATCCAGTGCGCCATACCTGGATTACTCTGGTAACGACTGGTCACGCTTAACCCGTAAGCGACGTCTGGGCGAGTACACAACATCGCATACATTATAGAACCAATAGCCGAAGCATAAGGCGTATTGTTCATTTCATCTTTCTCAGTCTGTGTTTGTGGACACTGACTCTTCGAAAGATTCAGACCATGTCTGACTGGAAGATATCCTCGTTTAGAATTCTCTAAATGAAATCTCTCCAGGACCTTATCGATGTAAGTACTCTGGCACAGCCCGAGAAGCCTCTTAGATCTATCCCTGTAGATCTTCACACCTAACACATAGGCTGCTTCTCCTAGATCTTTCATCTGGAAACATTTCCTCAGCCATGCCTTAACAGCATGCATTTCAGGAATATCATTTCCAATGATCAAGATGTCATCGACGTAGAGGACTAGAAAAGTAATCACGCTCCCACTAAACCTCTTATATACACACGGGTCATCCTCGTTCTTGATGAAACCAAATTCCGTAACTGATTCATCAAAACGAATATTCCAGCTTCTGGATGCTTGTTTAAGTCCATAAATAGACTTCTTTAACTTGCATATCTTATGACGATCTGCTGGATTAGTGAAACCTTCTGGTTGTGTCATATACACATCCTCATCCAGATTTCCATTAAGGAAAGCTGTTTTCACATCCATCTGCCAAATCTCATAATCATAATATGCAGCTATCGCGAAAAGAATCCGAATAGACTTAAACATGGCTACAGGTGAGAAAGTTTCATCAAAATCTATCCCGTAGATTTGTTTGAAACCTTTCGCAACTAGCCTGCCTTTATAGGTAACCACGTTACCATCCATGTCAATCTTCTTCTTGAAGATCCATTTACAGCCTATAGGGATAACTCCCGGAGGCGGATCAACCAAATCCCAGACCTGGTTATCTGACATGGAGTCCATCTCGGCGCGCATAGCTTCAAGCCATCTCGCTGACTCCGGTCCACTGACCGCATCCGCATAAGTAAGGGGTTCATCATTGCCAATGATATAGACTCCGTCATAGCGCTCAGGCTGTCGACGAATCCTTCCCGATCTTCGCGGTTCCCGTGATATCTGAGCCTCAGGTTGTTCAATAACCTGTTCTACCGGCTCAGGCTCATCCAACTCTGCTTGAGCACTTTGTCCTTCCTCTGGAATCTCATCCAGCTTTATTTCTCTCCCACTGGCCTCTTGCAGAAGAAACTCCTTCTCAAGAAATATGGCCGTCCGAGCAACAAAAACCTTGTTCTCTTTGGGATCGTAGAAATAATAACCCTTAGTTTCCTTAGGGTAACCGACAAAGATACATTTGTCAGATCTGCTCTCTAGTTTCCCAGAGGCGAGCTTCTTGACATAAGCCTCGCAGCCCCAGATCCTGATAAATGTCAAGCTTGGCTGTTTCCCATACCATAACTCATATGGCGTCTTTGAAACTGCCTTGGATGGCACTCGGTTTAGTACTTTTGCAGCTGTTTCCAGCCCAAAACCCCAAAAGGAGTAGGGAAGAGTAGCCTGACTCATCATAGAACGAACCATATCAAGTAACGTTCTATTTCTCCTCTCGGACACACCATTCCATTGCGGTGTTCCTGGCGGAGTGAGCTGTGAGATAATCCCACACTCTTTTAGATAGTCAGTAAATGCATGACTTAGGTATTCACCACCTCGATCTGAGCGAAGTGCCTTGATATTGCGGCCTAGCTGATTTTGAACTTCATTCTTGAATTCTTTGAACTTGTCAAAAGATTCACTCTTATGTCTCATCAGATAGACATACCCATATCTACTGAAATCATCAGTAAAGGTAATGAAGTACTGATAGCCACCTCTGGCATGTTTACTAAAAGGCCCACACACATCACTGTGTATAAGGTCAAGTAAACCTGAAGCCCTTTGACCTTTGTGAGGAAAAGGTGACTTCGTCATTTTACCCATTAAACAAGCTTTGCATGTATCAAGCTCCTTGTAGGAGAATGATCCCAGCAGTCCATGATCATGCAACCGCTTAATGCGTTTCTCGTTTATATGGCCTAAACGACTATGCCATAGCAAGGTGCTGTCATCAGCATACTTGGCTTTCTTAATATCAACATTATGTATAGAACTTTCCATGTCTAACATGAATAACCCATTGCTTATTGAACCAGTTGCATAAACAATATTATCAAAAGATAAAATACACTTTGAAATATTGCATTCAAAGGAAAATCCCTTCCTGACAAGAGCAGGAATGGAGATAATATTTTTAGTTATACTGGGAACAAAGTAACAACTGTTTAGTTCCAATACAAGTCCAGATGGTAAAGAAATAAAGTAGTCTCCTACAGCAACAGCAGCAACCCGTGCCCCGTTTCCAACTCGTAGGTCCACCTCATGCTGTCCCACCTGTCTTCTTCTCTTGAGTTCCTGCACATTTGAACAAATGTGAACTCCACATGCAGTGTCCAACACCCATGATACAGAAGAAGAAAACATGACCTCAGTCACGAATATACCTGAGCCAGAAGCAAAGCTTCCCCTCTTATCTCCTTGGAGCGCTTTACAGTCCTTTTTCCAGTGACCCAGCTGGCCACAGTGGAAACACCTGTATTCCTTAGACCGCTTCACCTTCTGCTTCAGAGCCTTGCTGTAGCTTTTGACCGGGGCCTTGCCCTTCTTCCCCTTCTTCTTGTTCCTGGAAGGAACCATTAAGACAGAGGTCGAAGGCTTACCCTTCAGAGTCTCCTCAGTGGTCAAGAGCATATTCAGCAGCTCTGCCGGAGTACAATCGATTTTGTTCATATTAAAATTAATAATGAACGCGTCGAATGATGGCGGGAGAGACTGCAGAATAATGTCTACAGCAAGCTCCTGGTTAATGGTATGCCCCAGTTTCTCTAGAGCCTCCTTGTGCCCAATCATCTTGAGCACGTGAGCTCCTACTGGGCTCCCTTCAGCCAGTTTGCTCTGAAAGAAGAGCTTTGTCAAATTGTAGCGTTCTGTCCTCGCCTGTGCAGCATACAGCATCTTGAGGTTTGTAATCATGTCTCTAGCAGACATATCCTCATGCTGACGCTGCAGCGGTGGCGTCATAGACGCTAGCATCAGGCAAGCGACATCAATGCTATCATTGACGTGCTTTTCATAGGCTTCCCGAACCGCCCTTGCGGCGTTCGGAGCGGGCTGCGGCGGTATCGCCGTCTCGAGGACATACAGTTTCCTCTCTGCCTTAAGAACAATCTTAAGGTGTCCAAACCAGTCAGAGAAGTTTGGCCCAGCAAACTTCTCCCTTTCCAGTAGGGATCGCACATTGAAGTTCATGGTGTTCGTTGCTGCAGGTATCTACAACAATGCAAGAACAGCAAGGTCAGTATCAATGTATAAGAATCAATCAGGACTTAAGAAAGATTCTTTTTCTCACTATTTTATCAGGCGTGAAAAATCCAGCAAAACAGCCCGAAAGAGTAGAACTCTTTTAGTGAGATGGGATCCAGATTTCATACTTGGTCTCCGCGTCCCGCTCAGGCGAGATAAGATGCACAGAGAGTACAAGCATTAGTTTCTGGTAGGCAGTCCCTGCCGATCGCCAACCCGTGCGATTCCCCTTCATCTGGGCAGTCCAGCAGACTGTGCCAACTGAGTTGGTACAACACAATCTCTGACCCCACAGATGGCTGCCTCCATGTGCTACCATATGCGCCACATATGTAGCCTACACGGTCAAGCTGACCCGACCTACTCCCTGGACCACCATGTGCTATGCTGAGCAACGAGAGGGGATAAATCCCCAATCTGTAACACACAGGTGTAATCCCGCACCGTCTGAAGATAGATGGACGTGCCCACTGAGTGGGTACAACACGGCTCCAACGATAATCAGAACAGTGAGGTTTCGCGTCAGAAGGCTTACGAGCTTGATATTTAAGCGTTGGATTTTAACGGTCTTTTATCTTCTTGCCTATCATGCAATTCCTATGGTGATAGCAGAAGATAAATTTACTCATGCAATTCTAATATAAAGCTATAAAAGAAAGCATGTGTCTTATGTGGTAAAAGCCCATAGCCCTAGTGAGACCTTAACCTAACTTAAGTCTGCACTTGCTTTTCATGGGTCTTTAACTGCTTATCTGGCCCAACCCAGGGCCCAAGCGCCAATTAGCAGCTCTGGTGCGCCCACCAGGAAATGCGCCAGGTCCTAGGGTCGAACCCTAGACCTCCCACCTGGTCCAGCCACTGCTGCAAGCGCCTCTGCCAAGTGTGCTCTGTGCTCTTGTCTAATTAAATTACAAATTTAACTATCTAGACAAGAGTGACACGCAGGTCACTTTCACATTATAAATTAATTAAATTGTGATTCGCAGATCACATAAATAAAATTAATTTACAACAATTAATCCAGGCACGCAGGCCCCAGCACAGCACACATTAAAAACAGGCAGCCCACATAAGACTAAATAAACAAGCAGATTCAACAACCATCATGTGATCCAGTCAGGAAAAATAAATTTTGAAAAACCCCATGGGATCAATTTTAATTTTCCTTATTTGCCTTACAACCTTACAACGGTCCATTACTAGGGATCCACTCATCCACCCTAGTCAGATCCTCTGCCCTTACATGCACCGAGTCGTAACTGACTCGAGTCGACCAAAAGGTCAACTATGCATGCGACAGGGCTGAACGACCACACTGAGATCTGGCAAGCGGGCGTGACCCCGGGCCTAACTCAGGTGCGTTCATTGGTCGTCTCAATCAGACATCGCTACACACCTGTCTGCAGTCGACCTATAGCCACCATAGGCTTGCGCCAAGGTGCTATCTGGTCGACCCATTCAGGCTGTCAGATGAACTGATCAGACTGGTCGGATCTAACCTAGGGGTTGACTTCAACCCTAGTAACCCGTCTAAGGGTTTACTGTAGGCGGCTTAGATCTAAGGTGAAAACGCGCAAGTAATATTTTTGAAGAAAAACATACATTAAGCGCCAACATTTCAACACATATGCGCAATTAAAACATAACTTTGGTTTCGGCATGAAACAAGTTAATATGAAAAATTACGCATGATAGATCTAAGCATGCATCTTCATTCAAGGATCACCGAAACAAAGCAATCAAATAAGCATGCGATTAACCTGCTCTGATACCAATTTGAAAGTACCCCTTAACATGTAAGGGGGGTCCCCTTCTAGGGGGAGCGAAAACCCTAAAGTGGCGCAAATTATAACATGCAGCGGACGGAAGGGCTTCAAAGAATCATTGCGCATGCATTATGTGATCAACCTTAAAACATAATAGAAGAAGATGCAATTCATACCATAGCCATTAGAGGATGGCGCCTTGGAAGGAAAGATCAATCGAGAACTTCTCCTAAGTTTCGCACACAAGATGAGGAAGCCGCCTACTCTCTTGGTGCAACTTGTGCTAGCAAGGCTCCAAGAAGTGCTTGTCGTATGAAGGGATGAAGATCTCCTTGCTTGGCGAAAACCTCTCCCCAATGTCGACCACCACTTCTCCACAAGCGAATGTCTCAAGGACAACCCCGAGCGGCGACAATAGGGCGAGAGGGAAGCGTGAAGAGAGTCCACACGGAACGTGGTCACGTAAGTGACATGTTTTCTAATAATAGAAAACCATACTTCCACTTGCGATCATGGGTTTACCCAATCGCAAATCTCTCTTAAAGTGAACCATACGCTCAACCAATGAGCTGGTTCATTTTGGTTTGGTTCAAGACCAAATAACCCAAGCAATTAGTCCAGATCACATTAAACCCTAAGGTGCTTGATCTGACCGTTGATCTTTTGATGCTCCTGATCTCAATGATCTAGCATCCAATCTCCCGATCGAAGCTTACCGATCCCTAGCCCTAATCAATCAAACATGATCAGACCAGATCTCACTCACAATCAGAGCTTAAATCCCTTTAAACTGAACCCGAACAATTCAGTCCACACGATCTGACTTAAGTAAGCCATATCATCAAATTGTGCGACCCTGAGGGTTTCCTTTAAATGTCGGTAACGATAACTCTCATTATCACGATCAGTGAGGGGTATCTAGCAACACATCACTGTCTCCCGATATAAAGGAAAGAGTCTTCCAAGACTACACCCAAAAACAGCACAAGTGTGAATCGACTTCACAAAGCATACATATTTCCTTTGCCACTGGATGTTCTTATTGGACAAGCCTGTCAAGCTCGTAACTCCAATATGATGAGCATGATTAGATCAGATGAACACTGTCACCTGGGTATGGCCATACACTCTCTCAATCATCTCATCCAGGGGGCCCCTTTAGAACATCACACTCCTTAAACAAGGAGACGGCAATCCTGTGTCTATCACTAGTGCCCTAACCTGACTCAAGCTCACCATCCAAGATAGTCTATAATCATTATGTTTCAAATGATATTGAACTAACTCAAAATAATGACAATCATCATTTAGGAAACACAAGTGATCTCAAGTCAGAGGAAATGTGCCACTTGTCTTATACAAGGAATATTCACGTTGTGACAAACAACTGAACATCCTAGTAGGGTCTGTCCAGTACATCCCATGCACCCATGAGTCTACATCTTGTTCCATGCTCGAAGCATCCTATAAGATTAGAACACATATTAGTCTTAACCATATCGAGGCTGTCTCATGTTCACCAAGATACATCGACTAAGGACATAATAGCTTGTCAGCCCAGCTGAACAGCTTTGAGACATTATTCAGAAGAACATATATTGCAGCAGACAATGTAGCTAACTGAATAACAACCATGCCTTTATAAACATAACAGTTTATTACATGATACAGATACATTCCCATAGGCCTCAAACATTAGCCTTAAGGGCATACCCCAACAAAGAAGGGCAAAGCCCCTATCAAGAACTACAACAAGGCTCTGAAACAAAAGGTTAAGCGGTCGAAGGAATACAGATGTTTCCATTGTGGCCAGCTGGGTCACTGGAAAAAGGACTGTAAAGCGCTCCAAGGAGACAAGAAGGGAAGCATCGCTTCTGGCTCAGGTATTTTTGTGACTGAAGTCATGATATCCTCTTCTTCTATATCATGGGTGTTGGACACTGCATGTGGAGTTCACATTTGTTCAAATGTACAGGAACTCAAGAGAAGAAGACAGGTGGGACAGCATGAGGTGGACCTACGAGTAGGAAACGGGGCACGGGTTGCTGCTGTTGCTGTAGGAGAATATCACATCTCATTACCATCTGGACTTGTATTAGAACTGAACAATTGTTATTTTGTACCTAGCATTACCAAGAATATTATCTCTATTCCTGCTCTTGTCAGGAAAGGGTTTTCCTTTGAATACAAGACTTCAAAGTGTTATCTTTCTCTTGATAATATTATTTATGCTACTGGGTCAATTAACAATGGGTTATTCATGTTGGACATGGAATGTTCTATACAAAATATTGATAATAAGAAAGCCAAGTATGCTGATGACAGCACCTTGCTATGGCATAGTCGTTTAGGCCATATTAACAAGAAGCGCATTAAGCGGTTGCATGACCATGGACTGCTGGGATCATACTCCTATGAGGAGATTGATACATGAAAAGCTTGTTTATTGGGCAAAATGACGAAGTCTCCTTTTCCTAACAAAGGTCAAAGGGCTTCAGGTTTACTTGACCTTATACACAGTGATGTGTGTGGGCCATTTAGTAAACATGCCAGAGGTGGCTATTCATACTTCATTACCTTTACTGATGATTTCAGTAGATATGGGTATGTCTATCTAATGAGACATAAGAGTGAATCTTTTGACAAGTTCAAAGTGTTCAAAAATGAAGTACAGAATCAGCTAGGCCGAAATATCAAGGCACTTCGCTCAGATCGAGGTGGAGAATACCTAAGTCGAGAGTTTACTGACTATCTGAAGGAGTGTGGTATTATCTCACAGCTCACTCCACCAGGAACACCGCAATGGAATGGTGTGTCCGAGAGGAGGAACAGAACCTTACTGGATATGGTTCATTCTATGATGAGTCAGGCTACTCTACCTTACTCCTTTTGGGGATTTGCACTGGAAACAGCTGCAAAGGTACTAAACCGAGTGCCATCCAAGGCAGTTTCAAAGACTCCATATGAGTTATGGTATGGGAAACAGCCGAGCTTGACATTTATTAAGATCTGGGGTTGCGATGCTTATGTCAAAAAGCTCGCCTCTGGGAAACTAGAGAGCAGATCTGAGAAATGCATCTTTGTCGGTTACCCTAAGGAAACTAAGGGTTATTATTTCTACGATCCCAAAGAGAACAAAGTATTTGTTGCTCGGACGGCAATTTTTCTTGAGAAGGAATTTCTTCTGCAAGAAGCCAGTGGGAGAGAAATAAAACTGGATGAGAATCCAGAGGAAGGACAAAGTAGTCAAGCACAGTTGGATGAGCCTGAGCCAGTAGAACAGGTTATTGAACAACCTGAGGCTCAGATATCACGGGAACCGCGTAGATCGGGAAGGATCTGTCGACAGCCTGAGCGCTATGACGGAGTCTACATCATTGATCATGATGAACCCCTCACTTATGCGGATGCGGTCAGTGGACCGGAGTCAGCTAGATGGCTTGAAGCTATGCGAGCCGAGATGGACTCCATGTCAGATAATCAAGTATGGGAATTGGTTGATCCGCCTCCGGGAGTAATCCCTATAGGCTGTAAATGGATCTTCAAGAAGAAGATTGACATGGATGGTAACGTAGTTACCTATAAAGGTAGGCTAGTTGCGAAAGGTTTCAAACAAATCTACGGGATAGATTATGATGAAACTTTCTCTCCTGTAGCCATGTTCAAGTCTATTCGGATTATTCTTGCGATAGCAGCATATTACGATTATGAGATCTGACAGATGGATGTGAAGACCGCTTTCCTTAATGGAAAACTGGATGAGGATGTGTATATGACACAACCTGAAGGTTTCACTAATCCATCAGATCGTCATAAAATATGCAAGTTAAAGAAGTCCATTTATGGACTTAAGCAAGCATCTAGAAGCTGGAATATTCGTTTTGATGAATCAATCTGTGAATTTGGTTTCATCAATAATGAAGATGACCCGTGTGTATATAAGAGGTTTAGTGGGAGCGTGATTACTTTCCTAGTCCTCTACGTCGATGATATCTTAATCATTGGAAACGATATTCCTGAACTGCATGCTGTTAAAGCATGGTTAAGAAAATGTTTCCAGATGAAAGATCTAGGAGAAGCAGCCTATGTATTAGGTGTGAAGATCTACAGAGATAGATCTAAGAGGCTTCTCGGGCTGTGCCAAAGTACTTACATCGATAAAGTCCTGGAGAGATTTCATTTAGAGAATTCTAAAAGAGGATATCTTCCAGTCAGACATGGTCTGAATCTTTCAAAGAGTCAGTGTCCACTAACACAGACTGAGAAAGATGAAATGGACAATACGCCTTATGTTTCGGCTATTGGGTCCATTGTGTATGCGATGTTATGTACTCGCCCAGACGTCGCTTACGGGTTAAGCGTGACCAGTCGATTCCAAAGTAATCCAGGTCAGGCGCACTGGATTGCAGTCAAGAACATTTTGAAATATCTTCGGAGGACCAAAGATATGTTCTTGATATATGGAGGTCAGGAAGAACTCAGTATTGAAGGATATACTGACGCTTCGTTCCAATCTGAGCAGGATGATTTCCGATCGCAATCAGGCTATATTTTTAGCTTGAATGGTGGAGCAGTGGTGTGGAAAAGTTTCAAACAGTCTATCGTTGCTGATTCCACAACAGAAGCCGAGTATGTTGCAGCCTCGGAAGCATCTAAGGAGGCAGTATGGATTCGCAAGTTCGTTCAGGAACTTGGTGTTGTTCCTTCGAGTGCAGATCCTTTGGTTATCTTCTGTGATAACACTGGAGCAATCGCACAAGCAAAGGAACCACGGTCGCACCAGAAGTCCAAGCACATACAGAGACGGTTTCACTTGATCCGGGAGATCATTGATCGTGGTGAGATCAAAATCTGCAAGGTTCATACAGATGACAATCTGGCTGACCCGCTTACCAAGCCTCTGGCACAGCAGAAGCATGAGAAGCACTGTAATAATATGGGTTTGAGATTTCTCAACTATTAGATTAAGTGCAAGTGGGAGATTGTTGGGGTATGCCCTTAAGGCTAATGTTTGAGGCCTTGGGATTCTTTCAGTATCATGTATAAACTCTTATGTTTATAAAGGCAATGGTTGTTATTCAGTTTGTTACATTGTCTGCTGCAATAAGTGTGCTTCTGAATAATGTCTCAATGCTGTTCAGCTTGGCTGACATGCTGTAATGTCCTTAGTCGAGATATCTTGGTGAACATGAGACAACCTTGATATGATTGAGACTAATATGTGTTCTAATCTTATAGGATGCTTCGAGCATGGAATAAGATGTAGACTCATGGGTACATTGGATGTACTGGATAGACCCTACTAGGATATTCAATTGCTTATCACAATGTGAATAATCCTTGTTTGCAACAAGTGGCACATGTCCTTTGACTTGAGATCACTTGTGTTTCTAAAATGATGATTGTCATTGTTTTGAGGTAGTTCAATATCATTTGAAACATAATGGTTATAGACTATCTTGGATAATGATCATGAATCAGGTTAGGACACTAGTGATAGATATAGGATTGCCGTCTCCTTGATTGGAGTGTGATGTTCTAAAGGGGCCCCCCTGGATGAGATGATTGAGAAAGTGTATGGCCATACCCAGGTGACTATGTTCATCTGATCTAATCATGCTCATCATATTGGGGCTACAGGCTTGACACGCTTGTCCAATAAGAACATCCAGTGGCAAAGGAAACATGTATGCCTCGTGAAGTGGATTCACACTTGTGCTGTGGTTTGGGTGTAGTCTTGGAAGACTCTTTCCTTTATATCGGGAGACAGTGATGAGTTGCTAGATACCCCTCACTGATTGTGATAACGTAAGTTATCGTTACAGACATTTAAAGGAAACCCTTAGGGTCGCACAATTTGATGATATGGCTTACTTAAGTCAGATCGTGTGGACTGAATTGTTTCGGTTCAGTTTAAAGGGATTTAAACTCTGATTGTAAGTGAGATCTGGTCTGATCATGTTTGATTGATTAGGGCTTGAGATCGGTAAGCTTCGATCGAGAGAAGTGATGCTAGATCGGTGAGATCAAAAGCATTGAGAGATCAACGGTTAGATCTTGAACCTTTTTGGTTCAATGAGATCTAGACCATTGCTTGGGCTGGTTTGGTTTGACCATTGAACCATATACATGTGAACCGGCTCATGTGTGAGCGCATGGTTCATATGGAGTGGGATAAGCGTTTGGTTCACTTGAAGTGAACGCATAACGCATGAACGTTTTCGTTTGCTATTTTTGGAAGTTCCAAAATAGAAACGCCTCCACGTTCGGTTGGCTTCACGCTCCATTCAACCCTTTGCTCCTTGCTCTCGACGACACTCTCGTGTGGAGAAAAAGATGTCTTGGAGAAAGTTCGGCCAAGCAAGAGAGTTCATCTCTCATTTCCTTTTATTCGATCAAGATACCTTGGTGCCTTGCTAGCACAAGAAGCAACAAGGGAGTAGGCAACATCTCATTGTGTGCGCATCTTTTGGAGGAGATCAGATTTGTTCTCTTCTTCCAAGCCGACATCTACACAATGGCTATGGTATGATCTATACTAGTTGTTTAACAAGTTAATCATATGTCTATGCAAACGATTCTAAGAAACCCTTGCTTCCGCTAGAAAAATTTATGCGCCTCCTATTTGGGTTTCGCCCCCCCTTTAGATTAGGGGACTTGCAAAGATGTCGGTCCCACATAGAGCTAGGTCAAGTACAAACAATTCTGATTTCTAAAAACTAAGCTATCCAAACTTGGGGTTTTGGAAACATATTATGAAACTTAAATATGAACAAGGAAAGAAGAGCAATGACAGAAAAACGAAAAGTGTCTATTTCAGAGGTATCGGGACTTCGAAATTCACCACGTTGACTGATCTAACAAAACTGAAGTTAATTGATGCATGAGTTATTCTTTTTGCACAAGGAGTTAATACTATGGTACAGGTTTCCCCCTTTCAGCAGCACAACCTGGTACTTACTTAAACTGATCTCCTACTTTCGTGGCTTATCGATTAAAGCAAGTCCATTAAGCTCTGTGAAAACTATGTTATCCTTGTGTGATAGAGGTTCATATGTTCTATTTAGTGGATCTGACAACACGATTCTCCTTACGGTCAAAATCGTGGCATCTAAAACACAAAATTACTTGAACAGGGCAATAATATGCAAATAAAACAACAAGATAAAATATGCTCAGATATAACTCATGACATCAAAATAATTCAGTTCATACAATAGACCATGTCAACGGGCTCCATCCGAGTCCCGATAAAAGGTTTACGCTATAATAGCCATATATTTTAGCACAAAACTCTCAAATTACTAAGAAAATTATGAACCAAGACTAAGAGAGGTAAGAGAAGATGTTGCAAATGTTTCCCCTCGATTTGGTGAAGAACCGTCACACGATCGCCCCAAAATCATCGCAGCAAGCCTTCACCGCCTGTATTTTCACTCTAGCCAGTTCTTTCGTTGATTTTTCTCCCCAACTACCATGAAAAAGAGGGCATTTAAACTCCAATGATTCACCTCCTTGTTGCTTTTCGTCTCTGCATTTTTCAAAAAATTTTTCAAATTTTTTATGCCCTCGATTGGATGAAAATCTTGAGGAAGGTGAAGGGGCGGAAGTGCGATCACGACTTGAGATTGAAATCATGGCCTGGCCATGAGCTTCACTATATAATCTAAGAAGTCTTCATCACGACCGAATAAAAGAATTATTGTTTGGCCGTGAAGTGTATTGTACATTTTGGATTTATCTAGGTATTCTTTTAACTGATGTAGGTGGCTTCAGCTTCTCAATAACCTCAACCTTAGCCTTATCTACCTCAATTCCATATTTAGAGATCAAATGGCCTAGAACTATTCCTTCTCGGACAATAAAGTGGCATTTTTTCTAGTTTAACACCGGGTTGACCTCTTTACATCTCTGCAAAACTTTTGAGAGGTTAGATAGGCAATCACTGAAAGAATAGCTATACATAGAAAATTCATCCATAAATATATCTATGAAATCTTCATTGTAATTAGTAAAGATGGCCATCATCGCCCTTTCAAAAGTAGCGGGGGCGTTGCATAGTCTGAATGGCATCCTCCAATATGCGTAGGTTCCATAGGGGCAACTGAAGGTTGTTTTCTCTTGGTCCTTAGGGTGGATGGGTATTTGAAAGAAACTTGAAAAGCCATCCAAAAAATAGAAATATGAGTTATGTGCAAATCTCTCCAACATTTGATCAATGAATGAGAGAGGAAAATGGTATTTTCTTGTAGCCTTGTTCAACTTCTTGTAGTCTGTACACATCCTCGATCCAATGACCATCCATGTCGGTATCAACTCCTTAGCATCATTCTCTATAACAGTCATCCCTCCTTTCTTTGGCACTACATGTATAGGGCTGACCCAAGAGCTATCAGAAATGGTGTAGATGACCCCAACATCCAAAAGTTTAAGAAGCTCCTTCTTAACAACCTCCCCCATCGAAGGATTCAATTGGCATTGAAACTCCACTGATGGCTTGCTATCACTCTCACTCTCAAATAGAATCCTGTGCATATAGACAGAGGGGTGAATTCCTTTAATATCTTCAACTGAGTAACCAATTACATTTTTGTGTAGACGGAGTTCCCCTAGTAGGAGTTTAGTCTGTTCTTTGCTCAAATCAACATTGACTATCACTGGATATGTAGAGTTGTCTCCAAGGAACTCGTATCTCAGGATGCTGGGAAGGCTTTTGTACTCAATCTTCTTTTCTTCTGTCTCTCCTAAGATCTCTTCAAAAACAATTTCCAACTTCGATGGCTTGGACTCCAAAACTGGGCACGAGTCCAAGAGTAGAGAATAATTATTGGCATGCTCTTCTATATCTTGGTCTTCAGCATCAATCAGACACAGTTCTAGTGCGTCGATGTCTCTCTTGTATGGTTCAATATGCTTCACTGCTCTCTCTATCACATCTACACTGTGAGAACCCCTAATCTAAAGGGGGTGAAACCCTAAACATGCACATCTAGCCATGTAAAGCGGAAAGAGGGTTTCAAAAGATCGGATATGAAAGCTATATGATCAACTTAACAACTATGAGAAATCATACCGAAGCCATGTTGAGGATGGCGACTTGGAAGCGAGAGATCAAGATAGATCTCCTCCACAAATTCACACACAAGATGAGGGATGGCTACCCTTTAGGATCTTCCTTGTGCTAGCAAGAGATCCCCAAAGTTCCTTGTCGTGTTGATGATGAGATGTGCTTGGCCGAGAGCTCCCTTGTCGTCCAATCCTCTCTTCGTCCAACGAAGATGACAAGTCCATTAAGCTCAAAATGCGTTTAGTTCTTTTCATTCAAGACATGGCGTTACCCTTCCAAAAATGGAAGGTATTCAAGCCATGCGCTCACATGAAGACTAAACCGCCCAAAAACCTTTAAGCCTTGAACCATACGTTCACCCATGTGAACCGGTTCAAGTCAATTAGGTTCCACCCAATTCGGTTCATTAAACCAGCCCAAGCCAAGGTCTAGATCTCCTTGAACCAAATGGTTCAAGATCTAACCGTTCATCTCTTGATGCTCTCGATCTCTATGATCTAGCATCCATACTCTCGATCGAAGCTTACCGATCTCAAGCCTTAATCAATCAAACATGATCAGACCAGATCTCACTTACAATCAGAGTCTAAACCCGTTTAAACTGAGTCTAAACAGTCCAGTCCACACGATCTGACTTAAGTAAGCCATATCATCAAATTGTGCGACCCTGAGGGTTTCCTCTAAATGTCGGTAACGATAACTTACGTTATCACGATCAGTGAGGGGTATCTAGCAACACATCACTGTCTCCCGATATAAAGGAAATAGTCTTCCAAGACTACACCCAAACCATAGCATAAGTGTGAATCAACTCACTTGGCATACATGTATCCTTTGCCACTGGACGTTCTTATTGGACAAGCATGTCAAGCCTGTAACTCCAATACGATGAGCATGATCAGATCAGATGAACATAGTCATCTGGGTATGGCCATACACTTCCTCAATCATCTCATATAGGGGGGCCCTTTAGAACATCACACTCCTTAAACAAGGAGACGGCAATCCTATGTCTATCACTAGTGTCCTAACCTGATTCAAGCTCACCATCCAAGATAGTCTATAATCATTATGTTTCAAATGATATTGAACTACCTCAAGACAATGACAATCATCATTTAGAAACACAAGTGATCTCAAGTCAGAGGACATGTGCCACTTAGTGCTTACAAGGATCATTCACATTTTGACAAGCAATGGAATATCCTAGTAGGGTCTGTCCAGTACATCCAATGTACCCATGAGTCTACATCTTATTCCATGCTCGAAGCATCCTATAAGATTAGCACTCATATTAGTCTCAATCATATCAAGGCTGTCTCATGTTCACCAAGATATCTCGACTAAGGACTTATACCTGTCAGCCTAGCTGAACAGCTTTGAGACATTATTCAGCAGTACACTTATTACAGCAGACAAGGTAGCAGCCTGAATAATAACCATGCCTTTTATAAACATAAGAGTTTATTACATGATACTATTACAATCCCAAAGGCCTCAAACATTAGCCTTAAGGGCATACTCCAACAATCTCCCACTTGCACTTAATCTAATGGTTGAGAAATCTCAAACCCATATTATTACAGTGCTTCTCATGCTTCTGCTGCGCCAGAGGCTTGGTAAGCGGGTCTGCCAGATTGTCATCTGTATGAACCTTGCAAATCTTGATCTCGCCACGATCAATGATCTCCCGGATCAAGTGAAACCGTCTCTGTATGTGCTTGGACTTCTGGTGCGACCGAGGTTCCTTTGCTTGTGCTATAGCTCCAGTGTTATCACAGAAGATAACCAAAGGATCTGCACTCGAAGGAACGACACCAAGTTCTCTCACGAACTTACGAATCCACACTGCCTCCTTGGATGCTTCCGAGGCTGCAACATACTCGGCTTCTGTTGTGGAATCAGCAACAGTTGACTGTTTGAAGCTTTTCCACACCACTGCTCCACCGTTCAAGCTAAAAACATAGCCTGATTGCGATCGGAAATCATCCTGGTCCGACTGGAACGAAGCGTCAGTATATCCCTCTATACTGAGTTCTTCCTGACCACCATATATCAAGAACATATCTTTGGTCCTCCGCAGATATTTTAAAATGTTCTTGACTGCAATCCAGTGCGCCAAACCTGGATTACTTTGGAATCGACTGGTCACGCTTAACCCGTAAGCGACGTCTGGGCGAGTACACAACATCGCATACATAATGGACCCTATAGCCGAAGCATAAGGCGTACTGTCCATTTCATCTTTCTCAGTCTGTGTTTGTGGACACTGACTCTTTGAAAGATTCAGACCATGTCTGACTGGAAGATACCCACGTTTAGAATTCTCTAAATGGAATCTCTCCAGGACTTTATCGATGTAAGTACTCTGGCACAGCCCGAGAAGCCTCTTAGATCTATCCCGGTAGATCTTTACACCTAGTACATAGGCTGCTTCTCCTATATCTTTCATCTGGAAACATTTTCCTAACCATGCTTTAACAGCATGAAGTTCAGGAATATCATTTCCAATGATTAAGATATCATCGACGTAGAGGATTAGGAATGTAATTACGCTCCCACTAAACCTCTTATATACACACGGGTCATCCTCGTTCTTGATGAAACCAAACTGAGAGATTGATTCATCAAAACGAATGTTCCAGCTTCTTGATGCTTGTTTAAGTCCATAAATGGACTTCTTTAACTTGCATATTTTATGACGATCTGCTGGATTAGTGAAACCTTCCGGTTGTGTCATATACACATCCTCATCCAGATTTCCATTAAGGAAAGCTGTTTTCACATCCATCTGCCAGATCTCATAATCGTAATATGCTGCTATCGCGAAAAGAATCCGAATAGACTTAAACATGGCTACAGGTGAGAAAGTCTCATCATAATCTATCCCGTAGATTTGTTTGAAACCTTTCGCAACTAGCCTGCCTTTATAGGTAACCACGTTACCATCCATGTCAATCTTCTTCTTGAAGATCCATTTACAGCCTATAGGGATTACTCCCGAAGGCGGATCAACCAAATCCCAGACTTGGTTATCTGACATGGAGTCCATTTCGGCTCGCATAGCTTCAAGCCATCTAGCTGACTCCGGTCCACTGACCGCATCCGCATAAGTTAGGGGTTCATCATTATCAATGATGTAGACTCCGTCATAGCGCTCAGGCTGTCGACGGATCCTACCCGATCTTCGCGGTTCCCGTGATATTTGAGCCTCAGGTTGTTCAATAACCTGATCTACCGGCTCAGGCTCATCCAACTGTGCTTGACTACTTTGTCCTTCTTCTGGATTCTCATCCAGCTTTATTTCTCTCCCACTGGCCTCTTGCAGAAGAAACTCCTTCTCAAGAAATATGGCCGTCCGAGCAACAAATACCTTGTTCTCTTTGGGATCGTAGAAATAATAACCCTTAGTTTCCTTAGGGTAACCGACAAAGATGCATTTGTCAGATCTGCTTTCTAGTTTCCCAGAGGCGAGCTTTTTGACATAAGCCTCGCAACCCCAGATCCTGATAAATGTCAAGCTAGGCTGTTTCCCATACCATAATTCATATGGCGTCTTTGAAACTGCCTTGGATGGCACTCGGTTTAGTACCTTTGCAGCTGTTTCCAGTGCAAAACCCCAAAAGGAATATGGAAGAGTAGCCTGACTCATCATAGAACGAACCATATCAAGTAGCGTTCTATTTCTCCTCTCGGACACACCATTCCATTGCGGTGTTCCTGGCGGAGTGAGCTGTGAGATAATCCCACACTCCTTTAGATAGTCAGTAAACGCATGACTCAGGTATTCACCACCTCGATCAGAACGAAGTGCCTTGATATTTCGGCCTAACTGATTTTGTACTTCATTTTTGAACTCTTTGAACTTGTCAAAAGATTCATTTTTATGTCTCATTAAATAGACATACCCATACCTACTGAAATCATCAGTAAAGGTAATGAAGTACTGATAGCCACCTCTGGCTTGTTTACTAAAAGGCCCACACACATCACTGTGTATAAGGTCCAGTAAACCTGAAGCCCTTTGACCTTTGTGAAGAAAAGGTGACTTCGTCATTTTACCCATCAAACAAGCTTTGCATGTATCAATCTCCTCATAGGAGAATGATCCCAGCAGTCCATGATCATGCAACCGCTTAATGCGCTTCTCGTTTATATGGCCTAAACGACTATGCCATAGCAAGGTGCTGTCATCAGCATACTTGGCTTTCTTATTATCAATGTTTTGTATAGAATATTCCATGTCCAACATGTATAAGCCATTGTTAATTGAACCAGTTGCATACACAATATTATCACGAGATAAAACACACTTTGAAATCTTGCATTCAAAGGCAAATCCTTTCCTGACAAGAGCAGGAATAGAGATAATATTCTTGGTAATACTTGGTACAAAATAACAATTGTTTAATTCTAATACAATTCCAGATGGTAAAGAAATGAAATAGTCCCCTACAGCAACAGCAGCAACCCGTGCCCCGTTTCCAACGCGTAGGTCTACCTCATGCTGTCCCACCTGCCTTCTTCTCTTGAGTTCCTGCACATTTGAACAAATGTGAACTCCACATGCAGTGTCCAACACCCATGATATAGTAGAAGAAGATAACATGACCTCAGTCACATATATACCTGAGCCAGAAGCGATGCTTCCCCTCTTATCTCCTTGGAGCGCTTTACAGTCCTTTTTCCAGTGACCCAGCTGGCCACAGTGGAAACACCTGTTGTCCTTCGACCGCTTCACCTTCTGTTTCAGAGCCTTGCTGTAATTCTTGACAGGGGCCTTGCCCTTCTTCCCCTTCTTCTTGTTCCTTGAAGGAACCATTAAGACAGAGGTTGAAGGCTTGCCCTTCAGAGTTTCCTCAGTTGTCAAGAGCATATTCAGCAGCTCTGCCGGCGTACAATCGATTTTGTTCATATTAAAATTAATGATGAACGCATCGAAAGAAGGCGGAAGAGACTGTAGAATAATGTCCACAGCAAGCTCCTGGTTGACGGTATGCCCCAGTTTTTCTAGAGCCTCCTTGTGCCCAATCATCTTGAGCACGTGAGCTCCCACTGGGCTCCCCTCAGCCAGTTTGCTCTGAAAGAAGAGCTTCGTCAGATTATAGCGCTCAGTCCTCGCCTGTGCAGCATACAGCATCTTGAGGTTCGCTATAATCTCTATAGCCGACATATCCTCATGCTGACGCTGCAGCGGTGGCGTCATAGACGCTAGCATCAGGCAAGCGACATCAATGCTATCATTGACGTGCTTTTCGTAGGCATCCCGAACCGCCCTTGCGGCGTTCGGAGCGGGCTGCGGCGGTATCGCCGTCTCGAGGACATACAGTTTCCTCTCTGCCTTAAGAACGATCTTAAGGTGTCCAAACCAGTCAGAGAAGTTCGGCCCAGCAAACTTCTCCCTTTCCAGTAGGGATCGCACATTGAAGCTCATGATGTTCGTTGCTGCAGGAATCTACAACAAGCAAGAACAGCAAGGTCAGTATCAATGTTTTAGAATCAATCCAGGACTTAAGAAAGATTCTTTTCTCACTATTTTGTCTGACTGAAAAATCCAGTAAACAGTCCGAAAGAGTAACACTCTTTTAGTGAGATGGGATCCAGATTTCATACTTGGTCTCCGCGTCCCGCTCAGGCGAGATAAGATGCACAGAGATGACAAGCACTAATTTCTGGTAGGCTGTCCCAGCCAATCGCCAACCCGTGCGATTCCCCTTCATCTTGGCAATCCAGCAGACTGTGCCAACTGAGTTGGTACAACACAGTCTCTGATCCCAGAGATGGCTGCCTCCATGTGCTACCATATGCGCCTCATATGTAGCCTACATGGTCAAGCTGACCCGACCTACTCCCTGGACCACCACGTGCAATGCTGAGCAACGAGAGGGGATAAATCCCAACTCTGTAACACGCAGGTGAAATCCAGCACCGTCTGAAGATAGATGGACGTGCCCACTGAGTGGGTTCAACACGGCTCCAACGATAGTCAGAACGGTGAGGTTTCGCGTCAGAAGGCTTACGAGCTTGATATATTAGCGTTTGGATTTTATCGGTCTTTTATCTTCTTGACTATCATGCAAGTCCTATGGTGATAGCAGAAGATAAACTTAAACATGCAATTCTAATTATTTAAACAATAAATAGAAAGCATGATCTTATGTGGTTAAAAGCCCATGAACCCTAGTAAGACCTTAATTTTACTTAAGTCTTCACTTGAGCTCCTTGGCATATCATCTGGTCCAACCTAGGGCCCTAGCGCCAAGAGCACCTCAGGTGGGCCACCAGGTGAATGCTCCTTTGGGATGTGTGCCTTTGTGCTCTTGTCTAATCAAAATACATTTGATCTATCTAGACAAGGTTGACTCGCAGGTCAACAATACAATTCATAAATTAAAACAATGTGATTCGCAGATCACAATAAAATTAACTTATAATTTACCAGGCTCGCAGGCCCCAGCATAGCACACAAAAGGGCAACCCACATAAGAATAAATAGACAAGCATCATGGCATCAAGCAACATGTGATCCGATCATGAAATTAAAATTATGAAAACCCCATGGCATCAATTTTAATTTCCTTATGTGCCCTACAACCTTACAATGGTCCATTGATAGGGATCCACTCACCATCTGGTCAGATCCTTTGCCCTTGCATGCACCGAGTCCTAACTGACCCGCGTTGACCTAATGGTCAACCATACATGCGCCAAGGGCTGAACAACCCTCATGAGTTCTGGCAAGCGGGTGTGACCCCGGGCCTAACTCAAGAGTGTTCACTTGTTGTCTCAACCAGACCTCGCTACACACCTAAAATGCAATCGACCTATGGCCACCATATGCTTGCGCACAGGTGCCATCTGGTCGATCCATTTAGGCTGTCAGATGGTCTGATCAGACTCATGGATCTACCCCAGAGGTGACTTCAACCCCATCAACCCATCTAAGGGATTATAGGAAGGGCTTAGATCTAAGTATGCGCGCAAGTTCATTGAGTTTTATAAGAAAAACTATAACATGCTTTAAGCGCAACTATGAAGGCTACAAACATGCGCCAACAAACAAAACAACATGCATCACTTCACTTGAGAACATAAGATATATCATGTTGTTAACCCTTAGATCTAAGGGGGGTCCCCTTCAAGGGGGAGCGCAAACTTTAGGGGGTCCCCTTCAAGGGGGAGCGCAAGCTTTATACAACCATGATACAAGCGCCAATAATCTATTAACCATGCATCATGTAAATAAAGCATCAAGTAAGCGCAAACTAGTGTGGATCACATGCACTTCTAAACAATCATATAGAAAAATCGGCTCTGATACCAATTGTGAGAACCCCTAATCTAAAGGGGGTGAAACCCTAAACATGCACATCTAGCCATGTAAAGCGGAAAGAGGGTTTCAAAAGATCGGATATGAAAGCTATATGATCAACTTAACAACTATGAGAAATCATACCGAAGCCATGTTGAGGATGGCGACTTGGAAGCGAGAGATCAAGATAGATCTCCTCCACAAATTCACACACAAGATGAGGGATGGCTACCCTTTAGGATCTTCCTTGTGCTAGCAAGAGATCCCCAAAGTTCCTTGTCGTGTTGATGATGAGATGTGCTTGGCCGAGAGCTCCCTTGTCGTCCAATCCTCTCTTCGTCCAACGAAGATGACAAGTCCATTAAGCTCAAAATGCGTTTAGTTCTTTTCATTCAAGACATGGCGTTACCCTTCCAAAAATGGAAGGTATTCAAGCCATGCGCTCACATGAAGACTAAACCGCCCAAAAACCTTTAAGCCTTGAACCATACGTTCACCCATGTGAACCGGTTCAAGTCAATTAGGTTCCACCCAATTCGGTTCATTAAACCAGCCCAAGCCAAGGTCTAGATCTCCTTGAACCAAATGGTTCAAGATCTAACCGTTCATCTCTTGATGCTCTCGATCTCTATGATCTAGCATCCATACTCTCGATCGAAGCTTACCGATCTCAAGCCTTAATCAATCAAACATGATCAGACCAGATCTCACTTACAATCAGAGTCTAAACCCGTTTAAACTGAGTCTAAACAGTCCAGTCCACACGATCTGACTTAAGTAAGCCATATCATCAAATTGTGCGACCCTGAGGGTTTCCTCTAAATGTCGGTAACGATAACTTACGTTATCACGATCAGTGAGGGGTATCTAGCAACACATCACTGTCTCCCGATATAAAGGAAATAGTCTTCCAAGACTACACCCAAACCATAGCATAAGTGTGAATCAACTCACTTGGCATACATGTATCCTTTGCCACTGGACGTTCTTATTGGACAAGCATGTCAAGCCTGTAACTCCAATACGATGAGCATGATCAGATCAGATGAACATAGTCATCTGGGTATGGCCATACACTTCCTCAATCATCTCATATAGGGGGGCCCTTTAGAACATCACACTCCTTAAACAAGGAGACGGCAATCCTATGTCTATCACTAGTGTCCTAACCTGATTCAAGCTCACCATCCAAGATAGTCTATAATCATTATGTTTCAAATGATATTGAACTACCTCAAGACAATGACAATCATCATTTAGAAACACAAGTGATCTCAAGTCAGAGGACATGTGCCACTTAGTGCTTACAAGGATCATTCACATTTTGACAAGCAATGGAATATCCTAGTAGGGTCTGTCCAGTACATCCAATGTACCCATGAGTCTACATCTTATTCCATGCTCGAAGCATCCTATAAGATTAGCACTCATATTAGTCTCAATCATATCAAGGCTGTCTCATGTTCACCAAGATATCTCGACTAAGGACTTATACCTGTCAGCCTAGCTGAACAGCTTTGAGACATTATTCAGCAGTACACTTATTACAGCAGACAAGGTAGCAGCCTGAATAATAACCATGCCTTTTATAAACATAAGAGTTTATTACATGATACTATTACAATCCCAAAGGCCTCAAACATTAGCCTTAAGGGCATACTCCAACATACACTACAATCTCACTGATGTTTAAATCTAGTTTTTTGTTTTTCACATCGATCACCATGCCGGTTGTGACAAGGAAGGGTTTCCCAAGGATGATGGGTAGCCTATCGTTCTAATTAATCTTCAGCACAATAAAATCTGTCGGTACAACATAGTGATGTCTCGTATTTATATTGTCTTTTAGACTTATATTTGTTTGCGAATGAGACATATTTTCATGATCTTGCATCTCTTTCCAGCTTATTTCATTGATTTTCTTCAGAAGCTTCACTACTTGTCATGTTTGTTAAATACATAACATTTCACTCACTTTTAGAGCTACATGAAAGTATATCTGCATCTCTGAGTGAATCAAGAACCTTGACAAGATGTTTAGCTTCAAATGGGATTAATTTCGAGAATTATGGCCGAGGCCATAATCTACATCATGACTGTAATTCTCTAATTGGCTTCTCGATAGACCCGTTTTGATGAAAGCATGATCATATTTCAAAGACGTGCCCATAACTTCATCGACGACAACCTTTCGGATGAAGACAACTTTCACAAAAGAGATTACAGGCACGGCCATAATTCAGCATAGTCACAATCTTCTGATCTGCGGTTCTTGATGCTACAACTGTGGCCACAAATCAAGCTGAAGCCATAGTACTCACCCACACATTTTGAGACAAATTTGACTTCTACATCAACGTCATGGGCATGGCCATAATCTGCCTCACGACCATAATCTGCCTTATCGATCGTAATCTCGCAGCCGCTGGAATTTATTACGGGCCGCACCGCTTTAAATGCTCATAACTCCTTCGTTTTAACTCCGATTTGGACGTTTTTGAGTCGAAACGAAGAGGATTAAATGAGCATTAATGATATGGTGGTTACAAGAGTTAATGAGGTTGCAATTAATACATAAAAGTTACATCACGGTTACACCATAATAGCCCATTATGCCGGTATTTATGGAGCCACCTACAATAAATTGGCCATAACTTCCTCATTATGGCTCCGATTTTAATGATCCTGGTATCAAAACGTAGAGAATTAAATTATCCATCAAAGCATGCATTAAGGAATGGGTTTGGATTCTATTTAAAGGTCAAAATCTGGCTTGGAAGGATGATAGGTCTTGGCTTGAGGTGAAGTTCTTAGTGAAAGTTTTGGGAGAAGAAGATACCTTGTGCTTACATTCCAAAAGGCGTGGAAGGAGAAGATTTCAACCCTTTCTAAGAGTTTGTGGTCTTCTATCTTCAATTCTTATATCTCCTTCTTCTTATAGAGTTTTGTACTTAAACGACGCTATGATAGCGTAATCTCTTTGTCGGAACTAAGGGTGTAGTCTTGTTGTATGTATCCCATTTTCAACCTTGTTATTTCAAAGGAAATGCAAAATTTACTTTATGTTTATTTGTTCTATGCCGTTTTATCACTAGAATTACCTTGATCACATAATTTCTTTTCTCGGGCGCCGCAAGAAAGACCGAAAGTGAATTGCTACGCTAGATCTGCTAGTTCGATCATACTTTGACCTGTCAAGAAATTGGGCAGGATTTGTATGAGGAATTTTATAGTATCTCTGAACCCATTGGATCAATCTAGATACGGTGAGCCACGAAAGTAGGACACCGATCTAGATTGATACCGGATTATGTCGTCGAAAGAGGGTAATCTGTACCTTGTGATGCTTCCTTGAGCACTTTTAAAATTGCTTTGCTATAATTTTGACTTGGTTGAATTTGAGATACATCAACGAGACAAACCCGACGTTCCAATATCTCTAACCCTTGTTCTCTACCAAAAACTTTCTCTTGCCTGATTCGGTTTACTTTTAGTTATATTTGCTTCACTTTTTATAATTTCAAACCACTTAATAGATTGTCTAGATATCGATTTATAATCTCTTGGTACTTGATCACTGTCCCTGTGGGATCGATATTTAAATTACTACTATGACAAAACCGTCACGCTTGCGGTTAGTTGTGCATTAGTATGACACACATCAAGTTTTGGCGCCATTGCCGGGGATAGGAAATCAATATCGAAGTGATTTAATAATTGGTAGACTAGACGTTTTGTTTCTTTTGCTATTGCTTTTATTTCTTTATTTTCATTTGTTTGTTTTATTTGTTCTTGTTTTGTTTCTTTATTATTGTAATTTAGTTTTTCTTTCAGTCTTTGTTATTGGAGCTTAACTGTTATATGCGTAAAGGTTTACGATCAGGTGGACTTGAAGATCTATACGAACTTGATCAAGAAATTGAGAGGACGTTCCATCGTAGAAGGCGATTAAGGGAATTGAGTGCTAGAGAAGCATCGAGGATTATTGAACCTATTCCTATCGATCTGACGATGGCAAACGATAATAGAACTCTGAAGGATTTTGCTGCTCCAAATGCGCAGGGTCTTCACTCAAGTATTTCTCGACCTCCAGTGGAGGCTAATAACTTTGAGATAAAGCCCTCCCTCTTATCGATGGTTCAGCAGAACCAATTCGAAGGCCTACCTTCTGAAGATCTGAACATGCACCATTCAATTTTTCTGGAGTTCTGCGACACGATGAAAATGAATGGAGTTTCTGCCGACACGCTACGACTGCGACTCTTCCCATTCTCTCTGAGGGATAGAGCTCAAAACTGGCTATATTCTCTCCAACCTGAATCGCTTACAAGTTGGGAGCAACTTTCCCAAGCATTTCTTTCGAAGTACTTTCCCCCAAGCAAAACAGTCCAACTACAAAACCAACTGGTTTCACCCAAAAAGATGAGGAATCTCTGTATGAAGCTTGGGAGCGATTCAAGGAACTTTAACGTTTATGCCCACACCACGGCCTAGAAAAATGGGTAATTGTTCATATATTTTACCATGGTCTTAACTATAATACGCGTCTTACTGTAGATGCAGGCGCTGGTGGAGCACTTATGAACAAAAAAATCGATGATGCAATGAATATGTTAGAAGACATGACACTGAATAACAACCAATGGGCTGGAGACCAACGAGGTAGATCATCTAGGGCCGTTGCGCTAGGTAAGTATGAACTGGATGCCTTAAGTTCTTTAGCTGCTAAAGTTGATTCATTATCTCGTAAACTAGAATCAATGCATGTCAATTCTGTTGATTCGAGTTCTAATTCTCTAGTTTGTGAAATATGTTAATGCTGTAGGGAACCAAAATCCAAGACCACAAAATGACCCATACTCTACTAGATATAATCCTGGTTGGAGAAACCACCCTAACTTCTCTTATAGGAACAATCTCATCCCTGCTCCACAATCAAACTACAAACCACCACCTAGCTTTCAACCTCGACCATATGCGCCACAACCTCAAAAGACCTCACTTGAAGCTATCATGGAAAACTTTATCTCTCAAACATCAAATTTTATCTCTTCCCAGACCAAAACCAACGAAAGTGTTAATGATATGATGCATCATATGTCATCTAGACTGGACTCCATTGAGGCCCACAACAAATAGGTAGATATCCAATTGGCCAATCTAGCCACCAGTCTAGTTAGACCCGTAGGTAGGTTACCTTCCCAACCCGAACAGAACCCACGAGAGAATTGCAGTGTAATTACTACTCGTAGTGGTAAACATTTGGAAGAACCGAGAATACCTGATTCAAACCCAAGTCTTGATGCATCTACTAGTCATGTACCCGAACCCGAGAGACCAAGTGAGGAAAAAGATGATCATGAGAGGGAACCAGTTTATGTTCCACCACCACCTTACAAGCCACCAATTCCATTCCCTCAAAGATTGGCAAAGGCAAAGCTGGATAAACAATTTGGAAAATTTTTGAAAATTTTGAAAAAATTGTATATTAACATCCCCTTTACTGAAGCTTAAACACATATACCAACATATGCAAAATTTTTGAAGGACATTCTTTCAAACTGACGGAAGCTAGAAGAACCAGGCACGGTGGCGCTAACTGAAGAATGCAGTGCCATTATCCAGAACAAGCTTCCGGAAAAATTAAAAGATCCGGGCAACTTTTCAATACCATGCAAAATTGGGGATTTATCTTTTGAACACGCGTTATGTGATTTGGGCGCTAGTGTCAGTTTAATGCCTTTTTCAATATGTAGGAAACTAGACATTGGCGATGTTAAGGCAACACCAATTTCTCTGCAACTTGTTGATCGCTCGGTGCGCAAGCCGGCAGGAATCCTGGAAGACATCCCGATCAAGGTCAGAGATTTCTTCATTCCAGTTGACTTCGTCGTGCTCGAGATGGAGGAGGATACGAAACTACCGATAATTCTAGGAAGACCATTCCTTCGACTGCTGGAGCAGTCATTGACGTGAAAAATGGAAAACTAGTCTTAAACATTAGTGAGGAGGCTATCGAATTTGATTTAGCACAAAGTCTGAAACACCCTTCTATCGCAGGAACATGCTGTAGCTTGGATGTCATTGATGAAGCTATTAAAGACGAGAATCCCATAATCAAAGGGATGCTGGATGACCCGCTAGAAGTCTGTCTTTTGGAAAGTCCAAATGCTGAGGAAAATGATGAAGCTCAGGCTTACGCAAAAATGATAGACTCAGCCGAAAAAACGAGCCCCCATAAGATAATGGTTGAATGAGCTAGTTCCGGTCCGTACTATAAGCGGATGGCGAATGTGTATAGACTACCAGAAGCACAACAAAGCGACGCGAAAGGACCACTTTCCTCTACCCTTCATCGATCAAATGCTTGAATGTCTTGCCCATAATGCTTATTTTTGCTTTCTTGATGGATTTTCTGGTTTTCTACAGATCCCAATTCACCCAGAGGATCAAGAAAAGACGACCTTTACTTGTCCATACGGAACATTCGCGTACAGAAAAATGCCATTCGGACTATGCAACGCTCTAGCCACGTTTCAGCGATGCATGATGGCGATCTTCTCTGACTATAACGAAGATTTTATGGACATCTTTATAGATGACTTCTCGGTATATGGTCGATCTTTTGAATCATGTTTAGCTAATCTATCCAAGGTTTTGCAGCGATGCAAGGAAGTGAACCTCGTCCTGAACTAGGAGAAGTGCCATTTTATGGTACAAGAAGGGATTGTGTTAGGACATCTTATTTCTGAACGTGGGATAGAAGTTGATCAAGCTAAAGTGCAAGTAATCAAAAGGATGAATCCACCAACCTCAGTTAAAGGAATCCGTAGTTTTCTCGGACACGCCGGATTCTACAGTAGATTCATTAAAGATTTCTCGAAGATAGCCCGACCACTGACCAATTTGCTTTGTAAAGATTCTGAATTCTGTTTTGATGATGACTGTTTGCAGGCATTTGAGAAGCTTAAGAAGGCTTTGATATCCGCACCCATTATTCAGCCCCCTGATTGGACTTTACCTTTTGAGCTAATGTGCGACGCAAGCGATTTTGCCGTCGGAGCTGTCTTGGGGCAAAGAAGAGATAAAAAGCTTGACGTGATATACTATGCCAGCCGCACTTTAGATGAAGCACAAATCAACTACGTGACAACAGAAAAAGGAGCTATTATCCATCGTCTTTGCATTTGACAAATTTCGTTCTTACTTGATTAATTTCAAAGTCATTGTTTATACAGACCACGCAGCAATCAAGTATTTGATGAGTAATAAGGACACAAAGCCACGACTGATACGATGGATACTTCTCCTTCAGGAATTTGATTTGGAAATAAGAGATAAGAAGGGAGCTGAGAATGTGATGGCCGACCATTTGTCACGATTACCTCTTGCCAAAGAAGAAGACGAAGGCGATAATTTGGAAATTGATGACACGTTTCCAGAGGAGAGATTATTAAGAATTTTTGTGCAAGATACACCCTGGTACACTGATTTCATTAATTATTTGGCTTTTGATGTTCTTCCACCTGATCTATCTTATCAACAAAAGAAGAAGTTCTTATCCGATGTACGACATTTTTACTGGGATGATTCATATCTTTTTCGGCGATGTGCCGATGGACTTTTTTGATGTTGTGCACCTGAGGATGAGGTTCCAAACATTCTTAAGAATTGTCATTCTTCCCCTTATGGAGGTCATGCCAGCGCTTCAAAGACTGCATTTAAGGTAGTACAATCTGGATTGTACTGGCCCAGTATTTTTAAGGATACACGAAATTTTATATTGACTTGTGATAGTTGCCAAAGAAGTGGCAACATTTCAAAACGAGATGAGCTTCCTTTACATAATATTCTAGAAGTTGAATTATTCGATGTGTGGGGGATGGATTTTATGGGACCGTTCCCGTCTTCCTGTGGAAACAAGTATATCTTGGTGGCCGTCGATTACGTATCAAAGTGGGTAGAAGTTGTAGCCACACCCACCAATGATTCAAAAGTTTTGATACGAATGCTGAAGAAGACTATCTTCCCAAGATTCGGCGTACCAAGAGTATTGATAAGAGACGGAGGATTACATCTTATTGAACAACGATTTGCCGCTCTACTGAAAAAGTATGGGGTGCATCACAAAATTGTGACACCATATCACCCACAGACGAGCGGTCAAGTTGAGGTAACGAATCGTGAATTAAAAAGGATTTTAGAACGCACTATTTCGTCTGCGAGAACAGATTGGGCCCTTAAACTGGATGATGCTCTCTGGGCCTACCAGACTACCTTCAAGACCCCTATTGGAATGTCTCCATTTCAGATGATATATGGGAAATCTTGTCATCTACCGGTCGAACTTGAACATAAGGCGTTCTGGGCAATAAGAGCTTTAAATTATGATTTCAAGACAACAGGTGAGAAGAGAAAATTGGATCTTAACAAATTGGATGAGATACGACTTGAGGCATACAAGAATGCAAAAATTTACAAGGAAAGGACCAAAAAGTTTCACGACAAGCGTATAGTACACAAGGAATTGAAGTCGGAGATTTGGTCTTACTTTTCAATTCAAGGCTCAAATTATTTCCTGGAAAACTGCGATCCAGATGGACTGGTCCATATATAGTGCAGAAAGTCTATTCTTACGGTGTATTGACATCTATAGTGATCAGTCCAGAACGTTCAAAGTCAACGGGCAACGTTTGAAGCCTTATAATTTCCCTGCGCCGATTGAAAAGGGAGATTCCTTACTCCTCTCAGATTTCTTTATGTAATCACGGATTTTCTCTGTCGAGCTATCGACGTTAAACTAGCACTTCTTGGGAGGCAACCCAAGTGCTTTAATTCTTCAATTTTAATCAGTTATTTTTTACGATTGTTGTTTCATAATTGTTGCAGGTTCAATTTTGAAAAAAAAAATGGGAGAAAAGAAAGAAGAGGCGAGAAGAAGATTTTTTTAGGATCACAAGTGTGGTCGTAACGCCCATTGCAATGGTAACAGGGCAATTTCGGCAGGCCAGCCGTGAAGTGCACTGAAAGAGGAAATCACAGCATGAAGTGTATATTCCATATGCGTCGCTCTTCCAAAATAGTCGCCTGGCCCTTCATCCTTCCATCTTCAACCCGTCGGTGACGCCTCCGTTCTTACCATTACAACTCAAAGCCGACGAACTCATTCAACCGAAGTCCTCAGCAGCCTCGTCCATTGAGCAGCTTCGCTGCCTTTTCCTCTTCCGTTGTTAGCCGTTCGGCACCAACTCCAGCAATCCTACTTCAATCTGAGAAGAGATTAGCGTCGCTACCCAGATTCAATGGACTACGCCCGCCGTCACTGTTTTTAAGCTTCCGCCGACCTAATCAATAGCCGCCGACTTTCTTTAACCCAACTTTAAAGTGGTGCCCCTGCTTCCAGCTCCAATTGAAAACGGCGACACCAAATAGCCGCTGCTCTTCAACTTCCTCAACTGATTGCGCAGCCGTTCATTATTTTTGCTGAAGTTATTGCAGCGACGGACACTCTTCTGCCGTTTCCAGTGTTGCTGCCTTCAATTGATTCGTCTCATCCGTTCGTAGCCTTTAATCACCCACCTTCAATCATCCACCTTCAATCATCTGCCGTTAGTCTTCTGAACCTGTCGCCGATTTCTGGATCTCGATTTCATCATCTGTTTCTTCCATTCGTACGCTGATTGCCACGATAAATACAACTATCTCCTCGTCGAGGCGACCTCAACGATAGCAAAATAGAAATTCACCTCTGCTTCTTCAATCAATCCGATGAGCACTAGGCGACGGGATTTCTTTCGGCGCTCACCCCGCCATCTTGTCCAAACTTGGCACCTTCATCTTTCCGCTTCTACAAACTCGCCAATCTTATACGCAGCGTGTTCGTCACCGCCAACCAATTCCACCGCTATTATATTACCGCCGCCGCAACACTCTACTTCCTTGTTCTACTGCCGAACCTGAAGACAGCTCACCCACCTCCAGATACTCATGATTCCAACATCTGCAAATTCTGCCATTCACCTCTGCAGAATGTCTCCGAAGCGCAAGATGATGGCCCGCAAATCCACCATCAATGTTCCTCCACAAGGCCGCCGTGTGTCTTCATCTTCAGCATCTGAACCCTCATCAGGGGAACCAAATCCAAATAAACAACATAATTCTTCTTTTGGATTTCCTATGCGCAATATAGTACAAGAACACATGTGCCATCTCCTTCAAAAACGAAAGGTGATTCATACCCGTTATGTCGATCGCTATGCTATGGGTATGCTGGGATTTTCTGAAGATATTGAGTGGATGTTCTAACGTATTGGTTGGCAACAGTTCCTGCATATGGCACATCCAACTTACACGGACCTTACCATCGAATTCTTTAGCTCTTTGGATGTCCAGATGGATTCACATGACGATGACGACTTTGGCCAGATTACCTTCTGCCTGGGAGGAGAAGAGCATTATCTTGACCTTGCGCAGCTAAACAAAATATTTGGATTTTCACCGCACGCATCACACATAGTACCTATTGAATTTCAAGAGAATGCTTTTTGGTGTAGCATCAGCGACGACGACTTCTACTCTACCCGTTCTGCACGAGCCAATAGTATCAGCAATCCTATACTCCGCTACATACATCGTTTTCTTACTCATACCATCTTTGGTAGAGGCGAGAGCGATGGGATGGTTCATCAAGGAGAGGTACTGTTTATTTGGGCTATGCTTCATTCGTTTCAAATTAACACTGCTTATTACATGATGAAAGAAATGCTTAAAATATCACGGGAAACCAAGGGTCAGATAGTTATGGGAGGTCTTGTCACCTCCATTGCCCTTGCACTCGGCATCGACCCTAGTGGTATGAAAATTGCTGCTGGTAACACGCGATTGGACCTAGAATCATGCATTTCTATGAGGATTATTATCAAGCATGGGGACTCTCATTTTCTCTATTTCAAAGATGGAACCCAACCCATGCCGCTGCCTTGCCAAGAACGCATAACTGTTAAAGAAAAGAACGATTGGAAGATCCGCCCAATCACTACCTCCACTGCCGACACTACTACACATGTTCCACCGTTGAGCTCTATGCCGCCGCTAGCTTCCGCTAGATTTTTTGCCTTCTCTGGTGAGAATCCCTCATCCTCTTCAAGTATTGAATCCCTACTGAAAAAACTGCTTGATGAGCAAAAATGCCAAGTGGAGTATCTTCAACAAGTATTTTCACATCTGGAGGACACACAACATATGATTCGCCAGGAGATATCTAGCCAGGGCTCTATGATAGAAAAAATGGTTGCTGAATAGACTCGCCAGGGAAAGTTTCTAAACTCCCTATGGACTTCATTTAGTGAGCTGAGGACCACATTACTACCTGACGCAGACGATGAGCCAGACTTACATGGTGATGGCGATGATGATGAGGAGGATTCCGAGGAAATCAGTTCAGATGACTTTGACTGATCTAGTGAGTATTTTCCCCAAATCTCCAAGTTTTGCGTACTTTTACTGTGATGCATAAAGACTATGCATACTTTAAGTCTGGGAGATTGTGGGTTGTTAGTGATTTTAAAAACTCTCTTTTAACTTTTTGAAGATGCTTATGTAGTAACTTTGTTATGATTGGCACTTTAGTTAATTCAGTGCTCGTGTTAAATAATGTTGTGACGATGTATTTTGAATATTGAGTTACACCCTTGCTTTTGATAGATGGATTACTTTATCTGATTTTTTTTTTGTTGTTGACTTTGATAAGTGGTGATATTATTCATGATGGTACTATTTCTGATTTCAAATGAAAATCATGACAGCTTAATAATTTATTGAATCTCTGGGATATTATCATTATGTTCTGATTCTTAGTCCAAAGTTAAGTAATTTATTTGATTATATTTTGATGGAAAAAAAGGTTATGGAGTGATAGATCCAATTTTTGATAGATGTTTACTTTCTAAGCATGCTTATGATCTTTCTGTAGAAGTATATAACTCTATCGACTTGATTCTCCTTTCTACTTTTTGGAAATAATCAATGCACTTGGCTATGATTATAATCCCCTCAAAAGTTTATCTATGAAAAAAAAAGAAAGAGAAAATAAACAGACTCCTCTACTTGGCACTGTGTAAAATTGGCAGTGGTACCTAAGACATGAGATGAACTTAAAATAGAAACAACTTTTGAGGGGATGAAAATACAAATAAGAGTGCATTGGTGTTTTTCCAACTCATATATTTAGTTGAATCAGGTCTGAACAGAGTGTATTCTCCAAACAGAGGATTATTGTAGCTTATGGAGGTAAGCCTTATCTAATTTTGTGTTTTGATCTTCACACCTTTATTCCTGATGATAGATAATTACCTTGAATTCACTGACTTGCTGAGGTTTGCTTATAATGATATCTTCCTGGGACAAAATATTTTACAAGCTTGACATGATTTCATCTTTTTGATCACCACTTTTATCTACTCTTGTATGCTTGAGGACAAGCATTGATCTAAGTCTGGGAGATTTTTGATGTCTTGTATTTATATTGTCTTTTAGACCTATATTTGTTTGCGAATCGAGACATATTTTCATGATCTTGCATCTCTTTCCAGCTTATTTCATTGATTTTTTTCAGAAGCTTTACTACTTGTCATGTTTGTTAAATACAGAACATTTCACTCACTTCTAGAGCTACATGAAAGTATATTTGCATCTCCGAGTGAATCAAGAACCTTGACAAGAAGTTTGGCTTCAAACGGGATTAATTTCGAGAATTACGGCCGAGGCCATAATCTACATCATGACCGTAATTCTCTGATTGGCTTCTCGATAGACCTGTTTTGATGAAAGCATGATCATATTTCAATGACATGCCCATAACTTCCTCGACGACAACCTTTCGGATGAAGACGACTTTCACAAAAGAGATTACAGGCACGACCATAATTCAGCATAGTCGCAATCTTCTGATCTGCGGTTTTTGATGCTACAACTATGGCCACAAATCAAGCCGAAGCCATACTACTCACCCACACATTTTGAGACAAATTGGACTTCTATATCAACATCATGGGCATGGCCATAATCTGCCTCACGACCATAATCTGCCTTATCGATCGTAATCTCGCAGCCGCTGGAATTTATTACGGGCCGCACCGCTTTAAATGCTCATAACTCCTTCGTTTTAACTCCGATTTGGACGTTTTTGGAGTTGAAAAGAAGATGATTAAATGAGAATTAATGATATGGGGGTTAAAGAGTGAATGAGGTTGCAATTAATGCATAATAGTTGTATCACGGTTACAACCATAATAGCCCATTATGCCGGTATTTATGGAGCCGCATACAATAAATTGGCCATAACTTCCTCATTATGGCTCCGATTTTAATGATCTTGGTATCAAAACGTAGACAATTAAATTATCCATCAAATCATGCATTCAGAAATGGGTTTGGATTCTATTTAAAGGTTGAAATCTGGATTGGAAGGACGATGGGTCTTGGCTAGAGGTGAAGTTCTTGGTGAAAGTTTTGGGAGAAGAAGATACCTTGTGCTTACAATCCAAAAGGCTTGGAGGGATAAGATTTCAACCCTTTCTAAGAGTTTGTGGTCTTCTATCTTCAATTCTTATATCTCCTTCTTCTTATAGAGTTTTGTACTTAAACGACACTATGATAGCGTAATCTCTTTGTCGGAACTAAGGGTGTAGTCTTGTTGTTTGTATCCCATTTTCAACCTTGTTATTTCAAAGCAAATGCAAATTTTACTTTGTGTTTATTTGTTCTATGCCGTTTTATCGCTAGAATTACCTTGATCACGTAATTTCTTATCTCGGGAGCCGCAAGAAGGATTAAAAGGTGAATTGCGATGCTTGATCTGCTAGTTCGATCATACTCTGACCTGTCAAGAAATTGGGCAGGATTTGTATGAGGAATTTTATAGTATCTCTAAACTCATTGGATCAATCTAGGTACGGTGAGCCACGAAAGTAGGATGCCGATCTAGATTGATACTAGATTACGCCATCGAAAGAGGGTAATTTGTACCTTGTGATGCTTCCTTGAGCACTTTTAAAATTGCTTTGCTATAATTTTGACTTGGTTGAATTTGAGATACATCAATGAGACGAACCCGACGTTCCGATATCTCTAACCACTATTCTCTACCAAAAACTTTCTCTTGCCAGATTTGGTTTACTTTTAGTTATATTTGCTTCACTTTTTATAATTTCAAACCACTTAATAGATTGTCTAGATATTGATTTATAATCTCTTGGTACTTGATCACTGTCCCTGTGGGATCGATATCTAAAGTACTACTATGACAAAACCGTCATGCTTGCGGTTAGTTGTGCGTTAGTACGACACACATCACATAGTCACCTACTTTGATAGGGACATCCTCCATAATCCCAATGGGTCGGCGGACCGATCTATCAGCTAATTGCAAGGAAATGGTGGTCGGCTTCAAATCTCTAATATCTAGCTTATTACACAAAGAAAGAGTCATCAAATTAACACTCGCCACCAAGTCACAAAGGGCACGTTGAAAGGTCATCTCCACAATCTGGTAGGGTATACAAAAATTCCTAGATCCTTGAGCTTTTGGAAAGGTTTGTTCTTGATAATCGCACTGTACTCTTCAGTAAGTGCAACAGTCCCTTCATCCTCTAGCTTTCTCTTATTGGACAAAATGTCATTCAGAAATTTGGCATAGGTAGGCATCTGTGACAAAACATCGACAATGAGTATGTTAAAATAAATTTTTTTTTAACTTCAATAAATTTACCAAATTGTTTGTCTAGCTTGACCTTGACTAATCTCTAGGGGAACGGGATAGGAGGCTTGTCGGCTGGTGGTGCAATATAGGGTCGCTCCTCTTCTTTTTCCTCTGGTGCCACTGGTGCTTCCTCAATAGCGGTCTATGGTGTCTCTGGATCTAAAGGCTCTTGCTCGTGGTCTTCCTAATCTAGTATTTTTGGGTCCTCAAGCTATTTTCCACTCCTAGTTGAGAATGCCTTGCAATGCTCCCTTGGATTGAGCTTAGGTTGAGAAGGGAGTTTTTCAGCTAGTCTGGTGGAAGAACTACCTTGCTGAGCCAGTTGAGTTTCCAACATTTTGTTGTGAGTGGCTAAAGCATCAACCCTGGTTATTAGCTATTTTAGGGCCTCATTGACTCCTTCAAACACTTTGTTCTGGACCGCCACAAAAGTTTCAAAGAGGGACTCTAAGTTTGAATTTTGTGGAGTGTTGTAAGGTCTGGCTTGGAAGCCTGGAGGTTGCTTGAAATTTGACTGTGGTGCCTGCCCCAATTGTATTGGTTGGGTAGTCCAGTATAAGAAATTGGGGTGGTTCCACCATCTCGGGTTGTATGTGTTGGAATAAGGATTGTTCCATGGGTTAATGCTTCCAACTACATTCATCTGCTCGTGAGGGTTCTGGATTAACTGACTGTTCCCTAAATGACATTCTATACTCGCATGACCTAAAACTCCACACAACTCACAAGATACAACATTAGCTTCAGTAGAGTTGATTGTGAAAGAATCTATCTTCTTGGTTAAGTAATCTACTGTTGGGAATCCCGGGGTTATTTTTAAAAATTGAAACATAGCGAAAGAAGCCCGAAATGGAATTCTTAATGCAACAAGGACCTTTCTTACGATGATTACAATGGATGTGATTGGGGTATACCTTACTAGCAAGTTTGAAGCGATCGATGTCAACGACTGGAGACTCGCAATCGCTCGTGCTCTACACTCGTGCACACATGGACTGCCTCTCCTCTGCTTCATGCACGTGCTAGCTTCGGGAGAGGAGATCCATGCCAAGGGAGTAATCCCTCTTGCTTGCACCAAACACCTTGATGTTGCACCAAGAGGGGGCTGATCTTCTTCACATGCGCCAACCAAGAGTTGTGCCTATGAAGAACTTCCTCTGTGCCTATCCAAAGAAGGATGCGCCAAGGAAGTGTGTTGCTCTTCCTCCCCTTCTCTATCTGCCAAAACAAGGGGCTGATCACTTAGGGATGATCACCTCAAGGGGTTGGCGACAATGGAGAAGGAAGGTGGTGGTTAGGTTATGAGGAGCAGAGAAACTCTAGGCGACTAGGGTTTGGAGCATGTGAATGTTCTCATCATATGTGCCTAGCCCCTTCTTATATAGACTCCAACGTGTTGCCCATTAGAAACTAAGACCAGGAATGAAAGGTGACTCTTAGCTTAGGAAACCAACAATTAATCTTATAGCTAATGACCAATGAAAGTGGCTTAGTTATATTGGGGAACATAAAATCTACAGTGTGCTTAATGATGTTAACCAAGGTCCATACTCAGAGTGACAAATGGGTATAGGGTAGGTTAAACATTAGGGTGGGCTACTAAAAGGGGACATCCTATATATTCTTATAGTAGATTTACTTTTAACACTTCTAGATATTTGATGCATGCTGATATAAATTACTTGGAGAAATTATTGTGGTAAAACCCTATGCCCGAGCTTCCGTCATATTTTATAGCCTTCTTCTATCAGTTGTGCTTTACGCTTGCAACTAATTGATTTGCCTAGATTATATGAATACAATTTAATCAATACTTAATTCTAGAGTCTCTATGAGATCAATATTTTTATTACTTTGATACCTCCATGCACTTGGGGAGATGCGTGTGAGGGTTGTGGTGACATCGGTATCATAATCATTGCATGTGGTATCAGTGCACCCCACTCACTATGCCCCAAGGCCCATGGCATGACCTTAACATAGACTTTGTACTATAGTTGCGCAAGACTACACCCTGCTTTGACTCTATCCTCATGGTAGTTCATCGTTTCACAAAAATGGCACACTTCATTCTGTGTGCCAAGACATCAGATACTCCTCATGTTGTGTGTCTATTTGTTCGGGAGATTATTCCTTTCCATTGCATTCTCTTGTTGATCATCTTTGATCGCGACTCATGTTTTGTCAACCACTTTAAGCAATCCTTATGGTCACTACTAGGTACCACCCTTAACTTCTCCATGACTTATCATCCGCAAATGGATGGTTACAGAGAGGTGGTGAATTGGAGTCTAGGGAACTTACTTAAATGTTTAGTAGGCGATTGCCCACATAGTTGGGATAAGACTCTCCTTATTGCAGAATTCGCATATAATATTCTAGTCAATCGGTCTATCAGTCTAAGTCCCTTCCAAATGATGCTAGGACAATAGCCTCGCCAACCCCTTGACTTGCATGACATTACTCCTAAGCCCCACGTATCTGAGTCGGCATTTACATTTATGCATCATTTAGTGGGCTTGCATGAGGAAATTCAACATTGAATCTATTTGAGCAACATGATATCTCTTATTTATATAAGTTTCTCAATATGATTTTATTATCAATTTAATCCTCATTGCATGACTTTTACATCTTATCAGGCTTGATTTCTTGTAATATATTTGGAATCTATACCCTTTCTATTTCTTATGGCATTTCAAGGTAATTGAGCCAAAATAGGACAAATCTAAAGAATCCAATGCCACTGAAGAATTCCTATTGCCTAGATGAAGCTCCTCAGTAAATTTTAGAAAAATTTGAAGTCTACAATAAAATCGCATCGAACCTATGATTTTGATCGTGGGTGTGATTTCGCCTGGCTAAGTCTGAGAATCCACCGAGAAGATCACACTTTGTTGCAATTTCTTATTGCACCTGTGATTATAGCAAGCAGAAATGAATAAAAGGAATCACATGTGGCTTGGCATCTGATTTGCACTCGTGATTTCTATCTGCCCTCGACTCACAATTTTACTAGTTTTAACCTCCTTCCTTAGGGTTTTTGAAGAGAAATTGAAAGGGGGAACTAAGGAAACTACCCCAAAATGTGCAGGCAGGTTTCAAAGAGGGTTTTTGATGCGTTGCATTTTCATCATGTTTTTGCCTATATTTTACATGATATTTTGGGCTTAATTTAGTGATTTTATGCGATTTTTAATGTTTTTACTTCACTTTGCACAGAATCTTCACTTTTCTTGGTTTTATTGAAAATGTAGGTAAAATGGCATAAAAATATGGATTTCAGAAGTTTTGAAACCATAATATGATTCCCGAGGAGATTACGAGCTTACACGTCAAATTTGGAGCCAAAATAGTGAAGAACGCAACTTTCATGGCCTTGGCCGTAATTCTAGGGTCGACCGTAATTTTGCATTCGAAGGGCGAAGAAAATCGGCTAAGTTAAATAGTGCACAGAAACTTTCACGGGTGAGGCTTTGAATCCATCACGGTCCGTGAAACTTTCTGTGTACAAAGGGTTGCACACAAAGAAAGAATTATGGCTTCGGCCGTAAACTTATTATGGGCCGTAAAAACGTCCGCCCTTTCGGTTTTTCACTCGATTCGAACCCAAATCAAACTAGAATTGAACCAAACTCTCAAGAAACCTTTCTAGATGGGTTCTATGCTGATTAGACTATTAAAGGAAGGATTTTCGAAGGGTTTCGGGAGCTTTTAGACAAACACAAGCGGCAGCAGCGATAAGGGTAAAACTCGACTTTCAGAGTATATTCCAGCGAGATTTCACACAAAAACGACGATTGATCGACTCTTTCTCATCTACGGATCGAGGAGAAGACAGTTTTATTGTTGTCTTAGTGATTTCTTTGCGAATTTGAGAAGATTTTTACTTGTTCATCATAAACTCATGTTTTCCTTCAATAGAATGAGCTAGTAGATCTTTGTTTCGGGATTATTGGGCGTAGCCCACTGACATTCATGAATCGATCTATGTTTTACACTCTTTTCATATGAATTTATTATCATGATTTGATTGAAGTTGCGTTTATTTCGTAATATACCTTGGCCACGTATAATTGCGTATTAGACGTTGCGAGAAGGACCGAGAGGTGAATCGCAACGTCCGATCTATTTCAGTTGAATCTTCGAATTCAATCATGAGAGTAGGTTGGATTCGTCTGAAGGATTTAACAGCTTTTCATAGAACTTAATGGGTTTAGTTAGGTTAACTGTCACGAGAGTAGAGAGTTAACTTAATTAAACACCGTATTACACTCCGAGAGGAGGTGATATGTACATTAGGAAAAGTTCCTTTAATGAGTCATATTTTCTATTGATTGAGTAATCTTTAAATGATCATACTTGTTAGTGTGGTGAACCCATAGCATCCCGAATCTTTTAGACTTTGAAAACCCCTTTTACGCTGCCTTTGAATTGTTCGTACTTAGAAGGTTCAATACCACTGCATATTTGGTTTGCCTAGATTCAAATAAGTCAAGAAGTCAGTACTCAACTTCGTAGTCCTCGTTGGGAACGATAATCTTTTTATTACTTCGATAATTCTGAGCACTTACGGAAAGCTATCAAGTTTTTGGCGTCGTTGCCGGGGATCAGGCTAGCCAATATCGATTTAATCGTGAGATTTATAGACTAGACATTTTTTTATTTATTTTAAATTTTATTTTGTTTTTGGTTTTTATTTTTGTTTTTGTTTTTCTTTTTTTATTTGTTTTTCACATTGTTTTAGTTTGTTTAGTTTATTTTTCTCTTTTTGGATTAACACGTTGTATGAATAGGAGAACTAAAAAAATCACTTGACTACATATTTTAAGCTCTAATTTGCATTCCTGTTTTACATTTGGTATTTTTATATTTTATTACAAATATGATATTTAACCAATGTCAATGGTCGAATCAGGGGTATGTGCCACCGATGATGACAAGAGAATATGGTACAGATGCATCACAATCACTTGCAACAAAGGTAAATTCTTTTACTGAACATACTGATTATTTAAGCATGCAATATTCTAAGTTGAAATATGTTATTTGTGATATTTGTGGATATCATGGGCATTATTATACTGAATGTCAATTAGGGATTCCTCCATGCTTTAACTCATACCCTAGTGCTCACAATCAAAGTTGGGAGAACCATCAAAACTATCTTTATCAGAATGACCCAATATTTATTCCACAATTAGATTTTAGTGAACCTCAAAAATCCAACTTAGAAGCCTTGCTTGAAAACTATATAGCTTCTATGAAAAAACAAAGTGAGGATATTTGTAGTATAATTTATGGCACTAATAAAAATGACATAGAGGAAGAAATCCATGATGAATCTGAGAATTTTGCAGAGTTAGAACAATCATTAGTCATGACTCCAGTCACAGATTATGATCTAACTTCTTCAAATTTTGATGATTCTAAAAATTCTGACATTAACCATTCCTCTGCATTTTACCAGCCATCTAGTCCCCTTTCACATAATGAAGTGTCTTGCAACACAAATATTTGGGACATGTTTGAAGAGAAATTTGAACTTTTTGAGTCCTATGAGAAGAAAGACGATGAATTTAAGGATCCTCAAGAAAGAACTAGTGAGATAGATGGGAGTGAATTTGATAGTATTAGGATGGAACAACCCTTTGAAGAGAAAGAAATTGAGGAAAAAGATGAGGAAGAGGATCTTGAGCATATTACACCACCACCTCCATATGAACCATCAATTCCTTTTCTCCAGGAAAAATCATTAGGGATTTGCAATATAGATGGTGGAGAGGATAATGATGATGAGGTAGAGAGGATAATGATGATGAGGTAGATGAAATATTATTTGATTCAAATGCTACCATAGGTACCCAAAAGAAGATAACACATGACATTCTTGATCACATTGACATTGAGGTAAGAGAAAAATCCAATGAAAAATTTGAAAACTTCTTGATTAATCCAAGGTATGAAATTTTTTATTTTAATTCTAATCTTCTTCCAATTGCTGATATAAATCTAAAGGAAGAATGCATGATATTACTCTTGGATAAATACAGAAAAATTATTGAGTACTCTTTGCATGACTCTAACTTTTGTTTTTGTATGCATGTACTCGACACTGCAACATGGAACCACCTATTTAACTGGATATATTTGGTGGACGCACTCTTGAGACGAAGGAAAAGAAGAAGATTATATGCTCTCTACTATGGCACAGACTCACTGATGACACCAAAATATGTAGTATATTTTGTACCATTTTAGATACCTTTTCATGCTAAATTGTGGATCTTTTTACTTGTTTTTATGCTGAATCCATTAAATATTGCAAAGTCTACTTCTATTTTGGTTTTTCATGTTTTTCAGGCAAAAAGGCACAATTTTAGGCGTTTTCAAGCAAAAATCAAATACATGGAAGAGTTCTCATCATCAAGAAGAAGTCACCCAAGAATTTTTACACAAATCGAGGTAAAGAACCTAAAATACGGTAGTGCCGTAAAGGATTTTACCGTACTATATTTTCCACGACTACCGTATTATCGAGATCACGGCCGTATTTTGGTGATTTACTGAACAGAAGGCTTTCACGAAATTACGGCACCACCGTAAGAATTTACACGGCCGTATTTTGGGGTGCTTTCGAAACAGAGACCTTTGCTGAAATTATGGTACCGCCATAAACCAAATTACGCTGCCGTATTGTTCTAGCAATTTCAGAACAGAATAATCGATGGATTTTATGGCAGTGTCGTAAGATATTACACTGCCGTATTCCGGTGTTTGAACGTGATTCCCAGGTCAATGTCCACGCCCGATCCTTGCGGAGATGATTGTGGACGATCCAGAAGTTTATATTCAATGCCGTAAGAAGCAAAAGGGGAGCTTTTCACGAGAGGATTACAGAGAGACCAAAGGCCCCAATTTTGATCGACCGTCGAGGGAGAAATCGCGATCCACGCCGCCACCGAGGGTTTCGCCGCCGCGCTCGATCCAGACGACCTCCGGCCGCGATTTTTCTTCCGAAGCATCGCCTAGTGAAGGAGACAATGTACCAGACATTTCAGATCGAAAAGAGACAAATTGGAGGAGAAATCAAGGGAAGAAGGATCGCCACCACTGTTCACGCCTTCTTTTGTAAAATACCGTTGTGAAATACTTCACAGCCGTGCCGTATTTTCTAAAAACTCTTCCTTTTGTTGATTTTCGATTTTCTGAAGTTATGGAATACTGTATTTCCTTCGCCATGCTAGCTTAAACTACTCTTGGGACATGGGGGAGTAGTTCACTTGACTTTTAATGATTAGATAACTTCTTTTTCAATATTTCGTTGAGTTTGATTTTAGCATGATGATTTTTCTCATGTAATAATTGTGCTTAGACTCTCTTTAAGTTCATATTATTAATTATGTTCTTAGAATTTTCGCTTGAGACTGAAAGGTAATTGCTTGAGAATTTGGAACCCTAGAATTGCATGTTAGGATCCCTTCCTTAGGTTAGATCCATCTTGATCTTTTATAGTAAAATAATTGCCATGATTATAACATGAATCTATAGATCGAGTCTATTTGTCAAACGTGGAGATCTTGTGCGAAAGCAAAGATCTGAACGTTGGGGGTCCTTGAGCAAAACTAGTTGCGGGACTCGGATGCACGAAAGTGATCCTTGAGACTCCACTAGAGATTCTAGAACTCGGATGCACGAAAGTGATCCTTGAGTTCATTGTTTGATAATATCTTTATCATGATAAAAGTGAAATCCTTATTCATGTCTAGTCATAAAGTAATTGAACGAAACCCTAGTCCCAGCTTTTCTCTCTGATAATCCTATTTTCTTAGTTTTCGATTGCTATTTTCACGATCTTGATTTGCCTAGATAGTAAGAAATCAACTATTTAGTATTCGACAACGTAGGTCCCTGTGGATTCGATACTTTTTTTTATTACTTCGTATACCCGTGCACTTGCGGTTTAACAACAAGTTTTTGGTGCCATTACCAAGGATTAGTCCAAGGTACACGCGTGCCAGACTTGTAGTGTTCCCTTTCGGGCTATCAAGTTTTTAGCGCCGTTGCTAGGGACCTTAGTTTTGTCGATATTAGAGACGTTGAGATTATTGCTAGATTAGGTTTTTATTTACTATTTTTTTTATTTACTTCTTATTTTCTGTTTTTTGAAATCACTTGATCTGTTTACTTTGCATGCGCAGGAGCCTTAGGTCAGGACCACTTGTACCATTGGATCCTGAAATCAACAAGACACTGAAAGTGCGCAGAAAGTTGAGGTTAGAAGAATCATCACAAGAAGAACTGCACGAGACATCCCAACTAGAGTTAGAAGAAGAAATATTCGAGATGGGAGACAATCAGAACCATCAGAGAATACTTAGGGACTATGCAGCCCCTAATCATCATGAAATTTGTTCTAGTATTGCTAGGCCAGCAATTGAGGCCAACAATTTCGAGATTAAACCATAACTCATTGCAATGTTTCAACAAGATCAGTTTGGAGGATCTCCACTGAGGATCCCAACCAACACTTGGCCTTATTTCTTGACATATGCGATACTATTAAGATGAATGGTGTTTCTAACGATGCATTTAGACTAAGACTTTTTCCTTTTTCTCTTAGGGACCGGGCAAAGACATGGCTTAATTCACACCCAGCCGGTACCTTCACCACTTGGAACCAACTGTCAAATTCCTTCTTGAACAAATACTTTCCCCCAAGGAGGACACTTGAATTGAGGAACCAAATTACAAACTTCCAACAAAGAAGTGGGGAGTCGCTCAGTGAAGCCTAGGAGAGATTTAATGAACTGCAGCAGAAGTGTCCTCACCATGGATTAGAACTTCAAACTTTAATGCAAACTTTTTATATTACATTATCTGATCAGACTAAAATGATTGTGGATGCCGCTGTAGGAGGAGCTCTTATGAGAAAAACACCAGATGAAGCCTTCAGACTGCTAGAGGAGATGGCAGAAAACCATAATCAATGGACTACTGAAAGGGGAGTACTGTACAAGCCTTCTCAAGATAAGAGTGGAAGTGATGAAATACGCTCCTTAGAAGAGAAGGTAAAATTTTTGTGTAGTCAGTTAAAGTCTGCAAGGTTTATACAGATGACAATCTGGCAGACCCGCTTACCAAGCCTCTGGCGCAGCAGAAGCATGAGAAGCACTGTAATAATATGGGTTTGAGATTTCTCAACCATTAGATTAAGTGCAAGTGGGAGATTGTTGGGGTATGCCCTTAAGGCTAATGTTTGAGGCCTTGGGATTGTAACAGTATCATGTATAAACTCTTATGTTTATAAAGGCATGGTTGTTATTCAGTTTGTTACATTGTCTGCTGCAATAAGTGTACTTCTGAATAATGTCTCAAAGCTGTTCAGCTAGGCTGACATGCAGTTAAGTCCTTAGTTGATATATCTTGGTGAACATGAGACAGCCTTGATATGATTAAGACTAATATGTGTTCTAATCTTATAGGATGCTTCGAGCATGGAATAAGATGTAGACTCATGGGTACATTGGATGTACTGGACAGACCCTATTTGGATATTCAATTGCTTGTCACAATGTGAATAATCCTTGTTTGCTACAAGTGGCACATGTCCTCTGACTTGAGATCACTTGTGTTTCTAAATGATGATTGTCATTGTTTTGAGGTAGTTCAATATCATTTGAAACATAATGATTATAGACTATCTTGGATGGTGAGCTTGAGTCAGGTTAGGGCACTAGTGATAGACATAGGATTGCTGTCTCCTTGTTTAAGGAGTGTGATGTTCTAAAGGGGCCCCCTGGATGAGATGATTGAGAGAGTGTATGGCCATACCCAGGTGACTGTGTTCATCTGATCTAATCATGCTCATCATATTGGAGTTACAAGCTTGACACGCTTGTCCAATAAGAACATCCAGTGGCAAAGGAATCATGTATGCCTAGTGAGTTGATTCACACTTGTGCTGTTGTTTGGGTGTAGTCTTGGAAGACTCTTATCTTTATATCGGGAGACAGTGATGTGTTGCTAGATACCCCTCACTGTTCGTGATAACGTAAGTTATCGTTACCGACATTTAAAGGAAACCCTCAGGGTCGCACAATTTGATGATATGGCTTACTTAAGTCAGATCGTGTGGACTGAATTGTTTAAGTTCAGTTTAAAGGAATTTAGTCTCTGATTGTAAGTGAGATCTGGTCTGATCATGTTTGATTGATTAGGGCTTGAGATCGGTAAGCTTCGATTGAGAGAATGGATGCTAGATCGGTGAGATCAGAAGCATAGAGAGATCAACGGTTAGATCTGAAGCCTTAGGGTTTAATTGAGATCTAGACTAATTGCTTGGCTTATTTGGTTTCTTGAACTGAACCAACTTGAACCGGCTCATCATATGAGCGCATGGTTCAAAGGGGAGAGCTAATAGCGTTAAGGAAAATTCATGGTCGCATGAATTGGAGACTTTGCTATTTTTAGATAGCACTTCTCTAAACGTGACCACGCTTCACGTTCACGCAAAAGGGAAGCTCTATTCTCGCCTCTCGCCCTTCTCTCTCGACACACTCGTGTGTGGTGACGACTTCAAGTCTCTAGGAGAGGATTCGGCCAAGAAGAAAAAAATATCTCTTTCCTTCCACACGACAAGCACCTCTTGGAACCTTGCTAGCACAAGGAGCACCAAGGGAGTAGGCGGCTTCTTCATCTTGTGTGTGCATCCTTTGGAGGAGATCCTCTCGCTCTCTGCTTCCAAGACACCATCCAAGAGATGGCGATGGTATGGATCTTTCTCTTCTATACTAGCATTCAAAAGTTGATCATATGATATATTAAGATATCTTGAAACCCTAGCTTCCCATGCGAATTTTATATGCGCCTCCCTTAGGGTTTCGGCCCCCTAGATTAAGGGGACTTTCATGAAAAACTTTTGGCCAACCAAAATCAGTTCATGTCTGATATAAAAGAATACATGTCAAATCAAAACAAGCAAAATGAGGAATTTAAGGAAAATCATCAAATCAACTCTAGACTGGATAGAGTAGAAGCCCACAACAAAATTCTTGAAAACCAAATTGCACAGCATGCTAGTGTTCCTTACAGACCCCCTGGGAAATTGCCTGCAAAACCTGAGATAAACCCTAGGGAGCACTGTAATGCCATCATGACTAGAAGTGGGAAACAACTGGGAGAACCTAGAGGGAGGTTTGAAAACACTAAAGAAAAGCTTAATGATAATAAAAGGGAATTGGAGATAGGAGAATCTTCTTCACATGAGAAACCCCAAATTTGTTTATCACCTCAAAAGGGTGATGAACCAAAAGGGGAGGAATCATGTGAGAAAGATAATCCTAAATCTGATTTACCTAATCCTTACCAAACACCTATACTTTTTCCTCAATGGTTAGTTCAACATAAACTAGACAAAAAGTTTGGCAAGTTTCTTGAAGTTTTTAGAAAGCTTTATATTAATGTTCCAATTCTTGAAGCTATTATTGAAATGCCATTTTATGCCAAGTTTTTAAAAGAGATATTGTCTTGTAAAAGAAAATTGGATGATTATGGTACTTGCATGGTTACACTAACAGAAGATTGTAGTGCGGTCATACAGAATAAATTGCCACCTAAATTGAAGGATCCAGGTAGCTTTTCTGTACCCTGTTCAATTGGCACCCTTCCTTTTGACCGAGCCTTATGTGACTTAGATGCGAGTGTAAGTTTAATGCCTCTTTCTACTTACAGGAAACTGAATTTGGGAGAGCTAAAGCCTACATCAATATCTTTGCAGCTCGCAGACTCATCAGTGAAGTATCATGTAGGTATGTTAGAGAATATTCCAATAAAGATAGGTGAGTTTCTCATACCTGCAGATTTTGTAATATTGGACATGGAGGAAAATTGTAGAAATCCTATCATTCTGGGTAGACCACTATTGGCCACAGCTAAAGCAAAAATTGATGTGGAATCAGGAAAAATTACCTTTGATATATGTGATAACAAGATCAAATTTAGTCTTAATGATTCAACAAACAAACTTTCATACTCAGGATCTTGTTGTAGTATTGAAATATTTAATGATGAAATTTATGATGTTTCAAGTTTGTTTGATGAAACCCCAAATAATGAATCTAACAATCTTTTTGAGGGTATTGATGAGAAATTGCAGAAGAAGAAAAAGCAAAAGAGGAAGAGAAGAAGAGAAGGCTCTAGGATGATTGAGAAAATAGAAAGAATTATGAGCAGATTTGGATACTGTTTCAAGATCGAGCCTTATGTTGTAAAATCAGAGTTGAGATCCAGAAATTCACGATCAAACCCGAGTGTTAAAGGGTCAAGCTAATGACCTTTAAATTAGCACTTCTTAGGAGGCAACCCAAGCTTTCTAACCCTTATTTTAGTTTTATTTACCTTGATTTTTTGCTTAGGACTAATTTTTATTTTATTATTTGTAGGTTTTTCATGATTTGGAGCAAAATACGGCAGTACCGTAAAGGATTTTACGGTACCGTAAACTATTCCAAAATCAACCCGAGAGTTCTTTCGTCTTTACGGCACTACCATAAGGTAGTTTACGGGCCGTATTTTCCAGAATTTTGTTTTTCGATTTTTCGTCAAAAAAAAAAATCGCTGCTTGAATTTAACGGCGGTACCGTAAACTGTTTTACGGTACCGTATTTGGGAATCGTTTTGAATAGAACGCTTTTGAAATTTTACGGCAGTACCATAATGAAAATTACGGTACCGTATTTCCTTTTCTGTTTCAACCCGAGAGCTGTAACGATTTTACGACAGTGTCGTAATATTTTACATTGCCATATTTTGCCTTCTGTACGCAAACCCTGTGCCGTATTTAGGGTTACGACTAGACCGTTTTTAGGATTTTTACCCTCGATCTCGCTCGTTCTTACGCTAATTTTGGATCTCCGACCGTCTTCGACCATCAGTAGACGCCGGCGATCCTTCCTGACCACATTTCACCGTCGATTAGGTACCCATTTTTTCCGATTTCATCGTTTTAGCGAGTATTGACGAACTTTCACCCCTTTCGCTCATGCTCGCTCGATTCTTACCCGTTTCAATTGATTTTTGTTTCTATACATTCGTTAGAGGATAAGCTATCGATCCTGTGCTGTTTGAGAAGAATTTGAAACAATTTATGTAACTATCTGAGCTGAAACGCAATGTGCACAATTCTAAGTTACTGTTCACCAACGCCTTGAGTTAGAGCATGAAAGTTAAATGGAATTTTTGTTGGGGGTATGCCCTTAAGGCTAATGTTTGAGGCCTTGGGATTCTTTCAGTATCATGTATAAACTCTTATGTTTATAAAGGCAATGGTTGTTATTCAGTTTGTTACATTGTCTGCTGCAATAAGTGTACTTCTGAATAATGTCTCAATGCTGTTCAGCTTGGCTGACATGCTATATGTCCTTAGTCGAAATATCTTGGTGAACATGAGACAGCCTTGATATGATTGAGACTAATATGTGTTCTAATATTATAGGATGCTTCGAGCATGGAATAAGATGTAGAGTCATGGGCACATTGGATGTACTGGACAGACCCTACTAGGATATTCAATTGCTTGTCACAATGTGAATAATCCTTGTTTGCAACAAGTGGCACATGTCCTCTGACTTGAGATCACTTGTGTTTCTAAATGATGATTGTCATTGTTTTGAGGTAGTTCAATATCATTTGAAACATAATGGTTATAGACTATCTTGGATAATGATCATGAGTCAGGTTAGGACACTAGTGATAGATAAAGGATTGCCGTCTCCTAGTTTGGAGTGTGATGTTCTAAAGGGCCCCCTGGATGAGATGATTGAGAAAGTGTATGGCCATACCCAGATGACTATGTTCATCTGATCTAATCATGCTCATCATATTGGAGCTACAGGCTTGACACGCTTGTCCAATAAGAACATCCAGTGGCAAAGGAAACATGTATGCCTTGTGAAGTGGATTCACACTTGTGCTGTGGTTTGGGTGTAGTCTTGGAAGACTCTTTCCTTTATATCGGGAGATAGTGATGTGTTGCTAGATACCCCTCACTGATCGTGATAACGTAAGTTATCGTTACCGACATTTAAAGGAAACCCTCAGGGTCGCACAATTTGATGATATGGCTTACTTAAGTCAGATCGTGTGGACTGAATTGTTTTGGTTCAGTTTAAAGGAGTTTAAACTCTGATTGTAAGTGAGATCTAGTCTGATCATGTTTGATTGATTAGGGCTTGAGATCGGTAAGCTTTGATCGAGAGAATTGATGCTAGATCGGTGAGATCAAGAGCATCAGGAGATGAACGGTTAGATCTGGAGCCTTAGGGTTTAATGAGATCTAGACCATGGCTTGGGCTGATTTGATTTGGTTTTTGAACCAAATACAATTGGATCGATTTAGCTTGAACCGGTTCACATGAGTGAACGCATGGTTCAATGCTTGTAAGCGTTTTTGGTCGGTTTTGAGATCATGGCTTCATGTCATTCTATTTTTGGAATGTCATCAATGCCACTTCGCTAAGACGCAAAAAACGCCTCAACGCTCCTCTAATTCTCGTGTGACCGCTTGCACTCTCGTGTAGAAGGTGGGTTGACGAAAGAGAAGGGATTCGGCCGAGCAAAGAAGTCTCTATCATCTCCTCCATACGACAAGACCCCTTGAAGCTTTGCTAGCACAAAGGTGATAAGGGAGTAGCCATCTTCACCTTGTGTGCGTCACCTTTGGAGGAGAGCCACATCGCCCTCTTCTTCCAAGTCGCCATCCATCCATGGCAATGGTAAGATCACATCTTGATCTTAAGTTAAATTAAGTTGATCATATGGTTATACCACATGCGATCTTATGAAACCCTAGAAATCCTTGCTTCCGCTATCAAAGTTTATATGCGCCTCCTATTAGGGTTTCGGCCCCCTTTGCTTTAGGGGTTTTACAATTGGTATCAGAGGGGTTTCGGTATACTTCATATGATTGCTTTGATGTGATTGTGATCCATGCTTGATGCTATGTTTGCGCATGTATCATTGTTACATGATGTTTGCGCTTGCGCTTATGGTAATGATCTAAGAGTTGTCTACATGCGACAAGATTACTTGTATGTTTATCTCATAGTGCCGCATGTATGAAAGTTATGCTAGTTGGCGCATGTTGATGTTTTTGACAAAACCTTGTTATCTTGCGCGACTCACTTAGATCTAAGCGCCTACTATAAACCCTTAGACGGGTTGATAGGGTTGAAGTCACAGTCGAGTCTAGATCCAACCAGTCTGATCAGACTATCTGACAGCCTAGATGGGTTGACCAGATGGCACCTGTGCGCAAGCACGAGGTGGCTATAGGTCGACTGCAGACAGGCGTGTAGCGAGGTCTAGTTGAGACAATCAGTGAACACACATGAGTTAGGCCCGGGGTCACACCCGCTTGCCAGAACTCATGAGGGTTGTTCAGCCCTTGGCGCATGCATGGTTGACCATTGCGTCGACTCAAGTCAGTTAGGACTTGGTGCATGCAAGGGCAGTGGATCTGACTAGACATGATGAGTGGATCCCTATTAATGGACCGTTGTAAGGTAGTAGGGCACATAAGAAAAATAAAATTGATGCCAAGGGGTTTTCAAAAATTTTATTTTTGTTATTGGATCACATGATGAATGAATACCATGATTTATGTCTATTTATTCTTATGTGGGCTGCCTAAATTAATGTGTGCTGTGCTGGGGCCTGCGAGCCTGGTTAAATTGTAAATTAATATTATTGTGATCTGCGTATCACATTTTTAATTAATTTATTGTGTAATTGACCTGCGTGTCAATCTTGTCTAGATAGATTAAATTGTAATTTTAATCAGACAAGAGCACAAAGCACACATGGCAGAGGCGCATGCAGCAGAGGCTTGACCAGGTGGGAGGTCTAGGGTTCGACCCTATGACAGGCGCATTTACCTGGTGGGCGCAACCTGAGCTGCAGTGGGCGCTTGGCCCTGGGTTGGGCCAGATAAGATGCAAAAGACCCATGAAGAGCTCAAGTGAAGACTTAAGTTAAATTAAGGTCTTACTTAGGGTTAATGGGCTTTTACCACATAAGATCAGCATGCTTTCTATTTATTGTTTATATAATTAGAACTGCATGATTTAATCTTCTGCTATCACCATAGGGTTTGCATGATAGTTAAGAAGATAAAAGGACCGTTAAAATCCAACGCTAAATATCAAGCGCGTAAGCCTTCTGACGTGAAACCTCACTGTTCTGACTATCGTTGGGGCCGTGTTGTACCCACTCAGTGGGCACGCCCATCTATCTTCAGACGGTGTGTGATTACACCTGCGTGTTACAGAGAAGGGATTTATCGCTTCTCGTTGCTCAGCATAGCACGTGGTGGTCCAGGGAGTAGGTCAGGTCAGCTTGACCATGTAGGCTACATATGGGGCATATGTTAGCTATATGGAGGCAGCCATCTGTGGGATCAGAGACTGTGTTGTACCAACTCACTTGGCACAGTCTGCTGGATTGCCCAGATGAAGGGGAATCGCACGGGTTGGCGATTGGCAGGGACTGCCTACCAGAAATTAGTGCTTGTACTCTCTGTGCATCTTATCTCGCCTGAGCGGGACGCGGAGACCAAGTATGAAATCTGGATCCCATCTCACTAAAAGAGTGTTACTCTTTCGGACTGTTTTTATGGATTTTTCAGTCAGATAAAATAGTGAGAAAAGAATCTTTCTTAAGTCCTGGATTGATTCTAAACATTGATACTGACCTTGCTATTCTTGCATTGTTGTAGATTCCTACAGCAACGAACACCATGAGCTTCAATGTGCGATCCCTACTGGAAAGGGAGAAGTTTGCTGGGCCAAACTTCTCAGATTGGTACGGACACCTTAAGATTGTTCTTAAGGCAGAGAGGAAACTGTATGTCCTCGAGACGGCTATACCGCCTCAACCCGCTCCGAACGCCGCAAGGGCGGTTCGGGATGCCTATGAAAAGCATGTCAATGATAGCATTGATGTCGCTTGCCTGATGCTAGCGTCTATGACGCCACAGCTGCAGCGTCAGCATGAGGATATGTCTGCTATAGAAATTATAGCAAACCTCAAGATGCTATATGCTGCACAGGCGAGGACTGAACGCTATAATTTGACTAAGCTTTTCTTTCAGAGCAAACTGACTGAAGGGAGTCCAGTGGGAGCTCATGTGCTCAAGATGATAGGGCACAAAGAGGCTCTAGAGAAACTGGGGCATACCATCAATCAGGAGCTTGCTGTAGACATTATTCTGCAGTCCCTCCCGGCCTCTTTCGATCCGTTCATTATTAATTTTAATATGAACAAGATCGATTGTACTCCGGCAGAGTTGCTGAATATGCTCTTGACTACAGAGGAGACTCTAAAGGGAAAGCCTTCAACCTCTGTCTTGATGTTTCCTTCCAGGAACAAGAAGAAGGGGAAGAAGGGCAAAGCCCCTGTCAAGAACTACAACAAGGCTCTGAAACAAAAGGTTAAGCGGTCGAAGGAATACAGATGTTTCCATTGTGGCCAGCTGGGTCACTGGAAAAAGGACTGTAAAGCGCTCCAAGGAGACAAGAAGGGAAGCATCGCTTCTGGCTCAGGTATTTTTGTGACTGAAGTCATGATATCCTCTTCTTCTATATCATGGGTGTTGGACACTGCATGTGGAGTTCACATTTGTTCAAATGTACAGGAACTCAAGAGAAGAAGACAGGTGGGACAGCATGAGGTGGACCTACGAGTTGGAAACGGGGTACGGGTTGCTGCTGTTACTGTAGGAGAATATTACATCTCATTACCATCTGGACTTGTATTAGAACTGAACAATTGTTATTTTGTACCAAGCATTACGAAAAATATTATCTCTATTCCTGCTCTTGTCAGGAAAGGATTTTCCTTTGAATGCAATATTTCAAAGTGTGTTATTTCTCTTGATAATATTATTTATGCTACTGGGTCAATTAACAATAGGTTATTCATGTTGGACATGGAATGTTCTATACAAAATATTGATAATAAGAAAGCCAAGTATGCTGATGACAGCACCTTGCTATGGCATAGTCGTTTAGGCCATATTAACAAGAAACGCATTAAGCGGTTGCATGACCATGGACTGCTGGGATCATTCTCCTATGAGGAGATTGATACATGCAAAGCTTGTTTATTGGGCAAAATGATGAAGTCTCCTTTTCCTCACAAAGGTCAAAGGGCTTCAGGTTTACTTGACCTTATACACAGTGATGTGTGTGGGCCATTTAGTAAACATGCCAGAGGTGGCTATTCATACTTCATTACCTTTACTGATGATTTCAGTAGATATGGGTATGTCTATCTAATGAGACATAAAAGTGAATCTTTTGACAAGTTCAAAGAGTTCAAGAATGAAGTACAGAATCAGCTAGGCCGAAATATCAAGGCACTTCGTTCTGATCGAGGTGGTGAATACCTAAGTCGAGAGTTTACTGACTATCTGAAGGAGTGTGGGATTATCTCACAGCTCACTCCACCAGGAACACCGCAATGGAATGGTGTGTCCGAGAGGAGGAACAGAACCTTACTGGATATGGTTTGTTCTATGATGAGTCAGGCTACTCTATCTTACTCCTTTTGGGGATTTGCACTGGAAACAGCTGCAAAGGTACTAAACCGAGTGCCATCCAAGGCAGTTTCAAAGACTCCATATGAGTTATGGTATGGGAAACAGCCTAGCTTGACATTTATTAAGATCTGGGGTTGCGAGGCTTATGTCAAAAAGCTCGCCTCTGGGAAACTGGAGAGCAGATCTGATAAATGTATCTTTGTCGGTTACCCTAAGGAAACTAAGGGTTATTATTTCTACGATCCCAAAGAGAACAAGGTATTTGTTGCTCGGACGGCTATTTTTCTTGAGAAGGAGTTTCTTCTGCAAGAAGCCAGTGGGAGAGAAATAAAGCTGGATGAGAATCCAGAAGAAGGACAAAGTAGTCAAGCACAGTTGGATGAGCCTGAGCCGGTAGAACAGGTTATTGAACAACCTGAGGCTCAGATATCACGGGAACCGCGTAGATCGGGAAGGATCCGTCGACAGCCTGAGCGCTATGACGGAGTCTACATCATTGATCATGATGAACCCCTCACTTATGCGGATGCGGTCAGTGGACCGGAGTCAGCTAGATGGCTTGAAGCTATGCGAGCCGAGATGGACTCCATGTCAGATAACCAAGTCTGGGATTTGGTTGATCCGCCTCCGGGAGTAATCCCTATAGGCTGTAAATGGATCTTCAAGAAGAAGATTGACATGGATGGTAACGTGGTTACCTATAAAGGCAGGCTAGTTGCGAAAGGTTTCAAACAAATCTACGGGATAGATTATGATGAAACTTTCTCTCCTGTAGCCATGTTCAAGTCTATTCGGATTATTCTCGCGATAGCAGCATATTACGATTATGAAATCTGGCAAATGGATGTGAAGACCGCTTTCCTGAATGGAAAACTGGATGAGGATGTGTATATGACACAACCTGAAGGTTTCACTAATCCATCAGATCGTCATAAAATATGCAAGTTAAAGAAGTCCATTTATGGACTTAAGCAAGCATCTAGAAGCCGGAATATTCGTTTTGATGAATCAATATGTGAATTTGGTTTCATCAAGAATGAAGACGACCCGTGTTTATATAAGAGGTTTAGTGGGAGCGTGATTACTTTCCTAGTCCTCTACGTCGATGATATCTTAATCATTGGAAACGATATTCCTGAACTGCATGCTCTTAAAGCATGGTTAAGAAAATGTTTCCAGATGAAAGATTTAGGAGAAGCAGCCTATGTATTAGGTGTGAAGATCTACAGGGATAGATCTAAGAGGCTTCTCGGGCTGTGCCAGAGTACTTACATCGATAAAGTCCTGGAGAGATTCCATTTAGAGAATTCTAAAAGAGGATATCTTCCTGTCAGACATGGTCTGAATCTTTCAAAGAGTCAGTGTCCACAAACACAGACTGAGAAAGATGAAATGGACAATACGCCTTATGCTTCGGCTATTGGGTCCATTATGTATGCGATGTTATGTACTCGCCCAGACGTCATAACAGGATGATTTCCGATCGCAATCAGGCTATGTTCTTGATTGCGGTCAAGAACATTTTAAAATATCTGCGGAGGACCAAAGATATGTTCTTGATTTATGGAGGTCAGGAAGAACTCAGTATTGAAGGATATACTGACGCTTCGTTCCAATCTGACCAGGATGATTTCCGATCGCAATCAGGCTATGTTTTTAGCTTGAATGGAGGAGCAGTGGTGTGGAAAAGTTTCAAACAGTCTATTGTTGCTGATTCCACAACAGAAGCCGAGTATGTTGTAGCCTCGGAAGCATCCAAGGAGGCAGTGTGGATTCGCAAGTTCGTTCAGGAACTTGGTGTTGTTCCTTCGAGTGCAAATCCTTTGGTTATCTTCTGTGATAACACTGGAGCAATCGCACAAGCAAAGGAACCACGGTCGCACCAGAAGTCCAAGCACATACAGAGACGGTTTCACTTGATCCGGGAGATCATTGATCGTGGTGAGATCAAAATCTGCAAGGTTCATACAGATGACAATCTGGCTGACCCGCTTACTAAGCCTCTGGCGCAGCAGAAGCATGAGAAGCACTGTAATAATATGGGTTTGAGATTTCTCAACCATTAGATTAAGTGCAAGTGGGAGATTGTTGGGGGTATGCCCTTAAGGCTAATGTTTGAGGCCTTGGGATTCTTTCAGTATCATGTATAAACTCTTATGTTTATAAAGGCAATGGTTGTTTTTCAGTTTGTTACATTGTCTGCTGCAATAAGTGTACTTCTGAATAATGTCTCAATGCTGTTCAGCTTGGCTGACATGCTATATGTCCTTAGTAGAAATATCTTGGTGAACATGAGACAGCCTTGATATGATTGAGACTAATATGTGTTCTAATCTTATAGGATGCTTCGAGCATGGAATAAGATGTAGACTCATGGGTACATTGGATGTACTGGACAGACCCTACTAGGATATTCAATTGCTTGTCACAATGTGAATAATCCTTGTTTGCAACAAGTGGCACATGTCCTCTGACTTGAGATCACTTGTGTTTCTAAATGATGATTGTCATTGTTTTGAGGTAGTTCAATATCATTTGAAACATAATGGTTATAGACTATCTTGGATAATGATCATGAGTCAGGTTAGGACACTAGTGATAGATAAAGGATTGCCGTCTCCTAGTTTGGAGTGTGATGTTCTAAAGGGTCCCCTGGATGAGATGATTGAGAAAGTGTATGGCCATACCCAGATGACTATGTTCATCTGATCTAATCATGCTCATCATATTGGAGCTACAGGCTTGACACGCTTGTCCAATAAGAACATCCAGTGGCAAAGGAAACATGTATGCCTTGTGAAGTGGATTCACACTTGTGCTGTGGTTTGGGTGTAGTCTTGGAAGACTCTTTCCTTTATATCGGGAGACAGTGATGTGTTGCTAGATACCCCTCACTGATCGTGATAACGTAAGTTATCGTTACCGACATTTAAAGGAAACCCTCAGGGTCGCACAATTTGATGATATGGCTTACTTAAGTCAGATCGTGTGGACTGAATTGTTTTGGTTCAGTTTAAAGGAGTTTAAACTCTGATTGTAAGTGAGATCTGGTCTGATCATGTTTGATTGATTAGGGCTTGAGATCGGTAAGCTTTGATCGAGAGAATTGATGCTAGATCGGTGAGATCAAGAGCATCAGGAGATGAACGGTTAGATCTGGAGCCTTAGGGTTTAATGAGATCTAGACCATGGCTTGGGCTGATTTGATTTGGTTTTTGAACCAAATACAATTGGATCGATTTAGCTTGAACCGGTTCACATGAGTGAACGCATGGTTCAATGCTTGTAAGCGTTTTTGGTCGGTTTTGAGATCATGGCTTCATGTCATTCTATTTTTGGAATGTCATCAATGCCACTTCGCTAAGACGCAAAAAACGCCTCAACGCTCCTCTAATTCTCGTGTGACCGCTTGCACTCTCGTGTAGAAGGTGGGTTGACGAAAGAGAAGGGATTCGGCCGAGCAAAGAAGTCTCTATCATCTCCTCCATACGACAAGACCCCTTGAAGCTTTGCTAGCACAAAGGTGATAAGGGAGTAGCCATCTTCACCTTGTGTGCGTCACCTTTGGAGGAGAGCCACATCGCCCTCTTCTTCCAAGTCGCCATCCATCCATGGCAATGGTAAGATCACATCTTGATCTTAAGTTAAATTAAGTTGATCATATGGTTATACCACATGCGATCTTATGAAACCCTAGAAATCCTTGCTTCCGCTATCAAAGTTTATATGCGCCTCCTATTAGGGTTTCGGCCCCCTTTGCTTTAGGGGTTTTACAATTTTTGTTTCCAACTTACTTGATAGATATTTCTGATGATTTCGGAGTGTAGTATTTACTTGCCATAACATGTTTAAATTGAGATTACATGCATGATTTTACTCTGTTTTTTTCACCCTGTTTTTGGTTGATGACACATAGGATGCCATTTACACTGCTATATCTTTATTTGTATGCTTTGAATGATAAGTTTGCAGCTTGAGTCCATGGCACCAAGAACAAAATCGATTGCACCAAGGGGGAAGGGGAAAGCCCCTGCTGAACCATCACAACCCCAGAACCCTCACGGGATCCTTTTCAGAAATGAGATGCAAGAGGCTAGGTACAACAAAATTTTGAAAAGAAAGATCATCAACACAAAATATGCTGACAGAAGAACCCTAGAGGCTTTGGGATTTCATGAAGATTTGCTATGGATGTTTGATAGAATTAAGGCCAAGGAGTTCTTCCAGATGACTCCTCATACCTACTTACCAATTGCCTTGGAGTTTTTGAGCAGTCTGGTCATAGAGCTGAAAGAGTATTCCCATGGCCCTGCTGATGGAAAAATTACTTTCAGATTGGCGAATGAAGAGAGAGAGCTTACACTGCAGGAAATCAGGGATATCTTTGGATTGAGCACTGGGGGTTACACTGACATACCCCTTGGATTTATGGAGAATATATTCTGGAACCAAATCACTAATGAGAGCCACTTTTATGCTGTGTCTGCCAGAGCCTCAAAGATAGTAAACCCATGCATCAGATATGCACATAGGGTTCTAGCACACACTGTATTTGGGAGAGGAGATAGTGATGACATGGTCCGTCAACACGAGCTTTATTTTCTATGGGGCATGCTCAATGGATTTGTAGTGGATGTGGCTTACTTTATGATCAAGCATATGGATAAGGTGGCTGGAGCTAGCAGAGGATTGGTAGTGATAGGAGGTTTGGTTACTTCTATAGCCAGATACTTTGGGATGGAGCCCTATGGAGCTGACACGGCAAGAGGGAATGCAAGACTCGACATTGAGTCTTGCATAGCGATGAAGATGATAGTTAAAGAGGGAGACACTTTCTATTTGGTCCTTGGACCAAACATCTCTCCTCTACCCTTGCCCTACATTGAGAAGACCACAGTTAGAGAAAGGGCCAATTGGAAGCTATGTCTTAATGAAACTGAGGTAGCCTTTATTCCATCACCTGATACAGTTCCACCACCACCCACCGGGGGTAGTAGGAGTGATCCTTATGGGATGGTGTTGGAGTATGCCCTTAAGGCTAATGTTTGAGGCCTTTGGGATTGTAATAGTATCATGTAATAAACTCTTATGTTTATAAAAGGCATGGTTATTATTCAGCTTGTTACCTTGTCTGCTGTAATAAGTGTACTTCTGAATAATGTCTCAAAGCTGTTCAGCTAGGCTGACAGGCTATAAGTCCTTAGTCGAGATATCTTGGAGAACATGAGACAGCCTTGATATGATAGAGACTAATATGAGTGCTAATCTTATAGGATGCTTCGAGCATGGAATAAGATGTAGACTCATGGGTACATTGGATGTACTGGACAGACCCTACTGGGATATTCCATTGCTTGTCACAATGTGAATGATCCTTGTAAGCAACAAGTGGCACATGTCCTCTGACTTGAGATCACTTGTGTTTCTAAATGAGGATTGTCATTGTCTTGAGCTAGTTCAATATCATTTGAGATATAATGATTATAGACTATCTTGGATGGTGAGCTTGAATCAGGTTAGGGCACTTGTGATAGATAAAGGATTGCCGTCTCCTTGTTTAAGGAGTGTGATGTTCTATAGGGCCACACTATATGAGATGATTGAGGAAGTGTATGGCCATACCCAGATGACTATGTTCATCTGATCTAATCATGCTCATCGTATTGGAGTTACAAGCTTGACATGCTTGTCCAATAAGAACATCCAGTGGCAAAGGACACATGTATGCCTTGTGAATTGAGTCACACTTGTGCTGTGTTTTGGGTGCAGTCTTGGAAGACTCTTTCCTTTATATCGGGAGACAGTGATGTGTTGCTAGATACCCCTCACTGATCGTGATAACGTAAGTTATCGTTACCGACATTTAAAGGAAACCCTCAGGGTCGCACAATTTGGTGATATGGCTTCCTTAAGTCAGATCGTGTGGACTGAATTGTTTTGGTTCAGTTTAAAGAGATTTAATCTCTGATTGTAAGTGAGATCTGGTCTGATCATGTTTGATTGATTAGAGCTTTAGATCGGTAAGCTTCGATCGAGAGAGATGATGCTAGATCGGTGCGATCAGAAGCGTCAGATGATGAAGGGTCAGATCTAGGACCTTGTGGTCTAATTTGGTCTAGACTTAATTCTGGGCTGATTTGGTTTCGAAATTGAACCAATGAAATTGAACCGGCTCATGGGTTGAGCGCTTGGTTCAAGAGGGAGAAGAGGTTGCGTTTGGTTCATGGAAACATGAACCATGAACGCCAACTCTTAATCGTTGCCATTTATGGAAAGTTCCATAAGCTAAACGCATATGCGTTCATGGCTTGATTACTCTCTAATGCTTTCGGTTTTGCTCTTTGGGCGTGGAGAAAACGGCTTGCTCTTGGAGAAGGCGTTGTTCTTGCGAAAAGAAGGAAGAGCTCTCGAAAAGAAGGCAGCCCTTTTCATCTAATCTCCTACACACGGTTGAAAGAGCTTGCCAATCTTGCTAGCACAAGACTTGCGCAAGGAGGAAGCTTTCATCCCTTGTGTGTGATTTCTTTGGAGAAGATCCCTTCGGTCTTTCTTCTTCCAAGCCGCACCATCTACATGGCTATGGTATGATCTTGTTCTTATCAATCTTTGATAGTTGAACAATTGGCATGCAAACGATTTTAAAACCCTTGCTTCCGCTTGCATCATTTTTCATTAGCGCCATGCTTAGGGTTTTTGCCCCCTTTATCTTTGGGGTTCCTTCAATTGGTATCAGAGCTTGGCTCTTTGCATGCTATTTTGTTTGCTAATGTGATCCATACTTGTTGCGCCTACTTTGTTTACATGTTGGATGCGCTTACCTTGGTTTGGTTTCATGAAAGTTGCGCTTGTATCATGGCTTCATGAAGGTTGCGCATGTATCATTTGATGACATGTAGTTTGCGCTCCCCCTTGAAGGGGACTCCCTGAAGTTTGCGCTCCCCCTTGAAGGGGACCCCCTTAGATCTAAGGGTTATCAAGCATGTTGTTTGTTTGTTTGCGCATGTACTAGATGTTTTTAAAAACAAACTTACATCTTGCGCGCATGATTAGATCTAAGGTGTCCCTACAATAAACCCTTAGATGGGTTGATGGGGTTGAAGTCACCACTAGGTTAGATCCAAGTCTGATCAGACCATCTGACAGCTCAGATGGGTTGACCCAATAGCACCTATGCGCAAGCACAAGGTGGCTATAGGTTGACTGCATCTAGGGCGTGTAGCGAGGTCTGGTTGAGACAACTACTGAACGCACTTGAGTTAGGCCCGGGGTCACACCCGCTTGCCAAAACTCATGGGGTGGTTCAGTCCTTGGGGCATGCATGGTTGACCATTAGGTCAACTCGGGTCAGTTAGGACTCGGTGCATGCAAGGGCAAAGGATCTAGCTAGATGGATGAGTGGATCCCCATCAATGGACCATTGTAAGGTTATAGGGATCATAAGGAAATTAAAATTGATGCCATGGGGTTTTTCAAAACTTTTAATTTCAAGATGATTGGATCACATGTTGATTGAACCATTTGCTTGTTTATTTAGTCTTATGTGGGTTGCCCTATTGTGTGCTGTGCTGGGGCCTGCGTGCCTGGATTTAAAATTGTAAATTAATTTGTGATCTGCGAATCACATTGTACTTAATTTATAATATGTAGTTGACCTGCGAGTCAACCTTGTCTAGATAGATCAAATGTATTTGATTAGACAAGAGCAAAGGCACACATCCCAAAGGGGCATTCAGCTGGTAACGCACCTGAGGTGCTCTTGGCGCTAGGGCCCTAGGTTGGACCAGATGAGATGCCAAGGAGCTCAAGTGAAGACTTAAGTAAATTAAGGTCTTACTAGGGTTCATGGGCTTTTACCACATAAGATCATGCTTTCTTCTTATTGCTTATAATTAGAATTGCATGTTTAAGTTTATCTTCTGCTATCACCATAGGACTTGCATGATAGTTAAGAAGATAAAAGACCGATAAAATCCAACGCTAATATATCAAGCTCGTAAGCCTTCTGACGCGAAACCTCACCTTTCTGATTATCGTTGGAGCCGTGTTGAACCCACTCAGTGGGCACGTCCATCTATCTTCAGACGGTGCTGGATTTCACCTGCGTGTTACAGAGTTGGGATTTATCCCCTCTCGTTGCTCAGCATAGCACGTGGTGGTCCAGGGAGTAGGTCAGGTCAGCTTGACCATGTTGGCTACATATGTGGCGCATATGGTAGCACATGGAGGCAGCCATCTCTGGGATCAGAGACTGTGTTGTACCAACTCAGTTGGCACAGTCTGCTGGATTGCCAAGATGAAGGGGAATCGCACGGGTTGGCGATTGGCTGGGACAGCCTACCAGAAATTAGTGCTTGTTATCTCTGTGCATCTTATCTCGCCTGAGCGGGACGCGGAGACCAAGTATGAAATCTGGATCCCATCTCACTAAAAGAGTATTACTCTTTCGGACTGTTTACTGGATTTTTCAGTCAGACAAAATAGTGAGAAAAGAATCTTTCTTAAGTCCTGGATTGATTCTAAACATTGATACTGACCTTGCTATTCTTGCTTGTTGTAGATTCCTGCAGCAACGAACACCATGAGCTTCAATGTGCGATCCCTACTGGAAAGGGAGAAGTTTGCTGGGCCGAACTTCTCTGACTGGTTCGGACACCTTAAGATTGTTCTTAAGGCAGAGAGGAAACTGTATGTCCTCGAGACGGCGATACCGCCGCAGCCCGCTCCGAACGCCGCAAGGGCGGTTCGGGAAGCCTACGAAAAGCACGTCAATGATAGCATTGATGTCGCTTGCCTGATGCTAGCGTCTATGACGCCACCGCTGCAGCGTCAGCATGAGGATATGTCAGCTATAGAGATTATAGCGAACCTCAAAATGCTGTATGCTGCACAGGCGAGGACTGAGCGCTATAATCTGACGAAGCTCTTCTTTCAGAGCAAACTGGCTGAGGGGAGCCCAGTGGGAGCTCACGTGCTCAAGATGATTGGGCACAAGGAGGCTCTAGATAAACTGGGGCATACCATCAACCAGGAGCTTGCTGTAGACATAATTCTACAGTCTCTTCCGCCTTCTTTCGATGCGTTCATCATTAACTATAATATGAACAAAATCGATTGTACGCCGGCAGAGCTGTTGAATATGCTCTTGACAACTGAGGAAACTCTGAAGGGTAAGCCTTCAACCTCTGTCTTAATAGTTCCTTCTAGGAACAAGAAGAAGGGGAAGAAGGGCAAGGCCCCTGTCAAGAATTACAGCAAGGCCCTGAAACAGAAGGTGAAGCGGTCGAAGGACAACAGGTGTTTCCACTGTGGCCAGCTGGGTCACTGGAAAAAGGACTGTAAAGCGCTCCAAGGAGATAAGAGGGGAAGCATCGCTTCTGGCTCAGGTATATATGTGACTGAGGTCATGTTATCTTCTTCTACTATATCATGGGTGTTGGACACCGCATGTGGAGTTCACATTTGTTCAAATGTGCAGGAACTCAAGAGAAGAAGGCAGGTGGGACAGCATGAGGTAGACCTACGAGTTGGAAACGGGGCACGGGTTGCTGCTGTTGCTGTAGGAGACTATTTCATTACTTTACCATCTGGCATTGTATTAGAATTAAACAATTGTTACTTTGTACCCAGTATTACCAAGAATATTATCTCTATTCCTGCTCTTGTCAGGAAAGGATTTGCCTTTGAATGCAAGATTTCAAAGTGTGTTTTGACTTATGATAATATTGTGTATGCGACTGGTTCAATTAACAATGGGTTATACATGTTGGACATGGAAAATTCTATACAAAACATTGATAATAAGAAAGCCAAGTATGCTGATGACAGCACCTTGTTATGGCATAGTCGTTTAGGCCATATAAACGAGAAGCGCATTAAGCGGTTGCATAATCATGGACTGCTGGGATCTTTCTCCTATGAGGAGATTGATACATGCAAAGCTTGTTTGATGGGTAAAATGACGAAGTCACCTTTTCTTCACAAAGGTCAAAGGGCTTCAGGTTTACTGGACCTTATACACAGTGATGTGTGTGGGCCTTTTAGTAAACAAGCCAGAGGTGGCTATCAGTACTTCATTACCTTTACTGATGATTTCAGTAGGTATGGGTATGTCTATTTAATGAGACATAAAAATGAATCTTTTGACAAGTTCAAAGAGTTCAAAAATGAAGTACAAAATCAGTTAGGCCGAAATATCAAGGCACTTCGTTCTGATCGAGGTGGTGAATACCTGAGTCATGCGTTTACTGACTATCTGAAAGAGTGTGGGATTATCTCACAGCTCACTCCGCCAGGAACACCGCAGTGGAATGGTGTGTCCGAGAGGAGAAATAGAACGTTACTTGATATGGTTCGTTCTATGATGAGTCAGGCTACTCTTCCATACTCCTTTTGGGGTTTTGCACTGGAAACAGCTGCAAAGGTACTAAACCGAGTGCCATCCAAGGCAGTTTCAAAGACGCCATATGAGTTATGGTATGGGAAACAGCCTAGCTTGACATTTATCAAGATCTGGGGTTGCGAGGCTTATGTCAAAAAGCTCGCCTCTGGGAAACTAGAGAGCAGATCTGACAAATGCATCTTTGTCGGTTACCCTAAGGAAACTAAGGGTTATTATTTCTTCAATCCCAAGGAGAACAAGGTTTTTGTTGCTCGGACGGCCATATTTCTTGAGAAGGAATTTCTTCTGCAAGAGGCCAGTGGGAGAGAAATAAAGCTGGATGAGAATCCAGAAGAAGGACAAAGTAGTCAAGCACAGTTGGATGAGCCTGAGCCGGTAGATCAGGTTATTGAACAACCTGAGGCTCAAATATCACGGGAACCGCGAAGATCGGGTAGGATCCGTCGACAGCCTGAGCGCTATGACGGAGTCTACATCATTGATAATGATGAACCCCTAACTTATGCGGATGCGGTCAGTGGACCGGAGTCAGCTAGATGGCTTGAAGCTATGCGAGCCGAGATGGACTCCATGTCAGATAACCAAGTCTGGGATTTGGTTGATCCGCCTCCGGGAGTAATCCCTATAGGCTGTAAATGGATCTTCAAGAAGAAGATTGACATGGATGGTAACGTGGTTACCTATAAAGGCAGGCTAGTTGCGAAAGGTTTCAAACAAATCTACGAGTTAGATTATGATGAAACTTTCTCACCAGTAGCCATGTTTAAGTCTATTCGGATTCTTTTCGCGATAGCTGCATATTACGATTATGAGATCTGGCAGATGGATGTGAAGACAGCTTTCCTCAATGGAAATCTGGATGAGGATGTGTATATGACACAACCGGAAGGTTTCACTAGTCCATCAGATCGTCATAAAATATGCAAGTTAAAGAAGTCCATTTATGGACTGAAACAAGCATCAAGAAGCTGGAACATTCGTTTTGATGAATCAATCTCTGAGTTTGGTTTCATCAAGAACGAAGATGACCCGTGTGTATATAAGAGGTTTAGTGGGAGCGTGATTACATTCCTAATCCTCTACGTCGATGATATCTTGATCATTGGAAACGATATTCCTGAACTGCATGCTGTTAAGGCATGGTTAGGAAAATGTTTCCAGATGAAAGATCTAGGAGAAGCAGCCTATGTATTAGGTGTGAAGATCTACCGGGATAGATCTAAGAGGCTTCTCGGGCTGTGCCAGAGTACCTACATCGATAAGGTCCTGGAGAGATTCCATTTAGAGAATTCTAAACGTGGATATCTTCCAGTCAGACATGGTCTGAATCTTTCGAAGAGTCAGTGTCCACAAACACAGACTGAGAAAGATGAAATGGACAATACGCCTTATGCTTCGGCTATTGGGTCCATAATGTATGCGATGTTGTGTACTCGCCCAGACGTCGCTTACGGGTTAAGCGTGACCAGTCGATTCCAAAGTAATCCAGGTTTGGCGCACTGGATTGCGGTCAAGAACATTTTAAAATATCTGCGGAGGACCAAAGATATGTTCTTGATATATGGTGGTCAGGAAGAACTCAGTATAGAGGGATATACTGACGCTTCGTTCCAGTCAGACCAGGATGATTTCCGATCGCAATCAGGCTATGTTTTTAGCTTGAATGGTGGAGCAGTGGTGTGGAAAAGCTTCAAACAGTCTACTGTTGCTGATTCCACAACAGAAGCCGAGTATGTTGCAGCCTCGGAAGCATCCAAGGAGGCAGTGTGGATTCGTAAGTTCGTGAGAGAACTTGGTGTCGTTCCTTCGAGTGCAGATCCTTTGGTTATCTTCTGTGATAACACTGGAGCTATAGCACAAGCAAAGGAACCTCGGTCGCACCAGAAGTCCAAGCACATACAGAGACGGTTTCACTTGATCCGGGAGATCATTGATCGTGGCGAGATCAAGATTTGCAAGGTTCATACAGATGACAATCTGGCAGACCCGCTTACCAAGCCTCTGGCGCAGCAGAAGCATGAGAAGCACTGTAATAATATGGGTTTGAGATTTCTCAACCATTAGATTAAGTGCAAGTGGGAGATTGTTGGAGTATGCCCTTAAGGCTAATGTTTGAGGCCTTTGGGATTGTAATAGTATCATGTAATAAACTCTTATGTTTATAAAAGGCATGGTTATTATTCAGCTTGTTACCTTGTCTGCTGTAATAAGTGTACTTCTGAATAATGTCTCAAAGCTGTTCAGCTAGGCTGACAGGCTATAAGTCCTTAGTCGAGATATCTTGGAGAACATGAGACAGCCTTGATATGATAGAGACTAATATGAGTGCTAATCTTATAGGATGCTTCGAGCATGGAATAAGATGTAGACTCATGGGTACATTGGATGTACTGGACAGACCCTACTGGGATATTCCATTGCTTGTCACAATGTGAATGATCCTTGTAAGCAACAAGTGGCACATGTCCTCTGACTTGAGATCACTTGTGTTTCTAAATGAGGATTGTCATTGTCTTGAGCTAGTTCAATATCATTTGAGATATAATGATTATAGACTATCTTGGATGGTGAGCTTGAATCAGGTTAGGGCACTTGTGATAGATAAAGGATTGCCGTCTCCTTGTTTAAGGAGTGTGATGTTCTATAGGGCCACACTATATGAGATGATTGAGGAAGTGTATGGCCATACCCAGATGACTATGTTCATCTGATCTAATCATGCTCATCGTATTGGAGTTACAAGCTTGACATGCTTGTCCAATAAGAACATCCAGTGGCAAAGGACACATGTATGCCTTGTGAATTGAGTCACACTTGTGCTGTGTTTTGGGTGCAGTCTTGGAAGACTCTTTCCTTTATATCGGGAGACAGTGATGTGTTGCTAGATACCCCTCACTGATCGTGATAACGTAAGTTATCGTTACCGACATTTAAAGGAAACCCTCAGGGTCGCACAATTTGGTGATATGGCTTCCTTAAGTCAGATCGTGTGGACTGAATTGTTTTGGTTCAGTTTAAAGAGATTTAATCTCTGATTGTAAGTGAGATTTGGTCTGATCATGTTTGATTGATTAGAGCTTTAGATCGGTAAGCTTCGATCGAGAGAGATGATGCTAGATCGGTGCGATCAGAAGCGTCAGATGATGAAGGGTCAGATCTAGGACCTTGTGGTCTAATTTGGTCTAGACTTAATTCTGGGCTGATTTGGTTTCGAAATTGAACCAATGAAATTGAACCGGCTCATGGGTTGAGCGCTTGGTTCAAGAGGGAGAAGAGGTTGCGTTTGGTTCATGGAAACATGAACCATGAACGCCAACTCTTAATCGTTGCCATTTATGGAAAGTTCCATAAGCTAAACGCATATGCGTTCATGGCTTGATTACTCTCTAATGCTTTCGGTTTTGCTCTTTGGGCGTGGAGAAAACGGCTTGCTCTTGGAGAAGGCGTTGTTCTTGCGAAAAGAAGGAAGAGCTCTCGAAAAGAAGGCAGCCCTTTTCATCTAATCTCCTACACACGGTTGAAAGAGCTTGCCAATCTTGCTAGCACAAGACTTGCGCAAGGAGGAAGCTTTCATCCCTTGTGTGTGATTTCTTTGGAGAAGATCCCTTCGGTCTTTCTTCTTCCAAGCCGCACCATCTACATGGCTATGGTATGATCTTGTTCTTATCAATCTTTGATAGTTGAACAATTGGCATGCAAACGATTTTAAAACCCTTGCTTCCGCTTGCATCATTTTTCATTAGCGCCATGCTTAGGGTTTTTGCCCCCTTTATCTTTGGGGTTCCTTCAGATGGAGTCACCCCCTCAGGACTTTTCACAGCCAGCTGGTACCTCCTCACACACACCTAGGGACAGATATGCTAGCCACCATGATCCTAGCTTCCAGGCACTCACAGTACAGATGTTCAGTCAGGAACGCCGCTTGGATAAAATGGATGAGACTCTGGGATACATCCACAGAGATATGGAGAGGCTATGCAACCATATGGAAGACATGGGTAACTTCATCTATGACCGTTTTGGTTATGCTGATCATAGAGACTATGGCTATCATGGTGATCAAGGAGGAACCCCATACTTTGATCCTGAGGAGACTGCTGCGAGAGACTCGGAGGCTACGCGATCTGACGATGATGAGTAGAGGCTTTGTGAGTATTATCTTCCCTTACCTTTTTGCTGTACTATGATGTTCTTTATCTCACTGTTGTTTTATATGATGAAGGGAAGGATGGGGTTGTATGATGATGATGATATTGATCTTTACTGATTCGATGGGGTTGTATGATATTTTGATATTCTGATGTTTGATATGATATACATGATGATATATTTTTGTTGATATGATATTGTGATAATTGATGGTGATGATGAGTTCACTCTTAATTTATACTGTTGATGACTTGAATGATTGATGATCTCAAATTCATGATTGAAAACATAATTCCATCATGTCAAATTTATTTCTTCAATACATATTTGTTTATTGAGATATGACATTGATTGATGCATAAAATTTTGGGGAGATATATTATTTGAAGAATGAAATTTAAAAGTGAAACTTCTCTTTTGAATAAAATGAGTATATTAGTATGATTTGTGAATTTAGATCAATTGATCAACTTAGTTGAGGTTTAGTCTATTTTTGCTATTTGTTGGGAAATAAGAATCTGAGATCCATAAAAAAATAGTGAGAGACTCCCCTACTTGGCACTATGTAAAATTGATAGAGGTACCTAAGACATGGGTTGAAGTCTATGCATGAAAAATAATGTGTGGTGAAAAGAATAAGACTCCTCTACTTGGCACTGTGTAAAATTGACAGTGGTACCGAAGAAAGAGTTGAAGTCAAAAATAAAAAGTATGTGTCTATGTGGATACATGCCGTCTATGCAAAGACAATGAAAAAAAAATAAGAAAAAAATTATGTGTGGAAAAAGATCTTGGAGACCTAATTCCTGTAAACAAAAGCATGATAGATTTAAATTGATACTGAGTGAAATCATGAGATTGAAAATTCTATCTATTGTACAAGTTGCAAAGTTTTATTTGATTGAGTTGTGAATCTAGAAAATTGAGTTCTGAGGATGATATGTTTACTTGAAATTTTGTAAATCAATTAATAGAATTTTTCATTGACAAGTTGTATTTTAGAAATTTATTGAGCATGAAAAGGTTATTCTTTTAATCAAATTTTGATTTCAAATTTTGATTTTTGCTTGAGGACAAGCAAGGTTTGAGCCTTATGTGTTTGATGACACCAAAATATGTAGTATATTTTGTACCATTTTAGATACCTTTTCATGCTAAATTGAGGATCTTTTTACTTGTTTTTATGCTGAATCCATTAAATATTGCAAAGTCTACTTCTATTTTGGTTTTTCATGTTTTTTAGGCAAAAAGGCACTATTTTAGGCATTTTCAAGCAAAAATCAAATACATGGAAGAGTTCTTATCATCAAGAAGAAGTCACCCAAGAATTTTCACGCAAATCGAGGCAAAGAACCCAAAATACGGTAGTGTCGTAAAGGATTTTACGATACCGTATTTTACACGGCTACCGTATTATCGAGATCACGGCCGTATTTTGGTGATTTACCGAACAGAAGACTTTCGCGAAATTACAGCACCACCGTAAGAATTTACACGGCTGTATTTTGGGGCGCTTTCGAAACAGAGACCTTCGCTGAAATTACGGCACCGCCGTAAACCAAATTACGCTGCCGTATTGTTCCAGCAATTTTAGAACAGAATAATCGATGGATTTTACGGCAGTGTCGTAAGATATTACACTGCCGTATTCCGGTGTTTGAACGCGATTCCCAAGTCAATGTCCATGCCCGATCCTTGCGGAGATGATTGCTGACGATCCAGAAGTTTATATTCGATGCCGTAAGAAGCAAAAGGGGAGCTTTTCACGAGAGGATTATAGAGAGACCAAAGGCCCCAATTTTGATCGACTGTCGAGGGAGAAATCGCGATCCACGCCGCTGCCGAGGGTTTCGCTGCCGCGCTCGATCCAGATGACCTCCGTCCGCGATTTTTGTACCAAAGCATCGCCTGGTGAAGGAGACAACGTACCGGACATTTCAGATCGAAAAGAGACAAATTGGAGGAGAAATCAAGGGAAGAAGGATCGCCACCACTGTTCACGCCTTCTTTTGTAAAATACGGCTGTGAATGCCGTATTTTCTAAAAACTCTTCCTTTTGTTGATTTTCGATTTTATGAAATTATGGAATACTGTATTTCCTTTGTCATGCTAGCTTAAACTACTCTTGGGACATGGGGGAGTAGTTCACTTGACTTTTAATGATTAGATAACTTCTTTTTCAATATTTCGTTGAGTTTGATTTTAGCATGATGATTTTGCTCATGTGATAATTGTGCTTAGATTCTCTTTAAGTTCATATTATTAATTATGTTCTTAGAATTTTCGCTTGAGACTGAAAGGTAATTGCTTGAGAATTTGGAACCCTAGAATTGCATGTTAGGATCCCTTCCTTAGGTTAGATCCATCTTGATCTTTTCTGGTAAAATAATTGCCATGATTATAACATGAATCTATAGATCGAGTCTATTTGTCAAACGTGGAGATCTTGTGCGAAAGCAAAGATCGGAACGTTGGGGGTCCTTGAGTAAAACTAGTTGCGGGACTCGGATGCACGAAAGTGATCCTTGAGACTCCACTAGAGATTCTAGAACTCAGATGCACGAAAGTGATCCTTGAGTTCATTGTTTGATAATATCTTCATCATGATAAAAGTGAATCAACGAAATCCTTATTCATGTCTAGTCATAAAAGTTTAAGTGAACGAAACCCTAGTCCCAGCTTTTCTCTCTGATAATCCTATTTTCTTAGTTTCCGATTGCTATTTTCACGATCTCGATTTGCCTAGATAGTAAACCCGTGCACTTGCGGTTTAACAACAAGTTTTTGGTGCCGTTACCAAGGATTAGTCCAAGGTACACGCGTGCCAGACTTATAGTGTTCCCTTTCGGGCTATCACTCACCAACTCCTCCCTAACATGAAGCTATGGTCAAGCTAATGACCTTAAACAAGCGCTTTTTGGGAGGCAACCCAAATTTTTAACTTTTACTATTCTTAGTTTTAGTTTTTGATTTTCTAAAAATTATTAGGAATTTTTGTAGCATGTGTTGATGAATTTTTATTGATGGAAAATCTTCTGATAAGTTGTTTTATTTGTAGGAATTTTTGGAGAATTTTTTTATATAAGAGAAAAGTGATTAACGAGACTATCACGAGTGCAGCCGTGAATCATGTACCGACCGTGATGATGACATTTTCTTTGTGAGTACGGTAAAATATGATTTCAATAGTGAAACATGACGACATTTAATGTTTGAAACTTGTTTACATTGTAAAATATGATTATCTTTAATGTGATATAGTTTCTAGATTTTTCGGGGTCATGTTTTCATCTTTTGATATAATGTACAAGTTTTCGTCAACATTAAAAAGGGAATTCTTGCAAAATTTTTTTGAAATCCTTCATTTATTTATTTGATGTTCATGTATATGCAACAATTTAAGTCTAGGGTGTCCCTATATATTTAGCTTTTCTTAAAGCTTTATAGGTATGTATTTTGAATGTTCATAATTGTTAAGGATAATGAAATTTGTTTTATCCTTAATTTTAGAGTTAGAAAACATTTTGAGTGATTAATTTGATGACTTAGGGAATTTTTGAAATTTCATATAGACTTAGATTGTTGAGTAAATTCAATTCTAGTATTGATAAAATGCATATGTGGATTGTTATATGTTCATACAACACGTGCATAGTATCTTTATGCTTGAAAATTTTAATTTATCTATTTTTGCTTGATGAGAATTTTTATGAATAGAATTTGGGGATATTTCCTTTAAACTGAGATTTGCTCCAACTCCTCTAGTTGAGAAATCTAAAGTCATGAGTTATATTATACCACGATGTGGTATACTTTGATGGAGGGGCCAACCCTGCCCCAAGGAGGTCTGGAAGGGCTAGGAGGAAGCCCATCAGATATGGCTTTTCCTCCTAGGTCATCTTTCTTTCCTTATTTGCACTTTCCTTATTTGCATTGAATAAAGCTCTAGTGCATTGTGTAGTTTCCTTATTTGCTCCTAGAATAGTCTACTGGCCTTTGTGTTAATAATTGGGCAGGTTATAGCCCAGCTCAAGGGAAGCTAGGAAGCTCAAGCTAAAGCCACTCAAGTAGAGCTCCAATTATGGAAGGAGGCACTTCAACTACTTCAACTAAAGACTTCAAGTTGAAGGGGCTTACAATGAATGCAATTCCACCTTCCAAATCAACCAAGGCGCCACTCAATAGGATGATTGATTCGAATGCAAGAAATCAGCCCACAATTCAATGCGCCTAGCCATCAAGAATTAATCTAGATCCACAAATCAAGGGATCACCATTTAGATCCACAAATCAAGGGATCACCATCTAGATCCACAATTTGAGGAGTTATCGTTGGAAGCCTTTAGCCGCCCTTGCTCTTGAAGGAATGCAATTCGAAATTCAAGTGGGGCGCCTTCTCATCCAAACAAATAAGGAAGGAGCTCAAGAAGAAATCGGCCACAAGGAGCTCCATCAAAAGAAGGATTTCGAAATTCAAATTTGCCAAGGAAATGTTTTAATTGTGCATCAACTTCTTTCCCTACCTTTGTGATTGCGCCTAGGGTGAATTGTCACCCTTGCCCATGGCTTGTTGAGCCTATAAATTGTAATCCTCCCCTCTTTGTCTATTAGTTGCCTAGTGAAAAAAAAAAGAATCCTTGTGTTAGCATTGGTGCTTGTCGCCTAAAGAAGTTTTCTACCTCCCCTCTTCTCCAAAGGGCCGAGCCCTTTCCCTTCTCCCCCCCTTCTTCTCAAGCTCTCAACGCTTCCAACCCTTGAAGGACTTTGCTTACTCTTGGCGAGGCTCTAAGGATCTCATCCACCTTGGTCTCGGCAAGGCACTTGGAGGTTCTTGGGCATCATCACTCTCGGCCAACAAGGAGGCTTGCATCTTGAAGACTTTCGGCTAAGTTCCTTCCCTCTCCTTTCTTTAGATCTTAAGAACTTGGCTCTACACTAATCTGAATTCTTATTCAAGGTGGCGCAAGGACTTGGAGATCTCTTACTAAGCGCAAGTCTTTCTTCTCCCTCCCCCTTTCTCCTTAGTCAAAGTGTTAAGGGAACTTGTGAGGCTTAACCTCCCCCTTAGTTTTGTTTTGTAATATGAATCCGTGGTATGTGCGGATCTCGTTTATCTGTGTTTGTTTGTAATGATGCAATACCTTCCATCAGAGTAGGACCGTTGAAGATCGGGACGATACGATCCTTCTATGCTCAAGGGTCGCACTGTAAGTACTCCTACTAGTCATTTCATTTCATAGTTTAAAGTGCTCTTTCTTTTGGTAGTAACTTAGTGTCGCCTTTCTTATTTATAAAATACAAAAAAAACATATTTTCCAACTCCGTTAGAGTAAATTCGGGTTTTATCTAAAAATACAAAAAAATTATTTTCTCAAAGCGTTGTTTGAATGCACCCTTACTTGTGAATGATCCCACCTCCATCATACTTTAAGTCTGTTGCGATCAAGTATCGATAATGACTTAAATACTATGCCACTGACCGGCTTTCTCCAGAAAAAAATGAGAAAAAAAAGAGAGAGAAAAGATTCCTCTACTTGGCATTGCAAAAAATTGGCAGTGGTACCAAAGACATGAGTTGAAGTCTGATAAAAAAATAAAAAAATAAGAAAAAAAAGAGGAGAAAAAGAGAAAGCTATAGGTTATGTGGACAACTCCGCTGTCCTTATGATTGAGACTATGAGTTAAATTATACTGCTCTGTGCTATACTTTAAACAATGTTATGATGCTAACAGTAAATAGCACATAATAGTTTAAAGACCAAATTGCTTTAAAAATCTCTTATCTTTAATATCACTGAGATTCTTCAAATAAATTTTTGTCTATTGAGTAAGATGGATTTATTAAGTCGAAAGTATTTGATATTTAGTGTGTGAATGATAGTTATCCTCAAGTGCACGGATTTATCGAAGTAATAAAAGTTATCGATCCCACGAGGACTACGAAGCTAAGTACTCACTTCTCGACTTGTTTGAATTCAGGCGGACAAAATCAATGGTTCTTCTAAACTTTTACGGACATGCAAACTCGAAAACAGCTTTCTAAAGGGTTCAGTTTCTAACGAGTCGGGAATTCATGGGTTCGCCACATTGACAATTATGAGTTATTAAAAGAATAACTAATTCACAGAAATTATCTAACATGAAAGGAACTCTTCCTAAGGTGCATACTACCTCCTCCCGAAGCATAGTACGGGAGAAGCGCTTGAGTCTCTTCTTCCTAGATGCCATCCAAGGAATGGCTTCGGTAAGAATCGATTCCTTCAGTCTTGTTTGCAATCGGTTTAAAAGTTGATCATATCTCATGCTATCGATCCCTAGAAATCCATTCCGCTGCTTTAAAACCTCCATATGCGCTAGTAGGGTTTCGCCCCCCTTGTTTAGGGGACTTTCAACTAGTATCAGAGCGAAGTTTTATACATGTTTTAAGATTGCTTGATGCTTATTGTGATCCTTGTTTGTTCAATTCACTAGATCTAATGCTTACATGCGAAAAACGACATGATATGTTAGTTGGCGAAAACTTAATGTATATGTTTTCTTGGCGCATGTATCTTGGCGCATATTGGTTTTTCACAAAACTATATTACTTGCGCGCTTACCATTAGATCAGAGGCGCCTACTGTAAACCCTTAGACGGGTTATTAGGGTTGAAGTCACAGTCTAGTCAAGATCCAACCAGTCTGATCAGACTATCTGACAGCCTAGATGGGTCGACCAGATGGCACCTCTGCGCAAGCAAGAGGTGGCTATAGGTCGACTGCGGACAGGCGTGTAGCGATGTCTGGTTGAGACAACCAGTGAACGCACATGAGTTAGGCCCGGGGTCATACCCGCTTACCAGAACTCATGAGGTCGTTCAGCCCTTGGCGCATGCATGGTTGACCATTAGGTCGACTCAAGTCAGTTAGGACTTGGTGCATCCTAGGGCAGTGGATCTGACTAGATCTGATGAGTGGATCCCTATTAATGGACCGTTGTAAGGTAGTAGGGCACATAAGGAAAATAAAAGTGATGCCAATGGGTTTTCGAAAATTTTATTTTCTTGATTGGATCACATGATGATTGTATACATGATGCTTGTTTATTTCATCTTATGTGGGCTGCCTATCTTAATGTGTGCTGTGCTGGGGCCTGCGTGCCTGGATGTTAATTTGTAAATTATTTAATGTGATCTGCGAATCACATTTTTAATTAATTTATAAAGTGTAATTGACCTGCGTGTCAATCATGTCTAGATAGATTATATTGTATTTTAATCAGACATGAGCACAGAGCACACTTGGCAGAGGCGCATGCAGCAGTGGCTTGACCAGGTGGGAGGTCCAGGGTTCGACTCTGGGACAGGCGCATTTACCTGGTGGGCACACCTGAGCTGCAGTGGGCGCTTGGGCCCTGGGTTGGGCCAGATGAGAAGAAAAAGCCCCATGAAGAAAGCAAGTGAAGACTTAAGTTAAAATTAAGGTCTTACCTAGGCTTAATGGGCTTTTACCACATAAGATCATCATGCTTTCATTTATTGTTTATAATTAGAATTGCATGATTTAATCTTCTGCTATCACCATAGGAATTGCATGATAGTTAAGAAGATAAAAAGACCGTTAAAATCCAACGCTAAAATATCAAGCTCGTAAGCCTTCTGACGCGAAACCTCACTGTTCTGACTATCGTTGGGGCCGTGTTGTACACACTCAGTGGGCACGCCCATCTATCTTCAGACGGTGCGGGATTACACCTGCGTGTTACAGGGAAGGGATTTATCGCTTCTCGTTGCTCAGCATAGCACGTGGTGGTCCAGGGAGTAGGTCGGGTCAGCTTGACCATGTAGGCTACATATGTGGCGCATATGGTAGCTATATGGAGGCAGCCATCTGTGGGGTCAGAGATTGTGTTGTACCAACTCAGTTGGCATAGTCTGCTGGATTGCCCAGATGAAGGGGAATCGCACGGGTTGGCGATTGGCAGGGATTGCCTACTAGAAATTAATGCTTGTACTCTCTGTGCATCTTATCTCGCCTGAGCGGGACGCGGAGACCAAGTGTGAAATCTGGATCCCATCTCACTAAAAGAGTGTTACTCTTTCGGGCTGTTTTGCTGGATTTTTCAGCTAGATAAAATAGTGAGAAAAGGAATCGTTCTTAAGTCCTGGATTGATTCTAAAACATTGATACTGACCTTGCTGTTCTTGCATTGTTGTAGATAACTGCAGCAACGAACACCACGAATTTCAATGTGCGATCCCTACTGGAAAGGGAGAAGTTTGCTGGGCAAAACTTCTCAGACTGGTACGGACACCTTAAGATTGTTCTTAAGGCTGAGAGGAAGCTGTATGTCCTCGAGACGGCTATACCGCCTCAACCCGCTCCGAACGCCGCAAGGGCGGTTCGGGATGCTTATGAAAAGCATGTCAATGATAGCATTGATGTCGCTTGCCTGATGCTAGCGTCTATGACGCCAGAGCTGCAGCGTCAGCATGAGGATCTATCGGCTATAGATATTATAGCTAACCTCAAGTTGCTATATGCTGCACAGGCTAGGACTGAACGCTACAATCTGACAAAACTTTTCTTTCAGAGCAAACTGGCTGAAGGGAGTCCAGTGGGAGCTCACGTACTCAAGATGATTGGGTACAAGGAGGCTCTAGAGAAACTGGGACATACCATCAATCAGGAGCTTGCTGTAGACATCATTCTTCAGTCTCTTCCGGCTACCTTTGATCCGTTCATCATTAATTTTAATATGAACAAGATCGACTGTACCCCGGTAGAGTTGCTGAATATGCTCTTGACTACAGAGCTGACTCTTAAGGGAAAGCCTTCATCCTCAGTCTTGATGTTTCCTTCAAGGAACAAGAAGAAGGGGAAGAAGGGCAAAACCCCTACTAAGAGCTACAACAAGGCTCTGAAGCAAAAGCTAAAGCGGTCGAAGGAATACAGATGTTTCCATTGTGGCCAGCCAGGTCACTAGAAAAAGGACTGTAAAGCGCTCCAAGGAGATAAGAAGGGAAGCAATCCTTTCGCTTCTGGCTCAGGTATTTTCGTGACTGAGGTCATGGTTTCTTCTTCTATATCATGGGTGTTGGACACTGCATGTGGAGTTCACATTTGTTCAAATGTACAGGAACTCAAGAGAAGAAGACAGGTGGGACAGCATGAGGTGGACCTACGAGTTAGAAACGGGGCACGGGTTGCTGCTGTTGCTGTAGGAGTTTATTACATCTCATTACCATCTGGGCTTGTATTGGAACTAGACAGTTGTTACTTTGTACCAAGCATTACGAAGAATATTATCTCTATTCCTGCTCTTGTCAGGAAAGGGTTTTCCTTTGAATGCAATATTTCAAAGTGTGTTCTTGCTTATGATAATATCGTTTATGCTACTGGGTCAATTAACAATGGGTTATTCATGTTGGACATGGAATGTTCTATACAGCAAATTGATATTAAGAAAGCCAAGTATGCTGATGACAGCACCTTGCTATGGCATAGTCGTTTAGGCCATATTAACAAGAAACGCATTAAGCGGTTGCATGACCATGGACTGCTGGGATCATTCTCCTATGAGGAGCTTGATACATGCAAAGCTTGTTTAATGGGTAAAATGACGAAGGCTCCTTTTCCTAACAAAGGTCAAAGGGCTTCAGGTTTACTTGACCTTATACACAGTGATGTGTGTGGGCCATTTAGTAAACATGCCAGAGGTGGCTATCTATACTTCATTACCTTTACTGATGATTTCAGTAGGTATGGATATGTCTATCTAATGAGACATAAAAGTGAATCTTTTGACAAGTTCAAAGAATTCAAAAATGTAGTACAGAATCAGCTAGGCCGAAATATCAAGACACTTCGCTCAGATCGAGGTGGAGAATACCTAAGTCGTGAGTTTAATGACTATCTGAAGGAGTGTGGGATTATCTCACAGCTCACTCCGCCAGGAACACCGCATTGGAATGGTGTGTCCGAAAGGAGGAACAGGACCCTATTGGATATGGTTCGTTCTATGATGAGTCAGGCTACTCTACCTTACTCTTTTTGGGGATTTGCACTGGAAACAGCTGCAAAGGTACTAAACCGAGTGCCATCCAAGGCAGTTTCAAAGACTCCATATGAGTTATGGTATGGAAAACAGCCGAGCTTGACATTTATTAAGATCTGGGGTTGCGAGGCTTATGTTAAAAAGCTCGCCTCTGGGAAACTAGAGAGTAGATCTGAAAAATGTATCTTTGTCGGTTACCCTAAGGAAACTAAGGGTTATTATTTCTACGATCCCAAAGAGAACAAGGTGTTTGTTGCTCGAACGGCCATTTTTCTTGAGAAGGAATTTCTTCTGCAAGAGGCCAGTGGGAGAGAAATAAAGCTGGATGAGAATCCAGAGGAAGGACAAAGTAGTCAAGCACTGTTGGATGTGCCTGAGCCAGTAGAACAGGTTATTGAACAACCCGAGGCTCAGATATCACGGGAACCATGAAGATCGGGAAGGATCCGTCGACAGCCTGAGCGCTATGACGGAGTCTACATCATTGATCATGATGAACCCCTCACTTATGCGGATGCGGTCAGTGGACCAGACTCAGCAAGATGGCTTGAAGCTATGCGCGCCGAGATGGACTCCATGTCAGATAACCAAGTCTGTGATGGTTCCCCAAAGGGGGCGAAAACCCTATAGTGGCGCAAAAAGGAAAGGGGGCAGCGGATAAAGGGTTTCATAGGATCAATGAGCATGCATTATATGATCAACTTAACAAAACCGATTGTAAAGAAGTGATTCGATTCATACCATGGCCATTTCAAGATGGCGCCTTGGAAGTAAGAGAACAACGAAGATCTCCTCCAAATCGTCACACACAAGATGAAGATGTGCTTCTTCTTGTCGTCCCTTGTGCTAGCAAGGATCGTCCAAGGCGTCTTGATCGAATGCAAAGGGAAAGGAGAGCTTTTCTTCTTGGCGTTTTTCTCTCTTGTCGCCTTAGACTTCCTCTACATCAGAATGCCACTCGAATACAACCCAAGGAGGCGTCAAAGGCGTGAAGAGACAAGAGAGGGGCGACGTGAGATCATGGCCACGTTTGAGAAGTGCTATCCAAAAATAGCATCCCACTTCTCCACATGCGATCTTGGGTTTACCCCAATCGCAAATGCCACATCACCTTTGAACCATGCGCTCATCCATGAGCTGGTTCAAACCGATTTGGTCCACTAACCAAATAAACCAAGAAATAAGTCCAGATCAAAATAAACCCTAAGGCTCTTGATCTGACCGTCAATCTCTCAATGCTCCTGATCTGACTGATCTAGCATTCATTCTCTCAATCAAAGCTTACCGATCTCAAGCCCTAATCAATCAAACATGATCAGACCAGATCTCACTTACAATCAGAGATTAAATCCCTTTAAACTGAACCCGAATAATTCAGTCCACACGATCTGACTCAAGAAAGCCATATCATCAAATTGTGCGACCCTAAGGGTTTCCTTTAAATGTCGGTAACGATAACTTACGTTATCACGATCAGTGAGGGGTATCTAGCAACACATCACTGTCTCCCGATATAAAGGAAAGAGTCTTCCAAGACTACACCCAAAAACAGCACAAGTGTGAATCAATTCACAAAGCATACAAATTTCCTTTACCACTGGATGTTCTTATTGGACAAGCAAGTCAAGCTTGTAACTCCAATATGATGAGCATGATTAGATCAGATGAACATAGTCATCTGGGTATGGCCATACACTTTCTCAATCATCTCATCCAGGGGGCCCCTTTAGAACATCACACTCCAATTAAGGAGACGGCAATCCTATGTCTATCACTAGTGCCCTAACCTGACTCAAGCTCACCATCCAAGATAGTCTATAATCATTATATTTCAAATGATATTGAACTATCTCAAAATAATGACAATCATCATTTAGAAAACACAAGTGATCTCAAGTCAGAGGAAATGTGCCACTTGTCGCATTCAAGGATTATTCACATTGTGACAAGCAATTGAATATCCAAGTAGGGTCTGTCCAGTACATCCAATGTACCCATGAGTCTACATCTTATTCCATGCTCGAAGCATCCTATAAGATTAGAACACATATTAGTCTTAACCATATCAAGGCTGTCTCATGTTCACCAAGATATCTCGACTAAGGACATAACTGCATGTCAGCCTAGCTGAACAGCTTTGAGACATTATTCAGAAGAACATATATTGCAGCAGACAATGTAGCTTACTGAATAACAACCATTCCTTTATAAATATAACAGTTTATTACATGATACTGTTACAATCCCAAGACCTCAAACATTAGTCTTAAGGGCATACCCCAACAATCTCCCACTTGCACTTAATCTAATGGTTGAGAAATCTCAAACCCATATTATTACAGTGCTTTTCATGCTTCTGCTGCGCCAGAGGCTTAGTAAGCGGGTCTGCCAGATTGTCATCTGTATGAACCTTGCAGACTTTGATCTCGCCACGATCTATGATCTCCCTGATCAAATGAAACCGTCTCTGTATGTGCTTGGACTTCTGGTGCGACCGTGGTTCCTTTGCTTGTGCGATTGCTCCAGTGTTATCACAGAAGATAACCAAAGGATCTGCACTCGAAGGAACAACACCAAGTTCTCTCACGAACTTACGAATCCAGACTGCCTCCTTGGATGCTTCCGAGGCTGCAACATACTCGGCTTCTGTTGTGGAATCAGCAACGATTGACTGTTTGAAACTCTTCCACACCACTGCTCCTCCATTCAAGCTAAAAACATAGCCTGATTGCGATCGGAAATCGTCCTGGTCAGACTGGAACGAAGCGTCAGTATATCCTTCAATACTGAGTTCTTCCTGACCACCATATATCAAGAACATATCTTTGGTTCTCCGAAGATATTTTAAGATGTTCTTGACTGCAATCCAGTGTGCCTGTCCTGGATTACTTTGGAAACGACTGGTCACGCTTAACCCGTAAGCGACGTCTGGGCGAGTACACAACATCACATACATAATGGATCCAATAGCCGAAGCATAAGGCATATTGTCCATTTCATCTTTCTCAGTCTGTGTTTGTGGACACTGACTCTTCGAAAGATTCAGACCATGTCTGACTGGAAGATATCCTCTTTTAGAATTCTCTAAATGAAATCTCTCCAGGACTTTATCGATGTAAGTACTCTGGCACAGCCCGAGAAGCCTCTTAGATCTATCCCTGTAGATCTTCACACCTAATACATAGGCTGCTTCTCCTAAATCTTTCATCTGGAAACATTTCCTTAACCATGCCTTAACCTCATGCATTTCAGGAATGTCGTTTTCAATGATCAAGATATCATCGACGTAGAGGACTAGGAAAGTAATCACGCTCCCACTAAACCTCTTATATACACATGGGTCATCCTCGTTCTTGATGAAACCAAATTCAGTGACTGATTCATCAAAACGAATATTCCAACTTCTTGATGCTTGCTTAAGTCCATAAATGGACTTCTTTAATTTGCATATCTTATGACGATCTAATGGATCAGTGAAACCCTCAGGTTGTGTCATGTACACATCCTCATCCAGATTTCCATTCAGGAAAGCTGTTTTCACATCCATTTTCCAGATCTCATAATCATAATATGCTGCTATCACGAAAAGAATCCGAATAGACTTAAACATGGCTACAGGTGAGAAAGTTTCATCATAATCTATCCCGTAGATTTGTTTGAAACCTTTCGCAACTAGCCTGCCTTTATAGGTAACCACGTTACCATCCATGTCAATCTTCTTCTTGAAGATCCATTTACAGCCTATTGGGATAACTCCCGGAGGCGGATCAACCAAATCCCAAACTTGGTTATCTGACATGGAGTCCATCTCGGCGCGCATAGCTTCAAGCCATCTCGCTGACTCCGGTCCACTGACCGCATCCGCATAAGTGAGGGGTTCATCATTATCAATGATGTAGACTCCGTCATAGCGCTCAGGCTGACGACGGATCCTTCCCGATCTTCGCGGTTCCCGTGATGTCTGAGCCTCAGGTTGTTCAATAACCTGTTCTATCGGCTCAGGCTCATCCAACTCTGCTTGAGCACTTTGTCCCGCCTCTGGATTCTCATCCAGTTTTATTTCTCTCCCACTGGCCTCTTGCAGAAGAAACTCCTTCTCAAGAAATATGGCCGTCCGAGCAACAAAAACCTTGTTCTCTTTGGGATCGTAGAAATAATAACCCTTAGTTTCCTTAGGGTAACCGACAAAGATGCATTTGTCAGATCTGCTCTCTAGTTTCCCAGAGGCGAGCTTTTTGACATAAGCCTCGCAGCCCCAGATCCTGATAAACGTCAAGCTTGGCTGTTTCCCATACCATAATTCATATGGCGTCTTTGAAACGGCCTTGGATGGCACTCGGTTTAGTACTTTTGCAGCTGTTTCCAGTGCAAAACCCCAAAAGGAGTAAGGTAGATTAGCCTGACTCATCATAGAACGAACCATATCAAGTAACGTTCTATTTCTCCTCTCGGACACACCATTCCATTGCGGTGTTCCTGGTGGAGTGAGCTGTGAGATGATCCCACACTCCTTCAGATAGTCAGTAAATGCATGACTTAGGTATTCTCCACCTCGATCAGAACGAAGTGCCTTGATATTTCGGCCTAGCTGATTTTGTACTTCATTCTTGAACTCTTTGAACTTGTCAAAGGATTCACTCTTGTGTCTCATTAAAAAGACATACCCATATCTACTGAAATCATCAGTAAAGGTGATGAAGTACTGATAGCCACCTCTGGCATGTTTACTAAATGGCCCACACACATCACTGTGTATAAGGTCAAGTAAACCTGAAGCCCTTTGACCTTTGTGAAGAAAAGGTGACTTCGTCATTTTGCCCATCAAACAAGCTTTGCATGTATCAATCTCCTTATAGGTGAATGATCCCAGCAGTCCATAATCATGCAACCGCTTAATGCGTTTCTCGTTAATATGGCCTAAACGACTATGCCATAGCAAGGTGCTGTCATCAGCATTCTTGGCTTTCTTAATATCAATTTTCTGTATAGAACATTCCATGTCCAACATGTATAACCCATTGTTAATTGAACCAGTTGCATAAACAATATTATCATAAGATAAAACACACTTTGAAATATTACATTCAAAGGAAAATCCCTTCTTGACAAGAGCAGGAATAGAGATAATATTTTTAGTAATACTGGGAACAAAGTAACAACTGTTTAGTTCTAATACAAGTCCAGATGGTAAAGAAATGAAATAGTCTCCTACAGCAACAGCAGCAACCCGTGCCCCGTTTCCAACGCGTAGGTCCACCTCATGCTGTCCCACCTATCTTCTTCTCTTGAGTTCCTGTACATTTGAACAAATGTGAACTCCACATGCAGTGTCCAACACCCATGATATAGAAGAAGAAAACATGACCTCAGTCACGTAAATACCTGAGCCAGAAGCGAAGCTTCCCCTCTTATCTCCTTGGAGCGCTTTACAGTCCTTTTTCTAGTGACCCAGCTGGCCACAGTGGAAACACCTGTATTCCTTGGACCGCTTAACCTTCTGCTTCAGAGCCTTGCTGTAGCTCTTGACAGGGGTCTTGCCCTTCTTCCCCTTCTTCTTGTTCCTAGAAGGAACCATTAAGACAGAGGTCGAAGGCTTACCCTTCAGAGTCTCCTCAGTAGTCAAGAGCATATTCAGCAGCTCTGCCGGAGTACAATCGATTTTGTTCATATTAAAGTTAATAATGAACACGTCGAATGATGGCGGGAGAGACTGCAGAATAATGTCCACAGCAAGCTCCTGATTGATGGTATGCCCCAGTTTCTCTAGAGCCTCCTTGTGCCCAATCATCTTGAGCACGTGAGCTCCCACTGGGCTCCCTTCAGCCAGTTTGCTCTGAAAGAACAGCTTCGTCAAATTATAGCGTTCAGTCCTCGCCTGTGCAGCATACAGCATCTTGAGGTTCGCTATAATCTCTATAGCCGACATATCCTCATGCTGACGCTGCAGCGGTGGCGTCATAGACGCTAGCATCAGGCAAGCGACATCAATGCTATCATTGACGTGCTTTTCATAGGCTTCCCGAACCGCCCTTGCGGCGTTCGGAGCGGGCTGAGGCGGTATCGCCGTCTCGAGGACATACAGTTTCCTCTCTGCCTTAAGAACAATCTTAAGGTGTCCAAACCAGTCAGAGAAGTTCGGCCCAGCAAACTTCTCCCTTTCCAGTAGGGATCGCACATTGAAGTTCATGGTGTTCGTTGCTGCAGGTATCTACAACAATGCAAGAACAGCAAGGTCAGTATCAATGTTAAGAATCAATCAGGACTTAAGAAAGATTCTTTTTCTCACTATTTTATCTGGCTGAAAAATCCAGCAAAACAGCCCGAAAGAGTAGCACTCTTTTAGTGAGATGGGATCTAGATTTCATACTTGGTCTCCGCGTCCCGCTCAGGCGAGATAAGATGCACAGAGAGTACAAGCACTAATCTCTGGTAGGCTGTCCCAGCCAATCGCCAACCCGTGCGATTCCCCTTCATCTGGGCAATCCAGCAGACTGTGCCAACTGAGTTGGTACAACACAATCTCTGACCCCACAGATGGCTGCCCCCATGTGCTACCATATGCGCCACATATGTAGCCTACACGGTCAAGCTGACCCGACCTACTCCCTGGACCACCACGTGCTATGCTGAGCAACGAGAAGGGATAAATCCCCACTCTGTAACACGCAGGTGTAATCCCGCACCGTCTGAAGATAGATGGACGTGCCCATTGAGTGGGTACAACACGGCTCCAACGATAGTCAGAACAGTGAGGTTTCGCGTCAGAAGGCTTACGAGCTTGAAATTTTAGCGTTGGATTTTAACGGTCTTTTATCTTCTTCACTATCATGCAATTCCTATGGTGATAGCAGAAGATAAACTAATCATGCAATTCTAATATTTAGGCAATAAAAGAAAGCATGGATCTTATGTGGTAAAAGCCCATAGCCTAAGTAAGACCTTAAGAAACTTAAGTCTTCACTTGCTTTTCTTCATGGGGCTTTCGCTGCTCATTTGGCCCAAACCTGGGCCCAAGCGCCATCTGCAGCTCTGGTGCGCCTACCAGGGAAAATGCGCCAGGTCCTAGGGTCGAACCCTAGACCTCCCACCTGGTCAAGCCTCTGCTGCATGCGCCTCTGCCAAGTGTGCTTTGTGCTCTTGTCTAATTAAATTATAAATTTAACTATCTAGACAAGATTGACACGCAGGTCAATTACATTTTATAAATTAAAAGCAATGTGATGCGTAGATCACAATAATTAATTTACATATTAATACAGGCACGCAGGCCCCAGCACAGCACAGATTTAACATGGGCAGCCCACATAAGAATAAATAGACAAACACATGGCATCAATCATCATGTGATCCATTCATTAAAATAAATTTTTTGAAAAACCCCATGGGCATCAATTTTATTTTGCTTATATGCCCTACAACCTTACAACGGTCCATTACTAGGGATCCACTCATCCAACCTAGTCAGATCCACTGCCCTTACATGCACCAAGTCCTAACTGACTTGAGTCGACCAAAAGGGTCAACCATGCATGCGCCAAGGGCTGAACAACCACAATGAGGTCTAGCAAGCGGGTGTGAGCCCGGGCCTAACTCATGTTCGTTCACAGGTTGTCTCAATCAGACATCACTACACGCCTGTGATGCAGTCGACCTATAGCCACCTTTAGCATGCGCCAAGGTGCTATCTGGTCGACCCATCTAGGCTGTCAGATGGTCTGATCAGATTGTCTGGATCTAACCGAGGGGATAACTTCAACCCTAATAACCCGTCTAAGGGTTTAATGTAGGCGCATCTTAGATCTACAATGAGTCGCGCAAGTGATATTTGTTTGAGAAAAACTACATCAAGCGCCAACATACATGCGCAAGAAAAACAAATACAAGATTCGCTTATGACAACTAAACATGTATTTATGCATGTATTGAAGATCTAAGCATTTTCGCAAGCATGGATCACAAAATGGCTTAAGTAATCATACAAAAACATGCGTTAACCTGGCCTCTGATACCAATTGATGGTTCCCCAAAGGGGGCGAAAACCCTATGGTGGCGCAAAAAGGAAAGGGGGCAGCGGATAAAGGGTTTCATAGGATCAATGAGCATGCATTATATGATCAACTTAACAAAACCGATTGTAAAGAAGTGATTCGATTCATACCATGGCCATTTCAAGATGGCGCCTTGGAAGTAAGAGAACAACGAAGATCTCCTCCAAATCGTCACACACAAGATGAAGATGTGCTTCTTCTTGTCGTCCCTTGTGCTAGCAAGGATCGTCCAAGGCGTCTTGATCGAATGCAAAGGGAAAGGAGAGCTTTTCTTCTTGGCGTTTTTCTCTCTTGTCGCCTTAGACTTCCTCTACACTAGAATGCCACTCGAATACAACCCAAGGAGGCGTCAAAGGCGTGAAGAGACAAGAGAGGGGCGACGTGAGATCATGGCCACGTTTGAGAAGTACTATCCAAAAATAGCATCCCACTTCTCCACATGCGATCTTGGGTTTACCCCAATCGCAAATGCCACATCACCTTTGAACCATGCGCTCATCCATGAGCTGGTTCAAACCGATTTGGTCCACTAACCAAATAAACCAAGAAATAAGTCCAGATCAAAATAAACCCTAAGGCTCTTGATCTGACCGTCAATCTCTCAATGCTCCTGATCTGACTGATCTAGCATTCATTCTCTCAATCGAAGCTTACCGATCTCAAGCCCTAATCAATCAAACATGATCAGACCAGATCTCACTTACAATCAGAGATTAAATCCCTTTAAACTGAACCCGAATAATTCAGTCCACACGATCTGACTCAAGAAAGCCATATCATCAAATTGTGCGACCCTAAGGGTTTCCTTTAAATGTCGGTAACGATAACTTACGTTATCACGATCAGTGAGGGGTATCTAGCAACACATCACTGTCTCCCGATATAAAGGAAAGAGTCTTCCAAGACTACACCCAAAAACAGCACAAGTGTGAATCAATTCACAAAGCATACAAATTTCCTTTACCACTGGATGTTCTTATTGGACAAGCAAGTCAAGCTTGTAACTCCAATATGATGAGCATGATTAGATCAGATGAACATAGTCATCTGGGTATGGCCATACACTTTCTCAATCATCTCATCCAGGGGGCCCCTTTAGAACATCACACTCCAATTAAGGAGACGGCAATCCTATGTCTATCACTAGTGCCCTAACCTGACTCAAGCTCACCATCCAAGATAGTCTATAATCATTATATTTCAAATGATATTGAACTATCTCAAAATAATGACAATCATCATTTAGAAAACACAAGTGATCTCAAGTCAGAGGAAATGTGCCACTTGTCGCATTCAAGGATTATTCACATTGTGACAAGCAATTGAATATCCAAGTAGGGTCTGTCCAGTACATCCAATGTACCCATGAGTCTACATCTTATTCCATGCTCGAAGCATCCTATAAGATTAGAACACATATTAGTCTTAACCATATCAAGGCTGTCTCATGTTCACCAAGATATCTCGACTAAGGACATAACTGCATGTCAGCCTAGCTGAACAGCTTTGAGACATTATTCAGAAGAACATATATTGCAGCAGACAATGTAGCTTACTGAATAACAACCATGCCTTTATAAACATAACAGTTTATTACATGATACTGTTACAATCCCAAGACCTCAAACATTAGTCTTAAGGGCATACCCCAACAGTCTGGGATTTGGTTGATCCGCCTCCGGGAGTAATCCCTATAGGCTGTAAATGGATCTTCAAGAAGAAGATTGACATGGATGGTAACGTGGTTACCTATAAAGGCAGGCTAGTTGCGAAAGGTTTCAAACAAATCTACGGGATAGATTATGATGAAACTTTCTCTCCTGTAGCTATGTTCAAGTCTATTCGGATTATTCTTGCGATAGCAGCATATTACGATTATGAGATCTGGCAGATGGATGTGAAGACCGCTTTCCTTAATGGAAAACTGGATGAGGATGTGTATATGACACAACCTGAAGGTTTCACTAATCCATCAGATCGTCATAAAATATGCAAGTTAAAGAAGTCCAATTATGGACTTAAACAAGCGTCAAGAAGCTGGAATATTCTTTTTGATGAATCAATCAGTGAATTTGGTTTCATCAAGAATGAAGATGACCCGTGTGTATATAAGAGGTTTAGTGGGAGCGTGATTACTTTCCTAGTCCTCTACGTCGATGATATCTTGATCATTGGAAATGATATTCCTGAAATGCATGCAGTTAAGGCATGGTTAAGGAAATGTTTCCAGATGAAAGATTTAGGAGAAGCAGCCTATGTATTAGGTGTGAAGATCTACAGGGATAGATCTAAGAGGCTTCTCGGGCTGTGCCAGAGTACTTACATCGATAAAGTCCTGGAGAGATTTCATTTAGAGAATTCTAAAAGAGGATATCTTCCAGTCAGACATGGTCTGAATCTTTCGAAGAGTCAGTGTCCACAAACACAGACTGAGAAAGATGAAATGGACAATACGCCTTATGCTTCGGCTATTGGGTCCATTTTGTATGCGATGTTGTGTACTCGCCCAGACGTCGCTTACGGGTTAAGCGTGACCAGTCGATTCCAAAGTAGTCCAGGTCAGGCACACTGGATTGCGGTCAAGAAGATTTTAAAATATCTGCGGAGGACCAAAGATATGTTCTTGGTGTATGGTGGTCAGGAAGAACTCAGTATTGAAGGATATACTGACGCTTCGTTCCAATCTGACCAGGATGATTTCCGATCACAATCAGGCTATGTTTTTAGCTTGAATGGAGGAGCAGTGGTGTGGAAGAGTTTCAAACAGTCTATAGTTGCTGATTCTACCACGGAAGCCGAGTATGTTGCAGCCTCAGAAGCATCCAAGGAGGCAGTGTGGATTCGTAAGTTCGTTCAAGAACTTGGTGTTGTTCCTTCGAGTGCAGATCCTTTGGTTATCTTCTGTGATAACACTGGAGCAATCGCACAAGCAAAGGAACCACGGTCGCACCAGAAGTCCAAGCACATACAGAGACGGTTTCACTTGATCAGGGAGATCATAGATCGTGGTGAGATCAAGGTCTGCAAGGTTCATACAGATGACAATCTAGCTGACCCGCTTACTAAGCCTCTGGCGCAGCAGAAGCATGAGAAGCACTATAATAATATGGGTTTGAGATTTCTCAACCATTAGATTAAGTGCAAGTGGGAGATTGTTGGGGTATGCCCTTAAGGCTAATGTTTGAGGCCTAGGGATTCTTTCAGTATCATGTATAAACTCTATGTTTATAAAGGCAATGGTTGTTATTCAGTTTGTTACATCATCTGCTGCAATATGTACACTTCTGAATAATGTCTCAATGCTGTTCAGCTTGGCTGACAAGCAGTTAAGTCCTTAGTCGAGATATCTTGGTGAACATGAGACAGCCTTGATATGATTGAGACTAATATGTGTTCTAATCTTATAGGATGCTTCGAGCATGGAATAAGATGTAGACTCATGGGTACATTGGATGTACTGGACAGACCCTACTAGGATATTCAATTGCTTGTCACAATGTGAATAATCCTTGTATGCGAACAAGTGGCATACTTCCTCTGACTTGAGATCACTTGTGTTTCTAAATGATGATTGACATTGTTTTGAGGTAGTTCGATATCATTTGAAACATAATGGTTATAGACTATCTTGGATAATGTTCATGAGTCAGGTTAGGACACTAGTGATAGATATAGGATTGCCATCTCCTTCATTGGAGTGTGATGTTCTTTAGGGGCCCCATGGATGAGATGATTGAGAAAGTGTATGGCCATACCCAGGTGACTATGTTCATCTGATCTAATCATTCTCATCATATTGGAGTTACAAGCTTGACACACTTGTCCAATAAGAACATCAAGTGGCAAAGGAAACATGTATGTCTAGTGAAGTGGATTCACACTTTTGCTGTGGTTTGGGTGTAGTCTTGGAAGACTCTTTCCTTTATATCGGGAGACAGTGATGTGTTGCTAGATACCCCTCACTGATCGTGATAACGTAACTTATCGTTACCGACATTTAAAGGAAACCCTTAGGGTCGCACAATTTGATGATATGGCTTACTTAAGTCAGATCGTGTGGACTGAATTGTTTGGATTCAGTTTAAAGGGATTTAATCTCTGATTGTAAGTGAGATCTGGTCTGATCATGTTTGATTGATTAGGGCTTGAGATCGGTAAGCTTCGATCGAGAGAATGGATGCTAGATCGGTGAGATCAGGAGCATTAAGAGATGAACGGTTAGATCTTGAACCTTTAGGGTTTATTGTGATCTAGACCAAATTGCTTGGCTTAATTGGTCTTTGAACTAAACCCAAAATTGAACCAGCTCATCAAGTGAGTGCATGGTTCAAGGGTGAAGAGGAATTTGCGATTGGGGTAAACCCATGGTCGCATGTTGAGGAGTGGCTTTTCTATTTTTAGAAGGCATGATCACTTACGTGACCACGCCTCATGTTACTCTCCTTTTCATGCCTATTGTCACCTTGGCTCTTGCTCTCAACGTTAGAGCATTCTCGTGGTTGAAGGGGTTGACAATAAGGAGGTCTCGCCAAGCAAAACTTCTTCTCTTCCCTTTCCATTCGAAAAAGGACTCCTTAGAACCTTGCTAGCACAAGGAGCACTAAGGGAATAGGCGACATCATCTTGTGTGCGCACCATTTGGAGGAGAAGCGCTTGAGTCTCTTATTCCTAGACGCCATCCAAGGAATGGCTTCGGTAAGAATCGATTCCTTCAGTCTTGTTTGCAATCGGTTTAAAAGTTGATCATATCTCATGCTATCGATCCCTAGAAATCCATTCCGCTGCTTTAAAACCTCCATATGCGCCAGTAGGGTTTTGCCCCCCTTGTTTAGGGGACTTTCACAAGGCGCAGTGGATAATTGGGAGTTGTTGCTCCTGACACCTTTCCGGTTCATTGTACAGATTTAACTTTATAGTTCTAGGTAATGTCCATGTCTCACCTTTCTTTGATTCCCCCTTTTTATGCTTTTTCCAATTTTTTGAGAGACGTCTATTGATTTCAAAATCACTTCCTTTATCAAAGTTGTTCTCCTTCTCCCCTAGAGATTTATCAGAATCTGCAAAATTAATTCGTTTAGCTTCGGATGAAAAATCAAGGATCAACTTGCTATCATTCAAATTCAAAGTAAGTTTTTCATGCAACATGTCAATAACAGTTCCTGTGCTTGCTAAAAACGATCTTCCTAGAATGACAGGAAACTTAACATTTTCATTCATATCAACAACCATAAAGTCAGTAACGATAGAAAATTCATCAATTTTAACTGTTACATTCTCCAATATACCAGTTGGTTGCTGATCAAATGCATTAGCAAATTGAACATATGTGTTAGTGGGTTTAAGTCTTTCACTATATATTTTCTCAATCAAGTGTGATGATATCAAGCTAATGCTAGCTCCTATGTCGCACAAAGCATTTTCAACAGATAACTTACCAATCTTGCATGGAATCAAAATACTCCCAGGGTCTCTTACCTTAGTTATTTCAATGTTCTAAGTTACTTGGTCCTTCTTTACCTCAGTTTTACCAGTCTCATGTCCCTTTTGTTCTATTCTAAACAACCTCTGGGGAAAAGGAATTGGAGGGACATATGCAGGTGGGCCTACATATTTCTCTTCATCCCTTACTTCCTTGCAATATTCTGCTTCTAGAACAATGCTTACAGACTGATCTACAGACTCCTCAATAGGTTCCTCAAGTATCTCCTTATTTTCAGCATTCATTACAGTGACTGCATTGACTTGCTCTCTGGGATTCATCTCAGGCTGTCCTGGTAAACTCCCTAGAGGTCTAATGGCAGTGCTTGCTTGCTGTGCAATCTAATTTTCCAACATCTTGTTGTGAGTAGTCAAAGCTTGCACACAAGATGTCAGCTGCTTGATCTGATCAGCGAGATCGTCAGTCCTTTGCTGTTGTTTCATAACAACTTCCAGCATGGAATCAAAGCTCGACTTTTGGGGCTGCCCATACTGTCTTGGCTGGAAACCTGGTGGTGGCTTATTATTCTGCTAGGAATATTGAGGAGGAGCTTGCCCTTGATTTTGCTTGTAAGACAAGTTGGGGTGGTTCCTCCATCCTGGGTTGTAAGTAGCAAAGTAAGGGTCATTTGCAGGTCTCTAATTATAATTCCCCACAGCGTTCACTTGCTCTTGATCTGATTCCTCCTGTGAAGAATTTATGATCCGACATTCAGATGCATTGTGTCCTGTTACACCACATACCTCACAAGAAACCATGTTAACTGAACTAGGTGAAAGAGATAAGGAATCAATCTTCTGAACTAGAGAATCTACCTTAGCTGCCAGTGATGTCAAGGAATCAATGTGAAACTTACTAAATCCCATGGAAGTAGTGCTCCGCTCACTTGACCATTGGTTATGGTTCGTGGCCATATCCTGTAGAAGAGAAGTTGCTTCTTCCACGTTCTTGCTCATGATCGTTCCTCCAACCGCAGCGTCCACCATCATTTTAGTGTTATAGTCCAAACCGTTGTAAAAGATTTGGACTAAAATCCAGTCTTGAAGTCCATGATGTGGGCACATACGCTGGAGCTCCTTGAAACGCTCCCAAGCCTCATAAAGCGATTCTCCCTCTTGCTGTGTAAAGCACGTGATCTTGTTGCGTAGCTGAACAGTTTTGCTCGGTGGGAAATATTTGTTCAGGAATGCTCTGGACAACTGTTCCCAGGTGGTGAATGATCCTGCTGGCATCGAGTACAACCAAGCTCTGGCACGGTCCCTGAGAGAAAATGGGAATAGTCTCAGTCTTATGGCATTAGATGAAACTCCGTTAATTTTAACTGTATCGCAATATTCAAGAAATATAGCTAAATGAAGATTCAGATCTGAATTTGGGGAACCCCCAAATTGGTTTTGCTGAACCATTGTCATTAGCGCTGGCTTTAACTCGAAATTGTTCGCCTCTACGTTGGGTCGAACGACACTTGGATTGAACCCTTGTACATTAGGTGCAACGAAGTCCCTCAAAGATTGATGATGATTGTCCTCCGCCATCTCTCCTTTCTCAGAATTCTTTTTAGCCTCAAACTGCAGTCTCCTTCGAAGGTAGAATGTGCGCTCAATTTCTGGGTCTTCTGGAAGCAAAGCACCTGCACGAGAAACTCTGGGCATACAACGTGTAAGTAGACAATAAAAAGAAAAGAATAGTAAAAACTAATGGCAAGAGAAAAGAAAAATGCCTAATCTCCTAACTTATCAATTAGTCAATATTAACTATCTGTAATCCCCGGCAACGGCGCCAAAAACTTGATAGTTATCCGCAAGTGCACGGATTTATCGAAGTAATAAAAGTTATCGATCCCACGAGGACTACGAAGCTAAGTACTCACTTCTCGACTTGTTTGAATTCAGGCGGACAAAATCAATGGTTCTTCTAAACTTTTACGGACATGCAAACTCGAAAATAGCTTTTTAAAGGGTTCAGTTTCTAATGAGTTGGGAATTCATGGGTTCGCCACATTGACAATTATGAGTTATTAAAAGAATAACCAATTCACAGAAATTATCTAACATGAAAGGAACTCTTCCTAAGGTGCATACTACCTCCTCCCGAAGCGTAGTACGGTATTCGACTAGATTAACTAACTACTCCCGTGATAGTTAACCCAATTGAACCCCTTAAGCTCTATGAAGCGTTTGTTTAACCCTTCAGACAAATCCAAACTACTCCCGTGATTGGATTCGTAGGTCTAGTTGAAATAGATCGGACGTTGCGATTCACCTCCCGGTCCTTTTTGCAACGTCTAAAACGTAAAAATACTCGGCCAGGGTAAATTATGAGATAGGTAAAATTTCAACTAAATCATGCAGATAAATTCTAATGAAAATAGTAAAAGTATGGATTAACTCATAAAAGTCAAAGGGCTACGCCCAATCATCCCGACAAAGGTTTCTACTCGCTTATGTTAGTATGGAAATACATGGTGTTGTGATGAACTAGTAAACGCATAAAAGATTGCAAGAAATCACTAAAAAGACTACAAAACTGCCTTCTCCTTGATCCGAGGATGAGGATTGGCTGATCTATAGTCGCCTTCAGGGGAAATCTCGCCGGAAAAATATTTGAAACTAGGTTTTCGCCTTGTCGCCGCCGCCGTTCGCTTTCATTCGTCGAAGCTCTCTTAAACTGATCAAAATCCCATCTTTTATAGTTAGACCGATTTAGAACCCATCAAGGAACGGTTCTGCAAAGTTTGGCTCAAATCCGGTTCAAAACGAGTGAGAATAAAGCGAAAAACTCATCAGGCGGAAACTTTTACGTCCCGTGATGTGTTTACGTCTTCGGCCGTAATTCTTTCGGCGTATAATGCTTTTGGACACATAAACTTTTATGGCCATGATGGAATTATGGCTTCACCCGTGAAAGTTTCGGTGGATTTTTATACTTAGCCAATTTTTACCTTCCGCTCATCGTCGTGTTTACGGCCGAATCCACAATTACGACCAAGGCCGTAAATGTCTCGTTCTTTACCATTTTTGCTCCAAATTTGATGTGTGGGCTTGTGATCTCCTCGGGAATCATGCTTTGACCTTAAAACTCTCGAAATCCTTCATTTTTATGCCTTTTTACCTACATTTTCAATAAAACCATAAAAAGTGAAGATTTTGTGCAAAGTAAGATAAAAACACTAGAAGTAGCACAAAATCGTGCAAATAAGTCCAAAATATGATGTAAAACATAGGCAAAAATACTATATAAATGCAACGCATTAGTGAATAATGAATATTATGACATGAATTATGAATTTTATCTTTCTTGGATTGTAACCTCTTGAGAGTTTATTTCTATTACGATTTTTATTGAATTATTTGAGTTTGAAAGATTGTTTACTTAACTTGTGGACCAAGGATGTTATTAGGGGCAAAAACAAATAAGTGTTCCTTATCTTTACATTCTTTATACATATCGAGGTATTGCTTGAGGACAAGCAAAATTCTAAGTCTAGGGTATTTTGATGCGTTGCATTTTCATCATGTTTTTACCTATATTTTACATGATATTTTGGGCTTAATTTAATGATTTTATGTGATTTTTAATGTTTTTACTTCACTTTACACAGAATCTTCACTTTTCTTAGTTTTATTGAAAATGTAGGTAAAATGGCATAAAAATGATGGATTTCATGAGTTTTGAAGCCATAATACGATTCCCGAGGAGATTACGAGCTTACATGTCAAATTTGGAGCAAAAATAGTGAAGAACACAACTTTCACGGCCTTGGCCGTAATTCTGGGGTCGACCGTAATTTTGCATTCGAAGGGCGAAGAAAATCGGCTAAGTTAAATAGTGCACTGATAGGTTTCCGCAAGTGCACGGAACTATCGAAGTAATAAAGAAAAGTATCGAATCCATAAGGACCTTATTGTTAAGTACCAGATAATTGGTTTCTCACTAGCGAAGCAAACTGAATGAAAGTAAACTATGCAAGAAAAATACGCTAAAAGATAATCAGAGAGAGAACTGGGACTAGGGTTTCATCCACCTTGATTTCAATGATTAGACATAAGTAAAGGGTCGGCAGTCTAATCCTATCATGATAAAGACATAATTTACTTGATATAGGTATTGTCTCACTTTCGTGCAGACAATCATGCAGATAACCGATCCTCACTTTCGTGCAAGATCTATTTTCAATGTTGTAGATAAGTAAATCATCAATCAAAGAATTCAAGGATCACTTTCGTGCATCCAAATTCTAATTTGATTGATAGTTTCAAGTGGAATCTCAAGGATCACTTTCGTGCATCCGAAACTCAACACAAGTTCTACTTATGGCCTTCCAACAGATCGTTACTCACTTTCACGCAATAACTATCAACGTTTATAACATTAATTAAATCCTAAATCGATATTATCAAACATGACAATAAATTTACTAGAACAGATCAAATTGGATCTAACCTAAGAAAGGGATCTCAACATGCAATTATAGGGTTCCAAGTTCTCAAGAAAATCACCTTTTAGTCTCATTGCGAAAACTCTAAAACATGGATAATAACATAGATCTAAGGAAAATTAAAGACAATTCATCACATAAGTAGAATTATCACAACGAAGATTATCATGACGAAAGAAAAGAGTTATCTAATCATTAAAAATCAAAGGGATTAAACCCTATGTCCCAAAAGAGTAGTAAGCTTGCATGGAGAAAGAGATACAGTAAATCATAGTTTAGAACAATTAAAAATCAGAGAAGAAGAAAAAGAAAACAACGTTACAACGCGGGTGTAATGTAAATTACACCCGTAATTTCGTGATGAACAGCGCTGTCACCGCTGTTTAGTTGATTCCTCTTCTGATCGGACTCCAAATGCTCTGAAACTTCTGTGGTGTCTTCCTCTCCTACAGGCAAAGCTTCTGCGTGAAAATCATGGCCTAAGGTGCCCTCTACGCCTCTCGGCGTGAGGCCAAACCCTAGCCACCTCTCTGGCGATTGCTCTCTAGATACGTGATAAAAGTTCCTCCTTCCACTTCGTACGCCTTACCCGCTTAAATACGAGTCCGCAGCAACTTTCTGATCCTAATTTGGAGCTCCGGATCAAAAGTTATGGCCCAAACAAGTTTCAGCCGCGGAAGACTCGCGATTTTGACTGGGAATTACGGCCGTGTAATAAATTACGGCAGTGCCGTAATATTGGCTGAGTTCTCTGGTCTGAATCGCCTAGGAAATACGGTACCGTAGAATTGTTTACGGCCATGCCGTAAAATCGGCTGAACTCTCTGTTCGCGAACGTCTGGAAATTACGGCCCGTGTAGTTTCTTACGGTAGTGCCGTAAAATCGGGTGAACTTTCTGTTCTGAAGCTCTCCGAAATATGGTACCGTAATATGGCTTACGGGAGGTGCCGTAAAATCCAAAAATCTTTCTATTTGGAAACTTCTCAAAATACGGTAGGGCTCGGATTTTACGGTACTGTCTGAAATTACGGTACCGTAAAATGGATTACGGCACTGCCGTAATTTGCTGCCTTGCTTCATTTTATGTGAAATTTCTTGGGTGATCTCCTCTTGATGATGGTAATCCTTCTATGTAGTTGATTTTGCTTGGAAACGCCTAAAAATAGTGTCTTTTTACCTGAAAACCATGAAAAACTAAAATAGAAGTAGACTTTGCAATAGTCGATAAATTTAGTATGAAAACAAGTAAAAGATCTTCAATCTAGCATGAAAGGATATCAAAAAATGATACAAAATATACTATATATTTTGGTGGCATCAAAATACATAAGGCTCAAACTTTTCTTGTCCTCAAGCAAAAATCAAAACTTGATTAAAAGAATAATCTTTTCATACTCAATAAATTTCTAGAATACAACCCATCAATGAAAAATTTCACCAATTGATTTACAAAACTTCAAATAAACATATCATCCTTAGAACTCAACCCTCTAGATCCATAATTCAATCAAATAAAACTTTGCAACTTGTATAATAAAAAACAGATGTGTCAAAAGAATTTACCCTTGCAACGTGATCTAGAGTTAGAGATAGGTGGGGTAGAAGCACAAGTGTCTACCCTCTGTAGGTACCCACACAATGGCCCCTTGGATGTTACTCTTCTTCATGCTCGATGCTAGCCTCGAGAGAAGAGATCAAGCCTCGAGAGAGATTCTTCTTCCTTGAAAAATGTGCCAATCACAAGAAGAAAAGCAGCAGCTCTAGTGTGGGTAATGGCTACAAGGACATAGGGTGGCTCTATTAGGGTTCAGGGCAAACACTTGTATATTTAAGCCTCGGACCCTACCTATTTATTTGCAATAAGTAATGACCTAAACCAAGACTAGCCCAGAGGCATATATGCACCACTTCCTGCCCAAACAAGACCTTAGGCGACCTATCTAGGTGCCTTCTACCAGTAGTCAATACTGGTCAAACATCACTCATGTGGTAAGATAGAGGGTTGGTTGCTGCTCTATTTTGGACCTAAGCCCAATGATGTGACCCAGATTATCATGAGCATGTGGCTACCTTGATCATGCCCTCATATTAGACCATTACTTCAATTAATATCAATCTACATTTGATCTAGATCCATTTAGCTCCCAATAGACTCAAACATAATTTGATCCCAAACTACTTGATCAAATTACAACATCAAGTATCTACGTGGGTGACCCTGAAGGATCCATATGACATTGGCAATGATGATCACATAAGATCACTACAAGTAGTGAGGGAAATCTAGCAACACATTGCAACTACCTAGGTCATAGGATATAAATCATTTGTCGCTAACTTCTTATCAAGCAACAAGGCATCTAATAGAATATAATTCCTTTTCTAACTAACATGCTAATTAGATAAGTGTGTTACACCTATTTAACCGAATCTAATAGACATGACATAATCGAATTATTCACCTCGGTATAGTGATTACTCAAAAAAGTCATAGTAAATTTTACCTACTTATATTTTCCTTTTGAGTCATTTTTTATGCACTTTTGCTTAATTAGTCAAATTGGTCATTTGGTTTAGAATCTACAGATTATTTTATTTTTTTTCCAATTTTTAGGTATAAATGCATATTTTAATGGATATTCAAGCCAATTAGACCAAGGTGTGAAGTTAAAGAGGATTTGGAGTTTATACGGATCAGAAAAAGACCAAAATCGAGAAATTGGCTCACGATCATAGGGCTGTGATCATTTACATTGTAGTCACCATAGCTTTCTAATTACAAAAAAGGGGCAAAACCAGCAAGCATCAGAGTCTTTCAATGCTTTGTCGCAATTCAATTTTTAGATGATTAAACATCATTTCCTTAGTCTAATAGGAAAATCAGAGAAGGAGGAAGGATTATAAAGAGGAGGAGAGAACGATTTCAATGTATAACATGCACACAGAGAGATTTGGGGGAGAAATCGCGAGCGGCCACGCTACGGTTAGGGACCTCCTCAAGAGGAATCCCAAGCACCTACAACCACAAAATTTTTAGGGAAGTTGCACATCAATGGGGAGAAGAGACGTGCAAAGTTTTAGAATGAAAGGAGATCGGGATTGGGAGAAATCAACAATTGAAGTGGCAGCTCTTTGAAGAAGATGCAACAAGCTAAAGTAGATTCTACCCTTATAATCACAGTGCTCTAACGAGTCATCACACCATTGTGGTGACAGTGAAGTTCAACTGAATTTTTATTTTACGTCTTTGATGTGTAAAAACTTTTTATTATGAATTATTGCTGTGAAATCATGTCTCTGGTAGCATAAACTTTTCTTTGGGATTGAGGGAGTAACCCTCTAATGTTTTGATGATTTAAATAAATTTTGACTTTGTCATTTGTTTTAAGTATTGTTAATTCAATTGAAGTGATTCATTGCACTTGTAATTATCTAGATTTAGATTATTGCATATCTTGGGGGTCATAACAAGGAATGAGAGGTGACTAACAATCTCATAACCCTTTAACTATACCTATAAAGTAAGACTACGAGAGTGGCTAAATCTTAGTGACCTAGTTATTGAAATTAATCTAACATGTAATAATTCTAATTTATATAATCGCATTGTTTCACACAAAATATTTGCACTCAGAAGTGAATTATATTATTAGAAACCCTTAAGTTGAACATGTGATTTAAGCTATGAGAGTACTTTAATATCACTTGAGAGTACGACCTTTAGATTAAGCTATGAGAGCGAACCTTGATTTATTAGGGACTTAGGGACTAAAAATAAATTACTATGGAACTAAAAACTATAACAACAAATCACAAGAGTGAAGGTTGATTTAGTAAGAGTTGGGCATCTGAGAGGAGGCAACTCTATCTTAGGATAATTTCCCTTTAGCATAACTTAACCAATTGACATAAATATTTATTGCATTTTTATTATCAAAAATCATAGTGGTGAAACCTTGTCCTAGACTTCTGTTTCTGAATCCCAACAACAATCACTTGTCTTCAATTCCTCTTAAATTATCGATTTGCTTAGCAAGTAGGAACGCAACTCGTTGGTACTTAACACATAGGTCCTTGTGGGTTCGATATCTTTTATTAATTCAACGTATTAGTGCACTTGCAGACACATCAAGTTTTGGGCGCCATTACCGGAGACTTAAGTTTGTTAATATCAATTTAATTATTAGTATTACTAGACTAAGCACCTTTTGATTTTTTTTTCTATTTTTTTCATAGTTTTTTTTAGAAATTTTGTTCTGTCATAGGGTTGTGACTAAAAATCACAGGCTTCTAATCACACTGATTTTTTTTTTGGAATTCTACTTTCTTTTTTATTTCTTTTTATTTTTTGTTCTATTTAAAAATTCTAAAAAATACTAAAAATCTACTCATCTTATTTTTGAGTTTTTAGAAATATATAATTTTTTTTTAACATCACACCCCTGTGACGATTTGTCATAGGCCTGTCATTGCGCTTGATTTATTTGATTTCTATTTTCTAAACATTATGATTTTTCTAAAAAAATCATACAAATTCTTTTGATCTATTCCTGAGTGCTGAAATTCGAAAAATTTGAAATATAAGTTTTTTTTTTCTATTTTCTATTTCCATCATCACGCCTTTGTGACAATTCTCAAAGGCATGTGATCGCGCTGATTGCAAAATTTTTTCTATTTTTTCTAAAAAAATTTAACTTCACCTAAGTAGTTTTTCTCTATTTATACACAAGACTCATTGGTCTCGATGACTTTTTCCTATAAACCCTAATTGAGAAAACTTTAAGATTGCTTAGAAAACTCAAATTTAAAGAAGCAAAAGAAAAGGAACCAATGATGGAAGGGAGAAGATCACTGAGAGACTATGTGGGACTAAACCTCTAAGGAGTTTGCTCTAGCATAGCCAGGCTGACAATTGAAGCAAATAATTTTGAGAGTAAGCTAGCTCTACAATCCATTATTCAATAAAATCAATTTGAAGTATCCCCGCATGAGGATCTCAACCAACACTTATCTCTTTTTCTTGAATATTGTGATATGATTAAAATTAATGGTGTATCTAGTGATGTGTTGGAATTGAAATTGTTTTCATTTTCTCTCAAGGATAGGGCATGCGCTTGGCTTTAATCCCAACCATCTATAGAACATTTACAGCTTGGGATCAACTTTCGCACACCTTCGTATCCAAGTATTTTCCACTTAGTAATACCATTCAACTGAGAAACCAGATCAGCAGTTTTGCACAAAAGGATGGCAAATAAGTGAGGCATGGAAACACTTTAACAAATTACAGTGGAAGTGCCCACACCATGGCTTCAAAATATTAGTTTTAATTCATACTTTTTATAATGATCTTCTCTATAGTACTCGATTGACTGTTGATGCTACTGGAAGAGGAGCTCTAATGTACAAGAGCATAGATGATGCCTAAAATTTGATATAAGAAATGTCATTAAATCACAACTAATGTTCCACAGTGAGAGGGGTAGTATACATGCCATAAGGTAAGTATGAAAATAACATACTATGCACCCGCACTAAAAAGGTAGATTTCTTGACAATCAAATTAGATTCATTTAATATGCATTCTATTATGGCATCTTCTTCTGCTATTTATGATATCTGTGGAAAAGTTGGGCATTATTCGAAAGATTGTAAGGTAATTGTTGAATAGGGTTATGAACAAATTAATGTTGTGGGTAATTACAGTCAAAAACCAATTAATGAACAATTCTCTAGCACATACAACCATGGGTGGAGGAATCACACTAATTTATCTTGAAAAAAAAAACTAAAATTTTGGGGGACATGTAGAAAATAGAGGGTATCAATAATTTAACTAGCCTCAAAAGTCGAATCTAGAATCCATGTTATAAAATTTTATGGAAAACTTTGGTAAGGAAATTGAAGATCTTAAAGGGATGATTAAGCAATGCCTAGACATAATTACACACCTTACTCTTAGAATAGACTTATTAACTACACAAAGTAAAATGTTAGGAAATCAAATAGCAGAACAATCTATCATACATCATATAGAGCTCTGGGAAAATTGTCTACTAAACCTAAGTTGAACCCTAGAGAGCACTATAATGTTGTAACCACCCAAAGTGGAAAATAATTAAATGAACCGAGGGGTAGACATAAAGATAGTGATGAAGAAGAGCATAATGTTGAACCTAGTAGTAAGCTCACACTTGAAACACCACCTATTGCTGCATAACATGTTGCTGGTCTATCACAAGGCTGTGACAAGCCATCATAATGGTTGTGATGAGCAGCCACAACTAGGTGTACCTCGACCTAGCTCACCTGTGTTGGGAAACCCCGAGGACATTTTACAATTTTCAGAGTCATAGACATACATTGCACAGCGGAAGAATGTCCCCGAAACAGGCCGGTCCCAAAAACCCAGTGAAGATCGCAAGCAAGAGAGTCGACACGATGAGTTAGGAAATACCTTAGAGCAAGATGAGGTCGATGTCGTGATAGGCGCCCAAGCGTGCGCCCTCTGCAGTCTCACACACACGGATCCCTCGAGTCCTCTTCTTCCACGCCCGGTGCTAGCCTCGGGAAGAAGATCCAAGCCTTGTGCTCCTTCTTCAAAGTATGCGCCACCTCCAAGGTAGATGCGCCAAAGATGAAGAAGGATGAGGGAGAGGGAAACCGCCAAGCATCAAGTTCCTTGCGTCAAGGGAGAAGGAAGAAGCTTGCGGCTAGGATTTGGAAGGAAAAAGAAGATGCACCACTTCATGGTGTTGTCGCCCTTCAAGCCCTTGCTTTCGCCCCTCCTCTTGTTGTCACGCCTCTAAGGATTGTCTCCTCAAGAGGGGGCGGCTAGGGTCACTTATAAAGAGCTAGAGGCGGTTAGGGCAAGGGTTGAGATCATGACAAGTGTATGGCTTGGATGAGAATGTTTGAGGTAAGGAAAGTCTCCAAGACTTTACCATAAACCTCATTCAACCTTTCCATAAGCTACCAAGCCTTGCCTTGTGCACCAAGGCCTAGCCTTGCGCCCCAAGCAATGCCTTAATGCATTCACACTATCAATGGGAGAGGGCTAGGTGCATAAAGCTTCCTTAATGAAGCAAATTTGCCATCCAAACCCCATTATGCCCCTTAGGCGCCAATGGGCTTGGCTTCCTCCCCATTATACCCTTTTAGCCTATTGCCTCTTCATGACAACTTATTATTGGGCCTCATTGGATAATGAGCTAGCCCAAACTTCATTTCATGGCTTGATTTAGCACTTGGATCCAATCCAATGCAACCCTAATCCAAATATGGCCAACCATGGTCAATTTCGGGTCAACCTGCCATAAATGGAGTTTGGCTCCAATAACATCCTTCCATCTCATCAGGCCCATTGGCGCTGATGAAATCTCCAAAATAGATCCGAGTTATCCAATAACTCGATCATAAGGCTTCCCGATCAATACGAGAACTCGAGTATCAAGGTGTGCGACCCTGTAGGTCCCTCTGACGTTGGCAGTGATGACCAAATGTCATCACAAGCAGTGAGTGGCACCTAGCAGTGCATCGCTGCTACCCAAGTCATCAGAATGGATATCGACATCGACATCCCCATCATTGCAACAAGGTATAGATGCATTACAGTCTCTTTGCCGAACTGATATCCGATTGGACAAGTGTGTCATCACTTGTTTTCACCCAATCACATGGTTATGACTAAATCAGGTTCTCACTGTTGGTGTATATGCCCTAAAGACCAATGTATGGACATGGTCAGGCATTGTTTGAATGTACTTTGATAGAACTATTACTCTTTATATAGGCATGGTCGTTATTATGCAGACTTCTCTACCTGCGTTGATGTATTGAGTTGCATAAATAATGTCCCAGGAGTTTGGATTAGATCCATTCTCATAAGCTATCCCCAGACAAGGTACCTTAGCAGATATGGGACAGCTTCGGTACATGTGAGACTAGTGTATGGGCTGGTTAGGTGCGGGGCACAGTAACGCAGACATACAGGTGCATTGGATGCACTGGAGTGATCCACCGTGAGGATTGACTTGTCTAGTCAACAAGTCAATCTCACATGCAGGAGGTTTGCATTGATCCTTAGACTTGAGGTATTCATGTCTAGACTTGATGAAGGGTATGCTTTAATACAGTCTTACGTCTCTCCGTAATTGGGAGACCAAAACGACTGTCATTGGGCATGTCATAAGTCACGTAGAGACATGGATGACCAATAGTAGGATTTGCCCCTTCCTTCCGAGGAAGCATGATATCCACCTTGGGGCGCCCCACCTTATTGGTGCATGACAGGAAAGTGTGGCCACACTTATTGAGTCATGACCAATGCATTGGATAATAAACTTGAGACTAATCCAATGGCAGGATATCAGCTTAGACAAAGGTATCTGTAATGCAATGGGAATCCTCGTTGCTTGTTAGGAGTTATTGCCATAATGACTTAAGTCCTATGACATGGGTAGTAGTGATGTGTTGCTAGATACCCCTCACTACTTATGATGTTTACATCATTGCCATGGTCATATGGATCCTACGGGGTCACACGCAATAGACTCTTGACGTTGCTTTAATTAGAAGCCTTAGGATCAAGTTATTGGATAACTTGGATCCATTTGGAAGATTTCATCAGCGCCAATGGGCCTGATGAGATGGAAGAAAGTTATTGGAGCCAAACTTCATTTTTGGCAGGTTGACCCGAAATTGACCTAGATTGGTCACATTTGGATTAGGGTTGCATTGGATTGGATCCAATGGCTTAATCAACCCATGCAATGAAGTTTGGGCTAGCTCATTATCAAATGAGGCCCAATAATTAGTTGTCATGAAGAGCAATTGGCTTAAAAGGGTATAATGGGGAGAAATCTCACCCCATTGGCGTCTAGGGGCATAATGGGGTGAGGGAGGCGCCTTTGCTTCATTATGGAAGTAAAGGGCGCCTAGCCCTTCTTCCTTGGAAGGAATAGTGCCTCTAAGGTAAGTCTTGGGGCTGATATGGCTTGAGAACTTTTATGGGAAGTTCCTAGGCGCATATGGAGATAGGGAAGAGGTATATGGTAATGTCTTGGAGACTTACCTTACCTCAAACCCTAGTTTCTCCCAAAACCCTTACCCTAGCCGAAACTCCTCATGCATGTTGCGCCTAGCCACTTAGCCTTGGATGGTAATAATGCATTTGAGGCATGTCTTAGGCTGATATAGTGTTTAGACTTTTATGGATAGTTTGAATGAGGTTTATGGTAAAGTCTTGGAGACTTTCCTTACTTCAAGACACCTCATCCTAGCCATACACTTGGCATGATCCTAGCCCTTGCTCAAACCGCCTCTAGTCCTATTTATAGGACCCATTGTCGCCCTCTCTTGATGATGAACGCTTGGAGTCGTGAACACAAGTAGAGGGGCGAAAGCAAGGGCAAAGGGTGACAACATCAAAGTGGCGCAACCCTTCTTCCAACAAGTGACCGCAAGTCTTCTCCTTCGTCTCCTCTTGGCGTGACTTGGAGAAGGACTTGGTGGCGCAATTTCCCCTAATCTTCCTGAAGGCCGAAACTCATCTTCTCCCTCTTCTCTTGGAGTGAAGAGGATAAGGAGTTGGTGGCATCTTCCTTGCTCTTGGCGCATGAACCTTGGAGGTGGCGCAAGAGGAGTGAAGGAACCCTAAGGCTTGATTCTCTTCCCGAGGCTAGCACCGAGCGTGGAAGGGAGCAACGATCAAGGAGTCGACGCATGGATACTTGTAGAGGGCGAACACTTGGGCGCCTTCAACATGGCTTCGACATCTAAACATGCAAAAGAGGTACATATCTAACACATCCTTGTGTTTTCTCTCTCGCATGGATCCTTGGGAAAGGAATGTGTTTCGGGTGTAATGATTCTTCCGCTGCGTCCTGGGACTGTAAAATTTTAAATTACACCCGGCATTCCCTATCAGTGGTATCAGAGCTACTTGCGAGAAACACAAGGTGTACGTTTGCTTGTGTGAAAATTTTTTGAAAATTTTCTTCTATCCATGCGCGTTTCACGTAGAAAGCGTTTTCATCCAATCTTCTCTTCTCAACTCTATGGCCAAAACTTGGATTGTGTTTATGCTTGATTTAAGACCAAAGGCGCACGTAAGTTTTGTCAAGTAGGACAGGCATTGTGTCTTCGGACTGGCCGGGTCTCTTGATCTGACAAAACTGCCAGCCGATAGGGTCTATGAAATCATCATGGAACTTGATCTAAATTTTGGCATGGAATTGGTTAAGAGAGTGCCTTGGATGATATTGGCGCATAAGGTGCTAAAATTTGATTTTTTCGGATTTTCAAATTTTACATGCGCCACTTGATTGGGTTGATATGGTCATAGCGAGTGCCCTCCTGTGTTGTGATGTGGAAGCATGTTTCCACCTGTGATGAATGCTTGTAAAATCTTTCTACCACCTGCGTGTGGTTCTCCCCCTTCTTAATGTAAAATTTTCATCTTTCCTTAGAATAGATGTAGAATTGTTTACATGAGATAGGTTAAGGTTCATCAAAGACAACAAGGAGCCTTCATCATAAGGTGCTAAAATTTGATTTTTCCGGATTTTCAAATTTTACATGCGCCACTTGATTGGGTTGATATGGTCATAGCGAATGCCCTCCTGTGTTGTGATGTGGAAGCATGTTTCCACCTGTGATGAATGCTTGTAAAATCTTTCTACCACCTGCGTGTGGTTCTCCCCCTTCTTGATGTAAAATTTTCATCTTTCCTTAGAATAGATGTAGAATTGTTTACATGAGATAGGTTAAGGTTCATCAAAGACAACAAGGAGCCTTCATCAATTGGAGTCAGAAGTGGCGCCAGCTTTGGAAGCGTGGTGATGGACTTGCGATTGAAGGAAGGACACATGCTTTCAGCTTCTGGCATGGGCTGATTTGCTTCAGGGACTCGCAACCCTTGGATGCACAATAACATGTCACATGGCTCGTGACAAGTTATGTATATGAAAAGGGCTATGACCATATCGACTAAAAATAGCATGCCTGTGATGGTTTATTATTTTGTCCATAGCATGCCTGTGATGTTTTTCCTTTACTGCCATAACCATAGGAAAACTGCATGCTAGAAAAGAATAAAAACATGCAAAAACTCTCAATACAATATCAAGTCGATAGCCTTCTAACGCGTAGCCCTCATCAAACTATCAATCGGTGGTGTTGTGAACTGTTTCCCACCCTCGTGGGACAGACCCACTTATCTTTAGAAGGTGTGCGGTGACAATGATTTCCCCAGTCCAGTTTTAACCTGGGCGTGCCTTCGCAAGGAAATTTGTTGGCCCTGGGCATAACGGTTAGGACCAGACTTGACTGGTTTTTCATATGTCATTAACATGATGAATTACTAGAGGCAGCTGTTGAGAGGATAGGGTTCTGTGTTGTATCCAGCCCTCGCTGGACACAGGGCGCCTGATCTGTCTTAACTAAGAGGAATTGTGCATGGCACAATTGGCTGGCGTGCCTACCTAAGGAAGCATGAGACTCTCTGTGCATCTCAACTCACCCTCGTGAGTCGCGGAGACCTTATGTGAAATTAGGATCCTACTCACTTATTTCCATGTTGAGTTAGAGAGTTCTCAACTTGTTTTGGAAGTAGTGGGAGCATAGCATTTAATTTAAAAGTCCTTGTTAAATGCTTTATCATAGTACTTATTTTACTTGTTTGCTTATTGTAGAAGGCATCTCCTGATCTAAGATTGAAACTTTATAAACATAAACTGGATGGGACAAATTGGACAAAATGGTTCAAGACTTTGTCCAAGATACTAGAACAAGAACATAAGGTGCATCTTCTTGAAAGACCTCCATCCCAGCCCAGTGTGTATTTCACTAATGACTGGGAGTGGAATGTCTATCTTGAACATTGTGAAGATAACGAACAGTACACTGCTCTTGTCTTAGAGTGCATGACCCCGGAGGTCAAGGTTGAATGTGATGAGATGGGGATCTATGATCTAATCATACATCTCAAAGGTCTCTTCACACCATGCTCTATAGACAATGATCAGGAGAGTTCTGTTGGATCTTCAGAATGTGTGCCTGAATCTGAGAAAGACCATGGTTCTGTATCTTCGAAGCTAATACTTCGGAAGACTGGGAATGCATGGGTATTTCGAAGAGGATTGATGGCCAAGAAGAGCATGGCAAAGAAGAAGGGATGTAATCCATCCGCTTCAGGTATTGTGTTACCGAGGTCTTTTGTCTACTTCTTATTCATGGGTACTGGGTACCGTATGTGAGGCTCACATATGTTTTACATGTGCAGGAGCTCAAAAGAAGTAGGACGAAGAGGCTTGATGGGATCGACTCTCGGGTCAGGGACGGAGCATTGAATGCTGCTGTTGATATCATCTCACTGCCTTGAAGACTTTATATAGAACTTTGCTATTATTGTATCAGCTTATGTATTAGAACATCATTCCTTTTGGAAAGGACTTCAGTTTGAAATAATAATTATTATTTTTCTTTAATCTGAGATGTTCTATTGAAGTGATACAACTGACAATAGTTTATGGTTCTATATGTAACACAAGATCAGATCTAATGATTCAATAAAGCATCCTCATATAGCATTGTCTCTTGAACCATAGAACAATGGTCACATCCAAAGGTCCATGGGCTATTGGGATCATTGTCCTTTCAGGATTATGATACATGTGAGCCTAGTTCAAAGGAACAATATGACAGATGCTGCTTTCACCAAAAGGGTGGAAAGGAGTAGTGACTTGTTGGATCTATTACACAGCGATGTAAGTGGACCCATGCAAGCAAGCACTAAGAGGAGTTATATACTTCATTGAGTGTGGGTATGCCTTACGCAACCCAAGAACTTTGGAAAATTCCAAGAAGTTCACAAATGAAGTATTGAGTCAAATTGAAGGATCTATCAAAGCACCTTGATTGGATCAAGATGATTAAGTGGAGAATTTGATGACTGTCCTAAGAAGTGTGGAGTTATCTCACAGCCTTCTTAGCTCACCACTGTGTGGTGAATTTCAAAGAAAGAAAAGGAACACATTGGATGTGGTTCCATCTTTGAGTAGTCATGCAAATATACTACTATGATGCCATGCAAATAGATGTACTGCTACTCCATAAGAAAATGTCTAAGTTAGCTTTTGAGTTGAGAACTGCAAATATCCCATTTCTTCAATGGAATTGGGAATGTAATGTGTAGTGATTCAAAAGTATGTATTTGTGGTGCACTATAGAGTGCTAATTCTATCCCATGGAGAACAAAACATTTGTTGCTCAAAATGCTGTCTCTCTTGAGAAAGTATTTCTTTTGAAAGAAGCTAATGGGAGTAGATTTGATTTGGACAAGGTCCAGAATCAACCACAATACAATTAGACACACATGGAGAGCAAAATCTCACATACAGGTTGAAAGTCAACCTGAGGTTCAAGTAACACAGGAATAACATAAGTCTGGATCGATTCGATATGCTGGGCATGACGAATTTTTCATCAACCATGAACCTAAGACTTATGAGGAAATGGAAGCGGTCAGTAGACTAGATTCCAAGAAATGGCTAAGGGCCATGAAAACCATAATGGACTCCATGTCTGCTAATCAAGTCTGGGACTTGGATAAGCTGCCAAAAGGGGTAAATCCCACAGGCTATAATAAATCTTCTAGGAAGATAGACATGGAAGATAACATTGTTATCTTAAAAGACAAGCTAGTGAACAATAATTTCAGGCAAATCCACTGGGTGGATAATAATGAAATTTTCACCAATAGCTGAGCTTTAAGTCCATTAGGGATCTGCTTGTTGTAATTGAATGATCAATTATGGCATCTTGTTATGATAACTGCTCTTCTTGCAAGGACATCTGAAAAGATATCTATAGGGAAATAGCCAGAAGGTTCTCATATCAAGGCCATATAGATATGCATGATGCAAGCATGGTTGAAAGGCCTGTGTTTACAAGAAGATCAGTGGGAGCACCTTATTAATAATATTTCTTGTCTAGATGATTGATGATATTCTCCTCACGTGGAATAACATCTCAGCTCTTCACATGGTGAAGAAAAGGTTTGATATGTATTTCGAGAAGAATGATCTAGGGAATGATGCCTACATCCTAGGCATGAGGATCTATAGAAATCCAAGAAAGTCATTGCCCTTTAGTCAATCTATGTTCATCCAAGAGTTTCTGGAGAGGATTATATTAGATGATTCCAAATATTGATACCTTCCAGGAAGATATGGTCTAAGTCTCTCAAAGATGTTGTGTCCTATGGCACAGCTGGAGAGTATTAACATGGGTCCAAAGTCCTGATACATTGTATGTAAGATGGATCATGTTTAGAAGACCATTTCTGGCAAATGCTTGGAGCATAGCCAGCAAGTTTCAATCATATCTTAGTGTTTAACACTAGATAGCTGTGAAAGCAATCCTTATACATATACTTGGGAAGTATAAAGGATTGGAGTCTAGTCTATGATAGACAGGAAAGAATTTTGTGTACTGGGGTACACTGACACTTCGTTCCAGTCTAGTGACTATTGATCACAGCCAGGATTTGCGCTTTGCCTTGTTATGGTGATTGTATGCTGAAAGAGCATTATGCAAACCAAAGTGGCAAAATTCTACAAATAAGGCTGAGTACATTGCAGCTCTTTGTGGCAGCCAAGGAGGCAGCTTCATTCATTTGAACTTGATCTAGTTCATAGTGCTCGATGGTCCAGTATAGTTCTTACTGGGACCATAGCATGAGAGAAGGAACTTAATGCTCAAGTATGTACTGCAGCATATCATCTGATCTTAGAGATCATGGATAAGGATGATGATCAAATTTGTTAAAATAAACACAGATAGCAATCTGGAAAAACCCACTGATCCAGCCTCTGGCGCAGCGGTAGCTAAATGGGTCATACTAGAGACATTGGAACTGACTAAACATCAGTTATCCTTGGTCTTAGTGCAAGTGGGAGATTGTTGGTGTATATGCCCTAAAGACCAATGTATGGACATGGTCAGGCATTGTTTGAATGTACTTTGATAGAACTATTACTCTTTATATAGGCATGGTCGTTATTATGCAGACTTCTCTACCTGCGTTGATGTATTGAGTTGCATAAATAATGTCCCAGGAGTTTGGATTAGATCCATTCTCATAAGCTATCCCCAGACAAGGTACCTTAGCAGATATGGGACAGCTTCGGTACATGTGAGACTGGTGTATGGGCTGGTTAGGTGCGGGGCACAGTAACGCAGACATACAGGTGCATTGGATGCACTGGAGTTGTAAGATCCAAGGATCTTAAGTCCTGGTAAGCATTATTTTTGAATTAAATAAAATTATTTGGAATTAAATAAATCATTAGCTGTGATATTTTATTATGATTTAAATAAAATTATTGAATGCTAATTAACTGGCTTGTTGATTGTTAATTGGTAATTATTTGATTTGTGATTTATATTGGTTGTTAATTTATGGTAAATTAATTAGAGATTAATGGTTGATTATTGGTTGTTAATTTAGGATAAATTAATTAAATCCTTATTGGATATTAATTAAATCCTTAATGGATTTCGGTTAAGTGATTGGTTATTTGTAAGTTAATTAAATTAATTAGTTAACTAGCTTATTGGATGTTAGTTTAACCCTTATTGGACTTTCACTTAAACTATGGGTTATTGGGTTTAAAAATTCAAATTTAGTTAGTTAAATGGTTAAACCCTATTTGGATTAATGGGTTAATGGGTTAAGAGTTAAAACTGAAAATTTGAATTAGTGATTCGGTTAGGAAGAAATCATTGGCGACTTTTGAGTCTTGAGAAAACCTTGGAGCGGCTAGGGCAAGGGAGAAGGCGATCTTGGTGTTCTTGAAGAGTTCTTGGCGATTTTTTCTCCATCTTCTTCCCTTGGCCGAAATTCTTGAGTGGGTGGTGGAGTTTCTTTGGCGTCTTCCTAGAAGAATTTCAAAGGCTTTGAACGATTTTGTTGAGGAGATTTTAACCTAAGTTTCAAGGTGAGTGGTGTGTCTTTTTGATTCCTAACAATTGGGTTGTGTTATTTGATGCTTTAGATGGATTAGAAATTTGTAATGTAAAAACCGAACACTCAAGACTTATTTTTGTTATAAACCGAAAGTTACAATGGTATGTTTGTTATGGAAAATCGAATTTAAGGATATGTCTTCATGAGATTCTTGTTAACTAGGGGTTTAATTTAAGTTGGAAAGTTTGATCATGCTAAAAAGCGAATTGGTGCTATTTATTTATGAAAATCGAAACTTGATTTTAATTTTGATATTGTGGTTAACATGTTTACATGTGAATTGAATCTTGATAATTCTCCATGAAAACATAGTTTAGGGGATCTTTCATGAAAACCGAATGTGAGGCATGTTTCCATGAAAACCGAATTTAGGGTACTTATTGTATGTGATTTTGGTAATATTAAATCAGTGATTTTGGTATGATTTTGGTAATATTAAATCAGTGATTTATTAGTATGAAATTTATGTTAATTGTTTGTGAAAACTGAATTTTTGATGTTTGTAGTTACATGGAATAATGTGTAAAATTATATGGATATATGGTTTAGTTTTATGTAATTTTATGAATGCTTGAGAACATTGGGTGATGATTTAATTTTATGAACGTAATGTTATGTTATAAAACTCACGTTTATTTAATTAAGACCATGTATTCATGTTTGAGAACATTGGGTGATAATTTAGCAAAATTACACTGAACTGACCAGCCTGAAATTTAAGGACTACGCTATGTTATGTGATTTTCTATGTTTTGTGATTTTTTAAATATTACGTGTTACGTTATATGATTTTTACCAATATGTATGATTATGTGACTTTTGAACAATATGTGTTATGTGATGGGTTTTGTGAATTTGGAAAATTATGGATTATGTGAAATTGGAAAATTAGGTGGTTATGTGATGGTTAGGACTAAGGCTAGGTGTAACTATGAACTCAAGGGGATAGTCCTTATGTGATATGTTCAGGGTTTGAATTTCAGCCCTGTATTGTGATATGTGAGGGGGTTGATGATCAGCCTGCCTATTATGATTATTGTGATGGGGGTTGATGTTCAGCCTGCCCGATGTGATTTTTGTGATGACTATCCTAGAGTCTAGTTTACACTTAGGAGTCCACCTTTGTGAAATATGTCCACCTTTGTGAAATATGAAATAAGATATGTCTGTTGTCCAGTAGGAACCTTTTGGGAGAACGGGTTTTGACCCAAAGTGCCATGTCTTGGTCGGACAGGGGCCACCTCTTGATGTCATTACTCTTTTATGTGTTGGGAATGATATAAGACCCAAAGTGCCATGTCTTGATCAGACAGGGGCCACCTCTTGATGTCATCATTCTCGTTTTGTGTTGGGAATGATATAAGACCCAAAGTGCCATGTCTTGATCAGACAGGGGCCACCTCTTGATGTCATCATTCTCGATTTGTGTTATGGCGTGATAGACCAACGTGCCACGTCTTGACTAGGCGGGGGCCACCTCTTGATTCTATTCACTGTCCATGTTTGTGTTGCATGTGATTTGCAGCTCCCAGTGCTTTGGCCAAGCCGGGTTAGACCATATTGGTCACTACTGAATATGCTGGACAACTAGGTTAAATATGTGTTGGTATGTTTAGTTGGGTTAGAATATGTGTGTTCGGTTGGTTTAGAGTATAACTCTAGAACCTGAGGTTATTATATGTTAGTGTGTACATTTGACTGCTTATATGACTTTTGCATTGAATTGTTGTTATATGTTGACATGATATCCTGTTAAAGATTTTTAAAAATAATTTGCCTATGTTTTTGAGTGTATGTTCTGGATGGTCAATTAGACTATCCACTCACTGGGCTGTGTAGCTCACCCCTCACTATTTTCAGGTGTAGAGCAGGGGCGCAGTTAGCATTATATGGATGCTGTGAATTATGCTTATTGAATTTATGATGCCGGTTGTGGCCTTAATGTGTTTATGCTTATGATGCCGGTTGTGGCTAAACCCTACGAGTTATATGAACTTTGTGAACCATGTGAACTATGTGAAGTATGTTGCCAGTTATGGCAGTCTTATGAATTTGATTTTTGTGTCACCGCGGGCTTCAGCCTGGTTTCGGTGTTTGGTGTCAGTTTATAAAATTGATTTTGTGGATTTGTTTTGAGATTGAAGTTGATGTGTATTTTTGGCAATCGGTTTTGATATAACTGTAACTTGCATATGTCTAGTGCAAGTATTGCGTGGTGGTAGGTACCCTTACGTGATTTATGAGTTTTGTGTTTTGTGGATAGTTTATGAATTTTGAAAATTTTCAGATCGTGTTTTTCTTGAACTCGATTTTACCTAGCATATGATCGATCTTATATGAAACATCCTGTTTCTTTTATGAAATGTGCCATTTGTTTGGGGTTAAGAATGTGGGATGTTACAGAATGGTATCAGAGCAGTTGGCTAGCTAAAACTTAGTTTGGGGGAAAACATGTTTGTGTATTGCTAGACACCTGATAGGTTTATGTTTGTTTTCCTGACTATGATATGTGTGTGACTATGATATGTGTGTGTAGGAATTTGAATTTAAGATGGTGCGAACCAGAGGTAACGCTGGTGATGAGGGCGAGCAGGCCCCAAATCTCTCGAGAGCTATTGAGGCTCTGACTGGCATGGTACAACAACAAGGTGCCATGATAGAGAGGCAAGCTCAGATGCTGCAGCAGCAGCAGACTCAGCACCAAGAAGCACAACATCAGCTTTTGCAGCAGCTGACTCAGGAGAGACCCCAGACTACTACTAGAGGAGTGGGGACTGACTCTCAGGAGGGCGCTCACAGGCGCTATGCTTCACTTGTGAGTGAATTCCAGAAATTGGGTCCTAGTTCTTTTTATGGGGGCTCAGAATCCAGCACTGCTGAGAACTGGCAGTTGGTCTTGGAAAAGATTTTCCAAGTCATGCGCTGCTCAGATGAGGATAAGCTATGTCTGTCCACCTACATGATGCGTGGCGACGCAGATGAGTGGTGGAAGGGAGTTGTGAGACTAGCAGTGGAAAGGCAGGAAACAGTGGATTGGCCTTACTTCCTATCTCAATTTAATGAGAAGTATTTTCCAGATAGCTTGGTAGAGGACCGAGAGGTGGCATTTATTCACCTGGAGCAGGGTGATATGACAGTGGACCAGTATGAGCTACAGTTCACGAAATTGGGAAAGTATGCTCCTCATCTGATAAACACTGAAAAGAGGAGAGCTACTAAGTTTCTCAGAGGTCTCAGATGGGACATTAGAGAGCAGGTTGGTGCTCAACATTTGGAGACCTATGTTGAGACTGTTGGACGAGCACGCACCATTGAGAGATACATAGCTGAGAGGAATTCTCATGTTGCCGTGGCAGTGGTTCCTGCAGCTGAGGCGGCGGTTCCTCAGTATGGCAGTGGCGGCAAGGGTAAGAAGTACCCTAGGCATAAGGATTACAAGAAGAGCAGGTATAGGCCTTACTCTTACAAGGCACCACAGCAGTCCAGGGATGCACCGCAACAGTTCAGGGGTGCCAGGGATGTAAGAAACAGTAACACTGAGAACGGGACTTGTAATTACTGTGGGCTCAGGGGACATCTAGTGAAAGATTGTCATAGGAAGAATGGCGTGTGCTTCAGGTGTAAGAAACCAGGGCACATGGCTAAGGATTGCAAAGAACCTGAGATACAGCCTAGAGGCGCAGATAAGCCTACAGTCCAGACCCGAGTGTATGCTGTGGCTGAGAAGGATACACGAGCTTCCCGATCCGTTGTGGAAGGTACATTATTTGTATTTGATCAGTTAGCTCGCATTCTATTTGACCCTGGTGCAAATTTGTCTTTTGTTTCTGTTAAGTTTGCTGCATGTTTACCTGTGATACCTAAGGTGATGAACTATGCTGTGTCTGTGAGTACTCCCTTAGGAAAATCATTATCTACAGACACTGTATGCGCTGATTGTGTAGTGCATGTAGAGGGCTATGAGTTTCTGGTAGATTTAATCCTCCTAAACATGCAAGACTATGATGTCATTCTAGGTATGGACTGGTTGTCTTCGCATCATGCCTCGGTGGATTGCTTTGAGAAAGTGATCACTTTGAATATGCTTGATGGGAATCGGATTTTTGTGAGAGGTCTAGTGTCAGACCAAGGACCACATGTGATATCTTTCCTGCAGGCCAGGAAGTTACTTGCTAGTGGGTGCAAGGGTTATCTTGCACATGTTAAGGTGCAGGATGATTCTACTTCTGATTTGACTCAGATGGCGGTGGTGAAAGAATTTCCTGATGTGTTCTCTGAAGAATTTTCAGGCTTGCCACCGATTCGAGAGGTAGAGTTTGGCATTGAGTTGGCGCCAGGCACGGCACCTATCTCCAGAGCTCCTTATCGTATGGCTACTTCAGAGTTGGCCGAGCTTAAGAAACAACTGGAGGAATTGTTAGAGAAAGGGTACATTCGGCCTAGTGCTTCACCTTGGGGAGCGCCAGTGTTGTTTGTGAAGAAGAAGGATGGAACCCTGAGGATGTGTATAGACTACAGGCAACTGAACCAAGTGACTATCAAGAATAAGTATCCTCTTCCCAGAATTGATGATCTATTTGATCAATTACAGGGAGCTACAGTGTTCTCTAAGATTGATCTGAGATCAGGGTATTATCAGCTTAGGGTCAAGGATGAGGATATATTTAAGACTGCTTTCAGGACCAGGTATGGGCATTTCGAATTTTTAGTTATGCCTTTTGGACTGACAAATGCACCTGCTGTCTTCATGGATTTGATGAACAGGGTATTCCATGAGCTGCTTGACTCTTGTGTGGTAGTCTTTATAGACGATATATTAGTGTACTCTCAGACTACCTCAGATCATGTCAGTGATTTGCGCAGAGTACTCGAGATCTTGAGGAAGAACCGATTATATGCCAAAGCTAGTAAGTGTGAATTCTGGCTGGAAAAGATTAGTTTCCTTGGGCATGTGATTTCTGGTCAGGGGGTGTCTGTGGATCCAGTTAAAGTGCAAGCTATCCTTGATTGGGGAAGACCGACTAGTGCTACTGAGATCAGGAGTTTTCTGGGTTTGGCAGGTTATTACCGGAGATTTGTTGAGGGATTCTCCAAGCTGGCGGGTCCTTTAACTAAATTGACCAGAAAGGAGGCCAAGTTTATTTGGGATGATAAGTGTGAAGAGAGCTTCCAGGAGCTGAAGAGAAGGTTGACTAGTACACCGATCCTCATTATTCCTAGTGATGGGGAAAGGTTTACTGTCTATACAGATGCTTCAGGCAAAGGGTTGGGTTGTGTCTTGATGCAGAAGGGTTCTGTGGTAGCCTATGCTTCGAGACAACTGAAGGAGTATGAATTGAACTACCCTACTCATGATTTAGAGTTGGCGGCCGTAGTCTTTGCTTTGAAGATATGGCGTCACTATTTGTTGGGTCAAGAGTTTGATCTGTTCACTGATCACCAGAGTCTCAAGTACATCTTCACTCAGAAGGAGTTGAACATGAGACAGAGGAGATGGATGGAGTTGATTAAAGACTATGACTTCTCTATTCAGTATCAGGCTGGAAAGGCCAATGTAGTGGCGGATGCACTGAGTAGACATCCAGTTACTTCAGTAGCTGCACTGCGGGTCAGTGAGTGGCAGTTACTGCAGGAGTTCAGAGATCTCAGGATCAGTGTTTCTCCTAGAGTCCAGTCGGGTTATGTGGCTTTTCTCAGAGTACAGTCTGCTTTGTTGCAGAAGATCAGAGATCAGCAGTCTGTGGATCCGAGATTAGTTCAGATCAGGGATAGTCTGGTTGATGGCGCAGTTCAGGATTTTAGCTTGTCTGATGATGGTATTCTTCGGTTTCGTGGAAGGGTATGTGTCCCTGAGGAACCGAGCTTGAGAAAAAAAATATTGGAGGACAGCCATAACTCCAAATATTCTCTACATCCTGGCGTGACTAAGATGTATCAGGACCTTAAGAAAAATTTTTGGTGGCCGGGTATGAAGAATGAAGTATCTGATTTTATCTCTAGGTGTTTGACTTGTCAGACAATAAAGGCTGAACACCAGAAGCCTGGTGGTTTGTTGCAGCCCCTCCCTATTCCTGAATGGAAGTGGGAATGCATCAGTATGGATTTTGTGTGTGGTTTGCCTAGAACCAGATTGGGTCATGATGCTATTTGGGTGATTGTTGATAGACTCACTAAATCAGCCCACTTTCTTCCGATTAAGATGACCTACTCTTTAGAGAGACTGGCCAGATTGTACATTGATGAGATAGTCAGACTGCATGGAGTGCCTATTGATATTGTGTCTGATAGGGACTCTCGATTTTTGTCCAGATTTTGGAGGAGTTTACAGGAGGGTTTGGGTACTAAGTTGAGTTTTAGTACCGCATACCATCCTCAGTCTGATGGCCAGACGGAGCGTACTATACAGACTCTAGAGGATTTGTTGAGAGCCTATGTGGTCGATTGGAGTTCTGAGTGGAACCGGGATCTATCTTTGATAGAGTTCACTTATAATAATAGTTTCCACTCCAGTATTCAGATGGCTCCTTATGAGGCTTTGTATGGGAGAAGGTGTAGGACTCCCTTGTGTTGGAAGGAAACTGGTGACAGAATGATTTTGAGATCTGATGCGGTACAGGAGACTACTGATAAGGTCAGAGAGATCCGGGATAAACTGAAGATTGCTCGGGACAGACAGAAGAGTTATGCTGATGACCGTTGTCGTCCTTTGGAGTTTATGGTAGGAGACCATGTGTTCTTGAAGGTGTCGCCTACTAAGGGTGTTATGAGATTTGGCAAAAAGGGCAAGTTGAGCCCTAGGTTTGTAGGCCCTTTTGATATAATTGAGAGAGTTGGTCCAGTGGCTTACCGATTGGCTTTACCTTCTGCTATGGATCATGTGCATAATGTGTTCCATGTCTCTGTTTTGAGGAAATATCATCCTGATCCATCTCATGTGTTGGAGTTGGAACCTCTTCAAATTCAGAGTGACTTGACTTTTGAGGAAAGACCTCTCCGGATTGTGGATAGAAAAGATAAAGTTCTGAGGAACAAGACTATACCTTTGGTGAAGGTTATCTGGGGAAATCAGTCAGTTGAAGAAGCGACATGGGAAACTGAAGCTGATATGAGGGAAAATTATGCTTACCTCTTTGATGATATGGATGCTGAGCTTTAGAGGACTAAAGCTTTATAAGGAGGGAGGAATGTAAGATCCAAGGATCTTAAGTCCTGGTAAGCATTATTTTTGAATTAAATAAAATTATTTGGAATTAAATAAATCATTAGCTGTGATATTTTATTATGATTTAAATAAAATTATTGAATGCTAATTAACTGGCTTGTTGATTGTTAATTGGTAATTATTTGATTTGTGATTTATATTGGTTGTTAATTTATGGTAAATTAATTAGAGATTAATGGTTGATTATTGGTTGTTAATTTAGGATAAATTAATTAAATCCTTATTGGATATTAATTAAATCCTTAATGGATTTCGGTTAAGTGATTGGTTATTTGTAAGTTAATTAAATTAATTAGTTAACTAGCTTATTGGATGTTAGTTTAACCCTTATTGGACTTTCACTTAAACTATGGGTTATTGGGTTTAAAAATTCAAATTTAGTTAGTTAAATGGTTAAACCCTATTTGGATTAATGGGTTAATGGGTTAAGAGTTAAAACTGAAAATTTGAATTAGTGATTCGGTTAGGAAGAAATCATTGGCGATTTTTGAGTCTTGAGAAAACCTTGGAGCGGCTAGGGCAAGGGAGAAGGCGATCTTGGTGTTCTTGAAGAGTTCTTGGCGATTTTTTCTCCATCTTCTTCCCTTGGCCGAAATTCTTGAGTGGGTGGTGGAGTTTCTTTGGCGTCTTCCTAGAAGAATTTCAAAGGCTTTGAACGATTTTGTTGAGGAGATTTTAACCTAAGTTTCAAGGTGAGTGGTGTGTCTTTTTGATTCCTAACAATTGGGTTGTGTTATTTGATGCTTTAGATGGATTAGAAATTTGTAATGTAAAAACCGAACACTCAAGACTTATTTTTGTTATAAACCGAAAGTTACAATGGTATGTTTGTTATGGAAAATCGAATTTAAGGATATGTCTTCATGAGATTCTTGTTAACTAGGGGTTTAATTTAAGTTGGAAAGTTTGATCATGCTAAAAAGCGAATTGGTGCTATTTATTTATGAAAATCGAAACTTGATTTTAATTTTGATATTGTGGTTAACATGTTTACATGTGAATTGAATCTTGATAATTCTCCATGAAAACATAGTTTAGGGGATCTTTCATGAAAACCGAATGTGAGGCATGTTTCCATGAAAACCGAATTTAGGGTACTTATTGTATGTGATTTTGGTAATATTAAATCAGTGATTTTGGTATGATTTTGGTAATATTAAATCAGTGATTTATTAGTATGAAATTTATGTTAATTGTTTGTGAAAACTGAATTTTTGATGTTTGTAGTTACATGGAATAATGTGTAAAATTATATGGATATATGGTTTAGTTTTATGTAATTTTATGAATGCTTGAGAACATTGGGTGATGATTTAATTTTATGAACGTAATGTTATGTTATAAAACTCACGTTTATTTAATTAAGACCATGTATTCATGTTTGAGAACATTGGGTGATAATTTAGCAAAATTACACTGAACTGACCAGCCTGAAATTTAAGGACTACGCTATGTTATGTGATTTTCTATGTTTTGTGATTTTTTAAATATTACGTGTTATGTTATATGATTTTTACCAATATGTATGATTATGTGACTTTTGAACAATATGTGTTATGTGATGGGTTTTGTGAATTTGGAAAATTATGGATTATGTGAAATTGGAAAATTAGGTGGTTATGTGATGGTTAGGACTAAGGCTAGGTGTAACTATGAACTCAAGGGGATAGTCCTTATGTGATATGTTCAGGGTTTGAATTTCAGCCCTGTATTGTGATATGTGAGGGGGTTGATGATCAGCCTGCCTATTATGATTATTGTGATGGGGGTTGATGTTCAGCCTGCCCGATGTGATTTTTGTGATGACTATCCTAGAGTCTAGTTTACACTTAGGAGTCCACCTTTGTGAAATATGTCCACCTTTGTGAAATATGAAATAAGATATGTCTGTTGTCCAGTAGGAACCTTTTGGGAGAACGGGTTTTGACCCAAAGTGCCATGTCTTGGTCGGACAGGGGCCACCTCTTGATGTCATTACTCTTTTATGTGTTGGGAATGATATAAGACCCAAAGTGCCATGTCTTGATCAGACAGGGGCCACCTCTTGATGTCATCATTCTCGTTTTGTGTTGGGAATGATATAAGACCCAAAGTGCCATGTCTTGATCAGACAGGGGCCACCTCTTGATGTCATCATTCTCGATTTGTGTTATGGCGTGATAGACCAACGTGCCACGTCTTGACCAGGCGGGGGCCACCTCTTGATTCTATTCACTGTCCATGTTTGTGTTGCATGTGATTTGCAGCTCCCAGTGCTTTGGCCAAGCCGGGTTAGACCATATTGGTCACTACTGAATATGCTGGACAACTAGGTTAAATATGTGTTGGTATGTTTAGTTGGGTTAGAATATGTGTGTTCGGTTGGTTTAGAGTATAACTCTAGAACCTGAGGTTATTATATGTTAGTGTGTACATTTGACTGCTTATATGACTTTTGCATTGAATTGTTGTTATATGTTGACATGATATCCTGTTAAAGATTTTTAAAAATAATTTGCCTATGTTTTTGAGTGTATGTTCTGGATGGTCAATTAGACTATCCACTCACTGGGCTGTGTAGCTCACCCCTCACTATTTTCAGGTGTAGAGCAGGGGCGCAGTTAGCATTATATGGATGCTGTGAATTATGCTTATTGAATTTATGATGCCGGTTGTGGCCTTAATGTGTTTATGCTTATGATGCCGGTTGTGGCTAAACCCTACGAGTTATATGAACTTTGTGAACCATGTGAACTATGTGAAGTATGTTGCCAGTTATGGCAGTCTTATGAATTTGATTTTTGTGTCACCGCGGGCTTCAGCCTGGTTTCGGTGTTTGGTGTCAGTTTATAAAATCGATTTTGTGGATTTGTTTTGAGATTGAAGTTGATGTGTATTTTTGGCAATCGGTTTTGATATAACTGTAACTTGCATATGTCTAGTGCAAGTATTGCGTGGTGGCAGGTACCCTTACGTGATTTATGAGTTTTGTGTTTTGTGGATAGTTTATGAATTTTGAAAATTTTCAGATCGTGTTTTTCTTGAACTCGGTTTTACCTAGCATATGATCGATCTTATATGAAACATCCTGTTTCTTTTATGAAATGTGCCATTTGTTTGGGGTTAAGAATGTGGGATGTTACAGGAGTGATCCACCGTGAGGATTGACTTGTCTAGTCAACAAGTCAATCTCACATGTAGGAGGTTTGCATTGATCCTTAAACTTGAGATATTCATGTCTAGACTTGATGAAGGGTATGCTTTAATACAGTCTTACGTCTCTCCGTAATTGGGAGACCAAAACGACTGTCATTGGGCATGTCATAAGTCACGTAGAGACATGGATGACCAATAGTAGGATTTGCCCCTTCCTTCCGAGGAAGCATGATATCCACCTTGGGGCGCCCCACTTTATTGGTGCATGACAGGAAAGTGTGGCCACACTTATTGAGTCATGACCAATGCATTGGATAATAAACTTGAGACTAATCCAATGGCAGGATATCAGCTTAGGCAAAGGGATCTGTAATGCAATGGGAATCCTCGTTGCTTGTTAGGAGTTGTTGCCATAATGACTTAAGTCCTATGACATGGGTAGTAGTGATGTGTTGCTAGATACCCCTCACTACTTATAATGTTTACATCATTGCCATGGTCATATGGATCCTACGGGGTCACACGCAATAGACTCTTGACGTTGCTTTAATTAGAAGCCTTAGGATCAAGTTATTGGATAACTTGGATCCATTTGGAAGATTTCATCAGCGCCAATGGGCCTGATGAGATGGAAGAAAGTTATTGGAGCCAAACTTCATTTTTGGCAGGTTGACCTGAAATTGACCTAGATTGGTCACATTTGGACTAGGGTTGCATTGGATTGGATCCAATGGCTTAATCAACCCATGCCATGAAGTTTGGGCTAGCTCATTATCAAATGAGGCCCAATAATTAGTTGTCATGAAGAGCAATTGGCTTAAAAGGGTATAATGGGGAGAAATCTCACCCCATTGGCGCCTAGGGGCATAATGGGATGAGGGAGGCGCCTTTGCTTCATTATGGAAGTAAAGGGCGCCTAGCCCTTCTTCCTTGGAAGGAATACTTGCCTCTAAGGTAAGTCTTGGGGCTGATATGGCTTGAGAACTTTTATGGGAAGTTCCTAGGCGCATATGGACATAGGGAAGAGGTATATGGTAATGTCTTGGAGACTTACCTTACCTCAAACCCTAGTTTCTCCCAAAACCCTTACCCTAGCCGAAACTCCTCATGCATGTTGCGCCTAGCCACTTAGCCTTTGATGGTAAGAATGCATTTGAGGCATGTCTTGGGCTGATATAGTGTTTAGACTTTTATGGATAGTTTGAATGAGGTTTATGGTAAAGTCTTGGAGACTTTCCTTACTTCAAGACACCTCATCCTAGCCATACACTTGGCATGATCCTAGCCCTTGCTCAAACCGCCTCTAGTCCTATTTATAGGACCCATTGTCGCCCTCTCTTGATGATGAACGCTTGGAGTCGTGAACACAAGTAGAGGGGCGAAAGCAAGGGCAAAGGGTGACAACATCAAAGTGGCGCAACCCTTCTTCCAACAAGTGACCGCAAGTCTTCTCCTTCCTCTCCTCTTGGCGTGACTTGGAGAAGGACTTGGTGGCGCAATTTCCCCTAATCTTCCTCAAGGCCGAAACTCATCTTCTCCCTCTTCTCTTGGAGTGAAGAGGATAAGGAGTTGGCGGCATCTTCCTTGCTCTTGGCGCATGAACCTTGGAGGTGGCGCAAGAGGAGTGAAGGAACCCTAAGGCTTGATTCTCTTCCCGAGGCTAGCACCGAGCGTGGAAGGGAGCAACGATCAAGGAGTCGACGCGTGGATACTTGTAGAGGGCGAACACTTGGGCGCCTTCAACATGGCTTCGACATCTAAACAAGCAAAAGAGGTACATATCTAACACATCCTTGTGTTTTCTCTCTCGCATGGATCCTTGGGAAAGGAATGTGTTTCGGGTGTAATGCTTCTTCCGCTGCGTCCTGGGACTGCAAAATTTTAAATTACACCCGGCATTCCCTATCACTCACCTGGGTATGGCCATACACTTTCAGTCATAGAACCATAGAGGAGCTCCATGGATATCATGCTTCCCTAAGGAAGGGGCAAATCCTATGTCTGTCCATTGACCTTCTCATATGGGTCGTGACATGCTCAATGACAACCGTTATGACCTCCTAACTACGGCGAGGTGTTAGGTTGTATCAAAGCAAGTCCCTAACCATATAGAATGGTCAATGACCTCAAGTCAAGGGATCAATGCATCTCCTGTCACTTGTGAGGATAACTCATGACACCAAGTCATAGCCTCACAGCGGGTCGGTCCAGTATATCCACCACTGATATACCCATATGTCTGCGTTAGCACCTCATGCCTAACCACCCCATATACCAGTCTCACAAGTACCAGAGTTGTCCCATATCCACTCTGGTACGTGTACTTGCGGACACAACAAGATTGGTGACATAACAAGTTTTTGGAGCCGTATCAGTGTTGGGAAACCCCGGGGATATTTTACAAATTTTTCAGAAACAGATACAATGCACAGCGGAATAATATCCCCGAAACAGGCCAGTCCCAAAAACCCAATAAAGATCGCATGCGAGAGAGTCAACACGATGAGATAGAAGATACCTTGAGCAAGGTGAGGCTGATATCGTAGTAGGCACCCAAGCGTGCGCCCTCTGCAGTCTCACACACACGGATCACCTCGAGTCCTCTTCTTCCACGCCCGGTGCTAGCCTCGGGAAGAAGATCCAAGCCTTGTAACACCTTCTTCAAGTTGCGCCACCCTCCAAGAGTATGTGCCAAGGATGGAGAAGAGCAAAGCCGCCAATCTCTTAGAGAAGAAAGAGAGGAAGTAGAGCACTTGCGGCTAGGGTTTGATGGAAGATGCGCCAATCCCTTGCACTTTTGCCCCTTGATGTTGCTCACGCCTTCTTGAAGTTTTGTATGTTCAAGAGAGGGGCGCCTAGGGGTCTTATTTATAGCAAGGAGAGGTGGTTTATGGATGGCTATGATCAAGCCAAGTGGGCGACTTAGAGAAGAAGTAGGAAATTGAATTATTTTACTAATTAATCAAGTCCTAATCCAATTAGGACTCTAATTAATTATTTAAATAATCAAGTCCTAATTCAACTAGGACTCTAATTAATTATTTAAATAATCAAGTCCTAATTCAACTAGGACTCTAATTAATTATTTAAATAATCAGCCCTATTAAATAGGACTCTAATTAATTAATTAATTAATTAGCCAACAAATGATTAAATCAACTTAGATTAACCATATGGTCATAGGCACCAACCCTAGTCTAACTAGGGTTAAACATGCGCCTACACATTCTTCTCCTTAAGGCCATTTAACTTATTAATAAGCCTAATTATAGAATGGGCCTAGCCCAAGGTCCATTATGCATGTCAATCAACCCATTGGATCTAATCCAATTTAACCCAAGGTCAAACTAGGTTAACCATGGTTAGTTTGGTCAATATGCTAAAAATGGAAGTTGGCCCTAATAAGTTTCTTCCATCTCATCAGGCCCATCGGCGCTGATGAAATCTACCAAATAGATCCGAGTCATCCAATAACTCGATCATAAGGCTTCTCGATCAATACGAGAACTCGAGTATCAAGGTGTGCGACCCTGTAGGTTCCTCTGACGTTGGCACTGCTGACCTAAGGTCACCACAAGCAGTGAGTGGCACCTAGCAGTGCATCGCTGCTACCCAAGTCATCGGAATGGATATCGACATCGACAACCCCATCATCGCAATCAGGTATAGATGCATTACAGTCTCTTTGCCGAACTGATATCCGATTGGACAAGTGTGTCACCACTTGTTTTTATCTAATCTCATGGTTATGACTAAATCAGGTCTCACCTAGGTATGACCATACACTTTCAGTCATAGAACCATAGAGGAGCTCCATGGATATCATGCTTCCCTTAGGAAGGGGCAAATCCTATGTCTGTCTATTGACCTTCTCCTATGGGTCGTGACATGCTCAATGACAACCGTTATTACCCCCAAACTACGGCGAGGTGTTAGGTTGTATCAAAGAATGTCCCTAACCATATAGAATGGCCAATGACCTCAAGTCAAGGGATCAATGCATCTCCTATCACTTGTGAAGATAACTCGTGACACCAAGTCATTGCCTCACAGCAGGTCGGTCCAGTATATCCACCACTGATATACCCATATGTCTGCGTTAGCACCTCGTGCCTAATCAGCCCATATACCAGTCTCACAAGTACCAGAGTTGTCCCATATCCACTCTGGTACATCGACTAGGGACGATCATTTGAGCACAGATCCAATCTGTCTCCAGGGACATTATCATGTAAGTACATAATCGCAGATGTAGACAAACATTGATAATGACAATACCAGAATGATATATATAAATATCAAAGTCAAGTAGTACAATAATGGACCAAAACTAGGTCCTAGGGTATATACACCAACAATCAGGGGGTGACAAGTCCCTGTGCTCCAAACGCTAAGTTTTGGCTGCAACACCAGAGATAAGTTTTTGTCTACCTACTTATTGGGATACAATAAGTTTTGGGCGCCATTGCCGAGGACCTTGGTTTTTCTTGATATTGGAGATATTGAGAGTATTGCTAAATTAGGTTTTATTTTCTATTTATTTTTTGTTTTTCTTGAAATTATCTAACATATCTGCTTTGCATGCGCAGGAACCTTAGATCAGGACCACTTGTACCTTTTGATCCTGAAATTAACAAAACACTTAGATTGCGCAGGAAGTTGAGATTTGAAGAGAATCAACTAGAAACACAAGAGGAAGAAACAGAAGAAATAGTTGATATGGCAGAAAGAAAATCACTTAGGGACTACGCAGCCCCTAATCCATAAGAAATTCACTCTAGCATCGCTAGACCTGTCATTGAGGCTAACAACTTTGAAATTAAGCCTGCTTTCCTTTCTATGATTCAACAAAACCAGATTGGAGGATCTCCTCTTGAAGATCCAAACCAACACCTTGCTTTATTTTTAGAACTTTGTAATACTATCAAAATCAATGGAGTTTCCAATGATGCTTTGAAACTAAGATTATTTCCTTTTTCTCTTAGGGACCGAGCACATTCATGGCTTCAAGCACAACCAACTAGTACCTTTACAACTTGGGATCAGTTATCAAATGCGTTTCTGATGAAGTATTTTCCACCAAGTAAGACCATCCAATTGAGAATCAAATCACAAGCTTTCAATAGAAGGATGGAGAATCATTCAGCGAGGCATGGGAAAGATTCAACGATTTACAATGGAAGTGTCCTCACCATGGCCTCGAAAATTGGGTTTTAATTCGTACTTTTTATAATGGTTTGCTTTATAATACTAGACTAATTGTTGATGCTCCTGCAGGAGGAGCTCTCATGAGCAAAACAATTGATGATGCTTTCAAATTGCTTGAGGAGATGGCCTTAAACCATAATCAGTGGACTACTGAGAGAGTACTTTATAGACCTCCTCAAGGTAAGAATGAGAATGATGGATGGTGCACCTTGGCAGAGAAGGTAGATTCATTGTGCAACAGGTTCGACTCTTTTAAAATGCAAACTACTGCTGTTTCTTCTATTGTTTGTGATATTTGTGGTAATTGTTGGGGTATGCCCTTAAGGCTAATGTTTGAGGCCTTGGGATTGTATAAGTATCATGTAATAAACTCTTATGTTTATAAAAGGCATGGTTATTATTCAGGTTGTTACCTTGTCTGCTGTAATAAGTGTACTTCTGAATAATGTCTCAAAGCTGTTCAGCTGGGCTGACATGCTCTTTGTCCTTAGTCGAGATATCTTGGTGAACATGAGACAGCCTTGATATGATTGAGACTGATATGAGTGCTAATCTTATAGGATGCTTCGAGCATGGAATAAGATGTAGACTCATGGGTACATTGGATGTACTGGACAGACCCTACTCGGATATTCCATTGCTTGTCACAATGTGAATGATCCTTGTAAGCACTAAGTGGCACATGTCCTTTGACTTGAGATCACTTATGTTTCTAAATGATGATTGTCATTGTTTTGAGGTAGTTCAATATCATTTGAAACATAATGATTATAGGCTATCTTGGATGGTGAGCTTGAGTCAGGTTAGGGCACTTGTGATAGATAAAGGATTGCCGTCTCCTTGTTTAAGGAGTGTGATGTTCTAAAGGGCCCCCTATATGAGATGATTGAGGAAGTGTATGGCCATACCCAGATGACTATGTGCATCTGATCTAATCATGCTCATCGTATTGGAGTTACAGGCTTGACATGCTTGTCCAATAAGAACATCCAGTGGCAAAGGAATCATGCATGCCTAGTGAGTTGATTCACACTTATGCTGTGGTTGGGTGGAGTCTTGGAAGACTCTTTCCTTTATATCGGGAGACAGTGATGTGTTGCTAGATACCCCTCGCTGATCGTGATAACATAAGTTATCGTTACCGACATTTAAAGGAAACCCTTAGGGTCGCACAATTTGATGATATGGCTACTTAAGTCAGATCGTGTGGACTGAATTGTTCGAGTTCAGTTTAAAGGAGATTAAACTCTGATTGTAAGTGAGATCCAGTCTGATCATGTTTGATTGATTAGGGCTTGAGATCGGTAAGCTTAGATCGAGAGTGTGGATGCTAGATCGAAGAGATCAAGAGCATTAAAAGGATGAACGGTCAGATTTTGAACCTTAGGGTTTAATTTGGTCTGAACCGATTATTGGGCTGATTTGGTTTGGTCATTGGACCAATTGAATTGAACCGGCTCACATGTGAGCGCTTGGTTCATTTGAGAGGAGAGCTATGCGTTTGGTTCACTTCATGTGAACGCATAACGCAAGCTTTGATGACTTGCCATTTATGGCATTTCGGTTTGACAATTGTGATGAATGTCTCCACATTCGATCACAAGTTTGGCTAACGCTCCTCTCCATCATCTTGCTCTCGACGACACACACTTTCTTGTGTGGTGAAAGTGACGAGAAGAAAGATCGGCCAAGAGTTCATCATCTCCTTCATGCGATAAGACCCCTTGAAGCTTTTGCTAGCACAAAGTTGAGAAGGGAGTAGTCTTTGTCTTCTTGTGTGCGCACCTTTTGGAGGAGATCAACCTTGTTTTCTTCTTCCAAGCCGCCTTCCATCCATGGCAATGGTAAGATCATATCATGATCTTAAGTTGGTTTAAGTTGATTATATAGTTCATATGCGATCTTTAGAAGCCCTTTTTCCGCATTGCATGCTAGATGCGCATGTATAGGGTTTCCCCCCCCCCCCTTTATTAGGGGTTCCTTCAGTAATGATGGTCATATTTCTGAGAATTGTAAAATCATATCTAATCAGGGTATTGAACAAGTGAATGCTTTAGGGAACTATAATCAAGGTAGAACTAATGATCCCTATACTAGTACTTATAACCCTGGATGGAAAAATCACCACAATCTTTCTTGGAAAAATAATAACTATGTAGGGGGGGACAAAATGAGAACAAAGGATATCAAAAGCCAAATCAAAATCAAAACCAAAACACAAATCAAAATCCAAATCAAAATTCAAACATAGAATCCATGCTTAAAAAGATGATGGCTAATCAAAATCAATTCATGCAAAATAAAACTATGGAAATTGAAGATCTTAATGAAATGGTTAGTCAATTGGCTTCACAAGTAGGATCTTTGACAGCCCACAACAAAATATTAGAAAATCAAATTGCCCAACAAGCTAGTAGTTCTTACAGAACCCCTGGAAAATTATCTGCAAAACCAGAGATAAACCCTAGGGAGCACTGTAATGCTATCATCACTAGAAGTGGAAAACAATTAGGAGAATCTAAAGAGAAAGTTGAAAATAATGAGAAAGAGCCCATGATGATCAAGATGAATTAGAGTTGGAAAATCTTCTGAACATGAACAAACCCAATCCAGTTTGCCACCTCAAAAGGATGATGAACCAAAAGGGGATGTCTCATGTAAAGAAGATAATTCTAAATCTGGTTTACCTCCACCCTATAGGCCACCAATACCCTTTCCACAAAGGTTAGTTCAAAATAAGTTAGACAAACAATTTGGCAAATTTCTTGAAATTTTGAAAAAGCTTTACATTAACATTCCATTTACTTAAGTTATTTCTCAAATGCCATCTTATGCAAAATTTTTGAAAGAAATATTGTCTAACAAAAGAAAATTAGATGACTATGGTACTTGCACTATAACTTTAACTGAGGATTGTAGTGCCATTATACAAAATAAATTACCACCAAAACTGAAGGATCTAGGTAATTTCTCTATACATTGTTCAATTGGAAGTATGCCTTTTGACCGAGCCTTATGTGATTTAGGTGCCAGCATGAGTTTAATGCCTCTATCTATTTGCAGGAAACTGGACATTGGAGAGCTCAAGCCAACATCCATATCTTTACAGCTCGCTGATAGCTCGGTAAAGTATCTTGTAGGTATATTAGAGAATGTTCCAATCAAGGTAGGAGAATTTTTTATTCCTACAGATTTTGTAGTTTTAGACATGGAGGAAAACCATAAAAACCCTATAATTCTCTATAGACCACTGTTAGCCACTGCTGGAGCACAAATAGATGTAAAAAAAGGAAAAATTACTTTTGATATTTATGGAAACACTATAGAATTTGATCTTACTGATTCCTTGAATGAACTTTCATACTCTGGATCATGTTGTAGCATTGAAGTATTTGATGATGTTGTTATTGATGTTTGCAAATTATTTGATGAATCTTTAAATTTTGAAACTAACGATTCTTCTAAGGATATTGATAGAAGATTACAGGAGAAGAAAGATAAAATTTTTGAAAGAAGGAAGAAAAGAAGGAGAAAATCTAGGTTGATTGAAAAAGGAAAGAGGATATTGAAAAAATTTGGACACTATTTCAAGATTGAGCCTTATGTGATTCAAAGTGATGCCTGACCAAAAGAAAGATCAAAGAGGCAATTGGGGAATTCACGATCAAATCCGAGTGCAAAAGGGTCAAGCTAATGACCTTTAAATTAATACTTCTTAGGAGGCAACCCAAGCTTTCTTACCTTTATTTATTTTCTTTTATTTTAAATATTTGCTAAGAACTAATTTTTCTTTTATTTTTGTAGGTGAAACAAGATTTGGTGAAATTACGGTACTACCATAATGTATATTATGGCACCATAATTTTCGCCCATTTTCGACAAGAGAGTTGTGATGAAATTACGGTACTACCGTAAGTTTTAACACGGTACCATATTTTGTGTCCAAAATCTTCCTGAGAGCATTACTAATTTTACGGCATTACCGTAAGGAGTTACACGGGCCGTATTTTCGCGAGATTTTTTGATGAGAGTTTTCGAAATTTACCCCGAAATTACTGTAGTACCGTAATATATTTTACGGGCGTAATTTTTAAGTTTTTGATTTTTGAAAAAAAAAATCGCTGGTTGATTTTACGGCGGTACCATAAACTTTTACACGGTACCATATTTTTGAATTATTTTTGAGCCGAGAACTGTCGTGATTTTACGGTGGTACCATAAACTTTTACACAGTACCGTATTTTTGGACAAGTTTTCACCCAAGAGACTCCTGCTTTTTATGGCACTACCGTAAGATATTACACGGCCGTAATTATAATTTTAGCACGCGATTCCTATGCAGTTTTTAGGGTTTTGTAGGCCGTATTTCAGGGTTTCACGCTCGTTCTCACTCGTTTTTGCGCTGACTTCGCACCTCCAACCCTCTCCGACCACCAGAGCACACCGGCGACTCTTCTAATCTTGTTATTGCCGACGATTGGGTACTCTCTTCACCAATTTTTTTGACTTTGGTGAGTTTACACAATTTTTGCCCCTTTCACTCGTTCTTCCTCGTTTCTTGGTCGTTGTGAGATATTTCTGTTTGCATTTGATTCTTAGAGGATAGGCAACGATTCCTAGTTTGATTCTACAATTTTTGGAATGATTTGTGGAATGTATTGAGCAAGATTGACCCCACACGCATATTTTCCACTGTTTTCTGCCCAGTTTTCCATTGTTCTGTTTGTATGAAAATTTCTAGAGTTTGAGCTATGATTTAATGGATGTTATATGTAAACATTGATGAGATTGAATCATTATATTGCTATATGGTGCATTGAATATGTAGTTTGTAGCTTGTTACTTTGAGATGGCACCGAGAACCAAAGCTATATTTCCAAGAAGGAAAGGGAAAGCCCCAACTGAATCCTCCCAACCTCAAAATCCACATGGTGTTATCTTTAGGAATGAGATGCAAGAGACAAGGTATAATCAGATTCTTGAAAGGAAGATTATCAATACAAAGTATGCTGATAGGAGGATTTTAGAGGCTTTGGGATTGTATGAAGATGTGTTATGGATGTTTGATCGAATCAAAGCCAAGAGATTTTTCCAGATGACTCCACCCACATATTTACCACTAGTCTTGGAATTTATGAATAGCCTGATCATAGACTTGAAGGAATATTCAAATGGCCCTGCAGAAGGAGAGATTACATTCAGACTTGCTAATGAAGAAAGAAAACTTTCATTGCAGGAGATCAGGACTATCTTTGATTTGAGTATAGAGGGATACACTCAGATGCCCCTGGGATTCATTGAGGGCATATTTTGGAGTCAAATTACTGATGAGAGTCATTTCTATGCTGTTTCTGCCAGAGCATCAAAGATTATGAATCCATGCATTAAGTATACACATAGAGTGCTTGCACATACTGTGTTTGGGAGAGGCAATAGTGATGACATGGTCCGTCAAGCTGAGTTATATTTTCTCTGGGGTATGCTGAATGGATTTGATATTGATGTGGCTTTCTTCATGATGAAACATATGGACAAAGTTGCTAGGGTGAAGAGGGGCGTAGTAGTGATAGGAGGACTGATTACACCTATAGCCTAGTATTTAGGAGTTGAGCCCTATGGGATAGAACTTGCAAACGGGAATGCAAGGCTCGATCTTGAGTCTTGCTTGGCTATGAAGATGATTGTGAGAGAGGGGGATGCATTTTGTTTGGTCCTTGGACCAAATGTCCCTACTCTACCTTTAACCCACATTAAGAAGACCACAGTGAAAGAGAAAGCCAATTGGAAATTATCTCCGGGCACAACCGAGGTAGCTTTTATACCACCACTTGACACTGTTCCACCGCCACCCACATGGGGTGGAAGAGGTGATTATTTTGGTATGGAGTCACCCCAGCACACTGCAGATTCTTCTCACTCTGCTGGTGACTCTTCACACAGACCTAGAGGAGTGAAAGTCCCTAAGGGGGGGGGGGGGTGGCGAAACCCTAAATAGGCGCATATATAAATTTTCGCAGCGGAAGCTAGGGCTTCTAGATCGATAGCATGTATGTCATATGATCAACTAAAACATGTATACATCGAAAAGGAGTCATACCATCGCCATTGCTTTGGATGGCGCATTGGAAGCAGAGATCGAAAGGGATCTCCTCCAAAAGATGCGCACACAAGATGTGATCGCCTACTCCTTGTTGATCTTTGTGCTAGCAAAGTTCTCCAAGAATCCTTGTCGAATGGAAGGGATGAGATGACTTGATTGCTTGGCTGAGACCTCTCCTTGTCGTCAACCCTCTTCACCACACGAGAATGTCGAGAGCCAGAGGCAAGAGGCGACAATAGGGCATGAAGAGAAGCGACGTGAGGCGTGGTCACGTTTAGCAACATGCTATCTAAAATTAGCAAAGCCTTAACGTGTGATGCGTTCACTCCAAGTGAACCATCACATTTTCCTCTCCCCTTGAACCATGCGCTCACTTGATGAGCCGGTTCAATTTGGTTTGGTTCAAAGACCAATTAACCCAAGCCATTGGTCTAGATCACAATAAACCCTAAAGGTTCAAGATCTAACCGTTCATCTCTTGATGCTCCTGATCTCACCGATCTAGCATCAATTCTCTTGATCGAAGCTTACCGATCTCAAGCCCTAATCAATCAAACATGATCAGACCAGATCTCACTTACAATCAGAGTTTAAATCCCTTTAAACTGAACCAAAAACAATTCAGTCCACACGATCTGACATAAGTAAGCCATATCATCAAATTGTGCGACCCTAAGGGTTTCCTTTAAATGTCGGTAACGATAACTCACGTTATCACGATCAGTGAAGGGTATCTAGCAACACATCACTGTCTCCTGATATAAAGGAAAGAGTCTTCCAAGACTACACCCAAAAACAGCACAAGTGTGAATCAATTCACAAAGCATACAAATTTCCTTTACCACTGGATGTTCTTATTGGACAAGCAAGTCAAGCTTGTAACTCCAATATGATGAGCATGATTAGATCAGATGAACATAGTCATCTGGGTATGGCCATACACTTTCTCAATCATCTCATCCAGGGGGCCCCTTTAGAACATCACACTCCAAACAAGGAGACGGCAATCCTATATCTATTACTAGTGCCCTAACATGACTCATGTTCATTATCCAAGATAGTCTATAACCATTATGTTTCAAATGATATTGAACTACCTCAAAACAATGCCAATCATCATTTAGAAACACAAGTGATCTCAAGTCAGAGGAAATATGCCACTTGTTTGCATACAAGGATTATTCACATTGTGACAAGCAATTGAATATCCTAGTAGGGTCTGTCCAGTACATCCAATGTACCCATGAGTCTACATCTTATTCCATGCTCGAAGCATCCTATAAGATTAGAACACATATTAGTCTCAATCATATCAAGGCTGTCTCATGTTCACCAAGATATCTCGACTAAGGACTTTACTGCATGTCAGCCAAGCTGAACAGCATTGAGACATTATTCAGAAGTATACATATTGCAGCAGATACTGTAACAACCTGAATAACAACCATTGCCTTTATAAACATAAAGTTTATACATGATACTGAAATAATCCCAAGGCCTCAAACATTAGCCTTAAGGGCATACCCTAACAAGGAGGATTTCCTAGTGCCCACGATCCAGGATTCCAGGCTCTATCTACACAGATGTATAATCAGGAGCACCGCATGGATAGGATGATTGACTCCATAGGGAGGGTGACTGAGTCTCTAGGGCACATCCACCAAGATGTAGAGAGATTGAGCAATCATATGGAGGACATGGGAAACTTCCTCTATGATCGCTTTGGATATGAAGACCACATGAACTATGGCTATTACGGCGATCAAGGAGAGCAACCACACTATGATCCTATGGATGCAGCTGCAAGGGACGCTGAGGCGACACGACCTGATGATGATGAGTAGATGTTTTGTGAGTATCACCTTCCCTTACTTCTTGCTATTTTATTTTCCTTATCTTATTGATGTTTCATGTTTTATAGGGAAGGATGGTTCTTCCAAACTTCGTGTGCCTGCCTGCTAACTTAAAAATATTTTTCTTCGATATGGTTGTCTAATATTGATATTGGTTCTTGACTGTAATATGGATTGAATTTATTCGATATGGTTGTGTGGATTAATTTTGAATTTTATTTACTGATATTTCTTCAATATGGTTGTATGATGATATGATTGTTCATGTTTGAGAAAGTATTGAATGCATATGATCCACTTTATATTATCTTATGGTATGATTTTTTTAGGATTTTGTTGATAAATATCTTCCTTGATGATGAATAAACCTGTATCCATGATTTGAAAGAAACCTATCATGTTAGATTTATTTCTTCAATGCATATCTATCTTTTGAAGTTTGACATTGGTTGATGCATGAAATTTTGGGTAGATATATTGTTTGAGGAATAAGATCTAAAGGTGAAACTACTCCTTTAAATAAAATGAGCATATGAGTATGACTACTGAATTGATATCAATTGATCAACCTAGTAGATGTTTAGTCTATTTTGCTATTTGTTGGGAAGGAAGAATCCAAGATCCATAAAAATAGTAAGAGACTCCCCTACTTGGCACTATGTAAAATTGATAGTGGTACCTAAGACATGGGTTGAAGTCTATGTCTAAAAGATAATGAGAGAGAAAAAGAATAAGACTCTTCTACTTGGCACTATACAAAATTGATAGTGGTACCGAAGATAAGAGTTGAAGTCAAAATAAAAAAAAAGTGTGTATCTAAGTGTGTACATGCCATCTATGCAAAACCAACAAAATACATGAAAAAGAAAAAAAATAAATAAAAAAATATGTGTGGAAAAAGATCCTGGAAACTTAATTCCTATAAACAAAAGTATGATAGATTTGAACTGAAAATTGGATGAAATCATGAGATCGAAAATTCTATTTATTATACAAGTTGCAGAGTTTTATTTGATTGAGATGTAGATCTAGAGGGTTGAGTTCTAAGAATGATATGTTTATTTGAAGTTTTGTGAAGCAATTGATGGAATTTTTCATTGATGATTGTATTTTAGAAATTTATTGAGCATGAAAAGTTTATCTTTTAATCAATTTTTGATTTTTGCTTGAGGACAAGCAAAGTTTGAGCCTTATGTATTTTGATGACACCAAAATATATAATATATTTTGTATCAGTTTATATATCTTTTCATGCTAAATTGAAGCTCTTTTGCTTATTTTTATGCCAGATTTATCGAATATTGCAAAATCTACTTCTATTTTGGTTTTTGGTGATTTTCAGGTAAAAAAACACTAGTTTTAGGCGTTTTTAAGCAAAATCAAATACGTGGAAGAGTTGCCATCATCAAGAAGAGATCACATGACAAATTTCAAGTAAGATGGAACCACGAACCAAAATACGGTAGGGCCGTAATCTATATTACGGTACCGTATTTTTGTACGCTACCGTAATATCAGAGCACTGCCGTAATTTGGGGAGTTTTTCATCAGAAGATTTCATAAAAATTACGGCATTTCCGTAAGAATTTACACGGGCCGTAATCTGGAGCGCTTTCAGACCAGAGACATTCATTGAAAATATGACACTGCCATAAACCATTTTACGGGCCGTAATTTCCAGACGTTTTCCACTAGAGAGTTCAGCCAATTTTACGGCACCGCCGTAACCTATATTACGGTGTCGTATTTGCTAGAGATTTTGGACCAGAGAACTCGACCGATTTTACGGTAGTGCCGTAATATGTTACACTACCATAATTCTATCTTTGAATGCGATTCCACGGTCAAATTTGAATCCTGATTTTTGCGGAGAAGATTGCGAATGATCCAGACCTTTAAATTCGAAGTCGTAAGAAGAAGAAAGGGTGCTTTCGCCGAGATGAGGAAGAAGAGATGAAAAGCCCTAATTTTCCTCCACCATAGAGGGAGAAATCGCCTTGCACGCCGCCGCCCTAGGTTTTGCCGCCAGGAAGCGTACAACGCATCTCTGGCCTTGAAATTTGAGTGGAAGCTACGCATAGAGGAGCAGAAGGTGCTCCAAAAGTTTCAGCATGAAAGGAAATCAATTGGAGGAGAAATTGACGAAAGAGGAGGCGCCGACACTATTCACAGCGCCCCCTTATGCAAATTACGACTGTAATTTATATTATAGCCATGGTGTGTTTTCTTAAACTCTCTTTTCTCTTTGATTTTCGATCTTTTGAAACCATGGATTATTATAACTCCTGCACCATGCTAGCTTAAACTTTTATGAGACATGGGGGAGTAATTCCCTTTAATTCTTAATGACTAGATGATTCTTTTTCCACTATTTCATCACGTATAATTTTAGCATGATAATTTTACTCATGTGATAATTGCACTTTTGATTCTCCATAGATTCATACTATTATTCATGTTTTAGTGTTATCACAATAAAGACAGAAAGGTGACTTGCTTGAGAACTTGGGACCCTAGAATTGCATGTTAGGAACTTTCTTTAAGAAATTAGGTTAGTTCTCATTGTTCGATTTTAGTAGTCAAATTGCCATGATAATGATATGAATCTAAGATTGAGTCGAGTTCTCAAACATGGAGATCTTGTGCGAAAGCAAATATCAGAACATTAGAGAACCATGAGCAAAACTTGTGCTGAGACTCGGATGCACGAAAGTGATCCTTGAGATTCCACTTGAGATAATCAATTTAGAATTCGGATGCACGAAAGTGATCTTCAAGTTCTTTGTTTGATGATTTACTTAATTTCAGTGTTGGGATAGATCTTGCGCGAAAGCGAAGATTGATCCCTGCATGATTGTTTGCACGAAAGTGAGATAATCCTTTAATGAAGTAAATTATGTCTTTACCATGATAAAATTAAACTGACGAATCTCTATTTACATCTAGTCATAGAATTTAAAGTGAGTGAAACTCTAGTCCTAGTCTTCTCTCTCTGGTATTTCTATTTTAGTCTTCTATTGCGCACTTGCATACTTTCGATTCACCTAGATAACAAGAAATCAATTATTCAATACTCAGCAAACAAGGTCTTTGTGGAGACAATATCTATTTTATTACTTCGAGTATACGTGCACTTGCAGACACAACAAGATTGGTGACATAACAAGTTTTTGGAGCTGTATCAGGGGGTGACATGTCCCTATGCGCCAAACACTAAGTTTTGGCTGCGACACCAGAGATAAGTTTTTGTCTACCTACTTGTTTGGATACAACAGCCGCCAAGACCTGTTGTGTCCGCAAGTGCAAGGATACTCGAAGTAATAAAAAATATCGATCTCACAAAGACCTTGTTTGTCAAGTACCAAATAATCAAGTTCTTACTATCTAGGCATTCGAAGCTATGCAAGTGAACTAATGAAAGCTAACGAAAATATCAGAGAGAGACATTGGGACTAGGGTTTCATCCACTTTGATTTCAATGACTAGCTATGAATAGAAATTCTCCAGTTTAATTTTATCATGATAAAGACATAATTTACTTCATAAAAGGATTATCTCACTTTCGTGCAGACAACCAAGCAGGGACCGATCCTCGCTTTCGCGCAAGATCTATCCCAAGCTGCAGATAAATAAATCATCCATTGAAGAACTCGAGGATCACTTTCGTGCATCCGAATTCCAAGTGGTTCATCTCGAGTGGAATCTCAAGGATCACTTTCATGCATCTGAGTCTCAACACAAGTTCTACTTAAGGTTCTCTAACGTTCCGATCCTCACTTTCGCACAAGATCTTCACGTTTGATAAACTGACTCAATCCAAGATTCATATTATTAAACAAGGCAATTTTTCTTCTAAAATCAAGAAATAAGAACTAACCTAATTTCTTACAGTAAGTTCCTATAATGCAATTCTACGGTTCCAAGTTCTCAAGCAAGTCACCTTTCGGTCCTTATTGCGAAAACTCTAAAACATGATTAATAATATGTTTTTATGGAGAATCAAAGAACAATTATCACATAAGTAGAATTATCATGCTAAAATTATACGTGACGAAGTAATGAAAAGTTTATCTAGTCATTAAGAAATCAAAGGGGATTACTCCCCCATGTCGCACAAAAGGTTTAAGCTAGCATGGAGAAAAGATTACAATAAACCATAGTTTCTAGCGATCAAAAATCAAAAAGAAAGGGGAAGAACGAATAACCACACGGCTGTAATGAAAATTCCAGCTGTAAAAATCACGCGTGAATAGTGCTGGCGCTGGGTTCTTCATCGATTTCTCCTCCGATTGAGATCCTTTCGTGTTGAAACTTCTGGGGTATGTTCTCTAGCTCTAGGTGAAGTTTCCCTCCAAATTTCACGGCCAGAGATTCGTTGTATGCTTCCCGGCTGCGAACCCTAAGGTGGCGGCGTGAAACTCAATTTCTCCTTTGTTAGTGGATGAGATTTAAGGCTTTTGGTGTCTCCCCCCCCCCCCTCGTCTCCTCAAAAGTTCCTTTTTTGCTTCTTACAGCTTTGGATTTAAAGGCCTAGATCGTCCTGTTGGTCCCTTTCATGAGGGAGCGAATCCCTAATAGGTCCCCTTCAAGGGGGAGCGCAAAGAGGGTGAAACCCTAAAGGGGCGCATATCACCCTTTCATAGCGGAAGCAAGGGTTTCCATGGATCGTTTGAAGAATCATATGATCAACATGTTAACGATATGCAAGTATGAATGGAAGATCATACCATAGCCATTGTGTGAGACGTATCTTGGAGTCAAGAGAACAAAAGAGGTCTCCTCCTTGTCGTCGCACACAAGTGAAGGAACCCCTAACATAAAGGGGGGGGAAACCCTAATCATGCGCATCTAGCATGCATGGCGGAAAATAGGGTTTCAAAATCGCATATGAAACTATATGATCAACTTAAGTTATGAGAAATCATACCAACGCCATAAGCTTGGAATTCGGCTTGGAAGAAGAGATCAAATTAGGTCTCCTCCACAAGTCCACACACAAGATGAAGATGCTCACTTCCTTGAGATCTCTTGTGCTAGCAAGACACCCAAGCCTTATCTTGTCGAATGGAAAGGGTTTGATGAGATGAATCCGTTCGGCCGAGAGCTTCTCTTGGATGTCTACTCCACAACTTCGTCAACCACACCTCGAAAAGAATCAAGGCGTTGAAGTGAGGAGCTCAACGCATAAGCGTTTTGGCATTGAAGCAAAACCGGCCCTTGATGACTTTCCATAAATGGAAGTCAATCAAGCTATGCGTTCAAGCCAACCCAAAACGCATTTTGGCATTGAACCAAGCGTTCATATTTGTGAACCGGTTCAATCCAAAATGTCAAATCGGCTTTGGTTCATCAAACCAAACCGAAATAGCTCAAGCCACTTGGTCTAGACCAAATCGAACCCCAAGGCTTATGATCTAACCGTTCATCTCCTGATGCCCCTGATCTCTCCAATCTAGCATCACCTCTCTCGATCGAAGCTTACCGATCTCAAGCCCTAATCAATCAAACATGATCAGACCAGATCTTACTTACAATCAGAGATTAAATCCCTTTAATCTGAACTCAAAGAATCCAGTCCATACGATCTGACTTAAGTAAGCCATATCACCAAATTGTGCGACCCTGAGGGTTTCCTCTAAATGTCGGTAACGATAACTTACGTTATCACGATCAGTGAGGGGTATCTAGCAACACATCACTGTCTCCCGATATAAAGGAAAGAGTCTTCCAAGACTACTCCCAAACCATAGCACAAGTGTGACTCAATTCACAAGGCATACATATGTCCTTTACCACTGGATGTTCTTATTGGACAAGCATGTCAAGCCTGTAACTCCAATACGATGAGCATGATTAGATCAGATGCACATAGTCATCTGGGTATGGCCATACACTATCTCAATCATCTCATAAGGGGGCCCTTTAGAACATCACACTCCTTAAACAAGGAGACGGCAATCCTATGTCTATCACTAGTGTCCTAACCTGATTCAAGCTCACCATCCAAGATAGTCTATAATCATTATGTTTCAAATGATATTGAACTACCTCAAGACAATGACAATCATCATTTAGAAACACAAGTGATCTCAAGTCAAAGGACATGTGCCACTTGCTGCTTACAAGGATTATTTACATTGTGACAAGCAATGGAATATCCCAGTAGGGTCTGTCCAGTACATCCAATGTACCCATGAGTCTACATCTTATTCCATGCTCGAAGCATCCTATAAGATTAGCACTCATATTAGTCTCAATCATATCAAGGCTGTCTCATGTTCACCAAGATATCTCGACTAAGGACATATAGCCTGTCAGCCTAGCTGAACAGCTTTGAGACATTATTCAGAAGTACACTTATTACAGCAGACAAGGTAACAACCTGAATAATAACCATGCCTTTATAAACTTAAGAGTTTATTACATGATACTAATACAATCCCAAGGCCTCAAACATTAGCCTTAAGGGCATACCCCAACAATCTCCCACTTGCACTTAATCTAATGGTTGAGAAATCTCAAACCCATATTATTACAGTGCTTCTCATGCTTCTGCTGCGCCAGAGGCTTGGTAAGTGGGTCTGCCAGATTGTCATCTGTATGAACCTTGCATATTTTGATCTCGCCTCGATCAATGATCTCCCGGATCAAGTGAAACCGTCTCTGTATGTGCTTGGACTTCTGGTGCGACCGCGGTTCCTTTGCTTGTGCGATGGCTCCAGTGTTATCACAGAAGATAACCAAAGGATCAGCACTCGAAGGAACGACACCAAGTTCTCTCACGAACTTACGAATCCACACTGCCTCCTTGGATGCTTCCGAGGCTGCAACATACTCGGCTTCTGTTGTGGAATCAGCAACAGTTGACTGTTTGAAACTCTTCCACACCACTGCTCCACCATTCAAGCTAAAAACATAGCCTGATTGCGATCGGAAATCATCCTGGTCCGACTGGAATGAAGCGTCAGTATATCCCTCTATACTGAGTTCTTCCTGACCACCATATATCAAGAACATATCTTTGGTCCTCCGCAGATATTTTAAAATGTTCTTGACTGCAATCCAGTGCGCCAAACCTGGATTACTTTGGAATCGACTGGTCACGCTTAACCCGTAAGCGACGTCTGGGCGAGTACACAACATCGCATACATAATGGACCCAATAGCCGAAGCATAAGGCGTATTGTCCATTTCATCTTTCTCAGTCTGTGTTTGTGGACACTGACTCTTCGAAAGATTCAGACCATGTCTGACTGGAAGATATCCACGTTTAGAATTCTCTAAATGGAATCTCTCCAGGACCTTATCGATGTAAGTACTCTGGCACAGCCCGAGAAGCCTCTTAGATCTATCCCTGTAGATCTTCACACCTAATACATAGGCTGCTTCTCCTAAATCTTTCATCTGGAAACATTTTCCTAACCATGCCTTAACAGCATGCAGTTCAGGAATATCATTTCCAATGATTAAGATATCATCGACGTAGAGGATTAGGAATGTAATCACGCTCCCACTAAACCTCTTATATACACACGGGTCATCCTCGTTCTTGATGAAACCAAACTCAGAGATTGATTCATCAAAACGAATATTCCAGCTCCTAGATGCTTGTTTAAGTCCATAAATGGACTTCTTTAACTTGCATATTTTATGACGATCTGATGGATTAGTGAAACCTTCTGGTTGTGTCATATACACATCCTCATCCAGATTTTCATTAAGGAAAGCTGTCTTCACATCCATCTGCCAGATCTCATAATCGTAATATGCAGCTATCGCGAAAAGAATCCGAATAGACTTAAACATGGCTACAGGTGAGAAAGTTTCATCATAATCTATCCCGTAGATTTGTTTGAAACCTTTCGCAACTAGCCTGCCTTTATAGGTAACCACGTTACCATCCATGTCAATCTTCTTCTTGAAGATCCATTTACAGCCTATAGGGATTACTCCCGGAGGCGGATCAACCAAATCCCAGACTTGGTTATCTGACATGGAGTCCATCTCGGCTCGCATAGCTTCAAGCCATCTAGCTGACTCCGGTCCACTGACCGCATCCGCATAAGTTAGGGGTTCATCATTATCAATGATGTAGACTCCGACATAGCGCTCAGGCTGTCGACGGATCCTACCCGATCTTCGCGGTTCCCGTGATATCTGAGCCTCAGGTTGTTCAGTAACCTGATCTACTGGCTCAGGCACATCCAACTCTGCCTGACTACTTTGTCCTTCCTCTGGAATCTCATCCAGCTTTATTTCTCTCCCACTGGCCTCTTGCAGAAGAAACTCCTTCTCAAGAAATATGGCCGTCCGAGCAACAAATATCTTGTTCTCTTTGGGATCGTAGAAATAATAACCCTTAGTTTCCTTAGGGTAACCGACAAAGATGCATTTCTCAGATCTGCTCTCCAGTTTCCCAGAGGCGAGCTTTTTGACATAAGCCTCGCAACCCCAGATCCTAATAAATGTCAAGCTAGGCTGTTTCCCATACCATAGCTCATATGGCGTCTTTGAAACTGCCTTGGATGGCACTCGGTTTAGTACCTTTGCAGCTGTTTCCAGTGCAAAACCCCAAAAGGAATATGGAAGAGTAGCCTGACTCATCATAGAACGAACCATATCAAGTAACGTTCTATTTCTCCTCTCGGACACACCATTCCACTGCGGTGTTCCTGGCGGAGTGAGCTGTGAGACAATCCCACACTCCTTCAGATAGTCAGTAAACGTATGACTCAGGTATTCTCCACCTCGATCAGAACGAAGTGCCTTGATATTTCGGCCTAACTGATTTTGTACTTCATTTTTGAACTCTTTGAACTTGTCAAAAGATTCACTTTTATGTCTCATTAAATAGACATATCCATACCTACTGAAATCATCAGTGAAGGTAATGAAGTACTGATAGCCACCTCTGGCATGTTTACTGAAAGGCCCACACACATCACTGTGTATCAGGTCAAGTAAACCTGAAGTCCTTTGACCTTTGTGAGGAAAAGGAGACTTCATCATTTTACCCATTAAACAAGCTTTGCATGTATCAATCTCCTCATAGGAGAAAGATCCCAGCAGTCCATGATCATGCAACCGCTTAATGCGCTTCTCGTTTATATGGCCTAAACGACTATGCCATAGCAAGGTGCTGTCATCAGCATACTTGGCTTTCTTATTATCAATGTTTTGTATAGAATATTCCATGTCCAACATGAATAACCCATTGTTAATTGAACCAGTTGCATACACAATATTATCATAAGTTAAAACACACTTTGAAATCTTGCATTCAAAGGCAAATCCTTTCCTGACAAGAGCAGGAATAGAGATAATATTCTTGGTAATACTGGGTACAAAATAACAATTGTTCAATTCTAATACAATGCCAGATGGTAAAGTGATGAAATAGTCTCCTACAGCAACAGCAGCAACCCGTGCCCCGTTTCCAACGCGTAGGTCTACCTCATGCTGTCCCACCTGCCTTCTTCTCTTGAGTTCCTGCACATTTGAACAAATGTGAACTCCACATGCAGTGTCCAACACCCATGATATAGAAGAAGATGAAACCATGACTTCCGTCACGTATATACCTGAGCCAGAAGCAATGCTTCCCCTCTTATCTCCTTGGAGCGCTTTACAGTCCTTTTTCCAGTGACCCAGCTGGCCACAGTGGAAACACCTGTTATCCTTCGACCGCTTCACCTTCTGTTTCAGGGCCTTGCTATAATTCTTGACAGGGGCCTTGCCCTTCTTCCCCTTCTTCTTGTTCCTAGAAGGTACCAACAAGACAGAGGTTGAAGGCTTACCCTTCAGAGTTTCCTCAGTAGTCAAGAGCATATTCAGCAGCTCTGCCGGCGTACAATCGATTTTGTTCATATTAAAGTTAATGATGAACGCATCGAAAGAAGGCGGAAGAGACTGCAGAATAATATCTACAGCAAGCTCCTGGTTGATGGTATGCCCCAGTTTCTCCAGAGCCTCCTTGTGCCCAATCATCTTGAGCACGTGAGCTCCCACTGGGCTCCCCTCAGCCAGTTTGCTCTGAAAGAAGAGCTTCGTCAGATTATAGCGTTCTGTCCTCGCCTGTGCAGCATACAACATCTTGAGGTTCGCTATAATTTCTATAGCCGACATATCCTCATGCTGACGCTGCAGCGGTGGCGTCATAGACGCTAGCATCAGGCAAGCGACATCAATGCTATCATTGACGTGCTTTTCATAGGCATCCCGAACCGCCCTTGCGGCGTTCGGAGCGGGCTGCGGCGGTATCGCCGTCTCGAGGACATACAGTTTCCTCTCTGCCTTAAGAACGATCTTAAGGTGTCCGAACCAGTCAGAGAAGTTCGGCCCAGCAAACTTCTCCCTTTCCAGTAGGGATCGCACATTGAAGCTCATGGTGTTCGTTGCTGCAGGAATCTACAACAAGCAAGAACAGCAAGGTCAGTATCAATGTTTAGAATCAATCCAGGACTTAAGAAAGATTCTTTTCTCACTATTTTGTCTGACTGAAAAATCCAGTAAACAGTCCGAAAGAGTATCACTCTTTTAGTGAGATGGGATCCAAATTTCATACTTGGTCTCCGCGTCCCGCTCAGGCGAGATAAGATGCACAGAGATGACAAGCACTAATTTCTGGTAGGCTGTCCCAGCCAATCGCCAACCCGTGCGATTCCCCTTCATCTTGGCAATCCAGCAGACTGTGCCAACTGAGTTGGTACAACACAGTCTCTGATCCCAGAGATGGCTGCCTCCATGCGCTACCATATGCGCCACATATGTAGCCTACATGGTCAAGCTGACCCGACCTACTCCCTGGACCACCACGTGTTATGCTGAGCAACGAGCAGTGATAAATCCCTACTCTGTAACACGCAGGTGAAATCCAGCACCGTCTGAAGATAGATGGACGTGCCCACTGAGTGGGTTCAACACGGCTCCAACGATAATCAGAAAGGTGAGGTTTCGCGTCAGAAGGCTTTATCGAGCTTGATATATTAGCGTTGGATTTTAACGGTCTTTTATCTTCTTACTATCAGGCATATCCTATGGCTATAGTAGAAGATAAACTTAAACATGCAATTCTAATTATTAGCAATAAGTAGAAAGCATGATCTTATGTGGTAAAAGCCCATGAACCCTAGTAAGACCTTAATTTTACTTAAGTCTTCACTTGAGCTCCTTGGCATCTCATCTGGTCCAACCTAGGGCCCTAGCGCCAAGAGCACCTCAGGTGCGCCACCAGGTGAATGCCCCTTTGGGATGTGTGCATTTGTACTCTTGTCTAATCAAAGTACATTTGATCTATCTAGACAAGGTTGACTCGCAGGTCAATTATACAATAAATTAATGAAAAAGTGATTCGCAGATCACAATAAAATTAACTTATAATTTACCAGGCACGCAGGCCCCAGCACAGCACACAATAGGGCAACCCACATAAGACTAAATAGACAAGCATCATGGCATCAAATCATCATGTGATCCAATCAAGAAATTAAATTTTTGAAAAACCCCATGGCATCAATTTTAATTTCCTTATGTGCCCTACAACCTTACAATGGTCCATTGATAGGGATCCACTCATCCATCTAGTTAGATCCTTTGCCCCTGCATGCACCGAGTCCTAACTGACCCGAGTTGACCTGATGGTCAACCATGCATGCGCCAAGGGCTGAACCACCCTCATGAGTTTTGGCAAGCGGGTGTGACCCCGGGCCTAACTCATGTGTGTTCAGTAGTTGTCTCAACCAGACCTCGCTACACGCCTTGGATGCAGTCGACCTATAGCCACCTCGTGCTTGCGCACAGATGCTATCTAGTCAACCCATCTAGGCTGTCAGATGGTCTGATCAGACTAGTTGGATCTAACCTAGAAGATGCTTTCAACCCCATCAACCCATCTAAGGATTTAATGTAGTGGCACCTTAGATCTAATCATGCGCGCAAGATGTAAGTTTTAGAAAACATTTTGACATGCGCAAACATCTAGAACATCCATAAGATATATCTTCTAGCATGTTGATAACCCTTAGATCTAAGGGGGTCCCCTTCAAGGGGGAGCGCAAACTTTAGGGGGTCCCCTTCTTGGGGGAGCGCATACTTCATCAAAGCCATGATACAAGCGCAAACTACATGTTAGCATGATACAAGCGCAAACTTCATGTTAGCATGATACAAGCGCAAACTTCATGTAAACAAAGCATGCATCAAGTAAGCGCAATATGTATGGATCACAAACACTTCAAAGCAATCATATAGATCATATCAAGAGCCTACCTCTGATACCAATTGAAGGAACCCCTAACATAAAGGGGGGGGGGGGGAAACCCTAATCATGCGCATCTAGCATGCATGGCGGAAAATAGGGTTTCAAAATCGCATATGAAACTATATGATCAACTTAAGTTATGAGAAATCATACCAACGCCATAAGCTTGGAATTCGGCTTGGAAGAAGAGATCAAATTAGGTCTCCTCCACAAGTCCACACACAAGATGAAGATGCTCACTTCCTTGAGATCTCTTGTGCTAGCAAGACACCCAAGCCTTATCTTGTCGAATGGAAAGGGTTTGATGAGATGAATCCGTTCGGCCGAGAGCTTCTCTTGGATGTCTACTCCACAACTTCGTCAACCACACCTCGAAAAGAATCAAGGCGTTGAAGTGAGGAGCTCAACGCATAAGCGTTTTGGCATTGAAGCAAAACTGGCCCTTGATGACTTTCCATAAATGGAAGTCAATCAAGCTATGCGTTCAAGCCAACCCAAAACGCATTTTGGCATTGAACCAAGCGTTCATATTTGTGAACCGGTTCAATCCAAAATGTCAAATCGGCTTTGGTTCATCAAACCAAACCGAAATAGCTCAAGCCACTTGGTCTAGACCAAATCGAACCCCAAGGCTTATGATCTAACCGTTCATCTCCTGATGCCCCTGATCTCTCCGATCTAGCATCACCTCTCTCGATCGAAGCTTACCGATCTCAAGCCCTAATCAATCAAACATGATCAGACCAGATCTTACTTACAATCAGAGATTAAATCCCTTTAATCTGAACTCAAAGAATCCAGTCCATACGATCTGACTTAAGTAAGCCATATCACCAAATTGTGCGACCCTGAGGGTTTCCTCTAAATGTCGGTAACGATAACTTACGTTATCACGATCAGTGAGGGGTATCTAGCAACACATCACTGTCTCCCGATATAAAGGAAAGAGTCTTCCAAGACTACTCCCAAACCATAGCACAAGTGTGACTCAATTCACAAGGCATACATATGTCCTTTACCACTGGATGTTCTTATTGGACAAGCATGTCAAGCCTGTAACTCCAATACGATGAGCATGATTAGATCAGATGCACATAGTCATCTGGGTATGGCCATACACTATCTCAATCATCTCATAAGGGGGCCCTTTAGAACATCACACTCCTTAAACAAGGAGACGGCAATCCTATGTCTATCACTAGTGTCCTAACCTGATTCAAGCTCACCATCCAAGATAGTCTATAATCATTATGTTTCAAATGATATTGAACTACCTCAAGACAATGACAATCATCATTTAGAAACACAAGTGATCTCAAGTCAAAGGACATGTGCCACTTGCTGCTTACAAGGATTATTTACATTGTGACAAGCAATGGAATATCCCAGTAGGGTCTGTCCAGTACATCCAATGTACCCATGAGTCTACATCTTATTCCATGCTCGAAGCATCCTATAAGATTAGCACTCATATTAGTCTCAATCATATCAAGGCTGTCTCATGTTCACCAAGATATCTCGACTAAGGACATATAGCCTGTCAGCCTAGCTGAACAGCTTTGAGACATTATTCAGAAGTACACTTATTACAGCAGACAAGGTAACAACCTGAATAATAACCATGCCTTTATAAACTTAAGAGTTTATTACATGATACTAATACAATCCCAAGGCCTCAAACATTAGCCTTAAGGGCATACCCCAACAACAAGATGATCAACGGCTACTTCTTTGAGATCCTTGTGCTAGCAAGGTTCTTCAAAGCACTTGTCGTATGGAAGGGATGATGAACCTCTTTTTTTGGCCGAGAGCTCTTCCTGCCCAACCTCTCCTTCTCGTCGTCTACCACACCTCAACGAAAGTCCAAGGCGTTGAAGAGAAGAGAGCAAACGCATATACGTTTAGGCGTTGAAGTGAAACCGGCCTTGATGACTTTCCATAAATGGAAGCTCATCAAGCCATGCGCTCAAGCCAACCCAAACGCATTTTAGCATTGAACCATGCGTTCACAATTGTGAACCGGTTCAAGCTAAAAACATTCCAATCGACTTTGGTTCATGAACCAAACCGAAATAGCTCAAGCCATGTGGTCTAGACCATATCAAACCCTAGGGTTTCAGATCTGACCGTTCATCTCACGATGCTCTTGATCTCACCGATCTAGCATCCATTCTCTCGATCGTAGCTTACCGATCTAAGGTCTTCACCAATCAAACATGATCAGACCAGATCTCACATACGATCAGAGTTCAAAACCCCTTAAACTGAACTCAAAGAATTCAGTTCACACGATCTGACTTAAGTAAGCCATATCATCAAATTGTGCGACCCTAAGGGTTTCCTTTAAATGTCGGTAACGATAACTTACGTTATCACGATCAGTGAGGGGTATCTAGCAACACATCACTGTCTCCCGATATAAAGGAAAGAGTCTTCCAAGACTACTCCCAAACCATAGCACAAGTGTGAATCATTTCACAAGGCATGCATGTTTCCTTTGCCACTGGATGTTCTTATTGGACTAGCATGTCAAGCCTGTAACTCCAATACGATGAGCATGATCAGATCAGATGAACACAGTCATCTGGGTATGGCCATACACTATCTCAATCATCTCATATAGGGGGCCCTTCAGAACATCACACTCCTTGAACAAGGAGACGGCAATCCTTTATCTATCACTAGTGCCCTAACCTGACTCATGCTCACCATCCAAGATAGTCTATAATCATTATATTTCAAATGATATTGAACTACCTCAAAACAATGACAATCATCATTTAGACACACAAGTGATCTCAAGTCAAAGGAAATGTGCCACTTGCTGCTTACAAGGATTATTCACATTGTGACAAGCAATGTAATATCCCAGTAGGGTCTGTCCAGTACATCCAATGTACCCATGAGTCTACATCTTATTCCATGCTCGAAGCATCCTATAAGATTAGCACTCATATTAGTCTCAATCATATCAAGGCTGTCTCATGTTCACCAAGATATCTCGACTAAGGACATAGAGCATGTCAGCCAAGCTGAACAGCTTTGAGACATTATTCAGTAGTACACTTATTACAGCAGACAAGGTAACAACCTGAATAATAACCATGCCTATATAAACACAAAAGTTTATTACATGATACTGATACAATCCCAAGGCCTCAAACATTAGCCTTAAGGGCATACCCTAACACGTCCGCCATCAATCCCGCAAAAATCGGACTCAAATTTGACCATGAAAATCACGTCTCCAGGTTGTAATTATGACCGTATTTTTCATTATGGCACTGCCGTAATTTCAGTCGAGTTCTCGGGTTGAAATCTGTCTGGAATTATGGTACCGTGAAATACTTTACGGCAGTGCCGTAGTTTCAGGCAAAGTTTCTGGTCGAAAAGCGCTCCAAATTACGGTAGTGCCGTAATTTCAGAAAATCTTTCTAAATGAAAAATTCCCAAATTACGGCAGTGCTATGATATTACGGTAGCCTGTGAAATTACGGTACCGTAATATAGATTACGGCCCTACCGTAATTTGGTCTGGAGCTCCAATCTTCAAGAAATTTGTCATGTAATCTCCTCTTGATGGTGGGAACTCATCCATGCATCTGAATTACTTAAAAACACCTGAAAATCGTAACTTTTACCTAAAAATCATCAAAAACCAAAAAGAGTGTAGATTCCACAGTAATTGATAAAAAAGACATAAAAATAAGCAAAGGTTCATAAATTTGACACAAAAAGATATATGAAATGGCATGAAATTTACTATAAATTTTAGTGTCATCAAACACATAAGGCTCAAACTTTGCTTGTCCTCAAGCAAAAATCAAAACTTGATAATAGGCATAGATTTTCTCATGAAGAATAAATTTCTAAAATACAATCACTAATGAAAAATCCCACCAATTGATTCATAAAATTTTAAATAGGCATATCATCTTTTGAATTCAATTCTCAAGATTCTCAACTTAATTGAATAAAACTTCGCAACTCGCATAAAAGGTAGAATTTCAATCTCATGAATTCATCTAATTTTCAATTCAGATCTATCATACTTTTGTTTACAGGAATAGGATATTCAAAAATCTTTTTCCACTCAGATTTTTCTTTTCCTTTCTATTTTTGTTTTTGATGGTATGTACCCACATAGATACACACTTTTTTATTTGGGACTTCAACTCTTGCCTTAGGTACCACTATCAATTTTACACAGTGCCAAGTAGAGGAGTCATTTTCTTTTTCTTTCTCCCAATTTTTTTTCTTTTTAGACTTCAACCCATGTCCTTTGGTACCATAGTCAATTTTGCACAGTTCTAAGTAGGGGAGTCACTCACTATTTTTGGATCTTTGGATTCTTTCTTCCCAACAAACAGCAAATAGACTAAACATCAATTAGACTAATCAATTGACATCAATTCAAAAGGTTATACTCATATGCTAATTTTATTCAAAAAGTAGCTTCACTTTTAAATTAAATTCTCCAAATAATATATCTCCTTAAAATCTCACTCATCAACCAATGAAAAATTTCAAAAGTAGATATGTATAAGAGAAATAAATTTGACATGATATACCTATACCTAATCACAAATATGGATTCATTCACCATCAATAGAATCATACAAGTCATCAACAATAAATAGATCAAGGCTATAAATCAATCACATCAATCAAAATTACACTTGTCAATCATCAAATTATATCATCAAAAATATTAAAAACATCATCATGTGTAATACAACCATGTCAAAAATAAATCATCAATATCAAACTGTTATACTACAACCCCATCGAATAGAAATCAATATCATCATCATCATACAACCATATCGAATATAAAAATATAGGCATGTAAAGTAGAGTTGCAATGGCGGACACAACAAGTATGTAGAGTTATCCCTCCTATAAACAAATGAAATATCGGTAAGATAAACAAAATAGAATGCAAAGAAATAAGGAAAAGGGATACTCACAAAACTCTACTAATCCTCACCGTCAGATCCTATCTCCTCAGTGTCCTGAGCTGCCGTGTCCATCGGATCAACATGTGGCTCTCCCTGGTGCCCTCCATAGTCTCCACCTCTCCTAGGATCCTGGAAGTCAAAACGCTCATATAAGAAATTCCTCATCTCTTCCATATAGTTGCTGAGATGTTCCACATCACAGTGAAGGTAATGCATCGAGTCCTTCATCTCCCCTAAGGTGTCCATCATCCTCTCCATACGATGTCCCTGATGATTGTTGTGTCCGCAAGTGCACGGATACTTCGAAGTAATAAAAATATCGAACCACAGAGACCTACGTGTTAAGTACCAAATAGATGTTTTATCACTAGCTAAGCAAACCAAATATGATGAAAAGCAATGATGGAGAACACACGAAAAAGATAATCAGAGAGAAACTGAGACTAGGGTTTCATCCACCTTAATTCTAATGACTAGAGGGAAATAAAGGTTGTCAGTTTAATTCTATTATGATAAAGACCAAATTCACTTCATAAAGGTATTGTCTCACTCTCGTGCAGACAATCATGCAGATAACCGATCCTCACTCTCGTGCAAGATCTATTCTCAATGCTAAAGATAAATGAATCATTGAACAAAGAACTCAAGGATCACTCTTGTGCATCTGAATTCTAAGTCAATCATCTCAAGTGGAATCTCAAGGATCACTCTCGTGCATCCTAAAACTCAACACATGTTTTACTTATGGTTTTCCGATGACTCGATCCTCACTCTCATGCAAGATCAAATCAAGTCTAACACAATAACTCAATCCAAAGTATCAGAAACTCAAAATGCAATAAAATCACTAAAGATCAGAATTCGAAAAACTACCTAATCTGTCACGATAGTTCCAAACTCAACAATTCCTAGGGTTCTGAATTTCAAACGATCAACCTCTCGGTCTATTTCGCTAAACACTAAAACATGCTAATTTTTATAAAACTAAAGAGAATTAAAGAACAATCAATCACAAAAGTAAAATTATCATATTAAAATTAAACTTGACAAAATCAATGTTCTCTAGTCATTAACAAACTAAGGGGATTACACCCCATGTCCCAAAAGAAGATCTAAGCTTTCATGGTGAAAGGATTACAACAAACCATAATTTCAGAGGATTAGAAAGCGAAAAAGGGGAAGAAAAGTTACAAAACAGGGTTGTAATTGAAATACAACCAGTAATTTCGCTTGTGAACAGTGCCGCCACCACTATTTTGATGATTTCTCCCTCGATTGGACTCCAAACGCTCTGAAACATCTGAGGCGTGCTATCCTACTCCAGACGAAGCTTCGGCGTAAAAATCACGGTCTGAGATATCATCTACGCCTCTCGGCGTGAGGACAAATCCTAACCACCTCTCTGACGATTGCTCTCTCAATTGGTGATAATAATACTCTCTTCCACTTTGTACATCTTCTCCTCTTAAAGACGAGTACGTAGCAACTTTTGGATTTCAATTTAGACCTCTGGATCAAAAGTTATGGTCCACGCAAAATTCGGCCCCGAAAAACTCGCGAAAATCCCCAAAAATACGGTGCCGTGAAAGTTTTACCCAAAAATACAGTACTGCCATATTTTCGCCTCTGGAGTTCTATAGAAAATTGTCTGGAAATATGGCACCGTGGGATTTCATATGGCAGTGTCGTATTTTGCAAAAGCATTTTGGTCGAGTTTTTATGGAGAATACGGTACCGTGAGAATTTCACTGAGAAATACGGTAGTGCCGTATTTTTGCTAGAATTCTTTGGTTGAAATTGCTGAAGAATACGGTACCGTGTAATTGTATACGGCAGTGCCATATTTTTTGATTGTCGTCTGATGCAAAATACGGTACCGTGATAGATTTGCCTAAAAATACAGTAGTGCCGTATTTTGGTAAATTAGCTCCGAATTTCTTGAAAATTGACATGTAGCTTCGTCTCGACGTCTGGAATCCATTGGTGTGCTCAAATCTTCCAAAATCTATCAAAATATGACACTTTTAACCTGAAAATGATCAAAAATAAGAAATGGTGTAGATTCTACAATAGTTGACAAATAAGGCTTAAAAACAAGCAAAAAAGCATAAATATGACACAAAAAGACACATGAAATGACACAAAATATACTATGAATTTTTGTGTCATCAAACACATAAGGCTCAAACTTTGCTTGTCCTCAAGCAAATAAAATAAAGAACAATGCTAAGTATGGAAAATATGCTCTTTTATGAAAAATAAATTTCTAAAATATAATCACTCATGAAATATTCCATCAACTTTTTGCATAAAATTTCAGATAAATACATCATCCAATTAATTTAATCTTCAAGATTCACAGCTTTGAGCAAATAAAATTTCGCAACTCGTATAAAAAGAATCTCAATCTCATGATTTCACCTTTGTTTTAGTTTAAATCTATCATAACTTTGTTTACACAAATAAAGTCTCCAAGATCTTTTTCCACACAGAACCTCTCTTTTCTTGCCCCTCTCTTTTATTATTATTATTTTTTTTTATTTCTGCATATACCCACATAGATACATACTTTTTATTTTGGACATCAACTCTTGTCTTAGGTACCACTGTCAATTTTACATAGTGCCAAGTAGAGGAGTCATTGTTATTATTTTTCTTCTCTCTTCTTTTTTTTTATATAGACTTTAATCCATCTCTTAGGTACCACTGTCAAGTTTACACAGTGCCAAGTAGGGGAGTCTCTCACTATTTTTGTGGATCCTGGATTTTCTCTTCCCAACAAATAGTAAGATAAATCAAACATTAACTAGGCAAATCAATTGACATTAATTCAAAAATTACACTCATATGCTCATTTTATTCAAGAAAGATGCTTCACTCTTAGATCGCATTCATTAAACAACATACCTACCCTAAACCCTATGCATCAATCAATGAAAAATTTCAACAAGTAGATATATATTAAAGAAATAAATTCAACATATAGGAATATTTTCATTCACAGGCATTATCATGAACTTTCATAATTAATGTTTAATCTAGACATCTCTTATCTCATGGATTCAAGTCATAAAAATTTTTAAACCTCAAAATATGTCAAAATCAATGCAAAAGGTGTGAAGCATGAAACTCATAGAATCATAGTCAAAAGTGTGACATGATAGATTCAAGCAACCTCGTATAATAGAAATCTCAATAAGTGATACAATCAAAAGCAAATCAAAGATGCAACCATATGAATTAATCATGAATACAAGAGAGTGCAAACAATACTCACAAAACTATATAGCAAGCTCTGACCAAAGACACATAAGGCTCAGATCAAAAATAGTGTCGGGGCAGATGCTGCTAGGTCCAAAGATGTGCCTTTTGAAAATTTTTACTTGTGCAATTTAAGGTACATAAGGCTCAGTCTAAAAATAGTCTCTAAAAATAATAATGATAAAAATAATTTTCTAAAATAATAATCAAATATATCATCGATGGTCCAAAAGAAGGTGCCGGTAGAAAGAATCAAGCAGAGGTGGAACAGAAGCTAGCTGAAGAGCTGCTAGCAATGATGATGGTGGTGCCGACAGTAGAGTGAGTAATCTCTAGTGGCCCGCTAGAGAATACAGTCATAGAGGTGAGATCGTCGACCGGTGCAAAAGATAGTACTGCATAAAAAAATCAGAGTCAATAATAAAGAACTGCTGCAAAAATAAATAAAATCATGGAATAAGGGGCAGCAAAAGAAATAAGAATCTGCTGGTGGTATGATCCAGTGTCGATGGCTGGAGACAGTGATGTCAGAGGCAGATGCAGTGGCGGCTAGAGGTGCTGCAAATCTGGAGAAGAAGCCGCAGGTGTCCAAGGAAAGCAGTGCAACTATAAAGAATTTTATTTTCCTGAAACAAGAAAAGGAAAAATAAACTAAAATAAAAGAAACTAAGCAAAGTAAAAGTGCTTGGGTTGCCTCCCAAGAAGCGCTAATTTTTGGTCCATAGCTTGACCTAAACCCAGTTATCATGGTGAAGCAGGTGAATCAGTACCAAAGTAAAGAGCAAACAATTTTTTGTATTTTCGCTGTCCAAAAAGTTTAGCCACTAAATCAAATATCCAAAATTTCTCATAAATCATGATTGACGCGGCTTTCTTAAATATGAAAAATTTAAAATCAAAATTTTCAAATCCACTCAAAGTAATCTTTATGATCTTCCTATGTTTGTCAAAAAGCAAAATCATTAGTCCCTTCTTCAAATTAATATTTTTCAATAGCAATAACAAAAGGACTTTGATCAAATGATTCAAATATTGGATCATGAAAATAAACTTTCTGTCTCATATTAGATTCTTCAATAAAGCACTCTTTCTCAAATAAATAAGAAGATTCAACAATAGAGATGGGCAAAACATCATCATAGTGAGATTCATCAATATTTGCAATATTCAAATTTTCTTCAATTTCCTCATACTCACAATCAGATAATTCATCAATTTCAAAGTAATCATTAAAATCAATTTCCTCATGTGTTTCCAAAGATAATTCATCATCAGAATCAAAAGAATCTATCTCAGAATTACAAGAATCAGATTTAACCATAAATGATACAACATCAAAAGAATCAATTTCATCAAAAGAGGGTTTTTCAAAATCAATTTTCTCAAACTTTTCTACAAACAAATTATCAGAAGAATCAATTTTATAATCATCAAAATCAAAGTGAGATTCATTAATAAACACATAAGGCTCAATCTCAAAATAGTCATAATCAGAGGGGGAATTTTCTAAATCAATTTCATCAGCTTCCAAATCAAATTCAAACAAACAATTTTGTTGTACTATTTGGGTTTCTAAAATTTCATTGTGTGCAACCATGTCTGTTGGGGTATGCCCTTAAGGCTAATGTTTGAGGCCTATGGGAATGTAACAAGTATCATGTAATAAACTCTATGTGTTTATAAAGGCATGGTTGTTATTCAGTTAGCTACATTGTCTGCTGCAATATATGTTCTTCTGAATAATGTCTCAAAGCTGTTCAGCTGGGCTGACATGCTATTATGTCCTTAGTCGATATATCTTGGTAAACATGAGACAGCCTCGATATGGTTAAGACTAATATGTGTTCTAATCTTATAGGATGCTTCGAGCATGGAATAAGATGTAGACTCATGGGTACATGGGATGTACTGGACAGACCCTACTAGGATGTTCAATTGTTTGTCACAATGTGAATATTCCTTGATTAAGACAAGTGGCACATTTCCTCTGACTTGAGATCACTTGTGTTTTCTAAATGATGATTGTCATTGTTTTGAGGTAGTTCAATATCATTTGAAACATAATGATTATAGACTATCTTGGATGGTGAGCTTGAATCAGGTTAGAGCACTAGTGATAGACATAGGATTGCCGTCTCCTTGTTTAAGGAGTGTGATGTTCTAAAGGGGCCCCCTGGATGAGATGATTGAGAGAGTGTATGGCCATACCCAGGTGACAGTGATCATCTGTTCTAATCATGCTCATCATATTGGAGTTACGAGCTTGACAGGCTTGTCCAATAAGAACATCCAGTGGCAAAGGAAACATGTATGCTTTGTGAATTGATTCACACTTGTGCTGTTTTTGGGTGAAGTCTTGGAAGACTCTTTCCTTGATATCGGGAGACAGTGATGTGTTGCTAGATACCCCTCACTGGTTGTGATAATGTAAATTATCGTTACCGATGTTTTAAGGAAACCCTCAGGGTCGCACAATTGATGATATGGCTTACTTAAGTCAGATCGTGTGGACTGAATTGTTTCGGGTTCAGTTTAAAGGGATTTAATCTCTGATTGTGAGTGAGATCTGGTCTGATCATGTTTGATTGATTAGGGCTTGAGATCGGTAAGCTTCGATCGAGAGAAGAGATGCTAGATCGGTCAGATCAGGAGCATCATAGAGATCAACGGCTAGATCTGGAACCTTAGGGTTTTAATATGATCTAGGCCATGTCGTTTGGTTTATTTGGTAATTGAACCAAAATTAAATTAAACCAAAATGGTTCAAGCATTGGCGACAAGTTCACTTGGCGTGAACATGTTGGGCGGTTAGTGGTGCTATTTTTAGCAACCATGATCTCCACTTGGAGACACTCACGTTCGAAAGAGAGTGCTCTCTCTATTCTCGCCACTTGAACGCATTCCTCTTTGTTTTTTCCGTGGGTGACGACGCCTTGGATTTGGAGGAGAAATCGGCAAAGAAAAGATCTCTTCATCCCTTTCTCATTTTCGATCAAAGACTTCTTTGGATCTTGCTAGCACAAGGATCGCAAAGAGGAGTAGGCGACATCAACTGTGTGCGTCACCTCTGGAGAAGATCTGCTTTGATCTTTGCTTCCTAGGCGCCATTCGAAATGGCTATGGTATGAGTTTTATCTCTTACATGCAATCGTTTCCATTTGGTTGATCATATCACATGAACCGATTCTTGAAACCCTAATCCGCTGCCCAAAAATTTTATGCGCCACTGCCTAGGGTTTTCGCTCCCCCTAGAAGGGGACCCCCCCTTAGTTTAAGGGGTACTTTCAATTGGTATCAGAGCCTGATGTTTCATGCTTGTTTATGATTGCCATGATATGTCATATGATCCATGTATGCGCATTATAATAGATCTATAGGTTACATGCGATTATCTAAGTTGGCGAAAATTCATGATTTGTATAGATGTTATTTTCTCCATTGCGCATGTTGTTGTTGGCGCATGTTTTTGTAAGTTTTTCTAAAACCTTGATCACATGCGCGTTTCACCTTAGATCTAATGCTCCTACATTAAACCCTTAGATGGGTTATTAGGGTTGAAGTCACCCCCTAGGTTAGATCCAAACATGTCTGATCAGACTATCTGACAGCCTGAATGGGTCGACCAGTTAGCACCTTGGCGCATGCCTGTGGTGGCTATAGGTCGACTGCAGACAGGTGTGTAGCGATGTCTGATTGAGACAACTGATGAACGCACCTGAGTTAGGCCCGGGGTCACGCCCGCTTGCCAGACCTCAGTGTGGTCGTTCAGCCTTGGTGCATGCATGGTTGACCTTTTGGTCGACTCAAGTCAGTTAGGACTTGGTGCATGCTAGGGCAGTGGATCTGACTAGGTTGGATGAGTGGATCCCTAGTAATGGACCATTGTAAGGTTGTGGGGCAAATAAGGAAAAATTAAAAAAAAAAAAATCGATCCCAAGGGGTTTTTTAAAAATTTATTTTTCCTGACTGGATCACATGATGGTTGTTGCATCTGCTTGTTTATTTAGTCTTATGTGGGCTGCCCGTTTTTAATGTGTGCTGTGCTGGGGCCTGCGTGCCTGGATTATATGTTGTAAATTAATTTTCTTTATGTGATCTGCGTATCACAATTTTAATTAATTTATAATGTGAAAGTGACCTGCGTGTCACTCTTGTCTAGATAGTTAAATTTGTAATTTAATTAGACAAGAGCACAATGCACACTTGGCAGAAGCGCATGCAGCAGTGGCTGGACCAGGTGGGAGGTCTAGGGTTCGACCCTAGGACCAGGCGCAAATTCCTGGTGGGCGCACCAGAGCTGCAGTTGGCGCTTGGGCCCAGGTTTGGGCCAGATGAGCAGCTAAAGTCCCATAAAGAGCAAGTGTAGACTTAAGTTAGGTTAAGGTCTCACTAGGGCTATGGGCTTTTACCACAAAAGACACATGCTTTCTTTTATTGCTTTATATTAGAATTGCATGAGTAAATTTATCTTCTGCTATCACCATAGGAATTGCATGATAGGCAAGAAGATAAAAGACCGTTAAAATCCAACGATTAAATATCAAGCTCGTAAGCCTTCTGACGCGAAACCTCACTGTTCTGATTATCGTTGGAGCCGTGTTGTACCCACTCAGTGGGCACGTCCATCTATCTTCAGACGGTGCGGGATTACACCTGTGTGTTACAGAGCAGGGATTTATCCCTTCTCGTTGCTCAGCATAGCACATGGTGGTCCAGGGAGTAGGTCGGGTCAGCTTGACCGTGTAGGCTACATATGTGGCGCATATGGTAGCACATGGAGGCAGCCATCTGTGGGGTCAGAGATTGTGTTGTACCAACTCAGTTGGCACAGTCTGCTGGACTGCCCAGATGAAGGGGAATCGCACGGGTTGGCGATCGGCAGGGACTGCCTACCAGAAACTAGTGCTTGTACTCTCTGTGCATCTTATCTCGCCTGAGCAGGACGCGGAGACCAAGTATGAAATCTGGATCCCATCTCACTAAAAGAGTTCTACTCTTTCGGGCTGTTTTGCTGGATTTTTCACGCCTGATAAAATAGTGAGAAAAAGAATCTTTCTTAAGTCCTGATTGATTCTTATACATTGATACTGACCTTGCTGTTCTTGCATTGTTGTAGATACCTGCAGCAACGAACACCATGAACTTCAATGTGCGATCCCTACTGGAAAGAGAGAAGTTTGCTGGGCCGAACTCCTCTGACTGGTTTGGACACCTTAAGATCGTTCTTAAGGCAGAGAGGAAACTGTATGTCCTCGAGACGGCGATACCGCCGCAGCCCGCTCCGAACGCCGCAAGGGCGGTTCGGGAAGCCTATGAAAAGCACGTCAATGATAGCATTGATGTCGCTTGCCTGATGTTAGCGTCTATGACGCCACCGCTGCAGCGTCAGCATGAGGACATGTCGGCTAGAGACATGATTACAAACCTCAAGATGTTGTATGCTGCACAGGCGAGGACTGAACGCTATAATTTGACGAAGCTCTTCTTTCAGAGCAAACTGGCTGAAGGGAGCCCAGTGGGAGCTCACGTGCTCAAGATGATTGGGCACAAGGAGGCTCTAGAGAAACTGGGGCATACCATCAACCAGGAGCTTGCTGTGGACATTATTCTGCAGTCTCTCCCGCCATCATTCGACGCGTTCATTATTAATTTTAATATGAACAAAATCGATTGTACTCCGGCAGAGCTGCTGAATATGCTCTTGACCACTGAGGAAACTCTGAAGGGTAAGCCTTCAACCTCTGTCTTGATGGTTCCTTCCAGGAACAAGAAGAAGGGGAAGAAGGGCAAGGCCCCGGTCAAGAATTACAGCAAGGCTCTGAAGCAGAAGGTGAAGCGGTCTAAGGAATACAGGTGTTTCCACTGTGGCCAGCTGGGTCACTGGAAAAAGGACTGTAAAGCGCTCCAAGGAGATAAGAGGGGAAGCTTTGCTTCTGGCTCAGGTATATTCGTGACTGAGGTCATGTATTCTTCTTCTGTATCATGGGTGTTGGACACTGCATGTGGAGTTCACATTTGTTCAAATGTGCAGGAACTCAAGAGAAGAAGGCAGGTGGGACAGCATGAGGTGGACCTACGCGTTGGAAACGGGGCACGGGTTGCTGCTGTTGCTGTAGGAGACTACTTCATTACTTTACCATCTGGAATTGTATTGGAACTAAACAGTTGTTATTTTGTTCCCAGTATAACTAAAAATATTATCTCCATTCCTGCTCTTGTCAGGAAGGGGTTTTCCTTTGAATGCAATATTTCAAAGTGTGTTTTGTCATATGATAATATTGTTTATGCAACTGGTTCAATTAATAATGGGTTATTCATGTTGGACATGGAAAGTTCTATACAGAATGTTGATATTAAGAAAGCCAAGTATGCTGATGACAGCACCTTGCTATGGCATAGTCGTTTAGGCCATATTAACGAGAAACGCATTAAGCGGTTGCATGATCATGGACTGCTGGGATCATTCTCCTATAAGGAGATTGATACATGCAAAGCTTGTTTGATGGGTAAAATGACGAAGTCACCTTTTCCTAATAAAGGTCAAAGGGCTTCAGGTTTACTTGACCTCATACACAGTGATGTGTGTGGGCCATTTAGTAAACATGCCAGAGGTGGCTATCAGTACTTCATTACATTTACTGATGATTTCAGTAGATATGGGTATGTCTATCTGATGAGACATAAGAGTGAATCTTTTGACAAGTTCAAAGAGTTCAAGAATGAAGTACAAAATCAGCTAGGCCGTAATATCAAGGCACTTCGCTCAGATCGAGGTGGTGAATACCTAAGTCATGCATTTACTGACTATCTAAAGGAGTGTGGGATTATCTCACAGCTCACTCCACCAGGAACACCGCAATGGAATGGTGTGTCCGAGAGGAGAAATAGAACGTTACTTGATATGGTTCGTTCTATGATGAGTCAGGCTACTCTTCCATACTCCTTTTGGGGTTTTGCGCTGGAAACAGCTGCAAAGGTACTAAACCGAGTGCCATCCAAGGCAGTTTCAAAGACGCCATATGAGTTATGGTATGGGAAACAGCCGAGCTTGACATTTATCAGGATCTGGGGTTGCGAGGCTTATGTTAAAAAGCTCGCCTCTGGGAAACTAGAGAGCAGATCTGACAAATGTATCTTTGTCGGTTACCCTAAGGAAACTAAGGGTTATTATTTCTTCGATCCCAATGAGAACAAGGTTTTTGTTGCTCGGACGGCCATATTTCTTGAGAAGGAGTTTCTTCTGCAAGAGGCCAGTGGGAGAGAAATAAAGCTGGATGAGAATCCAGAAGAAGGACAAAGTGATCAAGCACAGTTGGATGAGCCTGAGCCGGTAGAACAGGTTATTGAACAACCTGAGGCTCAGATATCACGGGAACCGCGAAGATCGGGTAGGATTCGTCGACAGCCTGAGCGCTATGACGGAGTCTACATCATTGACAATGATGAACCCCTTACTTATGCGGATGCGGTCAGTGGACCAGAGTCAGCGAGATGGCTTGAGGCTATGCGCGCCGAGATGGACTCCATGTCAGATAACCAAGTCTGGGATTTGGTTGATCCGCCTCCGGGAGTTATCCCTATAGGCTGTAAATGGATCTTCAAGAAGAAGATTGACATGGATGGTAACGTAGTTACCTATAAAGGCAGGCTAGTTGCGAAAGGTTTCAAACAAATCTACGGGATAGATTATGATGAAACTTTCTCACCTGTAGCCATGTTTAAGTCTATTCGGATTCTTTTCGCGATAGCTGCATATTATGATTATGAGATTTGGCAGATGGATGTGAAAACAGCTTTCCTTAATGGAAATCTGGATGAGGATGTGTATATGACACAACCAGAAGGTTTCACTAATCCAGCAGATCGTCATAAAATATGCAAGTTAAAGAAGTCCATTTATGGACTTAAACAAGCATCAAGAAGCTGGAATATTCGTTTTGATGAATCAGTTACTGAATTTGGTTTCATCAAGAACGAGGATGACCCGTGTGTATATAAGAGGTTTAGTGGGAGCGTGATTACTTTCCTAGTCCTCTACGTCGATGATATCTTGATCATTGGAAACGACATTCCTGAAATGCATGCTGTTAAGGCATGGCTGAGGAAATGTTTCCAGATGAAAGATCTAGGAGAAGCAGCCTATGTGTTAGGTGTGAAGATCTACAGGGATAGATCTAAGAGGCTTCTCGGGCTGTGCCAGAGTACTTACATCGATAAGGTCCTGGAGAGATTTCACTTAGAGAATTCTAAGCGAGGATATCTTCCAGTCAGACATGGTCTGAATCTTTCTAAGAGTCAGTGTCCACAAACACAGACTGAGAAAGATGAAATGAACAATACGCCTTATGCTTCGGCTATTGGTTCTATAATGTATGCGATGTTGTGTACTCGCCCAGACGTTGCTTACGGGTTAAGCGTAACCAGTCGTTACCAGAGTAATCCAGGTATGGCGCACTGGATTGCAGTCAAGAACATTTTAAAATATCTGCGGAGGACCAAAGATATGTTCTTGATATATGGTGGTCAGGAAGAACTCAGTATTGAAGGATATACTGACGCTTCGTTCCAGTCTGACCAGGATGATTTCCGATCGCAATCAGGCTATGTTTTTAGCTTGAATGGAGGTGCAGTGGTGTGGAAAAGTTTCAAACAGTCAACTGTTGCTGATTCCACAACAGAAGCCGAGTATGTTGCAGCCTCGGAAGCATCCAAGGAGGCAGTGTGGATTCGTAAGTTCGTGAGAGAACTTGGTGTCGTTCCTTCGTGTGCAGATCCTTTGGTTATCTTCTGTGATAACACTGGAGCAATCGCACAGGCAAAGGAACCACGGTCGCACCAGAAGTCCAAGCACATACAGAGACGGTTTCATTTGATCAGGGAGATCATAGATCGTGGCGAGATCAAAGTATGCAAGGTTCATACAGATGACAATCTGGTAGACCCGCTTACCAAGCCTCTGGCGCAGCAGAAGCATGAGAAGCACTGTAATAATATGGGTTTGAGATTTCTCAACCATTAGATTAAGTGCAAGTGGGAGATTGTTGGGGTATGCCCTTAAGGCTAATGTTTGAGGCCTATGGGAATGTAACAAGTATCATGTAATAAACTCTATGTGTTTATAAAGGCATGGTTGTTATTCAGTTAGCTACATTGTCTGCTGCAATATATGTTCTTCTGAATAATGTCTCAAAGCTGTTCAGCTGGGCTGACATGCTATTATGTCCTTAGTCGATATATCTTGGTAAACATGAGACAGCCTCGATATGGTTAAGACTAATATGTGTTCTAATCTTATAGGATGCTTCGAGCATGGAATAAGATGTAGACTCATGGGTACATGGGATGTACTGGACAGACCCTACTAGGATGTTCAATTGTTTGTCACAATGTGAATATTCCTTGATTAAGACAAGTGGCACATTTCCTCTGACTTGAGATCACTTGTGTTTTCTAAATGATGATTGTCATTGTTTTGAGGTAGTTCAATATCATTTGAAACATAATGATTATAGACTATCTTGGATGGTGAGCTTGAATCAGGTTAGAGCACTAGTGATAGACATAGGATTGCCGTCTCCTTGTTTAAGGAGTGTGATGTTCTAAAGGGGCCCCCTGGATGAGATGATTGAGAGAGTGTATGGCCATACCCAGGTGACAGTGATCATCTGTTCTAATCATGCTCATCATATTGGAGTTACGAGCTTGACAGGCTTGTCCAATAAGAACATCCAGTGGCAAAGGAAACATGTATGCTTTGTGAATTGATTCACACTTGTGCTGTTTTTGGGTGAAGTCTTGGAAGACTCTTTCCTTGATATCGGGAGACAGTGATGTGTTGCTAGATACCCCTCACTGGTTGTGATAATGTAAATTATCGTTACCGATGTTTTAAGGAAACCCTCAGGGTCGCACAATTGATGATATGGCTTACTTAAGTCAGATCGTGTGGACTGAATTGTTTCGGGTTCAGTTTAAAGGGATTTAATCTCTGATTGTGAGTGAGATCTGGTCTGATCATGTTTGATTGATTAGGGCTTGAGATCGGTAAGCTTCGATCGAGAGAAGAGATGCTAGATCGGTCAGATCAGGAGCATCATAGAGATCAACGGCTAGATCTGGAACCTTAGGGTTTTAATATGATCTAGGCCATGTCGTTTGGTTTATTTGGTAATTGAACCAAAATTAAATTAAACCAAAATGGTTCAAGCATTGGCGACAAGTTCACTTGGCGTGAACATGTTGGGCGGTTAGTGGTGCTATTTTTAGCAACCATGATCTCCACTTGGAGACACTCACGTTCGAAAGAGAGTGCTCTCTCTATTCTCGCCACTTGAACGCATTCCTCTTTGTTTTTTCCGTGGGTGACGACGCCTTGGATTTGGAGGAGAAATCGGCAAAGAAAAGATCTCTTCATCCCTTTCTCATTTTCGATCAAAGACTTCTTTGGATCTTGCTAGCACAAGGATCGCAAAGAGGAGTAGGCGACATCAACTGTGTGCGTCACCTCTGGAGAAGATCTGCTTTGATCTTTGCTTCCTAGGCGCCATTCGAAATGGCTATGGTATGAGTTTTATCTCTTACATGCAATCGTTTCCATTTGGTTGATCATATCACATGAACCGATTCTTGAAACCCTAATCCGCTGCCCAAAAATTTTATGCGCCACTGCCTAGGGTTTTCGCTCCCCCTAGAAGGGGACCCCCCCTTAGTTTAAGGGGTACTTTCAATGTCATCCAACCTAGAATTGATTTGTTTGAGGGTCTGACTCAAATCATCATTTTGTTTCATGAACTTTTCAAACATAATCTCTAAGCTAGATTTTTCAGTATCCTCAAAGCATGGTTCAGAAGTAAAGTTTGAGCAATCATCATAAAAAGATCTAGAATCATATTGATCATCTTGATACCATGATGAATTGGAATTTAAAAATTAGCAATTAGAAGGGTAATGACCAATAGATCCACAAATATCACATCTATTAGAATAAAAAGATTGCATATAAGAGTTAAACGTATCTTCAAGTGTGTCAATGAATTATTTTCATACTTACCTTGTGGCATGTATACCTCACCTCTTTGAGTTGCCCATGAGTTGTGATTAAAAGACATATCTTCAAATCTATCAAGAACAGAAAGATTATCCAACACAAATCAATTAGAAAAATTGTTTTTTTTTAGAATATATAAAAAATAGAAAATCTAAAACACAAGCAAATTCATAAATTTTTAGATATCACAGCTCTGTCACAACTGTGAAAATGCAAAACCTGCAAAAATAGAAAACAAAGTTAAAACTAAAAATAAATAAAACTTAGTCTAGCAATACTAACAACTATTTTGATATTAACAAAACTAAGGTCCCCGGCAACGGCGCCAAAAACTTGTTGTGTCCGCAAGTGCACGGATACTTCGAAGTAATAAAAATATCGAACCATACAGACCTACGTGTTAAGTACCAAATAGATGTTTTCTCACTAGCTAAGCAAACCGAATATGATGAAAAGCAATGATGGAGAACACATGAAAAAGATAATCAGAGAGAAACTAGGACTAGGGTTTCATCCACCTTAATTCTAATGACTAGAAGGAAATAAAGATTGTCAGTTTAATTCTATTATGATAAAGACCTAATTCACTTCATAAAGGTATTGTCTCACTTTCGTGCAGACAATCATGCAGATAACCGATCCTTACTCTCGTGCAAGATCTATTCTCAATGCTAAAGATAAGTGAATCATTGAACAAAGAACTCAAGGATCACTCTCGTGCATCCGAATTCTATGTCAATCATCTCAAGTGGAATCTCAAGGATCACTCTCGTGCATCCTGAAACTCAACACAGGTTTTACTTATGGTTTTTCGACGACTCGATCCTCACTCTCGGGCAAGATCAAATCAAGTCTAACACAATAACTCAATCCAAAGTATTAGAAACTCAACATGGCAAAAAAATCACTAAAGATCAGAATTTGAAAAACTACCTAATCTCTCACGATAGTTCTAAACTCAACGATTCCTAGGGTTCCGAATTTCAAACAATCAACCTCTCGGTCTATTTCGCAAAACTCTAAAATATGCTGATATTTATAAAACTAAAGAGAATTAAAGAACAATCAATCACAAAAGTAAAATTATCATATTAAAATTAAACTTGACAAAAATCAATGTTCTCTAGTCATTAACAAACTAAGGGGATTATACCCCATATGTCCTAAAAGAAGATCTAAGCTTTCATGGTGAAAGGATTACAACAAACCATAATTTCAGAGGATTAGAAAGCGAAAAAGGGGAAGAAAAATTACAAAACAGGGTTGTAATTGAAATACAACCCGTAATTTCGCTTGTGAACAGTGCTATCACCACTATTTTGATGATTTCACCCTCGATCAGACTCCAAACGCTCTAAAACTTCTGAGGCGAGCTCTCCTACTCTAGACGAAGCTTCAGTGTAAAAATCATGATCTGAGATGTCCTCTACGCCTCTCAGCATGAGGACAAACCCTAACCGCCTATCTGATTATTTCTCTCTCAATTGGAGATAAAAATTCTCTCTTCCACTTCGTACATCTTCTCCTTTTAAAGATGAGTGTGTAGCAACTTTTGGATTTCAATTTGGACCTCTGGATCAAAAGTTATGGTCCACGCAAAATTCAGCCCTGAAAAACTCACGAAAATCCCCAAAAATACGGTGCTGTGAAAGTTTTACCCAAAAATACGGTAGTGCCGTATTTTCGCCTCTGGAGTTCTGTAGAAAATTGTCTAGAAATACGACATCGTGGGATTTCATATGGCAGTGCCATATTTTGCAAATGTATTCTGGTCGAGTTTTTATGGAGAATACGGTACCGTGAGAATTTCCTTGAGAAATACGGTAGTGCCATATTTTTGCTAGAATTCTTTGCTTGAAATTGCTGAAGAATATGGTACCATGTAATTATATACGACAGTGTCATATTTTCTGATTGTCGTATGATGCAAAATATGGTACCGTGGCAGATTTGCCTAAAAATACGGTAGTGCCGTATTTTGGTAAATTTGCTTCGAATTTCTTGAAAATTGACATGTAGCTTCCTCTCGACGTCTGGAATCCATTGGTGTGCTCAAATCTTCTAAAATCTATCAAAATATGGCACTTTTAACCTAAAAATGATCAAAAACAAGAAATGGTGTAGATTCTACAATAGTTGACAAATAAGGCTTAAAAACAAGCAAAAGAGCATAAATATGACACAAAAAGACACATGAAATGACACAAAATATACTGTGAATTTTGGTGTCATCAATGATATATCTCAGCAGAGAGTGCCTGGAATCCTGGGTCAAAAGCACTAGACCATCCTCCAGTAGGTCTGTGGGAAGATCTAGTAGCTGGGGTAGTAGGATCAGCAGGTCGGTGAGATGGTGACTCCAAACCATAGGGATCATCTCTTCCACCCCAAGTGGGTGGTGATGGAACTGCACTCAGTGGTGGTGTGAAGGTGGCCTCGGCGGTTCTCGTTGAAAGCTTCTAGTTCGCTCTTTCCTTTACAGTGGCCTTCTCAACATGGGGTAATGATAGAGTAGGGGCATTTGGTCCAAGGACCAAACAAAAGACATCCTCCTCTCTAACTATCATTTTCATTGTCATGCAAGACTCAAGATCAAGCCTTGCATTCCCCCTTGCCACTTTAATCCCATATGGTTCAACATTCAGATGTAGGACTATAGGTGTAATCAACCCTCCTATCACAATAGAACCCCTCTTTGCCCTAGCCACTTTATCCATGTGTTTCATCATAAAGAAAGCAACATCCATAACTATTCCATTAAGCATCCCCCAAAGAAGATAGAGCTCAGACTGTCTTACCATGCCATCACTGTCTCCTCTGCCAAAGATAGTGTGGGCAAGAACTCTATGCACGTACTTGATACAGGGATTCACAATCTTTGAAGCTCTAGTAGAAACAACAGAAAAGTGAGTCTCATGGGTTATCAGGTTCTAGAACACAAGTTCAATAAACCCAATTGGTATTTCGGTAAACCCTCCAGAACCCAAGTGAAATATAGATCTCACTTCTCTTAAACTTAACTTTCTTTCAACGTTAGCCAATCTAAATGTGATATCTCCCTCAGCAGGTCCATCAGAAAACTCTCTCATATCCACATTTAAGCTACTCAAAAATTCCAAAGTAAGTGGTAGATAGGTGTATGGTGTCATCACAAAAAATCTTCTGGCCCTGATTTGTTCGAACATCCACATCGCATCCTCATAAAGCCCAAGTGCCTCTAAAGTCCTTCTATCAGCATATTTGGTGTTGATAACCCTTCTTTCCACCAATTGATTGTACCTTGACTCATGAATTTCATCCCTAAAAATAATGCCATAGGGATTTGGTGGTATAGAAGATGTGGCTGGCCCTTTTCCTCTTTTCTTTGAAACAACTTGCTTGACCTTAGGTGCCATGAGTGAACTTCAAGAATGAACTAAGCTGCACCTCAAGATTGACAACACAATATAGCAAAGTATAGCAGAGATAAGATTCCAATAACACTTTCTATTGAATGTCAATACTCATCAAGCATAATAGGAGTAAGAGTCAGTTAAAATCATGCTTAAACTATAACATTTCAGTCAAAAATGAAAAGGGACGAACATGAACAGTAAATCTCAGCAAATCTAACATGTTTGAGCTTAAATCTCTCATGGAAATTGGTCAAAAACTCTAGAAATGCACAAGAACTGGTCGCCTATCATCTAAGAAGTAAATGGAAATAAGAATCTCTGAAAATGACCAACAATCGAAGACAAACGACGAAAGGGGCAAAATATGCATGAAAACTCGCCAAAATTGAGAAATCAGGTGAAAGAGTACTAGATCGGTGGCAATAACTGGAAAGGAATGATTGCCAACGTGCTCTGAAGGTCGGAGATGGTCCGAAGACGAAGGTCGGCGATCGAACGAGTGAGAAAACTCAAAACACGGCCCAGAAAACCCTAAAAAATGACACAAGAATCATGTCTAAAAACAGATTTACGGTCGTAATATGCATTACGGTAGTGCTGTATTCTGGTGAAATCGAAAAACACGGGCCGTAAAATAAAAACGGTAGTACCGTAATTTGGCTCAAACTCTCGGGTCGAAAAACGTCTCTAATTACGGTACCGTGAAAAAGCTTACGGTACCGCCGTAACTTTCAGGAAACTCTCAGGTCAAAAACAGCTGAAAATTACGGTACCACAAAAATGGTTATGGAAGTGCTGTAAAAATTAAAAAAAAAAAAAATTTTTTTTAATGAAAGTAAAAAAAAATTCAGTAATAAAAATACAGCCCGTAAAAACCATTACGGCAGTGCTGTAAAAAGCAATAAAACTCTCGGGTTGATTTTGGACACAAAATACGGTACCGTGAAAATACTTACGACAGTGCCGTTATCTCGTCAAAACTTTCTGGTCGAAATTGATAGGAATTACGATACCATAATATGAATTACGGTAGTGCTGTAATTTGCGCCAAAACTTGCTTACCTACAAAAATAAAAGAAAAAAATTAGTTCTAAGGGCAAAAGTAAAAATAAAGTGAAAAAAAGCTAAATTTAGAAAGCTTGGGTTGCCTCCCAAGAAGCGCTAATTTAAAGGTCTTTAGCTTGACCCTTCCGCACTCAGATTTGCACTTGAATTCCTCAATTTTCACTCTTATTTTTCTTTGATTTGAGCATCTCTTTCAATCACATAAGGCTCAGCCTTGAAACAGTGTCCAAATTTACTCAAGATCTTTTTTCCTTTATCAAACAATCTAGAGCCTCTTCTTCTTCTTCTCTTTTTCTTCTTCTTCTCAGAAATTTGATGTCCTTTCTCCTGTAATCCTCTATCAATGTCCTCAGAAAAATTGTTAATTTCCAAATTAGAGGACTCATCAAATAAATTACAAACATCATAAACAACATCATCAACTATGTCAACACTACAACATGATCCAGAATATGATAGTTTATTCAAAGAATCAGCAAGCTCAAATTCAATTACTTTTTTACAAATATCAAAAGTGATTTTTCCCCTTTTATACATCTATGTGAGCTCCAGCAGTAGCCAAAAAGGGTCTACCAAGAATTATGGGATTTTTATGATTTTCCTCCATGTCTAAAACTATAAAATCTATAGGTATGAAAAATTCACCTACCTTGATTGGCACATTCTCTAAAACACCTATAGGATACTTTACCGAGCTACCAGCGAGCTGTAAAGATATGGATGTGGGTTTAAGCTCTGCAATGTCCAGCTTCCTGCAAATAGATAAAGGCATTAGGCTTACACTAGCTCCTAAATCACATAGGGCTTGGTCAAAAGCCATGCTTCCAATTGAATAAGGTATAGAAAAACTACTTGGATCTTTCAGTTTTGGTGGCAATTTATTTTGAATAACAGCACTACAATCCTCAGTTAAAGCTACAGTACAAGTTCCATAGTCATCTAATTTTCTTTTGTTGGATAAGACCTCTTTGAAAAATTTTGCATATGATGGCATTTGAGATATAGCTTCAGTAAAAGGAATATTAATGTAAAGCTTTTTCAACACTTCAAGCAATTTGCCAAATTATTTATCAAGTTTTGCTTGCACTAACCTTTGTGGAAAGGGTATAGGTGGGCTATAAGGTGGAGGTAAATTAGGTTTAGAATCATCTTTCTCACATGGCACATCCCCTTTTGGTTCATCACCCTTTTGAGGTGGCAAACTAGCTTGGGTTTGTTCATGCTCAGAAGATTTTTCTAACTCTAATTCATCATCATGATCATCATTAGGCACTTTTTCATTGTTCATAACCTTCCCTTTTGGTTCCTCTAATTGTTTCCCACTTCTAGTGATAATAGCATTACAGAGCTCCCTAGGGTTCAACTCAGGTTTAGCAAGTAATTTTCCAGAGGGTCTGTAAGAACTACTAGCTTGTTGAGCAATTTGATTTTCTAAGATTTTGTTGTGGGCTGTTAAAGATCCTACTTGTGAAGCTAATTAACTAACCATTTCTTTGAGATCTTCAATTTCCTTATTTTTATTTTGCATGAACTGATTTTGATTAGCCATCATCTTTTCAAGCATGGACTCAATGTTTGAATTCTGATTCGAATTTTGATTTTGATTTGGATTTGGCCTTTGGTATCCTTTGTTTTCAGTTTGTCCCCCTACATTACTATTATTTTTCCAAGATAAGTTGGGGTGATTTCTCCATCTAGGGTTGTAGGTACCAGAATAGGGATCATTAGTTCTACTTTGATTATAGTTCCCTAATGTATTAACATGTTCACTATCCTGACTAGCAATGACTTTACAATCTTCAGAAACATGACCATTGTTACCACATATATCACAAGCAAGAGATGAAGAAACAACAGCAGTTTGCATCTTAAATGAATCAAATCTGTTGCATAAAGAGTCTACATTCTCTGCCAAGGTGCGCCAACCATCACTTTCATTCTTACCTTGGGAAGGTTTATAAAGCACTCCTCTCTCTGAAGTCCACTGGTTATGATTCAAAGCCATCTCTCCAAGCAATTTGAAAGCATCATCAATGGTTTTGCTCATCAGAGCTCCTCCTGCAGCAGCATCAACAGTTAGTCTAGTATTATAAAGTAAACCATTGTAAAAGGTATGAATTAAAACCCAGTTTTCAATGCCATGGTGAGGACACTTCCGTTGTAAATCATTGGATCTCTCCCATGCCTCACTAAATGATTCACCATCCCTTTGTGCAAATCTTGAAATCTGATTTCTTATTTCAATGGTCTTGCTTGGTGGAAAATATTTCATCAAGAAGGCATTAGAAAATTGCTTCCATGTAGTAAAAGTACCGGTAGGTTGTGCTTGAAGCCAAGGTCGCACTCGGTCCCTAAGAGAAAAAGGAAATAATCTCAGTTTTAGTGCATCGTTAGAAACTCCATTAATCTTAATTGTATCACAAAGTTCAAGAAATAAAGAAAGGTGTTGGTTAGGATCTTCAAGAGGAGATCCTCCAAACTGGTTTTGTTGAATCATAGAAAGAAAAGCAGGCTTAATTTCAAAGTTATTAGCCTCTATGACCGGTCTAGCAATGCTAGAATGAATCTCTCGTGGATTAGGTGCTGCATAGTCCCTAAGTGATCTTTGTTCTGCCATGGTCATTTCTTCCTCTTCTTGTTGTTGACTTTCTTCAAATCTCAACTTCTTGCACAGTCTAAGAGTTTTGTTTATCTCAGGATCAAAAGGTACAAGTGGTCCTCATCTAAGATTCCTGCGCATGCAAAGTAGATAGATCAAATGATTTCAAGAGAAAAGAAAATAAACAGAAAATAAAACATAGTCTAGCAATATTCTCAATATCTTCAATATTGACAAAACCAAGGTCCCCGGTAACGGCGCCAAAAACTTGTTTTATCCTAACAAGTAGCTAGATAAAAACTTATCTCTGGCGTTGCTGCCAAAAACTTGTTATGTTCAAAAACCTGTTGTGTCCGCAAGTGCACGGATACTTGAAGTAATAAAAAATATCAATCCCACAGAGACCTTGTTTGTCAAGTACCGAATAATCGAGTTCTTACTATCTAGGCAATCGAAGCTATGCAAGTGAACTAATGAAAGCTAACGAAAATATCAGAGAGAGACATTGGGACTAGGGTTTCATCCACGTTGATTTCTATGACTAGATATGAATAGAAATTCGTTAGTTTAATTTTATCATGATAAAGACATAATTTACTTCATAAAAGGATTATCTCACATTCTTGCAGACAACCATGCAGGGACCGATCCTCGCTTTCGCGCAAGATCTATCCCAAGCTGCAGATAAGTAAATCATCCATCGAAGAACTCAAGGATCACTTTCGTGCATCCGAATTCCAAGTGGATCATCTCAAGTGGAATCTCAAGGATCACTTTCGTGCATCCGAGTCTCAACACAAGTTCTACTTAAGATTCTCTAACGTTCCGATCCTCTCTTTCGCACAAGATCTTCACGTTTGATAAAATTGACTCAATCTTAAATTCATATTATTAAACAAGGCAATTGTTCTTCTAAAATCAAGAAATAAGAACTAACCTAATTTTTTACAATAAGTTCCTATCATGCAATTATAGGGTTCCAAGTTCTCAAGCAAGTCACCTTTCGGTCCTTATTGCGAAAACTCTAAAACATGATTAATAATATGTTTCTATGGAGAATCAAAGAATAATTATCACATAAGTAGAATTATCATGCTAAAATTATACGTGACGATGTAATGAAAAGTTTATCTAGTCATTATGAAATCAAAGGGGATTACTCCCCCATGTCCCACAAAAGGTTTAAGCTAGCATGGAGAAAAGATTACAATAAAACATAGTTTCTAGCGATCAAAAATCAAAAAGAAAGGGGAAGAACGAATAACCACACGGCTGTAATGAAAATTACAGCGGTAATAATCACGCATGAACAGTGCTGGCGCTGGGGTCTTCATCGAATTCTCCTCCGATTGAGATCCTGTCACATTGAAACTTCAGTGGTATGTTCTCTGGCTCCAAGTGAAGCTTCCCTCCAAATTTCACGGCCGGAGATGCGCTGTACGCTTCCAGGCGGTGAACCCTAAAGTGGCGGCGTGAAACTCGATTTCTCCTTTGTTAGTGCATGAAATTTAGGGCTTTTAGTGTCCCCCCTTCGTCTCGTCAAAAGCTCCTTTTTTGCTTCTTACAGCTTTGGATTTAATGGCCTGGATCGTCCGCAATCGATCCCGAAAAAATCGGACTCAAATTTGACCGTGAAAATCGCATCTCCAGGTTGTAATTACGGCCGTATTTTTCATTATGGCACTGCCGTAATTTCAGTTGAGTTCTCGGGTGGAAATCTGTATGGAATTACGGTACCATGAAATACTTTACGGTAGTGCCGTATTTTCAGCCAAAGTTTCTGGTCGGAAAGCGCTCCAAATTACGGCCCGTGAAAATCTTTACGGTAGTGCTATAATTTTCAAAAATCTTTCTGGATGAAAAATTCACAAATTACGGCAATGCTCTGATATTACGATAACCTGTGAAATTACGATACCATAATATAGATTACGGCCCTACCGTAATTTGGTATGGAGCTCCAATCTTCATGAAATTTGTCGTGTAATCTCCTCTTGATGGTGGGAACTCATCCATGCATCTGAATTACTTGAAAACGCCTAAAAATCATGCCTTTTTAACTAAAAATCATCAAAAACCAAAAAGAGTGTAGATTCCGCAGTAATTGATAAAAAAGGCATAAAAATAAGCAAAGGTTCATGAATTTGATACAAAAAGATATATGAAATGGCATGAAATTTACTATAAATTTCAGTGTCATCATCTATCAGTGTCCTTGCTAGGTTGTTGGCAACAACTGCCTTGCCTTTAGCCTTCTTTTTCTTCTTGGTTGAGGAGACTAAATGAGCAAACTTAGGACTTTCCCTTACCAGGGGTTTCTTAGTCGACCGGAGCATATTAAGTAACTCCACTGTGGAACATGCAATCTTGTTCATGTTGAAATTCATTAAAACCTGACTGAATGTAGGTGAGAGACACAACAATATCACATCAGTCGCTAGATTGTCATGTAAAGGTGCTCCCAATCTTTTTAGATGCTTGACGTACTCAATCAACTTGAGCACATGAGGCCCTACTAGAGATCCTTCAAACAATTGACACTAAAAGAAAGCTCTAGAAGATTCAAATCTCTTTATTCTATCTTTAGTCTCATAGAGTTCCCTAAGACACCTAATCATATCATATGCTCTCAGCTCCTCATGCTACTACTGTAGCTCTAGAGACATGACAACCAGCATCAGACAAGGCACATCCAAAGTGTCTTCATAATGCTTTATCCAAGCATACCGCTTAGAACCAGCGACTAAGGCAAAAGTTACAGCTTCCTTTCCTACTCAAGTTTTGGTACCCATCCTTAAAATTGATTCTGGTCAATCTCTCCTTATCAAGGAGTGACCTAATGAGAGCGTTGTTAAAACAATAGTCATTATCTACAATCATATAGAAAAGCAAGATAAGGATTATGAAAATTCATTTAATTATGACTTTAACTAAATTATTATAGTTCCACTACTTCTTGGTCAAATTGGCAACCCTTCAAGCCAACGTAGAAATGTAAGAGTAGAATTCTAACTGCACAAGGGGCTCCATTCTCGAGGGAGGGATGAGCTACACAAAGTGATCCCTTGCTTTGTTAGGTAGGATCCCTAGATAATTGCACAAAGTACAACTCCTCTTAGACAAAATAGTATAGGCATCTCATGTCCAACGAGGATAGGGGGCAGCTCTATCAAGGTTCAGGGCAAGTTCGTGTATGTTCAAGCCTTGGACCCTACCTGCTTATCTGTAATAAGTAGTGACCCAGACTAAGACTGCCCAGAGGCACATATGCACCACTCCCTATCCAAACTAGCCCAAAACATGGCCTTAGGTGCCCTAGTTTATGCACCTTCCACCGATGGTTAACTATGTTCAAATGACACTCATGTGCCAAGACCTAGGGTTGATCTCTACTCTATTTTGGGCTTAAAGCCCAATGATGTGATCCAGATTATCATGAGCAGATGTCTAGCTCTAATCGTGCCCTTAGATTAATTGTTTTGAACCTTTGGTTTAATTAATATTGATCTACATCTGATTTGGATCCATTCAGCTCCCAAATGGACTTAAAATATTACATAATTTGATCCGAGGCTACCTGATCAAATTGCAATATCAAGTATCTATGTGTGTGATCCTATAGGATCCATATGACACTAGCAATGATGATCATACAAGATCACCATAAGTACTAAAGGAGATCTAGCAACACATTACTACTACCCAAATTATAGGATATAAGTCATTTGTTGATAACTCCTTATTAAGCAACAAGGTATTTAATACAATATAATCTCTTTGTCAACTGACATCCTGATTAGATAAGCATGTAACACTTGTTTAACATAATCTATTTGACATGACATGATTAGGTTATTCACCTGGGTATGGTAATATAGTTTTAGTCATGTTCTAATAGTTTTAGTCATACACTAATCTCACATGTACCTTTTACCAATTTCAAGATAAAATGATCATTATTATTTAAAACAAGACAAGATGTTCATTTGTTATCATTTAATTGAAGTAAATAACATTGTTTTTTAGCCTTCCATTTCTTGAAAAAGATATATGCTGATAAAAAAATTATTTTGTAACTTATGATTACAAGTAATTGCATTGAAAATCAAATTGATGTTAAGAGGAGTTTTAGTTTTAAAAAAAAAGGTAAACATTGAGCAAATTACAAATTAATCCTTACAGATACATTAAACTTTTATACATAGAAAATCACTCTAAAGAATTTGACATTTAAATACAAGAATTGTGCGCAAGTTTTGCAACATATTATTTTTTTATTATCAACCAACATTATGCATGATTTCATGATGCTCCTCCACGAGGATGAATAATTGTCCTTTTTTTTTATTTCTATTTTTACCGAAAGTATTTTCAAAATAAAGGGTTCTGTATATTTTTACTGCCATAAGTCTAATTTTGAAGTCTAAAATTGATTTACATGATGCTCCCCACCTAGGCTCATCATTGCCCTTGTGATAGACCATCCATACAAACCTCAATTTCATCTTCAAACTGTCAAAGATGTGAAGCATTCTCCTATGAAGGTTCTTCCTTACACCTTTTTTCCCACTCAATCAAAAACTTTATTCTTCTGTTTCTTCTAGCATATCCCAACACCATGTGGGACAAAATTTTCTCAATCGCCAGTCAAACTCAATCAGTAAACTTTCAATTTTTGGTTTTTATTATTTGACTTAGTTTAAAATTTTATTTATTTTACTCAGTCTTATTTAATTAAATAATTCTATTAATAGTAAACACATTGTAGCCATCCGATTTAATCTAACATTTTAACCCCCATGGGTAAATATGCAACAAATAGTGCGTAGCTATTTTGCAACAATTGAAACTCTCCTGTATGTTTTCTTTCTTCTCTTTCGTTTAGGCTATGTTTTATTCGAGAGTTTTCTTATTCGAGAGTCAGAAAACTGAGAAGAAAGAAATTTTTAAAAGGAGAGAAAAATGTGAGGGGAGAAAAAAATATCACGTGCATTCACGTGATCACAGGAAAATAAAAATTATAGTGAAAGGAAAGCAGCGGCTGTTTAACAGGGTAGGGGCGGCGGCTGGCATCAACGGAGCAGGGGCGGGAGGCGGCCGATTGGAGCGGCGACGCTGGGCGAGGGAGGGAGCGACGAGGCGACCGGTGAGGCTGGGCGAGGCGACGGTGGGCAAGGGAGTGGTGAGGTTGGGCAAGGAGATCTATGCGGCGAAAGCTAGGTAGGAGGAGCGGCGAGGGAGGGAGGGACGAGGCGACCGGCGAGGCTGGGCGAGGCGACCGGCGAGGCGACCAACTAGGCGAGGCTGGGTGAGGGGAGCGATGCTAGGAGCAGCGAGGCTGGGCAACGCGAGAGGAGCGACGAGGTTGGGTGAGGGGATTGAGCGGCAACGATGGGGTGAGGGGATGTAGCGGCGAGGCGAGCGGAGCGACGGGGCTAGGTGAGGGGAGGTAGCAGCAACGATCAACGAGGTTGAGTGAGGGGAAGTAGCGGCGAGGCGAGTCGTGAGGTGAGCAGGCGAGGAGAGTAGCGAGCTGTGAGGTGTGAGGTGAGCAGACGAGGGGAGCGAGCGGCGAAGCTGGGCGGGGCAAGGAGAGCGGCGAGCTGTGAGGTGTGAGGTGTGCGGAAGAGCAAAACCTGGGCGACGATCAGTGAAGGGAGCGAGCGACAAAGCTACACGAGGCGTCGAGGCGAAGAGGGGAGAAAATTGTTTTCTTCCTGATTTGGAGAGAATGCAAAAGGAAAGAAAACTTTCCTATTTTTCTTTCTCTCCAAATCAGTCTTTTCAATAAATCAAGAGAAAAGTATCATTTCTTTCTCTTCTCTTTACTTTTCTCCCCAATAAAATAGGGCCTTACTGCTCAATCTCGAAAAGGCACTTGACAACTTCTCCACAATCATATCCCATATGAGAAGTATACTAGTTGTACCTTGGGTGTTTAATCTAGAATAAACTCACTATCACAATCTAGATTTTTCACACTTAAAATAGTAGGTTTGTTCGTGCCTCCTAGTTCTTTTATTGTTAAATTCTTTTATTTAATTTTATTAATTTAGATATGAATAATTTCTCCTGAAATTTTAATTTATTTGTGCTAACAATCTTAGGTAAAAATTTGCTTATCAAAGCATTTGTTTAATTACCTGTTTATAAGATTAAGCCTACTATAGTATTTACATTCAACGGTTCTCTTATTTTGGAAATAAAAGCCCAAATCCCACTTTCCCTTCGTCAATCGTTGTTCGTTGTGTTGCCATTGTCGCCCACAAGTTCTCCATTGGCATCTGCGACCGTCATCATGAGATGCAAGTAGTGGCGGTAGTAGCTCATCACTAATGAAGGTGCAACGCGAGCAAGCGGCAATCATCGAGTACTGGTAGGGTAGCCTCCCAGCTCGGCAAATCCTCGCCGATGGTTCATCACTGATCGTTGTGGCTTGGCTATGTAGAACTCACGACATGAGCAATAGTAGCGGTAGGATTTTGAAGTGGCAGTGGAAGGGGCCGAAGGGCAGCGATAGGTTTCGATCTGTTGATGAACTTCAGATCCGCAACACGAGTCTCACACGATCACATATCAGATCCACATCATTCTCCCATTCGCCTGCCATCTTTGGATCCGCATTGCGAACACCCATGATGTCACACGCGTCCAACCGTTACCCAGCGAACTTGAGTTTTTGTGCCCAAATCAGAATTTTACACCCCAATTTTGACTTTGCATTGACCATTAACTCGATTCATCTCCTCGTTTCGAACGCCACACGCGTTCGAAACCATCCGCCCACCTTCGTCTGCACGCACCTGTACAAACACCGCTGCACTCGTCGCCGATTGAACTCATTGCCGAAAAAGGATAGTGGAGCTCTGAGTGTGAGGCAGGGAAAGGACACTCTCGCCTCGCCCTCACCCACGTCGCCGTCGGAAGTCACCGCTGCCGGACCTCATTGGAACCAATGGTGAAGAAGCTCGTCACTGGAAAACTAGAGGAATCTCACTTGAGAAGACAATAGATAGAAGAGGAAACTCGCTTCTTTATTCTCTCTCAAAAACAAGTCCTCTCTCACTCACTCACTCCCTAACATCGACAGCAGCTCTCGTCGCCAACTTACATTCGCTCGCTCCAGTGGTGGTGCACTTGCCGCGCACACCCTTTTGATGCCTCTACATCAAACCTTTAAAGCGGAAGAAACTGCACTACTTCACGTCATCCACCCGTGCCGCATCTTCCTCGCGTGAACCACATTCACATGCTCCCACATTCGCTGAAGAAATCATCCTCGCCGATGCAACTGCCCGCTTCATCCACGAACATCCATGTCCATAGCTCGTGCCAGTGCTCTGCGTCCTTCACATCATCGTCCCCAACTCATTGGGAAGACTTCGCCAGATCCGCATGTCGTCAACGAAGGCCACGATCCCCGCCGGATTCTGTCACTACTTTAGCCGCCTCCGATTTCTCCACTAGAGACGATGACATCCACCATCGTCTCAGCTGTGATTTCGATTTGGGCATTGACCCAAATGTTGACAAGCTCTGCGGGCCTCCAAGTTGGTTCGTCCAACGTGGGCTTGGGCCGCCGCCTAGCCCGACTCCCGTTGGCTCAGCCTTCTTAGAACCGAGTGTTATAATTCTCTCCCACCCGATTTAGACATTACTCTCGATGTCTCTATGCGGTTGAACACTAGCGCCTCCAGTGTCTCCGTCACTACCTCTGCTACGACATCTGCCAATTTGTTTTACCGTCCACTAACAGTAAAATCTCGGACAAAGCAATAATGGAACTCTTCTGTTGTCTTAGCACTCTGCCTGGCTCAACACAATGAGGCTCACGTCGTAATGCACCAATCTTGGCACTCCGCCTAGTGTCTCATCTCTCAGCCCACATCATAGTGTGCCACACAAAACCCCCATGCTCCGCCCAACTCAATGCGACCAGGTTCATGTCCTAACACATCATACACATATGCTCTACGCAACCTGCAATAGCTAAGTTCACGTCATAGCACACTAAGTCACCATCTCATCAGCAACCTTGCTTCTTACAACACCATGCTCACCGATAACCTTGCTTCTTGTATCACCAACCTGGCTCTAATACCAATTGTCACACCCATCCAACCGTTACTCGGTGAACTTTAGTTTGTGTGCCCAAATAAAAATTTTACACCCCGATTTTGACTTTGCGTTGATCATTGACTCGGGTCATCTCCTCGTTTCGAATGCCACACACATTCAAAACCATCCACGCGTCTGTACAAATGCCGCTGCGCTCATCACCGATTGAACTCATAACCGAAAAAGAATAGTGGAGCTCTGGGTGTACGGTAGGGAACGGACACTCTCGCTTCGCCCTCAGCCTTGTCACCTCTAGAAGCCACCACTATCGGACCTCGTCGGAACCAATGGTAAAGAAGCTCACTGCTAGAAAATAAGAGGAATCTTGCCGGAGAAGATGACAGATAAAAGGGGAAACTCGCTTGTTTATTCTCTCTCAAAAATAAGTTACAAAACCCCTCTCTTGCTCACTCACTCCCTCACATCGATGGCAGCTCTCGCCGTGGACTTACATTTGCTCACTCCGATGGTGGTGCACTCACCGCGCTGATAGGGGCCTCAACGACTGCTACCGCAAGTACACGGTCTATTGCGTAATATAATAAGTATCAATCCCACGAGGACTAGGGGTCAAGTATTAACTAATCAGTCAACTAATAGCTAGGTTAATGATTGATGGAGAAATGGCTAATATCTTAGTGCAAGAGATTAAACTAAAGTAAACTAAAATCAAATTAAAATCAAGCAGAGTAGAGAGCAAAACAATCGGGGTTTTAAGTCTATGAGAGAGATTCGGGGAATCGGGTTTCACCACACTGAAACATGAAGAAATATTAAGGCTTGATGTTCTAATCAAGTTTTATCTAAGTTCTCAACGTAATCCTTCCTAGGGTACAGACGCGCTCCCTCTCAGGACACGGTCCGGTGTCCAACTTAACCCAAGTCTCCTTGTCACATCCCGTTATCTTAACCCCAAACAAGCAACACAAGTCATAGAGAAACAGGATGTTATCATACAAGATCGATTCACATGCTAGGTAAAACCAAGTTCAAGAAAACACGATCTGAAAATTTTCGAGAAATCCATACAAAAATCTCCACGAATCATAATTTCACAAATGTACCTGCCACCACGCAATACTTGCACTAGACATATGCAAGTCAACAGTTATATCAAAACCACATAAAATCCGTAAAATCCATAAATCACATAAAGGTACCTGCCACCAGGCAATACTTGCACTAGACATATGCAAGTTCACATTTATATCAAATCCGATTGCAAAAATACCAATTGACTCAAAATGAGAACCAAAGTCACAATATCGATTTTATAAGTTCATAACTAACATCAATGATACCAAACACCGAAACCAGGCCAAAGCCCGCGGTGACACAAAAATCAAAATCTTAAAACTGCCACAACCGGCAACACAAGTTCACATAGTTCACATAGTTCGCATAGTTCGGCCACAACCGGCCCCAGATAATTAAGCACAAAAGTCTTATCACAACATCCATATAAAATGCTAACTGGTACTGCGCCCCTGCTCTACACCTGAAAATATTGAGGGGTGAGCTACACAGCCCAGTGAGTGGATAGTCTCAATCGACCATCCATAGCATACAATCAAAGATACATGCAGATTATTTTAAAAACATTTAGCAGAACATCATGTTAACATATAACAAAAACAAAGAATAGAACTCAAAAAAATAATTAGATGTACAGACATCATACACTTGTCACCACAGAGTAACCAAGGTTCTAGAGTCATACTCTAAACCAACTAAACACACCAACCACTTAATTGACCTAGTTGTCCAGCATAATCAATAGTGACCATTATGGTCCAACCCGGCTTTGGCCTAAGCACTGGGAGAAGCCTGCAAATCACATGCAACATAAACATGGACAGTGTGTAGACTCAAGAGGTAATCCCCACCCGGTCAAGATGTGATACCTTGATCTACACCACCCCATAACACAAAAATCTAAGCGTCTAAGAGTGATGATATCAAGAGGTGGCCCCTGTCCGACCAAGACATGGCACTTTGCATCACACTCGTTCTCCCAAAGGGTTCCTTAACTGGACAACCACTAGACACATCTTATATCTTACTTCATAAAAGTGGACTCCTAAGCGTAGACCAGACTCTAGGATAGTCATTTTCATCACAAGAATCACAACAGGCAGGCTGAACATCAACCCCCTCACATATCACAATATACAGGGCTGAAATCTCAAACCCTTAACATATCACATATAGACTATCCCCTTGAGTACACGGTTACACTTAGCCTTAGTCCTATCCATCCCATAACACATAACATTCGAAACACATATAACCATATAATATTTTATAGAGTCCTTAGGTTTCATGCTGATCAGTTCAGTATAATCATGCTAAGTTATCACCCAAGTTTCTCAACCAAAGATACATAGCCATAATTATAGAACATGCTACCAACATAGAGAAACAATCATGGATTCTATAACATTATTAGCATTTATCAAGCATCCATAAAATCGACATAAAAATCAAAATTCATATTCTTACAATCTACTTCACAAAACATCACATGTAGCCCACGGTATCTAGCATATTGTCTACTTAAAATTTAAAACCCTATTTAACAAGAATGTCATGCTCAAAATCACTGATTTAAAGCTTCCTAAATTCCCTATAAAAATATCTTAAATTTGGTTTTCATGAAGAATTATCTTAATTTCGGTTTCCATGAATAAACATCTTGAATTCGGTTATAAACATCTTAAATTCGGTTTTCATGATAAGTACACCTTGCAAAATTTCGGTTTTAAACATGGTAATTTTTCAAGCAATCAAATTTATTACTTAGCACAACCACATTGATAGAATTCGAATAAGACACCCCACTCACCTCAACCGTGAACACCAAGATGAAAAATCTCTCTTACAAACTCGTCTAAGGCCTTGAAAGACGCCACCAATGGAAGAAGAAACGCCACCAATCACCCAAGAACGCCAGCCAAGGGAGAAGAAAGAAAGGAAATTTCGCCCAAGCCTTCAAGAAAATCGCCAACTTCTTTGCCCTAGCCGTCCACCTCTTATTTTTTCGATTTTTAACTTTTAAACCCGCTAACCAATTAATCCAAATAGGGTTTAACCCACTAACTAATTAATTCAAATTTTAAACCCAAAACCCATAGTTAACTAATTAATTTAACCATTAACTAACAATTAACCATTCACTTAAACGAAAATCCAATAAGGATTTAATTAATATCCAATAAGGTCTAATTAATTAACCAATAAGCTCTAATTAATTAACTTAAAATTAACAACCAATAAGCTCTAATTAATTAACTTAAAATTAACAACCAATAATTTTATTTAAATCAGAATAAAATATCACAGCCAATGATTTTATTTAAATCAAAAATAGTACTTACCAGGACTTAAGATCCTTGGATCTTACATCCCTCCCTCCTTATAAAGCTTTAGTCCTCTAAAGCTCAACATTCATATCATCAAAAAGATAAGCATAAAATTTCCTCATATCCGCTTCAGTCTCCCAGGTCGCCTCCTCAACCGACTGATTTCCCCAGATAACCTTTACTAAAGGTATAGACTTGTTCCTCAGAACTTTATCCTTCCTATCCACAATCCGGAGAGGTTTTTCCTCAAAGGTCAAATCACTCTGAATCTGAAGAGGTTCCAATTCCAATACATGAGATGGATCAGGATGATATTTCCTCAAAGCAGAAACATGGAACACATTATGCACATGATCCATAGCAGGAGGTAAAGCTAACCTGTAAGCCACTGGACCAACTCTCTCAATAATGTCAAAAGGGCCTACAAACCTAGGGCTCAGCTTGCCCTTTTTGACAAACCTCATAACACCCTTAGTAGGTGACACCTTTAAGAAAACATGATCCCCTACCATAAACTCCAGGGAACGACGACGGTCATCAGCATAACTCTTCTGCCTGTCCCGAGCAATCTTCAGTTTATCCTGAATCTCTCTGACCTTATCAGTAGTTTCCTGTACTGCATCAGATCTCAAAATCAATCTATCACCAGTCTCCTCCCAACACAAGGGAGTCCTACACCTTCTTCCATACAAAGCCTCATATGGAGCCATCTGAATACTGGAGTGGAAGCTATTATTATAAGTGAACTCTATCAAAGATAGATCCCGGTTCCACTCGGAACTCCAATCAACCACATAAGCTCTCAACAGGTCTTCTAGAGTCTGGATAGTACGCTCCGTCTGGCCATCAGACTGAGGATGGTATGCTGTACTAAAACTCAACTTAGTACCCAAACCCTCCTGTAAGCTCTTCCAAAACCTGGACAGAAACCGAGAGTCCCTATCAGACACAATATCAACAGGCACTCCATGCAGTCTGACTATCTCGTCGATATACAATCTAGCCAGTCTCTCTAAAGGATAAGTCATCTTGATCGGGAGAAAGTGGGCTGATTTAGTGAGTCTATCAACAATCACCCAAATGGCATCATGACCCAATCTGGTTCTGGGCAAACCACACACAAAGTCCATACTGATGCATTCCCACTTCCACTCAGGAATAGGAAGGGGCTGCAACAAACCACCAGGTTTCTGGTGTTCAGCCTTTACCGTCTTACAGGTTAAACACCTAGAGACAAAATCAATTACCTCTTTCTTCATACCCGGCCACCAAAAGCTTTTCTTGAGGTCCTGATACATCTTAGTCACGCCAGGATGTAGAGAATATTTGGAATTATGGATATCCTCCAATATTTCTTTCCTTAAGCTTGGTTCCTCAGGGACACACACCCTTCCACGAAACCGAAGAACACCATCATCAGACAAGCTAAAATCCTGAACTGTACCCGCATCCAAACTATCCCTGATCTGAACTAATTTCGGATCCACTGACTGCTGATCTCTGATTTTCTGCAACAAAGTAGACTGTACTCTGAGGAAAGCCACATAACCCGACTGAACTCTAGGAGAAACACTGATCCTGAGATCGCTGAACTCCTGTAGTAACTGCCACTCACTGACCCGTAGTGCCGCTACTGAAGTTACTGGATGTCTGCTCAGTGCATCAGCCACTACATTGGCCTTTCCAGCCTGATACTGAATAGAGAAGTCATAGTCTTTGATCAACTCCATCCATCTTCTTTGTCTCATGTTCAACTCCTTCTGAGTGAAGATATACTTGAGACTCTAGTGGTCAGTGAACAGATCAAACTCTTGACCCAACAAATAGTGACGCCATATCTTCAGAGCAAAGACTACGGCCGCCAACTCTAAGTCATGAGTAGGGTAGTTCAACTCATACTCCTTCAGTTGTCTCGAAGCATAGGCTACCACAGAACCCTTCTGCATCAAGACACAACCCAACCCTTTGCCCGAAGCATCCGTATAGACAGTAAACCTTTCCCCATCACTGGGAATAACGAGGATCGGTGTACTAGTCAACCTCCTCTTCAGTTCCTGAAAGCTCTCTTCACACTTGTCATCCCAATTAAACTTGGCCTCCTTTCTGGTTAATTTAGTTAAAGGACCCGCCAGCTTGGAGAATCCCTCAACAAACCTCCGATAGTAACCTGCTAAACCCAGGAAACTTCTTATCTCAGTAGCACTAGTCGGTTTTCCCCAATTGAGGATGGCTTGCACTTTAACCGGATCCACAGACACCCCCTGACCAGAAATCACATGCCCAAGGAAACTGATCTTTTCTAGCCAAAACTCACACTTACTAGCCTTGGCATATAATCGGTTTTTCCTCAGAATCTCCAGCACTCTGCGCAAGTCACTGACATGATCCGAAGTAGTCCGAGAGTACACCAAGATATCATCTATGAAAACCACCACACATGAATCAAGTAATTCATGAAATACCCTGTTCATCAAATCCATGAAGACAGCAGGTGCATTCGTCAGTCCAAAAGGCATAACTAGAAATTCGAAATGCCCATACCTGGTCCTGAAAGCAGTCTTAAATATATCCTCATCCTTGACCCTAAGCTGGTAATATCCTGATTTCAGATCAATCTTAGAGAACACTGTAGCTCCCTGTAATTGATCAAACAGATCATCAATTCTGGGAAGAGGATACTTATTCTTGATAGTCACTTGGTTCAGTTGCCTGTAGTCTATACACATCCTCAGGGTTCCATCCTTCTTCTTTACGAATAGCACTGGTGCTCCCCAGGGAGAAGCACTAGGCCGGATGTAACCTTTTTCCAGCAATTCCTCCAGTTGCTTCTTAAGTTCGGCCAATTCTGATGTAGCCATGCGGTAAGGAGCTCTGGAGATAGGTGCAGTACCTGGCACCAACTCAATTCCAAACTCTACCTCTCGTATTGGTGGCAAGCCTGAAAATTCCTCAGAGAACACATCAGGAAACTCTTTCACCACCACCATCTGAGTCAAATCAGGAGTAGAATCATCCTGCACCTTTACATGTGCAAGATAACCCTTACACCCACTAGCAAGTAACTTCCTGGCCTGCAGGAAAGATATCACATGCGGTCCTTGGTCTGACACTAGACCTCTCACAAAAAGCCGATTCCCATCTAGCAAATTCAAGGTGATTACTTTCTCAAAGCAATCCACAGTGGCATGATGTGAGGATAACCAATCCATACCTAAGATGATATCATAGTCTTGCATGTCTAAGAGGATTAGATCTACAAGAAACTCATAACCCTCTACATGCACTACACAATCAGCACAAACAGTGTCTGTAGATAATGATTTTCCTAAGGGAGTACTCACAGACACAACATAATCCATCACCTTAGGCAATACAGGTAAACATGCAGCAAATCTAACAGATACAAAAGATAAATTTGCACCAGGGTCAAATAAAATGCGAGCTAACTGATCAAATACAAATAAGGTACCTTCCACGACGGATCGGGAAGCTCGTGTATCCTTTTCAGCCACGGCATAAACTCGGGTCTGGACTGTAGGCTTATCTGTGCCTCTATGCTGCATCTCAGGCTCTTTGCAGTCCTTGACCATGTGCCCAGGTTTCTTACACCTGAAGCAAACACCATTCTTCTTATAACAGTCTTTCATTAGATGTCCCTTGAGTCCACAATAATGACAATTCCGATCCTCTGTGATACTGTTCTTTACATCCCTGGCATCCCTGGACTGCTGCGGTGCCTTGTGAGAGTAAGGCTTATACCTGCTCTTCTTGTAGTCCTTATGCTTAGGGTACCTCTTACCCTTGCCGCCATCACCATGCTGAGGAGCCGCCGCCTCAACTGCAGGAACCACGGTCATAGTAGCACTAGAATTCCTCTCAGATATGTATCTCTCGATGGTGCGTGCTCGCCCAACAGTCTCAACATAAGTCTCCAAGTGCTGAGCACCCACCTGCTCTCGAATATTCCATCTGAGACCTCTGAGAAACTTGGTAGCCCTCCTCTTTTCAGTGTTTATCAGGTGAGGGGCATACTTTCCCAACTTAGTGAACTGCAACTCATACTGGTCCACAGTCATATCCCCCTGCTCCAGGTGAATAAATTCCACCTCTCGGTCCTCCACCAAGCTATCGGGGAAGTACTTCTCATTAAATTGAGACAAGAAATAGGTCCAATTTACTGTTTCATGTCTTTCTTCAGCAAGCCTCACCACGCCCTTCCACCACTCATCTGCGTCACCACGCATCATATAGGTGGCCAGACACAGCTTGTCCTCATCTGAGCAACGCATGACTTGAAAAATCTTTTCCAAGACCAGCTGCCAGTTCTCTGCAGTACTTGATTCTGAGCCCCCATAAAAAGAACTAGGACCCAGTTTCTGGAATTCACTCACAAGCGAGGCATAGCGCCTGTGAGCGTCCTCCTGAGAGTCAGTCCCCACCCCTCGAGTAGTAGTCTGGGATCTCTCCTGAGTCAATTGCTGCAAGAGCTGCTGTTGCGCTTCTTGATGCTGAGTCTGTTGCTGCTGCAGCATCTGAGCTTGCCTCTCTATCATGGCACCCTGTTGCTGTACCATGCCTATCAGAGTCGCAATGGCTCTCGTGAGATCCGAGGTCTGCTCACCCTCACTGCTAGCATTTCCTCTGGATCGCACCATCTTAAATTCCTACACACACACACCATAGTAAGAAAAACAAACATAAACCTATCAGGTGTCTAGCAATACACAAACATGTTTTCCCCCGAACTAAGTTTTAGCTAGCCAACTCCTCTGATACCATTCTGTCACATCCCGTTATCTTAACCCCAAACAAGCAACACAAGTCATAGAGAAACAGGATGTTATCATACAAGATCGATTCACATGCTAGGTAAAACCAAGTTCAAGAAAACACGATCTGAAAATTTTCGAGAAATCCATACAAAAATCTCCACGAATCATAATTTCACAAATGTACCTGCCACCACGCAATACTTGCACTAGACATATGCAAGTCAACAGTTATATCAAAACCACATAAAATCCGTAAAATCCATAAATCACATAAAGGTACCTGCCACCAGGCAATACTTGCACTAGACATATGCAAGTTCACATTTATATCAAATCCGATTGCAAAAATACCAATCGACTCAAAATGAGAACCAAAGTCACAATATCGATTTTATAAGTTCATAACTAACATCAATGATACCAAACACCGAAACCAGGCCAAAGCCCGCGGTGACACAAAAATCAAAATCTTAAAACTGCCACAACCGGCAACACAAGTTCACATAGTTCACATAGTTCGCATAGTTCGGCCACAACCGGCCCCAGATAATTAAGCACAAAAGTCTTATCACAACATCCATATAAAATGCTAACTGGTACTGCGCCCCTGCTCTACACCTGAAAATATTGAGGGGTGAGCTACACAGCCCAGTGAGTGGATAGTCTCAATCGACCATCCATAGCATACAATCAAAGATACATGCAAATTATTTTAAAAACATTTAGCAGAACATCATGTTAACATATAACAAAAACAAAGAACAGAACTCAAAAAAATAATTAGATGTACAGACATCATACACTTGTCACCACAGAGTAACCAAGGTTCTAGAGTCATACTCTAAACCAACTAAACACACCAACCACTTAATTGACCTAGTTGTCCAGCATAATCAATAGTGACCATTATGGTCCAACCCGGCTTTGGCCTAAGCACTGGGAGAAGCCTGCAAATCACATGCAACATAAACATGGACAGTGTGTAGACTCAAGAGGTAATCCCCACCCGGTCAAGATGTGATACCTTGATCTACACCACCCCATAACACAAAAATCTAAGCGTCTAAGAGTGATGATATCAAGAGGTGGCCCCTGTCCGACCAAGACATGGCACTTTGCATCACACTCGTTCTCCCAAAGGGTTCCTTAACTGGACAACCACTAGACACATCTTATATCTTACTTCATAAAAGTGGACTCCTAAGCGTAGACCAGACTCTAGGATAGTCATTTTCATCACAAGAATCACAACAGGCAGGCTGAACATCAACCCCCTCACATATCACAATATACAGGGCTGAAATCTCAAACCCTTAACATATCACATATAGACTATCCCCTTGAGTACACGGTTACACTTAGCCTTAGTCCTATCCATCCCATAACACATAACATTCGAAACATATAACCACATAATATTTTATAGAGTCCTTAGGTTTCATGCTGATCAGTTCAGTATAATCATGCTAAGTTATCACCCAAGTTTCTCAACCAAAGATACATAGCCATAATTATAGAACATGCTACCAACATAGAGAAACAATCATGGATTCTATAACATTATTAGCATTTATCAAGCATCCATAAAATCGACATAAAAATCAAAATTCATATTCTTACAATCTACTTCACAAAACATCACATGTAGCCCACGGTATCTAGCATATTGTCTACTTAAAATTTAAAACCCTATTTAACAAGAATGGCATGCTCAAAATCACTGATTTAAAGCTTCCTAAATTCCCTATAAAAATATCTTAAATTCGGTTTTCATGAAGAATTATCTTAATTTCGGTTTCCATGAATAAACATCTTGAATTCGGTTATAAACATCTTAAATTCGGTTTTCATGATAAGTACACCTTGCAAAATTTCGGTTTTAAACATGGTAATTTTTCAAGCAATCAAATTTATTACTTAGCACAACCACATTGATAGAATTCGAATAAGACACCCCACTCACCTCAACCGTGAACACCAAGATGAAAAATCTCTCTTACAAACTCGTCTAAGGCCTTGAAAGACGCCACCAATGGAAGAAGAAACGCCACCAATCACCCAAGAACGCCGGCCAAGGGAGAAGAAAGAAAGGAAATTTCGCCCAAGCCTTCAAGAAAATCGCCAACTTCTTTGCCCTAGCCGTCCACCTCTTATTTTTTCGATTTTTAACTTTTAAACCCGCTAACCAATTAATCCAAATAGGGTTTAACCCACTAACTAATTAATTCAAATTTTAAACCCAAAACCCATAGTTAACTAATTAATTTAACCATTAACTAACAATTAACCATTCACTTAAACGAAAATCCAATAAGGATTTAATTAATATCCAATAAGGTCTAATTAATTAACCAGTAAGCTCTAATTAATTAACTTAAAATTAACAACCAATAAGCTCTAATTAATTAACTTAAAATTAACAACCAATAATTTTATTTAAATCAGAATAAAATATCACAGCCAATGATTTTATTTAAATCAAAAATAGTACTTACCAGGACTTAAGATCCTTGGATCTTACACTCCTACTCTCGTGGCTTACCAAGTTAAGTGGACCCAAAGGGTTCTATGAAGGATTAGGGTTCCTCGGGTGATTTTGAGTGCTCTCGCCAAACGAAATCACCAGTCCAGTCTAAGGGGTTCCGATGATTGTGGTTCACCTCTCAGTCCATCCCATAATATCTAAAGCATGCATACATATGGCCAGTACATAAACATGAATGAAAACATCCTAGACATGAATAAGAATAAAGGCAAATAGAGAAATATATATATCAAGTCATAACATTCAACATTCATACAGTGGGCTACGCCCAAACCCCGAAAAGAGAGTTTACGCTATCATATACATCGTGAAATACATCAAATCTCTCATGCAAGTGAATTCAAGCCAAAGGGAAGGGTATATCCTTGATGGAAGAAGGTCCAACACGAAGATCCACATCGGAACGGAGGAAGAATCACACCGGAACAGTGTTGTCACCCAGAAAATCACCCCAAAACCCTAGGTTGTCACCCTTTCACTTTGTTCTCCTCAACTGCTTGATCAAATCTGATGATTCCAGTCCCAAAACGTGCGTAGCTAAGTTAGAAAGGTCTCCACAAAATTTCACTAAATTATGCTTCCAGAATAGAAAGTTATGGCTAAAAAACTGAGCGCTTGTTGAAGCTGCGCGAGACGATACACGACCGTGCATAGATGCACGGCCATGCTCGTGTATAGCTCAGTAGCTGGAAAACTTACTCTTTACGGCCGTGCATGGATGCACACCCATGCCTGTGTATGGCTCGGTAAAGTCTGGGATAGTGTCCTCACCGAGTTACAATGGAAGTGTCCTCACCATGGCCTTCAAAAATGAGTTCTAATTCATACATTTTATAATGGTTTACTTTATAATACCCGCTTGACCGTTGATGCTGCTGCAGGAGGAGCCCTCATGAACAAGACTATTGATGATGCTTTCACCTTGCTTGAGGAGATGGCTTTGAACCACAACCAGTGGACTATAGAGAGAGGAGTGATATATTGGCCTCCTCATGGTAAGAATGAAAACGATAACTAGCGCACCTTGGCTGAAAAGGTAGATTTTTTGGGCAATAGGTTTAAATCTTTTGAAATGCAAACTATTGTAGTTTCATCTTCTGTTATCTACGATATTTGTGGTAATCATGGATACTATTCTGAGGAGTGTAAAGTTATTGCTGATCAGGGTATAGAACATGTGAATGCTATAGGGGATATAATCAAGGTAGACATAATAATGACCCCTACTCTAGTACATATAACCCTGGATGGAGGAATCACCCAAATTTATCTTGGAAGAACAATAATAGTGCTATAAGGGGAGGGGTTGAGGATAGAGGATACCAACAGAGACAACAAAATCAAAATCAGCCCTAGAACTCTAGTTTAGAATCTATACTTGAAAAACTCAGTAAGGATTTTGGAGATCTTAGAGGAGAAATTAAACAACAAAGAGATGAGATTTGCTTCTCAGGTAGGATCTTTAACAGCTCATAATAAAATTCTCGAAAATCAAATAGCACAACAGGCTAGTACTTCTTATAGACCCCTAGGGAAATTACCTGCTAAACCTGAACTAAACCCTAAGGAACATTGTAATGCTATAATTACTAGGAGTGGGATGTAATTAGATGAACCTCAAGGGAGATTTGAGGATAATGAAGAAGTGCCTGAGATTGAACATAGCAGTGAACCAGTTTTAGAAAATCCCCTTGTACATGAGCAGTCCCAAACTAGTTCACCACCTCACCAGGTGATGCAGCTACTAGTGGGAGGAGGGTCCTTAAAGTCGTACTCTAAGGGATTACACGATGCATGTGAAAATGGGAGAGGGTCTTTAGATGAAGGAAGTGAAAAGCGTTCAGAAAATAGCAGGAAAACACGAAGAAATCAGCGTCGAGTTCGATCGGGGCAACACGAATGCGAGAAGGAATCAACGACACTCAAATACTGAAAATACATCACTAACCTCTTAGCATTTAGTGCGCTCTCTAAGCAAATTTTAAGCTCAGCACGTCGCAATGGGGACAGCGGATTCGCAGCGTACAGCTATTGCGCCTATGCGCCTGAAACAAACCAGAAACAAGGAACGACAACGCCTCCGTCGTGCGGATACTCACGGAAAAGAGGGAAACTACAGCGGAAAAGAACACGAGGGAATGGAAAACAGGCGAACTTGACCCACCGGAGGCGGTGGGATTTACTTCTTATAATGCTGGAAATGGACCTTCGAGTCGAGGCACCGACCACGACTCCTACACGCCTCGAAGTCGAGGCAAGACGCTTACAACCTTAGAATCGAGGCACTCTCCTGGATCTCCACAAGTTGGAGTACTCTACCACTCTAGAGAACTGAAAATGAAGCTAGCCCACCCCTTCTCTTTTATAGGATAAGAGAGGGGAACAAAACAAGGGCTGAATTCCTACCAACTATCTACTTTTGCAGCCCAAAAGTAGTCAAGGCTGCTGCATAAGGACAAAAAAAACTGCTACAAGGGACAAAAGATTAACAAACTTCTACCAACTAAAGTGGACTGGCGCAGGTCCTTTGATTCCCGCTGGTACGAGGTGGTTGCAAAGGTAGTTAGACCCATTCGGAGCATACCGCGACGAGGCAGCAGAACTTGGACGTCGTAGGCTGAGTCACCACCGTCGTGGCAAGCTCTTGGGCTGTGTTACTGACATGATTGCGGTGTCCTTCCGGAGTTGGGCTGCTTGGGGGCTGGTCTGTGGCACCTTTGGGCTAGATCATTTCAGTGTGGATTGCGAGTGGGATAACGACACCCACGAAACGATCTGGCGGGTGGGATGTGCGTTGGGATCGCCGAATAATCACTTTGTTGGGCTCCTTTGGATCCTCCTCAAATGGATGAACATGGTGGGGAGGGTTGTGCACGTCAAAACGGGGCCGTTGGGGCAAATTGGCGGTTCCAGGATTTCCACGGGTCACCCCATGACCAGTTCCACACCCCGTGACTTTTTCGCCACAATCCACATAAACTTCCTCGGGGTGTGACCTCGACCGTGGAACATTTTGTGCATATTTAACTTTCTCCACAGAAACTTCCTCGGGGTGTGACTTCGGTCGCTAGGTCGACCGTGGAACATTCTGTGCATACTTGACTGTTTCGCTAGAATCCGCAGAAACTTCCTCGGGTGTGACTTCGGTTGCTGGGTCGACCGTGGAACATTCTGTGACACCCGAATTTGTAGAAACTTTCTTGGGCTGTGGTTTAGGCCGCTGAGTATCCTGCGAAATGTTCTGTACAGATCGGAATGTGTGGCCTAGAATGCCGCTGTAGAAGCCACGGGCAGTAGTCTCGGTTGCTGGGTCGGCCGTGGAACACTCTGTGATGCCTGAACTCACAGAAAATTTGTGGGGTGCCTCTTGGGGGCAAATTTTCCCCTTCTTCCATGTTGTATGCTCCTGCATCAGCTTCCGCTGCATGCTCTAAGGAGTTCTCCTTCGGAGAACTCGGAGGTTGAGGTTCGTCGGGGTCTGATGGCTCCTCCAAAGGACCGTAGAAGGGAAGCAGATCCGCCACGTTGAAGTCAGGGTGGAGGCCCATGTCCCCGGGTAGGTCCAGCACATAGGTGTTGGAGCCGATCCGTCGCACCACCGCATAGGGCCCCATGTAACGTGGCCGGAGCTTAAAATGAGCCCTGTTGGAAACTCTCTCGGGGTGGATACGCACCCTCACCAACTCACCGACAGAAAAATGATGTGTCCTACGGTGCTCGTTGGCCTTCATCGCATTATGAGTGTTGCCCAAAAAGATCCGATGCCGAACTTCCTCATGCAAGCTAGCTACATGCTGAGCGAAGGAGTATGCATGCTTGGAAAGATGGGACGCAAGGGGAAGGTCATGCAAGTCAATAATCTTACGAGGTTGACGGCCCAAAACCACTTGGAAGGGACTAAGACCCGTAGACCTATTGGAAGTACTATTGTACGCGAACTCTGCCATAGGTAGGATGGTATCCCATGACCTCGGATGATCGCCAATGAGGCACTGGAGCAAATTACCCAAACTACGATTAACAACCTCGGTTTGACCATCGGTTTGGGGGTGGTAGGCAGTGGAAAGCTTAAGTGTAGTGCCCATGAGGGCCCAAAGTGAGGGCCAAAAGTGGCTCACAAAGCGCGTGTCCCGGTCGGACACGATGGTCTTAGGAAGGCCATGGAGACGGACGATCTCTTTGAAAAAGAGGGTGGCCACGTGGGACGCATACGCAGTCCGCAAGCAAGGGATGAAATGAGCCATCTTCGAGAACCGATCCACGACGACGTAGATGGAATAGAAGTGCGAGGAGGACCAAGGCAGCCCTAGGACAAAGTCCATACTAATGTCAGTCCAGGGAGCATCGGCCACCGGCAAAGGGTTGTAGAGGCTCGTGTTGGGCGGACGAGGTTTAACGGACTGGCACGTGCCACAATGGCACACGATGCGCTTGACATCCCGGCGAAGGGAAGGCCAAAACAGGCATTCCTCCACTATCTCAAGGGTTTTATTGCGGCCATGGTGGCCGGCGACACCACCCGCGTGTAGCTCGAGTAACAGGTGGTAGCGAAGGGACGACCGGGGAATGCACAGATGGTTCCCTAAGAAGAGATAGCCCTCGTAAAGCTGGTACGAGGACTCAGGGTCTGGCGACATGGTCAAGGCGGCATACGTGGTGCCGAAATCGGGACAGGTGGCGTACTCATCCTTGACATGGTCAAAAGTGTTGACCCGGGTGCGCATAACGCACAGAAGGGTCCATACTCGACTCAGGGCGTCCGCGACAATGTTCTCTTTACTCGCCTTGTGATTGATCACAAAAGAGTACTATTGCAAGTACTCGAACCACTTGGCATGGCGGGCGCTCAACTTCTTTTGAGCATTCAGAAAAGACAAGGCCTGGTGGTCGCTATACAAGATGAACTCACGGTGGAGGAGGTAGTGCCTCCACTGCCGAAGCGACTGAACGATGGCGTAAAATTCCTTATCATAGGTCGAATAACGCTGACGAGAAGCATTCAGTTTCTCACTGAAGAAGGCAACCGGATGGCCTTCTTGACTAAGGCAACCCCCAATACTGAAAGTCCCCTTAACAAAGGGGGCGAAACCCTAGATAGGCGCATATGGAGGTTTTCATGCAGCGAAAGGGGTTTCTAGGATCTTTTCATATTATATGATCAACTTATAAGTGATTGCAAATAAGAATCAAGGAATCGATTCTCACCAAAGCCATTGCTTGGATGGCGTCTAGGAAGAAGAGACTCAAACGCTTCTCCTCCAAATGGTGCGCACACAAATGATGTCGCCTACTCCCTTAGTGCTCCTTGTGCTAGGAAGGTTCTAAGGAGTTCTTGTCGAGTGAAAGGGATGAGAAGATTTTTCCTTCTTGGCTGAATCCTCACGAAGCTTCAAGGTGTCGCCACACACGAAAACGTCAAGAGGAATCTCTGGAAAGGCGAGAATAGAACTCACTTCTATTCGAACGTGAAGCGTGTCTCATGTGGAGATCATGGTTTCCAAAAATAGAAACCCACATACGCTTAAATGTTCACGCCAAGTGAACTAGTCGTTACACCCTCTCCCCTTGAACCATGCGCTCACTTGATGAGCTGGTTCATTTTGATTTGGTTCAAAAACCAATCAAGCCAAGCCTTTAGTCCAGATCAAATTAAACCCTAAGGTTCCAGATCTAACCGTTCATCTCTTGATGCACCCTGATCTCACCGATCTAGCATCCATTCTCTCGATCGAAGCTTACCGATCTCAAGTCCTAATCAATCAAACATGATCAGACCAGATCTCACTCACAATCAGAGATTAAATCCCTTTAAACTGAACCCTGACAATTCAGTCCACACGATCTGACTTAAGTAAGCCATATCATCAAATTGTGCGACCCTGAGGGTTTCCTTTAAATGTCGGTAACGATAACTTACGTTATCACGATCAGTGAGGGGTATCTAGCAACACATCACTGTCTCCCGATATAAAGGAAAGAGTCTTCCAAGACTACACCTAAACCACAGCACAAGTGTGAATCCACTTCACGAGGCATACATGATTCCTTTGCCACTGGATGTTCTTATTGGACAAGCGTGTCAAGCCTGTAGCTCCAATATGATGAGCATGATTAGATTAGATGATCATAGTCACCTGGGTATGGCCATACACTTTCTCAATCATCTCATCCAGGGGGACCCCTTTAGAACATCACACTCCTTAAACAAGGAGACGGCAATCCTATATCTATCACTAGTGCCCTAACATGACTCATGATCATTATCCAAGATAGTCTGTAACCATTATGTTTCAAATGATATTGAACTACCTCAAAACAATGACAATCATCATTTAGAAACACAAGTGATCTCAAGTCAGAGGACATGTGCCACTTGTTGCAAACAAGGATTATTCACATTGTGACAAGCAATTGAATATCCTAGTAGGGTCTGTCCAGTACATCCAATGTACCCATGAGTCTACATCTTATTCCATGCTCGAAGCATCCTATAAGATTAGAACACATATTAGTCTCCATCATATCAAGGCTGTCTCATGTTCACCAAGATATCTCGACTAAGGACATAGAGCATTTCAGCCTAGCTGAACAGCATTGAGACATTATTCAGAAGCACACTTATTGCAGCAGACAATGTAACAAACTGAATAACAACCATCGCCTTTATAAACATAAGAGTTTATACATGATACTGATAGAATCCCAAGGCCTCAAACATTAGCCTTAAGGGCATACCCCAACAATCTCCCACTTGCACTTAATCTAATGGTTGAGAAATCTCAAACCCATATTATTACAGTGCTTCTCATGCATCTGCTGCGCCAGAGGCTTGGTAAGCGGGTCAGCCAGATTGTCATCTGTATGAACCTTGCAGATTTTAATCTCACCACGATCAATGATCTCCCGGATCAAGTGAAACCGTCTCTGTATGTGCTTGGACTTCTGGTGCGACCGTGGTTCCTTTGCTTGTGCGATTGCTCCAGTGTTATCACAGAAGATAACCAAAGGATCTGCACTCGAAGGAACAACACCAAGTTCCTGAACGAACTTACGAATCCACACTGCTCCTTAGATGCTTCTGAGGCTGCAACATACTCGGCTTCTGTTGTGGAATCAGCAACAATAGACTGTTTGAAACTTTTCCACACCACTGCTCCTCCATTCAAGCTAAAAACATAGCCTGACTGTGATCGGAAATCATCCTGGTCCAATTGGAATGAAGCGTCAGTATATCCTTCAATACTGAGTTCTTCCTGACCACCATATACCAAGAACATATCTTTGGTCCTCCGCAGATATTTTAAAATGTTCTTGACTGCAATCCAGTGCGCCTGACCTGGATTACTTTGGTATCGACTGGTCACGCTTAACCCGTAAGCGACGTCTGGGCGAGTACACAACATCGCATACATAATGGACCCAATAGCCGAAGCATAAGGCGTATTGTCCATTTCATCTTTCTCAGTCTGTGTTTGTGGACACTGACTCTTTGAAAGATTCAGACCATGTCTGACTGGAAGATATCCTCTTTTAGAATTCTCTAAATGGAATCTCTCCAGGACTTTATCGATGTAAGTACTCTGGCACAGCCCGAGAAGCCTCTTAGATCTATCCCTGTAGATCTTCACACCTAATACATAGGCTGCTTCTCCTAAATCTTTCATCTGGAAACATTTTCTTAACCATGCTTTAACAGCATGCAGTTCAGGAATATCGTTTCCAATGATTAAGATATCATCGACGTAGAGGACTAGGAAAGTAATCACGCTCCCACTAAACCTCTTATATACACACGGGTCATCTTCATTCTTGATGAAACCAAACTCAGAGATTGATTCATCAAAACGAATATTCCAGCTCCTAGATGCTTGTTTAAGTCCATAAATGGACTTCTTTAACTTGCATATTTTATGACGATCTGATGGATTAGTGAAACCTTCAGGTTGTGTCATATACACATCCTCATCCAGTTTTCCATTAAGGAAAGCGGTCTTCACATCCATCTGCCAGATCTCATAATCGTAATATGCTGCTATCGCGAGAATAATCCGAATAGACTTGAACATGGCTACAGGAGAGAAAGTTTCATCATAATCTATCCCGTAGATTTGTTTGAAACCTTTCGCAACTAGCCTGCCTTTATAGGTAACCACGTTACCATCCATGTCAATCTTCTTCTTGAAGATCCATTTACAGCCTATAGGGATAACTCCCAGAGGCGGATCAACCAAATCCCAGACTTGGTTATCTGACATGGAGTCCATCTCGGCTCGCATAGCTTCAAGCCATCTCGCTGACTCCGGTCCACTGACCGCATCCGCATAAGTAAGGGGTTCATCATTATCAATGATGTAGACTCCGTCATAGCGCTCAGGCTGTCGACGGATCCTTCCCGATCTTCGCGGTTCCCGTGATATCTGAGCCTTAGGTTGTTCAATAACCTGTTCTACCGGCTCAGGCTCATCCAACTGTGCTTGACTACTTTGTCCTTCCTCTGGATTCTCATCCAGCTGTATTTCTCTCCCACTGGCCTCTTGCAGAAGAAACTCCTTCTCAAGAAAAATGGCCGTCCGAGCAACAAATACCTTGTTCTCTTTGGAATCGTAGAAATAATAACCCTTAGTTTCCTTAGGGTAACCGACAAAGATACATTTCTCAGATCTGCTCTCTAGTTTCCCAGAGGCGAGCTTTTTGACATAAGCCTCGCAACTCCAGATCTTAATAAATGTCAAGCTCGGCTGTTTCCCATACCATAACTCATATGGAGTCTTTGAAACTGCCTTGGATGGCACTCGGTTTAGTACTTTTGCAGCTGTTTCCAGTGCAAATCCCCAAAAGGAGTAAGGTAGAGTAGCTTGACTCATCATTGAACGAACCATATCCAGTAAGGTTCTGTTCCTCCTCTCGGACACACCATTCCATTGCGGTGTTCCTGGCGGAGTGAGCTGTGAGATAATCCCACACTCCTTCAGATAGTCAGTAAATTCTCGACTTAGGTATTCTCCACCTCGATCTGAGCGAAGTGCCTTGATATTTCGGCCTAGCTGATTCTGTACTTCATTCTTGAACTCTTTGAACTTGTCAAAAGATTCACTTTTATGTCTCATTAGATAGACATACCCATATCTACTGAAATCATCAGTAAAGGTAATGAAGTATGAATAGCCACCTCTGGCATGTTTACTAAATGGCCCACACACATCACTGTGTATAAGGTCAAGTAAACCTGAAGCCCTTTGACCTTTGTTAAGAAAAGGAGACTTCGTCATTTTTCCCAATAAACAAGCTTTGCATGTATCAATCTCCTCATAGGAGAATGATCCCAGCAGTCCATGGTCATGCAACCGCTTAATGCGTTTCTTGTTAATATGGCCTAAACGACTATGCCATAGCAAGGTGCTGTCATCAGCATACTTGGCTTTCTTATTATCAATATTTTGTATAGAACATTCCATGTCCAACATGAATAACCCATTGTTAATTGACCCAGTAGCATAATGATGCAACCCTTTCAGGAGGGGAGCGCAAAACCTATTGTGAGAAGAACCCCTTTCATGAGGGGGGCGCAAGTCATATGTTTCTTTCTCATAGCAGCGGAATTAGGGTTTCCACATAAGATCGCATTCTATACTTTCATATAATCAACTTGATTAACAAGTGAGAGATTCGTTACCATGGCCATGGGAAGGTGCGGCTTGGAAGAAGAAAGATCGAAGGGATCTTCTCCAAAGAAATCACACACAAGGGATGAAAGCTTCCTCCTTGCGCAACTCTTGTGCTAGCAAGATTGCCAAGCTTTTCCAACCGTGTGTAGGAGATTAGATGAAAAGGGCTTCCTTCTTTTCGAGAGCTCTTCTTCCTTGGCGCAAGAACGATGCCTTCCACACGAGCAAGCCGTTCCAAAACCACGTCCAAGAAGCAAAACCGAAAAACATTAGAGAGACATCAAGCCATGAACGCATATGCGTTATGCTTTTGGAACTTTCCAAAATTGGCAACGATTAAGAGTTGGCGTTCACGTTTCCATGAACCAAACGCAACCTCTTCTCCCTCTTGAACCAAGCGCTCAACCCATGAGCCGGTTCAATATCCTTGGTTCAATAGCGAAACCAAATCAGCCCATAAATTAAGTCTAGATCAAATTAGACCCCAAGGTCCTAGATCTGACCATTCATCATCTGACGCTTCTGATCGCATCGATCTAGCATCATCTCTCTCGATCGAAGCTTACCGATCTAAAGCTCTAATCAATCAAACATGATCAGACCAGATCTCACTTACAATCAGAGATTAAATCTCTTTAAACTGAACCAAAACAATTCAGTCCACACGATCTGACTTAAGGAAGCCATATCACCAAATTGTGCGACCCTGAGGGTTTCCTTTAAATGTCGGTAACGATAACTTACGTTATCACGATCAGTGAGGGGTATCTAGCAACACATCACTGTCTCCCGATATAAAGGAAAGAGTCTTCCAAGACTACTCCCAAACCATAGCACAAGTGTGACTCAATTCACAAGGCATACATGTGTCCTTTGCCACTGGATGTTCTTATTGGACAAGCGGGTCAAGCTTGTAACTCCAATACGATGAGCATGATTAGATCAGATGCACATAGTCATCTGGGTATGGCCATACACTATCTCAATCATCTCATATAGGGGGGCCCTTAGAACACTACACTCCTTAAACAAGGAGACGGCAATCCTATGTCTATCACTAGTGCCCTAACCTGATTCAAGCTCACCATCCAAGATAGTCTATAATCATTATGTTTCAAATGATATTGAACTACCTCAAGACAATGACAATCATCATTCAGAAACACAAGTGATCTCAAGTCAGAGGACATGTGCCACTTGCTGCTTACAAGGATCATTCACATTGTGACAAGCAATGGAATATCCCAGTAGGGTCTGTCCAGTACATCCAATGTACCCATGAGTCTACGTCTTATTCCATGCTCGAAGCATCCTATAAGATTAGCACTCATATTAGTCTCAATCATATCAAGGCTGTCTCATGTTCACCAAGATATCTCGACTAAGGACATATAGCCTGTCAGCCTAGCTGAACAGCTTTGAGACAGTATTCAGAAGTACACTTATTACAGCAGACAAGGTAACAACCTGAATAATAACCATGCCTTTATAAACTTAAGAGTTTATTACATGATACTAATACAATCCCAAGGCCTCAAACATTAGCCTTAAGGGCATACCCCAACAATCTCCCACTTGCACTTAATCTAATGGTTGAGAAATCTCAAACCCATATTATTACAGTGCTTCACATGCTTCTGCTGCGCCAGAGGCTTGGTAAGTGGGTCTGCCAGATTGTCATCTGTATGAACCTTGCATATTTTGATCTCGCCTCGATCAATGATCTCCCGGATCAAGTGAAACCGTCTCTGTATGTGCTTGGACTTCTGGTGCGACCGCGGTTCCTTTGCTTGTGCGATGGCTCCAGTGTTATCACAGAAGATAACCAAAGGATCTGCACTCGAAGGAACGACACCAAGTTCTCTCACGAACTTACGAATCCACACTGCCTCCTTAGATGCTTCCGAGGCTGCAACATACTCGGCTTCTGTTGTGGAATCAGCAACAGTTGACTGTTTGAAACTCTTCCACACCACTGCTCCACCATTCAAGCTAAAAACATAGCCTGATTGCGATCGGAAATCATCCTGGTCCGACTGGAACGAAGCGTCAGTATATCCCTCTATACTGAGTTCTTCCTGACCACCATATATCAAGAACATATCTTTGGTCCTCCGCAGATATTTTAAAATGTTCTTGACCGCAATCCAGTGCGCCAAACCTGGATTACTTTGGAATCGACTGGTCACGCTTAACCCGTAAGCGACGTCTGGGCGAGTACACAACATCGCATACATAATGGACCCAATAGCCGAAGCATAAGGCGTATTGTCCATTTCATCTTTCTCAGTCTGTGTTTGTGGACACTGACTCTTCGAAAGATTCAGACCATGTCTGACTGGAAGATATCCACGTTTAGAATTCTCTAAATGGAATCTCTCCAGGACCTTATCGATGTAAGTACTCTGGCACAGCCCGAGAAGCCTTTTAGATCTATCCCTGTAGATCTTCACACCTAGTACATAGGCTGCTTCTCCTAAATCTTTCATCTGGAAACATTTTCCTAACCATGCCTTAACAGCATGCAATTCAGGAATATCATTTCCAATGATTAAGATATCATCGACGTAGAGGATTAGGAATGTAATTACGCTCCCACTAAACCTCTTATATACACACGGGTCATCTTCGTTCTTGATGAAACCAAACTCAGAGATTGATTCATCAAAACGAATATTCCAGCTTCTTGATGCTTGTTTAAGTCCATATATGGACTTCTTTAACTTGCATATTTTATGACGATCTGCTGGATTGTTGAAACCTTCCGGTTGTGTCATATACACATCCTCATCCAGATTTCCATTAAGGAAAGCTGTTTTCACATCCATCTGCCAGATCTCATAATCGTAATATGCAGCTATCGCGAAAAGAATCCGAATAGACTTAAACATGGCTACAGGAGAGAAAGTTTCATCATAATCTATCCCGTAGATTTGTTTGAAACCTTTCGCAACTAGCCTGCCTTTATAGGTAACTACGTTACCATCCATGTCAATCTTCTTCTTGAAGATCCATTTACAGCCTATAGGGATTACTCCCGGAGGCGGATCAACCAAATCCCAGACTTGGTTATCTGACATGGAGTCCATCTCGGCTCGCATAGCATCAAGCCATCTAGCTGACTCCGGTCCACTGACCGCATCCGCATAAGTTAGGGGTTCATCATTATCAATGATGTAGACTCCGTCATAGCGCTCAGGCTGTCGATGGATCCTACCCGATCTTCGCGGTTCCCGTGATATCTGAGCCTCAGGTTGTTCAGTAACCTGATCTACTGGCTCAGGCACATCCAACTCTGCCTGACTACTTTGTCCTTCCTCTGGAATCTCATCCAGCTTTATTTCTCTCCCACTGGCCTCTTGCAGAAGAAACTCCTTCTCAAGAAATATGGCCGTCCGAGCAACAAATATCTTGTTCTCTTTGGGATCGTAGAAATAATAACCCTTAGTTTCCTTAGGGTAACCGACAAAGATACATTTATCAGATCTGCTCTCTAGTTTCCCAGAGGCGAGCTTTTTGACATAAGCCTCGCAACCCCAGATCCTGATAAACGTCAAGCTAGGCTGTTTCCCGTACCATAACTCATATGGCGTCTTTGAAACTGCCTTGGATGGCACTCGGTTTAGTACCTTTGCAGCTGTTTCCAGTGCAAAACCCCAAAAGGAGTATGGAAGAGTAGCCTGACTTATCATAGAACGAACCATATCAAGTAACGTTCTATTTCTCCTCTCGGACACACCATTCCATTGCGGTGTTCCTGGCGGAGTGAGCTGTGAGATAATCCCACACTCTTTCAGATAGTCAGTAAATGCATGACTTAGGTATTCACCACCTCGATCAGAACGAAGTGCCTTGATATTTCTGCCTAACTGATTTTGTACTTCATTTTTGAACTCTTTGAACTTGTCAAAAGATTCACTTTTATGTCTCATCAAATAGACATACCCATACCTACTGAAATCATCAGTAAAGGTAATGAAGTACTGATAGCCACCTCTGGCATGTTTACTAAATGGCCCACACACATCACTGTGTATAAGGTCAAGTAAACCTGAAGTCCTCTGACCTTTGTGAGGAAAAGGAGACTTCGTCATTTTACCCATCAAACAAGCTTTGCATGTATCAATCTCCTCATAGGAGAATGATCCCAGCAGTCCATGTTCATGCAACCGCTTAATGCGCTTCTCGTTTATATGGCCTAAACGACTATGCCATAGCAAGGTGCTGTCATCAGCATACTTGGCTTTCTTTTTATCAATGTTTTGTATAGAATATTCCATGTCCAACATGAATAACCCATTGTTAATTGAACCAGTGGCATACACAATATTATCATAAGTCAAAATACACTTTGAAATCTTGCATTCAAAGGCAAATCCTTTCCTGACAAGAGCAGGAATAGAGATAATATTCTTGGTAATACTGGGTACAAAATAACAATTGTTTAATTCTAATACAATGCCAGATGGTAAAGTAATGAAATAGTCTCCTACAGCAACCGCAGCAACCCGTGCCCCGTTTCCAACGCGTAGGTCTACCTCATGCTGTCCCACCTGCCTTCTTCTCTTGAGTTCCTGCACATTTGAACAAATGTGAACTCCACATGCAGTGTCCAACACCCATGATATAGAAGAAGATGAAACCATGACTTCCGTCACGTATATACCTGAGCCAGAAGCGATGCTTCCCCTCTTATCTCCTTGGAGCGCTTTACAGTCCTTTTTCCAGTGACCCAGCTGGCCACAGTGGAAACACCTGTTGTCCTTCGACCGCTTCACCTTCTGTTTCAGGGCCTTGCTGTAATTCTTGACAGGGGCCTTGCCCTTCTTCCCCTTCTTCTTGTTCCTAAAAGGAACCATTAAGACAGAGGTTGAAGGCTTGCCCTTCAGAGTTTCCTCAGTAGTCAAGAGCATATTCAGCAGCTCTGCCGGCGTACAATCGATTTTGTTCATATTAAAGTTAATGATGAACGCATCGAAAGAAGGCGGAAGAGACTGCAGAATAATATCTACAGCAAGCTCCTGGTTGACGGTATGCCCCAGTTTCTCCAGAGCCTCCTTGTGCCCAATCATCTTGAGCACGTGAGCTCCCACTGGGCTCCCCTCAGCCAGTTTGCTCTGAAAGAAGAGCTTTGTCAGATTATAGCGTTCTGTCCTCGCCTGTGCAGCATACAGCATCTTGAGGTTCGCTATAATTTCTATAGCCGACATATCCTCATGCTGACGCTGCAGCGGTGGCGTCATAGACGCTAGCATCAGGCAAGCGACATCAATGCTATCATTGACGTGCTTTTCATAGGCATCCCGAACCGCCCTTGCGGCGTTCGGAGCGGGCTGCGGCGGTATCGCCGTCTCGAGGACATACAGTTTCCTCTCTGCCTTAAGAACGATCTTAAGGTGTCCGAACCAGTCAGAGAAGTTCGGCCCAGCAAACTTGTCCCTTTCCAGTAGGGATCGCACATTGAAGCTCATGGTGTTCGTTGCTACAGGAATCTACAACAAGCAAGAATAGCAAGGTTAGTATCAATGTTTCAGAATCAATCCAGGACTTTAAGAAAGATTCTTTTCTCACTATTTTGTCTGACTGAAAAATCCAGTAAACAGTCCGAAAGAGTAACACTCTTTTAGTGAGATGGGATCCAGATTTCATACTTGGTCTCCGCGTCCCGCTCAGGCGAGATAAGATGCACAGAGATGACAAGCACTAGTTTCTGGTAGGCTCTCCCAGCCAATCGCCAACCCGTGCGATTCCCCTTCATCTTGGCAATCCAGCAGACTGTGCCAACTGAGTTGGTACAACACAGTCTCTGATCCCAGAGATGGCTGCCTCCATGTGCTACCATATGCGCCACATATGTAGTCTACATGGTCAAGCTGACCTGACCTACTCCCTGGACCACCACGTGCTATGCTGAGCAACGAGAGGGGATAAATCCCAACTCTGTAACACGCAGGTGAAATCCAGCACCGTCTGAAGATAGATGGACGTGCCCACTGAGTGGGTTCAACACGGCTCCAACGATAGTCAGAAAGGTGAGGTTTCGCGTCAGAAGGCTTACGAGCTTGATATGTTAGCGTTGGATTTTAACGGTCTTTTATCTTCTTACTATCAGGCATGTCCTATGGCTATAGCAGAAGATAAACATAAATATGCAATTCTAATTATTAGCAATAAGTAGAAAGCATGATCTTATGTGGTAAAAGCCCATGAACCCTAGTAAGACCTTAATATTACTTAAGTCTTCACTTGAGCTTCATTGCATCTCATCTGGTCCAACCCAGTGCCCTAGCGCCAAGAGCACCACAGGTGCACCACCAGGTGAATGCCCCTCTTGGATGTGTGCCTTTGTTCTTGTCTAATCAAAGTACATTTGATCTATCTAGACAAGATTGACTCGCAGGTCAACAACATATTATAAATTAAGTACAATGTGATTCGCAGATCACAAATTAATTTACAATTTTTTTTAAGTCCAGGCACGCAGGCCCCAGCACAGCACACAATTGGGCAACCCACATAAGACTAAATAGACAAGCATATGGTTCAATCAACATGTGATCCAATCATCTTGAAATTAAAAGTTTTGAAAACCCCATGGCATCAATTTTAATTTCCTTATGAGCCCTACAACCTTACAATGGTGCATTGATGGGGATCCACTCATCCATCTAGTTAGATCCTTTGCCCTTGCATGCACCGAGTCCTAACTGACCCGAGTTGACCTAATGGTCAACCATGCATGCGCCAAGGGCTGAACTACCCCCATGAGTTTTGGCAAGCGGGTGTGACCCCGGGCCTAACTCAAGTGTGTTCAGTAGTGTCTCAACCAGACCTCGCTACACGCCCTAGATGCAGTCAACCTATAGCCACCTTGTGCTTGCGCATAGGTGCTATCAGGTTAACCCATCTGAGCTGTCAGATGGTCTGATCAGACTAATGGATCTAACCTAGAGGTGACTTCAGCCCCATCAACCCATCTAAGGGTTTATAGTAGATGCATATAGATCTAAATGTTTGCGCGCAAGTAGGTATAAGATTTGATGAAATATCATTCAACCATTCAACATACTTATCATGCGCCAACACAACAACATGCGCAACTCATGAAGAAACATACATCTTGCGCAACTCATGAAGAAACATACATCTAAGTTCTAAACTAGCATGTAGGTTTCGGCATGTGAGCAATCACCTTTAGATCTATTCACCAACATATTCATGGATCAAACATGATGATCTACTCATTAGAACCGCAAGCAATCATATGAAAAAGTATAGATTGCCTCTGATACCAATTGATGCAACCCTTTCAGGAGGGGAGCGCAAAACCTATTGTGAGAAGAACCCCTTTCATGAGGGGGGCGCAAGTCATATGTTTCTTTCTCATAGCAGCGGAATTAGGGTTTCCACATAAGATCGCATTCTATACTTTCATATAATCAACTTGATTAACAAGTGAGAGATTCGTTACCATGGCCATGGGAAGGTGCGGCTTGGAAGAAGAAAGATCGAAGGGATCTTCTCCAAAGAAATCACACACAAGGGATGAAAGCTTCCTCCTTGCGCAACTCTTGTGCTAGCAAGATTGCCAAGCTTTTCCAACCGTGTGTAGGAGATTAGATGAAAAGGGCTTCCTTCTTTTCGAGAGCTCTTCTTCCTTGGCGCAAGAACGATGCCTTCCACACGAGCAAGCCATTCCAAAACCACGTCCAAGAAGCAAAACCGAAAAACATTAGAGAGACATCAAGCCATGAACGCATATGCGTTATGCTTTTGGAACTTTCCAAAATTGGCAACGATTAAGAGTTGGCGTTCACGTTTCCATGAACCAAACGCAACCTCTTCTCCCTCTTGAACCAAGCGCTCAACCCATGAGCCGGTTCAATATCCTTGGTTCAATAGCGAAACCAAATCAGCCCATAAATTAAGTCTAGATCAAATTAGACCCCAAGGTCCTAGATCTGACCATTCATCATCTGACGCTTCTGATCGCATCGATCTAGCATCATCTCTCTCGATCGAAGCTTACCGATCTAAAGCTCTAATCAATCAAACATGATCAGACCAGATCTCACTTACAATCAGAGATTAAATCTCTTTAAACTGAACCAAAACAATTCAGTCCACACGATCTGACTTAAGGAAGCCATATCACCAAATTGTGCGACCCTGAGGGTTTCCTTTAAATGTCGGTAACGATAACTTACGTTATCACGATCAGTGAGGGGTATCTAGCAACACATCACTGTCTCCCAATATAAAGGAAAGAGTCTTCCAAGACTACTCCCAAACCATAGCACAAGTGTGACTCAATTCACAAGGCATACATGTGTCCTTTGCCACTGGATGTTCTTATTGGACAAGCGGGTCAAGCTTGTAACTCCAATACGATGAGCATGATTAGATCAGATGCACATAGTCATCTGGGTATGGCCATACACTATCTCAATCATCTCATATAGGGGGGCCCTTAGAACACTACACTCCTTAAACAAGGAGACGGCAATCCTATGTCTATCACTAGTGCCCTAACCTGATTCAAGCTCACCATCCAAGATAGTCTATAATCATTATGTTTCAAATGATATTGAACTACCTCAAGACAATGACAATCATCATTCAGAAACACAAGTGATCTCAAGTCAGAGGACATGTGCCACTTGCTGCTTACAAGGATCATTCACATTGTGACAAGCAATGGAATATCCCAGTAGGGTCTGTCCAGTACATCCAATGTACCCATGAGTCTACGTCTTATTCCATGCTCGAAGCATCCTATAAGATTAGCACTCATATTAGTCTCAATCATATCAAGGCTGTCTCATGTTCACCAAGATATCTCGACTAAGGACATATAGCCTGTCAGCCTAGCTGAACAGCTTTGAGACAGTATTCAGAAGTACACTTATTACAGCAGACAAGGTAACAACCTGAATAATAACCATGCCTTTATAAACTTAAGAGTTTATTACATGATACTAATACAATCCCAAGGCCTCAAACATTAGCCTTAAGGGCATACCCCAACACATAAACAATATTATCAAGAGAAAGATAACACTTTGAAGTCTTGCATTCAAAGGAAAACCCCTTCCTGACAAGAGCAGGAATGGAGATAATATTTTTAGTAATGCTTGGTACAAAATAACAATTGTTTAGTTCTAATACAAGTCCAGATGGTAATGAGATGTAATATTCTCCTACAGCAACAGCAGCAACCCGTGCCCCGTTTCCAACTCGTAGGTCCACCTCATGCTGTCCCACCTGTCTTCTTCTCTTGAGTTCCTGTACATTTGAACAAATGTGAACTCCACATGCAGTGTCCAACACCCATGAAATAGAAGAAGAGGATATCATGACTTCAGTCACGAAAATACCTGAGCCAGAAGCGATGCTTCCCTTCTTGTCTCCTTGGAGCGCTTTACAGTCCTTTTTCCAGTGACCCAGCTGGCCACAATGGAAACATCTGTATTCCTTCGACCGCTTAACCTTCTGTTTCAGAGCCTTGTTGTAATTCTTGACAGGGGCTTTGCCCTTCTTCCCCTTCTTCTTGTTCCTTGAAGGAAACATCAAGACAGAGGTTGAAGGCTTTCCCTTTAGAGTCTCCTCTGTAGTCAAGAGCATATTCAGCAACTATGCCGGAGTACAGTCGATCTTGTTCATATTAAAATTAATAATGAACGGATCGAAAGAGGCCGGGAGGGACTGCAGAATAATGTCTACAGCAAGCTCCTGATTGATGGTATGCCCCAGTTTCTCTAGAGCCTCTTTGTGCCCAATCATCTTGAGCACATGAGCTCCCACTGGACTCCCTTCAGCAAGTTTGCTCTGAAAGAAAAGCTTGGTCAAATTATAGCGTTCAGTCCTCGCCTGTGCAGCATACAACATCTTGAGGTTTGCTATAATTTCTATAGCAGACATATCCTCATGCTGACGCTGCAGCTGTGGCGTCATAGACGCTAGCATCAGGCAAGCGACATCAATGCTATCATTGACATGCTTTTCATAGGCATCCCGAACCGCCCTTGCGGCGTTCGGAGCGGGTTGAGGCGGTATAGCCGTCTCGAGGACATATAGTTTCCTCTCTGCCTTAAGAACAATCTTAAGGTGTCCGAACCAGTCTGAGAAGTTTGGCCCAGCAAACTTCTCCCTTTCCAGTAGGGATCGCACATTGAAGCTCATGGTGTTCGTTGCTGCAGGAATCTACAACAATGCAAGAACAGCAAGGTCAGTATCAATGTTTAGAATCAATCCAGGACTTAAGAAAGATTCTTTTCTCACTATTTTATCTGACTGAAAAATCCATTAAAACAGTCCGAAAGAGTAAGACTCTTTTAGTGAGATGGGATCCAGATTTCATACTTGGTCTCCGCGTCCCGCTCAGGCGAGATAAGATGCACAGAGAGTACAAGCACTAATTTCTGGTAGGCAGTCCCTGCCAATCGCCAACCCGTGCGATTCCCCTTCATCTGGGCAATCCAGCAGACTGTGCCAACTGAGTTGGTACAACACAGTCTCTGATCCCACAGATGGCTGCCTCCATATAGCTAATATATGCCCCATATGTCGCCTACATGGTCAAGCTGACCTGACCTACTCCCTGGACCACCACGTGCTATGCTGAGCAACGAGAAGCGATAAATCCCTTCCCTGTAACACGCAGGTGTAATCCTGCACCGTCTGAAGATAGATGGGCGTGCCCACTGAGTGGGTACAACACGGCCCCAACGATAGTCAGAACAGTGAGGTTTCGCGTTAGAAGGCTTACGAGCTTGATATTTAGCGTTGGATTTTAACGGTCTTTTATCTTCTTAACTATCATGCAAACCCTATGGTGATAGCAGAAGATAAATAAATCATGCAAGTCTAATTATTTAAACAATAAAAGAAAGCATGATGATCTTATGTGGTAAAAGCCCATTAACCCTAAGTAAGACCTTAATTTAACTTAAGTCTTCACTTGAGCTCTCCATGGGTCTTTTGCATCTCATCTGGCCCAACCCAGGGCCCAAGTGCCCACTGCAGCTCAGGTGCGCCCACCAGGTAAATGCGCCTGTCCCAGAGTCGAACCCTGGACCTCCCACCTGGTTAAGCCTCTGCTGGATGCGCCTCTGCCATGTGTGCTCTGTGCTCTTGTCTGATTAAATTACAATTTAATCTATCTAGACAAGTCTGACTCGCAGGTCAATTACACTTTATAAATTAAATGAAATGTGATGCGCAGATCACAAAAAAATTAATTTACAATTTATTAACCAGGCACACAGGCCCCAGCACAGCACACATTAACACGGGCAGGCCACATAAGATTAAATAAACAAGCATATGCTTACAATCAACATGTGATCCATTATGAAAATAAAATTTTGAAAAACCCCATTGGCATCAATTTTATTTTTCCTTATGTGCCCTACCACCTTACAACGGTCCATTAATAGGGATCCACTCATCATGACTAGTCAGTGTTGGGGTATGCCCTTAAGGCTAATGTTTGAGGCCTTGGGAATGTATCAGTATCATGTAATAAACTCTTATGTTTATAACGGCATGGTTGTTATTCAGTTTGTTACATTGTCTGCTGCAATAAGTGTACTTCTGAATAATGTCTCAATGCTGTTCAGCTAGGCTGACATGCTATAAAGTCCTTAGTCGAGATATCTTGGTGAACATGAGACAGCCTTGATATGGTTAAGACTAATATGTGTTCTAATCTTATAGGATGCTTCGAGCATGGAATAAGATGTAGACTCATGGGTACATTGGATGTACTGGACAGACCCTACTAGGATATTCAATTGCTTATCACAATGTGAATAATCCTTGATTGCAACAAGTGGCACATGTCCTCTGACTTGAGATCACTTGTGTTTCTAAATGATGATTGTCATTGTTTTGAGGTAGTTCAATATCATTTGAAACATAATGGTTATAGACTATCTTGGATGGTGAGCTTGAGTCAGGTTAGGGCACTAGTGATAGACATAGGATTGCCGTCTCCTTGTTTAAGGAGTGTGATGTTCTAAAGGGGCCCCCTGGATAAGATGATTGAGAAAAGAGTATGGCCATACCCTGGTGACTATGTTCATCTGATCTAATCATGCTCATCATATTGGAGTTACAAGCTTGACACGCTTGTCCAATAAGAACATCCAGTGGCAAAGGAAACATGTATGCCTAGTGAAGGAGATTCACACTTGTGCTGTGGTTTGGGTGTAGTCTTGGAAGACTCTTTCCTTTATATCGGGAGACAGTGATGTGTTGCTAGATACCCCTCACTGATCGTGATAACGTGAGTTATCGTTACCGACATTTAAAGGAAACCCTCAGGGTCGCACAATTTGATGATATGGCTTACTTAAGTCAGATCGTGTGGACTGAATTATTCAGGTTCAGTTTAAAGGGATTTAATCTCTGATTGTAAGTGAGATCTGGTCTGATCATGTTTGATTGATTAGGGCTTGAGATCGGTAAGCTTCGATCGAGAGAATGGATGCTAGATCAGTGAGATCAGCAGCATCAAGAGATCGACGGTCAGATCAAGAGCCTTAGGGTTTAATAGGATCTGGACTAATGGCTTGGGTTGATTGGTCTTTGAACCAAACCAAATTGAACCGGCTCATTGAGTGAGCGCATGGTTCAAGAGAAGATGAGTTTGCGCATGGGGTGAACCCATGGTCGCATGAACGTTTGGGGTTTACTAAATTTAGAAGCCATGACTTCTAAACGTGGGAACACCTCACGTTCACGCCTAAGACGCTTTCATCTCTCGTCTCTCCTCATCTCTCGTCGCCAACAAGCTCTCTTGAGTGTGGTGAAGAGGTTGATGAAAAGGAGAAGGAAGAAATCGCCAAGCAAAGGATTCTCTCCCCTTCCATACGACAAGGACCTCTTGGAGCCTTGCTAGCACAAGGAGCACCAAGGAAGAGTAGGCGACATCAATTGTGTGCGTCACCTTAGGAGAAGGAGCATTTGCGCCTTTCCTTCCAAGACACCATCTAAGCGATGGCAATGGTAAGAATCGCTTTTCATTGAAAGTTGAATATATTACATGCTATGCGATCCTGTTAGAAACCCTAGATTCCGCTAGAGTTTTGTTGCGCCTCCTATTAGGGTTTCGCCCCCCCTTGTTCTAGGGGTATGCCCTTAAGGCTAATGTTTGAGGCCTTGGGAATGTATCAGTATCATGTAATAAACTCTTATGTTTATAAAGGCGATGGTTGTTATTCAGTTTGTTACATTGTCTGCTGCAATAAGTGTACTTCTGAATAATGTCTCAATGCTGTTCAGCTAGGCTGACATACTATAAAGTCCTTAGTCGAGATATCTTGGTGAACATGAGACAGCCTTGATATGGTTAAGACTAATATGTGTTCTAATCTTATAGGATGCTTCGAGCATGGAATAAGATGTAGACTCATGGGTACATTGGATGTACTGGACAGACCCTACTAGGATATTCAATTGCTTGTCACAATGTGAATAATCCTTGATTGCAACAAGTGGCACATGTCCTCTGACTTGAGATCACTTGTGTTTCTAAATGATGATTGTCATTGTTTTGAGGTAGTTCAATATCATTTGAAACATAATGGTTATAGACTATCTTGGATGGTGAGCTTGAGTCAGGTTAGGGCACTAGTGATAGACATAGGATTGCCGTCTCCTTGTTTAAGGAGTGTGATGTTCTAAAGGGGCCCCCTGGATGAGATGATTGAGAAAAGAGTATGGCCATACCCAGGTGACTATGTTCATCTGATCTAATCATGCTCATCATATTGGAGTTACAAGCTTGACACGCTTGTCCAATAAGAACATCCAGTGGCAAAGGAAACATGTATGCCTAGTGAAGGAGAGTCACACTTGTGCTGTGGTTTGGGTGTAGTCTTGGAAGACTCTTTCCTTTATATCGGGAGACAGTGATGTGTTGCTAGATACCCCTCACTGATCGTGATAACGTGAGTTATCGTTACCGACATTTAAAGGAAACCCTCAGGGTCGCACAATTTGATGATATGGCTTACTTAAGTCAGATCGTGTGGACTGAATTATTCAAGTTCAGTTTAAAGGGATTTAATCTCTGATTGTAAGTGAGATCTGGTCTGATCATGTTTGATTGATTAGGGCTTGAGATCGGTAAGCTTCGATCGAGAGAATGGATGCTAGATCAGTGAGATCAGCAGCATCAAGAGATCGACGGTCAGATCAAGAGCCTTAGGGTTTAATAGGATCTGGACTAATGGCTTGGGTTGATTGGTCTTTGAACCAAACCAAATTGAACCGGCTCATTGAGTGAGCGCATGGTTCAAGAGAAGATGAGTTTGCGCATGGGGTGAACCCATGGTCGCATGAACGTTTGGGGTTTACTAAATTTAGAAGCCATGACTTCTAAACGTGGGAACGCCTCACGTTCACGCCTAAGACGCTTTCATCTCTCGTCTCTCCTCATCTCTCGTCGCCAACAAGCTCTCTTGAGTGTGGTGAAGAGGTTGACGAAAAGGAGAAGGAAGAAATCACCAAGCAAAGGGTTCTCTCCCCTTCCATACGACAAGGACCTCTTGGAGCCTTGCTAGCACAAGGAGCACCAAGGAAGAGTAGGCGACATCAATTGTGTGCGTCACCTTAGGAGAAGGAGCATTTGCGCCTTTCCTTCTAAGACACCATCTAAGCGATGGCAATGGTAAGAATCGCTTTTCATTGAAAGTTGAATATATTACATGCTATGCGATCCTGTTAGAAACCCTAGATTCCGCTAGTGTTTTGTTGCGCCTCCTATTAGGGTTTCGCCCCCCCCCCCCCCCTTGTTCTAGGGGACTTTCAGTCAGATCCACTGCCCTTGCATGCACCAAGTCCTAACTGACTTGAGTTGACCTAATGGTCAACTATGCATGCGCCAAGGGCTGAACAGCCTTCATGAGTTCTGGCAAGCGGGTGTGACCCCGGGCCTAACTCATGCGCGTTCACTGGTTGTCTCAACCAGACCTCGCTACACGCCCTTGATGCAGTCGACCTATAGCCACCTAATGCTTGCGCATAGGTGCCATCTGGTCGACCCATCTAGGCTGTCAGATGGTCTGATCAGACTAGTTGGATCTTAACTAGAGATGACTTCAACCCTACTAACCCGTCTAAGGGTTTATAGTAGGCGCCACTTAGATCTAATGTTAGTCGCGCATGTCATGAAGTTTTTGAGAAAAACAACAAAGCGCAAACAACCATGCGCTAATGAAACATATATCAAGTTTCGGCATGAATAACTTATATGTGAATTTCGCATGTAATGAAGATCTAAGCATACAAGGATCACAAAAGGTTAAAGCAATCATAAAATATGCATAAAACGATGGCTCTGATACCAATTGAAAGTCCCCTTAACAAAGGGGGCGAAACCCTAGATAGGCGCATATGGAGGTTTTCATGCAGCGGAAGGGGTTTCTAGGATCTTTTCATATTATATGATCAACTTATAAGTGATTGCAAATAAGAATCAAGGAATCGATTCTCACCAAAGCCATTGCTTGGATGGCGTCTAGGAAGAAGAGACTCAAGCGCTTCTCCTCCAAATGGTGCGCACACAAATGATGTCGCCTACTCCCTTAGTGCTCCTTGTGCTAGCAAGGTTCTAAGGAGTTCTTGTCGAGTGAAAGGGATGAGAAGATTTTTCCTTCTTAGCTGAATCCTCACGAAGCTTCAAGGTGTCGCCACACACGAAAACGTCAAGAGGAATCTCTGGAAAGGCGAGAATAGAACTCACTTCTATTCGAACGTGAAGCGTGTCTCATGTGGAGATCATGGTTTCCAAAAATAGAAACCCACATACGCTTAAACGTTCACGCCAAGTGAACTAGTCGTTACACCCTCTCCCCTTGAACCATGCGCTCACTTGATGAGCTGGTTCATTTTGATTTGGTTCAAAAACCAATCAAGCCAAGCCTTTAGTCCAGATCAAATTAAACCCTAAGGTTCCAGATCTAACCGTTCATCTCTTGATGCACCCTGATCTCACCGATCTAGCATTCGATCGAGAACACCGATCTAGCATCCATTCTCTCGATCGAAGCTTACCGATCTCAACTCCTAATCAATCAAACATGATCAGACCAGATCTCACTCACAATCAGAGATTAAATCCCTTTAAACTGAACCCTGACAATTCAGTCCACACGATCTGACTTAAGTAAGCCATATCATCAAATTGTGCGACCCTGAGGGTTTCCTTTAAATGTCGGTAACGATAACTTACGTTATCACGATCAGTGTGGGGTATCTAGCAACACATCACTGTCTCCCGATATAAAGGAAAGAGTCTTCCAAGACTACACCCAAACCACAGCACAAGTGTGAATCCACTTCACGAGGCATACATGATTCCTTTGCCACTGGATGTTCTTATTGGACAAGCGTGTCAAGCCTGTAGCTCCGATATGATGAGCATGATTAGATCAGATGATCATAGTCACCTGGGTATGGCCATACACTTTCTCAATCATCTCATCCAGGGGGCCCCTTTAGAACATCACACTCCTTAAACAAGGAGACGGCAATCCTATATCTATCACTAGTGCCCTAACATGACTCATGATCATTATCCAAGATAGTCTGTAACCATTATGTTTCAAATGATATTGAACTACCTCAAAACAATGACAATCATCATTTAGAAACACAAGTGATCTCAAGTCAGAGGACATGTGCCACTTGTTGCAAACAAGGATTATTCACATTGTGACAAGCAATTGAATATCCTAGTAGGGTCTGTCCAGTACATCCAATGTACCCATGAGTCTACATCTTATTCCATGCTCGAAGCATCCTATAAGATTAGAACACATATTAGTCTCCATCATATCAAGGCTGTCTCATGTTCACCAAGATATCTCGACTAAGGACATAGAGCATGTCAGCCTAGCTGAACAGCATTGAGACATTATTCAGAAGCACACTTATTGCAGCAGACAATGTAACAAACTGAATAACAACCATCGCCTTTATAAACATAAGAGTTTATACATGATACTGATAGAATCCCAAGGCCTCAAACATTAGCCTTAAGGGCATACCCCAACAAAGGGACGACCGGGGAATGCACAGATGGTTCCCTAAGAAGAGATAGCCCTCGCAAAGCTGGTACGAGGACTCAGGGTCTGGCGACATGGTCAAGGCGGCATACGTGGTGCCGAAATCGGGACAGGTGGCGTACTCATCCTTGACATGGTCAAAAGTGTTGACCCGGGTGCGCATAACGCACAGAAGGGTCCATACTCGACTCAGGGCGTCCGCGACAATGTTCTCTTTACTCGCCTTGTGATTGATCACAAAAGAGTACTATTGCAAGTACTCGACCCACTTGGCATGGCGGGCGCTCAACTTCTTTTGAGCATTCAGAAAAGACAAGGCCTGGTGGTCGCTATACAAGATGAACTCGCGGTGGAGGAGGTAGTGCCTCCACTGCCGAAGCGACTGAACGATGGCGTAAAATTCCTTATCATAGGTCGAATAACGCTGACGAGAAGCATTCAGTTTCTCACTGAAGAAGGCAACCGGATGGCCTTCTTGACTAAGGCAACCCCCAATACCCGTACCGGAGGCGTCACACGCAACCTCAAAGACTTTGGTGAAGTCAGGGAGGCGCAAAACTGGTGCGGTCGTGATGGCATCCTTAAGGGACTCAAAGGCGCGTTGAGTGGCTGCAGTCCACTCGGAGTCATCCTTAGACAGCCGTTGGGTCAGCGGGGTCACAATCATGCTGAAACCCCTAATGAAGTGGCGGTAGAAGCCCACAAGACCTAGAAAACTATGGATATCCGACACAGTACGAGGCTCGGGCCAATGCCGGATGGCTTCGACCTTAGCGGGGTCAATGGAAAGGCCTTGATCGGACACAATGTAGCCGAGAAAGTGAACTCGGCTAGTCATGAAGGAGCACTTCTTCGTGTTAAGGTAGAGGCGCTCCTTGCGCAAGAGGTCAAAGGTGGAGCGAAGATGCTCGAGGTGCTCGGCTTGGGTTCGGCTGAAAATTAGGATATTGTCAAAGTAGACGACCAGGAATTTGCCCATGTAGGGCTTGAGGATTTGGCTCATGAGCCGCATGAAAGTGGAAGGGGCGTTAGACAGCCCGAAGGGCATAACGAGCCACTCATACAACCCATCCTTGGTTTTGAATGCAGTCTTCCATTCGTCGCCCTCGCAAATGCGGACTTGGTGATATCCGCTTCGGAGGTCCAACTTGGAGAACCAAGACGCACCGGAAACTAAGTCCAACATGTCGTCAAGTCGAGGTATAGGAAACTGATACTTGACGGTGATATGGTTAATGGCACAGCTGTCCACGCACATGTGCCACGACCCATCCTTCTTGGGCGTGAGCAAGGCCGGTACAGCACAGGGACTCAAACTCTCATGGATGTACCCCTTCGTGAGGAGGTCATCGACTTGAGGTTGTAACTCAGCATGTTCAGTTGGGTTGAGACGATGGTGCGGCAAATTAGGGAGGGGTGCACTAGGGAGAAGGTCAATCACATGTTGGATCTCCCTGTCCAGGGGAAGACCATGGGGTAAGTCCTCAGGGCTAATATCGGCGAACTCAGAGAGGAGAACGGACACCTCAGTCAGAGGCGTCATACCCTCGGGCAAAGTGGGGTCCTGTGCCTCGTGAATCATGAGCGCGTACATGACCTTGGTCTCCTGGGCCTCGCGCACAAGCGCAGAGGTGCGCATGAGGGAGATCGTGGTAGGCGCCGGAGGGGGAGGCATCGACGGAGTGATCAGCCCCTTGGAAGTGGACGCACGAAGCTCCTTGGGTGGAGCCGGGATCAAACGAATTTTCTGGTCATTGTGGTCAAACACGTAAGTGTTCTACCGACCATAGTGGATCACATCCCTATCATATAGCCAAGGACGGCCGAGAAGGATGTGGGCGACATCCATAGCCACCAGTTCGCACCACACTTTCTCACGATAGGCCCCAAAGGCGACGGGGACCTGGCACCGGTGGGTGACCGGAAGACTCGACGTGTCAACCCACGTGATAGAGTAAGGTTTTGGGTGGGGTTCTACGGGGGAGACCGAAGCACGTGATTGCGGTCCGGGAGACCACGGTCAGGCTACTACCACCATCTATGACAATCTTACACGAGTGCCCATTGCACTTGATGTAAGTCGTGAAAATGCTCGAGCGCCGCCAATCCTCGGCGGGCGTGGTTTGAACGAGGGTGCACCCCACAACCGCAACTGTGGGGTGACCCGACTCATCACCGCTTGTGTAACACTCGGTCTCAATATCCTGCTCCGCGGGTTCGTGGGTGATGGTGGCTACACGGGTTGGGGCTTTGTCCGTAGTGGTGGACTTCCTAGGGCAGTCGCGGGAAAGATGACCCGGTTGGAGGCAGTTGTAATAGTTAAAGTGACCAGGTAGGCTGATAAGTGGGGCCTTCCCCCTCTCTCTTCCCAAGTGGGGCGAGGAAGTAGGGCACTGGGGGCTGAACGCCTAGGGGAGTGATGGGCCACAGGCACGGGCCATGGATCAGGACGAGGCTCATGGCACTCGGGTCGAGGGTGGGTATGAGGAGGTCCGCCCATAGGATGGCGTCTAGGGGGTCCAGACTCGCTGCGTCGAACCGCAGCACGAAGGTCGTGCTCGATGTCTCGAGCGCGCTGAAAGGTTTGGTCAAACATCTCTGAGCCGTACGAGGGTAAGGCTCGGTGAATGTCCGACCGGAGCCCATTCTTGAACTTGGACAACGACAGTTCGGGGTCCTCTTGCAAGTTGCAATGGAGTTGTAGCATCTCAAAGGTGAGGCGGTACTCCTCGACGGTACTCGACCCTTGGTGTAAACTACTATACTGATCAAGCAGACGCTAATGCGATACTTCATCTCCTCCCAATCAACGATGGGAGGAAGGGCTTCCTGTGCGTTTTGGCGTTCCACATTTGCCCAGTGCAAACGTGCAGGGCCTTCCAACAAGTTGCGCACAAATCGGACATGGGACTCGGGGGCCCAATCACTAAGGTCAAAGTAAGAATTGACGGACGCGATCCAATCAAGTAATTTTGTGGGGTCAAGGCTTCCCGCAAAGGGCGCGGGGTTGTTCCTAATGTAACGACGGAAGTCGTCCTCCACGCGCGGACGATCTACACGTTGTTGGAGTGGGGGCCCTTGACCAGCCCAAGTGTGGCCAAAGCGGCCATCAGATCGGGGCCCTTGTGCGGCCAAAACATCATCCTCATCAAGTGGTTCGAAGCCTAAACCCCTGTGGACATCATAAGGTCACGGCCAAAACATCGTCGTCATGGACGCGAGGCCGCGTGGAAGCGGTGAGCGGCGGTAACTCTCTAGTGGGAGGTGCTGGGTTTGCGGATGGCTGGGGGGGGGGGGGGCTCTGATAACTCATGACGTTGAGTGAGGTTGTGGATCCCAGCCATTATTTGCTAAAACATCGCGCTTGTACTTCCCTCATGGAACTCCAAGCGTGCGGACAACGCATCTAACTTAGCATCGACTCGCGCCTCAAGTGCGGCCAAAGAGTCTACATTAGTTATACTCCCTTCCGAGGGTTGGACCGATACTTGGGTTTTGGGTATTGGGAAGACATAACTTGTGACCTCGTAGTCACCATGCACAAACAAGGCTAAATGAGAGATGCAGAAAATGCAAGAATCGTGCAGAAATATGACTACGTATGGATCGCGCAAACAATAAGGATTGTTCGCACAACTTGCTCTGATACCAAATTGATGCAGCTACTAGTGGGAGGAGGGTCCTTAAAGCCGTACTCTAAGGGATTACACGATGCATGTGAAAACGGGAGAGGGTCTTTAGACCAGGGAAGTGAAAAGCATTCGGAAAATAGCAGGAAAACACAAAGAAATCAGCGTCGAGTTCGATCGGGGCAACACGAATGCAAGAAGGAATCAACGACACTCAACTACTAAAAATACATCACTAACCTCTTAGCATTTAGTGCGCTCTCTAAGCAAATTTTAAGCTCAGCACGTCGCAATGGGGACAGTGGATTCGCAGTGTACAGCTCACGCACCTATGTGCCTGAAACAAACCAAAAACAAGGAACGACCACGCCTCCGCCGTGCGGATACTCATGGAAAAGAGGGAAACTACAGCGGAAAAGAACATGAGGGAATGGAAAACAGGCGAACCTGACCCACCGGAGGCAGTGGGATTTACTTCTTATAATGATGGAAATGGACCTTCGAGTCAAGGCACCGACCACGACTCCTACACAGCTCGAAGTCGAGGCAAGAAGCTTACAACCTTGGAATCGAGGCACTCTCCTGGATCTCCACAAGTTGGCGTACTCTACCACTCTAGAGAACTGAAAATGAAGCTAGCCCACCCCTTCTCTTTTATAGGATAAGAGAGGGGAACAAAACAAGGGCTGAATTCATACCAACTATCTATTTTTGCAGCCCAAAAGTAGTCAAGGCTGCTGCATAAGGACACCAAAAACTGCTACAAGGGACAAAAGATTAACATACTTCTACCAACTAAAGTGGACTAGCGCAGGTCCTTTGATTCCCACTGGTACGAGGTGGTTGCGAAGGTAGTTAGACGCATTCGAAGCATACCGCGATGAGGCAACAGAACTTGGACATCATAGGCTGAGTCACCACCGTCGTGGCATGCTCTTGGGCTGTGTTACTGACATGATTGCGGTGTCCTTCCGGAGTTGGGCCGCTTGGGGGCTGGTCTGTGGCACCTTTGGGCTGGATCATTTCGGTGTGGATTGCGGGTGGGCTAACGACACCCACGAAATGATCCGGGGGGTGGGATGTGCGTTGGGATCGCCGAATAATCACTTTGTTGGGCTCCTTTGGATCCTCCTCAAATGGATGAACATGGTGGGGAGGGTTGTGCACGTCAAAACGGGGCCGTTGGGGCCAATCGGCGGTTCCAGGATTTCCACGGGTCACCCCATGACCAGTTCCACACCCCGTGACTTTTTCTCCACAATCCACAGAAACTTCCTCGGGGTGTTACCTCGACCGTGGAACATTCTATGCATATTTAACTTTCTCCACAGAAACTTCCTCGGGGTGTGACTTCGGTCGCTGGGTCGACCGTGGAACATTTTGTGCATACTTGACTGTTTCGCTAGAATCCGCAGAAACTTCCTCGGGTGTGACTTCGGTCGCTGGGTCGACCGTGGAACATTCTGTGACACCCGAATTTGCAGAAACTTTCTTGGGCTGTGGTTTAGGCCGCTTAGTACCCTGCGAAATGTTCTGTACAGATCGGAATGTGTGGCCTGGAATGCCGCTGCAGAAGCCACGGGCAGCGGTCTCGGTCGCTAGGTCGGCCATGGAACACTCTGTGATGCCAGAACTCACAGAAAGTTTGTGGGGTGCCTCTTGGGGCAAAATTTCCCCTTCTTCCATGTTGTATGCTCCTACATCACCAGGGTGATGAACCTAAAGGTGGTGAGCCATGTCAGCCAGATATTCCTAGGCCTAGTTCACCTGCACTTTATAGGTCACCTATACCTTTTCCCCAAAGATTCGTTCAAGTAAAATTAGATAAGCAGTTTGGGAAATTTCTTGATGTTTTAAATAAGCTTTATATTAATGTCCCATTTACTGAAGTTTTATCTCAAATGCCCACATATGTTAAGTTTTTAAAAGAAATTTTGTCAAATAAAAGAAAGATAGAGGACTATGGTACTGTGGCATTAACTGAGGAGTGTAGTACTATCATCAAAAACAAGTTGCCACCAAAATTAAAAGATCCAAGTAGTTTCTCTATTCTTTGTTCAATTCGGAGTATGGATTTTGACCGAGCTTTATGTGATTTAGGTGCTAGTGTAAGCCTAATGCCTTTATCTATTTGCAGGAAATTTGACATGGGAGAGCTTAAACTAACTTCAATATCTTTGCAGCTCGCTGATTCATCGGTTAGGTATCCTATTGGAATTTTAGAAAATGATCCAATCAAAGTTGGTAAGTATTTTGTCCTAGCAGATTTTGTAGTGTTAGAAATGGAGGAAAGTACTAAAAATCCAATTATTCCTGGTAGACCATTTTTAGCCACTGCAGGGGCAGTTATTGATGTTAAGAAAGGGAAACTCACCGTAAATATTGGTGAAAACATAATTGAGTTTGAGTTCGCAGATTCATTGAAAAAACCATCATATTCAGGAACATGTTGTAGTGTTGATGTAGTGGATAGTGTTTAATGACTTACATATGTTATTTGATGAACCTTCTAATTTTGAAAGTGATACTTCTCTTAAGGGTGTAAATAGAGAATTTTAGGAAAAGGCTGATTTAAATTCAAAAAAGAAAAAAAAAGAAGAGACAAAAGAGAAAAGAAGGATTGAAACTGCTTGACAAAGGAAGAAAGTTCTTAGACAAAGTTCGACACTGTTTCTTGAATGAGCCTTATGTATTCAGAAGTGGTGAACAAAATAAAGAGAAATCTGAATGGCGACTGAAGGAACAACAACCAAACCTGAGTGCAGAACGGTCAAGCTAATGACCTTTAAATTAGCGCTTCTTGGGAGGCAACCCAAGCACTCTTACTCTAGTTTATTTCCTTTTATTTTATTTTAGTTTTAGAACTAACCTTTCTTTTCTTTTTGTAGGTAAAATTGATGTTTGTACAAAATACGGCACTACCATAAGCATTATTACAGGCCGTAATTTTGGTCCATTTTCATCCAGAATCTTTTATTGCTTTTACGGCACTACCGCAATGATTTTCACAAGCTGTAATTGCGTGAGATTTTCGACCAGAAAGTTTCCGTGATTTGGTTCGTATTACGGCAGTAGTGTAATTACTTTCATGTGCCGTATTTTGTGTTGATTTTTGTTTATGCTTTAAAAAAAAATCTCTCTTTTTACAGCATAGCTGTAACAGTTATTATTGGTAGTAATTTTGAGCATTTTCCTTCCAGAAAGATTATGAACAATACGGCACTAGCATAATTGTATTTACGGTGCTGTAATTACGGTCGATTCTTGACTCAAGAGTTTTGAGCATTTTACGGCACTGCTGTAATCATTTGTACGGTATCATAATTCTAGCCAATTTTTAACCCGAGAGTTTTGAGATGTTTATGGCAGAGCTGTAAAGATATTACTATTGGTGTGTATGCCCTGAGACGTAGTATCGGTCCTGTTGGGGTATGCCCTTAAGGCTAATGTTTGAGGCCTTTGGGATTGTATAAGTATCATGTAATAAACTCTTGTGTTTATAAAAGGCATGGTTATTATTCAGGTTGTTACCTTGTCTGCTGTAATAAGTGTACTTCTGAATAATGTCTCAAAGCTGTTCAGCTAGGCTGACAGGCTATATGTCCTTAGTCGAGATATCTTGGTGAACATGAGACAGCCTTGATATGATTGAGACTAATATGAGTGCTAATCTTATAGGATGCTTCGAGCATGGAATAAGATGTAGACTCATGGGTACATTGGATGTACTGGACAGACCCTACTCGGATATTCCATTGCTTGTCACAATGTGAATGATCCTTGTGAGCACTAAGTGGCACATGTCCTTTGACTTGAGATCACTTGTGTTTCTAAATGATGATTGTCATTGTTTTGAGGTAGTTCAATATCATTTGAAACATAATGATTATAGACTATCTTGGATGGTGAGCTTGAATCAGGTTAGTGCACTAGTGATAGACATAGGATTGCCGTCTCCTTGTTTAAGGAGTGTGATGTTCTAATGGGCCCCCTATATGAGATGATTGAGATAGTGTATGGCCATGCCCAGATGACAATGTGCATCTGATCTAATCATGCTCATCGTATTGGAGTTACAAGCTTGACCCGCTTGTCCAATAAGAACATCCAGTGGCAAAGGACACATGTATGCCTTGTGAATGGAGTCACACTTGTGCAATGGTTTGGGAGTAGTCTTGGAAGACTCTTTCCTTTATATCGGGAGACAGTGATGTGTTGCTAGATACCCCTCACTGATCGTGATAACGTAAGTTATCGTTACCGACATTTAGAGGAAACCCTCAGGGTCGCACAATTTGATGATATGGCTTACTTGAGTCAGATCGAATGGACTGGATTCTTTGAGTTCAGATTAAAGGGATTTTATCTCTGATTGTAAGTGAGATCTGGTCTGATCATGTTTGATTGATTAAGGCTTGAGATCGGTAAGCTTCGATCAAGAGAGATGATGCTAGATCGGAAAGATCAGGGGCATCAGGTGATGAATGGTTAGATCATGAGCCTTGGGGTTCAATATGGTCTAGACCACATGGCTTGAGCCATTTCGGTTTGGTTCATGAACCAAAGTTGAATCGAACGGTTTAGCTTGAACCGGTTCACAATTGTGAACGCATGGTTCAATGCTCAAATGCGTTTGGGTTATGGCTTGAGCGCATGCTTTGATGAGCTTCCATTTATGGAAAGTCATCAAAGGGGGCCGGTTTCACTTAACGCCAAAAACGCTTATGCGTTGGAACTCTTCTCATCAACGCCTTGGACATTGGTTGAGGTGTGGTTGACGACGAGAAGGAGAGCTTGGGCAAAGAGGAACTCTCGGCAACAAGGAAGTTCATCATCCCTTCCATTCGACAAGTGAAGATTCCTTGAGTGACTTGCTAGCACAAGCGACCCCAAGGAGTGAGCCAACTTCATCTTGTGTGTGGCACACTTTGGAGGAGACCTATCTTGATCTCTTCTTCCAAGCCGAGATCCAAGTCCATGGCATTGGTATGATTTCTAGTTTCAAGTTGATCATATTGTTTCATATCCGATCTTGACTTGAAGCCCTCTTTCCGCTATGCATGATAGATGAGCATGCTTAGGGTTTCTTCCCCCTTAGTTAGGGGTTCCTTCCAATTGGTATCAGAGCTAGGCTCATGATATGATCGATATGATTGCTTTAAGTATTGGTGATCCATACATGATGTTGCGCTTACTGTTTCCTTGAGGCATGCTTTGTTTTCATGATGTTGCGCTTATATGTTCATGATGTTGCGCTTGTATCATATGTTCATGATGTTGCGCTTATATGTTCATGATGTTGCGCTTGTATCATATGTTCCTGAAGTATGCGCTCCCCCTTGAAGGGGACCTCCTAAAGTATGCGCTCCCCCTTGAAGGGGACCCCCTTAGATCTAAGGGTTATCAAGCATGTTGTTTGTTTGTAACATTGCGCATGTTATAAAAGTTTTCTAAAACTTACCTCTTGCGCGCTTCATTAGATCTAAGGTGCCACTACATTGAACCCTTAGATGGGTTGATGAGGTTGAAGTCACCACTAGGTTGGATCCAAGTCTGATCAGACCATCTGACAGCTCAGATGGGTTGACCCAATAGCACCTATGCGCAAGCACAAGGTGGCTATAGGTTGACTGCATCTAGGGCGTGTAGCGAGGTCTGGTTGAGACAACTACTGAACACACTTGAGTTAGGCCCGGGGTCACACCCGCTTGCCAAAACTCATGGGGTGGTTCAGCCCTTGGGGCATGCATGGTTGACCATTAGGTCAACTCGGGTCAGTTAGGACTCCGTGCATGCAAGGGCAAAGGATCTAGCTAGATGGATGAGTGGATCCCCATCAATGGACCATTGTAAGGTTGTAGGGCTCATAAGGAAATTAAATTGATGCCATGGGTTTTTCCAAAATTTAATTTCTTGAATGGATCACATGTTGATTGAATCATATGCTTGTTTATTTAGTCTTATGTGGGTTGCCCTATTGTGTGCTGTGCTGGGGCCTGCGAGCCTGGATAAGTTGTAAATTAATTTGTGATCTGCGAATCACATTGTACTTAATTTATAATATGTAGTTGACCTGCGAGTCAACCTTGTCTAGATAGATCAAATGTACTTTGATTAGACAAGTGCACACATCCAAGAGGGGCATTCATCTGGTGGTGCACCTGAGGTGCTCTTGGCGCTAGGGCACTGGGTTGGACCAGATGAGATGCAAGGAGCTCAAGTGAAGACTTAAGTAAATTAAGGTCTTACTAGGGTTCATGGGCTTTTACCACATAAGATCATGCTTTCTTCTTATTGCTTATAATTAGAATTGCATGTTTAAGTTTATCTTCTGCTATCACCATAGGACTTGTATGATAGTTAAGAAGATAAAAGACCGATAAAATCCAACGCTAACATATCAAGCTCGTAAGCCTTCTGACGCGAAACCTCACCTTTCTGATTATCGTTGGAGCCGTGTTGAACCCACTCAGTGGGCACGTCCACCTATCTTCAGACGGTGCTGGATTTCACCTGCGTGTTACAGAGTTGGGATTTATCCCCTCTCGTTGCTCAGCATAGCACGTGGTGGTCCAGGGAGTAGGTCAGGTCAGCTTGACCATGTTGGCTACATATGTGGCGCATATGGTAGCACATGGAGGCAGCCATCTCTGGGATCAGAGACTGTGTTGTACCAACTCAGTTGGCACAGTCTGCTGGATTGCCAAGATGAAGGGGAATCGCACGGGTTGGCGATTGGCTGGCACAGCCTACCAGAAATTAGTACTTGTCATCTCTGTGCATCTTATCTCGCCTGAGCGGGACGCGGAGACCAAGTATGAAATCTGGATCCCATCTCACTAAAAGAGTGTTACTCTTTCGGACTGTTTACTGGATTTTTCAGTCAGACAAAATAGTGAGAAAAGAATCTTTCTTAAGTCCTGGATTGATTCTGAAACATTGATACTAACCTTGCTGTTCTCGCTTGTTGTAGATTCCTGCAGCAACGAACACCATGAGCTTCAATGTGCGATCCCTACTGGAAAGGGAGAAGTTTGCTGGGCCGAACTTCTCTGACTGGTTCGGACACCTTAAGATTGTTCTTAAGGCAGAGAGGAAACTGTATGTCCTCGAGACGGCGATACCGCCGCAGCCCGCTCCGAACGCCGCAAGGGCGGTTCGGGAAGCCTACGAAAAGCACGTCAATGATAGCATTGATGTCGCTTGCCTGATGCTAGCGTCTATGACGCCACCGCTGCAGCGTCAGCATGAGGATATGTCAGCTATAGAGATTATAGCAAACCTCAAAATGCTGTATGCTGCACAGGCGAGGACTGAACGCTATAATCTGACGAAGCTCTTCTTTCAGAGCAAACTGGCTGAGGGGAGCCCAGTGGGAGCTCACGTGCTCAAGATGATTGGGCACAAGGAGGCTCTGGAGAAACTGGGGCATACCATCAACCAGGAGCTTGCTGTGGATATTATTCTGCAGTCTCTCCCGCCTTCTTTCGATGCGTTCATTATTAACTTTAATATGAACAAGATCGATTGTACGCCGGCAGAGCTGCTGAATATGCTCTTGACAACTGAGGAAACTCTGAAGGGTAAGCCTTCAACCTCTGTCTTGATGGTTCCTTCTAGGAACAAGAAGAAGGGGAAGAAGGGCAAGGCCCCTGTCAAGAATTACAGTAAGGCCCTGAAACAGAAGGTGAAGCGGTCGAAGGACAACAGGTGTTTCCACTGTGGCCAGCTGGGTCACTGGAAAAAGGACTGTAAAGCGCTCCAAGGAGATAAGAGGGGAAGCATTGCTTCTGGCTCAGGTATATACGTGACGGAAGTCATGGTTTCATCTTCTTCTATATCATGGGTGTTAGACACTGCATGTGGAGTTCACATTTGTTCAAATGTGCAGGAACTCAAGAGAAGAAGGCAGGTGGGACAGCATGAGGTAGACCTACGAGTTGGAAACGGGGCACGGGTTGCTGCTGTTGCTGTAGGAGACTATTTCATTACTTTACCATCTGGCATTGTATTAGAATTAAACAATTGTTATTTTGTACCCAGTATTACCAAGAATATTATCTCCATTCCTGCTCTTGTCAGGAAAGGATTTGCCTTTGAATGCAAGATTTCAAAGTGTGTTTTAACTTATGATAATATTGTGTATGCAACTGGTTCAATTAACAATGGGTTATACATGTTGGACATGGAAAATTCTATACAAAACATTGATAATAAGAAAGCCAAGTATGCTGATGACAGCACCTTGCTATGGCATAGTCGTTTAGGCCATATAAACGAGAAGCGCATTAAGCGGTTGCATGAACATGGACTGCTGGGATCATTCTCCTATGAGGAGATTGAGACATGCAAAGCTTGTTTAATGGGTAAAATGACGAAGTCTCCTTTTCCTCACAAAGGTCAAAGGACTTCAGGTTTACTGGACCTTATACACAGTGATGTGTGTGGGCCTTTCAGTAAACATGCCAGAGGTGGCTATCAGTACTTCATTACCTTCACTGATGATTTCAGTAGGTATGGGTATGTCTATTTAATGAGACATAAAAATGAATCTTTTGACAAGTTCAAGGAGTTCAAAAATGAAGTACAGAATCAGTTAGGCCGAAATATCAAGGCACTTCGTTCTGATCGAGGTGGTGAATACCTGAGTCATGCGTTTACTGACTATCTGAAGGAGTGTGGGATTATCTCACAGCTCACTCCGCCAGGAACACCGCAATGGAATGGTGTGTCCGAGAGGAGAAATAGAACGCTACTTGATATGGTTCGTTCTATGATGAGTCAGGCTACTCTTCCATATTCCTTTTGGGGTTTTGCACTGGAAACAGCTGCAAAGGTACTAAACCGAGTGCCATCCAAGGCAGTTTCAAAGACGCCATATGAGTTATGGTATGGGAAACAGCCTAGCTTGACATTTATCAAAATCTGGGGTTGCGAGGCTTATGTCAAAAAGCTCGCCTCTGGGAAACTAGAGAGCAGATCTGACAAATGTATCTTTGTCGGTTACCCTAAGGAAACTAAGGGTTATTATTTCTACGATCCCAAAGAGAACAAGGTTTTTGTTGCTCGGACGGCCGTATTTCTTGAGAAGGAATTTATTCTGCAAGAGGCCAGTGGGAGAGAAATAAAGCTGGATGAAAATCCAGAGGAAGGACAAAGTAGTCAAGCACAGTTGGATGTGCCTGAGCCAGTAGATCAGGTTATTGAACAACCTGAGGCTCAGATATCACGGGAACCGCGAAGATCGGGTAGGATCCGTCGACAGCCTGAGCGCTATGACGGAGTCTACATCATGGATAATGATGAACCCCTAACTTATGCGGATGCGGTCAGTGGACCGGAGTCAGCTAGATGGCTTGAAGCTATGCGAGCCGAGATGGACTCCATGTCAGATAACCAAGTCTGGGATTTGGTTGATCCGCCTCCGGGAGTAATCCCTATAGGCTGTAAATGGATCTTCAAGAAGAAGATTGACATGGATGGTAACGTGGTTACCTATAAAGGCAGGCTAGTTGCGAAAGGTTTCAAACAAATCTACGGGATAGATTATGATGAAACTTTCTCTCCTGTAGCCATGTTTAAGTCTATTCGGATTCTTTTCGCGATAGCTGCATATTACGATTATGAGATCTGGCAGATGGATGTGAAGACAGCTTTCCTCAATGGAAATCTGGATGAGGATGTGTATATGACACAACCTGAGGGTTTCACTAATCCATCAGATCGTCATAAAATATGCAAGTTAAAGAAATCCATTTATGGATTGAAGCAAGCATCAAGAAGCTGGAATATTCGTTTTGATGAATCAATCTCTGAGTTTGGTTTCATCAAGAACGAAGATGACCCGTGTGTATATAAGAGGTTTAGTGGGAGCGTGATTACATTCCTAATCCTCTACGTCGATGATATCTTGATCATTGGAAACGATATTCCTGAACTGCATGCTGTTAAGGCATGGTTAGGAAAATGTTTTCAGATGAAAGATCTAGGAGAAGCAGCCTATGTATTAGGTGTGAAGATCTACCGGGATAGATCTAAGAGGCTTCTCGGGTTGTGCCAGAGTACCTACATCGATAAGGTCCTGGAGAGATTCCATTTAGAGAATTCTAAACGTGGATATCTTCCAGTCAGACATGGTCTGAATCTTTCGAAGAGTCAGTGTCCACAAACACAGACTGAGAAAGATGAAATGGACAATACGCCTTATGCTTCGGCTATTGGGTCCATTATGTATGCGATGTTGTGTACTCGCCCAGACGTCGCTTACGGGTTAAGCGTGACCAGTCGATTCCAAAGTAATCCAGGTTTGGCGCACTGGATTGCGGTCAAGAACATCTTAAAATATCTGCGGAGGACCAAAGATATGTTCTTGATATATGGTGGTCAGGAAGAACTCAGTATAGAGGGATATACTGACGCTTCGTTCCAGTCGGACCAGGATGATTTCCGATCGCAATCAGGCTATGTTTTTAGCTTGAATGGAGGTGCTGTGGTGTGGAAAAGTTTCAAACAGTCAACTGTTGCTGATTCCACAACAGAAGCCGAGTATGTTGCAGCCTCGGAAGCATCCAAGGAGGCAGTGTGGATTCGTAAGTTCGTGAGAGAACTTGGTGTCGTTCCTTCGAGTGCAGATCCTTTGGTTATCTTCTGTGATAACACTGGAGCTATAGCACAAGCAAAGGAACCGCGGTCACACCAGAAGTCCAAGCACATACAAAGACGTTTTCACTTGATCCGGGAGATCATTGATCGTGGCGAGATCAAGATTTGCAAGGTTCATACAGATGACAATCTGGCAGACCCGCTTACCAAGCCTCTGGCGCAGCAGAAGCATGAGAAGCACTGTAATAATATGGGTTTGAGATTTCTCAACCATTAGATTAAGTGCAAGTGGGAGATTGTTGGGGTATGCCCTTAAGGCTAATGTTTGAGGCCTTTGGGATTGTATAAGTATCATGTAATAAACTCTTGTGTTTATAAAAGGCATGGTTATTATTCAGGTTGTTACCTTGTCTGCTGTAATAAGTGTACTTCTGAATAATGTCTCAAAGCTGTTCAGCTAGGCTGACAGGCTATATGTCCTTAGTCGAGATATCTTGGTGAACATGAGACAGCCTTGATATGATTGAGACTAATATGAGTGCTAATCTTATAGGATGCTTCGAGCATGGAATAAGATGTAGACTCATGGGTACATTGGATGTACTGGACAGACCCTACTCGGATATTCCATTGCTTGTCACAATGTGAATGATCCTTGTGAGCACTAAGTGGCACATGTCCTTTGACTTGAGATCACTTGTGTTTCTAAATGATGATTGTCATTGTTTTGAGGTAGTTCAATATCATTTGAAACATAATGATTATAGACTATCTTGGATGGTGAGCTTGAATCAGGTTAGTGCACTAGTGATAGACATAGGATTGCCGTCTCCTTGTTTAAGGAGTGTGATGTTCTAATGGGCCCCCTATATGAGATGATTGAGATAGTGTATGGCCATGCCCAGATGACAATGTGCATCTGATCTAATCATGCTCATCGTATTGGAGTTACAAGCTTGACCCGCTTGTCCAATAAGAACATCCAGTGGCAAAGGACACATGTATGCCTTGTGAATGGAGTCACACTTGTGCAATGGTTTGGGAGTAGTCTTGGAAGACTCTTTCCTTTATATCGGGAGACAGTGATGTGTTGCTAGATACCCCTCACTGATCGTGATAACGTAAGTTATCGTTACCGACATTTAGAGGAAACCCTCAGGGTCGCACAATTTGATGATATGGCTTACTTGAGTCAGATCGAATGGACTGGATTCTTTGAGTTCAGATTAAAGGGATTTTATCTCTGATTGTAAGTGAGATCTGGTCTGATCATGTTTGATTGATTAAGGCTTGAGATCGGTAAGCTTCGATCAAGAGAGATGATGCTAGATCGGAAAGATCAGGGGCATCAGGTGATGAATGGTTAGATCATGAGCCTTGGGGTTCAATATGGTCTAGACCACATGGCTTGAGCCATTTCGGTTTGGTTCATGAACCAAAGTTGAATCGAACGGTTTAGCTTGAACCGGTTCACAATTGTGAACGCATGGTTCAATGCTCAAATGCGTTTGGGTTATGGCTTGAGCGCATGCTTTGATGAGCTTCCATTTATGGAAAGTCATCAAAGGGGGCCGGTTTCACTTAACGCCAAAAACGCTTATGCGTTGGAACTCTTCTCATCAACGCCTTGGACATTGGTTGAGGTGTGGTTGACGACGAGAAGGAGAGCTTGGGCAAAGAGGAACTCTCGGCAACAAGGAAGTTCATCATCCCTTCCATTCGACAAGTGAAGATTCCTTGAGTGACTTGCTAGCACAAGCGACCCCAAGGAGTGAGCCAACTTCATCTTGTGTGTGGCACACTTTGGAGGAGACCTATCTTGATCTCTTCTTCCAAGCCGAGATCCAAGTCCATGGCATTGGTATGATTTCTAGTTTCAAGTTGATCATATTGTTTCATATCCGATCTTGACTTGAAGCCCTCTTTCCGCTATGCATGATAGATGAGCATGCTTAGGGTTTCTTCCCCCTTAGTTAGGGGTTCCTTCCAGGTCCATCTTTTGTACTACTTGACATAGATATATATATCATTCTGGCATTGTCATTATCAATGTTTGTCTACATCTGCGATTGTGTACTTACATGATAATGTCCCTGGAGACAGATTGGATATGTGCTCAAATGGTTGTCCCTAGTCGATGTACTTGAGTGGATATGGGATAGCTCTGGTACTTGTGAGACTGGTAGATGGGCTGGTTAGGCACGAGGTGCTAACGCAGACATATGGGTATATCAGTGGTGGATATACTAGACCGGCCCGCTGTGAGGCTATGACTTGGTGTCATGAGTTATCCTCACAAGTGACAGGAGATGCATTGATACCTTGACTTGAGGTCATTGACCGTTCTGTATAGTTAGGGACATGCTTTGATATAACGTAACATCTCGCCGTAGTTAGGAGGTAATAATGGTTGTCATTGAGTATGTCACGACCCATATGAGAAGGTCAATGGACAGACAAAGGATTTGTCCCTTCCTGAGGGAAGCTTGATATCCATGGAGCTCCTCTATGGTTCTGTGACTGAAAGTGTATGACCATACACAGGTGACAACCTGATTTAGTTATGACTATGAGATTGGTTGAAAACAAGTGATGACACATTTGTCCAATCGGATATCAGTTTGGCAAAGGGACTATAATGTATCTGTACCTGATGACTCTAAATTTCATAGTAATTTTCATGCTTATTAACAAGTCTTTTGGAATCATAATTGTACTCTTTTGCTTATTTTTATGCCTTATTTATCCAATACTTCAGAATCTACACCTTTCTTGGTTTTTGATTAATTTCAGGTAAAATGGCATCGTTTTGATAAGTTTTTAAGCAATTTCAATACATATATGGATTCTAATCATCACGAGGAGTTTACACTTCAAATTTCAAGTCAAACTAAGTTCTCTAGCAAAATTACGGCAGTGCCGTAATGAATTTTACCGCTGTAATATGCAAATATGGCACTACCGTAATGATTTTCACGTCAGCTTCCTGCAGAAAATTTTTAAAAAATTATGGCACTACCGTAATATATTTTACAGTGCCGTAATATCAGGCAAATTTCATACAGAGACTTTCAGAAACAATCGAGAAGATTAGGGCACTACCATAATGAATTTTACAGTTCCGTAATTGCGGGCCATTTCCCTACAGTAACCTCTGAAGTAATTACAGCAGTACCGTAATGTTTTTCGTGGTACCATAATTAAAACTCAGATTTTCGCGATTTGCCCGATTCTTCCGTGAATTTTTTGCGAAGACGATTTCTTGAGTTTTAGACCACGATTTCAAGATCTGAAAAAAGGGGAATGTTTAGACAAAAGGGGAGGAGATTTTCGAAGCAAAACAACCAATTTTTATGAACTCTACACGGAGAATTTTGAGGAGTAACCATCGTCGTAGGGTTTGTTGATTCTCGGCGTACAGACCACCTTCGGCCACGAAATTTGAAAGGAAGCTTCGCCTGAAGGAGGAGAACATACACCAGAAGTTTTAGGGCAAAAGGAGATCGATCGAAGGAGAAATTAAAGAATTCATGGGCATTGCAACTGTTCATCGAGTTTGAGAGCTAATTACGGGCGGTAATTTTCATTACAGCCCTGTTTAGTAAAATTTCTCCTTTTCTTTCAATCTCTAATCAATCTAAATATAGTTTTACTGTAATCCTTCAATCATGCTAGCTTAAAACTTCTTTTGGGACAAAGGGTGTAATCCCCTTAATTTCTTAATGACTAGATGATCTTTATTTCATCAAGATATTTTTGTTATGGTAATTTTGTTGGTGTATATGCCCTGCAGGCCAATGTATGGACATGGTCAGGCATTGTTTGAATGTACTTTGATAGAATTATTATTCTATATATAGAGGCATGGTCGTTATTACGTAGACTTCTCTACCTGCGTTGATGTATTGAGTTGCATATATAATGTCCCAGGAGTTTGGATTGGATCCATTCTCATAAGAAATCCCAAGACAAGGTACCTTAGCAGATATGGGACAGCTTTGGTACATGTGAGACTGGTGTATGGGCTGGTTAAGTGCGGGGCACAGTAACGCAGACATACAGGTGCATTGGATGCACTGGAGTGATCCACCGTGAGGATTGACTTGTCAAGTCAACAAGTCAATCTCACATGCAAGAGGTTTGCATTGATCCTTAGACTTGAGGTATTCATGTCTAGATTTGATGATGGGTATGCCTTGATACAGTCTTACGTCTCTCCGTAATTGGGAGACCAAAACGACTGTCATTGGGCATGTCATAAGTCACGTAGAGACATGGGTGACCAATAGTAGGATTTGCCCCTTCCTTATTGGAAGCATGATATCCACTCAGGGCGCCCCACCTTATTGGTGCATGACAGGAATGTGTGGCCACACTTGTTGAGTCATGACCAATGCATTGGATTGATAAACTTGAGACTAATCCAATGGCAGGATATCAGCTTAGGCAAAGGGATCTATAATGCAATGGGAATCCTCGTTGCTTGTTAGGAGTTGTTGCCATAATGACTTAAGTCCTATGATATGGGTAGTAGTGATGTGTTGCTAGATACCCCTCACTACTTATGATGTTTACATCATTGCTATCGTCATATGGATCCTACGGGGTCACATGCAATAGACTCTTGACGTTGCTTTAATCAGAAGCCTTAGGATCAAGTTTTTGGATAACTTGGATCCATTTGGAAGATTTTGTCAGCGCCAATGGGCCTGATGAGTAGGAAGAAGGTTATTGGAGCCAAACTTCATTTTTGGCAGGTTGACCCGAAATTGACCTAGATTGGTCACATTTGTATTAGGGTTGCATTGGATTGGATCCAATAGCTTAATCAACCCATGCCATGAAGTTTGGGCTTGCTCATTATTCAATGAGGCCCAATAATTAGTTGTCATGAAGAGAGAATTGGCTAAAAGGGTATAATGGGGAGAAGTCTTCACCCATTAGCGCCTAGGGGCATAATGGGGTGAAGTGGGCGGTTTTGCTTCATTAAGGAAGTAAAAGGCGCCTTGCCCTTTCTCCCTTGATGGAAACCTTGCCTCTAAGGCAAGTCTTGGGGCTAATATGACTTGAGAACTTTTATGGGAAGTTCCTAGGTGCATATGGATGTTGGGAAGAGGTATATGGTAAAGTCTTGGAGACTTACCTTACCTCAAACCCTAATTTCTCCCAAGACACCACCCTAGCCGAATTCCTCTTGCTTGTTGCGCCTAGCCCTTCTCCTTGGATGGAAAGAATGCCTATAAGGCATGTCTTGGGCTGATATGGCTATTGGGCAAATAAGGATAGGTTGAATGAGGTTTATGGCAAAGTCTTGGAGACTTTCCTTACCACAAACCCCTATCATCCTAGCCGCCCACTTGGCATGATCTTGGCCCTCCCTAAACTGCCTCTTGGCTTATAAAAGGGACCCTAGCTGCCCCCTCTCATGGGTTCAAATGCTTGGAGATGTGAACACACATAGAGGGGCGAGAGCAAGGGCAAAGGGCGACAACATCAAGGTGGCGCAACCCTTCTTCCTACTAGTGGCCGCAAGTCTTCTCCTTCCTCTCCTCTTGGCGTGACTTGGAGAAGGACTTGGTGGCACCACTTCCTCTTACTCTTCCTAAGGGCCGAAACTCTTCTTCTCCCGCTTCTCATGGAGTGAAGAGGATAAGGAGTTGGAGGCATCTTCCTTGCACTTGACGCATGATCCTTGGAGGTGGCGCAAGAGAAGTGAAGGAACCCTAAGGCTTGATTCTCTTCCCGAGGCTAGCACCAAGCGTGGAAGGGAGCAACGATCAAGGAGTGGATGCGTGGATACTTGTGGAGGGCGAACACTTGGACGCCTTCAACATGGCTTCAGCAACTAGACAAGCAAAAGAGGTACATCTCTAACACATCCTTGTGTCTTCTCTCTCGCATGGATCCTTGGGACCGGAATATGTTTCGGGTGTAATGATTCTTCCGCTGTGTCCTGGGACTGCAAAATTTTAAATTACACCCGGTATTCCCTAATAGTGGTATTAGAGTAACTTCTGAGAAACACAAGGTGTACGTTTGCTTGTGTGAAAATTTTTTAGAAAATTTTTCTTCTATCCATGCGCATTTCACGTAGAAAGCGTTTTCATCCAGACCTCTCTTCTCATCTTTGTGGCCGAAACTTGGATTTTGTTTATGATTGATTTAAGACCAAAGGCGCACGTGGTTTTGTCAAGTAGGACGGGCATTGTGTCTTCGGACTGGCCGGGTCTCTTGATCTGACAAAACTGCCAGCCGATAGGGTCTATGAAATCATCATGGAACTTGATCTAAATTTTGGCATAAATTTAGTTAAGAGAGTGCTTTGGATGATGTTGGCGCATAAGGTGCTAAAATTTGATTTTTTCTGGATTTTCAAATTTTACATGCGCCACTTGATTGGGTTGATATGGTCATAGCGAGTGCCCTCCTGTGTTGTGATGTGGAAGCATGTTTCCACTTGTGATGAATGCTTGTAAAACTCTTTCCACCTGCGTGTGGTTCTCTCCCTATCTTGTTGTAAAGAATTTTTCATCTTGTTTAGAATAGATGTAGAATTATATGATAGGTTAAGGCTTCATCTTGACAACAAGGAGTCTTCTTCAATCGGAGTCAGAAATGGTGCCAGCTTGGAAGCGTGGTGATGGACTTGCGGCTGAAGGAAGGACACTTGCTTTCGGCTTCTGGCATGGGCTGATCTGCTTTAGGGACTCGCAACCCTTGGATGCACGATAACATGTCACATAGCTCGTGAAAGACCTCCATCCCAGCCCAGTGTGTATTTCACTAATGAGTGGGAGTGGAATGTCTATCTTGAACATTGTGAAGATAACGAACAGTACACTGCTCTTGTCTTAGAGTGCATGACCCCAGAGGTCAAGGTTGAATGTGATGAGATGGGGATTTATGATCTTATCATACATCTCAAAGGTCTCTTCACGCCATGCTCTATAGACAATGATCAGGAGAGTTCTGTTTGGAACTTCAGAGTGTATGCCTAAATCTGAGAATGACCATGGTTCTGTATCTTCGAAGCTAATACTTCGGAAGGCTGGGAATGCATGGGTATTTCGAAGAGGATTAATGGCCAAGAAGTGCATGGCAAAGAAGAAGGGATGTAATCCATCCGCTTCAGGTATTGTGTTACCAAGGTCTTTTGTCTACTTCTTATTCATGGGTACTGGGTACCGTATGTGAGGCTCACATATGTTTTACATGTGCAGGAGCTCAAAGGAAGTAGGACGAAGAGGCTTGATGGGATCGACTCTCGGGTCAAGGACGGAGCATTGGATGCTGCTGTTGATATCATCTCACTGCCTTGAAGACTTTATCTAGAACTTTGCTATTATGTATCAGCTTATGTATTAGAACATCATTCCTATTGGAAAGGATTTCAGTTTGAAATAATATATGATATTTTCTTTAAATCTGAGATGTTCTATTGAAGTGATATAGTTGATAATAGTTTGTGGTTCTATATGTAACACAAGATCAGATCCAATGATTCAATAAACACCTTCTTATAGCATTGTCTCTTGAACCATAGAACAATGGTCACATCCAAAGGTCCATGGACTATTGGGATCATTATCCTTTCAGGATTATGATACATGTGAGCCTAGTTCAAAGAAACAATGTGACAGATGCTGCCTTCACCATAAAGGGTGAAAGGATTATTGGCTTGTTGGATCTATTACATAGCAATGTATGTGGACCCATGTAAACAAGCACTAAGAGGTGTTATATGCTTCATCAGGTGTGGGTATGCCTTATCCAACCTAAGAACTATGGAGAAATCCAAAAAGTTCACAAATGAAGTATTGAGTCAAATTGGAGGATCTATTAAAGCACTTTGATTAGATCAAGGTGATTAGTGGAGAATTTGATGACTGTCCTAAGAAGTGTGGAGTTATCTCACAGCTTACTTAGTACACCACTGTGTGGTGAATTCCAAAGAAAGAAAAAGGAACACATTGGATGTGGTTCCATCTTTGAATAGTCATGCAAATATACTACTATGATGCCATGCAAACAGATGTACTGCCACTCCATAAGAAAATGTCTAAGTTAGCTTTTGAGTTGCCAACTGCAAATATCCCATTTCTTCAATGGAATTGGGAATGTAATGTGCAGTGATTCAAAAGTATGTGTTTGTGGTGCACTGTAGAGTGCTAATTCTATCCCAAAGAGAACAAAATATTTGTTGCTCAAACTGCTGTCTCTCTTGAGAAAGTATTTCTTCTGAAAGAAGCTAGTGGGAGTAGATTTGATTTGGACAAGGTTCAGAATCAACCACAATATAATTAGACACAGATGGAAAGCAAAATCTCACATACAGGTTGAAAGTCAACCTGAGGTACAAGTAACACAGGAACCACATAAGTCTGGATCGATTCGATATGCTGGGCATGACGAATTTTTTATCAAGGATGAACCTAAGACTTATGAGGAAATGGAAGCGGTCGGTGGACCAGATTCCAAGAAATGGCTAAGGGCCATGAGAACCATAATGGACTCCATGTCTGCTAATCAAGTTTGGGACTTGGATGAGCTGCCAAAGGGGTAATTCCCACAGGCTGTAAATAAATCTTCTAGGAAGATAGACATGGAAGGTAACATTGTTACCTTGAAAGGCAAGCTAGTGAACAAAAATTTCAGGCAAATCCACTGGGTGGATAATGATGAAATTTTTCACCAATAGTTGAGTTTTAAGTCCATTAGGAATCTGCATGTTATAATTGCATGATCAGTTATGGCGTGTTGTTATGAAAACTACCTTTCTTGCATGGACGTCTGAAAAGATATCTATAAGGAAATAGCCAGAAGGTTTTCATATCAAGGCCATAAAGATATGCATGGTGTTATGCAAGCATGTTTAAAATAGCCTGTGTTTACAAGAAGATCAGTGGGAGCACCTTAATAGTTTTTCTTGTTCTAGATGATTGATGATATTCTCCTCACATGGAATGACATCTCAGCTCTTCACATGGTGACGAAAAGGTTTGAGATGTATTTCGAGAAGAATAATCTAGGGAATGATGCCTACATCCTAGGCATGAGGATCTATAGATAGAGATCCAAGAAAGTCATTGCCCTTTAGTCAATCTATGTTCATCCAAGAGTTTTTGGAGAGGTTTATATTGGATAATTCCAAATATTGATACCTTCCAGAGAGATATGGTCTGACTCTCATGAGGATGTTGTATCCTATGACACAGCTAAAGAGTAATGACATGGGTCTAAAATCCTAATACATGGTGTATAGGATGGATCGTGTTTTGAGTAATATACACAAGACCATTTGTGACAAATGCTTGGAGCATAGCAAGTAAGTTTCAATCAGATCCTAGTGTTTGACATTGGATAGTTGTGAAAGCAATCCTTATATATACTTGGGAAGTATAAAGGGTTGAAGTCTAGTCTATGATAGACAGGAAGAATTTTGTGTACAAGGGTACACTGATACTTCGTTCCAGTCTTATGACCACAGCCAGGATTTGCGCTTTGCCTTGTTGTGGTGTTGTGTGCTGAAAAAGCATTATGCAAACCATAGTGGCAAAATTCTACAAATAAGGCTGAGTACATTGCAACTTCTTGTGGCAGCCAAGGAAGAAGCTTCATTCATTTGAACTTGATTTAGTTCCTGGTGCTTGATGGTCCAGTATAGTTCTTACTGGGGCCATAGCATAAGTGAAGGAACTTAGTGCTCAAGTATGTACTGCAGCATATCATCTGATATTAGAGATCATAAATAAGGATGATGATCAAATTTGTTAAAATAAACACAGATAGCAATCTGGAAAAACCCACTGACATACCCTCTAGCGCAGCGGAAGCTAAATGGGTCATACTAGAGACATTGGAACTGGCTAAACATCAGTTGTCCTTGGTCTTAGTGCAAGTGGGAGATTGTTGGTGTATATGCCCTGCAGACCAATGTATGGACATAGTCAGGCATTGTTTGAATGTACTTTGATAGAATTATTATTCTATATATAGAGGCATGGTCGTTATTATGCAGACTTCTCTACCTGCGTTGATGTATTGAGTTGCATATATAATGTCCCAGGAGTTTGGATTGGATCCATTCTCATAAGAAATCCCCAGACAAGGTACCTTAGCAAATATGGGATAGCTTTGGTACATGTGAGACTGGTGTATGGGCTGGTTAAGTGCGGGGCACAGTAACACAGACATACAGGTGCATTGGATGCACTGGAGTGATCCACCGTGAGGATTGGCTTGTCAAGTCAACAAGTCAATCTCACATGCAAGAGGTTTGCATTGATCCTTAGACTTGAGGTATTCATGTCTAGATTTGATGATGGGTATGCCTTGATACAGTCTTACGTCTCTCCGTAATTGGGAGACCAAAACGACTGTCATTGGGCATGTCATAAGTCACGTAGAGACATGGGTGACCAATAGTAGGATTTGCCCCTTCCTTATTGGAAGCATGATATCCACTCAGGGCGCCCCACCTTATTGGTGCATGACAGGAATGTGTGGCCACACTTGTTGAGTCATGACCAATGCATTGGATTGATAAACTTGAGACTAATCCAATGGCAGGATATCAGCTTAGGCAAAGGGATCTATAATGCAATGGGAATCCTCGTTGCTTGTTAGGAGTTGTTGCCATAATGACTTAAGTCCTATGATATGGGTAGTAGTGATGTGTTGCTAGATACCCCTCACTACTTATGATGTTTACATCATTGCTATCGTCATATGGATCCTACGGGGTCACATGCAATAGACTCTTGACGTTGCTTTAATCAGAAGCCTTAGGATCAAGTTTTTGGGTAACTTGGATCCATTTGGAAGATTTCGTCAGCGCCAATGGGCCTGATGAGTAGGAAGAAGGTTATTGGAGCCAAACTTCATTTTTGGCAGGTTGACCCGAAATTGACCTAGATTGGTCACATTTGTATTAGGGTTGCATTGGATTGGATCCAATAGCTTAATCAACCCATGCCATGAAGTTTGGGCTTGCTCATTATTCAATGAGGCCCAATAATTAGTTGTCATGAAGAGAGAATTGGCTAAAAGGGTATAATGGGGAGAAGTCTTCACCCATTAGCGCCTAGGGGCATAATGGGGTGAAGTGGGCGGTTTTGCTTCATTAAGGAAGTAAAAGGCACCTTGCCCTTTCTCCCTTGATGGAAACCTTGCCTCTAAGGCAAGTCTTGGGGCTAATATGGCTTGAGAACTTTTATGGGAAGTTCCTAGGTGCATATGGATGTTGGGAAGAGGTATATGGTAAAGTCTTGGAGACTTACCTTACCTCAAACCCTAATTTCTCCCAAGACACCACCCTAGCCGAATTCCTCTTGCTTGTTGCGCCTAGCCCTTCTCCTTGGATGGAAAGAATGCCTCTAAGGCATGTCTTGGGCTGATATGGCTATTGGGCAAATAAGGATAGGTTGAATGAGGTTTATGGCAAAGTCTTGGAGACTTTCCTTACCACAAACCCCTATCATCCTAGCCGCCCACTTGGCATGATCTTGGCCCTCCCTAAACTGCCTCTTGGCTTATAAAAGGGACCCTAGCTGCCCCCTCTCATGGGTTCGAATGCTTGGAGACGTGAACACACATAGAGGGGCGAGAGCAAGGGCAAAGGGCGACAACATCAAGGTGGCGCAACCCTTCTTCCTACTAGTGGCCGCAAGTCTTCTCCTTCCTCTCCTCTTGGCGTGACTTGGAGAAGGACTTGGTTGCGCCACTTCCTCTTACTCTTCCTAAGGGCCGAAACTCTTCTTCTCCCGCTTCTCTTGGAGTGAAGAGGATAAGGAGTTGGCGGCATCTTCCTTGCACTTGGCGCATGATCCTTGGAGGTGGCGCAAGAGAAGTGAAGGAACCCTAAGGCTTGATTCTCTTTCCGAGGCTAGCACCAAGCGTGGAAGGGAGCAACGATCAGGGAGTCGACGCGTGGATACTTGTGGAGGGCGAACACTTGGGCGCCTTCAACATGGCTTAAGCAACTAGATAAGCAAAAGAGGTACATCTCTAACACATCCTTGTGTCTTCTCTCTCGCATGGATCCTTGGGACCGCAATATGTTTCGGGTGTAATGATTCTTCCGCTGCGTCCTAGGACTGCAAAATTTTAAATTACACCCGGTATTCCCTAACAAATTTTACTTAAGAGATTAATGTCTTTAATCTTGTATAGTTTCAATCATTAACATGTGTTAGAGTTTTGTGATATGGACTGAAAAGTGATTTGCAAAACTTGGAACCCTAAAATTGAGATTTGGGAACTTATCGTAAGAAATTAGGTTTGTTCTTATTTCTCGATTTTTGTAATTTAATTCTTGTTAATGTTTTGATCTAGGAAATATTATTGAGTTAGACATGAAAATATGCTAGAGATAGATATTGGATTGTTTGAAAACCTTAAGTAAAACCTGTGAAACTAAGGTATGAGAATACTTAGTTTTGTTTGAGATTTTGATATTGAGATGGAATACACAAGAGTGATTCTTAATCTCTCTATTAAAGTTTACATATATTAAACATTAAATAAATCCTGCACGAGAGTAAGGGTTGTTCTTTGTAGTTTGACTACGCGAGAGCGAGTTAATTTCTTTATTAAGTAAGCTACATTTTTACCATAACAAGAATAAATTGATGAACACTTAATTATACCTAGTCATAGATATTAAGGTGGATGAACCCATAGTCCCAATTCTTTCTCTCTGATTTTTCGTATACCATTCGATCGATTACTTTTATCGTACTCGATTTGTTTAGCTAGTGAGAAATCAATTCATTGGTATTTAACAACAAGGTTCCTGTGGTTCGATAACTTTTTATTACTTCGAGTATCCGTGCACTTGCGGACACAAGAAGTTTTTTGCGCCATTGCCGGGGACCTTGGTTTTTGTTAATATTGATATAATTGATAGTATTGCTAAACTAAGCTTTATTTTTAATATTTTCTGTGTTATATTCTGATTTTCTCTTATTTTCTACAAATTATGAGTTTATTTGATCCTCTACTTGTTTATACGCAGGACTCTTAGATCAGGACCATTAGTCCCCTTTGATCCTAAAATTAATAAAACTCGTATATTGCGTAGGAAACGTAGATTCACAGAGGAAAGAGAAGAAGAATCAATCATGACTGAGAGGAGAATACTTAGAGATTATGCAGCCCCGAATACACAGGGAATTCGCTCCAGTATAGCTAGGCCAACAATTGATGCAAATTGTTGGGGTATGCCCTTAAGGCTAATGTTTGAGGCCTTGGGATTGTAAAAGTATCATGTAATAAACTCTTATGTTTATAAAGGCATGGTTGTTATTCAGTTTGTTACCTTGTCTGCTGTAATAAGTGTACTTCTGAATAATGTCTCAGAGCTGTTCAGCTAGGCTGACATGCTATATGTCCTTAGTCGAGATATCTTGGTGAACATGAGATAGCCTTGATATGATTGAGACTAATATGTGTTCTAATCTTATAGGATGCTACGAGCATGGAATAAGATGTAGACTCATGGGTACATTGGATGTACTAGACAGACCCTATTAGGATATTCAATTGTTTGTCACAATGTGAATAGTCCTTGAATGCTGCAAGTGGCACATGTCCTTTGACTTGAGATCACTTGTGTTTCTAAATGATGATTGTCATTGTTTTGAGGTAGTTCAATATTATTTGAAACACAATGATTATAGACTATCTTGGATGGTGAGCATGAATCAGGTTAGGACACTAGTGATAGATAAAGGATTGCCGTCTCCTTGTTTAAGGAGTGTGATGTTCTAAAGGGGCCCCCCCTAAATGAGATGATTGAGAAAGTGTATGGCCATACCCAGGTGACTATGTTCATCTGGTCTAATCATGCTCATCATATTGGAGTTACAGGCTTGACACGCTTGTCCAATAAGAACATCCAGTGGCAAAGGATACATGTATGCCTTGTGAATAGATTCACACTTGTGCTGTGGTTTGGGTGTAGTCTTGGAAGACTCATTCCTTTATATCGGGAGACAGTGATGTGTTGCTAGATACCCCTCACTGATCGTGATAACGTGAGTTATCGTTACCGACATTTAAAGGAAACCCTCAGGGTCACACAATTTGGTGATATGGCTTACTTAAGTCAGATCGTGTGGACTGAATTCTTTGGGTTCAGTTTAAAGGGATTTAATCTCTGATTGTAAGTGAGATCTGGTCTGATCATGTTTGATTGATTAGGGCTTGAGATCGGTAAGCTTCGATCGAGAGAGATGATGCTAGATCGGAGAGATCAGGAGCATCAGGAGATGAATGGTTAGATCTTGAGCCTTAGGGTTCAATATGGTCTAGACCAAGTGGCTTGAGCTATTTTGGTTTGGTTTATGAACCAAATTCGATTGGAACGTTTTGGCTTGAACCGGTTCACAAAGGTGAACGCTTGGTTCAATGCTAATATGCATTTTTGGATTGGCATGAGCGCATGGCTTGATTATCTTCCATTTATGGAAAGTCATCAAGGCCGATTTCACTTCAATGCCAAAACGCATATGCGTTGTTCTCTTCACTTCAACGCCTTGGACTTTCGTTTGGAAGAGGTTGACGAAGAAGAGAGGTATTGCAAGAGGAGCTCTCGGCCAAAGGGAATCATCTCATCATCCCTTACCATTCGACAAGAAAGCTTGGGTGCCTTGCTAGCACAAGGGACGCCAAGGAAGTAAGCGCTCTTCATCTTGTGTGTGAACTTTTGGAGGAGATCTAAGTTGCTCTCTTCTTCCAAGCCGACCTCCAAGGCAATGGCGTTGGTATGAATCTCCTTCTTGATCTAATCAATCTACCAAGTTGATTATATGAGCATATAAGCGATTGTATTATTGAAACCCTAGCAAACTTGCATGCGCCCCCTAAATTAGGGTTTCATCTGCTTGCGCTCCCCCTCGAAGGGGACTCTTCAATTGGTATCAGAGCTAGGATCTTATATGGTTCATATGATTGCTTAAGGTGATCCTTGTTTGCGCTTATGATCTAAGTTTTCTCATCATGCGATAATACTAGTTGAAAGTATTTTTGTGGCGCATATATGAGATTGTTTTTGGTGGCGCATGTGTAAGGTTGATTTTGTTGATGCATGAATATTGCTTACATTGTTGCGCATGTTACATGTTGTTGTTTTGTCAAAACTTTACTTGCGCGCCTATGACTAGATCTAAGCCGCACCTACAATAAACCCTTAGACGGGTTGATGGGGTTGAAAGCATCATCTAGTTTAGATCAACCTAGTCTGATCAGACCATCTGACAGCCTAGATGGATCGACCAGATGGCACCTGTGCGCAAGCACAAGGTGGCTATAGGTCGATTGCATCACAGGTGTGTAGCGAGGTCTGGTTGAGACAACCACTGAACACACATGAGTTAGGCCCGGGGTCACACCCGCTTGCCAGAACTCATGTTGGTTGTTCAACCCTTGGCGCATGCATGGTTGACCATGTTGGGGTATGCCCTTAAGGCTAATGTTTGAGGCCATGGGAATGTATCTGTATCATGTAATAAACTGTTATGTTTATAAAGGCATGGTTGTTATTCAGTTAGCTACATTATCTGCTGCAATATATGTTCTTCTGAATAATGTCTCAAAGCTGTTCAGCTAGGCTGACATGCTATAAGTCCTTAGTCGAGATATCTTGGTGAACATGAGACAGCCTTGATATGTTTGAGACTAATATGTGTTCTGATCTTATAGGATGCTTCGAGCATGGAATAAGATGTAGACTCATGGGTACATGGGATGTACTGGACAGACCCTACTAGGATGTTCAATTGTTTGTCACAATGTGAATATTCCTTGAATGTGACAAGTGGCACATTTCCTCTAACTTGAGATCACTTGTGTTTTCTAAATGATGATTGTCATTGTTTTGAGATAGTTCAATATCATTTGAAACATAATGATTATAGACTATCTTGGATGGTGAGCTTGAATCAGGTTAGGGCACTAGTGATAGACATAGGATTGCCGTCTCCTTGTTTAAGGAGTGTGATGTTCTAAAGGGGCCCCCTGGATGGGATGATTGAGAGAGTGTATGGCCATACCCAGATGACTGTGTTCATCTGATCTAATCATGCTCATCATATTGGAGTTACAAGCTTGACAGGCTTGTCCAATAAGAACATCCAGTGGCAAAGGAAATTTGCATGCCTTGTGAATTGGATTCACACTTGTGCTGTATTTTGGGTGTAGTCTTGGAAGACTCTTTCCTTTATATCGGGAGACAGTGATGTGTTGCTAGATACCCCTCACTGATCGTGATAATGAGAATTATCGTTACCGACATTTAGAGGAAACCCTGAGGGTCACACAATTTGATGATATGGCTTACTTAAGTCAGATCGTGTGGACTGAATTGTTTGGGTTCAGTTTAAAGGGATTTAATCTCTGATTGTAAGTGAGATCTGGTCTGATCATGTTTGATTGATTAGGGCTTGAGATCGGTAAGCTTCGATCGAGAGAATGGATGCTCGATCGGTGAGATCAGGAGCATCAGGAGATGAACGGTTAGATCTGGAGCCTTAGGGTTTAATTGAGATCTAGACCATATTGCTTGGGTTAATTGGTCTTGGACCAAACCGAAATGAACCAGCTCATTGGTTGAGCGTGTGGTTCAATTTAAGAGAGGTTTGCGATTGGGGTAAACCCATGATCGCATATGGAAGAGTGGCTTTCTATTTTTAGAAAGCATGTCACTTACGTGACCACGATTCGTGTGGTCTCTCTTCACGCCTCCCTCTCGCTCTATTGTCGTCGCTTGACTTTGCTCTTGAGGCATTCTCTCGTGAAGAAGAAGTGGACGACATTGGGAGATTTTTCGCCAAGCAAGAAATTTTTCTCCTTCCCTTTCCATTCGATCAAGGATACTTGGACGATCCTTGCTAGCACAAGGGACGACAAGAAGAAGCGCATCTTCATCTTGTGTGTGACTATTTGGAGAAGATCTTCTTTGGTCTTTGCTTCCAAGGCGCCATCCAATCGATGGCCATGGTATGAATCACATCCTATTTATTTAAGCTTTCAAAGTTGATCATCTTATACATGCTTTGCGATTCTTGAAACCCCCTTCCGCTGCTATATTCCCTTATATGCGCCATGCTGGGTTTCGCCCCCCTCTTGAAAGGGGTCCTTACAATTGGTATCAGAGCGAGGTTAAACGCATGTTTATATGATTGCTTTGGTGTTGTGATCCATGAATGCCGATATGTGCTTAGATCTATAACATGCGTAAATTCACATGTTAAATTATATCATGCCGAAACTTGTTTTTGTTTCATTTGCGCATGTATGTTGTATGTTGGCGCATCTTACTTGGTTTGTACAAAACTTGAACACTTGCGCGATTAACACTAGATCTAAGACCTTGCTGTAAACCCTTAGACGGGTTACTAGGGTTGAAGTCATCCCCTAGGTTAGATCCAACAGTCTGATCAGACCATCTGACAGCCTGAATGGGTCGACCAGTTAGCACCTTGGCGCAAGCCTGTGGTGGCTATAGGTCGACTGCAGACAGGTGTGTAGCGATGTCTGATTGAGACAACTAATGAACACACATGAGTTAGGCCCGGGGTCACACCCGCTTGCCAGACCTCATTGTGGTTGTTCAGCCCTGGCGCATGCATAGTTGACCTTATGGTCGACTCAAGTCAGTTAGGACTTGGTGCATGCAAGGGCAGTGGATCTGACTAGGTTGGATGAGTGGATCCCTAGTAATGGACCGTTGTAAGGTAGTAAGGGCGAATAAGGAAATTAAAATTGATCCCATGGGGTTTTCGAAAATTTTAATTTTTGTGATGGATCACATGATTGCTGATTGGATGTATATGTTTGTCTATTTAGTCTTATGTGGGCTGCCCATATTAATTGTGTGCTGTGCTGGGGCCTGCGTGCCTGGGATTTAAAATTGTAAATTAATTATTGTGATCTGCGCATCACATTGCTTTAATTTATAAAATGTAATTGACCTGCGTGTCAATCTTGTCTAGATAGTTAAATTTGTAATTTAATTAGACAAGAGCACAGAGCACACTTGGCAGAGGCGCTTGCAGCTTGTGGCTAGACCAGGTGGGAGGTCTAGGGTTCGACCCTAGGACCTGGCGCATTTTCCCTGGTGGGCGCGCCTTGCTGCAATTGGCGCTTGGGCCCTGGTTTGGGCCAGATGAGCAGCAAAAGACCCATGAAGAGCAAGTGAAGACTTAAGTTAGGTTAAGGTCTCACTAGGGCTATGGGCTTTTACCACATAAGATTCATGCTTTCTTTTATTTAATGTTTAAATATTAGAATTGCATGATTAAGTTTATCTTCTGCTATCACCATAGGAATTGCATGATAGTGAAGAAGATAAAAGACCGTTAAAATCCAACGCTAAAATATCAAGCTCGTAAGCCTTCTGACGCGAAACCTCACTGTTCTGATTATCGTTGGAGCCGTGTTGTACCCACTCAGTGGGCACGTCCATCTATCTTCAGAGGGTGCGGGATTACACCTGTGTGTTACAGAGTAGGGATTTATCCCTTCTCGTTGCTCAGCATAACACATGGTGGTCCAGGGAGTAGGTCGGGTCAGCTTGACCGTGTAGCCTACATATGTGGCGCATATGGTAGCACATGGAGGCAGCCATCTGTGGGGTCAGAGACTGTGTTGTACCAACTCAGTTGGCACAGTCTGCTGGATTGCCCAGATGAAGGGGAATCGCACGGGTTGGCGATCGGCAGGGACTGCCTACCGGAGATTAGTGCTTGTACTCTCTGTGCATCTTATCTCGCCTGAGCGGGACGCGGAGACCAAGTATGAAATCCGGATCCCATCTCACTAAAAGAGTTCTACTCTTTCGGGCTGTTTTGTTGGATTTTTCAAGCCTGATAAAATAGTGAGAAAAAGAATCTTTCTTAAGTCCTGATTGATTCTTATACATTGATACTGACCTTGCTGTTCTTGCATTGTTGTAGATACCTGCAGCAACGAACACCATGAACTTCAATGTGCGATCCCTACTGGAAAGGGAGAAGTTTGCTGGGCCGAACTTCTCTGACTGGTTTGGACACCTTAAGATCGTTCTTAAGGCAGAGAGGAAACTGTATGTCCTCGAGACGGCGATACCGCCGCAGCCCGCTCCGAACGCCGCAAGGGCGGTTCGGGAAGCCTACGAAAAGCACGTCAATGATAGCATTGATGTCGCTTGCCTGATGCTAGCGTCTATGACGCCACCGCTGCAGCGTCAGCATGAGGATATGTCGGCTATAGAGATTATAGCGAACCTCAAGATGCTGTATGCTGCACAGGCAAGGACAGAGCGCTACAATTTGACGAAGCTCTTCTTTCAGAGCAAACTGGCTGAAGGGAGCCCAGTGGGAGCTCACGTGCTCAAGATGATTGGGCACAAGGAGGCTCTGGAGAAACTGGGGCACACCATCAACCAGGAGCTTGCTGTGGACATTATTCTGCAGTCTCTCCCGCCTTCATTCGACGCGTTCATTATTAATTTTAATATGAACAAAATCGATTGTACTCCGGCAGAGCTGCTGAATATGCTCTTGACCACTGAGGAAACTCTGAAGGGTAAGCCTTCGACCTCTGTCTTAATGGTTCCTTCGAGGAACAAGAAGAAGGGGAAGAAGGGCAAGGCCCCGGTCAAAAGCTACAGCAAGGCTTTGAAGCAAAAGGTCAAGCGGTCCAAGGAATACAGGTGTTTCCACTGTGGCCAGCTGGGTCACTGGAAGAAGGACTGTAAAGCGCTCCAAGGAGATAAGAGGGGAAGCTTCGCTTCTGGCTCAGGTATATTCGTGACTGAGGTCATGTTTTCTTCTTCTATATCATGGGTGTTGGACACTGCATGTGGAGTTCACATTTGTTCAAATGTACAGGAACTCAAGAGAAGAAGGCAGGTGGGACAGCATGAGGTGGACCTACGCGTTGGAAACGGAGCACGGGTTGCTGCTGTTGCTGTAGGAGACTACTTCATTTCTTTACCATCTGGCATTGTATTGGAACTAGACAATTGTTACTTTGTTCCCAGTATTACTAAAAATATTATCTCCATTCCTGCTCTTGTCAGGAAGGGATTTTCCTTTGAATGCAATATTTCAAAGTGTATTTTATCTTTAGATAATATTGTTTATGCAACTGGTTCAATTAACAATGGATTATTCATGTTGGACATGGAATGTTCAATACAGCAAATTGATATTAAGAAAGCCAAGTATGCTGATGACAGCACCTTGCTATGGCATAGTCGTTTAGGCCATATTAACGAGAAACGCATTAAGCGGTTGCATGATCATGGACTACTGGGATCATTCTCCTACAAGGAGATTGATACATGCAAAGCTTGTTTGATGGGTAAAATGACGAAGTCACCTTTTCCTCATAAAGGTCAAAGGGCTTCAGGTTTACTTGACCTTATACACAGTGATGTGTGTGGGCCATTTAGTAAACATGCCAGAGGTGGCTATCAGTACTTCATTACCTTTACTGATGATTTCAGTAGGTATGGCTATGTCTATCTGATGAGACATAAGAGTGAATCTTTTGACAAGTTCAAAGAGTTCAAAAATGAAGTACAAAATCAGCTAGGCCGAAATATCAAGGCACTTCGCTCAGATCGAGGTGGAGAATACCTAAGTCATGCGTTTACTGACTATCTGAAGGAGTGTGGGATTATCTCACAGCTCACTCCGCCAGGAACACCGCAATGGAATGGTGTGTCCGAAAGGAGAAATAGAACGTTACTTGACATGGTTCGTTCTATGATGAGTCAGGCTAATCTACCTTACTCCTTTTGGGGTTTTGCACTGGAAACAGCTGCAAAGGTACTAAACCGAGTGCCATCCAAGGCAGTTTCTAAGACTCCATATGAGTTATGGTATGGGAAACAGCCGAGCTTGACATTTATCAGGATCTGGGGCTGCGAGGCTTATGTTAAAAAGCTCGCCTCTGGGAAACTAGAGAGCAGATCTGACAAATGTGTCTTTGTCGGTTACCCTAAGGAAACTAAGGGTTATTATTTCTTCGATCCCAAAGAGAACAAGGTTTTTGTTGCTCGGACGGCCATATTTCTTGAGAAGGAGTTTCTTCTGCAAGAGGCCAGTGGGAGAGAAATAATGCTGGATGAGAATCCAGAGGAAGGACAAAGTAGTCAAGCACAGTTGGATGAGCCTGAGCCGGTAGATCAGGTTATTGAACAACTTGAGGCTCAAATATCACGGGAACCGCGAAGATCGGGAAGGATTCGTCGACAGCCTGAGCGCTATGACGGAGTCTACATCATTGATAATGATGAACCCCTTACTTATGCGGATGCGGTCAGTGGACCGGAGTCAGCGAGATGGCTTGAAGCTATGCGCGCCGAGATGGACTCCATGTCAGATAACCAAGTTTGGGATTTGGTTGATCCGCCTCCGGGAGTAATCCCTATAGGCTGTAAATGGATCTTCAAGAAGAAGATTGACATGGATGGTAACGTGGTTACCTATAAAGGCAGGCTAGTTGCGAAAGGTTTCAAACAAATCTACGGGATAGATTATGATGAAACTTTCTCACCTGTAGCTATGTTTAAGTCTATTCGGATTCTTTTCGCGATAGCTGCATACTATGATTATGAGATCTGGCAGATGGATGTGAAAACAGCTTTCCTTAATGGAAATCTGGATGAGGATGTGTACATGACACAACCAGAAGGTTTCACTAATCCAGCAGATCGTCATAAGATATGCAAGTTAAAGAAGTCCATTTATGGACTTAAGCAAGCATCTAGAAGCTGGAATATTCGTTTTGATGAATCAATCAGTGAATTTGGTTTCATCAAGAACGAGGATGACCCGTGTGTATATAAGAGGTTTAGTGGGAGCGTGATTACTTTTCTAGTCCTCTACGTCGATGACATCTTGATCATTGGACATGACATTCCTGAAATGCATGCTGTGAAAGCATGGCTGAGGAAATGTTTCCAGATGAAAGATTTAGGAGAAGCAGCCTATGTGTTAGGTGTGAAGATCTACAGGGATAGATCTAAGAGGCTTCTCGGGCTGTGCCAGAGTACTTACATCGATAAAGTCCTGGAGAGATTTCATTTAGAGAATTCTAAACGAGGATATCTTCCAGTCAGACATGGTCTGAATCTTTCGAAGAGTCAGTGTCCACAAACACAGACTGAGAAAGATGAAATGGACAATACGCCTTATGCTTCGGCTATTGGATCCATTATGTATGCGATGTTGTGTACTCGCCCAGACGTTGCTTACGGGTTAAGCGTGACCAGTCGTTTCCAAGGTAATCCAGGTATGGCGCACTGGATTGCAGTCAAGAACATCTTAAAATATCTGCGGAGGACCAAAGATATGTTCTTGATATATGGTGGTCAGGAAGAACTCAGTATAGAGGGATATACTGATGCTTCGTTCCAGTCGGACCAGGATGATTTCCGATCGCAATCAGGCTATGTTTTTAGCTTGAATGGAGGTGCAGTGGTGTGGAAGAGTTTCAAACAGTCAACTGTTGCTGATTCCACAACAGAAGCCGAGTATGTTGCAGCCTCGGAAGCATCCAAGGAGGCAGTGTGGATTCGTAAGTTCGTGAGAGAACTTGGTGTCGTTCCTTCGAGTGCAGATCCTTTGGTTATCTTCTGTGATAACACTGGAGCAATCGCACAAGCAAAGGAACCACGGTCGCACCAGAAGTCCAAGCACATACAGAGACGGTTTCATTTGATCAGGGAGATCATAGATCGTGGCGAGATCAAAATCTGCAAGGTACATACAGATGACAATCTGGCAGACCCGCTTACCAAGCCTCTGGCGCAGCAGAAGCATGAGAAGCACTGTAATAATATGGGTTTGAGATTTCTCAACCATTAGATTAAGTGCAAGTGGGAGATTGTTGGGGTATGCCCTTAAGGCAAATGTTTGAGGCCATGGGAATGTATCTGTATCATGTAATAAACTGTTATGTTTATAAAGGCATGGTTGTTATTCAGTTAGCTACATTATCTGCTGCAATATATGTTCTTCTGAATAATGTCTCAAAGCTGTTCAGCTAGGCTGACATGCTATAAGTCCTTAGTCGAGATATCTTGGTGAACATGAGACAGCCTTGATATGTTTGAGACTAATATGTGTTCTGATCTTATAGGATGCTTCGAGCATGGAATAAGATGTAGACTCATGGGTACATGGGATGTACTGGACAGACCCTACTAGGATGTTCAATTGTTTGTCACAATGTGAATATTCCTTGAATGTGACAAGTGGCAAATTTCCTCTGACTTGAGATCACTTGTGTTTTCTAAATGATGATTGTCATTGTTTTGAGATAGTTCAATATCATTTGAAACATAATGATTATAGACTATCTTGGATGGTGAGCTTGAATCAGGTTAGGGCACTAGTGATAGACATAGGATTGCCGTCTCCTTGTTTAAGGAGTGTGATGTTCTAAAGGGGCCCCCTGGATGGGATGATTGAGAGAGTGTATGGCCATACCCAGATGACTGTGTTCATCTGATCTAATCATGCTCATCATATTGGAGTTACAAGCTTGACAGGCTTGTCCAATAAGAACATCCAGTGGCAAAGGAAATTTGCATGCCTTGTGAATTGGATTCACACTTGTGCTGTATTTTGGGTGTAGTCTTGGAAGACTCTTTCCTTTATATCGGGAGACAGTGATGTGTTGCTAGATACCCCTCACTGATCGTGATAATGAGAATTATCGTTACCGACATTTAGAGGAAACCCTGAGGGTCACACAATTTGATGATATGGCTTACTTAAGTCAGATCGTGTGGACTGAATTGTTTGGGTTCAGTTTAAAGGGATTTAATCTCTGATTGTAAGTGAGATCTGGTCTGATCATGTTTGATTGATTAGGGCTTGAGATCGGTAAGCTTCGATCGAGAGAATGGATGCTCGATCGGTGAGATCAGGAGCATCAGGAGATGAACGGTTAGATCTGGAGCCTTAGGGTTTAATTGAGATCTAGACCATATTGCTTGGGTTAATTGGTCTTGGACCAAACCGAAATGAACCAGCTCATTGGTTGAGCGTGTGGTTCAATTTAAGAGAGGTTTGCGATTGGGGTAAACCCATGATCGCATATGGAAGAGTGGCTTTCTATTTTTAGAAAGCATGTCACTTACGTGACCACGATTCGTGTGGTCTCTCTTCACGCCTCCCTCTCGCTCTATTGTCGTCGCTTGACTTTGCTCTTGAGGCATTCTCTCGTGAAGAAGAAGTGGACGACATTGGGAGATTTTTCGCCAAGCAAGAAATTTTTCTCCTTCCCTTTCCATTCGATCAAGGATACTTGGACGATCCTTGCTAGCACAAGGGACGACAAGAAGAAGCGCATCTTCATCTTGTGTGTGACGATTTGGAGAAGATCTTCTTTGGTCTTTGCTTCCAAGGCGCCATCCAATCGATGGCCATGGTATGAATCACATCCTATTTATTTAAGCTTTCAAAGTTGATCATCTTATACATGCTTTGCGATTCTTGAAACCCCCTTCCGCTGCTATATTCCCTTATATGCGCCATGCTGGGTTTCGCCCCCCTCTTGAAAGGGGTCCTTACAGACCATTAGGTCAACTCGAGTCAGTTAGGACTTGGTGCATGCAAGGGTATGGATCTAACTAGATTGATGAGTGGATCCTCATCAATGGACCGTTGTAAGGTTGTAGGGCACATAAGAAAATTAAAATTGATGCCAATGGGGTTTTCAAAATTTTATTTTCTTTTAATTGGATCACATGTTGATTGATGCCTATGCTTGTTTATTTATTCTTATGTGGGTGCCCAATTTAATGTGTGCTGTGCTGGGGCCTGCGTGCCTGGAATTAAACCTGTAAATTAATATTATTGTGATCTGCGAATCACTTTTTAATTAATTTATTGTATAATTGACCTGCGAGTCAAACTTGTCTAGATAGATCAAAAATGTATTTTGATTAGACAAGAGCACAAAGGCACACATCCCAGAGGGGCATTCAGCTGGTGGCGCACCTGAGGTGCTCTTGGCGCAAGGGCCCTGGGTTGGACCAGATGAGATGCTAAAGACCCAAGAAGAGCAAGTGAAGACTTAAGTATCTTAAGGTCTTACTTAGGCTATGGGCTTTTACCACATAAGATCCATGCTTTCTGTTATTGTTTATATAAGTAGAAAAGCATGATTTATTTATCTTCTGCTATAGCCATAGGATATGCCTGATAGTAAGAAGATAAAAGACCGTTAAAATCCAAACGCTAAAATATCAAGCACGTAATGCCTTCTGACGCGAAACCTCACTGTTCTGACTATCGTTGGAGCCGTGTTGTACCCACTCAGTGGGCACGTCCATCTATCTTCAGACGGTGCTGGATTACACCTGCGTGTTATAGAGAAGGGATTTATCGCTTCTCGTTGCTCAGTATAGCACGTGGTGGTCCAGGGAGTAGGTCGGGTCAGCTTGACCATGTAGGCTACATATGTGGCGCATATGGTAGCACATGGAGGCAGCCATCTGTGGGGTCAGAGATTGTGTTGTACCAACTCAGTTGGCACAGTCTGCTGGATTGCCCAGATGAAGGGGAATCGCACGGGTTGGCGATTGGCAGGGACTGCCTACCAGAAATTAGTACTTGTACTCTCTATGCATCTTATCTCGCCTGAGCGGGACGCGGAGACCAAGCATGAAATCTGGATCCCATCTCACTAAAAGAGTTCTACTCTTTCGGGCTGTTTTGCTGGATTTTTCAGCCAGATAAAATAGTGAGAAAAGAATCTTTCTTAAAGTCCTGGATTGATTCTAAACATTGATACTGACCTTGCTATTCTTGCATTGTTGTAGATTCCTGCAGCAACGAACACCATGAGCTTCAATGTGCGATCCCTACTGGAAAGGGAGAAGTTTGCTGGGCCAAACTTCTCGGACTGGTTCGGACACCTTAAGATCGTTCTTAAGGCAGAGAGGAAACTGTATGTCCTCGAGACGGCTGTGCCGCCTCAACCCGGTGCGAACGCCGCAAGGGCGGTTCGTGATGCCTATGAAAAGCACGTCAATGATAGCATTGATGTCGCTTGCCTGATGCTAGCGTCTATGACGCCACCGCTGCAGCGTCAGCATGAGGATATGTCGGCTATAGAGATTATAGCGAACCTCAAGATGCTGTATGCTGCACAGGCGAGGACAGAACGCTATAATCTGACAAAGCTTTTCTTTCAGAGCAAACTGGCTGAAGGGAGCCCAGTGGGAGCTCACGTGCTCAAGATGATTGGGCACAAGGAGGCTCTGGAGAAACTGGGGCATACCATAAACCAGGAGCTTGCTGTAGACATTATTCTGCAGTCTCTCCCGCCTTCCTTCGATGCGTTCATTATTAACTTTAATATGAACAAAATCGATTGTACTCCGGCGGAGCTGCTGAATATGCTCTTGACTACTGAGGAGACTCTGAAGGGAAAGCCTTCAACCTCTGTCTTAATGGTTCCTTCTAGGAACAAGAAGAAGGGGAAGAAGGGCAAAGCCCCTGTCAAGAACTATAGCAAGGCTCTGAAACAGAAGGTAAAGCGGTCCAAGGACAACAGGTGTTTCCACTGTGGCCAGCTGGGTCACTGGAAAAAGGACTGTAAAGCGCTCCAAGGAGATAAGAGGGGAAGCATCGCTTCTGGCTCAGGTATATACGTGACGGAAGTCATGGTTTCATCTTCTTCTATTTCATGGGTGTTGGACACTGCATGTGGAGTTAACATTTGTTCAAATGTACAGGAACTCAAGAGAAGAAGACAGGTGGGACAGTATGAGGTGGACCTACGCGTTGGAAACGGGGCACGGGTTGCTGCTGTTGCTGTAGGAGACTATTTCATCTCATTACCATCTGGCATTGTATTAGAACTAAACAGTTGTTACTTTGTTCCCAGTATTACTAAAAATATTGTCTCTATTCCTGCTCTTGTCAGGAAAGGATTTGCCTTTGAATGCAATATTTCAAAGTGTGTTTTATCTTTAGATAATATTGTTTATGCAACTGGTTCAATTAACAATGGGTTATACATGTTGGACATGGAAAGTTCTATACAAAGTGTTGATGTTAAGAAAGCCAAGTATGCTGAAGACAGCACCTTGTTATGGCATAGTCGTTTAGGCCATATTAACAAGAAGCGCATTAAGCGGTTGCATGATCATGGACTGCTGGGATCTTTCTCCTATGAGGAGATTGATACATGCAAAGCTTGTTTGATGGGTAAAATGACGAAGTCACCTTTTCTTCACAAAGGTCAAAGGGCTTCAGGTTTACTTGACCTTATACACAGTGATGTGTGTGGGCCATTTAGTAAACATGCCAGAGGTGGCTATTCGTACTTCATTACCTTTACTGATGATTTCAGTAGGTATGGTTATGTCTATTTGATAAGACATAAGAGTGAATCTTTTGACAAGTTCAAAGAGTTCAAAAATGAAGTACAGAATCAGCTAGGCCGCAATATCAAGGCACTTCGTTCTAATCGAGGTGGAGAATACCTGAGTCATGCGTTTACTAACTATCTAAAAGAGTGTGGGATTATCTCACAGCTCACTCCGCCAGGAACACCACAATGGAATGGTGTGTCCGAGAGGAGAAATAGAACGTTGCTTGATATGGTTCGTTCTATGATGAGTCAGGCTACACTACCTTACTCCTTTTGGGGATTTGCACTGGAAACAGCTGCAAAGGTACTAAACCGAGTGCCATCCAAGGCAGTTTCTAAGACGCCATATGAGTTATGGTATGGGAAACAGCCTAGCTTGACATTTATCAGGATCTGGGGTTGCGAGGCTTATGTCAAAAAGCTCGCCTCTGGGAAACTAGAGAGCAGATCTGAGAAATGTATTTTTGTCGGTTACCCTAAGGAAACTAAGGGGAAGGATCCGTCGTCAGCCTGAGCGCTATGACGGAGTCTACATCATTGATAATGATGAACCCCTTACTTATGCGGATGCGGTCAGTGGACCGGAGTCAGCTAGATGGCTTGAAGCTATGCGAGCCGAGATGGACTCCATGTCAGATAACCAGGTCTGGGATTTGGTTGATCCGCCTCCGGGAGTAATCCCTATAGGCTCTAAATGGATCTTCAAGAAGAAGATTGACATGGATGGTAACGTGATTACCTATAAAGGCAGGCTAGTAGCGAAAGGTTTCAAACAAATCTACGGGATAGATTATGATGAAACTTTCTCTCCTGTAGCCATGTTCAAGTCTATTCGGATTCTTTTCGCGATAGCAGCATATTACGATTATGAGATCTGGCAGATGGATGTGAAAACTGCTTTCCTTAATGGAAAACTGGATGAGGATGTGTACATGACACAACCTGACGGTTTCACTAATCCAGCAGATCGTCATAAAATATGCAAGTTAAAGAAGTCCATTTATGGACTTAAACAAGCATCTAGAAGCTGGAATATTCGTTTTGATGAATCAATCTCTGAGTTTGGTTTCATCAAGAACGAAGATGACCCGTGTGTATATAAGAGGTTTAGTGGGAGCGTGATTACATTCCTAGTCCTCTACGTCGATGACATCTTAATCATTGGAAACGATATTCCTGAACTGCATGCTGTTAAAGCATGGTTAGGAAAATGTTTTCAGATGAAAGATTTAGGAGAAGCAGGCTATGTATTAGGTGTGAAGATCTACAGGGATAGATCTAAGAGGCTTCTCGGGCTGTGCCAAAGTACTTACATCGATAAAGTCCTGGAGAGATTCCATTTAGAGAATTCTAAAAGAGGATATCTTCCAGTCAGACATGGTCTGAATCTTTCGAAGAGTCAGTGTCCGCAAACACAGACTGAGAAAGATGAAATGGACAATACGCCTTATGCTTCGGCTATTGGGTCCATTATGTATGCGATGTTGTGTACTCGCCCAGACGTCGCTTACGGGTTAAGCGTGACCAGTCGATTCCAAAGTAATCCAGGTCAGGCACACTGGATTGCAGTCAAGAACATTTTAAAATATCTGCGGAGGACCAAAGATATGTTCTTGATATATGGTGGTCAGGAAGAACTCAGTATAGAAGGATATACTGACGCTTCGTTCCAGTCGGACCAGGATGATTTCCGATCGCAATCAGGCTATGTTTTTAGCTTGAATGGTGGAGCAGTGGTGTGGAAAAGTTTCAAACAGTCAACTGTTGCTGATTCCACAACAGAAGCCGAGTATGTTGCAGCCTCGGAAGCATCCAAGGAGGCAGTGTGGATTCGTAAGTTCGTGAGAGAACTTGGTGTCGTTCCTTCGAGTGCAGATCCTTTGGTTATCTTCTGTGATAACACTGGAGCAATGGCACAAGCAAAGGAACCACGGTCGCACCAGAAGTCCAAGCACATACAGAGACGGTTTCACTTGATCCGGGAGATCATTGATCGTGGCGAGATCAAAGTCTGCAAGGTTCATACAGACGACAATCTGGCAGACCCGCTTACCAAGCCTCTGGCGCAGCAGAAGCATGAGAAGCACTGTAATAATATGGGTTTGAGATTTCTCAACCATTAGATTAAGTGCAAGTGGGAGATTGTTGGGGTATGCCCTTAAGGCTAATGTTTGAGGCCTTGGGATTGTAAAAGTATCATGTAATAAACTCTTATGTTTATAAAGGCATGGTTGTTATTCAGTTTGTTACCTTGTCTGCTGTAATAAGTGTACTTCTGAATAATGTCTCAGAGCTGTTCAGCTAGGCTGACATGCTATATGTCCTTAGTCGAGATATCTTGGTGAACATGAGATAGCCTTGATATGATTGAGACTAATATGTGTTCTAATCTTATAGGATGCTAGGAGCATGGAATAAGATGTAGACTCATGGGTACATTGGATGTACTGGACAGACCCTATTAGGATATTCAATTGTTTGTCACAATGTGAATAGTCCTTGAATGCTGCAAGTGGCACATGTCCTTTGACTTGAGATCACTTGTGTTTCTAAATGATGATTGTCATTGTTTTGAGGTAGTTCAATATTATTTGAAACACAATGATTATAGACTATCTTGGATGGTGAGCATGAATCAGGTTAAGACACTAGTGATAGATAAAGGATTGCCGTCTCCTTGTTTAAGGAGTGTGATGTTCTAAAGGGGCCCCCCCTGAATGAGATGATTGAGAAAGTGTATGGCCATACCCAGGTGACTATGTTCATCTGGTCTAATCATGCTCATCATATTGGAGTTACAGGCTTGACACGCTTGTCCAATAAGAACATCCAGTGGCAAAGGATACATGTATGCCTTGTGAATAGATTCACACTTGTGCTGTGGTTTGGGTGTAGTCTTGGAAGACTCATTCCTTTATATCGGGAGACAGTGATGTGTTGCTAGATACCCCTCACTGATCGTGATAACGTGAGTTATCGTTACCGACATTTAAAGGAAACCCTCAGGGTCGCACAATTTGGTGATATGGCTTACTTAAGTCAGATCGTGTGGACTGAATTCTTTGGGTTCAGTTTAAAGGGATTTAATCTCTGATTGTAAGTGAGATCTGGTCTGATCATGTTTGATTGATTAGGGCTTGAGATCGGTAAGCTTCGATCGAGAGAGATGATGCTAGATCGGAGAGATCAGGAGCATCAGGAGATGAATGGTTAGATCTTGAGCCTTAGGGTTCAATATGGTCTAGACCAAGTGGCTTGAGCTATTTTGGTTTGGTTTATGAACCAAATTCGATTGGAACGTTTTGGCTTGAACCGGTTCACAAAGGTGAACGCTTGGTTCAATGCTAATATGCGTTTTTGGATTGGCATGAGCGCATGGCTTGATTATCTTCCATTTATGGAAAGTCATCAAGGCCGATTTCACTTCAATGCCAAAACGCATATGCGTTGTTCTCTTCACTTCAACGCCTTGGACTTTCGTTTGGAAGAGGTTGACGAAGAAGAGAGGTATTGCAAGAGGAGCTCTCGGCCAAAGGGAATCATCTCATCATCCCTTACCATTCGACAAGAAAGCTTGGGTGCCTTGCTAGCACAAGGGACGCCAAGGAAGTAAGCGCTCTTCATCTTGTGTGTGAACTTTTGGAGGAGATCTAAGTTGCTCTCTTCTTCCAAGCCGACCTCCAAGGCAATGGCGTTGGTATGAATCTCCTTCTTGATCTAATCAATCTACCAAGTTGATTATATGAGCATATAAGCGATTGTATTATTGAAACCCTAGCAAACTTGCATGCGCCCCCTAAATTAGGGTTTCATCTGCTTGCGCTCCCCCTCGAAGGGGACTCTTCACAAATAATTTCGAGATTAAACCAGCCTTCCTATCAATGATCCAGTAGAATCAATTTGGATGATCTCCGCTAGAAGATCTTAATCAACACTTATCTCTTTTTCTTGAATTTTATGATACTATGAAAATTAATGGTGTATCTTATGATGCTCTTAAACTGAGATTGTTTCCTTTTTCTCTTTGGGACCGAGCAAAAGCCTGGCTACATTCTCATCCGACTGGAACATTCACCACTTGGGGACAACTGTCAAATGTTTTCTTGATGAAATACTTTCCACCTAGTAAGATGATTCAATTGCTAGATCAGATTATGGTATTTGCACAAAAGGATGGCGAATCACTTAGTGAGGCATGGGAGCGCTTTAATGAGTTACAATGGAAGTGCCCTCACCATGGATTATAAGATTGAGTTTTAATTCAAACTTTTTATAATGGTTTACTCTATAGTACCCGTCTAACTATTGATGCTGCTGCAGGAGGAGCCCTGATGAAGAAAACAGTTGAAGATGCTTACACTTTAATTGAGGAGATGACTTTGAATCACAACCAGTGGACTACTGAGAGAGGAGTGTTGTATCGTCCTCCTCATGGTAAGAATGGTAGTGATGGTTGGCATTCTGTGGCTGAAAAGGTAGCTTCTTTACATAATAGACTTGACTCTCTTCAATTACAATATGTAGCAGTTTTATCTGTTACTTGTGAAGTTTGTGAAAATTCTGGGCATTATTCTAAGGAGTGTAAAATTATTTCTGATCAGGGTTCTAAGTAAGTTAATGTTCTTGTGGGGTATAATCAAGGTAGAAACATTAATCCATACTATAGTACCTACAACCTTGGATGGAGAAGTCACCCAAATTTGTCTTGGAAAAATAATAATAACACTGGGGGGCAAGGTGAGAATAGAGGATATCAACAAAAGCATCAAAATCAAAATCAGCCCCAAGAATCTAATTTAGAATCTTTGCTTGTTAAGTTTATGGCAAAACAAGATCAGAGATTTAAAGAGCTGAATGATAAGATTAATCTGCTGACTGTGCACAATAAGCTTTTAGAGACACAGATAACACAACAAGCTAGCATTGCTTATAGACCCCTAGGGAAATTACCTACCAAACCTGAACCAAACCCTAAGGAACATTGTAATGCTATCACAACTAGGAGTGGAAAACAGTTAGAGGACCCAAGCGGAACACTAGATTATGATAAGGTACGGCCTAATATTGAACCTAGCAGTGAACCAGTTTTGGAATCACAACCTACACATGTGCAGTACCATCCTAGCTCGCCACCTTCTAAGGAGAATGAGCCTTCATAGAATGGTGATTTGCCTTATAAAGTTGATATTCGTAGACCTAGTTCACCACCACCATATAGGCCACCTATACCTTTTCCCAGAGGATTGTGCAAGCCAAGTTAGATAGGCAATTTGGGAAATTTCTAGATGTTTTGAAAAAGCTGTATATTAACATTCCATTCATTGATGCTTTATCTCAAATGGCTACATATGCTAAATTTTTGAAAGAGATTTTGTCCAATAAAAGAAAAATAGAGGACTATGGTACTGTGGCATTAACTGAGGAATGCAGTGCTATTATTCAAAACAAGTTGCCACCGAAATTAAAAAATCCAGGTAGTTTCTCTATTCATTGTCTGATTGGAAGTGTGGTTTTTGACCGAGCCTTATGTGATTTAGCAGCCAGTGTGAGTCTAATGCCTTTGTCTATGTGTAGGAAACTAGATATGCGGGCTCCTATACCAACTTCAATATCTTTGCAGCTCGCCGATCGTTCAGTGAAGTATCCTGTAGGTATTCTTGAGGATGTTCAGATCCAAGTTGGTAAGTATTTTGTACCAACTGATTTTGTAGTTCTTGAGATGGAAGAAGATGCAAAAATTCTTTTTATTCTTGGTAGACCATTCTTAGCCACTGCAGGAGCAATTATTGATGTAAGAACGGTAAACTCACTCTAAATATTGGTGATAACAAAATTGAGTTTGATTTGAATGATTCCATGAAGAAACCTCCATATACTAGTTCATGCCGTAGTATTGAGGAATCTACACATTTTATTATTTTTGATGATTTTCAGGCAAAAGGGCCATGTTTTGATAGAATTTTAAAGATTTGAGCACAGCAATGAATTCCAGATGTCGAGACAAAGCTACCCATCAAATTTCATGGAAAATAGAGCTTCAGACCAAAATATGGTAGCGCCATAATCTAAATTACGGTACCGTATTTTCATTGCACCTATAGAACAAAACACGACACTACCATTATTTCTGAGCAATGCCGTATTTTGGGACGATTCTATACAGAAAGTTTTGCAAGAATTACGGCACTACCATAATGGATATCACGGGACGTATTTCGAGTCGATTTTTCGCCCGAGAGATTTGAAGAAAATACGGCACTACCGTAAAGAATTTCACGGTACCGTAATTCCGGATGATTTCTGCACCAAGAACTTTTGATGAGACTACGGCACTGCCGTAACTGTTTTCACGGCCGTAATTACAACCTGGACGCGCGATTCTTCTGAATTTTTTGAAGCCCGAATGTTGCGCGGACAATTTCGGACGATTCAGACCACCAATTTGAGATTCGAAAGAAGTTATAAACTCGTCTCAATGAGGAGAAGAGATGGAGATCGAAAGCCCTAATTTTTATCCACTATCCAGAGAGAAATCATAGAAGGTGTCCTTAGGGTTCGGCCTCACGCTGAGAGGCGTAGAGGCCACCTCAGGCCGCAATTTTCACAAGGAAGCTTCACCTGGAAGAGGAGACAATACACCAGAAGTTTTAGAGCGAAAGGAAATCGATCGGAAGAGAAATCAAAGAAATTACGGGCGCCTGCACCTTTCATCACGGAAATTACGGTTGTAATTTTCATTACAGCCATGCTGTAAAGTTGATTTTCCCCCTTTTTTTTATTTCTGATCATTCTAAACTATGGTTTATTGTAATTCTTCATCTATGCTAGCTTAGACATCTTTTGGGACATGGGGTGTAATCCCCTTGATTTTATACGACTAGATAATTTTTATTTCGTCATGATAAGTTTACTTATGTGATGAATGCCTTTAATTTTTCGAAGATTCATATTGTTAGCATGTTTTAGAGTTTTCGCAATATGGACCGAAAGGTGATTTGCTTGAGAACTTGGAACCCTAAAATTGAAAGTTAGGAACTCATCGTAAGAAATTAGGTTTGTTCTTATTTCTTGATTATAGAAGTATATTGCCATGTTAATAATCTGAAGTTAGGATTGAGTTTCTGTGATAAACATGACGATACTGTGAGAAATCAAATATAGGATTGTTGGAGAACCATAAGTAGAACCTGTGTTGAGATTTGGATGCACAAAAGTGATTCTTGAGTTTCCACTTGAGATTTAGAATTCGGATGCACGAAAGTGATCTTTAAATTCTTTATCAATGATTTACTTATCTTTAGCATTGAATAGATCCTGCATGAAAGTGAGGATCGGTTCTTTGTAAATTGTCTGCGCGAAAGCGAGATGATTTCTTTATGAAGTAAATTATATATTTATCATGATAAAATTTGATTGACGAAAATCTATTCATATCTAGTCATGGAAGTTAAGGTGGATGAAACCCTAGTCCTAGTTTTCTCTCTGATTATCTGTACGCTCTTCCTATCGTTTACTAGCATCATATTCGATTTGCTTAGCTAGTGAGAAAATAACTATTTGGTACTTAGCACATAGGTCTTTGTGGTTCGATATCTTTTTATTACTTCGAAGTATCTGAGCACTTGCAGACACAACAAGTTTTTGGCGCCGTTGTCAGGGACCTTAGTTTTGTTAATATCAAAATAGTTGTTAGTATTGCTAGAATAAGTTTTATTTGTTTTAGATTTAACTTTGTTTTTTGTTTTTACAGGTTTTGGATTTTCACAAGTTGTGACATAACTATGATTTTTGAAATTTTTTAATTTGCTTGTGTCTTATATTTTCTTTTTTTATATATCCTGAAAAAAAAATTTGATCGATTGGTGTAGTATAATCTTTCTATTTCTATTCTGAAAATTTTGAGTTTATTCGATTCTTCTATTTTGTTTATGCACAGGACTCTTTTCCCTGTGATCTCTGAGATCACAAATTCTTTTTAGTTATATAGAAATGCTTTGATTTGAAAATATGTTTCTTAATCATAACTCGTGGGCAACTGAAAGAGGTGAGGTATACATGCCACAAGGTAAGTATGAAAATGATTCATTGTGCACTCTTGAAGATAAGTTAGATTATTTGGTTTATAAAATGGACTCTTCTATGCACCCTGTTATGTCATCTTATTCTTCTATTAGATGTTATATTTGTGGATGCTTTGATCATTATACTTCTGATTGCCAATTTTTAATTCCTCAAAATCCCAATTCACCATGGTATCAAGATGATCAATATCATTCTAGATGGAAAAATCAAACTTCTTTTTATGAGGATTGCTCAAATCATGTTTCTGAACCATACTTTGAGGATATTGAAGAATCTCGGTTAAAATCCATGCTTTTAAAATTCATGACAAATCAAAACCAAATCATGACAAATCAAAGTATGAGGAAACTGAGAAAATTGATATGGAAATTGAGAAAATTGATTTAGAAAAGTCCCCCTCTGATTTTGATTGTTTTGAAATTGATTCTTTTGTGAATATTAATGAATCTCATTCTGATTTTGATGATTGTAAAATTGATTCATTTGATAATTTATTTGTGGAAAAGTTTAAGAAAATTGATTTTGAAAAATCCCCTTTTGTTTCTGAGATTGATTCTTTTGATAATATATTATTTGTGGTTAAATCTGATGAAGGGTATGAGGAAACTGATTTAGAAAAATCTTACTCTGATTTTGTTGCTAATTTTGAAATTGATAAATTATTTGATGATGGTCATGAGGAATTGGAAAAAGATTTGAAAATCATGAACATTGATGAATCTCACTCTTATGTTTTGCCCATGTCTACTATTCAATCTTCTGATTTATTTAAAAAATTATGCTTTATTGAGGAACCTAATGTGAGGCAGAAAGACTATTTTGATGATCCAATATTTGAATCTTTTTTATCAAAGTCCTATTACAATTGAAGATGTAATTTTGAAGAAAGGACTAATCATTTTGCTTATTAACAAATATAGAAAAATCATAAAAAATTCTTTGAGTAGAATTAAAAATTTTGATTTTGATTTCTGCATTTTTGAGAAAGCCATGTCGATCTTGATTTATATGAAATTTTGGATGTTTGGATTCGTGGCTAAACTTTTAGTGCAACGAAAATGCAGAAAATTGTATGCTATTTACTATGGTACTGATTCTCCTGCTTCACCATGATATTTGGGTTTTGGTCAAACTATAGACCTAAAAATTAGCACTTCTTGGGAGGCAACCCAAGCACTCTTTTTTTTAGTTAGTTTCTTTTATTTTAGATTATTTTTAGAATTAATTTTTCTTCTCTTTTTACAGGAAAAATCGAACTTTGCGCAAAATAAGGCACTACCGTAAGAAATTTTATGGTATCGTAATTTGGGGTAATTTTTGCACAGAAAGTTTTATGGAAGTTACGGCAGGGCCGTAATAATTTTCACGTGCCGTATTTTTGAGTGATTTTTGATTCGAGGGTTTCTAATTTTTGTGCAAAATACGGCAGTGCTGTAACCATTTTTATGGTGCCGTAATTCCAGTATATTTTTTACCAGAAAATTTTGTGTATATTATGGCACTGCCATAATGATTTTTACACCCGTAATTTAAAAAATTCTGCATTCTGCTTATCTGATTAGGTGTATTCTCGAAGTGATTTTAAGAAACTAGACTAGTAAAACTTTTGATCTTTGGCACAGTTTAGAAGTACACATCTTTTACTATTATTTGGATATTTTTATTGAATTTTAAAGTCCATGGATACTCCTATAACACCTAGCATCTTTTGGTAACTAATTAATTTATGCAGTAGTTTTTAATTTGACAAATCAGATTAGCATTTTTGCTGCAAATATTTAATATGCTTTAATAAGTTGTGACCCTGACCTTTCACATGGAATATAGAGAACATGTTTCATTCTACTCAATGGATTAGTTGTTTTCATTAAAATATTTTCTGAACATTCTAGGAAGCACAACAACTTTTGGTAACTGATTAACTTCTGCAGCAGTTTTTAATTTTGTAATCTGATTAGCCCTCTTTCTGTTAATACCCTAAATTCCTGAAAGATACTGATCCTTTAATTTTCATACGCCTAGAAAGAATAAGTTCTATTCTACTACATGGTTCTGTCTTTTTTCTTTATGGATCATTAAATCTTATTCTTGGGTATAGCTACTTTTCGTAACTGAATCAGTAGGCTGCACTGCTTTCCATCAACATTAGCAGCTCCTTGTCTTCAAATTGCCACTAGAAGCTGCAGCTCAGCCACCACCACTGCATCCGCCTCTGACGCCATTGTTTCCAGCCGTCGACACTGGATTCTACCACGAGCAGCCTCTTACTTCTTCTGCTGCCTCTGTTTCCATTGATTTTATTTATTCTTGCAGTAGGATCTTTATTAGTGACTATGATCTTTTTTATCTATGCAGCATTATCTCTCGCAGCCACCAGCCGACAACTTTGCCTTCAGGACTATAGTCTCCAACTGGCCACTGGAGAATACTCATCATCACTCTATTGTCGGCACCGTCACCATCATCGCTAGCAGCTCTTCAGCTAGCATCTATCCACCTATGCTTCTTGCCTGCATCATCTCTTTCCACCAGCACCTTCTGGACCACCGACGATATCTTTGATTTCTATTTTTTTTAGCTAAGTAAGATACTATTTTTGGACTGAGCCTTATGTATCTTAAATTGTGTAGGAAAAATTCTCAGAAGGCGCATCTTTGGACCCAACCTCACCTGCCCTGACGCTACACCCCGGACGATGATTGAGCTTGCTATATAGTTTTGTGAGTATTGTTTGCACTTTCTAGTGATCTTATTCGGTATGGTTGTATGGTATTGCTACTTGATTTGTTTTTGATATTTGCTAAGATTATATCACTTATTGAGATTTCTATTCAATGTGGTTGCTTGAATCTATCATTTTATACTTTTGACTATGATGCTTCACACCTTTTATGTTGATTTTGACATTTTTGATGCTTAAAGATTTTTTTTTATGACTTGAATCCATGTGATGAGAGGTGTGTGGATTTTTCTATGATGAATGTTTATGCATGTCAATGCCTGTGATGGAGATATACCTATTATGCTGAATTTATTTCTTCAATATATATCTACTTGTTGAAATCTTTCATTGATTGATGTATAAGGTTTTGGGCAGGTGTGTTGTTTGATGAACACAATCTAAAAGTGAAACATATTTCTTGAATAAAATTAGCATATGAGTGTAATTTTTGAATTGATGCCAATTGATTAACCTAGTTGATGTTTAGTTTATCTTACTATTTGACGGGAAGAAAGAATCCAAGATCCAAAAAGAGAGAGAGACTCCCCTACTTGGCACTGCGTAAAATTGGCAGTGGTACCGAAGATATGGGTTGAAGTCTGTAAAAAAGGAAAGAGAAAAAAAGAGAAATAACTCCCCTACTTGGCACTGTGTAAAATTGACAGTGGTACCGAAAACAAGGGTTGAAGTCCGAATAAAAAGTGTGCATCTATGTGGGTACATACCAACAAAATTACAATAAAAGAAAATTTAGAAAAGAAAGATTTTGATCTAGAAAAAGATTTTGGATATCCTATTCCTGTAAACAAAGGTATGATAGAATTAAACTGAAACTTGAGTGAAATCATGAGATTGAGATTTTATTTATTATGCGAGTTGCAAAGTTTTATTTGATCAAAGTTGTGAATCTTAAAGATTAATTTCAGAAGACGATGTATTTATCTGAAATCTTGTGCAAGAAATTGGTGGAATAATTCGTGAGTGATTATACTTTAGAAATTTATTTTTCATAAAGGAGCATATTTTCCATGCTTAGCATTGTTTTTTATTTGTTTGCGTGAGGACAAGCAAAGTTTGAGCCTTATGTGTTTGATGACACCAAAATATATAGTAAATTTTGTGTCATTTGATAGATTTTTTTGTGTCATATTTTTGTTATTTTGCTTGTTTTTATACCACTTTTATCAAATATAGCGGAATCTACACATTTTCTTATTTATGATGATTTTCAGGAAAAAAAAAGGGCCATATTTTGATAGATTTTTAAAGATTTGAGCACACCAATGAATTCCAGATGTCGAGACGAAGCTACCCGTCAAATTTCTCGAAAAACAGAGCTTCAGACCAAAACACGATATAGCCATAATCTAAATTATGGTACCGTATTTTCACTGCACCTACAAAACAAAACATGGCACTGCCGTTATTTCTGAGCACTGCCGTATTTTGGGATGATTCAGTACATAAAGTTTTGCAAGAATTACGGCACTGCCGTAATGGATATCACGGGACGTATTTCGAGTTGATTTTTTGCCCGAGAGATTCAAAGAAAATACGGCACTGCCGTAAAGAATTTCACGGTACGGTAATTCTGGATAATTTCTACACTGAGAACTTCTACTGAGACTATTGCACTGCCGTAACTATTTTCACGGCTGTAATTGCAACCTGGACACGCGATTCTTCTGGACTTTTTGAAGCCCGAATCTTGTGTGGACGATTTCGGACGATCCAGACCACCAAATTGAGATACAAAAGAAGCTATAAACTTGTCTCAACGAGGAGAAGAGAGGGAGAGTGAAAGCGCTAATTTTCATCCACTATCTAGAGAGAAATCAAAGAAGGCGTCCTTAGGGTTCGGCCTCATGCTGAGAGGCGTAGAGGCCAACTCAGGCAGCGATTTTCACAAGAAAGCTTCGCCTGGAGGAGTAGACAATACACCAAAAGCTTTAGAGCGAAAGGAAGTCGATCGGAGGAGAAATCAAAGAAATTACGAGCGCCTGCACTATTCATCACAGAAATTACGGCTGTAATTTTCATTACAACTGTGCTGTAAAGTTGATTTTGCCCTTCTTTTTGATTTCTAATCATTCTAAACTATGGTTTATTGTAATTCTTCATCAATGCTAGCTTAGACATCTTTTGGGACATGGGGTGTAATCCCCTTGATTTTATATGACTAGATAATTTTTATTTCGTCATGATAATTTTATTATGATAATTTTACTTATATGATAAATGCCTGTAATTCTCTGAAGATTCATATTGTTAGCATGTTTTATAGTTTTTGCGATATGGACTGAAAGGTGATTTGCTTGAGAACTTGGAACCCTAAAATTGAACGTTAGGAACTCATCATAAGAAATTAGGTTTGTTCTTATTTCTCGATTTTAGAAGTATATTTCCATGTTAATAATCTGAATTTAGGATTTAGTTACTGTGATAAACATGACGATACTGTGAGAAATCAAGTATTGGATTGTTGGAGAACCTTAAGTAGAACTTGTGTTGAGATTCGGATGCACGAAAGTGATCCTTGAGTTTCCACTTGAGATGATTGATTTAGAATTCGGATGCACGAAAGTGATCCTTGAGTTATTTATCAATGATTTACTTATCTTTAGCATTGAATAGATCCTACGTAAAAGTGAGGATCGGTTCTTTGTAAATTATCTGCGCGAAAGCGAGATGATTTTTTTATGAAGTAAATTATATCTTCATCATGATAAAATTTGATTGACGAACATCTATTCATATCTAGTCATGGAAGTTAAGGTGGATGAAACCCTAGTCCCAGTTTTCTCTCTAATTATCTATACGCTCTTCCTATCGTTTACTAGCATCGAATTCGATTTGCTTAGCTAGTGAGAAAACAACTATTTGGTACTTAACACATAGGTCTTTGTGGTTCGATATCTTTTTATTACTTCGAAGTATTCGTGCACTTGCAGACACAACAAGTGTTCATGCTGTAGATGATGTAGTTTATGATCTTGGTTTCTTATTTGATAATCCTTCTGATTTTGATACTGATTCTTGTGATAATTCTTATGTTGAAATTCATGATTCTAATTCAAGTTCTGATTCTAGTGCTGAAACTCATGATATGCTGGACTGCACTATATTTGATAATGAAGAAGAGAAAATTCCAAAAGTAGAACTTAAAGCTTTACCTGATAATCTTCACTATGAATTTCTTAGCCCTAACTCTACTTACCCTGTTATTGTTGATGCTCAATTAGATGAAAGGGAGACTGATTTGCTCTTGAATGAGTTGAGGATTCATAGAAAAGTAATTGGGTGTACCATTGATTATTTAAAGGGAATTAACCCTTCTTTTTATATGCACAGGATTAATATGGAGGAGGAGCACAAACCACATGTGGATTTCTAAAGTAGACTCAACCCATCTATGAAGGAAGTTGTAAAGAAGGAAGTTTTGAAATTGCTTGATGTAGGTATTATCTATCCTATCTGTGATAGTAAATGGGTAAGTCCTGTGCATTGTGTTCCCAGAAAAGGAGGTGTCACAGTTATGAAAAACAAAGATAATTAGTTGATTCCTATTAGAACAATAACTAGTTGGCGCATGTGTATAGATTATAAGAAATTAAATGCAACCACTAGGAAAGACCACTTCCCCTTACCTTTTATTGACCAGATGGTTGAGAGACTTGCAAATCATTCTTATTTTTGCTTCTTAGATGGATATTCTGATTTTTTCCAAATTCCTATACATCCTGATGACCAAGACAAGACCACCTTTACTTGCCCATATGGTACTTTTGCATATAGAAGGATGCCTTTTGGTTTTTGTAACACACCTGCTACCTTTTAGAGGTGTATGATGGCCATATTTTCTAAATTCCTAGAAGATTTTATGGATGTTTTCATCGATGATTTTTCTGTATATGGTTTCTCTTTTGATGATTCTTTGGCTAATTTATCTCGAGCCTTGCAGAGGTGCAAAGAAACTAATCTTGTCCTTAACTGGGAGAAGTGTAATTTCATGGTTAGACAAGGAATAGTTTTGGGGCACGTTATTTCAGAAAGGGGGATAGAAGTCGACAAAGTAAAAGTTGAAGTGATTGAGAAGCTAGCACCACGCACAATGGTTAAAGAGATCAGAGGCTTCTTGGGACCTGTAGGATTTTACCGGCGCTTTATCAAGGATTTCTCTAAACTTGCTAAACCACTCACTGATTTACTTTGTAAAGATGCTAAATTCTGTTTTGAAGAGAATTGTTTGCTTGCTTTTTAGGAACTGAAGAAAGCTTTAATATCAGCACCTATCATGTAGCCACCTGATTGGGAATTGCCTTTTGAGCTTATGTGTGATGCTAGTGATTTTGCTGTAGGAGCAGTTCTAGGTCAAAGGAAGGAAAAGAAGCCTTATCCGATTATTATGCTAGTAAAGTTTTGGATGAGACACCAAGGAATTACACCAGAACTGAGAAGGAACTTTTAGCTATTGTTTTTGCTTTTGATAAATTTAGATCTTATTTGATAAATTCAAAAGTTGTGGTGTACATTGATCATGCAGCGGTTAAGTATTTGATGCAGAAGAAAGATAGTAAATCGTGTCTACTTAGATGGATTTTGCTTCTACAAAAGTTTGATTTGGAAATCAAGGACAAGAAAGGAACTGAAAATTTAGTTGCAGATCATCTTTCAAGGATAACTGTAGAAGCTGATAAAGGTGATTCCATCAATGATTCCTTCCCTGAAGAACAACTCTTGAGTATTGAACAGATCAAGACTCCATGGTATGCTGATATAGTGAATTATCTTGTTGCTAATGTTTTTCCTCTTGATTTGAGCTATCAAGGAAAGAAGAAATTCTTAGCTGAGTTAAAACACTATTTTTGGGATGAGCCTTATGTATTTAAAAGATGTGCAGATGGAATATTTAGAAGACGTATCCTAGAAGAGGAGATCAAGGATATATTATTTCAGTGTCATGGATCAACTTATGGAGGGCACGCTAGTACTGAGAAGACTATTTTTAAAGTATTGCAATCTGGATTTTATTGGCCCTCAATCATTAAGGATGCTAGAAATTTTATAATGACTTGTGATAGTTGTCAAAAGACAGGGAACACCAATAAGAGGAATGAGATGTCATTGTCCACAATACTTGAAGTTGAAATATTTGATGTTTGGGGGATTGATTTTATGGGAATGTTTCCATTGTCTGGAGGTAACAAATATATACTTATGGCTGTAGACTATATTTCCAAGTGGGTGGAAGCCATTGCTTCTCCTACTAATGATTATAGGATTGTTGTTAAATTGTTTAAAAAGATTATCTTTCCACGATTTGGGATACCACGAGTAGTAATTAGTGATGGAGGCTCTCACTTTGTTGAACACAAGTTTTCAGCTTTGCTTCAAAAGTATGGGGTAAATCATAGAGTTGCAACACCTTTCCATCCCCAAACAAGTGGACAAGTGAAGATATCAAATAAAGAAATCAAAGGGATATTGGAGAAAACTGTGTCAAGAACAAGGATGGACTGAGCTTTCAAGCTTGATGATGCACTTTGGGCATACCGGGCTGCTTTCAAAATACCGATAGGTATGTCTCATTTTCAATTGATTTATGGAAAATCATGTCACCTTCCTGTAGAGCTCGAGCATAAGGCATTTTGGGCAATCAAAACGTTGAATTTCGACTTGAAGAACGCCGGTGAAAAACGAAAGTTACAATTGAACGAGCTTGATGAAATTGGACTCACCGCTTACGAAAACGCAAGGATCTATAAAGAGAGGACTAAAAGATGGCATGATCGTCATATACTTAGAAAGGAATTCCAATCAGGTGAATTTTTTCTTTTCTTTAATTCTAGGTTGAGACTTTTTCCAGTAAACTTAAATCTCGATGGTCTAGACCTTTTCATGTTAAGAAGACCTATCCATACGGAGCTGTTGACATATGGAGCGAAAAAACGGGGGTGTTTAAGGTTAATGGTCAGAGATTGAAACATTACTTCCATGAGGAGCAGATTGAAGAAGGAGAAAATTTTTTTACTTGATGAACCACGAGCAAATCCGAGTGCAGAACGGTCAAGCTAATGACCACTAAATTAGCGCTTCTTGGGAGGCAACCCAAGCACTTTTTCTTTTGTTTTTGTTTTTGTTTTTGTTTTTGTTTTAATTTTTTCTTTAGTACTAACTTTTTTCCTTTTCTCTTTGTAGGTAAGTTTAGATTGATTTTCTTTTTGTGATAAACGGCAATCTCTAAATTTTTGGATAGATTACGGTACTACCGTAATGATTTTTATGGTACCGTAATTCTCTTAGGTACTACCGTAATAAATTTCATCGCCCATAATTTTTGTCCGTTTTCATCCAGAAGATTTTACCTATTTTACAACACCACCGTAATGCTTTTCACGGTACCATATTTTTGAGTCTTTTTCTACCAGAAAAGTTTCTAAGAGTTACGAAGATTATGGTAGTGTCGTAATTATTTTACGGTGTCGTATATTTGGGTCATTTTCTTACAGAAACTTTTGGGATTTTTGAGCAAATTACAACAGTGCCATATTTATTTTACGGTACCGTAATCTTTCGGACCCACGTGAATCTTGGTACTGTATTTAGGGTTTCGGTGCCGTGTTTTTAGGTTTTTTGCCTTGAGATCGCGCCGACCTCTGGTTTTCTTCGATTTCTTGCTTCCTAATCCTTCAGTGACCCTTCCTAAACATTTTCTGACCGATTCTCCCATGAGATTTTGAGATTTTTGAGCTCGATTGAGCTCAGGCACTGTTCTTTCGCCAGTTTCCGCCCCTCTTTGGTTTTCTTCAACAGAGCTTCGATTCAGCTGGTTCTAGTTCCAGGGAGTTTTGAAGGAGTTAGGAGATCTTTCCCCGAAGGATTGGAGGCTCGATAGCAGCTCGAAAATCTAGATTTGGGAGCTTGATTCAGAACTTGCTTGAACCCCTATTCGCCCCATTTGGTAACGACACTGTTCATTCCAGTTTTACATTAAGCTTTGAAATCTTGCTTCCATTTCTCATGGCACCAAAGAAGAGAGTTGTTTCTAAGAGAAAGGGGAAAACACCAGCTGAATCTTCAGTCCCAACTCAACCATCGAACCCATATGGGATAATCTTTAGAGATGAAGTTCAAGAACAGAGGTACAATCATCTGCTTACCAAGTGCATTGTGAAGACTAAATATGCTGATATGCGAGCATTAGAGATTTTGGGACTCAAAGATGATGTCCTATGGATGTTTGATCAGATTGCATCAAAGAAATTCTTTGACATGACTCCTCAGACCTATCTACCTTTAGTACTAGAGGTTCTCAGCAGCCTAGAGATGGACTGGGATGAGTACACTGATCGCTCACCTACAGGGGAGATTAGATTCCGAATGGCCAATGAAGAAAGGAAGCTTACACTTAGAGATATTCGACGTATCTTTCATCTTCCAGATGAAGGGCGTATCGAGCCACTGATTGGATTCATAGAAAATGTCTTCTGGAACCAAATCATCACAGAAACCAGATTCTCTCCTTCCTCAGCAAGAGCTAGCAGCATCTCTAACCCGTGCATAAAATATGCCCACCGAGTTCTAGCTCATACCGGTTTTGGGCGAGGGGACAGTAACGGTATGGTCCGTCATTCTGAATTATTCTTCCTTTGGTGCATGTTTCATGGGTATTTTGTGGATGTTGCTTTCTTTTTCATGAAAAATCTGGACAATGTAGCTAGAGCTAAGAAGGGCACGATAGTGATAGGAGGATTCCTTACTCCTATAGCACTTTATTTGGGGATTGAGCCCTATGGTATTAAGGTTGCTAGGGGCAATGCTACGATTGACATTGAATCCTGCATTGCCATGAAAATGATTGTTAGGGATGGAGATATTGTTTGAATCTGCAACCTGGGCTTCCTACCTTGCCATTGCCAAACCCAGGGAGAACCATAGTGTGAAACAAAGAAAACTAGAAGCTATCCCCGAGTGCTGCTGCTTATGCCACCCCTGCACCTATAGATTATGTACCACAACCACCGGCTACCTGGGGTGATGACCCATTTGGGATGGGTATAGATTCTTCACACTCCAGAGTTGTCGATCCACCACTGCACAGAGCTGCCGATCCACCACTGCACAGAGCTACCGCTTTCTCCTCACATCGTGCAGCGCCATATCAGAGTGGATGGCAAAGCTATCAAGGCCCTGGTTTCCAGGCTCTTTATGCCGATGTACACCGATTGACATCTACCGTGGGGAGGATATTTGATTATGTGGTGCATATACATGATGACGTTGAAGAAATCAAGGACTACCTTCGTCTCAAGCGTAGTGGTGATGGAGAAGGAGGATCTCAGGGTGACCCCATGGATGCCACCCCAGCTGAGGGAGATGACGAGGAGACAGACTCTGATGAGTAGAGCTTTGTGAGTATCTTTTTCCTTATCTATTGCTTTACTTGTGCTTTATTAATTGATAATGATTTTGTCCGCCTGCTACTGATCCTCGATTCTGAGTTATAACTGCTAAATCTTTTTCGATATGGGTGTATTGAGATTTTTATGATACTTGATTTGATGGTAATTCGATGTGGTTGTATAACTCAAGTATATTTTGCGTGGATTGGTACAGCTTTATAGTTAAACTATTTGATTTAGACTATGTGATGAATTATTTTTCTTAGTTGATTGCAAATATTTGTGCTGATTGCATGATGTATAAGTTAAATCCTTGAAATTACTGCAATGATCATGCCAAAATTTTTCTTGATGATAAGTTAACATGCATAACGATATTTGAGAATTGGAAATAGACCTAATATGCTGAATTTATTTCTTTGATATAATTTATCTGTTGAAATTTTCCATTGATTAATACATGAAGTTTTGGGTAAATATATTGTTTAATGAATGAAATTTGAAAGAGAAATAACTCCTTTAAATAAAATGAGCATATGTTGTATGATTTTTGGATTGACATCAATTGATTAAACCTAGTAGATCAATAAAGTCCAGCTTGTCATTTGTTGTGGAGAAAGAATCCAAAATCCAAAAAGAAAAGTGACTCCCCTATTTGGCACTGCAAAAAATTGGCAGTGGGACTTAAAGACATGGGTTGAAGTCTGAAAAGAATAACTCCTCTTCTTGGCATTGTATTTGCAATGGTACCGAAGATAAGAGTTGAAGTTCAATTAAAAAGTATGTATCTATGTGGGTGCATGCCACGAGAGAGATTCTTTGGCATTAACTCCGCTATCTCAAGATGATTTCTTCCTACTTAGGAGATATGAGTTCTATTATGTTGGTTACGTGAGCAATATATTCTAAATTTGTCACCAGAAGAAAGGTGGTATTCATTTTAGAAAATGTCAAAGATATATAAAAAGAAGAGAGAAAATTTGAGTGGAAAAAGATTTTGAAGTTCCTATTCTTGTAAACAAAGACATCATGGAGTCAAAACTAAAATTAGGTGAACTCATGAGATTGAAGTTCTATTTATGCACATTGCGAAATTTTATTTGATTTAGTCATAGATCTTAAAGATTGAATTCGAAGGACGACATATTTATTTGAAATTTTAAGTTGTTATTTCATGTGATTTTTTCATAAGTAAATGTATCTTAGAAATTTATTCATCATCTGAAAGTTCATTTTCCATAATCAGTATTGATTTCTTTATTTGCTTGAGGACAAACAAGGTTTGAGCCTTATGTATTTTGATGACTCTAAATTTCATAGTAATTTTCATGCTTATTAACAAGTCTTTTGGAATCATAATTATACTCTTTTGCTTATTTTTATGCCTTATTTATCCAATAATTTGGAATCTACACCTTTCTTGGTTTTTGATTAATTTTAGATAAAAAGGCATCATTTTGATAGGTTTTTAAGCAATTTCAATACATTTATGGACTCTAATCATCACGAGGAGTTTACACATCAAATTTTAAGTCAAACCGAGTTCTCTAGCAAAATTACGGCAATGCCATAATGAATTTTACGACTGCAATCTGCAAATATGGCGCTACCGTAATGATTTTCACGTCTGCTTCCCATAGAAACTTTTTGGAAAATTATGGCACTACCGTAATGTATTTTACGGTGCCATAATATCGGGCAAATTTCATACAGAGACCTTCAGAAACAATCGAGCAGATTACGGCACTACCATAATGAATTTTACAGTGCCATAATTGCGGGCCGTTTCCCTACAGTAACCTCTGAAGTAATTATGGCAGTACCATAACGCTCTTCACGGTACAATAATTAAAACCTAGATTTTCATGACTTGCCCGATTCTTCCGCAGATTTCTTGCGAAGACAATTTCAAGATTCGAAAAAGGGGAATGTTCAGACAAAAGGTGAGGAGATTTTCGAAGCAAAACAACCAATTTTTATCAACTCTACACGAAGAATTTCGGGGATTCATCGTCGCCCTAGGGTTTGTCAATTCCCAGTGTACAGACCACCTCTGGCCACGAAATTTGAAAGGAAGCTTAGCCTGAAGGAGGAGAACATACACTAGAAGTTTCAGAGCGAAAGGAGATCGATCGAAGGAGAAATAAAAGAATTCATGGGCACCGCCACTATTCATCGAGTTTGAGAGCTAATTACGGGCTGTAATTTTCATTACAGCACTATTTATAAAAATTTCTCCTTTTCTTTCAATATCTGATCAATCTAAACAATGTTTTACTGTAATCCTTCAGTCATGCTAGCTTAAAACTTCTTTTGGGACAAAGGGTGTAATCCCCTTAATTTCTTAATGACTAGATGATCTTTATTTCATCAGGATATTTTTGGTATGGTAATTTTACTTAAGAGATTAATGTCTTTAATCTTTTCTAGTTTCAATCAATAACATGTGTTAGAGTTTTGTGATATGGATAGAAAAGTGATTTGCAAAACTTGGAACCCTAAAATTGAGATTTAGGAACTTATCGTAAGAAATTAGGTTTGTTCTTATTTTTAGATTTTTGTCGTTTAATTCTTGTTAATGTTTTGATCTAGGAAATATTAGTGAGTTAGACATGAAAATATGCTAGAGATAGATATTGTATTGTTTGAAAACCTTAAGTAAAACCTGTGAAACTAAGGTATGAGAATACTTAGTTTTGCTTGAGATTTTGATATTGAGATGGAATGCACGAGAGTGATTCTTAATCTCTTTGTTAAAGTTTACTTATATTAAACATTGAATAAATCCTGCACGAGAGGGAGGGTTATTCTTTGTAGTTTGACCGCGCGAGAGCGAGTTAATTTCTTTATTAAAGAAGCTACATCTTTTCCATAACAAGAATAAATTGATGAACACTTAATTATATCTAGTCATAGATATTAATGTGGATGAACCCCTTGTCCCAATTCTTTCTCTCCGATTTTCCATATACCGTTCGATCAATTACTTTCATCATACTCGATTTGTTTAGCTAGTGAGAAATCAATTTGTTCGTATTTAACAACAAGGTCCCCGTGGTTCATTAAATTTTTATTACTTCGAGTATCCGTGCACTTGCGGACACAACAGCGATGCACTGCCAATGTTAGAGGAACCTACTAGGTGCACTTCGAGTATTCATTAATATTAATGATGGGGATGTCGATGTCGATATCCATTCCGATGACTTGGGTAGCAGCGATGCACTGCTAGGTGCCACTCACTATTTGTAGTGACTTTAAGTTAGCACTGCCAATGTCAGAGGAACCTACAGGGTCGCACATCTTGATACTCGAGTGATCGTATTGATCGGGAAGCCTTATGATCGAGTTATTGGATAACTCGGATCTATTTGGAGATTTCGTCAGTGCCAATGGGCCTAATGAGATGGAAGAGAGTTATTGGAGCCAAACTTCATTTTTAGCAGGTTGACCCGAAATTGACCAAGATTGGACACATTTGGATTAGGGTTGCATTGGATTGGATCTAATTGCTTAATCAACCTATGTAATGAAGTTTGGGTTAGCTCATTACCCAATGAGGCCCAATAACAAGTTGTCATGAAGAGAGAATAGGCTAAAAGGGTATAATGGGGGGAGAAGTTTCCCCCCATTGACGCCTAAGGGCATAATGTGGAGGAGTGGGCGGATGTTGCTTCTTTTGGAAGGAATTGACGCCTCCCCCTTTGTGCATGGATGGAAACCTTGCATCTAAGGCAAGGCTTGATGCATCTAAGGCATGATAGACTTCTTTGGTAAGTCTTGGGCAACTGCAAGTGGTTTATGGAACTCTCTTGGAGAGTTTCCAAAACCAAAACCCTAATTGCTCACATATCCCTTAACCCTAGCCGCCCCCTTCTTGATGGTTTGCGCCTCTCACCCTTATCTTGCCGCCCCCTTGGCTCTATATATCCTAGTGATATGCGAGAGCCCTATGAAGGCAATCAATTGGCATGCGCAATTGAAGTGGCGAGAGCAAGGCAAGTAATTGGCGCAAGGATCCTCTTCATCTCTTCTATTGCCGCAAGACCTATTCTCTCTTGTCCTCTTAGCGCAAGTGAGGGAAGGTCTTGGCGGCTAGCTCTCTCTCCCCTCTCCATCATTGGCGCTTCATCCTTGGAGGTGGCGCAAGCATTGGAGAAGGAGCTCAAAGGCTTGGATCTTCATCCCGAGGCTATCACTGGGCGTGGAAGAAGAGAGTTCGAGGCATCCGTGTGTGTGAGACTGCAGAGGGCGCACGCTTGGGCACCTACCTTGACATCGGCCTCATCTTTCTCTTAAGGTACTTACTATCTCATAGTGTCGACCCCCTCGCAAGACGATCTTCACTGGGTTTTTGGGACCGGCCTGTTTCGGGGATATTCTTCGGTTGTGCAAATGTAATCTCTGTGTAAAATTATAAAATATCCCCGGGGTTTCCCAACCATTACGGCCCATGTTTTTCTAACTATTTGAATTACGCACCACCGTAAGAGAAATTACGGTGGTAATTCTTTCGGCCCTACACGATTTCTCTGCCGTATTTCTGGGGTTTCTACCGTGTTTTAGGGTTTTTACACTCGTTCCTACGCCAATTAGTTTTCAACCTACCCTTGTGTTCAGGACTCGTCGGTGACCCTTTCCAACGAGCTCCGACCGTCAATTTGGTAACCTCGAGTCCGATCTGTTCGATTTAGCGAGTTTAGGCATGATTCCCACCTCTTTCTTGTTTTCTTCCGATTCTTTGTCGAATCTTGAAATATCTGCTTGCATTTGTTTCTTTGATCCCCGGCAAACCTTCCTAGAGCAATTTCTGACGATTTTGACTGATTTTGGAATGATTTTGAGCCTTGAATGAGCTCAAGTTGCCGCCCTATTCCATCCTTCTCAATTTTTTCTGATTTAAGCTTCTTTAGAACCATTTGTTTCTCCCTAGATTCTTGCTAGAGATAGAAGAATGTTCCTGAAGCATTTGAAGACTTGATTCCAGTGTAGAAGTTCAGATTTGGGAATCTTCATTCAGAATCTACATAACTCTGTTTGTTTGGTAGAGCTTGCTTCCTGTTCCAGTTTTTTTTGAAGTGATTCATTAGGGTTATTATCTGAGATGGCACCACAGACCAAATCTGTGGTCTCAAAGAAGAAAGGAAAGGCCCCTGCTGAATCTTCAACACCTCCCAATCCCTATGGTACAATATTTAGGGATGAGATTCAAGAAACAAGATACAATCAATTGGTAGCCAGGAGAGTTGTGAACACCAAGTATGCAGATCGGCATACGTTGGAGGCGTTAGGGCTATATGAAGTTGTTTTCTGGATGTTCGATCAGATAAGAGTAATGAAATTCTTCCAGATTACGCCTCAGACTTACTTGCCTTTGGTGTTAGGGTTTCTTAGTAGTATGGACATGGAGCTACACGAGTTCACCGATAGTCATGCTGAAGGTGAGATCACCTTCCGCATGGCTAACATAGAGAGGAGTCTCACTTTGAGAGACATTAGGTCCATCTTCCATCTAGCATCTGGAGGGCACACTTGTGTATCACATGGTTTCATCGAGAGCGTGTTTTGGATCCAAATCTCTTCAGAGACCCATTTTTCAGTAGTAGCAGCCAGAGCCTCTAAAATCACCAACCCTTTTATCAAGTATGTACATAGAGTTTTAGCTCATATAGTGTTTGGGCGTGGTGACAGTGATGACATGGTATGTCAGACTGAGCTTTTCTCTTTATAGAGTATGTTGCATGGATGTCCAGTGGATGTTGCCATTTTCTTAGTCAAACACATGGATAAGGTGGCAAGGGCAAAGAAAGGGGCTATTGTGATACGAGGTTTCATTACCACTATAGCTCTATTTCTTAATGTTGAGCCTTATGGAGTTGAGGTGGTCAGGGGAAATGCAAGATTAGACATTGAGTCATGTATGGCCATGAAAGTGATTATCAGAGAAGGTGATACCTTTTGTTTGGTTCTTGGACCAGGAGCTCCTACGTTGCCCTTGCCAAACATTGAGAAGACTACTGTTAAGAATCAAGCAATTTGGAAACTATCTCCTAGTGATGATGCTTTTGCTATGCCACCTCCCTTAGACACCGTACCGCCACCACCGACCTGGGGTGGTAGAGATGACCCATTCGATATGGGGATGGATCCACCATCTCATGGAGTTGCGGAGTCACCTTCACACCGAGAGGATGGGCCAGTGCCTTCGACCCCGGTTTCTAGTCTCTCTCTGCTGAGGTGTACTATCAAGGTCGCCTCATGGAAAGAATGCTTGATTCCATGGGGAGAATGTCTAACTCCTTGGAGCATATTCACCAGGATGTGGAGGAGCTTGGCAACTACATGGAGGAGAAGAAGAATTTTCTCTATGACCGTTTCAGTTTCGAGGATAGCAGGAGAGGTGGAGATTATGGAGGAGATTATGATGGAGACCAGGGGGACAACACGATGATCCTATGGATGCAGCCCCTGAGGACACTAAAGAGATTGGATTTGATGATGATCATTAGAGCTCTGTGAGTATCTTTTTCCCTACCTATTCCTTGTTTATCTTATATTGCTATTAATGTTTCATATCTTTATAGGGAAGGATGACTTGGATTGGTCAAACTTTTTGTGTCTGTTGCTGCTATTATATACAGCTTGTCATGACTCTCTGAATTTTAAAATTCAATTTGGTTGTATCACTGTGATTCTGAATTTGTTATTGTGATTTTGAATTCAGTATGGTTGTATGATATATTTGATATTTTGATGATATTGAGCACCTTGTGTGGGTGCATACTGATGCATGATTGATTGTATAAATTTATTTCTGAACGGATATTTGCAAATTTTCTCTTGTTATGGTTTTATGCTATAATGTTGAAGTGTGGTCCATTTCTGAAAATTCTATTGACAATATGATTTTCTTGATGATAAATTTGTCAAATGCCTATGATTAGGGATAGACCTATTGTGATGAATTTATTTCTTTAATATATGTCTGTCTATTGGAATTTTTCATTGATTAATGCATGAGATTTTGGGTAGATATATTGTTTGATAAATATGATCTAAAAGTGAAGTTACTTCTTTAAATAAAACAAGCATATGAGTATGATTTTTTAATTGATATTAATTGATTAACTTGGTTCATGTTTAATCTATTTGCTATTTGTTGGGAAGAAAGATTCCATGATCCAATATTAAGAGAGGTGACTCTCTTACTTGGTACTATGAAAAATTGGCAGTGGTACCAAAGACATGGGTTGAAGTCAAAATAAAAATTTATGAATGACTCCTTGTCTTGGCACCATGTTGATTTGCGGTGGTACCAAGGTTAAGAGTTGAAGTCCAAACAAAAAAGGTATGTATCTATGTGGGTACACGCCTTGGAGAGAAATCATTTCACATTAACTCCGCTATCTCGTGTAAGATTCTTCCTACCAAAGAGATATGAGTTCTATTACATTGATAATGTGATTAGTGTACTCTAATTTCGTCACTAGAAAAAAAGGTGGTAATCAAATCAAAGAATGTGAGTGATACAAAAAAAGGGAGGAACTTAAAAATTCTGAGTGGAAAAAGATCTTGGAAATCCTATTCCTGTAAACAAAAGTATGATGTATTTGAACTAAAACTGGTTGAAGTCTTGAGATTGAAATTCTATTTATTATACAAGTTGCAAAATTTTATTTGATTAAGTTGTAGATGTTGAGGATTGAATTCAAAAGATGATATGTTTATTTGAAATTCTATGTAGCATTTGGTGAGACTTTTCATTAGTTACTATATTTTAGAAATTCATTCTTCATAAGAAAGTTTAATTCTTTTAATCAGTTTTTGATCTTGCTTGAGGACAAGCATAGTTTGAGCCTTATGTATTTGATGACATGAAAATTCATAGTATATTTTGTGTCATTCGATAGATCTTTTGTGTCATATTCATGCTCTTTTGCTTATTTTTATGCCTTATTTATCAAATATTATGGAATCTACACCCTTTTGTGTTTTTGATCATTTTCAATTAAAAAGACATTATTTTAAGGTGTTTTCATGCAATCCAAATGCATAGACAAATTCTCATCATCAAGAGAAGATTACTTGTCAAATTTCATGCAAATCGGAGCTTCAGACCAAATTACGGCAGAGCCATAATCAATATTACGATACAGTGGTTTTACTGAACCTATAGAATAAACCATAGCACTGCCGTAATCTATTTGTTCTACCATAATTTTTGTCGAATTCTATCCAGAAAGATTTGCAGATATTACGGTACTGCCGTAACGAGTATTACGGGCCGTAATTTCTAGTGATTTCTTTCCAGAAGATTTTGCATGATCACGGTACTGCCGTGGTTGTTTTTACGGCACATGTTTATTCCAGAATTTTGACCTGAACACATTACGGCACTGTAGTAATGGAAATTACGGCTGTAATTGTACCCTAGACAGCAGATTTACTTGGTCATATTGAAGCCCGATTTTTGCGCAAATGATTGTGGATGATTTAGGCCACCAATTTAAGATCCGTAAGAAGGGGATACTCGTGAGAACAAAGGGAAGATTAGTACACCAAAAGCCCTAATTTTGATCAGTGTTTCAGAGAGAAATTGAGTTCTTCACCGCCACAGTAGGTTTCGCCACCGGAAAGCGTACAGAGCATCTCCGGCCGTGAAATTTGAAGGGAAGCTATGCTTGAGGGAGAAGAACACACACTCGAATTTTCAGACCGAAAGGAGACCGATCGAAGGAGAAATGAACGAAAGAGGTGCTGCCTGCACTGTTCATACAAGAAATCACGGGCTGCAATTTCCATTACAGCCGTGTGTTTAGCAAAATCTCCCTTCTTTTCGATTTCTGATCGTTTTAAACTATGACATATTGTAATTTCTTCATCATGCTAGCTTAAACACTTTTTGGGACAGGGGGTGTAATCTCCTTAATTTCATAATGACTAGATGATGTTTATTTCGTCAGAATACTCTTGTTATGATAATTCTACTTAAGGGATGATTGTCTTTAATCTCTTCTAGTTTCATATTGTCAACATGTATTGGAGTTTTTGTGATATGGACTGAAAGGTAACTTGCAAAAACTTGGAATCCTAGAATCGTGATTTAGGAACTCATTGTAAGAAATTAGGTTTGTTCTTATTTCTATATTTTAGAAGTTTATTGACTTGTTAATAATGACCTAGGAGACATTAATGAGTTAAATATGAAGATATTGTAAGAAATTAAGTATCACATCGTTGGAGAACCTTAAGTAGAACCTATGAATCTAAAGTATGAAAGTATTTAGTTTTCACTTGAGATGATTGACATAAAGATTGGATGCATGAAAGTGATTTTAAATCTTTTTGTCAATGATTTACTTATCTTTAATATTGAATAAATCTTGTACGAAAGAGAGAATTATATCTTTATCATATTAAGAGTAAACTGACGATCATTTAATTATATCTAGATATTGAAATTGAGGTGGATGAAACCCTAGTCCCCACTCTTCTCTCTGATATTTCGTGTGATTTTCGTTTACTGCTTACATCGTATTCGATTGCCTAGCTAATAAGAAATTAATTCTTTAGTACTTAACAAACGAGGTCTCTGTGGTTCGATATCTTTTATTACTTCGAGTATCCGTGCACTTGCGGACACAACACTACTGCCGTAAGGAGAAGTATACCCCACCCACGTATAGGCAGTGCCTCCTCGACTCCTATTACGCCATCTCCCAAGGCTATGATTCGGTCGACGAGTACCACACTCACTTTGATGAACTTGGGATTCGCTGCAACCTTAAAGAGGACCCCGCGTTCAACTTGTCCTGATTCCGGAACAGTCTCCATGAGGAGATCAGGTGCACCTTACTGACCTATGAGCTCGACACGATCATCCTAGTGCTCCACCATGCTCATGAGGTTGAGAAAGACTTGCGCTCTCAACACAGTCGTGTTGAGCTGGCCCCATTGCGCCGCCCAATCTATGCACCTCCGGTGCCAGCCAAACCCCCTCACTTTGAGGCCCCATCGTGGCCGACCCACGTTGGCCCTCACCGTCTCCCATGGGATGCACCACACAATGCACCCCCGCCTCTTTTAACTTGGGATGAGAAGTGCAAGGCGCCCATCTCGGCCGTTCCCCCCGGACCATGTCGCCATTGCAACCAAACCCATCACTTCAACTGGGATTACCCACATTGCTCCTTACACATCGCACCTGAGCACCGTGACCCTCAGCCCCCTGCACTTCGCGGCCCCCCTCCAACCCAAGAGGTTGGTCCACAATACTACTCGGATGAGGAGCTGTTGTGTCCGCAAGTGCACGTATATTCGAAGTAATAAAAAGATATCGAACCACAGAGACCTCATTGTTAAGTACCAAAGAATTGATTTCTTACTAGCTAAGCAAATCCAATGCGATGTAGCTAACGATTGGAAATTATGAAATATCAGAGAGAAAAACTAGGACTAGGGTTTTATCCACCTCAATTTCAATGACTAGATATAAATAAATGTTCATCAGTTTATTGTTGATTCTGCAAGTGCACGGATACTTCGAAGTAATAAAAAGATATCGAACCACAGAGACCTACGTGTTAAGTACCAAATAATTGTATTATTACTAGTTAAGAAATCGATTATAATGCAAGTAAACGATAAGGAAAGCGTAGAGATAATTAGAGGGAAACTGGGACTAGGGTTTCATCCACCTTAATTTCAATGACTAGATATGAATAAAAGGTCGTCAGTCTAATTATATCATGATAAAGATATAATTTACTTCATAAAGGGATTGTCTCACTTTCGTGCAGATAATCATACAAGGGACTGATCCTCTCTTTCGTGCAAGATCTATCCCATGCTGAAAATAAGTAAATCATCAATCAAAGAACTCAATGATCACTTTCGTGCATCCGAATTATAAGTTGATCATCTCAAGTGGAATCTCAAGTATCAATTTCGTGCATCCGAGTCTCAACACAGGTTCTACTTAAGGTTCTCCAACGTTCCGATCCTCACTTTCGCACAAGATTTTCATGTATAACAAAATAACTCGATACTGGATTCAAATTATCAAACATGACAATTATTCTTCTAAAATCAAGAAATAAGAATTAACCTAATTTCATATGGTGAGTTCCTAATATTCAATTTTAGGGTTCCAAGTTCTCAAGCAAATCACCTTTCAGTCCATATTGCGAAAACTCTAAAATCATGCATGATAATAAAAAACTATGAAGAATTATAGGCAATCATCACATAAGTAGAATCATCATAACAAAATTATACTGACGAAATAAAAGTTATCTAGTCATATAAAATCAAGGGAATTACATATCATGTCCCAAATGATGTTTAAGCTAGCATGGAAGAAGAATTACAATAAATCATAGTTTAGAATGATCAGAAATCGAAAAGAAGTGAAAATCAACTTTACAGCACGACTGTAATGAAAATTACAGCCGTAATTTTGGTTGTGAACAGTGCAGGCGCCTCTTCTTTCATTGATTTCTCCTCCGATCGATCTCCTTTCGCTCAGAAGCTTCTGGGTATCCTCTCCTCCTCCAGGCGAAGCTTCCTTGTAAAAATCGCAGCCTAAGATGGCCTCTACACCTATCGGCGAGAGGCCATGCCCTAAGGACGCCTCTCTCGATTTCTCTCCGGACAGTGGATGAAAATTAGGGCTTTCACCCTCGGCGTGTTCTCATCGTTGGAGGCTCCCTTTTTCCTTCTTACAGCTTTGAATTTAAGGGCCTGGATCGTTTGTAATCGATCGCGCAATATTCAGACTTCAAAGTTGACCGTGAAAATTGCGTCCAAGGATAGAATTACGGCCGTGGTTTCTGTTACGGCAGTGCTATAATTTCTTTAAAGTCTTCTGTATAGGATCCGACCGGAATTATGGTACCGTGAGATTCATTACGGCAGTACCATATTTTCTCCAAATCTCTTGGGTCGAAAATCGCCTCAAAATATGACATCGTGGAAATGATTACAGTAGTGCCGTAATTTCTGGAAAACTTTCTGTATGAAAATCACCCCAAAATATGGCAGGGCTCTGAAATTACGATAGTGCTCCAAAATTATGGTACCGTAAGATAAATTACGGCCCTATCATAATTTGGTTTGTGGCTTCGATTTGCGTAAAATTTGTCATGTAACCTCTTCTTAATGATGAGAATTCTTCTATGTTTCTGATTTTGCTTGAAAACACTTTAAAATCATGCCTTTTTACCTGAAAATCATAAAAAACCAAAGTAGAAGTAGATTCTGCAATATTTGATTAAAAAAAGGCATAAAAATAAGCAAAGGAGCATAAATATGACATAAAAAGACCAATGAAATGACACAAAATATACTATAAATTTTGGTGTCATCAAACACATAAGGCTCAAACTTTGCTTGTCCTCAAGCAAATAAATAGAATAAAGAACAATGCTATGGAAAATATACCCTCTTATGAAAAATAAATTTATAAAATATAATCACTCATGAAATGTTCCACCAACTTTTTGCACAAAATTTCAGATAAATACATCATCCTCTGAAATCAATCTTTAAGATCCACAACTTTGATCAAATAAAACTTTACAACTCGCATAATAAAAAGAATCTCAATCTCATGATTTCACTCAAGTTTCAGATTAATTCCATAATACCTTTGTTTACAGAAATAGGATATCAAAAATCTTTTTCCACATCAAAATCTTTCTTTTCTAAATTTTCTTTTATTGTATTTTTGATAGTATATACCCACATAGATACACTTTTTATTTGGACTTCAACCCTTGTCTTCGGTACCACTGTCAATTTTACACAGTGCCAAGTAAGGGAGTTATTTTTCTTTTTCTCTCTTTCCCTTTTTTTGGATCTTGGATTCTTTCTTCCCAACAAATAGTAAGATAAACAAAACATCAACTAGGTCAATCAATTGACATCAATTCAAAAATTACACTCATATGCTCATTTTATTCAAGAAAAATATTTCACTCTTAGATTGCATTCATCAAACAACATACCTACCCAAAACCTTATGCATGAATCAATGAAGGGTTTCAACAAGTAGATATATATTGAAGAATTAAATTCAACATAATATGTATATTTCCATTCATAGGCATCGGCATGCATAAACATTCATCATAGAAAAATCCACACACGACTCATCACATGGATTCAAGTCATAGCAAATAGCAAAAACAAATCAAATAGCAACACCATACAATCATATCGAATAAGATCATTAGAAAGTGCAAACAATACTCACAAAACTATATAGCATGCTCAATCGTCGTCCAGGGTGTAGCATCGGGGCGAGTGCTGCGAGATCCAAAAATGTGTCTTTCAAAAATTTTACCTGCACAATTTAAGGTACATAAGGCGCAGACCAAAAATAGTCTCTTGCTTTAAAAAGAAATGATAGAAAATATTTTTCTCAAAGGAAAATCAGAGATGTCATCAGTGGTCCAAGGAAGGTGCCAGCGGAAAGAGCTGATGCAGGTGAGAAGCAGAGGTGGAGCAGATGCTAGCTGAAGAGCTGCTAGCGATGATGGTGACGGTGATGACAATAGGGTGATGATGAGTAGTCTCTAGTAGCCTGCTAGAGCCTACAATCGTGGTGGCGAAGTCGTCAGCCGGGGGGTGTGAGAGATAGCACTGCAAAAAAATCAGTCACTAATGAAGATTCTGCTGCAAAAATAAATAAAATCAATAGAAACAGAGGCAGTAGAAGTAGTAAGAGGCTGCTGGTGGTAGAATCCAGTGTCGACTACAGGAAACAGTGGTGTCACAGGCAGCTGGAGTGGTGGTGGTTGGGCTGGCTAGAGGTGCTGCAAATTTGGAGAAGAAGCTGCAGGTGTCCAAGTATAGCAGAGCAGCCTACTGATTCAGTTACAAAAGTAGCTATTCCCAAGAATAAGATTTAATGATCCAAAAAGAAAATAGACAGGACCATGAAGTAGAATAAAACTTGTTCTTTCCGGGTGTATGAAAATCAAAGGATCAAAATCTACTAGGAATTTAGGGCGTCAAGAGAAAGAGGGCTAATCAGATTACTAGATCAAAAACTACACAGAAGTTAATCAGATATCAAAAGTTGCCATGCTTCCTAGAATGATCAGAAAATATTTTTCATGAAAACAACAAATCCAGGAGATACAATGAAATATGTACTTCCAATTTCAAGTGAAAGATCAGGGTTTGAACTCATATAAGCATCTTAAAAATTTGCAGCAAAAGAGCTAATCAGATTAGTCAAACAAAACTGTTGCAGAAATTAATCAAGTACCAAAAGATGCTATGTGTTATAGGATGATCCATGAACTTTGAAATTCAATAAAAATATCCAAAAAATAAACAAGGATGAGTAGTTCATGTTTGTGCCAAAGAGCAAAAATTTTCCAAAACCCAATTTCTTAAAATCACAGTGAGAAAACACCTAATTAGATAAGCAGAATGTAGATTTAAAATTACGGGCGTGAAATTCCTTACGATAGTGACATAATATGCACAAAATTCTCGGGGTCAGAAATATGATGAAATTACGGTACCGTGAAAATGATCACGGCACTGTCGTATTTTTAAAGAATTTTTGAATAAAAAATCACTAAAAAATACGGCATGTGACGTCGAAAACGAACAGAAAATACAATACCATAAAAATGATTACGGTATGCCGTAAACACCATAAAACTTTCTGTTCAAAAATTACCCAAAATTACGACCCATAAAATTTCTTACGGTAGTGCCGTCAGATGCTCAAAAGTTTCTAGTAAAAAATAGACCGAAATTATGGTACCGTGATTTTGATTACGGCAGTGTCGTATTTTGTGCAAAGTAAGAGTGCATGGGTGAAGCACTCTTTACGTCTCAATAATCTTCCTATATTTATGAAAAAGCAAAATCATTAGTCCTTTTTTCAAATTTATATCTTCAATTGCAATAGGACTTTGATCAAAATATTCAAGTATTGGATCATCAAAATAATCTTTACGTCTCACATTAGGTTCCTCAATAAAGCATAATTTTTTAAACAAATCAGTAGATATGGGCAAAACATCAGAGTGAGATTCATCAATGTTCAAAATATTCAAATCCCTTTCGAGTTCCTCATGCCCACAATCAAATAATTTATCAATTTCAAAATTACAATCAAATTCAGAGTGAGACTTTTCAAAATAAATTTCCTCATGCTTTTCAACAAATAATTCATCATCAGAAGAATCAAAAGAATCAATCTCAGAATTATAAGAATCTGATTAAACATAAATAATATATCATCAAAAGAATCAATTTCATCACTGTCACTTAGATCAAGAGGGGATTTTTCAAAATCAATTTTCTTAAACTTTTCCACAAATAAATTATCAAATGAATGAATTTTACAATCATCAAAATCAGAGTGAGATTCATTAATGTTCACATAAGGCTCAATTTCAAAACAATCATAATCAGAGGGGGAATTTTCTAAATCAATTTCTTCAGTTTCAAACTCAAACAAATAAGCTTGTTGTGCTATCTGGGTTTCCAAAATTTTCTTATGTGTTGTTAAGGAAACTACTTGAGAAGCAAGCTGACTAATTATCCCTTTAAGATATTCATTTTCCTTACTTCGATTTGTCATGATTTGATTATGATTTGTCATGAATTTTTCAAGTATGGAATTTAACCTAGATTCTTCAGTATCCTCAAAGTATGGTTCAGAAATATGATTTGAAGCAGTTAAAAGTTGGCAATCACAAGTATAATGATCAAAACATCCACAAATATCACATCTAATAGAAGAATAAGATGTCCTAACAGGGTGCATATAAGAGTGTAATTTCAATTTATATGCAAGAGCACACAATGAATCATCTTTATACTTACCTTGTGGCATGTATATCTCACCTCTTCCAGTTGCCCACGAGTTGTAATTAAAATACATATCTTCAAATCTATCAAAAATAGAAAGATTATCCAACACCAATCAATCAAAAATTTTTTCTTTTCAGAATATAAAAAAATAGAAAATATAAAACATAAGCAAAAAAAAAAAATTCAGAAATCACAGTTCTGTCACAACTTGTGAAATTCCAAAACCTGCAAAAACATAAAACAAAGTTAAATATAAAAACAAATAAACTTAGTCTAGCAATACTAACAACTATTTTGATATTAACAAAACTAAGATCCTCGACAATGGCCCCAAAAACTTATTATGTCCTCAAGTGCATGGATACTTCGAAGTAATAAAAATATATCGAACCACAGAGACCTACATGTTAAGTACCAAATAGTTGTATTCTTACTAGCTAAGCAATCGATTATAATGCAAGTAAATGATAAGGAAAGCATACAGATAATTAGAGAGAAATTGGGACTAGGGTTTCATCCACCTTAATTTCAATGACTAGATATGAATAAAAGGTCGTCAGTATAATTTTATCATAATAAAGATATAAATTACTTTATAAAGGGATTGTCTCACTTTCGTGCAAACAATCATACAATGGACCGATCCTCACTTTCGCGCAAGATCTATCCCATGCTGAAAATAAGTAAATCATCAATCAAAGAACTCAAGGATCACTTTCGTGCATCCGAATTCTAAGTTGATCATCTCAAGTGGAATCTCAAGGATCACTTTCGTGCATCCGAGTCTCAACACATGTTCTACTTTAGGTTCTCCAACGTTCCGATCCTCACTTTCGCACAAGATCTTCACGTTTAACAAAATAACTCGATCCTAGATTCAAATTATCAAACATGGCAATTATTCTTCTAAAATCAAGAAATAAGAATTAACCTAATTTCTTACGGTGAGTTCCTAATATTCAATTTTAGGGTTTCAAGTTCTCAAGCAAATCACCTTTCAGTCCATATTGCGAAAACTATAAAATCTTGCATGATAATAAGAAAAATATGGAGAATTATAGGCAATCATCACATAAGTAGAATCATCATAACAAAATTATACTAAAGAAATAAAAGTTATCTAATCATATAAAATCAAGGGAATTACACCCCATGTCCCAAATGATATTTAAGCTAGCATGGAAGAAGAATTACAATAAATAATAGTTTAGAATGATCAGATATTGAAAAGAAGAGAAAATCAAATTTACAGCATGGCTGTAATGAATATTACATTACAGCAGTAATTTTGGTTGTGAATAGTGCAAGCGCCTCTTCTTTCGTTAATTTCTCCTCTAATCGATCTCCTTTTGCTCTAAAACTTCTGGGGTATCCTCTCCTCCTCCAGGAAAAGCTTCCATGTAAAAGAGCAATGAAATGTGACACAAAAAGACCAATGAAATGACATATTGTTGGGAAACCCCGGGGACATTTTACAATTTTCAGAGTTATAGACATATATTTTTGCAGCGGAAGAATGTCCCCGAAACAGGCCGGTCCCAAAAACCCAGTGAAGATCTCTTGCGAGGGGGTCCACACGATGTGATAGTAAGTACCTTTAGCAATTAGAATCCGATGTCGATGAAGGCGCCCAAGTGTTCGCCCTCTGCAGTCTCGCACACACGGATTCCTCAAGTTTTCTTCTTCCTCGCTCGGTGCTAGCCTCGGGAAGAAGATCCATGCCTTAGGAGAGTCCTCCAAGCAACTTGCGCCACCACGAAGATGTGATGCGCCAAGGAGATGGAAGGAGAAGGGAACGCCACAAGCCTTCTTGTTCCTTTGCGCCAAGGAAAGGAAGAGGAGAAGCATGCTTGCGCCCTTGATGGAAGAAGAAGAGCTTCAAGCTCTCCAAGCCGTCGCCCTCTAATGCTTCACGCCTCCAAGGAATTAGCATCATCAAGAGAGGGGGCGGCAAGGGCTTATTTATAGGAGCAAGAGGCGGTTAGGGGAGAATGGCAAGTGTTGACAATTAGGGCATGATTCTAGGAGATTATCCAATCAAATATATTGATTAAATCTCCACTCCCATATGCGCCTAATGAAAGTTCCCTAAAGGGGGCGAAACCCTAATAGGCGCATATCAGAGGTTTTGCATTGAGCGGAAGCTAGGGTTTCTAAAATCGCATGCATGAATATATGATCAACTTAATAACATGTATAGATCGAGAAGGGATCATACCATAGCCATTGCTTGGATGGCGACTTGGAAGCAGAGAACGAAGTAGCTCTCCTCCAAAGCGTGCGCACACAAGATGATTGATCGCCTACTCCTTGTCGTTCCTTGTGCTAGCAAGGATCTCCAAGTCTCCTGATCGCTTGAAGGGAAGATGAGATGATCTCTTCGCTTTGTCAAGTCCTCTCCTTGGCGTCAAAAACACACCACACGAGAGAAGAGAGGCGACAAGAGGTGAAGAGGCGAGAATAGGGCGTGACCACTTCGAACGTGGAGGTGTTCCCCATTTTGGAAAACCAATTTCCAAAAATAGCAAGCCACGTCTTCAACGCAAGATGCGTTTACCCCAATCGCAACTTCCTCCCTTGACTTGAACCATGCGCTCACACTAAGTGAACCGGTTCAATTACATTTGGTTCAAAGACCAAATTAAACCAAGCATTGGTCTAGATCAAATTAAACCATAAGTCTCAAGATCTAACCATTCATCTCTTGATGCTCTTGATCTCATCGATCTAGCATCAATTCTCTTGATCGAAGCTTACCAATCTCAAGCTCTGATCAATCAAACATGATCAGACCAGATCTCACTTACAATCAGAGTTTAAATCCCATTAAACTGAACCAAAACAATTCAGTCCACACAATCTGACTCAAGTAAGCTATATCATCAAATTGTGCGACCCTAAGGGTTTCCTTTAAATGTCGGTAACGATAACTTACGTTATCACGATCAGTGAGGGGTATCTAGCAACACATCACTGTCTCCCGATATAAAGGAAAGAGTCTTCCAAGACTACACCCAAACCACAGCACAAGTGTGAACCCAAGTCACTTGACATATGTGTTTCCTTTGCCACTGGACGTTCTTATTGGACAAGCGTGTCAAGCCTGTAATTCCAATATGATGAGAATGATTAGATCAGATGAACATAGTCATCTGGGTATGGCCATACACTTTCTCAATCATCTCATACAGGGGGCCCCTATAGAACATCACACTCCAATCAAGGAGACGGCAATCCTATATCTATCACTAGTGCCCTAACATGACTCATGCTCATTATCCAAAATAGTCTATAACCATTATGTTTCAAATGATATTGAACTACCTCAAAACAATGCCAATCATCATTTAGAAACACAAGTGATCTCAAGTCAGAGGAAATATGCCACTTGTTTGCATATAAGGATTATTCACATTGTGACAAGCAATTGAATATCCTAAGTAGGGTCTGTCCAGTACATCCAATGTACCCATGAGTCTACATCTTATTCCATGCTCGAAGCATCCTATAAGATTAGAATACATATTAGTCTCAATCATATCAAGGCTGTCTCATGTTCACCAAGATATCTCGACTAAGGACAATACTGCATGTCAGCCAAGCTGAACAGCATTGAGACATTATCCAGAAGTATACATATTGCAGCAGATAATGTAACAACCTGAATAACAACCATTGCCTTTATAAACATAGAGTTTATACATGATACTGATATAATCCCAAGGCCTCAAACATTAGCCTTAAGGGCATACCCCAACAATCTCCCACTTGCACTTAATCTAATGGTTGAGAAATCTCAAACCCATATTATTACAGTGCTTCTCATGCTTCTGCTGCGCCAGAGGCTTTGTAAGCAGGTCAGCTAGATTGTCATCTGTATGAACCTTGCAGATTTTGATCTCGCCACGATCAATGATCTCCCGGATCAAGTGAAACCTTCTCTGTATGTGCTTGGACTTCTGGTGCGACCGTGGTTCCTTTGCTTGTGCTATTGCTCCAGTGTTATCACAGAAGATAACCAAAGGATCTGCACTCGAAGGAACAACACCAAGTTCCTGAACGAACTTACGAATCCACACTGCCTCCTTGGATGCTTCTGAGGCTGCAACATACTCGGCTTCTATTGTGGAATCAGCAACAATTGATTGTTTGAAACTTTTCCACACCACTGCTCCTCCATTCAAGCTAAAAACATAGCCTGATTGCGATCGGAAATCATCCTGGTCAGATTGGAACGAAGCATCAGTATATCCTTCAATACTGAGTTCTTCCTGACCTCCATATATCAAGAACATATCTTTGGTCCTCCGAAGATATTTCAAAATGTTCTTGACTGCAATCCAGTGTGCCTTACCTGGATTACTTTGGAATCGACTGGTCACGCTTAACCCATAAGCGACGTCTGGGCGAGTACACAACATCGCATACATAATGGACCCAATAGCCGAAGCATAAGGCGTATTGTCCATTTCATCTTTCTCAGTCTGTGTTTGTGGACACTGACTTTTTGAAAGATTCAGACCATGTCTGATTGGAAGATATCCTCTTTTAGAATTTTCTAAATGGAATCTCTCCAGGACTTTATCGATGTAAGTACTCTGGCACATCCCGAGAAGCCTCTTAGATCTATCTCTGTAGATCTTCACACCTAATACATAGGCTGCTTCTCCTAAATCTTTCATCTGGAAACATTTTCTTAACCATGCCTTAACCGCATGTAGTTCAGGAATATCGTTTCCAATGATTAAGATATCATCAACGTAGAGGACTAGGAAAGTAATCACGCTCCCACTAAACCTCTTATATACACACGGGTCATCTTCATTTTTGATGAAACCAAATTCACAGATTGATTCATCAAAACGAATATTCCAGCTTCTTGATGCTTGTTTAAGTCCATAAATGGACTTCTTTAATTTGCATATTTTATGACAATCTGATGGATTAGTGAAACCTTCAGGTTGTGTCATATACACATCCTCTTCTAGTTTTCCATTAAGGAAAGCGGTCTTCACATCCATTTGCCAGATCTCATAATCATAATATGCTGCTATCGCAAGAATAATCCGAATAGACTTGAACATGGCTACAGGAGAGAAAGTTTCATCATAATCTATCCCGTAGATTTGTTTGAAACCTTTCGCAACTAGCCTGCCTTTATAGGTAACCACGTTACCATCCATGTCTATCTACTTCTTGAAGATCCACTTACAGCCTATAGGGATTACTCCCGGAGGCGGATCAACCAAATCCCAGACTTGGTTATCTGACATGGAGTCTATCTCGGCTCGCATATCTTCAAGCCATCTTGCTGATTCCGGTCCACTGACCGCATCCGCATAAGTGAGGGGTTCATCATCAATGATGTAGACTCCGTCGTAGCGATCAGGCTTTCGACGGATCCTTCCCGATCTTCGCGGTTCCCGTGATATCTGAGCCTCAGGTTGCTCAGTAACCTGATCTACTGGCTCAGGCTCATCCAACTGTGCTTGACTACTTTGTCCTTCTTCTGGATTCTCATCCAGCTTTATTTCTCTCCCACTGGCCTCTTGCAGAAGAAATTCCTTCTGAAGAAAAATAGCCGTTCGAGCAACAAATACTTTGTTCTCTTTGGGATCGTAGAAATAATAACCCTTAGTTTCCTTAGGGTAACCGACAAAGATACATTTATCAGATCTGCTCTCCAGTTTCCCAGAGGCGAGCTTTTTGACATAAGCCTCGCAACCCCAGATCTTAATAAATGTCAAGCTCGGCTGTTTCCCATACCATAACTCATATGGAGTCTTTGAAACGGCCTTGGATGGCACTCGGTTTAGTACCTTTGCAGCTGTTTCCAGTGCAAATCCCCAAAAGGAGTAAGGTAGAGTAGCCTGACTCATCATAGAACGAACCATATCCAGTAAGGTTCTATTTCTCCTCTCGGACACACCATTCCATTGCGGTGTTCCTGGCGGAGTGAGCTGTGAGATAATCCCACACTCCTTCAGATAGTCAGTAAACTCATGACTCAAGTATTCTCCACCTCGATCTGAGCGAAGTGCCTTGATATTTCGGCCTAGCTGATTCTGTACTTCATTTTTGAACTCTTTGAACTTGTCAAAAGATTCACTCTTATGTCTCATTAGATAGACATATCCATATCTACTGAAATCATCAGTAAAGGTAATGAAGTATGAATAGCCACCTCTGGCATGTTTACTAAATGGCCCACACACATCACTGTGAATGAGGTCAAGTAAACCTGAAGCCCTTTGACCTTTGTTGGAAAAAGGAGACTTCGTCATTTTACCCATTAAACAAGCTTTGCATGTATCAAGCTCCTCATAGGAGAATGATCCCAGCAGTCCATGGTCATGCAACCGCTTAATGCGCTTCTTGTTAATGTGGCCTAAACGACTATGCCATAGCAAGGTGCTGTCATCAGCATACTTGGCTTTCTTAATATCAATCTGCTGTATAGAACATTCCATGTCCAACATGAATAACCCATTGTTAATTGACCCAGTAGCATAAACAATATTATCAAAAGAAATATAACACTTTGAAATTTTGCATTCAAAGGAAAACCCTTTCCTGACAAGAGTAGGAATAGAGATAATATTCTTAGTTATGCTCGGTACAAAATAACAATTGTCCAGTTCTAATACAAGACCAGATGGTAAAGAGATGTGATAAACTCCTACAGCAACAGCAGCAACCCGTGCCCCGTTTCCTACTCGTAGGTCCACCTCATGCTGTCCCACCTATCTTCTTCTCTTGAGTTCCTGTACATTTGAACAAATGTGAACTCCACATGCAGTGTCTAACACCCATGAAATAGAAGAAGAAGATACCATGACTTCAGTCACGAAAATACCTGAGCCAGAAGCGAAAGGGTTGCTTCCCTTCTTTTCTCCTTGGAGCGCTTTACAGTCCTTTTTCCAGTGACCCAGCTGGCCACAATGGAAACATCTGTATTCCTTTGACCGCTTTACCTTTTGTTTCAGAGCCTTGTTGTAGCTCTTGACAGGGGCTTTGCCCTTCTTCCCCTTCTTCTTGTTCCTAGAAGGAACCATTAGGACAGAGGATGAAGGCTTTCCCTTCTCACGAGACTGAGTCTGCTCTGTAGTCAAGAGCATGTTCAGTAACTCTACCGGCGTACAGTCGATCTTGTTCATATTAAAATTAATGATGAACGGATCGAAAGAGGCCGGGAGAGACTGCAGGATGATGTCTACAACAAGCTCCTGATTGATGGTGTGTCCCAGTTTCTCTAGAGCCTCCTTGTACCCAATCATCTTGAGTACGTGAGCTCCCACTGGACTCCCTTCAGTCAGTTTGCTCTGAAAGAAAAGTTTAGTCAAGTTATAGCGTTCAGTCCTTGCCTGTGCTGCATACAGCATCTTGAGGTTTGCTATAATTTCTATAGCAACAGATAAATCCTCATGCTGACGCTGCAGCTGTGGCGTCATAGACGCTAGCATAAGGCAAGCGACATCAATGCTATCATTGACATGCTTCTCATAAGCTTCCCGAACCGCCCTTGCGGCGTTCGCAGCGGGTTGAGGCGGTATAGCCGTCTCGAGGACATACAGTTTCCTCTCAGCCTTAAGAACAATCTTAAGGTGTCCGTACCAGTCTGAGAAGTTTGGCCCAGCAAACTTCTCCCTTTCCAGTAAGGATCGCACATTGAACGCTGTGGTGTTCGTTGCTGCAGTAATCTACAACAATGCAAGAACAGCAAGGTCAGTATCAATGTTAGAATCAATTCAGGACTTAAGAATGATTCTTTTCTCACTATTTTATCTGACTGAAAAATCCAGTAAAACAATCCGAAAGAGTAAAACTCTTTTAGTGAGATGGGATCCAGATTTCATACTTGGTCTCCGCGTCCCGCTCAGGCGAGATAAGATGCACAGAGAGTACAAGCACTAATCTCTGGTAGGCAATCCCTGCCAATCGCCAACCCGTGCGATTCCCCTTGATCTGGGCAATCCAGCAGACTGTGCCAACTGAGTTGGTACAACACAGTCTCTGATCCCATAGATGGCTGCCTCCATATGGCTACCATATGCTCAATATGTAGCCTACATGGTCAAGCTGACCTGACCTACTCCCTGGACCACCACGTGCTATGCTGAGCAACGAGAAGCGATAAATCCCTTCTCTGTAACACGCAGGTGTAATCACACACCGTCTGAAGATAGATGGGCGTGCCCACTGAGTGGGTACAACACGGCCCCAACGATAGTCAGAACAGTGAGGTTTCGCGTCAGAAGGCTTACGTGCTTGATATTTAACGTTGGATTTTAACGGTCCTTTTATCTTCTTACTATCATACAAATACTATGGTGATAGCAGAAGAATAAATCATGCAATTACAAAATTACTTAAACAGTAAATTGAAAGCATGATGATCTTATGTGGTAAAAGCCCATTAAGCCTAAGTAAGACCTTAAATAACTTAAGTCTTCACTTGAGCTCTTGATGGGTCTTTAGAATTTCCTCTGGCCCAACCCGGGCCCAAGCGCCCACTACAGCTCAGGTGCGCCCACCAGGTAAAATGCGCCTGTCCTAGAGTCGAACCCTAGACCTCCCACTGGTGAAGCCACTTGCTGCATGCGCCTCTGCCAAGTGTGCTCTGTGCTCATGTCTGATTAAATTACAATTTAATCTATCTAGACATGATTGACTCGCAGGTCAATTACACTTTATAAATTAATTAAAATGTGATGCGCAGATCACAATAATAATTTACAATATAATCCAGGCACGCAGGCCCCAGCACAGCACACATTAATTGGGCAGCCCACATAAGATTAAATAAACATTGATTCATGTTATACAAACAACATGTGATCCAAACAGGAAAATAAAATTTTCGAAAATCCCATTGGCATCAATTTTATTTCCTTATGAGCCCTACTAACTTACAACGGTCCATTAATAGGGATCCACTCATCAGACCTAGTCAGACCCACTGCCCTTGCATGCACCAAGTCATAACCGACTTGAGTCGACCTCATGGTCAACAATGCATGCCTTAAGGGCTGAACGGCCCTCATGAGTTTAGGCAAGCGGGTGTGACCCCGGGCCTTAATCATGAGCGTTCACTGGTTGTCTCAATCAGACATCGCTACACGCCTTTCTGCAGTCGACTAATAGCCACCACATGCTTGCGCATAGGTGCCATCTGGTCGACCCATCTTAGGCTGTCAGATGGTCTGATCAGACAGTTGGGTCTATACTGGATGATGACTTCAACCCTAATAACCCGTCTAAGTTTTTTCAGCAGGCGCTTATAGATCTAGTGGATGCGCGCAAGTAATTTAAGTTTTAAGAAAAACTACAACATGCGCCAACATAAGTGTCATGCAAAAACATGAACAAACATACATGCGCCAACATCTGATGACAAGGATGTAATCTCGCATGTAAACTCTAGATCATAAGCAAACGCAAACAAGGATCATACATTAAGCAATCATATAACATACAGAAACCTCCCTCTGATACCAATTGAAAGTTCCCTAAAGGGGGCGAAACCCTAATAGGCGCATATCAGAGGTTTTGCATTGAGCGGAAGCTAGGGTTTCTAAAATCGCATGCATGAATATATGATCAACTTAATAACATGTATAGATCGAGAAGGGATCATACCATAGCCATTGCTTGGATGGCGACTTGGAAGCAGAGAACGAAGTAGCTCTCCTCCAAAGCGTGCGCACACAAGATGATTGATCGCCTACTCCTTGTCGTTCCTTGTGCTAGCAAGGATCTCCAAGTCTCCTGATCGCTTGAAGGGAAGATGAGATGATCTCTTCACTTTGTCAAGTCCTCTCCTTGGCGTCAAAAACACACCACACGAGAGAAGAGAGGCGACAAGAGGTGAAGAGGCGAGAATAGGGCGTGACCACTTCGAACGTGGAGGCGTTCCCCATTTTGGAAAACCAATTTCCAAAAATAGCAAGCCACTTCTTCAACGCAAGATGCGTTTACCCCAATCGCAACTTCCTCCCTTGACTTGAACCATGCGCTCACACTAAGTGAACCGGTTCAATTACATTTGGTTCAAAGACCAAATTAAACCAAGCATTGGTCTAGATCAAATTAAACCATAAGGCTCAAGATCTAACCATTCATCTCTTGATGCTCTTGATCTCATCGATCTAGCATCAATTCTCTCAATCGAAGCTTACCAATCTCAAGCTCTGATCAATCAAACATGATCAGACCAGATCTCACTTACAATCAGAGTTTAAATCCCATTAAACTGAACCAAAACAATTCAGTCCACACGATCTGACTCAAGTAAGCTATATCATCAAATTGTGCGACCCTAAGGGTTTCCTTTAAATGTCGGTAACGTAACTTACATTATCAGGATCAGTGAGGGGTATCTAGCAACACATCACTGTCTCCCGATATAAAGGAAAGAGTCTTCCAAGACTACACCCAAACCACAGCACAAGTGTGAACCCAAGTCACTTGACATATGTGTTTCCTTTGCCACTGGACGTTCTTATTGGACAAGCGTGTCAAGCCTGTAATTCCAATATGATGAGAATGATTAGATCAGATGAACATAGTCATCTGGGTATGGCCATACACTTTCTCAATCATCTCATACAGGGGGCCCCTATAGAACATCACACTCCAATCAAGGAGACGGCAATCCTATATCTATCACTAGTGCCCTAACATGACTCATGCTCATTATCCAAGATAGTCTATAACCATTATGTTTCAAATGATATTGAACTACCTCAAAACAATGCCAATCATCATTTAGAAACACAAGTGATCTCAAGTCAGAGGAAATATGCCACTTGTTTGCATATAAGGATTATTCACATTGTGACAAGCAATTGAATATCCTAAGTAGGGTTTGTCCAGTACATCCAATGTACCCATGAGTCTACATCTTATTCCATGCTCGAAGCATCCTATAAGATTAGAACACATATTAGTCTCAATCATATCAAGGCTGTCTCATGTTCACCAAGATATCTCGACTAAGGACAATACTGCATGTCAGCCAAGCTGAACAGCATTGAGACATTATCCAGAAGTATACATATTGCAGCAGATAATGTAACAACCTGAATAACAACCATTGCCTTTATAAACATAGAGTTTATACATGATACTGATATAATCCCAAGGCCTCAAACATTAGCCTTAAGGGCATACCCCAACACCTAAGACTTGCCAAAGCAAGCATCAGCCATATGCGCCCATATCATGCCATATGAGGCATTAATCCCATCCATGCGCCTAGACCTAGTCAAGGCAATATGATGGATTGCCTAATGTGGCTTGGGCGCAAGTCCTAATCCAATTAGGACTCTAATTATGTTAATAATCAGCCCACAATTGTCAAACACAATCCAATCAATTATCTTGTGTGATTTAATCAAATCCAATTTGATTTAATCACCTAGGAGATACCAAACAAGGCATAGGCGCAAATCCTAGCCCAACTAGAATCCCATATGCGCCTATCCTATTAATTCATCCCCATTATACCCTTCAAGCCTCATAGCCCTTCAATACAACTTATTAGCAAGCCCAACTAACCAATGGGCCAAGCCCAAAGTCCATTATGCATGTTAACCAAGCTATTGGATCCAATCCAATTTAACCCATGGTTAAATGAGGCTAACCATGGTTAATTTGATCAATATGCCAAAAACGGAAGTTGGCTCTAATAAGTTTCTTCCATCTCATCAGGCCCATTGGCGCTGATGAAATCTCCCAAATAGATTCGAGTTATCCAATAACTCGATCTAAAGGCTACCCGATCAATATGAAAACTCGAGTATCAAGGTGTGCGACCCTGTAGGTTCCTCTAACGCTGGCAGTGCTAACCAAAGGTCATCACAAGCAGTGAGTGGCACCTAGCAGTGCATCGCTGCTACCCAGGTTATTGGAATGGATATCGACATCGACATCCCCATCATCGCAACTAGGTACAAATGCATTACAGTCTCTTTGCCGTACTGATATCCGATTGGACAAGTGTGTCACCACTTGTTTTCATCCAATCACATGGCTATGACTAAAACAGGTTCTCACCTGGGTATGGCCATACACTCTCAGTCATAGAACCATAAGGGAGCTCCATGGATATCATACTTCCCAAAGGAAGGGGCAAATCCTATGTCTGTCCATTGACCTTCTCATATGGGTCGTGACATGCTCAATGACAACCGTTATGACCTCCCAACTACGGCAAGGTGTTAGGTTGCATCAAAGCAAGTCCCTAACCATATAGAATGGTCAATGACCTCAAGTCAAGAGATCAATGCATCTCCTGTCACTTGTGAGGATAACTCATGACACCAAGTCATAGCCTCACAACGGGTCTGTCCAGTATATCCTCCAATGATATACCCATGTGTCTGCGTTAGCACCACGTGCCTAACCAGCCCACATACCAGTCTCTCAAGTACCAGAGTTGTCCCATATCCACTCAGGTACATCGACTGGGGACTATAGTTCGAGCACAGATCCAATCTGTCTCCAGGGACATTATCATGTAAGTACACAATCGCAGGTGTAGACAAACAATGATAACGACAATGCCAGAAAGATATATATTAATATCAGAGTCAAGTAGTACAAAGATGGACCAAAACTAGGTCCTAGGGCATATACACCAACAATCTCCCACTTGCACTAAGACCTAGAGGTTGAGCAACCTCAACCCCATATCTCTAGTACGACCATCATGCTTCTACTGCGCCAAAGCCTTGGTCAGTGGGTCTGCTAGATTGCTCTCTGTGTCAATTCTGCTAATCTTGACATCACCTCGATCAATGATCTCTTTGATCAGGCGAAATCTCTTGAGTATGTGTTTGGACCTTTGATGAGACCGTGGTTCCTTAGTATGTGCAGTTCCCATTGTTGTCATAGTAGAGCTCAATGGGATCCATTGCACTTGGAACCACCTGAAGTTCAGAAAAGAACTTCCGGATCCAAACGGCTTCATTGGTTGCCTTAGAAGCAACCACATACTCAGCTTCGGTTGTAGAATTAGCTATGGTGGATTGCTTGAAGCTCTTCTAGCATACAGCACCTCCAACCATCTTAAACTAATAGCTGGTCTGCGATCTGAAGTCGTCAGGATCAGACTGGAATGACTCATCAGTGAAGCCCTGCACACTGAGTTCTTCCTGTCCCCGTAGACTTTATAGAATAAATCCTTAGTCCCTTTCAGGATACTCAAGGATATTCTTTACAGCCACCCAGTGCTGCAAACCTGGATTGGATTGGTATCGGCTGGTTATGCTTACAGCATAACCCACATCTGGTCTAGTACACAGCATTGCATACATGATTTATCCCATTGCCGAAGCATAGGGAATTCAACTCATGTTATCCCTCTCAGCCCGTGTTGTAGGACACTGGCTCTTTGAGAGAGTAAGGCCATCTCTCACTGGAAGGTATCCTTTCTTGGATTGCTCCAAGTTGAACCTCTCCAGGACCTTATCAATGTGGGTACTATAACTAAGGGCCAAGAGCATCTTGGATCTATCCCGGTAGATCCTCACGCCTAGAATATAGGCGGCCTCCCCTAAGTCTTTCATCTCAAAACATTTCCCTAACCATGTCTTCATAGCTTGAAGACTAGGGATGTCGTTTCCGATGAGTAGTATGTCATCGACATACATGACCAGAAAAGTCATCAAGCTCCCACTGAATTTTCTGTATACACAGGCGTCATCTTCACTTTTGATAAAGCTATAATCTCTCACAGCTTCATCAAACTGAAGATTCTAACTTCGAGATACTTGCTTTAATCCATAAATGGATTTCTTTAGCCTGCAGACTTTGTTGGGGTATGCCCTTAAGGCTAATGTTTGAGGTCTTGGGATTCTTTCAGTATCATGTATAAACTCTTATGTTTATAAAGGCAATGGTTGTTATTCAGTTGGTTACATTGTCTGCTGCAATAAGTGTGCTTCTGAATAATGTCTCAAAGCTGTTCAGCTTGGCTGACATGCAGTTTTGTCCTTAGTCGAGATATCTTGGTGAACATGAGACAGCCTTGATATGATTGAGACTAATATGTGTTCTAATCTTATAGGATGCTTCGAGCATGGAATAAGATGTAGACTCATGGGTACATTGGATGTACTGGACAGACCCTACTAGGATATTCAATTGCTTGTCACAATGTGAATAATCCTTGATTGCAACAAGTGGCACATGTCCTCAGACTTGAGATCACTTGTGTTTCTAAATGATGATTGTCATTGTTTTGAGGTAGTTCAATATCATTTGAAACATAATGGTTATAGACTATCTTGGATAATGATCATGAGTCATGTTAGGGCACTAGTGATAGATATAGGATTGCCGTCTCCTTGTTTAAGGAGTGTGATGTTCTGAAGGGGCCCCCCTAAATGAGATGATTGAGAAAGTGTATGGCCATACCCAGGTGACTATGTTCATCTGATCTAATCATGCTCATCATATTGGAGCTACAGGCTTGACACGCTTGTCCAATAAGAACATCCAGTGGCAAAGGAAACATGTATGCCTGGTGAAGTGGATTCACACTTGTGCTGTGGTTTGGGTGTAGTCTTGGAAGACTCTTTCCTTTATATCGGGAGACAGTGATGTGTTGCTAGATACCCCTCACTGATCGTGATAACGTAAGTTATCGTTACCGACATTTAAAGGAAACCCTCAGGGTCGCACAATTTGATGATATGGCTTACTTAAGTCAGATCGTGTGGACTGAATTGTCAGGGTTCAGTTTATAGGGATTTAATCTCTGATTGTGAGTGAGATCTGGTCTGATCATGTTTGATTGATTAGGGCTTGAGATCGGTAAGCTTCGATCGAGAGAGTTGATGCTAGATCGGTGAGATCAAGAGCATCAAGAGATGAACGGTTAGATCTGGAACCTTAGGGTTTAATATGATCTAGACCAAGTGGCTTAAGTGATTTGGTCTTTGGACCAAATTGAGTTGAACCGAATGGCTTGAACCGGTTCACATGGTTGAACGAATGGTTCAAAGGCTTGATGCCGTTTTGGGCGGTTTACTTTGAGTAAGCGCATGGTCCATGAACGCATGAAGTGAAGTTTTACTATTTTTGGAAGAAACGTTTCCGAAATAGTTAAGACGCCTCACGTTCGGTTGCACTCAATTCGACTCTTGCTCTTTTGCTTCTTCCTCTCGAGGTCTTCTCGTGTGGAAAAGAGCGTGGACAACAAGAAAGGACTTGAGCCAAACTAGAGACATCATCTCTTCTCCCTCAAGCGATCAGGATTCTTGGAGCCTTGCTAGCACAAGGAGCGACAAGGAGTAGGCTAAGTCTCATCTTGTGTGCGCACACTTTGGAGGAGAACCTTATCGATCTCTTCTTCCTAGATGCCATCCAAGCAATGGCTTTGGTAAGAATAGATTTCTTGATTCTTGTTTGCAATCGCATATAAAGTTGATCATATAATATGCAAAGATCCTAGAAACCCCCTTCCGTTGCATGAAAAACCTCCATATGCGCCTATCTAGGGTTTCGCTCCCCTTGTTTAGGGGACCTTCAATTGGTATCAGAGGATGCGGTTTTATGTATGTTCATTTGATTGCTTATATGTGATCCTTGTTTGCGCTTGCTAAGAGTAGATCTAATCACATGCCGAAAACAAATCTACATGCTAGTATGTTTATATTTGCGCATGTATGTTGCATGGTGGCGCTTGGATGTTGTTTTTATCAAAAACTTGTTATATCTTGCGCGCATCCTCATTAGATCTAAGGTGTGCCTACCATAAACCCTTAGACGGGTTGGTAGGGTTGATATCATCCTCTAGGTAAGATCCATATAGTCTGATCAGACCATCTGACAGCCTAGATGGGTCGACCAGATGGCACCTATGCGCAAGCATTAGGTGGCTATAGGTCGACTGCATCAAGGGCGTGTAGCGAGGTCTGGTTGAGACAACCAGTGAACACTCTTGAGTTAGGCCCGGGGTCACACCCGCTTGCCAGAACTCATGGTGGTTGTTCAGCCCTTGGCGCATGCATGGTTGACCATTAGGTCAACTCAAGTCAGTTAGGACTTGGTGCATGCAAGGGCAGTGGATCTGACTAGACATGATGAGTGGATCCCTATCAATGGACCGTTGTAAGGTTGTAGGGCCCATAAGAAAATTAAAATTGATCACAATGGGTTGCCCTTTTAATGTGTGCTGTGCTGGGGCCTGCGAGCCTGGATTAAAATTGTAAATTAATTTTTTGTGATCTGCGCATCACATGTTATTTAATTTATAATGTGTAATTGACCTGCGAGTCAATCTTGTCTAGATAGATTAAATTGTAATTTTAATCAGACAAGAGCACAGAGCACACATGGCATTGGCGCATGCAGTAGAGGCTTGACCAGGTGGGAGGTCTAGGGTTCGACCCTATGACAGGCGCATTTACCTGGTGGGCGCACCTGAGCTGCATTGGGCGCTAGGGCCCTGGGTTGGGCCAGATGAGATGCAAAAAGACCCATGGAGAGCTCAAGTGAAGACTTAAGTTAATTTAAGGTCTTACTTAGGGTTAATGGGCTTTTACCACATAAGATCATCATGCTTTCTTTTATTGTTTAAATAATTAGACTTGCATGATTTATTTATCTTCTGCTATCACCATAGGGTTTTCATGATAGTTAAGAAGATAAAAGACCGTTAAAATCCAACGCTAAAATATCAAGCTCGATAGCCTTCTGACGCGAAACCTCACTGTTCTGACTATCGTTGGAGCCGTGTTGTACCCACTCAGTGGGCACGTCCATCTATCTTCAGACGGTGTGTGATTACACCTGCGTGTTACAGGGAAGGGATTTATCGCTTCTCGTTGCTCAGCATAGCACGTGGTGGTCCAGGGAGTAGGCCAGGTCAGCTTGACCATGTAGGCTACATATGTGGCGCATAAGTTAGCTATATGGAGGCAGCCATCTGTGGGGTGAGAGATTGTGTTGTACCAACTCAGTTGGCACAGTCGGCTGGATTGCCCAGATGAAGGGGAATCGCACGGGTTGGCGATTGGCAGGGACTGCCTACCAGAAATTAGTGCTTGTACTCTCTGTGCAACTTATCTCGCCTGAGCGGGATGCGGAGACCAAGTATGAAATCTGGATCCCATCTCACTAAAAGAGTGTTACTCTTTCGGACTGTTTTATGGATTTTTCAGTCAGATAAAATAGTGAGAAAAGAATCATTCTTAAGTCCTGGATTGATTCTAACATTGATACTGACCTTGCTGTTCTTGCATTGTTGTAGATTCCTGCAGCAACGAACACCATGAGCTTCAATGTGCGATCCCTACTGGAAAGGGAGAAGTTTGCTGGTCCAAACTTCTCAGACTGGTATGGACACCTTAAGATTGTTCTTAAGGCTGAGAGGAAACTGTATGTCCTCGAGACGGCTGTACCGCCTCAACCCGCTCTGAACGCCGCAAGGGCGGTTCGGGAAGCCTATGAAAAGCATGTCAATGATAGCATTGATGTCGCTTGCCTGATGCTAGCGTCTATGACGCCACAGCTGCAGCGTCAGCATGAGGATATGTCTGCTATAGAAATGATAGCAAACCTCAAGATGTTGTATGCTGCACAGGCGAGGACTGAGCGCTATAATTTGACCAAGCTTTTCTTTCAGAGCAAACTGGCTGAAGGGAGTCCAGTGGGAGCTCATGTGCTCAAGATGATAGGGCACAAAGAGGCTCTAGAGAAACTGGGACATACCATCAATCAGGAGCTTGCTGTAGACATTATTCTGCAGTCCCTCCCGGCCTCTTTCGATCCGTTCATTATTAATTTTAATATGAACAAGATCGACTGTACTCCGGCAGAGTTGCTGAATATGCTCTTGACTACAGAGGAAACTCTAAAGGGAAAGCCTTCAACCTCTGTCTTGATGTTTCCTTCCAGGAACAAGAAGAAGGGGAAGAAGGGCAAAGCCCCTGTCAAGAGTTACAACAAGGCTCTGAAACAAAAGGTTAAGCGGTCGAAGGAATACAGATGTTTCCACTGTGGCCAGCTGGGTCACTGGAAAAAGGACTGTAAAGCGCTCCAAGGAGACAAGAAGGGAAGCATTGCTTCTGGCTCAGGTATTTTTGTGACTGAGGTCATGATATCTTCTTCTTCTATTTCATGGGTGTTGGACACTGCATGTGGAGTTCACATTTGTTCAAATGTACAGGAACTCAAGAGAAGAAGACAGGTGGGACAGCATGAGGTGGACCTACGAGTTGGAAACGGGGCACGGGTTGCTGCTGTTGCTGTAGGAGAATATCACATCTCATTACCATCTGGACTTGTATTAGAACTTAATAATTGTTATTTTGTACCTAGCATTACCAAGAATATTATCTCCATTCCTGCTCTTGTCAGGAAAGGATTTTCCTTTGAATGCAATATTTCAAAGTGTGTTCTTTCTTATGATAATATTGTTTATGCTTCTGGATCAATTAACAATGGATTATTCATGTTGGACATGGAATGTTCTATACAAAATATTGATAATAAGAAAGCCAAGTATGCTGATGACAGCACCTTGCTATGGCATAGTCGTTTAGGCCATATTAACAAGAAACGCATTAAGCGGTTGCATGACCATGGACTGCTGGGATCGTTCTCCTATGAGGAGATTGATACATGCAAAGCTTGTTTATTGGGTAAAATGATGAAGTCTCCTTTTCCTAACAAAGGTCAAAGGGCTTCAGGTTTACTTGACCTTATACACAGTGATGTGTGTGGGCCATTTAGTAAACATGCTAGAGGTGGCTATTCATACTTCATTACCTTTATTGATGATTTCAGTAGATATGGGTATGTCTATTTAATAAGACATAAGAGTGAATCTTTTGACAAGTTCAAAGAGTTCAAGAATGAAGTACAAAATCAGCTAGGCCGAAATATCAAGGCACTTCGTTCTGATCGAGGTGGTGAATACCTAAGTCGAGAGTTTACTGACTATCTGAAGGAGTGTGGGATTATCTCACAGCTCACTCCGCCAGGAACACCGCAATGGAATGGTGTGTCCGAGAGGAGAAATAGAACATTACTTGATATGGTTCGTTCTATGATGTGTCAGGCTGCTCTACCTTACTCCTTTTGGGGATTTGCACTGGAAACAGCTGCAAAGGTACTAAACCGAGTGCCATCCAAGGCAGTTTCAAAGACTCCATACGAGTTATGGTTTGGGAAACAGCCGAGCTTGACGTTTATCAAGATCTGGGGTTGCGAGGTTTATGTCAAAAAGCTCGCCTCTGGGAAACTAGAGAGCAGATCTGATAAGTGCATCTTTGTCGGTTACCCTAAGGAAACTAAGGGTTATTATTTCTACGATCCCAAAGAGAACAAGGTATTTGTTGCTCGGACGGGCATTTTTCTTGAGAAGGAGTTTCTTCTGCAAGAGGCCAGTGGGAGAGAAATAAAGCTGGATGTGAATCCAGAAGAAGGACAAAGTAGTCAAGCACAGTTGGATGAGCCTGAGCCGGTAGAACAGGTTAGTGAACAACCTGAGGCTCAGATATCACGGGAACCGCGAAGATCGGGAAGGATCCGTCGACAGCCTGAGCGCTATGACGGAGTCTACATCATTGATCATGATGAACCCCTTACTTATGCGGATGCGGTCAGTGGACCGGATTCAGCGAGATGGCTTGAAGCTATGCGAGCCGAGATGGACTCCATGTCAGATAACCAAGTCTGGGATTTGGTTGATCCGCCTCCGGGAGTAATCCCTATAGGCTGTAAATGGATCTTCAAGAAGAAGATTGACATGGATGGTAATGTGGTTACCTATAAAGGCAGGCTAGTTGCGAAAGGTTTCAAACAAATCTACGGGATAGATTATGATGAAACTTTCTCTCCTGTAGCCATGTTCAAGTTTATTCGGATTATTCTCGCGATAGCAGCATATTATGATTATGAGATCTGGCAAATGGATGTGAAGACCGCTTTCCTTAATGGAAAACTGGATGAGGATGTGTATATGACACAACCTGAAGGTTTCACCAATCCATCAGATCGTCATAAAATATGCAAGTTAAAGAAGTCTATTTATGGACTTAAGCAAGCATCTAGAAGCTGGAATATTCATTTTGATGAATCAATCTGTGAGTCTGGTTTCATCAAGAACGAAGATGACCCGTGTGTATATAAGAGGTTTAGTGGGAGCGTGATTACTTTCCTAGTCCTCTACGTCGATGATATCTTAATCATTGGAAACGATATTCCTGAACTGCATGCTGTTAAAGCATGGTTAAGAAAATGTTTCCAGATGAAAGATCTAGGAGAAGCAGCCTATGTATTAGGTGTGAAGATCTATAGGGATAGATCTAAAAGGCTTCTCGGGCTGTGCCAGAGTACTTACATCGATAAAGTCCTGGAGAGATTCCATTTAGAGAATTCTAAAAGAGGATATCTTCCAGTCAGACATGGTCTGAATCTTTCAAAGAGTCAGTGTCCGCAAACACAGACTGAGAAAGATGAAATGGACAATACGCCTTATGCTTCGGCTATTGGGTCCATTATGTATGCGATGTTATGTACTCGCCCAGACGTCGCTTACGGGTTAAGCGTGACCAGTCGATTCCAAAGTAATCCAGGTCAGGCGCACTGGATTGCAGTCAAGAATATTTTGAAATATCTACGGAGGACCAAAGATATGTTCTTGATATATGGTGGTCAGGAAGAACTCAGTATAGAAGGATATACTGACGCTTCGTTCCAATCGGACCAGGATGATTTCCGATCGCAATCAGGCTATGTTTTTAGCTTGAATGGTGGAGCAGTGGTATGGAAAAGTTTCAAACAGTCTATCGTTGCTGATTCCACAACAGAAGCCGAGTATGTTGCAGCCTCAGAAGCATCTAAGGAGGCAGTGTGGATTTGTAAGTTCGTTCAGGAACTTGGTGTTGTTCCTTCGACTGCAGATCCTTTGGTTATCTTCTGTGATAACACTGGAGCAATCGCACAAGCAAAGGAACCACGGTCGCACCAGAAGTCCAAGCACATACAGAGACGGTTTCACTTGATCCGGGAGATCATTGATCGTGGTGAGATCAAAATCTGCAAGGTTCATACATATGACAATCTGGCTGACCCGCTTACCAAGCCTCTGGCGCAGCAGAAGCAAGAGAAGCACTGTAATAATATGGGTTTGAGATTTCTCAACCATTAGATTAAGTGCAAGTGGGAGATTGTTGGGGTATGCCCTTAAGGCTAATGTTTGAGGTCTTGGGATTCTTTCAGTATCATGTATAAACTCTTATGTTTATAAAGGCAATGGTTGTTATTCAGTTGGTTACATTGTCTGCTGCAATAAGTGTGCTTCTGAATAATGTCTCAAAGCTGTTCAGCTTGGCTGACATGCTGTTTTGTCCTTAGTCGAGATATCTTGGTGAACATGAGACAGCCTTGATATGATTGAGACTAATATGTGTTCTAATCTTATAGGATGCTTCGAGCATGGAATAAGATGTAGACTCATGGGTACATTGGATGTACTGGATAGACCCTACTAGGATATTCAATTGCTTGTCACAATGTGAATAATCCTTGATTGCAACAAGTGGCACATGTCCTCAGACTTGAGATCACTTGTGTTTCTAAATGATGATTGTCATTGTTTTGAGGTAGTTCAATATCATTTGAAACATAATGGTTATAGACTATCTTGGATAATGATCATGAGTCATGTTAGGGCACTAGTGATAGATATAGGATTGCCGTCTCCTTGTTTAAGGAGTGTGATGTTCTGAAGGGGCCCCCCTAAATGAGATGATTGAGAAAGTGTATAGCCATACCCAGGTGACTATGTTCATCTGATCTAATCATGCTCATCATATTGGAGCTACAGGCTTGACACGCTTGTCCAATAAGAACATCCAGTGGCAAAGGAAACATGTATGCCTGGTGAAGTGGATTCACACTTGTGCTGTGGTTTGGGTGTAGTCTTGGAAGACTCTTTCCTTTATATCGGGAGACAGTGATGTGTTGCTAGATACCCCTCACTGATCGTGATAACGTAAGTTATCGTTACCGACATTTAAAGGAAACCCTCAGGGTCGCACAATTTGATGATATGGCTTACTTAAGTCAGATCGTGTGGACTGAATTGTCAGGGTTCAGTTTATAGGGATTTAATCTCTGATTGTGAGTGAGATCTGGTCTGATCATGTTTGATTGATTAGGGCTTGAGATCGGTAAGCTTCGATCGAGAGAGTTGATGCTAGATCGGTGAGATCAAGAGCATCAAGAGATGAACGGTTAGATCTGGAACCTTAGGGTTTAATATGATATAGACCAAGTGGCTTAAGTGATTTGGTCTTTGGACCAAATTGAGTTGAACCGAATGGCTTGAACCGGTTCACATGGTTGAACGAATGGTTCAAAGGCTTGATGCCGTTTTGGGCGGTTTACTTTGAGTAAGCGCATGGTCCATGAACGCATGAAGTGAAGTTTTACTATTTTTGGAAGAAACGTTTCCGAAATAGTTAAGACGCCTCACGTTCGGTTGCACTCAATTCGACTCTTGCTCTTTTGCTTCTTCCTCTCGAGGTCTTCTCGTGTGGAAAAGAGCGTGGACAACAAGAAAGGACTCGAGCCAAACTAGAGACATCATCTCTTCTCCCTCAAGCGATCAGGATTCTTGGAGCCTTGCTAGCACAAGGAGCGACAAGGAGTAGGCTAAGTCTCATCTTGTGTGCGCACACTTTGGAGGAGAACCTTATCGATCTCTTCTTCCTAGACGCCATCCAAGCAATGGCTTTGGTAAGAATCGATTTCTTGATTCTTGTTTGCAATCGCATATAAAGTTGATCATATAATATGCAAAGATCCTAGAAACCCCCTTCCACTGCATGAAAAACCTCCATATGCGCCTATCTAGGGTTTCGCTCCCCTTGTTTAGGGGACCTTCAGACTTTACTAGTATCTGCATGATAGATGAAGTCATTAGGTTGTGTCATATACACATCCTTAGTTAGCTTCCCGTTAAGGAACGCTATCTTCACATCCATATGCCATATCTCATAGTCATGATATGCAGCTATAGCAAGCAGAATCCGAATGGATTTGATCATGGCAACTGGCGAGAAGGTTTCATCATAGTCCACCCCGTGGACTTGTTTAAATCCTTTAGCCACTAGTCTACCCTTATAGGTAACTATTTTGCCATCCATGTCTGTCTTCCTCTTGAAGACCCATTTACACCCTATGGGTTTTACCCCATCAGGCAGCTCAACCAAATCTCAGACTTGGTTAGCCGACATGGAATCCATCTCGGATCGCATGGCCTCAAGCCATCTCTCGGAGTCCGGTCCACTGACCGCCTCATCATAAGTCCTGGGTTCATCCTCCATGATGAAGATCCCGTCGTGTTGGGTCGGCAGTGACCCATACCTCTCAGGTGCTCGACGAAACCTCCCAGACCTACATGGGCCTGTGTCTGAGCCTCAGGTTGCCTAGCAACCGGTGTAGGTGGCTCAGGTTCCCATCTCTATGTCTTGTGGTTGCTCTTGGACCTCGTCCAAGTCAAACTTCCTCCCACTAACTTCTTTCATGAGAAATTCTTTCTCTAGAAAGACCGCACCCCGAGCAACAAAAACTTTGTTCTCGGTGGGAATATAGAAGTAGTAACCCTTAGTCTCCTTAGGGTACCCCACAAACATACACTTATCAGATCTAGGTTTTAGCTTGCTAGAATCCTGTCGTTTGACATAAGCCTCACATCCCTAGATCCTGATAAAAGTGAGATTAGGGAGTCTCCCATTTGAAAGTACCCCTTAAACTAAGGGGGGTCCCCTTCTAGGGGGAGCGAAAACCCTAGGCAGTGGCGCATAAACATTTTTGGGCAGCGGATTAGGGTTTCAAGAATCGGTTCATGTGATATGATCAACCAAATGGAAACGATTGCATGTAAGAGATAAAACTCATACCATAGCCATTTCGAATGGCGCCTAGGAAGCAAAGATCAAAGCAGATCTTCTCCAGAGGTGACGCACACAGTTGATGTCGCCTACTCCTCTTTGCGATCCTTGTGCTAGCAAGATCCAAAGAAGTCTTTGATCGAAAATGAGAAAGGGATGAAGAGATCTTTTCTTTGCCGATTTCTCCTCCAAATCCAAGGCGTCGTCACCCACGGAAAAAAACCCGAGGAATGCGTTCAAGTGGCGAGAATAGAGAGAGCACTCTCTTTCGAACGTGAGTCTCTCCAAGTGGAGATCATGGTGGCTAAAAATAGCACCACTAACCGCCCAACATGTTCACGCCAAGTGAACTTGTCGCCAATGCTTGAACCATTTTGGTTTAATTTAATTTTGGTTCAATTACCAAATAAACCAAACGACATGGCCTAGATCATATTAAAACCCTAAGGTTCCAGATCTAGCCGTTGATCTCTATGATGCTCCTGATCTGACCGATCTAGCATCTCTTCTCTCGATCGAAGCTTACCGATCTCAAGCCCTAATCAATCAAACATGATCAGACCAGATCTCACTCACAATCAGAGATTAAATCCCTTTAAACTGAACCCGAAACAATTCAGTCCACACGATCTGACTTAAGTAAGCCATATCATCAATTGTGCGACCCTGAGGGTTTCCTTAAAACATCGGTAACGATAATTTACATTATCACAACCAGTGAGGGGTATCTAGCAACACATCACTGTCTCCCGATATCAAGGAAAGAGTCTTCCAAGACTTCACCCAAAACAGCACAAGTGTGAATCAATTCACAAAGCATACATATTTCCTTTGCCACTGGATGTTCTTATTGGACAAGCCTGTCAAGCTCGTAACTCCAATATGATGAGCATGATTAGAACAGATGAGCACTGTCACCTGGGTATGGCCATACACTCTCTCAATCATCTCATCCAGGGGGCCCCATTAGAACATCACACTCCTTAAACAAGGAGACGGCAATCCTATGTCTATCACTAGTGCTCTAACCTGATTCAAGCTCACCATCCAAGATAGTCTATAATCATTATGTTTCAAATGATATTGAACTACCTCAAAACAATGACAATCATCATTTAGAAAACACAAGTGATCTCAAGTCAGAGGAAATGTGCCACTTGTCTTAATCAAGGAATATTCACATTGTGACAAACAATTGAACATCCTAGTAGGGTCTGTCCAGTACATCCCATGTACCCATGAGTCTACATCTTATTCCATGCTCGAAGCATCCTATAAGATTAGAACACATATTAGTCTTAACCATATCGAGGCTGTCTCATGTTTACCAAGATATATCGACTAAGGACATAATAGCATGTCAGCCCAGCTGAACAGCTTTGAGACATTATTCAGAAGAACATATATTGCAGCAGACAATGTAGCTAACTGAATAACAACCATGCCTTTATAAACACATAGAGTTTATTACATGATACTTGTTACATTCCCATAGGCCTCAAACATTAGCCTTAAGGGCATACCCCAACAATCTCCCACTTGCACTTAATCTAATGGTTGAGAAATCTCAAACCCATATTATTACAGTGCTTCTCATGCTTCTGCTGCGCCAGAGGCTTGGTAAGCGGGTCTGCCAGATTGTCATCTGTATGAACCTTGCATACTTTGATCTCGCCACGATCTATGATCTCCCTGATCAAATGAAACCGTCTCTGTATGTGCTTGGACTTCTGGTGCGACCGTGGTTCCTTTGCCTGTGCGATTGCTCCAGTGTTATCACAGAAGATAACCAAAGGATCTGCACACGAAGGAACGACACCAAGTTCTCTCACGAACTTACGAATCCACACTGCCTCCTTGGATGCTTCCGAGGCTGCAACATACTCGGCTTCTGTTGTGGAATCAGCAACAGTTGACTGTTTGAAACTTTTCCACACCACTGCACCTCCATTCAAGCTAAAAACATAGCCTGATTGCGATCGGAAATCATCCTGGTCAGACTGGAACGAAGCGTCAGTATATCCTTCAATACTGAGTTCTTCCTGACCACCATATATCAAGAACATATCTTTGGTCCTCCGCAGATATTTTAAAATGTTCTTGACTGCAATCCAGTGCGCCATACCTGGATTACTCTGGTAACGACTGGTTACGCTTAACCCGTAAGCAACGTCTGGGCGAGTACACAACATCGCATACATTATAGAACCAATAGCCGAAGCATAAGGCGTATTGTTCATTTCATCTTTCTCAGTCTGTGTTTGTGGACACTGACTCTTAGAAAGATTCAGACCATGTCTGACTGGAAGATATCCTCGCTTAGAATTCTCTAAGTGAAATCTCTCCAGGACCTTATCGATGTAAGTACTCTGGCACAGCCCGAGAAGCCTCTTAGATCTATCCCTGTAGATCTTCACACCTAACACATAGGCTGCTTCTCCTAGATCTTTCATCTGGAAACATTTCCTCAGCCATGCCTTAACAGCATGCATTTCAGGAATGTCGTTTCCAATGATCAAGATATCATCGACGTAGAGGACTAGGAAAGTAATCACGCTCCCACTAAACCTCTTATATACACACGGGTCATCCTCGTTCTTGATGAAACCAAATTCAGTAACTGATTCATCAAAACGAATATTCCAGCTTCTTGATGCTTGTTTAAGTCCATAAATGGACTTCTTTAACTTGCATATTTTATGACGATCTGCTGGATTAGTGAAACCTTCTGGTTGTGTCATATACACATCCTCATCCAGATTTCCATTAAGGAAAGCTGTTTTCACATCCATCTGCCAAATCTCATAATCATAATATGCAGCTATCGCGAAAAGAATCCGAATAGACTTAAACATGGCTACAGGTGAGAAAGTTTCATCATAATCTATCCCGTAGATTTGTTTGAAACCTTTCGCAACTAGCCTGCCTTTATAGGTAACTACGTTACCATCCATGTCAATCTTCTTCTTGAAGATCCATTTACAGCCTATAGGGATAACTCCCGGAGGCGGATCAACCAAATCCCAGACTTGGTTATCTGACATGGAGTCCATCTCGGCGCGCATAGCCTCAAGCCATCTCGCTGACTCTGGTCCACTGACCGCATCCGCATAAGTAAGGGGTTCATCATTGTCAATGATGTAGACTCCGTCATAGCGCTCAGGCTGTCGACGAATCCTACCCGATCTTCGCGGTTCCCGTGATGTCTGAGCCTCAGGTTGTTCAATAACCTGTTCTACCGGCTCAGGCTCATCCAACTGTGCTTGATCACTTTGTCCTTCTTCTGGATTCTCATCCAGCTTTATTTCTCTCCCACTGGCCTCTTGCAGAAGAAACTCCTTCTCAAGAAATATGGCCGTCCGAGCAACAAAAACCTTGTTCTCATTGGGATCGAAGAAATAATAACCCTTAGTTTCCTTAGGGTAACCGACAAAGATACATTTGTCAGATCTGCTCTCTAGTTTCCCAGAGGCGAGCTTTTTAACATAAGCCTCGCAACCCCAGATCCTGATAAATGTCAAGCTCGGCTGTTTCCCATACCATAACTCATATGGCGTCTTTGAAACTGCCTTGGATGGCACTCGGTTTAGTACCTTTGCAGCTGTTTCCAGCGCAAAACCCCAAAAGGAGTATGGAAGACTAGCCTGACTCATCATAGAACGAACCATATCAAGTAACGTTCTATTTCTCCTCTCGGACACACCATTCCATTGCGGTGTTCCTGGTGGAGTGAGCTGTGAGATAATCCCACACTCCTTTAGATAGTCAGTAAATGCATGACTTAGGTATTCACCACCTCGATCTGAGCGAAGTGCCTTGATATTACGGCCTAGCTGATTTTGTACTTCATTCTTGAACTCTTTGAACTTGTCAAAAGATTCACTCTTATGTCTCATCAGATAGACATACCCATATCTACTGAAATCATCAGTAAATGTAATGAAGTACTGATAGCCACCTCTGGCATGTTTACTAAATGGCCCACACACATCACTGTGTATGAGGTCAAGTAAACCTGAAGCCCTTTGACCTTTATTAGGAAAAGGTGACTTCGTCATTTTACCCATCAAACAAGCTTTGCATGTATCAATCTCCTTATAGGAGAATGATCCCAGCAGTCCATGATCATGCAACCGCTTAATGCGTTTCTCGTTAATATGGCCTAAACGACTATGCCATAGCAAGGTGCTGTCATCAGCATACTTGGCTTTCTTAATATCAACATTCTGTATAGAACTTTCCATGTCCAACATGAATAACCCATTATTAATTGAACCAGTTGCATAAACAATATTATCATATGACAAAACACACTTTGAAATATTGCATTCAAAGGAAAACCCCTTCCTGACAAGAGCAGGAATGGAGATAATATTTTTAGTTATACTGGGAACAAAATAACAACTGTTTAGTTCCAATACAATTCCAGATGGTAAAGTAATGAAGTAGTCTCCTACAGCAACAGCAGCAACCCGTGCCCCGTTTCCAACGCGTAGGTCCACCTCATGCTGTCCCACCTGCCTTCTTCTCTTGAGTTCCTGCACATTTGAACAAATGTGAACTCCACATGCAGTGTCCAACACCCATGATACAGAAGAAGAATACATGACCTCAGTCACGAATATACCTGAGCCAGAAGCAAAGCTTCCCCTCTTATCTCCTTGGAGCGCTTTACAGTCCTTTTTCCAGTGACCCAGCTGGCCACAGTGGAAACACCTGTATTCCTTAGACCGCTTCACCTTCTGCTTCAGAGCCTTGCTGTAATTCTTGACCGGGGCCTTGCCCTTCTTCCCCTTCTTCTTGTTCCTGGAAGGAACCATCAAGACAGAGGTTGAAGGCTTACCCTTCAGAGTTTCCTCAGTGGTCAAGAGCATATTCAGCAGCTCTGCCGGAGTACAATCGATTTTGTTCATATTAAAATTAATAATGAACGCGTCGAATGATGGCGGGAGAGACTGCAGAATAATGTCCACAGCAAGCTCCTGGTTGATGGTATGCCCCAGTTTCTCTAGAGCCTCCTTGTGCCCAATCATCTTGAGCACGTGAGCTCCCACTAGGCTCCCTTCAGCCAGTTTGCTCTGAAAGAAGAGCTTCGTCAAATTATAGCGTTCAGTCCTCGCCTGTGCAGCATACAACATCTTGAGGTTTGTAATCATGTCTCTAGCCGACATGTCCTCATGCTGACGCTGCAGCGGTGGCGTCATAGACGCTAACATCAGGCAAGCGACATCAATGCTATCATTGACGTGCTTTTCATAGGCTTCCCGAACCGCCCTTGCGGCGTTCGGAGCGGGCTGCGGCGGTATCGCCGTCTCGAGGACATACAGTTTCCTCTCTGCCTTAAGAACGATCTTAAGGTGTCCAAACCAGTCAGAGAAGTTCGGCCCAGCAAACTTCTCTCTTTCCAGTAGGGATCGCACATTGAAGTTCATGGTGTTCGTTGCTGCAGGTATCTACAACAATGCAAGAACAGCAAGGTCAGTATCAATGTATAAGAATCAATCAGGACTTAAGAAAGATTCTTTTTCTCACTATTTTATCAGGCGTGAAAAATCCAGCAAAACAGCCCGAAAGAGTAGAACTCTTTTAGTGAGATGGGATCCAGATTTCATACTTGGTCTCCGCGTCCCGCTCAGGCGAGATAAGATGCACAGAGAGTACAAGCACTAGTTTCTGGTAGGCAGTCCCTGCCGATCGCCAACCCGTGCGATTCCCCTTCATCTGGGCAGTCCAGCAGACTGTGCCAACTGAGTTGGTACAACACAATCTCTGACCCCACAGATGGCTGCCTCCATGTGCTACCATATGCGCCACATATGTAGCCTACACGGTCAAGCTGACCCGACCTACTCCCTGGACCACCATGTGCTATGCTGAGCAACGAGAAGGGATAAATCCCTGCTCTGTAACACACAGGTGTAATCCCGCACCGTCTGAAGATAGATGGACGTGCCCACTGAGTGGGTACAACACGGCTCCAACGATAATCAGAACAGTGAGGTTTCGCGTCAGAAGGCTTACGAGCTTGATATTTAATCGTTGGATTTTAACGGTCTTTTATCTTCTTGCCTATCATGCAATTCCTATGGTGATAGCAGAAGATAAATTTACTCATGCAATTCTAATATATAGCAATAAAAGAAAGCATGTGTCTTTTGTGGTAAAAGCCCATAGCCCTAGTGAGACCTTAACCTAACTTAAGTCTACACTTGCTCTTTATGGGTCTTTAGCTGCTCATCTGGCCCAAACCTGAGCCCAAGCGCCAACTGCAGCTCTGGTGCGCCCACCAGGAATTTGCGCCTGGTCCTAGGGTCGAACCCTAGACCTCCCACCTGGTCCAGCCACTGCTGCATGCGCTTCTGCCAAGTGTGCATTGTGCTCTTGTCTAATTAAATTACAAATTTAACTATCTAGACAAGAGTGACACGCAGGTCACTTTCACATTATAAATTAATTAAAATTGTGATACGCAGATCACATAAAGAAAATTAATTTACAACATATAATCCAGGCACGCAGGCCCCAGCACAGCACACATTAAAAACGGGCAGCCCACATAAGACTAAATAAACAAGCAGATGCAACAACCATCATGTGATCCAGTCAGGAAAAATAAATTTTAAAAAAAAAAAAAAAACCCTTGGGATCGATTTTTTTTTTTTTAATTTTTCCTTATTTGCCCCACAACCTTACAATGGTCCATTACTAGGGATCCACTCATCCAACCTAGTCAGATCCACTGCCCTAGCATGCACCAAGTCCTAACTGACTTGAGTCGACCAAAAGGTCAACCATGCATGCACCAAGGCTGAACGACCACACTGAGGTCTGGCAAGCGGGCGTGACCCCGGGCCTAACTCAGGTGCGTTCATCAGTTGTCTCAATCAGACATCGCTACACACCTGTCTGCAGTCGACCTATAGCCACCACAGGCATGCGCCAAGGTGCTAACTGGTCGACCCATTCAGGCTGTCAGATAGTCTGATCAGACATGTTTGGATCTAACCTAGGGGGTGACTTCAACCCTAATAACCCATCTAAGGGTTTAATGTAGGAGCATTAGATCTAAGGTGAAACGCGCATGTGATCAAGGTTTTAGAAAAACTTACAAAAACATGCGCCAACAACAACATGCGCAATGGAGAAAATAACATCTATACAAATCATGAATTTTCGCCAACTTAGATAATCGCATGTAACCTATAGATCTATTATAATGCGCATACATGGATCATATGACATATCATGGCAATCATAAACAAGCATGAAACATCAGGCTCTGATACCAATTGAAAGTACCCCTTAAACTAAGGGGGGTCCCCTTCTAGGGGGAGCGAAAACCCTAGGCAGTGGCGCATAAACATTTTTGGGCAGCGGATTAGGGTTTCAAGAATCGGTTCATGTGATATGATCAACCAAATGGAAACGATTGCATGTAAGAGATAAAACTCATACCATAGCCATTTCGAATGGCGCCTAGGAAGCAAAGATCAAAGCAGATCTTCTCCAGAGGTGACGCACACAGTTGATGTCGCCTACTCCTCTTTGCGATCCTTGTGCTAGCAAGATCCAAAGAAGTCTTTGATCGAAAATGAGAAAGGGATGAAGAGATCTTTTCTTTGCCGATTTCTCCTCCAAATCCAAGGCGTCGTCACCCACGGAAAAAAACCCGAGGAATGCGTTCAAGTGGCGAGAATAGAGAGAGCACTCTCTTTCGAACGTGAGTCTCTCCAAGTGGAGATCATGGTGGCTAAAAATAGCACCACTAACCGCCCAACATGTTCACGCCAAGTGAACTTGTCGCCAATGCTTGAACCATTTTGGTTTAATTTAATTTTGGTTCAATTACCAAATAAACCAAACGACATGGCCTAGATCATATTAAAACCCTAAGGTTCCAGATCTAGCCGTTGATCTCTATGATGCTCCTGATCTGACCGATCTAGCATCTCTTCTCTCGATCGAAGCTTACCGATCTCAAGCCCTAATCAATCAAACATGATCAGACCAGATCTCACTCACAATCAGAGATTAAATCCCTTTAAACTGAACCCGAAACAATTCAGTCCACACGATCTGACTTAAGTAAGCCATATCATCAATTGTGCGACCCTGAGGGTTTCCTTAAAACATCGGTAACGATAATTTACATTATCACAACCAGTGAGGGGTATCTAGCAACACATCACTGTCTCCCGATATCAAGGAAAGAGTCTTCCAAGACTTCACCCAAAACAGCACAAGTGTGAATCAATTCACAAAGCATACATATTTCCTTTGCCACTGGATGTTCTTATTGGACAAGCCTGTCAAGCTCGTAACTCCAATATGATGAGCATGATTAGAACAGATGAGCACTGTCACCTGGGTATGGCCATACACTCTCTCAGTCATCTCATCCAGGGGGCCCCATTAGAACATCACACTCCTTAAACAAGGAGACGGCAATCCTATGTCTATCACTAGTGCTCTAACCTGATTCAAGCTCACCATCCAAGATAGTCTATAATCATTATGTTTCAAATGATATTGAACTACCTCAAAACAATGACAATCATCATTTAGAAAACACAAGTGATCTCAAGTCAGAGGAAATGTGCCACTTGTCTTAATCAAGGAATATTCACATTGTGACAAACAATTGAACATCCTAGTAGGGTCTGTCCAGTACATCCCATGTACCCATGAGTCTACATCTTATTCCATGCTCGAAGCATCCTATAAGATTAGAACACATATTAGTCTTAACCATATCGAGGCTGTCTCATGTTTACCAAGATATATCGACTAAGGACATAATAGCATGTCAGCCCAGCTGAACAGCTTTGAGACATTATTCAGAAGAACATATATTGCAGCAGACAATGTAGCTAACTGAATAACAACCATGCCTTTATAAACACATAGAGTTTATTACATGATACTTGTTACATTCCCATAGGCCTCAAACATTAGCCTTAAGGGCATACCCCAACACCATTCCATACCTCGTATGGAATCTTTGAGACACTCTTAGATGGAACATTATTCAGTATTAGAGAAGCTTTTTCAAGTGCATGTCCCCAGAATGAGGGAGGTAGAGTTGCATGACTCATCATAGACCGAACTATGTCCAACAAGGTTCGATTTCTCCTTTCAGATACACCATTCTACCGAGGTGCTCTAGGAGGAGTGAGTTGGGATAGGATCCCACACTTACTCAGATAGTCAAATAATTCATTGCTCAGGTGCTCTCCATCACGATCTGATCGAAGATCCTTAAAGGATCTACCAAGCTGGTTCTCTACTTCATGTCTGAACTCCTTAAATTTCTCAAAGGATTCAGACTCATGTCTCATCATGTAGACATAACCATATCTACTGAAGTCATCAGTAAATGTGATGAAGTAGTTATACCCTCCTTTGGCTTGTTTATTGAATAGCCCACACACATCACTATGTATGAGATCCAACAAACCTCCTGCCCTCTCACCAGTCTTGGTGAAGGGCGTCTTTGTCATTTTCCCTAATAAACAAGTCTCACATGTATCAAGTTCCTTCAAGGAACTCGAATCTAGCAACCCATTTGCATGGAGTTGTCGAATGCGATTCTTGTTTATATGGGCTAATCGACAATGCCGTAGGAAAGCATCAACTGAACCACTCAGTTTGGTCCTTTAATTATTTATGTTACAAATAGAGCTAACCATGTCCAAGACATGCGGACCATTGCACAAAGTACCCTTCCCATAAAACATGTTTGCAAAAGAAAAAGAACATAAGTTCTCTTTTATTTCAAACCTAAATCCTTTCTTTGCCAAGCAAGGAGTGGATACAATGTTTTGGTAAGGGAAGGTACATAATAGCAATTGTCTAGCTTTAACTGAAGTCCAGAAGGCAGGGAGAAAAACTCCTACAGCAATAGCAGCAACTTGTGCCCTGTTACCTATCCGTAGGTCAATCTCTCTAGGCCTTACCGATCTATCCTTTCTGAGCCTTTGCATATTCGTACTCCACATGCGGTATCCAATACCCATGTCATAGGAGTAGAAAGGTTGACTTCGGTAACATAAATACCTGAGCATGAAGACAAGGCCTTGCCTTTCTTCTCCTCATTCTGAAGTTGCAACATGTCCTTCAACATGTGAGGTGGCCCTCCACATGAATAGCACCTATTATTCCTGATCATATCCATCTTTAATTTCAGTTCCTTGGTCAAGCCTTTCGGCTCAACACACTGAATATCAACTTTAGCAGGATTGAGCTCAACCAATTCATCAAAGAGCTGCCTTAGATTAAAATAATTTCAGAGGCACTCTTCGATTCATATCACCCTTTAAATTCAAGTGACATGTTGGTTAGCAACCTCCAAAGTATCAACCTGATGCTTATCATAAGCATCCCTCTCAGCCGCTGAGGCCGAGCATGGAAGTGGCTCAGGAATAAGACGCTCAAGAACATAAAGCTTCCTCTCGAGCTTGAGCACGATTCTCAAGTTCATATACCAATCCAGTAAGTTGGATCCAACCAACTTATCCAGGGTAGATCGCAGTGACCAACTGCTATTGTTCATAGCCATTGTTCTACAACAACCAAGAAACAGCAGATTAGTACTACTTCGAGTCATTTAAACTGGACTTGCCTTTTAAATGACCATGGCTCCCACTATTTTAAATCGAATTGACAACCCACAAAGTCAATCGAGAAATCCAAGATTTCCTAGTGAGATGAGATCCTCATTCCACACAGGGCTTCACGTCCCACGAGGGTGGGATGAGATGCACAAAGTGACCCATGTTTCCTAAGGTGGGCGCGCCGGCCGATTGCTCCAAGCAATTCCCCTTATTGAGACAGTCCAGGCATTTCATATCCAGCGAGGGCTGGATACAACATGAAACCCTTACCTCTCAACGATGCCTCTAGACTTTCACCATGTGCCCAGCACATGTGAACTTCTAGTCAAGTCCATCCCTAACCGTTATGCCCAGGGCCAACGAGTTTCCTTGCGAAGGCACGCCCAGGTTAAAACTGGACTGGGGAAACCATTGCCACCACGCACTTTCTAAAGATAAGTGGGTGTGTCCCACGAGGGTGGGAAACAGTTCACAACTCCACTGATCGATAGCTTAGTGAGGGCTACGCGTTAGAAGGCTACTAGACTTGATATTTTAATTGAGGGTTTTTGTTTAAGGTCTCATCATCTCAGTTTTATCTTATGTCTATCATTACAGGCATGCAATCCTATGGTGATAACATAACAATAAAACATCACAGGCATGCTTTAGCTTTTGTAAAGAAAGCAATAAAGGGATGATGTGATCATAGCTCATTCAAGACATTGAACCAATCCATGCCAAAAAGGGGTTCAACTCTTGACCTAGGATTCAAGCCCCAAGACGAGACCTAGCCTAGCCGACCTCTAGCTCTATCTTCAAGGTTGGCTCCAAGGTCATTCTCCCATGGTTTAGCTCTCAAACCCTAGGGGTACACCCACAAGGTTCGGCCAATGCCATGGTCTTCCTCCAAGGAAGGTGCGCCATTTAGCAAGCCACAAGAGGGATAGCACACAAGCACAAGGCTCGGCCAAACCCTAACTTGCGCCCCCATGCAAGGATGTGCCACCTTTGAAGCTTGTTGCGCCATCAGGCTGAAGGAACCCCTAGTTCAAAGGGGGGAGAAACCCTAAACTTGCGATTCTAACAAGCATGGCGAAAAGGGTTTCTAAACAAGATCGAATATGATAACTATATGATCAACTTGAAGTTATGAGAACTCATACCAAAGCCATGAAGAGGGTGGCGGCTTGGAAGCAAGAGATCAAAGTAGGTCTCCTCTTCAAGTTCACACACAAGATGAGGGGTGGCTACCCTTTAGGATCTTCCTTGTGCTAGCAAGAGATCCCAATGTCCTTGTCGTGTGTTGAGATGCGCTTGGCCGAGAGCTACCGTCTCCAAGAATCCTCTTTCGTCCAACGAAGATCACAATTCAGTAAAACCGATTTGCGTTAAGCCTTCTCCAATCAAGTCATGGCGTTACACTTCCATAAATGGAAGGTTTTCAAGCCATGCGCTCACTTGAAGGAAAAACCGCCCAACAAGCCTTTACACCTTGAACCATACGTTCACACATGTGAACCGGTTCAAGTCAATTAGGTTCAACCCAATTCGGTTCATTAAACCAGCCCAAGCCATGGTCTAGATCTCTTTGAACCAAATGGTTCAAGATCTAACCATTCATCTCTTGATGCTCTTGATCTCTATGATCTAGCATCCAAACTCTCGATCGAAGCTTACCGATCTCAAGCCCCAATCAATCAAACATGATCAGACTAGATCTCACTTACAATCAGAGTCTGAACTCGTTTAAACTGAGTCTAAACAGTTCATTCCACACGATCTGACTTAAGTAAGCCATATCATCAAATTGTGCGACCCTGAGGGTTTCCTCTAAATGTCGGTAACGATAACTTACGTTATCACGATCAGTGAGGGGTATCTAGCAACACATCACTGTCTCCCGATATAAAGGAAAGAGTCTTCCAAGACTCCACCCAAACCATAGCACAAGTGTGAATCAACTCACTTGGCATACATGTGTCCTTTGCCACTGGATGTTCTTATTGGACAAGCGGGTCAAGCTTGTAACTCCAATATGATGAGCATGATTAGATCAGATGAACATAGTCATCTGGGTATGGCCATACACTTCCTCAATCATCTCATATCGGGGGGGCCCCTTAGAACATCACACTCCTTGAACAAGGAGACGGCAATCCTTTATCTATCACAAGAGCCCTAACCTGACTCAAGCTCACCATCCAAGATAGTCTATAATCATTATGTTTCAAATGATATTGAACTACCTCAAAACAATGACAATCATCATTTAGAAACACAAGTGATCTCAAGTCAAAGGACATGTGCCACTTGCTGCTTATAAGGATCATTCACATTGTGACAAGCAATGGAATATCCCAGTAGGGTCTGTCCAGTACATCCAATGTACCCATGAGTCTACATCTTATTCCATGCTCGAAGCATCCTATAAGATTAGCACACATATTAGTCTCAATCATATCAAGGCTGTCTCATGTTCACCAAGATATCTCGACTAAGGACATATAGACTGTCAGCCTAGCTGAACAGCTTTGAGACATTATTCAGAAGTACACTTATTACAGCAGACAAGGTAACAACCTGAATAATAACCATGCCTTTATAAACACAACAGTTTATTACATGATACTATTACAATCCCAAAGGCCTCAAACATTAGCCTTAAGGGCATACCCCAACAATCTCCCACTTGCACTTAATCTAATGGTTGAGAAATCTCAAACCCATATTATTACAGTGCTTCTCATGCTTCTGCTGCGCCAGAGGCTTGGTAAGCGGGTCTGCCAGATTGTCATCTGTATGAACCTTGCAAATCTTGATCTCGCCACGATCAATGATCTCCCGGATCAAGTGAAACCGTCTCTGTATGTGCTTGGACTTCTGGTGCGACCGTGGTTCCTTTGCTTGTGCTATTGCTCCAGTGTTATCACAGAAGATAACCAAAGGATCTGCACTCGAAGGAACGACACCAAGTTCTCTCACGAACTTACGAATCCAGACTACCTCCTTGGATGCTTCCGAGGCTGCAACATACTCGGCTTCTGTTGTGGAATCAGCAACAGTTGACTGTTTGAAACTCTTCCACACCACTGCTCCACCATTCAAGCTAAAAATATAGCCTGACTGCGATCGGAAATCATCCTGGTCCGACTGGAACGAAGCGTCAGTATATCCCTCTATACTGAGTTCTTCCTGACCACCATATATCAAGAACATATCTTTGGTCCTCCGCAGATATTTTAAGATGTTCTTGACTGCAATCCAGTGCGCCAAACCTGGATTACTTTGGAATCGACTGGTCACGCTTAACCCGTAAGCGATGTCTGGGCGAGTACACAACATCGCATACATAATGGACCCAATAGCCGAAGCATAAGGCGTATTGTCCATTTCATCTTTCTCAGTCTGTGTTTGTGGACACTGACTCTTCGAAAGATTCAGACCATGTCTGACTGGAAGATATCCACGTTTAGAATTCTCTAAATGGAATCTCTCCAGGACCTTATCGATGTAAGTACTCTGGCACAGCCCGAGAAGCCTCTTAGATCTATCTCGGTAGATCTTCACACCTAACACATAGGCTGCTTCTCCTAGATCTTTCATCTGGAAACATTTTCCTAACCATGCTTTAACAGCATGCAGTTTAGGAATATCATTTCCAATGATCAAGATGTCATCGACGTAGAGGATTAGGAATGTAATCACGCTCCCACTAAACCTCTTATACACACACGGGTCATCTTCGTTCTTGATGAAACCAAACTCAGAGATTGATTCATCAAAACGAATATTCCAGCTCCTAGATGCTTGTTTCAGTCCATAAATGGACTTCTTTAACTTGCATATTTTATGACGATCTGATGGATTAGTGAAACCTTCAGGTTGTGTCATATACACATCCTCATCCAGATTTCCATTAAGGAAAGCTGTCTTCACATCCATCTGCCAGATCTCATAATCGTAATATGCAGCTATCGCGAAAAGAATCCGAATAGACTTAAACATAGCTACAGGTGAGAAAGTTTCATCATAATCTATCCCGTAGATTTGTTTGAAACCTTTCGCAACTAGCCTGCCTTTATAGGTAACCACGTTACCATCCATGTCAATCTTCTTCTTGAAGATCCATTTACAGCCTATAGGGATTACTCCCGGAGGCGGATCAACCAAATCCCAGACTTGGTTATCTGACATGGAGTCCATCTCGGCTCGCATAGCTTCAAGCCATCTAGCTGACTCCGGTCCACTGACCGCATCCGCATAAGTAAGGGGTTCATCATTATCAATGATGTAGACTCCGTCATAGCGCTCAGGCTGTCGACGGATCCTTCCCGATCTTCGCGGTTCCCGTGTTATTTGAGCCTCAGGTTGTTCAATAACCTGATCTACCGGCACAGGCTCATCCAACTGTGCTTGAGCACTTTGTCCTTCCTCTGGATTCTCATCCAGTTTTATTTCTCTCCCACTGGCCTCTTGCAGAAGAAATTCCTTCTCAAGAAATATGGCCGTCCGAGCAACAAAAACCTTGTTCTCTTTGGGATCGTAGAAATAATAACCCTTAGCTTCCTTAGGGTAACCGACAAAGATGCATTTATCAGATCTGCTCTCCAGTTTCCCAGAGGTGAGCTTTTTGACATAAGCCTCGCAACCCCAGATCCTGATAAATGTCAAGCTAGGCTGTTTCCCATACCATAACTCATATGGCGTCTTTGAAACTGCCTTGGATGGCACTCGGTTTAGTACCTTTGCAGCTGTCTCCAGTGCAAAACCCCAAAAGGAGTATGGAAGAGTGGCCTGACTCATCATAGAACGAACCATATCAAGTAACGTTCTATTTCTCCTCTCGGACACACCATTCCACTGCGGTGTTCCTGGTGGAGTGAGCTGTGAGATAATCCCACACTCCTTCAGATAGTCAGTAAACGCATGACTTAGGTATTCTCCACCTCGATCAGAACGAAGTGCCTTGATATTTCGGCCTAGCTGATTTTGTACTTCATTTTTGAACTCTTTGAACTTGTCAAAAGATTCACTCTTATGTCTCATCAGATAGACATAACCATACCTACTGAAATCATCAGTAAAGGTAATGAAGTACTGATAGCCACCTCTGGCATGTTTACTAAACGGCCCACACACATCACTGTGTATAAGGTCAAGTAAACCTGAAGCCCTTTGACCTTTATTAGGAAAAGGTGACTTCGTCATTTTACCCATTAAACAAGCTTTGCATGTATCAATCTCCTCATAGGAGAATGATCCCAGCAGTCCATGATCATGCAACCGCTTAATGCGCTTCTCGTTTATATGGCCTAAACGACTATGCCAAAGCAAGGTGCTGTCATCAGCATACTTGGCTTTCTTATTATCAATGTTTTGTATAGAATATTCCATGTCCAACATGAATAACCCATTGTTAATTGAACCAGTTGCATACACAATATTATCATAAGTCAAAATACACTTTGAAATCTTGCATTCAAAGGCAAATCCTTTCCTGACAAGAGCAGGAATAGAGATAATATTCTTGGTAATACTGGGTACAAAATAACAATTGTTTAATTCTAATACAATGCCAGATGGTAAAGTAATGAAATAGTCTCCTACAGCAACAGCAGCAACCCGTGCCCCGTTTCCGACTCGTAGGTCTACCTCATGCTGTCCCACCTGCCTTCTTCTCTTGAGTTCCTGTACATTTGAACAAATGTGAACTCCACATGCAGTGTCCAACACCCATGAAATAGAAGAAGATGAAACCATGACTTCCGTCACGAATATACCTGAGCCAGAAGCAACGCTTCCCCTCTTATCTCCTTGGAGCGCTTTACAGTCCTTTTTCCAGTGACCCAGCTGGCCACAGTGGAAACACCTGTTGTCCTTCGACCGCTTCACCTTCTGTTTCAGAGCCTTGCTGTAATTCTTGACAGGGGCCTTGCCCTTCTTCCCCTTCTTCTTGTTCCTAGAAGGAACCATTAAGACAGAGGTTGAAGGCTTTCCCTTCAGAGTTTCCTCAGTGGTCAAGAGCATATTCAGCAGCTCTGCCGGCGTACAATCGATTTTGTTCATATTAAAATTAATGATGAACGCATCGAAAGAGGGCGGGAGAGACTGCAGAATAATATCCACAGCAAGCTCCTGGTTGATGGTATGCCCCAGTTTCTCTAGAGCCTCCTTGTGCCCAATCATCTTGAGCACGTGAGCTCCCACTGGGCTCCCATCAGCCAGTTTGCTCTGAAAGAAGAGCTTCGTCAGATTATAGCGTTCTGTCCTCGCCTGTGCAGCATACAGCATCTTGAGGTTCGCTATAATCTCTATAGCCGACATATCCTCATGCTGACGCTGCAGCGGTGGCGTCATAGACGCTAGCATCAGGCAAGCGACATCAATGCTATCATTGACGTGCTTTTCATAGGCTTCCCGAACCGCCCTTGCGGCGTTCGGAGCGGGCTGCGGCGGTATCGCCGTCTCGAGGACATACAGTTTCCTCTCTGCCTTAAGAACGATCTTAAGGTGTCCGAACCAGTCAGAGAAGTTCGGCCCAGCAAACTTCTCCCTTTCCAGTAGGGATCGCACATTGAAGCTCATGGTGTTCGTTGCTGCAGGAATCTACAACAAGCAAGAACAGCAAGGTCAGTATCAATGTTCAGAATCAATCCAGGACTTAAGAAAGATTCTTTTCTCACTATTTTGTCTGACTGAAAAATCCAGTAAACAGTCCGAAAGAGTAACACTCTTTTAGTGAGATGGGATCCAGATTTCATACTTGGTCTCCGCGTCCCGCTCAGGCGAGATAAGATGCACAGAGATGACAAGCACTAATTTCTGGTAGGCTGTCCCAGCCAATCGCCAACCCGTGCGATTCCCCTTCATCTGGGCAATCCAGCAGACTGTGCCAACTGAGTTGGTACAACACAGTCTCTGATCCCACAGATGGCTGCCTCCATGTGCTACCATATGCGCCACATATGCAGCCTACATGGTCAAGCTGACCTGACCTACTCCCTGGACCACCACGTGCTATGCTGAGCAACGAGAGGGGATAAATCCCAACTCTGTAACACGCAGGTGAAATCCAGCACCGTCTGAAGATAGATGGACGTGCCCACTGAGTGGGTTCAACACGGCTCCAACGATAGTCAGAACGGCGAGGTTTCGCGTCAGAAGGCTTACGAGCTTGATATATTAGCGTTGGATTTTAACGGTCTTTTATCTTCTTCACTATCATGCAAGTCCTATGGTGATAGCAGAAGATAAACTTAAACATGCAATTCTAATTATTTAAACAATAAATAGAAAGCATGATCTTATGTGGTAAAAGCCCATGAACCCTAGTAAGACCTTAATTTTCCTTAAGTCTTCACTTGAGCTCTTTTGCATCTCATCTGGTCCAACCCAGGGCCCTAGCGCCAAGAGCACCTCAGGTGCGCCACCAGCTGAATGCTCCTTTGGGATGTGTGCATTTGTGCTCTTGTCTAATCAAATACAATTTGATCTATCTAGACAAGCTTTGACTCGCAGGTCAAATATACAATAAATTAATGAAAAAGTGATTCGCAGACCACAATAAATTTAACTTATAAATTACCAGGCACGCAGGCCCCAGCACAGCACACAATAGGGCAACCCACATAAGACTAAATAAACAAGCATATGGTTCAATCAACATGTGATCCAATCAGGAAATAAATTTTTTTTTTTTTTTTTTGAAAATACCCCATGGCATCAATTTTAATTTCCTTATGAGCCCTATAACCTTACAATGGTCCATTGATGGGGATCCACTCATCCATCTAGTTAGATCCTTTGCCCTCGCATGCACCGAGTCCTAACTGACCCGTGTTGACCTAATGGTCAACCATGCATGCGCCAAGGGCTGAACCACCCTCATGAGTTTTGGCAAGCGGGTGTGACCCCGGGCCTAACTCATGTGTGTTCAATAGTGTCTCAACCAGACCTCGCTACACGCCCTAGATGCAGTCAACCCATAGCCACCTTGTGCTTGCGCACAGGTGCTATCAGGTCAACCCATCTAGGCTGTCAGATGGTCTGATCAGACTAGTTGGATCTAACCTAGAAGATGCTTTCAACCCTATCAACCCATCTAAGGATTTAATATAGTGGCACCTTAGATCTAATCATGCGCGCAAGATATAAGTTTTGGAAAACTTCTAGAACATGCGCAAACAAACAAACAAACAACATGCTTGCAAGTTGATAACCCTTAGATCTAAGGGGGTCCCCTTCAAGGGGGAGCGCAAACTTTAGGGGGGTCCCCTTCAAGGGGGAGCGCATACTTCATCAAAGCCATGATACAAGCGCAAATTGATGTAAGCATGATACAAGCGCAACTTCATGTAAGCATGATACAAGCGCAACTACATGTAAACAAAGCATACATCAAGTAAAAGTAAGCGCAACATGTATGGATCACAAGGACTTGAAGCAATCATATAGATCATATCAAGAACCAGCTTTGATACCAATTGAAGGAACCCCTAGTTCAAAGGGGGGAGAAACCCTAAACTTGCGATTCTAACAAGCATGGCGAAAAGGGTTTCTAAACAAGATCGAATATGATAACTATATGATCAACTTGAAGTTATGAGAACTCATACCAAAGCCATGAAGAGGGTGGCGGCTTGGAAGCAAGAGATCAAAGTAGGTCTCCTCTTCAAGTTCACACACAAGATGAGGGGTGGCTACCCTTTAGGATCTTCCTTGTGCTAGCAAGAGATCCCAATGTCCTTGTCGTGTGTTGAGATGCGCTTGGCCGAGAGCTACCGTCTCCAAGAATCCTCTTTCGTCCAACGAAGATCACAATTCAGTAAAACCGATTTGCGTTAAGCCTTCTCCAATCAAGTCATGGCGTTACACTTCCATAAATGGAAGGTTTTCAAGCCATGCGCTCACTTGAAGGAAAAACCGCCCAACAAGCCTTTACACCTTGAACCATACGTTCACACATGTGAACCGGTTCAAGTCAATTAGGTTCAACCCAATTCGGTTCATTAAACCAGCCCAAGCCATGGTCTAGATCTCTTTGAACCAAATGGTTCAAGATCTAACCATTCATCTCTTGATGCTCTTGATCTCTATGATCTAGCATCCAAACTCTCGATCGAAGCTTACCGATCTCAAGCCCCAATCAATCAAACATGATCAGACTAGATCTCACTTACAATCAGAGTCTGAACTCGTTTAAACTGAGTCTAAACAGTTCATTCCACACGATCTGACTTAAGTAAGCCATATCATCAAATTGTGCGACCCTGAGGGTTTCCTCTAAATGTCGGTAACGATAACTTACGTTATCACGATCAGTGAGGGGTATCTAGCAACACATCACTGTCTCCCGATATAAAGGAAAGAGTCTTCCAAGACTCCACCCAAACCATAGCACAAGTGTGAATCAACTCACTTGGCATACATGTGTCCTTTGCCACTGGATGTTCTTATTGGACAAGCGGGTCAAGCTTGTAACTCCAATATGATGAGCATGATTAGATCAGATGAACATAGTCATCTGGGTATGGCCATACACTTCCTCAATCATCTCATATCGGGGGGGCCCCTTAGAACATCACACTCCTTGAACAAGGAGACGGCAATCCTTTATCTATCACAAGAGCCCTAACCTGACTCAAGCTCACCATCCAAGATAGTCTATAATCATTATGTTTCAAATGATATTGAACTACCTCAAAACAATGACAATCATCATTTAGAAACACAAGTGATCTCAAGTCAAAGGACATGTGCCACTTGCTGCTTATAAGGATCATTCACATTGTGACAAGCAATGGAATATCCCAGTAGGGTCTGTCCAGTACATCCAATGTACCCATGAGTCTACATCTTATTCCATGCTCGAAGCATCCTATAAGATTAGCACACATATTAGTCTCAATCATATCAAGGCTGTCTCATGTTCACCAAGATATCTCGACTAAGGACATATAGACTGTCAGCCTAGCTGAACAGCTTTGAGACATTATTCAGAAGTACACTTATTACAGCAGACAAGGTAACAACCTGAATAATAACCATGCCTTTATAAACACAACAGTTTATTACATGATACTATTACAATCCCAAAGGCCTCAAACATTAGCCTTAAGGGCATACCCCAACACAGGCAAGGATGCGCAACCAAGCAAGCATGCACCTTGCTCCAAGTGGATGCGCCACCCTAATCTTCTTCTTAGTTAGAAGCAAAAAGAAAAGCGGCACGCAGGCCTCACAAGGATACATCACAGGCATGTTAAGGGGCTTGATATATGACCACAACATCACAGGCAATTCTATATGCTCATGAAAAACATAAAATCTGAAATTTTACTTTTTCATAAAACATGTCTCTCTTCCTTCCCTTCATATCACAAATCTTTGATTCTAAGTTTCTCTCAGGAGTCTACAAGAGGCATACCGGTTGCCCTCCTTGCAATCCCTAACTTGCTAGGATAAGGGCAATCACCCAGTCCATGCCCTATTCCAACAAGTCTCTTAAGATAGGTCTATCCTATTATGAGAGGAGAAATTTTCTCTTCCACGTATGGGTCTATCCCATCACATGAAGAGAGCAAAGAACCACAAGAAGTTAATTAGAAGTAAGAAACAAGAGACCTACAATTTTTCTACTTAAAGAAAAATCATGCGCCAACATCTATGCAATATGCGAAAATGTAGATATGGCATGTGAGCATGAAAAGCATGAAAGAACATCGTTCGAGGCTCGCAAGTAGCTCTGATACCACTGTTGGGAAACCCCGGGGACATTTTATAATTTTCAGAGTTATAGACATACATTTTTGCAGCAGAAGAATGTCCCCGAAATAGGCCGGTCCCAAAAACCCAGTGAAGATCTCTTGCGAGGGGGTCGACACGATGTGATAGTAAGTACCTTTAGCAATTAGAATCCGATGTCGATGAAGGTGCCCAAGTGTTCGCCCTCTGCAGTCTCGCACACACAGATTCCTCAAGTTTTCTTCTTCCTCGCCCGGTGCTAGCCTCGGGAAGAAGATCCATGCCTTAGGAGAGTCCTCCAAGCAACTTGCGCCACCACCAAGATGTGATGTGCCAAGGAGATGGAAGGAGAAGGGAACGCCGCAAGCCTTCTTGTTCCTTTGCGCCAAGGAAAGGAAGAGGAGAAGCATGCTAGCGCCCTTGATGGAAGAAGAAGAGCTTCAAGCTCTCCAAGCCGTCGCCCTCTAATGCTTCACGCCTCCAAGGAATTAGCATCATCAAGAGAGGGGGCGGCATGGGCTTATTTATAGGAGCAAGAGGCGGTTAGGGGAGAATGGCAAGTGTTGACAATTAGGGCATGATTCTAGGAGATTATCCAATCAAATATATTGATTAAATCTCCACTCCCATATGCGCCTAAGACTTGCCAAAGCAAGCATCAGCCATATGCGCCCATATCATGCCATATGAGGCATTAATCCCATCCATGTGCCTAGACCTAGTCAAGGCAATATGATGGATTGCCTAATGTGGCTTGGGCGCAAGTCCTAATCCAATTAGGACTCTAATTATGTTAATAATCAGCCCACAATTGTCAAACACAATCCAATCAATTATCTTGTGTGATTTAATCAAATCCAATTTGATTTAATCACCTAGGAGATACCAAACAAGGCATAGGCGCAAATCCTAGCCCAACTAGAATCCCATATGCGCCTATCCTATTAATTCATCCCCATTATACCCTTCAAGCCTCATAGCCCTTCAATACAACTTATTAGCAAGCCCAACTAACCAATGGGCCAAGCCCAAAGTCCATTATGCATGTTAACCAAGCTATTGGATCCAATCCAATTTAACCCATGGTTAAATAAGGCTAACCATGGTTAATTTGATCAATATGCCAAAAACGGAAGTTGGCTCTAATAAGTTTCTTCCATCTCATCAGGCCCATTGGCGCTGATGAAATCTCCCAAATAGATTCGAGTTATCCAATAACTCGATCTAAAGGCTACCCGATCAATATGAAAACTCGAGTATCAAGGTGTGCGACCCTGTAGGTTCCTCTAACGCTGGCAGTGCTAACCAAAGGTCATCACAAGCAGTGAGTGGCACCTAGCAGTGCATCGCTGCTACCCAGGTTATTGGAATGGATATCGACATCGACATCCCCATCATCGCAACTAGGTACAAATGCATTACAGTCTCTTTGCCGTACTGATATCCGATTGGACAAGTGTGTCACCACTTGTTTTCATCCAATCACATGGCTATGACTAAAACAGGTTCTCACCTGGGTATGGCTATACACTCTCAGTCATAGAACCATAAGGGAGCTCCATGGATATCATACTTCCCAAAGGAAGGGGCAAATCCTATGTCTGTCCATTGACCTTCTCATATGGGTCGTGACATGCTCAATGACAACCGTTATGACCTCCCAACTACGGCAAGGTGTTAGGTTGCATCAAAGCAAGTCCCTAACCATATATAATGGTCAATGACCTCAAGTCAAGGGATCAATGCATCTCCTGTCACTTGTGAGGATAACTCATGACACCAAGTCATAGCCTCACAGCGGGTCTGTCTAGTATATCCTCCATTGATATACCCATGTGTCTGCGTTAGCACCACGTGCCTAACCAGCCCACATACCAGTCTCTCAAGTACTAGAGTTGTCCCATATCCACTCAGGTACATCGACTGGGGACTATAGTTCGAGCACAGATCCAATCTGTCTCCAGGGACATTATCATGTAAGTACACAATCGCAGGTGTAGACAAACAATGATAACGACAATGCCAGAAAGATATATATTAATATCAGAGTCAAGTAGTACAAAGATGGACTAAAACTAGGTCCTAGGGCATATACACCAACACATATAATATACTATAAATTTTGGTGTCATCATTTATCCTTGTTATGATAAAGATATAGTTTACTTCATAAAGAAATTGTCTCGCTTTCGCGCAGAAAATCTACAAAGAACAACCCTCGCTCTTGCGCAGGACTATACAGTGTTAAAGATAAGTAAACCTTGACAAAAAGATTTAGAATCACTTTTGTACATTCAATCTCAATGTCAATATCTCAAGTGAATACTAAATTTTTTCATACTTTAGATTCATAGGTTCTACTTAAGGGTTTCCAACGATCCAATATCTAATTTCTTACGATATTTTCATGTTTAGCTCATGAATATTTCCTAGATCAGATTATCAACAAGAAGATAAATTTCTAAAATCAAGAAATAAGAACAAACCTAATTTCTTACTATGAGTTCCTATATCTCAATTTTATGGTTCCAAGTTTTGTGAATTACTTTCAATCCATATCACAAAACTCTAATACATGTTGACAATTGAAACTAGAAAAGATTAAAGACAAGAATCACTTAAGTAGAATTACCAGAACAAAAATATCTGGACGAAATAAGGATCATTTAGTCATTATGAAATTAAGGGAACTGCACCCCCTATCCCAAAAAAAAAAGAATTACGCTACCAAAGTCATAGAAACACAATACATATTCATAAAAATATTTGAAATTCAAACAAAAAGAAAGAATAAGGGTTTACTAAAATCACACAGGTGTGAAAAATTTCATAGCCCGTGATTTTAGAATTTTTCGGGTATCTACAGTGTTGCTACAGTGCCGTAAACAGTACCCATGAACAGTGATTCGCGATTTCCTCTTCTTGGCCGAATTTTCTTTCGTTGATTTCTCCCTCGATCGAACTCCGTTTGATCTGAAATTTCTAGTGTGTCTTCTCCTCCCTTGGGTGAAACTCTCCGGTAAATTGCACGGCCAGAGGTGGCCTTTACACCTCTCGGCGAGAGGCCAAGCCCTAACGGTGCCCTTCTCGATTTCTCCCTCGATTAGTAACGAAATTAGATGATTCCTGTCCTCAAATCTTCTCCTAGATTTATAGAAGAGCCCGGTTCTTTCAGATTTTGAATTGGTGCCTTGGATTTTTCTAATTTTGTGTCACAAATATCGAGCTTGAGAGGCGGCAGCGGAAGACTCGAGCAACAGTGCTTTTTACAATTACGGCCCGTAATTTAATTACCGCAGTATTGTAATTTTGTTATGTGAATTCTGGGTAGAAAATTACGGCCTGTAAAAATAATTATAGCACTGCCATAATTTCTTCTATGTATTTCTAGGCAGAAATTATGGCCTGTAAAAATAATTAAGATAGTGCCGTAATGTCTTCTGTGTAGATTGATGGAGGCAGCAGCCCTATTCTGAGGAGATCTATTAGGGCTCGAAGGAAACCCCTTCGATATGGGTTCCCTTAGAGTCCCCTTTCTTGCATTGCATTTAGGTTAGTTTACCTTTCAATAAAGCCATGCATCATGTAGTCATTTATGGCAAGTCCAATTGTAGTAGGTAGTGCATTGTAAGTCATGAAACTTGATGTAATCTTGCATCATAGTAGGGTAGTGCATGCATGCATTAGGATCATTTTTGGCAGGTCATTCAAGCAAGTATTAGCTCAAGTTTCAGCTCAAGGCCACTCAAGGTCCACTCATCAAGTTCAGCTACAGAAAAGGAAAAGAAGACTTCAAAGCCCAAGCTCACTTCAAGCCATGCATTAACTCACTTGCTATCCTTGTTGGGCGCCTCTCCAATAGAGCAATCAGCCACCTCATCATCCATTTAAGAGATATGCGCCAACCACTAGTCCAACCAAGGAACGAATTCAAATCCCTCATCTATCAAGATCCAAAATCAAAGGAATTATCCATCAAGATCCAAAATCAAAGGAGGGCATTTATGAAGACATTTATGAGAAGTTACCATCTCTTGTTTCCGCCCATGCTCTTATGGAAAGGATTCAAATTTTGAATCTCTTATCCATGCGCCAACATAAGGATAAAGAAGACACCTATTCGCTAGCCCAAGCATTTAAAGAATTGCCAAAAGAAGATCACCAACGAAGGAAGCTCCCAAAGAGGATTTGCGCCAACATCCTCTTAATTTTGTAATTCAAACTCTATCCATAGGCGCATGGAAGCTAATGACTATCCTGCCCTAGTCCCCATCTCGCCTATAAAACATAGTCTCCACCTTGTATTTTCGATTAGCTTTGATGAAATAATATTGTCTAATAGTTTCCTAGGTTAAGTAATTGTGTTAGTGTTAAAGTTCTTCCATTAGCCGATTCCTCCATCCTCTCCCAACTCTTCCACCGAACCCCTCAGAAGGATTCATCCCTTCCTTGAGTGCACAATTTCAAGGAGGCCCTTCCTTCATCCTCGGTTTGGAGCAAGAAGAGGAGTTCATCACTCTCGGCAACATGGAGTCTTCACCCTATGCGGCTAAATTTCTTTCTCAAGCTTCTTCTCTTTGCATAAAGAACATTCCCCTACACTAATCCTTGGTTGTTTAAACTTGTAGCTTGCGCTTGGTAGGGATCTAGGAGGGGCGCACCCCTCCTCCTCTCCTCCCCTTTCTCCCTAGAGAACTTAGGATTAGCAAGGGAATTTGTGAGGCTTAACCTCACCCCTTGATCTTTCTTCTGTATTAAAATCCGTGACTTGTATGGATCCTTTTGTGATTGCTTATAAGCTCCACCCTACACCTTCCATTAGAGTTGGACCGGTGAAGATTGGGAAGTACAGTTCTTCTATTCTCAAGGGCTGCCCTGTAAGTTTATTTCCAGTAATTTACTTTCAACATTTACAGCTTTCCTTAGCATAATTTCGGTTTTCTCTCTATTATTAAAATTACAAAAAAATTAGTTTCTCAAACCTCGTTAGCATAATTTCAGTTTTCTCTTATTACTTAGCTATTTATCAAAACTAGTTTTCAAAGGCGTTGTTTGATTGCTTTAGACCCCCCCCCCCCCCCCCCCGCATCCTACATCAGCTTGGTATCAGAGCCTAGGCTCTTAGACTAGATTTTTAAGCCTTACAACTTATTTTTCTACTTCTAAGCAGTCTTTGGAACTAGGTCTTTGAAAGAACTTGACTACGTATCTATCTATCATTTGCTCTATTGTCAAACTTGTAATTTTCAAAACACCCATGCAAACCCGATCTAAAACTCAACAATAGGAACAAAATCCCGCAATGGATAATGCTGCCGTGAATGAGAAATTTGACTTCTTAACTGAGCAAATAGGAACCCTTGCCCGATGCCTTAACCAACTTACCACTGAGTTCCATGACTTTAAGGAAAGGTCTTCTAACCATGCTACTGAACCACCACCTAGCCCTCATCATGTGGAAACCCAACAACCTTGGAATGGGCATCAAAACCCAACCTCTATAGGACCCCAACAACCACCTACATGGAATGGGCATCAAACCCCAACCCATGCAGGAACCCAACCTATATGGAATGGATACCCCAATCCAAACCATGTAGGAACCCATCCTTATCCAACATGGAATGGATATCCCAATCCAAACCATGTAGGAATCCCTCAACCAAACATGTGGAATGGACCTCCTAATCAAACCCCACCTCAACCCAGATTTAGGGAGGATGATGTGCACCATGCCATCAAACTCAATCCCCCAACCTTCAATGGCTCCTTAGAACCCTGAGACTTCTTGGATTGGACAACCAAGCTCGAACAATATTTCGAGTGGAGCATGATTCCTGAGCATAGCAAAGTTCGACTTGCAAAATGCCTTCTTGAGGGAAATGCTAGGTTGTACTGGACCAATGTGGAAAACAACTTAGAAAGATCCAACCTACCTCCCATCGACACTTGGCTAGAAATGTGCCAACAACTTAAACTGAAATATGTCCCCTCATATTTTCAGAGTAAGTTGTTTGACCAAGCCTCTAGCTTAACCCAAGGATCCATGACTGTTGACCAATACACTGCTAGCTTTGAGGAATTCCTCCTTAGGGGAAACCTAGGAGAAAATCCCCTATTCACCCTTAGCAAGTATAAAAATAGTCTCCGATTTGAGATTAGAGAGGGCCTTACCTACTACCAAATAGACTCCATAGAGGTTGCCCATCTTAGAGCCAAGGAGATAGAGCAAGAACTTAAGGCTGCCTTTAGGAAAGAGTTTAGTACCTCTAGACCAAGTCCTAGACCTACCCAACCCCAAAGCTCTAGCACTCCCAAAGCCAAGCCCTCTAGTTACCCAGAACCATCTAGGGTCATATGTCATGGTTGCCAACAATTTGGACACTACATGAAAGACTGTCCTAAAAGGGTCTTATACTTAGGTGAGGAAAACCAAACCCCTATACTTGAAGACATTAATGACCCTGATTCTGGCTGCCAAGTCCTAGAAGACAATGAATATGACAGCAATGAGGTGCCTACCCAAAACACCTTAGGAGTTGTTAGGTGTACCTTGATCAAACCCTCACCCACTGATGATTGGCGAAGAACTAGTATCTTCCATACTTACATGAAATGCAATGGAAACATGTGCAAAGTAGTGATAGATGTGGGTAGTAGTCTCAACGCTGTCTCCCACTCTGCTGTCACCAAGTTCAAACTTAAGATAGAAGCTCACCCAACCCCTTATAGCATCTCATGGGTCAACCAGTCAAGTGTGCCTGTAACCCATAGGAGTCTAGTTCCCTTACAGTTTGGTACCTATGAAGGACAGATTTGGTGTGACATCATCACTATGGACATCGATCAAGTTCTTCTAGGCAGACCATGGCTATATGGCATGGATGTAGTCCACTACAATCGGACTAATACCTATGTCTTTAGTCATTCAGGTCAAAAGATCAAGCTGAAACCTTCTATGCCTAGAGAGCTTAAAGCCTCAACCAATAAGGGAAAAATAAAAGAGACAAAACCCACTCAACCAACCCTTCAGCTCATGAGACCTAAAGATTATAAACCTGACCAACCATTGTTTACCTTAGTCCCCAAGGAAGTCAACCAAGAAGAAGAAAGTAAGCCACCCCCTGAAGTAGAAGCCCTCTTAGAAAAATATAGTGAGCTTACCGCTGAAGAACTACCCACAGGACTTCCACCTCTTAGGGACATCCAACATGCAATAGATCTTGTCCCAGGTTCAACCCTACCCAATCTACCCCACTATAGGATGAACCCCACAGAACACCAAGAACTTAAGAGGCAAGTAGATGATCTATTAGAGAAAGGGCACATAAGAGAAAGCCTTAGCCCATGCGCCGTGCCTGCTCGGATCACCCCTAAAAAGGATGGCAGTTGGCGCATGTGTATAGACTTTAGAGCCATAAACAGAATCACTGTCAAGTATAGGTTTCCTATTCCTAGGCTTGATGATATGCTAGACATGCTAGTTGGCTCTAAATGGTTTAGCAAGCTTGACTTAAGAAGTGGATACCACCAGGTCAGGATAAGGCTAGGTGATGAATGGAAGACAGCTTTGAAGACCAAGGATGGTCTCTATGAATGGTTAGTCATGCCTTTTGGCTTGACTAATGCTCCTTCCACATTCATGAGACTCATGACCCAAGTCTTAAATCCTTTCATTGGAAGATTCCTTGTAGTCTACTTTGATGATATCCTCATCTATAGTAAGACTAAAGAGGAACACCTAGAGCACCTTAGGAAGACCCTTGACCTTCTTAAGGAAGAGCAACTCTATATCAATCTCAAGAAGTGTTCCTTTCTGTCCCATAGTGTGATCTTCTTAGTGTTCATAGGGTCTGAGCATGGCCTTCATGCCGACCCATCCAAGATCCAAGCCATCATAGACTGGCCTGAACTTAAGACCATCACTGAAGTCAAAAGCTTCCATGGCCTAGCTACCTTGCATAGGAGATTCATAAGGAACTTTAGCTCTATAGTGGCACCTATCACTAGTTGCCTAAAACAAGGTGAGTTCTCCTAGACTAAATCTGCTAGCAAGGCCTTCTAAGAACTTAAGGATAAGATGACCACTGCCCCAGTCCTTAGACTTCCTGACTTCAATAAAGTCTTTGAGGTAGATTGTGATGCCTCTGGAGTTGGCATAGGGGGAACCCTAAGCCAGGAAGGTCATCCCATAGCCTTCTTTAGTGAAAAACTCAACAAGGCAAAGCAAAAATACTCTACCTAGGACAAAGAGTTTTATGTTGTAGTCCAGGCTCTAGGGTATTGGAGACATTACCTCATCCATAGGGAGTTTACTCTTAATAGTGACCACCCGGCCCTCTCCTATCTAAGTGCTCAGAAGAAGTTAAACTCAAGGCATGCTAAGTGGGTCGAATATTTACAACAATACACTTTTGTGCTTAGACATAAATCAGGATCTGAAAATAAAGTAGCAGATGCCCTTAGTAGAGTAACTTTACTTTTGAACAAACTGCATGTTGAAGTTACTTGCTTTGATTCTATGAAAGATGCTTATTTTGAATGTCCTGATTTTTCTGCCTTATATGCTAACCTTAGCCAAGACCCATTAAGTCACCCTCTCTACACCCTTAGGGATGGGTATCCCTTTCTTGGACCGACACTTTGTGTGCCCAAGACATCCATCCGAGAGTTCTTTGTTTGGGAATTACACGGAGGCGGGTCTGCCGGGCACCACGGTCGAGATAAGACCCAAGCCCTTGTAGAGGAACGGTTCTACTAGCTGAACCTTTACCAGGATGTAGCTAAGGTTGTGAGGCATTGTAGGACTTGTCAGCTCACCAAAGTCCATAAGCATAGCCCTGGCCTATACACTCCCTTACCCATTCCCCAAGCCCCTTGGCAGGACCTTAGTATGGATTTCATTCTAGGACTACCCCGAACCTCAGCTAAACATGACTCTATATTCGTGGTAGTTGATAGATTTTCTAAGATGGCCCATTTTATAGCCTGCACCAAAACCACTGATGCCTCCCACATTGCTAAACTCTTCTTCAGGGAAGTTGTCAGTCTTCATGGGACACCCTTAACTATAATATCTGATAGAGACCCTAGGTTTGTAAGCTATTTTTGGAGAACCCTATGGACCCTTCTAGGAACAAAACTCAAGTTCTCCACAGCCTACCATCCCCAGACAGATGGGCAGACTGAAGTGGTCAACCGATCACTTGGGAGTATCCTTAGGAGTTTGGTAAGTGAACATCCTGGCAACTGGGATAAACTCCTACCCACTGCCGAGTTCTCCTACAACAGCACAGTCAACAAGACCACAGGTCTCTCCCCTTTCCAAGCCAACCTAGGGTATCAACCCAACAAACCTATAAACCTCTTCCCTCTACCCAGACACTTTATGACTTCTTTACCTGCTCGTGACTTTGCTTTACATACTTCGCAAATGCATGCTGAAATATTTTCTAAAATGCTAGAATCTGTTAATCATTATCGCAAAGCTGCTAACAAACATCGCCGAGAAAGGTTATTTTCCATAGGTGATAAAGTAATTCTGCGAGCACGAGAGGAGCGCATCCACGGGACAGGGCACAAGTTGGACTCAAAAGGACTTGGCCCCTTCACCATCATAGGCAAAATCAATGACAATGCTTATGTCCTCGACTTACCACCTGAACTAGGGATCTCCACCACCGTCAACATGGAGGATCTCACCCTCTATCATGAGCCCCTCTCCATACCAGATCCAAGCCCACAAGCTGGAGATTGAGGCTATCCTTGAAGACCAAACCAGACTCACCACTGACAAGGTACAAATGTTTTACCGGGTTAGACTCGTTAATGGTGAGGAGGTGTGGCTTCCTGAGTCAGAACTAGCTATAGCCACCCCTGAGTGATGGAGGGCCTAACACAGCTCCTAGAAGATCCACTAGGGCTCGGAGGAAGCCCATCAGGTATGGCTTCACTTAGAGTCCACTTTCCTTTTTAGTACTTTCCATATTTGCATTGCATGGCATGATAGGTTAGTTCCACCCAAAAGTCTACCATGTAGTTTATTTTTATGAATGTTGTTGGTAGGTTGTGCATTGTAATATCATGGTAGGTTAGTGCATGTAGTTGGACACATTTAAAGATGGCTCAAGGGATACAAGCTAGCTAGCTCACTCTACTCCATGGAGCTAGTTCCCATTTTGGAAGGTTCACTTCAAACTAGCTCAAAGGGGACTTCCAACTCAACTCCACTTCAAAGCCCCACTTCAAGGCCCTTTCCAATTGAAGAAGATACCAAACCCATGGATTCATTTGCGCCACCCTCAAGCAACAAATGAATGCAAAGGCTCAATCTAGATCCATCAATCAAGGGGCGCCACTCTAGATCCACAAATCAAGGAGCGCCTAATCTAGATCCACAAATCATGGTGAATCCTTTCCTTCATCTCATTGCCGCCCAAACCAACTTGGAAGGAATTCAAATTCAAGTCAACTCTCCATCCATGCGACATCAACACAAGGAAGAAAGCAAATTCGAAATTCAAATGCTTTCCTTTGAAGACTCTCCAAAGAAGACAACAATATCAGCCCATTAATTGCATTAATTGCCTTGTAATTAATTTCGAAATCTCCCACTTATGTAAGGGGCGCAAGGGGCCAATGACCACCTTGCCCTCACCTTATCCTCATCCCTAGCCACCTATAAATATGTCCCCATCGCATCATGTGCATTAAGCATTGTTGAAATAAAATTGTTGACTAGTTTCCTAGCCAAAGAAAGGTGCTTGTGTCGCCTAGGTGCTTGTGTCGCCTACTTCTTCTCCTTAGGGTGCTTGTGTCGCCCAAACCCCCTCATCTTCCCCCCTACTTCTCCAAGAGCCGAGACTCCTCTCCTCTTCTCTTCCTCATCACTTCATCCAAGTCAAACCGAGAGCATTCAACATCAAAGCAAGAACACAACTCAAGTGGCGCATAGAACATGGAAGCATCCTTTGATCTCTTCAAGACCATTCTATAAGTTAAGTGTTCTAACCTCTTGTGTTCTCTTTTCATATTATCTAAGTGCATCTTACTACACTTCCCTCGGATTTGTAGGAGTTGGCGCAAGGAAAGGAGCTTGGCGCATCCCTCTTCCCCTTTTCTTTCCCCCCCTCTTAGTTAGTCCAATATTTGTGTTAGCAAGAGAATTTGGAGGACTAGCCTCCCTCTTGACATTTGATTGTGTAGTTATTTTAATCTGCTTTATAACTCACCCACGCCTGTGTGGGATTGCTGATTGCCCTGTGTGTAACCTACACCTTCCATCAGAGTAGGACCGGTGAAGAACGGGAAGGACGGTCCTTCTATGCTCAAGGGCCGCACTGTAAGTCTTCTTTTCATTTATTGTCATTTACTTTGAAGCAAGTAGCATTTTCTTTCTTGCAAGTAGTTTAATTCGGTTTTCTTATTTAAAAACTACAAAAACATTATTTTCAAACCTCGTTAGTATAAGTCGGTTTCTCTACTTTATAAAACTACAAAAAAACTATTTTTCGAAAATCGTTGTTTGCATGCTTTGTGAATCACCCCTACATCATCTTGGTATCAGAGGTTAGGCTCCTAGATTAGAAATTTCAAGCCTTCAAACTTATTTTCTAACTTCTAGGCGATTTTTGGAACTAGGTTATTTGAGACAAAGGATTTTCATAATTGGCTACTAGCTCTATTATTATTTTTCTCTATAAAAATCCTCTTTTCAAAAATCAAACATGCAGACTAGATCTAAGGCTCAAAGCTCCCAACCCATAACTTTGGAAACCTTAGCTGAAATGATTGCAGCCTTAAACCATAGGATAGACGATGTGGACACAAATCTACACCAACTCAATGATAAGGTGCAAGAGATAGAAGAGTCTAATAGGACTAGATCTCATAGCCAACCCCCAAGTGAACATCACTCTAGGGAACCTGTGCAAAGGCAGCAAACCCCAAGGAACAACCCTAGGAACACTCCCCAAGGCTTTGATTGGGAAGGACACCCTGTCCAAAATCATCACAACCCTCGACCTAGGGATGACTATGCCCATGTTGTGAAGCTTAACCCGCCCACTTTTAATGGATCCCTTGATCCTAGAGTTTACCTAGACTGGGCAACCAAACTCGAGCAATACTTCGAATGGAGTATGATGCCCGAGCACTCTAAGGTTAGGTTCACCAAGTGTCTGCTTGAAGGTTCTGCTAGACTCTACTGGAGTAATGTAGAAAGAAGCCTACAAAGGTCTAGACAACCCCCCATTACAAGATGGGAAGAGATGAACACTAGACTGAGAGAAAAGTATGTTCCCCTGAACTTTCATAGTAAGCTTCTTGACCAAACTAGTGGTCTTACCCAAGGAAACTCAACCGTAGAAGAATATATGGTAGAGTTTGATGAACTGTTATTGAGGAGTGAAATGGACGAAACCCCGATGTTTACCCTGAGTAGGTTCAAGAATGGTCTCAAACCAGAAATTAAGAGAGGACTTGCCTTTTACCAAATAGATACCATAGAGGAAGCTTACCAAAGAGCCCTTGAAGTTCAACAGCAACTTAAGATTAGAAAGGAAGCTCTGACCTTTAAACCAACCTATAGGCCCTCTCCTAGTAGTTCACACCCTAACTCCTCAACCCCTAAACCCAAGCCAAACCAAACCACAGTTGTCTGCCATAACTGTAAACAACCAGGTCACCTCATAAGGGACTGTCCTAAAAAGATAATGGTTATGACTGAGGAACATGTAGAACCAGAAGTAGAAACTGAGGAAAACTTAGATCAAGACCCTAACTGCTGTAATGTTGAAATTAATGACTGTGGTAGTGAAGAGGATTTTTTCCTCAACACTCTGGGAGTAGTCAGGTGCACCCTGATCAACCCCACCCCTACTGAAGACTGGCGAAGAACCAGCATCTTCCACACTTACTCAAAATGCCATGGTCACATGTGCAAAGTAGTAATTGATGGAGGGAGCAGTTTGAATGCCGTCTCTCAAGTAGCAGTCACTAAACTCAACCTTAAGGCAGAACCTCACCCTAAGCCTTATAGTATTTCCTGGGTCAACCAGACTAGCGTTCCTGTCTCCCATAGGTGCCTTGTCCCACTCACTTTTGGTGCCTACCAAGGATCAATTTGGTGTGACGTCATCACAATGGATGTCGCCCAAATTCTCCTAGGCCGTCCTTGGATTTTTGACATGGATGTTGTCCACTACGGTAGGACAAACACTTATGTCTTCAATCACAATGGACAGAAAATTAGGCTTAAGCCATCCTTACCTAAGGAACTTAGAGCCTCCACTAGCAAAGGTAGGATAGAAGAACCCAAACAACCAAAGCCAACCATCCAACTTATCCAACCCCAAACCTTTGCTAAGGAATGCTTAGAAGACCAACCTCTCTATACCCTTATCATTAAGGAGACCACCCCTGAAACTGAAACCAAAACCCCTCCTGAGGTAGAGAGTATCCTAGAAGACTATAGTGAACTTATCCCAGAAGACTTACCCAATGGTCTACCACCACTTAGGGATATCCAGCATGTTATAGATCTTGTCCCTGGATCCACTTTACCCAACCTCCCTCATTATAGGATGAACCCTACTGAGCACACTGAACTTAAGAGACAGGTAGATGATCTCTTAGCCAAGGGTTATATTAGGGAAAGTCTTAGTCCATGTGCTGTTCCAGCCCTCTTGACTCCCAAGAAGGATGGCAGCTGGCGCATGTGCATAGACTGCCGTGCCATCAATAAGATAACTGTAAAGTACAGATTCCCTATTCCTAGGCTGGATGATATGTTAGACATGCTAGTTGGGTCTAGATGGTTCACCAAACTTGATCTTAGGAGTGGATACCACCAAGTTAGAGTTAGAGAAGGGGATGAATGGAAAACCGCTTTCAAAACGAAAGATGGTTTATATGAGAGGTTAGTGATGCCCTTTGGCTTAACTAACGCCCCTTCTACTTTTATGAGGCTTATGACACAGGTCCTGAAACCTTACATAGGTAGATTCCTAGTTGTTTATTTCGATGATATATTAATCTTTAGCAAAACTAAGGAAGCTCACCTAGATCATCTCAGGAAAACCCTTGAACTACTTAGGAAAGAGAAGCTTTATGTTAACTTAAAGAAATGTTCTTTCCTCTCTAGCAGTGTTGTCTTTCTAGGGTTTATAGTGTCTGAGCAGGGCCTTCAAGCTGACCCCTCTAAGGTCCAAGCTATCCTAGACTGGCCCGAACCCAAAACTTTAACTGAAGTTAGGAGCTTCCATGGCTTAGCTACCTTCTACCGAAGGTTTATTAGAAACTTCAGTACTATTGTTGCCCCTATCACCAATTGCTTGAAACTAGGTGATTTTACTTGGACTAAACCTGCTAGCCGAGCCTTTAGTGAACTTAAAGTAAGGATGACCACAGCCCCAGTCCTCAGACTCCCTGACTTCAGCAAAGTCTTCGAGGTTGACTGTGATGCCTCTGGGATTGGCATAGGAGGGACCCTCAGTCAAGAAGGTCACCCTGTTGCCTTTTTCAGTGAAAAACTCAATGAGGCAAAACAGAAATATTCAACTTATGACAAGGAATTTTATGCTGTAGTTCAATCTCTTAGATATTGGAGGCACTACTTGATTCATAATGAGTTTATCCTTAATAGTGACCACCAGGCTTTGTCATACCTTAGTGCTCAAAAGAAGTTGAATTTTAGGCATGCCAAATGGGTAGAGTATATCCAGCAGTACACCTTTGTCCTAAAACACAAATCAGGAAAGCAAAAAAAAGTAGCTGATGCTTTAAGTAGGGTCACTTTGCTTGTGCAAACTTTACATGTTCAAGTTACTGGCTTTGAAAATATGAAAACTGCATATCTTGATTGTCCTGATTTTGCTTCTATACATGCTGAACTTAGTGTTGACCCCCTAAGTCATCCTTTGTACACCCTTAGGGATGGGTTCTTATTTCTTGGACCTATACTTTGTGTCCCTAAGACCTCAATTCGAGAATTCCTTATTTGGGAACTACACGGAGGAGGGTCTGCAGGTCACCATGGTCGGGATAAAACCCAAACCTTGGTTGAGGAGAGGTTTTATTGGCCGAACCTCAACAGGGATGTTGCTAAGGTAGTTAGCCACTGTAGGACATGCCAAGTAACTAAGACCCATAAGCATAGTGCTGGACTCTACACCCCGCTACCCATTCCCCAAGCCCCATGGCAAGACTTGAGCATGGACTTTATCTTAGGGCTGCCCAGAACATCTAGCAAGCATGACTCCATCTTTGTAGTAGTAGATAGATTCACTAAGATGGCCCATTTCATCCCTTGCTATAAAACTTCTGATGCCTCTCACATAGCCAAGCTATTCTTTAAAGAAGTTGTTAGGCTACATGGTACCCCCCTTACCATAGTTTCTGATAGGGACACCCGATTTGTCAGTTATTTCTGGAAGACCTTGTGGACCTTACTAGGTACCAAACTGAAATTCTCTACAGCCTATCATCCCCAAACGGATGGTCAGACTGAAGTGGTCAACCGATCACTAGGGAACATCCTTAGAAGCCTTGTAGGTGAACACCCCGGCACTTGGGACAAACTCTTGCCCACCGCCGAGTTCTCCTACAATAGTGTTGTCAATAGGACTACAGGTCTCTCCCCCTTTCAGGCAAACTTAGGGTATCAGCCTAAGAAACCTATTGATCTGATTGCCTTACCCAAGAGTTTAAAGCCCTCTTTATCAGCTCGTGATTATGCCTTCAATATTTCGCAAATGCACCATGAGATTCTTAGAAAAATTCTAGACTCTACTGTTTCCTATTGCGAAGCTGCTAACAAGAAACGCCGAGAAAGGTTATTCAATGTAGGCGATCAGGTGATTTTGCGAGTCCGCGAGGAGCGTATCCAAGGACACGGACGCAAGCTGGATGCAAAGGGATTGGGACCCTTCACCATCGTGGGCAAGATCAACAACAATGCATACATGCTTGATCTGCCTCCAGATTTGGGGATCCCCACCACTGTTAACGTGGAGGATCTCACGGCATACAAGGAGCCTCTCTCACTCAAAGAACCAGAGGCCCCCTTCGATCCAGAGATAGTGGATATCCTTGAGGACCAGACCCGACTCACCCCTGACGAGGTACAACTGTTTTACCGTGTTAAGTTCTCTAACGGTGAGGAGGCATGGCTCCCCGAGGCAGAGCTAGCCCTGGCTGCTCCAGATTTGCTCCAAGGATTCAAGGATAATTCTCCTGAGGAGAATTTTTCCAACCCGGGGAGAATTGATGGAGGGCCTAACACAGCTCCTAGAAGATCCACTAGGGCTCGGAGGAAGCCCATCAGGTATGGCTTCACTTAGAGTCCACTTTCCTTTTTAGTACTTTCCATATTTGCATTGCATGGCATGATAGGTTAGTTCCACCCAAAAGTCTACCATGTAGTTTATTTTTATGAATGTTGTTGGTAGGTTGTGCATTGTAATATCATGGTAGGTTAGTGCATGTAGTTGGACACATTTAAAGATGGCTCAAGGGATACAAGCTAGCTAGCTCACTCTACTCCATGGAGCTAGTTCCCATTTTGGAAGGTTCACTTCAAACTAGCTCAAAGGGGACTTCCAACTCAACTCCACTTCAAAGCCCCACTTCAAGGCCCTTTCCAATTGAAGAAGATACCAAACCCATGGATTCATTTGCACCACCCTCAAGCAACAAATGAATGCAAAGGCTCAATCTAGATCCATCAATCAAGGGGCGCCACTCTAGATCCACAAATCAAGGAGCGCCTAATCTAGATCCACAAATCATGGTGAATCCTTTCCTTCATCTCATTGCCGCCCAAACCAACTTGGAAGGAATTCAAATTCAAGTCAACTCTCCATCCATGCGACATCAACACAAGGAAGAAAGCAAATTCGAAATTCAAATGCTTTCCTTTGAAGACTCTCCAAAGAAGACAACAATATCAGCCCATTAATTGCATTAATTGCCTTGTAATTAATTTCGAAATCTCCCACTTATGTAAGGGGCGCAAGGGGCCAATGACCACCTTGCCCTCACCTTATCCTCATCCCTAGCCACCTATAAATATGTCCCCATCGCATCATGTGCATTAAGCATTGTTGAAATAAAATTGTTGACTAGTTTCCTAGCCAAAGAAAGGTGCTTGTGTCGCCTAGGTGCTTGTGTCGCCTACTTCTTCTCCTTAGGGTGCTTGTGTCGCCCAAACCCCCTCATCTTCCCCCCTACTTCTCCAAGAGCCGAGACTCCTCTCCTCTTCTCTTCCTCATCACTTCATCCAAGTCAAACCGAGAGCATTCAACATCAAAGCAAGAACACAACTCAAGTGGCGCATAGAACATGGAAGCATCCTTTGATCTCTTCAAGACCATTCTATAAGTTAAGTGTTCTAACCTCTTGTGTTCTCTTTTCATATTATCTAAGAGCATCTTACTACACTTCCCTCGGATTTGTAGGAGTTGGCGCAAGGAAAGGAGCTTGGCGCATCCCTCTTCCCCTTTTCTTTCCCCCCCTCTTAGTTAGTCCAATATTTGTGTTAGCAAGAGAATTTGGAGGACTAGCCTCCCTCTTGACATTTGATTGTGTAGTTATTTTAATCTGCTTTATAACTCACCCACGCCTGTGTGGGATTGCTGATTGCCCTGTGTGTAACCTACACCTTCCATCAGAGTAGGACCGGTGAAGAACGGGAAGGACGGTCCTTCTATGCTCAAGGGCCGCACTGTAAGTCTTCTTTTCATTTATTGTCATTTACTTTGAAGCAAGTAGCATTTTCTTTCTTGCAAGTAGTTTAATTCGGTTTTCTTATTTAAAAACTACAAAAACATTATTTTCAAACCTCGTTAGTATAAGTCGGTTTCTCTACTTTATAAAACTACAAAAAAACTATTTTTCGAAAATCGTTGTTTGCATGCTTTGTGAATCACCCCTACATCACTGAGTTACTCCAAGGATACAAGGATAATTCTCCAGAGGAGAATTCTTTCAACCCAAGGAGAACTGATGGAGGCAGCAGCCCTGTTCTGAGGAGATCTGTTAGGGCTCGAAGGAAACCCCTTCGATATGGGTTCCCTTAGAGTCCCCTTTCTTGTATTGCATTTAGGTTAGTTTACCTTTCAATAAAGCCATGCATCATGTAGTCATTTATGGCAAGTCCAATTGTAGTAGGTAGTGCATTGTAAGTCATGAAACTTGATGTACTCTTGCATCATAGTAGGGTAGTGCATGCATGCATTAGGATCATTTTTGGCAGGTCATTCAAGCAAGGATCAGCTCAAGTTTCAGCTCAAGGCCACTCAAGGTCCACTCATCAAGTTCAGCTCCAGAAAAGGAAAAGAAGACTTCAAAGCCCAAGCTCACTTCAAGCCATGCATTAACTCACTTGCTATCCTTGTTGGGCACCTCTCCAATAGAGCAATCAGCCACCTCATCATCCATCTAAGAGATATGCACCAACCACTTGTCCAAGCAAGGAACGAATTCAAATCCCTCATGTATCAAGATCAAAAATCAAAGGAATTATCCATCAAGATCCAAAATCAAAGGAGGGCATTTATGAAGACATTTATGAGAAGTTACCATCTCTTGTTGCCACCCATGCTCTTATGGAAAGGATTCAAATTTTGAATCTCTTATCCATGTGCCAACAAGCATCTCGCCAACATAAGGATAAAGAAGACACCTATTCGCCAGCCCAATGAAGTAGAATTAATCCCCAAGAATTTCCTAAGGTAATGAGCTCTGAACTATGACAGGAATAGGCATGCGCAATGGTTTGATTAGTGAAAGAAAAGGATGAACATCTAGCATGCGGCATGCACCCTAAAGATATTAAACTACTTGGTTAGAGTTTACCGGATGGCCCCCTTTAGGGAAGGGAGCATAAACCCCTTTCTCTGATTTCCCCGACTCCCGAATCTTGGCGTTGAAGCTTAGAATAGGATTGTTAAATGATCTACAATCAAACCAAAGGGAGCAAGAGGTGCTGGACTGTATACAAACTCCAAGCACCCTAAACTATTACAAAGGTCCTTAAGAAAGTTCTTGATCAGGTCTTCAGCTCCTAGCCATGGGCTTCAAGAGGCTTCAGCCTTACTTCTTCAATCCTCACACACTTCCAAAGGTTGCACACGTGAGAGGTGGAAGGGAGGAGAAAGATGAAGTCTCGGCAAGAAGAAGTGGGAGAGAGGGAGGAAGAGAGCTGGGCTCTCGGTCCCAACACACAGCAGGATTTTCAACTTTGTTTTTTTTTTTGCATGAAAGATAAGATGGTCCTCCCACCCAATGTACAAAGTCTTTTAACCTTCCCCTCCAACATTCACTTCCCACTTGGCTGCGGTTGTGTTCAAAATTGGCTGAGGTAAGCGGCTGTAGAATGTGCAGGTTTGCTTCTTTAAGGTAAACAATTGTCCTTGATGAATGCTGCCTTGGGCTGGAATTCCTCTTGCGTATGTAAAGCTGGACTTTCCTTGTTTAGACAAGCACTCCAGCTTGCGTGTCATCCTTCCTGAGCAGGTTCCTTGCCTCATAATAATCCTTGTCGCATAGTGAGTCTTTGGCATTTGTCTTTGGCTGAACGTTGGCTGAAATGTTGGCTGACATGTGGGCTGGAATGTTGACTAAAATGTTGACCATTTGGACCCGCCTATTGCTGTTGATTTGTGTTGAAGCTGGGCAGCAAAGGTGTGGGCCTTGGGATGGTCACTTGGGCCGGTTATAGGGCCCCATGTGGGTTGCTTCAAGTGGGCTGGTGGAGGGAGGAAGGTGCTTCGTACAAGTACACACTCAATCCTAACTAATGCAACCTACTACATCCACTACAAAAGTAAATACTGAAAATAAAAACAAAATGCCTAGGCTACCCTTCCTAAACTACCCCTAGGCACATGTGGTGCTACAAAAGTGTTGTCTTGCAAAACATGAATCAAGACAGACTTACAAAACAACATCATGGCTCGCGGATCATTTAGAGGCCCCGTATCTGTCTGGGGGCTTCCTGCTTCTCTTGGATCTTCTGATGGGTGCTCCTGCATCAGCCTCCCCGGGGGTGAAAGAATTCTCCTCTAGAGAATTTAATTTGAAGAGGTGGAGCATATCTGGGACAAGGCTCTGGACGTCGGCCTCGGGCATCCAAGTCTCAGTGTGGTCCGCCCAACGGAGCAGATAGTAGTTGTGCGTTCCTTGGTGTGTCAGTCGTTGTTGCTTTTCCAAGATGGTGGTGACTTCCTTGACAGGCTTGGCGGGCGGTTCGATCAAGAGGGGCGCTTTGTAGAGCGTGAGGTCTTCCACATTCACCGTGGGGTGAATGTCCATAGCGGCCGGTAGGTCCAGGATATATGCATTGTCATTGACCTTTTTCTTGATACGGAATGGCCCCATGCCTCATGCTTGTAGCTTGTGATTGCCTCCCTGGAGGCGCTCCTTCCTGTTCCTGAAAATAACCAAATCCCCTTCTTTGAAAGATACATGTCTCCTATGTTCATTAGCAGCAGTTTGATATTTTAAGGTAGTATTGGCTATGTGTTCTTTGACTTCATTATGAATTTTTAGGGTGTGTTGTGCAAACGTCAAGGCGGATTGAGAAGTCTTGAAGGGGGCAGGGAGAGGGGCCAAGTCAATGGGCTTCCTAGGTTGGTAACCTAAGTTGATCTGAAATGGACTAAGCCCTGTGGTTCTGTTGACTGCGCTATTGAAGGCGAACTCGGCCATGGGTAAGAACTTGTCCCAGTTCCCGGGGTGTTCCCCTACGAGGCATCTAAGGATGTTGCCAAGGGATCGATTAACCACTTCAGTTTGTCCATCAGACTGAGGATGGTAGGCAATGGAAAAATTCAGCTTAGTTCCGAGCAATTTCCATAGAGTCATCCAAAAGTGACTAACGAACTTGGTGTCTCTATCAGAAACAATGGTAAGAGGGAGGCCATGTAAATGAACTACGTCCCTAAAGAAAAGGCGTGCCACATGAGAGGCGTCGGTGGTCTTGCTACAGGGGATAAAATGGGCCATTTTAGAGAACCGGTCAACCACTACAAAGACGGAATCATGGCGCGAACTAGTGCGAGGTAAGCCCACCACAAAATCCATACTCAAGTCTTGCCAAGGACCCTCGGGTAAAGGCAAAGGCATGTAAAGGCCGGTATTATGCCGTTGGGTCTTGGATACTTGGCAGGTCATACAGTGTGCCACTATCTTAGCCACATCTCTCCCTAAAGCGGGCCAATGGAATCTATCCTCAACCATAGTCTGAGTTTTGTCTCTCCCATGGTGGCCTGTAGACCCACCACCATGTATTTCCCAAGCTAGGAAGTCTCGCATGGATGTCTTAGGAATACAAAGCCGGTTTCCTTGAAAAAGGTATCGGTCCCTAATGGTATATTCAGCATGGGTGTGGGCGTTGCTAGTCGTGTCACTATAGATCTTGCTAAAATCAGGGCAATTCGGATACTCATCCCTCAACCGCTCAAATCCGGTGACGGTGGCCCTCAACGTGTGCAATAATATCATCCGCCGACTCAGGGCGTCGGCCGCCTTGTTTTGGGTGCCAGACTTATGCTTAAGCACAAACGTGTATTGCTGCAAGAACTCAACCCACTTGGCATGGCGTGGGTTCAACTTAGTCTGACTACTCAGAAATACAAGAGCTTGATGGTCACTATTTAAGATGAACTCCATATGAATTAGATAATGTCTCCAATGTTTCAAGGATTGGACCACAGCATAAAATTCTTTGTCATAAGTCGAGTACCGTTGCCTGACGTCATTTAATTTCTCACTAAAGAAAGCTATGGGGTGTCCCTCCTGACTCAATGTACCCCCAATCCCAACCCCAAAGGCATCACAATCAACAATGAAGACTTTACTAAAATCGGGCAATCTCAAGACCGGGGCGGTGGTGATTCTAGACTTAAGCTCAAGAAAGGCCTTCTCGGCCGCGGGGGTCCACTCAAAGGTCTTCTTCTATAGGCAATTAGTAATGGGAGCGACAACCGTGCTAAATCCATGTATGAAACGTCTGTAGAAGGTAGCCAGTCCGTGAAAACTTCGCACCTCCGTGATGGACGTGGGTGTGGGCCACTCTACGATAGCCTTGATCTTAGCTGGATCAGCCTTAAGTCCAGCATCAGAGACAATGAAGCCAAGAAACTCTACCTCCTGGGTCATGAACACACGCTTCTTTAGGTTGAGAAATAACCTCTCCTGTTTTAGGATGTCCAACAGGGCCCGGGTATGCTCTAGGTGCTCTTCCTTGTTATTACTAAAGATTAATATGTCATCAAAATAAACTACAAGGAATTTCCCTATATAAGGTTTTAACACATGATTCATGAGCCGCATAAAGGTTGAGGGGGCGTTGGTGAGGCCAAAAGGCATCACCAACCACTCATAAAGTCCATCGGCGATCTTAAATGCTGTCTTCCATTCGTCTCCCTCCCGGATCCTAACTTGATGGTACCCACTTCGCAGATCCAACATGGAGAACCAAGTGGATCCAGTGATCATGTCGAGCATGTCGTCAAGGCGGGGTATAGGGAAACGGTACTTCACAGTTATTTTGTTTACAGCCCGGCAGTCTATACACATGCGCCAGGTACCGTCCTTCTCCGAGGTCAGAAGGGCGGGAACGGCACATGGGCTCAGGCTCTCTCTAATCAGCCCTTTACTCAGAAGATCATCAACCTACCTGCGGAGCTCCTCGTGCTCCGTAGGACTCATACGGTAGTGAAGTAGGTGGGGAAGTGTGGCCCCAGGTACCAGGTCGATGGCATGCTGGATGCCACGTTCCGGTGGAAGCTCCTTGGGGAGCTCATCTGGGGTAATCTCACAATACTCCTCTAACAGCCGGAGTACTTCCGGGGGTGTCTCTCTCGTAGGCACTCCCTCACTTGGCTTAATGATCAAAGTATAAATTTGTCTAGTTTCTTGAATTTCTTGTAGAAAAGGCTGGGCCCTAAGTAGTGAGATAGCCTTGGGTGTGTCGATGGTCTTGCCCTTAGTGTGCGAGGCCCTTATCTCACGGGGTAAACTAGGCACCAAAGTGATCTTTTTACCGTTATGCATGAATGTGTAAGTGTTGCTCCTACCATAGTGGGTGACATCTAGGTCATAGAGCCAAGGTCATCCTAGCAAAATATCAGCAACATCCATATTGGTAACGTCACACCAAATTTTCCCTTGGAAGGCAGCAAGCTGCAAGGGGATAGCACATCTATGGGTGACAGGTATATTTGTTTGGTCTACCCAGGAAATACTATATGGCTTAGGGTGGCTTTCTAGGTCAAGCCCAAACTTATTGGCAGCTCCCTTAGAGATGACATTTAAACTTCTCCCACTATCTACTACTATCTTTCAAACCTTTCCATTACAATGGGTGTAGGTGTAGAACAAGCTAGTTCTCCGCCAATCCTCAGGATGGGTATCCTTAAGGATGGTACATCGAACCACCCCTACTATGGTGTTCACAGGGTCGTCTTCGCTATTGTAATCAGGGGCATATATGTCCTCTTCGGGGTCTTCTTGCTCCAAGGGGGGCTCTAGGGTAGGCTCTAAGGGGTCCTCGGTCATGAGCAAAGTCTGCCTCCTACAGTCCTTAGAAAGGTGGCCGGGTTGAGAACACTTATAGCATACGACCTTGTTAACGGGTGGGGTAGGCCTAGGAGGGGCAGGTGCACCTTGGGGTGGTGCACTAGAATGGGTGCCCTTAGTGGGGATAGCCGTCGGGGCAGGCTGGGTCCTATAGGTGACAGGTGGGGTCCTATACTGTCGAAACTCATATTCTATCTCACTAGCGAGCTGGGACACTTCCTGTATGCTATCGGTGGGTCGGTACACTAAGGCTCTCCTAATCACAGATCTAAGTCCAGCCTTATACCTATTAGTGGTGACCCATGGTTCTTCTTCTATACCACACCTAATCAGAAGGTTATCAAATTTGTTGGTGTATTCCATTACTGTGTCAGTCCCTTGAGTTAACCTAGTCAACTGGTCATAGGTTCGTTGTCTATAGTAAGGGGACACATACTTTTCACCAAGTCTATTTTTCATGGTCTCCCAGCCTGTTATAGGGGCCAGGCCTCTCCGCTCCATCTGTTTTTCTAACCTAGTCCAGTACACGAGGGCAGTCCCTCGTAGTAGGAAACGGGCATACTTGACTTTGTTCCTATCCAATATGGATTGACACTCAAAGTATTGTTCTACAAGGGCCTCCCATTCTTGGTAGCCTTGCGTATCAGTATTTCCATCAAACAGTGGGGGAGTCATCCTCAAAGTTTGACCTTTTTCCTCATCCTCACGACCCCTATAAGTTCCTCTAGTTCAGTATGGTTGGGGACTCTAGGATTATGTTGATGATAATCATGCCTGGGTTCAGCCCTAGAGTTATGTGGGTGGTAGTCATGCCTGGGGTCCGCTCTACCGTGTCTTGGTTCAATACGGCTAGGTCCCTCTCCCCAAGAATTCTCTTGGGTTGCCCTAGGAGATTGGTGTTGAGTGTGTGCATGGTCAACGTATGATGTGGGGGGTCCTTGACTAGTGTTTCGTTGGTTTGCTTCTACCCTAGCCAGACGTTGTGTTAAGTCACTTAGCATTTTAATTATCTCATTATGGGAGGAATTACCTCCTTCAGTAGCATCATTACCAGCCCGGCTCCTGGTATTCACCATAATGAAAACAAATGCACACTTAACCTCGGTAATGAACAGTAAATACAATAAACTTCAGTTTGTTTCAATCCCTTGAAGAGGCTAGCAGCACTTAGTTTGCTGTTGCTTAAAAAAAAGGTTAATTGATTAAAGGAGATCAGGGGAATCTCTATGGTGTAGAGAACCCCTTATTCTCCTTACTAGTCCCAGTTCACAAACATAATCAAGACACACGGTAAGGAACAGTGCACAAATTCTAACTTCTAGTTGATTTCAAGCTCTCGGCCACAGCAATGGCAGTGTTGTGCCGAAGCTTATGCAGCTAGAGGATCAGGATTCTATCTCTTGGTTAGATAGTTTGATGTCCTCTCAGTTTACCAACTCTTGGCAGAATCCACACGCAAATCCAGCAAACCAAGTAGAAATTCAGACCTACAGTAATTTAGATCCCAGCCTCTGTTGATTCAAGTTTCAACCACAGCAATGAAGTTGCTGTGTCTGAGACTGATGTAGCTAGGGGCCTGAACACTATCTATAAGTTAGATAGTTCAAGGACTCCTTTGGTACAGAGGCTGCCGGCAGAAGTCAAACACAGAAATCCAGCAGGGCAAGAAACGGTAAGTAATAGAAGTAGACTTTCTCCAACGTCTATTGATATCAGTTCCAGCAACCGCAATGAGGTGGCCAGGTCTGAAACTGATGCCACTAGAGGGTTTAGAGGCTACCTATCAGTTAGATAGCTCAGGACCCTCCCGGCACAGAACCTGGGGAAGAAAATCTAAACAAGTGACGGGAACAAAATCCAAAAAACAAAGGAGAGTTTTCAGCAAAACTTTTTTGTCAAAGAGTTTGTAGCAGGAAGGAAACCGAATGTCAACAAAGTTCACAAGCACCAACTTAGACAACTTTTGCAAACACAGCAGTGACGAGCACAGAAACACAACAAAAACCAACAAACTGAGACCATCAAATGGTTGCACAGACTCAAGAACAGCAACTCAATCAAATTTCAGAACAATTTGCGCAAGTTAAATGGAGCACCTTAGGCTAGGCTCTGATACCACTGAAGTAGAATTAATCCCCAAGAATTTCCTAAGGTAATGAGCTCTGAACTATGACAGGAATAGGCATGCGCAATGGTTTGATCAGTGAAAGAAAAGTATGAACATCTAGCATGCGGCATGCACCCTAAAGATATTAAACTACTTGGTTAGAGTTTACCGGATGGCCCCCTTTAGGGAAGGGGGCCTAAACCCCTTTCTCTGACTCCCCCGGCTCCCGAATCGTGGCGTTGAAGCTTAGAATTGGATTGTTAAATGATCTACAATCAAACCAAAGGGAGCAAGAGGTGCTGGACTGTATACAAACTCCAAGCACACTAAACTATTACAAAGGTCCTTAAGAAAGTTCTGTTAGGGAATGCCGGGTGTAATTTAAAATTTTGCAGTCCCAGGACGCAGCGGAAGAAGCATTACACCCGAAACACATTCCAGTCCCAAGGATCCATGCGAGGGAGAGAACACAAGGATGTGTTAGGGTTAGTACCTTTATTGCTTGTTAGGATGAAGGTGCCAAGTTGAAGACGCCCAAGCGTTCGTCCTCTACAAGTATCCACGCGTCGACTCCTTGATCGTTGCTCCCTTCCACGCTTGGTGCTAGCCTCGGGAAGAGAATCAAGCCTTCTTTTCACTTGCGCCACCTTCAAGAGAAGTTGCACCAAGCACAAGATGTTAGCCGCCAACTCCTTGTCCTATTCTCTCCAAGAGAAGATGGAGATGAGGAGTTTCGGCCCTTAGGAAGATTAAGAGGAGATCACACCGCCAAGTCCCTCTCCAAGTCACGCCAAGAGGATAGAAAGGAGAAGACTTGCGGTTACTTGTTGGAAGAAGGATTGCGCTAAGTTGATGTTGTCACCTTCTAGCCTTGCTCACGCCTCTCTATGTTGGTTCACACCTCCAAGAAGTCGAACTAATAACCACAAGAGAGGGCGGCAAGGGTCCTATTAATAGGACAAGGGGCGGCTAGGGCAATGGCTAGGATCATGCCAAGTGGGCGGCTAGGATGAGAGGGGTTTGTGGTAAGGAAAGTCTCCAAGACTTTGCCATAAACCTTATTCAACCTATCCTTATTTGCCCAATAGCCATATCAGCCCAAGACATGCCTTAGAGGCATTCTTTCCATCCAAGGAGAAGGGCTAGGCGCAACATGCAAGAGGTATTTGACTAGGGTAAGGGTTTGGGTGCATGTAGGGTTTATGAGATAAGGAAAGTCTCCAAGACTTTACCATAAACATCTCCCTACTTCTCATATGCGCTCAAGCTCTTTCCAAAAGAGTCCTCAAGCCATATCAGCCCCAATACTTACCATAGAGACAAGATACCATGAAGGGATGAAGGGGGAGGCGCCACTTCCTTCCAAAGGAAGCAACTTATGCCACCCACACCCCATTATGCCCCTAGGCGCCAATGGGGTTGGGTTTCTCCCCATTATACCCTTTTAAGCCAATTCCCTCTTCATGACAACTTATTATTGGGCCTCATTGGATAATGAGCTAGCCCAAACTTCATGGCATGGGTTGATTAAGCCATTGGATCCAATCCAATGCAACCCTAATCCAAATGTGACCAATTAAGGTCAATTTCGGGTCAACCTGCCAAAAATGAAGTTTGGCTCCAATAACTTTCTTCCAACTCATCAGGCCCATTGGCGCTGATGAAATCTTCCAAATGGATCCAAGTTATCCAATAACTTGATCCAAAGGCTTCTGATTAAAGCAACGTCAAGAGTCTATTGCGTGTGACCCCGTAGGATCCATATGACGATGGCAATGATGTAAACATCATAAGTAGTGAGGGGTATCTAGCAACACATCACTACTACCCATGTCATAGGACTTAAGTCATTATGGCAACAACTCCTAACGAGCAACGAGGATTCCCATTGCATTATAGATCCCTTTGCCTAAACTGATATCCTTTCATTGGATTAGTCTCAAGTTTATTATCCAATGCATTGGTCATGACTTAACTAGTGTGGCCACACATTCCTGTCATGCACCAATAAGGTGGGGCGCCCCGAGGTGGATATCATGCTTCCAATATGGAAGGGGCAAATCCTACTATTAGTCATCCATGCCTCTACATGATTTATGACATGCCCAATGACAGTCGTTTTGATCTCCCAATTACGGAGAGACGTAAGACTGTATTAAAGCATACCCATCATCAAATCTAGACATGAATACCTCAAGTCTAAGGATCAATGCAAACCTCTTGCATGTGAGATTGACTCGTTGACTAGACAAGTCAATCCTCACGGTGGATCACTCCAGTGCATCCAATGCACCTGTATGTCTACGTTACTGTGCCCCGCACCTAACCAGCCCATACACCAGTCTCACATGTACCAAAGCTGTCCCATATCTGCTAAGGTACCTTGACTGGGGATAGCTTGTGAGAATGGATCCAATCCAAACTCCTGGGACATTATATATGCAACTCAATACATCTACGCAGGTAGAGAAGTCTGCAGAATAACGACCATGCCTTTAATAATTCTATCAAAGTACTTTCATAACAATGCCTGACCATGTCCATACATTGGTCTGCAGGGCATATACACCAACAAGTTCTTGATTAGGTCTTCAGCTCCTAGCCATGGGCTTCAAGAGGCTTCAGCCTTACTTCTTCAATCCTCATGCACTTCCAAAGGTTGCACACGTGAGAGGTGGATGGAAGGAGAAAGATGAAGTCTCGGCAAGAAGAAGTGGGAGAGAGGGAGGAAAAGAGCTGGGCTCTCGGCCACAACACACAGCAGGATTTTCAACTTTGTTTTTTTTTTGCATGAAAGATAAGATGGTCCTCCCACCCAATGTACAAAGTCTTTTAACCTTCCCCTCCAACGTTCACTTCCCACTTGGCTACGGTTGTGTTCAAAATTGGCTGAGGTAAGCGGCTGTAGCATGTGCAGGTTTGCTTCTTTAAGGTAAACAATTATCCTTGATGAATGCTGCCTTGGGCTGGAATTCCTCTTGCGTATGTAAAGCTTGACTTTCCTTGTTTAGACAAGCACACCAGCTTGCGTGTCATCCTTCCTGAGCAGGTTCCTTGCCTCATAATAATCCTTGTCGCATAGTGAGTCTTTGGCATTTGTCTTTGGCTGAACGTTGGCTGAAATGTTGGCTGACATGTGGGCTGGAATGTTGACTAAAATGTTGACCATTTGGACCCGCCTATTGCTGTTGATTTGTGTTGAAGTTGGGCAGCAAAGGTGTGGGCCTTGGGCTGGTCACTTGGGCCAGTTATAGGGCCCCATGTGGGTTGCTTCAAGTGGGCTGGTGGAGGGAGGAAGGTGCTTCGTACAAGTACACACTCAATCCTAACAAATGCAACCTACTACATCCACTACAAAAGTAAATACTGAAAATAAAAACAAAATGCCTAGGCTACCCTTCCTAAACTACCCCTAGGCACCTGTGGTGCTACAAAAGTGCTGTCTTGCAAAACATGAATCAAGACAGACTTACAAAACAACATCATGGCTCGCGGATCATTTAGAGGCCACGTATCTGTCTAGGGGCTTCCTGCTTCTCTTGGATCTTCTGATGGGTGTTCCTGCATCACCCAATCATTTAAAGAATTGCCAAAAGAATATCACCAACGAAGGAAGCTCCCAAAGAGGATTTGCGCCAACATCCTCTTAATTTTGTAATTCAAACTCTATCCATAGGCGCATGGAAGCTAATGACTATCTTGCCCTAGTCCCCATCTCGCCTATAAAACATAGTCTCCACCTTGTATTTTCGATTAGCTTTGATGAAATAATATTGTCTAATAGTTTCCTAGGTTAGGTAATTGTGTTAGTGTTAAAGTTCTTCCATTAGCCGATTCCTCCATCCTCTCCCAACTCTTCCACCGAACCCGTAAGAAGGATTCATCCCTTCCTTGAATGCATAATTTCAAGGAGGCCCTTCCTTCATCCTCGGTTTGGAGCAAGAAGAGGAGTTCATCACTCTCGGCAATATGGAGTCTTGACCCTATGCGGCTAAGTTTCTTTCTCAAGCTTCTTCTCTTTGCTTAAAGAATATTCCTCTACACTAATCCTTGGTTGTTTAAATTTGTAGCTTGCGCTTGGTAGGGATCTAGGAGGGGCACACCCCTCCTCCTCTCCTCCCCTTTCTCCCTAGAGAACGTAGGATTAGCAAGGGAATTTGTGAGGCTTAACCTCCCCTTTCCTCTACACTAATCCTTGGTTGTTTAAATTTTCTCATTGGAAGTCATTTGGGTGAAGAAATCTTCAACAGACAACATTACGGCTATGGCCATAATTTTTGCCTGCCCGTAATATTCCCATCGGCAACTTCTGACGTCAAACTATGGCCAGAATCAAAGACGGGTCAAAGGCCCACAAAATTTCAGACGAAACGGAGTTTTCTACCAAAATTATGGGTGTGGCCATAATCTTCATTACACCGGTAATTTTCACATGCACATTAATGGCCCGCATTAAATATGCATAACTTACTCGTTTTAACTCTATTTTGGGCGTTCTTGGAGTCAAAACGACGAGTATCTAAAGGCCCATAAGTGTATGAAGACTTGAAGAGCTGAAGAGCACCAAAATCAGAATTACGGGCATGGCCGTAATAATAATTACGGCTATAATTCTCCCATGCACACCCAAACTTAAAAGAGCCATAACTTTGCCATTATAGCTCTGGTTTTGACGTTTAAGGTGTCAAAACGTAGCTAATTAAAGGCTCCATCAATCCATGCATTCCAATTTGGGATCAAGCTCTATATAAAGGGCGAAATACCCCTTGGAAAAGGGGGGAGTTCTAGTGAAGGGTTGAGAATTTGGTGAAAATCTTGGGAGAAGAAAGAAGGTTCTTGTGCGCCACTCTAGAAGGCGTGAAGGAGAAGAATTGCTGCCCTTTTCTTGAGGAGTTTGCCTTCTTTTACTTTCTGTCTTCACTTTCGTATCTTCTTTCTTAGAGATTGTACTTAACGATGCTATGACAGCATAATCTTTTCATCGGAACTAAGGGTGTAGTCTCGTTGTTTGTATCTTATTGTCGAACTTGTTATTTTATAGCAAAAGAAAATTTTATCTTGTGCTTATTCATTCTGTGCCGCTTTACTACTAGTGTTGCGTTGGCCGCGCAATTACTTTTCTTAGGCGCCACAAGAAGGACCGAAAGGTGAATTACAACGCTAGATCTACCTTATCGAACATGCTCTGACCTGTCAAGTGATTGGGTGGGATTTGCGTGAGGAACTTAATAATATCTCTAAGCCCAATGGGTCAATCTAGGGACGGTTTGCCACGAAAGTAGGACGCCGATCTAGATTGATACCGGATTACACCATCGAAAGAGGGTAATCTATACCTTTTGATATTTCCTTGAGCACTTTGAGAATGCTTTGCTATAATTTTAACTTGTAAGAATTTAAGATCCTTGAACGAGATGAACCTGATGTTCCGATATCTCTAACCCTGGTTTTCTTCACAAAGTTTTCTCTTGCTGGACTTGATTTACTTTAAGTTATATTTACTATACTTTTCTGAAATCTAAAACCACTTAATCAATTGTCCAGCTATTAATCTGTAATCTCTTGGTACTTGATCACTATCCCTGTGGGTTCGACATCTTAAGTACTACACGCGACGAAATCGTCACGCTTGCGGTTAGTTGTGCGTTGGTAAAGCACACATCAAGTTTTGGCGCCGTTGCTGGGGACAGGCAACCAATATCAAAGAGATTTAATAATCGGTAGACTAGATGCTTTGTTTATAGCTTTTGTTACTTTGCTTTTGTTACTTTGCTTTTATTTCTTTATTTTTGTTTGTTTGCCTTTTGCTTTCATTTTGTTTCCCTGTTCTAGTTATTTACCTTTTCTCTCAATCTCTGCTATCTGCACTTTAACTATTGTATTCGTAGAGATTTGCGATCAGGTGGATTGGAGGATTTGTACGAGCTAGATCAAGAAATCGAAAGGATGTTCCATCGTAGAAGATGATTAAAGGAATTGAGCGGTAGAGCCCCACCGAGGAATACTGAACCAATTCCAATTGATCTAACGATGGCAAATGAAAATCAAACTCTGAAAGATTTTGCTGCTCCAAATGCGCAGGGTCTTCACTCTAGTATTTCTCAACCTCCAGTGGAGGCAAATAATTTTGAGATAAAGCCCTCCCCCCTATCGATGGTTCAGCAGAACCAATTCGGAGGCCTACCATCTGAAGACCCAAACATGCACCTATCGATATTCTTGGAGTTCTGTGACATGACAAAGATGAACGAAGTTTCCATCGACGCACTACGATTACGGCTCTTCCCATTCTCTCTACGGGATAGAGCTTGAAACTAGCTATACTCGCTTCAACCAGAATCGCTCACTACCTGGGAACAACTTTCCCAAGCATTTCTCTCGAAATATTTTCCCCCCAGCAAAATTGTTCAGCTACGAAACCAAATCACCGATTTCACCCAAAAGGACGGGGAATCTCTGTACGAAGCATGGGAGTGATTCAAGGAGCTTCAATGTCTATGCCTACACCGCAGCTTGGAAAAATGGGTAATTGTTCATACATTTTACCATGGTCTTAACTATAATACACGACTTACTGTAGACGCAGCTGTTGGTGGAGCACTTATGAACAAAGAATCGATGATGCAATGAATCTATTGGAAGACATGGCACTAAATCACAACCAATGGGCTGGAGACCAACGAGGTACATCATCTAGGGCCATTGTGCTAGGTAAGTATGAACTTGATGCCTTAAGTTCTCTAGCAGCCAAGGTTGATTCATTATCTCACAAACTTGATTCCATGCATGTCAATTCTATCGATTCTAGCTCTACTTCTTCTGTATGTGAAATTTGTGGAATTTTTGGATATACACTTGCTAATTGCCAATTAGTCGTTTCCCAACCCTCCGAACCACAACACGAATTTGTTAATGCCGTAGGGAACCAAAATCCAAGACCACAAAATGATCCCTACTCCACTACATACAATCTAGGTTGGAGAAACCATCCAAACTTTTCATACAGGAACAACCCCAACCCTGCGCCACAATCAAACTACAGACCACCACCTGGTTTTCAATCCCGACCATATGTACCACAACCCCAAAGAACCTCACTAGAATCAATCATGGAAAATTTTATCTCTTCTCAAACCAAAACCAATGAGCGCGTCCATGATATGTTGTGTCATTTCACTACTAGATTGGATTCCATAGAAGCCCACAACAAACAAGTAGATATACAATTGGCAAACCTTGCCACCAGTCTAGCAAGATCAGCAGGTAGGTTACCTTCCCAACCCGAACAGAACCCACAAGAGAATTGCAGTGCAATTACTACTCGTAGTGGTAAGCAATTAGAGGAGCCAAGAGTACCTGATTCAAACTAGAGTCTTGACGCATCTACCACTAACGAACCCAAACCTGAGAGACTGAGTGAGGAAAAAGACGATCATGAGAATGAACCAGCTTATGTTCCACCACCGCCTTATAAGCCACCCATTCCATTCCCACAAAGACTGGCTAAGGCGAAGCTGGATAAACAGTTCAGAAAATTTTTAGAAATTTCGAAAAAATTGTACATCAACATCCCCTTTACTGAAGCACTGACGCAAATGACTACATATGCAAAATTTTTTAAGGACATTCTTTCAAACCGGTGGAAGTTAGAAGAACCTGGTACAGTGGCGCTTACTGAAGAGTGCAATGCCATTATTCAAAACAAACTCCCGGAGAAATTGAAAGATCTATGCAGCTTTTCAATTCTGTGCAAAATTGGGGATCTGACTTTTGATCACGCATTATGTGATCTCGGTGCCAGTGTCAATTTAATGCCTTTTGCAATCTGCAGGAAACTGGACATTGGCGACGTAAAAGCAACACCAATCTCTCTACAACTAGCTGACCGCTCAGTACACAAGCCGGAAGGAATACTGGAAGACATCCCGATCAAGGTCAGAGATTTCTTCATTCCAGTCGACTTTGTCGTACTTGAGATGGAGGAGGACGCAAAATTATCGATAATTCTTGGGAGGCCATTTCTTTCGACTACCGGAGCAGTCAGCGACGTGAAGTACAGAAAATTAGCCCTAAATATCGATAAGGAGGCTATCGAATTTGATTTGGCATGAAGCCTGAAACACCATTCTATCACAAGTTCCTATTGTAGCCTGGACATTGTTGAGAATGTTGTTGATCAAGAAAATCCCATATCTAAAGGAACTCATAAAGACCCTCTAGAAGCCTGCCTTTTGACGAGTCCAGCCACTGAAGGAAATGAAGAAGCCAGGGCTTATGCAATGCTAATGGACTCAGTCGAGACGATGAACCCTCATAAGGTGAAGATTGAACGTCTCGATGAGATGGCACCACAGGTAAGTGAAATTCGAAAAATTGAGTTGAAATCTCTTCCTAGTTGAAATCTCTTCCTAGCTGAAATTCAAAATCTGAAATATGAGTTTTTAGATGATGATTCTACCTTGCCTATGATCGTGAATGCGAATTTGACTAAAATATAGACAGAACAATTACTAGCTGAAATTAAACAGCATAAGAAGGTCATAGGCTATTCCTTTGAAGATATTAAAAGAATTGACCCATCAGTCTGTATGCATAGGATTCTCTTGGAATAGGAAAGCAGACCCTCCATTGAGTTTCAACGTCGACTCAATCCAAGTATGAAGGAGGTCGTGAAGAAAGAGATCCTAAAACTTCTAGACGCAGGAGTTATCTACCCGACATCGGATAGCTGATGGGTGAGCCCTATCCACGTTGTACCCAAGAAAGGTGGGGTAAGTGTTGTCAAGAATGAACATAACAAGCTAGTTCTAGTCCGTACTGTAAGCGGATGGTGAATGTGTATAGACTACCGGAAGCTCAACAAAGCGACGTGAAAGGACCACTTTCTTCTACCCTTTATCGATCAAATGCTTGAGCGTCTTGCCCATAATGCTTATTTTTGCTTTCTTGATGGATTTTCTGGTTTTCTACAGATCCCGATTCACCTAGAGGATCAAGAAAAAATGACCTTTACTTGTCCATACGGAACATTCGCATATAGAAGGATGCCATTCGGATTATGCAATGCTCCAGCCACGTTCTAGCGATGCATGATGGCTATCTTCTCCGACTATAACGAAGATTTCATGGACATCTTTATGGATGATTTCTCGGTATATGGTCAATCTTTCGAATCCTGTTTAGCTAATCTATCCAAAGTTTTACAGCGATGCGAGGAAGTAAATCTCGTTCTAAACTGGGAAAAGTGTCATTTCATGGTACAAGAAGGGATCGTATTTGGACATCTTATTTCAGAACGTGGGATAGAGGTCGATCAGGCTAAAGTGCAAGTGATTGAGAAAATGAATCCACCGACCTCAGTCGAAGGAATCCATAGTTTCCTCGGACATGCTGGATTCTACAGACAATTCACAAAAGATTTCTCGAAGATAGCCCGACCATTAACCAATCTACTCTATAAGGATTCTGAATTCTGTTTTCACGATAACTGTTTGCAGGCGTTCGACAAGCTAAAAAATGCTTTGATTTCTGCACCCATTATTCAACCCCCCCCCCTCCCCCGACTGGACCTTACCCTTCGAACTAATGTGCGATGCGAGCGACTTTGCCATCGGAGCTGTTCTGGGGCAAAGAAGAGATAAAAAGCTTCATGCGATATATTACGCTAGCCACACTTTAAACGAAGCGCAAATCAATTACGCGACAACAGAAAAGGAGCTCTTATCCATCATCTTTGCATTTTATAAATTTCGTTCTTACTTGATTGACTCGAAAGTGATTGTTTACACAGACCACGCAGCAATCAAGTACTTAATGAGTAAGAAAGATGCAAAGCCACGACTGATAAGATGGATACTCCTTCTTCAAGAATTTGATTTGGAAATAAAAGATAAGAAGGGAGCTGAAAATGTAGTAGCTGATCATTTGTCGCGTTTGCTCTTGGACAAGGAAGATGATATTTCTGATGAACTGGAAATTGATGATACGTTTCCTGAGGAAAAGCTGTTTAGAATTGTTGCGCAAGACGCGCCCTGGTACACCGATTTCGTTAACTATTTGGCTTCTGGTATTTTTCCACTTGACGTGTCATACCATTGGAAGAAGAAATTCTTGTCCAACGTGTGACATTTTTACTGGGATGATCCATATCTTTTTCGCCGATGCACCGACGGACTATTTTGACGATGTGTACCTGAGGATGAGGTCCCAGATATTCTTGAGCACTATCATTCTTCCCCTTATGGAGGTCATGCCAGCGATACAAAGACTGCATTTAAGGTACTACAATTTGGATTATACTGGCCCAGTATTTTTAAAGATGCTCAAAATTTTATTCTGACTTGTGATAGTTGCCAAAGAAGTGGCAACATTTCGAAACGAGATGAACTTCCCTTACATAATATTTTAGAAGTTGAATTATTCGATGTGTGGGGAATAGATTTTATGGGACCATTCCCATCCTCCTGTGGAAATAAGTACATCTTGGTGGCCGTCGACTACGTATCAAAGTGGGTAGAAGCTTCAGCTGCACTGACCAATGACTCTAAAGTTGTGATATAGATGATGAAGAAGACTATCTTTCCAAGATTTGGCGTGTTGCGAGTGCTGATAAGCGATGGAGGATCGCATTTTGTTGAGCAACGATTTGCCGCTCTACTGTGAAAAGTATAGTGTGCATCACAAAATTGCAACACCATATCACCCACAGACTAGCGGACAGGTTGAGGTAACAAATCGCGAACTGAAAAGGATTTTAGAATGCACTGTTTCAACTGCAAGAACAGATTGGGCCCTTAAGTTGGATGATGCTCTCTAGGCCTACCGAACTGCCTTCAAGACACCTATAGGAATGTCCCCGTTTCAGATGATTTATGGGAAGTCTTGTCACCTTCCAGTTGAGCTAGAACATAAGGCGTTCTGGGCGATAAGAGCTTTAAACTATGATTTCAAGACAACAGGTGAGAAGAGGAAATTGGATCTGAACGAATTGGATGAGATACAACTTGAGGCTTACGAGAATGCAAAAATTTATAAGGAACGGACCAAGAGGTTTCACGACAAACGTATCGTACACAAGGAATTTGAAGTCGGAGATTTGGTCCTACTCTTTAATTTGATGCTTAGATTATTTCCTGGGAAATTATGATCACGATGGACTATTCCATACGTCGTTAAGAAAGTCTATCCATACGGCGCGATTGATATTTACAGTGATCAGTCCGAAACCTTTAAAGTCAACGGGCAATGTCTGAAGCCTTATCTTTTCCCGACACCCATTGAAAAGGGAGTTTCCTTACTCCTGTCTAATTTTTCTACTTGACCGCAGATTTCTCCGTCAAGCTATCGACGTTAAACAAGCGCTTCTTGGGAGGCAACCCAAGTACTCTATTTTTCTGGTCTTAATTCATCACTACTGACGAGTGTTATTTTATGCAAGTCTATCGTAATTTTTCCTTTTAATTTTATTTCATCTTGTGCTTAAAAAAAAATTTTTTTTTACAGGTATGGCCATAATTTCTATCATGGCCATAAGAAAGATGGAAAACTAGGGCAATCATGAAATTGCCCTAGTGCGTTGGATGCAAAAATCACGAGCGCCCCTTTTTACTCCACCCAACGCATAGCAGCTCCCATGAATAGATGCCGCCATCTTCTCCAATCGACAGCAGCCCGGACGTCTTCCTCTGCTGCTTCATTTCTAGCCGGAACGGAAAACGCGCCTGACGCTTCGATTGAAAGCTACGCCAGCCACCGAACTCCAACTCCTCCGGCTGGATTGCGCGTCCCTCCCACTGCCATCTGGATTGAAGCGAAGCTTGGGAGTGACTCGTGGGATTCAAGCCGAAATGGAAGTCAGCTACTTGCCTTCGATTCCCCCCCCCCCCCGCATTACTGTGCCATTATTTCTCAAAGCAGCCGATTGATATTCTTCAAGAACTTGCAAATTGTCGCTTCGCCCGTTTCCAATCTGATGACAGGTCGATGGGGCGACTAAATTGCCAAATTGTAGTTGCTTCAGCTCTGCTGCTCAACTAAGATCAGAGAATCACAATCGCCGACTACCTCTGTCGCTTCACCTCCAGCCACGACGAACAACTGCTCGCCTTCGATCCTATTTCTCTAGCACCGACTACCATTATGTAGGCGTCGCCAAACCTTCTCGGACCTGAAAGAAACCGCTGCCGCCTTCATTACATCATCTGCCGCCTTCAATCGACAGCTTCAGCGCCGATCTCCGCTTCTGATATGCATTCAAAGCTCGCTCATTATTTAAGGGAACCGGCGGAAGCGAACCCCTCCACTGCTTGCCACTGACTTTTCACAAGACTGCTTCAGCTACGCAAGTGCTGACCCGGAATTGTAGCTTGTCGCTGATGCCATAACACTAGCTTGAGCCCTTCTTCCTATAATTTCTAACGGTTGCTGCTATCTTCTCCCTGATTCCGGCCAACCAATATCATAGACACTTCATGTACTCTGCCGAGAAGAACTCCAAGCTCTGCCACTGCTCCATCAAGTTCTAAAGCTTCCATAATGCTGCTCCCTTAATCTTACTTTGCTGCATCTTACATGGCACCCAAGCGCAAGATTGGAGCCCGAGAGTCCACCATGCAGGAACACGCTACACCGTCCCGCCAGCTCGCTGCTACTGCTGTTCCGCCACCTTCCGCCACCTTCACGTACTCTTGTCTCTCGATGCGCTTGCTCATCAAGAGAGGGGATTCCTACTTCCTCTTTTTTAGAGATGGGACACAGCCTATGCCACTGCCATGCCAGGAGCGCACCACCATCAGGAACAGGAGCAACTGGAAGATACGCCCTATTATTGCCACCTCTACTTCAGTTGCCAAGCATGTGCCACCTCTGAGTTTCGTTCCACCACTGACCTCCAGATTCTTTGCCTTTACTGGTCAGTATCCTTCCTCCTCTTCAAATGTTGAATCACTTATGAATCAGATACTTGATGAACAACAAAGGCAAGGAGAGTACATACAGCAGATGTTTTCACACTTAGAGGAAGGGCAACATGAGATTCGCCAAGGACTATCGCACCTAACCTCTACAGTTGAGATGATGGCTATTGAGCAGAACTGCCAGGGGAAGTTTCTGACTTCCCTCTGGACCTCCTTCAGTGAGCTGCGGACCACATTGATTCTGTTGGGGTATGCCCTTAAGGCTAATGTTTGAGGCCTTGGGATTGTATCAGTATCATGTAATAAACTCTTATGTTTATAAAGGCATGGTTGTTATTCAGTTTGTTACATTGTCTGCTGCAATAAGTGTACTTCTGAATAATGTCTCAAAGCTGTTCAGCTAGGCTGACATGCAGTTATGTCCTTAGTCAAGATATCTTGGTGAACATGAGACAGCCTTGATATGATTGAGACTAATATGTGTTCTAATCTTATAGGATGCTTCGAGCATGGAATAAGATGTAGACTCATGGGTACATTGGATGTACTGGATAGACCCTACTAGGATATTCAATTGCTTGTCACAATGTGAATAATCCTTGATTGCAACAAGTGGCACATTTCCTCTGACTTGAGATCACTTGTGTTTCTAAATGATGATTGTCATTATTTTGAGGTAGTTCAATATCATTTGAAACATAATGATTATAGACTATCTTGGATGGTGAGCTTGAGTCAGGTTAGGGCACTAGTGATAGATAAAGGATTGCCGTCTCCTTAATTGGAGTATGATGTTCTAAAGGGGCCCCCCTCTGTATGAGATGATTGAGAAAGTGTATGGCCATACCCAGATGACAGTGTTCATCTGATCTAATCATGCTCATCATATTGGAGCTACAGGCTTGACACGCTTGTCCAATAAGAACATCCAGTGGCAAAGGAAATTTGCATGCCTTGTGAATTGGATTCACACTTGTGCTGTGGTTTGGGTGTAGTCTTGGAAGACTCTTTCCTCTATATCGGGAGACAGTGATGTGTTGCTAGATACCCCTCACTGATCGTGATAACGTAAGTTATCGTTACCGACATTTAAAGGAAACCCTTAGGGTCGCACAATTTGATGATATGGCTTACTTAAGTCAGATCGTGTGGACTGAATTGTTTGGGTTCAGTTTAAAGGGATTTAATCTCTGATTGTAAGTGAGATCCAGTCTGATCATGTTTGATTGATAAGGGCTTGAGATCGGTAAGCTTCGATTGAGAGAATGGATGCTAGATCGGTGAGATCAGGAGCATCAAGAGATGAACGGTCAGATCTTAAGCCTTAAGGGTTTTTGTTATGATCTGGACTAGTTGCTTGGTTTATTTGGTTATTGAACCAAATCGATTTGAACCAGCTCATTGGGTGAGCGCATGGTTCAAGTAAAGAGGCATTGGCGATTGGGGTAATGCATGGTCGCATGAACGTTGAGACATTGCTATTTTTAGATAGCATGTTCTCTAACGTGACCACATCTCACGTTCACGCCAAGAGAACTTCTCTCTCGCCTTTCCCCACTTACTCTCGAGAGGGCATTCGTGTGTGACGAGTCTTGGACGCCTTGGAGAGTCTTTTGGCAAAGCGAGCAAAGCTTCATCCATCCCTTCCATTCGATCAAAGACACCTCTTGGAACCTTGCTAGCACAAGGAGCACCAAGGAAGTGAGCGCATCCTCATTCTTGTGTGCGCATCATTTGGAGGAGATCTCTCTTGCTCTCTCTTTCCAAGATGCCATCCAACACATGGCTTCGGTATGAATTCTTTTCATGTTGTTAAGTTGATCATATTGCATGCGATGATACTAAGAAACCCACTCCGCTGCTTTAGAAGAAATTTTTCATGCGCCTATCTAGGGTTTCGCCACCTTGTTAGGACTTTCAATTGGTATCAGAGCATGGTTGATGCATGTTTTATGATTGCTATACCATGTTTTGTGATCCATGTTTGCGCAACATGCTTAGATCTACAGGTTAGGTTACATGCGAAAATGATTACATATGTTTTTCATGTTTGAGCATGTATGAAAGTCGGCGCATCTTTATTGTTGATGTTTTATCAAACGTATATTACTTGCGCGACCTCACTAGATCTAAGGTCTTACTATAAATCCTTAGACGGGTTAGTAGGGTTGATGTCATCCTCTAGGTTAGATCCAACCAGTCTGATCAGATCATCTGACAGCCTAGATGGGTCGACCAGATAGCACCTTTGCGCAAGCAAGAGGTGGCTGTAGGTCGACTGCATCACAGGCGTGTACCGATGTCTGGTTGAGACAACCCATGAACGCACATGAGTTAGGCCCGGGGTCACACCCGCTTGCCAGAACTCATGGGGTGGTTCAGCCCTTGGCGCATGCATAGTTGACCACTGGGTCGACTCAAGTCAGTTAGGACTTGGTGCATGCAAGGGCACTGGATCTGATTAGATTGGATGAGTGGATCCCTATTAATGGACCGTTGTAAGGTTGTAGGGCATATAAGAATATTAAAATTGATGCCAAAGGGGTTTTCAAAACTTTAATTTCTTAATTGGATCACATGCTGTTTGGATGCCATATGTGTGTTTATTTTATCTTATGTGGGCTGCCCGTTTAATGTGTGCTGTGCTGGGGCCTGCATGCCTGGAAATTAAATGTAAATTATTTTATTGTGATCTGCGCATCACATTTCCATTAATTTATAAAGTGTTATTGACCTGCGTGTCAATCTTGTCTAGATAGTTAAATTGTAATTTAATTAGACAAGAGCACAGAGCACACTTGGCAGAGGCGCATGCAGCAGTGGCTTGACCAGGTGGGAGGTCCAGGGTTCGACTCTGGGACCTGGCGCACTTTCCCTGGTAGGCGCACCAGAGCTGCAGTAGGCGCTTGGGCCCTGGTTTGGGCCAGATGAGCAGCAAAAGACCCATGAAGAAAAGCAAGTGAAGACTTAAGTGAAATTAAGGTCTTACTTAGGCTTATGGGCTTTTACCACATAAGATCAGCTTGCTTTCTTTTATTGTTTAATTACAATTAGAATAGCATGATTTAAATCTTCTGCTATCACCATAGGAATTGCATGATAGATAAGAAGATAAAAGACCGTTAAAATCCAACGCTAAAATATCAAACTCGTAAGCCTTCTGACGCGAAACCTCACTGTTCTGATTATCGTTGGAGCCGTGTTGTACCCACTCAGTGGGCACGTCCATCTATCTTCAGATGGTGCGGGATTACACCTGCGTGTTACAGGGAAGGGATTTATCGCTTCTCGTTGCTCAGCATAGCACGTGGTGGTCCAGGGAGTAGGTCGGGTCAGCTTGACCATGTAGGCTACATATGTGGCGCATATGGTAGCACATGGAGGCAGCCATCTGTGGGGTCAGAGACTGTGTTGTACCAACTCAGTTGGCACAGTCTGCTGGATTGCCCAGATGAAGGGGAATCGCACGGGTTGGCGATTGGCTGGGACAGCCTACCGGAGATTAGTACTTGTACCCTCTGTGCATCTTATCTCGCCTGAGCGGGACGCGGAGACCAAGTATGAAATCTGGATCCCATCTCACTAAAAGAGTTCTACTCTTTCGGGCTGTTTTTGCTGGATTTTTCAGCCAGATAAAATAGTGAGAAAAGGAATCTTTCTTAAGTCCTGATCGATTCTTAACATTGATACTGACCTTGCTGTTCTTGCATTGTTGTAGATACCTGCAGCAACGAACACCATGAACTTCAATGTGCGATCCCTACTGGAAAGGGAGAAGTTTGCTGGGCCGAACTTCTCAGACTAGTACGGACACCTTAAGATTGTTCTTAAGGCAGAGAGGAAACTGTATGTCCTCGAGACGGCTATACCGCCTCAGCCCGCTCCGAACGCCGCAAGGGCGGTTCGGGAAGCTTATGAAAAGCACGTCAATGATAGCATTGATGTCGCTTGCCTGATGCTAGCGTCTATGACGCCACCGCTGCAGCGTCAGCATGAGGATATGTCGGCTATAGAGATTATAGCGAACCTCAAAATGCTGTATGCTGCACAGGCGAGGACAGAACGCTATAATCTGACTAAGCTTTTCTTTCAGAGCAAACTGGCTGAAGGGAGTCCAGTGGGAGCTCACGTGCTCAAGATGATTGGGCACAAGGAGGCTCTAGAGAAACTGGGGCATACCATCAATCAGGAGCTTGCTGTAGACATTATTCTGCAGTCTCTCCCGCCCTCTTTCGATGCGTTCATTATTAACTTTAATATGAACAAAATCGATTGTACTCCGGCAGAGTTGCTCAATATGCTCTTGACTACTGAGGAGACTCTGAAGGGAAAGCCTTCAACCTCTGTCTTGATGTTTCCTTCAAGGAACAAAAAGAAGGGGAAGAAGGGCAAGACCCCTGTCAAGAGCTACAGCAAGGCTCTGAAGCAAAAGGTCAAGCGGTCGAAGGAATACAGATGTTTCCACTGTGGCCAGTTGGGTCACTGGAAAAAGGACTGTAAAGCGCTCCAGGGAGACAAGAGGGGAAGCATCGCTTCTGGCTCTGGTATTTATGTGACGGAAGTCATGATATCTTCTTCTTCTATTTCATGGGTGTTGGACACTGCATGTGGAGTTCACATTTGTTCAAATGTACAGGAACTCAAGAGAAGAAGACAGGTGGGACAGCATGAGGTGGACCTACGAGTTGGAAACGGGGCACGGGTTGCTGCTGTTGCTGTAGGAGACTATTTCATCTCTTTACCATCTGGACTTGTGTTAGAATTAAACAGTTGTTACTTTGTTCCAAGCATTACTAAAAATATTATCTCAATTCCTGCTCTTGTCAGGAAAGGGTTTTCCTTTGAATGCAATATTTCAAAGTGTGTTCTTTCTTTAGATAATATAGTTTATGCTACTGGTTCAATTAACAATGGGTTATTCATGTTGGACATGGAATGTTCTATACACAATATTGATAATAAGAAAGCCAAATATGCTGATGACAGCACCTTGCTATGGCATAGTCGTTTAGGCCATATTAACAAGAAACGCATTAAGCGGTTGCATGATCATGGACTGCTGGGATCATTCTCCTATGAGGAGATTGATACATGCAAAGCTTGTTTGATGGGCAAAATGACGAAGTCACCTTTTCCTCATAAAGGTCAAAGGACTTCAGGTTTACTTGACCTTATACACAGTGATGTGTGTGGGCCTTTTAGTAAACATGCCAGAGGTGGCTATCAGTACTTCATTACCTTCACTGATGATTTCAGTAGATATGGGTATGTCTATCTTATGAGACATAAAAGTGAATCTTTTGACAAGTTCAAAGAGTTCAAGAATGAAGTACAGAATTAGTTAGGCCGAAATATCAAGGCACTTCGTTCTGATCGAGGTGGAGAATACCTAAGTCGAGAGTTTACTGACTATCTGAAGGAGTGTGGGATTATCTCACAGCTCACTCCGCCAGGAACACCGCAATGGAATGGTGTGTCCGAGAGGAGAAATAGAACGTTACTTGATATGGTTCGTTCTATGATGTGTCAGGTTACTCTACCTTACTCCTTTTGGGGATTTGCACTGGAAACAGCTGCAAAGGTACTACACCGAGTGCCATCCAAGGCAGTTTCAAAGACTCCATATGAGTTATGGTATGGGAAACAGCCGAGCTTGACATTTATCAGGATCTGGGGCTGCGAGGCTTATGTCAAAAAGCTCGCCTCTGGGAAACTAGAGAGCAGATCTGAGAAATGTATCTTTGTCGGTTACCCTAAGGAAACTAAGGGTTATTATTTCTACGATCCCAAAGAGAACAAGGTGTTTGTTGCTCGGACGGCCATATTTCTTGAGAAGGAGTTTCTTCTGCAAGAGGCCATTGGGAGAGAAATAAAGCTGGATGAGAATCCAGAGGAAGGACAAAGTGCTCAAGTATAGTTGGATGAGCCTGAGCCGGTAGAACAGGTTACTGAACAACCTGAGGCTCAGATATCACGGGAACTGCGAAGATCGGGAAGGATCCGTCGACAGCCTGAGCGCTATGACGGAGTCTACATCATTGATAATGATGAACCCCTAACTTATGCGGATGCGGTCAGTGGACCGGACTCAGCGAGATGGCTTGAAGCTGTGCGCGCCGAGATGGACTCCATGTCAGATAACCAAGTCTGGGATTTGGTTGATCCGCCTCCTGGAGTAATCCCTATAGGCTGTAAATGGATCTTTAAGAAGAAGATTGACATGGATGGTAACGTGGTTACCTATAAAGGCAGGCTAGTTGCGAAAGGTTTCAAACAAATCTACGGGATAGATTATGATGAAACTTTCTCACCTGTAGATATGTTTAAGTCTATTTGGATTCTTTTCGCGATAGCTGCATATTATGATTATGAGATCTGGCAGATGGATGTGAAGACCGCTTTCCTTAATGGAAATCTGAACGAGGATGTCTATATGACACAACCTGAAGGTTTCACTAATCCATCATATCGTCATAAAATATGCAAGTTAAAGAAGTCTATTTATGGACTTAAACAAGCACCGAGAAGCTGGAATATTCGTTTTGATGAATCAATCTCTGAATTTGGTTTCATCAAGAACGAGGATGACCCGTGTGTATATAAGAGGTTTAGTGGGAGCGTGATTACTTTCCTAGTCCTCTACGTCGATGATATCTTAATCATTGGAAATGATATTCCTGAAATGCATGCGGTTAAAGCATGGTTAAGGAAATGTTTTCAGATGAAAGATTTAGGAGAAGCAGCCTATGTATTAGGTGTGAAGATCTACAGGGATAGATCTAAGAGGCTTCTCGGGCTGTGCCAGAGTACTTACATCGATAAAGTCCTGGAGAGATTTCATTTAGAGAATTCTAAAAGAGGATATCTTCTAGTCAGACATGGTCTGAATCTTTCGAAGAGTCAGTGTCCACAAACACAGACTGAGAAAGATGAGATGGACAATACGCCTTATGCTTCGGCTATTGGGTCCATTATGTATGCGATGTTGTGTACTCGCCCAGACGTCGCTTACGGATTAAGCGTGACCAGTCGGTTCCAAAGTAATCCAGGTCAGGCACACTGGATTGCAGTCAAGAACATCTTAAAATATCTGCGGAGGACCAAAGATATGTTCTTGATATATGGTGGTCAGGAAGAACTCAGTATTGAAGGATATACTGACGCTTCATTCCAGTCTGACCAGGATGATTTCCGATCGCAATCAGGCTATGTTTTTAGCTTGAATGGAGGAGCGGTGGTGTGGAAGAGTTTCAAACAGTCTATTGTTGCTGATTCCACAACAGAAGCCGAGTATGTTGCAGCCTCGGAAGCATCCAAGGAGGCAGTGTGGATTCGTAAGTTCGTTCAGGAACTTGGTGTTATTCCTTCCAGTGCTGATCCTTTGGTTATCTTTTGTGATAACACTGGAGCAATTGCACAAGCAAAGGAACCACGGTCGCACCAGAAGTCCAAGCACATACAGAGACGGTTTCATTTGATCCGGGAGATCATTGATCGTGGCAAGATCAAAGTCTGCAAGGTTCATACAGATGACAATCTGGCTGACCCGCTTACCAAGCCTCTGGCGCAGCAGAAGCATGAGAAGCACTATAATAATATGGGTTTGAAATTTCTCAACCATTAGATTAAGTGCAAGTGGGAGATTGTTGGGGTATGCCCTTAAGGCTAATGTTTGAGGCCTTGGGATTGTATCAGTATCATGTCATAAACTATTATGTTTATAAAGGCATGGTTGTTATTCAGTTTGTTACATTGTCTGCTGCAATAAGTGTACTTCTGAATAATGTCTCAAAGCTGTTCAGCTAGGCTGACATGCAGTTATGTCCTTAGTCAAGATATCTTGGTGAACATGAGACAGCCTTGATATGATTGAGACTAATATGTGTTCTAATCTTATAGGATGCTTCGAGCATGGAATAAGATGTAGACTCATGGGTACATTGGATGTACTGGACAGACCCTACTAGGATATTCAATTGCTTGTCACAATGTGAATAATCCTTGATTGCAACAAGTGGCACATTTCCTCTGACTTGAGATCACTTGTGTTTCTAAATGATGATTGTCATTGTTTTGAGGTAGTTCAATATCATTTGAAACATAATGATTATAGACTATCTTGGATGGTGAGCTTGAGTCAGGTTAGGGCACTAGTGATAGATAAAGGATTGTCGTCTCCTTAATTGGAGTATGATGTTCTAAAGGGGCCCCCCTCTGTATGAGATGATTGAGAAAGTGTATGGCCATACCCAGATGACAGTGTTCATCTGATCTAATCATGCTCATCATATTGGAGCTACAGGCTTGACACGCTTGTCCAATAAGAACATCCAGTGGCAAAGGAAATTTGCATGCCTTGTGAATTGGATTCACACTTGTGCTGTGGTTTGGGTGTAGTCTTGGAAGACTCTTTCCTCTATATCGGGAGACAGTGATGTGTTGCTAGATACCCCTCACTGATCGTGATAACGTAAGTTATCGTTACCGACATTTAAAGGAAACCCTTAGGGTCGCACAATTTGATGATATGGCTTACTTAAGTCAGATCGTGTGGACTGAATTGTTTGGGTTCAGTTTAAAGGGATTTAATCTCTGATTGTAAGTGAGATCCAGTCTGATCATGTTTGATTGATAAGGGCTTGAGATCGGTAAGCTTCGATTGAGAGAATGGATGCTAGATCGGTGAGATCAGGAGCATCAAGAGATGAACGGTCAGATCTTAAGCCTTAGGGGTTTTTGTTATGATCTGGACTAGTTGCTTGGTTTATTTGGTTATTGAACCAAATCGATTTGAACCAGCTCATTGGGTGAGCACATGGTTCAAGTAAAGAGGCATTGGCGATTGGGGTAATGCATGGTCGCATGAACGTTGAGACATTGCTATTTTTAGATAGCATGTTCTCTAACGTGACCACATCTCACGTTCACGCCAAGAGAACTTCTCTCTCGCCTTTCCCCACTTACTCTTGAGAGGGCATTCGTGTGTGACGAGTCTTGGACGCCTTGGAGAGTCTTTTGGCAAAGCGAGCAAAGCTTCATTCATCCCTTCCATTCGATCAAAGACACCTCTTGGAACCTTGCTAGCACAAGGAGCACCAAGGAAGTGAGCGCATCCTCATTCTTGTGTGCGCATCATTTGGAGGAGATCTCTCTTGCTCTCTCTTTCCAAGACGCCATCCAACACATGGCTTCGGTATGAATTCTTTTCATGTTGTTAAGTTGATCATATTGCATGCGATGATACTAAGAAACCCACTCCGCTGCTTTAGAAGAAATTTTTCATGCGCCTATCTAGGGTTTCGCCACCTTGTTAGGACTTTCAGATTCAAGATGAGGATGACGAGCCTGAGGTACATGGAGATGGTGACAACGACAATGACGAGGACCCAGAGGAGGTTGATATCAGTTCTGACACAGATGGAGAGGACTGATTCAGTGAGTTTCTGCACCCGACATCTCCAAATTTTGAGTTCCTTCACTTCCATGCATAGAGACTATGGATATTTCAAATCTGGGAGATAGTGGATTTACCTTCAGTCAGTACTTTTGCTTATATAGTACTTGTTTTATGTTTTCTGTTATATGGTATTCGTGTTATGTTTTTTTTTGTTATGCACTTTTTGTCATTTTCTTGCTAGATACACCCTTGACTTCTGATAATTGGATTACACTCTGCAAATAATTTCTCATGCTGATACCTGTTTGATTTTAATGGAAATCATGATAGCTTCATTTTGAATCCGTGGGATGAAATTATTATGTTCTGCTTTTTGGATCAATGTTAGGAATTTCATTCGATTATCTTATTTGATGGAAAAAGATGTGACATGATAAATCTGATTTTCGCTCCTCCTAAGGTATGCTTACGATCTTTCTGTTGAAGTATTTAATTATATTGATTTGATTCTCCTTGCTAGATGTTGGAACTAATCAATGCGCCTACTGATAAAAATGATCTCCTCTCAAATTGTATCTAAAAAAAAAAATAAAATAAAAAGAAAAAGAAAATAAAACAGACTCCTCTACTTGGCACTGCGAAAAATTGGCAGTGGTACCAAAGAAATGGGTTGAAGTCAAAATAAAGAGGATGAAAAATAAAGAGTGCATTGATGATCTTTGGATGAATCAGGTTCGAGCTGAGTGAATATACTACACAGGAGATTACAGCATCTCGCGGAGGTAAGTCTTATCTGACTATGGATTTTGAAACTTCACACCTTTATTCCTGACAATGGATGATCATTTTGAATGCCCTGATCTGCTGAAATTTGTTCATAATGATGTTTTCCCTCGGACATAATATCTAAGAAGCTTGACGTGATTTTACAATTTTTTGAATACCACCCTTTTCTTTTAAATGCTTGAGGGCAAACAATGATTTAAGTCTGGGAGATTTTGATGTCTTGTATTTTTATAGTCTTTTAGACTAGTATTTACATGCGAATCGAGACATAATATCATGCTTTTACATCTCTTTCCAGCTTATTTTATTGATTTTGTTTAGAAGCTTCACTTCTTTTCTCATTCAATGAATACAGGACAATTCACTCACTTTTTGAGCTAATTGGAAGCATATTTATGTTCCTAAGTGAATCAAGGACCTTGACAAGAAATTTCGCTTCAAATGGGGCTAATTTCTGAAATTATGGCCGAGGCCATAATCTGCGTTATGGCCATAATTCTCAGTTGAATTGCTAAAAAGCCCATTATTATGCAAGTGTAATCATACTTTGAAGATGTGCTCTTAATTTTCTCATTGGAAGTCATTTGGGCAAAGAAATCTTCAATAGACAACATTACGGCTATGGCCATAATTTCTGCCTGCCCGTAATATTCCCACCGGCAACTTCTTACATCAAACTATGGCCAGAATCAAAGACGAGTCAAAGGCCAGCACGCCTGCAAAATTTTAGACGAAACGGAGTTTTCTACCAAAATTATGGGTGTGGCCATAATCTTCATTACACCCGTAATTTTCACATGCACATTAATGGCCCGCATTAAATATGCATAACTCACTCGTTTTAACTCCGTTTTGGGCGTTCTTAGTGTCAAAACAACGAGTATCTAAAGGCCCATAAGTGTATAGAGATTTGAAGAGTCGAAAAGCACTGAAATCAGAATTACGGGCATGGCCGAAATAATAATTACGGCCATAATTCTCCCCTGCGCACCCAAACTTAAAAGAGCCATAACTTTGTCATTATAGCTCCGTTGTTGACGCTTAAGGTGTCAAAACGTAGCTAATTAAAGGCTCCATCAATCCATGCGTTCAAATTTGTGATCAAGCTCTATATAAAGAGCGAAATATACCTTGGAAAAGGGGGGAGTTCTAGTGAAGGGTTGAGACTTTGCTGAAAATCTTGGGAGAAGAAAGAAGGCTCTTGTGCGCCACTCTAGAAGGTTTGAAGGAGAAGAATCGCTGCCTTTTCTTGAAGGGTTTGCCTTCTTTTACTTTCTGTCTTCACTTTCGTATCTTCTTTCTTAGAGATTGTACTTAACGACGCTATGATAGCGTAATCTTTTCATCGGAACTAAGGGTGTAGTCTCGTTGTTTGTATCTTATTGTCGAACTTGTTATTTTATAGCAAAAGAAAATTTTATCTTGTGCTTATTCGTTCTGTGCTGCTTTACTGCTTGTGTTGCGTTGGCCGCGCAATTACTTTTCTTAGGCACCGCAAGAAGGACCGAAAAGTGAATTGCAAAGGTAGATCTGCCTTATCGAACATGCTCTGACCTATCAAGTAATTAGGCGGGATTTGCGTGAGGAACTTAATAATATCTCTAAGCCCAATGGGTCAATCTAGGGACGGTTTGCCACGAAAGTAGGACGCCGATCTAGATTGATACCGGATTACACCGTCGAAAGAGGGTAATTTGTACCTTTTGATATTTCCTTCAGCACTTTAAGATTGCTTTGCTATAATTTTAACTTGTAAGAATTTAAGATCCTTCAACGAGATGAACCCGATGTTTCGATATCTCTAACCCTGGTTTTCTTCACAAAGTTTTCTCTCACTGGACTCAATTGTATAGCTATTAATCTATAATCTCTTGGTACTTGATCACTGTCCCTGTGGGTTTGACATCTTAAGTACTACACACGACGAAACCGTCACGCTTGCGGTTAGTTGTGCGTTGGTAAAGCACACATCAATGACCCATATGAGAAGGTCAATGGACAGACAGAGGATTTGCCCCTTCTTAAGGGAAGCATGATATCCATGGAGCTCCTCTTTGATTCTATGACTGAAAGTGTATGGCCATACCCAGGTGAGAACCTGATTTAGTCATAGCCATGGGATTGGATGAAAACAAGGTGAGAACCTGATTTAGTCATCGCCATGAGATTGGATGAAAACAAGTGTTGACACACTTATCCAATCGGATGTCAGTTCGGCAAAGAGACTGTAATGCATCTGTACCTAGTTGCGATGATGGGGATGTCGATGTCGATATCCATTCCGATGACTTGGGTAGCAGTGATGCGCTGCTAGGTGCCACTCACTGCTTGTGGTGACCTTTGGTTAGCACTTCCAACGTCAGAGGAATCTACAGGGTCGCACACCTTGATACTCGAGTTTTCATATTGATCGGGTAGCCTTTAGATCGAGTTATTGGATAACTCAGATCTATTTGAGAGATTTTGTCAGCTCCAATGGCTAGATGAGATGGAAGAAACTTATTGGAGCCAACTTTCATTTTTGGCATATTGAGCAAATTAACCATGGTTAGCCTCATTTGACCTTGGGTTAAGTTGGATTGGATCCAATGACTTGGTTAACATGCATAATGGACCTTGGGCTAGGCCCATTACTTAATGGGGCCTGCTAATAAGTTGTAATGAAGAGCTAAGAGGCTTAAAGGGTATAATGGGGGGGGGGGGGAATTTATGGCATAGGCGCATGGAAGAATCCTAGTTGGACTAGGATTGGTGCCTAGTGCATGTTTGGTATCTCCAAGTAATTGATTTGGATTAGGATTCAATCTAATCACTTGAGATATTGATTGAGAATTAATTGGGTGCAAGTGGGGCTGATTATTTACATAATTAGAGTCCTAATTGGATTAGGACTTGCGCCCATACCCCATTAGGAAACTGCTAATTTGCCTTGACTTGCACTTGGCGAATAGATGAGGAGTTTGCTTCTTTAGGAAATTGTTGGGCGCTTGTGGCATTGGCTGATTAAGGCAAGGCCTTGCGCAATTAGAATTAAGGATTTGATCAATATTATTGATTAAATAAACTCCTTAATTCAGGTCCTAATCGCGAACTCTTTCCTAGTAACCCTAATTGTCTCTTATTCTTATTTAAGGGACCCTTGTCACCCCCTCTTCATGTTACATTCCTTGGAGGCGTGTAGAACAAGAGGGGTGACAATCCTTGGAGAGCTTGGAGCTCTTCTTCTTCCATCAAAGGCCGAAGTCTTCTTCCTTCCCTTCCGCTCTTGGGCGCAAAGGAACAAGAAGGCTTGAGGCATTCCCTTCTCTTCTTGCTCCTTGGCGCATCCCTCCTTGGTGGTGGCGCAAGTTGATTAGAGAAGTCTCCTAAGGCGTGGATCTTCTTCCCGAGGCTAGCATCGGGCATGGAAGAAGAGGACTCGAGACATCCGTGTGTGTGAGACTGCAGAGGGTGCACGCTTGGGCGCCTACCTCGACATCAGCCTCGTCTTGCTTTAAGGTATTTTCTATCTGATCGTGTTGACTCCCTTGCTTGACGATCTTCACTGGGTTTTTGGGACTGGCCTATTTCGGGGATATTCTTCTGCTGTGCAATGTAATGTCTTTTTCTAAAAATTATAAAATATCCCCGGGGTTTCCCAACACCCACAGGGACTAATGGGCAAGTACTGATAGATCTCGAGTTTGCTAGCTAGACGATGTCGAAATTGGTGAAGTTTAAATGTTGAAATGATTAAATGCACAAAACGTAAACAAAAGAAATCACACGGGAGGATTTTAATGAGGAGGTGTATCAGGATATGGGTTCACCACTTTGATTCCTTACAATTGAATAGTTAAACTCTATTACCAATGTCCTATCAATTCAACGGAATTAGCTACCTGTTGTGCAGGTTGCTCCCTCCAATAATCTCATCTGCTTCCACAGACTAAATTTTTGGTCCAATCCATAGGATTTTGATGGGCGGTCAGACTAGGGTCTCCCTGCTGCATCTAAGCTCCTTATAATCCCCGCAAGTAAGTACAGATCTACAAGCGAGTTTTCCTCCTAGAGATTATGATTAACAAACCTTGCTTGGGGTGACTAAAGGCTCAAACACCCCCTTTCGGGTAGTGTAGGCATAGCATACCAATGGAATGGAAAAAATCCTCAACCAAATGGGCCGACACGCAGTCGGACTGGAGTCTCTCCGCAGTGTCTAAATTCCTTATTACCCCATGAGTAAGTATAACTCTACAAGCGAGTTTTCTCCTAGAGATGCAGATTAACAAACCTTACTAGAGTGATTCAAGGCTCAAGCATGTCCCTCCGGATAATGCTTCCCTACAGTCCCATGAGTAAGTATAGATCTACAAGCGAGTTTCCTCCTAGAGATGTTGATTAACAAACCTTACTCGAGAGATTAAAGGTTCAAGCATATCCCTCCGGAAAACGCAGGCATTGAATGCACACAAGGTCAAGCATGCACTTTGGCAAATAGAGCTAGACTATTGCAATTAGTAATTCGTCAAGGGCAAGCCACATCCTGATTTAGGGTTTAGCCTATCATGTTCATGGTAACAGCATAGATAATTCTCTCAGCCATAAATATTTCACACAACAACAGATCTTGTACAGGAAATGCAAAAGAAAGATAGATCCTGCATTGATCTATGAAGATTATACAATAAGTGCAGCAAGTTGAATATGAATGCTAGATCTTTCTTACAGATTTGTTCTCAAGAGGCTCACACAACAAAGAAGGCTTTTATCTTCCTTTGCCGAACCCCCCCCTCTTTTGTGAACGAAGAAGGCTTTTATCTTCCTTTCTCTGCTCCTTCTCCTCTTTCCCATCCCCTGCCAAAGCTGCTGCAGCCGCTGCCATCTTTCGGCAAGAGAAGACTTTGCCGCCAGCCTCCATGCCCTGCTAAAGTAGCTGCAGCCGCTATCTTCACGAAATTGTGTTTTTGTGATCAAATCCACTGCCGAAAGCTGCTCCAGGCTCCTTTGTCAATGGGGGAGAAAAGACTTGGCTATCCTCAGGCTTCCCCTAGGGTTAGGTTGCAGGGATTTGAGTTAAAATCGCGGTTTCAAAACAGGCGGGTCAGCGATCTCAAGCGTGAATTTGGTCGTGACCCGGTCGTGATTTAGTAGTTGCAGCTTTAGTGCGGAGACGGGTCACGGGCATGATTCTGGTCGCGACCTGCTCGAGATTTCCAACAAAGGTCTCGATGACTCCGAAATCTTCCAGTTTGGATCATCTTGAGTCAGGACGAGCTCCTCTACTGCAAAGGTTATAGAATCCACCCTCTTTGTGGTTGTTTAGACCTGAAAACATGAAATTACCAGGAGAGGTGCAGATTCCATAGATGTATCCAAATAAAGGCAATTAGGAGACTTAAAGTCGTAAAATGGGGATGATTTCATTAGTAAAATGACGTGTAAAACTCTATATAAATCTGTGTCAACATAATACCTACGACTTAAACCTTTGCTTGTCCTCAAGCAAAAAGAAAGAAATGAAGTTCCATGGGGGTTTTTCCATTGAAGTTATATTACCAAACGATCTATGAATGCAAGAATAAAAGCAGCTTCTCACAGGATGCACCAATCACTGTAGACATTAAAGATGTCAAGATGAAAAGCAGAGTATCCAGGTTAAATCTATGTTGAACAGTTGTACGAGAGTATTGGATAAAAATAGTTCTTTACCACATGAAACACTAATCTACTTAAAGCACTCAGATGGTAAACTCGTAGGTAGTAGTAAAGGCCTTGCTCATAATCTCGGTACCACCGCACTTATTTTCTCTTCTACGGTGCCAAGCCGTAGCTTTGGTACCACTGCCTTTCTTTTCTCTTGTTTTGATTCACAGTGCTAAGTCAAAACTTCGATAACACTGTCATTCTCTCTTTTTTTATTCTTTCTTTTAGTGGCAGTGCCAAGTCAAGACTTCGGTACCACTGCTCTTTTTTTTTCTTTTCTCTTTTTGCTGGGCAGTGCCAAGTTGTAACTTCAGTACCACTGCCTTTTGTTTTCCTCTCTTTTCTCTCTCTATTTCTTGTACGGTGCCAAGTTAGAGGAGCTCGAACCAAAACTAATATTGAGAATCACTAAGGATGGCAAATGTGTGTCAAGTGGTTTCAAATAAATAGTACTCATGTTGGTACATAGATATTTTCTAGACTCGAAGCCCATCAAAGTTCGATCCTCAAGTTTCTAGTGTATAAGGAATCGAGTGACTAGTTGTTCAATCATGAACGATGCACTTAATGTAGTGTGGGAGTCTAGATCAATCATAAATCAGTTAAATGAACAAGAATCAATCATGAATGAGGAAAATATCAATCAATAAAAATAAGAAATTCCAGCTAGGACCTACGACTTAGGTTTTAGGAAGTAAACATCAACAAGGTTCAAGGCTCATCAACAAAATCATGAAATCACATCGGATAGATACAGCATGTTATCAAAGCGTCCAGGTCTATTGGCAAAGCATGAAGAAATACATCATGATGGTGCCTTTGTAAAATTGAAGCATCATAAAAGCAAGACACTGTTGGAGTAGGCCCTTAAGGCTAATGTTTGAGGCCTTGGGATTCTATTAGTGTCATGTATATAAACTCTTATGTTTATAAAGGCAATGGTTGTTATTCAGTATGTTACATTGTCTGCTGCAATAAGTGTGCTTCTGAATAATGTCTCAATGCTGTTCAGCTAGGCTGACATGCTGTAATGTCCTTAGTCGAGATATCTTGGTGAACATGAGACAGCCTTGATATGATTGAGACTAATATGTGTTCTAATCTTATAGGATGCTTCAAGCATGGAATAAGATGTAGACTCATGGGTACATTGGATGTACTGGACAGACCCTACTAGGATATTCAATTGCTTGTCACAATGTGAATAATCCTTGTTTGCATCAAGTGGCACATGTCCTCTGACTTGAGATCACTTGTGTTTCTAAATGATGATTGTCATTGTTTTGAGGTAGTTCAATATCATTTGAAATATAATGATTATAGACTATCTTGGATAATGATCATGAGTCAGGTTAGGACACTAGTGATAGATATAGGATTGCCGTCTCCTTGTATAAGGAGTGTGATGTTCTTAAGGCCCCCCCCCCCCCCCCCCCCCCGAATGAGATGATTGAGAAAGTGTATGGCCATACCCAGGTGACAATGTTCATCTGGTCTAATCATGCTCATCATATTGGAGATACAAGCTTGACATGCTTGTCCAATAAGAACATCCAGTGGCAAAGGAAACATTTGTGCCTAGTGAAGTGGATTCACACTTGTGCTGTGTTTTGGGAGTAGTCTTGGAAGACTCTTTCCTTTATATCGGGAGACAGTGATGTGTTGCTAGATACCCCTCACTGATCGTGATAACGTAAGTTATCGTTACCGACATTTAAAGGAAACCCTCAGGGTCGCACAATTTGATGATATGGCTTCTTTAAGTCAGATCATGTGGACTGAATTGTTTGGGTTCAGTTTAAAGGGATTTATACTCTGATTGTAAGTGAGATCTGGTCTGATCATGTTTGATTGATTAGGGCTTGAGATCGGTAAGCTTCGATCGAGAGAGTTGATGCTAGATCAGTGAGATCAGGAGCATCAGGAGATGAACGGTTAGATCTGGAGCCTTAGGGTTTAATATGATCTAGACCAAGTGGCTTGGCTTAATTGGGGTTTTGAACCAAATCTAATTGAACCGGTTCACTATGTGAACGCTTGGTTCAATTAGAGGAAGTTTCGAGCGTTCACTTGGAGTGAACGCATGAGCCATTAAGACTTACCAATTTTGGAAGGCGGTTTTCTATGTTGAAAACCAAAAACGCCTCCATGTTGTAAGTGTCGCTCAATTGAACTTGACGTCTCTTGCATTCTCGTTGGAGAAGGTGTTGACAACAAGGGAATCGCTCTCGGCCAAGAAATCGTCTCCTCATCCCTACCACTCGAGAAGGATACTTGTAGATCCTTGCTAGCACAAGGAGCTTCAACGAGAAGTCATCTTCACCTTGTGTGCGTCTTCTTTGGAGGAGAGCTTATTTGCCCTCTTTGCTTCCAAGCTGCCTCCTTACTCATGGCCATGGTAACGCATCTTTCACTTGATGTTTTAAGTTGATCATATGACATATAGATCGATTCATGAAACCCTTGCTTCCGCTGCCGAAATGAACAATATGCGCCACTTAGGGTTTCGCTCCCCCTTGAAGGGGACCCCTTCCAGACACATGTCATGAAGGAAGAGCATATTGTTAACAAAGTTCATATTGTTCTACGAACGATCAGCAGTGAAAGAGTTAAAGGTTGGCAAGTTTGGTGTAACAGCACATCATCAAGGATAGTTCATCAAAGCACAAAGTTTATCATCATAGTGTATACATCATCACATCATGAAAAGGTAAAGCGACCCATCAAAATATGTAAGTCCCCTCACCCAAAGCAAAACACTGCATCACCTGCGATGCATATAGTATAGGTATGCATCAAAAGCGGTGAGGGAAGACTTACTAGAGTGCAACCCTACTCACTGCACTCAGCCGGGTCATCATCGTCATCATCAACCTCCTTGGATGAGTCGGAGACGTGAATGGTGTCATCAGCATCCTCATCTTCATCTCTCGGTTGTGGTGGCGCCATGTTACAGTGTAAAAAGAGCTCAATAGACTTTACCGTGTCTACCAGGGTTGCTAGCTGCTTCCCTTGTTGAATCTGGTCCTAGCGAAGCAGGTGGAGCATGTCATCGGTAGAAGGTCTGGCAGTAGTCCTAGGCTGGCCGCCTATAGAGAAGCTCGGGTCGACATTAAGGGGTGCAGTCTCATCTTCTGGTGCTGCCGGTTCTGGATGCAAACGCCAATTGGCGCTGTCCCTAATATCTATCCTCGCGGTATTTGGTAAAGGCATGGTAACAGTGGTGTTGGCAAAAGTCAAGTGATAGATATCTCCTCGCCTGGCGATCATTTTCATTGAAAGTAAGTGCTCCAGGTCTAGGCAGCGGCTTCCTACTGCTTTAGGCTGACCATACGGATTGTGTCCAAAGGAGAGAGCTATCATAGTTATCATCCCTCGAATGTAGATGTCTCCCTTCTGTGCATGAGCTACTCGCATAAACTGCCGGGTGAGATGTTACCCAGCGTTAATCTGAAAATGGTGCAAGAGTCCCCACAGGCATAGTAACTCGGGCTGGCGGACTATCCCATCTCCTTCCCTTGCAAAAATTGAATGTGCAAGGAGGCGGTGCGCGTATCTGATGCAAGGATTCGAGAGGGTAGAAGCTCTCGCATTTCAGGGTGAGTAAGCATTCATGGAGGAGATGTACCGCCAAAAGATATCTTCGTTGAAGTTGGGAGGACCGACCCTGGAGGCGTATGCAGGGAAACCAAAAATGTCTTTAAGGTCCATGATGGTAAGACGTACTCTGTATTTACAAGCTTGAAAGTTAGCAGCCCTGGATCCGTATCAAGAGCCGAGGCCTTGAGTTCTACTGAGCTGAGGAATTCTAGTGTGAATGGTATAGAAGGTCATCAAATATCCCAGGTGCAGCCAGCGCTGGCGGGTCTATGTATCTAGTGTTGATTATGTGGTGGTTGGAGAGCACCTGATACCTAGCAGCTTGGTGACTGTCCATCATTACAATTTCAGGCGGAGCGGATTGTTGCTGCGGTGCATTTGGCCGAGGGCTTGTAGCTTCGGCTGGTCGTTTGCCAGTATTCTTCCATCGTGGCGGCATGGTCGCTTAAGTGGATAGTAGTGGAATAGAGGCTAAGCGAAAAGAACAGAGTACGCAGTGAGAAAAAAGGATGTCAAAAACCTAGATTGAGAGCTCGCCGAAGGTTGCTGATGTCGTCGAAAGAGTCGCCGGTAGTCAGTTGCCGACGGTGAGGTAAGCAGCGACAATCGGGTGGGGCACATAGTGGGGTCGGCAAAGTGTACGGACAGTAGCGAAAAGTCGGGAACCCTAGCAGATGATTTGGGGTGGAACTTTAGTGGGAGTCTTAACGGGTCGGGCTGGCCAGGCGGATCCGTTAAACTGCCAAGGTTCGCACCCGAGATTCTTTTCGGGACCCGGTCATGAAGTTCTCATGGAAGTGTCTACTGGGAAATCATGGTCGAGATTTTCAACGGTACCCAGTCATGATCTTCTCGAAGATTTTTGATGCAAATCTTCATGGTGGTGACTTCAATCACAGGGCAGCCATGACGTCCTCATAATTTTTGTACTCGTTCTGTCTTCTGGAAATCTTGCCCATGATTTTCGTCATGATCCACCCGTGATTGCTTCTATAAGATTGCGCGGAAGTTTCACGGCTGTGCTCATAGTGACAGCCCTGCCGTGGTTCTCTCGGCGAATTTTCTAATGTTTGAACTGAGTGAGAATCATGGTTGAGAATTTTGTCAGTACTCGCCCGAGATTTTGGAAAACTTGGCAGAAAACGCCTCTCTTTACAGCATCTGTTTGCGATATCCCTGTGTCATTTTAAACCGAGTAGAGGCATCAATATCCATAGCAAAATAGACAGGCATTTAACAAGCAATGCGAGTAACGAAAGGGCACAACTAGGCCCCAAATATCATTTTCAACTTTGTAAGAATCAATCGGTAATGTTAAAGATAAACAAGATCAGTTCATGGATGTGTATTAGGCCCTCAAATTCAAAGTGATTTGAAACCAATTGGCATGGATGCAGTGCATCTGGTTCCCTGACAAATCGAATTAAATTCATTAAGTGCCAGTAACGTCTGCATCTTTCTTGGTGAGCTGCTACCTGTCGAGGAGCTTCACACCTACTTCAGTGTCGGTACCTAGTGATGGGGGTAGGAACCAGAGGCCACAAAGATACAAATGGAGTCTACGAGTACCATAGACAAAGGCTGGGAAGCTCTCAAATAAGCTAGCAAGTTCACTCTTAAAGCTAGCTCAAAATAATAAGAATAATTACTCCAATGACTTCAAGACATTTCAGCTCAAAGGAGTTGCTGAAAACCAGGACTTGCATGTGCTCCAACTATTTCAGCCACACCCAACAATGTTAGGCCCAAATAAGGCCAAGTCAAAGCCCATCTTCAACAAGTTCTCCAACGTTACCATTGCAGCCAACAAAGGAAATACCAACGTTCCTTTGCAACGTTCATCTTCAACGGGAGTCATACTCGCTTGCCGCCAACAATGGAAACTCCTCCAACGTCTCTTTGCTGCTGAAGAAGGAAACAACACAATCATCTTCAACACCTCTTCTTGCTGATCAATACGGAAATAGCAACGGCTCTAAATTTCTCCCTATATGTATCGCGCTGAACAATGTAATCGACAGAAAGATTTGTTGAATCGAATGAAATAGTTCTTGTATCTTCCAATGGAATCGGATGTTTCCCATCCTCTTCCCCTCTGAGGTGCTTGTGTCACCTAGTTTTCCCCTCTTCTCCTTCTTTCCCTAACTCTCCTGCTCCGCTACATTAATCCCCTCATCACAGCCATCTTCCAGATTTTTGAAATTTTGTGAGCACGCCGCCGACGATCCGCCGGTCTAATCCTCACAAAACTTCGGGCAACACTCCTCCTCCCCAAGATGAAGGTCCAGCCGTAGGCATCCGTCCATCCGCCACCCCGATCGCCGGAATCAAAACACTGAACTACTCCCCTGTTTCTGCCCTGATCCCGCCTTAGGCCCGCCATTCATCGTCGATCTCCTCCGTCCGGCCATCTTTCACCACCAAACTACGGCCACGTCCTCTCCTCTACCTTAGAATCTTCCAGTTGTAGCAGGTTTCTGGATTGTGCACCACCGGCCGAACGGCGACCGCCCCTGATTCACGCGCAGATTTCCCAAGTTTCTCTAGAACGGTTGCTACTTCGCCTTTGCCAGTACTCCGACGCCATCCTTGCCTCCTCCACCACCTCTTGGTGTTCCAACGTCATCTGAGCGTCCTCGTCCTTCCGTGTTCAGTGCCGCCGACGAGCAACCTGTGCTCCCGCGCCGTTGAACGACGCAATCCCTTCTTCCCCTATTCCAGATTTCAAGTTTCCTATTTCAGTTTTCTGTTTTGCTAATCTGACTAAGCTTCTTCTTGTAGGTGCTTTAAGCAATCGGTGTAACCAAGGTCTTCAACTTTGGTCACATAATGACGAACGCATCTTGCTCTTTCAGGAGGACTAATTGATGCATACCCAGATCCAACAGTTCAACCTAAAAGGCTTTGCAAAATCTGCAATCTGATAATTTTCTTCACTGTTTTTATTGAATAATCTGACTAGCGATACTGTTGCAAATACCCTACATGTTTGACAACTCATGAATCTATATTTCTGCAACACTATGTTTCTAGCTGTTTTCTGAATCTTGATCTTTATTTTGAAAATCAATAAAAAATATACATCTTCATTTTCTGTTTTTGCCCATCACATCTCCCCCCCCCCACATCACCTAGTGCTAGTGCTTGGAGTGCATGCGCATTTCCTACAAGATTATTATTAGTGTTAGATACCAAAACCATGCATTAGAACAAAATGGACATAACTAGGAAATGAAATTCAAACTTATAGCGGAGGAAGCTAGGACGTCCTAGTGTCATTTTGGTACAAAGAGAACGTGAAATTGCTAAGGGTTTAATACCTATCATAGAAGGACTCCTCCAAGTATGCAAACTAAGCTAAACTTGCACAAATCATGAAAACAAGAAGGCAAAATGCGGAAAAAAAATTCAACTAGAGTAAGAAGCTTGGGTTGCCTCCCAAGAAGCGCTGATTTAATGGTCCGTCAGCTTCACTATAGTCTTATCATTCTGGTGAAGGAGCGTCTGTGAGGAGCAGTGCAGTCCCCTCTGGTATTGGTTCATGGGAGACGCAATGCTTAAGTCTTTGTCTGTTAACCTTGAATGTCCCAGTTTACTCTTGGAAAATGTCTATAGCACTGTGAGGGTAAACTTTTTGTACCACGTATGGTCTCATCCATTTCGTTCGAAGCTTACTAAGGAAAAGCTTGATCCTGGAATTAAACAAGAGTACCATTTCACCTTTGCGAAATTCTTTTCTCATAATTCTTTGATCGTGCCATCTTTTGGTGCGCTCTTTATAAATCCTAGCGTTCTCATAGGCTTCCAGTCTAAATTCGTCGAGCCATTAAGCTGAAGTTTTCTAGCCTTGCTAGCTTGGTTACCATCAAAATTCAGTCGTCATATCGCCCAATAGGCTTTGTGTTCGATTTCAACCGGTAAATAGCATGATTTACCGTATACTAACTAGAATGGGGACATACCTATTGGAGTTTTAAATGCCGTACGGTATGCCCATAAAGCATCATCAAGCTTGAGCGACTAGTCGGTGCGAGTATGCAACACAGTTTTTTCAAGGATGTGTTTTATCTCTCAATTTGATATTTCCACCTGGCCGCTAGTTTTAGGATGGTAAGTTGTGGCCACTTTGTGTAATACCCCATATTTTTTGAGAAGTGATTCAAATCCTCACTCAATAAAATGAGATCCGCCGTCGCTGATTACTACACGAGGCGTTCCAAATCGTGGGAGTATTAATTTCTTGAAAAATCTGGTGACCACTTTGGAGTCGTTTGTTGGTGCGGCCTGTTGGGGTATGCCCTTAAGGCTAATGTTTGAGGCCTTGGGATTCTTTCAGTATCATGTATAAACTCTTATGTTTATAAAGGCAATGGTTGTTATTCAGTTTGTTACATTGTCTGCTGCAATAAGTGTACTTCTGAATAATGTCTCAATGCTGTTCAGCTTGGCTGACATGCTGTATTGTCCTTAGTCGAGATATCTTGGTGAACATGAGACAGCCTTGATATGATTGAGACTAATATGTGTTCTAATCTTATAGGATGATTCGAGCATGGAATAAGATGTAGACTCATGGGTACATTGGATGTACTGGACAGACCCTACTAGGATATTCAATTGCTTGTCACAATGTGAATAATCCTTGTTTGCAACAAGTGGCACATGTCCTCTGACTTGAGATCACTTGTGTTTCTAAATGATGATTGTCATTGTTTTGAGGTAGTTCAATATCATTTGAAATATAATGGTTATAGACTATCTTGGATAATGAGCATGAGTCATGTTAGGGCACTAGTGATAGATAAAGGATTGCCGTCTCCTAGTTTGGAGTGTGATGTTCTAAAGGGGCCCCCCTGGATGAGATGATTGAGAAAGTGTATGGCCATACCCAGATGACTGTGTTCATCTAATCTAATCATTCTCATCATATTGGAGTCACAGGCTTGACACGCTTGTCCAATAAGAACATCCAGTGGCAAAGGAAACATGTATGCCTAGTGAAGTGGATTCACACTTGTGCTGTGGTTTGGGTGTAGTCTTGGAAGACTCTTTCCTTTATATCGGGAGACAGTGATGTGTTGCTAGATACCCCTCACTGATCGTGATAACGTAAGTTATCGTTACTGACATTTAAAGGAAACCCCTAGGGTCGCACAATTTGATGATATGGCTTACTTATGTCAGATCGTGTGGACTGAATTGTTTTGGTTCAGTTTAAAGGAGTTTAAACTCTGATTGTAAGTGAGATCTGGTCTGATCATGTTTGATTGATTAGGGCTTAAGATCGATAAGCTTCGATCGAGAGATTGGATGCTAGATCGGTGAGATCGAGAGCATCGAGAGATGAACGGTTAGATCTTGAACCATTTGGTTTAATGAGATCTCAACCAATGTTGATTTGATTTGGTCTTTGAACCAAATGCATTGAACCGAATGAATTGAATCGGTTCACTTATGTGAACGCTTGATTCGAATGGGAGACGTTCGAAGGTAACGTGGGATTGAATGAGGACTTAGTGCTTTCTATTTTTAGAAAGGCGTTTTTCCTCCTTTAGTTGATTCCCCAACGTTTTCGAATGTGGGGTTACTCTCTCGCTCTCTCTCGCCGACTTGTGCTCTTGCGCTCGTCTTGGGTGATCTTCACGCCAAAGGAGAAGGTTCAATCAGCATAGAAGATTCATCTCTTCTCTTCCACACACAAAAGGACACTTGGAGATCCTTGCTAGCACAAGGAGTCACAAGGAGTAGCCGACCACTCAACTTGTGTGCGTCATCTTTGGAGGAAAGCCTTATCGCCTTCTTCTTCCAAGCCGCCATCCAAGCAATGGCTATGGTATGATTCCATCTAAGATCTATGCAATTTTAAGTTGATCATATATGATGTATGCGATCCTTATGAAACCCTAATTCCGCTGCCGAAAAAGAAATTTACATGGCTATGGGTTTCGCCCCCCTCACGAAAGGGGTCCTTCAATTGGTATCAGAGCGCCAAGGTTATGCATGATCTTATATGATTGCTTTGCATTATTGTGATCCCTGCTTTGCGTTTATGATTAGATCTAAAACTATCATCATGCCAAATATACATGCTAGCCTTTAGATGTATGTTTATTCTTAAGTTGCGCATGTATGATGTTTATGTTGGCGCATGTTAATGTTTTTGTCAAAAACTTATCTTGCGCCCCCCCCCATTAGATCTAAGCGCTTGCTATAAACCCTTAGACGGGTTAGTAGGGTTGAAATCATCACCTAGTTAAGATCCAACCAGTCTGATCAGACCATCTGACAGCCTAGATGGGTCGACCAGATGGCACCTGTGCGCAAGCACGAGGTGGCTATAGGTCGACTACATCAAGAGCGTGTAGCGATGTCTGGTTGAGACAACCAGTGAACGCCAAATGAGTTAGGCCCGGGGTCACACCCATTTGCCAGAACTCATGAGGGTCGTTCAGCCCAGCGCATGCATGGTTGACCATTAGGTCAACTCAAGTCAGTTAGGACTTGGTGCATGCAAGGGCAGTGCATAAGACTAGGTCTGATGAGTGGATCCCTACTAATGGACCGTTGTAAGGTAGTAAAGCACATAAGAAAATTAAAATTGATTCCAATGGGATTTCGAAAAATTTTATTTTCTTGTAATGGATCACATGTTGATTGCATACCATGATGAGTGTCTATTTCATCTTATGTGGGTTGCCCTTTTAATGTGTGCTGTGCTGGGGCCTGCGTGCCTGGAAGTAAATTGTAAATTAATTTTATTGTGATCTGCGTATCACATGTTATTTAATTTATAATGTGTAATTGACCTGCGAGTCAATCTTGTCTAGATAGATTAAATTGTATTTTAATCAGACAAGAGCACAGAGCACACTTGGCAGAGGCGCATGCAGCAGTGGCTTGACCAGGTGGGAGGTCCAGGGTTCGACTCTGGGATAGGCGCATTTACCTGGTGGGCGCACCAGAGCTGCAATGGGCGCTTGGGCCCTAGGTTGGGCCAGATGAGATGCAAAAGACCCATGAAGAGCTCAAGTGAAGACTTAAGTTAAATTAAGGTCTTACCTAGGCTTATGGGCTTTTACCACATAAGATCAGCATGCTTTCTAATTATTGTTTATATAACTAGAATTGCATGATTTAATCTTCTGCTATCGCCATAGGTTATGCATGATAGTTAAGAAGATAAAAGACCGTTAAAATCCAACGCTAAAATATCAAGCACGTATGCCTTCTGACGCGAAACCTCACTGTTCTGACTATCGTTGGGGCCGTGTTGTACCCACTCAGTGGGCACGCCCATCTATCTTCAGACGGTGTGTGATTACACCTGCGTGTTACAGAGAAGGGATTTATCGCTTCTCGTTGCTCAGCATAGCACGTGGTGGTCCAGGGAGTAGGTCAGGTCAGCTTGACCATGTAGGCTACATACTGAGCATATGTGAGCTATATGGAGGCAGCCATCTGTGGGATCAGAGACTGTGTTGTACCAACTCAGTTGGCACAGTCTGCTGGATTGCCCAGATGAAGGGGAATCGCACGGGCTGGCGATTGGCAAGGATTGCCTACCAGAAACTAGTGCTTGTACTCTCTGTGCATCTTATCTCGCCTGAGCGGGACGCGGAGACCAAGTATGAAATCTGGATCCCATCTCACTAAAAGAGTGTTACTCTTTCGGACTGTTTAATGGATTTTTCAGTCAGATAAAATAGTGAGAAAAGAATCTTTCTTAAGTCCTGGATTGATTCTAAACATTGATACTGACCTTGCTGTTCTTGCATTGTTGTAGATTACTGCAGCAACGAACACCACGAATTTCAATGTGCGATCCCTACTGGAAAGGGAGAAGTTTGCTGGGCCAAACTTCTCAGACTGGTACGGACACCTTAAGATTGTTCTTAAGGCAGAGAGGAAACTGTATGTCCTCGAGACGGCTATACCGCCTCAACCCGCTGCGAACGCCGCAAGGGCGGTTCGGGATGCCTATGAAAAGCATGTCAATGATAGCATTGATGTCGCTTGCCTGATGCTTGCGTCTATGACGCCAGAGCTGCAGCGTCAGCATGAGGATCTATCTGCTATACAGATTATAGCAAACCTCAAGATGCTGTATGCTGCACAGGCCAGGACTGAACGCTACAATTTGACTAAGCTTTTCTTTCAGAGCAAACTGGCTGAAGGGAGTCCAGTGGGAGCTCACGTACTCAAGATGATTGGGTACAAGGAGGCTCTAGAGAAACTGGGACATACCGTCAATCAGGAGCTTGCTGTAGACATCATATTGCAGTCTCTCCCGACCTCTTTCGATCCGTTCATCATTAACTTTAATATGAACAAGATTGACTGTACGCCGGCAGAGTTACTGAATATGCTCTTGACTACAGAGCTGACGCTAAAGGGAAAGCCTTCAACCTCTGTCTTGATGGTTCCTTCCAGGAACAAGAAGAAGGGGAAGAAGGGCAAAGCCCCTGTCAAGAGCTACAACAAGGCTCTGAAACAAAAGGTTAAGCGGTCGAAGGAATACAGATGTTTCCATTGTGGCCAGCTGGGTCACTGGAAAAAGGACTGTAAAGTGCTCCAAGGAGACAAGCAGGGAAGCATCGCTTCTGGCTCAGGTATTTTTGTGACTGAGGTCATGTTTTCTTCTTCTATCTCATGGGTGTTGGACACTGCATGTGGAATTCACATTTGTTCAAATGTACAGGAACTCAAGAGAAGAAGACAGGTGGGACAGCATGAGGTGGACCTACGAGTTAGAAACGGGGCACGGGTTGCTGCTGCTGCTGTAGGAGTTTATTACATCTCATTACCATCTGGACTTGTATTGGAACTAGACAATTGTTACTTTGTACCAAGCATTACGAAAAATATTATCTCTATTCCTGCTCTTGTCAGGAAAGGATTTTCCTTTGAATGCAATATTTCAAAGTGTGTTATTTCTTATGATAATATTGTTTATGCTACTGGGTCGATTAACAATGGGTTATTCATGTTGGACATGGAATGTTCTATACAACAAATTGATATTAAGAAAGCCAAGTATGCTGATAACAGCACCTTGCTATGGCATAGTCGTTTAGGCCATATTAACAAGAAACGCATTAAGCGGTTGCATGACCATGGACTGCTGGGATCATTCTCCTGTGAGGAGCTTGATACATGCAAAGCTTGTTTAATGGGTAAAATGACGAAGTCTCTTTTTCCTAACAAAGGTCAAAGGGCTTCAGATTTACTTGACCTTATACACAGTGATGTGTGTGGGCCATTTACTAAACATGCCAGAGGTGGCTATTCATACTTCATTACCTTTACTGATGATTTCAGTAGATTCGGGTATGTCTATCTCATGAGACACAAGAGTGAATCTTTTGACAAGTTCAAAGAGTTCAAAAATGAAGTACAGAATCAGCTAGGCCGAAATATCAAGGCACTTCGCTCAGATCGAGGTGGAGAATACCTAAGTCGAGAGTTTACTAACTATCTGAAGGAGTGTGGGATTATCTCACAGCTCACTCCGCCAGGAACACCGCAATGGAATGGTGTGTCCGAGAGGAGAAATAGAACATTACTTGATATGGTTCGTTCTATGATGAGTCAGGCTACTCTACCTTACTCCTTTTGGGGATTTGCACTGGAAATAGCTGCAAAGGTACTAAACCGAGTGCCATCCAAGGCAGTTTCAAAGACTCCATATGAGTTATGGTATGGGAAACAGCCGAGCTTGACATTTATTAAGATCTGGGGTTGCGAGGCTTATGTCAAAAAGCTCGCCTCTGGGAAACTAGAGAGCAGATCTGACAAATGCATCTTTGTCGGTTACCCTAAAGAAACGAAGGGTTATTATTTCTACAATCCCAAAGAGAACAAGGTATTTGTTGCTCGGACGGCCATTTTTCTTGAGAAGGAATTTCTTCTGCAAGAGGCCAGTGGGAGAGAAATAAAACTGGATGAGAATCCAGAGGAAGGACAAAGTAGTCAAGCACAGTTGGATGAGCATGAGCCAGTAGAATAGGTTATTGAACAACCTGAGGCTCAGATATCACGGGAACCGCGAAGATCGGGAAGGATCCGTCGACAGCCTGAGCGCTATGACGGAGTCTACATCATTGATCATGATGAACCCCTCACTTATGCGGATGCGGTCAGTGGACCGGAATCAGCGAGATGGCTTGAAGCTATGCGAGCCGAGATGGACTCCATGTCAGATAACCAAGTTTGGGATTTGGTTGATCCGCCTCCGGGAATAATCCCTATAGGCTGTAAATGGATCTTCAAGAAGAAGATTGACATGGATGGTAACGTGGTTACCTATAAAGGCAGGCTAGTTGCGAAAGGTTTCAAACAAATCTACGGGATAGATTATGATGAAACTTTCTCTCCTGTAGCCATGTTCAAGTCTATTCGGATTATTCTTGCGATAGCAGCATATTATGATTATGAGATCTGGCAGATGGATGTGAAGACCGCTTTCCTTAATGGAAATCTAGATCAGGATGTGTATATGACACAACCTGAAGGTTTCACTAATCCATCAGATCGTCATAAAATATGCAAGTTAAAGAAGTCCATTTGTGGACTTAAGCAAGCATCTAGAAGCTGGAATATTCGTTTTGATGAATCCATCTGTGAATTTGGTTTCATCAAGAATGAAGATGACCCATGTGTGTATAAGAGGTTTAGTGGGAGCGTGATTACTTTCCTAGTCCTCTACGTCGATGATATCTTGATCATTGGAAACGATATTCCTGAACTACATGCGGTTAAGCCATGGTTAAGAAAATGTTTCTAGATGAAAGATTTGGGAGAAGCAGCCTATGTATTAGGTGTGAAGATCTACAGATGTAGATCTAAGAGGCTTCTCGGGCTGTGCCAGAGTACTTACATCGATAAAGTCCTGGAGAGATTCCATTTAGAGAATTCTAAAAGAGGATATCTTCCAGTCAGACATGGTCTGAATCTTTCGAAGAGTCAGTGTCCACAAACACAGACTGAGAAAGATGAAATGGACAAAATGCCTTATGCTTCGGCTATTGGGTCCATTATGTATGCGATGTTGTGTACTCGCCCAGACGTCGCTTACGGGTTAAGCGTGACCAGTCGATTCCAAAGTAATCCAGGTCAGGCACACTGGATTGCAGTCAAGAACATTTTAAAATATCTTCGGAGGACCAAAGATATGTTCTTGGTGTATGGTGGTCAGGAAGAACTCAGTATTGAAGGATATACTGACGCTTCGTTCCAATCTGACCAGGATGATTTCCGATCGTAATCAGGCTATGTTTTTAGCTTGAATGGAGGTGCAGTGGTGTGGAAAAGTTTCAAACAATCTATAGTTGCTGATTCCACAACAGAAGCCGAGTATGTTGCAGCCTCGGAAGCATCCAAGGAGGCAGTGTGGATTCGTAAGTTCATTCAGGAACTTGGTGTTGTTCCTTCCAGTGCAGATCCTTTGGTTATCTTTTGTGATAACACTGGAGCAATCGCACAAGCAAAGGAACCACGGTCGCACCAGAAGTCCAAGCACATACAGAGACGGTTTCATTTGATCCGGGAGATCATTGATCGTGGCGAGATCAAAGTTTGCAAGGTTCATACAGATGACAATCTAGCTGACCCGCTTACAAAGCCTCTGGCGCAGCAGAAGCATGAGAAGCACTGTAATAATATGGGTTTGAGATTTCTCAACCATTAGATTAAGTGCAAGTGGGAGATTGTTGGGGTATGCCCTTAAGGCTAATATTTGAGGCCTTGGGATTCTTTCAGTATCATGTATAAACTCTTATCTTTATAAAGGCAATGGTTGTTATTCAGTTTGTTACATTGTCTGCTGCAATAAGTGTACTTCTGAATAATGTCTCAATGCTGTTCAGCTTGGCTGACATGCTGTATTGTCCTTAGTCGAGATATCTTGGTGAACATGAGACAGCCTTGATATGATTGAGACTAATATGTGTTCTAATCTTATAGGATGCTTCGAGCATGGAATAAGATGTAGACTCATGGGTACATTGGATGTACTGGACAGACCCTACTAGGATATTCAATTGCTTGTCACAATGTGAATAATCCTTGTTTGCAACAAGTGGCACATGTCCTCTGACTTGAGATCACTTGTGTTTCTAAATGATGATTGTCATTGTTTTGAGGTAGTTCAATATCATTTGAAATATAATGGTTATAGACTATCTTGGATAATGAGCATGAGTCATGTTAGGGCACTAGTGATAGATAAAGGATTGCCGTCTCCTAGTTTGGAGTGTGATGTTCTAAAGGGGCCCCCCTTGATGAGATGATTGAGAAAGTGTATGGCCATACCCAGATGACTGTGTTCATCTGATCTAATCATTCTCATCATATTGGAGTCACAGGCTTGACACGCTTGTCCAATAAGAACATCCAGTGGCAAATGAAACATGTATGCCTAGTGAAGTGGATTCACACTTGTGCTGTGGTTTGGGTGTAGTCTTGGAAGACTCTTTCCTTTATATCGGGAGACAGTGATGTGTTGCTAGATACCCCTCACTGATCGTGATAACGTAAGTTATCGTTACCGACATTTAAAGGAAACCCCTAGGGTCGCACAATTTGATGATATGGCTTACTTATATCAGATCGTGTGGACTGAATTGTTTTGGTTCAGTTTAAAGGAGTTTAAACTCTGATTGTAAGTGAGATCTGGTCTGATCATGTTTGATTGATTAGGGCTTAAGATCGGTAAGCTTCGATCGAGAGATTGGATGCTAGATCGGTGAGATCGAGAGCATCGAGAGATGAACGGTTAGATCTTGAACCATTTGGTTTAATGAGATCTGAACCAATGTTGATTTGATTTGGTCTTTGAACCAAATGCATTGAACCGAATGAATTGAATCGGTTCACTTATGTGAACGCTTGATTCGAATGGGAGACGTTCGAAGGTAACGTGGGATTGAATGAGGACTTAGTGCTTTCTATTTTTAGAAAGGCGTTTTTCCTCCTTTAGTTGATTCCCCAACGTTTTCGAATGTGGGGTTACTCTCTCGCTCTCTCTCGCCGACTTGTGCTCTTGCGCTCGTCTTGGGTGATCTTCACGCCAAAGGAGAAGGTTCAATCAGCATAGAAGATTCATCTCTTCTCTTCCACACACAAAAGGACACTTGGAGATCCTTGCTAGCACAAGGAGTCACAAGGAGTAGCCGACCACTCAACTTGTGTGCGTCATCTTTGGAGGAAAGCCTTATCGCCTTCTTCTTCCAAGCCACCATCCAAGCAATGGCTATGGTATGATTCCATCTAAGATCTATGCAATTTTAAGTTGATCATATATGATGTATGCGATCCTTGTGAAACCCTAATTCCGCTGCCGAAAAAGAAATTTACATGGCTATGGGTTTCGCCCCCCTCACGAAAGGGGTCCTTCACGGCCAAAGCTTCTACCCACTTGGAGACATAATCAACTCCAACTAAAATGAATTTGTTGCCACAAGAAGGTGGGAATGGGCCCATAAAGTCGATTCCCCATACGTCAAAGATCTTGATTTCTTGGATGGTATTTAGAGGCATCTCATTTCTTCGTGATATTCCACCCATCCCTTGGCAGTGGTCGCAAGACTGTACATAGTCCCTAGCGTCTCTGAATAGGGTTGGCCAAAAGAAACCACATTGGAAAACCTTGTCTGCTATTTTCTTGCCACTACAATGCCCTCCGTAAGAAGAAGAATGGCATTGGAATAGAACATCTGAAATTTCCTCTTCTGGTAGGCATCTCTGAATGATACAATCAGCACAGCGCTTGAACAAGAGTGGTTTGTCCCAATAATAATGTTTCGCCATAAACATAAACTTTCTTCACTGTTGGTACGTGAGATTCGGGGGCATAATACCGGCTGCCAAGTAATTTACCAGATTGGCATACCATGTTGTTCCCATTGAGGTGATAGCTGATAAGTTTTCATCCGGGAATGCATCGTCAATCTCTTCTTCCAAACTGTTGTCGGGAGTAGATGTTAGACGAGAGAGATGGTCCGTTACCAAATTATTGGCTCCCTTCTTATCCTTGATCTGAACATCAAATTCTTGCAACAATAGTATCCACCTGATTAGTTGTGGTTTTGCATCTTTCTTTGTCATGAGATATCGGATTGCCACATGATATGTATAAACAATAACGCGCAAATTAACTAAATACGTTCAAAACTTATCAAAAGCGAAAACTACATCTAGAAGTTCTTTTTCTATTGTGGCATAATTGCTTTGTGCCCCATCAAGCATTTTGCTGGCGTAGTAGATGGCATGTGTTCGATTGTCTTTCCGCTGTCCTAATATGGCTCCTACCGTATAGTCGCAGGCATCACACATAACTTCGAAGGGTAGCGACCAATCCGGAGGTTGTATTATTGGAGCAGAAATCAACGCCTTCTTTAATTGTTGAAACGCATCCATATAGTTCTGGTCAAAAATAAATGGAACATCCTTAGCAAGTAAAGATTTTAAAGGCCTAGCAATTTTAGAAAATTTTTTAATGAAACGTCTATAAAAGCCTGCATGTCCTAAGAAACTCCTTATTCATCTGACAGAGTTTGGAGGCGGCATTCTCTCCATCACATCAATTTTTGCTTTGTCGACTTCGATACCACGCTCCGATATCAGATGACCAAGTACGATTCCTTCTTTTATCATAAAATGATAATTTTCCCAATTAAGCACCAGGTTTGTCTCTTCATAGCGTTGCAAGACTCGGGTCAGATTAGATAAACATGAATCAAAGCAGGACCCGTATACCGAAAAGTCGTCCATAATGATGCAGGGGGCAAACACAAGACAAAAGATGCATGCAAACAACGCTTTGAGAAAATATCTTTTTGTATTTTATAATAAAAACCAAAATTACTCTAACGAAGTTGGAAAATATTTTTGGTATTTTAATAGTAAAGAAAACCGAAATTTAGATCTACTTGCAAAAAATAAAGACTTGAAATTAAACACTCACCTTGGACCCCGTGAGAATAGAAGGGGTCACCTTCCCGTTCTTCGCCGGTCCAATGGTTGATGGCAACGAAGTAGGGCCCTATGAGCTTACACACATGCAATCATCCAAGCCCACACATGCGTGGGTGAGTGTTAAGAGTTTAAGTGTCCAACATGAAAATCAATCAAGAGGGGAGATAGGCTCCCAAGTTCTCTTGCTAACAAAAGTAAGAGACTATCTAGATTTAGAGGGGGGGGGGGGGGGGGGTGGAAGAGGAGAGAACTTGCGCCAATATGGATTCCCAAGCCTTGAGCCAATCCTTCAACAAACACATAGACTAGTGTAGCAATTAAGTTATAAAACATAGAGAAAGATGAAGGGAAAGAACTTACCTGAAGTGTCTTCATGATGCTATCCTTCATGTTGGCCGAGAGTGGTGAGTCCATCAAGGTTCTTCCAAGGCTTTGCCAAGAACAAAAGAGGATGGATCTTCCTTAGGGACTCGCCAAGGATGTTCAAAAGTCCTTCAAAGTTTCGGTTAAGTGGAGGATTAAGGAAGAAGAGGGAAGAGAGGAAGGGAAAGGGCTCGGCCCTTTAGAGAAGAGGGAGGTAGAGATCAATAGGCAATGCAAGCACCATTGCAAACACTTGTTTTTTCATCTAGGCAACTAATCGACAATATGAGAAGAGGTTACAACTTATAGGCAAGTTGGGGCCATGGGTAAGGGTGTTATTTTACCCTAGGCAAAATTACAAAACAAGTAAGAGAAATTCAGCATTAATGTGATCCTTCCTTTAGTGGCTGATTTTGAATTTGACTTCTTATTGCTTTTTCTGTGGAGTTTTCTTGTGGTCGAAGGTTTCTTTGGTCTCTTTCCTTGTTGGCTTGAGTGGGTTGGCGTCCTCATAGAATGAACCTTCTTTGAATTTCAAATTACTTCCTTCAAAAGCTTTGGGTGGTGAAAGCTTTCCTTTTGTTGGTTTCCATAAATTATGGATCTTGATTGGGGCATTGATGGCTTGGCTCAATTGGAAGGTTTGTGGCTGATTATTCCTTGCATTCGAATCCTCCTCCATGACATTGGATCTCCTTTGAATTTCGATAGGCTCCTCCCAAATAAGGTGTGGGCGCAACTTGGAATTCAATCACCTCCTTGATTTGTGGATCTTGATGGGTGGCGCATTGATGGCTCTCCTCATATGGCAAGATGTGGGTTGGTTCTTCTCAAATTCGAGTTTATCCTCTTGTGGGTGGCGCCAATGCTTGATTTGGAAGGATGGAGCTGCATTGATTGTAAGCATCTTCAAGTTGAGATCTTTAGTTGAAGTAGTTGAAGTGCCTCTTTCCATAATTGCAGCTCCACTTGATGAGTAGCTTGACTTGAGCTCCTTAGAGTTTATTTGAGCTGACCTTAACCTGCCATGTTAGTTGCAAATGCAGATATACTATCCTAGCATGCAATGCATAGAGAACATCATGGGGCACTAGAAGTAAAATTTATTCAACCAAAGCAAATTGCAAATATGGAAAGTATAAATAAGGAAATATGCAAGTAAGGAGAAAATGCAACAAGGGGCCGAGGAGGGGAAGCCATTTTTGGAGGGCTTCTTCCTGGTCCTATGCAACTTATGTGGGGCAGGGGCTGGTCCTCCATCACATAAAGACGTCCATGATGTCTTCAATGAAATCTGAGAAGATTGCCATCATGCACTGAAAGGTAGCTGGCGCATTACATAAGCCAAATGGCATACGTCGATAAGCGAAGGTGCCGAAGGGACATGTGAATGTGGTTTTCTCTTGGTCGTCGGGATGTATCAGCATTTAGAAAAATCCTGAGTAGCCATCCAAGAAACAAAAATAAGAGTTAGTGGTTAATCTTTCGAGCATTTGATCAATAAAGGGAAGAGGGAAATGGTCTTTGCGGGTAGCCTTGTTCAGTTTTCAATAGTCGATACACATACGCGATCCGGTAACGGTTCTTTGTGGAATCAGTTCGTTATCTTCGTTCTTTACTACCGTTACTCCTTCTTTCTTTGGTACCACATGTACCAGGCTTACCCATTGGCTATCCGAAATTGGGTAAATAACCCCAGCATCCAATAGTTTCAAAATTTCTTTTTTAACCACCTCCTTCCGGTTCGGGTTCAAACGTCTCTGGTATTCGATAGAAGGTTTGTTGTCCTCTTCAAGATATATCCTGTGCATGCATAAAGAAGGGTTAATACCTTTTATATCTTCTAAAGTGTACCCAATTACCTTCTTATATTGTCGAAGCTTATCAAGGAGAAGGTTTGTTTGATCTGAATCAAGATGGTTTGCTATAATGATAGGATAAGTAGAATTCTCACCTAAAAATTCATACCTGAGGTTGCTCGGTAAAGATTTGAGCTCTAAGCTGAGTTGTTCACAAACCTCAAAATTCGGTGCAGATGATTCCTCAAGCTTTTCTACATTTGGCTCAACTGCTATGCTCCAGTCGAGAATATCGACATAAGCACGGACTTCTTCCTCCTGCTCTTTGTCATAGTCACCCATCAGGCACACTTCGAGGGGGTTGACGTTTGTCCGAGGGATGTAAGACGAATTAAGCTCTTCGACGATGGCTCCAATACTACAACAGGAATATGCAAAGATAGTCTTTTTTAGGCTACCTGTGATATCAAATTCAACTGTATCCTCACCTATGCGCAGTGTCAACTTCCCATTTTTAACATCGATTATAGCACCAACATTTGCCAAAAATGGTCTGCCCAATATTATAGGAAGTTTGGAGTCTTCCTCCATCTCAAGTACAATGAAATCAGCTGGAATAAAAAATTTACCGACCTTTATTGGCACTTCCTCCAGAACTCCTACCGGATGTTATACGGAATGGTCGGCCAGTTGCAAAGAGATATTCGTTGGCTTCAAGTCTCCGATATCCAATTTCTTGCAAAGAGAGAGTGGCATCAGACTTACACTAGCGCCAAAATCGCACAAAGCTCGGTCGAAAGGTGTATTTCCGATCAGGCATTGAATGGTAAAGATGCCTGGATCCTTCAACTTTGGCAGTAACTTGTTTTGGATGATTGCACTGCATTCCTCAGTTAATGCCACTGTGCAGTGTTCTTCCATTTTTCTTTTATTTGATAAGATTTCCTTCAAAAACTTAGCATAGGATGGCATTTGTGACAAAGGATCGATAAATGGTATGTTAATATTCAGTTTCTTTAAAATTTCTAAAAATTTACCGAATTGATGATCGAGTGTTGCTTTTGCCAACCTCTGAGGAAATGGAATGGGCGGTTTGTAAGGTGGTGGTGGAATATAGACAGGTTCAGTCTCTTTCATCTATGGTTCACTCTCGACAGATTCATTGGGTTCCTCAGACTCAGGGGTTTTGGTTTCATTCTCATAGTGGTCATCCTTGGGCATTTCTGGTTCCTCAAGTTGCTTGCCACTACGCATGGTAATGGCATTACAATGCTCTTTAGGGTTCGTTTCGGGTTGTCCAGGTAACCTGCCCGGCGGTCTAGTAGATGTACTAGCCTGTTGGGATATTTGGTTTTCCATTATCTTCTAGTTTGTGGTTCAGTTTTTTATTGCTTCTAGCATGCAGTCCATAGCTTTTGTTTGCATTGACATGAAGTTGTCAAAGCGCGATTCCAATGTTTGTTCCTGTGGTACCGCATTGGTACTCAGTTGTGGGTGTGGGTCAAATTGTTTGGGCTGATACCCGGTGTTGGATGAATGAAATCCAGGAGGTTGCCTATAGTTCGATGGTTGAACTGTATTATTGTTTCTATAGGAATAGTTGGGATGATTTTTCCACCTAGGGTTGTAGGTATTAGAATAAGGGTTGGTTTGGACCCTCGGGTTAAAGTTACCTACAACATTCAACAAGGCGGGTGGGGGATCTTGTGATACCATATTCCCTAATTGATAGGTGTCAGATAGATGACCTTCCATTCCACACATTTCACACATGGCAGCACTATGACGCATGTTCATAGAATCAAGTTTATGGGATAACGAATCTACTTTTGCAGCAAGAGAACTAAGAGCGTCAAGTTCATATTTACTAGCTTGTCGGGATGAAGTACCTCTCTCGCCCGACCATTGGTAGTGGTTGAGCGTCATTTCTTCGATCAAATTGTAGGCTTCATCGACTGCCTTGTATATCAAAGCTGCTCCAGCGGCTGCATCAACGGTAAGACGAGTGTTATAAAGCAAGCCTTTATAAAATGTATGTACCAGTACCCATTTCTTGAGGCCATGGTGAGGACACATTCGTTGCAATTCCTTGAAGCGATCCCATGCCTCATATAATGATTCACCTTCTTTTTGGGAGAAATTGGTAATCTGGTTTCTTAGTTGTGCGGTTTTGCTCGGAGGAAAATATTTTGCTAGGAAAGCATGTGAGAGTTGTTCCCATGTGGTAATGGATCCAGATGGTAATGAATGTAACCAAGCCCGCGCCTTGTCTCTAAGTGAAAAAAGAAAAAGTCATAGTCGCAGAGCGTTAGTGGTTACACCATTCATTTTAAGAGTGTCATAGTATTCAAGAAAAATAGACAAATGCATGTTTGGATCTTTAGTCTGTGATCCACCAAATTGGTTTTGCTGTAACATTGACAGAAGCGACGGTTTTATTTCAATGATTGTTGTTTATGAGTTCTTCTTAGGTTGATATTTCTGAAGATTCTTGCGATGCCGGAATGTTCTTTCGATTTCTGAATCGAATGGTATTGCAAGTTCTGGTCGCGGAGTTCTATGCATGAACTAAAATTCTAACAAGTAGGTGTTTTGTTAAATCAAGAAAGATGTAAGATTAAATAAAAGAAAATAAACTAAGCTAAAAATGTCTAGTCTAATAACCCCTAAATCTAGTCAATATTGTCAAAATTAGTCCCCGGCAACGGTGCCAAAAACTTGATAGCGCCCACAAATATAGGTAAGCATTTCTCGCAAGTGCACGGGTCTATCGAAGTAATAAAATATCAATCCCACATAGACTAATGGGCAAGTATCGACAGATCTTGAATTTGCTAGCTAGACGATGTAGAAAATGGTGAAGTTTAAATGTTGAAATGATTAAATGCGCAAAACTTAAACAAAAGAAATCACACGAGAGGATTTTAATGAGGAGGTGCATTAGGATATGGGTTCACCACTTTGTCCTATCAATTCAAGGGAATTTGCCACATGTTGTGCAGGTTGCTCTCTCTAATAATCTCGTCTGCATCCACAAACTAAATTATCGGTCCAATCCGTAGGCTTCTGATCTGCGGTCGGACTATGGTCTCCCTGCTACATCTAAGATCCTTATAATCCCCGCAAGTAAGTACAGATCTACAAGCGAGTTTTCCTCCTAGAGATTCTGATTAACAAACCTTGCTTGGGGTGACTAAAGACTCAAACACCCCCTTTCGGGTAGTGTAGGCATAGCATACCAATGGAATGGATAAATCCTTAACCAAGTAGGTCCGACGCGTGGTCGGACTGGAGTCTCTCCGCAGTGTCTAAATTCCTTATAACCCCATGAGTAACTACAGCTCTACAAGCGAGTTTTCTCCTAGAGATGCTGATTAACAAACCTTACTAGAGTGATTCAAGGCTCAAGCATGTCCGTTTGGATAATGCTTCCCTATAGTCCCACAAGCAAGTACAGATCTACAAGCGAGTTTCCTCCTAGAGATGCTGATTAACAAACCTTACTCGAGAGATTAAAGGTTCAAGCATATCCCTCCGGAAAACGCAAGCATTGCAAGCACACAAGGTCAAGCATGGACTTTGGCAAATAGAGCTAGACAATTGCAATTAGTAATTTGTCAAGGGCTACCACACATCCTGATTTAGGGTTTAGCCTATCATGTTCATGGTAACAGCATAGATAATGTTCTCAGCCATAAACATTTCACACAACAACAGATCTTGTACAGGAAATGCAAAAGAAAGATAGATCCTGTGTTGCTCTATGAAGATTATACAATAATTGTAGCAAGTTGAATATAAATGCTAGATCTTTTTTACATATTTGTTATCAAGAGGCTCACACAACAAAATGTCTTCAACAGATGTAGATGCGCAGCTCTTCTTCTCCTCCTCGGAAGCACAGCCCTTCTCTTCGCGTGATTCCTTTGCCGAACCCACCCCCCCCCCCTCTTTTGCGAATGAAGAGGGCTTTTATCTTCCTTTCTCTGCTCCTTTTCCTCTTTCCCATCCCTTGCCAAAGCTGCTACAACTGCTGCCATCTTTCAGCAAGAGAAGACTTTGCCGCCAGCCTCCATGCCCTACCAAAGCAGCTGTAGCCGCTATCTTCACGAAATCGTGATTTCGTGATCAAATCCACCACCGAAAGCTGCTCCAAGCTCCTTTATCAATGGGGTAGAAAAGACTTGGCTGTCCTCAAGCTTCACCTAGGGTTAGGTCACAGAGATTTGAGTTAAAATCACGATTTCGAAACAGGCGGATCCGCGATCTCAGACGTGAATCTGGTCGCGACCCGCTCGAGATTTCCAACAATGGCCTCGATGACTCCGAAATCTTCTAGTTTGGATCATCTGGAGTCTGGACGAGCTCCTCTACAGCAAAGGTTCCAGAATCCACCCGCTTTGTGGTCGTTTAGACATGAAAACATGAAAATACCAAGAGAGGTGCAGATTCCATAGATGTATTTAAATAAAGGCAATTAGGAGACTTAAAATCATCAAAATGGGGATGATTTCATTAGTAAAATGACACGTAAAACTCTATATAAATCATTGTCAACACTTGCGAGCCTCGAACGATATACTTTCATGCTTTTCCATGCTCACATGCCATGTTTCAATTTTCAAAAATTGGATGATCACATGGCGCATGATTTTTCTAAGTAGGAAAAATTATAGTTTCTTGTTCCTATCATCTTTTCAAACTCTTTTAGAATTTTGGGTTATTTTTCTTGATTGATTTAAGATCAAAGGCGCACATTGTTTTGTCAAGTAGGACGGGCATTGTGTGTGCGGACTGGCCGAGTCTCTTGATCAGACAAAATTGCTAGCCGATAGGATCTATGAAATCATCAAGAAAAATTAATCGCAAATAACTGAAAGATTTATGATAAGAAGATGAGGAAAGGAGACTTGTTTTATGAGAAACTAAAATTTCAAATTTTGAGTTTTTCATGAGCATTTGGAATTGCATGTGTAAATACCTTGTTTGTGCAAGATGTTGTGATCATATGTCAAGCCCCTTAGCTTGCCTATGATGTATCCTTGTGAGGCCTGTGTGTCACTTTTCTTTTTGCTTTTAACTAAGAAGAAGATTAGGGTGGCACATATACTTGGAGGATGGTGCATGCATGAAGCTTGCGCACCTTGCATGGTGGCGCAACAAGCTTCATCAAAGGTGGTGCATCCTTGCATGGGGGCGCAAGTAAGGGTTTGGCCGAGCCTTGTGCTTGTGAGCTATCCCTCTTGCGGCTTGCAAGGTGGCGCATCTTCCTTGGAGGAGCATCCAAGGCATTGGCCGAACCCATGAATAACTCTAGGGTTTGAGAGCTAAACCATGGAAAGGAGGACCTTGGAGCCAACCTTGAAGATCAAGCTAGAGGTTGGCTAGGCTAGGTCTAGTCTTAGGGGCTTGAGTCCTAGGTCAAGAGTTGAACCTCTTTTTGGCATGGGTTGGTTCAATGTCTTGAATGGGCTATGATCACATCATCCTTTTATTGCTTTCTTTACAAAAGCTAAAGCATGCATGTGATGTTTTATCGTTATGTTATCACTATAGGATTGCATGCCTGTAATGTTAGACATAAGATAAAACTGAAATTATGAGACCTCAAAAACCCTCAATCAAAATATCAAGTCTAGTAGCCTTTTAACGCGTAGCCCTCACCAAGCTATCGATCAGTGGTATTGTGAACTGTTTCTCATCCTCGTGAGACACACCCACTTATCTTTAGAAGGTGTGTGGTGGCAATAGTTTCCCCAATCCAGTTTTACCTTGGACGTGCCTTCGGAAGGAAATTCGTTGGCCCTAGGTAATAGTTAGGAATGGACTTGACTAGATTCTCATATGTTCTGGGCACATGATGAAACTCTAGAGGCATCGTTGAGAGGTTAAGGTTTCATGCTGTATCCAGCCATCGCTAGACATGAAATGCCTAGGCTGTCTCAATAAGGAAAATTGCCAAGCGCAATCAGCCGGCGTGCCCACCTTAAGAAGCACGGGTCACTTTGTGCATCTCATCCCACCCTCGTGGGATGCAAAGCCCTATGTGGAATAAGGATCCCATCTCACTAGGAAATCCCGAATTTCCCGTTTGACTTTGTAGGTTATCAATTCGATTAAAATAGTGGGAACCATAATCATTTAAAACAAGTCCAGTTTAAATGATTTGAAGTAGTACTAATCTGCTATTTCTTGGTTGTTGTAGAACAATGGCTGCGAACAATGGCAGATGTTCACTGCGATCTACCCTAGAAAGGGATAAGTTAGTTGGATCCAACTTACTAGATTGGTATATTGACACATCCCACAAGTGCACGGTTATGTCGAAGTAATATAAAAGATGTCGAATCCCATAGGGAACAAGGTTGAGTACCAGAAAGTCCAAGATTCAATAGCTACGTCTACTTTGACGACATTCTGATATTTAGTCGGACCCGCGATGAACACTTGGAGCATCTTCGCTCCACTTTTGGCCTGCTGCGCAAGGAACGCCTCTTCCTTAACATGAAGAAGTGCGCCTTCCTGACCAATAGTGTGTATTTCCTTGGATACATTGTGTTCGACCAAGGCCTGTCCGATGACCTTGCGAAAGTTGAGGCCATCCAACATTGGCCCGAGCCTCGTACCGTGACTGAGGTTCGTAGTTTCTTGGGTCTTGCGGGGTTTTACCATAGGTTCATCCGTGGGTTCAGCACCATTGCCACCCCCTTAACCCAGTGCCTCTCTAAGGACGACTTTGAGTGCACCCCTGCCGCTCAACAGGCTTTTCACGCGCTTAAGGATGCCCTGACCACCGCTCCTATCTTGCGCCTCCCTGATTTCTCAAAAGTCTTCGAGGTGGTGTGCGATGCCTCTGGGTCTGGCATCGGAGGATCCCTTAGTCAAGAAGGCCATCCCGTGGCCTTCTATAGTGAAAAACTAAACGCGGTTCGATAGCGTTACTCCCCGTATGATAAGGAGTTCTACGCGATCATTCAGTCCCTCCGGCAGTGGAGGCATTACCTCCTCCACCGCGAGTTCGTGTTGTATAGCGACCATCAGGCCCTCTCCTTCCTTAATCCCCAAAAGAAGTTGGGCGCCCGCCATGCTAAGTGGGTCGAGTACCTACAGTAGTATTCCTTCATGATCAATCACAAGGGGGGTAAGGACAACGTCGTCGTAGATGCCTTGAGTCGTGTCCGGACCCTCTTTTGCGTGATGCGCACTCGCATTAATACATTTGACCATGTCAAAGAAGGGTACACCACTTGCTCTGATTTTGGCGCCATCTACGCCGCCTCAACCGAGTCCACCGACCCCGACTCTCCCTACCAATTGTGCGAGCGTTACCTCTTTTTGGGGAATCGGTTGTGCATTCCCCGTTCTTCGCTTCGAGATCATCTTTTGCTCGAGCTTCATGTGGGTGGCGTCGGCGGCCATCATGGCCGCGACAAGACCCTTGAGATGGCGGAGGAATGCCTCTTTTGACCTTCCCTCCGTAAGGATGTTGAGCGCATTATGCGCCATTGCGGTACGTGTCAGTTGTTCAAGCCCTGCCCTTCGAACACGGGTCTCTACACCCCTTTGCTAGTGGCCAGGGCCCGTGGCACGACCTGAGCATGGACTTTGTCCTTGGGTTGCCTCGAACCGCCACCTGCTTCGATTCGATCTACGTCGTTGTTGATCGATTTTCGAAGATGGCCCATTTTATCCCTTGTTCGCGCACAGCGGACGCTTCCCACGTCTCACATCTGTTTGTCCGAGAGATCGTGCATCTCCATGGCCTTCCCTCCACCATTGTGTCCGACTGTGACACGCGTTTTGTGAGCCACTTATGGCGCCCACTGTGGTCCCTCTTGGGTACCACTCTGAAATTCTCCACGGCCTATCATCCCCAAATTGATGGGCAAACCAAGGTCGTTAACCGTAGTTTGGGCAATCTTCTCCGTTGTCTCATCGGGGACCATCCGAGGTCGTGGGATTCCATCCTACCCATGGTCGAGTTCGCGTACAATAGTGCTTCTAATATGTCTACGGGCCTCAGCCCCTTCCAGATCGTTTCGGGCCATCAACCACGTAAACCCATAGACCTGCATGACCTTCCCATGGAGTCTCACCTCTCCCCGCATGCATATTCCTTTGCTCAGCATATTGCTAGTTTGCATGAAGAGGTCCGGCGTCGTATCTTTTCGGGCAACATTCATAATGCAATGAAGGCCAATGAGCATCGTAGGCCACGTCATTTCTCTGTAGGTGAGCTGGTGAGGGTGCGTATCCACCCCGAGCGTCTACCCAACATAGCGTATTTTAAACTTCAGCCGCGTTACATGGGACCTTATGCGGTGATGCAGCGGATTGGCTCCAACGCCTACGTTCTGGACTTGCCCGAGGACATGGGGATCCACCCCGTTTTCAACGTGGCGAACCTCCTCCCCTTCTACGGCCCTTTGGAGGGCCCATCTGATGCTGACGACCCGCTCCCTCCTAGTTCTCCAGAGGAGAACTCACCAGATCATGCAGCGAAAGCTGATGCAGGCGCAAATGGGCCCATGAACACACTTGAGGGGGGGCCCAATCCCTCCAAAAGACACTTGGGGAGACTCCTGAGGACCCTAGGAATTTTCCCCAGAATTTTCACCTCAGTCAGAGCTCCCCGCACCCCGACATGGCCAGGCCATGCGCCCCGTCACAGCCGTGACACGATCGCCCGAAGACGCGAACGCCGAACACAGCCATGCTCCTGATCACGGGCAAGCCGTGCCCGGTTTTGTGGATTTCGGTCACACCGAACATGGCTGTGCTTCTGGTCATGGGCAGGCCGTGCTCGATCCTGTGGATTTCAGCAACGCCAAGCACGGGCGTGATTCCAGGCACGGGCATGCCGTGGTTGATATTGTGGATTTCGGCAACGCCAAGCACGGGCGTGATTCCAGGCATGGGTAGGCCATGCTCGATTTTGTGGATTTCGGCAACGACAAGCACGGGCGTGATCCCAGGCACGGGCAGGCCATGCTCGATTATGTGGATCGCGTCGACTATGAACACGGCCGTGATCACTATCACGGCAAGGCCGTGTTCGACCCTGAAGGTACTTTGCAGCCCCGACGACCCCACTTCGATGTGCACCGCCCCCCTACCATGTTGCTCCACCCCATGACGATCCAAAGGAGCCCAACAAGGTGGAAATCCGGCGATCCCAACGCCAAAGTAAGCCCCCGGACCGTTTCTTGGGCGTCATTAGCCCTCTTTCCATCCATACCGAAGTGGCGCAGCCTAAGGGCACTACGAGCCTACCCCCTGAAGATCCAACCCCAGGTGGGCCGCATAATCTGATTAGCAACACGGCCTAAGAACGAGCCACGACGGTGGTGACCCAGCCCACAATAACGAAGTTCTGCTATTTTGTTGCCGTATGCTCGGAGCGCGTCTAAACTACACCCGTACAAGGACGCAGAATCACGCGACCAGCTTTGGAGAATATTAGGTAGTTGTTATTCCTTGTCTTGTAGTTGCAGCTTGACCACTTTTGTGGTCTGCAAGAGTTGGTAGGTGGTTAGAGTTGAGTGTCTCTAGTGTATTTTGTTTGTTCCATCCCCCCTTATTCTATAAAAGAGGAGGTAGGGCTAAGTGCTAAGTAGTTCTCTTTGGTGTGTGAGAGATCTCCTGGTGAGCTGAGAGTTGCCTGCGGTTGTGAAGACAAGCCGAAGTCTTGCCTTTGTCGTGTTCAGGTCGAAGACGTCTCTTCGATTCCATATTGTTCCGCTTTCAGTTTGAAGTAAATCCCACCCTTCTGGTGGGTCAGGTTCACCTGTTTGTCATTCTCTTGCATGTTTCATTGCTGCGAATTTTGTTTCCTTTCTCCTTCACCCACGGCTGTCCGTCCATCGGAGGCATGACATCTCTTGTCTTGGTTTGTTTCAGCTGCGTAGGCGCGTGAGCTGAACCCCGCACAACCACAATCCCCCAATGCCAGCTAAGCTTAAAACGTGGTAAGAGAGCTGTAGGAATTCGCTAAATTTGCTATGAGGTTAGTGCGCTGTATTATTTAGTTGGGTGCAGTTCTCTTCATTTGCATTCGTGTTGCCCTAATCGAACTCGTCGCTATCTTCATCGTGTTTTCTACCGGCTTCCCTGCACCTTTCTGACGCGTTTTCTCTTCCCTCGTCTCACGACCCTCTCCCGTTTTTATCGCGCATTGTGTAAAACCCTAGAGTACGGCTTGAGGACCCCCACACCTATTAGTTGCTGCATTAATGTCCCTAAGAGATAGATTTTATCTAGTCTCTGTGTTTATACCTGGTCGAGAATCATGGTGGATATGGGACAGCTATGATTCGCTTTACACTAGTATATGTTGGGGTATGCCCTTAAGGCTAATGTTTGAGGCCTTGGGATTGTATCAGTATCATGTATAAACTTTTATGTTTATAAAGGCATGGTTGTTATTCAGGTTGTTACCTTGTCTGCTGTAATAAGTGTACTTCTGAATAATGTCTCAGTACTGTTCAGCTAGGCTGACATGCAGTAAAGTCCTTAGTCGATATATCTTGGTGAACATGAGACAGCCTTAATATGGTTAAGACTAATATGTGTTCTAATCTTATAGGATGCTTCCAGCATGGAATAAGATGTAGACTCATGGGTACATTGGATGTACTGGACAGACCCTACTAGGTTATTCAATTACTTGTCACAATGTGAATAATCCTTGAATGCGACAAGTGGCACATTTCCTCTGACTTGAGATCACTTGTGTTTCTAAATGATAATTGTCATTGTTTTGAGGTAGTTCAATATCATTTGAAACATAATGATTATAGACTATCTTGGATGGTGAGCTTGAATCAGGTTAGGGCACTAGTGATAGATACAGGATTGCCGTCTCCTTAATTGGAGTGTGATGTTCTAAAGGGGCCCCCCTGCATGAGATGATTGAGAAAGTGTATGGCCATACCCAGGTGACTATGTTCATCTGATCTAATCATGCTCATCATATTGGAGCTACAGGCTTGACACGCTTGTCCAATAAGAACATCCAGTGGCAAAGAAATTTGCATGCCTTGTGAGTTGATTCACACTTGTGCTGTGGTTTGGGTGTAGTCTTGGAAGACTCTTTCCTTTATATCGGGAGACAGTGATGTGTTGCTAGATACCCCTCACTGATCGTGATAACGTGAGTTATCGTTACCGACATTTAAAGGAAACCCTCAGGGTCGCACAATTTGATGATATGGCTTACTTAAGTCAGATCGTGTGGACTGAATTATTTGGGTTCAGTTTAAAGGGATTTAATCTCTGATTGTGAGTGAGATCTGGTCTGATCATGTTTGATTGATTAGGGCTTGAGATCGGTAAGCTTCGATCGAGAGAATGGATGCTAGATCGGTGAGATCAAGGGGCATCAAGAGATGAACGGTTAGATCTGAAACCTTAGAGTTTATTATGATCTAGACCAAATTGCTTGGGTTAATTGGTCTTTGAACCAAACCAAATTGAACCAGCTCATCATGTGAGCGTATGGTTCAAGTGAAGAGGTTTTTGCGATTGGGATAAACCCATGGTCGCATGTGGAGGAGTGGTTTTCTATTTTTAGAAAACATGATCACTACGTGACCACAACTCACGTTGTATCTTCACGCTTTCCTCTCGCCCTCTTGTCGTCTCTTGTTTTTGGGTTCTTACACTCTTTTGCGAGAGAAGGAGGTGGATGACATTGGTGAAGGTTTCGGCCAAGCAAAATTCTTCTCATCCCTTTCACTCGACAAGAACTCCTTAGAACCTTGCTAGCACAAGGAGCACTAAGGGAGTAGGCGACATCATTTGTGTGCGGTACCTTAGGAGGAAAGCTCTCTTGCGATCTTCTTCCAAAGCTCCATCAAAGCGATGGCCATGGTATGAATCTTCTCTGATCTATACTAGTTCATGAAAGTTGATCATATGACATGCAAAAGGTCATGAGAAACCCTTGCTTCCGCTCGAAAGATTATTGTTATGCGCTTATCTAGGGTTTCGCTCCCCCTTGAAGGGGACTTTCAATTGGTATCAGAGCATGCGGTTCTTGCTTGTTCGTATGATTGCTTAAATCTTCATGTTTGATCCATGAATGCGCTTATGAATAGATCTAGAGTTAACATGCGAATTTTACATGCTTGTTAGAAATGTTTTTCTCGTTGGCGCATATTGTATGTGTTTTCTCAAAACCTTATATTACATGCGCGACTCATTATAGATCTAAGGCCCTGCTTTAAACCCTTAGACGGGTTATTAGGGTTGAATTCATCCCCTAGGTTAGATCCAGACAGTCTGATCAGACCACCTGACAGCCTTGATGGGTTGACCAGATAGCACCTGTGCATAAGCACCTGGTGGCTATAGGTCGACTGCAGACAGGCGTGTAGCGATGTCTAGTTGAGACAACTAATGAACGCACATGAGTTAGGCCCGGGGTCACACCCGCTTGCCAGACCTCATAGTGGTCGTTCAGCCCTGGCGCATGCATAGTTGACCACTGGGTCGACTCAAGTCAGTTAGGACTTGGTGCATGCAAGGGCAGTGGATCTGACTAGGTTCGATGAGTGGATCCCTAGTAATGGACCGTTGTAAGGTTGTAGGGCAAATAAGGAAATTAAAATTGATGCCTATGGGGTTTTCGAAATTTAATTTTCATGATTGGATCACATGTTGATTGATGCCTATGTATGTTTATTTATTCTTATGTGGGCTGCCCATGTTAATTGTGTGCTGTGCTGGGGCCTGCGTGCCTGGAAATTAAAGTTGTAAATTAATTATTGTGATCTGCGTATCACATTGTATTTAATTTATAAAGTGTAATTGACCTGCGTGTCAATCTTGTCTAGATAGATTAATTTGTAAGTTAATCAGACAAGAGCACAGAGCACACTTGGCAGAGGCGCATGCAGCAGTGGCTTGACCAGGTGAGAGGTCTAGGGTTCGACCCTAGGACAGGCGCATTTTCCCTGGTGGGCGCACCTGAGCTGCAGTTGGTGCTTGGGCCCTGGTTTGGGCCAAATGAGCAGCTAAAAGACCCATGAAGAAAAGCAAGTGAAGACTTAAGTTAATTAAGGTCTTACTTAGGCTATGGGCTTTTACCACATAAGATCCATGCTTTCTTTTATTGTTTAAATAAGTAGAACAGCATGATTTATTTATCTTCTGCTATCACCATAGGAATTGCATGATAGTGAAGAAGATAAAAGACCGTTAAAATCCAACGCTAAAATATCAAGCTCGTATGCCTTCTGACGCGAAACCTCACTGTTCTGATTATCGTTGGAGCCGTGTTGTACCCACTCAGTGGGCACGTCCATCTATCTTCAGACGGTGCGGGATTACACCTGCGTGTTACAGAGAAGGGATTTATCGCTTCTCGTTGCTCAGCATAACACGTGGTGGTCCAGGGAGTAGGTCGGGTCAGCTTGACCATGTAGGCTACATATGTGGAGCATATGGTAGCGCATGGAGGCAGCCATCTGTGGGGTCAGAGATTGTGTTGTACCAACTCAGTTGGCACAGTCTGCTGGATTGCCCAGATGAAGGGGAATCGCATGGGTTGGCGATTGGCAGGGACTGCCTACCAGAAAGTAGTGCTTGTACTCTCTGTGCATCTTATCTCGCCTGAGCGGGACGCGGAGACCAAGTATGAAATCTGGATCCCATCTCACTAAAAGAGTTCTACTCTTTCGGGCTGTTTTGCTGGATTTTTTAGCCAGATAAAATAGTGAGAAAAAGAATCATTCTTAAGTCCTGAATTGATTCTTTACATTGATACTGACCTTGCTGTTCTTGCATTGTTGTAGATTCCTGCAGCAACGAACACCATGAGCTTCAATGTGCGATCCCTACTGGAAAGGGAGAAGTTTGCTGGGCCGAACTTCTCAGACTGGTTCGGACACCTTAAGATTGTTCTTAAGGCAGAGAGGAAACTGTATGTCCTCGAGACGGCGATACCGCCTCAGCCCTCTCCGAACGCCGCAAGGGCGGTTCGGGAAGCTTATGAAAAGCACGTCAATGATAGCATTGATGTCGCTTGCCTGATGCTAGTGTCTATGACGCCACCGCTGCAGCGTCAGCATGAGGATATGTCTGCTATAGACATGATAGCAAACCTCAAGATGCTGTATGCTGCACAGGCGAGGACAGAACGTTATAATCTGACAAAGCTGTTCTTTCAGAGCAAACTGGCTAAAGGGAGCCCAGTGGGAGCTCACGTGCTCAAGATGATTGGGCACAAGGAGGCTCTAGAGAAACTGGGGCATACCATCAACCAGGAGCTTGCTGTAGACATCATTCTGCAGTCTCTCCCGCCCTCTTTCGATGCGTTCATTATTAACTTTAATATGAACAAAATCGATTGTACTCCGGCAGAGCTGCTGAATATGCTCTTGACTACTGAGGAGACTCTGAAGGGAAAGCCTTCGACCTCTGTCTTAATGGTTCCTTCGAGGAACAAGAAGAAGGGGAAGAAGGGCAAGGCCCCTGTCAAGAGTTACAGCAAGGCTCTGAAGCAAAAAGTTAAGCGGTCAAAGGAATACAGATGTTTTCACTGTGGCCAGCTGGGTCACTGGAAAAAGGACTGTAAAGCGCTCCAAGGAGACAAGAGGGGAAGCATCGCTTCTGGCTCAGGTATTTACGTGACGGAAGTCATGGTTTCATCTTCTTCTATTTCATGGGTGTTGGACACTGCATGTGGAGTTCACATTTGTTCAAATGTACAGGAACTCAAGAGAAGAAGACAGGTGGGACTGCATGAGGTGGACCTACGAGTTGGAAACGGGGCACGGGTTGCTGCTGTTGCTGTAGGAGACTATTTCATCTCATTGCCATCTGGACTTGTATTGGAACTAGACAATTGTTACTTTGTTCCCAGCATTACTAAAAATATTATCTCCATTCCTGCTCTTGTCAGGAAGGGATTTTCCTTTGAATGCAATATTTCAAAGTGTGTTTTATCTTTTGATAATATTGTTTATGCTACTGGTTCAATTAACAATGGGTTATTCATGTTGGACATGGAATGTTCTATACAAAATATTGATATTAAGAAAGCCAAGTATGCTGATGACAGCACCTTGCTATGGCATAGTCGTTTAGGCCATATTAACAAGAAGCGCATTAAGCGGTTGCATGATCATGGACTGCTGGGATCATTCTCCTATGAGGAGATTGATACATGCAAGGCTTGTTTAATGGGTAAAATGATGAAGTCACCTTTTCTTAACAAAGGTCAAAGGGCTTCAGGTTTACTTGACCTTATACACAGTGATGTGTGTGGGCCATTTAGTACACATGCCAGAGGTGGCTATCAGTACTTCATAACCTTTACTGATGATTTCAGTAGGTATGGGTATGTCTATCTGATGAGACATAAAAGTGAATCTTTTGACAAGTTCAAAGAATTCAAGAATGAAGTACAGAATCAGCTAGGCCGAAATATCAAGCACTTCGTTCTGATCGAGGTGGAGAATACTTGAGTCATGCGTTTACTGACTATCTGAAGGAGTGTGGGATTATCTCACAGCTCACTCCGCCGGGAACACCGCAATGGAATGGTGTGTCCGAGAGGAGAAATAGAACGTTACTTGATATGGTTCGTTCTATGATGAGTCAGGCTACTCTTCCATATTCCTTTTGGGGATTTGCACTGGAAACAGCTGCAAAGGTACTAAACCGAGTGCCATCCAAGGCAGTTTCAAAGACCCCATATGAATTATGGTATGGGAAACAGCCGAGCTTGACATTTATCAGGATCTGGGGCTGCGAGGCTTATGTCAAAAAGCTCGCCTCTGGGAAACTAGAGAGCAGATCTGACAAATGTATCTTTGTCGGTTACCCTAAGGAAACTAAGGGTTATTATTTCTACGATCCCAAAGAGAACAAGGTATTTGTTGCTCGGACGGCCATATTTCTTGAGAAGGAGTTTCTTCTGCAAGAGGCCAGTGGGAGAGAAATAAAGCTGGATGAGAATCCAGAGGAAGGACAAAGTGGTCAAGCACAGTTGGATGAGCCTGAGCCGGTAGAACAGGTTACTGAACAACCTGAGGCTCAGATATCACGGGAACCGCGAAGATCGGGAAGGATCCGTCGACAGCCTGAGCGCTATGACGGAGTCTACATCATTGATCATGATGAACCCCTCACTTATGCGGATGCGGTCAGTGGACCGGAGTCAGCCAGATGGCTTGAAGCTATGCGAGCCGAGATGGACTCCATGTCAGATAACCAAGTCTGGGATTTGGTTGATCCGCCTCCGGGAGTTATCCCTATAGGCTGTAAATGGATCTTCAAGAAGAAGATTGACATGGATGGTAATGTGGTTACCTATAAAGGCAGGCTAGTTGCGAAAGGTTTCAAACAAATCTACGGGATAGATTATGATGAAACTTTCTCACCTGTAGCTATGTTTAAGTCTATTCGGATTCTTTTCGCGATAGCAGCATATTACGATTATGAGATCTGGCAAATGGATGTGAAGACGGCTTTCCTTAATGGAAATCTGGATGAGGATGTGTATATGACACAACCAGAAGGTTTCACTAATCCATCAGATCGTCATAAAATATGCAAGTTAAAGAAGTCTATTTATGGACTTAAACAAGCATCTAGGAGCTGGAATATTCGTTTTGATGAATCAGTCAGTGAATTTGGTTTCATCAAGAACGAGGATGACCCGTGTGTATATAAGAGGTTTAGTGGGAGCGTGATTACTTTCCTAGTCCTCTACGTCGATGATATCTTGATCATTGGAAACGACATTCCTGAAATGCATGCCGTAAAGGCATGGCTAAGGAAATATTTTCAGATGAAAGATCTTGGAGAAGCAGCCTATGTATAAGGTGTGAAGATCTACAGGGATAGATCTAAGAGGCTTCTCGGGCTGTGCCAGAGTACTTACATCGATAAAGTCCTGGAGAGATTTCATTTAGAGAATTCTAAAAGAGGATATCTTCCAGTCAGACATGGTCTGAATCTTTCGAAGAGTCAGTGTCCACAAACACAGACTGAGAAAGATGAAATGGACAATACGCCTTATGCTTCGGCTATTGGGTCCATTATGTATGCGATGTTGTGTACTCGCCCGGACGTCGCTTACGGGTTAAGCGTGACCAGTCGGTTCCAAAGTAATCCAGGTCAGGCACACTGGATTGCAGTCAAGAACATTTTAAAGTATCTGCGGAGGACCAAAGATATGTTCTTGATATATGGTGGTCAGGAAGAACTCAGTATTGAAGGATATACTGACGCTTCGTTCCAGTCTGACCAGGATGATTTCCGATCGCAATCAGGCTATGTTTTTAGCTTGAATGGAGGAGCGGTGGTGTGGAAGAGTTTCAAACAGTCAACTGTTGCTGATTCCACAACAGAAGCCGAGTATGTTGCAGCCTCGGAAGCATCCAAGGAGGAAGTGTGGATTCGTAAGTTCGTGAGAGAACTTGGTGTCGTTCCTTCGAGTGCAGATCCTTTGGTTATCTTCTGTGATAACACTGGAGCAATCGCACAAGCAAAGGAACCACGGTCGCACCAGAAGTCCAAGCACATATAGAGACGGTTTCACTTGATCCGGGAGATCATAGATCGTGGCGAGATCAAAGTCTGCAAGGTTCATACAGATGACAATCTGGCAGACCCGCTTACCAAGCCTCTAGCGCAGCAGAAGCATGAGAAGCACTGTAATAATATGGGTTTGAGATTTCTCAACCATTAGATTAAGTGCAAGTGGGAGATTGTTGGGGTATGCCCTTAAGGCTAATGTTTGAGGCCTTGGGATTGTATCAGTATCATGTATAAACTTTTATGTTTATAAAGGCATGGTTGTTATTCAGGTTGTTACCTTGTCTGCTGTAATAAGTGTACTTCTGAATAATGTCTCAGTACTGTTCAGCTAGGCTGACATGCAGTAAAGTCCTTAGTCGATATATCTTGGTGAACATGAGACAGCCTTGATATGGTTAAGACTAATATGTGTTCTAATCTTATAGGATGCTTCGAGCATGGAATAAGATGTAGACTCATGGGTACATTGGATGTACTGGACAGACCCTACTAGGTTATTCAATTACTTGTCACAATGTGAATAATCCTTGAATGCGACAAGTGGCACATTTCCTCTGACTTGAGATCACTTGTGTTTCTAAATGATAATTGTCATTGTTTTGAGGTAGTTCAATATCATTTGAAACATAATGATTATAGACTATCTTGGATGGTGAGCTTGAATCAGGTTAGGGCACTAGTGATAGATACAGGATTGCCGTCTCCTTAATTGGAGTGTGATGTTCTAAAGGGGCCCCCTGCATGAGATGATTGAGAAAGTGTATGGCCATACCCAGGTGACTATGTTCATCTGATCTAATCATGCTCATCATATTGGAGCTACAGGCTTGACACGCTTGTCCAATAAGAACATCCAGTGGCAAAGAAATTTGCATGCCTTGTGAGTTGATTCACACTTGTGCTGTGGTTTGGGTGTAGTCTTGGAAGACTCTTTCCTTTATATCGGGAGACAGTGATGTGTTGCTAGATACCCCTCACTGATCGTGATAACGTGAGTTATCGTTACCGACATTTAAAGGAAACCCTCAGGGTCGCACAATTTGATGATATGGCTTACTTAAGTCAGATCGTGTGGACTGAATTATTTGGGTTCAGTTTAAAGGGATTTAATCTCTGATTGTGAGTGAGATCTGGTCTGATCATGTTTGATTGATTAGGGCTTGAGATCGGTAAGCTTCGATCGAGAGAATGGATGCTAGATCGGTGAGATCAAGGGGCATCAAGAGATGAACGGTTAGATCTGAAACCTTAGAGTTTATTATGATCTAGACCAAATTGCTTGGGTTAATTGGTCTTTGAACCAAACCAAATTGAACCAGCTCATCATGTGAGCGTATGGTTCAAGTGAAGAGGTTTTTGCGATTGGGATAAACCCATGGTCGCATGTGGAGGAGTGGTTTTCTATTTTTAGAAAACATGATCACTACGTGACCACAACTCACGTTGTATCTTCACGCTTTCCTCTCGCCCTCTTGTCGTCTCTTGTTTTTGGGTTCTTACACTCTTTTGCGAGAGAAGGAGGTGGACGACATTGGTGAAGGTTTCGGCCAAGCAAAATTCTTCTCATCCCTTTCACTCGACAAGAACTCCTTAGAACCTTGCTAGCACAAGGAGCACTAAGGGAGTAGGCGACATCATTTGTGTGCGGTACCTTAGGAGGAAAGCTCTCTTGCGATCTTCTTCCAAAGCTCCATCAAAGCAATGGCCATGGTATGAATCTTCTCTGATCTATACTAGTTCATGAAAGTTGATCATATGACATGCAAAAGGTCATGAGAAACCCTTGCTTCCGCTCGAAAAATTATTGTTATGCGCCTATCTAGGGTTTCGCTCCCCCTTGAAGGGGACTTTCAGTATATGCGCTGGTTGAGCACAGGTTCCTAACGCAGGCATATGGGTATAACAAGGGAGATATACTGGATCGACCCGCCATGAGGATTCATCTCAGTGTCACGAGATGAATATCACAGTGATAGAGTTGTGCTTGTCCTAGACTTGAGGGCATTGGTATCTCTATATAGTGATTGATGTGCTTTGATGCAACCTAACGCTTCGCCATAAAAGGGAAGTCATAACGGTTGTCATTGGGTATGTCATAAGTCGTATGAGAGATTCCAGCTGCCAATAGAGGATTTGCCCCTTCCTTACGGGGAAGATTGATTGACCATGATGCCCCTATATGGATGACTGAAAGTGTATGGCCATACCCAGGTGAGAACCTGATTTAGTCATGCCATATTATTGGGATTAACAAGTGGGACACACTTGCCCAATCTGGACATCAGTTGGCAAAAGGACAAAGTTGCACTTGTACTTTGTCACAGTTTTAGGGGATGTCGATGATGACACCATTCAGATGACTTGGGTAGCAATGATGTACTGCTATGTGTCACTCATTGCTTGTCATGATTTAGTCATCACTGCCAACATCTGAAGAACCTACAGGGTCGCACACCTTGACACTCGAGTTTTCATACTGATCGTTTAGCCTCTGATCGAATCATTGTGTGATTCGGATCTTTTTGGGGAACTGATGCATTGAGACTTTTATAGAGGAGATGATATTTTATTTTAGTTCATTGTTGACCACCAGTTGACTCTAGTGGACCACGTTTGACCTCTATTGACCTATGTTGTCAAAATGAGTCAAGAAAGGGTCTAGGTGCAAGTTTGGGCTTGACACTTTAGTCACATGAATAAAATAAAATTATTAATTGGAAAGAGAATTTTTCTCTTGGCTAATTAATAAGCTTGGGCACAATTTACAATTAATTGCGTCTGCAGGGATTCGAACCCATGACACTTAATTGTGAATAGGCGCCTATGCTAATTATCCCACATGAGAAAGATCTCCAGTGTGCGTCTGGCTCTGCTATTATAAATAGAGAGGCCCACCTGGGAGATGTTTTGTACCAGACTCTTCTATTGTCTCTAGTTGTCACCTCCCCTCTGCTCCTTGGCGTGAGGGTCTAGGAGGTGACGACAATAAAAGTTTTTTTGGCATTAAAGGTTGGGACAAGTTTGTTTCAGGCGCATAGGCGTGCGAGCTGTGCCCTGCGAATCCGCTACTTCCCATTGCGACGTGCTGAGCTTAAAATCTACTGTGTGAGAGTGCTAAATTGCTACGAGGTTAGTGTGTTACATTCTGTAGTTGCATGCCGTTGTGTTCTTTCGCATTCGTGTTGCCCCGATCGAACTCGACGCTGATTTCATTGTGTTTTCTACTGCATTTCCTGTTGGGGTATGCCCTTAAGGCTAATGTTTGAGGCCTTGGGATTGTATCAGTATCATGTAATAAACTCTTGTGTTTATAAAGGCATGGTTATTATTCAGGTTGTTACCTTGTCTGCTGTAATAAGTGTACTACTGAATAATGTCTCAAAGCTGTTCAGCTAGGCTGACATGCTAAATGTCCTTAGTCGATATATCTTGGTGAACATGAGACAGCCTTGATATGATTGAGACTAATATGTATCCTAATCTTATAGGATGCTTCGAGCATGGAATAAGATGTAGACTCATGGGTACATTGGATGTACTGGACAGACCCTACTAGGATATTCAATTGCTTGTCACAATGTGAATAATCCTTGTATGCTACAAGTGGCACATGTCCTTTGACTTGAGATCACTTGTGTTCCTAAATGATGAATGTCATTGTTTTGAGGTAGTTCAATATCATTTGAAATATAATGGTTATAGACTATCTTGGATAATGATCATAAGTCAGGTTAGGACACTAGTGATAGATAAAGGATTGCCGTCTCCTTGTTTAAGGAGTGTGATGTTCTAAGGCCCCCCCTATATGAGATGATTGAGAAAGTGTATGGCCATACCCAGATGACTATGTTCATCTGATTTAATCATGCTCATCGTATTGGAGTCACAAGCTTGACACGCTTGTCCAATAAGAATATCCAGTGGCAAAGGATACATGTATGCCTTGTGAAGTGGATTCACACTTGTGCTATGGTTTGGGTGTAGTCTTGGAAGACTCTTTCCTTTATATCGGGAGACAGTGATGTGTTGCTAGATACCCCTCACTGATCGTGATAATGTAAGTTATTGTTACCGACATTTAAAGGAAACCCTTAGGGTCGCACAATTTGATGATATGGCTAACTTGAGTCAGATCGTGTGGACTGAATTGTTTGGGTTCAGTTTAAAGGGATTTAATCTCTGATTGTAAGTGAGATCTGGTCTGATCATGTTTGATTGATTAGGGCTTGAGATCGGTAAGCTTCGATCGAGAGAGATGATGCTAGATCGGTGAGATCAAGAGCATCATGAGATGAACGGTTAGATTGAAAACCTTAGGGTTTAGTTGATCTAGACCGATTGGCTTGGGCTGGCTTGGTTTGGCCTTTGGACCGAACACATTTACTTTGAACCGGTTCAAGAGCTTGAACGTATGGTTCATTGTTTTGGCGTTTTTATCGATTTAGTGATCATGAACGCATGGCTTAATGGATTTTCCAATTTTGGAAAGTCATTTAGCGCATGTTCCCTTGAACGCCAAATGACTTGAACGCTCCATTCAACTCTCGTCTCCTTGCTCTTGCTTGACGAGACTTTGGCGTGGAGAAGGCGAGGTCTTGGTGGAGGTTCGGCAAGCCTAGACATCATCTCTCATTTCCTTACCATACGAGAGGGACCCTTGAAGGACCTTGCTAGCACAAGGATCTCCAAGGAGCAAGCACATCATCTTGTGTGCGTCAACTAGGGAGAAGATCCCTTTCGATCTTTCTCTTCCAAGTCGCCATCTTCCTCATGGCTTTGGTATCTAAACTTCATCAAGTTGATCATATTATCTTGCTAAGATCCATGAAAAACCCTTGCTTCCGCTTGCAATTATTATGCGCCACCCTTAAGGGTTTTTCGCCCCCCTCTTGAAAGGGGTTTCATCTGCTTGCGCTCCCCCTTGAAGGGGACTCTTCAATTGGTATCAGAGGATGCGGTTCAAGCATGTAATATGATTGCTTGGTATATTTTGTGATCCTTGGTTGCGCATTTACATGTATGCTTAGATCTTGTTGACATGCAAAACTTACATGTTATTTCTTCATGCGAAAGTAAGATGTTTACCTTATGTTGGCGCATGTTGTTTGTTCATCTTGTCGCATGTCTTGTGTTGGCGCTTAGTTCATGTTATTTTATCAAAAACCTAACATGCGCGCCTATGACTAGATCTAAGTGGCGCCTACTATAAACCCGTAGATGGGTTGATGGGGTTGAAGTCACCTCTAGGTTAGATCCAATAGTCTGATCAGACCATCTGACAGCCGAGATGGATCGACCAGATGGCACCTGTGCGCAAGCACGAGGTGGCTATAGGTCGATTGCATCTTAGGCGTGTAGCGAGGTCTGGTTGAGACAACCATTGAACACACATGAGTTAGGCCCGGGATCACACCCGCTTGCCAGACCTCATGAGGGTTGTTCAGCCCTTGGCGCATGCATGGTTGACCATTAGGTCAACTCGAGTCAGTTAGGACTTGGTGCATGCAAGGGGCAGAGGATCTGACTAGATGAATGAGTGGATCCCTATCAATGGACCATTGTAAGGTTGTAGGGCACATAAGAAAATTAAAATTGATGCCAATGGGGTTTTCAAAATTTATTTTCTTTTAATTGGATCACATGTTGTTTGATGCCTATGCTTGTTTATTTATTCTTATGTGGGCTGCCCATGTTAAATGTGTGCTGTGCTGGGGCCTGCGTGCCTGGAATTAAACCTGTAAATTAATATTATTGTGATCTGTGAATCACTTTTTAATTAATTTATTGTATAATTGACCTGCGAGTCAAACTTGTCTAGATAGATCAAAATGTATTTTGATTAGACAAGAGCACAAAGGCACACATCCCAGAGGGGCATTCAGCTGGTGGCGCACCTGAGGTGCTCTTGGCGCAAGGGCCCTGGGTTGGACCAGATGAGATGCTAAAGACCCAAGAAGAGCAAGTGAAGACTTAAGTATCTTAAGGTCTTACTTAGGCTATGGGCTTTTACCACATAAGATGCATGCTTTCTTTTATTGTTTAAATAAGTAGAACAGCATGATTTATTTATCTTCTGCTATAGCCATAGGATTTGCCTAATAGTAAGAAGATAAAAGACCGTTAAAATCCAAACGCTAAAATATCAAGCACGTAATGCCTTCTGACGCGAAACCTCACTGTTCTGACTATCGTTGGAGCCGTGTTGTACCCACTCAGTGGGCACGTCCATCTATCTTCAGACAGTGCGGGATTTCACCTGCGTGTTACAGAGAAGGGATTTATCGCTTCTCGTTGCTCAGCATAGCACGTGGTGGTCCAGGGAGTAGGTCGGGTCAGCTTGACCATGTAGGCTACATATGTGGCGCATATGGTAGCGCATGGAGGCAGCCATCTGAGGGATCAGAGACTGTGTTGTACCAACTCAGTTGGCACAGTCTGCTGGATTGCCCAGGTGAAGGGGAATCGCACGGGTTGGCGATTGGCTGGGACAGCCTACCAGAAATTAGTGCTTGTCATCTCTGTGCATCTTATCTCGCCTGAGCGGGACGCGGAGACCAAGTATGAAATCTGGATCCCATCTCACTAAAAGAGTTCCACTCTTTCGGGCTGTTTTGCTGGATTTTTCAGCCAGATAAAATAGTGAGAAAAAGAATCTTTCTTAAGTCCTGGATTGATTCTATACATTGATACTGACCTTGCTGTTCTTGCATTGTTGTAGATTCCTGCAGCAACGAACACCATGAGCTTCAATGTGCGATCCCTACTGGAAAGGGAGAAGTTTGCTGGGCCAAACTTCTCAGACTAGTTCGGACACCTTAAGATCGTTCTTAAGGCAGAGAGGAAACTGTATGTCCTCGAGACGGCTGTGCCGCCTCAACCCGCTACGAACGCCGCAAGGGCGGTTCGTGATGCTTATGAAAAGCACGTCAATGATAGCATTGATGTCGCTTGCCTGATGCTAGCGTCTATGACGCCACCGCTGCAGCGTCAGCATGAGGATATGTCGGCTATAGAAATTATAGCGAACCTCAAGATGCTGTATGCTGCACAGGCCAGGACAGAACGCTATAATCTGACAAAGCTTTTCTTTCAGAGCAAACTGGCTGAAGGGAGCCCAGTGGGAGCTCACGTGCTCAAGATGATTGGGCACAAGGAGGCTCTGGAGAAACTGGGGCATACCATCAACCAGGAGCTTGCTGTAGACATTATTCTGCAGTCTCTCCCGCCCTCTTTCGATGCGTTCATTATTAATTTAAATATGAACAAGATCGATTGTACTCCAGCAGAGCTGCTGAATATGCTCTTGACAACTGAGGAGACTCTGAAGGGAAAGCCTTCAACCTCTGTCTTAATGGTTCCTTCTAGGAACAAGAAGAAGGGGAAGAAGGGCAAAGCCCCTATCAAGAACTACAGTAAGGCTCTGAAACAAAAGGTTAAGCGGTCGAAGGACAACAGGTGTTTCCACTGTGGCCAGCTGGGTCACTGGAAAAAGGACTGTAAAGCGCTCCAAGGAGATAAGAGGGGAAGCATCGCTTCTGGCTTAGGTATATATGTGACTGAGGTCATGTTATCTTCTTCTTCTATTTCATGGGTGTTGGACACTGCATGTGGAGTTCACATTTGTTCAAATGTGCAGGAACTCAAGAGAAGAAGGCAGGTGGGACAGCATGAGGTAGACCTACGCGTTGGAAACGGGGCACGGGTTGCTGCTGTTGCTGTAGGAGACTATTTCATTTCTTTACCATCTGGCATTGTATTGGAATTAAACAATTGTTATTTTGTACCCAGTATAACCAAGAATATTATCTCTATTCCTGCTCTTGTCAGGAAAGGATTTGCCTTTGAATGCAATATTTCAAAGTGTGTACTTTCTCTTGATAATATTGTTTATGCTACTGGTTCAATTAACAATGGGTTATTCATGTTGGACATGGAATATTCTATACAAAACATTGATAATAAGAAAGCCAAGTATGCTGAAGACAGCACCTTGTTATGGCATAGTCGTTTAGGCCATATTAACAAGAAGCGCATTAAGCGGTTGCATGATCATGGACTGCTGGGATCATTCTCCTATGAGGAAATTGATACATGCAAAGCTTGTTTGATGGGTAAAATGACGAAGTCACCTTTTCCTAACAAAGGTCAAAGGGCTTCAGGTTTACTTAACCTTATACACAGTGATGTGTGTGGGCCGTTTAGTAAACATGCCAGAGGTGGCTATCAGTACTTCATTACATTTACTGATGATTTCAGTAGATATGGTTATGTCTATCTAATGAGACATAAGAGTGAATCCTTTGACAAGTTCAAAGAGTTCAAGAATGAAGTACAGAATCAGCTAGGCCGAAATATCAAGGCACTTCGTTCTGATCGAGGTGGAGAATACCTGAGTCATGCGTTTACTGACTATCTGAAGGAGTGTGGGATTATCTCACAGCTCACTCCACCAGGAACACCGCAATGGAATGGTGTGTCCGAGAGGAGAAATAGAACGATACTTGATATGGTTCGTTCTATGATGAGTCAGGCTACTCTTCCATATTCCTTTTGGGGATTTGCACTGGAAACAGCTGCAAAGGTACTAAACCGAGTGCCATCCAAGGCCGTTTCAAAGACGCCATATGAATTATGGTATGGGAAACAGCCGAGCTTGACATTTATCAGGATCTGGGGTTGCGAGGCTTATGTCAAAAAGCTCGCCTCTGGGAAATTGGAGAACAGATCTGAGAAATGCGTCTTTGTCGGTTACCCTAAGGAAACTAAGGGTTATTATTTCTACGATCCCAAAGAGAACAAAGTATTTGTTGCTCGGACGGCCATATTTCTTGAGAAGGAGTTTCTTCTGCAAGAAGCCAGTGGGAGAGAAATAAAGCTGGATGAGAATCCAGAGGAAGGACAAAGTAGTCGAGCACAGTTGGATGAGCCTGAGCCGGTGGATCAGGTTATTGAACAACCTGAGGCTCAGATATCACGGGAACCGCGAAGATCGGGAAGGATCCGTCGTCAGCCTGAGCGCTATGACGGAGTCTACATCATTGATAAACCCCTTACTTATGCGGATGCGGTCAGTGGACCGGAGTCAGCTAGATGGCTTGAAGCTATGCGAGCCGAGATGGACTCCATGTCAGATAACCAAGTCTGGGATTTGGTTGATCCGCCTCCGGGAGTAATCCCTATAGGCTGTAAATGGATCTTCAAGAAGAAGATTGACATGGATGGTAACGTGGTTACCTATAAAGGCAGGCTAGTTGCGAAAGGTTTCAAACAAATCTGCGGGATAGATTATGATGAAACTTTCTCTCCTGTAGCCATGTTCAAGTCTATTCGGATTCTTTTCGTGATAGCAGCATATTACGATTATGAGATCTGGCAGATGGATGTGAAAACAGCTTTCCTTAATGGAAATCTGGATGAGGATGTGTATATGACACAACCTGAAGGTTTCACTAATCCATCAGATCGTCATAAAATATGCAAACTAAAGAAGTCCATTTATGGACTGAAACAAGCATCTAGAAGCTGGAATATTCGTTTTGATGAATCAATCTCTGAGTTTGGTTTCATCAAGAACGAAGATGACCCGTGTGTATATAAGAGGTTTAGTGGGAGCGTGATTACATTCCTAGTCCTCTACGTCGATGACATCTTGATCATTGGAAATGATATTCCAGAAATGCATGCGGTTAAGGCATGGCTAAGGAAATGTTTCCAGATGAAAGATTTAGGAGAAGCAGCCTATGTATTAGGTGTGAAGATCTACAGGGATAGATCTAAGAGGCTTCTCGGGCTGTGCCAGAGTACTTACATCGATAAAGTCCTGGAGAGATTCCATTTAGAGAATTCTAAAAGAGGATATCTTCCAGTCAGACATGGTCTGAATCTTTCGAAGAGTCAGTGTCCACAAACACAGACTGAGAAAGATGAAATGGACAATACGCTTTATGCTTCGGCTATTGGATCCATTATGTATGCGATGTTGTGTACTCGCCCAGACGTCGCTTACGGGTTAAGCGTGACCAGTCGGTTCCAAAGTAATCCAGGTATGGCGCACTGGATTGCAGTCAAGAACATTATAAAATATCTGCGGAGGACCAAAGATATGTTCTTGATATATGGTGGTCAGGAAGAACTCAGTATAGAAGGATATACTGACGCTTCGTTCCAGTCGGACCAGGATGATTTCCGATCGCAATCAGGCTATGTTTTTAGCTTGAATGGTGGAGCGGTGGTGTGGAAAAGTTTCAAACAGTCAACTGTTGCTGATTCCACAACAGAAGCCGAGTATGTTGCAGCCTCGGAAGCATCCAAGGAGGCAGTGTGGATTCGTAAGTTCGTGAGAGAACTTGGTGTTGTTCCTTCGAGTGTCGATCCTTTGGTTATCTTCTGTGATAACACTGGAGCCATCGCACAAGCAAAGGAACCACGGTCGCATCAGAAGTCAAAGCACATACAGAGACGGTTTCACTTGATCCGGGAGATCATAGATCGTGGCGAGATCAAAATATGCAAGGTTCATACAGACGATAATCTGGCTGACCCGCTTACCAAGCCTCTGGCGCAGCAGAAGCATGAGAAGCACTGTAATAACATGGGTTTGAGATTTCTCAACCATTAGATTAAGTGCAAGTGGGAGATTGTTGGGGTATGCCCTTAAGGCTAATGTTTGAGGCCTTGGGATTGTATCAGTATCATGTAATAAACTCTTGTGTTTATAAAGGCATGGTTATTATTCAGGTTGTTACCTTGTCTGCTGTAATAAGTGTACTACTGAATAATGTCTCAAAGCTGTTCAGCTAGGCTGACATGCTAAATGTCCTTAGTCGATATATCTTGGTGAACATGAGACAGCCTTGATATGATTGAGACTAATATGTATTCTAATCTTATAGGATGCTTCGAGCATGGAATAAGATGTAGACTCATGGGTACATTGGATGTACTGGACAGACCCTACTAGGATATTCAATTGCTTGTCACAATGTGAATAATCCTTGTATGCTACAAGTAGCACATGTCCTTTGACTTGAGATCACTTGTGTTCCTAAATGATGAATGTCATTGTTTTGAGGTTGTTCAATATCATTTGAAATATAATGGTTATAGACTATCTTGGATAATGATCATAAGTCAGGTTAGGACACTAGTGATAGATAAAGGATTGCCGTCTCCTTGTTTAAGGAGTGTGATGTTCTAAGGCCCCCCCTATATGAGATGATTGAGAAAGTGTATGGCCATACCCAGATGACTATGTTCATCTGATTTAATCATGCTCATCGTATTGGAGTCACAAGCTTGACACGCTTGTCCAATAAGAATATCCAGTGGCAAAGGATACATGTATGCCTTGTGAAGTGGATTCACACTTGTGCTATGGTTTGGGTGTAGTCTTGGAAGACTCTTTCCTTTATATCGGGAGACAGTGATGTGTTGCTAGATACCCCTCACTGATCGTGATAATGTAAGTTATTGTTACCGACATTTAAAGGAAACCCTTAGGGTCGCACAATTTGATGATATGGCTTACTTGAGTCAGATCGTGTGGACTGAATTGTTTGGGTTCAGTTTAAAGGGATTTAATCTCTGATTGTAAGTGAGATCTGGTCTGATCATGTTTGATTGATTAGGGCTTGAGATCGGTAAGCTTCGATCGAGAGAGATGATGCTAGATCGGTGAGATCAAGAGCATCATGAGATGAACGGTTAGATTGAAAACCTTAGGGTTTAGTTGATCTAGACCGATTGGCTTGGGCTGGCTTGGTTTGGGCTTTGGACCGAACACATTTACTTTGAACCGGTTCAAGAGCTTGAACGTATGGTTCATTGTTTTGGCGTTTTGATCGATTTAGTGATCATGAACGCATGGCTTAATGGATTTTCCAATTTTGGAAAGTCATTTAGCGCATGTTCCCTTGAACGCCAAATGACTTGAACGCTCCATTCAACTCTCGTCTCCTTGCTCTTGCTTGACGAGACTTTGGCGTGGAGAAGGCGAGGTCTTGGTGGAGGTTCGGCAAGCCTAGACATCATCTCTCATTTCCTTACCATACGAGAGGGACCCTTGAAGGACCTTGCTAGCACAAGGATCTCCAAGGAGCAAGCACATCATCTTGTGTGCGTCAACTAGGGAGAAGATCCCTTTCGATCTTTCTCTTCCAAGTCGCCATCTTCCTCATGGCTTTGGTATGGATCTAAACTTCATCAAGTTGATCATATTATCTTGCTAAGATCCATGAAAAACCCTTGCTTCCGCTTGCAATTATTATGCGCCACCCTTAAGGGTTTTTCGCTCCCCTCTTGAAAGGGGTTTCATCTGCTTGCGCTCCCCCTTGAAGGGGACTCTTCATTTCCGAAGCGATTTTCCCTTCCCTCGTCTAAAGACCCTCTTCCATTTTTGCGTGCACTGTGTAAATCCTTAGAGTACGGCTTTAAGGACCATCCCTCCTACAATAGAGCTACATTAGTAAGTTTCCTCTCAATGTTAGCTATGCGGAAGGTGATCTCACCATTAGCATGTCTATCAGTAAACTCCTATAAATCCATATCAAAACTGCTAAAAAACTCCAGCACTAAGGGCAAATAAGTCTGTGGAGTCATCTGAAAAAACTTCTTGGCTCTGATCTGATCGAACATCCAATACACATCTTCATAGAGCCCAAGTGCCTCTAAAGTACGTTTATCAGCATACTTGGTGTTTATGACTCTCCTCTCCACCAATTTGTTGTATCGTGCTTCCAGAATTTCATCCTTAAAGATGGTGCCATAGAGATTTGGTGGGGTTGAATATTCAGCTGGACCTTTGCCTCTTCTTTTTCAAACTACTGCCTTAGTCTTAGGTGTCATCTTGAATGCAAGAGTTGAACTAGGGTCGTAACTTAAATGATAGCATAATATAGCAATAACATAGCACTCTAATAGAAAATTACACTCCCAACCACTTTAGAAATGAACATCATTACTCAACAATCATTATAGAAGCAAAAATCAGTTGAATCTAAGCTTAAATTAAAAATTTCAGCTAGAGAAAATTAGGGCGTAATAGTGAAATGAAGAACTCAGCATATCTAGCTCATTTGAAGCTCAAATCACCCTCAAAATAAGTCAAAAATCTATAGAAACATACAAGGAAGGTTTGCAAGTCAGCTAAGGAGTAAATGGAAACAAATATTTCAGAAATCGACCTAGAAATGGAAGAGAAACAAAGAAAGGGGCGAAACTCTCACAAAACTCACCAAAAGTGAAGAATCGGGTGAGATGTTACCAGCTCGGCGGTGAAAGCTGGACAGGAAGGGTCACCGACGTGCTCTGAAGGTCGGAAGTTCGAAGTCAGCGTAAGAGAATGGGGGAAAACCCCGAAAACGGCAAAAAACCCTAAAAAAAGTGGCAGGGTAAATCGCGTGGGCTGTTAGAATTACTGCCGTGATTTTGGTTACGACAGTGCCATAATCTGGTGAATTTAAAAAACACGAGCCGTAATATATATACAGTAGTTCCGTAAAATATCCCAAACTCTCGAGTTGAAAAATATCCATGATTACAGTACCGTGTAACTGAATACGGTAGTACCGTAATTTCAAAAAAAGACTCTCGGGTCAAAAACCTATAGCAAATATGGTGCCATAAAAATGGTTATGGCACCGCTGTAAAACGCTCAAAACTCTCGGCAGAGAAAACGCTCAAAAATATGGTGCCATGAAATTGGTTACGGAAGTACCGTAAAAACAATCACAGAAATTTTTTTCTTCTGTAAAAATTAACTTCACAAAATATGGCCCGTAAAATTATTTACGGTACTACCGTAAAATCAATAAAACTCTCGGGAAGATTTTGGAGGCAAAACACGGCACGTGAAAAGACTTACAGCAGTGCTGTAATCTCGTCTCAACTTTCTGGTCGAAAACGGACTGGAAATACGGCGCCGTAATTTGCATTACGGTACTGCCGTAATTTGCGCCAAAACTTGATTTTACCTACAAAAAAAAAGAAAAATTTGTTCTAAATGCAAAAAATAAAAAAAAAATAAGTAAGATAAAAGAGAATGAACTAAACAAAGAGTGCTTGGGTTGCTTCCCAAGAAACGCTAATTTAAAGGTCATTAGCTTGACCGTTCTGCACTCGGATTTGATCTTGATTTCTTCAGTTGCCACTTTGATTTTTCTTTGGTTTGTGTGCTACTTTTCACAACATAAGGCTCATTCATGAAATAGTGTCCAATTTAAATTAGAAATTTTCTTCCTTGATCATGTAATTTTGAGCCTCTTTTTCTCCTTAGCCTCTTCTTCTTCCTTTTTTTAGAAATTGGATGTGTTTTCTCTAGAAATCCCTTATCCATATGCTCAGAAAAAGTGTTAGTTTCAATATTAAAGGGTTCATCAAATAAATTGTGCACATCACTAACAATATTATCTACTATATCAACACTACAACATGATCCTGAATATGAAAGTTGTTGGGAAACCCCGGGGACATTTTACAATTTTCAGAGTTATAGACATACATTTTAGCAGCGGAAGAATGTCCCCGAAATAGGCCGGTCCCAAAAACCCAGTGAAGATCTCTTGTGAGGGGGTCGACACGATGTGATAGTAAGTACCTTTAGCAATTAGAATCCGATGTCGATGAAGGCGCCCAAGTGTTCGCCCTCTGCAGTCTCGCACACACGGATTCCTCAAGTTTTCTTCTTCCTCGCCCGGTGCTAGCCTCGGGAAGAAGATCCATGCCTTAGGAGAGTCCTCCAAGCAACTTGCGCCACCACCAAGATGTGATGCGTCAAGGAGATGGAAGGAGAAGAGAACGCCGCAAGCCTTCTTGTTCCTTTGCGCCAAGGAAAGGAAAAGGAGAAGTATGCTTGCGCCCTTGATGGAAGAAGAAGAGCTCTAAGCTCTCCAAGCCGTCGCCCTCTAATGCTTTACGCCTCCAAGGAATTAGCATCATCAAGAGAGGGGGGTGGCAAGGGCTTATTTATAGGAGCAAGAGGCGGTTAGGGGAGAATGGCAAGTGTTGACAATTAGGGCATGATTCTAGGAGATTATCCAATCAAATATATTGATTAAATCTCCACTCCCATATGCGCCTAAGACTTGCCAAAGCAAGCATCAGCCATATGTGCCCATATCATGCCATATGAGGCATTAATCCCATCCATGCGCCTAGACCTAGTCAAGGCAATATGATGGATTGCCTAATGTGGCTTGGGCGAAAGTCCTAATCCAATTAGGACTCTAATTATGTTAATAATCAGCCCACAATTGTCAAACACAATCCAATCAATTATCTTGTGTGATTTAATCAAATCCAATTTGATTTAATCACCTAGGAGATACCAAACAAGGCATAGGCGCAAATCCTAGTACAACTAGGATTCCATATGCGCCTATCCTATTAATTCATCCCCATTATACCCTTCAAGCCTCATAGCCCTTCAATACAACTTATTAGCAAGCCCAACTAAGCAATGGGCCAAGCCCAAAGTCCATTATGCATGTTAACCAAGCTATTGGATCCAATCCAATTTAACCCATGGTTAAATGAGGCTAACCATGGTTAATTTGATCGATATGCCAAAAACGGAAGTTGGCCCCAATAAGTTTCTTCCATCTCATCAGGCCCATTGGCGCTGATGAAATCTCCCAAATAGATTAGAGTTATCCAATAACTCGATCTAAAGGCTACCCGATCAATATGAAAACTCGAGTATCAAGGTGTGCGACCCTGTAGGTTCCTCTAACGCTGGCAGTGCTGACCAAAGGTCATCACAAGCAGTGAGTGGCACCTAGCAGTGCATCGCTGCTACCCAGGTTATTGGAATGGATATCGACATCGACATCCCCATCATCGCAACTAGGTACAGATGCATTACAGTCTCTTTGCCGTACTGATATCCGATTGGACAAGTGTGTCACCACTTGTTTTCATCCAATCACATGGCTATGACTAAAACAGGTTCTCACCTGGGTATGGCCATACACTCTCAGTCATAGAACCATAAGGGAGCTCCATGGATATCATACTTCCCTAAGGAAGGGGCAAATCCTATGTCTGTCCATTGACATTCTCATATGGGTCGTGACATGCTCAATGACAACCGTTATGACCTCCCAACTACGGCAAGGTGTTAGGTTGCATCAAAGCAAGTCCCCAACCATATAGAATGGTCAATGACCTCAAGTCAAGGGATCAATGCATCTCCTGTCACTTGTGAGGATAACTCATGACACCAAGTCATAGCCTCACAGCGGGTCTATCCAGTATATCCTCCAATGATATACCCATGTGTCTGCGTTAGCACCACGTGCCTAACCAGCCCACATACCAGTCTCACAAGTACCAGAGCTATCCCATATCCACTCAGGTACATCGACTAGGGACAATCATTTGAGCACAGATCCAATCTGTCTCCAGGGACATTATCATGTAAGTACACAATCGCAGGTATAGACAAACAATGATAACGACAATGCCAGAAAGATATATGAATATCAGAGTTAAGTAGTACAAAGATGGACCAAAACTAGGTCCTAGGGCATATACACCAACAATCTCCCACTTGCACTAAGACCTAGAGGTTGAGCAACCTCAACCCCATATCTCTAGTACGACCATCATGCTTCTGCTGCGCCAAAGCCTTGGTCAGTGGGTCTGCTAGATTGCTCTCTGTGTCAATTCTGCTAATCTTGACATCACCTCGATCAATGATCTCTTTGATCAGGCGAAATCTCTTGAGTATGTGTTTGGACCTTTGATGAGACCGTGGTTCCTTTGTTGGGGTATGCCCTTAAGGCTAATGTTTGAGGCGGGATTGTAAAAGTATCATGTAATAAACTCTTATGTTTATAAAAGGCATGGTTATTATTCAGGTTGTTACCTTGTCTGCTGTAATAAGTGTACTTCTGAATAATGTCTCAAAGCTGTTCAGCTAGGCTGACAGGCTATAAGTCCTTAGTCGAGATATCTTGGTGAACATGAGACAGCCTTGATATGGTTAAGACTAATATGTGTTCTAATCTTATAGGATGCTTCGAGCATGGAATAAGATGTAGACTCATGGGTACATTGGATGTACTGGACAGACCCTTTTAGGATATTCAATTGTTTGTCACAATGTGAATAATCCTTGATAGCAGCAAGTGGCACATTTCCTTTGACTTGAGATCACTTGTGTTTCTAAATGATGATTGTCATTGTTTTGAGGTAGTTCAATATCATTTGAAACATAATGATTATAGACTATCTTGGATGGTGAGCTTGAGTCAGGTTAGGGCACTAGTGATAGATAAAGGATTGCCGTCTCCTTGTTTAAGGAGTGTGATGTTCTAAAGGGGCCCCCCTTATATGAGATGATTGAGAAAGTGTATGGCCATACCCAGATGACTATGTTCATCTGATCTAATCATGCTCATCGTATTGGAGTTACAGGCTTGACATGCTTGTCCAATAAGAACATCCAGTGGCAAAGGAAACATGCATGCCTTGTGAGTTTGATTCACACTTGTGCCATGGTTTGGGTGTAGTCTTGGAAGACTATTTCCTTTATATCGGGAGACAGTGATGTGTTGCTAGATACCCCTCACTGATCGTGATAACGTAAGTTATCGTTACCAACATTTAGAGGAAACCCTCAGGGTCGCACAAATTGATGATATGCCTTTCTTGAGTCAGATCGTGTGGACTGAATTGTTTTGGTTCAGTTTAAAGGAGTTTAAACTCTGATTGTAAGTGAGATCTAGCCTGATCATGTTTGATTGATTAGGGCTTGAGATCGGTAAGCTTCGATCGAGAGTAGTGATGCTAGATCGGTGAGATCAAAGGCATCAAGGGATGTACGGTTAGATCTCAAACCTTCATGGTTCAGGTGAGATTTAGACCATTGCTTGGCTTGGTTCAATTTAGTCTTTAAACCGAATTCAATTGGACCGAATTCAATTGAACCGGTTCACATATGTGAACGCATGGTTCAATCGAATTGGCGTTTTGTTTTGGTTCATTAGACATGAACGTTTGAAGTGATGACTTACCATTTTGGGAATGGAGGTTTCGGAAATGGTTCTTCAACGCCTCACTTGGATGAAAAAAAAAACGCTTGTCTCTTCTCAACGATTGCTTCTTGCTTTCGGTGTGGTGAGTTTGGAGGAGGACAAGGAAGAGTTCATCCACGCCAAGTTCATCCTTCATCTCCTTCACGCGACAAGTGCACTTGAAGTCCTTGCTAGCACAAGGAGCAACAAGAAGAAAGGCCACTTCTCATCTTGTGTGCGCATCTTGTGGAGGAGACCCCTATTCGATCTCTTCTTCCAAGCCGACCTCCAACTCTATGGCTATGGTATAGATCTAAACTCATTCAAGTTGATCATATGCTCATGCTAAGATCGTTGAAAACACATGCTTCCGCTTGCAATTTTATGCGCCACCCCTTAGTGTTTTCGCCCCCCCTCTTGAAAGGGATTGCATCAGGTTTGCGCTCCCCCTTGAAGGGGACCCTACATCCTTAACATGTGCAGTTCCCATTGTTGTCATAGTAGAGCTCAATGGGATCCATTGCACTTGGAACCACCTGAAGTTCAGAAAAGAACTTCCTGATCCAAACGGCTTCATTGGTTGCCTTAGTAGCAACCACATACTCAGCTTCAGTTGTAGAATTAGCTATGGTGGATTGCTTGAAGCTCTTCTAGCATACAGCACCTCCAACCATCTTAAACTAATAGCTGGTCTGCGATCTGAAGTCGTCAGGATCAGACAGGAACGACTCATCAGTGAAGCCCTGCACACTGAGTTCTTCCTGTCCCCGTAGACTTTATAGAATAAATCCTTAGTCCCTTTCAGGATACTCAAGGATATTCTTTACAGCCACCCAGTGCTGCAAACCTGGATTGGATTGGTATCGGCTGGTTATGCTCACAGCATATGCCATATCTGGTCTAGTACATAACATTGCATACATGATTGATCCTACTGCCGAAGCATAAGGAATTCGACTCATGTCATCCCTCTCAGCCTGTGTTGTAGGACACTGGCTCTTTGAGAGAGTAAGGCCATGTCTCACTGGAAGGTATCCTTTCTTGGATTGCTCCATGTAGAACCTCTCCAGTACCTTATCAATGTAAGTACTTTGACTAAGGGCCAAGAGCCTCTTGGATCTATCCCGGTAGATCCTCACGCCTAGAATATAGGCAGCCTCCCCTAAGTCTTTCATCTCGAAACACTTCCCCAACCATGTCTTCACAGCTTGAAGACTAGGGATGTCGTTTCCGATGAGCAGTATGTCATCAACATACAAGACCAGAAAAATTACCAAGCTCCCACTGAATTTTCTGTATACACAGGCGTCATCTTCGCTTTTGATAAAGCCATAATCTCTCACGGCCTCATCAAATCGAAGATTCCAACTTCGAGATGCTTGCTTTAATCCATAAATGAACCTCTTTAGCCTGCAGACCTTATTAACCTCTGCAGGATGGATGAAGCCATCAGGTTGTGTCATATACACATCCTCAATCAGCTTCCCGTTAAGGAACGCTGTTTTCACATCCATCTGCCATATCTCATAGTCATGATATGCAGCTATAGCAAGTAGAATCCGAATGAATTTGATCATGGCAACTGGCGAGAAGGTTTCATCATAGTCCACCCCGTGGACTTGTTTAAATCCTTTAGCCACTAGTCTACCCTTATAGGTAACTATTTTGCCATCCATGTCTGTCTTCCTCTTGAAGACCCATTTACACCCTATAGGTTTTACCCCATCAGGCAGCTCAACCAAATCCCAGACTTGGTTAGCCGACATGGAATCCATCTCGGATCGCATGGCCTCAAGCCATCTCTCGGAGTCTGGTCCACTGACCGCCTCATCATAGGTTCTGGGTTCATCCTCAATGATGAAGATCCCATCGTGTAGGGTCGGCAGCGACCCATACCTCTCAGGTGCACGACGAATCCTCCCAGACCTACGTGGGGCCTGTGTCTGAGCCTTAGGTTGCCTAGCAACCGCTGTAGGTGGCTCAGGTTCCCATCTCTATGTCTTGTGGTTGCACTTGGACCTCGTCCAAGTCAAACTTCCTCCCACTAACTTCTTTCATGAGAAATTCTTTCTCTAGAAAGACTGCACCCCGAGCAACAAAAACTTTGTTCTCAGTGGGAATATAGAAGTAGTAACCCTTAGTCTCCTTAGGGTACCCCACAAACATACACTTATCAGATCTAGGTTCTAGCTTGCTAGAATCCTGACGTTTGACATAAGCCTTGTTGGGGTATGCCCTTTAGGCTAATGTTTGAGGCCTTGGGTTTGTATCGGTATCATGTAATAAACTGTTATGTTTATAAAGGCATGGTTGTTATTCAGTTAGCTACATTGTCTGCTGCAATATATGTTCTTCTGAATAATGTCTCAAAGCTGTTCAGCTAGGCTGACAGGCAATAAAGTCCTTAGTCGATATATCTTGGTGAACATGAGACAGCCTTGATATGGTTAAGACTAATATGTGTTCTAATCTTATAGGATGCTTCGAGCATGAAATAAGATGTAGACTCATGGGTACATTGGATGTACTGGACAGACCCTACTAGGATATTCAATTGTTTGTCACAATGTGAATAATCCTTGAATGTAACAAGTGGCACATTTCCTCTGACTTGAGATCACTTGTGTTTTCTAAATGATGATTGTCATAGTTTTGAGGTAGTTCAATATCATTTGAAACATAATGGTTGTAGACTATCTTGGATGATGAGCTTGAGTCAGGTTAGGGCACTAGTGATAGACATAGGATTGCCGTCTCCTTGTTTAAGGAGTGTGATGTTCTAAAGGGGCCCCCTGGATGAGATGATTGAGAAAGTGTATGGCCATACCCAGGTGACTATGTTCATCTGATCTAATCATGCTCATCATATTGGAGTTACAAGCTTGACACGCTTGTCCAATAAGAACATCCAGTGGCAAAGGAAAGATGTATGCTTTGTGAGTTGATTCACACTTGTGTTGTTTTTGGGTGTAGTCTTGGAAGACTCTTTCCTTTATATTGGGAGACAGTGATGTGTTGCTAGATACCCCTCACTGATCGTGATGACGTGAGTTATCGTTACCGACATTCAAAGGAAACCCTCAGGGTCGCACAATTTGATGATATGGCTTACTTAAGTCAGATCGTGTGGACTGAATTGTTTGAGTTCAGTTTAAAGGGATTTAATCTCTGATTGTGAGTGAGATCTGGTCTGATCATGTTTGATTGATTAGGGCTTCAGATCGGTAAGCTTCGATCGAGAGATTGGATGCTAGATTGGTCAGATCAGGAGCATCAAGAGATTGACGGTCAGATCAAGAACCTAAGTGTTTGTTATGGTCTGGACTGAATGCTTGGCTTATTTGGTTATTGAACCGAACCAAAGTGAACCGGCTCATGAATGAGCGCATGGTTCAAGGGTGAAGAGAAGTTTGCGCTTGGGGTAAACCCATGGTCGCATGAGTGCATGAACGTGGGAGTGTTTCTATTTTTAGAAACCATGACTCCTAAACGTGACATCGCCTTACGTTACTCCTCTCTCACGCCTGTTGTCGCTCCTTCCTCTCGTCGCTTGCTCATTCGAGAGTGCATGTGGTGTTGACGAAAGGAGAAGGAAGTTTTTCGCCAAGCCAAGAAGATCTCATCCCTTCCATACGAGAAGGATACTTGGACGATCCTTGCTAGCACAAGGGACGACAAGAAGAAGCTATACCTCATCTTGTGTGCGACAATTTGGAGGAGACCTCTCTTGTTCTCTAGCTTCCAAGACGCCATCTAGAAATGGCTATGGTATGGTTCTATCACTACTATACAATCGGTTTTGTTAATCATAATACCATGCAAGATCTAGAAACCCCCATTCCGTTGCTTTCATTCTTCATATGCGCCTATGATTTAGGGTTTCGCCCCCTTGTGGGGACCTTTCAAATGGTATCAGAGCGTGGTTAACGCATGTTTTATGATTGCTTAAGCCCTTTTGTGATCCTTGTTTGTGAATAACGCTTAGATCTTGATTACATGCGCAAATACATGTTAAGTTATCATAATCGAAACTTGTAAGTTTGTCTTGGCGCATGTATGTTGGCGCATTTTAATTGTTGTTGTTTTATCAAAACTATTATAACATGCGCGACTCACTAGATCTAAGGCCTTGCATTAAACCCTTAGACGGGTTATTAGGGTTGAAGTCACCCCCTAGGTTAGATCCAAAAGTCTAATCAGACCATTTGACAGCCTTGATGGGTTGACCAGGTAGCACCTGTGCGCAAGCACGTGGTGGCTACAGGTCGGCTGCAGACAGGCGTGTAGCGATGTCTGATTGAGACAACCTATGAACGCACATGAGTTAGGCCCGGGCTCACACCCGCTTGCCAGACCTCATTGTGGTTGTTCAGCCCTGGCGCATGCATAGTTGACCTTATGGTCGACTCAAGTCAGTTAGGACTTGGTGCATGTAAGGGCAGTGGATCTGACTAGGTTGGATGAGTGGATCCCTAGTAATGGACCGTTGTAAGGTTGTAGGGCATATAAGCAAAATAAAATTGATGCCCATGGGGTTTTTCGAAAATTTTATTTTAATGATTGGATCACATGATGATTGATGCCATGTGTTTGTCTATTTATTCTTATGTGGGCTGCCCATGTTAATTCTGTGCTGTGCTGGGGCTTGCGTGCCTGTATTAATTTTGTAAATTAATTTTAGATTGTGATCTGCGAATCACATTGCTTTTAATTTATAAAATGTAATTGACCTGCGTGTCAATCTTGTCTAGGTAATTAAATTTGTAATTTAATTAGACAAGAGCATAGAGCACACTTGGCAGAGGCGCTTGCAGCAGAGGCTTGACCAGGTGGGAGGTCCAGGGTTCAACTCTGGGACCAGGCGCGTTTACCTGGTGGGCGCACCTCAGCTGCAAATGGCGCTTGGGCACTGGTTTGGGCCAGATGAGCAGCAAAAGCCCCATGAAGCAAAAGCAAGTGAAGACTTAAGTTAGGTTAAGGTCTTACTTAGGCTATGGGCTTTTACCACATAAGATCCATGCTTTCTTTTATTGCTTATATAAGTAGAACAGCATGTTTTAATTTATCTTCTGCTATCACCATAGGAATTGCATGATAGTGAGGAAGATAAAAGACCGTTAAAATCCAACGCTAAAATATCAAGCTCGTAAGCCTTCTGACGCGAAACCTCACTGTTCTGACTATCGTTGGAGCCGTGTTGTACACACTCAGTGGGCACGTCCATCTATCTTCAGACGGTGCGGGATTACACCTGCGTGTTACAGAGTAGGGATTTATCCCTTCTCGTTGCTCAGCATAGCACGTGGTGGTCCAGGGAGTAGGTCGGGTCAGCTTGACCATGTAGGCTACATATGTGGCGCATATGGTAGCACATGGGGGCAGCCATCTGTGGGGTCAGAGATTGTGTTGTACCAACTCAGTTGGCACAGTCTGCTGGACTGCCCAGATGAAGGGGAATCGCACGGGTTGGCGATTGGCTGGGACAGCCTACCAGAGATTAGTGCTTGTACTCTCTGTGCATCTTATCTCGCCTGAGCGGGACGCGGAGACCAAGTATGAAATCTGGATCCCATCTCACTAAAAGAGTGTTTACTCTTTCGGACTGTTTAATGGATTTTTCAGTCAGATAAAATAGTGAGAAAAAGAATCTTTCTTAAGTCCTGATTGATTCTTAACATTGATACTGACCTTGCTGTTCTTGCATTGTTGTAGATACCTGCAGCAACGAACACCATGAACTTCAATGTGCGATCCCTACTGGAAAGGGAGAAGTTTGCTGGGCCGAACTTCTCTGACTGGTTTGGACACCTTAAGATTATTCTTAAGGCAGAGAGGAAACTGTATGTCCTCGAGACGGCTATACCGCCTCAGCCCGCTCCGAACGCCGCAAGGGCGGTTCGGGAAGCCTATGAAAAGCACGTCAATGATAGCATTGATGTCGCTTGCCTGATGTTAGCGTCTATGACGCCACCGCTGCAGCGTCAGTATGAGGATATGTCTGCAATAGACATGATAGCAAACCTCAAGATGCTGTATGCTGCACAGGCGAGGACAGAACGCTATAATTTGACAAAGCTGTTCTTTCAGAGCAAACTGGCTGAAGGGAGCCCAGTGGGAGCTCACGTGCTCAAGATGATTGGGCACAAGGAGGCTCTAGAGAAACTGGGGCATACCATCAATCAGGAGCTTGCTGTAGATATTATTCTGCAGTCTCTCCCGCCCTCTTTCGATGCGTTCATTATTAATTTTAATATGAACAAAATCGATTGTACTCCGGCAGAGCTGCTGAATATGCTCCTCACTACTGAGGAGACTCTGAAGGGAAAGCCTTCGACCTCTGTCTTAATGGTTCCTTCCAGGAACAAGAAGAAGGGGAAGAAGGGCAAAGCCCCTGTCAAGAGCTACAGCAAGGCTCTGAAGCAGAAGGTGAAGCGGTCCAAGGAATACAGGTGTTTCCATTGTGGCCAGCTAGGTCACTGGAAAAAGGACTGTAAAGCGCTCCAAGGAGATAAGAGGGGAAGCTTCGCTTCTGGCTCAGGTATTTATGTGACTGAGGTCATGTTTTCTTCTTCTATATCATGGGTGTTGGACACTGCATGTGGAGTTCACATTTGTTCAAATGTGCAGGAACTCAAGAGAAGAAGACAGGTGGGACAGCATGAGGTGGACCTACGCGTTGGAAACGGGGCACGGGTTGCTGCTGTTGCTGTAGGAGACTATTTCATTTCTTTACCATCTGGAATTGTATTGGAACTAGACAATTGTTATTTTGTTCCCAGTATTACTAAAAATATTATCTCCATTCCTGCTCTTGTCAGGAAGGGATTTTCCTTTGAATGCAACATTTCAAAGTGTGTTTTATCTTTTGATAATATTGTTTATGCAACTGGTTCAATTAACAATGGGTTATACATGTTGGACATGGAATGTTCTATACAAAATATTGATAATAAGAAAGCCAAGTATGCTGATGACAGCACCTTGCTATGGCATAGTCGTTTAGGCCATATTAACGAGAAACGCATTAAGCGGTTGCATGATCATGGACTGCTGGGATCATTCTCCTATAAGGAGATTGATACATGCAAAGCTTGTTTGATGGGTAAAATGACGAAGTCACCTTTTCCTCACAAAGGTCAAAGGGCTTCAGGTTTACTTGACCTTATACACAGTGATGTGTGTGGGCCATTTAGTAAACATGCCAGAGGTGGCTATCAGTACTTCATTACCTTTACTGATGATTTCAGTAGATATGGGTATGTCTATTTAATGAGACATAAAAGTGAATCTTTTGACAAGTTCAAAGAGTTCAAAAGTGAAGTACAAAATCAGCTAGGCCGAAATATCAAGGCACTTCGCTCAGATCGAGGTGGAGAATACCTAAGTCATGCGTTTACTGACTATTTAAAGGAGTGTGGGATTATCTCACAGCTCACTCCGCCAGGAACACCGCAATGGAATGGTGTGTCCGAGAGGAGAAATAGAACGTTACTTGATATGGTTCGTTCTATGATGAGTCAGGCTACTCTTCTATATTCCTTTTGGGGTTTTGCACTGGAAACAGCTGCAAAAGTACTAAACCGAGTGCCATCCAAGGCCGTTTCTAAGACGCCATATGAATTATGGTATGGGAAACAGCCGAGCTTGACATTTATCAGGATCTGGGGCTGCGAGGCTTATGTCAAAAAGCTCGCCTCTGGGAAACTAGAGAGCAGATCTGACAAATGCATCTTTGTCGGTTACCCTAAGGAAACTAAGGGTTATTATTTCTACGATCCCAAAGAGAACAAGGTTTTTGTTGCTCGGACGGCCATATTTCTTGAGAAGGAGTTTCTTCTGCAAGAGGCCAGTGGGAGAGAAATAAAGCTGGATGAGAATCCAGAGGAAGGACAAAGTGATCAAGCAGAGTTGGATGAGCCTGAGCCGGTGGAACAGGTTATTGAACAACCTGAGGCTCAGATATCACGGGAACCGCGAAGATCGGGAAGGATCCGTCGACAGCCTGAGCGCTATGACGGAGTCTACATCATTGATAATGATGAACCCCTCACTTATGCGGATGCGGTCAGTGGACCGGAGTCAGCGAGATGGCTTGAAGCTATGCGCGCCGAGATGGACTCCATGTCAGATAACCAAGTTTGGGATTTGGTTGATCCGCCTTCGGGAGTAATCCCTATAGGCTGTAAATGGATCTTCAAGAAGAAGATTGACATGGATGGTAACGTAGTTACTTATAAAGGCAGGCTTGTTGCGAAAGGTTTCAAACAAATCTACGGGATAGATTATGATGAAACTTTCTCACCTGTAGCCATGTTTAAGTCTATTCGGATTCTTTTCGCGATAGCTGCATATTATGATTATGAGATCTGGCAAATGGATGTGAAAACAGCTTTCCTTAATGGAAACCTGGATGAGGATGTGTACATGACACAACCTGAGGGTTTCACTGATCCATCAGATCGTCATAAGATATGCAAGTTAAAGAAGTCTATTTATGGACTTAAGCAAGCATCAAGAAGCTAGAACATTCGTTTTGATGAATCAATCACTGAATTTGGTTTCATCAAGAACGAGGATGACCCGTGTGTATATAAGAGGTTTAGTGGGAGCGTGATTACTTTCCTAGTCCTCTACGTCGATGATATCTTGATCATTGGAAATGACATTCCTGAAATGCATGCAGTTAAGGCATGGTTAAGGAAATGTTTCCAGATGAAAGATTTAGGAGAAGCAGCCTATATATTAGGTGTGAAGATCTACAGGGATAGATCTAAGAGGCTTCTCGGGCTGTGCCAGAGTACTTACATCGATAAAGTCCTGGAGAGATTTCATTTAGAGAATTCTAAACGAGGATATCTTCCAGTCAGACATGGTCTGAATCTTTCGAAGAGTCAGTGTCCACAAACACAGACTGAGAAAGATGAAATGGACAATACGCCTTATGCTTCGGCTATTGGTTCCATTATGTATGCGATGTTGTGTGCTCGCCCAGACGTCGCTTACGGGTTAAGCGTGACCAGTCGATTCCAAAGTAATCCAGGTCAGGCACACTGGATTGCAGTCAAGAATATCTTAAAATATCTTCGGAGGACCAAAGATATGTTCTTGATATATGGTGGTCAGGAAGAACTCAGTATTGAAGGATATACTGATGCTTCGTTCCAATCTGACCAGGATGATTTCCGATCGCAATCAGGCTATATTTTTAGCTTGAATGGAGGAGCAGTGGTGTGGAAGAGTTTCAAATAGTCAACTGTTGCTGATTCCACAACAGAAGCCGAGTATGTTGCAGCCTCGGAAGCATCCAAGGAGGCAGTGTGGATTCGTAACTTCGTGAGAGAACTTGGTGTTGTTCCTTCGAGTATAGATCCTTTGGTTATCTTCTGTGATAACACTGGAGCAATCGCACAAGCAAAGGAACCACGGTCGCACCAGAAGTCCAAGCACATACAGAGACGGTTTCACTTGATCAGGGAGATCATAGATCGTGGCGAGATCAAAATCTGCATGGTTCATACAGATGACAATCTGGCAGACCCGCTTACCAAGCCTCTGGCGCAGCAGAAGCATGAGAAGCACTGTAATAACATGGGTTTGAGATTTCTCAACCATTAGATTAAGTGCAAGTGGGAGATTGTTGGGGTATGCCCTTTAGGCTAATGTTTGAGGCCTTGGGTTTGTATCGGTATCATGTAATAAACTGTTATGTTTATAAATGCATGGTTATTATTCAGTTAGCTACATTGTCTGCTGCAATATATGTTCTTCTGAATAATGTCTCAAAGCTGTTCAGCTAGGCTGACAGGCAATAAAGTCCTTAGTCGATATATCTTGGTGAACATGAGACAGCCTTGATATGGTTAAGACTAATATGTGTTCTAATCTTATAGGATGCTTCGAGCATGAAATAAGATGTAGACTCATGGGTACATTGGATGTACTGGACAGACCCTACTAGGATATTCAATTGTTTGTCACAATGTGAATAATCCTTGAATGTAACAAGTGGCACATTTCCTCTGACTTGAGATCACTTGTGTTTTCTAAATGATGATTGTCATTGTTTTGAGGTAGTTCAATATCATTTGAAACATAATGGTTGTAGACTATCTTGGATGATGAGCTTGAGTCAGGTTAGGGCACTAGTGATAGACATAGGATTGCCGTCTCCTTGTTTAAGGAGTGTGATGTTCTAAAGGGGCCCCCTGGATGAGATGATTGAGAAAGTGTATGGCCATACCCAGGTGACTATGTTCATCTGATCTAATCATGCTCATCATATTGGAGTTACAAGCTTGACACGCTTGTCCAATAAGAACATCCAGTGGCAAAGGAAAGATGTATGCTTTGTGAGTTGATTCACACTTGTGTTGTTTTTGGGTGTAGTCTTGGAAGACTCTTTCCTTTATATTGGGAGACAGTGATGTGTTGCTAGATACCCCTCACTGATCGTGATGACGTGAGTTATCGTTACCGACATTCAAAGGAAACCCTCAGGGTCGCACAATTTGATGATATGGCTTACTTAAGTCAGATCGTGTGGACTGAATTGTTTGAGTTCAGTTTAAAGGGATTTAATCTCTGATTGTGAGTGAGATCTGGTCTGATCATGTTTGATTGATTAGGGCTTCAGATCGGTAAGCTTCGATCGAGAGATTGGATGCTAGATTGGTCAGATCAGGAGCATCAAGAGATTGACGGTCAGATCAAGAACCTAAGTGTTTGTTATGGTCTGGACTGAATGCTTGGCTTATTTGGTTATTGAACCGAACCAAAGTGAACCGGCTCATGAATGAGCGCATGGTTCAAGGGTGAAGAGAAGTTTGCGCTTGGGGTAAACCCATGGTCGCATGAGTGCATGAACGTGGGAGTGTTTCTATTTTTAGAAACCATGACTCCTAAACGTGACATCGCCTTACGTTACTCCTCTCTCACGCCTGTTGTCGCTCCTTCCTCTCGTCGCTTGCTCATTCGAGAGTGCATGTGGTGTTGACGAAAGGAGAAGGAAGTTTTTCGCCAAGCCAAGAAGATCTCATCCCTTCCATACGAGAAGGATACTTGGACGATCCTTGCTAGCACAAGGGACGACAAGAAGAAGCTATACCTCATCTTGTGTGCGACAATTTGGAGGAGACCTCTCTTGTTCTCTAGCTTCCAAGACGCCATCTAGAAATGGCTATGGTATGGTTCTATCACTACTATACAATCGGTTTTGTTAATCATAATACCATGCAAGATCTAGAAACCCCCATTCCGTTGCTTTCATTCTTCATATGCGCCTATGATTTAGGGTTTCGCCCCCTTGTGGGGACCTTTCAAGCCTCACATCCCTAGATCCTGATAAAAGTGAGATTAGGGCGTCTCCCATTCCATACCTCGTATGGAATCTTTGAGACACTCTTAGATGGAACATTATTCAGTATTAGAGAAGCTTTTTCAAGTGCATGTCCCCAGAATGAGGGAGGTAGAGTTGCATGACTCATCATAGACCGAACTATGTCCAACAAGGTTCGATTTCTCCTTTTAGATACACCATTCTACCGAGGTGCTCTAGGAGGAGTGAGTTGGGATAGGATCCCACACTTACTCAGATAGTCAAAGAATTCATTGCTCAGGTGCTCTCCATCACGATTTGATCGAAGATCCTTAAAGGATCTACCAAGCTGGTTCTCTACTTCATGTCTGAACTCCTTAAATTTCTCAAAGGATTCAGACTCATGTCTCATCATGTAGACATAACCATATCTACTGAAGTCATCAGTAAATGTGATGAAGTAGTTATACCCTCCTTTGGCTTGTTTATTGAAAAGCCCACACACATCACTATGTATGAGATCCAACAAACCTCCTGCCCTCTCACCAGTCTTGGTGAAGGGCGTATTTGTCATTTTCCCTAATAAACAAGTCTCACATGTATCAAGTTCCTTCAAGGAACTCGAATCTAGCAACCCATTTGCATGGAGTTGTCGAATGCGATTCTTGTTTATATGGGCTAATCGACAATGCCGTAGGAAAGCACCAACTGAACCACTCAGTTTGGTCCTTTTATTATTTATGTTACAAATAGAGCTAACCATGTCCAAGACATGCGGACCATTGCACAAAGTACCCTTCCCATAAAACATGTTTGCAAAAGAAAAAGAACATAAGTTCTCTTTTATTTCAAACCTAAATCCTTTCTTTGCCAAGCAAGGAGTGGATACAATGTTTTGGTAAGGGAAGGTACATAATAGCAATTGTCTAGCTTTAACTGAAGTCCAGAAGGCAGGGAGAAAAACTCCTACAGCAACAGCAGCAACTTGTGCCCTGTTACCTATCCGTAGGTCAATCTCTCTAGGCCTTACCGATCTATCCTTTCTGAGCCTTTGCATATTCGTACTCCACATGCGGTATCCAATACCCATGTCATAGGAGTAGAAAGGTTGACTTCGGTAACATAAATACCTGAGCATGAAGACAAGGCCTTGCCTTTCTTCTCCTCATTCTGAAGTTGCAACATGTCCTTCAACATGTGAGGTGGCCCTCCACATGAATAGCACCTATTATTCCTGATCATATCCATCTTTAATTTCAGTTCCTTGGTCAAGCCTTTCGGCTCAACACACTGAATATCAACTTTAGCAGGATTGAGCTCAACCAATTCATCAAAGAGCAGCCTTAGATTAAAATAATTTCAGAGGCACTCTTCGATTCATATCACCCTTTAAATTCAAGTGACATGTTGGTTAGCAACCTCCAAAGTATCAACCTGATGCTTATCATAAGCATCCCTCTCAGTCACTGAGGCCGAGAATGGAAGTGGCTCAGGAATAAGACGCTCAAGAACATAAAGCTTCCTCTCGAGCTTGAGCACGATTCTCAAGTTCATATACCAATCCAGTAAGTTGGATCCAACCAACTTATCCAGGGTAGATCGCAGTGACCAACTGTTATTGTTCATAGCCATTGTTCTACAACAACCAAGAAACAGTAGATTAGTACTACTTCGAGTCATTTAAACTGGACTTCCCTTTTAAATGACCATGGCTCCCACTATTTTTAATCGAATTGACAACCCACAAAGTCAATCGAGAAATCCAAGATTTCCTAGTGAGATGAGATCCTCATTCCACACAGGGCTTCGCGTCCCACGAGGGTGGGATGAGATGCACAAAGTGACCCATGTTTCCTAAGGTGGGCGCGCTGACCGATTGCTCCAAGCAATTCCCCTTATTGAGACAGTCCAGGCATTTCATGTCCAGCGAGGGCTGGATACAGCATGAAACCCTAACCTCTCAACGATGCCTCTAGAGTTTCATCATGTGCCTAGCACACATGAAAATCTAGTCAAGTCCATTCCTAACCGTTATGCCCAGGGCCAACGAGTTTCCTTGCGAAGGCACGCCCAGGTTAAAACTGGACTGGGGAAACCATTGCCACCACGCACTTTCTAAAGATAAGTGGGTGTGTCCCACGAGGGTGGGAAACAGTTCACAACTCCACTGATCGATAGCTTAGTGAGGGCTATGCGTTAGAAGGCTACTAGACTTGATATTTTAATTGAGGGTTTTTGTTTAAGGTCTCATCATCTCAGTTTTATCTTATGTCTATCATTACAGGCATGCAATCCTATGGTGATAACATAACGATAAAACATCACAGGCATGCTTTAGCTTTTGTAAAGAAAGCAATAAAAGGATGATGTGATCATAGCCCATTCAAGACATTGAACCAATCCATGCCAAAAAGGGGTTCAACTCTTGACCTAGGATTCAAGCCCCAAGATTAGACCTAGCCTAGCCGACCTCTAGCTCTATCTTCAAGGTTGGCTCCAAGGTCATTCTCCCATGGTTTAGCTCTCAAACCCTAGGGGTACACCCACAAGGTTCGGCCAATGCCATGGTCTTCCTCCAAGGAAGGTGCGCCATTTAGCAAGCCACAAGAGGGATAGCACACAAGCACAAGGATCGGCCAAACCCTAACTTGCGCCCCCATGCAAGGATGTGCCACCTTTGAAGCTTGTTGCGCCATCATGCAAGGATGCGCAACCAAGCAAGCATGCACCTTGCTCCTGTTGGGGTATGCCCTTAAGGCTAATGTTTGAGGCCTTGGGCTATTATGAGTATCATGTATAAACTATGTATATGTTTATAAAGGCAATTGTTGTTATTCAGATTGTTGCATTATCTGCTGCTGTATGTATACCTCTGAGTAATGTCTCAATGATGTTCAGCTTTGCTGACATTCAGAGTTGTCCTTAGTCGAGATATCTTGGTGAACATGAGACAGCCTTGATATGATTGAGACTAATATGTGTTCTGATCTTATAGGATGCTTCGAGCATGGAATAAGATTTAGACACATAGGTGCATTGGATGTACTGGACTGACCCTACTTAGGATATTCAATTGTTTGTCACAATGTGAATAAATCCTTATAAGCAAGCAAGTGGTATATTCCCTTTGACTTGAGATCACTTGTGTTTCTAAGTGATGATTGACATTGTCTTGAGGTAGTTCAATATCATTTGAAAGATAATGGTTAAGGATTATCTTGGATAGTGGGCATGAATCATGTTAGGACACTAGTGATAGATATAGGATTGCCTCTCCTAGTTGGAGTGTGATGTTCTAAAGGGGCCCCCTGGATGAGATGGTTGAGAAAGAGTATGGCCATACCCAGATGACTATGTTCATCTGATCTAACCATTCTCATCGTGTTGGAATTACAGGCTTGACATGCTTGTCCAACGAGAACATCCAGTGGCAAAGGGAGCATGTATACTGAGTGAATTGGATTCACACTTGTGCTGTGGTTTGGGAGTAGTCTTGGAAGACTCTTTCCTTCATATCGGGAGACAGTGATGTGTTGCTAGATACCCCTCTCTGATCGTGATAACGTAAGTTGTCGTTACCGACATTGAAGGAAACCCTCAGGGTCGCACAATTTGATGATATTGCTTACTTATGTCAGATCGTGTGGACTGGAATTATTCTAGTTCAGTTTAAAGCAATTTAAACTCTGATCGGAAGTAAGATCTAGTCTGATCATGTTTGATTGATTAGGACATATGATCAGTAAGCTTCGATCGGGAAAATTGATGCTTGATCGTAGAGATCAAGCGGTTCATTGAGATGTGTGGTTAGATCTTGAACCATGAGGTTCAAAGAGATCAAGACCATGGCTGGTTCGATTTGGTCCTTGAACCAAATGGAATTGAACCGGTTCACTTAAGTGAACGCATGGTTCAAAGGCGAGAGGAGTTTCGATGGCTTCATGGGGAGTTAAACACTTACTATATTTGGAAGCCGATTTTTCTCTTGAGAAACGTCCCACGTTTTCGAACGTATGAACGCCCCTCTCGCCCCTTGCTCCTCTCGGGTTTTTGGTTCGTCTTCACGCTAAGAGAGGGAGTAGTGCGGCCAGCAAGAAGAGGACATCTCCTCACACGATCAAAGACTCTTTGGATCTTTGCTAGCACAAGGATTACAAGGAAGAAGCGAAAATCCATCTTGTGTGTGATTCTTTTGGAGAAGAGCCGCTCGCCCTTTTTCTTCCAAGCCGCCTCTCATGGCCATGGTAACATCCTCACTTGTTCTATACAAGCCTTCATATGTTGATCATATGTTTAAGTCATTCGATTTTGGACCTAGTCATGCAAATTTATATGCGTATGTGACCTAGGGTTACTTTCAATTGGTATCAGAGCATGGTTTTGGCTTCATACATATGATTGCTTTCTTGTGATCCATGTTTTGTTTTATGATTTGGTAGATCTACTAGATGCGCATGCTTTAGTTATCATGTGCAAATTCATTTCATGTGTTAGATCTACATGTGTTTTGTTTTTAACTAAGCTTGCGCATGTGTGATGTTTGTTTGCGCTTATAATAAAAGTTTTCAATCAAAACTTATTATCATGCGCGACCCTCACTAGATCTATCTAAGCACCTGCTTCTAATACTTAGACGGGTTAATAGGGTTGAAGTCGTTAGTCAAGTCTGGACCCAATAGCCTAATCAGACCATCTGACAGCCTAGATGGGTCGGCCGGATAGCACCTGTGCGCAAGCTATACAGGTGGCTATAGGTCGACTGCAGAAGGGCGTGTAGCGATGTCTGATTGAGGCGCCTTGTGAACGATCATGATTTAGGCCCGGGGTCACACCCGCTTGCTAGAAATCATGTGGGACGTTCAGCCCTTAAGGCATGCATAGTTGACCATCAGGTCGACGCAAGTCAGTTATGACTGGGTGCATGCAAGGGCAGTGGGTCTGACTTGGTCTGATGAGTGGATACCTGTTAATGGACCGTTGTAAGGTAGTAGGGCACATAAGGAAATAAAATTGATGCCATGGGTATTTCAAAAATTTTATTTTCTGTTTGGATCACATGTATGCATGTTTGACATGTTCATTGGGTGTTTATTTAATCTTATGTGGGCTGCCCTTATTTTTGGTGTGCTGTGCTGGGGCCTGCGTGCCTGGAATTTAATATAAATTTTGCTGTGATCTGCGAATCACACTTTAATTTATGAAAATGTATATTTGACCTGCGAGTCAAACCATGTCTAGATAGATTAAAATGTAATTTGATCAGACATGAGCTCATGAGCACACATGGCAGAGGCGCTTGCAGTCAGTGGCTTCACCAGGTGGGAGGTCTAGAGTTCGACTCTAGAGCAGGCGCATACTGCTTGGAGGGCATTTGGGCCCGGGTTGGGCCAGATGAAGTACAAGAGTTCCATAAAGAGCTCAAGTGAAGACTTTTGTAAAACTAGGGTTTTACTTAGGCTTTTATGGGCGTTTACCACATAAGATAATTGTGCTTTCTACTTACTGTTTTAAGTAATATTAGCACAAGCATATTTATTCTTCTGCTATCACCATAGATTTTGCATGATAGTAAGAAGATAAAAGACCGATAAAATCCAACATAAATATCAAGCTCGATTGCCTTCTGACGCGAAACCTCACTGTTCTGACTATCGTTGGGGCCGTGTTGTACCCACTCAGTGGGCACGCCCAGCTATCTTCAGATGGTGCAGGATTACACCTACATGCTACAGAGAAGGGATTTATCGCTTCTCGTTGCTCAGCATAGCACGTGGTGGTCCAGGAACTAGGTCAGGTCAGCTTGACCATATAGGCTACATATTGAGCATATGATAGCTATATGGAGGCAGCCATCTAAGGAATCAGAAACTGTGTTGTACCAACTTAGTTGGCACGGTCTTCTGGATTGCCTAGATGAAGGGGAATCGCACGGGTTGGCGATTGGCATGGATAGCCTACCAGTGACTAGTGCTTGAACTCTCTGTGCATCTTATCTCGCCTGAGCGGGACGCGGAGATCAAGTGTGAAATCTGGATCCCATCTCACTAAAAGAGTTTCACTCTTTCGGGCTGTTTTATTGGATTTTTCAGTCAGACAAAATAGTGAGAAAAGAATCACTCTTAAGTCCTGGAATGATTCTAACATGGATACTGACCTTGTTGTTCTTGCCATGTTGTAGATTCCTGCAGCAACGAACACCACAGGGCTCAATTTGCGATCCATATTGGAAAAGGAGAAGTTTGCTGGGCCAAACTTCTCAGACTGGTACAGACAACTTAAGATTGTGCTTAAAGCTAAGAGGAAGCTGTATGTCCTTGAGTCGGCAATACCGGCTCAACCCGCTGCGAACGCCGCAAGGGCGGTTCGGGATGCTTATGAGAAGCACGTCAGTGATAGTACTGATGTCGCTTGCCTTATGCTTGCGTCAATGATGCCCGAGCTCCAGCGTCAGCATGAGGATTTGTCTGCTATTGATATTATAGCAAATCTCAAAATGCTGTATGCTGCACAGGCAAGGACAGAACGCTATAACTTGACAAAACTTTTCTTTCATAGCAAACTGACTGAAGGGAGTCCAGTGGGAGCTCATGTGCTCAAGATGATTGGGTACAAAGAGGCCCTAGAGAAACTGGGACATACCATCAATTCAAAACTTGTTGTTGACATTATCTTGCAGTCTCTCCCGGCTTCTTTCGATTCGTTCATTATTAATTTTAATATGAACAAAATCGACTGTACTCCGGCAGAGTTACTGAACATGCTCTGCACCACAGAGCAGACTCTTGAGAAGGGAAAGCCTTCATCCTCTATCTTAATGGTTCCTTCTAGGAATAAGAAGAAGGGGAAGAAGGGCAAAACCCCTATCAAGAGCTACAACAAGGCTTTGAAACAAAAGATGAAGCGGTCAAAGGACAACAGATGCTTCCATTGTGGCCAGCTGGGTCATTAGAAGAAGGACTGTAGAGCGCTCCAAGGAGAGAAGAAGGGAAGCAAGCCTTTCACTTCTGGCTCAGGTATTTACGTGACTGAAGTCATGCTAGCTTCTTCTATTTCATGGGTGTTGGACACTGCATGTGGAGTTCACATTTGTTCAAATGTGCAGGAACTCAAGAGAAGAAGACAAGTGGGACAGCATGAGGTGGACCTACGAGTTGGAAACGGGGCACGGGCTGCTGCTGTTGCTGTAGGAGAATATAACATCTCTTTACCATCTGGTTTTGTATTAGAACTTGACAATTGTTATTTCGTACCAAGCATAACTAAGAATATTATCTCTATTCCTGCTCTTGTCAGGAAAGGTTTTTCTTTTGAATGCAAAACTTCATAGTGTTGTATTTCATATGATAATATTGTTTATGCAACTGGGTCGATTAACAATGGGTTATACATGTTGGACATGGAATGTTCTGTACAACAAATTGATAACAAGAAAGCCAAGTATGCTGATGACAGAACCTTGTTATGGCATAGTCGTTTAGGCCATATTAACAAGAAGCTCATTAAGCGGTTGCATGATCATGGACTGCTGGGATCATTCTCCTATGAGGAGCTTGATACATGCAAACCTTGTTTATTGGGAAAAATGACGAAGACTCCTTTTTCTAATAAAGGTGAAAGGGCTTCAGGTTTACTTGACCTTATTCACAGTGATGTGTGTGGGCCTTTTAGTAAACATGCCAGAGGTGGCTATTCATACTTCATTACTTTTACTGATGATTTCAGTAGGTATGGTTATGTCTATCTAATGAGACATAAGAGTGAATCTTTTGACAAGTTCAAAGAATTCAAAAATGAAGTACAAAATCAGTTAGGCCGAAATATCAAGGCACTTCGTTCAGATCGAGGTGGCGAATACTTGAGTCATGAGTTTACTGACTATCTGAAGGAGTGTGGGATCATCTCACAGCTCACTCCGCCAGGAACACCACAATGGAATGGTGTGTCCGAGAGGAGAAATAGAACCTTATTGGATATGGTTCGTTCTATGATGAGTCAGGCTACTCTACCTTACTCCTTTTGGGGATTTGCACTGGAAACAGCTGCAAAGGTGCTAAACCGAGTGCCATCCAAGGCCGTTTCAAAGACACCATATGAGTTATGGTATGGAAAACAGCCGAGCTTGACATTTATCAAAATCTGGGGTTGCGAGGCTTATGTCAAAAAGCTCGCCTCTGGGAAACTGGAGAGCAGATCAGATAAATGTATCTTTGTCGGTTACCCTAAAAAAACTAAGGGTTATTATTTCTACTATCCCAAAGAGAACAAAGTATTTGTTGCTCGAACGGCTATTTTTCTTGAGAAGGAATTTCTTCTGCAAGAGGCCAGTGGGAGAGAAATAATGCTGGATGAAATTCCAGAAGAGGGACAAAGTAGTCAAGCACAGTTGGATGAGCCTGAGCCAATAGATCAGGTTAATGTTCAACCTGAGGCTCAGATATCACGGGAACCGCGTAGATCGGGAAGGATTCGTCGTCAGCCTGAGCGCTATGACGGAATCTACATCATTAATGATGAACCCCTCACTTATGCGGATGCGGTCAGTGGACCAGAATCAGCAAGATGGCTTGAAGCTATGCGAGCCGAGATGGACTCCATGTCCGACAACTAAGTCTGGGATTTGGTTGATCCGCCTCCGGGAGTGTAACATCCCACATTCTTAACCCCAAATCAAGCTATACAATTCATAAAAGAACCAGGATGTCTCATATAAGATCGATCATATGCTAGGTAAAACCGAGTTCAAGAAAAACACGATCTGAAAATTTTCAAAATTCATAAACTATCCACAAAACACAAAACTCATAAATCACGTAAGGGTACCTGCCACCACGCAATACTTGCACTAGACATATGCAAGTTACAGGGTATACCAAAACCGATTACACAGAATACACATCAAGCCGAAATCAAAACAAAATCACAAAATCGATTCTTACAAATTCATACCAAACACCGAAACCAGGCTGAAGCCCGCGGTGACACAAAAATCAAAATCATTTAACTGCCACAGTCTGGCAACACAATTTCACACAATTCACATGACTCACAAAGTTCATATAACTCATAGGGTTTAGCCACAACCGGCATCATAAGCATAAACACATTAAGGCCACAACCGGCATCATAAACTCATTAAGCATAATTCACAGCATCCATATAATGCTAACTGCGCCCCTGCTCTACACCTGAAAATAGTGAGGGGTGAGCTACACAGCCCAGTGAGTGGATAGTCTAATTGACCATCCAGAACATACACTCAAAAATATAGGCAAATTATTTTTAAAAATCTTTAACAGGATATCATGTCAACATATAACAACAATTCAATGCAAAAGTCATATAAGCAGTCAAAAGTACACACTAACATATAATAACCTCAGATTCTAGAGTTATACTCTAAACCAACCGAACACACATATTCTAAACCAACTAAACACACCAACACATTTTTAACCTAGTTGTCCAGCATATTCAGTAGTGACCAATATGGTCTAACCCGGCTTGGCCAAAGCACTGGGAGCTGCAAATCACATGCAACACAAACATGGACAGTGAATAGAATCAAGAGGTGGCCCCCGCCTGGTCAAGACGTGGCACGTTGGTCTATCACGCCATAACACAAATCGAGAATGATGACATCAAGAGGTGGCCCCTGTCTGATCAAGACATGGCACTTTGGGTCTTATATCATTCCCAACACAAAACGAGAATGATGACATCAAGAGGTGGCCCCTGTCTGATCAAGACATGGCACTTTGGGTCTTATATCATTCCCAACACATAAAAGAGTAATGACATCAAGAGGTGGCCCCTGTCCGACCAAGACATGGCACTTTGGGTCAAAACCCGTTCTCCCAAAAGGTTCCTACTGGACAACAGACATATCTTATTTCATATTTCACAAAGGTGGACATATTTCACAAAGGTGGACTCCTAAGTGTAAACTAGACTCTAGGATAGTCATCACAAAAATCACATCGGGCAGGCTGAACATCAACCCCCATCACAATAATCATAATAGGCAGGCTGATCATCAACCCCCTCACATATCACAATACAGGGCTGAAATTCAAACCCTGAACATATCACATAAGGACTATCTCCTTGAGTTCATAGTTACACCTAGCCTTAGTCCTAACCATCACATAACCACCTAATTTTCCAATTTCACATAATCCATAATTTTCCAAATTCACAAAACCCATCACATAACACATATTGTTCAAAAGTCACATAATCATACATATTGGTAAAAATCATATAACATAACACGTAATATTTAAAAAATCACAAAACATAGAAAATCACATAACATAGCGTAGTCCTTAAATTTCAGGCTGGTCAGTTCAGTGTAATTTTGCTAAATTATCACCCAATGTTCTCAAACATGAATACATGGTCTTAATTAAATAAACGTGAGTTTTATAACATAACATTACATTCATAAAATTAAATCATCACCCAATGTTCTCAAGCATTCATAAAATTACATAAAACTAAACCATATATCCATATAATTTTACACATTATTCCATGTAACTACAAACATCAAAAATTCAGTTTTCACAAACAATTAACATAAATTTCATACTAATAAATCACTGATTTAATATTACCAAAATCACATACAATAAGTACCCTAAATTCGGTCTTCATGGAAACATGCCTCACATTCGGTTTTCATGAAAGATCCCCTAAACTATGTTTTCATGGAGAATTATCAAGATTCAATTCACATGTAAACATGTTAACCACAATATCAAAATTAAAATCAAGTTTCGATTTTCATAAATAAATAGCACCAATTCGCTTTTTAGCATGATCAAACTTTCCAACTTAAATTAAACCCCTAGTTAACAAGAATCTCATGAAGACATATCCTTAAATTCGATTTTCCATAACAAACATACCATTGTAACTTTCGGTTTATAACAAAAATAAGTCTTGAGTGTTCGGTTTTTACATTACAAATTTCTAATCCATCTAAAGCATCAAATAACACAACCCAATTGTTAGGAATCAAAAAGACACACCACTCACCTTGAAACTTAGGTTAAAATCTCCTCAACAAAATCGTTCAAAGCCTTTGAAATTCTTCTAGGAAGACGCCAAAGAAACTCCACCACCCACTCAAGAATTTCGGCCAAGGGAAGAAGATGGAGAAAAAATCGCCAAGAACTCTTCAAGAACACCAAGATCGCCTTCTCCCTTGCCCTAGCCGCTCCAAGGTTTTCTCAAGACTCAAAAATCGCCAATGATTTCCTTCCTAACCGAATCACTAATTCAAATTTTCGGTTTTAACTCTTAACCCATTAACCCATTAATCCAAATAGGGTTTAACCATTTAACTAACTAAATTTGAATTTTTAAACCCAATAACCCATAGTTTAAGTGAAAGTCCAATAAGGGTTAAACTAACATCCAATAAGCTAGTTAACTAATTAATTTAATTAACTTACAAATAACCAATCACTTAACCGAAATCCATTAAGGATTTAATTAATATCCAATAAGGATTTAATTAATTTATCCTAAATTAACAACCAATAATCAACCATTAATCTCTAATTAATTTACCATAAATTAACAACCAATATAAATCACAAATCAAATAATTACAAATTAACAATCAACAAGCCAGTTAATTAGCATTCAATAAATTTTACTTGAATCATAATAAAATATCACAGTCAATAATTTTATTTAATTCAAAAATAATGCTTACCAGGACTTAAGATCCTTGGATCTTACATTCCTCCCTCCTTATAAAGCTTTAGTCCTCTAAAGCTCAGCATCCATATCATCAAAGAGGTAAGCATAATTTTCCCTCATATCAGCTTCAGTTTCCCATGTCGCTTCTTCAACTGACTGATTTCCCCAGATAACCTTCACCAAAGGTATAGTCTTGTTCCTCAGAACTTTATCTTTTCTATCCACAATCCGGAGAGGTCTTTCCTCAAAAGTCAAGTCACTCTGAATTTGAAGAGGTTCCAACTCCAACACATGAGATGGATCAGGATGATATTTCCTCAAAACAGAGACATGGAACACATTATGCACATGGTCCATAGCAGAAGGTAAAGCCAATCGGTAAGCCACTGGACCAACTCTCTCAATTATATCAAAAGGGCCTACAAACCTAGGGCTCAACTTGCCCTTTTTGCCAAATCTCATAACACCCTTAGTAGGCGACACCTTCAAGAACACATGGTCTCCTACCATAAACTCCAAAGGACGACGACGGTCATCAGCATAACTCTTCTGTCTGTCCCGAGCAATCTTCAGTTTATCCCGGATCTCTCTGACCTTATCAGTAGTCTCCTGTACCGCATCAGATCTCAAAATCATCCTGTCACCAGTTTCCTTCCAACACAAGGGAGTCCTACACCTTCTCCCATACAAAGCCTCATAAGGAGCCATCTGAATACTGGAGTGGAAACTATTATTATAAGTGAACTCTATCAAAGATAGATCCCGGTTCCACTCAGAACTCCAATCGACCACATAGGCTCTCAACAAATCCTCTAGAGTCTGTATAGTACGCTCCGTCTGGCCATCAGACTGAGGATGGTATGCGGTACTAAAACTCAACTTAGTACCCAAACCCTCCTGTAAACTCCTCCAAAATCTGGACAAAAATCGAGAGTCCCTATCAGACACAATATCAATAGGCACTCCATGCAGTCTGACTATCTCATCAATGTACAATCTGGCCAGTCTCTCTAAAGAGTAGGTCATCTTAATCGGAAGAAAGTGGGCTGATTTAGTGAGTCTATCAACAATCACCCAAATAGCATCATGACCCAATCTGGTTCTAGGCAAACCACACACAAAATCCATACTGATGCATTCCCACTTCCATTCAGGAATAGGGAGGGGCTGCAACAAACCACCAGGCTTCTGGTGTTCAGCCTTTATTGTCTGACAAGTCAAACACCTAGAGACAAAATCAGATACTTCATTCTTCATACCCGGCCACCAAAAATTTTTCTTAAGGTCCTGATACATCTTAGTCACGCCAGGATGTAGAGAATATTTGGAGTTATGGCTGTCCTCCAATATTTCTTTCCTCAAGCTCGGTTCCTCAGGGACACATACCCTTCCACGAAACCGAAGAATACCGTCATCAGACAGGCTAAAATCCTGAACTGCGCCATCAACCAGACTATCCCTGATCTGAACTAATTTCGGATCCACAGACTGCTGATCTCTGATCTTCTGCAACAAAGCAGACTATACTCTGAGAAAAGCCACATAACCCGACTGAACTCTAGGAGTAACACTGATCCTGAGATCTCTGAACTCCTGCAGTAACTGCCACTCACTGACCCGCAGTGCAGCTACTGAAGTAACTGGATGTCTACTCAGTGCATCCGCCACTACATTGGCCTTTCCAGCCTGATACTGAATAGAGAAGTCATAGTCTTTAATCAACTCCATCCATCTCCTCTGTCTCATGTTCAACTCCTTCTGAGTGAAGATGTACTTGAGACTCTGGTGATCAGTGAACAGATCAAACTCTTGACCCAACAAATAGTGACGCCATATCTTCAAAGCAAAGACTACGGCCGCCAACTCTAAATCATGAGTAGGGTAGTTCAATTCATACTCCTTCAGTTGTCTCGAAGCATAGGCTACTACAGAACCCTTCTGCATCAAGACACAACCCAACCCTTTGCCAGAAGCATCTGTATAAACAGTAAACCTTTCCCCATCACTAGGTATATTGAGGATCGGTGTACTAGTCAATCTCCTTTTCAGCTCTTGAAAACTCTCTTCACACTTATCATCCCAAATAAACTTGGCCTCCTTTCTGGTCAATTTAGTTAGAGGACCCGCCAGCTTGGAGAATCCCTCAACAAATCTCCGGTAGTAACCTGCTAAACCCAGAAAACTCCTGATCTCAGTAGCACTAGTCGGTCTTCCCCAATCAAGGATAGCTTGCACTTTCACTGGATCCACAGACACCCCCTGACCAGAAATCACATGTCCCAGAAAACTGATCTTCTCTAGCCAAAATTCACACTTACTAGCTTTGGCATATAACCGGTTCTTCCTCAAGATCTCCAGTACTCTGCGCAAATCACTGACATGATCTGAGGTAGTCTGAGAGTACACTAATATATCGTCTATAAAGACTACCACACAAGAGTCAAGCAGCTCATGGAATACCCTGTTCATCAAATCCATGAAGACAGCAGGTGCATTTGTCAGTCCAAAAGGCATAACTAAAAATTCGAAATGCCCATACCTGGTCCTGAAAGCAGTCTTAAATATATCCTCATCCTTGACCCTAAGCTGATAATACCCTGATCTCAGATCAATCTTAGAGAACACTGTCGCTCCCTGTAATTGATCAAATAGATCATCAATTCTGGGAAGAGGATACTTATTCTTGATAGTCACTTGGTTCAGTTGCCTGTAGTCTATACACATCCTCAGGGTTCCATCCTTCTTCTTCACAAACAACACTGGCGCTCCCCAAGGTGAAGCACTAGGCCGAATGTACCCTTTCTCTAACAATTCCTCCAGTTGTTTCTTAAGCTCGGCCAACTCTGAAGTAGCCATACGATAAGGAGCTCTGGAGATAGGTGCCGTGCCTGGCGCCAACTCAATGCCAAACTCTACCTCTCGAATCGGTGGCAAGCCTGAAAATTCTTCAGAGAACACATCAGGAAATTCTTTCACCACCGCCATCTGAGTCAAATCAGAAGTAGAATCATCCTGCACCTTAACATGTGCAAGATAACCCTTGCACCCACTAGCAAGTAACTTCCTGGCCTGCAGGAAAGATATCACATGTGGTCCTTGGTCTGACACTAGACCTCTCACAAAAATCCGATTCCCATCAAGCATATTCAAAGTGATTACTTTCTCAAAGCAATCCACAGAGGCATGATGGGAAGACAACCAATCCATTCCTAAGATGATATCATAATCTTGCATGTCTAAGAGGATTAGATCTACCAGAAACTCATAACCCTCTACATGTACTACACAGTCAGCACATACAGTGTCTGTAGATAATGATTTTCCTAAGGGAGTACTCACAGACACAGCATAGTTCATCACCTTAGGTATCACAGGTAAACATGCAGCAAACTTAACAGAAACAAAAGACAAATTTGCCCCAGGGTCAAATAGAATGCGAGCTAACTGATCAAATACAAATAATGTACCTTCCACAACGGATCGGGAAGCTCGTGTATCCTTCTCAGCCACAGCATACACTCGGGTCTGGACTGTAGGCTTATCTGCGCCTCTAGGCTGTATCTCAGGTTCTTTGCAGTCCTTGGCCATGTGCCCGGGCTTCTTACACCTGAAGCACACGCCATTCTTCCTATGACAATCTTTCACTAGATGTCCCCTGAGCCCACAGTAACTACAAGTCCCGTTCTCAGTGTTACTGTTTCTTACATCCCTGGCACCCCTGAACTGTTGCGGTGCATCCCTGGACTGCTGTGGTGCCTTGTAGGAGTAAGGCTTATACCTGCTCTTCTTATAATCTTTATGCCTAGGGTACTTCTTACCCTTGCCGCCACTGCCATACTGAGGAACCGCCGCCTCAGCTGCAGGAACCACTGCCACGGCAACATGAGAATTCCTCTCAGCTATGTATCTCTCAATGGTGCGTGCTCGACCAACAGTCTCAACATAGGTCTCCAAATGTTGAGCACCAACCTGCTCTCTAATGTCCCATCTGAGACCTCTGAGAAACTTAGTAGCTCTCCTCTTTTCAGTGTTTATCAGATGAGGAGCATACTTTCCCAATTTCGTGAACTGTAGCTCATACTGGTCCACTGTCATATCACCCTGCTCCAGGTGAATAAATGCCACCTCTCGGTCCTCTACCAAGCTATCTGGAAAATACTTCTCATTAAATTGAGATAGGAAGTAAGGCCAATCCACTGTTTCCTGCCTTTCCACTGCTAGTCTCACAACTCCCTTCCACCACTCATCTGCGTCGCCATGCATCATATAGGTGGACAGACATAGCTTATCCTCATCTGAGCAGCGCATGACTTGGAAAATCTTTTCCAAGACCAACTGCCAGTTCTCAGCAGTGCTGGATTCTGAGCCCCCATAAAAAGAACTAGGACCCAATTTCTGGAATTCGCTCACAAGTGAAGCATAGCGCCTGTGAGCGCCCTCCTGAGAGTCAGTCCCCACTCCTCTAGTAGTAGTCTGGGGTCTCTCCTGAGTCAGCTGCTGCAAAAGCTGATGTTGTGCTTCTTGGTGCTGAGTCTGCTGCTGCTGCAGCATCTGAGCTTGCCTCTCTATCATGGCACCTTGTTGTTGTACCATGCCAGTCAGAGCCTCAATAGCTCTCGAGAGATTTGGGGCCTGCTCGCCCTCATCACCAGCGTTACCTCTGGTTCGCACCATCTTAAATTCAAATTCCTACACACACATATCATAGTCACACACATATCATAGTCAGGAAAACAAACATAAACCTATCAGGTGTCTAGCAATACACAAACATGTTTTCCCCCAAACTAAGTTTTAGCTAGCCAACTCCTCTGATACCATTCTGTAACATCCCACATTCTTAACCCCAAATCAAGCTATACAATTCATAAAAGAACCAGGATGTCTCATATAAGATCGATCATATGCTAGGTAAAACCGAGTTCAAGAAAAACACGATCTGAAAATTTTCAAAATTCATAAACTATCCACAAAACACAAAACTCATAAATCACGTAAGGGTACCTGCCACCACGCAATACTTGCACTAGACATATGCAAGTTACAGGGTATACCAAAACCGATTACACAGAATACACATCAAGCCGAAATCAAAACAAAATCACAAAATCGATTCTTACAAATTCATACCAAACACCGAAACCAGGCTGAAGCCTGCGGTGACACAAAAATCAAAATCATTTAACTGCCACAGTCTGGCAACACAATTTCACACAATTCACATGACTCACAAAGTTCATATAACTCATAGGGTTTAGCCACAACCGGCATCATAAGCATAAACACATTAAGGCCACAACCGGCATCATAAACTCATTAAGCATAATTCACAGCATCCATATAATGCTAACTGCGCCCCTGCTCTACACCTGAAAATAGTGAGGGGTGAGCTACACAGCCCAGTGAGTGGATAGTCTAATTGACCATCCAGAACATACACTCAAAAATATAGGCAAATTATTTTTAAAAATCTTTAACAGGATATCATGTCAACATATAACAACAATTCAATGCAAAAGTCATATAAGCAGTCAAAAGTACACACTAACATATAATAACCTCAGATTCTAGAGTTATACTCTAAACCAACCGAACACACATATTCTAAACCAACTAAACACACCAACACATTTTTAACCTAGTTGTCCAGCATATTCAGTAGTGACCAATATGGTCTAACCCGGCTTGGCCAAAGCACTGGGAGCTGCAAATCACATGCAACACAAACATGGACAGTGAATAGAATCAAGAGGTGGCCCCCGCCTGGTCAAGACGTGGCACGTTGGTCTATCACGCCATAACACAAATCGAGAATGATGACATCAAGAGGTGTCCCCTGTCTGATCAAGACATGGCACTTTGGGTCTTATATCATTCCCAACACAAAACGAGAATGATGACATCAAGAGGTGGCCCCTGTCTGATCAAGACATGGCACTTTGGGTCTTATATCATTCCCAACACATAAAAGAGTAATGACATCAAGAGGTGGCCCCTGTCCGACCAAGACATGGCACTTTGGGTCAAAACCCGTTCTCCCAAAAGGTTCCTACTGGACAACAGACATATCTTATTTCATATTTCACAAAGGTGGACATATTTCACAAAGGTGGACTCCTAAGTGTAAACTAGACTCTAGGATAGTCATCACAAAAATCACATCGGGCAGGCTGAACATCAACCCCCATCACAATAATCATAATAGGCAGGCTGATCATCAACCCCCTCACATATCACAATACAGGGCTGAAATTCAAACCCTGAACATATCACATAAGGACTATCTCCTTGAGTTCATAGTTACACCTAGCCTTAGTCCTAACCATCACATAACCACCTAATTTTCCAATTTCACATAATCCATAATTTTCCAAATTCACAAAACCCATCACATAACACATATTGTTCAAAAGTCACATAATCATACATATTGGTAAAAATCATATAACATAACACGTAATATTTAAAAAATCACAAAACATAGAAAATCACATAACATAGCGTAGTCCTTAAATTTCAGGCTGGTCAGTTCAGTGTAATTTTGCTAAATTATCACCCAATGTTCTCAAACATGAATACATGGTCTTAATTAAATAAACGTGAGTTTTATAACATAACATTACATTCATAAAATTAAATCATCACCCAATGTTCTCAAGCATTCATAAAATTACATAAAACTAAACCATATATCCATATAATTTTACACATTATTCCATGTAACTACAAACATCAAAAATTCAGTTTTCACAAACAATTAACATAAATTTCATACTAATAAATCACTGATTTAATATTACCAAAATCACATACAATAAGTACCCTAAATTCGGTCTTCATGGAAACATGCCTCACATTCGGTTTTCATGAAAGATCCCCTAAACTATGTTTTCATGGAGAATTATCAAGATTCAATTCACATGTAAACATGTTAACCACAATATCAAAATTAAAATCAAGTTTCGATTTTCATAAATAAATAGCACCAATTCGCTTTTTAGCATGATCAAACTTTCCAACTTAAATTAAACCCCTAGTTAACAAGAATCTCATGAAGACATATCCTTAAATTCGATTTTCCATAACAAACATACCATTGTAACTTTCGGTTTATAACAAAAATAAGTCTTGAGTGTTCGGTTTTTACATTACAAATTTCTAATCCATCTAAAGCATCAAATAACACAACCCAATTGTTAGGAATCAAAAAGACACACCACTCACCTTGAAACTTAGGTTAAAATCTCCTCAACAAAATCGTTCAAAGCCTTTGAAATTCTTCTAGGAAGACGCCAAAGAAACTCCACCACCCACTCAAGAATTTCGGCCAAGGGAAGAAGATGGAGAAAAAATCGCCAAGAACTCTTCAAGAACACCAAGATCGCCTTCTCCCTTGCCCTAGCCGCTCCAAGGTTTTCTCAAGACTCAAAAATCGCCAATGATTTCCTTCCTAACCGAATCACTAATTCAAATTTTCGGTTTTAACTCTTAACCCATTAACCCATTAATCCAAATAGGGTTTAACCATTTAACTAACTAAATTTGAATTTTTAAACCCAATAACCCATAGTTTAAGTGAAAGTCCAATAAGGGTTAAACTAACATCCAATAAGCTAGTTAACTAATTAATTTAATTAACTTACAAATAACCAATCACTTAACCGAAATCCATTAAGGATTTAATTAATATCCAATAAGGATTTAATTAATTTATCCTAAATTAACAACCAATAATCAACCATTAATCTCTAATTAATTTACCATAAATTAACAACCAATATAAATCACAAATCAAATAATTACAAATTAACAATCAACAAGCCAGTTAATTAGCATTCAATAAATTTTACTTGAATCATAATAAAATATCACAGTCAATAATTTTATTTAATTCAAAAATAATGCTTACCAGGACTTAAGATCCTTGGATCTTACAGGGAGTAATCCCTATAGGCTGTAAGTGGATCTTCAAAAAGAAGAAAGACATGGATGGTAACGTGGTTACCTATAAGGGCAGGCTAGTTGCGAAAGGTTTTAAACAAATCTACGGGATAGATTATGATGAAACTTTCTCTCCTGTAGCCATGTTCAAGTCCATTCGGATTATTCTCGCGATAGCAGCATATTATGATTATGAGATCTGGCAAATGGATGTGAAGACCGCTTTCCTTAATGGAAAACTAGAAGAGGATGTGTATATGACACAGCCTGAAGGTTTCATCAATCCATCAGAACGTCATAAAATATGCAAATTAAAGAAGTCCATTTATGGACTAAAACAAGCATCGAGGAGCTGGAATATTCGTTTTGATGAATCAGTTTGTGAATTTGGTTTCATCAAAAATGAAGATGACCCGTGTATATAAGAGGTTTAGTGGGAGCGTGATTACTTTCCTAGTCCTCTACGTCGATGATATCTTAATCATTGGAAACGATATTCCTGAACTGCATACAGTCAAAGCATGGTTAAGAAAATGTTTCCAGATGAAAGATTTGGGAGAAGCAGCCTATGTATTAGGTGTGAAGATCTATAGAGATAGATCTAATAGGCTTCTCGAGCTATGCCAGAGTACTTACATCGATAAGGTCCTGGAGAGATTCCATTTAGAAAATTCTAAAAGAGGATATCTTCCAGTCAAACATGGTCTGAATCTTTCAAAGAGCCAGTGTCCTCAAACACAGTCTGAGAAAGATGAGATGGACAATACGCCTTATGCTTCGGCTATTGGGTCTATCATGTATGCAATGTTATGTACTCGCCCAGACGTCGCTTACGGGTTAAGCGTGACCAGTCGGTTCCAAAGTAATCCAGGGAAGGCACACTGGATTGCAGTCAAGAACATTTTGAAATATCTTCGGAGAACCAAAGATATGTTCTTGATTTATGGAGGTCAGGAGGAACTCAGTATTGAAGGATATACTGACGCTTCGTTCCAATCTGACCAAGACGATTTTTGATCGCAGTCAGGCTATGTTTTTAGCTTGAATGGAGGAGCAGTGGTGTGGAAGAGTTTCAAACAATCAATTGTTGCTGATTCCACAACAGAAGCCGAGTATGTTGCAGCCTCAGAAGCATCAAAGGAGGCAGTGTGGATTCGTAAGTTCATTCAAGAACTTGGTGTTGTTCCTTCGAGTGCAGATCCATTGGTTATCTTCTGTGATAACACTGGAGCGATTGCACAAGCAAAGGAACCACGGTCACACCAGAAGTCCAAGCACATATAGAGAAGGTTTCATTTGATCCGTGAGATCATAGATCGAGGAGAGATCAAGATCTGCAAGGTACATACAGATGACAATCTAGCCGACCCGCTTACAAAGCCTCTGGCGCAGCAGAAGCATGAAAAGCACTGTAATAATATGGGTTTGAGATTTCTCAACCATTAGTTTAAGTGCAAGTGGGAGATTGTTGGGGTATGCCCTTAAGGCTAATGTTTGAGGCCTTGGGCTATTATGAGTATCATGTATAAACTTTGTATATGTTTATAAAGGCAATTGTTGTTATTCAGATTGTTGCATTATCTGCTGCTGTATGTATACCTCTGAGTAATGTCTCAATGATGTTCAGCTTTGCTGACATTCAGAGTTGTCCTTAGTCGAGATATCTTGGTGAACATGAGACAGCCTTGATATGATTGAGACTAATATGTGTTCTGATCTTATAGGATGCTTCGAGCATGGAATAAGATTTAGACACATAGGTGCATTGGATGTACTGGACTGACCCTACTTAGGATATTCAATTGTTTGTCACAATGTGAATAAATCCTTATAAGCAAGCAAGTGGTATATTCCCTTTGACTTGAGATCACTTGTGTTTCTAAGTGATGATTGACATTGTCTTGAGGTAGTTCAATATCATTTGAAAGATAATGGTTAAGGATTATCTTGGATAGTGGGCATGAATCATGATAGGACACTAGTGATAGATATAGGATTGCCTCTCCTAGTTGGAGTGTGATGTTCTAAAGGGGCCCCCTGGATGAGATGGTTGAGAAAGAGTATGGCCATACCCAGATGACTATGTTCATCTGATCTAACCATTCTCATCGTGTTAGAATTACAGGCTTGACATGCTTGTCCAACGAGAACATCCATTGGCAAAGGGAGCATGTATACTGAGTGAATTGGATTCACACTTGTGCTGTGGTTTGGGAGTAGTCTTGGAAGACTCTTTCCTTCATATCGGGAGACAGTGATGTGTTGCTAGATACCCCTCTCTGATCGTGATAACGTAAGTTGTCGTTACCGACATTGAAGGAAACCCTCAGGGTCGCACAATTTGATGATATTGCTTACTTATGTCAGATCGTGTGGACTGGAATTATTCTAGTTCAGTTTAAAGCAATTTAAACTCTGATCGGAAGTAAGATCTAGTCTGATCATGTTTGATTGATTAGGACATATGATCAGTAAGCTTCGATCGGGAAAATTGATGCTTGATCGTAGAGATCAAGCGGTTCATTGAGATGTGTGGTTAGATCTTGAACCATGAGGTTCAAAGAGATCAAGACCATGGCTGGTTCGATTTGGTCCTTGAACCAAATGGAATTGAACCGGTTCACTTAAGTGAACGCATGGTTCAAAGGCGAGAGGAGTTTCAATGGCTTCATGGGGAGTTAAACACTTACTATATTTGGAAGCCGATTTTTCTCTTGAGAAACGTCCCACGTTTTCGAACGTATGAACGCCCCTCTCGCCCCTTGCTCCTCTCGGGTTTTTGGTTCGTCTTCACGCCAAGAGAGGGAGTAGTGCGGCCAGCAAGAAGAGGACATCTCCTCACACGATCAAAGACTCTTTGGATCTTTGCTAGCACAAGGATTACAAGGAAGAAGCGAAAATCCATCTTGTGTGTGATTCTTTTGGAGAAGAGCCGCTCGCCCTTTTTCTTCCAAGCCGCCTCTCATGGCCATGGTAACATCCTCACTTGTTCTATACAAGCCTTCATATGTTGATCATATGTTTAAGTCATTCGATTTTGGACCTAGTCATGCAAAAATTTTATATGCGTATGTGACCTAGGGTTACTTTCAGCTCCAAGTAGATGCGCCATCCTAATCTTCTTCTTAGTTAAAAGCAAAAAAGAAAAGCGGCACGCAGGCCTCACAAGGATACATCACAGGCATGTTAAGGGGCTTGATATATGACCAAACATCATGCATAATCAAGTACTTACTCATGCAATTCTATATGCTCATGAAAAACATAAAATTTAAAATTTTACTTTTTCATAAAACATGTCTCTCTTCCTTCCCTTCATATCACAAATCTTTGATTCTAAGTTTCTCTCAGGAGTCTACAAGAGGCATACCGGTTGCCCTCCTTGCAATCCCTAACTTGCTAGGATAAGGGCAATCACCCAGTCCATGCCCTATTCCAACAAGTCTCTCAAGATAGGTCTATCCTATTATGAGAGGAGAAATTTTCTCTTCCACATATGGGTCTATCCCATCACATGAAGAGAGCAAAGAACCACAAGAAGTTAATTAGAAGTAAGAAACAAGAGACCTACAATTTTTCTACTTAAAGAAAAATCATGCGCCAACATCTATGCAATATGCGAAAATGTAGATATGGCATGTGAGCATGAAAAGCATGAAAGAACATCGTTCGAGGCTCGCAAGTACCTCTGATACCACTGTTGGGAAACCTCGGGGACATTTTACAATTTTCAGAGTTATAGACATACATTTTTGCAGCGGAAGAATGTCCCCGAAACAGGCCGGTCCCAAAAACCCAGTGAAGATCTCTTGTGAGGGGGTCGACACGATGTGATAGTAAGTACCTTTAGCAATTAGAATCCGATGTCGATGAAGGCGCCCAAGTGTTCGCCCTCTACAGTCTCGCACACACGGATTCCTCAAGTTTTCTTCTTCCTCGCCCGGTGCTAGCCTCGGGAAGAAGATCCATGCCTTAGGAGAATCCTCCAAGCAACTTGCGCCACCACCAAGATGTGATGCGTCAAGGAGATGGAAGGAGAAGAGAACGCCGCAAGCCTTCTTGTTCCTTTGCGCCAAGGAAAGGAAAAGGATAAGTATGCTTGCGCCCTTGATGGAAGAAGAAGAGCTCTAAGCTCTCCAAGCCGTCGCCCTCTAATGCTTCACGCCTCCAAGGAATTAGCATCATCAAGAGAGGGGGCGGCAAGGGCTTATTTATAGGAGCAAGAGGCGGTTAGGGGAGAATGGCAAGTGTTGACAATTAGGGCATGATTCTAGGAGATTATCCAATCAAATATATTGATTAAATCTCCACTCTCATATGCGCCTAAGACTTGCCAAAGCAAGCATCAGCCATATGCGCCCATATCATGCCATATGAGGCATTAATCCCATCCATGCGCCTAGACCTAGTCAAGGCAATATGATGGATTGCCTAATGTGGCTTGGGCGCAAGTCCTAATCCAATTAGGACTCTAATTATGTTAATAATCAGCCCACAATTGTCAAACACAATCCAATCAATTATCTTGTGTGATTTAATCAAATCCAATTTGATTTAATCACCTAGGAGATACCAAACAAGGCATAGGCGCAAATCCTAGTCCAACTAGGATTCCATATGCGCCTATCCTATTAATTCATCCCCATTATACCCTTCAAGCCTCATAGCCCTTCAATACAACTTATTAGCAAGCCCAACTAAGCAATGGGCCAAGCCCAAAGTCCATTATGCATGTTAACCAAGCTATTGGATCCAATCCAATTTAACCCATGGTTAAATGAGGCTAACCATGGTTAATTTGATCGATATGCCAAAAACAGAAGTTGGCCCCAATAAGTTTCTTCCATCTCATCAGGCCCATTGGCGCTGATGAAATCTCCCAAATAGATCAGAGTTATCCAATAACTCGATCTAAAGGCTACCCGATCAATATGAAAACTCGAGTATCAAGGTGTGCGACCCTGTAGGTTCCTCTAATGCTGGTAGTGCTGACCAAAGGTCATCACAAGCAGTGAGTGGCACCTAGCAGTGCATCGCTGCTACCCAGGTTATTGGAATGGATATCGACATCGACATCCCCATCATCGCAACTAGGTACAGATGCATTACAGTCTCTTTGCCGTACTGATATCCGATTGGACAAGTGTGTCACCACTTGTTTTCATCCAATCACATGGCTATGACTAAAACAGGTTCTCACCTGGGTATGACCATACACTCTCAGTCATAGAACCATAAGGGAGCTCCATGGATATCATACTTCCCTAAGGAAGGGGCAAATCCTATGTCTGTCCATTGACCTTCTCATATGGGTCGTGACATGCTCAATGACAACCGTTATGACCTCCCAACTACGGCAAGGTGTTAGGTTGCATCAAAACAAGTACCTAACCATATGGAATGGTCAATGACCTCAAGTCAAGGGATCAATGCATCTCCTGTCACTTGTGAGGATAACTCATCACACCAAGTCATAGCCTCACAGCGGGTCTATCCAGTATATCCTCCAATGATATACCCATGTGTCTGCGTTAGCACCACGTGCCTAACCAGCCCACATACCAGTCTCACAAGTACCAGAGCTGTCCCATATCCACTCAGGTACATCGACTAGGGACAATCATTTGAGCACAGATCCAATCTGTCTCCAGGGACATTATCATGTTGTTGGTGTATATGCCCTGCAGACCAATAAATGGACATGGTCAGGCATTGTTTGAAAGTACTTTGATAGAATTATTAAAGGCATAGTCGTTATTATGCAGACTTCTCTATCTGCGATGATGTATTGAGTTGCATATATAATGTCCTAGGAGTTTGGATTGGATCCATTCTCACAAGCTATCCCCAGTCAAGGTACCTTAGCAGATATGGGACAGCTTTGGTACATGTGAGACTGGTGTATGGGCTGGTTAAATGCGGGGCACAATAACGCAGACATACAGGTGCATTGGATCCACTAGAGTGATCCACCGTGAGGATTGATTTGTCTAGTCAACAAGTCAATCTCACATGCAAAAGGTTTTGCATTGATCCTTAGACTTGAGGTATTCATGTCTAGATTTGATGATGGGTATGCTTTAATACAGTCTTACGTCTCTCCGTAATTGGGAGATCAAAACGACTGTCATTGGGTATATCATAAATCATGTAGAGGCATGGATGACTAATAGTAGGATTTGCCCCTTCCATATTGGAAGCATGATATCCACCTCGGGGCGCCCCACCTTATTGGTGCATGACAGGAAAGTGTAGGCCACACTTGTTGAGTCATGACCAGTGCGTTGGATAATAAACTTGAGACTAATCCAATGACAGGATATCAGTTCAGGCAAAGGGATCTATAATGCAATGGGAATCCTCGTTGCTTGTTAGGAGTTGTTGCCACAATGACTTTAGTCCTATGACATGGGTAGTAGTGATGTGTTGCTAGATACCCCTCACTACTTATGATGTTTACATCATTGCCATCATCATATGGATCCTACGGGGTCACACGCAATAAGACTTTTGACGTTGCTTTTATCAAGAAACCTTTGGATCAAGTTATTGGATAACTTGGATCCATTTGGAAGATTTCATCAGCGCCAATGGGCCTGATGAGTTGGAAGAAAGTTATTGGAGCCAAACTTCATTTTTGGCAGGTTGACCCGAAATTGACCCAGATTGGTCACATTCACATTAGGGTTGCATTGGATTGGATCCAATGGCTTAATCAACCCATGCCATGAAGTTTGGGCTAGCTCATTATCCAATGAGGCCCAATAATTAGTTGTCATGAAGAAGTATAAGCAAATAAGGGTATAATGGGGAAGAATTATGCCCCATTGGCGCCAAGGGCATAATGGGGTGAAGTGGGCGCATGTTGCTTCATAAGGAAGCATTAGGCGCCTCCCCCTTTGCTCCTTGGATGGAATACTTGCCTCTAAGGCAAGTCTTGGGGCTGATATGGCTTGAGAACTTTTATGGGAAGTTCTTGGGCGCATATGGGTAGTAGGGTGAGGAATATGGTAATGTCTTGGAGACTTACCTTACTCCAAACCCTAATTTCTCCCAAGAAACCGCCCTAGCCGAATTCTTCATGGAAGTTGCGCCTAGCCCTACTTCCTTGGATGGAATTAGTGCATACAAGGTATGCTTTGGGCTGATATGGCCATTGGGAAAATTAGGAAAGGTTGAATGAGATTTATGGTAAAGTCTTGGAGACTTTCCTTACCTCAAGACTCCTTTATCCTAGCCGCCCACTTGGCATGATCCCATCCATTGCTCTAGCCGCCCCTTGTTCTATTAATAGGACTCTAGTCGTCCATCTCAAGGGTTGATTCGTGTGAAGGACTTGTAGGAGGCGTGAGCAAAGGGAAAGGGTGACAACAACTAAGGCTTGGCGCAACCCTTCTTCCAAGTGGCCGAAAACATCTTTTCTTCTTCTCCTCTTGTTGGCGCAAAGAGTGATTGGGCTTTGTGGCTTCTCCTTCTATTGCCGCAAGCTCTCTTCCTCTCATAGCCATTGGCGCATCTTGCTTGAAGGTGGCGCAAGCAAGGAGAAAAGGGATACATCTTGGCGGCATCATCTTCCTCTTCATCCCTTCTTGGCGTTTTCATCTTGGAGGTGGCGCAATAGAAGTGGAGTGAAGAATTGATTCTCTTCCCGAGGCTAGCACCAAGCGTGGAAGGGAGCAACGATCAAGGAGTCGACGCGTGGACACTTGTAGAGGGCGAACACTTGGGCGCCTTCAACATGGCTTCGACATCTAGACAAGCGAAAGAGGTATAACTCTATCACATCCTTGTGTGTACTCACTCGCATGGATCCTTGGGACCGGAATGTGTTTCGGGTGTAATGCTTCTTCCGCTGCGTCCTGGGACTGCAAAATTTTAAATTGCACCCGGCATTCCCTAACAGTGGTATCAGAGGTACTTGCAAGAAACACAAGGTGTATGTTTGCTTGTATGAAAAATTTTTTGAAAATTTTTCTTCTATCCATGCGCGTTTCACGTAGAAAGCGTTTTCATCCAAGCCTCTCTTCTAAATTTTTGTTGGGGTATGCCCTTAAGGCTAATGTTTGAGGCCTTGGGATTGTATTAGTATCATGTAATAAACTCTTAAGTTTATAAAGGCATGGTTATTATTCAGGTTGTTACCTTGTCTGCTGTAATAAGTGTACTTCTGAATAATGTCTCAAAGCTGTTCAGCTAGGCTGACAGGCTATATGTCCTTAGTCAAGATATCTTGGTGAACATGAGACAGCCTTGATATGATTGAGACTAATATGAGTGCTAATCTTATAGGATGCTTCGAGCATGGAATAAGATGTAGACTCATGGGTACATTGGATGTACTGGACAGACCCTACTGGAATATTCCATTGCTTGTCACAATGTGAATAATCCTTGTAAGCAGCAAGTGGCACATGTCCTTTGACTTGAGATCACTTGTGTTTCTAAATGATGATTGTCATTGTCTTGAGGTAGTTCAATATCATTTGAAACATAATGATTATAGACTATCTTGGATGGTGAGCTTGAATCAGGTTAGGACACTAGTGATAGACATAGGATTGCCGTCTCCTTGTTTAAGGAGTGTGATGTTCTAAAGGGCCCCCTTATGAGATGATTGAGATAGTGTATGGCCATACCCAGATGACTATGTGCATCTAATCTAATCATGCTCATCGTATTGGAGTTACAGGCTTGACATGCTTGTCCAATAAGAACATCCAGTGGTAAAGGACATATGTATGCCTTGTGAATTGAGTCACACTTGTGCTATGGTTTGGGAGTAGTCTTGGAAGACTCTTTCCTTTATATCGGGAGACAGTGATGTGTTGCTAGATACCCCTCACTGATCGTGATAACGTAAGTTATCGTTACCGACATTTAGAGGAAACCCTCAGGGTCGCACAATTTGGTGATATGGCTTACTTAAGTCAGATCGTATGGACTGGATTCTTTGAGTTCAGATTAAAGGGATTTAATCTCTGATTGTAAGTAAGATCTGGTCTGATCATGTTTGATTGATTAGGGCTTGAGATCGGTAAGCTTCGATCGAGAGAGGTGATGCTAGATCGGAGAGATCAGGGGCATCAGGAGATGAACGGTTAGATCATAAGCCTTGGGGTTCGATTTGGTCTAGACCAAGTGGCTTGAGCTATTTCGGTTTGGTTTGATGAACCAAAGCCGATTTGACATTTTGGATTGAACCGGTTCACAAATATGAACGCTTGGTTCAATGCCAAAATGCGTTTTGGGTTGGCTTGAACGCATGGCTTGATTGACTTCCATTTATGGAAAGTCATCAAGGGCCGGTTTTGCTTCAATGCCAAAACGCTTATGCGTTGAGCTCCTCACTTCAACGCCTTGATTCTTTTCGAGGTGTGGTTGACGAAGGTGTGGAGTAGACATCCAAGAGAAGCTCTCGGCCGAACGGATTCATCTCATCAAACCCTTTCCATTCGACAAGATAAGGCTTGGGTGTCTTGCTAGCACAAGAGATCTCAAGGAAGTGAGCATCTTCATCTTGTGTGTGGACTTGTGGAGGAGACCTAATTTGATCTCTTCTTCCAAGCCGAATTCCAAGCTTATGGCGTTGGTATGATTTCTCATAACTTAAGTTGATCATATAGTTTCATATGCGATTTTGAAACCCTATTTTCCGCCATGCATGCTAGATGCGCATGATTAGGGTTTCCCCCCCCCCCTTTATGTTAGGGGTTCCTTCAATTGGTATCAGAGGTAGGCTCTTGATATGATCTATATGATTGCTTTGAAGTGTTTGTGATCCATACATATTGCGCTTACTTGATGCATGCTTTGTTTACATGAAGTTTGCGCTTGTATCATGCTAACATGAAGTTTGCGCTTGTATCATGCTAACATGTAGTTTGCGCTTGTATCATGGCTTTGATGAAGTATGCGCTCCCCCAAGAAGGGGACCCCCTAAAGTTTGCGCTCCCCCTTGAAGGGGACCCCCTTAGATCTAAGGGTTATCAACATGCTAGAAGATATATCTTATGGATGTTCTAGATGTTTGCGCATGTCAAAATGTTTTCTAAAACTTACATCTTGCGCGCATGATTAGATCTAAGGTGCCACTACATTAAATCCTTAGATGGGTTGATGGGGTTGAAAGCATCTTCTAGGTTAGATCCAACTAGTCTGATCAGACCATCTGACAGCCTAGATGGGTTGACCAGATAGCACCTGTGCGCAAGCACGAGGTGGCTATAGGTCGACTGCATCCAAGGCGTGTAGCGAGGTCTGGTTGAGACAACTACTGAACACACATGAGTTAGGCCCGGGGTCACACCCGCTTGCCAAAACTCATGAGGGTGGTTCAGCCCTTGGCGCATGCATGGTTGACCATCAGGTCAACTCGGGTCAGTTAGGACTCGGTGCATGCAGGGGCAAAGGATCTAACTAGATGGATGAGTGGATCCCTATCAATGGACCATTGTAAGGTTGTAGGGCACATAAGGAAATTAAAATTGATGCCATGGGGTTTTTCAAAAATTTAATTTCTTGATTGGATCACATGATGATTTGATGCCATGATGCTTGTCTATTTAGTCTTATGTGGGTTGCCCTATTGTGTGCTGTGCTGGGGCCTGCGTGCCTGGTAAATTATAAGTTAATTTTATTGTGATCTGCGAATCACTTTTTCATTAATTTATTGTATAATTGACCTGCGAGTCAACCTTGTCTAGATAGATCAAATGTACTTTGATTAGACAAGAGTACAAATGCACACATCCCAAAGGGGCATTCAGCTGGTGGCGCACCTGAGGTGCTCTTGGCGCTAGGGCCCTAGGTTGGACCAGATGAGATGCCAAGGAGCTCAAGTGAAGACTTAAGTAAAATTAAGGTCTTACTAGGGTTCATGGGCTTTTACCACATAAGATCATGCTTTCTACTTATTGCTAATAATTAGAATTGCATGTTTAAGTTTATCTTCTACTATAGCCATAGGATATGCCTGATAGTAAGAAGATAAAAGACCGTTAAAATCCAACGCTAATATATCAAGCTCGATAAAGCCTTCTGACGCGAAACCTCACCTTTCTGATTATCGTTGGAGCCGTGTTGAACCCACTCAGTGGGCACGTCCATCTATCTTCAGACGGTGCTGGATTTCACCTGCGTGTTACAGAGTAGGGATTTATCACTGCTCGTTGCTCAGCATAACACGTGGTGGTCCAGGGAGTAGGTCGGGTCAGCTTGACCATGTAGGCTACATATGTGGCGCATATGGTAGCGCATGGAGGCAGCCATCTCTGGGATCAGAGACTGTGTTGTACCAACTCAGTTGGCACAGTCTGCTGGATTGCCAAGATAAAGGGGAATCGCACGGGTTGGCGATTGGCTGGGACAGCCTACCAGAAATTAGTGCTTGTCATCTCTGTGCATCTTATCTCGCCTGAGCGGGACGCGGAGACCAAGTATGAAATTTGTATCCCATCTCACTAAAAGAGTGATACTCTTTCGGACTGTTTACTGGATTTTTCAGTCAGACAAAATAGTGAGAAAAGAATCTTTCTTAAGTCCTGGATTGATTCTAAACATTGATACTGACCTTGCTGTTCTTGCTTGTTGTAGATTCCTGCAGCAACGAACACCATGAGCTTCAATGTGCGATCCCTACTGGAAAGGGAGAAGTTTGCTGGGCTGAACTTCTCTGACTGGTTCGGACACCTTAAGATCGTTCTTAAGGCAGAGAGGAAACTGTATGTCCTCGAGACGGCGATACCGCCGCAGCCCGCTCCGAACGCCGCAAGGGCGGTTCGGGATGCCTATGAAAAGCACGTCAATGATAGCATTGATGTCGCTTGCCTGATGCTAGCGTCTATGACGCCACCGCTGCAGCGTCAGCATGAGGATATGTCGGCTATAGAAATTATAGCGAACCTCAAGATGTTGTATGCTGCACAGGCGAGGACAGAACGCTATAATCTGACGAAGCTCTTCTTTCAGAGCAAACTGGCTGAGGGGAGCCCAGTGGGAGCTCACGTGCTCAAGATGATTGGGCACAAGGAGGCTCTGGAGAAACTGGGGCATACCATCAACCAGGAGCTTGCTGTAGATATTATTCTGCAGTCTCTTCCGCCTTCTTTCGATGCGTTCATCATTAACTTTAATATGAACAAAATCGATTGTACGCCGGCAGAGCTGCTGAATATGCTCTTGACTACTGAGGAAACTCTGAAGGGTAAGCCTTCAACCTCTGTCTTGTTGGTACCTTCTAGGAACAAGAAGAAGGGGAAGAAGGGCAAGGCCCCTGTCAAGAATTACAGCAAGGCCCTGAAACAGAAGGTGAAGCGGTCGAAGGATAACAGGTGTTTCCACTGTGGCCAGCTGGGTCACTGGAAAAAGGACTGTAAAGCGCTCCAAGGAGATAAGAGGGGAAGCATTGCTTCTGGCTCAGGTATATACGTGACGGAAGTCATGGTTTCATCTTCTTCTATATCATGGGTGTTGGACACTGCATGTGGAGTTCACATTTGTTCAAATGTGCAGGAACTCAAGAGAAGATGGCAGGTGGGACAGCATGAGGTAGACCTACGCGTTGGAAATGGGGCACGGGTTGCTGCTGTTGCTGTAGGAGACTATTTCATCACTTTACCATCTGGCATTGTATTAGAATTGAACAATTGTTATTTTGTACCCAGTATTACCAAGAATATTATCTCTATTCCTGCTCTTGTCAGGAAAGGATTTGCCTTTGAATGCAAGATTTCAAAGTGTGTTTTAACTTATGATAATATTGTGTATGCAACTGGTTCAATTAACAATGGGTTATTCATGTTGGACATGGAATATTCTATACAAAACATTGATAATAAGAAAGCCAAGTATGCTGATGACAGCACCTTGCTATGGCATAGTCGTTTAGGCCATATAAACGAGAAGCGCATTAAGCGGTTGCATGATCATGGACTGCTGGGATCTTTCTCCTATGAGGAGATTAATACATGCAAAGCTTGTTTAATGGGTAAAATGACGAAGTCTCCTTTTCCTCACAAAGGTCAAAGGACTTCAGGTTTACTTGACCTGATACACAGTGATGTGTGTGGGCCTTTCAGTAAACATGCCAGAGGTGGCTATCAGTACTTCATTACCTTCACTGATGATTTCAGTAGGTATGGATATGTCTATTTAATGAGACATAAAAGTGAATCTTTTGACAAGTTCAAAGAGTTCAAAAATGAAGTACAAAATCAGTTAGGCCGAAATATCAAGGCACTTCGTTCTGATCGAGGTGGAGAATACCTGAGTCATACGTTTACTGACTATCTGAAGGAGTGTGGGATTGTCTCACAGCTCACTCCGCCAGGAACACCGCAGTGGAATGGTGTGTCCGAGAGGAGAAATAGAACGTTACTTGATATGGTTCGTTCTATGATGAGTCAGGCTACTCTTCCATATTCCTTTTGGGGTTTTGCACTGGAAACAGCTGCAAAGGTACTAAACCGAGTGCCATCCAAGGCAGTTTCAAAGACGCCATATGAGCTATGGTATGGGAAACAGCCTAGCTTGACATTTATCAGGATCTGGGGTTGCGAGGCTTATGTCAAAAAGCTCGCCTCTGGGAAACTGGAGAGCAGATCTGAGAAATGCATCTTTGTCGGTTACCCTAAGGAAACTAAGGGTTATTATTTCTACGATCCCAAAGAGAACAAGATATTTGTTGCTCGGACGGCCATATTTCTTGAGAAGGAGTTTCTTCTGCAAGAGGCCAGTGGGAGAGAAATAAAGCTGGATGAGATTCCAGAGGAAGGACAAAGTAGTCAGGCAGAGTTGGATGTGCCTGAGCCAGTAGATCAGGTTACTGAACAACCTGAGGCTCAGATATCACGGGAACCGCGAAGATCGGGTAGGATCCGTCGACAGCCTGAGCGCTATGTCGGAGTCTACATCATTGATAATGATGAACCCCTAACTTATGCGGATGCGGTCAGTGGACCGGAGTCAGCTAGATGGCTTGAAGCTATGCGAGCCGAGATGGACTCCATGTCAGATAACCAAGTCTGGGATTTGGTTGATCCGCCTCCGGGAGTAATCCCTATAGGCTGTAAATGGATCTTCAAGAAGAAGATTGACATGGATGGTAACGTGGTTACCTATAAAGGCAGGCTAGTTGCGAAAGGTTTCAAACAAATCTACGGGATAGATTATGATGAAACTTTCTCACCTGTAGCCATGTTTAAGTCTATTCGGATTCTTTTCGCGATAGCTGCATATTACGATTATGAGATCTGGCAGATGGATGTGAAGACAGCTTTCCTTAATGGAAATCTGGATGAGGATGTGTATATGACACAACCAGAAGGGTTCACTAATCCATCAGATCGTCATAAAATATGCAAGTTAAAGAAGTCCATTTATGGACTTAAACAAGCATCTAGGAGCTGGAATATTCGTTTTGATGAATCAATCTCTGAGTTTGGTTTCATCAAGAACGAGGATGACCCGTGTGTATATAAGAGGTTTAGTGGGAGCGTGATTACATTCCTAATCCTCTACGTCGATGATATCTTAATCATTGGAAATGATATTCCTGAACTGCATGCTGTTAAGGCATGGTTAGGAAAATGTTTCCAGATGAAAGATTTAGGAGAAGCAGCCTATGTATTAGGTGTGAAGATCTACAGGGATAGATCTAAGAGGCTTCTCGGGCTGTGCCAGAGTACTTACATCGATAAGGTCCTGGAGAGATTCCATTTAGAGAATTCTAAACGTGGATATCTTCCAGTCAGACATGGTCTGAATCTTTCGAAGAGTCAGTGTCCACAAACACAGACTGAGAAAGATGAAATGGACAATACGCCTTATGCTTCGGCTATTGGGTCCATTATGTATGCGATGTTGTGTACTCGCCCAGACGTCGCTTACGGGTTAAGCGTGACCAGTCGATTCCAAAGTAATCCAGGTTTGGCGCACTGGATTGCAGTCAAGAACATTTTAAAATATCTGCGGAGGACCAAAGATATGTTCTTGATATATGGTGGTCAGGAAGAACTCAGTATAGAGGGATATACTGACGCTTCGTTCCAGTCGGACCAGGATGATTTCCGATCGCAATCAGGCTATGTTTTTAGCTTGAATGGTGGAGCAGTGGTGTGGAAGAGTTTCAAACAGTCAACTGTTGCTGATTCCACAACAGAAGCCGAGTATGTTGCAGCCTCGGAAGCATCCAAGGAGGCAGTGTGGATTCGTAAGTTCGTGAGAGAACTTGGTGTCGTTCCTTCGAGTGCTGATCCTTTGGTTATCTTCTGTGATAACACTGGAGCCATCGCACAAGCAAAGGAACCGCGGTCGCACCAGAAGTCCAAGCACATACAGAGACGGTTTCACTTGATCCGGGAGATCATTGATCGAGGCGAGATCAAAATATGCAAGGTTCATACAGATGACAATCTGGCAGACCCACTTACCAAGCCTCTGGCGCAGCAGAAGCATGAGAAGCACTGTAATAATATGGGTTTGAGATTTCTCAACCATTAGATTAAGTGCAAGTGGGAGATTGTTGGGGTATGCCCTTAAGGCTAATGTTTGAGGCCTTGGGATTGTATTAGTATCATGTAATAAATTCTTAAGTTTATAAAGGCATGGTTATTATTCAGGTTGTTACCTTGTCTGCTGTAATAAGTGTACTTCTGAATAATGTCTCAAAGCTGTTCAGCTAGGCTGACAGGCTATATGTCCTTAGTCAAGATATCTTGGTGAACATGAGACAGCCTTGATATGATTGAGACTAATATGAGTGCTAATCTTATAGGATGCTTCGAGCATGGAATAAGATGTAGACTCATGGGTACATTGGATGTACTGGACAGACCCTACTGGGATATTCCATTGCTTGTCACAATGTGAATAATCCTTGTAAGCAGCAAGTGGCACATGTCCTTTGACTTGAGATCACTTGTGTTTCTAAATGATGATTGTCATTGTCTTGAGGTAGTTCAATATCATTTGAAACATAATGATTATAGACTATCTTGGATGGTGAGCTTGAATCAGGTTAGGACACTAGTGATAGACATAGGATTGCCGTCTCCTTGTTTAAGGAGTGTGATGTTCTAAAGGGCCCCCTTATGAGATGATTGAGATAGTGTATGGCCATACCCAGATGACTATGTGCATCTGATCTAATCATGCTCATCGTATTGGAGTTACAGGCTTGACATGCTTGTCCAATAAGAACATCCAGTGGTAAAGGACATATGTATGCCTTGTGAATTGAGTCACACTTGTGCTATGGTTTGGGAGTAGTCTTGGAAGACTCTTTCCTTTATATCGGGAGACAGTGATGTGTTGCTAGATACCCCTCACTGATCGTGATAACGTAAGTTATCGTTACCGACATTTAGAGGAAACCCTCAGGGTCGCACAATTTGGTGATATGGCTTACTTAAGTCAGATCGTATGGACTGGATTCTTTGAGTTCAGATTAAAGGGATTTAATCTCTGATTGTAAGTAAGATCTGGTCTGATCATGTTTGATTGATTAGGGCTTGAGATCGGTAAGCTTTGATCGAGAGAGGTGATGCTAGATCGGAGAGATCAGGGGCATCAGGAGATGAACGGTTAGATCATAAGCCTTGGGGTTCGATTTGGTCTAGACCAAGTGGCTTGAGCTATTTCGGTTTGGTTTGATGAACCAAAGCCGATTTGACATTTTGGATTGAACCGGTTCACAAATATGAACGCTTGGTTCAATGCCAAAATGCGTTTTGGGTTGGCTTGAACGCATGGCTTGATTGACTTCCATTTATGGAAAGTCATCAAGGGCCGGTTTTGCTTCAATGCCAAAACGCTTATGCGTTGAGCTCCTCACTTCAACGCCTTGATTCTTTTCGAGGTGTGGTTGACGAAGGTGTGGAGTAGACATCCAAGAGAAGCTCTCGGCCGAACGGATTCATCTCATCAAACCCTTTCCATTCGACAAGATAAGGCTTGGGTGTCTTGCTAGCACAAGAGATCTCAAGGAAGTGAGCATCTTCATCTTGTGTGTGGACTTGTGGAGGAGACCTAATTTGATCTCTTCTTCCAAGCCGAATTCCAAGCTTATGGCGTTGGTATGATTTCTCATAACTTAAGTTGATCATATAGTTTCATATGCGATTTTGAAACCCTATTTTCCGCCATGCATGCTAGATGCGCATGATTAGGGTTTCCCCCCCCCTTTATGTTAGGGGTTCCTTCAATTTTGTGGCCGAAATTTGGATCTTGTTTATGGTCGATTTAAGGCCAAAGGCGCACGTGGTTTTGTCAAGTAGGATGGGCATTGTGTCTTCGGACTGGCCGGGTCTCTTGATCTGACAAAACTGCCAGCCGATAGGGTCTATGAAATCATCCTAAAACTTGATCTAAATTTTAGCACAAAATTGTTTAAGATAGTGTTTGGATGGAGTTGGCGCATAAGGGACTAAAAATTTGATTTTCACGGATTTTCAAATTTAACATGCGCCTCTTGATTAGGTTGATATGGTCATAGCGAGTGCCCTCCTGTGTTGTGATGTGGAAGCATGTTTCCACCTGTGATGAATGCTTGTAAAATCTTCCCACCACCTGCGTGTGGTTCTTCCCCTTCTTGATGTAAAATTTTTCATCTTTCTTTAGAATAGATATAGAATCGTTTACATAAGATAGGTTAAGGTTCATCAAAGACAACAAGCAGCCTTCTTCAATCGAAGTCAGAAGTGGCGCCAGCTTTGGAAGCATGGTGATGGGCTTGCGGCTGAAGGAAGGACACATGCATTCGGCTTCTGGCATGGGCTGATCTGCTCTAGGGACTCGCAACCCTTGGATGCACGATAACATGTCACATGGCTCGTGACAAGTTATGTGTATGAAAAGGGCTATGGCCATATCGACCAAACTAGCATGCCTGTGATGGTTTATTATTTTGTCCATAGCATGCCTGTGATGGGTTTCCTTTGCTGCCATAACCATAGGAAAACTGCATGCTAGAAAAGAATAAAATAAACATGCAAAACTCTCATTGAAATATCAAGTCAAATAGCCTTCTAACGCGTGGCCCTAATCAAGCTATCGATCGGTGGTGTTGTGAACTGTTTCCCACCCTCGTGGGACACACCCACTTATCTTTAGAAGGTGTGTGGTGACAATGAACTCCCCAGTTCAGTTTAAACCTGGACGTGCCTTCGCAAGGAATTCGTTGGCCCTGGGCATAACGGTTAGGACCAGACTTGACTAGTTTTTCATATGTCACTGACATGATGGATAACTAGAGGCAGCTGTTGAGAGGATAGGGTTCTGTGTTGTATCCAGCCCTCGCTGGACACAGGGCGCCTAGTCTGTCTTAACTAAGAGGAATTGTGTGTGGCACAATTGGCCTGCATGCCTACCTAAGGAAACATGAGACTTTCTGTGCATCTCAACTCACCCTCGTGAGTCGCGGAGACCTTATGTGAAATTAGGATCCTAGTCACTTATTTCCATGTTGAGTTTGAGAGTTCTCAACTTGTTATGGAAATAGTGGGAGTATAGCATTTAATTAAAAGTCCTTGTTAAATGCTTTATCATTGTACTTATTTTACTTATTTGCTTATTGTAGATTGCATCTCCTGATCTAAGAATGAAACTTTATAAAAACAAATTGGATGGGACAAATTGGACAAAATGGTTCAAGATTTTGTCCAAGATACTAGAACAAGAGAATAAGGTGCATCTTCTTGAAAGACCTCCATCCCAGCCCAGTGTATATTTCACCACTGGGTGGGAGTGGAATGTCTATCTTGAACACTGTGAAGATAACGAACAGTACACTGTTCTTGTCTTAGAGTGCATGACCCCAGAGGTCAAGGTTGAGTGTGATGAGATGGGGATCTATGATATTATCATACATCTCAAAGGTCTCTTCACACCATGCTCTAAGGACAATGATCATGAAAGTTCTGTTGGATCTTCAGAGTATGTGCCTATATCTGAGAATAACCATGGTTCTGTATCTTCGAAGCTCATACTTCGGAAGACTGGGAATGCATGGGTATTTCGAAGAGGATTAATGGCCAAGAAGAGCATGGCAAAGCTGAAGGGATGTAATCCATCCGCTTCAGGTATTGTGTTACCATGGTCTTTATGTCTACTTCTTATAGGTACTGGGTACCGCATGTGAGCTTACATATGTTTTTCATATACAGGAGCTCAAAAGAAGTAGGACGACTAGGCTTGGTGGGATCGACTCTCGGGTCAGAGACGGAGCATTGGATGCTGCTGTTGATATCATCTCACTACCATGGAGACTTTATATAGGACTTTGCTATTATGTATCAGCTTATGTATTAGAACATCATCCCTTTTGAAAAGGATTTCAGTTTGAAATAATATATTGTATTTTTCTTTATAACTGAGATGTTCTATTGAAGTGATACAGTTGATAATAGTTTATGGTCTTATATGTAACACAAGATTAGATCCAATGATTCAATAAACACTCTCTTATAGCATTGTCTATTGAACCATAGAACAATGGTCACATCCAAAGGTCCATGGACTATTGGGATCATTATCCTTTTAGGATTATGATAAATGTGAGCCTTGTTCAAAGGAACAAAGTGACAGATTCTACCTTCACCATAAAGGGTTGAAGGGTAAGTGGCTTGTTGGATCTATCACATAGCAATGTATGTGGACCCATGTAAAACAAGCACTGAGAGGTGTTATATGCTTCATAAGGTGTGGGTATGCCTTATCCAACCTAAGAACTTTGGAGAAATCCAAGAAGTTCACAAATGAAGTATTGAGTCAAATTGGAGGATCTATTAAGCACCTTGATTGGATCAAGGTGATTAGTGGAGAATTTGATGACTATCCTAAGGAGTGTGGGGTTATCTCACAGCTTACTTAGAACACCACTGTATGGTGAATTTCAAAGAAAGAAAGAGGAACACATTGGATGTGGTTCCATCTTTGAATAGTCATGCAAATATACTACTATGATGCCATGCAAACAGATGAATTGTCACTCCATTGGAAGTGTGTCTCAGATAGCTTTTGAGTTAGAAACTGGAAAATATCCCATTCCTTCAATAGAATCGGGAATGTAATATGCAGTGATCTCAAAAGCATATGTTTGTGGGGCACTGAAGGGTGCTGTTTCTATCCCAAGGAGAACAAAATATTTGTTGCTCCATAGTGCTGTCTTTCTTGAAAGGATATTTCTTTTGAAAGAAGCTAGTGGGAGTAGATTTGATTAGGACAAGGTCCAGAATCAACCACAATACATTTAGACATAAATGGAGAGTAGAATCTCACGTACAGGTTGAAAGTCAACCTGTAGTTCAAGTAACGCAGGAACCATATAAGTCTGGATGGATTCAAAATGCTGGGCATGACGAATTTATCATCTGGGATAAAACTTAAGACTTATGGAAGCGGTCGGTGAACTAGATTCCAAGAAATGGCTAAACGCCATGAGAACCGTGATGGACTCCATGTCTGCTGATCAAGTCTGGGACTTGGATGAGCTGCCAAAGGGGTAATTCCCACAGGCTATAAATAAATCTTCTAGGAAGATAGACATGGAAGGTAACAGTGTTGCCTTGAAAGACAAGCTAGTGAACAGAAATTTCAGGCAAATCCGCTGGGTGGATAATGATGAAATTTTTCACCAAAAGCTGTGTTTGAGTCCATTAGGTATATGCTTGTTGCATTTTCTATTATGGCGTGGATGTCTGGGTAAGGATATCCATATGGAAATAGTCAGTGTTTTCATATAGTAGCCATAAATATATGCATGGTCTTATGCAAGCATGTTAAAAGAACCTGTGTTTACAAGAAGATTAGTGGGAGCACCATAATAGTTCTTGTTCTAAAAGATTGATGATATTCTCCTCACATGGAATGACTGAAGGAACCCCTAACTAAGGGGGAAGAAACCCTAAGCATGCTCATCTATCATGCATAGCGGAAAGAGGGCTTCAAGTCAAGATCGGATATGAAACAATATGATCAACTTGAAACTAGAAATCATACCAATGCCATGGACTTGGATCTCGGCTTGGAAGAAGAGATCAAGATAGGTCTCCTCCAAAGTGTGCCACACACAAGATGAAGTTGGCTCACTCCTTGGGGTCGCTTGTGCTAGCAAGTCACTCAAGGAATCTTCACTTGTCGAATGGAAGGGATGATGAACTTCCTTGTTGCCGAGAGTTCCTCTTTGCCCAAGCTCTCCTTCTCGTCGTCAACCACACCTCAACCAATGTCCAAGGCGTTGATGAGAAGAGTTCCAACGCATAAGCGTTTTTGGCGTTAAGTGAAACCGGCCCCCTTTGATGACTTTCCATAAATGGAAGCTCATCAAAGCATGCGCTCAAGCCATAACCCAAACGCATTTGAGCATTGAACCATGCGTTCACAATTGTGAACCGGTTCAAGCTAAACCGTTCGATTCAACTTTGGTTCATGAACCAAACCGAAATGGCTCAAGCCATGTGGTCTAGACCATATTGAACCCCAAGGCTCATGATCTAACCATTCATCACCTGATGCCCCTGATCTTTCCGATCTAGCATCATCTCTCTTGATCGAAGCTTACCGATCTCAAGCCTTAATCAATCAAACATGATCAGACCAGATCTCACTTACAATCAGAGATAAAATCCCTTTAATCTGAACTCAAAGAATCCAGTCCATTCGATCTGACTCAAGTAAGCCATATCATCAAATTGTGCGACCCTGAGGGTTTCCTCTAAATGTCGGTAACGATAACTTACGTTATCACGATCAGTGAGGGGTATCTAGCAACACATCACTGTCTCCCGATATAAAGGAAAGAGTCTTCCAAGACTACTCCCAAACCATTGCACAAGTGTGACTCCATTCACAAGGCATACATGTGTCCTTTGCCACTGGATGTTCTTATTGGACAAGCGGGTCAAGCTTGTAACTCCAATACGATGAGCATGATTAGATCAGATGCACATTGTCATCTGGGCATGGCCATACACTATCTCAATCATCTCATATAGGGGGCCCATTAGAACATCACACTCCTTAAACAAGGAGACGGCAATCCTATGTCTATCACTAGTGCTCTAACCTGATTCAAGCTCACCATCCAAGATAGTCTATAATCATTATGTTTCAAATGATATTGAACTACCTCAAAACAATGACAATCATCATTTAGAAACACAAGTGATCTCAAGTCAAAGGACATGTGCCACTTAGTGCTCACAAGGATCATTCACATTGTGACAAGCAATGGAATATCCGAGTAGGGTCTGTCCAGTACATCCAATGTACCCATGAGTCTACATCTTATTCCATGCTCGAAGCATCCTATAAGATTAGCACTCATATTAGTCTCAATCATATCAAGGCTGTCTCATGTTCACCAAGATATCTCGACTAAGGACATATAGCCTGTCAGCCTAGCTGAACAGCTTTGAGACATTATTCAGAAGTACACTTATTACAGCAGACAAGGTAACAACCTGAATAATAACCATGCCTTTTATAAACACAAGAGTTTATTACATGATACTTATACAATCCCAAAGGCCTCAAACATTAGCCTTAAGGGCATACCCCAACAATCTCCCACTTGCACTTAATCTAATGGTTGAGAAATCTCAAACCCATATTATTACAGTGCTTCTCATGCTTCTGCTGCGCCAGAGGCTTGGTAAGCGGGTCTGCCAGATTGTCATCTGTATGAACCTTGCAAATCTTGATCTCGCCACGATCAATGATCTCCCGGATCAAGTGAAAACGTCTTTGTATGTGCTTGGACTTCTGGTGTGACCGCGGTTCCTTTGCTTGTGCTATAGCTCCAGTGTTATCACAGAAGATAACCAAAGGATCTGCACTCGAAGGAACGACACCAAGTTCTCTCACGAACTTACGAATCCACACTGCCTCCTTGGATGCTTCCGAGGCTGCAACATACTCGGCTTCTGTTGTGGAATCAGCAACAGTTGACTGTTTGAAACTTTTCCACACCACAGCACCTCCATTCAAGCTAAAAACATAGCCTGATTGCGATCGGAAATCATCCTGGTCCGACTGGAACGAAGCGTCAGTATATCCCTCTATACTGAGTTCTTCCTGACCACCATATATCAAGAACATATCTTTGGTCCTCCGCAGATATTTTAAGATGTTCTTGACCGCAATCCAGTGCGCCAAACCTGGATTACTTTGGAATCGACTGGTCACGCTTAACCCGTAAGCGACGTCTGGGCGAGTACACAACATCGCATACATAATGGACCCAATAGCCGAAGCATAAGGCGTATTGTCCATTTCATCTTTCTCAGTCTGTGTTTGTGGACACTGACTCTTCGAAAGATTCAGACCATGTCTGACTGGAAGATATCCACGTTTAGAATTCTCTAAATGGAATCTCTCCAGGACCTTATCGATGTAGGTACTCTGGCACAACCCGAGAAGCCTCTTAGATCTATCCCGGTAGATCTTCACACCTAATACATAGGCTGCTTCTCCTAGATCTTTCATCTGAAAACATTTTCCTAACCATGCCTTAACAGCATGCAGTTCAGGAATATCGTTTCCAATGATCAAGATATCATCGACGTAGAGGATTAGGAATGTAATCACGCTCCCACTAAACCTCTTATATACACACGGGTCATCTTCGTTCTTGATGAAACCAAACTCAGAGATTGATTCATCAAAACGAATATTCCAGCTTCTTGATGCTTGCTTCAATCCATAAATGGATTTCTTTAACTTGCATATTTTATGACGATCTGATGGATTAGTGAAACCCTCAGGTTGTGTCATATACACATCCTCATCCAGATTTCCATTGAGGAAAGCTGTCTTCACATCCATCTGCCAGATCTCATAATCGTAATATGCAGCTATCGCGAAAAGAATCCGAATAGACTTAAACATGGCTACAGGAGAGAAAGTTTCATCATAATCTATCCCGTAGATTTGTTTGAAACCTTTCGCAACTAGCCTGCCTTTATAGGTAACCACGTTACCATCCATGTCAATCTTCTTCTTGAAGATCCATTTACAGCCTATAGGGATTACTCCCGGAGGCGGATCAACCAAATCCCAGACTTGGTTATCTGACATGGAGTCCATCTCGGCTCGCATAGCTTCAAGCCATCTAGCTGACTCCGGTCCACTGACCGCATCCGCATAAGTTAGGGGTTCATCATTATCCATGATGTAGACTCCGTCATAGCGCTCAGGCTGTCGACGGATCCTACCCGATCTTCGCGGTTCCCGTGATATCTGAGCCTCAGGTTGTTCAATAACCTGATCTACTGGCTCAGGCACATCCAACTGTGCTTGACTACTTTGTCCTTCCTCTGGATTTTCATCCAGCTTTATTTCTCTCCCACTGGCCTCTTGCAGAAGAAACTCCTTCTCAAGAAATATGGCCGTCCGAGCAACAAAAACCTTGTTCTCTTTGGGATCGTAGAAATAATAACCCTTAGTTTCCTTAGGGTAACCGACAAAGATACATTTGTCAGATCTGCTCTCTAGTTTCCCAGAGGCGAGCTTTTTGACATAAGCCTCGCAACCCCAGATTTTGATAAATGTCAAGCTAGGCTGTTTCCCATACCATAACTCATATGGCGTCTTTGAAACTGCCTTGGATGGCACTCGGTTTAGTACCTTTGCAGCTGTTTCCAGTGCAAAACCCCAAAAGGAATATGGAAGAGTAGCCTGACTCATCATAGAACGAACCATATCAAGTAGCGTTCTATTTTCCTCTCGGACACACCATTCCATTGCGGTGTTCCTGGCGGAGTGAGCTGTGAGATAATCCCACACTCCTTCAGATAGTCAGTAAACGCATGACTCAGGTATTCACCACCTCGATCAGAACGAAGTGCCTTGATATTTCGGCCTAGCTGATTTTGTACTTCATTTTTGAACTCTTTGAACTTGTCAAAAGATTCACTTTTATGTCTCATTAAATAGACATATCCATACCTACTGAAATCATCAGTGAAGGTAATGAAGTACTGATAGCCACCTCTGGCATGTTTACTGAAAGGCCCACACACATCACTGTGTATAAGGTCCAGTAAACCTGAAGTCCTTTGACCTTTGTGAAGAAAAGGAGACTTCGTCATTTTACCCATTAAACAAGCTTTGCATGTCTCAATCTCCTCATAGGAGAATGATCCCAGCAGTCCATGTTCATGCAACCGCTTAATGCGCTTCTCGTTTATATGGCCTAAACGACTATGCCATAGCAAGGTGCTGTCATCAGCATACTTGGCTTTCTTATTATCAATGTTTTGTATAGAATTTTCCATGTCCAACATGTATAACCCATTGTTAATTGAACCAGTTGCATACACAATATTATCATAAGTTAAAACACACTTTGAAATCTTGCATTCAAAGGCAAATCCTTTCCTGACAAGAGCAGGAATGGAGATAATATTCTTGGTAATACTGGGTACAAAATAACAATTGTTTAATTCTAATACAATGCCAGATGGTAAAGTAATGAAATAGTCTCCTACAGCAACAGCAGCAACCCGTGCCCCGTTTCCAACTCGTAGGTCTACCTCATGCTGTCCCACCTGCCTTCTTCTCTTGAGTTCCTGCACATTTGAACAAATGTGAACTCCACATGCAGTGTCTAACACCCATGATATAGAAGAAGATGAAACCATGACTTCCGTCACGTATATACCTGAGCCAGAAGCAATGCTTCCCCTCTTATCTCCTTGGAGCGCTTTACAGTCCTTTTTCCAGTGACCCAGCTGGCCACAGTGGAAACACCTGTTGTCCTTCGACCGCTTCACCTTCTGTTTCAGGGCCTTACTGTAATTCTTGACAGGGGCCTTGCCCTTCTTCCCCTTCTTCTTGTTCCTAGAAGGAACCATCAAGACAGAGGTTGAAGGCTTACCCTTCAGAGTTTCCTCAGTTGTCAAGAGCATATTCAGCAGCTCTGCCGGCGTACAATCGATCTTGTTCATATTAAAGTTAATAATGAACGCATCGAAAGAAGGCGGGAGAGACTGCAGAATAATATCCACAGCAAGCTCCTGGTTGATGGTATGCCCCAGTTTCTCCAGAGCCTCCTTGTGCCCAATCATCTTGAGCACGTGAGCTCCCACTGGGCTCCCCTCAGCCAGTTTGCTCTGAAAGAAGAGCTTCGTCAGATTATAGCGTTCAGTCCTCGCCTGTGCAGCATACAGCATTTTGAGGTTTGCTATAATCTCTATAGCTGACATATCCTCATGCTGACGCTGCAGCGGTGGCGTCATAGACGCTAGCATCAGGCAAGCGACATCAATGCTATCATTGACGTGCTTTTCGTAGGCTTCCCGAACCGCCCTTGCGGCGTTCGGAGCGGGCTGCGGCGGTATCGCCGTCTCGAGGACATACAGTTTCCTCTCTGCCTTAAGAACAATCTTAAGGTGTCCGAACCAGTCAGAGAAGTTCGGCCCAGCAAACTTCTCCCTTTCCAGTAGGGATCGCACATTGAAGCTCATGGTGTTCGTTGCTGCAGGAATCTACAACAAGCAAGAACAGCAAGGTTAGTATCAATGTTTCAGAATCAATCCAGGACTTAAGAAAGATTCTTTTCTCACTATTTTGTCTGACTGAAAAATCCAGTAAACAGTCCGAAAGAGTAACACTCTTTTAGTGAGATGGGATCCAGATTTCATACTTGGTCTCCGCGTCCCGCTCAGGCGAGATAAGATGCACAGAGATGACAAGTACTAATTTCTGGTAGGCTGTGCCAGCCAATCGCCAACCCGTGCGATTCCCCTTCATCTTGGCAATCCAGCAGACTGTGCCAACTGAGTTGGTACAACACAGTCTCTGATCCCAGAGATGGCTGCCTCCATGTGCTACCATATGCGCCACATATGTAGCCAACATGGTCAAGCTGACCTGACCTACTCCCTGGACCACCACGTGCTATGCTGAGCAACGAGAGGGGATAAATCCCAACTCTGTAACACGCAGGTGAAATCCAGCACCGTCTGAAGATAGGTGGACGTGCCCACTGAGTGGGTTCAACACGGCTCCAACGATAATCAGAAAGGTGAGGTTTCGCGTCAGAAGGCTTACGAGCTTGATATGTTAGCGTTGGATTTTATCGGTCTTTTATCTTCTTAACTATCATACAAGTCCTATGGTGATAGCAGAAGATAAACTTAAACATGCAATTCTAATTATAAGCAATAAGAAGAAAGCATGATCTTATGTGGTAAAAGCCCATGAACCCTAGTAAGACCTTAATTTACTTAAGTCTTCACTTGAGCTCCTTGCATCTCATCTGGTTCAACCCAGTGCCCTAGTACCAAGAGCACCTCAGGTGCACCACCAGATGAATGCCCCTCTTGGATGTGTGCACTTGTCTAATCAAAGTACATTTGATCTATCTAGACAAGGTTGACTCGCAGGTCAACTACATATTATAAATTAAGTACAATGTGATTCGCAGATCACAAATTAATTTACAACTTATCCAGGCTCGCAGGCCCCAGCACAGCACACAATAGGGCAACCCACATAAGACTAAATAAACAAGCATATGATTCAATCAACATGTGATCCATTCAAGAAATTAAATTTTGGAAAAACCCATGGCATCAATTTAATTTCCTTATGAGCCCTACAACCTTACAATGGTCCATTGATGGGGATCCACTCATCCATCTAGCTAGATCCTTTGCCCTTGCATGCACCGAGTCCTAACTGACCCGAGTTGACCTAATGGTCAACCATGCATGCCCCAAGGGCTGAACCACCCCATGAGTTTTGGCAAGCGGGTGTGACCCCGGGCCTAACTCAAGTGTGTTCAGTAGTTGTCTCAACCAGACCTCGCTACACGCCCTAGATGCAGTCAACCTATAGCCACCTTGTGCTTGCGCATAGGTGCTATTGGGTCAACCCATCTGAGCTGTCAGATGGTCTGATCAGACTTGGATCCAACCTAGTGGTGACTTCAACCTCATCAACCCATCTAAGGGTTTAATGTAGTGGCACCTTAGATCTAATGAAGCGCGCAAGAGGTAAGTTTTAGAAAACTTTTATAACATGCGCAATGTTACAAACAAACAACATGCTTGATAACCCTTAGATCTAAGGGGGTCCCCTTCAAGGGGGAGCGCATACTTTAGGAGGTCCCCTTCAAGGGGGAGCGCATACTTCAGGAACATATGATACAAGCGCAACATCATGAACATATAAGCGCAACATCATGAACATATGATACAAGCGCAACATCATGAACATATAAGCGCAACATCATGAACATATGATACAAGCGCAACATCATGAACATATAAGCGCAACATCATGAACATATGATACAAGCGCAACATCATGAACATATAAGCGCAACATCATGAAAACAAAGCATGCCTCAAGGAAACAGTAAGCGCAACATCATGTATGGATCACCAATACTTAAAGCAATCATATCGATCATATCATGAGCCTAGCTCTGATACCAATTGAAGGAACCCCTAACTAAGGGGGAAGAAACCCTAAGCATGCTCATCTATCATGCATAGCGGAAAGAGGGCTTCAAGTCAAGATCGGATATGAAACAATATGATCAACTTGAAACTAGAAATCATACCAATGCCATGGACTTGGATCTCGGCTTGGAAGAAGAGATCAAGATAGGTCTCCTCCAAAGTGTGCCACACACAAGATGAAGTTGGCTCACTCCTTGGGGTCGCTTGTGCTAGCAAGTCACTCAAGGAATCTTCACTTGTCGAATGGAAGGGATGATGAACTTCCTTGTTGCCGAGAGTTCCTCTTTGCCCAAGCTCTCCTTCTCGTCGTCAACCACACCTCAACCAATGTCCAAGGCGTTGATGAGAAGAGTTCCAACGCATAAGCGTTTTTGGCGTTAAGTGAAACCGGCCCCCTTTGATGACTTTCCATAAATGGAAGCTCATCAAAGCATGCGCTCAAGCCATAACCCAAACGCATTTGAGCATTGAACCATGCGTTCACAATTGTGAACCGGTTCAAGCTAAACCGTTCGATTCAACTTTGGTTCATGAACCAAACCGAAATGGCTCAAGCCATGTGGTCTAGACCATATTGAACCCCAAGGCTCATGATCTAACCATTCATCACCTGATGCCCCTGATCTTTCCGATCTAGCATCATCTCTCTTGATCGAAGCTTACCGATCTCAAGCCTTAATCAATCAAACATGATCAGACCAGATCTCACTTACAATCAGAGATAAAATCCCTTTAATCTGAACTCAAAGAATCCAGTCCATTCGATCTGACTCAAGTAAGCCATATCATCAAATTGTGCGACCCTGAGGGTTTCCTCTAAATGTCGGTAACGATAACTTACGTTATCACGATCAGTGAGGGGTATCTAGCAACACATCACTGTCTCCCGATATAAAGGAAAGAGTCTTCCAAGACTACTCCCAAACCATTGCACAAGTGTGACTCCATTCACAAGGCATACATGTGTCCTTTGCCACTGGATGTTCTTATTGGACAAGCGGGTCAAGCTTGTAACTCCAATACGATGAGCATGATTAGATCAGATGCACATTGTCATCTGGGCATGGCCATACACTATCTCAATCATCTCATATAGGGGGCCCATTAGAACATCACACTCCTTAAACAAGGAGACGGCAATCCTATGTCTATCACTAGTGCTCTAACCTGATTCAAGCTCACCATCCAAGATAGTCTATAATCATTATGTTTCAAATGATATTGAACTACCTCAAAACAATGACAATCATCATTTAGAAACACAAGTGATCTCAAGTCAAAGGACATGTGCCACTTAGTGCTCACAAGGATCATTCACATTGTGACAAGCAATGGAATATCCGAGTAGGGTCTGTCCAGTACATCCAATGTACCCATGAGTCTACATCTTATTCCATGCTCGAAGCATCCTATAAGATTAGCACTCATATTAGTCTCAATCATATCAAGGCTGTCTCATGTTCACCAAGATATCTCGACTAAGGACATATAGCCTGTCAGCCTAGCTGAACAGCTTTGAGACATTATTCAGAAGTACACTTATTACAGCAGACAAGGTAACAACCTGAATAATAACCATGCCTTTTATAAACACAAGAGTTTATTACATGATACTTATACAATCCCAAAGGCCTCAAACATTAGCCTTAAGGGCATACCCCAACAATGACATCTCAGCCCTTCACATGTTGAAGAAGAGGTTTGAGAAGTATGATCTAGGGAATGATGCCTATATCCTAGGCATGTGGATCTGTAGGTGGAGATCCAAGGAAGTCATTGCCCTTTAGTCAATCTATGTTCATCCGGAAGTTTCTAGAGAGGTTCATACTGGGTGATTCCAAATAATGATACCTTCCAAGAAGATATGGTCTGACTCTCTCAAGGATGTTGTGTCCTTTGACATAGCTAGAGAGTAATAACATGGGTCTAAAATCCTGTTACATTGGGTACAGGATAGATCATGTTTTGTGTATTGTGCACAAGACCATTTATGGCAAATGCTTGGAGCAAGGCCAGCAAGTTTCAATAAGATCCTAGTATTTGACACTGGATGGCTGTGAAAAGAATCCTTACTTATACTTGGGAAGTATAAAGGATTAAGGTCTAGTCCATCATAGACAGGAAGAATTTTGTGTACAGGGTGTTGGGGTATGCCCTTAAGGCTAATGTTTGAGGCCTTGGGATTGTATTAGTATCATGTAATAAACTCTTAAGTTTATAAAGGCATGGTTATTATTCAGGTTGTTACCTTGTCTGCTGTAATAAGTGTACTTCTGAATAATGTCTCAAAGCTGTTCAGCTAGGCTGACAGGCTATATGTCCTTAGTCGAGATATCTTGGTGAACATGAGGCAGCCTTGATATGATTGAGACTAATATGAGTGCTAATCTTATAGGATGCTTCGAGCATGGAATAAGATGTAGACTCATGGGTACATTGGATGTACTGGACAGACCCTACTGGGATATTCCATTGCTTGTCACAATGTAAATAATCCTTGTAAGCAGCAAGTGGCACATGTCCTTTGACTTGAGATCACTTGTGTTTCTAAATGATGATTGTCATTGTCTTGAGGTAGTTCAATATCATTTGAAACATAATGATTATAGACTATCTTGGATGGTGAGCTTGAATCAGGTTAGGACACTAGTGATAGACATAGGATTGCCGTCTCCTTGTTTAAGGAGTGTGATGTTCTAAAGGGCCCCCTTATGAGATGATTGAGATAGTGTATGGCCATACCCAGATGACTATGTGCATCTGATCTAATCATGCTCATCGTATTGGAGTTACAGGCTTGACATGCTTGTCCAATAAGAACATCCAGTGGTAAAGGACATATGTATGCCTTGTGAATTGAGTCACACTTGTGCTATGGTTTGGGAGTAGTCTTGGAAGACTCTTTCCTTTATATCGGGAGACAGTGATGTGTTGCTAGATACCCCTCACTGATCGTGATAACGTAAGTTATCATTACCGACATTTAGAGGAAACCCTCAGGGTCGCACAATTTGGTGATATGGCTTACTTAAGTCAGATCGTATGGACTGGATTCTTTGAGTTCAGATTAAAGGGATTTAATCTCTGATTGTAAGTAAGATCTGGTCTGATCATGTTTGATTGATTAGGGCTTGAGATCGGTAAGCTTCAATCGAGAGAGGTGATGCTAGATCGGAGAGATCAGGGGCATCAGGAGATGAACGGTTAGATCATAAGCCTTGGGGTTCGATTTGGTCTAGACCAAGTGGCTTGAGCTATTTCGGTTTGGTTTGATGAACCAAAGCCGATTTGACATTTTGGATTGAACCGGTTCACAAATATGAACGCTTGGTTCAATGCCAAAATGCGTTTTGGGTTGGCTTGAACGCATGGCTTGATTGACTTCCATTTATGGAAAGTCATCAAGGGCCGGTTTTGCTTCAATGCCAAAACGCTTATGCGTTGAGCTCCTCACTTCAACGCCTTGATTCTTTTCGAGGTGTGGTTGACGAAGGTGTGGAGTAGACATCCAAGAGAAGCTCTCGGCCGAACGGATTCATCTCATCAAACCCTTTCCATTCGACAAGATAAGGCTTGGGTGTCTTGCTAGCACAAGAGATCTCAAGGAAGTGAGCATCTTCATCTTGTGTGTGGACTTGTGGAGGAGACCTAATTTGATCTCTTCTTCCAAGCCGAATTCCAAGCTTATGGCGTTGGTATGATTTCTCATAACTTAAGTTGATCATATAGTTTCATATGCGATTTTGAAACCCTATTTTCCGCCATGCATGCTAGATGCGCATGATTAGGGTTTCCCCCCCCCCCCTTTATGTTAGGGGTTCCTTCAATTGGTATCAGAGCTAGGCTCTTGATATGATCTATATGATTGCTTTGAAGTGTTTGTGATCCATACATATTGCGCTTACTTGATGCATGCTTTGTTTACATGAAGTTTGCGCTTGTATCATGCTAACATGAAGTTTGCGCTTGTATCATGCTAACATGTAGTTTGCGCTTGTATCATGGCTTTGATGAAGTATGCGCTCCCCCAAGAAGGGGACCCCCTAAAGTTTGCGCTCCCCCTTGAAGGGGACCCCCTTAGATCTAAGGGTTATCAACATGCTAGAAGATATATCTTATGGATGTTCTAGATGTTTGCGCATGTCAAAATGTTTTCTAAAACTTATATCTTGCGCGCATGATTAGATCTAAGGTGCCACTACATTAAATCCTTAGATGGGTTGATGGGGTTGAAAGCATCTTCTAGGTTAGATCCAACTAGTCTGATCAGACCATCTGACAGCCTAGATGGGTTGACCAGATAGCATCTGTGCGCAAGCACGAGGTGGCTATAGGTCGACTGCATCCAAGGCGTGTAGCGAGGTCTGGTTGAGACAACTACTGAACACACATGAGTTAGGCCCGGGGTCACACCCGCTTGCCAAAACTCATGAGGGTGGTTCAGCCCTTGGCGCATGCATGGTTGACCATCAGGTCAACTCGGGTCAGTTAGGACTCGGTGCATGCAGGGGCAAAGGATCTAACTAGATGGATGAGTGGATCCCTATCAATGGACCATTGTAAGGTTGTAGGGCACATAAGGAAATTAAAATTGATGCCATGGGGTTTTTCAAAAATTTAATTTCTTGATTGGATCACATGATGATTTGATGCCATGATGCTTGTCTATTTAGTCTTATGTGGGTTGCCCTATTGTGTGCTGTGCTGGGGCCTGCGTGCCTGGTAAATTATAAGTTAATTTTATTGTGATCTGCGAATCACTTTTTCATTAATTTATTGTATAATTGACCTGCGAGTCAACCTTGTCTAGATAGATCAAATGTACTTTGATTAGACAAGAGTACAAATGCACACATCCCAAAGGGGCATTCAGCTGGTGGCGCACCTGAGGTGCTCTTGGCGCTAGGGCCCTAGGTTGGACCAGATGAGATGCCAAGGAGCTCAAGTGAAGACTTAAGTAAAATTAAGGTCTTACTAGGGTTCATGGGCTTTTACCACATAAGATCATGCTTTCTACTTATTGCTAATAATTAGAATTGCATGTTTAAGTTTATCTTCTACTATAGCCATAGGATATGCCTGATAGTAAGAAGATAAAAGACCGTTAAAATCCAACGCTAATATATCAAGCTCGATAAAGCCTTCTGACGCGAAACCTCACCTTTCTGATTATCGTTGGAGCCGTGTTGAACCCACTCAGTGGGCACGTCCATCTATCTTCAGACGGTGCTGGATTTCACCTGCGTGTTACAGAGTAGGGATTTATCACTGCTCGTTGCTCAGCATAACACGTGGTGGTCCAGGGAGTAGGTCGGGTCAGCTTGACCATGTAGGCTACATATGTGGCGCATATGGTAGCGCATGGAGGCAGCCATCTCTGGGATCAGAGACTGTGTTGTACCAACTCAGTTGGCACAGTCTGCTGGATTGCTAAGATGAAGGGGAATCGCACGGGTTGGCGATTGGCTGGGACAGCCTACCAGAAATTAGTGCTTGTCATCTCTGTGCATCTTATCTCGCCTGAGCGGGACGCGGAGACCAAGTATGAAATTTGGATCCCATCTCACTAAAAGAGTGATACTCTTTCGGACTGTTTACTGGATTTTTCAGTCAGACAAAATAGTGAGAAAAGAATCTTTCTTAAGTCCTGGATTGATTCTAAACATTGATACTGACCTTGCTGTTCTTGCTTGTTGTAGATTCCTGCAGCAACGAACACCATGAGCTTCAATGTGCGATCCCTACTGGAAAGGGAGAAGTTTGCTGGGCCGAACTTCTCTGACTGGTTCGGACACCTTAAGATCGTTCTTAAGGCAGAGAGGAAACTGTATGTCCTCGAGACGGCGATACCGCCGCAGCCCGCTCCGAACGCCGCAACGGCGGTTCGGGATGCCTATGAAAAGCACGTCAATGATAGCATTGATGTCGCTTGCCTGATGCTAGCGTCTATGACGCCACCGCTGCAGCGTCAGCATGAGGATATGTCGGCTATAGAAATTATAGCGAACCTCAAGATGTTGTATGCTGCACAGGCGAGGACAGAACGCTATAATCTGACGAAGCTCTTCTTTCAGAGCAAACTGGCTGAGGGGAGCCCAGTGGGAGCTCACGTGCTCAAGATGATTGGGCACAAGGAGGCTCTGGAGAAACTGGGGCATACCATCAACCAGGAGCTTGCTGTAGATATTATTCTGCAGTCTCTTCCGCCTTCTTTCGATGCGTTCATCATTAACTTTAATATGAACAAAATCGATTGTACGCCGGCAGAGCTGCTGAATATGCTCTTGACTACTGAGGAAACTCTGAAGGGTAAGCCTTCAACCTCTGTCTTGTTGGTTCCTTCTAGGAACAAGAAGACGGGGAAGAAGGGCAGGGCCCCTGTCAAGAATTACAGCAAGGCCCTGAAACAGAAGGTGAAGCGGTCGAAGGATAACAGGTGTTTCCACTGTGGCCAGCTGGGTCACTGGAAAAAGGACTGTAAAGCGCTCCAAGGAGATAAGAGGGGAAGCATTGCTTCTGGCTCAGGTATATACGTGACGGAAGTCATGGTTTCATCTTCTTCTATATCATGGGTGTTGGACACTGCATGTGGAGTTCACATTTGTTCAAATGTGCAGGAACTCAAGAGAAGAAGGCAGGTGGGACAGCATGAGGTAGACCTACGCGTTGGAAACGGGGCACGGGTTGCTGCTGTTGCTGTAGGAGACTATTTCATCACTTTACCATCTGGCATTGTATTAGAATTGAACAATTGTTATTTTGTACCCAGTATTACCAAGAATATTATCTCTATTCCTGCTCTTGTCAGGAAAGGATTTGCCTTTGAATGCAAGATTTCAAAGTGTGTTTTAACTTATGATAATATTGTGTATGCAACTGGTTCAATTAACAATGGGTTATTCATGTTGGACATGGAATATTCTATACAAAACATTGATAATAAGAAAGCCAAGTATGCTGATGACAGCACCTTGCTATGGCATAGTCGTTTAGGCCATATAAACGAGAAGCGCATTAAGCGGTTGCATGATCATGGACTGCTGGGATCTTTCTCCTATGAGGAGATTGATACATGCAAAGCTTGTTTAATGGGTAAAATGACGAAGTCTCCTTTTCCTCACAAAGGTCAAAGGACTTCAGGTTTACTTGACCTGATACACAGTGATGTGTGTGGGCCTTTCAGTAAACATGCCAGAGGTGGCTATCAGTACTTCATTACCTTCACTGATGATTTCAGTAGGTATGGATATGTCTATTTAATGAGACATAAAAGTGAATCTTTTGACAAGTTCAAAGAGTTCAAAAATGAAGTACAAAATCAGTTAGGCCGAAATATCAAGGCACTTCGTTCTGATCGAGGTGGAGAATACCTGAATCATACGTTTACTGACTATCTGAAGGAGTGTGGGATTGTCTCACAGCTCACTCCGCCAGGAACACCGCAGTGGAATGGTGTGTCCGAGAGGAGAAATAGAACGTTACTTGATATGGTTCGTTCTATGATGAGTCAGGCTACTCTTCCATATTCCTTTTGGGGTTTTGCACTGGAAACAGCTGCAAAGGTACTAAACCGAGTGCCATCCAAGGCAGTTTCAAAGACGCCATATGAGCTATGGTATGGGAAACAGCCTAGCTTGACATTTATCAGGATCTGGGGTTGCGAGGCTTATGTCAAAAAGCTCGCCTCTGGGAAACTGGAGAGCAGATCTGAGAAATGCATCTTTGTCGGTTACCCTAAGGAAACTAAGGGTTATTATTTCTACGATCCCAAAGAGAACAAGATATTTGTTGCTCGGACGGCCATATTTCTTGAGAAGGAGTTTCTTCTGCAAGAGGCCAGTGGGAGAGAAATAAAGCTGGATGAGATTCCAGAGGAAGGACAAAGTAGTCAGGCAGAGTTGGATGTGCCTGAGCCAGTAGATCAGGTTACTGAACAACCTGAGGCTCAGATATCACGGGAACCGCGAAGATCGGGTAGGATCCGTCGACAGCCTGAGCGCTATGTCGGAGTCTACATCATTGATAATGATGAACCCCTAACTTATGCGGATGCGGTCAGTGGACCGGAGTCAGCTAGATGGCTTGAAGCTATGCGAGCCGAGATGGACTCCATGTCAGATAACCAAGTCTGGGATTTGGTTGATCCGCCTCCGGGAGTAATCCCTATAGGCTGTAAATGGATCTTCAAGAAGAAGATTGACATGGATGGTAACGTGGTTACCTATAAAGGCAGGCTAGTTGCGAAAGGTTTCAAACAAATCTACGGGATAGATTATGATGAAACTTTCTCACCTGTAGCCATGTTTAAGTCTATTCGGATTCTTTTCGCGATAGCTGCATATTACGATTATGAGATCTGGCAGATGGATGTGAAGACAGCTTTCCTTAATGGAAATCTGGATGAGGATGTGTATATGACACAACCAGAAGGTTTCACTAATCCATCAGATCGTCATAAAATATGCAAGTTAAAGAAGTCCATTTATGGACTTAAACAAGCATCTAGGAGCTGGAATATTCGTTTTGATGAATCAATCTCTGAGTTTGGTTTCATCAAGAACGAGGATGACCCGTGTGTATATAAGAGGTTTAGTGGGAGCGTGATTACATTCCTAATCCTCTACGTCGATGATATCTTAATCATTGGAAATGATATTCCTGAACTGCATGCTGTTAAGGCATGGTTAGGAAAATGTTTCCAGATGAAAGATTTAGGAGAAGCAGCCTATGTATTAGGTGTGAAGATCTACAGGGATAGATCTAAGAGGCTTCTCGGGCTGTGCCAGAGTACTTACATCGATAAGGTCCTGGAGAGATTCCATTTAGAGAATTCTAAACGTGGATATCTTCCAGTCAGACATGGTCTGAATCTTTCGAAGAGTCAGTGTCCACAAACACAGACTGAGAAAGATGAAATGGACAATACGCCTTATGCTTCGGCTATTGGGTCCATTATGTATGCGATGTTGTGTACTCGCCCAGACGTCGCTTACGGGTTAAGCGTGACCAGTCGATTCCAAAGTAATCCAGGTTTGGCGCACTGGATTGCAGTCAAGAACATTTTAAAATATCTGCGGAGGACCAAAGATATGTTCTTGATATATGGTGGTCAGGAAGAACTCAGTATAGAGGGATATACTGACGCTTCGTTCCAGTCGGACCAGGATGATTTCCGATCGCAATCAGGCTATGTTTTTAGCTTGAATGGTGGAGCAGTGGTGTGGAAGAGTTTCAAACAGTCAACTGTTGCTGATTCCACAACAGAAGCCGAGTATGTTGCAGCCTCGGAAGCATCCAAGGAGGCAGTGTGGATTCGTAAGTTCGTGAGAGAACTTGGTGTCGTTCCTTCGAATGCTGATCCTTTGGTTATCTTCTGTGATAACACTGGAGCCATCGCACAAGCAAAGGAACCGCGGTCGCACCAGAAGTCCAAGCACATACAGAGACGGTTTCACTTGATCCGGGAGATCATTGATCGAGGCGAGATCAAAATATGCAAGGTTCATACAGATGACAATCTGGCAGACCCACTTACCAAGCCTCTGGCGCAGCAGAAGCATGAGAAGCACTGTAATAATATGGGTTTGAGATTTCTCAACCATTAGATTAAGTGCAAGTGGGAGATTGTTGGGGTATGCCCTTAAGGCTAATGTTTGAGGCCTTGGGATTGTATTAGTATCATGTAATAAACTCTTAAGTTTATAAAGGCATGGTTATTATTCAGGTTGTTACCTTGTCTGCTGTAATAAGTGTACTTCTGAATAATGTCTCAAAGCTGTTCAGCTAGGCTGACAGGCTATATGTCCTTAGTCGAGATATCTTGGTGAACATGAGACAGCCTTGATATGATTGAGACTAATATGAGTGCTAATCTTATAGGATGCTTCGAGCATGGAATAAGATGTAGACTCATGGGTACATTGGATGTACTGGACAGACCCTACTGGGATATTCCATTGCTTGTCACAATGTAAATAATCCTTGTAAGCAGCAAGTGGCACATGTCCTTTGACTTGAGATCACTTGTGTTTCTAAATGATGATTGTCATTGTCTTGAGGTAGTTCAATATCATTTGAAACATAATGATTATAGACTATCTTGGATGGTGAGCTTGAATCAGGTTAGGACACTAGTGATAGACATAGGATTGCCGTCTCCTTGTTTAAGGAGTGTGATGTTCTAAAGGGCCCCCTTATGAGATGATTGAGATAGTGTATGGCCATACCCAGATGACTATGTGCATCTGATCTAATCATGCTCATCGTATTGGAGTTACAGGCTTGACATGCTTGTCCAATAAGAACATCTAGTGGTAAAGGACATATGTATGCCTTGTGAATTGAGTCACACTTGTGCTATGGTTTGGGAGTAGTCTTGGAAGACTCTTTCCTTTATATCGGGAGACAGTGATGTGTTGCTAGATACCCCTCACTGATCGTGATAACGTAAGTTATCGTTACCGACATTTAGAGGAAACCCTCAGGGTCGCACAATTTGGTGATATGGCTTACTTAAGTCAGATCGTATGGACTGGATTCTTTGAGTTCAGATTAAAGGGATTTAATCTCTGATTGTAAGTAAGATCTGGTCTGATCATGTTTGATTGATTAGGGCTTGAGATCGGTAAGCTTCGATCGAGAGAGGTGATGCTAGATCGGAGAGATCAGGGGCATCAGGAGATGAACGGTTAGATCATAAGCCTTGGGGTTCGATTTGGTCTAGACCAAGTGGCTTGAGCTATTTCGGTTTGGTTTGATGAACCAAAGCCGATTTGACATTTTGGATTGAACCGGTTCACAAATATGAACGCTTGGTTCAATGCCAAAATGCGTTTTGGGTTGGCTTGAACGCATGGCTTGATTGACTTCCATTTATGGAAAGTCATCAAGGGCCGGTTTTGCTTCAATGCCAAAACGCTTATGCGTTGAGCTCCTCACTTCAACGCCTTGATTCTTTTCGAGGTGTGGTTGACGAAGGTGTGGAGTAGACATCCAAGAGAAGCTCTCGGCCGAACGGATTCATCTCATCAAACCCTTTCCATTCGACAAGATAAGGCTTGGGTGTCTTGCTAGCACAAGAGATCTCAAGGAAGTGAGCATCTTCATCTTGTGTGTGGACTTGTGGAGGAGACCTAATTTGATCTCTTCTTCCAAGCCGAATTCCAAGCTTATGGCGTTGGTATGATTTCTCATAACTTAAGTTGATCATATAGTTTCATATGTGATTTTGAAACCCTATTTTCCGCCATGCATGCTAGATGCGCATGATTAGGGTTTCCCCCCCCCTTTATGTTAGGGGTTCCTTCACAGGGGTACACTGATATTTCGTTCCAGTCTAATGACTATTGATCACAGCCAGGATTTGCGCTTTGCCTTGATGTGGTGTTGAAGGCTGAAAGAGCTTTATTCAAACCATAGTGGCAAATTCTACAATTAAGGCTGAGTACATTGCAGCTTCTTGTGGCAGCAAAGGAAGCAACTTCACTCATTTGAATTTGACTTAGTCCCTAGTGCTTGATGGTCCAGTATAGTTCTTACTGGGGCTGTAAGCATGTGTAAAGGAACTTAGCACTCAAGTATGTACTGCAGCAATATCATCTGATCTTGGAGATCATGGATAAAGATGATGATTCAAATTAGTTAAAATAAACATAGAAAGCAATCTGGAAAAACCCACTGACGTAGCCTCTGGCGCAGCGGAAGCTAAATAAGTCATACTAGAGACATTGGGACTGATTAAACATCAGTTGCCCTTGGTCTTAGTGCAAGTGGGAGATTGTTGGTGTATATGCCCTGCAGACCAATAAATGGACATGGTCAGGCATTGTTTGAAAGTACTTTGATAGAATTATTAAAGGCATAGTCGTTATTATGCAGACTTCTCTATCTGCGATGATGTATTGAGTTGCATATATAATGTCCCAGGAGTTTGGATTGGATCCATTCTCACAAGCTATCCCCAGTCAAGGTACCTTAGCAGATATGGGACAGCTTTGGTACATGTGAGACTGGTGTATGGGCTGGTTAAATGCGGGGCACAATAACGCAGACATACAGGTGCATTGGATGCACTGGAGTGATCCACCGTGAGGATTGATTTGTCTAGTCAACAAGTCAATCTCACATGCAAGAGGTTTTGCATTGATCCTTAGACTTGAGGTATTCATGTCTAGATTTGATGATGGGTATGCTTTAATACAGTCTTACGTCTCTTCGTAATTGGGAGATCAAAACGACTGTCATTGGGTATATCATAAATCATGTAGAGGCATGGATGACTAATAGTAGGATTTGCCCCTTCCATATTGGAAGCATGATATCCACCTCGGGGCGCCCCACCTTATTGGTGCATGACAGGAAAGTGTAGGCCACACTTGTTGAGTCATGACCAGTGCGTTGGATAATAAACTTGAGACTAATCCAATGACAGGATATCAGTTCAGGCAAAGGGATCTATAATGCAATGGGAATCCTCGTTGCTTGTTAGGAGTTGTTGCCACAATGACTTTAGTCCTATGACATGGGTAGTAGTGATGTGTTGCTAGATACCCCTCACTACTTATGATGTTTACATCATTGCCATCGTCATATGGATCCTACGGGGTCACACGCAATAAGACTTTTGACGTTGCTTTTATCAAGAAACCTTTGGATCAAGTTATTGGATAACTTGGATCCATTTGGAAGATTTCATCAGCGCCAATGGGCCTGATGAGTTGGAAGAAAGTTATTGGAGCCAAACTTCATTTTTGGCAGGTTGACCCGAAATTGACCCAGATTGGTCACATTCACATTAGGGTTGCATTGGATTGGATCCAATGGCTTAATCAACCCATGCCATGAAGTTTGGGCTAGCTCATTATCCAATGAGGCCCAATAATTAGTTGTCATGAAGAAGTATAAGCAAATAAGGGTATAATGGGGAAGAATTATGCCCCATTGGCGCCAAGGGCATAATGGGGTGAAGTGGGCGCATGTTGCTTCATAAGGAAGCATTAGGCGCCTCCCCCTTTGCTCCTTGGATGGAATACTTGCCTCTAAGGCAAGTCTTGGGGCTGATATGGCTTGAGAACTTTTATGGGAAGTTCTTGGGCGCATATGGGTAGTAGGGTGAGGAATATGGTAATGTCTTGGAGACTTATCTTACCCCAAACCCTAATTTCTCCCAAGAAACCGCCCTAGCCGAATTCTTCATGGAAGTTGCGCCTAGCCCTACTTCCTTGGATGGAATTAGTGCATACAAGGTATGCTTTGGGCTGATATGGCCATTGGGAAAATTAGGAAAGGTTGAATGAGATTTATGGTAAAGTCTTGGAGACTTTCCTTACCTCAAGACTCCTTTATCCTAGCCGCCCACTTGGCATGATCCCATCCATTGCTCTAGCCACCCCTTGTTCTATTAATAGGACTCTAGTTGTCCATCTCAAGGGTTGATTCGTGTGAAGGACTTGTAGGAGGCGTGAGCAAAGGGAAAGGGTGACAACAACTAAGGCTTGGCGCAACCCTTCTTCCAAGTGGCCGAAAACATCTTTTCTTCTTCTCCTCTTGTTGGCGCAAAGAGTGATTGGGCTTTGTGGCTTCTCCTTCTATTGCCGCAAGCTCTCTTCCTCTCATAGCCATTGGCGCATCTTGCTTGAAGGTGGCGCAAGCAAGGAGAAAAGGGATACATCTTGGCGGCATCATCTTCCTCTTCATCCCTTCTTGGCGTTTTCATCTTGGAGGTGGCGCAATAGAAGTGGAGTGAAGGATTGATTCTCTTCCCGAGGCTAGCACCAAGCATGGAAGGGAGCAACGATCAAGGAGTCGACGCGTGGACACTTGTAGAGGGCGAACACTTGGGCGCCTTCAACATGGCTTCGACATCTAGACAAGCGAAAGAGGTATAACTCTATCACATCCTTGTGTGTACTCACTCGCATGGATCCTTGGGACCGGAATGTGTTTCGGGTGTAATGCTTCTTCCGCTGCGTCCTGGGACTGCAAAATTTTAAATTACACCCGGCATTCCCTAACACATGTAAGTACACAATCGCAGGTGTAGACAAACAATGATAACGACAATGCCAGAAAGATATATGAATATCAGAGTTAAGTAGTACAAAGATGGACCAAAACTAGGTCCTAGGGCATATACACCAACTTTGTTCAGTGAATCTGCCAATTCAAACTCAATTATGTTTTCTCCTATATTTAGTGTGAGTTTTCCTTTCTTAATATCTATAAGTGCTCCTGCTGTGGCTAGAAAGGGTCTACCAAGGATTATGGGATTTTTAGAATTTTCTTCCATCTCTAGGACTGCAAAATCTGCAGGAATAAAATTCTGACCTACTTTGAATGAAACATTCTCTAAAATACCAACAGGATACTTTACTGAGCTATTAGCGAGTAGTAAAGATATTGAGGTTGGTTTAAGCTGTCCAATGTCTAATTTTCTACAAATAGATAGTGGTATTAGGCTTACACTGGCTCCCAAATCACATACGGCTCGGTCAAAAGTTATGCTTCTAATAGAACAAGGTATAGAGAAACTACCTAGATCTTTTAATTTTGTTGGCAGTTTATTCTGGATAATAGTACTATAATCTTCAGTTAAAGCTACAGTACCATAGTCCTCTATTTTCCTCTTATTAGACAAGATCTCTTTCAAAAATTTTCAATATCAAGGCATTTGAGATAAAGCTTCAGTGAATGGAATGTTAATGTAAATTTTCTTTAAAACATCAAGAAATTTTTCAAACTATTTGTCTAATTTTGCTTGCACTAACCTTTGAGGGAAGGGTATAGGTGGCCTATAAGGTGCAGGAGAATTAGGTTTATAAATATCTGTCTGACATGGTACATCACCTTTAGGTTCATCACCTTTGTGAGGTGGCAAACTAGTTTGGGACTTCTCATGCTCAGAAGATTTTTCCAAATCTAACCCTTGATCATGTTCATTATTAGGCTTTTTTCATTATTCTCATATTTCTTTTTAGGTTCATCTAATTGCCTCCCACTTCTAGTGATAATAGCATTACAGTGCTCCCTAGGGTTTGGCTCAGGTTTAGCAGGTAATTTTCCTGGGGGTCTGTGAGATGTGCTAGCTTGTTGTGCTATTTGGTTTTCTAATATTTTGTTGTGAGCTTCTAGAGATTCTACTTGAGATGCAAGTTGACTAACCATTCTCTAAAGATCTTCAATTTCTTTGTTTAGATTTTGCATGAATTGATTTTGATTAGCCATAAACTTTTCTAACATGGATTCAACATTTGAATTTTGGGGTTTATTTTGATTTTGGTTTAGCCTTTGTTGATATCCTCTATTTCCAGTTTGTCCCCCTACATTGTTATTATTTTACCAAGATAAGTTGGGGTGATTCCTCCATCCAGGGTTGTAAGTACTAGAATAGGGATCATTGTTTCTACTTTGATTAAAATTCCCTAATGCATTAACTTGTTCATTACCCTGATTAGTAATGACCTTACCCTCTTCAAAAATATGACCATTATTACCACAGATATCACACACAATAGATGAAGAAACTATAGCAGTTTGCATTTTAAAAGAATCAAATCTGTTGCATAAAGAATCTACCTTTTCTGCTAAGGTGCGCCAACCATCACTTTTATTCTTACCTTGAGAAGGTCGATACAGCACCCCTCTCTCAGAAGTCCACTGATTGTGATTTAAAGCCATCTCCTCTAGCAACTTGAAGGCATCTTCAATGGTTCTGCTCATGAGAGCTCCTCCTGTAGCAATATCAACAGTTAGTCTAGTATTATATAGCAAACCATTGTAAAAAGTATGAATTAAAACCCAATTTTCAAGGCCATGGTGAGGACACTTCCGTTGTAAATCGTTGAAACGCTTCCATGCCTCGCTAAAAGATTCATCATCTCTCTGTGCAAAACTTGTGATCTGGTTTCTCAATTGGATGGTCTTACTTGGTGGAAAGTATTTTATCAAGAAGGCATTGGACAATTGTTCCCATGTGGTGAAGGTACCGGTAGGTTGAGCTTGAAGCCAAGAGCGTGCTCGGTCCCTAAGAGAAAAAGGAAACAATCTTAGTTTTAATGCATCGTTAGAAACACTATTTATCTTGATCGTATCACATGATTCAAGAAACAAAGCAAGGTGTTGGTTAGGATCTTCAAGTGGAGATCCTCCAAACTAGTTCTATTGAATCATAGACAAGAAAGCAGGCTTGATTTTAAAGTTGTTAGCCTCTATGACTGGTGATGAAGCGACTAATAGGTTGGGGGTCCTTAATGTCATACTCTAGGATCTTATAAAATGCTCGCAAAAACGGGAGAGGGTCGTGAGACGAAGGAAGTGAAAACGTGTAGAAAAGTGCAGGGAAACCGTTAGAAACACGATGAAACAGCGTAGAGTTCTATTGGGGCAACACAAATGCGAATGTAAGACAACGGCACAGAACTACTTAATGTAACACACTAACCTCGTAGCGATTTTAGAAATTTAGCCGCTCACTTAGCACGCTTTTAAGCTTAGCACTCGTTAGGGACTGCGGTTGCGCAAGATTCAGCTAGCACGCCTATGGAGCTGGAAACACACCAAGAAATAAGAGATCTGACCACACCTCCGATGTACGGATGGTCGTGGGTTAAGGGTGGGAAAAACCAAAATGGATAAATATATAAATGAATTGAGGAAAACATGCGAACCTGACCCACCGGAAGAGTGGGATTTACTTCTTATAAAGCAGGAACAGGAACAACTTGGAATCGAGGACATGTCCTCGACCCGAACACTCCGAAGATGAGACGCCGGCTCGACTTCCTCGCACTGGAGGCTCTAAGCTCACCAGGAGGTCTCTACACACTAAGAGAACTAACTAAGAAGCTACCCCAACCTCCTCTTTTATAGAACAAAAGGGGAGGGAACACAACAAGGCTACTAAAGACAACCTACTTTAACAACCTAACAACCCTTGCAGGCCCCTAAAGTGGTCAATCTGCAACTACAAGACAAGAAATAAAAAAAATACTAACTAATATTCCATTAAGCTAGTTGTATGATTCCGCGCCTTCGTACGGAAGCGATTTAGACTCGCTCGGAGCACACCGCGACAAAGGAGCAAAATTTGGAGGTTGTGGGCTGTGTTACCACCATTGCGGCTCGCTCTTGGGCCGTATTGCTAATGAGATTGAGTGGCCCATTTGGAGTCGGGCCCTCAGGAGGCCAGCTTGTGGTGTCCTTGGGATGAATCACCTCGATGTGAATGGAAAGGGGGCTGCTGACGCCCGTAAAGCGATTTGGGGGGTTTGCTTTGGCGTTGGGATCATCGGATTATTACCTTGTTGGACTCCTTTAGATCATCATGAGGGGGAGCAACATGGTAGGGAGGGTGGTGTACGTCGAAATGGGGTCGCCGGGGCTTCATCAGATCTTCAGGGGCAAACACGGCCTGCCCGTGTTGGCGAACATGGCCGTGTTCTAAAGCTCTAGGATCCGTCGAGGAGAATATGGTTGGCGGCACGGGCGTGCCACGGGCCGTGTCTACGTTTGCATCCCGACTGGACCATGTCACGGCTGTGCTTGTCTTCACAGCCTGGCCGTGCTGGGGTTGATCGATAGAAATTAGGGCGGGGCCGTAATCTAATTCACGGACCGTAATTCTGAGTCCAAAATCCATAGAATGTTGTTCCGAAATTACGGTGGGGCCGTAATGAATATTACGGGCCGTAATTTGGCGCTGAGAATCTGCAGTGTTTTCCGGCGACCTAATCACGGCTTGGCCGTGTTCTTTGTCACGGCCGTGATTGCTGAGGTCAAATTCCGCTGAGCTCATCACGGCGGGTGCCACGTGCGTGTCGAGGGCCGTGCTTGCATTTGCGTTTGTCCTCGACCGTGTCACGGCCATGCTTTCCATCATGGCCCAGCCGTGTCTGGGTCGGCTAGGTCTTGCGGCGTCGAACACAATAGGGTAAACGGGTGTGCAAGTGGTCTGCGGGCTCGTCACGACCGTGTCCACCATCACGGCCTTGGTGTGTCGGGGTCTAGAAAGCTCTGATCGGGCTGAAAATTCCTCAAGTCCTGGGGAGTCTACCCAGTGTCTTCTAGAGGGGTTAGACTACCCTCATGTGTGTTCGTGGGTCTATCTTCTTCATCGTCAATGTAAGTTGCTCCTGTATCAACCGGTCTAGCAATACTAGAGTGAATCTCCTATGGATTAGGGGCTGCATAGTCCATAAGTGATCTTCTGTCTGCCATGTTCACTTCTTCTACTTGTTGACTCTCTTCAAATCTAAGTTTCCTGCACAGTCTAAGAGTTTTATTTATTTCAGGATCAAAATGAACTAGAGGTCCTGATCTGAGATTCCTGCGCATGCAAAGAAGATAGATCAAATGATTTCAATAGAACAGAAAAATAGAAAATAGAGAATAAACAATAAACAAAACCTAGTCTAGCAATACTTTCAATATCTTCAATATTGACAAAAACCAAGGTCCCCGGCAACGGCGTCAAAAACTTGTTGTGTCCGCAAGTGCACGGATACTCGAAGTAATAATTAAGACATCGAACCACAGAGACCTCATTTGCCACGTACCGAATAATCAACTTCTTACTAGCTAGGCAACCGAAAATATGAAACTAAACAATCGAAAGCTACACAAAAATATCAGAGAGAGAAACTGAGACTAGGGTTTCATCCACCTTAATTTCCATGACTAGATATGAACAGATGTTCGTAAATCAAATTTTATCATGATAAAGATATAATTTACTTCATAAAGAAATCATCTCGCTTTTCGCGCAGATAATTTACAAAGAACCGATCCTCACTTTCATGCAGGATCTATTCAAGGTTGAAGATAAGTAAATCATTGATAAAGAACTCAAGGATCACTTTCATACATCCGAATTCTAAATCAAACATCTCAAGTGAAAATTACATACTTTCATACTATAATTTTCACAAGTTCTACTTAAGGTTCTCCAACAATCTAATACTTGATTTCTCATAGTATCGTCATATTTATTACAATAACACAATCCTAGATTCAGATTATTAACATGGCAATAAACTTCTAAAATCGAGAAATAAGAACAAACCTAATTTCTTACGATGAGTTCCTAACATTCAATTTTAGGATTCCAAGTTCTTAGCAAATCACTTTTCAGCGGATGAGTTCCTAACATCCATATTGCAAAAACTCTAAAACATGCAAACAATATGAATCTATGGAGAATTAAAGGCAATCATCACATAAGTAGAATTATCATGGTAAAATCATCATGACGAAAGTAAAAATAATCTAGTCATTAAGAAATTGAGAGGAATTACTCCCCCATGTCCCAAAAAGAGTTTAAACTAGCATAATGGAAGAATTACAATAATCCATAGTATCAAAGGATAAGAAATCGAAGAGAAAGGGGAAAACAACTTTATAGCATGGCTATAATAGAAATTACAGCCGTAATTTCGGCGGTAAACAGTGTCGGCGATGAGTGTTCCATTGATTTCTCTTCCGATTGATCTCCTTTCGTTCTGAAACTTCTAGGGAATCTTCTTCTCCTCTATGCACAGCTTCCCCTTAAATTTTAAGGCCAGAGATGCACTGTACGCTTCCCGGCGGCAAAACCTAGGGCGACGGTCAAGAACTCGATTTCTCTCTGAATCGTCGATAAAAATTAGGGCTTCTCATGTGTGTCTCCTCTCTTTGATCTTACGAGTATTTTCCTTTTTACGAATCTCCAATTGATGGCCTGGATCGTTCGCAATCATCCGCGTAAGAATCGGGCTTCAAACAGTCCGTGGAAATCGCGGGTCTGGGTTACAATTACGGACGTAAAAACCATTACAGCAGTGCCGTAATTTCACCAGAAATTCTCGGTACAGAAATCATCCGGAATTACGGTACCGTGAAATGCATTACGGCAGTGTCGTATTTACATGAAATTTCTCAGGTGAAAAATCGACTCGAAATACGGCCCGTAATATTGGTTACTGCAGCACCGTAAAATCCACCAAACTTTCTGTACGAAATTGAACCCATATTATGGCCCGTGAAATCCATTACGATAGGGCCGTAATTTAAGCGAAACTTTCTGTACAAAATCGTCCCAAAATATGGCAGTGCTCAGAAATTACGGCAGTGTCATGGTTTGTTCTATAGGTGCAGTGAAACCACGGTACCGTAATTTTGATTACGGCCCTACCGTATTTTGGTGTGAACCTCCAATCTTCGTGAAATTTGACATGCAATCTTCTCTTGATGGTGGGAATTCATCCATGCCTCTGAATGTGCTTGAAAACACCTAAAAATAATTCCTTTTTACCTGAAAATCATCAAAAACAAGAAAATGTGTAGATTCCACAATATTTGATAAAAAAAGGCATAAAAATAAGCAAAATAGCATGGATATGACACATAAAGATCTATGAAATGACACAAAATTTACTATAAATTTTGGTGTCATCACAACGCGATAATACAAAACAAAATTTTGAAGAGTACTAATATTTATTTACAGCTAGCAGACATATTAGTTCGTCGTCCCGTCAGTATCTTGGAGGACGTGCTAATAAAAGTTGGAGATTATTTTATCCCTACAAATTTTGTTGTCTTAGAAATTGATGAGGATGATAGGCTCCCTATCATTCTAGGGAGTCATTTTCTTGTTACAGCTAGTGTCGTCATCGATGTCAAAAATGAGACACTGGATTTAAACATCAGTGACAATGTTGTACAATTTGATTTATCTAACTCTTTGAAAAAACCTTCTCTTATAGGTACATGTTGCAGTGTGGACATTATTGAGAAACCTGTGCAGCACTTTGAACCTTATAGGAGTGAGGTAGATCCACTTGAGTTGAGTTTAATCAATACTGAAGAATAGGATATTGAGGAGCAAGCCAAAGATTACACTGCTCCTAGACTCAAACCCAATCATGGAATCTACATCTTTGAAGTTAGGAGCAACATCTGAGGATAATCTTGAAGAACAAGGATCAAAGAAGGTTGAATTCAAAAGCCTACCCAACACATTAAGATATGAGTTCTTAAGTGATAATTCTACATACCCGGTGATAGTTAGTGCTGAATTGAGCAAAGAGCAAACTGAACTACTCTTGGGGGAACTCCGTCTTCACAAGAAGGTAATCGGTTATTCACTTGATACTATTAAGGGAATTAACCCTTCAATTTGCATGCACAGGATTCTACTTGAGCAAAATAGCAAGCCTTCAGTAGAATTTCAACGCCGACTTAACTCGCATATGAAAGATGTTGTGAAGAAGGATGTGCTTAAACTTTTGGATGCAGGAGTCATATACCCCATATCAGATACAAGATGGAGGATGTGTATCGACTATAGGAAGTTGAATACCGTTACAAGAAAAGATACTTCCCTTTACCATTCATTAATCAGATATTAGATTGACTAGCTCATAACTCTTACTTTTGTTTTCTAGATGGATTTTTAGGTTTATTCCAAATTCCTATCCATCCAGACGATTAAGAGAAAACAACTTTTACCTGCCCCTATGGTACATACGCATATCACAGAATGCCCTTTGGACTTTGCAATGCCCCTGCAATATTTCAATGGGCAATGATGGCGATCTTTGTAGATTACAATGAAGACTTCATGGGCATATTCATGGATGACTTTTCTGTGTATGGCTCTTCTTTCAATCATTGTTTATCTAACTTTTCTAAAGTTTTACAGAGATGTGATGAGGTGAACCTGGTGTTGAACTAGGAGAAGTGCCACTTCATAGTCTGGGAAGGCATAGTCCTTGGGCACTTAGTCTCTGAGCACGGAATCGAGGTAGATAGAGCAAAGGTTGAGGTCAATGAAAATTTGAAGCTACCTACAATAGTGAAGGGAATTCGAAGCTTTCTAGGCCACGCTGGGTTTTATAGAAGATTTATCAAAGATTTTTCTAAAATAGCCCGCCCTTTAACTAGTCTTCTCGCTAAAGATTCAATCTTTTATTTTGACTAGGAATGTGAGGTGGCATTTGAGAAACTCAAAGAGGCCCTTATATTTGTGCCTGTGATCTAGCCTCTAGAATGATCCCTACCTTTTGAACTCATGTGTGATGTGAGCGACCAGGCTTTGGGGTTGGTCTTGGGGCAGAGGAAAGACAAAAAACTGCATGCTATATACTATGCGAGTAGAACACTTGATGATGCATAGATGAATTATGCCACCACAGTAAAGGAGCTACTTGCAATAGTCTTTGCTTTCGATAAGTTTTGTTCGTATTTAGTTAATTCGAAAGTAATCATTTATACTGATCATGCAGCTATCAAATACCTGGTCAACAAGAAGGATGCAAAACCAAGACTTATCTGATGGATCCTCCTTTTTCAAGAATTTGATGTGGAGATTAGAGATAAGAAGGGAAGTGAGAACCTTGTGGCAGATCATCTCTCACGGTTGGAAAGGGATGCTGAAAGGAACTCCGAAGAAGAGTTGGAAATAAATGATACATTCCTTGAAGAACATCTATATGCCCTCTTGGAACAACAACTACCATGGTATGCCAATTATGTGAACTATATTGTTTCTAACATTCTTCCCTCTGATCTCACTTTTTAGAAAAAGAAAACATTCTTGCACGATGTGAAATCCTACTACTGGGACAAACCATACCATTACCGGTGATGTGCTGATGGACTCTACAGGCGATGCATCCCTGAAGTAGAGATACATGATGTGTTGACACATTGTCACTCTTCACCATATGGAGGACACGGTAGAGCAGCCAAAACTGCTTTTAAAGTGCTATAGTCAGGTATGTTCTGGCCTTCTATTTTCCATGATGCTCATCGTTTTGCTCTAACATGTGACAGCTGCCAACGAATTGGGAATATCTCAAAGAGGGATGAACTTCCACTGAGCGATATACTGGAGGTGGAGATTTTTGACGTGTGGGGGATCAATTTCATGGGGCCCTTCCCATCTTCATGTGATAAATGAAACATTCTAGTTATTGTAGACTATGTGTCTAAGTGGGTTGAGGCTTCTACAGAGGCAATTAATGACTCCAAGGTCGTGATGCGGCTTATGAAGAGAACGATCTTCCCCAAATTTAGAGTTCGACGTTTTTGATAAGTGATGGAGGTTCGCACTTCATCGAGCTGTGATTCGGAGCACTCTTGAAGAAGTATGGGGTAAAGCAAAAAATTGCCACGCCCTATTATCCTCAAACTAGTGGTCAGGTAGAGGTTTCCAATAGAGAGATCAAGCAAATGCTTGAGAAAACCGTATCGAGATCAGAGAAGGATTGAGTACTAAAACTACCTGATGCTCTATGGGCTTACAAAACCGAATACAAGACACCCCTATGTATATCTCCTTTCCAAATCATTTATGGTAAATCCTATCATTAACCTGTTGAGCTTGAGCACAAAGCTTTTTGGGCTATTATGCAAATCAATTATGACTTCAAGAGTGTTGGCGAGAAGAGGAAGCTCCAACTTGATGAATTGGAAGAGATGCGCCTGTACGCATATGAAAATGCCAAGATCTACAAAGCATGCAATGATGTGATCCGAAAGGACACACTTTTAAATACGAGCAGGTAGACTAATCTAAGGTGTCGCAGCCAAAACTTGTTTGGCGCACAGGGAACTGTCACCCCCTGATATGGCTCCAAAAACTTGTTGTCCCTAACTCGTAGTGTCCGCAAGTGCACGGATACTCGAAGTAATAAAATAAATATCGATCCCACAGAGAGACTAGTGCTGTCAATTACTGAATAATTGATTTTCTTACTATTTAGGTAATCAAATAATAGCAAAGCAAGAATCGAAGACACACGGAAAATCACTATCAGAGAGAAATTGGGACTAGGGTTTTATCCACTTTGATTTTCAAGACTAGATAAGAAATAAAGAATTCATCAATCAAATTCTAAAATGATATAGGCATAATTTACCTAAAAAGGGATTATCTCACTTTTGTGCAGATAGCCATGTAAGAATAAATCCTCGCTTTTGCGCAAGATTCATCCCAAGCTAAAGATAGGTAAACCATCAGACGACTAACTCAAGGATCACTTTCGTGCATCCTAATTCTAGGTTGATTGCCTCGAGTGGAATCTCAAGGATCACTTTCATGCATCCGAGACTCAACACACGTTCTACCTATGGTTCTCCAATGTTCTGATCCTCACTTTCGTGCAAGATCTCCACGTTTGACACAATAATTCGATCCTAAGATCATTAACCTAATTTCTTACAGTGAGTTCCTATTAGTCAATTTTAGGGTTCCAATTCTCAAACATATCACCTTTTCGGTCCTTAATGCAAGAATTCTATTCATGATGACAAGAAATTAACTAAGGAGAATCTTAGAGCAGTAATCTCATAGGTAAAAGTATCAAAGTAGAATTAACATAATGAAATAAAAAGAGTTCTAGTCATTAAGAAAATCAAAGGGGATTACTCCCCCATGTCCCAAAATAAGTTTAAGCTACCATGATGAAGAGATTACAAAATTTTACAATTTCAGAAAATCAAAAATCAATAAAAGAAGGAGTTTTTTTAGAAAATACAGTACGGCTGTGAAGTATTTCACAGCCGTAATTTGCAAGAGAAGTCATGAACAGTGTGGCGCGAGCTTCTTCCTTTGATTTCTCCTTGAATCGATCTCCTTTCGTTCTGAAACTTCAGGCACGTTGTCTCCTTCACCAAGCGAAGCTTCAGTATGAAAATGATGGACGGAAAAGCTCTAGATTGATCGCGGTGGCGAAACCCTAGGCGGCGGCGTGTTCGGTGATTTCTCCCTCGATAGTTAACAAAATTTGGGGCCTTTGGTGTCTTCACAATCCTCTCCTTCAAAGCTCTCCTTTTCCTTTTTTTCAGTCTTTTGTTTTAAGCTTTGGATCGACCGCAATAATCTCCGCAAAATTCGGGCGTCGAAATTGACCTAGGTGTCGCGTTCAAAAACATAAATACGGCAGTGTAATATCTTACGATACTGCCGTAAAATCCCTCGCATGTTCTGTTCTGAAAGTGCTGGAAAATACGGCACCGTAATATGGTTTACGGCAGTGCAGTAAAATCGGCTGAACTCTCTGGTCGGATACGTCTGGAAAATACGGCCCGTGTAATTATTTACGGCAGTGCCGTAATTTCAGGGAAACTTTCTATTCTGAAGACGTTCCAAAATACGGCCCTTAAAATGGGTTACGGCGGTGCCGTAATTTCGGCAAAGGTCTCTGTTTGGAAAATCACTAAAATACGGCCGTGCTCTCGATAATACGGTAGCCGCAAAAAATACGGTACCATATTATAAATTCGGCACTATCATATTTTGGTCTTCTACCTCGATTTGAGTAAAATTTCTTGGGTGACTTCTCCTTGATGATGAGAACTCTTCCATGTATTTGATTTTGCTTGAAAACGCCTTAAATAGTGCCTTTTTGCCTGAAAAACATGAAAAACCAAAATAGAAGTAGACTTTGCAATATTTGATGGATTCAACATAAAAAGAAGTAAAAGATCCTCAATTTAGCATGAAAAGGTATCTAAAATGAAGCAAAATATACTACATATTTTGGTGTCATAAAACACATAAGGCTCAAACTTTGCTTGTCCTCAAGCAAAAATCAAAATTTGAAATCAAAATTTGATTAAAAAAAAAACCTTTTCATGCTCAATAAATTTCTAAAATACAACCTATCAATAAAACATTCTATCAATTGATTCACAAAACTTTAAATAAACATATCATTCTCAGAACTCAATCCTCTAGCTCTACTACTCAATCAAATAAAACTTTGCAACTTGTATAATAAATAGAATTTTCAATCTCATGATTTCACCGAGTATCAATTTAAATCTATCATGCTTTTGTTTATTGGAATTGGGTTTCCAAGATCTTTTTCTACACAAAATTTCTTACTCTCCCTTTTTTTTTTTGCAGTGATGGTATGTATCCACATAAACACATACTTTTTATTTTTGACTTCAACTCTTTCTTCGGTACCACTGTTTATTTTACACAGTGCCAAGTAGAGTAGTCTTATTCTTTTTTCTCTCTCATTATTTTTCATGTATAGACTTCAACCCATGTCTTAGGTACCACTATCAATTTTACATAGTGCCAAGTAGAGGAGTCTCTCACTATTTTTATGGATCTTGGATTCCCTCTTCCCAACAAATAGCAAAAATATACTAAACTTCAACTAGGTTGATCAATTGATATCAATTCACAAATCATACTCATATACTCATTTTATTCAAAAGAATAGTTCACTTTCAGATCTCATTCCTCAAATTACACATCTACCCAAAATTTCATGCAACAACTAATGTCAAATTTCAAAAATAGATGTGCTTTGAAGAAATAAATCTAACATGATAGGTTTCTCTATAGTCATAGATATGCATCGAGGAGGACATTTATCAATGAAAGTCTTCTTCAAAAATAGAATTACACCACAAGATAGCAGAAAGTGGATCATATGCATTCAATTCTTTCTCAAAAGATCGAGGAAAATAGAATGCAAAGTAGTAGGGGAAGTGATGCTCACAAAATTTAATTTTTCGCCATCGTTGGATTCAGCTTTCTTTATATCTCCCTCATTATTCTATTCTCCTACAAAAAGAGAGGAAATTTTAATTCTAAAAATAGACTAAAACAAAAGTGACTAAACTAAGCAAGAGTGCTTGGGTTGCCTCCCAAGGAGCGCTAGTTTAAAGGTCATTAGCATGACCGTTCGATATTCAGATTTGATCGTGGCTCATCAAGGTAAAAACTTTCCTTTTCCCCAATCTGCTCTTCTTGATAATAATGCTTCAATCTTTGACCATTAACTTTGAATTCTCCCGTTTCCTCACTCCATATGTCTACAGCTCCGTAGGGATAGGCTTTCTTTACCTGAAAAGGACCAGACCATCGAGATTTAAGCTTTCCAGGAAAAAGTCTCAATCTAGAATTGAACAAAAGAACAAAATCACCTAGTTGGAAGTCTTTACTGAAAATTTGTCGATCATGCCATCTTTTAGTCCTTTCTTTGTAAATTCTTGCATTCTCATATGCAGAGAGTCTGATCTCATCTATCTCGTTTAATTGTAACATCCGTTTTTCACCTGTGTTTTTCAAGTCAAAATTTAGCTTCTTGATTGCCCAGAACGCCTTATGCTCGAGCTCTACGGGAAGGTGACATGATTTTTCATAAATCAATTGAATGGGGGACATACCTATGGGTGTCTTGAAAGCAGTCCTGTAAGCCCATAATGCATCATCAAGTTTGAATGCTCAGTCTTTCCTAGTGCGTGACACTGTTTTCTCCAGAATTCCGTTGATCTCTCAGTTTGATATTTCAACCTGTCCACTTGTTTGGGGGTGATAGGGTGTTACAACTCTATGATTAACTCCATACTTCCTGAGTAAGGCTGAAAACTTATGTTCTATGAAATGCGAGCCTCCATCACTGATCACTACTCGGGGTGTCCCATATCGTGGAAAGATAATCTTCTTAAATAGTTTAATAACAACTCTCGAATCATTGGTTGGTGAAGCGAGAGCTTCAACCCATTTTGAGACATAATCAACTGCTACAAGAATGTACTTGTTACCTCCAGAAGATGGGAAAGGTCCCATGAAGTCAATCCCCCAAACATCAAATATCTCAACTTCAAGAATATTGGACAGTGGCATCTCATGTCTTCTGTTAATGTTCCCAGGCTTTTGACATCTATCACAAGATGACATAAAGTTTCTAGCATCTTTGAAAATTGTAGGCCAATAAAAACCTGATTGTAACACCTTAAATGCAGTTTTCTCAGTACCAGCATGACCACCATATGAGGATCCATGGCATTGGAGCAATATATCTGCAACTTCTTCTTCAGGTACACATCTTCTAAAAATGCCATCTGCACATATTCTAAACACATAAGGCTCATCCCAAAAATAGTGTTTCACCTCAGCCAAAAATCTTTTCCTTTTTTGGTAGCTCAAATCAGGAGGAAAAATATTGGCTACAAGATAATTCACTATGTCAGCATACTAGGGGGCTCTGAGTTGTTCAATGGTCAAGAGTTATTCTTCAGGGAAGGAATCATTGATCTCATCAGTCTTTTTAGTGTCTACCATTATTCTTGACAAATGATTTGCAACAAGGTTTTCTGATCCCTTTTTGTCTTTAATCTCCAAATCAAATTCTTGCAGGAGTAAAATCCATCTGAGTAATCGTGGTTTGCTGTCTTTTTTCTACATAAAGTATTTCACAGCTGCATGGTCAGTGTACACTACCACTTTGGAGTTAATCAAGTATGACTTAAATTTATCAAAAGCAAATACTATGACCAATAGTTCCTTCTCAGTGGTGCTATAATTTTTCTGTGTCTCATCCAAAGTCTTGCTGGCATAGTGAATAACATGAGGTTTCTTATCTTTTCTCTGTCCCAAGACTGCTCCCACTACATAATCACTGGCATCACACATGAGTTCAAAGGGTAAGTCCCAATCTGGGGGTTGAATGATGGGTGCTGAAACCAAGGCTTTCTTTAACCCCTGAAAAGAAAATAGACATTTCTCATCAAAGCAGAATTTGGTGTCTTTACAAAGTAAATCAGTTAAAGGTTTAGCAAGTTTAGAGAAGTCCCTGATGAATCTCCTGTAAAACCCTGCATGTCCCAAAAAGCTCCTGATCTCCTTGACAGTGGTGGGTGGTGCTAACTTCTCAATCACATCTACCTTGGCCTAATCCACTTCAATCCCTCTCTCTGAAACAAGATGGCCCAAAACTATCCCCTGTCTAACCATAAAGTGACACTTTTTCCAATTCAAGACAAGGTTAGTCTCTTCACATCTCTGTAAAACTCTAGAGAGATTAGCTAAGCAATCATCAAAAGATAAACCATAGATAGAGAAATCATCCATAAAAACATCCATGCAGTCTTCAATAAATTCAGAAAAAATTGCCATCATACACATTTGAAAAGTTGCAGGTGCATTGCATAAACCAAAGGGCATTCTTCTATAAGCAAAAGTACCATAAGGACATGTAAAAGTGGTTTTATCCTGATCATCAGGATGAATAGGAGTCTAAAAAAATCCGGGATACCCATCAAGAAAACAAAAGTGAAAGTGTTTGGCAAGTCTTTCTACCATTTGATCAATGAAAGGCAAGGGAAAATGATCCTTTCTGGTGGCAGCATTTAATTTTCTATAATCAATACACATACGCCAACTAGTGACATTTCTAACAGATATCAATTCATTATCCTTATTTTTCATTACAGTGACACCCCCTTCTTTGAAACACAGTGTACAAGACTCACCCACTTACTATCTGAGACAGGGTAGATAATACCTGCATCTAGTAATTTTAGTACTTCCTTCTTCACCACTTCCTTCATAGACGGGTTGAGCCTTCTCTGAAAATGTACATGCGGCTTGTGCTCATCCTCCATGTGAATCCTGTGCATACAAAAAGAAAGATTTATTCCTTTTATGTCATCAATGGAATACCCAATTACCTTTCTATGAATTCTTAACTCCTTCAAGAGTAGATTAGTTTCCCTAACATCTAATTTAGCATCCACAATCACAGGGTAGGTAGAGTTAGGACTAAGAAATTCATATCTAAGGTTATCAGGTAAAACTTTCAACTCAACTTTAGGGATCTTTTCACTTTCATTATCAAAAGTAACACAATCTAGAGTCTCATGTTTTTCATCATCAAAATTATCAAAATCATTCTCAAAACCAGAACTATCAATTTTTTCACAAGAATTTTTCAAGGAATCAGAAAAAGGAACATCAGCAGAAGAATCATCAAACAAACAACTAACATCATAAACTGTGTCATCAATGGCATGAATGGTGCAACAGGAACTAGCATATGCAGGTTTTTTCAATGAATTATTCAAATCAAACTCAATCTTATCATTGTCAATTCTTAAAGCAAGTTTACCGTTCCTTACATCATTAAGGGCTCCAGCAGTGGCTAAGAACGGCCTACCCAAAATAATAGGAATCTTGGCATCCTCTTCCATTTCAAGTACCACAAAATCAGCAAGTATGAAGTACTTACCAACTTGTATAGGAACATCCTCTAGAATACCTACTGGATATTTTACTGATCGATCGGCGAGCTGCAAAGAAATTGTAGTCGGCTTAGGAGCTCCCATGTCCAATTTCCTGCACACAGACAAAGGCATGAGACTTACACTAGAGCCTAGATCACATAAGGCTCGATCGAAAGCCATACTTCTAATAAAATATGGGATATAAAAACTACCTGGATCATTCAATTTTGGTGGCAACCAGTTTTGAAAAACAGCACTACATTCTTCAGTTAAAGCCACTGTACCATAGTTCTCTATCTTTCTTTTGTTAGACAAGATTTCTTTCAAAAATTTAGCATATATGGGCATTTGAGATAAAGCTTCAGTAAATGGTATGTTAATGTAAAGCTTTTTCAAAACATCAAGAAAATTTCCAAATTGCTTATCTAACTTTTCTTGTACTAATCTTTGGGGAAAAGGTACTGGTGGTCTATAGGGTGGAGGTAGATTAGTCTTAGAATCATCTCCTTTACATGGCACATCCCCTTTTGGTATACTTCCCTTTTAGGTGTTGAACTAGGTAGGGTTTGTTCATGTTCAGAAAATTTTTCTAATTCTAATTCCTCCTCATGATCATTAATAGACTCTTTCTCTTTAAGTTCTCCTAATTGTTTCCCACTTCTAGTGATAATGGCATTGCAATGTTCCCCAGAGTTTAACCTAGATATTTGTTCTTCTAGAATTTTATTGCAAGTAACTAAGGATTCTACTTGAGAAGCAATATGACTAACAGTTTCTTCAAGATCCTCAAATTTTTTCATGTTTTGAATTTGCAAAGATTGGATTTGACTAGCTAAAAATTTTTCTAACATGGGCTCATGGGAAATGCCCTACCTTTGAGTGCGGTTTGAACTATTGATTTACGTAATTGGAAGTAACCAATTAGGTTTACGACGAAACCTAGAAATCGATCACTGATCCAATTTGAGTACCTCTACGGGATAGACCTCAACGGAAAACTGTTGAGTAACGGCAGCAAGTGATTGAGTTCAGTAGTTCCTCGTAGAAAATTATTGACTCTAGAGATATGGTAATATGGAGAAGACAAAATTGTTTGAAGCACGCACAGAACCGGAAGCGCCCCTTGTTTCAAAGAGAGGAGGATGGGTTATTCACATTTAATTTGATGGTCAGAGGCGAATTGAAAGCTAAGCAGTGGTAATTAAGATCCCCCCGGGGAAAAAGAGAGATGTCTCCTACGTTACCCGTAATATGTGGAAGTATCGACGTAATTTCATAGAGTCATTCGGTCTGAATGCTACATGAAGAACATAAGCCAGACTCTTCAGTCAGGGTTTGCTGATCCTCATTCTCACTCTTACCATGTTGATGATAATATAACATTCCTTCATCCGGAGTCCATTGGCTATCATTCATGGACATCTCCTCAAGCAACTTGAAAGCATTATCAATTGTTCTACTCATCAAAGCTCCCCCTGCAGCAGCATCAATAATTAGACGGGTATTATAAACTAAGCCATAATAAAATATCTAAATTAAAAACCAATTTTCAAAGCCATAGTTAGGACACTTCCGTTGTAAATCATTGAATCTCTCTCATGCCTCACTAAATGATTCTCCACCTTTCTGTTGAAAGTTCGTGATTTAATTCCTCAATTGGATAGTCTTGCTTGGTGGAAAATATTTCATCATAAAAGCTTTTGACAATTGTTCCCATGTTGTGAAAGTATTGGGTTGACGAGAATGCAACCACGTTCGTGCTTGATCCCTGAGAGAAAAAGGGAATAATATCAGTTTTAGTGCATCATCAGAAACTCCATGGATTTTTATGGTATCGCAATATTCAAGAAAAATATATAAGTGTGAATAAGGATATTTGATTGATGATCCTCCAAACTGATTCTGCTGGATCATAGTCAAGAAGGCAGGATTAATTTCAAAGTTGGTGGCCTCAATTGCTGGTTTAGCAATGCTAAAGTGTATCCCTTGAGGATTAGGGGCTGCATAGTCCCTCAGTGATCTTTGCTCAGCCATTAGAAATGAATTTCCTGCGCACACTAGAGCAAACTAATCAAATCATGTAAGTAAACAGAAAAGAATAAAAAGATAAAACGTAAATGAAACCTAGTCTAGCAATACTCTCAATGTCTTCAATATTGACAAAACTAAAGTCTCCCCGGCAACGGCGCCAAAAACTTGATGTGATCCAAAAGGACACACTTTTAAATACGAGCAGGTAGACTAATCTAAGGTGTCGTAGCCAAAACTTGTTTGGTGCACAGGGAACTGTCACCCCCTGATACGGCTCCAAAAACTTGTTGTCCCTAATTCGTAGTGTCCGCAAGTGCATGGATACTCGAAGTAATAAAATAAATATCGATCCCACGGAGAGACTAGTGCTGTCAAGTACTGAATAATTGATTTTCTTACTATCTAGGCAATCGAATAATAGCAAAGCAAGAATCGAAGACACACAGAAAATCACGATCAGAGAGAAATTGGGACTAGGGTTTCATCCACTTTGATTGTCAAGACTAGATAAGAAATAAAGAATTCATCAATAAAATCCTAAAATGATATAGGCATAATTTACCTAAAAATGAATTATCTCACTTTTGTGCAGAAAGCCATGCAAGAATAAATCCTCGCTTTCGCGCAAGATTCATCTCAAGCTAAAGATAGGAAAACCACCAGACAAATAACTCAAGGATCACTTTCGTGCATCCTAATTCTAGGTTGATTGCCTCGAGTGGAATCTCAATGATCACTTTCGTGCATCCGAGACTCAACACACGTTCTACCTATGGTTCTCCAACATTCTGATCCTCACTTTCGTGCAAGATCTCCACGTTTGACACAATAATTCGATCCTAAGATCATTAATCATCATCAAGGCAAATTACTCATCTAAAATAACAAAACAAGAACTTAACCTAATTTCTTACGGTGAGTTCCTATTAGTTAATTTTAGGGTTCCAATTCTCAAACATTTCACCTTTCGGTCCTTAATGCAAGAATTCTATTCATGATGACAATAAATAAACTAAGGAGAATCTTAGAGCAGTAATCTCATTGGTAAAAGTATCAAAGTAGAATTATCATGATGAAATAAAAAGAGATATGGTCATTAAGAAAATCCAAGGGGATTACTCCCCCATGTCCCAAAATAAGTTTAAGCTACCATGATGAAGAGATTACAAAATTTCACAATTTCAGAAAATCAAAAATCAATAAAAGAAGGAGTATTTTTAGAAAATACAACACGACTGTAAAGTATTTCACAGCCGTAATTTGCAAGAGAAGTCATGAACAGTGTGGTGTGAGCTTCTTCCTTTGATTTCTCCTTGAATCGATCTCATTTCGTTCTGAAACTTCAGGCACGTTGTCTCCTTCACCAGGCAAAGCTTCATTATGAAAATCACGGCCGGAAGTGCTCTGGATTGATCGCGGCGGTGAAACCCTAGGCGGCGGCATGTTCGGTGATTTCTCCCTCGATAGTTAACGAAATTTGGGGCCTTTGGTGTCTTCACAATCCTCTCCTTCAAATCTCGCATTATCCTTTTTCCAGTCTTTTGTTTTAAGCTTTGGATCAACCGCAATAATCTCCGCAAAATTCAGGCATTGAAATTGACCTAGGAGTCGCGTTCAAAAACATAAATACGGCAATGTAATATCTTACGATACTACTGTAAAATCCCTCGCATGTTCTGTTCTGAAAGTGCTGGAAAATACGGCACCGTAATATGGTTTACGGCAGTGCCGTAAAATCGGCTGAACTCTCTGGTCGGATACGTCTGGAAAATACGGCGCGTGTAATTATTTACGGTAGTGCCGTAATTTCAGGGAAACTTTCTGTTCTGAAGACGTTCCAAAATACGGCCCGTAAAATGGGTTATGGCAGTGCTGTAATTTCGGCAAAGGTCTCTGTTTGGAAAATCACTAAAATACGGCCGTGCTCTCGATAATACGGTAGCCGCGAAAAATACGGTACCATATTATAAATACGGCACTACTGTATTTTGGTCTTCTACCTCGATTTGCGTGAAATTTCTTGGGTGACTTCTCTTTGATGATGAGAACTCTTCCATGTATTTGATTTTGCTTGAAAATACCTTAAATAGTGCCTTTTTGCCTGAAAAACATGAAAAACCAAAATAGAAGTAGACTTTGCAATATTTAATGGATTCAACATAAAAACAAGTAAAAGATCCTCTATTTAGCATGAAAAGGTATCTAAAATGAAGCAAAATATACTACATATTTTGGTGTCATCACGCACCAAACATTGGCATGATAAACGCTTCGTGAGGAAGGAATTTCATGAAGGTGACAAGGTGTTCCTATTCAATTCCAGGCTGAGACTATTCTTAGGGAAGCTACGCACACGATGGTCGGGTCCTTTTGTGGTACAACATGTGATGATGGATAAATTTTGGCCCTAGCTCCGTTAGGTATGTAGCTCAAGCAATAAAATAGTAGATGCGGTATTGAAGAAATATGCTAGAAGGAAGGCACGTGAGGCCCCCTTAAAGGAAGGGGACCGAACCCCTTCTAAGTTCCATAACGGCAGTAAACTCAGTTGAGGTTTCTCCCAGGAATTTGTGGATGCGAGTTCAGTGCCCTTGCAGCTCCAGCAGAAGGGAAGTGGTTTCAGAAGTTTCAACTGACAGCACAATGGATAGTTACGAGATGAAGATGGAGGGATCAAGCTGGTCGCAACTAGAAGAATGGAGGAAATAATTAGAGGAGCAAGCTCAACTCTAAGGGGAGCAAGCTCAACTCTAAGGGGAGCAAGCTCAACCCTCAAACACACCACACATTAACACAAGTTTTCAGATTCAAAATAGTCAATTCTATGTGCAAAGTGTTGGGGTATGCCCTTAAGGCTAATGTTTGAGGCCTTGGGATTGTAACAGTATCATGTATAAACTCTTATGTTTATAAAGGCATGGTTGTTATTCAGTTTGTTACATTGTCTGCTGCAATAAGTGTACTTCTGAATAATGTCTCAAAGCTGTTCAGCTAGGCTGACATGCAGTAAAGTCCTTAGTCGAGATATCTTGGTGAACATGAGACAGCCTTGATGTGGTTAAGACTAATATGTGTTCTAATCTTATAGGATGCTTCGAGCATGGAATAAGATGTAGACTCATGGGTACATTGGATGTACTGGACAGACCCTACTAGGTTATTCAATTGCTTGTCACAATGTGAATAATCCTTGATTGTGACAAGTGGCACATTTCCTCTGACTTGAGATCACTTGTATTTTCTAAATGATGATTGTCATTGTTTTGAGGTAGTTCAATATCATTTGAAACATAATGGTTATAGACTATCTTGGATGGTGAGCTTGAGTCAGGTTAGGGCACTAGTGATAGACATAGGATTGCCGTCTCCTTGTTTAAGGAGTGTGATGTTCTAAAGGGGCCCTCTGGATGAGATGATTGAGAAAAGGGTATGGCCATACCCAGGTGACTATGTTCATCTGATCTAATCATGCTCATCATATTGGAGTTACAAGCTTGACACGCTTGTCCAATAAGAACATCAAGTGGCAAAGGAAACATGTATGCCTAGTGAAGGAGATTCACACTTGTGCTGTGGTTTGGGTGTAGTCTTGGAAGACTCTTTCCTTTATGTCGGGAGACAGTGATGTGTTGCTAGATACCCCTCACTGATCGTGATAACGTGAGTTATCGTTACCGACATTTAAAGTAAACCCTCAGGGTCGCACAATTTGATGATATGGCTTACTTAAGTCAGATCGTGTGGACTGAATTGTTCAGGTTCAGTTTAAAGGGATTTAATCTCTAATTGTAAGTGAGATCTGGTCTGATCATGTTTGATTGATTAGGGCTTGAGATCGGTAAGCTTCGATCGAGAGATTGGATGCTAGATCGGTGAGATCAGGAGCATCATGAGATCGACGGTCAGATCAAGAGCCTTAGGGTTTATTGTGGTCTGGACTGATTGCTTGGTTTATTTGGTTATTAAACCAAATCGATTTGAACCAGCTCATTGGTTGAGCGCATGGTTCAATCTAAGAGGAGTTTGCGCATGGGGTGAACCCATGGTCGCATGAACACTTGGGGTTTACTAAATTTAGAAGCCATGACTTCTAAACGTGGGAACGCCTCACGTTCACGCCTAAGTCTCTCCTCATCTCTCGTCTCTCCTCATCTCTCGTCGCCAACTTGAGTATTCATTTTTTGCACTCTCGTGTGGTGAAGAGGTTGACAAAAAAGGAGAAGGAAGTAATCGCCAAGCAAAGGATTCTCTCCCCTTCCATTCGACAACGACTTCTTGGAACCTTGCTAGCACAAGGAGCACCAAGAGAAGAGTAGGCGACATCAATTGTGTGCGTCACCTTAGGAGAAGGAGCATTTGCGCCTTTCCTTCCAAGACACCATCTAAGCGATGGCAATGGTGAGAATCGTTTTCATTACAAGTTGAACATATTACATGCATAGATCCTTGAAACCCCTTCCGCTGCGTCAAAATTTTCATATGCGCCTATTAGGGTTTCGCCCTCCCCTTGTTTAGGGGACTTTCAATTGGTATCAGAGGCTGTTATTGCATGCTAATATGTTTGCTTTCTTTGTGATCCTATGCAATGATCTATATGTTACATGCGCTTGTTGTGATAGGCGAATTTTACATGCTTGTTAGAGATGTTTTTGTTTCTCCTAGGCGCATGTTTTCTTGTTGGCGCATATGTATGTTTTCTCAAAAACTTATGATACTTGCGCGACTCATTATAGATCTAAGGCCCTGCATTAAACCCTTAGACGGGTTATTAGGGTTGAAGTCATCCCCTAGGATAGATCCAGACAGTCTGATCAGACCATCTGACAGCCTTGATGGGTTGACCAGATAGCACCTGTGCGATAGCACCTGGTGGCTATAGGTCGACTGCAGACAGGCGTGTAGCGATGTCTGATTGAGACGACTTATGAACACACATGAGTTTGGCCCGGGGTCACACCCGCTTGCCAGATCTCATGAGGGTTGTTCGGCCCTGGCGCATGCATGGTTGACCTTTTGGTCGACTCAAGTCAGTTAGGACTTGGTGCATGCAAGGGCAGTGGATCTGACTAGGTTGGATGAGTGGATCCCTAGTAATGTACCGTTGTAAGGTTGTAGGGCAAATAAGGAAATTAAAATTGATGCCTATGGGGTTTTCAAAATTTAATTTTCATGATTGGATCACATGTTGATTGATGCCTATGTTTGTTTATTTATTCTTATGTGGGCTGCCCATGTTAAATGTGTGCTGTGCTGGGGCCTGCGTGCCTGGAATTGAAAGTTGTAAATTAATTATTGTGATCTGCGTATCACATTGTATTTAATTTATAAAGTGTAATTGACCTGCGTGTCAATCTTGTCTAGATAGATTAATTTGTAAGTTAATCAGACAAGAGCACAGAGCACACTTGGCAGAGGCGCATGCAGCAGTGGCTTGACCAGGTGGGAGGTCTAGGGTTCGACCCTAGGACAGGCGCATTTTCCCTGGTGGGCGCACCTGAGCTGCAGTTGGCGCTTGGGCCCTGGGTTGTAGGTCGGGTTAGCTTGACCATGTAGACTACATATGTGGCGCATATGGTAGCGCATGGAGGCAGCCATCTGTGGGGTCAGAGACTGTGTTGTACCAACTCAGTTGGCACAGTCTGCTGGATTACCCAGATGAAGGGGAATCGCACGGGTTGGCGATTGGCTAGGACAGCCTACCAGAAATTAGAGCTTGTACTCTCTGTGCATCTTATCTCGCCTGAGCGGGACGCGGAGACCAAGTATGAAATCTGGATCCCATCTCACTAAAAGAGTTCTACTCTTTCGGGCTGTTTTGCTGGATTTTTCAGCCAGATAAAATAGTGAGAAAAAGAATCATTCTTAAGTCCTGAATTGATTCTTTACATTGATACTGACCTTGCTGTTCTTGCATTGTTGTAGATTCCTGCAGCAATGAACACCATGAGCTTCAATGTGCGATCCCTACTGGAAAGAGAGAAGTTTGCTGGGCCAAACTTCTCAGACTGGTTCGGACACCTTAAGATTGTTCTTAAGGCAGAGAGGAAACTGTATGTCCTCGAGACGGCGATACCGCCTCAGCCCGCTCCGAACGCCGCAAGGGCGATTCGGGAAGCTTATGAAAAGCACGTCAATGATAGCATTGATGTCGCTTGCCTGATGCTAGCGTCTATGACGCCACCGCTGCAGCGTCAGCATGAGGATATGTCTGCAATAGACATGATAGCAAACCTCAAGATGCTGTATGCTGCACAGGCGAAGACAGAACGCTATAATCTGACAAAGCTGTTCTTTCAAAGCAAACTGGCTGAAGGGAGCCCAGTGGGAGCTCACGTGCTCAAGATGATTGGGCACAAGGAGGCTCTAGAGAAACTGGGGCATACCATCAACCAGGAGCTTGCTGTAGACATTATTCTGCAGTCTCTCCCGCCCTCTTTCGATGCGTTCATCATTAACTTTAATATGAACAAAATCGATTGTACTCCGGCAGAGCTGCTGAATATGCTCTTGACTACTGAGGAAACTCTGAAGGGAAAGCCTTCAACCTCTGTCTTAATGGTTCCTTCTAGGAACAAGAAGAAGGGGAAGAAGGGCAAGACCCCTGTCAAGAGTTACAGCAAGGCTCTGAAGCAAAAAGTTAAGCGGTCAAAGGAATACAGATGTTTCCACTGTGGCCAGCTGGGTCACTGGAAAAAGGACTGTAAAGCGCTCCAAGGAGACAAGAGGGGAAGCTTAGCTTCTGGCTCAGGTATATACGTGACGGAAGTCATGGTTTCATCTTCTTCTATTTCATGGGTGTTGGACACTGCATGTGGAGTTCACATTTGTTCAAATGTACAGGAACTCAAGAGAAGAAGACAGGTGGGACAGCATGAGGTGGACCTACGAGTTGGAAACAGGGCACGGGTTGCTGCTGTTGCTGTAGGAGACTATTTCATCTCTTTGCCATCTGGGCTTGTATTAGAACTAAACAGTTGTTACTTTGTTCCCAGCATTACTAAGAATATTATCTCCATTCCTGCTCTTGTCAGGAGGGGATTTTCCTTTGAATGCAATATTTCAAAGTGTGTTTTATCTTTTGATAATATTGTTTATGCTACTGGTTCAATTAACAATGGGTTATTCATGTTGGACATGGAATGTTCTATACAAAATATTGATATTAAGAAAGCCAAGTATGCTGATGACAGCACCTTGCTATGGCATAGTCGTTTAGGCCATATTAACAAGAAACGCATTAAGCGGTTGCATGATCATGGACTGCTGGGATCATTCTCCTATGAGGAGATTGATACATGCAAGGCTTGTTTAATGGGTAAAATGACGAAGTCACCTTTTCCTAACAAAGGTCAAAGGGCTTCAGGTTTACTTGACCTTATACACAGTGATGTGTGTGGGCCATTTAGTAAACATGCCAGAGGTGGCTATCAGTACTTCATTACCTTTACTGATGATTTCAGTAGATATGGGTATGTCTATTTAATGAGACATAAAAGTGAATCTTTTTACAAGTTCAAAGAGTTCAAGAATGAAGTACAGAATCAGCTAGGCCAAAATATCAAGGCACTTCGTTCTGATCGAGGTGGAGAATACCTAAGTCGAGAGTTTACTGACTATCTGAAGGAGTGTGGGATTATCTCACAGCTCACTCCGCCAGGAACACCGCAATGGAATGGTGTGTCCGAGAGGAGAAATAGAACCCTACTTGATATGGTTCGTTCTATGATGAGTCAGGCTACTCTTTCTTACTCCTTTTGGGGATTTGCACTGGAAACAGCTGCAAAGGTACTAAACGGAGTGCCATCCAAGGCAGTTTCTAAGACTCCATATGAGTTATGGTATGGGAAATAGCCGAGCTTGACATTTATCAGGATCTGGGGCTGCGAGGCTTATGTTAAAAAGCTCGCCTCTGGGAAACTAGAGAGCAGATCTGACAAATGTATCTTTGTCGGTTACCCTAAGGAAACTAAGGGTTATTATTTCTTCGATCCCAAAGAGAACAAGGTATTTGTTGCTCGGACGGCCATATTTCTTGAGAAGGAGTTTCTTCTGCAAGAGGCCAGTGGGAGAGAAATAAAGCTGGATGAGAATCCAGAGGAAGGACAAAGTAGTCAAGCACAGTTGGATGAGCCTGAGCCGGTGGATCAGGTTATTGAACAACCTGAGGCTCAGATATCACGGGAACCGCGAAGATCGGGAAGGATCCGTCGACAGCCTGAGCGCTATGACGGAGTCTACATCATTGATAATGATGAACCCCTCACTTATGCGGTTGCGGTCAGTGGACCGGAGTCAGCGAGATGGCTTGAAGCTATGCGCGCCGAGATGGACTCCATGTCAGATAACCAAGTCTGGGATTTGGTTGATCCGCCTCCGGGAGTTATCCCTATAGGCTGTAAATGGATCTTCAAGAAGAAGATTGACATGGATGGTAACGTGGTTACCTATAAAGGCAGGCTAGTTGCGAAAGGTTTCAAACAAATCTACGGGATAGATTATGATGAAACTTTCTCACCTGTAGCTATGTTTAAGTCTATTCGGATTCTTTTCGCGATAGCTGCATATTATGATTATGAGATCTGGCAGATGGATGTGAAAACAGCTTTCCTTAATGGAAATCTGGATGAGGATGTATATATGACACAACCAGAAGGTTTCACTAATCCATCAGATCGTCATAAAATATGCAAGTTAAAGAAGTCTATTTATGGACTTAAACAAGCATCTAGAAGCTGGAATATTCGTTTTGATGAATCAATCAGTGAGTTTGGTTTCATCAAGAACGAGGATGACCCGTGTGTATATAAAAGGTTTAGTGGGAGCGTGATTACTTTCTTAGTCCTCTACGTCGATGATATCTTGATCATTGGAAATGACATTCCTGAAATGCATGCGGTTAAGGCATGGTTAAGAAAGTGTTTCCAGATGAAAGATCTAGGAGAAGCAGCCTATGTATTAGGTGTGAAGATCTACAGGGATAGATCTAAGAGGCTTCTCGGGCTGTGCCAGAGTACTTACATCGATAAAGTCCTGGAGAGATTTCATTTAGAGAATTCTAAAAGAGGATATCTTCCAGTCAGACATGGTCTGAATCTTTCGAAGAGTCAGTGTCCACAAACACAGACTGAGAAAGATGAAATGGACAATACGCCTTATGCTTCGGCTATTGGGTCCATTATGTTTGCGATGTTGTGTACTCGCCCAGACGTCGCTTACGGGTTAAGCGTGACCAGTCGGTTCCAAAGTAATCCAGGTCAGGCACACTGGATTGCAGTCAAGAACATTTTAAAATATCTGCGGAGGACCAAAGATATGTTCTTGATATATGGTGGTCAGGAAGAACTCAGTATAGAAGGATATACTGACGCTTCGTTCCAGTCAGACCAGGATGATTTCCGATCGCAATCAGGCTATGTTTTTAGCTTGAATGGAGGAGCGGTGGTGTGGAAGAGTTTCAAACAGTCAACTGTTGCTGATTCCACAACGGAAGCCGAGTATGTTGCAGCCTCGGAAGCATCCAAGGAGGCAGTGTGGATTCGTAAGTTCGTGAGAGAACTTGGTGTTGTTCCTTCGAGTGCAGATCCTTTGGTTATCTTCTGTGATAACACTGGAGCAATCGCACAAGCAAAGGAACCACGGTCGCACCAGAAGTCCAAGCACATACAGAGACAGTTTCATTTGATCAGGGAGATCATAGATCGTGGCGAGATCAAAGTCTGCAAGGTTCATACAGATGACAATCTGGCAGACCCACTTACCAAGCCTCTGGCGCAGCAGAAGCATGAGAAGCACTGTAATAATATGGGTTTGAGATTTCTCAACCATTAGATTAAGTGCAAGTGGGAGATTGTTGGGGTATGCCCTTAAGGCTAATGTTTGAGGCCTTGGGATTGTAACAGTATCATGTATAAACTCTTATGTTTATAAAGGCATGGTTGTTATTCAGTTTGTTACATTGTCTGCTGCAATAAGTGTACTTCTGAATAATGTCTCAAAGCTGTTCAGCTAGGCTGACATGCAGTAAAGTCCTTAGTCGAGATATCTTGGTGAACATGAGACAGCCTTGATGTGGTTAAGACTAATATGTGTTCTAATCTTATAGGATGCTTCGAGCATGGAATAAGATGTAGACTCATGGGTACATTGGATGTACTGGACAGACCCTACTAGGTTATTCAATTGCTTGTCACAATGTGAATAATCCTTGATTGCGACAAGTGGCACATTTCCTCTGACTTGAGATCACTTGTGTTTTCTAAATGATGATTGTCATTGTTTTGAGGTAGTTCAATATCATTTGAAACATAATGGTTATAGACTATCTTGGATGGTGAGCTTGAGTCAGGTTAGGGCACTAGTGATAGACATAGGATTGCCGTCTCCTTGTTTAAGGAGTGTGATGTTCTAAAGGGGCCCTCTGGATGAGATGATTGAGAAAAGAGTATGGCCATACCCAGGTGACTATGTTCATCTGATCTAATCATGCTCATCATATTGGAGTTACAAGCTTGACATGCTTGTCCAATAAGAACATCAAGTGGCAAAGGAAACATGTATGCCTAGTGAAGGAGATTCACACTTGTGCTGTGGTTTGGGTGTAGTCTTGGAAGACTTTTTCCTTTATATCGGGAGACAGTGATGTGTTGCTAGATACCCCTCACTGATCGTGATAACGTGAGTTATCGTTACCGACATTTAAAGGAAACCCTCAGGGTCGCACAATTTGATGATATGGCTTACTTAAGTCAGATCGTGTGGACTGAATTGTTCAGGTTCAGTTTAAAGGGATTTAATCTCTGATTGTAAGTGAGATCTGGTCTGATCATGTTTGATTGATTAGGGCTTGAGATCGGTAAGCTTCGATCGAGAGATTGGATGCTAGATCGGTGAGATCAGGAGCATCAAGAGATCGACGGTCAGATCAAGAGCCTTAGGGTTTATTGTGGTCTGGACTGATTGCTTGGTTTATTTGGTTATTAAACCAAATCGATTTGAACCAGCTCATTGGTTGAGCGCATGGTTCAATCTAAGAGGAGTTTGCGCATGGGGTGAACCCATGGTCGCATGAACACTTGGGGTTTACTAAATTTAGAAGCCATGACTTCTAAACGTGGGAACGCCTCACGTTCACGCCTAAGTCTCTCCTCATCTCTCGTCTCTCCTCATCTCTCGTCGCCAACTTGAGTATTCATTTTTTGCACTCTTGTGTGGTAGAGGTTGACGAAAAAGGAGAAGGAAGTAATCGCCAAGCAAAGGATTCTCTCCCCTTCCATTTGACAACGACTTCTTGGAACCTTGCTAGCACAAGGAGCACCAAGAGAAGAGTAGGCGACATCAATTGTGTGCGTCACCTTAGGAGAAGGAGCATTTGCGCCTTTCCTTCCAAGACACCATCTAAGCGATGGCAATGGTGAGAATCGTTTTCATTGCAAGTTGAACATATTACATGCATAGATCCTTGAAACCCCTTCCGCTGCGTCAAAATTTTCATATGCGCCTATTAGGGTTTCGCCCTCCCCTTGTTTAGGGGACTTTCACAAAGTGTACAAGTGCAAGGCTTTAAACCTATTCCTCAACGATTACATTTCGGTGACCTTTGGCATTCCTTAGTTGAAATATTCATTGGCTGTTTACTAGTATTGTCGTGATGACCCCTTTTCGCATGCTGATGTGATGGTTTTGTAGCCGTTTGCTGAAGTGATTTGCCGGTAAGTGTAGTTGACATGTAATGCTTGGATTGGCTTGAGCTGAAAGAATTTTTATGCTGCCGATGCAATGGCTAATCCATAGCTTGAGGGAGCTCATTTGAACTATGAGTCAGATCATGATGACTTGGGCTGGGCCTTGCTGACTGGAAGTTGGTCCTTGCTGAGATTGAGCTATGTTGACTTGATTTTGGAGCTGAACTTGATTTAGATTTTAAGGTTGACTTTGACTGATCTTGACTGCAAGCTGAATTTCCATGCCAAAGCTACTTTGTCGTTGAGGGAACTAGGTGCTTGCATGTGCATTACAGATGTACATCCCTAGGCTAGAAACAACCTATTACATCCACTAAAAATAAAAAACAAAGACTTCATAAAATAAATCCTAGGATACTCCTAGTTACAAAATATCAAGTGCTGACAATAACTAGTGTTTGTAGCAACATTACAGCAACATGCAATGCATAAATTAACAAGTTCAAACAGAAATTAGACAAGTTCCAAAATACCAAAATGAATCATGTACTCATCCCATATCGGATTGGGGCTTTGCAGATCCTTGTTGATCTTCTTGGATGTGCCCCTACATCAGCTTTCCCAGGGGCTGAAGAATTCTCCTGCAGAGAATTAGATGGGAAGCCCTCAAGTTCCTCAGGGAGATGTAGGCGCGCCTCTACTTCAGGGAGCCATGCTTCGGTGTGATCTTCCCACTGGACAAGATAGTAATGTTGAATCCCTTGGTTGGTAAAACATTGTTGTGCTTCAAGTATTCTGCAGGCCTTCTTCGGTGGAGCTAGTGCTTCTATGTTGAGAGGCTCCTTGTATGGCGTTAAATCCTCTACATTGATGGTTGAATGTATCCCAAGAACCAGTGGCAAGTCTAGCATGTAAGCATTGTCATTTACCTTCTTCAAGATGCGGAAAGGCCTCATGCCGCTTGCTTGTAGTTTGTGGTTGGTGCCATGTTGCCTTTCTTTTCGGTTCCTGAGCATAACCAAGTCTCCTTCCTACAATTTCATAGAACGGCGATGAGTGTTAGCAACCCATTCATACTTAAGGGTGTTCCTTGTTATGTGATCTCTAACTTCATTGTGTATCTTGACAATATGTTGGGCAAAAGATAAAGCTGAATGATTTTGTTTGGAGGGTGATGGTAGGGGTGCTAAATCAATAGGTTTGCGTGGCTGAAATCCAAAGTTAATTTGAAAAGGACTAGCACCAGTAGTTCTATTCACAGCACTATTAAAAGAAAATTCAGCTGTTGGTAAGAGTTTATCCCAATTTCCCGGGTGCTCTCCCACTAAACATGTCAAGATATTACTAAGGGACCGGTTTACCACTTCAGTTTGACCATCAGATTGTGGGTGGTAAGCTGTAGAGAAGTTAAGTTTTATGCCCATTAGTTTCCATAAAGTCACCCAAAACTGTCCCACAAACTTGACATCCTGATCAGATACAATGGTACGCGGCAGCCCATGTAGGCGCACCACCTCTCTAAAGAATAGTCTAGCCACATGAGAGGCATCCGTGGATTTGTTGCATTGAATGAAATGAGCCATCTTATAGAATCGGTCAACTACAATGAAGATGGAGTCATAATGAGCGCTAGTGCGTGGGAGACCAAGCACAAAGTCCATACTTAGGTCTCGCCAAGGGCCCTCGGGTATGGGTAGAGGCATGTACAAACCGGTATTGTGCCTTTTAGTCTTGGCCACTTGGCATGTTTGGCAATGGCCCACAACTTTTGTCACATCCTTAAATATAGTGGGCCAATAGAACCTTTCTTCTACCAAGGCTAAGGTTTTATCTCTTCCATGGTGTCCAGCCGTGCCACCCCCATGCAGCTCCCAAACTAAGAAATCTCTTAATGATGTGCGGGGAATGCATAGCTTACCCCTTTTAAATAGGAAACGTTCATTGATTCCAAAGTCAGAAGTGCTTGTTGTACCAGTTTTAAGGTCCAAAAATATGTCTTTGAAATCAGGACACTCTTCATATTCATTCTTGATTCTCTCAAATCCTATGATCGACACTTGTAAGGTATTCAAGAGGAGCAACTTTTGGCTCAAAGCATCAGCCACTTTGTTTCAGGTTCCTGCCTCATGTTTAAGAACAAAGGTGTATTGTTATAGGAATTTAACCCACTTAGCATGCCTAGTGCTTAGCTTGACTTGACTATTCAAATAGATTAAAGCTTGATGGTCACTGTTAAGAATGAACTCCTTGTGAGTCAAGTAGTGCCTCTAATGCTTAAGGGCATGGACAATAGCATAAAATTCTTTGTCATAAGTGAAATACCTTTGCCTTGCTTCATTCAATTCTTCACTAAAGAATGCAATTGGATGCCCCTCTTGACTAAGTGTTCCCCCTATTCCAACCCCCGAGGCATCACAATCCACAATGAACACCTTATTGAAATTGGGTAACCTCAATACCGGTGTAGAAGTGATTTTCAGTTTTATCTCATGAAATGCTTTTTCAGCCAATGTAGTCCATTCAAAACTTCCTTGGTGCAAACAATTGGTTATGGGCGCCACTAATGTGCTAAAGTTATGTATGAACCGCCTATAGAATGTGGCTAGGCCATGGAAGCTCCTAGCTTTGGTCAGGGATGTAGGGGTTGGCCAATTGAGAATAGCTTCCACTTTAAATGGGTTGGCTTTGAGCCCCTAGTCAGTTATAATGAAACCCAAAAATTCAACCTCTTGAGATAAGAAAATGCATTCCATTAAGTTTAGCAAGACGTGGTCCTTCTTCAAGACATCAAGTGTAGTTCTTAAGTGAATCAAGTGTTCTTGCTGGGTCTTACTAAAAATCAGAATGTCATCAAAATATACCACTAGAAATTTGCCAATGTACGGTTTTAGAACATGGTGCATCAATCTCATGAAAGTTGAGGGAGCATTGGTTAGCCAAAGGGCATAACCATCCATTCATAAAGGCCATCATGAGTTTTAAATGCAATTTTCCATTCATCCCCTTCCCTAATTCTAACTTGATAATATCCACTGTGGAGGTCCACCTTGGAAAACCAAGATGAACCTACAATCATATCAAGGAGGTCATCAAGCCGGTGAATAGGGAAGCGGTACTTGATAGTTATCCTATTGATGGCCCTACAGTCAATGCACATCCTCCATGTGCCATCTTTTTTTGGAGTGAGTAAAGCAGGCACGACACATGGGCTGAGACTTTCTCTAATTAATCCTTTGTTAAGCAACTCATCCACTTGTCTCTTCAATTTAGCTTGCTCCGTGGGGCTCATGCGGTAATGCGGTAGATGAGGTAGAGTCGCACTCGGAATAAGATCAATGGCATGTTGTACCTCCCTTTCAGGTGGTAACTCATTTGGGTAGTGCTTCTGGTGTGATGGTGGCATAATCTTTCAATAGTTCAGTTATAATAGGGGAGTGTTCATGTTCGGTTTCATGGTTGGCTTGTTGTATAAGTAGGGTATAAACTAGGCAGTGTCCTTAATGTCATGTGGGAAGGCTTGGGGCCTTAGCAAGGCAATAGGCTTCTTAAGTTCAACCGCCTTTCCTTTATTGTGAGAAGTTCAAAGCTCCCTAGGTAGGCTAGGCATGAGGGTAATCTTCTTTTTATCAATGGTGAACTCATATGTGTTACTCCTGCCATAATGGGTCACATCCATATCATACAACCATGGACGCCCCAATAGCACATCTGCCACATCCATTTTGGTTATGTCACACCAAATGCTTCCTTGGTGGGTGGCTAACTTAAGAGGCACTAAACATCTAAAGGCTACCAGGATACTAGATTGATCCACCCATGAGATGTTGTAAGGCTTAGGATGTTTCTCTTGACTTAGCCCAAACCTAGTCACAGCTTATCTATATATTATCACATTTAAACTACTCCAACTATCTATAACAATCTTGCAAACTTTGCCATTGCATTGGGTGTAGGTATAAAACAAGTTAGTTCTTTTCCAATCTTCAGCTTGGAGATTCTTGATATAGTTACACCTAACCACAGCCATGGTAAATTGGGAGGGTTCCTCTTCACTATTGTATTCAGGTTGATGCATAACTGATTCAATTTCATTATTCTCTTGTTCTTCCTCCTCTACTTCCTCTATCAATAGGGCTTTCTTGGGGCAATCTCTAGACATGTGGCCGGGTTGAGAGTAGTTGTAACATGTTACCCAGGTACCTTGGGTAGTGGGCCTCCTATCTCTAGGGTTTCCCTCATTGACCGTCACTTTAGGAGAGGTGGTAGGGATACTAGGTCTGGTAGAGGTGGCAGGGACACTAGGCTTAGGTGGAGGGGTTCTAAACTATTGCAGGTCATACTCAATCTCCATGGCAAGTTGATAAGCTTTAGCTAAGGTTTGACACTTATGATGGATGAATTCTCTCTTGATATCGTTCCTTAACCCCCCTTTAAATCGGTTCAGTGACAACCAAGGTTCCTCATTTAACTCGCATCTTAGTAAAAGATCTTCAAACTTCCCATTATATTCAGCTACTGAGTCATTCCCTGAAATAAGCCTAGTGAGTTGGTCATATAGTTTCTGCTGATAGTTGGGCGAGACATACTTCTCCCTTAGCTTCCACTTCATATCCTCCCAAGTGGTGATGGGAGGAATTGTTGGTGTATATGCCCTAGGACCTAGTTTTGGTCAACTTATGTACTACTTGACACTGATATTTATATATCATTCTGGCATTGTCGTTATCATTGTTTGACTACACCTGCGATTGTGTACTTACATGATAATGTCCCTGGAGACAGATTGGATCTGTGCTCGAATTATAATCCCCAGTCAATGTACCTTAGTGGTTATGGGACAGCTATGGTACTTGTTGTTAGGGTATGCCCTTAAGGCTAATGTTTGAGGCCTTGGGATTATTTCAGTATCATGTATAAACTTTATGTTTATAAAGGCAATGGTTGTTATTCAGGTTGTTACAGTATCTGCTGCAATATGTATACTTCTGAATAATGTCTCAATGCTGTTCAGCTTGGCTGACATGCAGTAAAGTCCTTAGTCGAGATATCTTGGTGAACATGAGACAGCCTTGATATGATTGAGACTAATATGTGTTCTAATCTTATAGGATGCTTCGAGCATGGAATAAGATGTAGACTCATGGGTACATTGGATGTACTGGACAGACCCTACTAGGATATTCAATTGCTTGTCACAATGTGAATAATCCTTGTATGCAAACAAGTGGCATATTTCTTCTGACTTGAGATCACTTGTGTTTCTAAATGATGATTGGCATTGTTTTGAGGTAGTTCAATATCATTTGAAACATAATGGTTATAGACTATCTTAGATAATGAACATGAGTCATGTTAGGGCACTAGTAATAGATATAGGATTGCCGTCTCCTTGTTTGGAGTGTGATGTTCTAAAGGGGCCCCCTGGATAAGATGATTGAGAAAGTGTATGGCCATACCCAGATGACTATGTTTCATCTGATCTAATCATTCTCATCATATTGGAATTACAGGCTTGACACGCTTGTCCAATAAGAACATCCAGTGGCAAAGGAAACACATATGTCAAGTGACTTGGGTTCACACTTGTGCTGTGGTTTGGGTGTAGTCTTGGAAGACTCTTTCCTTTATATCGGGAGACAGTGATGTGTTGCTAGATACCCCTCACTGATCGTGATAACGTGAGTTATCGTTACCGACATTTAAAGGAAACCCTTAGGGTCGCACAATTTGATGATATGGCTTACTTATGTCAGATCGTGTGGACTGAATTGTTTTTGGTTCAGTTTAAAGGGATTTAAACTCTGATTGTAAGTGAGATCTGGTCTGATCATGTTTGATTGATTAGGGCTTGAGATCGGTAAGCTTCGATCAAGAGAATTGATGCTAGATCGGTGAGCAGGAGCATCAAGAGATGAACGGTTAGATCTTGAACCTTTAGGGTTTACTGTGATCTAGACCAATGGCTTGGGTTAATTGGTCTTTGAACCAAGCCAAATTGAACCGGTTCATCAAGTGAGCGCTTGGTTCAAGGGGAGAGGAAAATGTGATGGTTCACTTGGAGTGAACGCATCACACGTTAAGGCTTTGCTAATTTTAGATAGCATGTTGCTAAACGTGACCACGCCTCACGTCGCTTCTCTTCATGCCCTATTGTCGCCTCTTGCCTCTGGCTCTCGACATTCTCGTGTGGTGAAGAGGGTTGACGACAAGGAGAGGTCTCAGCCAAGCAATCAAGTCATCTCATCCCTTCCATTCGACAAGGATTCTTGGAGAACTTTGCTAGCACAAAGATCAACAAGGAGTAGGCGATCACATCTTGTGTGCGCATCTTTTGGAGGAGATCCCTTTCGATCTCTGCTTACAAGGCGCCATCCAAAGCAATGGCGATGGTATGACTCCTTTTCGATGTATACATGTTTTAGTTGATCATATGACATACATGCTATCGATCTAGAAGCCCTAGCTTCTGCTGTGAAAATTTATATATGCGCCTATTTAGGGTTTCGCCACCCCCCCCCCCTTAGGGACTTTCAATTGGTATCAGAGCAAGTTATTTGTATGTTCGTATGATTGCTATTGTGTGATCCTTGTTTGCTCAAATGTTTAGATCTAAAGGTTACATGCGAAACAACATAATATGCGAAAATTGTTCATGTTGGTTGGCGAAAATACATGCTTATCTTAGATGTATAATTTCTCCTTCGCGCATGTATGTTGTTTGGCGCATCTTGTTGTTTTTATAAAAACTTCTCTTGCGCACATACACTAGATCTAAGAGGCGCCTACTTGAAAAACTTAGACGGGTTATTAGGGTTGAAGTCATCGTCTAGTTAAGATCCAATTAGTCTGATCAGACCATCTGACAGCCTAGATGGGTCGACCAGATGGCACCTGTGCGCAAGCACGAGGTGGCTATAGGTCGACTGCGGACAGGCGTGTAGCGATGTCTGGTTGAGACAACCAGTGAACGTGCATGAGTTAGGCCCGGGGTCACACCCGCTTGCCAGAACTCATGAGGGTCGTTCAGCCCTTGGCGCATGCATGGTTGACCATTAGGTCAGCTCAAGTCAGTTACGACTTGGTGCATGCAAGGGCAGTGGATCTGACTAGGTATGATGAGTGGATCCCTATTAATGGACCGTTGTGAGGTAGTAGGGCTCATAAGGAAAATAAAAAAAATTGATGCCAATGGGTTTTCGAAAAATTTTATTTTCTGGTTTGGATCACATGATGAATGTATACCATATTGCTTGTTTATTTAATCTTATGTGGGCTGCCTATTTAATGTGTGCTGTGCTGGGGCCTGCGTGCCTGGATTAAAATTGTAAATTAATATTTATTGTGATCTGCGCATCACATTTTAATTAATTTATAAAGTGTAATTTGAAGGAACCCCTAATAAAGGGGGGGGGGAAACCCTATACATGCGCATCTAGCATGCAATGCGGAAAAAGGGCTTCTAAAGATCGCATATGAACTATATAATCAACTTAAACCAACTTAAGATCATGATATGATCATACCATTGCCATGGATGGAAGGCGGCTTGGAAGAAGAAAACAAGGTTGATCTCCTCCAAAAGGTGCGCACACAAGAAGACAAAGACTACTCCCTTCTCAACTTTGTGCTAGCAAAAGCTTCAAGGGGTCTTATCGCATGAAGGAGATGATGAACTCTTGGCCGATCTTTCTTCTCGTCACTTTCACCACACAAGAAAGTGTGTGTCGTCGAGAGCAAGAAGATGGAGAGGAGCGTTAGCCAAACTTGTGATCGAATGTGGAGACATTCATCACAATTGTCAAACCGAAATGCCATAAATGGCAAGTCATCAAAGCTTGCGTTATGCGTTCACATGAAGTGAACCAAACGCATAGCTCTCCTCTCAAATGAACCAAGCGCTCACATGTGAGCCGGTTCAATTCAATTGGTCCAATGACCAAACCAAATCAGCCCAATAATCGGTTCAGACCAAATTAAACCCTAAGGTTCAAAATCTGACCGTTCATCCTTTTAATGCTCTTGATCTCTTCGATCTAGCATCCACACTCTCGATCTAAGCTTACCGATCTCAAGCCCTAATCAATCAAACATGATCAGACTGGATCTCACTTACAATCAGAGTTTAATCTCCTTTAAACTGAACTCGAACAATTCAGTCCACACGATCTGACTTAAGTAGCCATATCATCAAATTGTGCGACCCTAAGGGTTTCCTTTAAATGTCGGTAACGATAACTTACGTTATCACGATCAGCGAGGGGTATCTAGCAACACATCACTGTCTCCCGATATAAAGGAAAGAGTCTTCCAAGACTCCACCCAACCACAGCATAAGTGTGAATCAACTCACTAGGCATGCATGATTCCTTTGCCACTGGATGTTCTTATTGGACAAGCATGTCAAGCCTGTAACTCCAATACGATGAGCATGATTAGATCAGATGCACATAGTCATCTGGGTATGGCCATACACTTCCTCAATCATCTCATATAGGGGGCCCTTTAGAACATCACACTCCTTAAACAAGGAGACGGCAATCCTTTATCTATCACAAGTGCCCTAACCTGACTCAAGCTCACCATCCAAGATAGCCTATAATCATTATGTTTCAAATGATATTGAACTACCTCAAAACAATGACAATCATCATTTAGAAACATAAGTGATCTCAAGTCAAAGGACATGTGCCACTTAGTGCTTACAAGGATCATTCACATTGTGACAAGCAATGGAATATCCGAGTAGGGTCTGTCCAGTACATCCAATGTACCCATGAGTCTACATCTTATTCCATGCTCGAAGCATCCTATAAGATTAGCACTCATATCAGTCTCAATCATATCAAGGCTGTCTCATGTTCACCAAGATATCTCGACTAAGGACATATAGCCTGTCAGCCTAGCTGAACAGCTTTGAGACATTATTCAGAAGTACACTTATTACAGCAGACAAGGTAACAACCTGAATAATAACCATGCCTTTTATAAACATAAGAGTTTATTACATGATACTTATACAATCCCAAGGCCTCAAACATTAGCCTTAAGGGCATACCCCAACAATCTCCCACTTGCACTTAATCTAATGGTTGAGAAATCTCAAACCCATATTATTACAGTGCTTCTCATGCTTCTGCTGCGCCAGAGGCTTGGTAAGCGGGTCTGCCAGATTGTCATCTGTATGAACCTTGCATATTTTGATCTCGCCACGATCAATGATCTCCCGGATCAAGTGAAACCGTCTCTGTATGTGCTTGGACTTCTGGTGCGACCGCGGTTCCTTTGCTTGTGCAATTGCTCCAGTGTTATCACAGAAGATAACCAAAGGATCAGCACTCGAAGGAACGACACCAAGTTCTCTCACGAACTTACGAATCCACACTGCCTCCTTGGATGCTTCCGAGGCTGCAACATACTCGGCTTCTGTTGTGGAATCAGCAACAGTTGACTGTTTGAAACTCTTCCACACCACTGCTCCACCATTCAAGCTAAAAACATAGCCTGATTGCGATCGGAAATCATCCTGGTCCGACTGGAACGAAGCGTCAGTATATCCCTCTATACTGAGTTCTTCCTGACCACCATATATCAAGAACATATCTTTGGTCCTCCGCAGATATTTTAAAATGTTCTTGACCGCAATCCAGTGCGCCAAACCTGGATTACTTTGGAATCGACTGGTCACGCTTAACCCGTAAGCGACGTCTGGGCGAGTACACAACATCGCATACATAATGGACCCAATAGCCGAAGCATAAGGCGTATTGTCCATTTCATCTTTCTCAGTCTGTGTTTGTGGACACTGACTCTTCGAAAGATTCAGACCATGTCTGACTGGAAGATATCCACGTTTAGAATTCTCTAAATGGAATCTCTCCAGGACCTTATCGATGTAAGTACTCTGGCACAGCCCGAGAAGCCTCTTAGATCTATCCCTGTAGATCTTCACACCTAATACATAGGCTGCTTCTCCTAAATCTTTCATTTGGAAACATTTTCCTAACCATGCCTTAACAGCATGCAGTTCAGGAATATCATTTCCAATGATTAAGATATCATCGACGTAGAGGATTAGGAATGTAATTACGCTCCCACTAAACCTCTTATATACACACGGGTCATCCTCGTTCTTGATGAAACCAAACTCAGAGATTGATTCATCAAAACGAATGTTCCAGCTTCTTGATGCTTGTTTCAGCCCATAAATGGACTTCTTTAACTTGCATATTTTATGACGATCTGATGGATTAGTGAAACCTTCCGGTTGTGTCATATACACATCCTCATCCAGATTTCCATTAAGGAAAGCTGTCTTCACATCCATCTGCCAGATCTCATAATCATAATGTGCAGCTATTGCGAAAAGAATCCGAATAGACTTAAACATGGCTACAGGTGAGAAAGTTTCATCATAATCTATCCTGTAGATTTGTTTGAAACCTTTCGCAACTAGCCTGCCTTTATAGGTAACCACGTTACCATCCATGTCAATCTTCTTCTTGAAGATCCATTTACAGCCTATAGGGATTACTCCCGGAGGCGGATCAACCAAATCCCAGACTTGGTTATCTGACATGGAGTCCATCTCGGCTCGCATAGCATCAAGCCATCTAGCTGACTCCGGTCCACTGACCGCATCCGCATAAGTTAGGGGTTCATCATTTTCAATGATGTAGACTCCGTCATAGCGCTCAGGCTGTCGACGGATCCTACCCGATCTTCGCGGTTCCCGTGTTATTTGAGCCTCAGGTTGTTCAGTAACCTGTTCTACCGGCTCAGGCTCATCCAACTGTGCTTGACTACTTTGTCCTTCCTCTGGATTCTCATCCAGCTTTATTTCTCTCCCACTGGCCTCTTGCAGAAGAAATTCCTTCTCAAGAAATATGGCCGTCCGAGCAACAAACACCTTGTTCTCTTTGGGATCGTAGAAATAATAACCCTTCGTTTCCTTAGGGTAACCGACAAAGATGCATTTGTCAGATCTGCTCTCTAGTTTCCCAGAGGCGAGCTTTTTGACATAAGCCTCGCAACCCCAGATCCTGATAAATGTCAAGCTAGGCTGTTTCCCATACCATAACTCATATGGCGTCTTTGAAACTGCCTTGGATGGCACTCGGTTTAGTACCTTTGCAGCTGTTTCCAGTGCAAAACCCCAAAAGGAATATGGAAGAGTAGCCTGACTCATCATAGAACGAACCATATCAAGTAACGTTCTATTTCTCCTCTCGGACACACCATTCCACTGCGGTGTTCCTGGCGGAGTGAGCTGTGAGATAATCCCACACTCCTTCAGATAGTCAGTAAACGCATGACTCAGGTATTCACCACCTCGATCAGAACGAAGTGCCTTGATATTGCGGCCTAGCTGATTTTGTACTTCATTTTTGAACTCTTTGAACTTGTCAAAAGATTCACTTTTATGTCTCATCAGATAGACATACCCATACCTACTGAAATCATCAGTAAAGGTAATGAAGTACTGATAGCCACCTCTGGCATGTTTACTAAAAGGCCCACACACATCACTGTGTATCAGGTGAAGTAAACCTGAAGTCCTTTGACCTTTGTGAGAAAAAGGTGACTTCGTCATTTTACCCATCAAACAAGCTTTGCATGTATCAATCTCCCCATTGGAGAATGATCCCAGCAGTCCATGATCATGCAACCGCTTAATGCGCTTCTCGTTTATATGGCCTAAACGACTATGCCATAGCAAGGTGCTGTCATCAGCATACTTGGCTTTCTTATTATCAATGTTTTGTATAGAATATTCCATGTCCAACATGTATAACCCATTGTTAATTGAACCAGTTGCATACACAATATTATCATAAGATAAAACACACTTTGAAATCTTGCATTCAAAGGCAAATCCTTTCCTGACAAGAGCAGGAATAGAGATAATATTCTTGGTAATACTGGGTACAAAATAACAATTGTTTAATTCTAATATAATGCCAGATGGTAAAGAAATGAAATAGTCCCCTACAGCAACAGCAGCAACCCGTGCCCCGTTTCCAACTCGTAGGTCTACCTCATGCTGTCCCACCTGTCTTCTTCTCTTGAGTTCCTGCACATTTGAACAAATGTGAACTCCACATGCAGTGTCCAACACCCATGATATAGTAGAAGAAGATAACATGACCTCAGTCACGTATATACCTGAGCCAGAAGCAATGCTTCCCCTCTTATCTCCTTGGAGCGCTTTACAGTCCTTTTTCCAGTGACCCAGCTGGCCACAGTGGAAACACCTGTTGTCCTTCGACCGCTTCACCTTCTGTTTCAGGGCCTTGCTGTAATTCTTGACAGGGGCCTTGCCCTTCTTCCCCTTCTTCTTGTTCCTAGAAGGAACCATCAAGACAGAGGTTGAAGGCTTACCCTTCAGAGTTTCCTCAGTAGTCAAGAGCATATTCAGCAGCTCTGCCGGCGTACAATCGATTTTGTTCATATTAAAGTTAATGATGAACGCATCGAAAGAAGGCGGGAGAGACTGCAGAATAATATCCACAGCAAGCTCCTGGTTGATGGTATGCCCCAGTTTCTCCAGAGCCTCCTTGTGCCCAATCATCTTGAGCACGTGAGCTCCCACTAGGCTCCCCTCAGCCAGTTTGCTCTGAAAGAAGAGCTTCGTCAGATTATAGCGCTCAGTCCTCGCCTGTGCAGCATACAGCATCTTGAGGTTCGCTATAATCTCTATAGCCGACATATCCTCATGCTGACGCTGCAGCGGTGGCGTCATAGACGCTAGCATCAGGCAAGCGACATCAATGCTATCATTGACGTGCTTTTCGTAGGCATCCCGAACCGCCCTTGCGGCGTTCGGAGCGGGCTGCGGCGGTATCGCCGTCTCGAGGACATACAGTTTCCTCTCTGCCTTAAGAACGATCTTAAGGTGTCCAAACCAGTCAGAGAAGTTCGGCCCAGCAAACTTCTCCCTTTCCAGTAGGGATCGCACATTGAAGCTCATGGTGTTCGTTGCTGCAGGAATCTACAACAAGCAAGAACAGCAAGGTCAGTATCAATGTTCAGAATCAATCCAGGACTTAAGAAAGATTCTTTTCTCACTATTTTGTCTGACTGAAAAATCCAGTAAACAGTCCGAAAGAGTAACACTCTTTTAGTGAGATGGGATCCAGATTTCATACTTGGTCTCCGCGTCCCGCTCAGGCGAGATAAGATGCACAGAGATGACAAGCACTAATTTCTGGTAGGCTGTCCCAGCCAATCGCCAACCCGTGCGATTCCCCTTCATCTTGGCAATCCAGCAGACTGTGCCAACTGAGTTGGTACAACACAGTCTCTGATCCCAGAGATGGCTGCCTCCATGCGCTACCATATGCGCCACATATGTAGCCTACATGGTCAAGCTGACCCGACCTACTCCCTGGACCACCACGTGCTATGCTGAGCAACGAGAGGGGATAAATCCCAACTCTGTAACACGCAGGTGAAATCCAGCACCGTCTGAAGATAGATGGACGTGCCCACTGAGTGGGTTCAACACGGCTCCAACGATAATCAGAAAGGTGAGGTTTCGCGTCAGAAGGCTTATCGAGCTTGATATGTTAGCGTTGGATTTTAACGGTCTTTTATCTTCTTACTATCAGGCATATCCTATGGCTATAGCAGAAGATAAACACATGCAATTCTAATTATTTAAGCAATAAATAGAAAGCATGATCTTATGTGGTAAAAGCCCAAGAACCCTAGTAAGACCTTAATTTTACTTAAGTCTTCACTTGAGCTCCTTATGCATCTCATCTGGTCCAACCCAGTGCCCTAGCGCCAAGAGCACCTCAGGTGCACCACCAGGTGAATGCCCCTCTTGGATGTGTGCTTTTGTGCTCTTGTCTAATCAAAGTACATTTGATCTATCTAGACAAGGTTGACTCGCAGGTCAACAACATATTATAAATTAAGTACAATGTGATTCGCAGATCACAAATTAATTTACAATTTTTTTAAATCCAGGCACGCAGGCCCCAGCACAGCACACAAATGGGCAACCCACATAAGACTAAATAAACAAGCATATGGTTCAATCAACATGTGATCCAATCAAGAAATTAAAATTTTGAAAAACCCCATGGCATCAATTTTAATTTCCTTATGAGCCCTACAACCTTACAATGGTCCATTGATGGGGATCCACTCATCCATCTAGTTAGATCTTTTGCCCTTGCATGCACCGAGTCCTAACTGACCCGTGTTGACCTGATGGTCAACCATGCATGCGTCAAGGGCTGAACCACCCTCATGAGTTTTGGCAAGCGGGTGTGACCCCGGGCCTAACTCAAGTATGTTCAGTAATTGTCTCAACCAGACCTCGCTACACGCCTTTGATGCAGTCAACCTATAGCCACCTCGTGCTTGCGCACAGGTGCTATCTGGTCGACCCATCTAGGCTGTCAGATGGTCTGATCAGACTAGCTTGATCTATACTAGATGATGCCTTCAACCCCATCAACCCATCTAATGATTTAATGTAGTGGCACCTTAGATCTAATCAACCGCGCAAGATGTAAGTTTTGTAAAACACTTAGAGCATGCGCAAACATACAAACAAAGTTGATAACCCTTAGATCTAAGGGGGTCCCCTTCAAGGGGGAGCGCAAACTTTAGGGGGTCCCCTTCAAGGGGGAGCGCATACATAGCCCATGATACAAGCGCAATCTACATGTTAGCATGATACAAGCGCAATCTACATGTACATGTAACCATGCATCATGAAAACAAAGCATCAAGTAAGCGCAAGAAGCATGGATCACAAACACTTCTAGCAATCATATAGATCATATGGAGAGCTTAGCTCTGATACCAATTGAAGGAACCCCTAATAAAGGGGGGGGAAACCCTATACATGCGCATCTAGCATGCAATGCGGAAAAAGGGCTTCTAAAGATCGCATATGAACTATATAATCAACTTAAACCAACTTAAGATCATGATATGATCATACCATTGCCATGGATGGAAGGCGGCTTGGAAGAAGAAAACAAGGTTGATCTCCTCCAAAAGGTGCGCACACAAGAAGACAAAGACTACTCCCTTCTCAACTTTGTGCTAGCAAAAGCTTCAAGGGGTCTTATCGCATGAAGGAGATGATGAACTCTTGGCCGATCTTTCTTCTCGTCACTTTCACCACACAAGAAAGTGTGTGTCGTCGAGAGCAAGAAGATGGAGAGGAGCGTTAGCCAAACTTGTGATCGAATGTGGAGACATTCATCACAATTGTCAAACCGAAATGCCATAAATGGCAAGTCATCAAAGCTTGTGTTATGCGTTCACATGAAGTGAACCAAACGCATAGCTCTCCTCTCAAATGAACCAAGCGCTCACATGTGAGCCGGTTCAATTCAATTGGTCCAATGACCAAACCAAATCAGCCCAATAATCGGTTCAGACCAAATTAAACCCTAAGGTTCAAAATCTGACCGTTCATCCTTTTAATGCTCTTGATCTCTTCGATCTAGCATCCACACTCTCGATCTAAGCTTACCGATCTCAAGCCCTAATCAATCAAACATGATCAGACTGGATCTCACTTACAATCAGAGTTTAATCTCCTTTAAACTGAACTCGAACAATTCAGTCCACACGATCTGACTTAAGTAGCCATATCATCAAATTGTGCGACCCTAAGGGTTTCCTTTAAATGTCGGTAACGATAACTTACGTTATCACGATCAGCGAGGGGTATCTAGCAACACATCACTGTCTCCCGATATAAAGGAAAGAGTCTTCCAAGACTCCACCCAACCACAGCATAAGTGTGAATCAACTCACTAGGCATGCATGATTCCTTTGCCACTGGATGTTCTTATTGGACAAGCATGTCAAGCCTGTAACTCCAATACGATGAGCATGATTAGATCAGATGCACATAGTCATCTGGGTATGGCCATACACTTCCTCAATCATCTCATATAGGGGGCCCTTTAGAACATCACACTCCTTAAACAAGGAGACGGCAATCCTTTATCTATCACAAGTGCCCTAACCTGACTCAAGCTCACCATCCAAGATAGCCTATAATCATTATGTTTCAAATGATATTGAACTACCTCAAAACAATGACAATCATCATTTAGAAACATAAGTGATCTCAAGTCAAAGGACATGTGCCACTTAGTGCTTACAAGGATCATTCACATTGTGACAAGCAATGGAATATCCGAGTAGGGTCTGTCCAGTACATCCAATGTACCCATGAGTCTACATCTTATTCCATGCTCGAAGCATCCTATAAGATTAGCACTCATATCAGTCTCAATCATATCAAGGCTGTCTCATGTTCACCAAGATATCTCGACTAAGGACATATAGCCTGTCAGCCTAGCTGAACAGCTTTGAGACATTATTCAGAAGTACACTTATTACAGCAGACAAGGTAACAACCTGAATAATAACCATGCCTTTTATAAACATAAGAGTTTATTACATGATACTTATACAATCCCAAGGCCTCAAACATTAGCCTTAAGGGCATACCCCAACATAATTAACCTGCGTGTCATTCATGTCTAGATAGATTAAATTGTATTTTAATCAGACATGAGCACAGAGCACACTTGGCAGAGGCGCATGCAGCAAGTGGCTTCACCAGCGGGAGGTCTAGGGTTCGACTCTAGGACAGGCGCATTTTATCTGGTGGGCGCACCTGAGCTGCAGTGGGCGCTTGGGCCCGGGTTGGTCCAGAGGAAATGCAAAAGACCCAAGAAGAGCTCAAGTGAAGACTTAAGTTAATTAAGGTCTTACTTAGGCTTAATGGGCTTTTACCACATAAGATCATCATGCTTTTAATTTACTGTTTCAGTAATGTAGTAACTGCATGATTTATTCTTCTGCTATCACCATAGGATTTGTATGATAGTTAAGAAGATAAAAGACCGTTAAAATCCAACGTTAAATATCAAGCTCGTAAGCCTTCTGACGCGAAACCTCACTGTTCTGACTATCGTTGGGGCCGTGTTGTACCCACTCAGTGGGCACGCCCATCTATCTTCAGACGGTGTGTGATTACACCTGCGTGTTACAGAGAAGGGATTTATCGCTTCTCGTTGCTCAGCATAGCACGTGGTGGTCCAGGGAGTAGGTCGGGTCAGCTTGACCATGTAGGCTACATGTGTGGCGCATATAGTAGCTATATGGAGGCAGCCATCTGTGGGATCAGAGACTGTGTTGTACCAACTCAGTTGGCACAGTCTGCTGGATTGCCCAGATGAAGGGGAATCGCACGGGTTGGCGATTGGCAGGGATTGCCTACCAGAGATTAGTGCTTGTACTCTCTGTGCATCTTATCTCGCCTGAGCGGGACGCGGAGACCAAGTATGAAATCTGGATCCCATCTCACTAAAAGAGTTTCACTCTTTCGGACTGTTTTACTGGATTTTTTAGTCAGATAAAATAGTGAGAAAAGAATCATTCTTAAGTCCTGAATTGATTCTAACATTGATACTGACCTTGCTGTTCTTGCATTGTTGTAGATTACTGCAGCAACGAACACCACAGCCTTCAATGTGCGATCCCTACTGGAAAGGGAGAAGTTTGCTGGGCCAAACTTCTCAGACTGGTACGGACACCTTAAGATTGTTCTTAAGGCTGAGAGGAAACTGTATGTCCTCGAGACGGCTATACCACCTCAACCCGCTGCGAACGCCGCAAGGGCGGTTCGGGATGCTTATGAGAAGCATGTCAATGATAGCATTGATGTCGCTTGCTTGATGCTAGCGTCTATGACGCCACAGCTGCAACGTCAGCATGAGGATCTATCTGCTATAGAAATTATAGCAAACCTCAAGATGCTGTATGCAGCACAGGCAAGGACTGAACGCTATAATTTGACTAAACTTTTCTTTCAGAGCAAACTGACTGAAGGGAGTCCAGTTGGAGCTCATGTACTCAAGATGATTGGGTACAAGGAGGCTCTAGAGAAGCTGGGACATACCATCAATCAGGAGCTTGTTGTAGATATCATCCTGCAGTCTCTCCCGGCCTCTTTCGATCCATTCATTATTAATTTTAATATGAACAAGATCGACTGTACGCCGGCAGAGTTGCTGAACATGCTCTTGACTACAGAGCAGACTCATTCTCGTGAGAAGGGAACGCCTTCATCCTCTGTCCTCATGGTTCCTTCTAGGAACAAGAAGAAGGGGAAGAAGGGCAAAGCCCCCATCAAGAGCTACAACAAGGCTCTAAAGCAAAAGATAAAGCGGTCAAAGGAATACAGATGTTTCCATTGTGGCCAGTTAGGTCACTGGAAAAAGGACTGTAAAGCGCTCCAAGGAGACAAGAAGGGAAGTAAGCCTTTCGCTTCTGGCTCAGGTATTTTCGTGACTGAAGTCATGGTTTCTTCTTCTATATCATGGGTGTTGGACACTGCATGTGGAGTTCACATTTGTTCAAATGTACAGGAACTCAAGAGAAGAAGACAGGTGGGACAGCATGAGGTGGACCTACGAGTAGGAAACGGGGCACGGGTTGCTGCTGTTGCTGTAGGAGTTTATCACATCTCTTTACCATCTGGCCTTGTATTAGAACTGGACAATTGTTATTTTGTACCGAGCATAACTAAGAATATTATCTCTATTCCTGCTCTTGTCAGGAAAGGGTTTTCCTTTGAATGCAAGATTTCAACGTGTTATATTTCCTTTGATAATATTGTTTATGCTACTGGGTCAATTAACAATGGGTTATTCATGTTGGACATGGAATGTTCAATACAACAGATTGATATTAAGAAAGCCAAGTATGCTGATGACAGCACCTTGCTATGGCATAGTCGTTTAGGCCATATTAACAAGAAGCGCATTAAGCGGTTGCATGACTATGGACTGCTGGGATCATTCTTGTTGGGGTATGCCCTTAAGGCTAATGTTTGAGGCCTTGGGATTCTTTCAGTATCATGTATAAACTCTTATGTTTATAAAGGCAATGGTTGTTATTCAGTTTGTTACATTGTCTGCTGCAATAAGTGTGCTTCTGAATAATGTCTCAATGCTGTTCAGCTTGGCTGACATGCTGTCATGTCCTTAGTCGAGATATCTTGGTGAACTTGAGACAGCCTTGATATGATTGAGACTAATATGTGTTCTAATCTTATAGGATGCTTCGAGCATGGAATAAGATGTAGACTCATGGGTACATTGGATGTACTGGACAGACCCTACTAGGATATTCAATTGCTTGTCACAATGTGAATAATCCTTGTTTGCAACAAGTGGCACATGTCCTCTGACTTGAGATCACTTGTGTTTCTAAATGATGATTGTCATTGTTTTGAGGTAGTTCAATATCATTTGAAACATAATGGTTATAGACTATCTTGGATAATGATCATGAGTCAGGTTAGGACACTAGTGATAGATATAGGATTGCCGTCTCCTTGATTGGAGTGTGATGTTCTAAAGGGGCCCCCTTGGATGAGATGATTGAGAAAGTGTATGGCCATACCCAGGTGACTATGTTCATCTGATCTAATCATGCTCATCATATTGGAGTTACAAGCTTGACACGCTTGTCCAATAAGAACATCCAGTGGCAAAGGAAACATGTATGCCTAGTGAAGTGGATTCACACTTGTGCTGTGGTTTGGGTGTAGTCTTGGAAGACTCTTTCCTTTATATCGGGAGACAGTGATGTGTTGCTAGATACCCCTCACTGATCGTGATAACGTAAGTTATCGTTACCGACATTTAAAGGAAACCCTCAGGGTCGCACAATTTGATGATATGGCTTACTTAAGTCAGATCGTGTGGACTGAATTGTTTGGGTTCAGTTTAAAGGGATTTAGACTCTGATTGTAAGTGAGATCTGGTCTGATCATGTTTGATTGATTAGGGCTTGAGATCGGTAAGCTTCGATCGAGAGATTTGATGCTAGATCGGTGAGATCAAGAGCATTCAGAGATGAACGGTTAGATCTGGAACCTTAGGGTTTACTATGGTCTAGACCAAATCGCTTGGGCTGATTTAATTTGGTCTTGGACCAAAATTCAATTGAACCGGCTCATGTATGAGCGCATGGTTCAAAAGGGAGTGAGATAAGCGCTTGGTTCACTTTGAAGTGAACGCATAACCGCTTGAGACATTAAGGCTTACTATTTTTAGAAGCCATGTCTTAATGTTCAAATGGAACGTTTCTCACGTCGCCTATCATCTCCTCTCGACGTCTCCTCTCTCGAAGAGAGATAGAGTCTTCACGCCAAGGAGGTTACTCGGCCAAGCAAGAGAGATCTCAGTCTTCTACACACGACAAGGGCACTTGAAGATCTTTGCTAGCACAAAGATCACCAAGAAGGAGCCACCTCTCTTCTTGTGTGCGGCACCTTTGGAGAAGAAGCGCTTGCATCTTTCTCTTCCAAGTCGCCATCTTCCTCATGGCTATGGTATGATCTCTATCGATCTATACAAGCATTTATATATGTTGATCATATGGCATGCAAAAGATAAAAAAAAAGAAACCCTTGCTTCCGCTCGAAATTTGTTATATGCGCCTTAAATTAGGGTTTCGCCCCTCCCCTTGAATTAGGGGACCTTTCAATTGGTATCAGAGCAGGTTATTTGCATGTTAATATGATTGCTATGTTTGATCTTCATGTTTGATCCATGCTTGCGCAAATACTTAGATCTAATAGTTTCATCATGCGACAAGATGACATGTATGTTTATCTTATAGTTGCGCATGTATAATGATGTTGGGACTTGTTATTGTTTTCGGTTTGTTAAACACTTAACTTGCGCGCCTAACTTAGATCTAAGATGCGCCTACTGTAAACCCTTAGACGGGTTGATGGGGTTGAAGTCATCCTCTAGGTAGGATCCAACGAGTCTGATCAGACCATCTGACAGCCTAGATGGGTCGACCAGATGGCACCTGTGCGCTAGCACGAGGTGGCTATAGGTCGACTGCAGACAGGCGTGTAGCAATGTCTGGTTGAGACAACAAGTGAACGCACATGAGTTAGGCCCGGGGTCACACCCGCTTGCCAGAACTCATGAGGACGTTCAGCCCTTGGCGCATGCATGGTTGACCATTTGGTCGATTCAAGTCAGTTAGGACTTGGTGCATGCAAGGGCAGTGGATCTGACTAGACATGATGAGTGGATCCCTATTAATGGACCGTTGTAAGGTAGTAGGGCACATAAGACAAATAAAATTGATGCCAATGGGGTTTTTCAAAATTTTATTTTCTTATTGGATCACATGTTGATTGTAAGCATATGCTTGTTTATTTAATCTTATGTGGGCTGCCCGTGTTAATGTGTGCTGTGCTGGGGCCTGCATGCCTGGATTAAAAATGTAAATTATTATATTTGTGATCTGCGCATCACATTTTAATTAATTTATTGTGTAATTGACCTGCGTGTCAATCTTGTCTAGATAGATTAAAATGTACTTTTAATCAGACAAGAGCACAGAGCACACTTGGCAGAGGCGCATGCAGCTAGAAGCTTGACCAGGTGGGAGGTCTAGGGTTCGACCCTATGACAGGTGCATTTACCTGGTGGGCGCACCTGAGCTGCAGTGGGCGCTTGGGCCCTGGGTTGGGCCAGATGAGATGCAAAAGACCCATGGAGAGCTCAAGTGAAGACTTAAGTTAAATTAAGGTCTTACTTAGGGTTAATGGGCTTTTACCACATAAGATCAGCATGCTTTCTATTTATTGTTTATATAATTAGAATTGCATGATTTAATCTTCTGCTATCACCATAGGGTTTCCATGATAGTTAAGAAGATAAAAGACCGTTAAAATCCAACGCTAAATATCAAGCGCGTAAGCCTTCTGACGCGAAACCTCACTGTTCTGACTATCGTTGGGGCCGTGTTGTACCCACTCAGTGGGTACGCCCATCTATCTTTAGACGGTGTGTGATTTCACCTGCGTGTTACAGAGAAGGGATTTATCGCTTCTCGTTGCTCAGCATAGCACGTGGTGGTCCAGGGAGTAGGTCAGGTCAGCTTGACCATGTAGGCTACATACTGAGCATATGTTAGCTATATGGAGGCAGCCATCTGTGGGATCAGAGACTGTGTTGTACCAACTCAGTTGGCACAGTCGGCTGGATTGCCCAGATGAAGGGGAATCGCACGGGTTGGCGATTGGCAGGGACTGCCTACCAGAAATTAGTGCTTGTACTCTCTGTGCATCTTATCTCGCCTGAGCGGGACGCGGAGACCAAGTATGAAATCTGGATCCCATCTCACTAAAAGAGTGTTACTCTTTCGGACTGTTTTTATGGATTTTTCAGTCAGATAAAATAGTGAGAAAAGAATATTTCTTAAGTCCTGGATTGATTCTAAACATTGATACTGACCTTGCTGTTCTTGCATTGTTGTAGATTCCTGCAGCAACGAACACCATGAGCTTCAATGTGCGATCCCTACTGGAAAGGGAGAAGTTTGCTGGGCCAAACTTCTCAGACTGGTACGGACACCTTAAGATTGTTCTTAAGGCTGAGAGGAAACTGTATGTCCTCGAGACGGCTATACCGCCTCAACCCGCTCCGAACGCCGCAAGGGCGGTTCGGGATGCCTATGAAAAGCATGTCAATGATAGCATTGATGTCGCTTGCCTGATGCTAGCGTCTATGACGCCACAGCTGCAGCGTCAGCATGAGGATATGTCTGCTATAGAAATTATAGCAAACCTCAAGATGCTATATGCTGCACAGGCGAGGACTGAACGCTATAATTTGACCAAGCTTTTCTTTTAGAGCAAACTGACTGAAGGGAGTCCAGTGGGAGCTCATGTGCTCAAGATGATAGGGCACAAAGAGGCTTTAGATAAACTGGGGCATACCATCAATCAGGAGCTTGCTGTAGACATTATTCTGCAGTCCCTCCCGGCCTCTTTCGATCCGTTCATTATTAATTTTAATATGAACAAGATCGACTGCACTCCGGCAGAGTTGCTGAATATGCTCTTGACTACAGAGGAAACTCTAAAGGGAAAGCCTTCAACCTCTGTCTTGATGTTCCCTTCCAGGAACAAGAAGAAGGGGAAGAAGGGCAAAGCCCCTGTCAAGAACTACAACAAGGCTCTGAAACAAAAGGTTAAGCGGTCGAAGGAATACAGATGTTTCCATTGTGGCCAGCTGGGTCACTGGAAAAAGGACTGTAAAGCGCTCCAAGGAGACAAGAAGGGAAGCATCGCTTCTGGCTCAGGTATTTTTGTGACTGAAGTCATGATATCTTCTTCTTCTATTTCATGGGTGTTGGACACTGCATGTGGAGTTCACATTTGTTCAAATGTACAGGAACTCAAGAGAAGAAGACAGGTGGGACAGCATGAGGTGGACCTACGAGTTGGAAACGGGGCACGGGTTGCTGCTGTTGCTGTAGGAGTTTATTACATCTCATTACCATCTGGACTTGTATTGGAACTAGACAATTGTTACTTTGTACCAAGCATTACGAAAAATATTATCTCTATTCCTGCTCTTGTCAGGAAAGGATTTTCCTTTGAATGCAATATTTCAAAGTGTGTTATTTCTTATGATAATATTGTTTATGCTACTAGGTCAATTAACAATGGGTTATTCATGTTGGACATGGAATGTTCTATACAAAAGATTGATAATAAGAAAGCCAAGTATACTGATGACAGCACCTTGTTATGGCATAGTCGTTTAGGCCATATTAACAAGAAGCGCATTAAGCGGTTGCATGACCATGGACTGCTGGGATCATTCTCCTGTGAGGAGATTGATACATGCAAAGCTTGTTTAATGGGTAAAATGACGAAGGCTCCTTTTCCTCACAAAGGTCAAAGGGCTTCAGGTTTACTTGACCTTATACACAGTGATGTGTGTGGGCCATTTAGTAAACATGCCAGAGGTGGCTATTCATACTTCATTACCTTTACTGATGATTTCGGTAGATATGGGTATGTCTATCTAATGAGACATAAGAGTGAATCTTTTGACAAGTTCAAAGAGTTCAAGAATGAAGTACAGAATCAGCTAGGCCGAAATATCAAGGCACTTCGTTCTGATCGAGGTGGAGAATACCTAAGTCGAGAGTTTACTGACTATCTGAAGGAGTGTGGGATTATCTCACAGCTCACTCCGCCAGGAACACCGCAATGGAATGGTGTGTCCGAGAGGAGAAATAGAACCTTACTGGATATGGTTCGTTCGATGATGAGTCAGGCTACTCTACCTTACTCCTTTTGGGGATTTGCACTGGAAACAGCTGCAAAAGTACTAAACCGAGTGCCATCCAAGGCAGTTTTAAAGACTCCATATGAGTTATGGTATGGGAAACAGCCGAGCTTGACATTTATCAAGATCTGGGGCTGCGAGGCTTATGTCAAAAAGCTCGCCTCTGGGAAACTGGAGAGCAGATCTGATAAATGCATCTTTGTCGGTTACCCTAAGGAAACTAAGGGTTATTATTTCTACGATCCCAAAGAGAACAAGGTATTTGTTGCTCGGACGGCCATTTTTCTTGAGAAGGAGTTTCTTCTGCAAGAAGCCAGTGGGAGAGAAATAAAGTTGGATGAGAATCCACAGGAAGGACAAAGTAGTCAAGCACAGTTGGATGAGCCTGAGCCAGTAGAACAGGTTATTGAACAACTTGAGGCTCAGATATCACGGGAACCGCGAAGATCGGGAAGGATCCGTCGATAGCCTGAGCGCTATGACAGAGTCTACATCATTGATCATGATGAACCCCTCACTTATGCGGATGCGGTCAGTGGACCGGAATCAGCTAGATGGCTTGAAGCTATGCGAGCTGAAATGGACTCCATGTCAGATAACCAAGTCTGGGATTTGGTTGATCCGCCTCCGGGAGTAATCCCTATTGGCTGTAAATGGATCTTCAAGAAGAAGATTGACATGGATGGTAACGTGGTTACCTATAAAGGCAGGCTAGTTGCGAAAGGTTTCAAACAAATCTACGGGATAGATTATGATGAAACTTTCTCTCCTGTAGCCATGTTCAAGTCTATTCGGATTATTCTTGCGATAGCAGCATATTACGATTATGAGATCTGGCAAATGGATGTGAAGACTGCTTTCCTTAATGGAAAACTGGATGAGGATGTGTATATGACACAACCTGAAGGTTTCACCAATCCATCAGATCGTCATAAAATATGCAAGTAAAAGAAGTCCATTTATGGACTTAAACAAGCATCAAGAAGCTGGAATATTCGTTTTGATGAATCAATGTGAATTTGGTTTCATCAAGAATGAAGATGACCCGTGTGTATATAAGAGGTTTAGTGGGAGCATGATTACTTTCCTAGTCCTCTACGTCGATGATATCTTAATCTTTGGAAACGATATTCCTGAACTGCATGCTGTTAAAGCATGGTTAAGAAAATGTTTCCAGATGAAAGATCTAGGAGAAGCAGCCTATGTATTAGGTGTGAAGATCTACAGGGATAGATCTAAGAGGCTTCTCGGGCTGTGCCAGAGTACTTACATCGATAAAGTCCTGGAGAGATTCCATTTAGAGAATTCTAAAAGAGGATATCTTCCAGTCAGACATGGTCTGAATCTTTCAAAGAGTCAGTGTCCACAAACACAGACTGAGAAAGATGAAATGGACAATACGCCTTATGCTTCGGCTATTGGATCCATTATGTATGCAATGTTGTGTACTCGCCCAGACGTCGCTTACGGGTTAAGCGTGACCAGTCGATTCCAAAGTAATCCAGGTCAGGCACACTGGATTGCAGTCAAGAACATTTTGAAATATCTTCGGAGGACCAAAGATATGTTCTTGATATATGGAGGTCAGGAAAAACTCAGTATTGAAGGATATACTGACGCTTCGTTCCAATCGGACCAGGATGATTTCCGATCGCAATCAGGCTATGTTTTTAGCTTGAATGGAGGAGCAGTGGTGTGGAAAAGTTTCAAACAGTCTATCGTTGCTGATTCCACAACAGAAGCCGAGTATGTTGCAGCCTCGGAAGCATCCAAGGAGGCAGTGTGGATTCATAAGTTCATTCAAGAACTTGGTGTTGTTCCTTCGAGTGCAGATCCTTTGGTTATCTTCTGCGATAACACTGGAGCAATCGCACAAGCAAAGGAACCACGGTCGCACCAGAAGTCCAAGCACATACAGAGACGGTTTCACTTGATCCGGGAGATCATTGATCGAGGCGAGATCAAAATCTGCAAGGTTCATACAGATGACAATCTGGCTGACCCGCTTACCAAGCCTCTGGCGTAGCAGAAGCATGAGAAGCACTGTAATAATATGGGTTTGAGATTTCTCAACCATTAGATTAAGTGCAAGTGGGAGATTGTTGGGGTATGCCCTTAAGGCTAATGTTTGAGGCCTTGGGATTCTTTCAGTATCATGTATAAACTCTTATGTTTATAAAGGCAATGGTTGTTATTCAGTTTGTTACATTGTCTGCTGCAATAAGTGTGCTTCTGAATAATGTCTCAATGCTGTTCAGCTTGGCTGACATGCTGTCATGTCCTTAGTCGAGATATCTTGGTGAACTTGAGACAGCCTTGATATGATTGAGACTAATATGTGTTCTAATCTTATAGGATGCTTCGAGCATGGAATAAGATGTAGACTCATGGGTACATTGGATGTACTGGACAGACCCTTCTAGGATATTCAATTGCTTGTCACAATGTGAATAATCCTTGTTTGCAACAAGTGGCACATGTCCTCTGACTTGAGATCACTTGTGTTTCTAAATGATGATTGTCATTGTTTTGAGGTAGTTCAATATCATTTGAAACATAATGGTTATAGACTATCTTGGATAATGATCATGAGTCAGGTTAGGACACTAGTGATAGATATAGGATTGCCGTCTCCTTGATTGGAGTGTGATGTTCTAAAGGGGCCCCCCTGGATGAGATGATTGAGAAAGTGTATGGCCATACCCAGGTGACTATGTTCATCTGATCTAATCATGCTCATCATATTGGAGTTACAAGCTTGACACGCTTGTCCAATAAGAACATCCAGTGGCAAAGGAAACATGTATGCCTAGTGAAGTGGATTCACACTTGTGCTGTGGTTTGGGTGTAGTCTTGGAAGACTCTTTCCTTTATATCGGGAGACAGTGATGTGTTGCTAGATACCCCTCACTGATCGTGATAACGTAAGTTATCGTTACCGACATTTAAAGGAAACCCTCAGGGTCGCACAATTTGATGATATGGCTTACTTAAGTCAGATCGTGTGGACTGAATTGTTTGGGTTCAGTTTAAAGGGATTTAGACTCTGATTGTAAGTGAGATTTGGTCTGATCATGTTTGATTGATTAGGGCTTGAGATCGGTAAGCTTCGATCGAGAGATTTGATGCTAGATCGGTGAGATCAAGAGCATTCAGAGATGAACGGTTAGATCTGGAACCTTAGGGTTTACTATGGTCTAGACCAAATCGCTTGGGCTGATTTAATTTGGTCTTGGACCAAAATTCAATTGAACCAGCTCATGTATGAGCGCATGGTTCAAAAGGGAGTGAGATAAGCGCTTGGTTCACTTTGAAGTGAACGCATAACCGCTTGAGACATTAAGGCTTACTATTTTTAGAAGCCATGTCTTAACGTTCAAATGGAACGTTTCTCACGTCGCCTATCATCTCCTCTCGACGTCTCCTCTCTCGAAGAGAGATAGAGTCTTCACGCCAAGGAGGTTACTTGGCCAAGCAAGAGAGATCTCAATCTTCTACACACGACAAGGGCACTTGAAGATCTTTGCTAGCACAAAGATCACCAAGAAGGAGCCACCTCTCTTCTTGTGTGCGGCACCTTTGGAGAAGAAGCGCTTGCATCTTTCTCTTCCAAGTCGCCATCTTCCTCATGGCTATGGTATGATCTCTATCGATCTATACAAGCATTTATATATGTTGATCATATGGCATGCAAAAGATAAAAAAAAAGAAACCCTTGCTTCCGCTCGAAATTTGTTATATGCGCCTTAAATTAGGGTTTCGCCCCTCCCCTTGAATTAGGGGACCTTTCAATTCTCCTGTGAGGAGATTGATACATGCAAAGCTTGTTTAATGGGTAAAATGACAAAGGCTCCTTTTTCTTACAAAGGTCAAAGGGCTTCAGGTTTACTTGACCTTATACATAGTGATGTGTGTGGGCCATTTAGTAAACATGCCAGAGGTGGCTATTCATACTTCATTACCTTTACTGATGATTTCAGTAGATATGGGTATGTCTATCTAATGAGACATAAAAGTGAATCTTTTGACAAGTTCAAAGAGTTCAAAAGTGAAGTACAAAATCAGCTAGGCCAAAATATCAAGGCACTTCGCTCAGATCGAGGTGGAGAATACTTGAGTCATGAGTTTACTGACTATCTTAAGGAGTGTGGGATTATCTCACAGCTCACTCCGCCAGGAACACCGCAATGGAATGGTGTGTCCGAGAGGAGAAATAGAACATTACTGGATATGGTTCGTTCTATGATGACTCAGGCTACTCTACCTTACTCCTTTTAGGGATTTGCACTGGAAACAGCTGCAAAGGTACTAAACCGAGTGCCATCCAAGGCCGTTTCAAAGACTCCATATGAGTTATGGTATGGGAAACAGCCGAGCTTGACATTTATTAAGATCTGGGGTTGCGAGGCTTATGTCAAAAAGCTCGCCTCTGGGAAACTAGAGAGTAGATCTGAGAAATGTATCTTTGTCGGTTACCCTAAAGAAACTAAGGGTTATTATTTCTACGATCCTAAAGAGAACAAAGTATTTGTTGCTCGGACGGCTATTTTTCTTGAGAAGGAATTTCTTCTGCAAGAAGCCAGTGGGAGAGAAATAAAGCTGGATGAGAATCCAGAAGAAGGACAAAGTAGTCAAGCTCAGTTGGATGAGCCTGAGCCAGTAGATCAGGTTACTGAACAACCTGAGGCTCAGATATCACGGGAACCGTGAAGATCGGGAAGGATCCGTCGACAGCCTGAGCGCTATGACGGAGTCTACATCATTAATGATGAACCCCTCACTTATGCGGATGCGGTCAGTGGACCGGACTCAGCGAGATGGCTTGAAGCTATGCGCGCCGAGATGGACTCCATGTCAAATAACCAAGTTTGGGATTTGGTTGATCCGCCTCCAGGAGTAATCCCTATAGGCTGTAAATGGATCTTCAAGGAGAAGATTGACATGGATGGTAACGTGGTTACCTATAAAGGCAGGCTAGTTGCGAAAGGTTTCAATCAAATCTACGGGATAGATTATGATGAAACTTTCTCTCCTGTAGCTATGTTCAAGTCTATTCGGATTATTCTCGCGATAGCGGCATATTATGATTATGAGATCTGGCAGATGGATGTGAAGACCGCTTTCCTTAATGGAAAATTAGAAGAGGATGTGTATATGACACAACCTGAAGGTTTCACTAATCCATCGGATCATCATAAATTATGCAAATTAAAGAAGTCCATTTATGGACTTAAACAAGCATCAAGAAGCTGGAATATTCGTTTTGATGAATCAATCTGTGAATTTGGTTTCATCAAGAATGAAGATGACCCGTGTGTATATAAGAGGTTTAGTGGGAGTGTGATTATTTTCCTAGTCCTCTACGTCGATGATATCTCAATCATTGGAAACGATATTCCTGAACTACATGCGGTCAAAGCATGGTTAAGAAAATGTTTCCAGATGAAAGATTTAGGAGAAGCAGCCTATGTATTAGGTGTGAAGATCTACAGAGATAGATCTAAGAGGCTTCTCGGGCTGTGCCAGAGTACTTACATCGATAAAGTCCTGGAGAGATTCCATTTAGAAAATTCTAAAAGAGGATATGTTCCAGTCAGACATGGTCTGAATCTTTCAAAGAGTCAGTGTCCACAAACACAGACTGAGAAAGATGAAATGGACAATACGCCTTATGCTTCGGCTATTGGGTCCATTATGTATGCGATGTTGTGTACTCGCAGACGTTGCTTACGGGTTAAGCGTGACCAGTCGATTCCAAAGTAATCCAGGTAAGGCACACTGGATTGCAGTCAAGAACATTTTAAAATATCTTCGGAGGACCAAAGATATGTTCTTGATATATGGAGGTCAGGAAGAACTCAGTATTGAAGGATATACTGACGCTTCGTTCCAATCTGACCAGGATGATTTCCGATCGCAATCAGGCTATGTTTTTAGCTTGAATGGAGGAGCAGTGGTGTGGAAAAGTTTCAAACAGTCAATTGTTGCTGATTCCACAACAGAAGCCGAGTATGTTGCAGCCTCGGAAGCATCCAAGGAGGCAGTCTGCATTCGTAAGTTCGTTCAGGAACTTGGTGTTGTTCCTTCGAGTGCAGATCCTTTGGTTATCTTCTGTGATAACACTGGAGCAATAGCACAAGCAAAGGAACCACGGTCGCACCAGAAGTCCAAGCACATACAGAGACGGTTTCACTTGATCCGGGAGATCATTGATCGTGGCGAGATCAAAGTCTGCAAGGTTCATACAGATGACAATCTAGCTGACCCGCTTACAAAGCCTCTGGCGCAGCAGAAGCATGAGAAGCACTGTAATAATATGGGTTTGAGATTTCTCAACCATTAGATTAAGTGCAAGTGGGAGATTGTTAGGGTATGCCCTTAAGGCTAATGTTTGAGGCCTTGGGATTATTTCAGTATCATGTATAAACTTTATGTTTATAAAGGCAATGGTTATTATTCAGGTTGTTACAGTATCTGCTGCAATATGTATACTTCTGAATAATGTCTCAATGCTGTTCAGCTTGGCTGACATGCAGTAAAGTCCTTAGTCGAGATATCTTGGTGAACATGAGACAGCCTTGATATGATTGAGACTAATATGTGTTCTAATCTTATAGGATGCTTCGAGCATGGAATAAGATGTAGACTCATGGGTACATTGGATGTACTAGACAGACCCTACTAGGATATTCAATTGCTTGTCACAATGTGAATAATCCTTGTATGCAAACAAGTGGCATATTTCCTCTGACTTGAGATCACTTGTGTTTCTAAATGATGATTGGCATTGTTTTGAGGTAGTTCAATATCATTTGAAACATAATGGTTATAGACTATCTTGGATAATGAACATGAGTCATGTTAGGGCACTAGTAATAGATATAGGATTGTCGTCTCCTTGTTTGGAGTGTGATGTTCTAAAGGGGCCCCTTGGATGAGATGATTGAGAAAGTGTATGGCCATACCCAGATGACTATGTTTCATCTGATCTAATCATTCTCATCATATTGGAATTACAGGCTTGACACGCTTGTCCAATAAGAATATCCAGTGGCAAAGGAAACACATATGTCAAGTGACTTGGGTTCACACTTGTGCTGTGTTTTGGGTGTAGTCTTGGAAGACTCTTTCCTTTATATCGGGAGACAGTGATGTGTTGCTAGATACCCCTCACTGATCGTGATAACGTGAGTTATCGTTACCGACATTTAAAGGAAACCCTTAGGGTCGCACAATTTGATGATATGGCTTACTTATGTCAGATCGTGTGGACTGAATTGTTTTTGGTTCAGTTTAAAGGGATTTAAACTCTGATTGTAAGTGAGATCTAGTCTGATCATGTTTGATTGATTAGGGCTTGAGATCGGTAAGCTTCGATCAAGAGAATTGATGCTAGATCGGTGAGATCAGGAGCATCAAGAGATGAACGGTTAGATCTTGAACCTTTAGGGTTTATTGTAATCTAGACCAATGGCTTGGGTTAATTGGTCTTTGAACCAAACCAAATTGAACCGGCTCATCAAGTGAGCGCATGGTTCAAGGGGAGAGGAAAATGTGTTGGTTCACTTGGAGTGAACGCATCACACGTTAAGGCTTTGCTAATTTTAGATAGCATGTTGCTAAATGTGACCACGCCTCACGTCGCTTCTCTTCATGCCCTATTGTCGCCTCTTGCCTCTGGCTCTCGACATTCTCGTGTGGTGAAGAGGGTTGACGACAAGGGGAGGTCTCAGCCAAGCAATCAAGTCATCTCATCCCTTCCATTCGACAAGGATTCTTGGAGAACTTTGCTAGCATAAAGATCAACAAGGAGTAGGCGATCACATCTTGTGTGCGCATCTTTTGGAGGAGATCCCTTTCGATCTCTGCTTCCAAGGCGCCATCCAAAGCAATGGCGATGGTATGACTCCTTTTCGATGTATACATGTTTTAGTTGATCATATGACATACATGCTATCGATCTAGAAGCCCTAGCTTCCGCTGCGAAAATTTATATATGCGCCTATTTAGGGTTTCGCCACCCCCCCCCCCTTAGGGACTTTCACTTGTGAGACTGGTATGTGGGCTGGTTAGGCACGTGGTGCTAACGCAGACACATGAGTATATCATTGGGGATATACTGGATAGACCCGCTATGAGGCTATGACTTGGTGTCATGAGTTATCCTCATAAGTGACAGGAGATGCATTGATCCCTTGACTTGAGGTCATTAATCATTCTATATGGTTAGGGACTTGCTTTGATACAACCTAACACCTTGCCATAGCTAGGAGGTCATAACGGTTGTTATTGAGCATGTCACGACCCATATGAGAAGATCAATGGACAGACATAGGATTTGCCCCTTCCCTAAGGAAATATGATATCCATGGAGCTCCTTTTATGGTTCTATGACTGAGAGTGTATGGCCATACCCAGGTAAGAACCTGTTTTAGTCATAGCCATGTGATTGGATGAAAACAAGTGGTGACACACTTGTCCAATCGGATATCAGTACGGCAAAGAGACTGTAATGCATCTGTACCTAGTTGCGATGATGGGGATGTCGATGTCGATATCCATTCCAACGACCTGGGTAGCAGCGATGCACTGCTAGGTGCCACTCACTGCTTGTGATGACCTTTGGTCAGCACTGCCAGCGTCAGAGGAACCTACAGGGTCGCACACCTTGATACTTGAGTTCTCGTATTGATCGGGAAGCCTTATGATCGAGTTATTGGATAACTCGGATCTAATTGGGAGATTTCATCAGCGCCAATGGGCCTGATGAGATGGAAGAATGTTATTGGAGCCAAACTTCATTTTTGGCAGGTTGACCCGTATTTGACCATGGTTGGTCACATTTGGATTAGGGTTGCATTGGATTGGATCCAAGTGCTTAATCAACCTATGCAATGATGTTTGGGCTAGCTCATTATCCAATGGAGCCCAATAACAAGTTCTCATGAAGAGATGAGAGGCTAAAAGGGTATAATGGGGAGAAACATGAACCATTAGGCGCCTAGGGGCATATTGGGGTCATGTTGGCGCCTTTGCTTCATTAAGGAAGTAAAGGGCGCCTCCCCCTCTCTTCCTAGGATGGAATGCATGCCTCTATGGCATTGCTTGAGGCGCAAGGCAAGGCCTTGGCGCACAAGGAAAGGCGTGGGAACAAAAGGTAAGGTTGAATGAGAATTATGGAAATGTCTTGGAGACTTTCCTTATCTCAAACCTCCTCATCCTAGCCCTACACTTGTCATGATCCTAGCCATTACCCTAACCGCCTCTTGCCCTATAAATATGACCCTAGTCGTGAAGAGTCCCCTTCGAGGGGGAGCGCAAGCAGATGAAAAACCCTAATTCAGGGGGCGCATGCATTTTGCTAGGGTTTCATCAAGACAATCGCTTATATGCTCATATAATCAACTTAGATCTATTGATTAGATCAAGAAGGAGATTCATACCAACGCCATTGCCTTGGAGGTCGGCTTGGAAGAAGAGAGCAACTTAGATCTCCTCCAAAAGTTCACACACAAGATGAAGAGCGCTTACTTCCTTGGCGTCCCTTGTGCTAGCAAGGCACCCAAGCTTTCTTGTCGAATGGTAAGGGATGATGAGATGATTCCCTTTGGCCGAGAGCTCCTCTTGCAATACCTCTCCTCTTCGTCAACCTCTTCCAAACGAAAGTCCAAGGCGTTGAAGTGAAGAGAACAACGCATATGCGTTTTGGCATTGAAGTGAAATCGGCCTTGATGACTTTCCATAAATGGAAGATAATCAAGCCATGGGCTCATGCCAATCCAAAAACGCATATTAGCATTGAACCAAGCGTTCACCTTTGTGAACCGGTTCAAGCCAAAACGTTCCAATCGAATTTGGTTCATAAACCAAACCAAAATAGCTCAAGCCACTTGGTCTAGACCATATTGAACCCTAAGGCTCAAGATCTAACCATTCATCTCCTGATGCTCCTGATCTCTCCGATCTAGCATCATCTCTCTCGATCGAAGCTTACCGATCTCAAGCCCTAATCAATCAAACATGATCAGACCAGATCTCACTTACAATCAGAGATTAAATCCCTTTAAACTGAACCCAAAGAATTCAGTCCACACGATCTGACTTAAGTAAGCCATATCACCAAATTGTGCGACCCTGAGGGTTTCCTTTAAATGTCGGTAACGATAACTCACGTTATCACGATCAGTGAGGGGTATCTAGCAACACATCACTGTCTCCCGATATAAAGGAATGAGTCTTCCAAGACTACACCCAAACCACAGCACAAGTGTGAATCTATTCACAAGGCATACATGTATCCTTTGCCACTGGATGTTCTTATTGGACAAGCGTGTCAAGCCTGTAACTCCAATATGATGAGCATGATTAGACCAGATGAACATAGTCACCTGGGTATGGCCATACACTTTCTCAATCATCTCATTCAGGGGGGCCCCTTTAGAACATCACACTCCTTAAACAAGGAGACGGCAATCCTTTATCTATCACTAGTGTCCTAACCTGATTCATGCTCACCATCCAAGATAGTCTATAATCATTATGTTTCAAATAATATTGAACTACCTCAAAACAATGACAAGAATCATTTAGAAACACAAGTGATCTCAAGTCAAAGGACATGTGCCACTTGCAGCATTCAAGGACTATTCACATTGTGACAAACAATTGAATATCCTAATAGGGTCTGTCCAGTACATCTAATGTACCCATGAGTCTACATCTTATTCCATGCTCGTAGCATCCTATAAGATTAGAACACATATTAGTCTCAATCATATCAAGGCTATCTCATGTTCACCAAGATATCTCGACTAAGGACATATAGCATGTCAGCCTAGCTGAACAGCTCTGAGACATTATTCAGAAGTACACTTATTACAGCAGACAAGGTAACAAACTGAATAACAACCATGCCTTTATAAACATAAGAGTTTATTACATGATACTTTTACAATCCCAAGGCCTCAAACATTAGCCTTAAGGGCATACCCCAACAATCTCCCACTTGCACTTAATCTAATGGTTGAGAAATCTCAAACCCATATTATTACAGTGCTTCTCATGCTTCTGCTGTGCCAGAGGCTTGGTAAGCGGGTCTGCCAGATTGTCGTCTGTATGAACCTTGCAGACTTTGATCTCGCCACGATCAATGATCTCCCGGATCAAGTGAAACCGTCACTGTATGTGCTTGGACTTCTGGTGCGACCGTGGTTCCTTTGCTTGTGCAATTGCTCCAGTGTTATCACAGAAGATAACCAAAGGATCTGCACTCGAAGGAACGACACCAAGTTCTCTCACGAACTTACGAATCCACACTGCCTCCTTGGATGCTTCCGAGGCTGCAACATACTCGGCTTCTGTTGTGGAATCAGCAACAGTTGACTGTTTGAAACTCTTCCACACCACTGCTCCACCATTCAAGCTAAAAACATAGCCTGATTGCTATCGGAAATCATCCTGGTCCGACTGGAACGAAGCGTCAGTATATCCTTCTATACTGAGTTCTTCCTGACCACCATAAATCAAGAACATATCTTTGGTCCTCCGCAGATATTTTAAAATGTTCTTGACCGCAATCCAGTGTGCCTGACCTGGATTACTTTGGAATCGACTGGTCACGCTTAACCCGTAAGCGACGTCTGGGCGAGTACACAACATCGCATACATAATGGACCCAATAGCCGAAGCATAAGGCGTATTGTCCATTTCATCTTTCTCAGTCTGTGTTTGCGGACACTGACTCTTCGAAAGATTCAGACCATGTCTGACTGGAAGATATCCTCTTTTAGAATTCTCTAAATGGAATCTCTTCAGGACTTTATCGATGTAAGTACTTTGGCACAGCCCGAGAAGCCTCTTAGATCTATCCCTGTAGATCTTCACACCTAATACATAGGCTGCTTCTCCTAAATCTTTCATCTGAAAACATTTTCCTAACCATGCTTTAACAGCATGCAGTTCAGGAATATCATTTCCAATGATTAAGATATCATCGACGTAGAGGACTAGGAATGTAATCACGCTCCCACTAAACCTCTTATATACACACGGGTCATCTTCGTTCTTGATGAAACCAAACTCAGAGATTGATTCATCAAAACGAATATTCCAGCTTCTAGATGCTTGTTTAAGTCCATAAATGGACTTCTTTAACTTGCATATTTTATGACGATCTGCTGGATTAGTGAAACCGTCAGGTTGTGTCATGTACACATCCTCATCCAGTTTTCCATTAAGGAAAGCAGTTTTCACATCCATCTGCCAGATCTCATTATCGTAATATGCTGCTATCGCGAAAAGAATCCGAATAGACTTGAACATGGCTACAGGAGAGAAAGTTTCATCATAATCTATCCCGTAGATTTGTTTGAAACCTTTCGCTACTAGCCTGCCTTTATAGGTAATCACGTTACCATCCATGTCAATCTTCTTCTTGAAGATCCATTTACAGCCTATAGGGATTACTCCCGGAGGCGGATCAACCAAATCCCAGACCTGGTTATCTGACATGGAGTCCATCTCGGCTCGCATAGCTTCAAGCCATCTAGCTGACTCCGGTCCACTGACCGCATCCGCATAAGTAAGGGGTTCATCATTATCAATGATGTAGACTCCGTCATAGCGCTCAGGCTGACGACGGATCCTTCCCGATCTACGCGGTTCCCGTGATGTCTGAGCCTCAGGTTGTTCAATAACCTGATCCACTGGCTCAGGCTCATCCAACTGTGCTTGACTACTTTGTCCTTCCTCTGGATTCTCATCCAGCTTTATTTCTCTCCCACTGGCCTCTTGCAGAAGAAACTCCTTCTCAAGAAATATGGCCGTCCGAGCAACAAATACTTTGTTCTCTTTGGGATCGTAGAAATAATAACCCTTAGTTTCCTTAGGGTAACCGACAAAAATACATTTCTCAGATCTGCTCTCTAGTTTCCCAGAGGCGAGCTTTTTGACATAAGCCTCGCAACCCCAGATCCTGATAAATGTCAAGCTAGGCTGTTTCCCATACCATAACTCATATGGCGTCTTAGAAACTGCCTTGGATGGCACTCGGTTTAGTACCTTTGCAGCTGTTTCCAGTGCAAATCCCCAAAAGGAGTAAGGTAGTGTAGCCTGACTCATCATAGAACGAACCATATCAAGCAACGTTCTATTTCTCCTCTCGGACACACCATTCCATTGTGGTGTTCCTGGCGGAGTGAGCTGTGAGATAATCCCACACTCTTTTAGATAGTCAGTAAACGCATGACTCAGGTATTCTCCACCTCGATCAGAACGAAGTGCCTTGATATTGCGGCCTAGCTGATTCTGTACTTCATTTTTGAACTCTTTGAACTTGTCAAAAGATTCACTCTTATGTCTTATCAAATAGACATAACCATACCTACTGAAATCATCAGTAAAGGTAATGAAGTACGAATAGCCACCTCTGGCATGTTTACTAAATGGCCCACACACATCACTGTGTATAAGGTCAAGTAAACCTGAAGCCCTTTGACCTTTGTGAAGAAAAGGTGACTTCGTCATTTTACCCATCAAACAAGCTTTGCATGTATCGATCTCCTCATAGGAGAAAGATCCCAGCAGTCCATGATCATGCAACCGCTTAATGCGCTTCTTGTTAATATGGCCTAAACGACTATGCCATAACAAGGTGCTGTCTTCAGCATACTTGGCTTTCTTGACATCAACACTTTGTATAGAACTTTCCATGTCCAACATGTATAACCCATTGTTAATTGAACCAGTTGCATAAACAATATTATCTAAAGATAAAACACACTTTGAAATATTGCATTCAAAGGCAAATCCTTTCCTGACAAGAGCAGGAATAGAGACAATATTTTTAGTAATACTGGGAACAAAGTAACAACTGTTTAGTTCTAATACAATGCCAGATGGTAATGAGATGAAATAGTCTCCTACAGCAACAGCAGCAACCCGTGCCCCGTTTCCAACGCGTAGGTCCACCTCATACTGTCCCACCTGTCTTCTTCTCTTGAGTTCCTGTACATTTGAACAAATGTGAACTCCACATGCAGTGTCCAACACCCATGAAATAGAAGAAGATGAAACCATGACTTCCGTCACGTATATACCTGAGCCAGAAGCGATGCTTCCCCTCTTATCTCCTTGGAGCGCTTTACAGTCCTTTTTCCAGTGACCCAGCTGGCCACAGTGGAAACACCTGTTGTCCTTGGACCGCTTTACCTTCTGTTTCAGAGCCTTACTATAGTTCTTGACAGGGGCTTTGCCCTTCTTCCCCTTCTTCTTGTTCCTAGAAGGAACCATTAAGACAGAGGTTGAAGGCTTTCCCTTCAGAGTCTCCTCAGTAGTCAAGAGTATATTCAGCAGCTCTGCCGGAGTACAATCGATTTTGTTCATATTAAAGTTAATAATGAACGCATCGAAGGAAGGCGGGAGAGACTGCAGAATAATGTCTACAGCAAGCTCCTGGTTTATGGTATGCCCCAGTTTCTCCAGAGCCTCCTTGTGCCCAATCATCTTGAGCACGTGAGCTCCCACTAGGCTCCCTTCAGCCAGTTTGCTCTGAAAGAAAAGCTTTGTCAGATTATAGCGTTCTGTCCTCGCCTGTGCAGCATACAGCATCTTGAGGTTCGCTATAATCTCTATAGCCGACATATCCTCATGCTGACGCTGCAGCGGTGGCGTCATAGATGCTAGCATCAGGCAAGCGACATCAATGCTATCATTGACGTGCTTTTCATAGGCATCACGAACCGCCCTTGCGGCGTTCGCAGCGGGTTGAGGCGGCACAGCCGTCTCGAGGACATACAGTTTCCTCTCAGCCTTAAGAACGATCTTAAGGTGTCCGAACCAGTCTGAGAAGTTTGGCCCAGCAAACTTCTCCCTTTCCAGTAGGGATCGCACATTGAAGCTCATGGTGTTCGTTGCTGCAGGAATCTACAACAATGCAAGAACAGCAAGGTCACTATCAATGTTTAGAATGAATCCAGGACTTTAAGAAAGATTCTTTTCTCACTATTTTATCTGGCTGAAAAATCCAGCAAAACAGCCCGAAAGAGTAGAACTCTTTTAGTGAGATGGGATCCAGATTTCATGCTTGGTCTCCGCGTCCCGCTCAGGCGAGATAAGATGCACAGAGAGTACAAGTACTAATTTCTGGTAGGCAGTCCCTGCCAATCGCCAACCCGTGTGATTCCCCTTCATCTGGGCAATCCAGCAGACTGTGCCAACTGAGTTGGTACAACACAATCTCTGACCCCACAGATGGCTGCCTCCATGTGCTACCATATGCGCCACATATGTAGCCTACATGGTCAAGCTGACCCGACCTACTCCCTGGACCATCACGTGCTATGCTGAGCAACGATAGTCAGAACAGTGAGGTTTCGCATCAGAAGGCATTACGTGCTTGATATTTTAGCGTTTGGATTTTAACGGTCTTTTATCTTCTTACTATCAGGCATATCCTATGGCTATAGCAGAAGATAAATAAATCATGCTTTTCTACTTATATAAACAATAACAGAAAGCATGGATCTTATGTGGTAAAAGCCCATAGCCTAAGTAAGACCTTAAGATACTTAAGTCTTCACTTGCTCTTCTTGGGTCTTTAGCATCTCATCTGGTCCAACCCAGGGCCCTTGCGCCAAGAGCACCTCAGGTGCGCCACCAGCTGAATGCCCCTCTGGGATGTGTGCCTTTGTGCTCTTGTCTAATCAAAATACATTTTTGATCTATCTAGACAAGTTTGACTCGCAGGTCAATTATACAATAAATTAATTAAAAAGTGATTCGCAGATCACAATAATATTAATTTACAGGTTTAATTCCAGGCACGCAGGCCCCAGCACAGCACACATTAAATTGGGCACCCACATAAGAGTAAATAAACAAGCATAGGCATCAATCAACATGTGATCCAATTAAAAGAAAATAAAATTTTGAAAACCCCATTGGCATCAATTTTAATTTTCTTATGTGCCCTACAACCTTACAACGGTCCATTGATGAGGATCCACTCATCAATCTAGTTAGATCCATACCCTTGCATGCACCAAGTCCTAACTGACTCGAGTTGACCTAATGGTCAACCATGCATGCGCCAAGGGTTGAACAACCAACATGAGTTCTGGCAAGCGGGTGTGACCCCGGGCCTAACTCATGTGTGTTCAGTGGTTGTCTCAACCAGACCTCGCTACACACCTGTGATGCAATCGACCTATAGCCACCTTGTGCTTGCGCACAGGTGCCATCTGGTCGATCCATCTAGGCTGTCAGATGGTCTGATCAGACTAGGTTGATCTAAACTAGATGATGCTTTCAACCCCATCAACCCGTCTAAGGGTTTATTGTAGGTGCGGCTTAGATCTAGTCATAGGCGCGCAAGTAAAGTTTTGACAAAACAACAACATGTAACATGCGCAACAATGTAAGCAATATACGTGCATCAACAAAATCAACCTTACACATGCGCCACCAAAAACAATCTCATATATGCGCCACAAAAATACTTTCAACTAGTATTATCGCATGATGAGAAAACTTAGATCATAAGCGCAAACAAGGATCACCTTAAGCAATCATATGAACCATATAAGATCCTAGATCTGATACCAATTGAAGAGTCCCCTTGGAGGGGGAGCGCAAGCAGATGAAAAACCCTAATTCAGGGGGCGCATGCATTTTGCTAGGGTTTCATCAAGACAATCGCTTATATGCTCATATAATCAACTTAGATCTATTGATTAGATCAAGAAGGAGATTCATACCAATGCCATTGCCTTGGAGGTCGGCTTGGAAGAAGAGAGCAACTTAGATCTCCTCCAAAAGTTCACACACAAGATGAAGAGCGCTTACTTCCTTGGCATCCCTTGTGCTAGCAAGGCACCCAAGCTTTCTTGTCGAATGGTAAGGGATGATGAGATGATTCCCTTTGGCCGAGAGCTACTCTTGCAATACCTCTCCTCTTCGTCAACCTCTTCCAAACGAAAGTCCAAGGCGTTGAAGTGAAGAGAACAACGCATATGCGTTTTGGCATTGAAGTGAAATCGGCCTTGATGACTTTCCATAAATGGAAGATAATCAAGCCATGCGCTCATGCCAATCCAAAAACGCATATTAGCATTGAACCAAGCGTTCACCTTTATGAACCGGTTCAAGCCAAAACGTTCCAATCGAATTTGGTTCATAAACCAAACCAAAATAGCTCAAGCCACTTGGTCTAGACCATATTGAACCCTAAGGCTCAAGATCTAACCATTCATCTCCTGATGCTCCTGATCTCTCCGATCTAGCATCATCTCTCTCGATCGAAGCTTACCGATCTCAAGCCCTAATCAATCAAACATGATCAGACCAGATCTCACTTACAATCAGAGATTAAATCCCTTTAAACTGAACCCAAAGAATTCAGTCCACACGATCTGACTTAAGTAAGCCATATCACCAAATTGTGCGACCCTGAGGGTTTCCTTTAAATGTCGGTAACGATAACTCACGTTATCACGATCAGTGAGGAGTATCTAGCAACACATCACTGTCTCCCGATATAAAGGAATGAGTCTTCCAAGACTACACCCAAACCACAGCACAAGTGTGAATCTATTCACAAGGCATACATGTATCCTTTGCCACTGGATGTTCTTATTGGACAAGCATGTCAAGCCTGTAACTCCAATATGATGAGCATGATTAGACCAGATGAACATAGTCACCTGGGTATGGCCATACACTTTCTCAATCATCTCATTCAGGAGGGCCCCTTTAGAACATCACACTCCTTAAACAAGGAGACGGCAATCCTTTATCTATCACTAGTGTCCTAACCTGATTCATGCTCACCATCCAAGATAGTCTATAATCATTGTGTTTCAAATAATATTGAACTACCTCAAAACAATGACAATCATCATTTAGAAACACAAGTGATCTCAAGTCAAAGGACATGTGCCACTTGCAGCATTCAAGGACTATTCACATTGTGACAAACAATTGAATATCCTAATAGGGTCTGTCCAGTACATCCAATGTACCCATGAGTCTACATCTTATTCCATGCTCGTAGCATCCTATAAGATTAGAACACATATTAGTCTCAATCATATCAAGGCTATCTCATGTTCACCAAGATATCTCGACTAAGGACATATAGCATGTCAGCCTAGCTGAACAGCTCTGAGACATTATTCAGAAGTACACTTATTACAGCAGACAAGGTAACAAACTGAATAACAACCATGCCTTTATAAACATAAGAGTTTATTACATGATACTTTTACAATCCCAAGGCCTCAAACATTAGCCTTAAGGGCATACCCCAACAAGTCGCCCCCTCTTGCGTGTGCAATTAATCCTTGAAGGTGTGAACACAAGGAGAGGGGCGAGTGCTTGGAGCAAGGGCGCATCTTCCTTCTTCCATAACCGCAAGCCACTTCTTCCTTTCCTCTTGGCGCAAGGAACATTAGTGCTTGGCGTTTTTGGATAGTCTTCCTTCTTCTCTTGGCGCATCATCTCTCTTGGAGGCGTAAGTGAAGTAGAGTATCTCCCTAAGGCTTGGATCTTCTTCCCGAGGCTAGCACCTGTAAGTACCCCTTAAGATAAGGGGGGGTCCCCTTCTAGGGGGAGCATAACCCTAAAGCATATGGCGCATAAAATTTTCTTCTTGCGGAACTAGGGTTATAGGATCGATATGCATGCTAAAAGATCAACTTGATAATAAGAAAACAATCATACCATCGCCGTGGGAAGATGTTTCCTTGGAAGCAAAGATCAAAGTAGATCTTCTCCTTGTCGTCACACACAAGATGATGTCGCTATCTCTCTTGGTGCCCCTTGTGCTAGCAAGGTTCCAAGAGGTCCTTGTCGAGTGAAGGGAAAATGAGATCTCTTTCTTCTTGGCCGAATCCTCCTCAACCTTCAAAGCGTCGCCCCACTCACGAGAGAGACGAGAAGAATATCGGCGAGAGGAATATGGGCGAGAGGAATATGTCCGAGCGAAAATAGAGTATATTCTATTTTGATGAGCGCACTCTCCAAATGGAGATCATGGTTACTAAAAATAGTAACCACTCCTCACCACAACGTTCACGCCAAGTGAACTTGTCGCCTACTCCTCTCCCTATGAACCAAGCGCTCATTTAGTGAGCCGGTTCACTTTGGTTCGGTTTAAGAACCAATCAAGCCAATGATCTAGTCTAGATCTTAAATAAACCCTAAGGTTCACGATCTAACCGTCGATCTCAACGATGCCCCTGATCTGACCGATCTGGCATACATTCTCTCGATCGAAGCTTACCGATCTCAAGCCCTAATCAATCAAACATGATCAGACCAGATCTCACTCACAATCAGAGATTAGATCCCTTTAAACTGAACCCAAACAATTCAGTCCACACGATCTGACTTAAGTAAGCCATATCATCAAATTGTGCGACCCTAAGGGTTTCCTTTAAATGTCGGTAACGATAACTCACGTTATCACGATCAGTGAGGGGTATCTAGCAACACATCACTGTCTCCCGATAGAAAGGAAAGAGTCTTCCAAGACTACACCCAAACCATAGCACAAGTGTGACTCAAATCACTAGGCATGCATATTTCCTTTGCCACTGGATGTTCTTATTGGACAAACCTGTCAAGCTCGTAATTCCAATATGATGAGCATGATTAGAACAGATGAACACAGTCACCTGGGTATGGCCATACACTTTCTCAATCATCTCATCCAGGGGGCCCCTTTAGAACATCACACTCCTTAAACAAGGAGACGGCAATCCTATGTCTATCACTAGTGCTCTAACCTGACTCAAGCTCACCATCCAAGATAGTCTATAATCATTATGTTTCAAATGATATTGAACTATCTCAAAACAATGACAATCATCATTTAGAAAACACAAGTGATCTCAAGTCAGAGGAAATGTGCCACTTGTCATATCCAAGGAATATTCACATTGTGACAAACAATTGAACATCCTAGTAGGGTCTGTCCAGTACATCCCATGTACCCATGAGTCTACATCTTATTCCATGCTCGAAGCATCCTATAAGATTAGAACACATATTAGTCTTAACCATATCAAGGCTGTCTCATGTTCACCAAGATATATCGACTAAGGACATAATAGCTTGTCAGCCCAGCTGAACAGCTTTGAGACATTATTCAGAAGAACATATATTGCAGCAGACAATGTAGCTAATGAATAACAACCATGCCTTTATAAACATAACAGTTTATTACATGATACAGATACATTCCCACAGGCCTCAAACATTAGCCTTAAGGGCATACCCCAACAATCTCCCACTTGCACTTAATCTAATGGTTGAGAAATCTCAAACCCATATTATTACAGTGCTTCTCATGCTTCTGCTGCGCCAGAGGCTTGGTAAGCGGGTCTGCCAGATTGTCATCTGTATGAACCTTGCAGATTTTGATCTCGCCACGATCTATGATCTCCCTGATCAAATGAAACCGTCTCTGTATGTGCTTGGACTTCTGGTGCGACCGTGGTTCCTTTGCTTGTGCGATTGCTCCAGTGTTATCACAAAAGATAACCAAAGGATCTGCACTCGAAGGAACAACACCAAGTTCTCTCACGAACTTACGAATCCACACTGCCTCCTTGGATGCTTCCGAGGCTGCAACATACTCGGCTTCTGTTGTGGAATCAGCAACAGTTGACTATTTGAAACTTTTCCACACCACTGCACCTCCATTCAAGCTAAAAACATAGCCTGATTGCGATCGGAAATCATCCTGGTCAGACTGGAATGAAGCGTCAGTATATCCCTCAATACTGAGTTCTTCCTGACCACCATATATCAAGAACATATCTTTGGTCCTCCGCAGATATTTTAAAATGTTCTTGACTGCAATCCAGTGCGCCATACCTGGATTACTCTGGTAACGACTGGTCACGCTTAACCCGTAAGCGACGTCTGGGCGAGTACACAACATCGCATACATAATGGAACCAATAGCCGAAGCATAAGGCGTATTGTCCATTTCATCTTTCTCAGTCTGTGTTTGTGGACACTGACTCTTCGAAAGATTCAGACCATGTCTGACTGGAAGATATCCTCGTTTAGAATTCTCTAAATGAAATCTCTCCAGGACCTTTTCGATGTAAGTACTCTGGCACAGCCCGAGAAGCCTCTTAGATCTATCCCTGTAGATCTTCACACCTAACACATAGGCTGCTTCTCCTAGATCTTTCATCTGGAAACATTTCCTCAGCCATGCTTTTACAGCATGCATTTCAGGAATATCGTTTCCAATGATCAAGATGTCATCGACGTAGAGGACTAGGAAAGTAATCACGCTCCCACTAAACCTCTTATATACACACGGGTCATCCTCGTTCTTGATGAAACCAAATTCGGTAACTGAGTCATCAAAACGAATATTCCAGCTTCTAGATGCTTGTTTAAGTCCATAAATAGACTTCTTTAACTTGCATATCTTATGACGATCTGCTGGATTAGTGAAACCTTCTGGTTGTGTCATATACACATCCTCATCCAGATTTCCATTAAGGAAAGCTGTTTTCACATCCATCTGCCAAATCTCATAATCATAATATGCAGCTATCGCGAAAAGAATCCGAATAGACTTAAACATGGCTACAGGAGAGAAAGTTTCATCATAATCTATCCCGTAGATTTGTTTGAAACCTTTCGCAACTAGCCTGCCTTTATAGGTAACCACGTTACCATCCATGTCAATCTTCTTCTTGAAGATCCACTTACAGCCTATAGGGATAACTCCCGGAGGCGGATCAACCAAATCCCAAACTTGGTTATCTGACATGGAGTCCATCTCGGCGCGCATAGCTTCAAGCCATCTCGCTGACTCCGGTCCACTGACCGCATCCGCATAAGTGAGGGGTTCATCATTGTCAATGATGTAGACTCCATCATAGCGCTCAGGCTGTCGACGGATCCTACCCGATCTTCGCGGTTCCCGTGATATCTGAGCCTCAGGTTGTTCAATAACCTGTTCTACCAGCTCAGGCTCATCCAATTCTGCTTGGTCACTTTGTCCTTCCTCTGGATTCTCATCCAGCTTTATTTCTCTCCCACTGGCCTCTTGCAGAAGAAACTCCTTCTCAAGAAATATGGCCGTCCGAGCAACAAAAACCTTGTTCTCCTTGGGATCAAAGAAATAATAACCCTTAGTTTCCTTAGGGTAACCGACAAAGATACATTTGTCAGATCTACTCTCTAGTTTCCCAGAGGCGAGCTTTTTGACATAAGCCTCGCAACCCCAGATCCTGATAAATGTCAAGCTTGGCTGTTTCCCATACCATAATTCATATGGCGTCTTTGAAACTGCCTTGGATGGCACTCGGTTTAGTACCTTTGCAGCTGTTTCCAGTGCAAAACCCCAAAAGGAGTAAGGAAGAGTAGCCTGACTCATCATAGAACGAACCATATCAAGTAGCGTTCTATTTCTCCTCTCGGACACACCATTCCATTGCGGTGTTCCTGGTGGAGTGAGCTGTGAGATAATCCCACACTCCTTTAGATAGTCAGTAAATGCATGACTTAGGTATTCACCACCTCGATCTGAGCGAAGTGCCTTGATATTACGGCCTAGCTGATTCTGTACTTCATTTTTGAACTCTTTGAACTTGTCAAAAGATTCACTTTTATGTCTCATCAGATAGACATAACCATATCTACTGAAATCATCAGTAAAGGTAATGAAGTACTGATAGCCACCTCTGGCATGTTTACTAAATGGCCCACACACATCACTGTGTATAAGGTCAAGTAAACCTGAAGCCCTTTGACCTTTGTGAGGAAAAGGTGACTTCGTCATTTTACCCATCAAACAAGCTTTGCATGTATCAATCTCCTTATAGGAGAATGATCCCAGCAGTCCATTTTCATGCAACCGCTTAATGCGTTTCTCGTTAATATGGCCTAAACGACTATGCCATAGCAAGGTGCTGTCATCAGCATACTTGGCTTTCTTAATATCAATTTGCTGTATTGAACATTCCATGTCCAACATGAATAACCCATTGTTAATTGAACCAGTTGCATAAACAATATTATCATAAGACAAAATACACTTTGAAATATTGCATTCAAAGGAAAACCCCTTCCTGACAAGAGCAGGAATGGAGATAATATTTTTAGTTATACTGGGAACAAAGTAACAACTGTTTAGTTCCAATACAAGTCCAGATGGTAAAGAAATAAAGTAGTCTCCTACAGCAACAGCAGCAACCCGTGCCCCGTTTCCAACTCGTAGGTCCACCTCATGCTGTCCCACCTGCCTTCTTCTCTTGAGTTCCTGTACATTTGAACAAATGTGAACTCCACATGCAGTGTCCAACACCCATGATACAGAAGAAGAAAACATGACCTCAGTCACGAATATACCTGAGCCAGAAGCAAAGCTTCCCCTCTTATCTCCTTGGAGCGCTTTACAGTCCTTTTTCCAGTGACCCAGCTGGCCACAGTGGAAACACCTGTATTCCTTAGACCGCTTGACCTTCTGCTTCAGAGCCTTGCTGTAACTCTTGACAGGGGCCTTGCCCTTCTTCCCCTTCTTTTTGTTCCTAGAAGGAACCATCAAGACAGAGGTTGAAGGCTTACCCTTCAGAGTCTCCTCAGTGGTCAAGAGCATATTCAGCAGCTCTGCCGGAGTACAATCGATTTTGTTCATATTAAAATTAATAATGAACGCGTCGAATGACGGCGGGAGAGACTGCAGAATAATATCCACAGCAAGCTCCTGGTTGATGGTATGCCCCAGTTTCTCTAGAGCCTCCTTGTGCCCAATCATCTTGAGCACGTGAGCTCCCACTGGGCTCCCTTCAGCCAGTTTGCTCTGAAAGAAGAGCTTTGTCAAATTATAGCGTTCAGTCCTCGCCTGTGCAGCATACAGCATCTTGAGGTTTGCTATAATCTGTATAGCCGACATATCCTCATGCTGACGCTGCAGCGGTGGCGTCATAGACGCTAGCATCAGGCAAGCGACATCAATGCTATCATTGACGTGCTTTTCATAGGCTTCCCGAACCGCCCTTGCGGCGTTCGGAGCGGGCTGCGGCGGTATCGCCGTCTCGAGGACATACAGTTTCCTCTCTGCCTTAAGAACGATCTTAAGGTGTCCAAACCAGTCAGAGAAGTTCGGCCCAGCAAACTTCTCCCTTTCCAGTAGGGATCGCACATTGAAGTTCATGGTGTTCGTTGCTGCAGGTATCTACAACAATGCAAGAACAGCAAGGTCAGTATCAATGTATAAGAATCAATCAGGACTTAAGAAAGATTCTTTTTCTCACTATTTTATCAGGCGTGAAAAATCCAGCAAAACAGCCCGAAAGAGTAGAACTCTTTTAGTGAGATGGGATCCAGATTTCATACTTGGTCTCCGCGTCCCGCTCAGGCGAGATAAGATGCACAGAGAGTACAAGCACTAGTTTCTGGTAGGCAGTCCCTGCCGATCGCCAACCCGTGCGATTCCCCTTCATCCGGGTAGTCCAGCAGACTGTGCCAACTGAGTTGGTACAACACAATCTCTGACCCCACAGATGGCTGCCTCCATGTGCTACCATATGCGCCACATATGTAGCCTACATGGTCAAGCTGACCCGACCTACTCCCTGGACCACCACGTGCTATGCTGAGCAACGAGAAGGGATAAATCCCTACTCTGTAACACGCAGGTGTAATCCCGCACTATCTGAAGATAGATGGACGTGCCCACTGAGTGGGTACAACACGGCTCCAACGATAATCAGAACAGTGAGGTTTCGCGTCAGAAGGCTTACGAGCTTGATATTTAAGCGTTGGATTTTAACGGTCTTTTATCTTCTTGCCTATCATGCAATTCCTATGGTGATAGCAGAAGATAATTTAATCATGCAATTCTAATATTAAGCAATAAAAGAAAGCATGTATCTTATGTGGTAAAAGCCCATAGCCCTAGAAGACCTTAACCTAACTTAAGTCTTCATTTGCTCTTCATGGGTCTTTAGCTGCTTATCTGGCCCAAACCAGGGCCCAAGCGCCAATTACAGCACAGGTGCGCCCACCAGGGAAAATGCGCCTGGTCCTAGGGTCGAACCCTAGACCTCCCACCTGGTCCAGCCACTTGCTGTATGCGCCTCTGCCAAGTGTGCTCTGTGCTCTTGTCTAATTAAATTACAAATTTAACTATCTAGACAAGAGTGACACGCAGGTCACTTACATTTATAAATTAAAACACAGTGATGCGCAGATCACAATAATTAATTTACAATTGTTTAATACAGGCTCGCAGGCCCCAGCACAGCACACAATTAATATGGGCAGCCCACATAAGACTAAATAACCAAGCATATGCATCAATCAATAACCATGTGATCCAATCATAAAAATTAAAATTTTTGAAAACCCCATGGGATCAATTTTAATTTTTCCTTATTTGCCCTACAACCTTACAACGGTCCATCACTAGGGATCCACTCATCCAACCTAGTCAGATCCACTGCCCTTGCATGCACCAAGTCCTAACTGACTTGAGTCGACCATAGGGTCAACCATGCATGCGCAAGGGCTGAACGACCACACAGAGTTCTGGCAAACGGGCGTGACCCCGGGCCTAACTCAGGTGCGTTCATAAGTCGTCTCAAGCAGACATCGCTACACACCTGTCTGCAGTCGACCTATAGCCACCATAGGCTTGCGCCAAGGTGCTATTTGATCGACCCATTCAGGCTGTCAGATGATCTGATCAGACATTCTGGATCTAACCTAGGGGTTGACTTCAACCCTAATAACCCGTCTAAGGGTTTATAGTAAAGCCTTAGATCTATAATGAGTCGCGCAAGTATTCAAGTTTTGTAAAACAAAAACAAGATGCGCCAATAGATGGAAACATATTTCATACATGAAGTTTCGCAAGATGATAAAACCTATCATGCAACTTTCGCATGTTATATAGATCTAAGCATATGGAATCACAAGGCCAAAGCAATCATAACGAACATGCATTCAACCAAAGCTCTGATACCAATTGTAAGTACCCCTTAAGATAAGGGGGGTCCCCTTCTAGGGGGAGCATAACCCTAAAGCATATGGCGCATAAAATTTTCTTCTTGCGGAACTAGGGTTATAGGATCGATATGCATGCTAAAAGATCAACTTGATAATAAGAAAACAATCATACCATCGCCATGGGAAGATGTTTCCTTGGAAGCAAAGATCAAAGTAGATCTTCTCCTTGTCGTCACACACAAGATGATGTCGCTATCTCTCTTGGTGCCCCTTGTGCTAGCAAGGTTCCAAGAGGTCCTTGTCGAGTGAAGGGAAAATGAGATCTCTTTCTTCTTGGCCGAATCCTCCTCAACCTTCAAAGCGTCGCCCCACTCACGAGAGAGACGAGAAGAATATCGGCGAGAGGAATATGGGCGAGAGGAATATGTCCGAGCGAAAATAGAGTATATTCTATTTTGATGAGCGCACTCTCCAAATGGAGATCATGGTTACTAAAAATAGTAACCACTCCTCACCACAACGTTCACGCCAAGTGAACTTGTCGCCTACTCCTCTCCCTATGAACCAAGCGCTCATTTAGTGAGCCGGTTCACTTTGGTTCGGTTTAAGAACCAATCAAGCCAATGATCTAGTCTAGATCTTAAATAAACCCTAAGGTTCACGATCTAACCGTCGATCTCAACGATGCCCCTGATCTGACCGATCTGGCATACATTCTCTCGATCGAAGCTTACCGATCTCAAGCCCTAATCAATCAAACATGATCAGACCAGATCTCACTCACAATCAGAGATTAGATCCCTTTAAACTGAACCCAAACAATTCAGTCCACACGATCTGACTTAAGTAAGCCATATCATCAAATTGTGCGACCCTAAGGGTTTCCTTTAAATGTCGGTAACGATAACTCACGTTATCACGATCAGTGAGGGGTATCTAGCAACACATCACTGTCTCCCGATAGAAAGGAAAGAGTCTTCCAAGACTACACCCAAACCATAGCACAAGTGTGACTCAAATCACTAGGCATGCATATTTCCTTTGCCACTGGATGTTCTTATTGGACAAACCTGTCAAGCTCGTAATTCCAATATGATGAGCATGATTAGAACAGATGAACACAGTCACCTGGGTATGGCCATACACTTTCTCAATCATCTCATCCAGGGGGCCCCTTTAGAACATCACACTCCTTAAACAAGGAGACGGCAATCCTATGTCTATCACTAGTGCTCTAACCTGACTCAAGCTCACCATCCAAGATAGTCTATAATCATTATGTTTCAAATGATATTGAACTATCTCAAAACAATGACAATCATCATTTAGAAAACACAAGTGATCTCAAGTCAGAGGAAATGTGCCACTTGTCATATCCAAGGAATATTCACATTGTGACAAACAATTGAACATCCTAGTAGGGTCTGTCCAGTACATCCCATGTACCCATGAGTCTACATCTTATTCCATGCTCGAAGCATCCTATAAGATTAGAACACATATTAGTCTTAACCATATCAAGGCTGTCTCATGTTCACCAAGATATATCGACTAAGGACATAATAGCTTGTCAGCCCAGCTGAACAGCTTTGAGACATTATTCAGAAGAACATATATTGCAGCAGACAATGTAGCTAACTGAATAACAACCATGCCTTTATAAACATAACAGTTTATTACATGATACAGATACATTCCCACAGGCCTCAAACATTAGCCTTAAGGGCATACCCCAACAGCACCGGGCGTGGAAGAAGAGAACTCAAGAGATCCGTGTGTGCGAGACTGCAGAGGGCGAACACTTGGGCGCCTTCATCGACATCGCTCTACATTGCTCTTAAGGTATTTCCTAACTCATCGTGTCGACTCCCTTGCATGCGATCTTCACTGGGTTTTTGGGACTGGCCTGTTTCGGGGACATTCTTCCGCTGCGAAAAATGTATGTCCATAACTCTGAAAATTGTAAAATGTCCCCGGGGTTTCCCAACAGGAATGCCACTTCTAGCTAACTTGAGTTTCACACTGTTCCAAAACATTTGGGCTGAACCCCTTTACAAGAAGTTAACACATTGGACTTTACCATGCTCAGGTATCCGACTCCACACAAAGTATTGTTCTACTTGCGTTTGCCACTCTAGAAAGGTTTGGGTGTCTAGACTACCCTCAAAGATAGAAGTATTTAGTCTAAGGTTGCGGTACATGTTCTCTTCTTCACGGTAGTATGCATTGGTTCTATGGGGTGGGTCTATTAATGGATGCTCATTTGATGTATATACTGGTTTCCTTTGATGACCACCCCTATATTCAGGAGCTGCCCCCAAATAAGGCCTTGGGCTCATCCTTGGTGCATTATGCATTCAGTTGGTACCCTCTTCCCAATTATGTTCTTGGATTCCCTAAGGAGATGGAAGATGAGCTGGGGTTTGGTTCTCTATGAGTGGTTCAGGCTGAGGCTCAGGTTGATTCGAGGTATCTTGCCTAGCACTCTCCAATTCCCCAACCCTTCTATTCAAACTATCCACGAATGTTTGCAGGTTGCCAAGCATGGTTACTATTGTAGCCAAGGTGGTTGCATTGGGTTCAGTTCCCTTAGGTTGTTGGTTGTTCCTCGTGCGAACAACCATGGTGAGATTAGGTAAAACCACTCAAGTAATGTATTTGTAAAGATGCAAGAAGACAAATTACGGCACAGATGCAGGTATGACTACAACAATTAAAAATGATGACTTCAGCACATAGCAAGTAACGTTATCAGAACAAATACTAGCAAGCAGTATTAAATATCAACTACAGCAATGTAAGAGTAGGTTTTCAGCATATAACTCAGTTTGCAATAATAGTGATCAATCAGATATTAGTGTGCAGCAGCAATGTTCCTTAGTAGAGTATCTAACCAGACCAAATATAAGACGAATGAAGAAGATGTAACCATAGTACAGCAAGAACTCAGCGCAGAGATCAATACTCAAGCTGGTAAGCAACATTGCTCTTAGCTAGAAAACCATAAAATCAGAACGAGTGTGCAGATTTAGCAAATTTTGTGTGTTGATCCACCTAATGTTGAGATGAACCTACACCCTATTTGCCTTCTAAACTCAGGATGTTCTATTAGATTAGTACACTGAGTTTTCCTGAAACACAACACCAACATGCAGAATGGTTCAGCTTGACTGGTAGGCTACAGCACCCAGGCCGAGATCAACAATCCAGCATAGACTTTCCGGAAAATAGTAGAGAGTTTAGAACAAAGTTTCAGCAGTAAAGACTTTCAATAAACAGGTTTACTGCAGGTTTGTAAAGCCAGTTAAATATGCAGAACAGAAAACCAGAGAACAGCAAATTCAGACTCATAAACCGCAAAGATTTCAAAAGAGAAGGCACGACAGCAGAAAAATTTCAGAACACCAATGAGCACCTAAGGTATGCTCTGATACCACTGATGAAGGATAAATTTTGGCCCTAGATCCCTTAGGCATGTAGCTCAAGCAATAAAACAGTAGATGCGGTATTGAAGAAATATGCTGGAAGGAAGGCACTTGAGGCCCCCTTAAAGGAAGGGGGCCGAACCCCTTCTTGTTGGGGTAGGCTAATGTTTGAGGCCTTGGGATTGTAACAGTATCATGTAATAAACTCTTATGTTTATATAGGCATGGTTGTTATTCAGGTTGTTACCTTGTCTGCTGTAATAAGTGTACTTCTGAATAATGTCTCAAAGCTGTTCAGCTAGGCTGACATGCAGTTAAGTCCTTAGTCGAGATATCTTGGTGAACATGAGACAGCCTTGATATGGTTAAGACTAATATGTGTTCTAATCTTATAGGATGCTTCGAGCATGGAATAAGATGTAGACTCATGGGTACATTGGATGTACTGGACTGACCCTACTAGGATGTTCAATTGTTTGTCACAATGTGAATAATCCTTGATTGCAACAAGTGGCACATTTCCTCTGACTTGAGATCACTTGTGATTCCTAAATGATGATTGTCATTGTTTTGAGGTAGTTCAATATCATTTGAAACATAATGATTATAGACTATCTTGGATAATGAGCTTGAATCAGGTTAGGGCACTAGTGATAGACATAGGATTGCCGTCTCCTTGTTTAAGGAGTGTGATGTTCTAAAGGGGCCCCCCTGGATGAGATGATTGAGAAAGTGTATGGCCATACCCAGGTGACTATGTTCATCTGATCTAATCATGCTTGTCATATTGGAGTTACAAGCTTGACACGCTTGTCCAATAAGAACATCCAGTGGCAAAGGAAATATGTATGCTTAGTGAGTTGAATTCACACTTGTACTGTGGTTTGGGTGTAGTCTTGGAAGACTCTTTCCTTTATATCGGGAGACAGTGATGTGTTGCTAGATACCCCTCACTGATCGTGATAACGTTAGTTGTCGTTACCGACATTTAAAGGAAACCCTTAGGGTCGCACAATTTGATGATATGGCTTACTTAAGTCAGATCGTGTGGACTGAATTATTTGGGTTCAGTTTAAAGGGATTTAATCTCTGATTGTGAGTGAGATCTGGTCTAATCATGTTTGATTGATTAGGGCTTGAGATCGGTAAGCTTCGATCGAGAGAATGGATGCTAGATCGGTGAGATCAGGAGCATCAAGAGATGAACGGTTAGATCTGGAACCTTTAGGTTTAATGAGGTCTAGACCAAAAAAGGGCTTGGTTTAATTTGGTCTTCGAACCAAATTAAATTGAACCGGCTCATTAGTTGAGCGCATGGTTCAAAGAGGAGAGGTTTGCGCTTGGGTAAACTCTTGGTCGCATGAAGAGAAGTGGTTTACTATTTTTGGAAACCATGTTTCCAAATCGTGACCACGCTTCACGTTGAGAGTTTCATGATCTATTCTCGCCTTCTTGCCTTTCCTCTCTCGACGCTCTCGTGTGTGGCGACTTCTTCACACCTTGGAGTGAGTTCGACAAGCAGAGGAGAACGTCTCTTCCCTTCCATACGACAAGGACTCCTTAGAACCTTGCTAGCACAAGGAGCACTAAGGGAGTAGGCGATCACATCTTGTGTGCGAGCCATAAGGAGGAGAAGCACTTGAGTCTCTTCTTCCTAGACGCCATCCAAGCAATGGCTTTGGTAAGAATCGATTCCTTCATACTTGTTTGCAATCGGTTTTTATAGTTGATCATATCTCATGCAAATGATCCCTAGAAACCCCCTTCCGCTGCGTCAAATTTTTCATATGCGCCTATTAGGGTTTCGCCCTCCCCTTGTGGGGACCTTTCACTTCTAAGTTCCCTAACGGCAGTAAACTCAACTGAGGTTTCTCTCAGGAATTTGTGGATGCAAGTTCAGTGCCCTTGCAGCTCCAACAGAAGGGAAGTGGTTTCACAAGTTTCAGCTGACAGCACAATGGATAGTTACAAGATGAAGATGGAGGGATGAAGCTGAACGCAACCAGAAGAATACAGGAAATAATTAGAGGAGCAAGCTCAACTCTAAGGGGAGCAAGCTCAACCCTCAAACACACCACACGTTAACACAAGTTTTCAAATTCAAAATAGTCAATTCTAAGTGCAAGGCTTTAAACCTATTCCTCAACGATTACATTTCGGTGACCTTTGGCATTCCTTAGTTGAAATATTCATTGGCTGTCAATGGTTGTTTGCTGGTATTGTCGTGATGACCCCTTTGCGCATGCTAATGTGAAGGTTTTGTAGCCGTTGGCTGAAGTGATTTGCCGGTAAGTATAGCTGACATGTAATGCTTGGATTGGCTTGAGTTGAACAAATGTTTATGTTGCTGATGCAATGGCCACTCCATAGCTTGTGGGAGCTGATTTCAACTATGAGTCGGATCATGATGACTTGAGCTGGGCCTTGCTGACTGGAAGTCAGTCCTTGCTAAGATTGAGCTATGTTGACTTGATTTTGGAGCTAAATTTCCATGCCAAAGCTACTTTGTCGTTGAGGTAACTAGGTGCTTGCATGTGCATTACAGGTGTACATCACTAGGCTAGAAACAACCTATTACATCCACTAAAAATAAAAAACAAAGACTTCATAAAATAAATCCTAAGCTACTCCTAGTTACAAAATATCAAGAGCTGACAATAAATAGTGTTTGTAGCAACATTACAACAACATGCAATGCAGAAATTAATAAGTTCAAACAGAAATTAGACAAGTTCCAAAATGCCAAAATGAATCATGTACTCATCCCATATCGGATTGGGGCTTTGCGGAACCTTGTTGATCTTCTTGGATGTGCCCCTATATCAACATGTTCGACCTTATGGCTCTATCACTATATGGGTAGAGCACACCGACAGCTTTACTATAAATGGGCACAAACTGAAGCACTATTTCGAGGATGAGCGGATTGAGAAAGGGGTTGTTCTTTCCCTTTTAGATCCCGAGGAGTTGGTGACTTAAGAAACTGCCTATGGTGGAGCTATTGACCCTAAACTAGTGCTCTTGGGAGGCAACCCAAGTTTTTACTAGATTACTTTTGTGTTCAGTTGATTTTTCATTGTTTTTACATGAACACTTTGGTTGATTAGTCTTGTTTAGTTTTTCATTGTGTTAGTTTATGGATTCTTGCTGATAGTGGCCTCTTTTGTGATGTAGGAACTAATGGGAGAGCAAGGTATCTCGGCTAAAATTTTTGTGCAAAACAGAGGACTTCACGACCAGGTGAACCCATTGGGATTCACCCGTGAAGTCTATTGTGGATGGCAGAAAATTGATTTTTCTTAGAAATGATCACAGCTAGATGTCGTATTCGATGTTCAAGCATGGAGTGTATTGTGTTGGGACATCAGATTCATTGCAGAGGACTTCACGGTCAGGTGAACCCATCGGGGTTCACCCGTATTTCTAACCGGACCAATTTCCTTCAGCGAGCTTCATGGTCAGGTGAACCCATCGAGGTTCACCCTTACCTTCATATTTCCCAAAATTTTCCAGAAGCCTTCACAGCTGGGTGAACCTGCCAGTGTTCACCGGTGCTTCCAAAAAAAACCCACCATATATATGGATACTTACGGCTAGGGTTTTGCACCAAATTTTCACTACCGCCTGCCCAGGTTTCTCTGCTTCCTCTTTTGGAATTCTTTCTACTTCCTACTACTTCTAGGTGGATTCTAGCTCTCGATCTTGGCTTTTTCCTGACATATTTCGATCTCCATCGCCGGTATTTGATTTCTATTCCCGATTTTCGCCGGATAACTGGATCTTCCTCCGCCTGCCACCTTTTTCGCTGCCGACATCTGTCAATCTTCTGGATTTCCTTCTCCCTCTTCCTCAACACGATCAAACACTGCTGGATCTACTATGACTCCCAAAGGCAAAACCCTCATATCTCGGAGGTATGCACAACATCCTATTTCTGATTCTTCCATAGAAGAGGAGTACACGCCTTCACCGTCGTCGCATCCGCCTCTACCTCAACTGTCGAGCCCTCGAGCCACGCCCTCCTCATCACAGCGTCCATCCTCTTCCACATTGCAACCACAACATCCTGCACCACCGCTCAATGAGTTCGACATTCAGTTCCGTAACACCGAGTAAGGAGAACGCTACAACTTATTGGTGCAGCGGAAGGTTACAAACACACGGTACTTGGACCGTGGTACACTACATATGTTGGGACTTCTAGATGATGCGGAGTGGCTCTACCCCAACATTAGTTGGAAGCAATTCTTTTAGATGGCCCACCCACATATATCGGACTTACATTAGAGTTCTTTAGCTCCATCGAGGTCTGTGTTGAGATGATTATCGATTCTGATCTTTGATGCCTCACATTCAGGATGGGCAACACCGAGAATTCCATGACTCTAGCCCAGCTCTGCAATGTTTATGGCTTTCCGGAGCCCTACACATGCAAGGTTTCCCGTGACTGTTGGGGTATGCCCTTAAGCCTAATGTTTGAGGCCTTGGAATTGTAACAGTATCGTGTAATAAACGTTTATGTTTATAAAGGCATGGTTATTATTCAGTTAGCTACATTGTCTGCTGCAATATATGTTCTTCTGAATAATGTCTCAATGCTGTTCAGCTGGGCTGACATGCAGTTAAGTCCTTAGTCGATGTATCTTGGTGAACATGAGACAGCCTTGATATGGTTAAGACTAATATGTGTTCTAGTCTTATAGGATGCTTCGAGCATGGAATAAGATGTAGACTCATGGGTACATTGGATGTACTGGACAGACCCTACTAGGATATTCAATTGTTTGTCACAATGTGAATAATCCTTGAATATGACAAGTGGCACATTTCCTCTGACTTGAGATCACTTGTGTTTTCTAAATGATGATTGTCATTGTTTTGAGGTAGTTCAATATCATTTGAAACATAATGATTATAGACTATCTTGGATAATGAGCTTGAGTCAGGTTAGGGCACTAGTGATAGACATAGGATTGCCGTCTCCTTGTTTAAGGAGTGTGATGTTCTAAAGGGGCCCCCTGGATGAGATGATTGAGAAAAGAGTATGGCCATACCCAGGTGACTGTGTTCATCTGATCTAATCATGCTCATCATATTGGAGCTACAAGCTTGACACGCTTGTCCAATAAGAACATCCAGTGGCAAAGGAAACATGTATGCCTAGTGATGTGGATTCACACTTGTGCTATGGTTTGGGTGTAGTCTTGGAAGACTATTTCCTTTATATCGGGAGACAGTGATGTGTTGCTAGATACCCCTCACTGATCGTGATAAACGTGAGTTATCGTTACCGACATTTAAAGGAAACCCTCAGGGTCGCACAATTTGATGATATGGCTTACTTAAGTCAGATCGTGTGGACTGAATTGTTCGGGTTCAGTTTAAAGGGATTTAATCTCTGATTGTGAGTGAGATCTGGTCTGATCATGTTTGATTGATTAGGGCTTGAGATCGGTAAGCTTCGATCGAGAGAATGGATGCTAGATTGGTCAGATCAGAAGCATCAAGAGATCGACGGTCAGATTAAGAGCCTTAAGGTTTTATTATGGTCTGGACTGATTGCTTGGTTTATTTGGTTATTGAACCAAATGGATTTGAACCAGCTCATTGGTTGAGCGCATGGTTCAAGTGATAAGAGGCATTGGCGATTGGGGTGATACATGGTCGCAAGTGAAGAAATGGGATGCTATTTTTAGATAGCACATCTCTTAACGTGACCACATCTCACGTTCACGCCAAGAGAATACTATTCTCGTCTCTTGCTCTCTTGACGCCGCTTGAGCATTCGTCTCTTGCACTCTCGTGGGTGAAGGAGTGGACGACAAGAGGAAACATTCGACCAAGCAAGGATCTCTCTTTTCCTTTCCATTCGGCAAGACAACCTTGGAACCTTGCTAGCACAAGGAGCACCAAGGAAGAAGCGCATTGATCATCTTGTGTGCGAGACTTAGGAGAAGGTTCGCTTGCGCCTTTGCCTCCAAGACACCATCCAAGTGATGGCAATGGTGAGTATCGCTTCTCATTGAAAGTTGATCATATTATATGCTATGCGATCTATTAGAAACCCTAGATTCCGCTAGAAGTTTTTGTTGCGCCTCCTATTAGGGTTTCGCCCCCTTGTCTAGGGGATCTTCAATTGGTATCAGAGCCAAGTTTTATCATGCATGATAATATGTTTGCTTTCTTTGTGATCCTTTAACATGATCTATATGTTACATGCGATAGTACAAGTTTGTGAAAGTTTTTCATGCTTGCGCATGTTTTCAAGTTGGCGCATATCATATGTTTATGTTTTCAAGTTGGCGCATATCATATGTTTATGTCTTCAGTTGGCGCATATTGTATGTTTTCTTAAAAACCAACATCACATGCGCGACTCACTATAGATCTAAGGCCTTGCATTAAACCCTTAGACGGGTTATTAGGGTTGAAGTCACCCCCCTAGGTTAGATCCAAAAGTCTGATCAGACTATCTGACAGCCTTGATGGGTTGACCAGGTAGCACCTGTGCGCAAGCACGTGGTGGCTACAGGTCGACTGCAGACAGGCGTGTAGCGATGTCTGATTGAGACAACTAGTGAACACACATGAGTTAGGCCCGGGGTCACACCCGCTTGCCAGACCTCATTGTGGTTGTTCAGCCCTCGTGTATGCATGGTTGACCTTATGGTCGACTCAAGTCAGTTAGGACTTGGTGCATGCAAGGGCAGTGGATCTGACTAGGATGGATGAGTGGATCCCTAGTAATGGACCGTTGTAAGGTTGTAGGGCAAATAAGGAAATTAAAATTGATGCCTATGGGTTTTCGAAATTTAAATTTTCTTGAGTGGATCACATGTTGATTGATGCCATGTGTTTGTCTATTTATTCTTATGTGGGCTGCCCGTTCTTAATGTGTGCTGTGCTGGGGCCTGCGTGCCTGGGAATTAATTGTAAATTAATTTTTATTTTTGTGATCTGCGAATCACAGTTTAATTAATTTATAATGTGTAATTGACCTGCGTGTCAATCTTGTCTAGATAGTTAAATTTGTAATTTAATTAGACAAGAGCACAGAGCATACTTGGCAGAGGCGCATGCAGCAGTGGCTAGACCAGGTGGGAGGTCCAGGGTTCGACTCTGGACAGGCGCATTTTCCCTGGTGGGCGCACCTGAGCTGCAATTGGCGCTTGGGCCCTGGTTGGGCCAGATGAGCAGCTTAAAGCCCTATGAAGAAAAGCAAGTCAAGACTTAAGTTAAATTAAGGTCTTACTAGGGCTATGGGCTTTTACCACATAAGATTCATGCTTTCTTTTATTTATTGTTTAAATATTAGAATTGCATGATTAGTTTATCTTCTGCTATCACCATAGGAATTGCATGATAGTGAAGAAGATAAAAAGACCGTTAAAATCCAACGCTAAAATATCAAGCTTGTAAGCCTTCTGACGCGAAACCTCACTGTTCTGATTATCGTTGGAGCCGTGTTGTACCCACTCAGTGGGCACGTCCATCTATCTTCAGACGGTGTGGGATTACACCTGTGTGTTACAGAGTAGGGATTTATCCCTTCTCGTTGCTCAGCATAGCACATGGTGGTCCAGGGAGTAGGTCGGGTCAGCTTGACCATGTAGGCTACATATGTGGCGCATATGGTAGCACATGGAGGCAGCCATCTGTGGGATCAGAGACTGTGTTGTACCAACTCAGTTGGCACAGTCTGCTGGATTGCCCAGATGAAGGGGAATCGCACGGGTTGGCGATTGGCTGGGACAGCCTACCAGAGATTAGTGCTTGTACTCTCTGTGCATCTTATCTCGCCTGAGCGGGACGCGGAGACCAAGTATGAAATCTGGATCCCATCTCACTAAAAGAGTGTTTACTCTTTCGGACTGTTTAATGGATTTTTCAGTCAGATAAAATAGTGAGAAAAAGAATCTTTCTTAAGTCCTGATTGATTCTTAACATTGATACTGACCTTGCTGTTCTTGCATTGTTGTAGATACCTGCAGCAACGAAGACCATGAACTTCAATGTGTGATCCCTACTGGAAAGGGAGAAGTTTGCTGGGCCGAACTTCTCTGACTGGTTCGGACACCTTAAGATCGTTCTTAAGGCAGAGAGGAAACTGTATGTCCTCGAGACGGCGATACCGCCTCAGCCCGCTCCGAACGCCGCAAGGGCGGTTCGGGAAGCCTATGAAAAGCACGTCAATGATAGCATTGATGTCGCTTGCCTGATGTTAGCGTCTATGACGCCACCGCTGCAGCGTCAGCATGAGGATATGTCTGCTATAGACATGATAGCAAACCTCAAGATGCTGTATGCTGCACAGGCGAGGACTGAACGCTATAATTTGACGAAGCTCTTCTTTCAGAGCAAACTGGCTGAAGGGAGCCCAGTGGGAGCTCACGTGCTCAAGATGATTGGGCACAAGGAGGCTCTAGAGAAACTGGGGCATACCATCAACCAGGAGCTTGCTGTGGATATTATTCTGCAGTCTCTCCCGCCTTCATTCGACGCGTTCATTATTAACTTTAATATGAACAAAATCGATTGTACTCCGGCAGAGCTGCTGAATATGCTCTTGACTACTGAGGAGACTCTGAAGGGAAAGCCTTCGACCTCTGTCTTAATGGTTCCTTCAAGGAACAAGAAGAAGGGGAAGAAGGGCAAGACCCCTGTCAAGAGTTACAGCAAGGCTCTGAAGCAGAAGGTTAAGCGGTCCAAGGAATACAGGTGTTTCCACTGTGGCCAGCTAGGTCACTGGAAAAAGGACTATAAAGCGCTCCAAGGAGATAAGAGGGGAAGCATCGCTTCTGGCTCAGGTATATTCGTGACTGAGGTCATGTTTTCTTCTTCTATATCATGGGTGTTGGACACTGCATGTGGAGTTCACATTTGTTCAAATGTGCAGGAACTCAAGAGAAGAAGGCAGGTGGGACAGCATGAGGTGGACCTACGAGTTGGAAACGGGGCACGGGTTGCTGCTGTTGCTGTAGGAGACTATTTCATTTCTTTACCATCTGGACTTGTATTGGAACTAAACAGTTGTTATTTTGTTCCCAGTATTACTAAAAATATTATCTCCATTCCTGCTCTTGTCAGGAAGGGTTTTTCCTTTGAATGCAATATTTCAAAGTGTGTTTTATCTTATGATAATATTGTTTGTGCAACTGGTTCAATTAGCAATGGATTATTCATGTTGGACATGGAGCGTTCTATACAAAATGTTGATATTAAGAAAGCCAAGTATGCTAATGACAGCACCTTGCTATGGCATAGTCGTTTAGGCCATATTAACGAGAAACGCATTAAGCGGTTGCATGATCATGGACTGCTGGGATCATTCTCTTACAAGGAGATTGATACATGCAAAGCTTGTTTGATGGGCAAAATGACGAAGTCACCTTTTCTTAACAAAGGTCAAAGGGCTTCAGGTTTACTTGACCTTATACACAGTGATGTGTGTGGGCCATTTAGTAAACATGCCAGAGGTGGCTATCAGTACTTCATTACCTTTACTGATGATTTCAGTAGGTATGGCTATGTCTATCTGATGAGACATAAGAGTGAATCTTTTGACAAGTTCAAAGAGTTCAAGAATGAAGTACAGAATCAGCTAGGCCGAAATATCAAGGCACTTCGCTCAGATCGAGGTGGAGAATACTTGAGTCATACGTTTACTGACTATCTGAAGGAGTGTGGGATTATCTCACAGCTCACTCCGCCAGGAACACCGCAATGGAATGGTGTGTCCGAGAGGAGAAACAGAACGTTACTTGATATGGTTCGTTCTATGATGAGTCAGGCTACTCTTCCTTACTCCTTTTGGGGATTTGCACTGGAGACAGCTGCAAAGGTACTGAACCGAGTGCCATCCAAGGCCGTTTCAAAAACTCCATATGAGTTATGGTATGGGAAACAGCCGAGCTTGACATTTATCAGGATCTGGGGCTGCGAGGCTTATGTCAAAAAGCTCGCCTCTGGGAAACTAGAGAGCAGATCTGACAAATGTATCTTTGTCGGTTACCCTAAGGAAACTAAGGGTTATTATTTCTACGATCCCAAAGAGAACAAGGTATTTGTTGCTCGGACGGCCATGTTTCTTGAGAAGGAGTTTCTTCTGCAAGAGGCCAGTGGGAGAGAAATAAAACTGGATGAGAATCCAGAGGAAGGACAAAGTGCTCAAGCACAGTTGGATGAGCCTGAGCCAGTAGATCAGGTTATTGAACAACCTGAGGCTCAGATATCACGGGAACCGCGAAGATCGGGAAGGATTCGTCGACAGCCTGAGCGCTATGACGGAGTCTACATCATTGATAATGATGAACCCCTCACTTATGCGGATGCGGTCAGTGGACCGGAGTCAGCGAGATGGCTTGAAGCTATGCGTGCCGAGATGGACTCCATGTCAGATAACCAAGTTTGGGATTTGGTTGATCCGCCTCCGGGAGTTATCCCTATAGGCTGTAAGTGGATCTTCAAGAAGAAGATTGACATGGATGGTAACGTGGTTACCTATAAAGGCAGGCTAGTTGCGAAAGGTTTCAAACAAATCTACGGGATAGATTATGATGAAACTTTCTCACCTGTAGCTATGTTCAAGTCTATTCGGATTCTTTTCGCGATAGCTGCATATTACGATTATGAGATTTGGCAGATGGATGTGAAAACAGCTTTCCTTAATGGAAATCTGGATGAGGATGTGTATATGACACAACCTGAGGGTTTCACTAATCCATCAGATCGTCATAAGATATGCAAGTTAAAGAAGTCCATTTATGGACTCAAGCAAGCATCGAGAAGCTGGAATATTCGTTTTGATGAATCAGTCACTGAATTTGGTTTCATCAAGAACGAGGATGACCCGTGTGTATATAAGAGGTTTAGTGGGAGCGTGATTACTTTCCTAGTCCTCTACGTCGATGATATCTTGATCATTGGAAATGACATTCCTGAAATGCATGCTGTGAAGGCATGGTTAAGGAAATGTTTCCAGATGAAAGATTTAGGAGAAGCAGCCTATGTATTAGGTGTGAAGATCTACAGGGATAGATCTAAGAGGCTTCTCGGGCTGTGCCAGAGTACTTACATCGATAAAGTCCTGAAAAGATTTCATTTAGAGAATTCTAAACAAAGATATCTTCCAGTCAGACATGGTCTGAGTCTTTCGAAGAGTCAGTGTCCACAAACACAGACTGAGAAAGATGAAATGGACAATACGCCTTATGCTTCGGCTATTGGATCCATTATGTATGCGATGTTGTGTACTCGCCCAGACGTTGCTTACGGGTTAAGCGTGACCAGTCGTTTCCAAAGTAATCCAGGTCAGGCACACTGGATTGCAGTCAAGAACATCTTAAAATATCTGCGGAGGACCAAAGATATGTTCTTGATATATGGTGGTCAGGAAGAACTCAGTATAGAAGGATATACTGACGCTTCGTTCCAGTCAGACCAGGATGATTTCCGATCGCAATCAGGCTATGTTTTTAGCTTGAATGGAGGAGCAGTGGTGTGGAAGAGTTTCAAACAGTCAACTGTTGCTGATTCCACAACAGAAGCCGAGTATGTTGCAGCCTCGGAAGCATCCAAGGAGGCAGTGTGGATTCGTAAGTTCGTGAGAGAACTTGGTGTTGTTCCTTCGAGTGCAGATCCTTTGGTTATCTTCTGTGATAACACTGGAGCAATCGCACAAGCAAAGGAACCACGGTCACACCAGAAGTCCAAGCACATACAGAGACGGTTTCATTTGATCAGGGAGATCATAGATCGTGGCGAGATCAAAATATGCAAGGTTCATACAGATGACAATCTGGCAGACCCGCTTACCAAGCCTCTGGCGCAGCAGAAGCATGAGAAGCACTGTAATAATATGGGTTTGAGAGTACTCAACCATTAGATTAAGTGCAAGTGGGAGATTGTTGGGGTATGCCCTTAAGCCTAATGTTTGAGGCCTTGGGATTGTAACAGTATCGTGTAATAAACGTTTATGTTTATAAAGGCATGGTTATTATTCAGTTAGCTACATTGTCTGCTGCAATATATGTTCTTCTGAATAATGTCTCAATGCTGTTCAGCTGGGCTGACATGCAGTTAAGTCCTTAGTCGATGTATCTTGGTGAACATGAGACAGCCTTGATATGGTTAAGACTAATATGTGTTCTAGTCTTATAGGATGCTTCGAGCATGGAATAAGATGTAGACTCATGGGTACATTGGATGTACTGGACAGACCCTACTAGGATATTCAATTGTTTGTCACAATGTGAATAATCCTTGAATATGACAAGTGGCACATTTCCTCTGACTTGAGATCACTTGTGTTTTCTAAATGATGATTGTCATTGTTTTGAGGTAGTTCAATATCATTTGAAACATAATGATTATAGACTATCTTGGATAATGAGCTTGAGTCAGGTTAGGGCACTAGTGATAGACATAGGATTGCCGTCTCCTTGTTTAAGGAGTGTGATGTTCTAAAGGGGCCCCCTGGACGAGATGATTGAGAAAAGAGTATGGCCATACCCAGGTGACTGTGTTCATCTGATCTAATCATGCTCATCATATTGGAGCTACAAGCTTGACACGCTTGTCCAATAAGAACATCCAGTGGCAAAGGAAACATGTATGCCTAGTGATGTGGATTCACACTTGTGCTATGGTTTGGGTGTAGTCTTGGAAGACTATTTCCTTTATATCGGGAGACAGTGATGTGTTGCTAGATACCCCTCACTGATCGTGATAAACGTGAGTTATCGTTACCGACATTTAAAGGAAACCCTCAGGGTCGCACAATTTGATGATATGGCTTACTTAAGTCAGATCGTGTGGACTGAATTGTTCGGGTTCAGTTTAAAAGGATTTAATCTCTGATTGTGAGTGAGATCTGGTCTGATCATGTTTGATTGATTAGGGCTTGAGATCGGTAAGCTTCGATCGAGAGAATGGATGCTAGATTGGTCAGATCAGAAGCATCAAGAGATCGACGGTCAGATTAAGAGCCTTAAGGTTTTATTATGGTCTGGACTGATTGCTTGGTTTATTTGGTTATTGAACCAAATGGATTTGAACCAGCTCATTGGTTGAGCGCATGGTTCAAGTGATAAGAGGCATTGGCGATTGGGGTGATACATGGTCGCAAGTGAAGAAATGGGATGCTATTTTTAGATAGCACATCTCTTAACGTGACCACATCTCACGTTCACGCCAAGAGAATACTATTCTCGTCTCTTGCTCTCTTGACGCCGCTTGAGCATTCGTCTCTTGCACTCTCGTGGGTGAAGGAGTGGACGACAAGAGGAAACATTCGACCAAGCAAGGATCTCTCTTTTCCTTTCCATTCGGCAAGACAACCTTGGAACCTTGCTAGCACAAGGAGCACCAAGGAAGAAGCGCATTGATCATCTTGTGTGCGAGACTTAGGAGAAGGTTCGCTTGCGCCTTTGCCTCCAAGACACCATCCAAGTGATGGCAATGGTGAGTATCGCTTCTCATTGAAAGTTGATCATATTATATGCTATGCGATCTATTAGAAACCCTAGATTCCGCTAGAAGTTTTTGTTGCGCCTCCTATTAGGGTTTCGCCCCCTTGTCTAGGGGATCTTCAGTGACTATGCTGAGAATATCTTCTAGGGTGAAATCACTAATGAATATAACTTCTCTACTTGAGTTGCCAAGGCATCCAGCATCTGCAACCCCGTTATACGCTACATTCATCAAGTCTTGGCCCACACGATCTTCAAACATGGCGAAATTGATGGTATGATCCATCAATCTGAGCTATTTTACTTATGGGCTATGTTTCTTCTTTTCAGGTCGACTCTGGGTACTACCGAGCGAAGCAGTTTAGCTGGGTCACATATTCGTGGAAGGGCGCCATTGTTATGCGTGGCCTGATTGTTGGGAAACCCCGGGGATATTTTACAATTTTTCAAAGATAGACATTACATATTACATTGCACAGTAGAAGAATATCCCCGAAATAGGCCAGTACCAAAAACCCAATGAAGATTGTCAAGTGAGGGGATCGACACAATGTGATAGAAAGTACCTTTAGCAAGCTTGAGGATCGATGTCGAGGTAGGTGCCCAAGTGTTCGCCCTCTGTAATCTTACACACATAGATTCCTCGAGCTCTCTTCTTCCTCACCTAGTGCTAGCCTCGGGAAGAAGATCCAAGCCTTTATGCTCCTTCTTCAATCCTTGCGCCACCACCAAGAGAGATGCACCAATGAAGATGGAGAGGAGATGAAGAAGCCGCCAAGAGAAGTCCTTCTTGCACCAAGAAGAAGAAGGGAAGAAGACTTGCGACTATGGAAGAGAGAATGCGTCAATGCCTCATTTGCTCTCGCCCCTTTGCTTGCTCACGCCTCCAAGAGAACTAGTATCACAATATGGGGCGGCAAGGGGTCTCTTTTATAACAAGGAGAGGCAGTTTGGGGAGGGCTATGATCATGACAAGTGGGCGGCTAGGATGAGGGGTTGACAATTAGGGTTTGAGGCAAGGAAAGTCTCCAAGACTTTACCATAAACCTCATTCAACCTATCCATATTTGCCCAAGAGCCATATCAGCCCAAGACATGACTTAGAGGTATTCATTCCATCAAAGGATGAAGGACTAGGTGCCCTTTACTTCCTAATGAAGCAAAGGCGCCAAGCATCACCCCATTATGCCCCTTAGGCACCTTTATGGAAAAATTCTCCCCATTATACCCTTTTAGGCTCCTATCTCTTCATGATAACTTATTAGCAAGCCCAACTTAGGAATGGGCCTAGCCCAAGGTCCATTGTGCATGTTAACCAAGTCATTGGATCCAATCCAACTTAACCCAAGGTCAAATGAAGCTAACTATGGTTACATTGGTCAATATGCCTGAAATGGAAGTTGGCTCCTATAAGTTTCTTCCATCTCATCAGGCCCATTGGCACTAAGGAAATCTCCTAAATGGATCTGAGTTATCCAATAACTCGATCATAAGGCTTTTCGATCAATACAAGAACTTGAGTATCTTAGTGTGCGACCCTGTAGGTTCCTCTAACGTTGGCAGTGCTGACCTAAGGTCACCACAAGCAATGAGTGGCACCTAGCAGTGCATCGCTGCTACCTAAGTCATCGGAATGGATATCGACAGACATCCCCATCATCGCGACTAGGTACATATACATTATAGTCCCTTTGCTAAACTGATTTCCGATTGGACAAGTGTGTCATCACTTGTTTTCACCCAATCACATGGTTATGACTAAAACAGGTTCTCACCTGCGTATAGCCATACACTTTCAGTCATAGAACCATCGAGGAGCTCCATGGATATCATGCTTTCCATAGGAAGGGGCAAATCCTTTTGTCTGTACATTGATCTTCTAATATAGGTCATGACATACTCAATGACAACTATTATAACTTTCCAACTACGGCGAGGTGTTAGGTTGCATCAAAGTATGTCCCTAATCATACAAAAGAGTCAATGACCTCCAGTATAAGGATCAATGCATCTCCTATCACTTGTGAGGATAACTCATGACACTAAGTCATTGCCTCACAGCGGGTCTTGTCCAGTATATCTACCACTGATATATCCATTTGTCTGCGTTAGCACCTCGTGCCTAACTAGCCCATATACCAGTCTCAAACGTACCTAGGCTGTCCCATATCTACTCAGGTACATCGACTGGGGACAATTATTTGAGCACAGATCCAATCTGTCTCTAGGGACATTATCATGTAAGTACACAATTGCAGGGGTAGACAAATATTGATAACGACAATGCCAGGATGATATAAGAAATATCAAAGTCAAGTAGTACATAGGTTGACCAAATATAGGTCTCAGGGCATATACACCAACAATCTCCCACTTGCACTTAGACCTAGAGGTCGAGGATTCTCAACCCCATATCCTTGGTATGACCTTCATGCTTCTGCTGCCTCAAAGCCTTGGTCAGTGGATCTGCTAGATTATTCTCTGTATCAACTCTGCTAATCTTGACATCACCTCGATCAATAATTTCTCTGACCAGGTGAAATCTCCTAAGTATGTGTTTGGACCTTTGATGAGACCGTAGTTCCTTTGCCTGTGAAATAGCTCCATTGTTGTCACATTAGAGCTCAATGGGATCCACAATAGTTGGAACCACTTGAAGATCAGATATGAACTTTCTTATCCAAACAGCTTCTTTGGCTAGCTCAGAAGCAGCAACATACTCGGCCTCTGTTGTAGAATCAGCTATGGTGGACTGCTTGAAGCTTTTCCAGCAAACAGCGCCTCCATTAAATTTGAACACATAGCTGGCCTGTGATCTGAAGTCGTCAGGTTAGACTGGAATGACACATAAGTGTAGCCCTGAACACTGAGCTTTTCCTGTCCCCCATAGACCATGAACAAATCCTTAGTTCTTCTTAAATACTTAAGAATGTTCTTTACAGCCACCGCAGACATGGATTGGATAGGTATCGGCTGGTTATGCTCACAGCATAAGCCACATCTAGTCTATTACACAACATTGCATACATGATCGATCCCACTACCGAAGCATAGGGAACTCGACTCATTTCATCCCTCTCAGCATGTGTGGTGGGACACTAGCTCTTTGAGAGAGTAAGGCCATGTCTTATTGGAAGGTATCCTCTTTTGGATTGCTCCATATAGAACCTCTCCAAGACCTTATCAATGTAGGTACTTTGACTAAGGACGAAGAGCCTCTTGAATCTATCACGGTAGATCTTTATGCCTAATATATAGGTGGCCTCCCCTAGGTCTTTCATCTCGAAACACTTCCCCAACCATGTCTTCACTGACTGAAGACTAGGGATGTCATTTTCGATGAGTAGTATATCATCGACATACAAGACCAGAAAAGTCACCAAGCTCCCACTGAATTTTTTGTATACACAGGCGTCATCTTCACTTTTAATAAAGCCATAATCTCTCACAACTTCGAGATGCTTGCTTCAATCCATAAATGGATTTCTTTAGCTTGTAAACCTTACTTATATCTGCAGGATGGATGAATCCATCAGGTTGTGTCATGTACACATCCTCTGTCAGCTTTCCATTAAGGAATGTTGTCTTAACATCCATCTGCCATATCTCATAATCTTGATATGCAGCTATAGCAAGCAGAATCCAAATGGATTTGATCATGGCAACTAGCAAAAAGGTTTCATCATAGTCCACCCCGTGGACCTGTCTGAATCCCTTAGCTACTAGTCTACCTTTGTAGGTAACTATGTTCCCATCCATGTCAGTCTTCCTCTTGAAAACCCATTTACACCCTATAGGTTATACCTGTTGGTGTATATGCCCTAGGACCTAGTTTTGGTCAACTTATGTACTACTTGACATTGATATTTATATATCATTCTGGCATTGTCGTTATCATTGTTTGACTACACCTGCGACTGTGTACTTACATGATAATGTCCCTGGAGACAGATTGGATCTGTGCTCAAATAATTATCCCCAGTCAATGTACCTCAGTGGATATGGGACAGCTCTGGTACTTGAGAGACTAGTATGTGGGCTGGTTAGGCACGTGGTGCTAACGCAGACACATGGGTATATCATTGGAGGATATACTAGATAGACCCGCTATGAGGCTATGACTTGGTGTCATGAGTTATCCTCATAAGTGGCAGGAGATGCATTGATCCCTTGACTTGAGGTCATTGATCATTCTATATGATTAGGGACTTGCTTTGATACAACCTAACACCTTGCCATAGCTGGGAGGTCATAACGGTTGTTATTGGGCATGTCACGACCCATATGAGAAGATCAATGGACAGACATAGGATTTGCCCCTTCCCTAAGGAAGTATGATATCCATGGAGTTCCTTTATAGTTCTATGACTGAGAGTGTATGGCCATACCCAGGTGAGAACCTGTTTTAGTCATAGCCATGTGATTGAATAAAAACAAGTGGTGACACACTTGTCCAATCGGATATCAGTTCGGCAAAGAGACTGTAATGCATCTGTACCTAGTTGCGATGATGGGGATGTCGATGTCGATATCCATTCCAATGACCTGGGTAGTAGCGATGCACTGCTAGGTGCCACTCACTGCTTGTGATGACCTCTGGTCAGCACTGCCAGCATCAGAAGAACCTACAGGGTCGCACACCTTGATACTTGAGTTCTCGTATTGATCGGGAAGCCTTATGATCGAGTTATTGGATAACTCGGATCTAATTGGGAGATTTCATCAGCGCCAATGGGCCTGATGAGATGGAAAAATGTTATTGGAGCCAAACTTCATTTTTGGCAGGTTGACCCGTATTTGACCATGGTTGGTCACATTTGGATTAGGGTTGCAATGGATTGGATCCAAGTGCTTAATCAACCTATGCAATGATGTTTGGGCTAGTTCATTATCCAATGAGGCCCAATAACAAGTTCTCATGAAGAGATGAGAGGCTAAAAGGGTATAATGGGGAGAAACATGAACCATTAGGCGCCTAGGGGCATAATGCGGTCATGTTGGCGCCTTTGCTTCATTATGGAAGTAAAGAGCGCCTCCCCCTGTCTTCCTAGGATGGAATGCATGCCTTTATGGCATTGCTTGAGACGCAAGGCAAGGCCTTGGCGCACAAGGAAAGGCGTGGGAACAAAAGGTAAGGTTGAATGAGAATTATGGAAATGTCTTGGAGACTTTCCTTATCTCAAACCTCCTCATCCTAGCCCTACACTTGTCATGATCCTAGCCATTACCCTAACTGCCTCTTGCCCTATAAATATGACCCTAGTCGCCCCCTCTTGTGGGTAATCAATCCTTGAAGGCGTGAACACAAGAGGAGGGGCGAAAAGCTTGGGACAAGGGCGCATCTTCTTCCATAACTGCGAGTTTCTTCGGTTCTTCTTCCTTGGCGCAAGAGAAGGAAAGGCTTGGTGGCATTCTCCCTTCTCCTCTCTTCTTCTTCAATTGGCGCTTCTACCTTGGAGGTGGCGCAAGCTTTCAAGAAGAGAACTAAGGCTTGGATCTTCTTCCCGAGGCTAGCACCGGGCATGGGAGAAGAGAACTCAAGAGATCCGCGTGTGTGAGACTGCAGAGGGCACACACTTGGGCGCCTACATCGGCATTGCTCTACATTGCTCTTAAGGTATTTCCTAACTCATCGTGTCGACTCCCTTGCTTGCGATCTTCACTGGGTTTTTGGGACTGGCCTGTTTCGGGGACATTCTTCCTCTGCAAAAATGTATGTCCATAACTCTGAAAATTGTAAAATGTCCCCGGGGTTTCCCAACAGTGGTATCAGAGGAACTTGCAAGACTCGAACGATGTTTTATGCTTTTCTTCCATGCTCACATGCCATATCTCTATTTTCGTAAATAGCATGATGCATGGAAATCGATTTTTCTAAAAGTAGAAAAATTAGGGTTTCTTGTTTCTATCATCCTCTCAATCTCTTTTGGAATTTTTGGACTATTTTTCTTGTTTGAAAGATCAAAGGCGCACGTGATTTTGTCAAGTAGGACGGGCATTGTGTCTTCGGACTGGCCAAGTCTCTTGATCTGACAAAATTGCTAGCCGAAAGGATCTCTGAAATCATCATGAAAAATAAATCGCAATAAACCAAAAGACTTGTGAGAAGAAGATGAGAAAAAGAAACTGGTTTTGTGAAAAAGTAAAATTTTAGATTTTATGTTTTTCATGAGCATGTAGAATTGCATGAGTAAATACCTTGATTGTGCATGATGTTGTGATCATTAGTCAAGCCCCCCCCCCCCTTTGCATGCCTGCGATGTATCCTTGTGCGGCCTGCGTGCCATCTTTTTCATTATTTTTGTAAAAATTAAGAGGAAGATTAAGGGCTAGGCGCATCCTTCTTGGACCTTGATGCTCGCATCTTGCTTGATGGCGCAAGCATGCAAGGTGGCGCATGCAAGCTGGTGCTTGGTTGCTTGGTGGCGCAAAAGGTCTTGGCCCCTTGCATGGTGGCGCACCTTCCTTGGAGGAAGACCATGGCATTGGCCGAACCTATGGGGAACTTCGAAAGTATTCCTCTACGGTTTGAGAGCTAAACCATGAGAGAAGGACCTTGGAGCCAACCTTGAAGTTCAAGCTAGAGGTCGGCTAGGCTAGGTCTAGTTTTTGGGGCTTGAGTTCTAGGACAAGAGTTGAACCTATTACATGGCATGGATTGGTTCAATGTCTTGTATAGGATATGATCACATCATCCTTTACTGCTTTTATTATTATCTACAGAAGCATGCCTGAAATGTTTTACCGTTATGTTACCACTATAGGATTGCATGCCTGTAATGATAGACATAAGATAAAACTGAGATGATGAGACCTTAAAGAAAACCCTCAATTAAAATATCAAGTCTGGTAGCCTTCTAACGCGTAGCCCTCACTAAGCTATCGATCAGTGGTGTTGTGAATTGTTTCCCACCCTCGTGGGACACACCCACTTATCTTTAGAAAGTGCGTGGTGGCAATGGTTTCCCCAGTCCAGTTTTAACCTAGGCGTGCCTTCGCAAGGAAACTCGTTGGCCCTGGGCATAACGGTTAGGAATGGACTTGACTAGAAGTTCACATGTGCTGGGCACATGGTGAAAGTCTAGAGGCATCGTTGAGAGGTAAAGGTTTCATGTTGTATCCTGCCCTTGCTGGACATGAAATGCCCAGACTGTCTCAACAAGGGGAGTTGCTTGGAGCAACCGGCCGGTGCGCCCACCTTAGGAAACATGGGTTACTTTGTGCATCTCATCCCACCCTCGTGGGAAACGAAGCCTCATGTGAAATAAGGATCCCATCTCACTAGGAAGTCTTAAACTTCCCGATTGACTTTGTGGGTTGTCAATTCGAATTTAAAATAGTGGGAGCCATGGTCATTTAAAACAAGTCCAGTTTAAATGACTCGAAGTAGAACTAATCTGCTGTTTCTTGGTTGTTGTAGAACAATGGCTGTGAACAATGGCAGATGGTCACTGCGATCTACCCTGGAAAGGGATAAGTTGGTTGGATCCAACTTAAAGGATTGGTATATGAACTTGAGAATTGTGCTCAAGCTCGAGAGGAAGCTATATGTCCTTGAGAAGCCAATTCCTGAACCACTTCCATGCTTGGCCTCGGCGGCTGAGAAGGATGCTTATGATAAGCATCAAGCTGATACTTCGGAGGTTGCACAATTGATGCTAACCAACATGTCGCCCGAGCTTAGAGGGCAATATGAATTTAAGAGTGCCTCTGAAATTATTTCTAATCTAAGGCAGCTCTTTGATGCATTGGTTGAGCTCAACCCTCCCAAAGTAAACATTCAGTGCGTTGAGCCCAAAGGCTTAATAATACATTGAAAACAAAGATGGAAAGAGTCAGGAATAATAAGTGCTACTCATGTGGAGGACCACCTCACATGATAAAGGACATAGTACGACTTCAGAATGAGAAGAAGAGAGGCAAGGCTTCGTCTTCATGCTCAGGTATTTATGTTACAGAAGTCAACCTTTCTACTTCTATGTCATGGGTATTGGATACTGCATGTGGAGCTCATATTTGTACAAATATGCAGGGGCTCAAGAAAAGTAGATCGGTGCGGCTTGGAGAGATTGACCTACGCGTTGGAAACGGGGCACAGGTTGCTGCTGTTGCTGTAGGCATTATGACTCTCTCCTTGCCTTCTGGACTTCAATTAGAACTAGACAATTGCTTTTGTGTACCTTCGCTAACAAAGAACATTGTATCCATTCCTTGCTTGGCAAGGAAAGGATTTAAATTTGAAATAAATAAGAACTCCTATTCTTTTTCATTTGCAAATATGTTCTATGGGAAGGGTACTTTATGCAATGGTCTGTATATCTTGGATATGGAAAGTTCTGTTTGTAACATAAGCAATAAAAGGATCAAACTGAGTGGTTCAGTTGGTGCTTTCCTATGGCACTGTCGATTAGCCCATATAAACAAGAATCGCATCCAACAACTCCATGCAAATGGATTGTTAGATTCAAGTTCCTTGGATGAATTTGATACTTGTGAACCCTGTTTATTAGGGAAAATGACAAAGGCGCCCTTCACCAAGATTGGTGAGAGGGCAGAAGGTTTATTTGATCTCATACATACTGATGTGTGTGGACCCTTCAATAAACAAGCCAGAGGAGGGTACAACTACTTCATTACCTTCACTGATGACTTCAGTAGGTATGGTTATGTCTACTTAATGAGATATAAATCTGAATCCTTTGAGAAATTCAAGGAGTTCAAGAATGAAGTAGAGAACCAGCTTGGAAGATCCATTAAAGCTCTTCGATCAGATCGAGGTGGAGAATACCTGAGCGGAGAGTTCTTTGACTATCTGAGAGAGTGTGGGATCATATCCCAACTCACTCCTCCTGGAACACCTCAATGGAATGGTGTGTCTGAAAGGAGAAATCGAACTTTATTGGATATGGTTCGATCCATGATGAGTCATGAAACTCTACCTTCATCATTCTGGGGGCATGCACTAGAAACAGCTTCTCTGATACTGAATAATGTTCCATCTAAGAGTGTCTCCAAAATACCATACGAGATATGGAGTGGGAGACGCCCTAATCTCACATTTATCAGGATCTGGGGATGTGAGGCTTATGTCAAACGTCAGGATTCTAGCAAGCTAGAACCTAGATCTGATAAGTGTGTGTTTGTGGGGTATCCTAAGGAAACTAAAGGATACTACTTCTGTTGGGGTATGCCCTTAAGGCTAATGTTTGAGGCCTTGGGATTATTTCAGTATCATGTATAAACTCTATGTTTATAAAGGCAATGGTTGTTATTCAGGTTGTTACAATATCTGCTGCAATATGTATACTTCTGAATAATGTCTCAATGCTGTTCAGCTTGGCTGACATGCAGTATTGTCCTTAGTCGAGATATCTTGGTGAACATGAGACAGCCTTGATATGATTGAGACTAATATGTGTTCTAATCTTATAGGATGCTTCGAGCATGGAATAAGATGTAGACTCATGGGTACATTGGATGTACTGGACAGACCCTACTTAGGATATTCAATTGCTTGTCACAATGTGAATAATCCTTATATGCAAACAAGTGGGATATTTCCTCTGACTTGAGATCACTTGTGTTTCTAAATGATGATTGGCATTGTTTTGAGGTAGTTCAATATCATTTGAAACATAATGGTTATAGAATATCTTGGATAATGAGCATGAGTCATGTTAGGGCACTAGTGATAGATATAGGATTGCCGTCTCCTTGTTTGGAGTGTGATGTTCTGAAGGGGCCCCCTGGATGAGATGATTGAGAAAGTGTATGGCCATACCCAGATGACTATGTTCATCTGATCTAATCATTCTCATCATATTGGAGTTACAGGCTTGACACGCTTGTCCAATAAGAACGTCCAGTGGCAAAGGAAACACATATGACAAGTGACTTGGGTTCACACTTGTGCTGTGGTTTGGGTGTAGTCTTGGAAGACTCTTTCCTTTATATCGGGAGACAGTGATGTGTTGCTAGATACCCCTCACTGATCGTGATAACGTAAGTTATCGTTACCGACATTTAAAGGAAACCCTTAGGGTCGCACAATTTGATGATATGGCTTACTTATGTCAGATCGTGTGGACTGAATTGTTTTGGTTCAGTTTAATGGGATTTAAACTCTGATTGTAAGTGAGATCTGGTCTGTGTTGGGGTATGCCCTTAAGGCTAATGTTTGAGGCCTATGGGAATGTAACAAGTATCATGTAATAAACTCTATGTGTTTATAAAGGCATGGTTGTTATTCAGTTAGCTACATTGTCTGCTGCAATATATGTTCTTCTGAATAATGTCTCAAAGCTGTTCAGCTGGGCTGACATGCTATTATGTCCTTAGTCGATATATCTTGGTAAACATGAGACAGCCTCGATATGGTTAAGACTAATATGTGTTCTAATCTTATAGGATGCTTCGAGCATGGAATAAGATGTAGACTCATGGGTACATGGGATGTACTGGACAGACCCTACTAGGATGTTCAATTGTTTGTCACAATGTGAATATTCCTTGATTAAGACAAGTGGCACATTTCCTCTGACTTGAGATCACTTGTGTTTTCTAAATGATGATTGTCATTGTTTTGAGGTAGTTCAATATCATTTGAAACATAATGATTATAGACTATCTTGGATGGTGAGCTTGAATCAGGTTAGAGCACTAGTGATAGACATAGGATTGCCGTCTCCTTGTTTAAGGAGTGTGATGTTCTAAAGGGGCCCCCTGGATGAGATGATTGAGAGAGTGTATGGCCATACCCAGGTGACAGTGCTCATCTGTTCTAATCATGCTCATCATATTGGAGTTACGAGCTTGACAGGCTTGTCCAATAAGAACATCCAGTGGCAAAGGAAATATGTATGCTTTGTGAATTGATTCACACTTGTGCTGTTTTGGGTGAAGTCTTGGAAGACTCTTTCCTTGATATCGGGAGACAGTGATGTGTTGCTAGATACCCCTCACTGGTTGTGATAATGTAAATTATCGTTACCGATGTTTTAAGGAAACCCTCAGGGTCGCACAATTGATGATATGGCTTACTTAAGTCAGATCGTGTGGACTGAATTGTTTCGGGTTCAGTTTAAAGGGATTTAATCTCTGATTGTGAGTGAGATCTGGTCTGATCATGTTTGATTGATTAGGGCTTGAGATCGGTAAGCTTCGATCGAGAGAAGAGATGCTAGATCGGTCAGATCAGGAGCATCATAGAGATCAACGGCTAGATCTGGAACCTTAGGGTTTTAATATGATCTAGGCCATGTCGTTTGGTTTATTTGGTAATTGAACCAAAATTAAATTAAACCAAAATGGTTCAAGCATTGGCGACAAGTTCACTTGGCGTGAACATGTTGGGCGGTTAGTGGTGCTATTTTTAGCAACCATGATCTCCACTTGGAGAGACTCACGTTCGAAAGAGAGTGCTCTCTCTATTCTCGCCACTTGAACGCATTCCTCTTGTGTTTTTCCGTGGGTGACGACGCCTTGGATTTGGAGGAGAAATCGGCAAAGAAAAGATCTCTTCATCCCTTTCTCATTTTCGATCAAAGACTTCTTTGGATCTTGCTAGCACAAGGATCGCAAAGAGGAGTAGGCGACATCAACTGTGTGCGTCACCTCTGGAGAAGATCTGCTTTGATCTTTGCTTCCTAGGCGCCATTCGAAATGGCTATGGTATGAGTTTTATCTCTTACATGCAATCGTTTCCATTTGGTTGATCATATCACATGAACCGATTCTTGAAACCCTAATCCGCTGCCCAAAAATTTTATGCGCCACTGCCTAGGGTTTTCGCTCCCCCTAGAAGGGGACCCCCCTTAGTTTAAGGGGTACTTTCAGTCTGATCATGTTTGATTGATTAGGGCTTGAGATCGGTAAGCTTCGATCGAGAGAATTGATGCTAGATTGGTGAGATCAAGAGCATCAAGAGATGAATGGTTAGATCTTGAGCCTTATGGTTTAATATGATCTAGACCAATGCTTGGTTTGATTTGGTCTTTAAACCAAATGAGATTGAACCGGCTCATCAAGTGAGCGCATGGTTCAAAGGGGAGAACATTGCGACTTGTTCACTAAGCGTGAACACTTGAACGTGTGAGGGTTTACTATTTTTGGAAGTCATGCTTTCCAAAATAGAGAGCATGCCTCACGTTCGAGAGCATTGCTCTATTCTCGCTCGCAACTTCCTCTTGTCGCCTCTGTCCTCTCGTGTGGTGAGTCTTGACGCTCAAGGAGGATTCGGCATAGCCAAGAGATCATCTCATCTTCCCTTCAAGCGATCAGGAGACTTGGAGATCCTTGCTAGCACAAGGAACGACAAGGAGAAAGCCATTTCTCATCTTGTGTGCGGCACCTTTGGAGGAGAGCCACATCGCCCTCTTCTTCCAATTCGCCATCCAAGCAATGGCAATGGTATGATCCCCTTCTCGATCCATGCATGTTATTAAAGTTGAAGTTGATCTATGTTCATACATGCGATCCTAGGAAACCCTAGATTCCGCCCATGCAAATTTTTATAGCTGCATGATTAGGGTTTCGCCCCCTTTAATGGAACTTTCAACTTCTATGTCCCAACCGAGAACAAAGTTTTTGTTGCTCGGGGTGCTATCTTTCTAGAGAAAGAATTTCTTATGAAAGAAGTTAGTGGGAGGAAGTTTGACTTGGATGAGGTCCAAGTGCAAGCACAAGACAAAGAGATGGAATCTGAGCTACCTGCACCAGTTGCTAGGCAACCTGAGGCTCAGACACAGGTCCCGCGTAGGTCTGGGAGAATTCGTCGTGCACCTGAAAGGTATGGGTCGCTACCGACCCAACACGATGGGATCTTCATCATTGAGGATGAACCTAGAACCTATGATGAGGCGGTCAGTGGACCGGACTCCGAGAAATGGCTTGACGCCATGAGATCTGAGATGGATTCCATGTCGGCTAACCAAGTATGGGATTTGGTTGAGCTGCCTGATGGGGTAAAACCCATAGGGTGTAAATGGGTCTTCAAGAAGAAGACAGACATGGATGGCAAAATAGTTACCTATAAGGGTAGACTAGTGGCTAAAGGATTTAAACAAGTCCACGGGGTGGACTATGATGAAACCTTCTCGCCAGTTGCCATGATTAAATCCATTCGGATTCTGCTTGCTATAGCTACATATCATGACTATGAGATATGACAGATGGATGTGAAAACAACGTTCCTTAACGGGAAGCTGACTGAGGATGTGTATATGACACAACCTGATGGCTTCATCCATCCTGCAGAGGCTAATAAGGTCTGTAGGCTAAAGAGGTCCATTTATGGATTCAAGCAAGCATCTCGAAGTTGGAATCTTCAATTTGATGAGGCCGTGAGAGATTATGGCTTTATCAAAAGAGAAGATGACGCCTGTGTATAGAGAAAATTCAGTAGGAGCTTGGTGATTTTTCTGGTCTTGTATGTTGATGACATACTGCTCATCGGAAATGACATCCCTAGTCTTCAAGCTGTGAAGACATGGTTGGGGAAGTGTTTCGAGATGAAAGACTTAGGGGAGGCCGCCTATATTCTAGGCGTGAGGATCTACCGGGATAGATCCAAGAGGCTCTTGGCCCTTAGTGAAAGTACTTACATTGATAAGGTACTGGAGAGGTTCTACATGGAGCAATCCAAGAAAGGATACCTTCCAGTGAGACATGGCCTTACTCTCTCAAAGAGCCAGTGTCCTACAACACAGGCTGAGAGGGATGACATGAGTCGAATTCCTTATGCTTCGGCAGTAGGATCGATCATGTATGCAATGTTATGTACTAGACCAGATGTGGCATATGCTGTGAGCATAACCAGCCGATACCAATCCAATCCAGGTCTATAGCACTGGGTGGCTGTAAAGAACATCCTAAAGTATCTGAGAAGAACTAAGGATTTGTTATTGGTCTATGGGGGACAGGAAGAGCTCAGTATGCAGGGCTATACTGACGCATCGTTCCAATCTGACCCTGACGACTTTAGATCGCAGGCCGGCTATGTGTTCAAGATAAATGGAGGCGCTGTATGTTGGAAGAGCTTCAAGCAATCCACCATAGCAGATTCTACAACCGAAGCTGAATATGTGGCTGCTTCTGAGGTAGCCAAGGAAGCTGTTTGGATAAGGAAGTTCTTATGTGATCTTCAAGTAGTACCTAGTGCAATGGATCCCATTGAACTCTACTGTGACAATAATGGAGCAATTGCACAAGCCAAGGAACCACGGTCTCATCAAAGATCCAAACACATACTCAGAATATTTCACCTGATCAGAGAGATCATTGACAGAGGTGATGTCAAGATTAGTAGAGTAGACACAGAGAACAATCTGGCAGACCCATTGACCAAGGCTTTGGCGCAGCAGATGCATGATGGTTACGCTAGAGATATGGGGTTGAGATTCCTCAACTTCTAGGTCTTAGTGCAAGTGGGAGATTGTTGGTGTATATGCCCTAGGACCTAGTTTTGGTCAACTTATGTACTACTTGACATTGATATTTATATATCATTCTGGCATTGTCGTTATCATTGTTTGACTACACCTGCGACTGTGTACTTACATGATAATGTCCCTGGAGACAGATTGGATCTGTGCTCAAATAATTATCCCCAGTCAATGTACCTCAGTGGATATAGGACAGCTCTGGTACTTGAGAGACTGGTATGTGGGCTAGTTAGGCACGTGGTGCTAACGCAGACACATGGGTATATCATTGGAGGATATACTGGATAGACCCGCTATGAGGCTATGACTTGGTGTCATGAGTTATCCTCATAAGTGACAGGAGATGCATTGATCCCTTGACTTGAGGTCATTGATCATTCTATATGATTAGGGACTTGCTTTGATACAACCTAACACCTTGCCGTAGCTGGGAGGTCATAACGGTTATTATTGAGCATGTCACGACCCATATGAGAAGATCAATGGACAGACATAGGATTTGCCCCTTCCCTAAGGAAGTATGATATCCATGGAGCTCCTTTATGGTTCTATGACTGAGAGTGTATGGCCATACCCAGGTGATAACCTGTTTTAGTCATAGCCATGTGATTGGATGAAAACAAGTGGTGACACACTTGTCCAATCGGATATCAGTTCGGCAAATAGACTGTAATGCATCTGTACCTAGTTGCGATGATGGGGATGTCGATGTCGATATCCATTCCAATGACCTGGGTAGTAGCGATGCACTGCTAGGTGCCACTCACTGCTTGTGATGACCTCTGGTCAGCACTACCAGCGTCAGAAGAACCTACAGGGTTGCACACCTTGATACTTGAGTTCTCGTATTGATCGGGAAGCTTTATGATCGAGTTATTGGATAACTCAGATCTAATTGGGATATTTCATCAGCGCCAATGGGCCTGATGAGATGGAAGAATGTTATTGGAGCCAAACTTCATTTTTGGCAGGTTGACCCGTATTTGACCATGGTTGGTCACATTTGGATTAGGGTTGCATTGGATTGGATCCAAGTGCTTAATCAACCTATGCAATGATGTTTGGGCTAGCTCATTATCCAATGAGGCCCAATAACAAGTTCTCATGAAAAGATGAGAGGCTAAAAGGGTATAATGGGGAGAAACATGAACCATTAGGCGCCTAGGGGCATAATGGGGTCATGTTGGCGCCTTTGCTTCATTATGGAAGTAAAGGGCGCCTCCCCCTCTCTTCCTAGGATGGAATGCATGCCTTTATGGCATTGCTTGAGACGCAAGGCAAGGCCTTGGCGCACAAGGAAAGGCGTGGGAACAAAAGGTAAGGTTGAATGAGAATTATGGAAATGTCTTGGAGACTTTCCTTATCTCAAACCTCCTCATCCTAGCCCTACACTTGTCATGATCCTAGCCATTACCCTAACTGCCTCTTGCCCTATAAATATGACCCTAGTCGCCCCCTCTTGTGGGTAATCAATCCTTGAAGGCGTGAACACAAGAGGAGGGGCGAAAAGCTTGGGACAAGGGCGCATCTTCTTCCATAACCGCGAGTTTCTTCGCTTCTTCTTCCTTGGCGCAAGAGAAGGAAAGGCTTGGCGGCATTCTCCCTTCTCCTCTCTTCTTCTTCAATTGGCGCTTCTACCTTGGAGGTGGCGCAAGCTTTCAAGAAGAGAACTAAGGCTTGGATCTTCTTCCCGAGGCTAGCACCGGGCGTGGGAGAAGAGAACTCAAGAGATCCGTGTGTGTGAGACTGCAGAGGGCGCACACTTGGGCGCCTACATCAGCATCGCTCTACATTGCTCTTAAGGTGTTTCCTAACTCATCGTGTCGACTCCCTTGCTTGCGATCTTCACTGGGTTTTTGGGATTGGCCTGTTTCGGGGACATTCTTCCGCTGCAAAAATGTATGTCCATAACTCTGAAAATTGTAAAATGTCCCCGGGGTTTCCCAACAATACCCCATCAGGCAGCTCAACCAAATCCCAGACTTGGTTAGCCAATATGGAATCCATTTTGGATCGCATGGCCTCAAGCCATCTCTCGGAGTCCGGTCTGCTGACCGCCTCATCATAGGTTTTGGGTTCATCCTCAATGATGAAGATCCCATCGTGTTGGGTCGGCAGTGACCCATACCTCTCAGGTGCAAGACGAATCCTCCTAGACCAACATGGGACCTGTGTTTGAGCCTCAGGTTGCCCGGCAACTGGTGCAGGTGGCTCAGGTTCTATCTCTTTGTCTTGTGGTTGCACTTGGACCTCGTCCAAGTCAAACTTGCTCCCACTGACTTCTTTCATGAGAAATTCGTTCTCTAGAAAGATAGCACCCCAAGCAACAAAAACTTTATTCTCGGTGGGAACATAGAAGTAGTAGTAACCTTTAGTTTCCTTACGATACTCCACAAAAATACATTTATTAGATCTAGGTTCTAGCTTGCTAGAATCTTGACGTTTGACATAAACCTCAAATCCCTATATCCTGATAAAAGAGAGATTAGGGCGTCTCGCACTTCATACCTTGTATGCTATCTTGGAGACACTCTTAGATGGAACGTTATTCAGCATTAGAGAAGCTGTCTCAAGTGCATAACCCCAGAATGAGGGTGGTAGAGTTGCATGACTCATCATAGATTGAACCATGTCCAACAGGGTTCGATTTCTCCTCTCAGATACACCATTCCATTGAGGTGCTCCAGGAGGAGTGAGTTGGGATACGATCCCACACTCCTTAAGATAGTCAAAGAACTCGCCGCTCAGGTACTCTCCACCTCGATCGGATTGAAGAGCTTTGATGGATCTTCCAAGTTCATTCTCTACTTCATTTTTAAACTCCTTGAATTTCTCAAAGGATTCAGATTTATGTCTCATTAGGTAGACATAACCATACCTACTGAAATCATCAGTAAAGGTAATGAAGTAGCTATGTCCACCTCTGACTTGTCTATTGAATGGCCCACACACATCAGTATGTATGAGATCCAATAAACCTCCTGCCCTCTCACCTATCTTGGTGAAGGGCGCCTTTATCATTTTTCCTAATAAACAAGGCTCACATGTGTCAAATTTCTCCAAGGAACTTGAATCTAATAATCCATTTGCATGGAGTTGTTGGATGTGATTCTTGTTTATATGGGATAATCGACAATGTCATAGGAAGGCACCAACTGAACCACTCATATTAGTTCTCTTACTATTTATGTTACAAATAGAACTATTCATGTCCAAGACATACAAGCCATTGCATAATGTACCGTTCCCATAAAACATATTTGCAAATGAAAAAGAACAGGAGTTCTCCTTTATTTCAAATATAAAACCTTTCCTTGCTAAGCAAGGAATAGATATAATGTTTTTGGTTAAGAAAGGTAAATAATAACAATTGTCTAGTTCTAATTGAAGTCTAGAAGGCAGGGAGAGTGTCAAAATTCCTACAGCAACAGCAGCAACTTGTGCTTCGTTTCCCACTCGTAGGTCAATCTTTCCAGCGCGTACCGATCTACTCTTCTTAAGCCCCTGCATATTTATACAAATATGAGCTCCGCATGCGGTATCCAATACCCATGATATAGAAGTAGAAATGTTGACTTCAGTAACATAGATTCCTGAGCTAGAAGTTAAGGCCAAGCCTTTCTGAAGTTGCTTGCAGTCCCTTCTCTAGTGACCTAGCTCGCCATAGTGGAAGCACCTCTGGTCTTTTGACTTCTTTGCCTTTTTATTCAGTGCCATGGTAGGACCTTTAACACTGCCCTTAGCACGTGCCTTTCCCTTCTTCTTTATCTGCTTGGTCCTAGGGACCAAAAGAACAGAACTAGGTTTTGTCTTACCCATTTCTCGCTCGGCTGTTTGGAGCATATTCAATAGTTCCTCCCTTGTGCATTCAATCCAGTTGATGTTGAAATTTATAATAAACGGACTGAAGCTTGGGGGAAGGGACTGCAGAATAAGATCTACAACCATCTCGTTATCTATGGTGTGTCCCAGTCTCCTGAGATGATCAACATTCCCAATTAATTTGAGAACATGGGGTCTCACTGGTGTACCCTCAGATAACTTGCACCGAAAGACTGCTTTCGCGGTGTCATATCTCTCAGTTCTAGCCTGAGCCTCAAACATCTATTTCAAATGAGTGATTATTGGAAAGGCGTTCTGCTCTTCATATTGCTTTGCTAGCATGAGACATGCTACCACCAAAGAGTCATCTTGATGCTTTCTAAAAGCATCCCTATCTGCCGCTCGGGTATTAGGTGCAGGAGTCGCTGGAAGAGGCTACTCAAGGACATACAGCTTCTTCTCGAGCTTGAGGGCTATCCTCAAGTTCCGATGCCAGTCCATAAAGTTGGATCCAACCAACTTATCCTTATCTAAAAGGGATCGCAATGTCAATCCGCCAGTGTTCGTAGCCATTGTTCTACAACAACCAAGAAACAACAGATTAGTACTACTTGAAGTCATTTAAACTGGACTTGTTTTATATGACTATGGCTCCCACTATTTTAATCGAATTGACAACCCACAAAGTCAATCGGGAAATTTAAGATTTCCTAGTGAGATGAGATCCTTATTCCACATAGAGCTTTGCATCCCACGAGGGTGGGATGAGATGCACAAAGTGACCTATGCTTCCTAAGGTGGGCACGCCGGCCAATTGCTCCAAGCAATTCCCCTTGTTGAGATAGTCTAGGCATTTCATATCCAGCGAGGGCTGGAATGAAACCCTAACCTCTCAATGATGCCTCTAGAGTTTCATCATGTGCCCAGCACATATGAAAATCTAGTCAAGTCCATTCCTAATCGTTATGCCTAGCGCCAACGAGTTTCCTTGCGAAGGCGCACCCGGTTAAAACGGACTAGGAAAACCATTGCCACCACACACCTATTAAAGATAAGTGTGTGGGTCCCACGAGAGTGGGAAACAGTTCACAACACCACTTATCGATAGTTTGATGAGGGCTATGATAACACCAAAATTCAAAGTATATTTTGTGTCATTTCATGTGTCTTTTTGTGTCATAATTATGCTCTTTTGCTTGTTTTTAAGCCTTATTTGTCAAATATTGCAGAATCTACATCATTTCTTGTTTTTGATTATTTTCAGGTTAAAAGTGCCATATTTTGATGGATTTTGGAAGATTTGAGCACACAAATGGATTCCAGATGTCGAAACAAAGTTACCCATCAATTTTCATGAAATTCGGAGCTAAATTACAAAAATACGGCACTACCGTATTTTCTGGACAAACTACCATGGTACCGTATTTTTGGACGACTTTAATCAGAGATTTTGCGCAAAATACGACACTACCGTATTTTTGGGACAAAATCTCACGGTACCATATTTTTAGAGGATTTTACACAGAAAGTTTCTGAATTCTGGGTAAAAATACGGCACTCTCGTTTTTTTGGGGAAAATCTTTCATGGTACCGTATTTTGGGCCGTTTTTCGTGAGTTTTTCGGTCCGAATCTTGCAAGAACCATAACTTTTGATCCAGATGTCCAAATTAAGATCCGAAAGAAGTGCCAGACTCTTCTTTAAGAGGCGAAGATGTACGAATAGAAAGCCTGAATATTTATCACCAATTGAGAGAGAAATTGTTAGAGAGGCGGTTAGGGTTTGTCCTTGTGCTGAGAGGCGTAGAGGACATCTCAGACCGTGATTTTTACACCAAAGCTTTGTCTAGTGTAGGAGAGCACGTCCCAGAAGTTTCAGAGCGTTTGGAGTCTGATCAAGGGAGAAATCATCAAAATAGTGGTGATAGCACTGTTCATAAGCGAAATTACGGGTTGTATTTCAATTACGACCCTGTTTTGTAACTTTTCTTCCCCTTTTTCACTTTCTAATCCTCTAAAATTATGGTTTGTTGTAATCCTTTCACCATGAAAGCTTAGATCTTCTTTTGGGACATGGGGTGTAATCCCCTTAGTTTGTTAATGACTAGAAAACATTGATTTTTTGTCAAGTTTAATTTTAATATGATAATTTTACTTTTATGATTGATTATTCTTTAATTCTCTTTAGTTTTATAAATATCATTATGTTTTAGAGTTTTCCGAAATAGACCGAGAGGTTGATCATTTGAAATTCGGAACCCTAGGAATCGTTGAGTTTGGAACTATCATGAGAGATTAGGTAGTTTTTTCGAATTCTGATCTTTAGTGATTTTATTGCCATGTTGAGTTTCTGATACTTTGGATTGAGTTATTGTGTTAGACTTGATTTGATCTTTCACGAGAGTGAGGATCAAGTCGTCGGAAAACCATAAGTAAAACATGTCTTGAGTTTCAGGATGCACGAGAGTGGTCCTTGAGATTCCACTTGAGATGATTGACTTATAATTCTGATGCACGAGAGTGATCCTTGAGTTCTTTGTTCAATGATTCACTTATCTTTAGCATTGAGAATAGATCTTGCACGAGAGTGAGGATCGGTTATCTACATGATTGTCTGCACGAGAGTGAGACAATACCTTTATGAAGTGAATTAGGTCTTTATCATAATAGAATTAAACTGACAACCTTTATTTCCTTCTAGTCAATAGAATTAAGGTGGATGAAACCCTAGTCCCAGCTTCTCTCTGATTATCTTTTTCATGTGTTCTCCATCATTGCTTTTCATCATATTCGGTTTGCTTAGCTAGTGAGAATACAACTATTTGGTACTTAACAATAAGGTCTCTGTGGTTCGATATCTATTTTATTACTTCGAGTATCCGTGCACTTGCGGACACAACAAGTTTTTGGCGCCATTCCCGGGGACCTTAGTTTTGTTAATATCAAAATACTTGTTAGTATTGCTAGACTAAGTTTTATTTGTTTTAGATTTAACTTTATTTTTTTTTGTTTTTGCAGGTTTTGGATTTTCATAGTTGTGATAGAGCTATGATTTCTAAAATTTGTGAATTTGCTTGTGTTTTTATATTTTTCTAATTTTTATATATTTAAAAAAAATAGTTCTTATTGATTGGTGTTGGATTATCTCTCTGTTTTTGATAAATTTGAAAATATATCTTTTTATCACAACTCCTGGGCAACTGAAAGTGGTAAGGTGTACATGCCACAAAATGATTCACGATGCACTCTTACAGATATATCGAAATTACACTCCTATTTTGTTACATGTAATATTTGTAAATCATCTGATCATTATACTTCTGATTGCAAATTTTTAATTCCTCCAAATTCTAATTTTTCATGGTATCAAGATGATCATTATGAATCTAGTTGGGAAAATCAAACTCCTTTTTATGGTGATTGCTCAAACAATAATTATGAACCATGCTTTGAGAAAACTGAAAAAAACTAGTTTAGAGGGCATGTTTGAGAAATTCATGAGTTCACAATTGAAACAAAATGATGAAATGAATGAGAATATGAAACCAATCAGTTCTAGGCTTGAAGATACACTAAGGCAAGTAAATTCTAGGCTTGATGATTTATGTGCTGATACTGAAATGTTAGAAAACCGGATAGCACAACAAAATTGTTTGTTTGAATTTGATTTGGAAACTGAGGAAGATGATTTAGAAAATTCCCCCCTCTGATTATGATTGTTTGGAGATTGAGCCTTATGTTAACATTAATGAATCTCACTTTCATTTTGATGATTGTAAAATTGATTCATGTGATATTTTATTTGTTGAAAAGTTTGAGAAAATTGATTTTGAAAAACCCTCTTTTGATGAAATTGATTCTTTTGATATTGTATCATTTATGGTTAAATCTGATGAGCATAATGAAGGTCCAAAAATTATAGACATTGATGAACCCCACTATGATTTTGATGATATTTTTGAAATTAATGATAAATCTCTTGTGGTTAACTCTAATTCTATTAATTCTTTTTCATATGATTCTGATTTTGACTCTTCTGATGATGAATTATTTGTGGGGAAGCATGAGGAAATTAATTTTAAAGAGTCTCATCTTGATTTTGTTGATAATTTTGATATTGAAAAATTGTTTGATGATGAACATGAGGAAATTGAAAAAGATTTGAAAAATACAAACACTGATGAATCTCACTCTAATGTTTTGCCCATATCTTTTGTTGAATCTTTTGATTTATTTGAAAATTCATGCTTTATTGAGGAATCTAATTAAAGACATAAAACTTATTTTGATGATCCAATATTTGAATCTTTTGATCAAAGTCCTTTTCTTATTGCTATTGAAAACATTAATTTGAAGAAAAGACTAATGATTTTGCTTTTTGACAAACATAGGAAGATCATAAAGATTTCTTTCAGTGGATTTAAAAATTTTGATTTTAATTTATGCAAATTTAAAAAAGCCGCTTCAATTGTGATTTACATGAAATTTTGGATGTTTGATTTAGTGGCTAAACTTTTTGGACAGCGAAAATGCAGAAAATTGTTTGCTCTTTACTTTGGTATTGATTCCCCTGCTTCACCATGATAACTGAGTTTAGGTCAAGCTATGGACCAAAAATTAGCGCTTCTTGGGAGGCAACCCAAGCACACTTTTACTTTGCTTAGTTTCTTTTATTTTAGTTTATTTTTAGAATTAATTTTCCTTTTCTTGTTGCATGAAAATAAAATTCTTTACGGTTGCACTGCTTTCCTTGGACACCTGCGGCTTCTTCTCCATATTTGCAGCACCTCTAGCCACCACTGCATTTGCCTCTGACATCATTGTCTCCAGCCGTCGACACTGGATCATACCACCAGCAGATTCTTATTTCTTTTGCTGCCTCTTATTCCATGATTTTATTTATTTTTGCAGCAGTTCTTTATTATTGACTCTGATTTTTTTATGCAGTACTATCTTTTGCACCGGCCAACGATCTCACCTCTATGACTGTATTCGCTAGCAGGCCACTAGAGATTACTCACTCTACTGTCGGCACCATCATCATTGCTAGCAGCTCTTCAGCTAGCTTCTGTTCCATATCTGCTTCTCGCTTGCATCAGATCTTTTCACCTGCACCCTTTTGGACCATTGATGATACCTCTGGTTTCCCTTTGAAAAGATTATTGTTCTATTTTCATTTAATTTAAGTAAGAGATTATTTTTTGATCTGAGCCTTATGTATCTTAAATTGTGCAGGTGAAATTTTCAAAAGGCACACCTTTGGACCTTACGGCATTTGCCCTGACACTAATTTTGATCTGAGCCTTATGTATTTTTGGTCAGAACTTGCTATATAATTTTGTTAGTATTGTTTACACTCTCTTGTATTCATGATTATTTCATATGGTTGCAACTTTGATTTGTTATCACTTTACACCCTTTGCATTGTTTGAGCCTTATGTGATTATATGGACCAATCATGTTACACTTTTGACTATGATTAAATGAATTTTCATTCTTCACACCTTTTGCATTGAATTAGAGATTTTTTTAGGAAATGATAAGATTGATAAGTTGATGATATGTTTTTCTTAGATGGGTAGATTTTTCTATAATGATGAATATTCATGCATGCCTATGAATGGAAATATTACTGTTATGCTGAATTTATTTCTTCAATATATATCTACTTGTTGAAATCATTCATTGATTGATGCATATGGGTTTTGGGTAGGTATGTTGTTTGATGAATGTAATCTAAAAGTGAAACAACTTTCTTGAATAAAATGAGCATATGAGTGTAATTTTTAATTGATGTCAATTGATTAGCCTAGTTGATGTTTGGTCTATTTTACTATTTGTTGGGAAGGAAGAATCCATGATCCACAAAAAATGTGAGAGACTCCCCTACTTGGTACTGTGTAAAATTGACAATGGTACCTAAGACATGGGTTGAAGTCTATAAAAAGAGAGAGAGAGAGAGAGAGAGAAAAAAAAAAGGGAAAAGACTCCTCTACTTGGCACTGTGTAAAATTGACAGTGGTACCGAAGATAAGAGTTGAAGTCTAAAATAAAAAGTGTATATCTATGTGGGTACATGCTTTCTATTCAAAAATAATAAAAAAAAAGAGAGATTTTGTGTGGAAGAAGATCTTGGAGACTTTATTCCTGTAAACAAAGGTATGATAGATTTAAACTAAAACAAAGGTGAAGTCATGAGATTGAAATTCTTTTTATTATACAAGTTGCGAAATTTTAATTGATCAAAGCTATGAATCTTGAAGATTAAATTCATTGGATGATGTATTTATCTAAAATTTTGTGCAAAAAGTTGATGGAATATTTCATGAGTGATTATATTTTAGAAATTTATTTTTCATAAAAGAGCATATTTTCCATACTTAGCATCGTTCTTTATTTTATTTGCTTGAGGACAAGCAAAGTTTGAGCCTTATGTGTTTGATAACACCAAAATTCATAGTATATTTTGTGTCATTTCATGTATCTTTTTGTGTCATAATTATGCTCTTTTGCTTGTTTTTAAGCCTTATTTGTCAAATATTGCAAAATCTACACCATTTCTTATTTTTGATTATTTTCAAGTTAAAAGTGCCATATTTTGATGGATTTTGGAAGATTTGAGAACACAAATGGATTCTAGACGTCGAAACAAAGTTACCCATCAATCTTCATGAAATTCGGAGCTAAATTGCAAAAATATGGCACTACCGTATTTTCTGGACAAACTACCACGGTACCGTATTTTTGGATGACTTTAATGAGGGATTTTGGACAAAATACGGCACTACCGTATTTTTGGGACAAAATCTCACGGTACCATATTTTTAGAGGATTTTACACAGAAAGTTTCTGAATTCTGGGTAAAAATACGACACTGCCTTTTTTTTGGGGAAAATCTTTCACGGTACCGTATTTTGGGCCGTTTTTCGCGAGTTTTTCGGTCAGAATCTTGCACGGACCATAACTTTTGATCCATAAATCCAAATTAAGATCCGAAAGAAGTGCCGGACTCATCTTTAAGAGGAGAAGACGTACGAATAGAAAGCCTGAATGTTTATGACCAATTGAGAGAGCAATTGTTAGAGAGGCGGTTAGGGTTTGTCCTCGCGCCGAGAGGCGTAGAGGACATCTTAGACAGTGATTTTTACACCGAAGCTTCATCTGGAGTAGGAGAGCATGTCCCAGAAGTTTCAGAGTGTTTGGAGTCTAATCGAGGGAGAAATCATCAAAATAGTGGTGATAGCACTGTTCACAAGCGAAATTACGGGTTGTATTTCAATTACAACCCTGTTTTGTAACTTTCCTTTCCCTTTATGATTGATTGTACTTTAATTCTCTTTTGTTTTATAAATATCAGCATGTTTTAGAGTTTTGCGAAATAGACCGAGAGGTTGATCGTTTGAAATTCAGAACCCTATGAATCGTTGAGTTTGGAACTATCATGAGAGATTAAGGAGTTTTTCGAATTATGATCTTTAGTGATTTTTTTGCCATGTTGAGTTACTGATACTTTGGATTGAGTTATTGTGTTAGACTTGATTTGATCTTGCACGAGAGTGAGGATCAAGTCGTCGGAAAACCATAAGTAAAACCTGTGTTGAGTTTCAGGATGCACGAGAGTGATCCTTGAGATTCCACTTGAGATGATTGACATAGAATTCGGATGCACGAGAGTGATCCTTGAGTTCTTTGTTCAATGATTCACTTATCTTTAACATTGAGAATAGATCTTGCACGAGAGTGAGGATCGGTTATATGCATGATTGTCTGCACGAGAGTGAGACAATACCTTTATAAAGTGAATTAGGTTTTTATCATAATAGAATTAAACTGACAAACTTTATTTCCTTCTAGTTATTAGAATTAAGGTGGATGAAACCCTAGTCCCAGTTTCTCTCTGATTATCTTTTTCGTGTGTTCTCCATCATTGCTTTTCATCATATTCGGTTTGCTTAGCGAGTGAGAATACAACTATTTGGTACTTAACAATAAGGTCTCTGTGGTTCGATATCTATTTTTTTACTTCGAATATCCGTGCACTTGCGAACACAACAGGCTACACATTAGAAGGCTACTAGACTTGATATTTTTATTCGAGGGTTTTTGAGGTCTCATCAACTCTGTTTTATCTTATGTCTAACATTACTGGCATGCAATCCTATAGTGATAACATAATGATAAAACATCACAGGCATGCTTTAGCAGATAATGAAAACAGTAGAGGGATGATGTGATCATAGCCTATTCAAGACATTGAACCAACCCATGCCAAAGGAGGTTCAACTCTTGACCTATGACTCAAGCCCCAAAGACAAGACCTAACCTAGCCGACCTCTATCTTGATCTTCAAGGTTGGCTCCAAGGTCTTCCAACGGTGAACCGCCATCTTGCAAGCCACAAGAGGGATAGGTCACATGCACAAGGCTCGGCCAAACCCTAACTTGCGCCACCATTGATGAAGTTTGTTGCGCCACCAAGCAAGGTGCGCAAGCTTCATGCATGCGCCAAGATTCATGTAGGATGCACCCCCTAAACTTCATCTTGAGTTTTACAAAATAAAAGAAGAAGATGGGCGGCACGCAGGCCTCACAAGAATACATCATAGGCATGCAAAGGGGCTTGACTCATGATCACAACATCATGCACAATCAAGGTACTTATTCATGCAATTCTACATGCTCATGAAAAACATAAAATCTGAAATTTTACTTTTTCATAAAACAAGTCTCTTTTTCACATATTCTTATCACAAATCTTTTGGTTATTTGCGATTAATTTTTCATGATGATTTTATGGATCCTATCGGCTGGCAATTTTGTCAGATCAAGAGACTCGGCTAGTCTGAAGACACAATGCCCGTCCTACTTGATAAGACTATGTGTGCCTTTGATCTTAAATCAATCAAGAAAAATAATCCAAAAATCCAAAAGAGATTGACAAAGAGGATAGGAACAAGAAACTTCAATTTTTCTAATTTAGAAAAATCATGCGCCATGTTATATGCAATTTGCGAAAATTGAAACATGGCATGTGAGCATAGAAAAGCATGAAAGAAACATCGTTTGAGGCTTGCAAGTCGCTCTGATACAACTGTTGGGAAACCCCAGGGATATTTTATAATTTTTTAGAGATAGACATTACATATTACATTGCACAGCGGAAGAATATCCCCGAAACAGGCTAGTCTCAAAAACCCAGTGAAGATTGTCAAGCGAGGGGATCGACATAATGTGATAGAAAGTACCTTTAGCAAGCTTGAGGATCGATGTCAAGGTAGGCGCCCAAGTGTTCGCTCTCTGCAGTCTCACACACATGGATTCCTCGAGCTCTCTTCTTCCTCGCCCGGTGCTAGCCTCGGGAAGAAGATCCAAGCCTTCATGCTCCATCTTCAATCCTTGCACCACCTCCAAGAGAGATACGCCAATGAAGATGGAGAGGAGATGAAGAAGCCGCCAAGAGAAGTCCTTCTTGCGCCAAGAAGAAGAAGGGAAGAATGTCCCCGAAACAGGCTAGTCCCAAAAACCCAGTGAAGATCTCTTGCGAGGGGGTCGACACGATGTGATAGTAAGTACCTTTAAGCAATTAGAAGCCGATGTCGATGAAGGCGCCCAAGTGTTCGCCCTCTGCAGTCTCGCACACACGGATTCCTCAAGTTTTCTTCTTCCTCGCCTGGTGCTAGCCTCGGGAAGAAGATCCATGCCTTAGGAGAGTCCTCCAAGCAACTTGCGCCACCACCAAGAATGTGATGCGTCAAGGAGATGGAAGGAGAAGAGAACGCCGCAAGCCTTCTTGTTCCTTTGCGCCAAGGAAAGGAAAAGGAGAAGTATGCTTGCGCCCTTGATGGAAGAAGAAGAGCTCTAAGCTCTCCAAGCCGTCGCCCTCTAATGCTTCACGCCTCCAAGGAATTAGCATCATCAAGAGAGGGGGCGGCAAGGGCTTATTTATAGGAGCAAGACGCGGTTAGGGGAGAATGGCAAGTGTTGACAATTAGGGCATGATTCTAGGAGATTATCCAATCAAATATATTGATTAAATCTCCACTCCCATATGCGCCTAAGACTTGCCAAAGCAAGCATCAGCCATATGCACCCATATCATGCCATATGAGGCATTAATCCCATCCATGCGCCTAGACCTAGTCAAGGCAATATGATGGATTGCCTAATGTGGCTTGGGCGCAAGTCCTAATCCAATTAGGACTCTAATTATGTTAATAATCAGCCCACAATTGTCAAACACAATCCAATCAATTATCTTGTGTGATTTAATCAAATCCAATTTGATTTAATCACCTAGGAGATACCAAACAAGGCATAGGCGCAAATCCTAGCCCAACTAGAATCCCATATGCGCCTATCCTATTAATTCATCCCCATTATACCCTTCAAGCCTCATAGCCCTTCAATACAACTTATTAGCAAGCCCAACTAACCAATGGGCCAAGCCCAAAGTCCATTATGCATGTTAACCAAGCTATTGGATCCAATCCAATTTAACCCATGGTTAAATGAGGCTAACCATGGTTAATTTGATCAATATGCCAAAAACGGAAGTTGGCTCTAATAAGTTTCTTCCATCTCATCAGGCCCATTGGCGCTGATGAAATCTCCTAAATAGATTCGAGTTATCCAATAACTCGATCTAAAGGCTACCCGATCAATATGAAAACTCGAGTATCAAGGTGTGCGACCCTGTAGGTTCCTCTAACGCTAGCAGTGCTAACCAAAGGTCATCACAAGCAGTGAGTGGCACCTAGCAGTGCATCGCTGCTACCCAGGTTATTGGAATGGATATTGACATCGACATCCCCATCATCGCAATTAGGTACAAATGCATTACAGTCTCTTTGCCGTACTGATATCCGATTGGACAAGTGTGTCACCACTTGTTTTCATCCAATCACATGGCTATGACTAAAACAGGTTCTCACCTGGGTATGGCCATACACTCTCAGTCATAGAACCATAAGGGAGCTCCATGGATATCATACTTCCCAAAGGAAGGGGCAAATCCTATGTCTGTCCATTGACCTTCTCATATGGGTCGTGACATGCTCAATGACAACCGTTATGACCTCCCAACTACGGCAAGGTGTTAGGTTGCATCAAAGCAAGTCCCTAACCATATAGAATGGTCAATGACCTCAAGTCAAGGGATCAATACATCTCCTGTCACTTGTGAGGATAACTCATGACACCAAGTCATAGCCTCACAGCGGGTCTGTCCAGTATATCCTCCAATGATATACCCATGTGTCTGCGTTAGCACCACGTGCCTAACCAGCCCACATACCAGTCTCTCAAGTACCAGAGTTGTCCCATATCCACTCAGGTACATCGACTGGGGACTATAGTTCGAGCACAGATCCAATCTGTCTCCAGGGACATTATCATGTAAGTACACAATCGCAGGTGTAGACAAACAATGATAACGACAATGCCAGAAAGATATATATTAATATCAGAGTCAAGTAGTACAAAGATGGACCAAAACTAGGTCCTAGGGCATATACACCAACAAGGTAGGCGCCCAAGTGTTCGCTCTCTGCAGTCTCACACACATGGATTCCTCGAGCTCTCTTCTTCCTCGCCCGGTGCTAGCCTCGGGAAGAAGATCCAAGCCTTCATGCTCCATCTTCAATCCTTGCACCACCTCCAAGAGAGATGCGCCAATGAAGATGGAGAGGAGATGAAGAAGCCACCAAGAGAAGTCCTTCTTGCGCCAAGAAGAAGAAGGGAAGAAGACTTGCGGCTATGGAAGAGAGAATGCGCCAATGCCACCTCTACTCTCACCCCTTTGCTTGCTCACGCCTCCAAGAGAATTAGTATCACAATATGGGGTGGCAAGGGGTCTCTTTTATAACAAGGAGAGGCGGTTTGGGGAGGGCTATGATCAGGACAAGTGGGCGGCTAGGATGAGGGGTTGACAATTAGGGTTTGAGGCAAGGAAAGTCTCCAAGACTTTACCATAAACCTCATTCAACCTATCCATATTTGCACAAGAGCCATATCAGCCCAAGACATGCCTTAGAGGCATTCCTTCCATCAAAGGATGAAGGGCTAGGCGCCCTTTACTTCCTAATGAAGCAAAGGCGCCAAGCAGTACCCCATTATGCCCCTTAGGCGCCTTCATGGAAAAATTCTCCCCATTATACCCTTTTAGGCTCCTATCTCTTCATGACAACTTATTAGCAAGCGCAGCATAGCAATGGGCCTAGCCCATGGTCCATTATGCATGTTAACCAAGTCATTGGATCCAATCCAACTTAACCCAAGGTCAAATGAGGCTAACCATGGTTACATTGGTCAATATGCCAAAAATGGAAGTTGGCTCTAATAAGTTTCTTCCATCTCATCAGGCCCATTGGCGCTGATGAAATCTCCCAAATAAATCTGAGTTATCCAATAACTCGATCATAAGGCTTCCCAATCAATACGAGAACTCGAGTATCAAGATATGCCACCTTGTAGGTTCCTATGATGTTGACAGTGCTGACCTAAGATCACCACAAGCAGTAAGTGGCACCTAGCAGTGAATCGCTGCTACCTAAGTCATCGGAATGGATATCGACATCGACATCCCCATCATCGCAACTAGGTACAGATACATTATAGTCTCTTTGCCAAACTGATATCCGATTGGACAAGTGTGTCATCACTTGTTTTCACCCAATCACATGGTTATGACTAAAACAGGTTTTCACCTAGGTATGGCCATACACTTTCAATCATAGAACCATAGAGGAGCTCCATGGATATCATGCTTCCCAATCATACAGAAGAGTCAATGACCTCAAGTCTAAGGATCAATGCATCTCTTATCACTTGTGAGGAAAACTCATGACACTAAGTCATTGCCTCACAGTGGGTCTTGTCCAGTATATCTATCACTGATATATCCATATGTCTGCGTTAACACCTCATGCCTAACCAGCCCATATACCAGTCTCAAAAGTACCAGGGCTGTCCCATATCTACTCAGGTACATCGACTAGGGACAATTATTTGAGCACAGATCCAATCTGTCTCTAGGGACATTATCATGTAAGTACAGAATCATAGGTGTAGACAAACATTGATAACGACAATGCCAGGATGATATAAAAAATATCAAAGTCAAGTAGTACATAGGTTGACCAAATATAGGTCTCAAGGCAAATACACCAACACTGATCACACCACTGGCAGTTTCCTTGGCGATCATCCCCTATGGATCTGTAGAGGCTCATGGCAGTAACCGGCTCGATATTGATTCATGTGTTGCCATGAAGTTGTGGATCCGCCGAGGTGACTCCTGCTGCCTCACTTACAAGGGTAGCCAGTTCTCCCTCCCATCGCCCAACACCGAGTGCACCACGGTGCGCGAGAAGAAGAACTGGTGGAGTCAGCCAATCGCCGACCCAGAGCCTAACCTAGTAGATACCGCTCCTCTTGCCCCAGTGCTTTACATTTTGGTAGCGCCTCTTCCATAGGGTCCATGATGGCCCTTCTGCAAGAGATGCGTGAAGAGCAACTTCGCTAGGGCAGAGGATTATTTTGCCAGGGAGAGGTCCAGGATCAGATGGACCTTGGCTTATAGTACCTTCGCCAGGAGCAGTCCTCCCAATGGGACTGACAACAAGCAATGGAGACTAGAATGGAGTGCCAGATAAAGATAATGAACTCGGTTTGGGAGAAGCTGTCTTCCATGGATGAGAGGCTAGCCTTTCTTTCTGAAGAAAACATGGCGCGGGTTACCGACTCTACGAAGGAGAAGCAACCTGATTACTCGTATCGCGACAAGGGTAAAAGCTCCAAAGCTCAAGGCTCGCAACCACGCAGGAAGAAGTGAGCCTCCTGGCGTTTGGCCTCCCACCTGCTCCTCTCACATACATGGCTTTCGCATGGAGGACTATGCGAAATTTAGAGTGGGTGAGTTGTCTTCTTTCTGATTTCTTATCTCTGGTTGCTTTGTTTACTATCTGACTTGCGATTGATGATGGTTGGTGTGGTTGATACTTTATTTTGACTGTGATTATTCATTTGATATTGTTCCTATATGCCAATATTCGAGGGCCTAGTCTCATCTCCAGGCCCTGACTCTAATGTATTAACATTGTGACACGCTTGCTTGTGTTGGTATGGTATGGTATGGTATGTGATGATCGTTTTATATTATGCTTCTATTGGTGTCTTATGATGATTTGGTTTGTTATTTTTTGATGGTAATGCTTATAGTGTGAAATATGATAAATAGCATATTGTGATGACTTGGTTCATTCATTCCGTTATGATTTAACTCCTATGTTTATGTGAATGAATATGCTGTGATATGTTGTGACTTTATTTTTGATCCGATGATAGCTATGAATAATGTTGGAGATTGAATTCATGCTTGGTATGGAGTAATTATAATTTGTTGAAGGCACCTTCCAATCAGAAAGTACTTTATGATCATGTCCATCTATTTTTGTGATTTTAGAATCTTTTGATTAGGATGCCTGAAGTTGTTAATTAGTGAGGGTCACATATTGCTTTGTATGTTCAAGAATTGCATGCTAACTGTCATGCCCCTGTAGGAAGCCAGCTATCCCTAGCTAAAGGTTCCCCAGGGAGATGACAATATTGATAGGAACCAAAGAACTACAATAATCACTTATCATTTATTAAATAAATAATCCAAACTTAACGTCAAAAATTTTATAACACAATCTCTAAACCATACTATCCAAATTGTAAACAAATCAACTACAATAAAAATACAAAAGACAAACTATCTCAACTTGGTCTGGTATATAGCTATCTATCAACTCTATCCCTCCTAGAAGCTAACTCTGTACCTGGAAGAGAAACAAGGGGAGTTAGCAGAAATGCTAAGTAGGAATCAACAAAAATAGTGAGGGAGTCAAATAACAAGATAAAACAATGACTGAAACAATAATATACAAATAATATAAAAATGCCATGTAAATCATAAAGCTGGCCAACAGATCTCAATCAAGAGCCGCATTCATTTTCAAAGTGTTTCCACTATTGCTCACGCAGTGGAACGACTGTCCTAAATAGCCCGGAGTGTTGCGTCCAACACCTGACATCCGTAGTATTGTCCCGAGGACAACTGGTGATGTAGGGGTAGATCACAAGCATGCAAACAACGAATTTCAAAAATAGTTTTTTTTTTATTTTCATAAACTAGAGAAAACCGAATTAGACTAACGAAGTTGGAAAATAATGTTTTTGTATTTTATAAATAAGAAAACCGAAACTTATGCTACTTGCTTTAAAGTAAATGACAATAACTTAAAGAAGACTCACCTTGCGGTCCTTGAGAATAGAAGGACCGTCCTTCCCGTTCTTCACCGGTCCTACTCTGATGGAAGGTGCAGGTTACACACAGGGCATTCAGCAACCCCACACAGGCGTGGGTGAATTATAAGGTAAATTAAAACTCAACAATGCTTAAAGTCGAGAGGGAGGCTAACCCTCCAAGTTCTCTTGCTAACAAAGTAAAGGACTATCTAAGGAAGGAAGAAGAAGAGAGAGGGATGCGCCAAGCTTCCTTGCGCCAATTCCTACAAAAGCCCAAAGATGTGTAGTAAGATGCTCTCTAGAACTTAATAGAAGAAAACACAAGAAGAAAGAATACTCATCTTGTAGAATCGCCTTGAAGAGAACCAAGAGGGGTATCCTAATCCTTGCGCCATCTTGAGTTTGTGTTCTTGTCTTGAGGGAGATTAGCTTCGGCCTTGTTGGATGAAGGGAGGGCGAAGAAGGTGAAGAGGGGAGGCTCGGCTCTTGAGAGAAGAAGAAGGGAAAGAGGAGGTGTGGGCGACACAAGCACCCTAGGCAACACAAGCACCCTTCATTTGGCTAGGAAACTAGTCAACAATATTATTTCAACAATGCTAATGACATGATGCGATGGGGATACAATAAATAGCAGCTAAGGGATGAGGATAAGGTGAGGGCAAGGTGGTCATTGGCCCCTTGCGCCCCTTACATATTTGGGGAAAATTCGAAATAGGAACAAGGCATTAAAGGGGCTGATTTTGTTGCCTTCTTTGGGGGGCCGAACATGGTAAGCTTTTGAATTTCGAATGGCTTCTTTGAATTTCGAATGGCTACCTCCTTGGGTTGTTGGCGCATGGGTGGCTAAATTTTAAAAACCTTTCCTTTGTTGTTTGGGCGGCAATGAGGTAAGGAAAGTCTTCATCAATGCTCCTCCTTGATTTGTGGATCTAGATGAGGCCCTTCCTTGATTTGTGGATCTTGAGTGAGCCTTGCTTGATTTATTGGATGAGGATGGTGCATATTCCTTCATGAGTTGGCAATGTCTTCAATTGGTACGTGATCTTAGAAGTGGAGTTGAAGTGGAGTTGAGTTTGAAGCCTTCTCTTGAACTAGTTTGAAGTGGACCTTCCAAATTGGGAGCTAGCTTGTTGAACTGGAGTGAGCAAGCTTAATTTCCCCTTGAGCTGAATTTATAAGTATCCATTCTACATGCACTAACCTACCATGACATTATAATGCACAACCTACCAACAACATTCATAAAAGTAAACTACATGATAGACTTGGGGGTGGAACTAACCTAAAATGCCATGCAATGCAAACAAGGAAAGTGCTGAAAAGGAAAGTGGGGACTTAGAAAGTACCCTTGGGTTAGGGTGGCCTTAAGCCCCATTTGTACCTCTTAAATGCGTGGCCTCTCCCTCCATCAACTAGTGGTACCCTGACCGGCAATCATAGCCCGATATGCGTCAGAACTATATCTCACATAAACAGGCCATTGGAGAATAAATCATCCAGTCCAAAGTTCAATATATCACGACTTTAACATCATAGATATTCAACTATTCCAATATACTCATATGTCAATATCACAAATACACAATTGTTCAACCATGCTCATATGCCAATATATCAGATATCTCTATAAAACGTTATTAACCATTCATACAGAAACAGAATATGACCAAATTAATAAGATAATTGAGGTCAACAGAATTTCAGAAACAAAACAAGCAGGCGAATCAAACAGATAGCAGTGTCAACCAATTCTGATATATGCATCATATAGCAAATCAAAGGAATAAGCGACAAATCCTATAAGTTCTTGACACTGTAACAATGGAGTATGGTGAGATTCCTACTTCAAGCGCTGTTATCCAAAATCCTTTTGAAAACCCAACAAGTTGTTTATCAAATGATGTAAGCCGACTAGTGGATCAATTACTCTATAATCAAAAGTTTGTACATAAACTCTATCAATAAATATTCTAACTTGAAAACCAAGACTACCAACATGTAGAACATATCCCTAAACCTAGAGAACCAATCTTAGATCCAAAAAACCGGACATAAAACCCATTGAACCAGATAGAATTGCAGTGAACCGATTAAATTCACCTTGAACCAAGTCAGACCGAGACTTAGAACTTACATTACAAAAAAATATACAAGTCATCTAAAGCAACACAGAGTACCATTGGATAGGAAACTTCATAAGCTTTCCAACGGCTACCTGAACGGGCCCAGATTCGATCGAATTGGAGTTGAACCCGTCCAAATTCAAGCACTGGACCGAAATTGCAATTGAACTGCTCAACCAGTTCAAATCAATTTCACACAACTAGGTCGGGTTTATTTCCAAATAAACCGCCCGAACTCTAAAACCCAACCCGAACCAACATCTCACCCACGCCGCCGTGCAAGGCCGTCGGACCTGCGTCCGCTGCTTGCGCCAACAAGTTCACAAGGGCGTGTCGAGCGTCTGTTCGCCACCAAAGTCCGCTAGTAGACTCCTGACGATGAGGCGAGGCTCCACGACCAACTGCGGCAAGCTTTCAATGAACGGTTCAAGCACCCGAAGCAGCCAAAGGTATCGACGGTGGTGCCGCCGCTGTCGATACACAAAACTTAATCAAAACTAACCAAAACTTCAACGAAACAATTGGGAAGCACGCATACCTTGCTACGAAGCTGTATCGTAGCCTAGAATAGAGAAATTGTGTCGATGGAGGTGCAGGAAAATTGAAACTTGAGGCGGCACCGCTTGAACTCCAGTGATTAGTTCGAGCGCGATTTCTCCTTCCTGACAGCACATTTTGGCTTGAAGATGCTCTACGGTTCATTCCTCCACCAATCGAGCATAAGCCCTCTAATATAGCCACGAGACGCGTCCCGGAATAGCAAGCCACCGCCGCCGACTCGTTCGCCGAAAAAGTCGGGGAAGACGACGAGTTGACTCGGCCGAGAAAATCAAATTTAAAATCTAAATAAAGAAAAGCTGATGCAATTTAATATTAAAATGCGAAATAGCCTGATGGTTTGGCTGCACGCAAAGACAAGGCACGTTGTGAGTTTGAGCCCCCGCGAACACGTTTTAACGTTCTAATATAAAACTTCATTTTTTTAATCTTTTAAAAATTCCAAAAAAAAATCCTAAAATATAATTTCTGAATTTTCAAAATTTAAATTTTAATATTAATAATAGAAAAAATTAAATTTTAGGTTATAACATTATTCACCCCTTTAAAAAGAATTTGGTTCTCCAAATTCAGAGTGTACAAAAAATATTATTATTACTAAATGACTATGAAAAACTAAAAATTACACCATGTCCGGAGCCTGCTGAGTTTCCTATTGAGTCTATTGAGTCACTGCATTGACTCTTGCTGGAGCTGTAGCTCATCGTTGAGATCCTCTCTGTGGTGACTGATTAAACTGACCAGCTCTCTCATGATAATTCCTAGGTCTAGAGCTCTGTAGATAACTTTGTTGTTGTGATGTAATTCTCTTGTTTGGACACTAGTTCTTGTAATGACCCCATTCATTGCAATAGTAACATTGGATTTCATTGAGTCTACACTCATTAGCTATGTGTCCCATCTTATTACACTTGAAACATCTCCTAGGTGTCTCTTCTGAATGAGGGTTTGATACATGGGAAGAAGGTACCGGTCTTTGATGGCTATTGAATATTGTTCTAGATCTTTTTCCTCTATTATCATAGGTTATTTCCTCTAATGATCTAGTTGTCTGACTCATTTTTCTCTGTTCTGCTAATTCTTGCGCCTCCTCAATTTATTTTTCTTTTGCAACAACTATTAGAGAAGCCTCTATCCTGAATGCTGTGTTTACCACTGCCTGAAAACTTTCTAATGGAATAGATGAACACTATTCCATTAGAAATAAATCTGATAAAGAGGACAACAGGCGGTACCTTGACCGGCAATCATAGCCCGATATACATCGAAACTATATCTCACATAAACAGGCCACTCGAGAATAAATTATCCAATCCAGAGGTCAATATATCACGACTTTAACATCACAGATATTCAACTATTCCAACATAGTCATATGTCAATATCATAGATACACAATTGTTCAACCATGCTCATAAGCTAATATATCAGATATCTCAATACAACGTTATTAACCATTCATACAGAAATAGAATATGACCAAATGAATAAGATAACTAAGATCAACAGAATTTCAGAAACAAAACAAGCAAATGAATCAAACTGATATCAGTGTCAACCAATTCTAATATATGCATCATATATCAAATCAAAGGAATAAACGACAAATCCTATAAGTTCTTGGCACTGTAACAAAGGAGTAGGGTAAGATTCCTACTTCAAGCACTGTTATCCTGAATCCTTTTGAAAAGCCAACAAGTTGTTTATCAAATGATGCAAGCCAACTAGTAGATTAATCACTCTGTAATCATAAGTTTGTACATAAACTCTATTAATAAATATTCTAACTTTAAAACTAAGACTACCAACATGTAGAACATATCCCTTAACCTAGAGAACCAATCTTAGATCCAGTGAACCGGACCTAAAACCCACTAAACTGGACAGAATCGCAGTGAACCGATCAAATTCACCCTGAACCAAGTCAGACCGAGACTTAGAACTTATATTACACAAAATATACAAGTAATCTAAAGCAACACAGAGTACCATTGGATAAGAAATTTCATAAGCTTTCCAACGTCTACCTGAAGCGGCCCAAATTTGATCAAATTGGGGTCGAACCGGTCCAAATTCAAGCACTGGACCGAAATTGCAATTGAACCGCTCAATCGGTTCAAATCAATTTCACACAACTGGGTCTGGTTTATTTCCAAATAAATCGCCCGAACTCTAAAACCTGACCCGAACCAACTTCTCACCCGAGCCGCCTGATTGCCGCCGTGCAAGGCCACCGGAGCTATGTCCGCTGCTGGCGCTGGCGAGCACCCGAGGGCGCGTCGAGCGTCCATTCGCCGCCAAACTTCTCCAGTAGACTCCTGTGTTGGGGTATGCCCTTAAGGCTAATGTTTGAGGCCATGGGAATGTATCAGTATCATGTAATAAACTGTTATGTTTATAAAGGCATGGTTATTATTCAGTTGTTTACATTGTCTGCTGCAATATATGTTCTTCTGAATAATGTCTCAAAGCTGTTCAGCTAGGCTGACATGCTATAAGTCCTTAGTCGAGATATCTTGGTGAACATGAGACAGCCTTGATATGGTTGAGACTAATATGTGTTCTAATCTTATAGGATGCTTCGAGCATGGAATAAGATGTAGACTCATGGGTACAATGGATGTACTGGACAGACCCTACTAGGATGTTCAATTGTTTGTCACAATGTGAATATTCCTTGAATATGACAAGTGGCACATTTCCTCTGACTTGAGATCGCTTGTGTTTTCTGAATGATGATTGTCATCATTTTGAGGTAGTTCAATATCATTTGAAACATAATGGTTATAGACTATCTTGGATGGTGAGCTTGAATCAGGTTAGGGCACTAGTGATAGACATAGGATTGCCGTCTCCTTGTTTAAGGAGTGTGATGTTCTAAAGGGGCCCCCTGGATGAGATGATTGAGAGAGTGTATGGCCATACCCAGGTGACAGTGTTCATCTGTTCTAATCATGCTCATCATATTGGAGTTACAAGCTTGACAGGCTTGTCCAATAAGAACATCCAGTGGCAAAGGAAATATGTATGCTTTGTGAGTTGATTCACACTTGTGCTGTATTTTGGGTGTAGTCTTGGAAGACTCTTTTCTTTATATCGGGAGACAGTGATGTGTTGCTAGATACCCCTCACTGATCGTGATAATGAGAATTATCGTTACCGACATTTAAAGAAAACCCTCAGGGTCGCACAATTTGATGATATGGCTTACTTAAGTTAGATCGTGTGGACTGAATTGTTTGGGTTCAGTTTAAAGGGATTTAATCTCTGATCGTAAGTGAGATCTGGTCTGATCATGTTTGATTGATTAGGGCATTAGATCGGTAAGCTTTGATCGAGAGATTGGATGCTAGATTGGTCAGATCAGGAGCATCAAAGAGATCGACGGTTAGATCTGGAGCCTTAGGGTTTAATTTGATCTAAGCCTTGTCGCTTGGCTTATTTGGTTTTTGGACCGAACCAACATGAACCGGCTCATGGATGAGCGCATGGTTCAAGGGTGAAGTGAGTTGCGATTGGGGTAAACCCATGACCGCAAGTGGTGAAGTGGTATGCTATTTTTAGATAGCACTTCCCTACGTGACCACGACTCACGATTCACGCCTTTCTCTTCTTGTCGTTTGACGCTCATCTCTCGCTGAAGAGCATCCATCTCTCGGGGTTTTTCCATTCGAGAAAGAGAGAGGTTGACGAAAATAAGGAGGAAGAAAATCGCCAAGCAAAGAAGATCTCCTTCCCTTCCATTCGAGAAGAACACCTTGACGCCTTGCTAGCACAAGGAGCATCAAGGAGTAGGCACATCTTTCATCTTGTGTGCGTATCTTCAGGAGGAGAGCGGCATCACTCTCTGCTTCCAAGGCGCCATCTAGAAATGGCTATGGTATGGTTCTATCTCATCTATGCAATCGGTTTTGTTAATCATATAACATGAAAGATCCTAAGAAGCCCTCTCCGCTGCGTTCTCCCTTAATATGCGCCTCACTTGGGTTTCGCCCCCCCTTTCATCTGGGGACCTTCATCCTGACGACGAGGCGAGGCTCCACGACCAGCTGCGGTGAGCTTTTGATGCACGGTCGAAGCAACCGAAGCTATCGATGGTGGCGCCGCCGCCGTCAATACATAAAACTTAATCAAAACTCACCAGAACTTCAACAAAACAACTGGGAAGCACGCATACCTTGCTACGAAGCTATATTGTTGCCCATAATAGAAAAATTGTGCCGATTGAGGCACTGGAAAATTGAAACTTGAGGCGGTGCCGCACGAACTCCGGTGACTAGTTCGAGTGCGATTTCTCCTTCATGACGGCGCATTTCAGCTTGAAGATGCCCTACGATTCGTTCCTGCACCAATCTAGCAGAAGCCCTCTAATATAGCCACGAGACGCGTCCTAGAATAGCAAGCCACCACCTCTGACTCGTTCGCCGAAAAAGTCGGGGAAGATGACGAGTTGACTTGGCCCAGAAAATCAATTTTAAAATCCGAATAAATAAAAGCTGATGCGATTTAATATCAAATTGCGAAAACAAGGCGCGTAGCGCGTTCGAGCCCCCGCCAATGTGTTTTAATGTTTTAATATAAAACTTAATTTTTTTGATCTTTTAAAAATTCCAAAAACTTTCCAGAAAATCATAAACAAATCCTAAAATATAATTTATAAATTTTCAAAATTTAAATTTTAATATTAATAATAGAAAAATTAAATTTTAGGTTATGACACTAACAGTATACACACATGATGAGGACAGGAACCACAAGCCACGAAGATACAAGTGGAGCCTAAAGGTGCCATAGACAAAGACTCGTGAGGTCACAAATAAGCTAGCATGCTTAATCAAAAGCTAGCCCAATAATAGAAGAATTACTTTCAACAAGTAATGATCAAGACATTCACGCTCAAGATGTCTAAGCCCAAGCCCAAGCCCATTGAAGAAGTTACTGGATTCAATAAATTGTGGTCTACATACGCCAACCACATCCTCGCTAACTCAACAAGAGCACCTTCCTTCACAAAGTCCACCGTCGCTCAGCCCAAAATCCAGCCTCAAGCTTCAACGCCTACATACACCTCTTAAGGAATCTCCAACGTATCCTCTTTGCTGATCAAACTTGGAAGCTGCAACGTTCCTCTCAACGTCTCCTTGCTGCTCAAAAATGGAAATCGCAACGTTCCCCTGCAACAACGTCTCTTCAAGCTTCATCTATATGTATCTCTTCACGTATGCATCTTTGTAATCGAATTTGATGAATGAAATAGTTTTTCCAATGGAATCGGATGTCTCCTATCCTCTTCCACTCTGAGGTGCTTATGTCACATAGCTTTCCCCTCATCTCCTCTAACCCCTCTCCATTAACTCTCCTGCTCCGCTGCATTCATCCGCTCATCTCAGCCATTTTCCAGATTTTTCGAAAGATTGTGAGCACGCTGCCGACGATCCGCCGGTCTAATCCTCACAAAACTTCGGGCATCACTCCTCCTCCCAAAGATGAAGCTCTAGCCGCCGGCATCCGCCAATCCTCCTGTCCGATCACCGGAATCGAACGTCCATTCGAATCCCCTGTTCTCGCCAGACTTCCGCCCTAGTGCAGTCTTCCAGCACCGTTCTCCTCCGTCCGGCCACCATCCACCACGAAACTCCGGCCACGTCGTCACCACAACCTCATCAACTCCCAGTCGTAGCAATTTCGGCGTCCGTGCACTACCGGCCGTCCGGCGATGCGCCTTGTTCTTCTTTCGCATTTCCCCTGTTTCCGCCAGTCTTCCGCCCCAACTCCGCCTTTCCTCGTCGCCCTCCTCCGACCGGCCACCATTCGACCTCAAACTCCGGCCACATTGTCGCCACAACCATACCAACCTCCAGTTGTAGCAGGTCCGGCGAACGGCCACCACCCGACGAACGGCGGCCACCTCTGCTCCACACGCGCGTCTCCCCTGTTCTGTTGAACAGCGCGTCCCCACCTCCGCCTGCGTTGCCACCCTCGCCTCGCCCCACCACCAGCCGTCGGTGTTCCGATGATACCGACGCCGCCTTGTCTCCTTCTTGCTTCCAAATTCTCCGACGAGCAATCCACGTTCGAGCGTCGATTTATTGACGCAAACCTTGCGTTCCCTGTTTCTGATCTCCATGAATTTCCTGCTTTAACTTCCTGTTCGCTAATCTGAATATGTTTGTTTTCCCAGGTATTTTAAGCAATCAGCGCCACCAAAATCTTGATCTTTGGCGTCACGAGGAAGAACTCACTTTGCTCTACGAGAGGGACGAGTTGATCCAACTGAAGCTACAATGGATCAGTCCGAAAGACATGACAACTTCTCGTAAATGATATTTTTGTAGCACTGAAATCTATTTGCTATTTTCTGGCTGCATTCTAAATTTTGAATTTTTTTCTAGTTTTAATCAGTAGAATTGTTACACGTGTCTCCACCCTACATCAGTTTGGTATCAGAGCGCAAGTTGTGGGCAACTCTTGTCTTCTCACACGATCCTTGCTTCACTCTTTGCATTAAAAAATTTTTTTATTAGTTTTGTTTCCTGCTTTAGTTTATTTGCTTATGAAAAAAATATTACATGCTTTCATGCTTAGTTGTTCTTATTATTTAGTTTTCATTATTTGCTAGAAAAAAAAAATTGCTTACACCATAGTTGCACCCAAACTACTCATAACACATCATGGTGCGTCACTTTTATCAAAGGGAAATCACACCCAAAAAAGAACTTATATCTAAAAGGGACAACTATAAAGTTCTCACACATAGTCCGAATAGCTTCAAAACTCATGCTTGGTGTAATGGTTATAAAAGTAGAACAATTATAGATCATCAGGTTAAGTTCAATGCTATATCTATTAGATCACTTGAACACTTTGGCCTCACGATGCAAAAACATGATTACCCTTATGTCATAACTTGGGAAGACTATACTAAAACTTTAATTGACTTTCAATGTTTAGTTCCCATCCAGTTAGACAATATCAGAACTGAAATTTGGTGTGATGTGATGAGTTTAGAAGGCTTTGACATTTTATTAGGCAATGAATTTATGCATGATTTTCAGGGATATTATTTTAGTAAACCTTGCTACTATAGCTTCATACATAAAGGTTTGGAACACATCATTTACCCTAAAAGCCTAAGTGAACAGTGTAATGAGATGTTACAAGAGATAAAGAGTCGTATAGAGCAATCCTTGCAAAAAGAACAAAAGAGTCCAACCCCTTTAGAGCTTAGAGAACAAACCTCAAAGCCTACCTTAGAAACCAAAACAAGTCCAGATGAGACATGTGAAACTCAAGAGGCAAACCATGAGGTAGAACCCACTCCTCAACCTTCAATTTTAGAGTCCATACCCACAGGTCCTCAACTTGAATCTAGCATTCCAGTTAAAGAGCCCATAGTTGACTTATCTGAGAGTCAACCTACCCCTAAGTTGCCCATAGAGACCCCTATAGACTTGTCTCAACCTAAGAGTGAAATAGAACCATCACCTTCAATTCTAGGGCCCATACCCACAGGTTCCCAGACCCAAAATTGCACAACTATTATAGAACCTAAAGTTGAACCCAAACCCATAGGTCTTCTTGAACCATGTCTTGAACCTAAGTTAGAACCTTTTGAGCTTGACCTGGATCCTAATCCTCAACCTTTAGGTCAACCCCTAGACTTAGAAAATCTCTTCCAGGCCCCTATGATCCTTGAATCTTGCCTCTTAGGTCCCTCTACCCACACCCTTAAACCACCATTAGAGTCAACTCAACTTGAAATAAATGAAAACAAATTTCCTTTGTGTACTTGTCAAATTATTGAACATATTGATTTCATCATTCCAATCCATTTATATGCTAGAATTCCTAATTGTGACCTTACTAATGAATATGGCCGAGAAAGGGAATTCAATGCAGGTGTCCCTGACTTACAGGTTGGACCATGGACATGGAACAACAAGATAGGATGCTCTGATGACAACACTTTGCAGATTCAGACCCATAAAGGACAATTGACTTTTGCCCCTCCAGGACCTCTACACCACCGCTGCAATAACCATTCTTCGGAGAAGAATTTTTTTTTCACCCAGGGAGAATGATGAGGACAGGAACCACAAGCCACGAAGATACAAGTGGAGCCTAAAGGTGCCATAGACAAAGACTCATGAGGTCACAAATAAGCTAGCATGCTTAATCAAAAGCTAGCCCAATAATAGAAGAATTACTTTCAACAAGTAATGATCAAGACATTCACGCTCAAGATGTCTAAGCCCAAGCCCAGGCCCATTGAAGAGGTTGCTGGATTCAATAAATTGTGGTCTGCATACGCCAACCACATCCACGCCAACTCAACAATAGCACCTTCCTTCACAAAGTCCACCGTCACTCAGCCCAAAATCCAGCCTCAAGCTTCAACGCCTACATACACCTCTTAAGGAATCTCCAACGTATCCTCTTTGCTAATCAAACTTGGAAGCTGCAACGTTCCTCTCAACGTCTCCATGCTGCTCAAAAATGGAAATTGCAACGTTCCCCTGCAGCAACGTCTCTTCAAGCTTCATCTATATGTATCTCTTCACGTATGCATCTTTGTAATTGAATTTGATGAATGAAATAGTTTTTCCAATGGAATCGGATGTCTCCTATCCTCTTCCACTCTGAGGTGCTTGTGTCACCTAGCTTTCCCCTCATCTCCTCTAATCCCTCTCCATTAACTCTCCTGCTCCACTGCATTCATCCGCTCATCTCAGCCATTTTCCTGATTTTTTGAAAGATTGTGAGCACGCCGCCGACGATCCGCCGGTCTGATCCTCACAAAACTGCGGGCATCACTCCTCCTCCCAAAGATGAAGCTCTAGCCGCCGGCATCCGCCAATCCTCCCGTCCAATCACCGGAATCAAACATCCGTTCGAATCCCCTGTTCTCGCCAGACTTCCGCCCTAGTGCCGTCTTCCAGCACCGTTCTCCTCCGTCCGGCCACCATCCACCACGAAACTCCGGCCACGTCGTCACCACAACCTCATCAACTCCCAGTCGTAGCAGTTTCGGCGTCCGTGCACTACCGGCCGTTCGGCGACGCGCCCTGTTCTTCTTTCGCATTTCCCCTGTTTTCGCCAGTCTTCCGCCCCAGCTCCGCCTTTCCTCGTCGCCCTCCTCTGACCGGCCACCATTCAACCTCAAACTCCGGCCACGTCGTCGCCACAACCATACCAACCTCCAGTTTTAGCAGGTCCGGTGAACGTCCACCACCCGACGAACGGCGGCCACCTCTGCTCCACACGCTCGTCTCCCCTGTTCTGCTGAACAACGCATCCCCGCCTCCGCCTGCGTTGCCACCCTCGCCTCGCCCCACCACCAGCCGTCGGTGTTCCAACGATACCAACACCGCCTCGTCTCCTCCTTGCTTCCAAATCCTCCGACGAGCAATCCACGTTCGAGCGTCGATTTATCGACGCAAACCTTGTGTTCCCTGTTTCTGATCTCCATGAATTTCTTGCTTCAACTTCCTGTTCACTAATCTGAATATGTTTGTTTTCGTAGGTATTTTAAGCAATCGGCACCACCAAAATCTTGATCTTTGGCGTCACGAGGAAGAACTCACTTTGCTCTACGAGAGGGACGAGTTGATCCAACTGAAGCTGCAATGGATCAGTCCGAAAGACATGAGAACTTCTCGTAAATGATATTTTTGTAGCACTGAAATCTATTTGCTATTTTCTGGCTGCATTCTAAATTTTGATTTTTTTTTTCTAGTTTTAATCAGTAGAATTGTTACACGTGTCTCCACCCTACATCAACACACTTTCATAGTAATGTACATATCTGCTTGTTTACACCTTGAATCCTTACTTCTTGTTGCGGGATGACTACTTATATAATGAAGAGCTCCTTTCTTTAAGTTATTCCATCTAATAACAAAAACTCTGAGACTCCTCTACTTGACACTGCAAAAAATTGGCAATGAATCCTAAGAAAAGAGTTGAAGTCTAGTATCACCCTATGATTTGAAAGCTAGAATCAATACCTAGTTACAATAGGAAATTTTCACACCAGAGCTTATTTTCTCAATAATACATTAGTATATATCCCAACAAGTTGATTTTGGATGAATTAGATTTGCATAAGTAGTATGTGTGCTTAATTGGGTTTTTGTATGCTTTTAGCTGAATGTCTTGACTTCTAGGAATTGTGGGACCTAACTTCTGAACATTTTGGGCATTTTCTAATCACTTGATTCCTTCTATTTGGATCATGGATTATTCATAGATATTTTTTGATTTGGTTGTATGCTTTCGACCAGAATAATTACTTTTATCCCTATCGTGTATTTCATCTTTTTTTATTGCTTGAGGACAAGCAAAGATCTATGTCTAAGATTATTTGATGCCTTGCATTTTGACAATGATTTCTAGCATTATTTTGTTTCAAATCTATGCTAATTTTAATGTTTCTATATTCCTTTTATGCTTATTTACTTGTTTGCTTCAGAATTTTCACTTTTTCTCATCCTTGTGAAATTTTAGGTAAAATCACCCAATTTCAGAGCTTTTTGGAGATTTTAAAATCATAGCGTGATTCCTTATGAGGAGATGAGGCTACACATCAAATTTGTTCCCAATTCGAGCTTCTTTGAAAATCATGACCAGGTTGATGGGGAGGCCAAGCATGCAAGCATTCAAACAACGCATTTTTGAAAACATTTGCTATTTAGGATATAGCTATGAAAACCCATTTAAAATAACGCTTTTGCACAATAGTTATTTTTTTTGTAATTTTATAATAAGAAAATTGAAATTAAACATGCTGTTCTAGGAAAGCGGTAAATCTGTACATGCAATTCTAGGAATGCGATAAATGACGAAATTGTAAAGAATGCTCACCTTGCGGCCTTTGAGAATGGAAGGGCCGACCTTCCCGTTCTTCACCGGTCCAATGGTGGAACAACACGAAGTAGGGCCCTACGAGCTTACATCAATGGCATTACAGCATCCCACACATGTGTAGGTGAGTGAGTGATAAAAGGTTAAATGTCTTTACAAGGAAAACTTCAAGAAGGAGGTTAGACCTCCTAGTTCTCTTGCCTAACAAACAATAGACTAAACTATTTAGAGAGAGGGAGAACTTGCACCAAGATGAACCCCCATTTCAAGCACCATAATCCTACAATAATCCAGCAAGGGTGTAGTAAGATGCTCTTAAAGGAATAAGAAAGAAACACAAAAATTAGAAACTTAGCTGACTCTCGGAGGACAAGAGGCTGAACCATGTCACGTTACTGAGCTAGGAAGTTTCTCGCGTGAGGTTGTTTGGCTCCCGTCAGCTGGCAGGGATTGCCGGAACAACAGCTACGGCATCGTTGGTGGCTATAGAGGCAAGGGGAAGGACGGCCAGCACAACTCGAGGCTGCAGGGAGGAGATAGGCGCTGGTGACGAGTAAGATCAGGAGCAGGGGCGAACTGGTTTAGGCGGTGAGCCTCCTCCGGTGGCGCCGTCGACTGGCGGTGATTGTAGGGTGCGAGGAGGCAGGTCGGTGACACTATTTGTTGGGGTTCAGCGGACGGCGGCCATGACTCGGCATCGGGAAACAGGTGGCGTCAGTGCTGCCCTGTTTCTGACTGAAACAGGGGATAATGCGGGATGGAGCAGGGGTTGTCGGTGATCATCGAACACGGCTCGAAACTCTGACCTGCTACACCTGGAGGCTCCTCGGGTCAGGGCGGACTTGTGGCCGGAGTTTGGGAGCAAGCAGTGGATGGTCGGAGGAGATCGACGTCGAATAGTGGGAGGAGGCGGAAACAGGGGCGCAAAACTGGGGCGTCACTAGAAATCTCTCGATCCCGGCGATCCAGCCATCGGATGGGGAGATCGTCCCGGCTGTGTGTTCGACCGGAAGGGGAGGAGACATGGCTGAAGTTTCAGCTCGATCCGCCTCCTGGATTGGCAGCACGATGTTGACGAATGGTAGCGACGAGAAGTTCGTGAAGATTTAATTCATCAGGACAGAACTTCCAAATCCATGGAAGGGTAGAGGAGGAGAGTTGAGGCAACACACACCATTAGAAGACACACTTCATGATTTTTTTTTCAAAATATTCAACTCTACTAAGCTTACAAAAGGTTACAATAATATAGGAGACTCCCAACGGGTATCTGATGTTTAGGCGCTCAAGACAAAACAATGAACAAGACCAAAATTCTGCACTCGCGCAGGGAGCATTGATGGGCTGCAACTTTCCTTGTTTGTGGGCTGTCCTCATTGAATTTGCTTTGGAGCTTCCCCTAAATGGTAAGGGAGGGCTTAGCTGGCTGTGGGCACATTGAATGAGCTAATTCTATCCTTTAAAGCTGGCGATTCTCCTTGAAGAGGTGGGCTGAAAATTTCCTTAATTGGGAAGATGATTTCCTGCACTTGGAGGTGGAGTGTTGGCTGACCCCTTGACTTGCTTGTGGGCTGCGCTTTACCTTCAGGAGCTGCTGGAATAGCTGGCAATACATCTTGATTTGAGCCCCTTCCACAAGTAGAAAGGGCTGTTGGAGATGAAGGCAAAATAGATCCACATGGACGCCAACTTGGATGGTGGAACTTGGGTGGATTTGTTGAGGGTGCACTTCAAGATGGGTTGGGTTTGAACTTGGCGCCTCCTTGATGTAGCTTGAACTAATTTTGACTTGAGTCCCCAAAATGGAGTTGACCTAATCTATTACATTAATTGCATGCACTAACCTACCTTACATAAGTGGCGGAACCTAGAAATGTAACTATTTGGTGTAATTTGAAGGGTGGATCTAGCCTACCACATGATGCAAGTTATGCTAAGTTATGCTAGGAGATCTAACTTACAGGATGCATGCATTGCAAGGAATGGAAATCTAACTTAAAGATGCATGCAATGCAAGAGATGAAAATTTAGGTGCCCTACCTAGGGTAACCTTAAACTCCATTTGTATTTCCGTTGGTCATGTCGCCTCCCCACATCATAGGTGAACACCGCGGGGTTCACCGATGATTTGCTTAGATATCCGAAAACTCACATAACACTTCACGGCCTGCCCATGATCTTGTTGTTCAGCCGTGATTCTCTCGGAGACGATTTATAGAAAAACGAATAGAAGACTTCACGGCCGGGTGAACATGGACGTGTTCATCGGTGATTCTTACTGGGCAAAACTTCACAATGCACTTCATAGGCGGGTAAACACGATGGGGTTCACCCGTGATCGCGATTTCAAGTCCTACTTCCTTCCGATTTTTCTTTGATTCCTGGCCCAAGAAAAATAAAAAAAAAGCAAGAAAATACGTTTTAGGAAGTTAAGAGGGAGGAGAATTAAACGAATATAAAAGCCCTCTTTCTTATTCCCAAATTAAGGAGAAATCAACGGACGAATTGGCTAGTGCGAATGGAACAGGTGACCGAGCTTTCTAAGGCGATTTCGAGAGATTGAGGCAATGGCTCTTCACGATTCTTGGGGATTTCGTTTGGTTCTTCCTCTTCTTCCTCTCTTTGATGATTGCTTGTAATCTATTTGGATTATTGGATAGATTTTTGTGGATTCACATGAGTACTGTAGCGTAAACCCTATTCGAGACTTAGGTTGAAGCCCTTTGATGTATTTTGCCTTATGATTTAATTCTATCTTGTTATTTTGAATGATTGTATAAGCACATCTTATTTAGTTGCACTTACTTCATAGTGTTACTTTGGCCACGTAATATTGTGTATCAGTCGACATGATCCTGACCGCAAGGAGGATCGTGTTGGCGGATCTCCTAAGTAGGACTTGTGAACCTCTAACACGAAGGTAATTAGGGTTCACTCGAGGGTTCTATAATCTTTCATAGAACTCATTGGATTCATCTAAAATGATTCTCCATGAGAGTAGGAGGTTGTTTTAGGTGGGTACCAGGTTGTACTGACTACAAGGGGGCAACCTGTACCATAGCAAGGATTCCTTGTACAACATTACAATTTTATATAACAATTTAGTTTTAGATTTGGTAAATACATCATTATGGTGGATACCAAAGTCACGATGCTTCTCTCATCGATATCTCCCATTTAGTTGTTATTGATTTCCTGCATTAGTTTACTATCTTGCGAAACCACAATTTGATCTGCTTAGCTTCTAAAACTCATAATTTCTAGTAATCAACCTTGTTCCCTGTAGGATCAATAATCTTTTATATTACTTCGACATAACTGTTAGGGAATGCCGGGTGTAATTTAAAATTTTGCAGTCCCAGGACGCAGCGGAAGAAGCATTACACCCGAAACACATTCCAGTCCCAAGGATCCATGCGAGAGAGAAGACACAAGGATGTGTTAGAGATGTACCTCTTTTGCTTATCTAGATGTCGAAGCCATGTTGAAGGCGCCCATGTGTTCGCCCTCTACAAGTATCCATGCGTCGACTCCTTGATCGTTGCTCCCTTCCACGCTCGGTGCTAGCCTCGGGAAGAGAATCAAGCCTTCACTCCACTTGCGCCACCTTCAAGAGAAGTTGCGCCAAGGAGGGAATAGGGAAGATGCCGCCAAGAACTTCCCTCTTCTTCTTTGCTTGCGCTAACTTCAAGCAAGATGCGCTAATGGCTATGAGAGGGAGAGGGCTTGCGACAATAGAAAGAGAAGCCACCAAGCCCAATTTCTCTTTGCGCCAAGAAGAGGAGAAGAAGAAAGGATATCTTTCGGCCACTTGGAAGAAGGTTGCGCCAAGCCTTTGTTGTTGTCACCCTTTGCCATTGCTCACGCCTCTCTATGTATGTTCACGCCTCCTTGAAGTCGAACATTGGAAGGGGCGGTAAGGGGTCCTATAAATAGGACAAGAGGCGGCAAGGACAATGGCTAGGATCATGCCAAGTGGGCGGCTAGGATAAAGGGATCTTGAGGTAAGGAAAGTCTCCAAGACTTTACCATAAACCTCATTCAACCTATCCTAATTTGCCCAATGGCCATATCAGCCCAAGACATGCCTTAGAGGCATTCTTTCCATCTAAGGAGAAGGGCTAGGCGCAACATGAAGAATTCGGCTAGGGCAAGAGTTTGGGTACATGTAGGGTTCATAAGGAAAGTCTCCAAGACTTTACCATAAACATCTTCCTACTTCTCATATGCGCCCAAGTTCTTTCCAAAAGAGTCCTCAAGCAATATCAGCCCCAAGACTTGCCTTAGAAGCAAGTATTCCATCCAAGGAAGAAGGGCTAGGCGCCCTTTACTTCCATAATGAAGCAAAGGCACCTCCCTCACCCCATTATGCCCCTAGGCGCCAATGGGGTGAGATTTCTCCCCATTATACCCTTTTAAGCCAATTCCTCTTCATGAGAACTAATTATTGGGCCTCATTGGATAATGAGCTAGCCCAAACTTCATGGCGTGGGTTGATTAAGCCATTGGATCTAATCCAATGCAACCGTAATCCAAATGTGACCAATCTAGGTCAATGTCGGGTCAACCTGCCAAAAATGAAGTTTGGCTCCAATAACTTTCTTCCAACTCATCAGGCCCATTGGCGCTGATGAAATCTTCCAAATGGATCCAAGTTATCCAATAAGTTGATCCTAAGGCTTCTGAATAAAGCAACGTCAAGAGTCTATTGCGTGTGACCCCGTAGGATCCATATGACGATGGCAATGATGTAAACATCATAAGCAGTGAGGGGTATCTAGCAACACATCACTACTACCCATGTCATAGGACTTAAGTCATTATGGCAACAACTCCTAACAAGCAACGAGGATTCCTATTACATTACAGATCCCTTTGCCTAAGCTGATATCCTGCCATTGGATTAGTCTCAAGTTTATTATCCAATGCATTGGTCATGACTCAACAAGTGTGGCCACACTTTCCTGTCATGCACCAATAAGGTGGGGCGCCCCGAGGTGGATATCATACTTCCAATAAGGAAGGGGCAAATCCTACTATTGGTCATCCATGTCTCTACATGACTTATGAAATGCCCAATGACAGTCGTTTTGATCTCCCAATTACGGAGAGACGTAAGACTGTATTAAAGCATACCCATCATCAAGTCTAGACATGAATACCTCAAGTCTAAGGATCAATGCAAACCTCTTGCATGTGAGATTGACTTGTTGACTAGACAAGTCAATCCTCATGGTGGATCACTCCAGTGCATCCAATGCACCTGTATGTCTGTGTTACTGTGCCTCGCACCTAACCAGCCCATACACCAGTCTCACATGTACCAAAGCTGTCCCATATCTCCTAAGGTACCTTGTCTGGGGATAGCTTATGAGAATGGATCCAATCCAAACTCCTGGGACATTATTTATGCAACTTAATACATCAACGCAGGTAGAGAAGTCTGCATAATAACGACCATGTCTATAAAAAGAGTAATAGTTCTATCAAAGTACATTCAACCAATGCCTGACCATGTCCATACACTGGTCTTTAGAGCATATACACCAACAATCTCCCACTTGCACTAAGACCAAGGACAACTGGTGTTTACTCAGTTCCAATGTCTCTAGTATGACCCTTTTAGCTTCCGCTGCGCCAGAGGCTAGGTCAGTGGGTTTTTCCAGATTGCTGTCTGTGTTTATTTTAACAAATTTGATCATCATCCTTATCCATGATCTCTAAGATCAGATGATATGCTGCAGTACATACTTGAGCATTAAGTTCATTCTCCTATGCTATGGTCCAGTAAGAACTATACTGGACCATCAAGCACTATGAACTAGATCAAGTTCAAATGAATGAAGCTGCCTCCTTGGCTGCCACAAGGGGCTGCAATGTACTCAGCCTTATTTGTAGAACCTTGCCACTTTGGTTTGCATAATTCTCTTTCAGCATGCAACACCATAACAAGGCAAAGCGCAACTCCTGGCTGTGATCAATAGTCACTAGACTGGAAAGAAGTGTCAGTGTACCCCTGTACACAAAATTCTTTCCTGTCTATAATAGACTAGACTTCAATCCTTTATACTTCCCAAGTATACATATAAGGATTGCCTTCACAGCTATCTAGTGTTAAACACTAAGATCTGATTGAAACTTGCTGGCTATGCTCCAAGCATTTGCCACAAATGGTCTTGAGTATGATATTCAAATCATGATCCATCCCACACACCATGTATCAGGATTTTAGATCCATGTTATTACTCTCCATCTGTGTCAAAGGACACAAGATCTTTGAGAGAATCAGACCATATCTTTCTAGAAGGTATTAATATTTGGAATCATCCAAAATAAACCTCTCCAGAAACTCTTGGATGAACATAGATTGACTAAAGGGCAATGACTTTCTTGGATCTCTATCTATAGATCCTCATGCCTAGGATGCAGGCATCATTCCCTAGATCATTCTTCTCGAAATACATATCTTTCTCTTCTTCACTATGTGAAGAGCTGAGATGTCATTCCATGTGAGGAGAATATCATCAACCGTCTAGAACAAGAAATACTATTAAGGTGCTCCCACTGATCTTCTTGCAAACACAGGCTATTTCAACCATGCTTGCATCATGCATGTCATTATGGCCTTGATATGAAAACCTTCTGGCTATTTCCTTACAGATATCTTTTCAAACGTCCACGTAAGAAAGGCAGTTTTCATAACAACATGCCATAACTGATTATGCAATTATGCAGATTCCTAATGGACTTAAAACTCAGCTATTGGTGAAAAATTCCATCATTATCCACCCAGTGGATTTGCCTAAAATTTTTGTTCACTAGCTTGCCTTTTTAAGGTAACAATGTTACCTTCCATGTCTATCTTCCCAGAAGATTTATTTTACAGCCTGTGGGAGTTACCCCTTTTGGCAGCTCATCCAAGTCCCAGACTTGATTAGCAGACATGGAGTCCATTATGGTTCTCATGGCCCTTAGCCATTTCTTGGAATCTGGTCCACTGACCGCTTCCATTTCCATATAAGTCTTAGGTTCATGCTTGACGAAAAATTCGTCATGCCCAACATATCGAATCGATCCAGACTTATGTGGTTCCTGTGTTAATTGAACCTCAGGTTGACTTTCAACCTGTATGTGAGATTTTGCTATCCATCTGTGTCTAATTATATTGTGGTTGATTCTGGATCTCGTCCAAATCAAATCTACTCCCCCTAGCTTCTTTCAAAAAAAATACTTTCTCAAGAGAGACAACATTTTGAGCAACAAATGTTTTGTTCTCCATGGGATAGAATTAGCACTCTATAGTGCACCACAAATACATACTTTTGAATCACTGCATATTACATTCCCAATTCCATTGAAGAAATGGGATATTTGCAGTTCGCAACTCAAAAGCTAACTTAGACATTTTCTTATGGAGTAGCAGTACATCTGTTTACATGGCATCATAGTAGTATATTTGCATGACTATTCAAAGATGGAACCACATCCAATGTGTTCCTTTTTCTTTCTTTGAAATTCACCACACAGTGGTGTACTAAGTAAGCTGTGAGATAACTCCACACTTCTTAGGACAGTCATCAAATTCTCCACTAATCATCTTGATCCAATCAAGGTGCTTTGGTAGATCCTTCAATTTGACTCAATACTTCATTTATGAACTTCTTGGATTTTTCCAAAGTTCTTGGGTTGCGTGAGGCATACCCATACCTAATGAAGTATATATAAAACTCCTTTTAGTGTTTGTTTACATGGGTCCACTCACATTGCTGTGTCATAGATCCAACAAGTCACTTATTCCTTCCATCTTTTCCGGTGAAGGCAGCATCTGTCACATTGTTCCTTTGAACTAGGCTCACATGTATCATAGTCCTGAGAGGACAATGACCCCAATAGTCCATGGACCTTTGGATGTGACCATTGTTCTATGGTTCAAGAGACAATGCTATAAGAGGATGTTTTATTGAATCATTAGATCTTATCTTGTGTTACATATAGAACCACAAACTATTGTCAACTGTATCACTTTCTATAGAACATCTCAGATTTAAAAATATTATTTATTATTTCAAACCAAAGTCCTTTCCAAAAGGAATGATGTTCCAATACAAAAGCTGATACATAATAGCAAAGCTCTATATAGAGTCTTCAAGGCAGTGAGATAACATCAACAGCAGCATCCAATGCTCCATCCCTGACCCGAAAGTCGATCCCATCAAACCTCTTCATCCTACTTCTTTTGAGCTCCTGCACATGTAAAACATATGTGAGCCTCTCATACGGTACCCAGTACCCATGAATAAGAAGTAGACAAAAGACCTCGGTAACACAATACCTGAAGCGGATGGATTACATCCCTTCTTCTTTGCCATGCTCTTCTTGGCCATTAATCCTCTTCGAAATACCCATGCATTCCCAGTCTTTCAAAGTATCAGCTTCGAAGATACAGAACCATGGTCTTTCTCAGATTCAGGCACACATTCTGAAGATCCAACAGAACTCTCCTGATCATTGTCTATAGAGCATGGTGTGAAGAGACCTTTGAGATGTATGATTAGATTATAGATCCCCATCTCATCACATTCAACCTTGACCTCTGGGGTCATGCACTCTAAGACAAGAGCAGTGTACTGTTCGTTATCTTCACAATGTTCAAGATAGACATTCCACTCCCAGTCATTAGTGAAATATACACTGGGCTGGGATGGAGGTCTTTCAAGAAGATGCACCTTATTTTCTTGTTCCAGTATCTTGGACAAAATCTTGAACCATTTTGTCCAATTTGTCCCATCTAGTTTATGTTTATAAAGTTTCAATCTTAGATCAGGAGATGCCTTCTACAATAAGCAAATAAGTAAAGTAAGTACAATGATAAAGCATTTAACAAGGACTTTAAATTAAATGCTATGCTCCCACTACTTCCAAAACAAGTTGAAAACTCTTTAACTCAACATAGAAATAAGTGAGTAGGATCCTAATTTCACATAAGGTCTCCGCGACTCACGAGGGTGAGTTGAGATGCACAGAGAGTCTCATGCTTCCTTAGGTAGGCATGCCAGCCAATTGTGCCATGCACAATTCCTCTTAGTTAAGACAGACTAGGTGCCCTGTGTCCAGCGAGGGCTGGATACAACACAAAACCCTATCCTCTCAACAGCTGCCTCTAGTATTTCATCATGTCAATGACATATGAAAAACCAGTCAAGTCTGGTCCTAACCGTTATGCCCAGGGCCAACAAATTTCCTTGCGAAGGCACGCCCAGGTTAAAAACTGGACTGGGGAAATTATTGTCACCACACACCTTCTAAAGATAAGTGGGTGTGTCCCATGAGGGTGGGAAACAGTTCACAACACCACCGATCGATAGTTTGATGAGGGCTACGCGTTAGAAGGCTATCGACTTGATATTGTATTGAGATTTTTTTGCATGTTTTATTCTTTTCTAGCATGCAGTTTTCCTATGGTTCAGGTAGCAAAGGCAAAGCATCACAGGCATGCTATGGACAAAATAATAAACCATCACAGGCATGCTAGTTTGGTCAATATGGTCATAGCCCTTTTCATACACATAACTTGTCACGAGCCATGTGACATGTTATCGTGCATCCAAGGGTTGCGAGTCCCTAAAGTAGATCGGCCCATGCCAGAAGCCGAAAGCATGTGTCCTTCCTTCAGCCGCAAGTCCATCACCATGCTTCCAAAGCTGGCGCCACTTCTGACTCCGATTGAAGAAGACTCCTTGTTGTCAAGATGAAGCCTTAACCTATCATATAACTCTACATCTATTCTAAACAAGATGAAAAATTCTTTTACAACAAGATAGGGAGAGAACCACACGCAGGTGAAAAGGGATTTTACAAGCATTCATCACAAGTGGAAACATGCTTCCACATCACAACACAGGAGGGCACTCACTATGACCATATTAACCCAATCAAGTGGCGCATGTAAAATTTGAAAATCCGGAAAAGTCAAATTTTAGCACCTTATGCGCCAACATCATCCAAAGCACTCTCTTAACCAATTTCATGCCAAAATTTAGATCAAGTTCCATGATGATTTCATAGACCCTATCGGCTGGCAGTTTTGTCAGATCAAGAGACCCGGCCAGTCCGAAGACACAATGCCCATCCTACTTGACAAAACCTACGTGCGCCTTTGGTCTTAAATCAAGCATAAACAAGATTCAAGTTTCGGCCATAAAGTTGAGAAGAGAAGATTGGATGAAAAACGCTTTCTAAGTGAAACGCGCATGGATAGAAGAAAAATTTTCCAAAAATTTTTCACACAAGCAAATGTACACCTTGTTTTTCTCGCAAGTACCTCTGATACCACTGTTAGGGAATGCCGGGTGTAATTTAAAATTTTGCAGTCCCAGGACGCAGCGGAAGAAGCATTACACCCGAAACACATTCTAGTCCCAAGGATCCATGCGAGAGAGAAGACACAAGGATGTGTTAGAGATGTACCTCTTTTGCTTGTCTAGATGTCGAAGCCATGTTGAAGGCGCCCATGTGTTCGCCCTCTACAAGTATCCACGCGTCGACTCCTTAATCGTTGCTCCCTTCCACGCTCGGTGCTAGCCTCGGGAAGAGAATCAAGCCTTCACTCCACTTGCGCCACCTTCAAGAGAAGTTGCGCCAAGGAGGGAATAGGGAAGATGCCGCCAAGAACTTCCCTCTTCTTCTTTGCTTGCGCTAACTTCAAGCAAGATGCGCTAATGGCTATGAGAGGGAGAGGGCTTGCGACAATAGAAAGAGAAGCCACCAAGCCCAATTTCTCTTTGCGCCAAGAAAAGGAGAAGAAGAAAGGATATCTTTCGGCCACTTGGAAGAAGGTTGCGCCAAGCCTTTGTTGTTGTCACCCTTTGCCCTTGCTCACGCCTCTCTATGTATGTTCACGCCTCCTTGAAGTCGAACATTGGAAGGGGCGGTAAGGGGTCCTATAAATAGGACAAGAGGCGGCAAGGACAATGGCTAGGATCATGCCAAGTGGGCGGCTAGGATAAAGGGATCTTGAGGTAAGGAAAGTCTCCAAGACTTTACCATAAACCTCATTCAACCTATCCTAATTTGCCCAATGGCCATATCAGCCTAAGACATGCCTTAGAGGCATTCTTTCCATCCAAGGAGAAGGGCTAGGCGCAACATGAAGAATTCGGCTAGGGCAAGAGTTTGGGTACATGTAGGGTTCATAAGGAAAGTCTCCAAGACTTTACCATAAACATCTTCCTACTTCTCATATGCGCCCAAGTTCTTTCCAAAAGAGTCCTCAAGCCATATCAGCCCCAAGACTTGCCTTAGAAGCAAGTATTCCATCCAAGGAAGAAGGGCTAGGTGCCCTTTACTTCCATAATGAAGCAAAGGCGCCTCCCTCACCCCATTATGCCCCTAGGCACCAATGGGGTGAGATTTCTCCCCATTATACCCTTAAGCCAATTCCTCTTCATGACAACTAATTATTGGGCCTCATTGGATAATGAGCTAGCCCAAACTTCTTGGCGTGGGTTGATTAAGCCATTGGATCTAATCCAATGCAACCCTAATCCAAATGTGACCAATCTAGGTCAATGTCGGGTCAACCTGCCAAAAATGAAGTTTGGCTCCAATAACTTTCTTTCAACTCATCAGGCCCATTGGCGCTGATGAAATCTTCCAAATGGATCCAAGTTATCCAATAAGTTGATCCTAAGGCTTCTGAATAAAGCAACGTCAAGAGTCTATTGCGTGTGACCCCGTAGGATCCATATGACGATGGCAATGATGTAAACATCATAAGCAGTGAGGGGTATCTAGCAACACATCACTACTACCCATGTCATAGGACTTAAGTCATTATGGCAACAACTCCTAACAAGCAACGAGGATTCCTATTGCATTACAGATCCCTTTGCCTAAGCTGATATCCTGCCATTGGATTAGTCTCAAGTTTATTATCCAATGCATTGGTCATGACTCAACAAGTGTGGCCACACTTTCCTGTCATGCACCAATAAGGTGGGGCGCCCCGAGGTGGATATCATACTTCCAATAAGGAAGGGGCAAATCCTACTATTGGTCATCCATGTCTCTACATGACTTATGAAATGCCCAATGACAGTCATTTTGACATCCCAATTACGGAGAGACGTAAGACTATATTAAAGCATACCCATCATCAAGTCTAGACATGAATACCTCAAGTCTAAGGATCAATTCAAACCTCTTGCATGTGAGATTGACTTGTTGACTAGACAAGTCAATCCTCACGGTGGATCACTCCAGTGCATCCAATGCATCTGTATGTCTGCGTTACTGTGCCTCGCACCTAACCAGCCCATACACCAGTCTCACATGTACCAAAGCTGTCCCATATCTGCTAAGGTACCTTGTCTGGGGATAGCTTATGAGAATGGATCCAATCCAAACTCCTGGGACATTATTTATGCAACTTAATACATCAACGCAGGTAGAGAAGTCTGCATAATAACGACCATGCCTATAAAAAGAGTAATAGTTCTATCAAAATACATTCAACCAATGTCTGACCATGTCCATACACTGGTCTTTAGGGCATATACACCAACAATAACCATGTGCTTGTGGTATGTGTCACATCTCCGAGTGAATCAGGAACCTTGACAAGAAGTTTAGCTTCAAATAGGACTAATTTCAAGAATTTCAACCAAGGCCATAATCTACATCATGACCGTAATTCTCTCATTGGCTACACGATGGACCCATTTTTACGCGAGCATAGTCATAATCCAAAGTCATGCCCATAACCTCCTTGACAGTAACATTTCATATGACAAAAACCTTGATAAGAGAATTACGGGCATGACCATAATTCATATATAGGCCGTAATCTCCTCATCAACAATTTTTAACATTACAACTATGGTCATAATTCTTGCAGAGGATAATTCTTGCAGAGGCCATAATCCACTCATCCACAACTTTTCAGATGGATCAGACTTCTACACTGAGATTATGGGCATGGCCGTAATCTCCATTATGCCTGTAATCTCACCAAGCAGCCAATATTCAATTGGCCATAACTTCCTCATCTTAACTCCAAATTGAGCGTTCTTGGAGTCAAAATGACGAGTATTCAATGAGCCATATTTATGTGAGCATTTCTAGGAATTAAGAACTTCAATGAATTCACAGTCGTAATTCTCATTACTGTCACGCCTCAGTAGAAAGCCAGCTATCCCTAGCTGAGGGTTCCTCTGGGAGATGACAATATTGATAGGAACCAAAGAACTACAATATTCAAATATCATTTATTAAATAAATAATCCAAACTTTTACATCAAGTACTTTTATGACACAATCTCTAAAAACATACTATCCAACTTGTAAATAAATCAATTGAAATAAAACTAAAAGATTATCTGAACTTAGGCTGGTATCTGCTATCTACTATAGCCCTCCTAGAAGCTAACTCTGCACCTGGAAGAGAAACAAAGGGAGTTAGCAAAAATGATAAGTAGGAATCAACAAATAGGGTGAGGGATGTCAAATAACAAGATAATACAATGATAGAACAATGATATACAAATAATATATAGAATGTCGTGTAAATCATCAAGCTGGCCAACATATCTCAATTAAGAGTTGCACTCATTTTCAGAGTGTTTCCACTATTGCTCATGTAGTGGAACGACTGTCCGAAATAGCCCGGAGGGTTGTGTCCAACACCTGATATTCGTAGTATTATCCCAAGGACAACAGGCAGTGCCCTAACCGGCAAACAGATAGTCTGATATGCGTCGGAAGTATAACTCAGACAAACAGGCCACTGGAGAATAAATCATCCAGTCCAGAGGTCAAAATATATCACGACTTTAACATAACAAATATTCAACTATTCCACATACTCATGTGTCAATATCATAGCTACACAATTGTTCAACCCTGCTCATAAGCCAATGTATCAGATATCTCAATACAATTTTGTTAACCATGCATACAGAAACAGATTATGACCAAATAACAGGATATATGAGGACAACTGAGTTTCAAAAGCAAAGCAAGCAGACGAAGCAAATAGATGTTGGTGTCGATCAATTCTAATATATGCATCCAATATCAAATCAAAGGAATAAACAACGAATCCTATATGTTCTTGACACCATAACAATGGAATAGGGTAAGATTCCTGCCTCAAACGTTGTTATCCTGAATCCCTCTGAAATCACAATTATCTCCTCTTTTTAACTAAACAATTTAAATAAATCATCCATTATCATCTATCATATACATCAATCCACAATAATATTACCCTCAACCCCTACTTTCCTATTTAAATCAATTTTATTCAAAATTAACTATCATCAAATTTCCCCCCAACATAATAACCAAATAGAAATTAGGTTTTTCCTACTTTATTCCATAAAATTGAATTTAAAATAATAATAAAAAATAAAAAAATAAATAAAAGAAAATGAAACTTACCTCAACCGCTGAGGTCGATGCGGATGAACATTTGCTTCGTTCGTTTGACAGGGGAGACCACCGGCGTTGGGAGAGAAGAGTCGCCGATAGAAGAGGAGGAAGAAACCGTTGGTGCTGGACTGTTGGGAAACCCCGGGGATATTTTATAATTTTTTAGAGTTTTATCAACACAAATACATAGCACAGCGGAAGAATATCCCCGAAACAGGCCAGTCCCAAAAACCCAGTGAAGATCGTCAAGCGAGAGAGTCGACACGATGAGATAGAAAATACCTTAAAGCAAGATGAGGCCGATGTCAAGGTAGGCGCCCAAGCGTGCGCCCTCTGCAGTCTCACACACACGGATGCCTCGAGCTCTCTTCTTCCACGCCCGGTGCTAGCCTCAGGAAGAAGATCCAAGCCTTGGGAGAGCCCTCCAAGAGACTTGCGCCACCACCAAAGGGAGATGCACCAAAAACAAGGAGGAAGAAGGAGATACCGCCAAGAACAAGTTCACCTTTCGCCAAGGAGAAGGGAAGATGAACACTTGCGGTTTGATGGAAAGGATGGAGCCACTCACCCTCACTTGATCGCCCTCTCAATTGATCTCGCCTTCAAGAGAAATTTTTGTGTTGAGAGGGGCGGCCAAGGTCTCTATTTATAGAGACCATAGGCGGTTTACTTGTGGCCTCAATTCAAACAAATTGGGTGGCTAGGAGAAGAGGTAGGAATTTAAATCCTAATCTAATTAGGACTCATGTCGGCGCCTTGATCATGTCCTAATCCTGTTAGGATTTACATGGACGGTTTGATCAAGACTAGTCCTAATCCAATTAGGACTCAAGGGGCGGTTTGATCAAGATTCAAATTAAGCTTTGAATCAAGTCCTAATCCTATTAGGACTCTATTTATTTATTTAATTAATTGAATCCTAATCCAATTAGGACTCTAATTAATTCAAATAAATCATCCCATTTAATCCCACAAAAATAGGACTCTAATTAATTAATTAATTAGCCCTTATTTTATCATGATTAATTAAACTCCCATGAGGTATAGGCGCTAACCCTAGTCTAACTAGGGTTAAGCATGCGCCATCCCTTTTCTTCTCCTTAAGCCCATTAAGTTTAACCTTTTCAATGGGCCTAGCCCAAGGTCCATTTTTCATGTTAACCAAGCCCTTGGATCCAATCCAATTTAACCCATGGTCAAATTGGGCTAACCATGGTTAAAATGCCGTAAATGGAAGTTGGCTCCAATAAGTCTTTTCCATCTCATCAGGCCCATTGGCGCTAATGAAATCTCCAAAATAGATCCGAGTTATACAATAACTCGATCATAAGGCTTCCCGATCAATACGAGAACTCGAGTATCAAGATGTGCGACCCTGTAGGTTCCTCTGACGTTGGCAGTGCTGACCTAAGGTCACCACAAGCAGTGAGTGGCACCTAGCAGTGCATCGCTGCTACCCAAGTCATCGGAATGGATATCGACATCGACATCCCCATCATCGCAACCAGGTACAGATGCATTACAGTTTCTTTGCCGAACTGATATCTGATTGGCCAAGTGTGTCACCACTTGTTTCTATCCAATCTCATGGCTATGACTAAATCAGGTCTAACCTGGGTATGGCCATACACTTTCAGTCATAGAACCATAGAGGAGCTCCATGGATATCATGCTTCCCTTAGGAAGGGGCAAATCCTATATCTGTGCATTGACCTTCTCATATGGGTCGTGACATGCCCAATGACAACCATTATTACCTCCCAACTACGGCAAGGCGTTAGGTTGTATCAAAGCATATCCCTAACCATATAGAATGGCCAATGACCTCAAGTCAAGGGATCAATGCATCTCCTATCACTTGTGAGGATAACTCGTGACACTAAGTCATTGCCTCACAGCGGGTCAGTCCAGTATATCTACCACTAATATACCCTTATGTCTGCGTTAGCATCTTGTGCCTAACTAGCCCATATACCAGTCTTATAAGTACCATAGCTGTCCCATATCCACTAAGGTACATTGACTAGGGAAAATAGTTTGAGCACAGATCCAATCTGTCTCCAGGGACATTATCATATAAGTACTACATGTTCGCAGATAAAAACAAATAATGATAATGACAATGCCAGTATGATATAAATATCAATGTCAAGTGGTACAAGTAAAGGACCAGAATTAGGTCCTTAGGGCATATACACCAACAATCTCCCACTTGCACTAAGACCTAGAGGTTGAGAAATCTTAACCCCATATCTCTAGCGTGACCATCATGCTTCTGCTGCACCAAAGCCTTGGTCAATGGGTCTGCTAGATTATTCTCTGTATCAACTCTGCTAATCTTGACATCACCTCCGTCGATGATCTCTCTGATCAGGTGAAATCTCCTGAGTATGTATTTGGATTTTTGATGAGACCTTGGTTCCTTGGCTTGTGCAATTGCTCCATTGTTATCACAGTAGATTTCAATGGGATCCACTGCACTGGGAACCACCTAAAGTTCAAAAATGAACTTCCTAATCCAAATAGCTTCTTTGGCTGCCTCAGAAGCGGCCAGATACTCAGCTTCAGTTGTAGAATCAGCTATGGTGGATTGCTTGAAGCTCTTCCAGCATACAGCGCCTCCATTTATCTTGAACACATAGCCGGCCTACGATCTGCAGTCGTCAGGGTCAGACTAGAAAGACGCATCAGTGTAGCCCTGCATACTGAGCTCTTCCTGTCCCCCATAGACCAAGAACAAATTCTTAGTTCTTCTCAGATACTTTAGGATGTTCTTTACAGCCACCCAGTGCTGTATTCCAGGATTGGATTGGTATCGGCTGGTTATGCTCACAGCATAAGCCACATCTGGTCTAGTACACAACATTGCATACATGATCGATCCTACTGCCGAAGCATAGGGTACTCAACTCATGTCATCCCTCTCAGCCTGTGTGGTGGGACACTGGCTGTTCGAGAGAGTAAGGCCATGTCTCACTGGAAGGTACCCTTTCTTGGATTGCTCCAAACTAAACCTCTCCAGGACCATATCAATGTATGTACTCTGACTAAGGGCTAGGAGCTTCTTGGATCTGTCCCGGTAGATCCTCACACCTAGGATATAGGTGGCTTCCCCTAAGTCTTTCATCTCAAAACACTTCCCTAACCATGTCTTCATAGCTTGAAGACTAGGGATGTCGTTCCCAATGAGCAGTATGTCATCAACATATAAGACGAGAAAAGTCACCAAGCTCCCACTGAATTTTTTGTATACACAGGCATCATCTTCGCTTTTGATAAAGCCATAATCTCTCACAGCTTCATCAAATCGAAGATTCCAACTTCGAGATGCTTGCTTTAATCCATAGATGGATCTCTTTAGCCTGCAGACCTTATTGGCCTCTGCAAGATGGACGAAGCCATCAGATTGTGTCATATACACATCCTCAACTAGCTTCCTAGTAAGGAAAGCTGTCTTCACATCCATCTGTCATATCTCGTAATCATGATATGCAGCTATAGAAGGCAGAATCCGAATGGATTTGAACATGGCAACTGGCGAGAAGGTTTCATCATAATCCACCCTGTGGATTTGTTTGAATCCCTTAGCCACTAGTCTTCCTTTATAGGTAACTATGTTGTCATCCATGTCTGTCTTCCTCTTGAAGATCCATTTACACCCTATGGGCTTTACCCCATCAGGTAACTCAACCAAGTCCCAGACTTGGTTAGCTGACATGGAATCCATCTCAGATTGCATGGCCTCAAGTCATCTCTCGGAGTCCGGTCCACTGACCGCCTCATCATAAGTCCTGGGTTCATCCTCAATGATGAAGATCCCATCATGTTGGGTCGGCAGTGACCCATACCTCTCAGGTGCATGACGAATTCTCCCAGACCTACGTGGGGCCTGTGTCGAAGCCTCAGGTTGCCTAGCAACTGGTACAGGTGGCTCAGGTTCCATCTCAATGTCTTGTGGTTGCACTTGGATCTCATCCAAGCCAAACTTCCTCCCACTCGCTTCTTTCATGAGAAATTCTTTCTCTAGAAAGACAGTACCCCGAGCATCAAAAACTTTGTTCTCGGTGGGAACATAGAAGTAGTAACCCTGTTTCTCCTTAGGGTTGTTGGGGTATGCCCTTAAGGCTAATGTTTGAGGCCTTTGGATGATTTCAGTATCATGTATAAACTATGTATAAGTTTATAAAGGCAATGGTTGTTATTCAGGTTGTTACATTATCTGCTGTTGTTATGTATACTTCTGAATAATGTCTCAATGGTGTTCAGCTTGGCTGAGATTAGCATTGTCCTTAGTCGAGATATCTTGGTGAACATGAGACAGCCTTGATATGATTGAGACTAATATGTGTTCCAATCTTATAGGGTGCTTCGAGCATGGAATAAGATGTAGACACATAGGTGCATTGGATGTACTGGACAGACCCTACTTAGGATATTCAATTGTTTGTCACAATGTGAATAATCCTTATATGCAAGCAAGTGGCATATTTCCTCTGACTTGAGATCGCTTGTGTTTCTAAATGATGATTGGCATTGTCTTGAGGTAATTCAATATCATTTGAAATATAATGGTTATAGATTATCTTGGATAATGAGCATGAGTCATGTTAGGACACTAGTGATAGATATAGGACTGCCTCTCCTTGTTGGAGTGTGATGTTCTAAAGGGGCCCCCTGGATGAGATGATTGAGAAAGTGTATGGCCATACCCAGATGACTATGTTCATCTGATCTAATCATTTTCATCATATTGGAATTACAGGCTTGACACGCTTGTCCAATGAGAACATCCAGTGGCAAAGGAAACATGTATGTCAAGTGAATTGGATTCACACTTGTGCTATGGTTTGGGTGTAGTCTTGGAAGACTCTTTCCTTCATATCGGGAGATAGTGATGTGTTGCTAGATACCCCTCTCTGATCGTGATAACGTATGTTATCGTTACCGACATTGAAGGAAACCCTTAGGGTCGCACAATTTGATGATATGGCTTACTTATGTCAGATCGTGTGGACTGAATGGTTTTGGTTCAGTTTAAAGGAGTTTAAACTCTGATTGGAAGTGAGATCTGGTCTGATCATGTTTGATTGATTAGGGCTTGAGATCGGTAAGCTTCGATCGGGAGAATTGATGCTTGATCGATGAGATCAAGAGCATCAAGAGATGTGTGGTTAGATCTTGAGCCATCTGGTTCATATGAGATCTAGACCATGGCTTGGTTTGATTTGGTCTTTGAACCAAATGCAATAGAACCGGTTCACATAAGTGAACGCATGGTTCAAAGTGAGAAGACGTTTTGGTTGGTTCGAAAACATGGGCGCATGGCTTGATGACTTTCTATTTTTGGAAGCCATAAGCGTTCCCACGTTGGATAACGCCTCAACGCCTCCCTCTCTCTCGAATGAATGCTTCTCCTCTCGTGTGTGTGTCGAGGCTCCACGAAAGAGAAGAGGTAGAGAGTTTTCGCTTAGCCAAGAAGAAGAACATCTCATCTTCTCCTACACGTTGAAGGACACCTTGGAACTTTGCTAGCACAAAGAAGAAAAGGGAGTAGCCATCGTCACCTTGTGTGCGACTGCTTTGGAGGAGAGCCGCTCGCCCTCTATATTCTTCCAAGTCGCCATCCAAATAATGGCCATGGTAACATCCTATCTTCTCATTGCAAGAACTAATAGTTGATCATATGTTCATGCCATGCGATCTTCATGAAACCCTTGTTTTCGCCCATGAAAAATTTTATATGCGCCTAAATTAGTGTTTCGCCCCCCCTTTCAATTGGTATCAGAGCTAGTGTTTTGGCTTGATCCATATGATTGCTTATTTTGTGATCCATGCGGTTTAAAAGTAGATCTAAACATGACTTGCGCATGTTATAAATCATCATGCCAACATACATGCTAGACATTAGATGTGTTTTGGTTTTTACTTAAGTTGCGCATGATATTTGTTTTGCGCATGTTGAAGAGTTTTTATCAAACACTTATGATCTTGCGCGCCCCTCACCTAGATCTCTAAAGCGCCTACTTGATATACTTAGACGGGTTACTAGGGTTGAAGTCGTCAGTCTAGTCTAGACCCAACAGCCTGATCAGACCATCTGACAGCCTAGATGGGTCGGCCAGATAGCACCTATGCGCACGCATACAGGTGGCTATAGGCCGACTGCAGAAGGGCGTGTAGCGATGTCTGATTGAGGCGCCTAGTGAACGATCATGATTAAGGCCCGGGGTCACACCCGCCTGCCAGAAATCATGTGGGACGTTCAGCCTTTAAGGCATGCATAGTTGACCACTAGGTCAACACAAGTCAGTTATGACTGGATGCATGCAAGGGCAGTGGGTCTGACTTGGTCTGATGAGTGGATCCCTATTAATGGACCGTTGTAAGGTAGTAGGGCACACAAGGAAATAAAATTGATGCCATGGGGTTTTTCAAAAATTTTATTTTCTGATTGGATCACATGTATGCTTATTTAACCTGATTGGGTGTCTATTTAATCTTATGTGGGCTGCCCTAATTTGTGTGCTGTGCTGGGGCCTGCGTGCCTGGAATTAATTGTAAATTTTTATTGTGATCTGTGTATCACACTTTAATTTATAATAATGTACAATTGACCTGCGTGTCAATTCATGTCTAGATAGATTAAAATGTAATTTGATCAGACATGAGCACAGAGCACACATGACAGAAGCGCTTGCAGTCAGTGGCTTCACCAGGTGGGAGTGTTGGGGTATGCCCTTAAGGCTAATGTTTGAGGCCTTGGGATTGTATCAGTATCATGTAATAAACTCTTATGTTTATAAAGGCATGGTTGTTATTCATGATGGAACCCTTTCAGGAGGGGAGCGCAAAACCTATTGTGAGAAGAACCCCTTTCATGAGGGGGGCGCAAGTCATATGTTTCTTTCTCATAGCAGCGGAATTAGGGTTTCCACATAAGATCGCATTCTATACTTTCATATAATCAACTTGATTAACAAGTGAGAGATTCGTTACCATGGCCATGGGAAGGTGCGGCTTGGAAGAAGAAAGATCGAAGGGATCTTCTCCAAAGAAATCACACACAAGGGATGAAAGCTTCCTCCTTGCGCAACTCTTGTGCTAGCAAGATTGCCAAGCTTTTCCAACCGTGTGTAGGAGATTAGATGAAAAGGGCTTCCTTCTTTTCGAGAGCTCTTCTTCCTTGGCGCAAGAACGATGCCTTCCACACGAGCAAGCCGTTCCAAAACCACGTCCAAGAAGCAAAACCGAAAAAACATTAGAGAGACATCAAGCCATGAACGCATATGCGTTATGCTTTTGGAACTTTCCAAAATTGGCAACGATTAAGAGTTGGCGTTCACGTTTCCATGAACCAAACGCAACCTCTTCTCCCTCTTGAACCAAGCGCTCAACCCATGAGCCGGTTCAATATCCTTGGTTCAATAGCGAAACCAAATCAGCCCATAAATTAAGTCTAGATCAAATTAGACCCCAAGGTCCTAGATCTGACCATTCATCATCTGACGCTTCTGATCGCATCGATCTAGCATCATCTCTCTCGATCGAAGCTTACCGATCTAAAGCTCTAATCAATCAAACATGATCAGACCAGATCTCACTTACAATCAGAGATTAAATCTCTTTAAACTGAACCAAAACAATTCAGTCCACATGATCTGACTTAAGGAAGCCATATCACCAAATTGTGCGACCCTGAGGGTTTCCTTTAAATGTCGGTAACGATAACTTACGTTATCACGATCAGTGAGGGGTATCTAGCAACACATCACTGTCTCCCGATATAAAGGAAAGAGTCTTCCAAGACTACTCCCAAACCATAGCACAAGTGTGACTCAATTCACAAGGCATACATGTGTCCTTTGCCACTGGATGTTCTTATTGGACAAGCGGGTCAAGCTTGTAACTCCAATACGATGAGCATGATTAGATCAGATGCACATAGTCATCTGGGTATGGCCATACACTATCTCAATCATCTCATATAGGGGGGCCCTTAGAACACTACACTCCTTAAACAAGGAGACGGCAATCCTATGTCTATCACTAGTGCCCTAACCTGATTCAAGCTCACCATCCAAGATAGTCTATAATCATTATGTTTCAAATGATATTGAACTACCTCAAGACAATGACAATCATCATTCAGAAACACAAGTGATCTCAAGTCAGAGGACATGTGCCACTTGCTGCTTACAAGGATCATTCACATTGTGACAAGCAATGGAATATCCCAGTAGGGTCTGTCCAGTACATCCAATGTACCCATGAGTCTACGTCTTATTCCATGCTCGAAGCATCCTATAAGATTAGCACTCATATTAGTCTCAATCATATCAAGGCTGTCTCATGTTCACCAAGATATCTAGACTAAGGACATATAGCCTGTCAGCCTAGCTGAACAGCTTTGAGACAGTATTCAGAAGTACACTTATTACAGCAGACAAGGTAACAACCTGAATAATAACCATGCCTTTATAAACTTAAGAGTTTATTACATGATATTAATACAATCCCAAGGCCTCAAACATTAGCCTTAAGGGCATACCCCAACAATCTCCCACTTGCACTTAATCTAATGGTTGAGAAATCTCAAACCCATATTATTACAGTGCTTCACATGCTTCTGCTGCGCCAGAGGCTTGGTAAGTGGGTCTGCCAGATTGTCATCTGTATGAACCTTGCATATTTTGATCTCGCCTCGATCAATGATCTCCCGGATCAAGTGAAACCGTCTCTGTATGTGCTTGGACTTCTGGTGCGACCGCGGTTCCTTTGCTTGTGCGATGGCTCCAGTGTTATCACAGAAGATAACCAAAGGATCTGCACTCGAAGGAACGACACCAAGTTCTCTCACGAACTTACGAATCCACACTGCCTCCTTAGATGCTTCCGAGGCTGCAACATACTCGGCTTCTGTTGTGGAATCAGCAACAGTTGACTGTTTGAAACTCTTCCACACCACTGCTCCACCATTCAAGCTAAAAACATAGCCTGATTGCGATCGGAAATCATCCTGGTCCGACTGGAACGAAGCGTCAGTATATCCCTCTATACTGAGTTCTTCCTGACCACCATATATCAAGAACATATCTTTGGTCCTCCGCAGATATTTTAAAATGTTCTTGACCGCAATCCAGTGCGCCAAACCTGGATTACTTTGGAATCGACTGGTCACGCTTAACCCGTAAGCGACGTCTGGGCGAGTACACAACATCGCATACATAATGGACCCAATAGCCGAAGCATAAGGCGTATTGTCCATTTCATCTTTCTCAGTCTGTGTTTGTGGACACTGACTCTTCGAAAGATTCAGACCATGTCTGACTGGAAGATATCCACGTTTAGAATTCTCTAAACGGAATCTCTCCAGGACCTTATTGATGTAAGTACTCTGGCACAGCCCGAGAAGCCTTTTAGATCTATCCCTGTAGATCTTCACACCTAGTACATAGGCTGCTTCTCCTAAATCTTTCATCTGGAAACATTTTCCTAACCATGCCTTAACAGCATGCAATTCAGGAATATCATTTCCAATGATTAAGATATCATCGACGTAGAGGATTAGGAATGTAATTACGCTCCCACTAAACCTCTTATATACACACGGGTCATCTTCGTTCTTGATGAAACCAAACTCAGAGATTGATTCATCAAAACGAATATTCCAGCTTCTTGATGCTTGTTTAAGTCCATATATGGACTTCTTTAACTTGCATATTTTATGACGATCTGCTGGATTGTTGAAACCTTCCGGTTGTGTCATATACACATCCTCATCCAGATTTCCATTAAGGAAAGCTGTTTTCACATCCATCTGCCAGATCTCATAATCGTAATATGCAGCTATCGCGAAAAGAATCCGAATAGACTTAAACATGGCTACAGGAGAGAAAGTTTCATCATAATCTATCCCGTAGATTTGTTTGAAACCTTTCGCAACTAGCCTGCCTTTATAGGTAACCACGTTACCATCCATGTCAATCTTCTTCTTGAAGATCCATTTACAGCCTATAGGGATTACTCCCGGAGGCGGATCAACCAAATCCCAGACTTGGTTATCTGACATGGAGTCCATCTCGGCTCGCATAGCATCAAGCCATCTAGCTGACTCCGGTCCACTGACCGCATCCGCATAAGTTAGGGGTTCATCATTATCAATGATGTAGACTCCGTCATAGCGCTCAGGCTGTCGACGGATCCTACCCGATCTTCGCGGTTCCCGTGATATCTGAGCCTCAGGTTGTTCAGTAACCTGATCTACTGGCTCAGGCACATCCAACTCTGCCTGACTACTTTGTCCTTCCTCTGGAATCTCATCCAGCTTTATTTCTCTCCCACTGGCCTCTTGCAGAAGAAACTCCTTCTCAAGAAATATGGCCGTCCGAGCAACAAATATCTTGTTCTCTTTGGGATCGTAGAAATAATAACCCTTAGTTTCCTTAGGGTAACCGACAAAGATACATTTATCAGATCTGCTCTCTAGTTTCCCAGAGGCGAGCTTTTTGACATAAGCCTCGCAACCCCAGATCCTGATAAACGTCAAGCTAGGCTGTTTCCCGTACCATAACTCATATGGCGTCTTTGAAACTGCCTTGGATGGCACTCGGTTTAGTACCTTTGCAGCTGTTTCCAGTGCAAAACCCCAAAAGGAGTATGGAAGAGTAGCCTGACTTATCATAGAACGAACCATATCAAGTAACGTTCTATTTCTCCTCTCGGACACACCATTCCATTGCGGTGTTCCTGGCGGAGTGAGCTGTGAGATAATCCCACACTCTTTCAGATAGTCAGTAAATGCATGACTTAGGTATTCACCACCTCGATCAGAACGAAGTGCCTTGATATTTCTGCCTAACTGATTTTGTACTTCATTTTTGAACTCTTTGAACTTGTCAAAAGATTCACTTTTATGTCTCATCAAATAGACATACCCATACCTACTGAAATCATCAGTAAAGGTAATGAAGTACTGATAGCCACCTCTGGCATGTTTACTAAATGGCCCACACACATCACTGTGTATAAGGTCAAGTAAACCTGAAGTCCTCTGACCTTTGTGAGGAAAAGGAGACTTCGTCATTTTACCCATCAAACAAGCTTTGCATGTATCAATCTCCTCATAGGAGAATGATCCCAGCAGTCCATGTTCATGCAACCGCTTAATGCGCTTCTCGTTTATATGGCCTAAACGACTATGCCATAGCAAGGTGCTGTCATCAGCATACTTGGCTTTCTTATTATCAATGTTTTGTATAGAATATTCCATGTCCAACATGAATAACCCATTGTTAATTGAACCAGTGGCATACACAATATTATCATAAGTCAAAATACACTTTGAAATCTTGCATTCAAAGGCAAATCCTTTCCTGACAAGAGCAGGAATAGAGATAATATTCTTGGTAATACTGGGTACAAAATAACAATTGTTTAATTCTAATACAATGCCAGATGGTAAAGTAATGAAATAGTCTCCTACAGCAACCGCAGCAACCCGTGCCCCGTTTCCAACGCGTAGGTCTACCTCATGCTGTCCCACCTGCCTTCTTCTCTTGAGTTCCTGCACATTTGAACAAATGTGAACTCCACATGCAGTGTCCAACACCCATGATATAGAAGAAGATGAAACCATGACTTCCGTCACGTATATACCTGAGCCAGAAGCGATGCTTCCCCTCTTATCTCCTTGGAGCGCTTTACAGTCCTTTTTCCAGTGACCCAGCTGGCCACAGTGGAAACACCTGTTGTCCTTCGACCGCTTCACCTTCTGTTTCAGGGCCTTGCTGTAATTCTTGACAGGGGCCTTGCCCTTCTTCCCCTTCTTCTTGTTCCTAAAAGGAACCATTAAGACAGAGGTTGAAGGCTTGCCCTTCAGAGTTTCCTCAGTAGTCAAGAGCATATTCAGCAGCTCTGCCGGCGTACAATCGATTTTGTTCATATTAAAGTTAATGATGAACGCATCGAAAGAAGGCGGAAGAGACTGCAGAATAATATCTACAGCAAGCTCCTGGTTGACGGTATGCCCCAGTTTCTCCAGAGCCTCCTTGTGCCCAATCATCTTGAGCACGTGAGCTCCCACTGGGCTCCCCTCAGCCAGTTTGCTCTGAAAGAAGAGCTTTGTCAGATTATAGCGTTCTGTCCTCGCCTGTGCAGCATACAGCATCTTGAGGTTCGCTATAATTTCTATAGCCGACATATCCTCATGCTGACGCTGCAGCGGTGGCGTCATAGACGCTAGCATCAGGCAAGCGACATCAATGCTATCATTGACGTGCTTTTCATAGGCATCCCGAACCGCCCTTGCGGCGTTCGGAGCGGGCTGCGGCGGTATCGCCGTCTCGAGGACATACAGTTTCCTCTCTGCCTTAAGAACGATCTTAAGGTGTCCGAACCAGTCAGAGAAGTTCGGCCCAGCAAACTTCTCCCTTTCCAGTAGGGATCGCACATTGAAGCTCATGGTGTTCGTTGCTGCAGGAATCTACAACAAGCAAGAACAGCAAGGTTAGTATCAATGTTTCAGAATCAATCCAGGACTTTAAGAAAGATTCTTTTCTCACTATTTTGTCTGACTGAAAAATCCAGTAAACAGTCCGAAAGAGTAACACTCTTTTAGTGAGATGGGATCCAGATTTCATACTTGGTCTCCGCGTCCCGCTCAGGCGAGATAAGATGCACAGAGATGACAAGCACTAGTTTCTGGTAGGCTCTCCCAGCCAATCGCCAACCCGTGCGATTCCCCTTCATCTTGGCAATCCAGCAGACTGTGCCAACTGAGTTGGTACAACACAGTCTCTGATCCCAGAGATGGCTGCCTCCATGTGCTACCATATGCGCCACATATGTAGTCTACATGGTCAAGCTGACCTGACCTACTCCCTGGACCACCACGTGCTATGCTGAGCAACGAGAGGGGATAAATCCCAACTCTGTAACACGCAGGTGAAATCCAGCACCGTCTGAAGATAGATGGACGTGCCCACTGAGTGGGTTCAACACGGCTCCAACGATAGTCAGAAAGGTGAGGTTTCGCGTCAGAAGGCTTACGAGCTTGATATGTTAGCGTTGGATTTTAACGGTCTTTTATCTTCTTACTATCAGGCATGTCCTATGGCTATAGCAGAAGATAAACATAAATATGCAATTCTAATTATTAGCAATAAGTAGAAAGCATGATCTTATGTGGTAAAAGCCCATGAACCCTAGTAAGACCTTAATATTACTTAAGTCTTCACTTGAGCTTCATTGCATCTCATCTGGTCCAACCCAGTGCCCTAGCGCCAAGAGCACCACAGGTGCACCACCAGGTGAATGCCCCTCTTGGATGTGTGCCTTTGTTCTTGTCTAATCAAAGTACATTTGATCTATCTAGACAAGATTGACTCGCAGGTCAACAACATATTATAAATTAAGTACAATGTGATTCGCAGATCACAAATTAATTTACAATTTTTTTTAAGTCCAGGCACGCAGGCCCCAGCACAGCACACAATTGGGCAACCCACATAAGACTAAATAGACAAGCATATGGTTCAATCAACATGTGATCCAATCATCTTGAAATTAAAAGTTTTGAAAACCCCATGGCATCAATTTTAATTTCCTTATGAGCCCTACAACCTTACAATGGTGCATTGATGGGGATCCACTCATCCATCTAGTTAGATCCTTTGCCCTTGCATGCACCGAGTCCTAACTGACCCGAGTTGACCTAATGGTCAACCATGCATGCGCCAAGGGCTGAACTACCCCCATGAGTTTTGGCAAGCGGGTGTGACCCCGGGCCTAACTCAAGTGTGTTCAGTAGTGTCTCAACCAGACCTCGCTACACGCCCTAGATGCAGTCAACCTATAGCCACCTTGTGCTTGCGCATAGGTGCTATCAGGTTAACCCATCTGAGCTGTCAGATGGTCTGATCAGACTAATGGATCTAACCTAGAGGTGACTTCAGCCCCATCAACCCATCTAAGGGTTTATAGTAGATGCATATAGATCTAAATGTTTGCGCGCAAGTAGGTATAAGATTTGATGAAATATCATTCAACCATTCAACATACTTATCATGCGCCAACACAACAACATGCGCAACTCATGAAGAAACATACATCTTGCGCAACTCATGAAGAAACATACATCTAAGTTCTAAACTAGCATGTAGGTTTCGGCATGTGAGCAATCACCTTTAGATCTATTCACCAACATATTCATGGATCAAACATGATGATCTACTCATTAGAACCGCAAGCAATCATATGAAAAAGTATAGATTGCCTCTGATACCAATTGATGGAACCCTTTCAGGAGGGGAGCGCAAAACCATGGCCATGGGAAGGTGCGGCTTGGAAGAAGAAAGATCGAAGGGATCTTCTCCAAAGAAATCACACACAAGGGATGAAAGCTTCCTCCTTGCGCAACTCTTGTGCTAGCAAGATTGCCAAGCTTTTCCAACCGTGTGTAGGAGATTAGATGAAAAGGGCTTCCTTCTTTTCGAGAGCTCTTCTTCCTTGGCGCAAGAACGATGCCTTCCACACGAGCAAGCCGTTCCAAAACCACGTCCAAGAAGCAAAACCGAAAAAACATTAGAGAGACATCAAGCCATGAACGCATATGCGTTATGCTTTTGGAACTTTCCAAAATTGGCAACGATTAAGAGTTGGCGTTCACGTTTCCATGAACCAAACGCAACCTCTTCTCCCTCTTGAACCAAGCGCTCAACCCATGAGCCGGTTCAATATCCTTGGTTCAATAGCGAAACCAAATCAGCCCATAAATTAAGTCTAGATCAAATTAGACCCCAAGGTCCTAGATCTGACCATTCATCATCTGACGCTTCTGATCGCATCGATCTAGCATCATCTCTCTCGATCGAAGCTTACCGATCTAAAGCTCTAATCAATCAAACATGATCAGACCAGATCTCACTTACAATCAGAGATTAAATCTCTTTAAACTGAACCAAAACAATTCAGTCCACACGATCTGACTTAAGGAAGCCATATCACCAAATTGTGCGACCCTGAGGGTTTCCTTTAAATGTCGGTAACGATAACTTACGTTATCACGATCAGTGAGGGGTATCTAGCAACACATCACTGTCTCCCGATATAAAGGAAAGAGTCTTCCAAGACTACTCCCAAACCATAGCACAAGTGTGACTCAATTCACAAGGCATACATGTGTCCTTTGCCACTGGATGTTCTTATTGGACAAGCGGGTCAAGCTTGTAACTCCAATACGATGAGCATGATTAGATCAGATGCACATAGTCATCTGGGTATGGCCATACACTATCTCAATCATCTCATATAGGGGGGCCCTTAGAACACTACACTCCTTAAACAAGGAGACGGCAATCCTATGTCTATCACTAGTGCCCTAACCTGATTCAAGCTCACCATCCAAGATAGTCTATAATCATTATGTTTCAAATGATATTGAACTACCTCAAGACAATGACAATCATCATTCAGAAACACAAGTGATCTCAAGTCAGAGGACATGTGCCACTTGCTGCTTACAAGGATCATTCACATTGTGACAAGCAATGGAATATCCCAGTAGGGTCTGTCCAGTACATCCAATGTACCCATGAGTCTACGTCTTATTCCATGCTCGAAGCATCCTATAAGATTAGCACTCATATTAGTCTCAATCATATCAAGGCTGTCTCATGTTCACCAAGATATCTCGACTAAGGACATATAGCCTGTCAGCCTAGCTGAACAGCTTTGAGACAGTATTCAGAAGTACACTTATTACAGCAGACAAGGTAACAACCTGAATAATAACCATGCCTTTATAAACTTAAGAGTTTATTACATGATACTAATACAATCCCAAGGCCTCAAACATTAGCCTTAAGGGCATACCCCAACAATTCAGGTTGTTATATTGTCTGCTGCAATAATTGTACTTCTGAATAATGTCTCAAAGCTGTTCAGCTAGGCTGACATGCTGTAATGTCCTTAGTCGATATATCTTGGTGAACATGAGACAGCCTTGATATGATTGAGACTAATATGTGTTCTAATCTTATAGGATGCTTCGAGCATGGAATAAGAGGTAGACTCATGGGTACATTGGATGTACTGGACAGACCCTACTAGGATATTCAATTGTTTGTCACAATGTGAATAATCCTTGATTGCGACAAGTGGCACATTTCCTCTGACTTGAGATCACTTGTGTTTTCTAAATGATGATTGTCATTATTTTGAGTTAGTTCAATATCATTTGAAACATAATGATTATAGGCTATCTTGGATGGTGAGCTTGAGTCAGGTTAGGGCACTAGTGATAGACAAAGGATTGCCGTCTCCTTAATTGGAGTGTGATGTTCTAAAGGGGCCCCCTGGATGAGATGATTGAGAATAGTGTATGGCCATACCCAGGTGACTATGTTCATCTGATCTAATCATGCTCATCATATTGGAGTTACAAGCTTGACACGCTTGTCCAATAAGAACATCCAGTGGCAAAGGATTTATGCATGCCTTGTGAGTTGGTTCACACTTGTGCTGTTTTTGGGTGTAGTCTTGGAAGACTCTTTTCTTTATATCGGGAGACAGTGATGTGTTGCTAGATACCCCTCACTGATCATGATAACATGAGTTATCGTTACCGACATTTAAAGGAAACCCTCAGGGTCGCACAATTTGATGATATGGCTTAATGAGTCAGATCGTGTGGACTGAATTGTTCAGGTTCAGTTTAAAGGGATTTAATCTCTGATTGTAAGTGAGATCTAGTCTGATCATGTTTGATTGATTAGGGCTTGAGATCGGTAAGCTTCGATTGAGAGAATGGTGCAGGAACCCCTTTCAAGAGGGGGGCGAAACCCAGCATGGTGCAAAACAAATTTCAAGCAGCGGATAGGGTCTCTAAGAATCGCATGCACCTTATATAATGAACTTAAAGGAAAAACCGATTGCATAAGAGATGATTCGATCCATACCATTGCCATTTCTAGATGGCACCTTGGAAGTAAAGATGAAACGAGATCTTCTCCTTGTCGTCACACACAAGATGATGTCGCTATCTCTCTTGGTGCTCCTTGTGCTAGCAAGGTTCCAAGAGGTCCTTTGACGAGTGAAGGGAAAATGAGATGTCAATCTCTCTTGGCCGAATCCTCCTCAATCCGTCAAGCGTCGCCGCACTCACACAAGAATGTCGAGAGGAATATGGGCGAGAGGAATATGGGAAGTGGCGAAAATAGAGCATACTCTATTCGGACGAGAGCCCCCTCAAGTGGAGATCATGGTTACTAAAAATAGTAACCACTCCTCACCACAACGTTCACGCCAAGTGAACTTGTCGCCTACTCCTCTCCCTATGAACCAAGCGCTCATTTAGTGAGCCGGTTCACTTTGGTTCGGTTTAAGAACCAATCAAGCCAATGATCTAGTCTAGATCTTAAATAAACCCTAAGGTTCACGATCTAACCGTCGATCTCAACGATGCCCCTGATCTGACCGATCTGGCATGCATTCTCTCGATCAAAGCTTACCGATCTCAAGCCCTAATCAATCAAACATGATCAGACCAGATCTCACTTACAATCAGAGATTAAATCCCTTTAAACTGAACCCAAATAATTCAGTCCACACGATCTGACTTAAGTAAGCCATATCATCAAATTGTGCGACCCAAAGGGTTTCCTTTAAATGTCGGTAACGACAACTTACGTTATCACGATCAGTGAGAGGTATCTAGCAACACATCACTGTCTCCCGATATAAAGAAAAGAGTCTTCCAAGACTACACCCAAAAACAGCACAAGTGTGAATCAAATCACAAGGCATGCATTTTTCCTTTGCCACTGGATGTTCTTATTGGACAAGCCTGTCAAGCTTGTAATTCCAATATGATGAGCATGATTAGATCAGATGATCATAGTCACCTGGGTATGGCCATACACTCTCTCAATCATCTCATCCAGGGGGCCCCTTTAGAACATCACACTCCTTAAACAAGGAGACGGCAATCCTATGTCTATCACTAGTGCCCTAACCTGACTCAAGCTCATCATCCAAGATAGTCTATAATCATTATGTTTCAAACGATATTGAACTATCTCAAAACAATGACAATCATCATTTAGAAAACACAAGTGATCTCAAGTCAGAGGAAATGTGCCACTTGTCATAATCAAGGAATATTCACATTGTGACAAACAATTGAACATCCTAGTAGGGTCTGTCCAGTACATCCCATGTACCCATGAGTCTACATCTTATTCCATGCTCGAAGCATCCTATAAGATTAGAACACATATTAGTCTTAACAATATCAAGGCTGTCTCATGTTCACCAAGATACATCGACTAAGGACTTAATAGCATGTCAGCCCAGCTGAACAGCTTTGAGACATTATTCAGAAGAACATATATTGCAGCAGACAATGTAGCTAACTGAATAACAACCATGCCTTTATAAACATAAGAGTTTATTACATGATACAGATACATTCCCATAGGCCTCAAACATTAGCCTTAAGGGCATACCCCAACAATCTCCCACTTGCACTTAATCTAATGGTTGAGAAATCTCAAACCCATATTATTACAGTGCTTCTCATGCTTCTGCTGCGCCAGAGGCTTGGTAAGCGGGTCTGCCAGATTGTCATCTGTATGAACCTTGCAGACTTTGATCTCGCCTCGATCTATGATCTCCCTGATCAAATGAAACCGTCTCTGTATGTGCTTGGACTTCTGGTGCGACCGTGGTTCCTTTGCTTGTGCGATTGCTCCAGTGTTATCACAAAAGATAACCAAAGGATCTGCACTCGAAGGAATGACACCAAGTTCTCTCACGAACTTACGAATCCACACTGCCTCCTTGGATGCTTCCGAGGCTGCAACATACTCGGCTTCTGTTGTGGAATCAGCAACAGTTGACTGTTTGAAACTCTTCCACACCACTGCACCTCCATTCAAGCTAAAAACATAGCCTGATTGCGATCGGAAATCATCCTGGTCAGACTGGAACGAAGCGTCAGTATATCCTTCAATACTGAGTTCTTCCTGACCACCATATATCAAGAACATATCTTTGGTCCTCCGCAGATATTTTAAAATGTTCTTGACTGCAATCCAGTGCGCCACACCTGGATTACTCTGGTAACGACTGGTTACGCTTAACCCGTAAGCAACGTCTGGGCGAGTACACAACATCGCATACATAATGGATCCAATAGCTGAAGCATAAGGCGTATTGTCCATTTCATCTTTCTCAGTCTGTGTTTGTGGACACTGACTCTTCGAAAGATTCAGACCATGTCTGACTGGAAGATATCCACGTTTAGAATTCTCTAAATGAAATCTCTCCAGGACCTTATCGATGTAAGTACTTTGGCACAGCCCGAGAAGCCTCTTAGATCTATCCCTGTAGATCTTCACACCTAACACATAGGCTGCTTCTCCTAAATCTTTCATCTGGAAACATTTCCTTAGCCATGCCTTAACAGCATGCATTTCAGGAATGTCGTTTCCAATGATCAAGATGTCATCGACGTAGAGGACTAGGAAAGTAATCACGCTCCCACTAAACCTCTTATATACACACGGGTCATCCTCGTTCTTGATGAAACCAAATTCAATGACTGATTCATCAAAACGAATGTTCCAGCTTCTTGATGCTTGTTTAAGTCCATAAATAGACTTCTTTAACTTGCATATCTTATGACGATCTGCTGGATTAGTGAAACCTTCTGGTTGTGTCATATACACATCCTCATCCAGATTTCCATTAAGGAAAGCTGTTTTCACATCCATCTGCCAAATCTCATAATCATAATATGCAGCTATCGCGAAAAGAATCCGAATAGACTTAAACATAGCTACAGGTGAGAAAGTTTCATCATAATCTATCCCGTAGATTTGTTTGAAACCTTTCGCAACTAGCCTGCTTTTATAGGTAACCACGTTACCATCCATGTCAATCTTCTTCTTGAAGATCCATTTACAGCCTATAGGGATAATTCCCGGAGGCGGATCAACCAAATCCCAAACTTGGTTATCTGACATGGAGTCCATCTCGGCGCGCATAGCTTCAAGCCATCTCGCTGACTCCGGTCCACTGACCGCATCCGCATAAGTGAGGGGTTCATCATTGTCAATGATGTAGACTCCGTCATAGCGCTCAGGCTGTCGACGGATCCTACCCGATCTTCGCGGTTCCCGTGATATCTGAGCCTCAGGTTGTTCAATAACCTGTTCTACCGGCTCAGGCTCATCCAACTCTGCTTGACTACTTTGTCCTTCGTCTGGATTCTCATCCAGCTTTATTTCTCTCCCACTGGCCTCTTGCAGAAGAAATTCCTTCTCAAGAAATATGGCCGTCCGAGCAACAAAAACCTTGTTCTCCTTGGGATCGAAGAAATAATAACCCTTAGTTTCCTTAGGGTAACCGACAAAGATACATTTGTCAGATCTACTCTCTAGTTTCCCAGAGGCGAGCTTCTTTACATAAGCTTCGCAACCCCAGATCCTGATAAATGTCAAGCTTGGCTGTTTCCCATACCATAACTCATATGGCGTCTTTGAAACTGCCTTGGATGGCACTCGGTTTAGTACCTTTGCAGCTGTTTCCAGTGCAAAACCCCAAAAGGAGTAGGGTAGAGTAGCCTGACTCATCATAGAACGAACCATATCAAGTAGCGTTCTATTTCTCCTCTCGGACACACCATTCCATTGCGGTGTTCCAGGCGGAGTGAGCTGTGAGATAATCCCACACTCCTTTAGATAGTCAGTAAATGCATGACTTAGGTATTCACCACCTCGATCTGAGCGAAGTGCCTTGATATTACGGCCTAGCTGATTCTGTACTTCATTTTTGAACTCTTTGAACTTGTCAAAAGATTCACTCTTATGTCTCATCAGATAGACATACCCGTATCTACTGAAATCATCAGTAAAGGTAATGAAGTACTGATATCCACCTCTGGCATGTTTACTAAAAGGCCCACACACATCACTGTGTATAAGGTCAAGTAAACCTGAAGCCCTTTGACCTTTGTGAGGAAAAGGTGACTTCGTCATTTTACCCATTAAACAAGCTTTGCATGTATCAATCTCCTTGTAGGAGAATGATCCCAGCAGTCCATTTTCATGCAACCGCTTAATGCGTTTCTCGTTTATATGGCCTAAACGACTATGCCATAGCAAGGTGCTGTCATCAGCATACTTGGCTTTCTTAATATCAATTTGTTGTATCGAACATTCCATGTCCAACATGTATAACCCATTATTAATTGAACCAGTTGCATAAACAATATTATCAAAAGACAAAATACACTTTGAAATATTGCATTCAAAGGAAAATCCCTTCCTAACAAGAGCAGGAATGGAGATAATATTTTTAGTTATACTGGGAACAAAGTAACAACTGTTTAGTTCCAATACAAGTCCAGATGGTAAAGAAATAAAGTAGTCTCCTACAGCAACAGCAGCAACCCGTGCCCTGTTTCCAACTCGTAGGTCCACCTCATGCTGTCCCACCTGCCTTCTTCTCTTGAGTTCCTGTACATTTGAACAAATGTGAACTCCACATGCAGTGTCCAACACCCATGATACAGAAGAAGAAAACATGACCTCAGTCACGAATATACCTGAGCCAGAAGCAAAGCTTCCCCTCTTATCTCCTTGGAGCGCTTTACAGTCCTTTTTCCAGTGACCCAGTTGGCCACAGTGGAAACACCTGTATTCCTTAGACCGCTTCACCTTCTGCTTCAGAGCCTTGCTGTAATTCTTGACCGGGGCCTTGCCCTTCTTCCCCTTCTTCTTGTTCCTAGAAGGAACCATCAAGACAGAGGTTGAAGGCTTACCCTTCAGAGTCTCCTCAGTGGTCAAGAGCATATTCAGCAGCTCTGCCGGAGTACAATCGATTTTGTTCATATTAAAATTAATAATGAACGCGTCGAATGAAGGCGGGAGAGACTGCAGAATAATGTCCACAGCAAGCTCCTGGTTAATGGTATGCCCCAGTTTCTCTAGAGCCTCCTTGTGCCCAATCATCTTGAGCACGTGAGCTCCCACTGGGCTCCCTTCAGCCAGTTTGCTCTGAAAGAAGAGCTTTGTCAAATTATAGCGTTCAGTCCTCGCCTGTGCAGCATACAGCATCTTGAGGTTCGCTATCATCTCTATAGCCGACATATCCTCATGCTGACGCTGCAGCGGTGGCGTCATAGACGCTAGCATCAGGCAAGCGACATCAATGCTATCATTGACGTGCTTTTCATAGGCTTCCCGAACCGCCCTTGCGGCGTTCGGAGCGGGCTGCGGCGGTATCGCCGTCTCGAGGACATACAGTTTCCTCTCTGCCTTAAGAACGATCTTAAGGTGTCCAAACCAGTCAGAGAAGTTCGGCCCAGCAAACTTCTCCCTTTCCAGTAGGGATCGCACATTGAAGTTCATGGTGTTCGTTGCTGCAGGTATCTACAACAATGCAAGAACAGCAAGGTCAGTATCAATGTATAAGAATCAATCAGGACTTAAGAAAGATTCTTTTTCTCACTATTTTATCAGGCGTGAAAAATCCAGCAAAACAGCCCGAAAGAGTAAAACTCTTTTAGTGAGATGGGATCCAGATTTCATACTTGGTCTCCGCGTCCCGCTCAGGCGAGATAAGATGCACAGAGAGTACAAGCACTAGTTTCTGGTAGGCAGTCCCTGCCGATCGCCAACCCGTGCGATTCCCCTTCATCTGGGCAGTCCAGCAGACTGTGCCAACTGAGTTGGTACAACACAATCTCTGACCCCACAGATGGCTGCCTCCATGTGCTACCATATGCGCCACATATGTAGCCAACACGGTCAAGCTGACCCGACCTACTCCCTGGACCACCACGTGCTATGCTGAGCAACGAGAAGGGATAAATCCCTACTCTGTAACACGCAGGTGTAATCCCGCACCGTCTGAAGATAGATGGACGTGCCCACTGAGTGGGTACAACACGGCTCCAACGATAATCAGAACAGTGAGGTTTCGCGTCAGAAGGCTTACGAGCTTGATATTTAAGCGTTGGATTTTAACGGTCTTTTATCTTCTTGCCTATCATGCAATTCCTATGGTGATAGCAGAAGATAATTTAATCATGCAATTCTAATATTAAGCAATAAAAGAAAGCATGTATCTTATGTGGTAAAAGCCCATAGCCCTAGAAGACCTTAACCTAACTTAAGTCTTCATTTGCTCTTCATGGGTCTTTTGCTGCACATCTGGCCCAAACCTGGGCCCAAGCGCCAATTACAGCACAGGTGCGCCCACCAGGGAAAATGCGCCTGGTCCTAGGGTCGAACCCTAGACCTCCCACCTGGTCCAGCCACTTGCTGCATGCGCCTCTGCCAAGTGTGCTCTGTGCTCTTGTCTAATTAAATTACAAATTTAACTATCTAGACAAGAGTGACACGCAGGTCACTTACATTTATAAATTAAAACACAGTGATGCGCAGATCACAATAATTAATTTACAATTTTAAAACAGGCACGCAGGCCCCAGCACAGCACAGATTTAACATGGGCAGCCCACATAAGACAAAATAGACAGACACATGCATCCATTCAGCAATCAAGTGATCCATTATAAAAATTAAAATTTTCGAAAACCCCTTGGGATTAATTTTAATTTTTCCTTATTTGCCCTACAACCTTACAACGGTACATTACTAGGGATCCACTCATCCAACCTAGTCAGATCCACTGCCCTTGCATGCACCAAGTCCTAACTGACTTGAGTCGACCATGAGGTCAACCATGCATGCGCCAGGGCTGAACAACCACAATGAGGTCTGGCAAGCGGGTGTGACCCCGGGCCTAACTCATGTGTGTTCATAGGTTGTCTCAATCAGACATCGCTACACACCTGTCTGCAGTCGACCTATAGCCACCATAGGCTTGCGCCAAGGTGCTAACAGGTCGACCCATTCAGGCTATCAGATGGTCTGATCAGACTGTTGGATCTAACTCAGGGGGTGACTTCAACCCTAATAACCCGTCTAAGGGTTTATAGTAGAGCCTTAGATCTAGAGTGACTCGCGCATGTCAATTAGGGTTTTAAGAAAAACACAAAGCATGCGCCAAGAACAACATGCGCCAATGAAAACATACTTCAAGTTTCGCATGTATAAAAACTTAAAGAAAAATCGCATGTTAACTAGATCTAAGCATGTACACGCAAACATGGATCACATAAGCTTAAGCAATCATACAAAGATGCATAGAAAACCTGCTCTGATACCAGTTGCAGGAACCCCTTTCAAGAGGGGGGCGAAACCCAGCATGGTGCAAAACAAATTTCAAGCAGCGGATAGGGTCTCTAAGAATCGCATGCACCTTATATAATGAACTTAAAGGAAAAACCGATTGCATAAGAGATGATTCGATCCATACCATTGCCATTTCTAGATGGCACCTTGGAAGTAAAGATCAAACGAGATCTTCTCCTTGTCGTCACACACAAGATGATGTCGCTATCTCTCTTGGTGCTCCTTGTGCTAGCAAGGTTCCAAGAGGTCCTTTGACGAGTGAAGGGAAAATGAGATGTCAATCTCTCTTGGCCGAATCCTCCTCAATCCGTCAAGCGTCGCCGCACTCACACAAGAATGTCGAGAGGAATATGGGCGAGAGGAATATGGGAAGTGGCGAAAATAGAGCATACTCTATTCGGACGAGAGCCCCCTCAAGTGGAGATCATGGTTACTAAAAATAGTAACCACTCCTCACCACAACGTTCACGCCAAGTGAACTTGTCGCCTACTCCTCTCCCTATGAACCAAGCGCTCATTTAGTGAGCCGGTTCACTTTGGTTCGGTTTAAGAACCAATCAAGCCAATGATCTAGTCTAGATCTTAAATAAACCCTAAGGTTCACGATCTAACCGTCGATCTCAACGATGCCCCTGATCTGACCGATCTGGCATGCATTCTCTCGATCAAAGCTTACCGATCTCAAGCCCTAATCAATCAAACATGATCAGACCAGATCTCACTTACAATCAGAGATTAAATCCCTTTAAACTGAACCCAAATAATTCAGTCCACACGATCTGACTTAAGTAAGCCATATCATCAAATTGTGCGACCCAAAGGGTTTCCTTTAAATGTCGGTAACGACAACTTACGTTATCACGATCAGTGAGAGGTATCTAGCAACACATCACTGTCTCCCGATATAAAGAAAAGAGTCTTCCAAGACTACACCCAAAAACAGCACAAGTGTGAATCAAATCACAAGGCATGCATTTTTCCTTTGCCACTGGATGTTCTTATTGGACAAGCCTGTCAAGCTTGTAATTCCAATATGATGAGCATGATTAGATCAGATGATCATAGTCACCTGGGTATGGCCATACACTCTCTCAATCATCTCATCCAGGGGGCCCCTTTAGAACATCACACTCCTTAAACAAGGAGACGGCAATCCTATGTCTATCACTAGTGCCCTAACCTGACTCAAGCTCATCATCCAAGATAGTCTATAATCATTATGTTTCAAACGATATTGAACTATCTCAAAACAATGACAATCATCATTTAGAAAACACAAGTGATCTCAAGTCAGAGGAAATGTGCCACTTGTCATAATCAAGGAATATTCACATTGTGACAAACAATTGAACATCCTAGTAGGGTCTGTCCAGTACATCCCATGTACCCATGAGTCTACATCTTATTCCATGCTCGAAGCATCCTATAAGATTAGAACACATATTAGTCTTAACAATATCAAGGCTGTCTCATGTTCACCAAGATACATCGACTAAGGACTTAATAGCATGTCAGCCCAGCTGAACAGCTTTGAGACATTATTCAGAAGAACATATATTGCAGCAGACAATGTAGCTAACTGAATAACAACCATGCCTTTATAAACATAAGAGTTTATTACATGATACAGATACATTCCCATAGGCCTCAAACATTAGCCTTAAGGGCATACCCCAACAAATGGATGCTGGATCGGTGAGATCAGGAGCATCGGGAGATGAACGGTCAGATCAAGTACCTTAGGGTTTTAATGTGATCTGGACTTATGGCTTGGTTTATTTGGTTATTGAACCAAATTCAAGTGAACCGGCTCATGAATGAGCGCATGGTTCAAGGGTGAAGTGGAGTTTGCGAATGGGTAAACCCATGATCGCATGAAGAGAAGTGGCATGCTATTTTTAGATAGCACTTCTCTTACGTGACCCTCTCTCACGTTCACGCCTTTCCTCTTTTCGTTAGTCGCCTTGTCTCTTGCTCTTGACGAGAGAACATACGGTGGTGAAGAGCTCGACGAGGAGGAAGAAAAGAATCGCCAAGCCAAGACATCTCTTCCCTTCCACTCGACAAGGACATCTTTGGGCCTTGCTAGCACAAGGATCGCAAAGGGAGTAGGCGACATCAACTGTGTGCGTCACCTCTGGAGAAGATCAAGTTTGATCTTTGCTTCCAAGGCGCCATCTAGATATGGCTATGGTATGATCCTTTTCTATTTGCAATTGGGTCATTTTTGTTAATCATACAGCATGCAAGATCTAGAAACCCCCTTTCCGCTGCTTTCATTCCCATATGCGCCTATGAGTTAGGGTTTCGCCCCCTTGTGGGGACCTTTCAGGGAGGTCTAGAGTTCGACTCTAGCACAAGCGCATGCTACCTGATGGGCGCATTTGAGCTGCAGAGAGGGCACTTGGGCCCGGGCTGGGCCAGATAAAGTGCAAGAGACCCATAAAGAGCTCAAGTGAAGACTTGTGTAAAACTATGGTTTTTACTTAGGCTTTTATGGGCATTTACCACATAAGATCATTGTGCTTTCTATTTACTGTTTAAGAAATATTAGCACATGCTTGATTTATTCTTTTGCTATCACCATAGATATTGCATGATAGTAAGAAGATAAAATGGACCGTTAAAATCCAACGTCAAATATCAAGCACGAAAGCCTTCTGACGCGAAACCTCACTGTTCTGACTATCGTTGGGGCCGTGTTGTACCCACTCAGTGGGCACGCCCATCTATCTTCAGACGGTGTGTGATTACACCTGCGTGTTACAGAGAAGGGATTTATCGCTTCTCGTTGCTCAGCATAGCACGTGGTGGTCCAGGGAGTAGGTCAGGTCAGCTTGACCATGTAGGCTACATATTGAGCATATGTTAGCTATATGGAGGCAGCCATCTGTGGAATCAGAGACTGTGTTGTACCAACTCAGTTGGCACAGTCTGCTGGATTGCCCAGATGAAGGGGAATCGCACGGGTTGGCGATTGGCATGGATAGCCTACCAGTGATTAGTGCTTGAACTCTCTATGCATCTTATCTCGCCTGAGCGGGACGCGGAGACCAAGTATGAAATCTGGATCCCATCTCACTAAAAAGAGTTTTACTCTTTCGGACTGTTTTATTGGATTTTTCAGTCAGATAAAATAGTGAGAAAAGAATCATTCTTAAGTCCTGGATTGATTCTAACATGGATACTGACCTTGTTGTTCTTGCAATGTTGTAGATTCCTGCAGCAACGAACACCACAGGGCTCAATCTGCGATCCATACTGGAAAAGGAGAAGTTTGCTGGGCCAAACTTCTCAGACTGGTACAGACAGCTTAAGATTGTTCTTAAGGCTGAGAGGAAACTGTATGTCCTTGAGACGGCAATACCGGCTCAACCCGCAGTGAACGCCGCAAGGGCGGTTCGGGATGCTTATGAGAAGCACGTCAGTGATAGTACTGATGTCGCTTGCCTTATGCTTGCGTCAATGACGCCAGAGCTCCAGCGTCAGCATGAGGATTTATCTGCTATTGATATTATAGCAAATCTCAAGATGCTGTATGCTGCACAGGCAAGGACTGAACGCTATAACTTGACGAAACTTTTCTTTCAGAGCAAACTGACTGAAGGGAGTCCAGTGGGAGCTCACGTACTCAAGATGATTGGGTACAAGGAGGCTCTAAAGAAACTGGGACACACCATCAATCAGGAACTTGTTGTAGACATTATCCTGCAGTCTCTCCCGGCCTCTTTTGATCCGTTCATTATTAATTTTAATATGAACAAGATCGATTGTACTCCGGCAGAGTTACTGAACATGCTCTGTACCACAGAGCAGACTCTTGAGAAGGGAAAGCCTTCCTCCTCTGTCTTGCTGGTTCCTTCAAGGAACAAGAAGAAAGGGAAGAAGGGCAAAGCCCCTATCAAGAGCTACAACAAGGCTCTGAAACAAAAGATAAAGCGGTCAAAGGACAACAGATGTTTTCATTGTGGCCAGCTCGGTCACTGGAAGAAGGACTGTAAAGCGCTCCAAGGAGAGAAGAAGGGAAGCAAGCCTTTCACTTCTGGCTCAGGTATTTACGTGACTGAAGTCATGGAAGATTCTTCTATTTCATGGGTGTTGGACACTGCATGTGGAGTTCACATTTGTTCAAATGTACAGGAACTCAAGAGAAGAAGACAGGTGGGACAGCATGAGGTGGACCTACGAGTTGGAAACGGGGCACGGGTTGCTGCTGTTGCTGTAGGACAATATAACATCTCTTTACCATCTGGTTTTGTATTAGAACTTGACAATTGTTATTTTGTACCGAGCATAACTAAGAATATTATCTCTATTCCTGCTCTTGTCAGGAAAGGATTTTCTTTTGAATGCAAAACTTTAAAGTGTTGTATTTCATTTGATAATATTGTTTATGCTACTGGCTCAATTAACAATGGGTTATACATGTTGGACATGGAATGTTCTGTACAACAAATTGATAATAAGAAAGCCAAGTATGCTGATGATAGCACCTTGCTATGGCATAGTCGTTTAGGTCATATTAACAAGAAGCGCATTAAGCGGTTGCATGACCATGGACTGCTGGGATCATTCTCCTATGAGGAGCTTGATACATGCAAAGCTTGTTTAATGGGCAAAATGACGAAGACTCCTTTTTCTAATAAAGGTCAAAGGGCTTCAGGTTTACTTGAACTTATTCACAGCGATGTGTGTGGGCCATTTAGTAAACATGCCAGAGGTGGCTATTCATACTTCATTACTTTTACTGATGATTTTAGTAGATATGGTTATGTCTATCTAATGAGACATAAGAGTGAATCTTTTGACAAGTTCAAAGAGTTCAAAAATGAAGTACAGAATCAGCTAGGCCAGAATATCAAGGCACTTCGATCCGATCGAGGTGGAGAATACTTGAGTCGAGAGTTTACTGACTATCTGAAGGAGTGTGGGATTATCTCACAGCTCACTCCGCCAGGAACACCGCAATGGAATGGTGTGTCCGAGAGGAGAAATAGAACCTTATTGGATATGGTTCGTTCGATGATGAGTCAGGCTACTCTACCTTACTCCTTTTGGGGATTTGCACTGGAAACAGCTGCAAAGGTACTAAACCGAGTGCCATCCAAGGCCGTTTCAAAGACTCCATATGAGTTATGGTATGGGAAACAGCCAAGCTTGACATTTATCAAAATCTGGGGTTGCGAGGCTTATGTCAAAAAGCTCGCCTCTGGGAAACTAGAGAGCAGATCTTATAAATGTATCTTTGTCGGTTACCCTAAAGAAACTAAGGGTTATTATTTCTACGATCCCAAAGAGAACAAAATATTTGTTGCTCGAACGGCTATTTTTCTTGAGAAGGAATTTCTTCTGCAAGAAGCCAGTGGGAGAGAAATAAAACTGGATGAAAGTCCAGAAGAGGGACAAAGTAGTCAAGCTCAGTTGGATGAGCCTGAGCAAATAGAACAGGTTGATGTTCAACCTGAGGCTCAGATATCACGGGAACCACGTAGATCGGGAAGGATTCGTCGACAGCCTGAGCGCTATGACAGAGTCTACATCATTAATGATGAACCCCTCACCTATGCGGATGCGGTCAGTGGACCAGAATCAGCAAGATGGCTTGAAGCTATGCGAGCCGAGATGGACTCCATGTCAGATAACCAAGTCTGGGATTTGGTTGATCCGCCTCCGGGAGTAATCCCTATAGGCTGTAAATGGATCTTCAAGAAGAAGATTGATATGGATGGTAACGTAGTTACCTATAAGGGCAGGCTAGTTGCGAAAGGTTTCAAACAAATCTATGGGATAGATTATGATGAAACATTCTCTCCTGTAGCCATGTTTAAGTCCATTCGGATTATTCTCGCGATAGCTGCATATTATGATTATGAGATCTGGCAAATGGATGTGAAGACCGCTTTCCTTAATGGAAAACTGGAAGAGGATGTGTATATGGCACAACCTGAAGGTTTCATCAATCCATCAGATCGTCATAAAATATGCAAATTAAAGAAGTCTATTTATGGACTAAAACAAGCATCGAGAAGCTGGAATATTCGTTTTGATGAATCAGTTTGTGAATTTGGTTTCATTAAAAATGAAGATGACCCGTGTGTATATAAGAGGTTTAGTGGGAGCGTGATTACTTTCCTAGTCCTCTACGTCGATGATATCTTGATCATTGGAAACGATATTCCTGAACTGCATGCGGTCAAAGCATGGTTAAGAAAATGTTTCCAGATGAAAGATTTAGGAGAAGCAGCCTATGTATTAGGTGTGCAGATCTATAGAGATAGATCTAATAGGCTTCTCGGGCTGTGCCAGAGTACTTACATCGATATAGTCCTGGAGAGATTCCATTTAGAAAATTCTAAAAGAGGATATCTTCCAGTCAGACATGGTCTGAATCTTTCTAAGAGCCAGTGTCCTCAAACACAGTCTGAGAAAGATGAAATGGACAATACGCCATATGCTTCGGCTATTGGATCCATTATGTATGCGATGTTGTGTACTCGCCCAGATGTCACTTACGGGTTAAGCGTGACCAGTCGATTCCAAAGTAATCCAGGGAAGGCACACTGGATTGTAGTCAAGAACATTTTGAAATATCTTCGGAGGACCAAAGATATGTTCTTGATTTATGGAGGTCAGGAAGAACTCAGTATTGAAGGATATACTGACGCTTCGTTCCAATCTGACCAAGATGATTTCCGATCGCAATCAGGCTATGTTTTTAGCTTGAATGGAGGAGCAGTGGTGTGGAAGAGTTTCAAACAATCAATTGTTGCTGATTCCACAACAGAAGCCGAGTATGTTGCAGCCTCGGAAGCATCCAAGGAGGCAGTGTGGATTCGTAAGTTCGTTCAGGAACTTGGTGTTGTTCCTTCGAGTGCTGATCCATTGGTTATCTTCTGTGATAACACTGGAGCAATAGCACAAGCAAAGGAACCACGGTCACACCAGAAGTCCAAGCACATACAGAGAAGGTTTCATTTGATCCGTGAGATCATAGATCGTGGAGAGATCAAGATCTGCAAGGTTCATACAGATGACAATCTAGCTGACCCGCTTACTAAGCCTCTGGCGCAGCAAAAGCATGAGAAGCACTGTAATAATATGGGTTTGAGATTTCTCAACCATTAGATTAAGTGCAAGTGGGAGATTGTTGGGGTATGCCCTTAAGGCTAATGTTTGAGGCCTTTGGATGATTTCAGTATCATGTATAAACTATGTATAAGTTTATAAAGGCAATGGTTGTTATTCAGGTTGTTACATTATCTGCTGCTGTTATGTATACTTCTAAATAATGTCTCAATGGTGTTCAGCTTGGCTGAGATTAGCATTGTCCTTAGTCGAGATATCTTGGTGAACATGAGACAGCCTTGATATGATTGAGACTAATATGTGTTCCAATCTTATAGGGTGCTTCGAGCATGGAATAAGATGTAGACACATAGGTGCATTGGATGTACTGGACAGACCCTACTTAGGATATTCAATTGTTTGTCACAATGTGAATAATCCTTATATGCAAGCAAGTGGCATATTTCCTCTGACTTGAGATCGCTTGTGTTTCTAAATGATGATTGGCATTGTCTTGAGGTAATTCAATATCATTTGAAATATAATGGTTATAGATTATCTTGGATAATGAGCATGAGTCATGTTAGGACACTAGTGATAGATATAGGATTGCCTCTCCTTGTTGGAGTGTGATGTTCTAAAGGGGCCCCCTGGATGAGATGATTGAGAAAGTGTATGGCCATACCCAGATGACTATGTTCATCTGATCTAATCATTTTCATCATATTGGAATTACAGGCTTGACACGCTTGTCCAATGAGAACATCCAATGGCAAAGGAAACATGTATGTCAAGTGAATTGGATTCACACTTGTGCTATGGTTTGGGTGTAGTCTTGGAAGACTCTTTCCTTCATATCGGGAGACAGTGATGTGTTGCTAGATACCCCTCTCTGATCGTGATAACGTAAGTTATCGTTACCGACATTGAAGGAAACCCTTAGGGTCGCACAATTTGATGATATGGCTTACTTATGTCAGATCGTGTGGACTGAATGGTTTTGGTTCAGTTTAAAGGAGTTTAAACTCTGATTGGAAGTGAGATCTGGTCTGATCATGTTTGATTGATTAGGGCTTGAGATCGGTAAGCTTCGATCGGGAGAATTGATGCTTGATCGATGAGATCAAGAGCATCAAGAGATGTGTGGTTAGATCTTGAGCCATCTGGTTCATATGAGATCTAGACCATGGCTTGGTTTGATTTGGTCTTTGAACCAAATGCAATCGAACCGGTTCACATAAGTGAACGCATGGTTCAAAGTGAGAAGACGTTTTGGTTGGTTCGAAAACATGGGCGCATGGCTTGATGACTTTCTATTTTTGGAAGCCAAAAGCGTTCCCACGTTGGATAACGCCTCAACGCCTCCCTCTCTCTCGAATGAATGCTTCTCCTCTCGTGTGTGTGTGTCGAGGCTCCACGAAAGAGAAGAGGTAGAGAGTTTTCGCTTAGCCAAGAAGAAGAACATCTCATCTTCTCCTACACGTTGAAGGACACCTTGGAACTTCGCTAGCACAAAGAAGAAAAGGGAGTAGCCATCGTCACCTTGTGTGCGACTGCTTTGGAGGAGAGCCGCTCGCCCTCTATATTCTTCCAAGTCGCCATCCAAATAATGGCCATGGTAACATCCTATCTTCTCATTGCAAGAACTAATAGTTGATCATATGTTCATGCCATGCGATCTTCATGAAACCCTTGTTTTCGCCCATGAAAAATTTTATATGCGCCTGAATTAGGGTTTCGCCCCCCCTTTCAAGGGTACCCCACAAACACACATTTATCAGATCTAGGTTCTAGCTTGCTTGAATCATGACGCTTGACATATGCCTCACATCCCAGATCTTGATAAAAAATAGATTAGGGCGTCTCTCACTCCATACCTCGTATGGAATCTTTGAGACACTTTTAGATGGAACATTATTCAGTATTAGAGAAGCTATCTCTAGTGCATGTCCCCAGAATGAGGGAGGTAGAGTTGTATGACTCATCATACATCGAACCATGTCCAACAGAGTTCAATTTCTCTTTTCGGACACACCATTCCATTGAGGTGTTCCAGGCAGAGTAAGTTGGGATAGAATCCCACATTCTTTTAGATAGTCAAGGAACTCACCACTCAGGTACTTTTATTGTTTATGTTACAAATAGAGTTATCTATAATCCATTGCATAAGGTACCCTTCATATTTGCAAATGAAAAAGAACATGAGTCCTCTTTTATTTCAAATTTAAATTCTTTCCTTGCCAAGCAAGGCATAGATACAGTGTTTTGGTAAAAGAAGGTACATCATAGCAATTATTCAACTCTAATAGAAGTCCAAAAGGCAGGGAGAGAGTCAAAACTCCTACAGCGACAGCAGCAACCTGTGCCCTGTTCTCAACTCGTAGGTTATTCTCTCCAGGCCACACCAATCTATTTTTCTTGAGCCCCTGCATATTTGTATAAATATGAGCTCCTCATGCGGTATCCAATACCCATGACATAAAAATATAAAAGTTGACTTCAGTAACATAAATACTTGAGCTAGAAGTTAAGCATGAGCCTTTCTTCTCCTCATTCTCAAGTTGCTTGCAGTCCCTCCTCCAGTGACCCTGCTCGCCACAGTGGAAACATCTCTGATCCTTTCACTTCTTGGCCTTTTTCTTAAGTGTTTTGATGGGACCTTTGGCCTTGCCCTTACCCTTTTTCTTCATCTTCTTGGCCATAGGGACCAAAAGAACATAATTGGGTTTGGTCTTTACCATCTCTCGCTCGGTTGTTTGGCGCATATTCATTAGTTCCTCCCTTGTGCATTCAATCTGGTTCATGTTAAAATTTATAATAAACGGACTGAAGCTAGGGGGCAGGGACTGTTGGTGTATATGCCCTAGGACCTAGTTTTGGTCAACTTATGTACTACTTGACACTGATATTTATATATCATTCTAGCATTGTCGTTATCATTGTTTGACTACACCTGCGATTGTGTACTTACATGATAATGTCCCTGGAGACAGATTGGATCTGTCCTCAAATTATAATCCCCAGTCGATGTACCTTAGTGGATATGGGACAGCTATGGTACTTGTGAGACTGGTATGTGGGCTGGTTAGGCACGTGGTGCTAACGCAGACACATGGGTATATCATTGGGGATATACTGGATAGACCCGCTATGAGGCTATGACTTGGTGTCATGAGTTATCCTCATAAGTGACAGGAGATGCATTGATCCCTTGACTTGAGGTCATTGATCATTCTATATGATTAGGGACCTGCTTTGATACAACCTAACACCTTGCCGTAGCTGGGAGGTCATAACGGTTGTTATTGAGCATGTCACTGTTGGGGTATGCCCTTAAGGCTAATGTTTGAGGCCATGGGAATGTATCTGTATCATGTAATAAACTGTTATGTTTATAAAGGCATGGTTGTTATTCAGTTAGCTACATTATCTGCTGCAATATATGTTCTTCTGAATAATGTCTCAAAGCTGTTCAACTAGGCTGACATGCTATAAGTCCTTAGTCGAGATATCTTGGTGAACATGAGACAGCCTTGATATGTTTGAGACTAATATGTGTTCTGATCTTATAGGATGCTTCGAGCATGGAATAAGATGTAGACTCATGGGTACATGGGATGTACTGGACAGACCCTACTAGGATGTTCAATTGTTTGTCACAATGTGAATATTCCTTGAATGTGACAAGTGGCACATTTCCTCTGACTTGAGATCACTTGTGTTTTCTAAATGATGATTGTCATTGTTTTGAGATAGTTCAATATCATTTGAAACATAATGATTATAGACTATCTTGGATGGTGAGCTTGAATCAGGTTAGGGCACTAGTGATAGACATAGGATTGCCGTCTCCTTGTTTAAGGAGTGTGATGTTCTAAAGGGGCCCCCTGGATGGGATGATTGAGAGAGTGTATGGCCATACTCAGATGACTGTGTTCATCTGATCTAATCATGCTCATCATATTGGAGTTACAAGCTTGACAGGCTTGTCCAATAAGAACATCCAGTGGCAAAGGAAATTTGCATGCCTTGTGAATTGGATTCACACTTGTGCTGTATTTTGGGTGTAGTCTTGGAAGACTCTTTCCTTTATATCGAGAGACAGTGATGTGTTGCTAGATACCCCTCACTGATCGTGATAATGAGAATTATCGTTACCGACATTTAGAGGAAACCCTCAGGGTCACACAATTTGATGATATGGCTTACTTAAGTCAGATCGTGTGGACTGAATTGTTTGGGTTCAGTTTAAAGGGATTTAATCTCTGATTGTAAGTGAGATCTGGTCTGATCATGTTTGATTGATTAGGGCTTGAGATCGGTAAGCTTCGATCGAGAGAATGGATGCTCGATCGGTGAGATCAGGAGCATCAGGAGATGAACGGTTAGATCTGGAGCCTTAGGGTTTATTTGAGATCTAGACCATATTGCTTGGGTTAATTGGTCTTGGACCAAACCGAAATGAACCAGCTCATTGGTTGAGCGTGTGGTTCAATTTAAGAGAGGTTTGCGATTGGGGTAAACCCATGATCGCAAGTGGAAGAGTGGCTTTCTATTTTTAGAAAGCATGTCACTTACGTGACCACGATTCGTGTGGTCTCTCTTCACGCCTCCCTCTCGCTCTATTGTCGTGGCTTGACTTTGCTCTTGGGGCATTCTCTCGTGAAGAAAAAGTGGACGACATTGGGAGAGTTTTCGCCAAGCAAGAAATTTTTCTCCTTCCCTTTCCATTCGATCAAGGATACTTGGACGATCCTTGCTAGCACAAGGGACGACAAGAAGAAGCGCATCTTCATCTTGTGTGTGACGATTTGGAGAAGATCTTCTTTGGTCTTTGCTTCCAAGGCGCCATCCAATCGATGGCCATGGTATGAATCACATCCTATTTATTTAAGCTTTCAAAGTTGATCATCTTATACATGCTTTGCGACTCTTGAAACCCCCTTCCGCTGCTATATTCCCTTATATGCGCCATGCTGGGTTTTGCCCCCCTCTTGAAAGGGGGTCCTCACAATTGGTATCAGAGCACGGTTAAACGCATGTTTATATGATTGCTTTGGTGTTGTGATCCATGAATGCCGATATGTGCTTAGATCTATAACATGCGTAAATTCACATGTTAAATTATATCATGCCGAAACTTGTTTTTGTTTCATTTGCGCATGTATGTTGTATGTTGGCGCATCTTACTTGGTTTGTACAAAACTTGAACACTTGCGCGATTAACACTAGATCTAAGACCTTGCTGTAAACCCTTAGACGGGTTACTAGGGTTGAAGTCATCCCCTAGGTTAGATCCAACAGTCTGATCAGACCATCTGACAGCCTGAATGGGTCGACCAGTTAGCACCTTGGCGCAAGCCTATGGTGGCTATAGGTCGACTGCAGACAGGTGTGTAGCGATGTCTGATTGAGACAACTAATGAACACACATGAGTTAGGCCCGGGGTCACACCCGCCTGCCAGACCTCATTGTGGTTGTTCAGCCCTGGCGCATGCATAGTTGACCTTATGGTCGACTCAAGTCAGTTAGGACTTGGTGCATGCAAGGGCAGTGGATCTGACTAGGTTGGATGAGTGGATCCCTAGTAATGGACCGTTGTAAGGTAGTAAGGGCGAATAAGGAAATTAAAATTGATCCCATGGGGTTTTCAAAAATTTTAATTTTTGTGATGGATCACATGATTGCTGATTGGATGCATATGTTTGTCTATTTAGTCTTATGTGGGCTGCTCATATTAATTGTGTGCTGTGCTGGGGCCTGCGTGCCTGGGATTTAAAATTGTAAATTAATTATTGTGATCTGCGCATCACATTGCTTTAATTTATAAAATGTAATTGACCTGCGTGTCAATCTTGTCTAGATAGTTAAATTTGTAATTTAATTAGACAAGAGCATAGAGCACACTTGGCAGAGGCGCTTGCAGCTTGTGGCTAGACCAGGTGGGAGGTCTAGGGTTCGACCCTAGGACCTGGCGCATTTTCCCTAGTGGGCGCGCCTGTGCTGCAATTGGCGCTTGGGCCCTGGTTTGGGCCAGATGAGCAGCAAAAGACCCATGAAGAGCAAGTGAAGACTTAAGTTAGGTTAAGGTCTCACTAGGGCTATGGGCTTTTACCACATAAGATTCATGCTTTCTTTTATTTATTGTTTAAATATTAGAATTGCATGATTAAGTTTATCTTCTGCTATCACCATAGGAATTGCATGATAGTGAAGAAGATAAAAGACCGTTAAAATCCAACGCTAAAATATCAAGCTCGTAAGCCTTCTGACGCGAAACCTCACTGTTCTGATTATCGTTGGAGCCGTGTTGTACCCACTCAGTGGGCACGTCCATCTATCTTCAGAGGGTGCGGGATTACACCTGTGTGTTACAGAGTAGGGATTTATCCCTTCTCGTTGCTCAGCATAACACATGGTGGTCCAGGGAGTAGGTCGGGTCAGCTTGACCGTGTAGCCTACATATGTGGCGCATATGGTAGCACATGGAGGCAGCCATCTGTGGGGTCAGAGACTGTGTTGTACCAACTCAGTTGGCACAGTCTGCTGGATTGCCCAGATGAAGGGGAATCGCACGGGTTGGCGATCGGCAGGGACTGCCTACCGGAGATTAGTGCTTGTACTCTCTGTGCATCTTATCTCGCCTGAGCGGGACGCGGAGACCAAGTATGAAATCCGGATCCCATCTCACTAAAAGAGTTCTACTCTTTCGGGCTGTTTTGTTGGATTTTTCAAGCCTGATAAAATAGTGAGAAAAAGAATCTTTCTTAAGTCCTGATTGATTCTTATACATTGATACTGACCTTGCTGTTCTTGCATTGTTGTAGATACCTGCAGCAACGAACACCATGAACTTCAATGTGCGATCCCTACTGGAAAGGGAGAAGTTTGCTGGGCCGAACTTCTCTGACTGGTTTGGACACCTTAAGATCGTTCTTAAGGCAGAGAGGAAACTGTATGTCCTCGAGACGGCGATACCGCCGCAGCCCGCTCCGAACGCCGCAAGGGCGGTTCGGGAAGCCTATGAAAAGCACGTCAATGATAGCATTGATGTCGCTTGCCTGATGCTAGCGTCTATGACGCCACCGCTGCAGCGTCAGCATGAGGATATGTCGGCTATACAGATTATAGCGAACCTCAAGATGCTGTATGCTGCACAGGCGAGGACAGAGCGCTACAATTTGACGAAGCTCTTCTTTCAGAGCAAACTGGCTGAAGGGAGCCCAGTGGGAGCTCACGTGCTCAAGATGATTGGGCACAAGGAAGCTCTGGAGAAACTGGGGCACACCATCAACCAGGAGCTTGCTGTGGACATTATTCTGCAGTCTCTCCCGCCTTCATTCGACGCGTTCATTATTAATTTTAATATGAACAAAATCGATTGTACTCCGGCAGAGCTGCTGAATATGCTCTTGACCACTGAGGAGACTCTGAAGGGTAAGCCTTCGACCTCTGTCTTAATGGTTCCTTCAAGGAACAAGAAGAAGGGGAAGAAGGGCAAGGCCCCGGTCAAAAGCTACAGCAAGGCTTTGAAGCAAAAGGTCAAGCGGTCCAAGGAATACAGGTGTTTCCACTGTGGCCAGCTGGGTCACTGGAAGAAGGACTGTAAAGCGCTCCAAGGAGATAAGAGGGGAAGCTTCGCTTCTGGCTCAGGTATATTCGTGACTGAGGTCATGTTTTCTTCTTCTATATCATGGGTGTTGGACACTGCATGTGGAGTTCACATTTGTTCAAATGTACAGGAACTCAAGAGAAGAAGGCAGGTGGGACAGCATGAGGTGGACCTACGCGTTGGAAACGGAGCACGGGTTGCTGCTGTTGCTGTAGGAGACTACTTCATTTCTTTACCATCTGGCATTGTATTGGAACTAGACAATTGTTACTTTGTTCCCAGTATTACTAAAAATATTATCTCCATTCCTGCTCTTGTCAGGAAGGGATTTTCCTTTGAATGCAATATTTCAAAGTGTATTTTATCTTTAGATAATATTGTTTATGCAACTGGTTCAATTAACAATGGATTATTCATGTTGGACATGGAATGTTCAATACAGCAAATTGATATTAAGAAAGCCAAGTATGCTGATGACAGCACCTTGCTATGGCATAGTCGTTTAGGCCATATTAACGAGAAACGCATTAAGCGGTTGCATGATCATGGACTGCTGGGATCATTCTCCTACAAGGAGATTGATACATGCAAAGCTTGTTTGATGGGTAAAATGACGAAGTCACCTTTTCCTCATAAATGTCAAAGGGCTTCAGGTTTACTTGACCTTATACACACTGATGTGTGTGGGCCATTTAGTAAACATGCCAGAGGTGGCTATCAGTACTTCATTACCTTTACTGATGATTTCAGTAGGTATGGCTATGTCTATCTGATGAGACATAAGAGTGAATCTTTTGACAAGTTCAAAGAGTTCAAAAATGAAGTACAAAATCAGCTAGGCCGAAATATCAAGGCACTTCGCTCAGATCGAGGTGGAGAATACCTAAGTCATACGTTTACTGACTATCTAAAGGAGTGTGGGATTATCTCACAGCTCACTCCGCCAGGAACACCGCAATGGAATGGTGTGTCCGAAAGGAGAAATAGAACGTTACTTGACATGGTTCGTTCTATGATGAGTCAGGCTAATCTACCTTACTCCTTTTGGGGTTTTGCACTGGAAACAGCTGCAAAGGTACTAAACCGAGTGCCATCCAAGGCAGTTTCTAAGACTCCATATGAGTTATGGTATGGGAAACAGCCGAGCTTGACATTTATCAGGATCTGGGGCTGCGAGGCTTATGTTAAAAAGCTCGCCTCTGGGAAACTAGAGAGCAGATCTGACAAATGTATCTTTGTCGGTTACCCTAAGGAAACTAAGGGTTATTATTTCTTCGATCCCAAAGAGAACAAGGTTTTTGTTGCTCGGACGGCCATATTTCTTGAGAAGGAGTTTCTTCTGCAAGAGGCCAGTGGGAGAGAAATAATGCTGGATGAGAATCCAGAGGAAGGACAAAGTAGTCAAGCACAGTTGGATGAGCCTGAGCCGGTAGAACAGGTTATTGAACAACCTGAGGCTCAAATATCACGGGAACCGCGAAGATCGGGAAGGATTCGTCGACAGCCTGAGCGCTATGACGGAGTCTACATCATTGATAATGATGAACCCCTTACTTATGCGGATGCGGTCAGTGGACCGGAGTCAGCGAGATGGCTTGAAGCTATGCGCGCCGAGATGGACTCCATGTCAGATAACCAAGTTTGGGATTTGGTTGATCCGCCTCCGGGAGTAATGCCTATAGGCTGTAAATGGATCTTCAAGAAGAAGATTGACATGGATGGTAACGTGGTTACCTATAAAGGCAGGCTAGTTGCGAAAGGTTTCAAACAAATCTACGGGATAGATTATGATGAAACTTTCTCACCTGCAGCTATGTTTAAGTCTATTCGGATTCTTTTCGCGATAGCTGCATACTATGATTATGAGATCTGGCAGATGGATGTGAAAACAGCTTTCCTTAATGGAAATCTGGATGAGGATGTGTACATGACACAACCAGAAGGTTTCACTAATCCAGCAGATCGTCATAAGATATGCAAGTTAAAGAAGTCCATTTATGGACTTAAGCAAGCATCTAGAAGCTGGAATATTCGTTTTGATGAATCAATCAGTGAATTTGGTTTCATCAAGAACGAGGATGACCCATGTGTATATAAGAGGTTTAGTGGGAGCGTGATTACTTTTCTAGTCCTCTACGTCGATGACATCTTGATCATTGGAAATGACATTCCTGAAATGCATGCTGTGAAAGCATGGCTGAGGAAATGTTTCCAGATGAAAGATTTAGGAGAAGCAGCCTATGTGTTAGGTGTGAAGATCTACAGGGATAGATCTAAGAGGCTTCTCGGGCTGTGCCAGAGTACTTACATCGATAAAGTCCTGGAGAGATTTCATTTAGAGAATTCTAAACGAGGATATCTTCCAGTCAGACATGGTCTGAATCTTTCGAAGAGTCAGTGTCCACAAACACAGACTGAGAAAGATGAAATGGACAATACGCCTTATGCTTCGGCTATTGGATCCATTATGTATGCGATGTTGTGTACTCGCCCAGACGTTGCTTACGGGTTAAGCGTGACCAGTCGTTTCCAAGGTAATCCAGGTGTGGCGCACTGGATTGCAGTCAAGAATATTTTAAAATATCTGCGGAGGACCAAAGATATGTTCTTGATATATGGTGGTCAGGAAGAACTCAGTATAGAGGGATATACTGACGCTTCGTTCCAGTCGGACCAGGATGATTTCCGATCGCAATCAGGCTATGTTTTTAGCTTGAATGGAGGTGCAGTGGTGTGGAAGAGTTTCAAACAGTCAACTGTTGCTGATTCCACAACAGAAGCCGAGTATGTTGCAGCCTCGGAAGCATCCAAGGAGGCAGTGTGGATTCGTAAGTTCGTGAGAGAACTTGGTGTCGTTCCTTCGAGTGCAGATCCTTTGGTTATCTTCTGTGATAACACTGGAGCAATCGCACAAGCAAAGGAACCACGGTCGCACCAGAAGTCCAAGCACATACAGAGACGGTTTCATTTGATCAGGGAGATCATAGATCGTGGCGAGATCAAAATCTGCAAGGTACATACAGATGACAATCTGGCAGACCCGCTTACCAAGCCTCTGGCGCAGCAGAAGCATGAGAAGCACTGTAATAATATGGGTTTGAGATTTCTCAACCATTAGATTAAGTGCAAGTGGGAGATTGTTGGGGTATGCCCTTAAGGCTAATGTTTGAGGCCATGGGAATGTATCTGTATCATGTAATAAACTGTTATGTTTATAAAGGCATGGTTGTTATTCAGTTAGCTACATTATCTGCTGCAATATATGTTCTTCTGAATAATGTCTCAAAGCTGTTCAGCTAGGCTGACATGCTATAAGTCCTTAGTCGAGATATCTTGGTGAACATGAGACAGCCTTGATATGTTTGAGACTAATATGTGTTCTGATCTTATAGGATGCTTCGAGCATGGAATAAGATGTAGACTCATGGGTACATGGGATGTACTGGACAGACCCTACTAGGATGTTCAATTGTTTGTCACAATGTGAATATTCCTTGAATGTGACAAGTGGCACATTTCCTCTGACTTGAGATCACTTGTGTTTTCTAAATGATGATTGTCATTGTTTTGAGATAGTTCAATATCATTTGAAACATAATGATTATAGACTATCTTGGATGGTGAGCTTGAATCAGGTTAGGGCACTAGTGATAGACATAGGATTGCCGTCTCCTTGTTTAAGGAGTGTGATGTTCTAAAGGGGCCCCCTGGATGGGATGATTGAGAGAGTGTATGGCCATACCCAGATGACTGTGTTCATCTGATCTAATCATGCTCATCATATTGGAGTTACAAGCTTGACAGGCTTGTCCAATAAGAACATCCAGTGGCAAAGGAAATTTGCATGCCTTGTGAATTGGATTCACACTTGTGCTGTATTTTGGGTGTAGTCTTGGAAGACTCTTTCCTTTATATTGGGAGACAGTGATGTGTTGCTAGATACCCCTCACTGATCGTGATAATGAGAATTATCGTTACCGACATTTAGAGGAAACCCTCAGGGTCACACAATTTGATGATATGGCTTACTTAAGTCAGATCGTGTGGACTGAATTGTTTGGGTTCAGTTTAAAGGGATTTAATCTCTGATTGTAAGTGAGATCTGGTCTGATCATGTTTGATTGATTAGGGCTTGAGATCGGTAAGCTTCGATCGAGAGAATGGATGCTCGATCGGTGAGATCAGGAGCATCAGGAGATGAACGGTTAGATCTGGAGCCTTAGGGTTTATTTGAGATCTAGACCATATTGCTTGGGTTAATTGGTCTTGGACCAAACCGAAATGAACCAGCTCATTGGTTGAGCGTGTGGTTCAATTTAAGAGAGGTTTGCGATTGGGGTAAACCCATGATCGCAAGTGGAAGAGTGGCTTTCTATTTTTAGAAAGCATGTCACTTACGTGACCACGATTCGTGTGGTCTCTCTTCACGCCTCCCTCTCGCTCTATTGTCGTGGCTTGACTTTGCTCTTGGGGCATTCTCTCGTGAAGAAAAAGTGGACGACATTGGGAGAGTTTTCACCAAGCAAGAAATTTTTCTCCTTCCCTTTCCATTCGATCAAGGATACTTGGACGATCCTTGCTAGCACAAGGGACGACAAGAAGAAGCGCATCTTCATCTTGTGTGTGACGATTTGGAGAAGATCTTCTTTGGTCTTTGCTTCCAAGGCGCCATCCAATCGATGGCCATGGTATGAATCACATCCTATTTATTTAAGCTTTCAAAGTTGATCATCTTATACATGCTTTGCGACTCTTGAAACCCCCTTCCGCTGCTATATTCCCTTATATGCGCCATGCTGGGTTTCGCCCCCCTCTTGAAAGGGGGTCCTCACAGTCACGACCCATATGAGAAGATCAATGGACAGACATAGGATTTGCCCCCTTCCCTAAGGAAGTATGATATCCATGGAGCTCCTTTATGGTTCTATGACTGAGAGTGTATGGCCATACCCAGGTGAAAACCTGTTTTAGTCATAGCCATGTGATTGGATGAAAACAAGTGGTGACACACTTGTCCAATCGGATATCAGTTCGGCAAAGAGACTGTAATGCATCTGTACCTAGTTGCGATGATGGGGATGTCGATGTCGATATCCATTCCAATGACCTGGGTAGTAGCGATGCACTGCTAGGTGCCACTCACTGCTTGTGATGACCTCTGGTCAGCACTGCCAGCGTCAGAGGAACCTACAGGGTCGCACACCTTGATACTTGAGTTCTGTTGGGGTATGCCCTTAAGGCTAATGTTTGAGGCCTTGGGATTATTTCAGTATCATGTATAAACTCTATGTTTATAAAGGCAATGGTTGTTATTCAGGTTGTTACATTATCTGCTGTAATATGTATACTTCTGAATAATGTCTCAATGCTGTTCAGCTTGGCTGACATGCAGTATTGTCCTTAGTCGAGATATCTTGGTGAACATGAGACAGCCTTGATATGATTGAGACTAATATGTGTTCTAATCTTATAGGATGCTTCGAGCATGGAATAAGATGTAGACTCATGGGTACATTGGATGTACTGGACAGACCCTACTTAGGATATTCGATTGCTTGTCACAATGTGAATAATCCTTATATGCGAGCAAGTGGCATATTTCCTCTGACTTGAGATCACTTCTGTTTCTAAATGATGATTGGCATTGTTTTGAGGTAGTTCAATATCATTTGAAACATAATGGTTATAGACTATCTTGGATAATGAACATGAGTCATGTTAGGGCACTAGTGATAGATATAGGATTGCCGTCTCCTTGTTGGAGTGTGATGTTCTATAGGGGCCCCCTGGATGAGATGGTTGAGAAAGTGTATGGCCATACCCAGATGACTATGTTCATCTGATCTAATCATTCTCATCATATTGGAATTACAGGCTTGACACGCTTGTCCAATAAGAACATCCAGTGGCAAACGAAACACATATGTCAAGTGACTTGGGTTCACACTTGTGCTATGGTTTGGGTGTAGTCTTGGAAGACTCTTTCCTTTATATCGGGAGACAGTGATGTGTTTCTAGATACCCCTCACTGATCGTGATAACGTAAGTTATCGTTACCGACATTTAAAGGAAACCCTTAGGGTTGCACAATTTGATGATATGGCTTACTTATGTCAGATCGTGTGGACTGAATTGTTTTGGTTCAGTTTAAAGGAGTTTAAACTCTGATTGTAAGTGAGATCTGGTCTGATCATGTTTGATTGATTAGGGCTTGAGATCGGTAAGCTTCGATCGAGAGAATAGATGCTAGATCGGTGAGATCAAGAGCATCAAGAGATGAATGGTTAGATCTTGAACCTTATGGTTTAATATGATCTAGACCAATGCTTGGTTTGATTTGGTCTTTGAACCAAATCCAATTGAACCGGTTCATCATATGAGCGCATGGTTCAAGTAATGGGAGAGAAGAAGTTTGCGATCGGTTCACTTGGAGTGAACGCATGATCGCATACATTGAAGCACTTGCTATTTTTGGAAATCAGTTTTTCCAAAATGTGGAACGCCTCCACGTTCGAAGAGCAACGCTTCTCTCGTCGCCATCTTCTCCTCTCTCGACCTCTCTTGTGTCGTGTGGTGAGACTTCACGCAAAGGAGAAGAGCACAAAACCAAGAGACATCTCTCATCTCCTTCACGAAGGGAAACCTTGAAGCTTTGCTAGCACAAAGACGCCAAGGGAGTAGTCATCTTCACCTTGTGTGCGTCACCTTTGGAGGAGAGCCGCTCGCCCTCTTCTTCCTAGTCGCCATCCAAGCAATGGCAATGGTATGATCTCTCACTAGATCTATATAAAATGTTAAGTTGATCTATGTTCATACATGCGATCCTAGGAAACCCTAGATTCCGCCTTGAGAAAATCTTATATCTGCATGATTAGGGTTTCGCCCCCTTTAATGGAACTTTCAATTGGTATCAGAGCCAAGTTCCATGTATGATTCATATGATTGCTTATAGTGATCCTTATTTGCGCTTAAGGGTAGATCTAATGGTATAGGTCATCATGCCAAACTAGATGTATGTTTATTACTTGTTGGCGCATGTATGATGTTTGGCGCTTATTGTAGTTTTTTCTCAAAACATTACTTGCGCGCCCCTCATTAGATCTAAGCACCTGCTTTAAAGTCTTAGACGGGTTATTAGGGTTGAGGTCATCGTCCTGTCTAGACCCAATAGTCTGATCAGACTATCTGACAGCCTAGATGGGTCGACCAGATGGCACCTATGCGCAAGCATGAGGTGGCTATAGGTCGATTGCAGAAAGGCGGGTAGCGATGTCTGATTGAGACAACCAGTGAACGCTCATGAATAAGGCCCGGGGTCATACCCGCTTGCCAGAATTCATGAGGGACGTTCAGCCCTTATCGCATGCATTGTTGACCATGAGGTCGACTCAAGTCGGTTATGACTTGGTGCATGCAAGGGCAGTGGGTCTGACTAGGTCTGATGAGTGGATCCCTATTAATGGACCGTTGTAAGGTAGTAGGGCACATAAGGAAATAAAATGAAGCCAATGGGATTTTCGAAAATTTTATTTTCTTGATTGGATCACATGAAGTTTGTATAACATGAATGATTGTCTATTTAATCTTATGTGGGTTGCCCAAAAATTTAATGTGTGCTGTACTGGGGCCTGCGTGCCTGGATTATTATTTGTAAATTATTATTGTGATCTGCGCATCACATTTTAATTAATTTATAATGTGTAATTGACCTGCGAGTCAATCATGTCTAGATAGATTAAATTGTAATTTAATCAGACATGAGCACAGAGCACACATGGCAGAGGCGCATGCAGCAAGTGGCTTCACCAGTGGGAGGTCTAGGGTTCGACTCTAGGACAGGCGCATTTTACCTGGTGGGCGCATCTGAGCTGTAGTGGGCGCTTGGGCACGGGCTGGGCCAGATGAAATGCTAAAGACCCATGAAGAGCTCAAGTGAAGACTTAAGTTAATTAAGGTCTTACTTAGGCTTCATGGGCTTTTACCACATAAGATCATCATGCTTTTAATTTACTGTTTAAGTAATTTAGTAACTGCATGATCTCCCATGAAGAGCTCAAGTGAAGACTTAAGTTAATTAAGGTCTTACTTAGGCTTAATGGGCTTTTACCACATAAGATCATCATGCTTTTAATTTACTGTTTAAGTAATTTAGTAACTGCATGATCTATTCTTCTGCTATCACCATAGGATTTGCATGATAGTAAGAAGATAAAAGGACCATTAAAATCCAACGTTAAATATCAAGCACGTAAGCCTTCTGACGCGAAATCTCACTGTTCTGACTATCATTGGGGCCGTGTTGTACCCACTCAGTGGGCACGCCCATCTATCTTTAGACGGTGTGTGATTACACCTGCGTGTTACAGAGAAGGGATTTATCGCTTCTCGTTGCTCAGCATAGCACGTGGTGGTCCAGGGAGTAGGTCGGGTCAGCTTGACCATGTAGGCTACATATTGAGCATATGGTAGCTATATGGAGGCAGCCATCTGTGGGATCAGAGACTGTGTTGTACCAACTCAGTTGGCACAGTCTGCTGGATTGCCCAGATGAAGGGGAATCGCACGGGTTGGCGATTGGGAGGGATTGCCTACCAGAGATTAGTGCTTGTACTCTCTGTGCATCTTATCTCGCCTGAGCGGGACGTGGAGACCAAGTATGAAATCTGGATCCCATCTCACTAAAAGAGTTTTACTCTTTCGGGCTGTTTTGCTGGATTTTTCAGTCAGATAAAATAGTGAGAAAAGAATCATTCTTAAGTCCTGGATTGATTCTAACATTGATACTGACCTTGCTATTCTTGCAATGTTGTAGATTACTGCAGCAACGAACACCACAGCGTTCAATGTGCGATCCTTACTGGAAAGGGAGAAGTTTGCTGGGCCAAACTTCTCAGACTGGTACGGACACCTTAAGATTGTTCTTAAGGCTGAGAGGAAGCTGTATGTCCTCGAGACGGCAATACCGGCTCAACCCGCTGCGAACGCCACAAGGGCGGTTCGGGAAGCTTATGAGAAGCAGGTCAATGATAGCATTGATGTCGCTTGCCTTATGCTTGCGTCTATGACGCCAGAGCTTCAGCGTCAGCATGAGGATTTATCTGCTATAGAAATTATAGCAAACCTCAAGATGCTGTATGCTGCACAGGCAAGGACTGAACGCTATAACTTGACTAAACTTTTCTTTTAGAGCAAACTGACTGAAGGGAGTCCAGTGGGAGCTCACGTACTCAAGATGATTGGGTACAAGGAGGCTCTAGAGAAACTGGGACACACCATCAATCAGGAGCTTGTTGTAGACATCATCCTGCAGTCTCTCCCGGCCTCTTTCGATCCATTCATCATTAATTTTAATATGAACAAGATCGACTGTACGCCGGCAGAGTTACTGAACATGCTCTTGACTACAGAGCAGACTCAGTCTCGTGAGAAGGGAAAGCCTTCATCCTCTGTCCTAATGGTTCCTTCAAGGAACAAGAAGAAGGGGAAGAAGGGCAAAGCCCCTATCAAGAGCTACAACAAGGCTCTAAAGCAAAAGATTAAGCGGTCAAAGGAATACATATGTTTCCATTGTGGCCAGTTGGGTCACTGGAAAAAGGACTGTAAAGCGCTCCAAGGAGATAAGAAGGGAAGCAAGCCTTTCGCTTCTGGCTCAGGTATTTACGTGACTGAAGTCATGGTATCTTCTTCTTCTATTTCATGGGTGTTGGACACTGCATGTGGAGTTCACATTTGTTCAAATGTACAGGAACTCAAGAGAAGAAGACAGGTGGGACAGCATGAGGTGGACCTACGAGTAGGAAACGGGGCACGGGTTGCTGCTGTTGCTGTAGGAGAATATCACATCTCTTTACCATCTGGTTTTGTATTAGAACCGGACAATTGTTATTTTGTACCGAGCATAACTAAGAATATTATCTCTATTCCTGCTCTTGTCAGGAAAGGGTTTTCCTTTGAATGCAAGATTTCAAAGTGTTATATTTCTTTTGATAATATTGTTTATGCTACTGGGTCAATTAACAATAGGTTATTCATGTTGGACATGGAATGTTCAATACAACAGATTGATAATAAGAAAGCCAAGTATGCTGATGACAGCACCTTGTTATGGCATAGTCGTTTAGGCCATATTAACAAGAAGCGCATTAAGCGGTTGCATGACCATGGACTGCTGGGATCATTCTCCTATGAGGAGCTTGATACATGCAAAGCTTGTTTAATGGGTAAAATGACGAAGTCTCCTTTTTCTAATAAAGGTCAAAGGGTTTCAGGTTTACTTGACCTCATTCACAGTGATGTGTGTGGGCCATTTAGTAAACATGCCAGAGGTGGCTATTCATACTTCATTACCTTTACTGATGATTTCAGTAGATATGGCTATGTCTATCTAATGAGACATAAGAGTGAATCTTTTGACAAGTTCAAAGAGTTCAAGAATGAAGTACAGAATCAGCTAGGCCGAAATATCAAGGCACTTCGTTCAGATCGAGGTGGAGAATACTTGAGTCATGAGTTTACTGACTATCTGAAGGAGTGTGGGATTATCTCACAGCTCACTCCGCCAGGAACACCGCAATGGAATGGTGTGTCCGAGAGGAGAAATAGAACCTTACTGGATATGGTTCGTTCTATGATGAGTCAGGCTACTCTACCTTACTCCTTTTGGGGATTTGCACTGGAAACAGCTGCAAAGGTACTAAACCGAGTGCCATCCAAGGCCGTTTCAAAGACTCCATATGAGTTATGGTATGGGAAACAGCCGAGCTTGACATTTATTAAAATCTGGGGTTGCGAGGCTTATGTCAAAAAGCTCGCCTCTGGGAAACTGGAGAGCAGATCTAAGAAATGTATCTTTGTCGGTTACCCTAAAGAAACTAAGGGTTATTATTTCTACGATCCCAAAGAGAACAAAGTATTTGTTGCTCGGACGGCTATTTTTCTTGAGAAAGAATTTCTTCTGCAAGAGGCCAGAGGGAGAGAAATAAAGCTGGATGAGAATCCAGAAGAAGGACAAAGTAGTCAAGCACAGTTGGATGAGCCTGAGCCAGTAGATCAGGTTACTGAACAACCTGAGGCTCAGATATCACGGGAACCGCGAAGATCGGGAAGGATCCGTCGACAGCCTGAACGCTATGACGGAGTCTACATCATTGATGATGAATCCCTCACTTATGCGGATGCGGTCAGTGGACCGGAATCAGCCAGATGGCTTGAAGCTATGCGAGCCGATATGGACTCCATGTCAGATAACCAAGTTTGGGATTTGGTTGATCCGCCTCCGGGAGTAATCCCTATAGGCTGTAAGTGGATCTTCAAGAAGAAGATTGACATGGATGGTAACGTGGTTACCTATAAAGGCAGGCTAGTTGCGAAAGGTTTCAAACAAATCTACGGGATAGATTATGATGAAACTTTCTCTCCTGTAGCTATGTTCAAGTCTATTCGGATTATTCTTGCGATAGCAGCATATTATGATTATGAGATCTGGCAAATGGATGTGAAGACCGCTTTCCTTAATGGAAACTTAGAGGAGGATGTGTATATGACACAACCTGAAGGTTTCACTAATCCATCAGATCGTCATAAAATATGCAAATTAAAGAAGTCCATTTATGGACTTAAACAAGCATCAAGAAGCTGGAATATTCGTTTTGATGAATCAATCTGTGAATTTGGTTTCATCAAGAATGAAGATGACCCGTGTGTATATAAGAGGTTTAGTGGGAGCGTGATTACTTTCCTAGTCCTCTACGTCGATGATATCTTAATCATTGGAAACGATATTCCTGAACTACATGCCATCAAGGCATGGTTAAGAACATGTTTCCAGATGAAAGATTTAGGAGAAGCAGCCTATGTATTAGGTGTGAAGATCTACAGAGATAGATCTAAGAGGCTTCTCGGGCTGTGCCAGAGTACTTACATCGATAAAGTCCTGGAGAGATTCCATTTAGAAAATTCTAAAAGAGGGTATCTTCCAGTTAGACATGGTCTGAATCTTTCAAAGAGTCAGTGTCCACAAACACAGACTGAGAAAGATGAAATGGACAATACGCCTTATGCTTCGGCTATTGGGTCCATTATGTATGCGATGTTGTGTACTCGCCCAGACGTCGCTTACGGGTTAAGCGTGACCAGTCGATTCCAAAGTAATCCAGGGAAGGCACACTGGATTGCGGTCAAGAACATTTTGAAATATCTTCGGAGGACCAAAGATATGTTCTTGATTTATGGAGGTCAGGAAGAACTCAGTATTGAAGGATATATTGACGCTTCATTCCAGTCTGACCAGGATGATTTCCGATCGCAATCAGGCTATGTTTTTAGCTTGAATGGAGGAGCAGTGGTGTGGAAAAGTTTCAAACAATCAATTGTTGCTGATTCCACAACAGAAGCCGAGTATGTTGCAGCCTCAGAAGCATCTAAGGAGGCAGTGTGGATTCGTAAGTTCGTTCAGGAACTTGGTGTTGTTCCTTCGAGTGCAGATCCTTTGGTTATCTTCTGTGATAACACTGGAGCAATAGCACAAGCAAAGGAACCACGGTCGCACCAGAAGTCCAAGCACATACAGAGAAGGTTTCACTTGATCCGGGAGATCATTGATCGTGGCGAGATCAAAATCTGCAAGGTTCATACAGATGACAATCTAGCTGACCCGCTTACAAAGCCTCTGGCGCAGCAAAAGCATGGGAAGCACTGTAATAATATGGGTTTGAGATTTCTCAACCATTAGATTAAGTGCAAGTGGGAGATTATTGGGGTATGCCCTTAAGGCTAATGTTTGAGGCCTTGGGATTATTTCAGTATCATGTATAAACTCTATGTTTATAAAGGCAATGGTTGTTATTCAGGTTGTTACATTATCTGCTGCAATATGTATACTTCTGAATAATGTCTCAATGCTGTTCAGCTTGGCTGACATGTAGTATTGTCCTTAGTCGAGATATCTTGGTGAACATGAGACAGCCTTGATATGATTGAGACTAATATGTGTTCTAATCTTATAGGATGCTTCGAGCATGGAATAAGATGTAGACTCATGGGTACATTGGATGTACTGGACAGACCCTACTTAGGATATTCGATTGTTTGTCACAATGTGAATAATCCTTATATGCGAGCAAGTGGCATATTTCCTCTGACTTGAGATCACTTCTGTTTCTAAATGATGATTGGCATTGTTTTGAGGTAGTTCAATATCATTTGAAACATAATGGTTATAGACTATCTTGGATAATGAACATGAGTCATGTTAGGGCACTAGTGATAGATATAGGATTGTCGTCTCCTTGTTGGAGTGTGATGTTCTATAGGGGCCCCCTGGATGAGATGGCTGAGAAAGTGTATGGCCATACCCAGATGACTATGTTCATCTGATCTAATCATTCTCATCATATTGGAATTACAGGCTTGACACGCTTGTACAATAAGAACATCCAGTGGCAAAGGAAACACATATGTCAAGTGACTTGGGTTCACACTTGTGCTATGGTTTGGGTGTAGTCTTGGAAGACTCTTTCCTTTATATCGGGAGACAGTGATGTGTTTCTAGATACCCCTCACTGATCGTGATAACGTAAGTTATCGTTACCGACATTTAAAGGAAACCCTTAGGGTTGCACAATTTGATGATATGGCTTACTTATGTCAGATCGTGTGGACTGAATTGTTTTGGTTCAGTTTAAAGGAGTTTAAACTCTGATTGTAAGTGAGATCTGGTCTGATCATGTTTGATTGATTAGGGCTTGAGATCGGTAAGCTTCGATCGAGAGAATAGATGCTAGATCTGTGAGATCAAGAGCATCAAGAGATGAATGGTTAGATCTTGAACCTTATGGTTTAATATGATCTAGACCAATGCTTGGTTTGATTTGGTCTTTGAACTAAATCCAATTGAACCGGTTCATCATATGAGCGCATGGTTCAAGTAATGGGAGAGAAGAAGTTTGCGATCGGTTCACTTGGAGTGAACGCATGATCGCATACATTGAAGCACTTGCTATTTTTGGAAATCGGTTTTTCCAAAATGTGGAACGCCTCCACGTTCGAAGAGCAACGCTTCTCTCGTCGCCATCTTCTCCTCTCTCGACCTCTCTTGTGTCGTGTGGTGAGACTTCACGCAAAGGAGAAGAGAACAAAACCAAGAGACATCTCTCATCTCCTTCACGAAGGGAAACCTTGAAGCTTTGCTAGCACAAAGACGCCAAGGGAGTAGTCATCTTCACCTTGTGTGCGTCACCTTTGGAGGAGAGCCGCTCGCCCTCTTCTTCCAAGTCGCCATCCAAGCAATGGCAATGGTATGATCTCTCACTAGATCTATATAAAATGTTAAGTTGATCTATGTTCATACATGCGATCCTAGGAAACCCTAGATTCCGCCTTGAGAAAATCTTATATATGCATGATTAGGGTTTCGCCCCCTTTAATGGAACTTTCAAGTTCTCGTATTGATCGGGAAGCCTTATGATCGAGTTATTGGATAACTCGGATCTAATTGGGAGATTTCATCGGCACCAATGGGCCTGATGAGATGGAAGAATGTTATTGGAGCCAAACTTCATTTTTGGTAGGTTGACCCGTATTTGACCATGGTTGGTCACATTTGGATTAGGGTTGCATTGGATTGGATCCAAGTGCTTAATCAACCTATGCAATGATGTTTGGGCTAGCTCATTATCCAATGAGGCCCAATAACAAGTTCTCATGAAGAGATGAGAGGCTAAAAGGGTATAATGGGGAGAAACATGAACCATTAGGCGCCTAGGGGCATAATGGGGTCATGTTGGAGCCTTTGCTTCATTATGGAAGTAAAGGGCGCCTCCCCCTCTCTTCCTAGGATGGAATGCATGCCTTTATGGCATTGCTTGAGGCGCAAGGCAAGGCCTTGGCGCACAAGGAAAGGCGTGGGAACAAAAGGTAAGGTTGAATGAGAATTATGGAAATGTCTTGGAGACTTTCCTTATCTCAAACCTCCTCATCCTAGCCCTACACTTGTCTTGATCCTAGCCATTACCCTAACCGCCTCTTGCCCTATAAATATGGCCCTAGTCGCCCCCTCTTGTAAGTAATCAATCCTTGAAGGCGTGAACACAAGAAGAGGGGCGAAAGGCTTGGGGCAAGGGCGCATCTTCTTCCATAACTGCGAGCTTCTTCCCTTCTTCCTCCTTGGCGCAAGAGAAGGAAAGGCTTGGCGGCATTCTCCCTTCTCCTTTCTTTTCTTCAATTGGCGCTTCTACCTTGGAGGTGGGGCAAGCATTCAAGAAGAGAACTAAGGCTTGGATCTTCTTCCCGAGGCTAGCACCGGGCGTGGAAGAAGAGAACTCAAGAGATCCGTGTGTGTGAGACTGCAGAGGGCGTACACTTGGACGCCTACATCGGCATCGCTCCACATTGCTCTTAAGGTATTTCCTAACTCATCATGTCGACTCCCTTGCATGCGATCTTCACTAGGTTTTTGGGACCGGCCTATTTCGGGGACATTCTTCCGCTGCGAAAAATGTATGTCCATAACTCTGAAAATTGTAAAATGTCCCTAGGGTTTCCCAACAGGGACTGCAGAATAAGGTCCACAACTAGCTCATTATCAATGGTGTGTCCCAGCCTCTTGAGATGATCCACGTTCCCAATCATCTTGAGAACATGGGGTCTCACTGGTGCACCCTCAGATAACTTACACGAAAAGACTACTTTGGCGGTGTCATATCTCTCCGTTCTAGCCTGAGCCTCGAACATCTATTTCAAATGAGTGATCATTTGGAAAGCGTTCTGCTCCTCATATTGCACCTGAAGTTCAGGTGCCATAGTGGCTAGCATGAGACATGCTACCTCCATAGAGTCATCCTGATGCCTTCTAAAGGCATCTCTATCTGCCGTTCTAGCATTAGCTACAGGAAGAGCTTGTTCAAGGACATACAGCTTCTTCTCGAGCTTGAGTGCTATTCTCAAGTTCTGATGCCAGTCCATAAAGTTGGTTCCAACCAACTTCTCCTTATCAAGAAGAGATCACAGTGTTAATCCGCCGGTGTTCGTAGCCATTGATTCTACAACAACCAAGATAAGCAGATCATTTAAACTGGACTTGTTTTAAATGATCATGGCTCCCACTATTTAATCGAATTGACAACCCACAAAGTCAATCGGGAAGATAAAGACTTCCTAGTGAGATGGTGTAAGATCCAAGGATCTTAAGTCCTGGTAAGCATTATTTTTGAATTAAATAAAATTATTTGGAATTAAATAAATCATTAGCTGTGATATTTTATTATGATTTAAATAAAATTATTGGATGCTAATTAACTGGCTTATTGATTGTTAATTTGTAATTATTTGATTTGTGATTTATATTGGTTGTTAACTTATGGTAAATTAATTAGAGATTAATGGTTGATTATTGGTTATTAATTTAGGATAAATTAATTTAAATCCTTATTGGATATTAATTAAATCCTTATTGGATTTCGGTTAAGTGATTGGTTATTTGTAAGTTAATTAAATTAATTAGTTAACTAGCTTATTGGATGTTAGATTAACTCTTATTGGACTTTCACTTAAACTATGGGATTATTGGTTTTTTAAAATTTGAATTAATGGGTTAATGGGTTAAACCCTTTTTGAATTAATTGGTTAGAGGGTTAAAACCTTAAAAACCGAAATTTAAGTAGGTAATTTCGGTTAGGGTAGAGAGTTGGCGACTTTTGGGCTTGAAGAAAAACTTGGGCGACGGCTAGGAAGGAGGGGGCGATTTCTTTGAAGGCTTGGACGATTTTCCTCTTCCTCTTCCTTTTCCTTGGCCGGCATCTTTGATTTGGGTGGCGTTCTTTTCCCTTGGTGGTGGCAAGACTCTAGACGAATTTTTGGAAGGGTTTTCTTATTAGTATTCACGGTTCAAGGTGAGTGGAATGTCTTGTTTGACCTATGAACTTAGTTGTGTTAATTGATATATTGAATGGATTGGAAATTTTGGAAATTTTACCATGTTAAAACCGTAATTAAGAAGTGTATGTAAGGTATGAAAACCGAATTTAGGGCATTGTTATTCATGAGAACCGAATTGTATTTCTCCATGAAAACCTAATTTTCCATGTAAACCGAATTGATCTTGATGATTGGTATGAAAACCGAATTTAGATATTAATTATGAAAACCGAATTGATCTTGATAATTGGTATGAAAACCGAATTTTGATGTTAATTATGAAAACCGAAATAATCTTGATAATTGTTATGAAAACTGAAATTTGATTTAATTATGAAAACCGAAATCTTGATGATTATTTAACCGAAAATTTGTATGAAATTTAAGGTGTTTTTATAGGGAATTTTGGTAGCATTAAATCATTGAATTTTGAGTATGAAATCCTTGTTATCTAGATATATTTTTAGTATGAATTTTGAGTATTAAATCAGTGATTTTATCCCGTTAGTAAGAATACATGTTTTACATTTTATGTTGATTTTATGGATACTTGTTAACTGCATTATTGAGAAATTGTTTGAGAAATTTGGATGATAACCTAGTAAGGTTTGACTGAACTAATCAGCATGAAACCTAAGGACCACACTACATTATATGATTGTTAATATTATGTAATTATGTGATTTTTGAATATTAGGTGTTTATGTGATTTTTGGAATATTATGTTGCTATGTAAATTGTGAACATTATGTGGTTATGAGATTTTTGAAAATTATGTGATTATGAGAATTTTGAATATTATGTGTTATGTGTTGGTTAGGACTAAGGCTAGGTGTAACTATGAGCTCAAGGGGATAGTCCTTATGTGTTATGTTAAGGGTTTGAATTTCAGCCCTGTATTGTGATATGTGAGGAGGTTGATGTTCAGCCTGCCTATTATGATTATTGTGATGGGGGTTGATGTTCAGCCTGCCCGATATGATTTTTGTGATGACTATCCTAGAGTCTAGTTGACACTTAGGAGTCCACCTTTGTGAAATATGTTCACCTATGTGAAATATGAAATAAGATATGTCTGTTGTCCAGTAGGAACCTTTTGGGAGAACGGGTTTTTGACGCAAAGTGCCATGTCTTGGTCGGACAGGGGCCACCTCTTGATGTCATAACTCTTTTATGTGATGGGGTAATATAAGACGCAAAGTGCCATGTCTTGATCAGACAGGGGCCACCTCTTGATGTCATTACTCTTTATGTGACAGGGTGATATAAGACGCAAAGTGCCATGTCTTGATCAGACAGGGGCCACCTCTTGATGTCATCACTCTGATGTGTTATGGGGTGAGGGAGCAAAGTGCCACGTCGTGACCTGGCGGGGGCCACCTCTTGATTCTACTCACTATCCATGTTTATGTGTTGCATGCGGCTCCCAGTGCTTTGGCCAAGCCGGGTTAGACCATATTGGTCACTACTGAATATGCTGGACAACTAGGTTGCTTATGTGTTGGTGTGTTTAGTGGTTTAGAGTATAACTCTAGAACCTGAGTTTGTGAACCTAAGTTGTTATGTGTTTAGTTGGTTTAAAATATATGTGTTTAATTGGGTTAGAGTAAAACTCTAAAACCTGAGTTTGTGAACATGAGTTTGTTATATGCTAGTGTGTACATCTGACTGTCTATATGATTTCTGTTTCTTTATTTTGTTATATGTTGATATAATGTTTTTGTTAAAGATTTTTAAAATAATCTGCCTATATTTTTGAGTGTATGTTATGGATGGTCGATTTAGACTATCCACTCACTGGGCTGTGTAGCTCACCCCTCACTATTTTCAGGCATAGAGCAGGGGCGCATTTCATGAGTAACATTGGCGTGGATATTATGTTTGCTGCTTAAGAACTTTTATGCTAAAATTTTCTGGAGCCGGTTGTGGCTAAACCATATGATTTATATGAACTATGTGAACTATGTGATGTGAACCATGTGAACTATGTGAAATTGTGTTGCCAGATTGTGGCAGTTAACTGAGTTTGATTTTTGTGTCACCGCGGGCTTCAGCCTGGTTTCGGTGTTTGGTATGGGTTTATAAAATCGATTTTTGTGATTTTGTTTTGAATTTCGGCTTGTTGTATATTCCGTGCAATCGGTTTTGATATACCCTGTAACTTGCATATGTCTAGTGCAAGTATTGCCTGGTGGCAGGTACCTTTATGGATTTTATGAATTTTGAATCGGTTTTGATATAACTGTTGCCTTGCATATGTCTAGTGCAAGGATTGCGTGGTGGCAGGTACCCTTATGAGATTTGAGTTTTGTGAATTTGTGTGTATGGATTTATGAAATTTTTCAGATCGTGTTTTCTTGAACTCGGTTTTACCTAGCATATGATCGATCTTATATGAAACATCCTGTATCATTTGTGAATTGTGCCATTTGTTTGGGGTTAAGAATGTGGGATGTTACAGATGGGATCCTTATTTCACATGAGGCTTCACGTCCCACGAGGGTGGGATGAGATGCACAAAGTAACCCATGCTTCCTAAGGTAGGCACGCCGGCCGATTGCTCCAAGCAATTCCCCTTATTGAAATAGTCTAGGCATTTCATGTCCAGCGAGGGCTGGATACAGCATGAAACTCTAACCTCTCAACGATGCCTCTAGACTTTTATCATGTGCCCGGCACATATGAACTTCTAGTCAAGTCCATTCCTAACCATTATGCCCAGGGCCAATGAGTTTCCTTGCGAAGGCGCGCCCGATTAAAACGGACTGGGGAAACCATTGTCATCACGCACTTTCTAAATATAAGTGGGTGTGTCCCACGAGGGTGGGAAACAGTTCACAACACCACTAATCGATAGCTTAGCGAGGGTTACGCGTTAGAAGGCTACTAGACTTGATATTTTGAATGAGGGTTTTTGAGGTCTCAATTAGTTTTATCTTTTGTCTAGCATTACAGGCATGCATTCCTATAGTGATAACATAACGATAAAACAATACAGGCATGCTTTAGCAGATAAGATAAGCAATAAAAGAATGATGTGATCATGACCTATTCAAGACATTGAACCAACCCAAGCCAAGAAGGAGGTTTGATGCGGACAGGAACCACAAGCCACGAAGATACAAGTGGAGCCTAAAGGTGCCATAGACAAAGACTCGTGAGGTCACAAATAAGCTAGCATGCTTAATCAAAAGCTAGCTCAATAAATAACAGCAAGTGAAGCTCAAGTCACATTCCAAATAACAAGTTGCTGCATAACAAATCCACAACCGAGACCTACATCGAGCACAAGAGGAAACAAAGGATTTAATCAAATCGTGGATCTCATCCAACGGCAACACTCATCATGGGATATCTTGTCCAGCAAAATATTAAAACCCCAATAACGTGCAAGCTTAAGATGGAAACAGCAACGTACACTTACAGCCAACAAAGGAAATTCTTCAACGTCCCCTTGCAGCCAACGATCATCTTCAACCAAGGAATCGTCAACGCCTCACAAGGAAGCCTCAACGTCTCGCTGCTGCTCATGTTGGGGTATGCCCTTAAGGCTAATGTTTGAGGCCTTGGGATTGTAACAGTATCATGTATAAACTCTTACGTTTATAAAGGCAATGGTTGTTATTCAGTTGGTTACATTGTCTGCTGCAATAATTGTACTTCTGAATAATGTCTCAAAGCTGTTCAGCTAGGCTGACATGCTGTAATGTCCTTAGTCGAGATATCTTGGTGAACATGAGACAACCTTGATATGATTGAGACTAATATGTGCTCTAATCTTATAGGATGCTTCGAGCATGGAATAAGATGTAGACTCATGGGTACATTGGATGTACTGGACAGACCCTACTAGGATATTCAATTGCTTGTCACAATGTGAATAATCCTTGATTGCAACAAGTGGCACATTTCCTCTGACTTGAGATCACTTGTGTTTTCTAAATGATGATTGTCATTGTTTTGAGGTAGTTCAATATCATTTGAAACATAATGGTTATAGACTATCTTGGATGGTGAGCTTGAGTCATGTTAGGGCACTAGTGATAGATATAGGATTGCCGTCTCCTTGTTTAAGGAGTGAGATGTTCTAAAGGGGCCCCCCTGAATGAGATGATTGAGAATAGTGTATGGCCATACCCAGGTGACTATGTTCATCTGATCTAATCATGCTCATCATATTGGAGCTACAAGCTTGACACGCTTGTCCAATAAGAACGTCCAGTGGCAAAGGATATTTGCATGCCTAGTGAAGGAGATTCACACTTGTGCTGTGGTTTGGGTGTAGTCTTGGAAGACTCTTTCCTTTATATCGGGAGACAGTGATGTGTTGCTAGATACCCCTCACTGATCGTGATAACGTAAGTTATCGTTACCGACATTTAAAGGAAACCCTTAGGGTCGCACAATTTGATGATATGGCTTACTTAAGTCAGATCGTGTGGACTGAATTATTTGGGTTCAGTTTAAAGGGATTTAATCTCTGATTGTAAGTGAGATCTGGTCTGATCATGTTTGATTGATTAGGGCTTGAGATCGGTAAGCTTCGATCGAGAGAATGGATGCTAGATCGGTGAGATCAGAAGCATCAAGAGATCAACGGTTAGATCTGGAGCCTTAGGGTTTAATCATGATCTAGACTGGATCGCTTGGCTTGATTGGTTCTTGAACCGAACCGAATTGAACCAGCTCATTAAGTGAGCGGATGGTTCATGAGATAAGAGGTTTGCGATTGGGGTAAACCCATGATCGCATATTGAGAAGTGGCATGCTATTTTTAGATAGCACTTCTCTAAACGTGACCACGCCTCACGTTTCTCCTCTACACGCCTCTTCTCGCCTCGCCTCTCCACAGGTCGACACAAGTTCTCTCACGTGTGGTGAAGAAGGTGAACGCAAAGGAGAAGGAAGAAATCGCCAAGAAGATCTCATCCCTTTCATTCGATCAGGATACTTGGACGATCCTTGCTAGCACAAGGGGCGACAAGGAGGAGCCAAGACTCATCTTGTGTGCGTCACCTCTGGAAGAAAGCCACATCGCTTTCTGCTTCCAAGTCGCCATCTAGAAATGGCATCGGTATGAATCTCATTCTTTCTATAGAATGTTTTTTATGTTGATCATATAGCATGCAATAGATCTAGAAACCCTCTCCGCTGCTTCAAATCCTCCAAAATGCGCCTATTAGGGTTTCGCCCCCCTTTGTTGTAGGGGTTCCTTCAATTGGTATCAGAGCAGGTTTCATGCATGCTTTATGATTGCTTGAGCCATTTGTGATCCATATTTGCGCAAGTATGCTTAGATCTTCTTCTTGTTAACATGCGAAATATACATGATGTATGATTATATTTAAGTTGCGCATGTATCATGTTATTATGGCGCTTGTTAATGTTTTCGTCAAAAACAAATATCACTTGTGCGCCTCATTAGATCTAAGTTGCGCCTACTGTAAACCCTTAGACGGGTTGATGGGGTTGAAGTCATCCTCTAGGTTAGATCCAATAGTCTGATCAGACCATCTGACAGCCTAGATGGGTCGACCAGATGGCACCCATGCGTAAGCATGTAGTGGCTATAGGTCGACTGCATCACAGGCGTGTAGCGAGGTCTGGTTGAGACAACTGATGAACGCATATGAGTTAGGCCCGGGTTCACACCCGCTTGCCAGAACTCATGATGGTTGTTCAGCCCTTGGCGCATGCATAGTTGACCACTGGGTCGACTCAAGTCAGTTAGGACTTGGTGCATGCAAGGGCAGTGGATCTGACTAGACATGATGAGTGGATCCCTATCAATGGACCGTTGTAAGGTAGTAAGGGCATATAAGGAAAATAAAATTGATGCCAATGGGGTTTTCAAAATTTTATTTTCATGGTTGGATCGCATGTTGATTGATGCCATGTGCTTGTTTATTTATTCTTATGTGGGCTGCCCATGTTAATTGTGTGCTGTGCTGGGGCCTGCGTGCCTGGAAATTAAAGTTGTAAATTAATTATTGTGATCTGCGTATCACATTGTATTTAATTTATAAAGTGTAATTGACCTGCGTGTCAATCTTGTCTAGATAGATTAATTTGTAAGTTAATCAGACAAGAGCACAGAGCACACTTGGCAGAGGCGCATGCAGCAGTGGCTTGACCAGGTGGGAGGTCTAGGGTTCGACCCTAGGACAGGCGCATTTTCCCTGGTGGGCGCACCTGAGCTGTAGTTGGCGCTTGGGCCCTGGTTTGGGCCAAATGAGCAGCTAAAAGACCCATGAAGAAAAGCAAGTGAAGACTTAAGTTAATTAAGGTCTTACTTAGGCTATGGGCTTTTACCACATAAGATCCATGCTTTCTTTTATTGTTTAAATAAGTAGAACAGCATGATTTATTTATCTTCTGCTATCACCATAGGCATTGCATGATAGTGAAGAAGATAAAAGACCGTTAAAATCCAACGCTAAAATATCAAGCTCGTATGCCTTCTGACGCGAAACCTCACTGTTCTGATTATCGTTGGAGCCATGTTGTACCCACTCAGTGGGCACGTCCATCTATCTTCAGACGGTGCGGGATTACACCTGCGTGTTACAGAGAAGGGATTTATCGCTTCTCGTTGCTCAGCATAGCACGTGGTGGTCCAGGGAGTAGGTCGGGTCAGCTTGACCATGTAGGCTACATATGTGGAGCATATGGTAGCGCATGGAGGCAGCCATCTGTGGGGTCAGAGATTGTGTTGTACCAACTCAGTTGGCACAGTCTGCTGGATTGCCCAGATGAAGGGGAATCGCACGGGTTGGCGATTGGCAGGGACTGCCTACCAGAGATTAGTGCTTGTACTCTCTGTGCATCTTATCTCGCCTGAGCGGGACGCGGAGACCAAGTATGAAATCTAGATCCCATCTCACTAAAAGAGTTCTACTCTTTCGGGCTGTTTTGCTGGATTTTTGGGCCAGATAAAATAGTGAGAAAAAGAATCATTCTTAAGTCCTAATTGATTCTTTACATTGATACTAACCTTGCTGTTCTTGCATTGTTGTAGATACCTGCAGCAACGAACACCATGAACTTCAATGTGCGATCCCTACTGGAAAGGGAGAAGTTTGCTGGGCCGAACTTCTCAGACTGGTTCGGACACCTTAAGATTGTTCTTAAGGCAGAGAGGAAACTGTATGTCCTCGAGACGGCTATACCGCCTCAGCCCGCTCCGAACGCCGCAAGGGCGGTTCGGGATGCTTATGAAAAGCACGTCAATGATAGCATTGATGTCGCTTGCCTGATGCTAGCGTCTATGACGCCACCGCTGCAGCGTCAGCATGAGGATATGTCGGCTATAGAGATTGTAGCGAACCTCAAGATGCTGTATGCTGCACAGGCGAGGATAGAACGCTATAATCTGACAAAGCTGTTCTTCCAGAGCAAACTGGCTGAAGGGAGCCCAGTGGGAGCTCACGTGCTCAAGATGATTGGGCACAAGGAGGCTCTAGAGAAACTGGGGCATACCATCAATCAGGAGCTTGCTGTAGACATTATTCTGCAGTCTCTCCCGCCCTCTTTCGATGCGTTCATTATTAACTTTAATATGAACAAAATCGACTGTACTCCGGCAGAGCTGCTGAATATGCTCTTGACTACTGAGGAGACTCTGAAGGGAAAGCCTTCGACCTCTGTCTTAATGGTTCCTTCAAGGAACAAGAAGAAGGGGAAGAAGGGCAAGGCCCCTGTCAAGAGTTACAGCAAGGCTCTGAAGCAAAAAGTTAAGCGGTCAAAGGAATACAGATGTTTCCACTGTGGCCAGCTGGGTCACTGGAAAAAGGACTGTAAAGCGCTCCAAGGAGACAAGAGGGGAAGCATCGCTTCTGGCTCAGGTATTTACGTGACGGAAGTCATGGTTTCATCTTCTTCTATTTCATGGGTGTTGGACACTGCATGTGGAGTTCACATTTGTTCAAATGTACAGGAACTCAAGAGAAGAAGACAGGTGGGACAGCATGAGGTGGACCTACGAGTTGGAAACGGGGCACGGGTTGCTGCTGTTGCTGTAGGAGACTATTTCATCTCTTTACCATCTGGACTTGTGTTAGAACTAAACAGTTGTTACTTTGTTCCCAGCATTACTAAAAATATTATCTCCATTCCTGCTCTTGTCAGGAAGGGGTTTTCCTTTGAATGCAATATTTCAAAGTGTGTTCTGTCTTTAGATAATATTGTTTATGCTACTGGTTCAATTAACAATGGGTTATTCATGTTGGACATGGAATGTTCTATACAAAATATTGATATTAAGAAAGCCAAGCATGCTGATGACAGCACCTTGCTATGGCATAGTCGTTTAGGCCATATTAACAAGAAATGCATTAAGCGGTTCCATGATTATGGACTGCTGGGATCATTCTCCTATGAGGAGATTGATACATGCAAGGCTTGTTTAATGGGTAAAATGACGAAGTCACCTTTTCCTAACAAAGGTCAAAGGGCTTCAGGTTTACTTGACCTTATACACAGTGATGTGTGTGGGCCATTTAGTAAACATGCTAGAGGTGGCTATTCGTACTTCATTACCTTTACTGATGATTTCAGTAGGTATGGTTATGTCTATCTTATGAGACATAAGAGTGAATCTTTTGACAAGTTCAAAGAGTTCAAGAATGAAGTACAGAATCAGCTAGGCCGAAATATCAAGGCACTTCGTTCTGATCGAGGTGGAGAATACTTGAGTCATGCGTTTACTGACTATCTGAAGGAGTGTGGGATTATCTCACAGCTCATTCCGCCAGGAACACCGCAATGGAATGGTGTGTCCGAGAGGAGAAATAGAACGTTACTTGATATGGTTCGTTCTATGATGAGTCAGGCTACTCTTCCATATTCCTTTTGGGGTTTTGCACTGGAGACAGCTGCAAAGGTACTAAACCGAGTGCCATCCAAGGCAGTTTCAAAGACGCCATATGAGTTATGGTATGGGAAATAGCCGAGCTTGACATTTATCAGGATCTGGGGTTGCGAGGCTTATGTCAAAAAGCTCGCCTCTGGGAAACTAGAGAGCAGATCTGACAAATGTATCTTTGTCGGTTACCCTAAGGAAACTAAGGGTTATTATTTCTACGATCCCAAAGAGAACAAGGTATTTGTTGCTCGGACGGCCATATTTCTTGAGAAGGAGTTTCTTCTGCAAGAGGCCAGTGGGAGAGAAATAAAGCTGGATGAGAATCCAGAGGAAGGACAAAGTGGTCTAGCACAGTTGGATGAGCCTGAGCCGGTGGATCAGGTTACTGAACAACCTGAGGCTCAGATATCACGGGAACCGCGAAGATCGGGAAGGATCCGTCGACAGCCTGAGCGCTATGACGGAGTCTACATCATTGATCATGATGAACCCCTTACTTATGCGGATGCGGTCAGTGGACCGGAGTCAGCGAGATGGCTTGAAGCTATGCGAGCCGAGATGGACTCCATGCCAGATAACCAAGTCTGGGATTTGGTTGATCCGCCTCCGGGAGTTATCCCTATAGGCTGTAAATGGATCTTCAAGAAGAAGATTGACATGGATGGTAACGTGGTTACCTATAAAGGCAGGCTAGTTGCGAAAGGTTTCAAACAAATCTACGGGATAGATTATGATGAAACTTTCTCACCTGTAGCTATGTTTAAGTCTATTCGGATTCTTTTCGCGATAGCAGCATATTACGATTATGAGATCTGGCAAATGGATGTGAAGACAGCTTTCCTTAATGGAAATCTGGATGAGGATATGTATATGACACAACCAGAAGGTTTCACTAATCCATCAGATCGTCATAAAATATGCAAGTTAAAGAAGTCTATTTATGGACTTAAACAAGCATCGAGAAGCTGGAATATTCGTTTTGATGAATCAATCTCTGAATTTGGTTTCATCAAGAACGAGGATGACCCGTGTGTATATAAGAGGTTTAGTGGGAGCGTGATTACTTTCCTAGTCCTCTATGAAGGAACCCCTAATCTAAAGGGGGGTGAAACCCTAAACATGCACATCTAGCCATGTAAAGCGGAAAGAGGGTTTCAAAAGATCGGATATGAAAGCTATATGATCAACTTAACAACTATGAGAAATCATACCGAAGCCATGTTGAGGATGGCGACTTGGAAGCGAGAGATCAAGATAGATCTCCTCCACAAATTCACACACAAGATGAGGGATGGCTACCCTTTAGGATCTTCCTTGTGCTAGCAAGAGATCCCCAAAGTTCCTTGTCGTGTTGATGATGAGATGTGCTTGGCCGAGAGCTCCCTTGTCCTCCAATCCTCTCTTCGTCCAACGAAGATGACAAGTCCCTTAAGCTCAAAATGCGTTTAGTTCTTTTCATTCAAGACATGGCGTTACCCTTCCAAAAATGGAAGGTATTCAAGCCATGCGCTCACATGAAGACTAAACCGCCCAAAAACCTTTAAGCCTTGAACCATACGTTCACCCATGTGAACCGGTTCAAGTCAATTAGGTTCCACCCAATTCGGTTCATTAAACCAGCCCAAGCCAAGGTCTAGATCTCCTTGAACCAAATGGTTCAAGATCTAACCGTTCATCTCTTGATGCTCTCGATCTCTATGATCTAGCATCCATACTCTCGATCGAAGCTTACCGATCTCAAGCCCTAATCAATCAAACATGATCAGACCAGATCTCACTTACAATCAGAGTCTAAACCCGTTTAAACTGAGTCTAAACAGTCCAGTCCACACGATCTGACTTAAGTAAGCCATATCATCAAATTGTGCGACCCTGAGGGTTTCCTCTAAATGTCGGTAACGATAACTTACGTTATCACGATCAGTGAGGGGTATCTAGCAACACATCACTGTCTCCCGATATAAAGGAAATAGTCTTCCAAGACTACACCCAAACCATAGCATAAGTGTGAATCAACTCACTTGGCATACATGTATCCTTTGCCACTGGACGTTCTTATTGGACAAGCATGTCAAGCCTGTAACTCCAATACGATGAGCATGATCAGATCAGATGAACATAGTCATCTGGGTATGGCCATACACTTCCTCAATCATCTCATATAGGGGGGCCCCTTTAGAACATCACACTCCTTAAACAAGGAGACGGCAATCCTATGTCTATCACTAGTGTCCTAACCTGATTCAAGCTCACCATCCAAGATAGTCTATAATCATTATGTTTCAAATGATATTGAACTACCTCAAGACAATGACAATCATCATTTAGAAACACAAGTGATCTCAAGTCAGAGGACATGTGCCACTTAGTGCTTACAAGGATCATTCACATTTTGACAAGCAATGGAATATCCTAGTAGGGTCTGTCCAGTACATCCAATGTACCCATGAGTCTACATCTTATTCCATGCTCGAAGCATCCTATAAGATTAGCACTCATATTAGTCTCAATCATATCAAGGCTGTCTCATGTTCACCAAGATATCTCGACTAAGGACTTATACCTGTCAGCCTAGCTGAACAGCTTTGAGACATTATTCAGCAGTACACTTATTACAGCAGACAAGGTAGCAGCCTGAATAATAACCATGCCTTTTATAAACTTAAGAGTTTATTACATGATACTTATACAATCCCAAAGGCCTCAAACATTAGCCTTAAGGGCATACCCCAACAATCTCCCACTTGCACTTAATCTAATGGTTGAGAAATCTCAAACCCATATTATTACAGTGCCTCTCATGCTTCTGCTGCGTCAGAGGCTTGGTAAGCGGGTCTGCCAGATTGTCATCTGTATGAACCTTGCATATTTTGATCTCGCCTCGATCAATGATCTCCCGGATCAAGTGAAACCGTCTCTGTATGTGCTTGGACTTCTGGTGCGACCGCGGTTCCTTTGCTTGTGCAATTGCTCCAGTGTTATCACAGAAGATAACCAAAGGATCTGCACTCGAAGGAACGACACCAAGTTCTCTCACGAACTTACGAATCCACACTGCCTCCTTGGATGCTTCTGAGGCTGCAACATACTCGGCTTCTGTTGTGGAATCAGCAACAGTTGACTGTTTGAAGCTTTTCCACACCACTGCTCCACCGTTCAAGCTAAAAACATAGCCTGATTGCGATCGGAAATCATCCTGGTCCGACTGGAACGAAGCGTCAGTATATCCCTCTATACTGAGTTCTTCCTGACCACCATATATCAAGAACATATCTTTGGTCCTCCGCAGATATTTTAAAATGTTCTTGACTGCAATCCAGTGCGCCAAACCTGGATTACTTTGGAATCGACTGGTCACGCTTAACCCGTAAGCGACGTCTGGGCGAGTACACAACATCGCATACATAATGGACCCTATAGCCGAAGCATAAGGCGTACTGTCCATTTCATCTTTCTCAGTCTGTGTTTGTGGACACTGACTCTTTGAAAGATTCAGACCATGTCTGACTGGAAGATACCCACGTTTAGAATTCTCTAAATGGAATCTCTCCAGGACTTTATCGATGTAAGTACTCTGGCACAGCCCGAGAAGCCTCTTAGATCTATCCCGGTAGATCTTTACACCTAGTACATAGGCTGCTTCTCCTATATCTTTCATCTGGAAACATTTTCCTAACCATGCTTTAACAGCATGAAGTTCAGGAATATCATTTCCAATGATTAAGATATCATCGACGTAGAGGATTAGGAATGTAATTACGCTCCCACTAAACCTCTTATATACACACGGGTCATCCTCGTTCTTGATGAAACCAAACTGAGAGATTGATTCATCAAAACGAATGTTCCAGCTTCTTGATGCTTGTTTAAGTCCATAAATGGACTTCTTTAACTTGCATATTTTATGACGATCTGCTGGATTAGTGAAACCTTCCGGTTGTGTCATATACACATCCTCATCCAGATTTCCATTAAGGAAAGCTGTTTTCACATCCATCTGCCAGATCTCATAATCGTAATATGCTGCTATCGCGAAAAGAATCCGAATAGACTTAAACATGGCTACAGGTGAGAAAGTCTCATCATAATCTATCCCGTAGATTTGTTTGAAACCTTTCGCAACTAGCCTGCCTTTATAGGTAACCACGTTACCATCCATGTCAATCTTCTTCTTGAAGATCCATTTACAGCCTATAGGGATTACTCCCGAAGGCGGATCAACCAAATCCCAGACTTGGTTATCTGACATGGAGTCCATTTCGGCTCGCATAGCTTCAAGCCATCTAGCTGACTCCGGTCCACTGACCGCATCCGCATAAGTTAGGGGTTCATCATTATCAATGATGTAGACTCCGTCATAGCGCTCAGGCTGGCGACGGATCCTACCCGATCTTCGCGGTTCCCGTGTTATTTGAGCCTCAGGTTGTTCAATAACCTGATCTTCTGGCTCAGGCTCATCCAACTGTGCTTGACTACTTTGTCCTTCTTCTGGATTTTCATCCAGCTTTATTTCTCTCCCACTGGCCTCTTGCAGAAGAAACTCCTTCTCAAGAAATATGGCCGTCCGAGCAACAAATACCTTGTTCTCTTTGGGATCGTAGAAATAATAACCCTTAGTTTCCTTAGGGTAACCGACAAAGATGCATTTGTCAGATCTGCTCTCTAGTTTCCCAGAGGCGAGCTTTTTGACATAAGCTTCGCAACCCCAGATCCTGATAAATGTCAAGCTAGGCTGTTTCCCATACCATAATTCATATGGCGTCTTTGAAACTGCCTTGGATGGCACTCGGTTTAGTACCTTTGCAGCTGTTTCCAGTGCAAAACCCCAAAAGGAATATGGAAGAGTAGCCTGACTCATCATAGAACGAACCATATCAAGTAGCGTTCTATTTCTCCTCTCGGACACACCATTCCATTGCGGTGTTCCTGGCGGAGTGAGCTGTGAGATAATCCCACACTCCTTTAGATAGTCAGTAAATGCATGACTCAGGTATTCTCCACCTCGATCAGAACGAAGTGCCTTGATATTTCGGCCTAGCTGATTTTGTACTTCATTCTTGAACTCTTTGAACTTGTCAAAAGATTCACTTTTATGTCTCATCAGATAGACATACCCATACCTACTGAAATCATCAGTAAAGGTAATGAAGTACTGATAGCCACCTCTGGCATGTTTACTAAATGGCCCACACACATCACTGTGTATAAGGTCAAGTAAACCTGAAGTCCTTTGACCTTTGTGAGGAAAAGGAGACTTCGTCATTTTACCCATTAAACAAGCTTTGCATGTATCAATCTCCTCATAGGAGAATGATCCCAGCAGTCCATGATCATGCAACCGCTTAATGCGCTTCTCGTTTATATGGCCTAAACGACTATGCCATAGCAAGGTGCTGTCATCAGCATACTTGGCTTTCTTATTATCAATGTTTTGTATAGAATATTCCATGTCCAACATGTATAACCCATTGTTAATTGAACCAGTTGCATACACAATATTATCACGAGATAAAACACACTTTGAAATCTTGCATTCAAAGGCAAATCCTTTCCTGACAAGAGCAGGAATAGAGATAATATTCTTGGTAATACTTGGTACAAAATAACAATTGTTTAATTCTAATACAATTCCAGATGGTAAAGAAATGAAATAGTCCCCTACAGCAACAGCAGCAACCCGTGCCCCGTTTCCAACGCGTAGGTCTACCTCATGCTGTCCCACCTGCCTTCTTCTCTTGAGTTCCTGCACATTTGAACAAATGTGAACTCCACATGCAGTGTCCAACACCCATGATATAGTAGAAGAAGATAACATGACCTCAGTCACATATATACCTGAGCCAGAAGCGATGCTTCCCCTCTTATCTCCTTGGAGCGCTTTACAGTCCTTTTTCCAGTGACCCAGCTGGCCACAGTGGAAACACCTGTTGTCCTTCGACCGCTTCACCTTCTGTTTCAGAGCCTTGCTGTAATTCTTGACAGGGGCCTTGCCCTTCTTCCCCTTCTTCTTGTTCCTTGAAGGAACCATTAAGACAGAGGTTGAAGGCTTGCCCTTCAGAGTTTCCTCAGTTGTCAAGAGCATATTCAGCAGCTCTGCCGGCGTACAATCGATTTTGTTCATATTAAAATTAATGATGAACGCATCGAAAGAAGGCGGAAGAGACTGTAGAATAATGTCCACAGCAAGCTCCTGGTTGACGGTATGCCCCAGTTTTTCTAGAGCCTCCTTGTGCCCAATCATCTTGAGCACGTGAGCTCCCACTGGGCTCCCCTCAGCCAGTTTGCTCTGAAAGAAGAGCTTCGTCAGATTATAGCGCTCAGTCCTCGCCTGTGCAGCATACAGCATCTTGAGGTTCGCTATAATCTCTATAGCCGACATATCCTCATGCTGACGCTGCAGCGGTGGCGTCATAGACGCTAGCATCAGGCAAGCGACATCAATGCTATCATTGACGTGCTTTTCGTAGGCATCCCGAACCGCCCTTGCGGCGTTCGGAGCGGGCTGCGGCGGTATCGCCGTCTCGAGGACATACAGTTTCCTCTCTGCCTTAAGAACGATCTTAAGGTGTCCAAACCAGTCAGAGAAGTTCGGCCCAGCAAACTTCTCCCTTTCCAGTAGGGATCGCACATTGAAGCTCATGATGTTCGTTGCTGCAGGAATCTACAACAAGCAAGAACAGCAAGGTCAGTATCAATGTTTTAGAATCAATCCAGGACTTAAGAAAGATTCTTTTCTCACTATTTTGTCTGACTGAAAAATCCAGTAAACAGTCCGAAAGAGTAACACTCTTTTAGTGAGATGGGATCCAGATTTCATACTTGGTCTCCGCGTCCCGCTCAGGCGAGATAAGATGCACAGAGATGACAAGCACTAATTTCTGGTAGGCTGTCCCAGCCAATCGCCAACCCGTGCGATTCCCCTTCATCTTGGCAATCCAGCAGACTGTGCCAACTGAGTTGGTACAACACAGTCTCTGATCCCAGAGATGGCTGCCTCCATGTGCTACCATATGCGCCTCATATGTAGCCTACATGGTCAAGCTGACCCGACCTACTCCCTGGACCACCACGTGCAATGCTGAGCAACGAGAGGGGATAAATCCCAACTCTGTAACACGCAGGTGAAATCCAGCACCGTCTAAAGATAGATGGACGTGCCCACTGAGTGGGTTCAACACGGCTCCAACGATAGTCAGAACGGTGAGGTTTCGCGTCAGAAGGCTTACGAGCTTGATATATTAGCGTTTGGATTTTATCGGTCTTTTATCTTCTTGACTATCATGCAAGTCCTATGGTGATAGCAGAAGATAAACTTAAACATGCAATTCTAATTATTTAAACAATAAATAGAAAGCATGATCTTATGTGGTTAAAAGCCCATGAACCCTAGTAAGACCTTAATTTTACTTAAGTCTTCACTTGAGCTCCTTGGCATATCATCTGGTCCAACCTAGGGCCCTAGCGCCAAGAGCACCTCAGGTGGGCCACCAGGTGAATGCTCCTTTGGGATGTGTGCCTTTGTGCTCTTGTCTAATCAAAATACATTTGATCTATCTAGACAAGGTTGACTCGCAGGTCAACAATACAATTCATAAATTAAAACAATGTGATTCGCAGATCACAATAAAATTAACTTATAATTTACCAGGCTCGCAGGCCCCAGCATAGCACACAAAAGGGCAACCCACATAAGAATAAATAGACAAGCATCATGGCATCAAGCAACATGTGATCCGATCATGAAATTAAAATTATGAAAACCCCATGGCATCAATTTTAATTTCCTTATGTGCCCTACAACCTTACAATGGTCCATTGATAGGGATCCACTCACCATCTGGTCAGATCCTTTGCCCTTGCATGCACCGAGTCCTAACTGACCCGCGTTGACCTAATGGTCAACCATACATGCGCCAAGGGCTGAACAACCCTCATGAGTTCTGGCAAGCGGGTGTGACCCCGGGCCTAACTCAAGAGTGTTCACTTGTTGTCTCAACCAGACCTCGCTACACACCTAAGATGCAATCGACCTATGGCCACCATATGCTTGCGCACAGGTGCCATCTGGTCGATCCATTTAGGCTGTCAGATGGTCTGATCAGACTCATGGATCTACCCCAGAGGTGACTTCAACCCCATCAACCCATCTAAGGGATTATAGGAAGGGCTTAGATCTAAGTATGCGCGCAAGTTCATTGAGTTTTATAAGAAAAACTATAACATGCTTTAAGCGCAACTATGAAGGCTACAAACATGCGCCAACAAACAAAACAACATGCATCACTTCACTTGAGAACATAAGATATATCATGTTGTTAACCCTTAGATCTAAGGGGGGTCCCCTTCAAGGGGGAGCGCAAACTTTAGGGGGTCCCCTTCAAGGGGGAGCGCAAGCGCAAACTTTAGGGGGTCCCCTTCAAGGGGGAGCGCAAGCTTTATACAACCATGATACAAGCGCCAATAATCTATTAACCATGCATCATGTAAATAAAGCATCAAGTAAGCGCAAACTAGTGTGGATCACATGCACTTCTAAACAATCATATAGAAAAATTGGCTCTGATACCAATTGAAGGAACCCCTAATCTAAAGGGGGGTGAAACCCTAAACATGCACATCTAGCCATGTAAAGCGGAAAGAGGGTTTCAAAAGATCGGATATGAAAGCTATATGATCAACTTAACAACTATGAGAAATCATACCGAAGCCATGTTGAGGATGGCGACTTGGAAGCGAGAGATCAAGATAGATCTCCTCCACAAATTCACACACAAGATGAGGGATGGCTACCCTTTAGGATCTTCCTTGTGCTAGCAAGAGATCCCCAAAGTTCCTTGTCGTGTTGATGATGAGATGTGCTTGGCCGAGAGCTCCCTTGTCCTCCAATCCTCTCTTCGTCCAACGAAGATGACAAGTCCCTTAAGCTCAAAATGCGTTTAGTTCTTTTCATTCAAGACATGGCGTTACCCTTCCAAAAATGGAAGGTATTCAAGCCATGCGCTCACATGAAGACTAAACCGCCCAAAAACCTTTAAGCCTTGAACCATACGTTCACCCATGTGAACCGGTTCAAGTCAATTAGGTTCCACCCAATTCGGTTCATTAAACCAGCCCAAGCCAAGGTCTAGATCTCCTTGAACCAAATGGTTCAAGATCTAACCGTTCATCTCTTGATGCTCTCGATCTCTATGATCTAGCATCCATACTCTCGATCGAAGCTTACCGATCTCAAGCCCTAATCAATCAAACATGATCAGACCAGATCTCACTTACAATCAGAGTCTAAACCCGTTTAAACTGAGTCTAAACAGTCCAGTCCACACGATCTGACTTAAGTAAGCCATATCATCAAATTGTGCGACCCTGAGGGTTTCCTCTAAATGTCGGTAACGATAACTTACGTTATCACGATCAGTGAGGGGTATCTAGCAACACATCACTGTCTCCCGATATAAAGGAAATAGTCTTCCAAGACTACACCCAAACCATAGCATAAGTGTGAATCAACTCACTTGGCATACATGTATCCTTTGCCACTGGACGTTCTTATTGGACAAGCATGTCAAGCCTGTAACTCCAATACGATGAGCATGATCAGATCAGATGAACATAGTCATCTGGGTATGGCCATACACTTCCTCAATCATCTCATATAGGGGGGCCCCTTTAGAACATCACACTCCTTAAACAAGGAGACGGCAATCCTATGTCTATCACTAGTGTCCTAACCTGATTCAAGCTCACCATCCAAGATAGTCTATAATCATTATGTTTCAAATGATATTGAACTACCTCAAGACAATGACAATCATCATTTAGAAACACAAGTGATCTCAAGTCAGAGGACATGTGCCACTTAGTGCTTACAAGGATCATTCACATTTTGACAAGCAATGGAATATCCTAGTAGGGTCTGTCCAGTACATCCAATGTACCCATGAGTCTACATCTTATTCCATGCTCGAAGCATCCTATAAGATTAGCACTCATATTAGTCTCAATGATATCAAGGCTGTCTCATGTTCACCAAGATATCTCGACTAAGGACTTATACCTGTCAGCCTAGCTGAACAGCTTTGAGACATTATTCAGCAGTACACTTATTACAGCAGACAAGGTAGCAGCCTGAATAATAACCATGCCTTTTATAAACTTAAGAGTTTATTACATGATACTTATACAATCCCAAAGGCCTCAAACATTAGCCTTAAGGGCATACCCCAACACTCTACGTCGATGATATCTTGATCATTGGAAACGACATTCCTGAAATGCATGCCGTAAAGGCATGGCTAAGGAAATGTTTCCAGATGAAAGATCTTGGAGAAGCAGCCTATGTATTAGGTGTGAAGATCTACAGGGATAGATCTAAGAGGCTTCTCGGGCTGTGCCAGAGTACTTACATCGATAAAGTCCTGGAGAGATTCCATTTAGAGAATTCTAAAAGAGGGTATCTTCCAGTCAGACATGGTCTGAATCTTTCGAAGAGTCAGTGTCCACAAACACAGACTGAGAAAGATGAAATGGACAATACGCCTTATGCTTCGGCTATTGGGTCCATTATGTATGCGATGTTGTGTACTCGCCCAGACGTCGCTTACGGGTTAAGCGTGACCAGTCGGTTCCAAAGTAATCCAGGAATGGCGCACTGGATTGCAGTCAAGAACATTTTAAAATATCTGCGGAGGACCAAAGATATGTTCTTGATATATGGTGGTCAGGAAGAACTCAGTATAGAAGGATATACTGACGCTTCGTTCCAGTCTGACCAGGATGATTTCTGATCGCAATCAGGCTATGTTTTTAGCTTGAATGGAGGAGCAGTGGTGTGGAAGAGTTTCAAACAGTCAACTGTTGCTGATTCCACAACAGAAGCCGAGTATGTTGCAGCCTCGGAAGCATCCAAGGAGGCAGTTTGGATTTGTAAGTTCGTGGGAGAACTTGGTGTTGTTCCTTCGAGTGCAGATCCTTTGGTTATCTTCTGTGATAACACTGGAGCAATCGCACAAGCAAAGGAACCAAGGTCGCACCAGAAGTCCAAGCACATATAGAGACGGTTTCACTTGATCAGGGAGATCATAGATCGTGGCGAGATCAAAGTCTGCAAGGTACATACAGATGACAATCTGGCAGACCCGCTTACTAAGCCTCTGGCGCAGCAGAAGCATGTGAAGCACTGTAATAATATGGGTTTGAGATTTCTCAACCATTAGATTAAGTGCAAGTGGGAGATTGTTGGGGTATGCCCTTAAGGCTAATGTTTGAGGCCTTGGGATTGTAACAGTATCATGTATAAACTCTTACGTTTATAAAGGCAATGGTTGTTATTCAGTTGGTTACATTGTCTGCTGCAATAATTGTACTTCTGAATAATGTCTCAAAGTTGTTCAGCTAGGCTGACATGCTGTAATGTCCTTAGTCGAGATATCTTGGTGAACATGAGACAACCTTGATATGATTGAGACTAATATGTGCTCTAATCTTATAGGATGCTTCGAGCATGGAATAAGATGTAGACTCATGGGTACATTGGATGTACTAGACAGACCCTACTAGGATATTCAATTGCTTGTCACAATGTGAATAATCCTTGATTGCAACAAGTGGCACATTTCCTCTGACTTGAGATCACTTGTGTTTTCTAAATGATGATTGTCATTGTTTTGAGGTAGTTCAATATCATTTGAAACATAATGGTTATAGACTATCTTGGATGGTGAGCTTGAGTCATGTTAGGGCACTAGTGATAGATATAGGATTGCCGTCTCCTTGTTTAAGGAGTGAGATGTTCTAAAGGGGCCCCCCTGAATGAGATGATTGAGAATAGTGTATGGCCATACCCAGGTGACTATGTTCATCTGATCTAATCATGCTCATCATATTGGAGCTACAAGCTTGACACGCTTGTCCAATAAGAACGTCCAGTGGCAAAGGATATTTGCATGCCTAGTGAAGGAGATTCACACTTGTGCTGTGGTTTGGGTGTAGTCTTGGAAGACTCTTTCCTTTATATCGGGAGACAGTGATGTGTTGCTAGATACCCCTCACTGATCGTGATAACGTAAGTTATCGTTACCGACATTTAAAGGAAACCCTCAGGGTCGCACAATTTGATGATATGGCTTACTTAAGTCAGATCGTGTGGACTGAATTATTTGGGTTCAGTTTAAAGGGATTTAATCTCTGATTGTAAGTGAGATCTGGTCTGATCATGTTTGATTGATTAGGGCTTGAGATCGGTAAGCTTCGATCGAGGGAATGGATGCTAGATCGGTGAGATCAGAAGCATCAAGAGATCAACGGTTAGATCTGGAGCCTTAGGGTTTAATCTGAAGGAACCCCTAACATAAAGGGGGGGAAACCCTAATCATGCGCATCTAGCATGCATGGCGGAAAATAGTGTTTCAAAATCGCATATGAAACTATATGATCAACTTAAGTTATGAGAAATCATACCAACGCCATAAGCTTGGAATTCGGCTTGGAAGAAGAGATCAAATTAGGTCTCCTCCACAAGTCCACACACAAGATGAAGATGCTCACTTCCTTGAGATCTCTTGTGCTAGCAAGACACCCAAGCCTTATCTTGTCGAATGGAAAGGGTTTGATGAGATGAATCCGTTCGGCCGAGAGCTTCTCTTGGATGTCTACTCCACACCTTCGTCAACCACACCTCGAAAAGAATCAAGGCGTTGAAGTGAGGAGCTCAACGCATAAGCGTTTTGGCATTGAAGCAAAACCGGCCCTTGATGACTTTCCATAAATGGAAGTCAATCAAGCCATGCGTTCAAGCCAACCCAAAACGCATTTTGGCATTGAACCAAGCGTTCATATTTGTGAACCGGTTCAATCCAAAATGTCAAATCGGCTTTGGTTCATCAAACCAAACCGAAATAGCTCAAGCCACTTGGTCTAGACCAAATCGAACCCCAAGGCTTATGATCTAACCGTTCATCTCCTGATGCCCCTGATCTCTCCGATCTAGCATCACCTCTCTCGATCGAAGCTTACCGATCTCAAGCCCTAATCAATCAAACATGATCAGACCAGATCTTACTTACAATCAGAGATTAAATCCCTTTAATCTGAACTCAAAGAATCCAGTCCATACGATCTGACTTAAGTAAGCCATATCACCAAATTGTGCGACCCTGAGGGTTTCCTCTAAATGTCGGTAACGATAACTTATGTTATCACGATCAGTGAGGGGTATCTAGCAACACATCACTGTCTCCCGATATAAAGGAAAGAGTCTTCCAAGACTACTCCCAAACCATAGCACAAGTGTGACTCAATTCACAAGGCATACATATGTCCTTTACCACTGGATGTTCTTATTGGACAAGCATGTCAAGCCTGTAACTCCAATACGATGAGCATGATTAGATCAGATGCACATAGTCATCTGGGTATGGCCATACACTATCTCAATCATCTCATAAGGGGGCCCTTTAGAACATCACACTCCTTAAACAAGGAGACGGCAATCCTATGTCTATCACTAGTGTCCTAACCTGATTCAAGCTCACCATCCAAGATAGTCTATAATCATTATGTTTCAAATGATATTGAACTACCTCAAGACAATGACAATCATCATTTAGAAACACAAGTGATCTCAAGTCAAAGGACATGTGCCACTTGCTGCTTACAAGGATTATTCACATTGTGACAAGCAATGGAATATCCCAGTAGGGTCTGTCCAGTACATCCAATGTACCCATGAGTCTACATCTTATTCCATGCTCGAAGCATCCTATAAGATTAGCACTCATATTAGTCTCAATCATATCAAGGCTGTCTCATGTTCACCAAGATATCTCGACTAAGGACATATAGCCTGTCAGCCTAGCTGAACAGCTTTGAGACATTATTCAGAAGTACACTTATTACAGCAGACAAGGTAACAACCTGAATAATAACCATGCCTTTATAAACTTAAGAGTTTATTACATGATACTAATACAATCCCAAGGCCTCAAACATTAGCCTTAAGGGCATACCCCAACAATCTCCCACTTGCACTTAATCTAATGGTTGAGAAATCTCAAACCCATATTATTACAGTGCTTCTCATGCTTCTGCTGCGCCAGAGGCTTGGTAAGTGGGTCTGCCAGATTGTCATCTGTATGAACCTTGCATATTTTGATCTCGCCTCGATCAATGATCTCCCGGATCAAGTGAAACCGTCTCTGTATGTGCTTGGACTTCTGGTGCGACCGCGGTTCCTTTGCTTGTGCGATGGCTCCAGTGTTATCACAGAAGATAACCAAAGGATCAGCACTCGAAGGAACGACACCAAGTTCTCTCACGAACTTACGAATCCACACTGCCTCCTTGGATGCTTCCGAGGCTGCAACATACTCGGCTTCTGTTGTGGAATCAGCAACAGTTGACTGTTTGAAACTCTTCCACACCACTGCTCCACCATTCAAGCTAAAAACATAGCCTGATTGCGATCGGAAATCATCCTGGTCCGACTGGAACGAAGCGTCAGTATATCCCTCTATACTGAGTTCTTCCTGACCACCATATATCAAGAACATATCTTTGGTCCTCCGCAGATATTTTAAAATGTTCTTGACTGCAATCCAGTGCGCCAAACCTGGATTACTTTGGAATCGACTGGTCACGCTTAACCCGTAAGCGACGTCTGGGCGAGTACACAACATCGCATACATAATGGACCCAATAGCCGAAGCATAAGGCGTATTGTCCATTTCATCTTTCTCAGTCTGTGTTTGTGGACACTGACTCTTCGAAAGATTCAGACCATGTCTGACTGGAAGATATCCACGTTTAGAATTCTCTAAATGGAATCTCTCCAGGACCTTATCGATGTAAGTACTCTGGCACAGCCCGAGAAGCCTCTTAGATCTATCCCTGTAGATCTTCACACCTAATACATAGGCTGCTTCTCCTAAATCTTTCATCTGGAAACATTTTCCTAACCATGCCTTAACAGCATGCAGTTCAGGAATATCATTTCCAATGATCAAGATATCATCGACGTAGAGGATTAGGAATGTAATCACGCTCCCACTAAACCTCTTATATACACACGGGTCATCCTCGTTCTTGATGAAACCAAACTCAGAGATTGATTCATCAAAACGAATATTCCAGCTCCTAGATGCTTGTTTAAGTCCATAAATGGACTTCTTTAACTTGCATATTTTATGACGATCTGATGGATTAGTGAAACCTTCTGGTTGTGTCATATACACATCCTCATCCAGATTTCCATTAAGGAAAGCTGTCTTCACATCCATCTGCCAGATCTCATAATCGTAATATGCAGCTATCGCGAAAAGAATCCGAATAGACTTAAACATGGCTACAGGTGAGAAAGTTTCATCATAATCTATCCCGTAGATTTGTTTGAAACCTTTCGCAACTAGCCTGCCTTTATAGGTAACCACGTTACCATCCATGTCAATCTTCTTCTTGAAGATCCATTTACAGCCTATAGGGATTACTCCCGGAGGCGGATCAACCAAATCCCAGACTTGGTTATCTGACATGGAGTCCATCTCGGCTCGCATAGCTTCAAGCCATCTAGCTGACTCCGGTCCACTGACCGCATCCGCATAAGTTAGGGGTTCATCATTATCAATGATGTAGACTCCGACATATCGCTCAGGCTGTCGACGGATCCTACCCGATCTTCGCGGTTCCCGTGATATCTGAGCCTCAGGTTGTTCAGTAACCTGATCTACTGGCTCAGGCACATCCAACTCTGCCTGACTACTTTGTCCTTCCTCTGGAATCTCATCCAGCTTTATTTCTCTCCCACTGGCCTCTTGCAGAAGAAACTCCTTCTCAAGAAATATGGCCGTCCGAGCAACAAATATCTTGTTCTCTTTGGGATCGTAGAAATAATAACCCTTAGTTTCCTTAGGGTAACCGACAAAGATGCATTTCTCAGATCTGCTCTCCAGTTTCCCAGAGGCGAGCTTTTTGACATAAGCCTCGCAACCCCAGATCCTGATAAATGTCAAGCTAGGCTGTTTCCCATACCATAGCTCATATGGCGTCTTTGAAACTGCCTTGGATGGCACTCGGTTTAGTACCTTTGCAGCTGTTTCCAGTGCAAAACCCCAAAAGGAATATGGAAGAGTAGCCTGACTCATCATAGAACGAACCATATCAAGTAACGTTCTATTTCTCCTCTCGGACACACCATTCCACTGCGGTGTTCCTGGCGGAGTGAGCTGTGAGACAATCCCACACTCCTTCAGATAGTCAGTAAACGTATGACTCAGGTATTCTCCACCTCGATCAGAACGAAGTGCCTTGATATTTCGGCCTAACTGATTTTGTACTTTATTTTTGAACTCTTTGAACTTGTCAAAAGATTCACTTTTATGTCTCATTAAATAGACATATCCATACCTACTGAAATCATCAGTGAAGGTAATGAAGTACTGATAGCCACCTCTGGCATGTTTACTGAAAGGCCCACACACATCACTGTGTATCAGGTCAAGTAAACCTGAAGTCCTTTGACCTTTGTGAGGAAAAGGAGACTTCGTCATTTTACCCATTAAACAAGCTTTGCATGTATCAATCTCCTCATAGGAGAAAGATCCCAGCAGTCCATGATCATGCAACCGCTTAATGCGCTTCTCGTTTATATGGCCTAAACGACTATGCCATAGCAAGGTGCTGTCATCAGCATACTTGGCTTTCTTATTATCAATGTTTTGTATAGAATATTCCATGTCCAACATGAATAACCCATTGTTAATTGAACCAGTTGCATACACAATATTATCATAAGTTAAAACACACTTTGAAATCTTGCATTCAAAGGCAAATCCTTTCCTGACAAGAGCAGGAATAGAGATAATATTCTTGGTAATACTGGGTACAAAATAACAATTGTTCAATTCTAATACAATGCCAGATGGTAAAGTGATGAAATAGTCTCCTACAGCAACAGCAGCAACCCGTGCCCCGTTTCCAACGCGTAGGTCTACCTCATGCTGTCCCACCTGCCTTCTTCTCTTGAGTTCCTGCACATTTGAACAAATGTGAACTCCACATGCAGTGTCCAACACCCATGATATAGAAGAAGATGAAACCATGACTTCCGTCACGTATATACCTGAGCCAGAAGAAATGCTTCCCCTCTTATCTCCTTGGAGCGCTTTACAGTCCTTTTTCCAGTGACCCAGCTGGCCACAGTGGAAACACCTATTATCCTTCGACCGCTTCACCTTCTGTTTCAGGGCCTTGCTGTAATTCTTGACAGGGGCCTTGCCCTTCTTCCCCTTCTTCTTGTTCCTAGAAGGTACCAACAAGACAGAGGTTGAAGGCTTACCCATCAGAGTTTCCTCAGTAGTCAAGAGCATATTCAGCAGCTCTGCCGGCGTACAATCGATTTTGTTCATATTAAAGTTAATGATGAACGCATCGAAAGAAGGCGGAAGAGACTGCAGAATAATATCTACAGCAAGCTCCTGGTTGATGGTATGCCCCAGTTTCTCCAGAGCCTCCTTGTGCCCAATCATCTTGAGCACGTGAGCTCCCACTGGGCTCCCCTCAGCCAGTTTGCTCTGAAAGAAGAGCTTCGTCAGATTATAGCGTTCTGTCCTCGCCTGTGCAGCATACAACATCTTGAGGTTCGCTATAATTTCTATAGCCGACATATCCTCATGCTGACGCTGCAGCGGTGGCGTCATAGACGCTAGCATCAGGCAAGCGACATCAATGCTATCATTGACGTGCTTTTCATAGGCATCCCGAACCGCCCTTGCGGCGTTCGGAGCGGGCTGCGGCGGTATCGCCGTCTCGAGGACATACAGTTTCCTCTCTGCCTTAAGAACGATCTTAAGGTGTCCGAACCAGTCAGAGAAGTTCGGCCCAGCAAACTTCTCCCTTTCCAGTAGGGATCGCACATTGAAGCTCATGGTGTTCGTTGCTGCAGGAATCTACAACAAGCAAGAACAGCAAGGTCAGTATCAATGTTTAGAATCAATCCAGGACTTAAGAAAGATTCTTTTCTCACTATTTTGTCTGACTGAAAAATCCAGTAAACAGTCCGAAAGAGTATCACTCTTTTAGTGAGATGGGATCCAAATTTCATACTTGGTCTCCGCGTCCCGCTCAGGCGAGATAAGATGCACAGAGATGACAAGCACTAATTTCTGGTAGGCTGTCCCAGCCAATCGCCAACCCGTGCGATTCCCCTTCATCTTGGCAATCCAGCAGACTGTGCCAACTGAGTTGGTACAACACAGTCTCTGATCCCAGAGATGGCTGCCTCCATGCGCTACCATATGCGCCACATATGTAGCCTACATGGTCAAGCTGACCCGACCTACTCCCTGGACCACCACGTGTTATGCTAAGCAACGAGCAGTGATAAATCCCTACTCTGTAACACGCAGGTGAAATCCAGCACCGTCTGAAGATAGATGGACGTGCCCACTGAGTGGGTTCAACACGGCTCCAACGATAATCAGAAAGGTGAGGTTTCGCGTCAGAAGGCTTTATCGAGCTTGATATATTAGCGTTGGATTTTAACGGTCTTTTATCTTCTTACTATCAGGCATATCCTATGGCTATAGTAGAAGATAAACTTAAACATGCAATTCTAATTATTAGCAATAAGTAGAAAGCATGATCTTATGTGGTAAAAGCCCATGAACCCTAGTAAGACCTTAATTTTACTTAAGTCTTCACTTGAGCTCCTTGGCATCTCATCTGGTCCAACCTAGGGCCCTAGCGCCAAGAGCACCTCAGGTGCGCCACCAGCTGAATGCCCCTTTGGGATGTGTGCATTTGTACTCTTGTCTAATCAAAGTACATTTGATCTATCTAGACAAGGTTGACTCGCAGGTCAATTATACAATAAATTAATGAAAAAGTGATTCGCAGATCACAATAAAATTAACTTATAATTTACCAGGCACGCAGGCCCCAGCACAGCACACAATAGGGCAACCCACATAAGACTAAATAGACAAGCATCATGGTATCAAATCATCATGTGATCCAATCAAGAAATTAAATTTTTGAAAAACCCCATGGCATCAATTTTAATTTCCTTATGTGCCCTACAACCTTACAATGGTCCATTGATAGGGATCCACTCATCCATCTAGTTAGATCCTTTGCCCCTGCATGCACCGAGTCCTAACTGACCCGAGTTGACCTGATGGTCAACCATGCATGCGCCAAGGGCTGAACCACCCTCATGAGTTTTGGCAAGCGGGTGTGACCCCGGGCCTAACTCATGTGTGTTCAGTAGTTGTCTCAACCAGACCTCGCTACACGCCTTGGATGCAGTCGACCTATAGCCACCTCGTGCTTGCGCACAGGTGCTATCTGGTCAACCCATCTAGGCTGTCAGATGGTCTGATCAGACTAGTTGGATCTAACCTAGAAGATGCTTTCAACCCCATCAACCCATCTAAGGATTTAATGTAGTGGCACCTTAGATCTAATCATGCGCGCAAGATGTAAGTTTTAGAAAACATTTTGACATGCGCAAACATCTAGAACATCCATAAGATATATCTTCTAGCATGTTGATAACCCTTAGATCTAAGGGGGTCCCCTTCAAGGGGGAGCGCAAACTTTAGGGGGTCCCCTTCTTGGGGGAGCGCATACTTCATCAAAGCCATGATACAAGCGCAAACTACATGTTAGCATGATACAAGCGCAAACTTCATGTTAGCATGATACAAGCGCAAACTTCATGTAAACAAAGCATGCATCAAGTAAGCGCAATATGTATGGATCACAAACACTTCAAAGCAATCATATAGATCATATCAAGAGCCTAGCTCTGATACCAATTGAAGGAACCCCTAACATAAAGGGGGGGGGAAACCCTAATCATGCGCATCTAGCATGCATGGCGGAAAATAGGGTTTCAAAATCGCATATGAAACTATATGATCAACTTAAGTTATGAGAAATCATACCAACGCCATAAGCTTGGAATTCGGCTTGGAAGAAGAGATCAAATTAGGTCTCCTCCACAAGTCCACACACAAGATGAAGATGCTCACTTCCTTGAGATCTCTTGTGCTAGCAAGACACCCAAGCCTTATCTTGTCGAATGGAAAGGGTTTGATGAGATGAATCCGTTCGGCCGAGAGCTTCTCTTGGATGTCTACTCCACACCTTCGTCAACCACACCTCGAAAAGAATCAAGGCGTTGAAGTGAGGAGCTCAACGCATAAGCGTTTTGGCATTGAAGCAAAACCGGCCCTTGATGACTTTCCATAAATGGAAGTCAATCAAGCCATGCGTTCAAGCCAACCCAAAACGCATTTTGGCATTGAACCAAGCGTTCATATTTGTGAACCGGTTCAATCCAAAATGTCAAATCGGCTTTGGTTCATCAAACCAAACCGAAATAGCTCAAGCCACTTGGTCTAGACCAAATCGAACCCCAAGGCTTATGATCTAACCGTTCATCTCCTGATGCCCCTGATCTCTCCGATCTAGCATCACCTCTCTCGATCGAAGCTTACCGATCTCAAGCCCTAATCAATCAAACATGATCAGACCAGATCTTACTTACAATCAGAGATTAAATCCCTTTAATCTGAACTCAAAGAATCCAGTCCATACGATCTGACTTAAGTAAGCCATATCACCAAATTGTGCGACCCTGAGGGTTTCCTCTAAATGTCGGTAACGATAACTTACGTTATCACGATCAGTGAGGGGTATCTAGCAACACATCACTGTCTCCCGATATAAAGGAAAGAGTCTTCCAAGACTACTCCCAAACCATAGCACAAGTGTGACTCAATTCACAAGGCATACATATGTCCTTTACCACTGGATGTTCTTATTGGACAAGCATGTCAAGCCTGTAACTCCAATACGATGAGCATGATTAGATCAGATGCACATAGTCATCTGGGTATGGCCATACACTATCTCAATCATCTCATAAGGGGGCCCTTTAGAACATCACACTCCTTAAACAAGGAGACGGCAATCCTATGTCTATCACTAGTGTCCTAACCTGATTCAAGCTCACCATCCAAGATAGTCTATAATCATTATGTTTCAAATGATATTGAACTACCTCAAGACAATGACAATCATCATTTAGAAACACAAGTGATCTCAAGTCAAAGGACATGTGCCACTTGCTGCTTACAAGGATTATTCACATTGTGACAAGCAATGGAATATCCCAGTAGGGTCTGTCCAGTACATCCAATGTACCCATGAGTCTACATCTTATTCCATGCTCGAAGCATCCTATAAGATTAGCACTCATATTAGTCTCAATCATATCAAGGCTGTCTCATGTTCACCAAGATATCTCGACTAAGGACATATAGCCTGTCAGCCTAGCTGAACAGCTTTGAGACATTATTCAGAAGTACACTTATTACAGCAGACAAGGTAACAACCTGAATAATAACCATGCCTTTATAAACTTAAGAGTTTATTACATGATACTAATACAATCCCAAGGCCTCAAACATTAGCCTTAAGGGCATACCCCAACATAATCATGATCTAGACTGGATCGCTTGGCTTGATTGGTTCTTGAACCGAACCGAATTGAACCAGCTCATTAAGTGAGCGGATGGTTCATGAGATAAGAGGTTTGCGATTGGGGTAAACCCATGATCGCATATTGAGAAGTGGCATGCTATTTTTAGATAGCACTTCTCTAAACGTGACCACGCCTCACGTTTCTCCTCTACACGCCTCTTCTCGCCTCGCCTCTCCACGTGTCGACACAAGTTCTCTCATGTGTGGTGAAGAAGGTGAACGCAAAGGAGAAGGAAGAAATCGCCAAGAAGATCTCATCCCTTTCATTCGATCAGGATACTTGGACGATCCTTGCTAGCACAAGGGGCGACAAGGAGGAGCCAAGACTCATCTTGTGTGCGTCACCTCTGGAGGAAAGCCACATCGCTTTCTGCTTCCAAGTCGCCATCTAGAAATGGCATCGGTATGAATCTCATTCTTTCTATAGAATGTTTTTTATGTTGATCATATAGCATGCAATAGATCTAGAAACCCTCTCCGCTGCTTCAAATCCTCCAAAATGCGCCTATTAGGGTTTCGCCCCCCTTTGTTGTAGGGGTTCCTTCAGCTCAAGAATGGAAGTTGCAACGTTCAGCAACAAGCCTCCAAGCTTCTCTATATGTATCCGCATGCATCTTGTAATCGCTAGAGAATTTTTGAATGAATTGATGGAAATAGTTTTCTTCCTCTATCGGATGTCTTCCTCCCCCCTTCTCTAGGTGCATGTGTCACCAAGTCTTCTTCTCCTTTCCCTCTAATCTCCTCTTCTCCCTCAAACTCTCCACTTCGCTGCAAACACCCGCACACGACAACCACACCCAATTTCGAAATTTCGAAAGCTCGCCACCGACGATCCACTGGCCGGATCTCCACGAAACTCCGGCCACCACTCCTCCTTTCCCTGACAAAGCTTCAGCCGCCGAGATCTGCCCATCCACCTCTCCGATCGCCGAAATCAGAAGAATCACCGTCACGCTCAGCTTCCGATCAGCAGATCTCGAGACTTTGCAACCTCGCCGCCGGCGATCCCCCGGCCAGATCTCCACAATATTTTGGCTATCACCGTTCCTACCCTTGTGCAATCTCCAGCCGACAGGATCCATCCATCCGCCACTCCGATCAGCAGAATCGAAACTTCCTATCGATCCCCTGCTCTCGCCTTGATTCCGCCCAACTTCCGCCTTTCAGCGTCGTTCTCCTTCGACAGGCCACCGTCCGCCCCGAAACTCCGGCCACGTTGTCACGCCAACCATACCAACCTCCAGTAATAGCAGGTTTGGGTTTGGTCCATCACCGGCCGACCGGCGACCTCCCCTGCTATGCCCGCCAACTTCCCCTGTCCTGTTCGAATAGCCGCCACTCTTTGCAGTCTCCCCTGTTCTGCTGAACTGCGCGTCCCCGCCTCCGCCTACGTTGCCACCCTCGCCTCGCCCCACCACCAGCCGTCGGTGTTCCGATGATACCGACGCCGCCTCGTCTCCTCCTTGCTTCCAAATACTCCGACGAGCAATCCACGCTCGAGCGTCGATGAACGACGCAAACCTTGCGTTCCCTGTTTCTGATCTCCATGAATTTCCTGCCTCAACTTTCTGTTCGCTAATCTGAATCTGTTTGTTTGCGCAGGTATTTTTAGCAATCGGCGCCACCAAAATCTTGATCTTTGGGGTCATGAGGAAGAACTCACATTGCTCTGCGAGAGGACGAGTTGATCCAACTGAAGCTACAATGGATCAGTCCGAAAGACATGACAACTCCTCGTAAATAATATTTTGTAGCACTAAAGTCTATTTGCTATTTTCTAGCTGTTTTCTGAATTTTACACTTTATTTTGAAAATTAAAAAAAAAATAATAATAATAATCGGACTTTAATTAGTATCATATTTCGTGTCTCCACCCTGCATCAAGGTTCAACTCTTGATCTAGGACTCAAGCACCAAGACTAGACCTAGCCTAGCCGACCTCTATCTTAAATTTCAAGGTTGGCTCCAAGGTCCTCCAAGGGTGAATCGCCATCTTGCAAGGTCCAACATAGCTAGCTTAGAAGCCCTAAGGCTCGACCATGCTATGCTTGCGCCACCAAGCAAGCTTGCACCATCTTGCATGTGCCACCAATCCAAGTAGGGTGCTTGTTGCGCCACCAAGCTCCTTCCCTTAATCTTCATCTTAATTTTACAAAAATAAAGAAAAAGATGGCACGCAGGCCGTACAAGGATACATCACAGGCATGCAAGGGGGCTTGACTCATGATCACAACATTATGCACAATCAAGGTATTTACACATGCAATTCTACATGCTCATGAAAAACATAAAATCTGAAATTTTACTTTTTCATAAAACTTGTTTCTTTTTCTCATCTTCTTTTCACAAATCTTTTAGTTATTCACGATTAATTTTCATGATGATTTCAAAGATCCGCTCAGCTGGTAATTTTGTCAGATCAAGAGACCCGACCAGTGTTGGGAAACCCCGGGGATTTTAAAATTTTACAGACAAGCACAGCGGAAGCAATCTCCGAAACAGGCCAGTCCCAAAAACCCAGAAGATCGAGTCTTGCGAGGAGATCAACACGGTGAGTAGGAGATGATACCTTGATGCAAATCAAGAGATGCGATGCAGGTGCCCAAGTGTGCGCCCTCTGCAGTCTCGCACACAGCCGAACCTCGAGTCCTCTTCTTCCACGCCCGGTGCTAGCCTCGGGAAGAAGATCCACGCCTTTGGGAGTCTTCCTCAATCACTTGCGACAACTCCAGAGGAGATGCCAAGTTGAGGAGGTGGAGCTTCGTCAGAGTCCAACTCTTGAAGCATTCCACCACGATCCGAACAGGAATCAACCCAAGCCAAAGTCCAACTTTAGGGAGGAGGGCGACAAGGAGGTTGCAAGAACCGAACCAAGCAAGGAGGAGAGTCCAATTCTCTCAATGGCCGGATATCTCAAGAGTGGCAACAAGGGGGCAAGTGCTAGCAGTGACAAGGGGGGAGGAAGGGGGTTTATATACCCATGAATAGGTGCACCTCTTCACAAGTGAAGAGACACACCTCTTCATGAAGAGACACGCCTCTTCAAGAGGTAAAACCCAATTCGCCCATTCCAAGTCCCATGCGCCCAAGTTCATTCACCTCTTCATGAAGAGACACACCTCTTCAAGAGGTAAAGCCCATTTCGCCCAAGTAGATTCATCCTCTCCAAGTGAGAAGCTCCAAGCTTCCTACCTTAAGAAGATGCCAACTTGGGTTTGTCCACCTCATGGAAATGCACCAAGCTCACTCCAAGTAGCTTGCGCCATTCCACTTGGCCCATTGGCCCAAATGGCTCATTGAGCCCATTGGCCCAAATGGCTCATTGAGCCCATTGGCCCAAATGGCTCATTGACCCCATTTGGCTTATTAGCCCAACTTGGTCTATTGGGCCCATTTGGCCTACTAGGCCCAAAAATCAAGTTAGCTCCATATGATTCCTTTCATCTCATCTAGCACAGTGGTGCTGATGGATTCTCCCAAATAGATCTGAGTTATCAAATAACTCAATCAATAGGCTACCAGATCAATACGAGAACCCGAGTTTCAAGTTGTGCGACCCTGTAGGTTCCTCAGACGTTGGCAGTGATGAACTCAGGTCATCACAAGCAGTGAGTGGCACCTAGCAGTGCATCGCTGCTACCCAAGTCTTCAGAATGGATATCAACATTGACATCCCCATCATCGCAACAAGGTACCGATGCATTATAGTCTCTTTGCTAAACTAATATCCAATTGGACAAAGTTTGTCACCACTGTGTTTTCATCCAATCTCATGGTCATGACTAGATCAGGCTTTCACCTGGGTATAGCCATACACTCTCAGTCATGCAACCATAGGGGGGCCAGTGGATATCAAGCTTCCCGTAGGAAGGGGCAAATCCTATATCTATCCATTGATCTTCTCATATGGGTCATGACATACCCAATGACAACCGTTATGACCTCCCTACTATGGCGAGGCATTAGATTGTATCAAAGCATGTCCCTAACCATATTGAAGAGTCAATGACCTCAAGTCGAGCGATCAATGCATCTCCTGTCACTTGTGAGGTTAACTCATGACACCAAGTCAGAGCCTCACAGCGGGTCGGTCCAATATATCCACCACTGATATACCCATATGCCTGTGTTAGTACCCCGTGAGTAACCAGCCCATATACCAGTCTCACATGTACCAGAGTTGTCCCTTATCCACTCAGGTAATCGACTGGGGACACATCGTTTGAGCACAGATACAATCTGTCTCCAGGGACATTATTATCTATGTACATAGTCGCAGACGTAAACACAGCATAATAACGACAAAGCCAGAATGATATATAAATATCAATATCAAGTAGTACAATCTTGACCAACAACGGGTCCAAGGGCATATACACCAACAATCTCCCACTTGCACTTAGACTTAGTTGTTGAGAAAACTCAACCTCATGTCCCTCGTATGACCAACACGCTTCTGCTGCGCCAAAGCCATGGCCAGTGGATCTACCAGATTGTTGTCTGTGTCAACTCTACTTATCTTGACATCACCTCTATCAATGATCTCCCATATTAGGTGAAGTCTACTGAGAATGTGTTTGGATTTTCGATGAGACCGTGGTTCCTTTGCCTGTGCCTTCGCTTTATTGTTGTCACAATATAGCTCAATCGGATCCACAGTAGTTGAAACCACCTGAAGTTCAGAAATGAACTTCCGAATCCAAACGGTTTCTTTGGCTGCCTCTGAAGCAACGACATACTCAGCCTCGGTCGTAGAATCAGTTACAATGGATTGCTTAGAGCTCTCTCAGCTCATAGCACCTCCACTCAATCTGAACACATAGCCTGTCTGCGATCTGAAGTCATCAAGGTTAGACTGGAACGATGCCTCAGTGTAGCCCTAAACACTGAGCTCTTCCTGTCCCCCATAGACCAAGAACCATTCTTTAGTTATTCTCAGAAATATAGAATGTTCTTTATAGCCACCCAGTGCTGCAGACCTGGATTTGATTGATATCGGCTGGTTATGCTCACAACATAAGCCACGTCTGGTCTAGTACACAACATCGCATACATGATCGAACCTACTGCCGAAGCATAGGGCACTCGACTCATGTCGTCCCTCTCAGCCTGTGTGACGGGACACTAGCTCTTGGAGAGAATAAGGCCATGTCTCACTGGAAGGTATCCTTTCTTTGACTGCTCTAAGCTGAACCTCTCCAGGACCTTATCAATGTAAGTACTCTGACTAAGGGTCAGGAGCTTCTTGGATCTATCCAGGTAGATCTGCATGCCTAGGATATGGGAGGCCTCCCCTAAGTCCTTCAACTCGAAACACTTCCACAACCATGTCTTCACAGCTTGAAGACTAGGGATGTCGTTTCCGATGAGTAGTATGTCATCGACATATAGGACCAGAAATGTCACCAAGCTCCCACTGAATTTTCTGTATACATAGGCGTCATCTTCGCTCTTGACAAAGCCGTAATCTCTTACTGCCTCATCAAATCGAAGATGCCAACTTCGAGAGGCTTGCTTTAATCCATAAATGGATCTTTTTAGCCTGCAGATCTTATTGGCCTCTGCAGGATGGATGAAACCATCAGGTTGTATCATAAACACATCCTCTGTCAACTTCCCGTTAAGGAACGCTATCTTTACATCCATCTGCCATATCTCATAATTATGATATGCAGCTATAGGAAGCAGGATTCGAATGGATTTGAACATGGCAACTGGTGAGAAGGTTTCATCATAGTCCACCCCGTGAACTTGTCTGAATCCTTTAGCCACAAGTCTACCCTTATAGGTAACTACGTTGCCATCCATGTCAGTCTTCCTCTTGAAGACCCATTTACACCCTATAGGTTTTACCCCATCAGGTAGCTCAACCAAATCCTAGACTTGGTTAGATGACATGGAATCCATCTCGGATCTCATGGCCTGAAGCCATTTCTCGGAGTCCGGTCCAGCGACCGCCTCATCATAGGTTCTGGGTTCATCCTCAATGATGAAGATCCCATCGTGTTGGGTCGGCAGTGACCCGTACCTCTCAGGTGCACGACGAATCCTCCCAGACCTACGCAGGGCTTGTGTCTGAGCCTCTGGTTGCCAAGCAACTGGTACAGGTGGCTTAGGTTCCATCTCGGTGTCTTGTGATTGCACTTGGACCTCGTCCAAGTCAAACTTCCTCCCACTGACTTCTTTCATGAGAAATTCTTTCTCGAGAAAGACAGCACCCCGAGCAACAAAAACTTTGTTCTCGCTGGGAATGTAGAAGTAATATCCTTTAGTTTCCTTAGGATACCCCACAAACACGCATTTATCAGATCTAGGTTCTAGCTTTCTAGAATCCTGACGTTTGACATAAGCCTCACATCCCCAGACTCTGATAAAAGAAAGATTCGGTCGTCTCCCACTCCATACCTCGTATGGAATCTTGGAGACACTCTTTGATGGAACATTATTCAGTATGAGAGAAGCTGTCTCAAGTGCATGGCCCCAAAACGAGGGAGGTAGAGTTGCATGACTCATCATAGATCGAACCATGTCCAACAAAGTTTGATTTCTCCTTTCAGACACACCATTCCATTGAGGTGTTCCAGGAGGAGTGAGTTCGGATAGAATCCCACACTCTATAAGATAGTCAAAGAACTCACCGCTCAGGTACTCTCCACCACGATCTGATCGAAGAGCTTTAATAGATCTTCCAAGCTGGTTCTCTACTTCATGTCTGAACTCCTTAAATTTCTCAGAGGATTCAGACTTATGTCTCATCAAATAGACATAACCATATCCACTTAAGTCATTAGTAAATGTGATGAAGTAGTTGTGCCCTCCTCTGGCTTGTTTACTGAATGGCCCACACACATCACTATGTATGAGATCCAACAAACCTCCTGCCCTCTCACCAATTTTGGTGAAGGGCGCTTTTGTCATCTTCCCCAATAAACAAGGCTCACAAGTATCAAACTCCTCTAAGGAGGTTGAATCTAACAATCCATTTGCATGGAGTTGTTGAATGCGATTCTTGTTTATATGGGCTAATCGACAATGTCAAAGGTACGCACCAACTGAACCACTCAGTTTGATCCTTTTATCATTTATGTTACATATAGAGTTATCCATGTCCAAGACATATAATCCATTGCACAAGGTACCCTTCCCATAAAACACATTTGCAAATGAAAAAGAACAAGAGTCCTCTTTTATCTCAAATTTAAATCCTTTCCTTGCCAAGCAAGGAATAGATAAAATGTTTTTAGTAAGAGAAGGTACATAGTAGCAATTGTTTAACTCAAGTTGAAGTCCAGAAGGCAGGGAGAGCGTCAAAAGTCGTACGGCAACAGCAGCAACCTGTGCTCCGTTTCCAAAACGTAGGTCAATCTCTCCAGGCCGCACCGATCTACTTTTCTTGAGCCCCTGCATATTTGTACAAATATGAGCTCCGCATGCGGTATCCAATACCCATGTCATAGAAGTAGAAAGGTTGACTTCGGTAACATAAATACCTGAGCCAGAAGACGAAGCCCTGCTTCTCTTTTCCTCGTTCTGAAGTCGCACCATGTCCTTCAACATGTGAGGTGGCCCTCTACATGAATAGCACATGTTATTCCTGATCCTTTCCATCTTTAGTTTCAATTCCTTGGTTAAATCTTTCGGTTCACCACACTAAATGACTACTTTGGGAGGGTTGAGCTCAACCAATTCATTAAAGAGCTACCTTAGATTATAAATAATCTCAGAGGCACTCTTAGATTCATATTGCCCTTTAAATTCAGGAGACATGTTGGTTAGCATCAAATTAGCAACCTCCAAAGTATCAGCCTGATGCTTATCAAAAGCATCCTTCTCAGCCGCTGAGGCCGAGCATGGAAGTGGTTTTGTGCCTAGCAAGGGCTGGAACAACACAAAACCCTAACCTCTCGAGGCCTCCTCTAGAGTTCCATCATGTGGCCACCACATATGAAAAACTAGTCAAGTCTATCCTGACCGTTATGCCCAGGGCCAACAATTTCCTTGCGAATGCGCGCCCGGTTAAAACGGACTAGGGAAACCATTGCCACCATACGCCTTCTAAAGATAAGTGGGTGTGTCCCATGAGCATGGGAAACAGTTCACAACACCACTGATCGATAGCTTGACGAGGGCTACGCGTCAGAAGGCTACAGACTTGATATTGTTTTGAGGGTTTTTGAGGTCTCATCCTCTTAGTTTTATCTTTTGTCTAACATTACAGGCATTCAATCCTATAGTGATAACAAAACGATAAAACACATCCAGGCATGCTTTTGCAGATATTAAAAGCAGTAAACAAGCGATGTGGTCATAGCCTAATCAACACATTGAACCATCACATGTCAAAGGATGTTCAATGCTTGACCTAGGTGATAAGCCCCAATAAGACCTAACCTAGCTGCCACCAAACTTTATCTTTAAGTGCGGCTTCAAGGTCCTCCACACTAAGGCATAGCACACAAACCCTAGGGTTCGGCCAAAACCTTGGTGGCTCCTCCACGCATGATGCGCCATCATGCTTATGCCAAGAGGGATAGCTCACGAACCCTACGGTTCGGCCAAGCCCTTACTTGCGCCACCAAGCAAGATGCACCATCATGGTTGATGCGCCAAGATGTTAGCTTCAAGAGGGATGCGCCCTTAATCTTCTTTGTGCGTTTACAAAACAAAAAGAAAAAAATGGCACGCAGGCCTCACACAGAATACATCACAGGCATACAAGGGGCTTGACTATGACCACAACACGATGCACAATCATCTCATGCTTTTCTATATGCTCAAGAAATCATAAAACTTTAGTTTTAGTTTCTTAAAAAACAAGTCTTTCAACCTCAACGTCCATTCACAAATCTAGGATTTTTAGTTTCTCTCGGGAGTCTACAAGTGACGCATGCATGCTCCAAGCACGCTTGCCGTCTACCCTTGCAATCCTTAACCTGCCAAGATTAGGACAACCATATGCCCATAATCTTTGAGCACAGATACAATCTGTCTCCAGGGACATTATTATCTATGTACATAGTCGCAGATGTAAACACAGCATAATAACGACAATGCCAGAATGATATATAAATATAAATATCAAGTAGTACAATCTTGACCAACAACGGGTCCAAGGGCATACACACCAACAGCCAGTCCGAAGACACAATGCTCGTCTTACTTGACAAAACCACGTGCGCCTTTGATCCTTAAATCATGCAAGAAAAATAACCCAAAAATCCAAAAGAGATTGAAAAGGTGATAGAAACAAGAAACCCTAATTTTTCTACTTTAGAAAAACCGTGCGCCATGTATCATGCAATTTTTCAAAAATTGAAATATGGCATGTGAGCATGAAAAGCATGAAAAACATCGTTTGAGTTTCGCAACCTCGCTCTGATACCACTGTTGGGAAACCCCGAGGATATTTTATAATTTTTCAGAGTTTTATCAACACAAGTACATAGCACAGCGGAAGAATATCCCTGAAACAGGCTAGTCCCAAAAACCCAGTGAAGATCGTCAAGCGAGAGAGTCGACATGATGAGATAGAAAATACCTTAAAGCAAGATGAGGCCGATGTCAAGGTAGGCGCCCAAGCATGCGCCCTTTGCAGTCTCACACACACGGATGCCTCGAGCTCTCTTCTTCCATGCCCGGTGCTAGCCTCCGGAAGAAGATCCAAGCCTTGGGAGAGCCCTCCAAGAGACTTGCACCACCACCAAAGGGAGATGCGCCAAGAACAAGGAGGAAGAAGGAGATACCGCCAAGAACAAGTTCACCTTTCGCCAAGGAGAAGGGAAGATGAACACTTGCGGTTTGATGGAAAGGATGGAGCCACTCGCCCTCACTTGATCGCCCTCTCAATTGATCACGCCTTCAAGAGAAATTTTTGTGTTGAGAGGGGCGGCCAAGGTCTCTATTTATAGAGACCATAGGCGGTTTACTTGTGGCCTTGATGGGGGTCGCCGGCATGCACACATTCAAACAACGCGATTTGAAAACATTTTGTTAGTTAAGTATAGGTTAAAGAATCCCGTTAAGCTAATGTAGTTGTGTAACATCCCACATTCTTAACCCCAAACAAATGGCACAATTCACAAATAATACAGGATGTTTCATATAAGATCGATCATATGCTAGGTAAAACCGAGTTCAAGAAAAAAACACGATCTGAAAATTTCCAAAAACCCATACATAAATATCCACAAAACCCAATTATCATAAATCACATAAGGGTACCTGCCACCAGGCAATACTTGCACTAGACATATGCAAGTTACAGGGTATATCAAAACCGATTTCATAGAATATACAACAAGCCGAAATTCAAAACAAAATCACAAAATCGATTTTATAAACTCATACCAAACACCGAAACCAGGCTGAAGCCCGCGGTGACACAAAAATCAAACTCATTTAATTGCCACAATCAGGCAACACAAATTCACATAGTTCACATGGTTCACATCACATGGTTCACATAGTTCATAAAATTCATATTCGACCACAGCCGGCCTCAAATTAATTAAGCATAAACATAGGGCCACAACCGGCATTATAAGCATAAATCACAACATCAATATCATGCTAACTGCGCCCCTGCTCTATACCTGAAAATAATGAGGGGTGAGCTACACAGCCCAGTGAGTGGATAGTCTAAATCGACCATCCATAACATACACTCAAAAATATAGGCAGATTATTTTAAAAATCTTTAGCAAGAACATTAAGTCAACATATAACAAAATCAAGAAATAGAAATCATATAGACAGTCAGATGTACACACTAGCATATAACAAACTCATGTTCACAAACTCAGGTTCTAGAGTTTTACTCTAATCCAATTAAACACATATATTTTAAACCAACTAAACACATATAACTTAGGTTCACAAACTCAGGTTCTAGAGTCGTACTCTAAACCACTAAACACACCAACACATAATCAACCTAGTTGTCCAGCATATTCAGTAGTGACCAATATGGTCTAACCCGGCTTGGCCAAAGCACTGGGAGCCGCATGCAACACATAAACATGGATAGTGAGTAGAATCAAGAGGTGGCCCCCGCCAGGTCACGACGTGGCACTTTGGTCCCTCACCCCATAACACATCAGAGTGACGACATCAAGAGGTGGCCCCTGTCTGATCAAGACATGGCACTTTGCGTCTTATATCACCCCATCACATAAAGAGTAATGACATCAAGAGGTGGCCCCTGTCTGATCAAGACATGGCACTTTGGGTCTTATATTACCCCATCACAAAAAGAGTAGTGACATCAAGAGGTGGCCCCTGTCTAACCAAGACATGGCACTTTGGGTCAAAACCCGTTCTCCCAAAAGGTTCCTACTGGACAACAGACACATCTTAATTCATATTTCACATAGGTGAACATATTTCACAAAGGTGGACTCCTAAGTGTCAACTAGACTCTAGGATAGTCATCACAAAAATCATATCGGGCAGGCTGAACATCAACCCCCATCACAATAATCATAATAGGCAGGCTGAACATCAACCTCCTCACATATCACAATACAGGGCTGAAATTCAAACCCTTAACATAACACATAAGGACTATCCCCTTGAGTTCATAGTTACACCTAGCCTTAGTCCTAACCATCACATAATCACATAATTTTCCAAATTCACATAACCCATAATTTTCCAAATTCACAAAACCCATCACATAACACTTATTGTTCAAAATCACATAGTCACACATATTGTTCAAAATCATATAACATAACACATAATATTTTCACCGAATATTGTGTAGTCCTTAAATTTCAGGCTGGTCAGTTCAGTGTAATTTTGCTAAATTATCACCCAATGTTTTCAAACATAATTACATGATCTTAATTAAATAAACATGAGTTTTACAACATAACATTATTGGCAATTTATCAAGCATCCATAAAATTCGACATATAACATTTATCATGCGCCCCAAAATCAATATAAAATTAAAGCATAATTGCTTTACAAATCACACATGTAACCCACGGTTTCAAACATAATATCAATTTAAAAATACACCTTAGTTAACAAGAATTTCATACTTAAGATCAATGATTTAATGCTTCCTAAACTCCACACAATAATTACCCTAAATTCGGTTTTCATGGAGATATGCCTTAAATTCGGTTGTCATGGAAAATACCCTAAACTAACTTTTCATGGAGAAATATCAAGATTTAATTCACATGGAAACATGTTAACCACAATATCAAATTTCGGTTTAACTACAATTAACAAGGTTTCGGCTACAAAAAAATCATTGGTTTAATATTGCCAAAATTCTCTATAAAATATCTAATTAACAAGAAATTCATGCTCAATGTTCGATGATTTAATGCTACCAAAATACCTTAAATTTCATACAAATTTTCGGTTAAACAATCATCAAATTAATTCGATTTTTACAATAGTTTTCGAGATTGTTTCGTTTCTCATAGTCAACACCAACATTCGGTTTTCATAGCAATTTTCCCAAGAATTCGATTTTAAACATGGTAATTTTCCCAAGAATCCAATTGCATCATATAATACAATCACAACCAATCTAATAGATCAAACAAGACCTTCCACTCACCTTGAACCGAAAATACTATGGTGAAAAATCCTCCACAAAATCGCCTAAAGCCTTTAAGTCGCCTAAGGAATCTCCAAGAATTCACCAAGGAAGTTCCACCTCAAAGAATTTCGTCAAAAGGAAGAAGAAAATCGCCTCCAAGCTTCCAAGAATCGCCTTCTTCTTTCAAGCCGTCGCCTAGGGTTCTTCCAAGCTAGAATTTCGCCAAAAACTCTTACCCTAAGCGCAAATCCCACTTAAACTTTGGATTTTAAAATTTTAAACCCATTAACCCATTAATTCAAATAGGGTTTAATTTATTTAGCTAATAAATTTGAATTTCAAATCCAATTAGCGCCAACCCAATATCTCATAATTAACCAATTAATTTAATTAACTTAACCAATAACCATTCACTTAAACGAAATCCATTAAGGATTTTAATTAACATCCAATAAGGATTTAATTAACCAATAAGCCCAATTAATTAACCAATAAGTTATAATTAATTACTTACAATAATTTAACAAGCAATAAACCAGTTAATTAACAACAAAATCTCTAGTTAATTAACTATAATTATTAACTAAAAATCTCTAATTAATTTATCATAAATTAACTATCAATACTCAGGAATAATAACTCAGTCAATAATTTTATTTAAATCAAAAATAATGCTTACCAGGACTTAAGATCCTTGGATCTTACATCCCTCCCTCCTTATAAAGCTTTAGTCCTCTAAAGCTCAGCATCCATATCATCAAAGAGGTAAGCATAAAATTTCCTCATATCGGCTTCAGTCTCCCAAGTCGCCTCCTCAACAGCCTGATTTCCCCAGATAACCTTTACCAAAGGTATAGTCTTGTTCCTCAGAACTTTATCCTTTCTATCCACAATCCGGAGAGGTCTTTCCTCAAAAGTCAAATCACTCTGAATCTGAAGAGGTTCCAACTCCAACACATGAGATGGATCAGGATGATATTTCCTCAAAACAGAAACGTGGAATACATTATGCACATGATCCATAGCAGGAGGTAAAGCCAATCGGTAAGCCACTGGACCAACTCTCTCAATAATATCAAAAGGGCCTACAAACCTAGGGCTCAACTTGCCCTTTTTGCCAAATCTCATAACACCCTTAGTAGGTGACACCTTCAAGAACACATGATCCCCTACCATAAACTCCAAGGAACGACGACGGTCATCAGCATAACTCTTCTGTCTGTCCCGAGCAATTTTCAGTTTATCCCGGATCTCTCTGACCTTATCAGTAGTCTCCTGAACTGCATCAGATCTCAAAATCATCCTGTCACCAGTTTCCTCCCAACACAAGGGAGTCCTACACCTTCTCCCATACAAGGCCTCATAAGGAGCCATCTGAATACTAGAGTGGAAGCTATTATTATAAGTAAACTCTATCAAAGATAGATCCCGGTTCCACTCAGAACTCCAACTAACCACATAGGCTCTCAACAAATCTTCTAGAGTCTGTATAGTACGCTCTATCTGGCCATCAGACTGAGGATGGTATGCTGTACTAAAACTCAACTTAGTACCCAAACCCTCCTGTAAGCTCTTCCAAAATCTGGACAAAAATCAAGAGTCCCTATCAGACACAATATCAACTGGCACTCCATGTAGTCTGACTATCTCATCAATGTACAATCTGGCCAGTCTCTCTAAAGAATAAGTCATTTTAATCGGAAGAAAATGGGCTGATTTGGTAAGTCTATCAACAATCACCCAAATAGCATCATGACCCAATCTGGTTCTGGGCAAACCACACACAAAATCCATACTGATGCATTCCCACTTCCACTCAGGAATAGGAAGAGACTGCAACAAACCACCAGGCTTCTGGTGTTCAGCCTTTACAGTCTGACAGGTTAAACACCCAGAGACAAAATCAAGCACTTCTTTCTTCATACCCGGCCACCAAAAACTTTTCTTGAGGTCCTGATACATCTTAGTCACGCCAGGATGTAGAGAATATTTGGAGTTATGGCTGTCCTCCAATATTTCTTTCCTCAAGCTCGGTTCCTCAGGGACACATACCCTTCCACGAAACCGAAGAATACCATCATCAGACAGGCTAAAATCCTGAACTGCGCCATCAACCAGACTATCCCTGATCTGAACTAATTTCGGATCCACAGACTGCTGATCTCTGATCTTCTGCAACAAAGCAGACTGTACTCTGAGAAAAGCCACATAACCAGACTGAACTTTAGGAGAAACACTGATCCTAAGATCGCTGAACTCCTGCAGTAACCGCCACTCACTAACCCGTAAAGCAGCTACTGAAGTAACTGGATGTCTGCTCAGAGCATCCGCCACTACATTGGCCTTTCCAGCCTGATACTGAATAGAGAAGTCATAATCTTTGATCAACTCCATCCATCTTCTCTGTCTCATATTCAACTCCTTCTGAGTGAAGATATACTTGAGACTCTGGTGATCAGTGAACAGATCGAACTCCTAACCCAACAAATAGTGACGCCATATCTTCAAAGCAAAGACTACGGCCGCCAACTCTAAATCATGAGTAGGGTAGTTCAATTCATACTCCTTTAGTTGTCTCGAAGCATAGGCTACCACAGAACCCTTCTGCATCAAGACACAACCCAACCCTTTGCCAGAAGCATCTGTATAAACAGTAAACCTTTCCCCATCACTAGGAATAATGAGGATCGGTGTACTAGTCAATCTCCTTTTCAGCTCTTGAAAGCTCTCTTCACACTTATCATCCCAAATAAACTTGGCCTCCTTTCTGGTTAATTTAGTTAAAGGACCCGCCAACTTGGAGAATCCCTCAACAAATCGCCGGTAGTAACCTGCCAAACCCAGAAAACTCCTGATCTCAGTAGCACTAGTCGGTCTTCCCCAATTGAGAATGGCTTGCACTTTAACTGGGTCCACAGACACCCCCTGACCAGAAATCACATGTCCCAAGAAGCTGATTTTCTCTAGCCAGAACTCACACTTATTAGCCTTGGCATATAATCGGTTCTTCCTCAAGATCTTGAGTACTCTGCGCAAATCACTGACATGATCTGAGGTAGTCTGAGAGTACACCAATATATCGTCTATAAAGACCACCACACAAGAGTCAAGCAACTCATGGAATACCCTGTTCATCAAATCCATGAAGACAGCAGGTGCATTCGTCAGTCCAAAAGGCATAACTAAAAATTCGAAATGCCCATACCTGGTCCTGAAAGCAGTCTTAAATATATCCTCATCCTTGACCCTAAGCTGATAATACCCTGATCTCAGATCAATCTTAGAGAACACTGTCGCTCCCTGTAATTGATCAAATAGATCATCAATTCTGGGAAGAGGATACTTATTCTTGACAGTCACTTGGTTAAGCTGCCTGTAGTCTATACACATCCTCAGGGTTCCATCTTTCTTCTTCACAAATAACACTGGCGCTCCCCAAGGTGAAGCACTAGGCCGAATATACCCTTTCTCTAACAATTCCTCCAGTTGTTTCTTAAGCTCGGCCAACTCTGAAGTAGCCATACGATAAGGAGCTCTGGAGATAGGTGCCGTACCTGGCGCCAACTCAATGCCAAATTCCACTTCTCTAATCGGTGGCAAGCCTGAAAATTCTTCAGAGAACACATCAGGAAATTCTTTCACCACCGCCATCTGAGTCAAATCAGAAGTAGGATCATCCTGCACCTTAACATGCGCAAGATAACCCTTGCATCCACTAGCCAGTAATTTCCTGGCATGCAGGAAAGATATTACATGCGGTCCTTGGTCTGACACTAGACCTCTCACAAACAGTCGATTCCCATCTAACAAATTCAAAGTGATTACTTTCTCAAAGCAATCCACAGAGGCATGATGGGAAGACAACCAATCCATTCCTAAGATGATATCATAATCTTGCATGTCTAAGAGGATTAAATCTACCAGAAACTCATAACCCTCTACATGTACTACACAGTCAGCACAAACAGTATCTGTAGATAACGATTTTCCTAAGGGAGTACTGACAGACACAACATAATCTAGCATCTTAGGTACAACAGGTAAACATGCAGCAAATCTAACAGATACAAAAGACAGATTTGCACCAGGATCAAATAGAATGCGAGCTAACTGATCAAATACAAATAAAGTACCTTCCACGACGGATCGGGAAGCTCGTGTATCCTTCTCAGCCACAGCATACACTCTAGTCTGGACTGTAGGCTTATCTGCGCTTCTAGGTTGTACCTCAGGTTCTTTGCAGTCCTTAGCCATGTGTCCTGGTTTCTTACACCTGAAGCATATACCATTCTTTCTATGACAGTCTTTCACTAAATGTCCCCTGAGCCCACAATGACTACAAGTGATACCGTTTCTTGCATCCCTGGCATCCCTGAACTGCTGCGGTGCATCACTGGACTGCTGCGGTGCCTTGTAGGAGTAAGGCTTATACCTGCTCTTCTTATAATCTTTATGTCTAGGGTACTTCTTACCCTTGCCGCCACTGCCATGCTGAGGAACCGCCGCCTCAGCTGCAGGAACTACTGTCACGGCAACATGAGAACTCCTCTCAGATATATACCTCTCAATAGTGCGCGCTCGCCCAACAGTTTCAACATAGGTCTCTAAGTGTTGTGCACCAACCTGCTCTCTAATGTCCCATCTGAGACCTCTGAGAAACTTAGTAGCTCTCCTCTTTTCAGTGTTTATCAGATGAGGAGCATACTTTCCCAATTTCGTGAACTGTAATTCATACTGGTCCACTGTCATATCACCCTGCTCCAGGTGAATAAATTCCACCTCTCGGTCCTCAACCAAGCTATCTGGGAAGTACTTCTCGTTGAATCGAGACAAGAAGTAAGGCCAATCTACAGTCTCATGTCTTTCTTCGGCAAGTCTCACTACGCCTTTCCACCACTCATCTGCGTCAGCACGCATCATATAGGTGGCCAGACATAACTTATCCTCGTCCGAGCAACGCATAACTTGGAAAATCTTTTCCAAGCACAACTGCCAATTCTCGGCATTACTGGATTCTGAGCCCCCATAAAAAGAGCTCGGACCCAGTTTCTGGAATTCACTCACAAGTGAAGCATAGCGCCTGTGAGCGCCCTCCTGAGAGTCATCCCCCACTGCCCGAGTAGTAGTCTGGGGTCTCTCTCGAGTCAGCTGCTGCAAAAGCTGCTGTTGTGCTTCTTGGTGCTGAGTCTGCTGCTGCTGCAGCATCTGAGCTTGCCTTTCTATCATAGCACCTTGTTGCTGAACCATGCCAGTCAGAGCCTCAATAGTTCTCGTGAGGTTCGGGGTCTGCTCGCCCTCATCACTAGCATTTCCTCTGGTTCGCACCATCTTAAATGCCTACAAACGCATATCATAGTCACACACATATCATAGTCAGGAAAACAATCATAAACCTATTAGGTGTCTAGCAATACACAAACATGTTTTCCCCCAAACTAAGTTTTAGCTAGCCAACTGCTCTGATACCATTCTGTAACATCCCACATTCTTAACCCCAAACAAATGGCACAATTCACAAATAATACAGGATGTTTCATATAAGATCGATCATATGCTAGGTAAAACCGAGTTCAAGAAAAAAACACGATCTGAAAATTTCCAAAAACCCATACATAAATATCCACAAAACCCAATTATCATAAATCACATAAGGGTACCTGCCACCAGGCAATACTTGCACTAGACATATGCAAGTTACAGGGTATATCAAAACCGATTTCATAGAATATACAACAAGCCGAAATTCAAAACAAAATCACAAAATCGATTTTATAAACTCATACCAAACACCGAAACCAGGCTGAAGCCCGCGGTGACACAAAAATCAAACTCATTTAATTGCCACAATCAGGCAACACAAATTCACATAGTTCACATGGTTCACATCACATGGTTCACATAGTTCATAAAATTCATATTCGACCACAGCCGGCCTCAAATTAATTAAGCATAAACATAGGGCCACAACCGGCATTATAAGCATAAATCACAACATCAATATCATGCTAACTGCGCCCCTGCTCTATACCTGAAAATAATGAGGGGTGAGCTACACAGCCCAGTGAGTGGATAGTCTAAATCGACCATCCATAACATACACTCAAAAATATAGGCAGATTATTTTAAAAATCTTTAGCAAGAACATTAAGTCAACATATAACAAAATCAAGAAATAGAAATCATATAGACAGTCAGATGTACACACTAGCATATAACAAACTCATGTTCACAAACTTAGGTTCTAGAGTTTTACTCTAATCCAATTAAACACATATATTTTAAACCAACTAAACACATATAACTTAGGTTCACAAACTCAGGTTCTAGAGTCGTACTCTAAACCACTAAACACACCAACACATAATCAACCTAGTTGTCCAGCATATTCAGTAGTGACCAATATGGTCTAACCCGGCTTGGCCAAAGCACTGGGAGCCGCATGCAACACATAAACATGGATAGTGAGTAGAATCAAGAGGTGGCCCCCGCCAGGTCACGACGTGGCACTTTGGTCCCTCACCCCATAACACATCAGAGTGACGACATCAAGAGGTGGCCCCTGTCTGATCAAGACATGGCACTTTGCGTCTTATATCACCCCATCACATAAAGAGTAATGACATCAAGAGGTGGCCCCTGTCTGATCAAGACATGGCACTTTGGGTCTTATATTACCCCATCACAAAAAGAGTAGTGACATCAAGAGGTGGCCCCTGTCTGACCAAGACATGGCACTTTGGGTCAAAACCCGTTCTCCCAAAAGGTTCCTACTGGACAACAGACACATCTTAATTCATATTTCACATAGGTGAACATATTTCACAAAGGTGGACTCCTAAGTGTCAACTAGACTCTAGGATAGTCATCACAAAAATCATATCGGGCAGGCTGAACATCAACCCCCATCACAATAATCATAATAGGCAGGCTGAACATCAACCTCCTCACATATCACAATACAGGGCTGAAATTCAAACCCTTAACATAACACATAAGGACTATCCCCTTGAGTTCATAGTTACACCTAGCCTTAGTCCTAACCATCACATAATCACATAATTTTCCAAATTCACATAACCCATAATTTTCCAAATTCACAAAACCCATCACATAACACTTATTGTTCAAAATCACATAGTCACACATATTGTTCAAAATCATATAACATAACACATAATATTTTCACCGAATATTGTGTAGTCCTTAAATTTCAGGCTGGTCAGTTCAGTGTAATTTTGCTAAATTATCACCCAATGTTTTCAAACATAATTACATGATCTTAATTAAATAAACATGAGTTTTACAACATAACATTATTGGCAATTTATCAAGCATCCATAAAATTCGACATATAACATTTATCATGCGCCCCAAAATCAATATAAAATTAAAGCATAATTGCTTTACAAATCACACATGTAACCCACGGTTTCAAACATAATATCAATTTAAAAATACACCTTAGTTAACAAGAATTTCATACTTAAGATCAATGATTTAATGCTTCCTAAACTCCACACAATAATTACCCTAAATTCGGTTTTCATGGAGATATGCCTTAAATTCGGTTTTCATGGAAAATACCCTAAACTAACTTTTCATGGAGAAATATCAAGATTTAATTCACATGGAAACATGTTAACCACAATATCAAATTTTGGTTTAACTACAATTAACAAGGTTTCGGCTACAAAAAAATCATTGGTTTAATATTGCCAAAATTCTCTATAAAATATCTAATTAACAAGAAATTCATGCTCAATGTTCGATGATTTAATGCTACCAAAATACCTTAAATTTCATACAAATTTTCGGTTAAACAATCATCAAATTAATTCGATTTTTACAATAGTTTTCGAGATTGTTTCGTTTCTCATAGTCAACACCAACATTCGGTTTTCATAGCAATTTTCCCAAGAATTCGATTTTAAACATGGTAATTTTCCCAAGAATCCAATTGCATCATATAATACAATCACAACCAATCTAATAGATCAAACAAGACCTTCCACTCACCTTGAACCGAAAATACTATGGTGAAAAATCCTCCACAAAATCGCCTAAAGCCTTTAAGTCGCCTAAGGAATCTCCAAGAATTCACCAAGGAAGTTCCACCTCAAAGAATTTCGTCAAAAGGAAGAAGAAAATCGCCTCCAAGCTTCCAAGAATCGCCTTCTTCTTTCAAGCCGTCGCCTAGGGTTCTTCCAAGCTAGAATTTCGCCAAAAACTCTTACCCTAAGCGCAAATCCCACTTAAACTTTGGATTTTAAAATTTTAAACCCATTAACCCATTAATTCAAATAGGGTTTAATTTATTTAGCTAATAAATTTGAATTTCAAATCCAATTAGCGCCAACCCAATATCTCATAATTAACCAATTAATTTAATTAACTTAACCAATAACCATTCACTTAAACGAAATCCATTAAGGATTTTAATTAACATCCAATAAGGATTTAATTAACCAATAAGCCCAATTAATTAACCAATAAGTTCTAATTAATTACTTACAATAATTTAACAAGCAATAAACCATTTAATTAACAACAAAATCTCTAGTTAATTAACTATAATTATTAACTAAAAATCTCTAATTAATTTATCATAAATTAACTATCAATACTCAGGAATAATAACTCAGTCAATAATTTTATTTAAATCAAAAATAATGCTTACCAGGACTTAAGATCCTTGGATCTTACAAGTTGAAAATAGCTTGTTTTGGTATTTTTATAGGTAAAACCGAAACTAGGCAATTAGCAAACTGAAATTAAATCCTATCATGCAAGTCTAAGGCAAGTGTTAAAACCGAAATTGAAGCCTAGCATGCAATCTAGAGCTTGAAAACAACACTATTCTAAGGGAGAGGCTCACCTTGCGCCCTTTGAGAATAGAAAGGGCGAACTTCCCGTTCTTCACCGGTCCAATGGTTGAAACTCACGAAGTAGGGCCCTATGAGCTTACAACCATGACATTACAGCATCCCCACACATGCATGGGTGAGTATTTGAAAGAATATTACGAGGCCAAGTTACAAAACAATCAAGGGGGAGACTAGTTCTCCAAGTTCCCTTGCTAACAAGTTAGAGACTATCTATTAGAGGGGGAAAGAGGGGGATGACGCCTTGCATATCCTTCTGATCCTGGCGCAACCTTCATGGAACAGGGATGTGAGTGTAGTTGGATGTTCAAAGACACCAAGAAAATACCATACAAAGTAGAGAAGAAACTTAGCTAGCTTAGGGAAACCCCTTGATCTCGGCTTGGTGTAGGCAACATCATCTTATGCCACTGTTTGGTTCCATCTCATCCTCTTGGATTGGATACCCTTCAAGGCTGAAGGAAAGGGAGGCGTGAGCTTCCACCTTCAAGACGTGAGCAAGTGGTGGAAGAGGATTGAAGAGGGGAAGAGGAGAGGAACTCTCGGCTAGGGTAGGAAGAGGGGGAGAGTTGAGGTGACACACACCCTTGAAGACACACTTCAGAAGTTTTTTTTCAAAAGTATTCAACTCTACTTCTGCCAAAGAGGTTACAAGGTTATAATGCCAAAACCAAGCAAGGAAACAAGTCCCTTTGGCGCATGTACAGGTCAAACAAACAAGCAAGCAATGGTGCAATGAGCTGGCGCCTAGAAGGCTGAAAACTTCCCTATTTGTTGGCTGGTCTTCATGAGCTTCTCTTGGGGCTTTCCTCCAAATAGCAAGGGCGAATCCTTGAGCTGCAGAAGAACTGATCTCCTGGTGGCTTTGGTGGGCGAGAGCAGCAATCAATTCCAGAAATAGAGGGGCAGCAACCTGCGCATGGAAGGGTGGAGTGATGGCTGCTCCTTGCATTGATGGGCTGGCACAACTTCCTTCTTGGGGGCTGTAGAAAACTGATGGGTGGCTGACTTTGTCCCCCTTACTCCCAAAGGGAAAGTGGCAGTTGGGAAGTGAAGACAAATCCCTCATGTATGCCAAGTAGGATGGTGAGAGTTGGGGTAGTTGTTGTGATGTCCCATAGGGTAGGTGGGCTGGTTCTCCATAAGGTGGGCTGATGGCTCTTGGCGCCTCTTTGCATTGCCTTGACCTGATTTTGACCGGTATTGCCAAAACAGAGTGGACCTAATCTATTACATTGATTGCATGCACTAACCTACCATACATAAGTGGCGGAACCTAGAAATGTAACTACATGGTGTAATTTGAAGGTGGATCTAACCTACCACATGATGCACCCTAATCTAAGACAAAACAAGCAAAATGGGGTCCTAAGGAAGCCATGTCTAGGCGCTAGGATAGCCATACCTAGAGGGCTTCTTTCGAACCCGGGCGGACCTCCGAAGATCCCGCCTTGGTCCCACATCAGCTCTCCCGGGGTGAGAAGAATTCTCCTCTGGAGAATTGTCTTTGTACCCTTGGAAAAGCTCAGGTGCGGACCTGGCAAGCTCAGCCTCGGGGAGCCATGCCTCCTCACCATCAGTAAACTTGACGCAGTAATAAAGCTGTACCTCATCAGGGGTGAGTCGGGTCTGGTCCTCGAGTATGGCCTCAATCTCTGGCTTGCGGCAGATGTCTAGTTCTTGTATAGAGAGAGGCGGATGATAAAGCGTCAGATCCTCCACATTGATGGTGGAGGATATCCCCAATTCTGGGGGCAGGTCCAATAGATAGGCGTTGTTGTTGACCCTCTTCAAAATAGTGAAGGGCCCGATCCCTTTTGCGTCCAACTTGCGGCCATGCCCTTGGACACGCTCCTCACGGACCCGCAACATTACCTGATCCCCTACAGAAAATACCTTCTCTCGGCGTCGTTTGTTAGTATCATCACTATATTGATTAACGGAATCTTGAATCTTGCTAAATAACTCATGATGTAACTGCGAAATATGGAAAGCATAATCTCGGGCCGAAATAGAAGTCTTGCAATGCTTAGGGGCAGCAAATAGATCAATGGGCTTATTAGGTTGGTACCCTAAGTTGGCCTGGAAAGGAGACAGACCAGTAGTCCTGTTTGGAACACTATTGTAGGAGAATTCAGCTGTGGGCAATAGCTTATCCCAATCACTGGGGTGTTCTCCTACGAGACTCCTAAGGATGCTCCCAAGTGATCTGTCGACCACTTCGGTCTGCCCATCCGTCTGGGGATGGTAGGCCGTTGAGAACTTCAGTTTTGTACCTAATAGGGCCCATAATGTCCTCCAAAAATGGCTAACGAACCTGGTGTCTCTATCCGAAACTATAGTGAGAGGGGTACCATGCAGCCTAACAATGTCTCTAAAGAAGAGCCTGGCCATGTGGGAGGCATCGGTAGTATTAGTGCAAGGTACGAAATGTGCCATTTTGGTGAACCTGTCTACCACAACATAAATAGAGTCATGCCTAGCAGCAGTCCTAGGCAATCCTAGAACAAAGTCCATACTAATGTCCTACCATGGTGCCTGAGGAATAGGCAGAGGGGTGTACAGTCCAAAATTGTGCTTCTGGACCTTGGTGGATTGACAGGTTCCACAATGCCTAACTACCTTAGCCACATCTCGGTAGAGCTTCGGCCAAAAGAACCGCTCCTCTACCAAAGCACGGGTCTTTTCTCGACCGTGGTGCCCAGCAGACCCTCCCCCATGGAGTTCCCAAATTAGGAAATCCCGGATTGAGGTCTTAGGCACACAAAGTGTCGGCCCAAGGAAAAGATACCCATCCCTAAGGGTGTACAGAGGGTGACTCATGATATCTCTAGTCATATCAGCATAGATAGTAGAAAAATCAGGGCAATCTAGATAGGCAGCTTTCATATGCTCAAATCCTACAAGCTCAGCATGCATAGTTTGCAAAACGAAGACTACCCTACTCAAAGCATCAGCAACTTTGTTGTTAACTCCCGACTTGTGTTTTAAGACAAAAGTGTACTGTTGTAGATACTCTACCCACTTGGCATGTCTAGCATTGAGTTTTCTTTGGGCACTAAGGTAAGACAGGGCTTGGTGATCACTATTTAAGGTAAATTCATGGTGGAGAAGGTAGTGCCACCAATGCCTCAAAGATTGAACCACGGCATAGAACTCTTTGTCATAGGTTGAGTATTTCTGCTTGGCCTCATTCAGCTTTTCACTGAAGAAGGCAATAGGGTGACCTTCTTGGCTGAGGGTTCCCCCTATGCCAATGCCAGAAGCATCGCAATCAACCTCAAAGACCTTGCCAAAGCCAGGCAATCTTAAAACAGGGGCAGAGGTCATCCTACTCTTAAGTTCAGTGAAAGCCCGACTGGCAGACTTAGTCCAATTAAAGTCCCCTTGTTTCATGCAATTGGTGATGGGGGCTACTATGGTGCTGAAATTCCGTATAAACCTACGGTAGAAGGTAGCAAGGCCATGGAAACTCCTAACTTCAGTAAGGGTTTTAGGCTCTGGCCAGTCTAGTATGGCCTGGACCTTAGATGGATCAGCTTGAAGCCCTAAATTGGAAACAATGAACCCTAGAAAGACAACTTTGGGAGATAGGAAAGAACACTTTTTCAGATTGACATAAAGCTTTTCATCTCTAAGGAGGGTTAGGGTTTGCCTTAAGTGCTCTAAGTGTTCCTCCTGTGACTTACTATAGATAAGTATGTCATCAAAGTACACGACTAAGAATTTTCCTATGTAGGGTCTAAGCACTTGGGTCATGAGCCTCATAAATGTGGAAGGGGCATTGGTTAGCCCAAAAGGCATGACTAACCACTCATATAGACCGTCCTTGGTTTAGAAAGCGGTCTTCCACTCATCCCCTTCCCTTATCCTGACTTGATGGTACCCACTCCTAAGGTCAAGCTTGGAGAACCACTTGGATCCTACCAACATATCTAGCATGTCATCAAGTCTAGGTATGGGGTGTTGGAGTATGCCCTTAAGGCTAATGTTTGAGGCCTTGGGTTATTATCAGTATCATGTGTAAACTATGTTTATAAAGGCAATGGTTGTTATTCAGGTTGTTGCATTATCTGCTGTTATATGTATACTTCTGAATAATGTCTCAATGGTGTTCAGCTTCGCTGACATGCAGTATAGTCCTTAGTCGAGATATCTTGGTAAACATGAGACAGCCTTGATATGATTGAGACTAATATGTGTTCTAATCTTATAGGATGCTTCGAGCATGGAATAAGATGCAGACTCATAGGTGCATTGAATGTACTGGACAGACCCTACTTAGGATATTCAATTGTTTGTCACAATGTGAATAATCCTTATATGCAAACAAGTGGCATATTTCCTCTGACTTGAGATCACTTGTGTTTCTAAATGATGATTGGCATTTTCTTGAGGTAGTTCAATATCATTTGAAATATAATGGTTATAGATTATCTTGGATAATGGGCATGAGTCATGTTAGGGCATTAGTGATAGATATAGGATTGCCTCTCCTAGTTGGAGTGTGATGTTCTAAAGGGGCCCCCTGTATGAGATGGTTGAGAAAGTGTATGGCCATACCCAGATGACTATGTTCATCTGATCTAACCACTCTCATCATGTTGGAGTTACAGGCTTGACACGCTTGTCCAACGAGAACATCCAGTGGCAAAGGAAACACATATGTCAAGTGAATTGGATTCACACTTGTGCTATGGTTTGGGTGTAGTCTTGGAAGACTCTTTCCTTTATATCGGGAGAAAGTGATGTGTTGCTAGATACCCCTCTCTGATCGTGATAACGTAAGTTATCGTTACCGACATTTAAAGGAAACCCTTAGGGTCGCACAATTAGATGATATGGCTTTCTTATGTCAGATCGTGTGGACTGAATTGTTTTGGTTTAGTTTAAAGGAGTTTAAACTCTGATTGTAAGTGAGATCTGGTCTGATCATGTTTGATTGATTGGGGCTTGAGATCGGTAAGCTTCGATCGAGAGAATTGATGCTAGATCGATGAGATCAAGAGCATCAAGAGATGTGTGGTTAGATCTTGAGCCTTTCGGTTTAATAAGGTCTAGACCAAGGCTTGGTTTGATTTGGTCTTTGAACCAAATTCTATAGAACCGGTTCATTATATGAACGCATGGTTCAAAGGGAGAAGAAGAGGCGATCGGTTCACTTGGAGTGAACGCATCATGCGTTGAGGGCTTGCTATTTTTGGAAGTTGAATTTTTTCCAAAATAGAAGCACGCCTCCACGTTCGAGGGTAACGCTTCTCTCGTCGCCCATCTTCTACTCTCGAGACTCCTCTCATTTTGAGGTAGAGAGACTTCACGCCAAGAGAGCATCTCATTCTCCTCACACGGCTAGGACTCCTTGGAGAGCTTTGCTAGCACAAGGAACGCCAAGAAGGAAGCCATCACCATCTTGTGTGCGTTCACTTTGGAGGAGAGCCACATCGCCCTCTTATTTCCAAGTCGCCATCCAAACAATGGCTATGGTAAAATCTTTGTGTTGATCTATGAAGGCTTTAAGTTAATCATATGTTCATGCCACATGCGATCATGTTGAAATCCTTATTTCCGCCCATGCAAAATTTTAGAAGTGCATGCGTTTAGGGTTTCGCCCCCGCTTTCAATTGGTATCAGAGCTGCGTTATGGCATGATCCTATATGATTGCTTTTTGTGTGATCCATGTATGCGTTGAATAGATCTAAACCTAAACATCATGCGAAACTACATGCTAGTCTTTAGATGTATGTTTTTGCTTGTGGCGCATGTATGTTATTCTTGTTGGCGCATGTTGAAGATTTTTGACAAAACTTAATATCATGCGCGACTCCACTTAGATCTAAAAGCGCCTACTTGAAATACTTAGACTGGTTACTAGGGTTGAAGTCATCAGTCTAGTCTAGACCCAACAGTCTGATCAGACCATCTGACAGCCTAGATGGGTCGAACAGATAGCACCTATGCGCAAGCATTAGGTGGCTATAGGTCGACTGCAGAAAGGCGTGTAGCGATGTCTGATTGAGGCGACTAGTGAACGATCATGATTAAGGCCCGGGGTCACACCCGCTTGCCAGAAATCATGTGGGACGTTCAGCCCTTAAGGCATGCATTGTTGACCATGAGGTCGACGCAAGTCAGTTATGACTTGGTGCATGCAAGGGCAGTGGGTCTGACTTGGTCTGATGAGTGGATCCCTATTAATGGACCGTTGTAAGGTAGTAGGGCACATAAGGAAATAAAATTGATGCCATGGGGTTTTTTTTTTTTTTTTTTTTTCAAAAATTTTATTTTCCTGTTTGGATCACATGTTGTTTGTTTAACCTGATTGGATGTCTATTTCATCTTATGTGGGCTGCCCTATTTGTATGCTGTGCTGGGGCCTGCGTGCCTGGATTAATTAATTATAAATTTTTTTTTGTGATCTGCGAATCACATTTCAATTTATAATAATGTGTAATTGACCTGCGTGTCAAATCATGTCTAGATAGATTAAAATGTAACTTAATCAGACATGAGCACAGAGCACACATGGCAGAAGCGCTTGCAGCAAGTGGCTTCACCAGTGGGAGGTCTAGAGTTCGACTCTAGAACAGGCGCAACCAATCTGGTGGGCGCATTTGGACTGCAGAGGGCGCTTGGGCCCGGGCTGGGCCAGATGAAATGCAAAAGACCCATGAAGAGCTCAAGTGAAGACTTGTGTAAAACTAGGGTCTTACTTAGGCTTTATGGGCGTTTACCACATAAGATCATTGTGCTTTCTATTTACTGTTTAAGTAATATTAGCACCTGCATGAGTTAATCTTCTCCTATCACCATAGGATATGCATGTTAGTAAGAAGATAAAAGGACCGTTAAAATCCAACGTTAAATATCAAGCACGTAAGCCTTCTGACGCGAAACCTCACTGTTCTGACTATTGTTGGGGCCGTGTTGTACCCACTCAGTGGGCACGCCCAGCTATCTTCAGACGGTGTGTGATTACACCTACGTGTTATAGAGAAGGGATTTATCGCTTCTCGTTGCTCAGCATAGCACGTGGTGGTCCAGGGAGTAGGTCAGGTCAGCTTGACCATGTAGGCTACATATTGAGCATATGTTAGCTATATGGAGGCAGCCATCTGTGGAATCAGAAACTGTGTTGTACCAACTCAGTTGGCACAGTTTTCTGGATTGCCTAGATGAAGGGGAATCGCACGGGTTGGCGATTGGCATGCATAGCCTACCAGTGATTAGTGCTTGAACTCTCTGTGCATCTTATCTCGCCTGAGCGGGACGCGGAGACCAAGTATGAAATCTGGATCCCATCTCACTAAAAGAGTTTTACTCTTTCGGACTGTTTTATTGGATTTTTCAGTCAGATAAAATAGTGAGAAAAGAATCACTCTTAAGTCCTGGAATGATTCTAACATGGATACTGACCTTGTTGTTCTTGCTATGTTGTAGATTCCTGCAGCAACGAACACCACAGGGTTCAATGTGCGATCCTTACTGGAAAGGGAGAAGTTTGCTGGGCCAAACTTCTCAGACTGGTACGGACACCTTAAGATTGTTCTTAAGGCTGAGAGGAAGCTGTATGTCCTTGAGACGGCAATACCGCCTCAAACCGCTGCGAACGCCGCAAGGGCGGTTCGGGATGCTTATGAGAAGCATGTCAATGATAGCATTGATGTCGCTTGCCTTATGCTTGCGTCTATGATGCCAGAGCTGCAGCGTCAGCATGAGGATTTATCTGCTATTGAAATTATAGCAAATCTCAAAATGCTGTATGCTGCACAGGCAAGGATAGAACACTATAACTTGACAAAACTTTTCTTTCAGAGCAAACTGACTGAAGGGAGTCCAGTGGGAGCTCACGTACTCAAGATGATTGGGTACAAAGAGGCTCTAGAGAAACTGGGACACACCATCAATCAGTAACTTGTTGTAGACATTATCTTGCAGTCTCTCCCGGTCTCTTTCGATCCGTTCATCATTAATTTTAATATGAACAAGATCGACTGTACACCAGCAGAGTTACTGAACATGCTCTGTACTACAGAGCAGACTCTTGAAAAGGGAAAGCCTTCATCCTCTGTCTTGATGGTTCCTTCAAGGAACAAGAAGAAGGGGAAGAAGGGCAAAGCCCCTATCAAGAGCTATAACAAGGCTCTGAAACAAAAGGTGAAGCGGTCGAAGGACAACAGATGCTTCCATTGTGTCAGCTGGGTCACTGGAAAAAGGACTGTAAAGCGCTCCAAGGAGATAAGAAGGGAAGCAAGCCTTTCGCTTCTGGCTCAGGTATTTTTGTGACAGAAGTCATGGTATCTTCTTCTATTTCATGGGTGTTGGACACTGCATGTGGAGTTCACATTTGTTCAAATGTAAAGGAACTCAAGAGAAGAAGACAGGTGGGACAGCATGAGGTGGACCTACGAGTTGGAAACGGGGCACGGGTTGCTGCTGTTGCTGTAGGAGTATATCACATCTCTTTACCATCTGGTCTTGTATTAGAACTTGACAATTGTTATTTTGTGCCGAGCATAACTAAGAATATTATCTCTATTCCTGCTCTTGTCAGGAAAGGGTTTTCCTTTGAATGCAAAACTTTAAAGTGTTGTATTTCATTTGATAATATTGTTTATGCTACTGGGTCGATTAACAATGGGTTATTCATGTTGGACATGGAATGTTCTGTACAACAAATTTATAATAAGAAAGCCAAGTATGCTGATGACAGCACCTTGCTATGGCATAGTCGTTTAGGCCATATTAACAAGAAGCGCATTAAGCGGTTGCATGACCATGGACTGCTGGGATCATTCTCCTATGAGGAGCTTGATACATGCAAAACTTGTTTAATGGGCAAAATGACGAAGACTCCTTTTTCTAACAAAGGTCAAAGGGCTTCAGGTTTACTTGACCTCATTCACAGTGATGTGTGTGGGCCATTTAGTAAACTTGCCAGAGGTGGCTATTTATACTTCATTACTTTTACTGATGATTTCAGTAGATACGGTTATGTCTATCTTATGAGACATAAGAGTGAATCTTTTGACAAGTTCAAAGAGTTCAAAAATGAAGTACAGAATCAGTTAGGCCGAAATATCAAGGCACTTCGTTCAGATCGAGGTGGAGAATACTTGAGTCGAGAGTTTACTGACTATCTGAAGGAGTGTGGGATTATCTCACAGCTCACTCCGCCAGGAACACCGCAATGGAATGGTGTGTCTGAGAGGAGAAATAGAACCTTATTGGATATGGTTCGTTCAATGATGAGTCAGGCTACTCTACCTTACTCCTTTTGGGGATTTGCACTGGAAACAGCTGCAAAGGTACTAAACCGAGTGCCATCCAAGGCCGTTTCAAAGACTCCATATGAGTTATGGTATGGGAAACAGCCGAGCTTGACATTTATTAAAATCTGGGGTTGCGAGGCTTATGTCAAAAAGCTCACTTCTGGGAAACTAGAGAGCAGATCTTATAAATGTATCTGTGTCGGTTACCCTAAAGAAACTAAGGGTTATTATTTCTACGATCCCAAAGAGAACAAAGTATTTGTTGCTCGTATGGCTATTTTTCTTGAGAAGGAATTTCTTCTGCAAGAAGCCAGTGGGAGAGAAATAAAACTGGATGAAAGTCCAGAAGAGGGACAAAGTAGTCAAGCTCAGTTGGATGAGCCTGAGCAAATAGAACAGGTTGATGTTCAACCTGAGGCTCAGATATCACGGGAACCGCGAAGATCGGGAAGGATCCGTCGACAGCCTGAGCGCTATGACGGAGTCTACATCATTGATGATGAACCCCTTACTTATGCGGATGCGGTCAGTGGACCGGAATCAGCAAGATGGCTTGAAGCTATGCGAGCCGAGATGGACTCCATGTCAGATAACCAAGTCTGGGATTTGGTTGATCCGCCTCAGGGAGTAATCCCTATAGGCTGTAAGTGGATCTTCAAGAAGAAGATTGACATGGATGGTAACGTGGTTACCTATAAAGGCAGGCTAGTTGCGAAAGGTTTCAAACAAATCTACGGAATAGATTATGATGAAACTTTCTCTCCTGTAGCTATGTTCAAGTCTATTCGGATTATTCTCGCCATAGCTGCATATTATGATTATGAGATCTGGCAAATGGATGTGAAGACCGCTTTCCTTAATGGAAAACTGGAAGAGGATGTGTATATGACACAGCCTGAAGGTTTCATCAATCCATCGGATCGTCATAAAATATGCAAATTAAAGAAGTCCATTTATGGACTTAAACAAGCATCGAGAAGCTGGAATATTCGTTTTGATGAATCAATCTGTGAATTTGGTTTCATCAAAAATGAAGATGACCCGTGTGTATATAAGAGGTTTAGTGGGAGCGTGATTACTTTCCTAGTCCTCTACGTCGATGATATCTTGATCATTGGAAACGATATTCCTGAACTGCATGCGGTCAAAGCATGGTTAAGAAAATATTTCCAGATGAAAGATTTAGGAGAAGCAGCCTATGTATTAGGTGTGAGGATCTACAGAGATAGATCTAAGAGGCTTCTCGGGCTGTGCCAGAGTACTTACATCGATAAAGTCCTGGAGAGATTCCATTTAGAAAATTCTAAAAGAGGATATCTTCCAGTCAGACATGGTCTGAATCTTTCAAAGAGCCAGTGTCCTCAAACACAGTCTGAGAAAGATGAAATGGACAATACGCCTTATGCTTTGGCTATTGGATCCATTATGTATGCGATGTTGTGTACTCGCCCAGACGTCGCTTACGGGTTAAGCGTGACCAGTCGATTCCAAAGTAATCCAGGTAAGGCGCACTGGAATGCGGTCAAGAACATTTTAAAATATCTTCAGAGGACCAAAGATATGTTCTTGATATATGGAGGTCAGGAAGAACTCAGTATTGAAGGATATACTGATGCTTCGTTCCAATCTGACCAGGATGATTTCCGATCGCAATCAGGCTATGTTTTTAGCTTGAATGGAGGAGCAGTGGTGTGGAAAAGTTTCAAACAATCAATTGTTGCTGATTCCACAACAGAAGCCGAGTATGTTGCAGCCTCAGTAGCATCAAAGGAGGCAGTGTGGATTCGTAAGTTCGTTCAGGAACTTGGTGTTGTTCCTTCGAGTGCAGATCCATTGGTTATCTTCTGTGATAACACTGGAGCAATAGCACAAGCAAAGGAACCACGGTCGCACCAGAAGTCCAAGCACATACAGAGAAGGTTTCATTTGATCCGTGAGATCATAGATCTGCAAGGTTCATACAGATGACAATCTAGCTGACCCGCTTACAAAGCCTCTGGCGCAGCAGAAGCATGAGAAGCACTGTAATAATATGGGTTTGAGATTTCTCAACCATTAGATTAAGTGCAAGTGGGAGATTGTTGGAGTATGCCCTTAAGGCTAATGTTTGAGGCCTTGGGTTATTATCAGTATCATGTATAAACTATGTTTATAAAGGCAATGGTTGTTATTCAGGTTGTTGCATTATCTGCTGCTATATGTATACTTCTGAATAATGTCTCAATGGTGTTCAGCTTCGCTGACATGCAGTATAGTCCTTAGTCGAGATATCTTGGTAAACATGAGACAGCCTTGATATGATTGAGACTAATATGTGTTCTAATCTTATAGGATGCTTCGAGCATGGAATAAGATGTAGACTCATAGGTGCATTGAATGTACTGGACAGACCCTACTTAGGATATTCAATTGTTTGTCACAATGTGAATAATCCTTATATGCAAACAAGTGGCATATTTCCTCTGACTTGAGATCACTTGTGTTTCTAAATGATGATTGGCATTGTCTTGAGGTAGTTCAATATCATTTGAAATATAATGGTTATAGATTATCTTGGATAATGGGCATGAGTCATGTTAGGGCATTAGTGATAGATATAGGATTGCCTCTCCTAGTTGGAGTGTGATGTTCTAAAGGGGCCCCCTGTACGAGATGGTTGAGAAAGTGTATGGCCATACCCAGATGACTATGTTCATCTGATCTAACCACTCTCATCATGTTGGAGTTACAGGCTTGACACGCTTGTCCAACGAGAACATCCAGTGGCAAAGGAAACACATATGTCAAGTGAATTGGATTCACACTTGTGCTATGGTTTGGGTGTAGTCTTGGAAGACTCTTTCCTTTATATCGGGAGACAGTGATGTGTTGCTAGATACCCCTCTCTGATCGTGATAACGTAAGTTATCGTTACCGACATTTAAAGGAAACCCTTAGGGTCGCACAATTAGATGATATGGCTTTCTTATGTCAGATCGTGTGGACTGAATTGTTTTGGTTCAGTTTAAAGGAGTTTAAACTCTGATTGTAAGTGAGATCTGGTCTGATCATGTTTGATTGATTGGGGCTTGAGATCGGTAAGCTTCGATCGAGAGAATTGATGCTAGATCGATGAGATCAAGAGCATCAAGAGATGTGTGGTTAGATCTTGAGCCTTTCGGTTTAATAAGGTCTAGACCAAGGCTTGGTTTGATTTGGTCTTTGAACCAAATTCTATAGAACCGGTTCATTATATGAACGCATGGTTCAAAGGGAGAAGAAGAGGCGATCGGTTCACTTGGAGTGAACGCATCATGCGTTGAGGGCTTGCTATTTTTGGAAGTTGAATTTTTTCCAAAATAGAAGCACGCCTCCACGTTCGAGGGTAACGCTTCTCTCATCGCCCATCTTCTACTCTCGAGACTCCTCTCATTTTGAGGTAGAGAGACTTCACGCCAAGAGAGCATCTCATTCTCCTCACACGGCTAGGACTCCTTGGAGAGCTTTGCTAGCACAAGGAACGCCAAGAAGGAAGCCATCACCATCTTGTGTGCGTTCACTTTGGAGGAGAGCCACATCGCCCTCTTATTTCCAAGTCGCCATCCAAACAATGGCTATGGTAAAATCTTTGTGTTGATCTATGAAGGCTTTAAGTTAATCATATGTTCATGCCACATGCGATCATGTTGAAATCCTTATTTCCGCCCATGCAAAATTTTAGAAGTGCATGCGTTTAGGGTTTCGCCCCCCCCCCTTTCATGGGGAACCTATATTTGATAGTAATCTTGTTGATGGCTCTACAATCTATACACATGCGCCAGCTGCCATCCTTCTTTGGGGTAAGAAGGGCTGGGACGGCACAGGGACTTAGGCTTTCCCTTATGTAACCCTTACACATCAAGTCATCTACTTGTCTTTTAAGCTCCGCATGTTCAGTAGGGTTCATCCTATAGTGGGGTAGGTTTGGAAGAGAGGATCCAGGTACTAGGTCTATGGCATGTTGTATATCCCTAAGGGGTGGCAGTCCTTCAGGGAGGTCCTCGGGAGTGAGCTCACTAAATTCTTGGAGCAAGGATTCTACTTCTGGGGAGGGTTTTTCTTCTGATTCAGGGTTGATTTCTTTGATGACTAAGGTATAAAGGGGTTGATCTGCTACAATCTCCTTAGTGAAGGTTTGGGGTCTTATAAGCTGAACGGTGGGCTGACTATTCTTGGGTTCCTCTACCTTACCCTTACTAATTGTAGCTCTAAGTTCTTTGGGAAGAGAGGGTTTTAGCCTAATCTTTTGGTCCTTATGGTTAAAGACATAGGTGTTGGTCCTACCGTAGTGGACAACATCCATGTCATATAGCCAGGGGCGTCCTAAAAGGATTTGGGCTACATCCATAGTAAGGACGTCACACCACACCTTGTCCTCATATGTGCCAAACTGGATAGGCACGAGGCATCTATGGGTTACTGGGACACTAGTTTGGTTGACCCAGGAAATGTTGTAGGGGCTAGGTCGGGGTTCCATTTTGAGATTTAATTTGGTGGCAGCTATGTGGGAGACAGCATTGAGACTGCTTCCTCCATCAATTACCACCTTGCACATGTGACCATGGCATTTGGTGTAAATGGAAGATGCTGGTCCGACGCCAGTCTTCAGTGGGGGTAGTTTTAACAAGGGTACATCTAACTACCCCTAAGGTGTTGAAGATGTCATCGCTACTGTCATAGTCATTGATTTCAATCTCTTGATCAGGGTCCCCCTCAAGGGTGGGCTCAGGGTCTACATGTTCCTCAGTTAGGACCATGACCTTCTTTTTGCAGTCCTTTGCAAGGTGTCCACTTTGCCTACAGTTATAACAAGTGATGGTGGAGTTGTCTATAGGTTGAGTAGGCCTAGGTTTGGGGTTTGAGCTGGAAGGCTGGGGCATAGGAGTGGGCCTATAGATAGGCCGGGGAGGGAGAGTCTCCTTCCTATTCTTAAGTTCTTGTTCCACCTCTATGGCCCTTTGATAAGCTATCTCAGGAGTGTCTAATTGGAAATAGGTCAAAGCCCTTTTAATGTTAGGTCTAAGGCCATTTTTGAACCTGCTTAGAATCATACCCGGATCTTCATTGACCTCACACCTAATGAGAAGCTCTTCTAACTTGGTTTGGTAGGCTTCTACTGTAGAGGAGCCTTGAGTGTGGCTACCGAGTTCGTCCTTAAGCTTTTGCATGAAGCCGGGTGGGACATACTTTTGCCTAAGTAGGAGTTTCATTTCATCCCAAGACTCAACGGGTGGCTTACCATCCCTTTCTATGGTTCTCTCGACATGGGTCCAGTAGAGTCTAGCGGGTCCTTCTAGTAAGCACTTTGTGAACCTAACCTTACTTTCATTGTGCATAAGGCTATAGTCAAAGTATTGATCTAGCTTTGTGGTCCAATCTAGGAACTCCTTAGGGTTAAGGGATCCTCCAAAACTAGGAGGGTTGATCTTGATGGCACGTTGCACATCATGATCTCTAGGTCTATGATAGGGTGGTTGTTGGGCATAGGGTCCTTCCCATTCGGTTTGAGCATGACTGACTCTAGGGGTGTGAGATGGAGGTCCTAGGTCATTTGGTTCCCTTGTGTGGGATCCACTATTGGGCCGGCTAGTGTTTGGGGGATCCATCTTAGAGTTAGACTCTAGGGTGTTAAGCCTATTGTCTATGACACCTATAGAGTGTTGAAGGGATGCTAGGGTTTCTTTAATGGAGGCCATATCAATTGAAAGGGCACTCACCTCATGGTCAATAGCTTGATTAAGACCATAGGGAGCACCGGACCTAGTAGCCATTTTCGAAAACTAGTAGAGTTTGGAAAATAGGCCCTAAGGTGATAAAATATTAGTTAGTCAACTTCTTTCAAGCACCTAGTTCCAAGTCGTCTTAGTAGTAGGAAAATAAATTTTTAGTCTTATAAAATCCTACTCTAAGAGCCTGGCTCTGATACCAAGATGATGGGGGTCGCCGGCATGCACACATTCAAACAACGCGATTTGAAAACATTTTGTTAGTTAAGTATAGGTTAAAGAATCCCATTAAGCTAACGTAGTTGAAAATAGCTTGTTTTGGTATTTTTATAGGTAAAACCGAAACTAGGCAATTAGCAAACTGAAATTAAATCCTATCATGCAAGTCTAAGGCAAGTGTTAAAACCGAAATTGAAGCCTAGCATGCAATCTAGAGCTTGAAAACAACACTATTCTAAGGGAGAGGCTCACCTTGCGCCCTTTGAGAATAGAAAGGGCGAACTTCCCGTTCTTCACCGGTCCAATGGTTGAAACTCACGAAGTAGGGCCCTATGAGCTTACAACCATGACATTACAACATCCCCACACACGCGTGGGTGAGTATTTGAAAGAATATTACGAGGCCAAGTTACAAAACAATCAAGGGGGAGACTAGTTCTCCAAGTTCCCTTGCTAACAAGTTAGAGACTATCTATTAGAGGGGGAAAGAGGGGGATGACGCCTTGCATATCCTTCTGATCCTGGCGCAACCTGTTAGGGAATGCCGGGTGTAATTTAAAATTTTGCAGTCCCAGGACGCAGCGGAAGTAGCATTACACCCGAAACACATTCCGGTCCCAAGGATCCATGCGAGAGAGAGAACACAAGGATGTGTTAGGGTTAGTACCTTTATTGCTTGTTAGGATGAAGGTGCCAAGTTGAAGACGCCCAAGTGTTCGTCCTCTACAAGTATCCATGCGTCGACTCCTTGATCGTTGCTCCCTTCCACGCTTGGTGCTAGCCTCGGGAAGAGAATCAAGCCTTATCACTCTCTTCAAAACTTGCGCCACCTCCAAGGTAGAAGCGCCAAGAAGAGATGAGGAGGAAGATGATGCGCCAAGTACTTCCTTCTTCTTCTTTTCTTGCGCCACCTCCAAGGTGCGCCTATGGCCAAGGGACGATGAGGGCTTGTGGCAAGAAGACGCCACCAAGCTCAAAGAATCCTTGCGCCAAGAAGATGAGAAGAAGAACAAGAAGAACTTGCTTGCGCCTTTGATGGAAGAAGGAGAGCTCCAAGCCCTCAAGTTGTCGCCACCTTAAACTTCCAATTCTCTCCAAGAGATGTCGCCACCAAGCCCTTCTCCAAGTTGCGCCAAGAGGAGAAGAAGGAGAAGAAGGCTTGCGGCTACAAAGAGGAGGAAGGTTGCGCCACCTTGATGTTGTCGCCCTTTGCCCTTGCTCACACCTCTCTATGTTTGTTCACACCTCCAAGGAATCGAACCAACCACCAAGAGGGGGCGGCAAGGGTCCTATTAATAGGACAAGAGGCGGCAAGGGCAATGGCTAGGATCATGCCAAGTGGGCGGCTAGGATAAAGGAGTCTTGAGGTAAGGAAAGTCTCCAAGACTTTACCATAAACCTCATTCAACCTATCCTAATTTGCCCAATGGCCATATTGTTGGTGTATATGCCCTAGGACCTAGTTTTGGTCCACTTATGTACTACTTGACTTTGATATTTATATATATCATTCTGGCATTGTCATTGTCAATGTTTGTTTACATCTGCGCACATGTACTAACATGATAATGTCCCTGGAGACAGATTGGATCTGTGCTCAAACTATTATCCCCAGTCGATGTACCTTAGTGGATATGGGACAGCTATGGTACTTGTGAGACTGGTATGTGAGCTGGTTAGGCACGTGGTGCTAACGCAGACACATGGGTATATCATTGGAGGATATACTGGAAAGACCCGCTGTGAGGCTATGACTTTGTGTCATAAGTTATCCTCACAAGTGACAGGAGATGCATTGATCCCTTGACTTGAGGTCATTGATCATTCTATATGGTTAGGGACTTGCTTTGATACAACCTAACACCTCGCCGTAGAAGGGAGGTCATAACGGTTGTCATTGAGCATGTCACGACCCATATGAGAAGGTCAATGGACAGACATAGGATTTGCCCCTTCCTTAGGGAAGTATGATATTCATGGAGCTCCTCTATGGTTCTATGACTGAGAGTGTATGGCCATACCCAGGTAAGAACCTGTTTTAGTCATAGCCATGTGATTGGGTGAAAACAAGTGGTGACACACTTGTCCAATCGGATATCAGTCCGGCAAAGAGACTGTAATGCATCTGTACCTAGTTGCGATGATGGGGATGTCGATGTCGATATCCATTCCAATGACCTGGGTAGCAGCGATGCACTGCTAGGTGCCACTCACTGCTTGTGATGACCTTTGGTCAGCACTGCCAGCGTCAGAGGAACCTACAGGGTCGCACACCTTGATACTTGAGTTCTCGTATTGATCGAGAAGCCTTATGATCGAGTTATTGGATAACTCGGATCTAATTGGGAGATTTCATCAGCACCAATGGGCCTGATGAGATGGAAGAATGTTATTGGAGCCAAACTTCATTTTTGGCAGGTTGACCCGTATTTGACCATGGTTGGTCACACTTGGATTAGGGTTGCATTGGATTGGATCCAAATGCTTAATCAACCCATAGGATGAAGTTTGGGCTAGGTCATTATCCAATGAAGCCCAATAACAAGTTCTCATGAAGAGAAGAGAGGATAAAAGGGTATAATGGGGAGAAACCCAACCCCATTGGCGCCTAAGGGGCATAATGGGGTTAGGGTGGCAAAATTGCTTCATTAAGGAAGCAATTTGCGCCTAGCCCTTCTCCCTTGATGGTATGAATGCCTTTAAGGCATGTCTTGGGCTGATATGGTACTTGGGCAATTATGGAAAGGTTGAATGAAGTTTATGGTAAAGTCTTGGAGACTTTCCTTACATTAAACCTCCTCATCCTAGCCCTACACTTGTCATGATCCTAGACCTTGCCCTAATCGCCTCTTGCCCTATATATGTGACCCTAGCTGCCCCCTCAATGATGATTCATCCTTGGAGGCGTGAACATAAGAAGGGAGCGAGAGCAAGGAGCATTGGCGCAATCTCTTCCTCTTCCATCAAGTGGCCGCAAGCTTCTCCTTCCTTACCACTTGACGCATCTTTCTCTCTTGGTGGCGCAAGGTGGTTGGAGCATCTCCCTAAGGCTTGGATCTTCTTCCCGAGGCTAGCACCGGGCGTGGAAGAAGAGGACTCGAGGCATCCGTGTGTGTGAGACTGCAGAGGGCGCACACTTGGGCGCCTATCACGACATCGACCTCATCTTGCTCTGAGGTATTTTCTAACTCATCGCGTCGACCCCCTTGCATGCGATCTTCACTGGTTTTTGGGACCGGCCTGTTTCGGGGACATTCTTCCGCTGTGCAATGTATGTATGTGTCTCTGAAAAATTGTAAAATGTCCCCGGGGTTTCCCAACAGTGGTATCAGAGGGACTTGCAAGACTCGAACGATGTTTTATGCTTTTCTTTCATGCTCACATGCCATATCTCTATTTTCGAAAAATAGCATAATGCATGGCAAACGATTTTTCTAAGTAGGAAAAATTAGGGTTTCTTGTTTCTATCATCCTCTCAATCTCTTTTGGATTTTTGGACTATTTTTCTTGTCTGATTTAAAGATCAAAGGCGCACGTAGTTTTGTCAAGTAGGACGGGCATTGTGTCTTCGGACTGGCCAAGTCTCTTGATCTGACAAAATTGCCAGCCGAAAGGATCTCTGAAATCATCTTGAAAAATAAATCGCAATTAACCAAAAGATTTGTGAGAAGAAGATGAGAAAAAGAGACTGGTTTTAATGAAAAAGTAAAATTTCAGATTTTATGTTTTTCATGAGCATGTAGAATTGCATGAGTAAATACCTTGATTGTGCATAATGTTGTGATCATTAGTCAAGCCCCCCTTTGCATGCCTGTGATGTTTCCTCGTGAGGCCTGCGTGCCGCTTTTCTTTTTTCTTTTAAGAAGATTAGGGTAGCGCATGTACTTGGAGCTTGGCGCATGCATGAAGTCGGCGCACCTTGCATGGTGGCGCAACAAGCATCAAGGAAAAGGCGCAAGCTTGCTTGATGGCACAAGTTAGGCATGGCCGAACCCTTGGGTTTGAGAGCTAGCTAACTTGGCATCTTTCATTGTGGCGCATTCTCCTTGGAGGAAGACCATGACATTGGCCGAACCTTTGAGGTCTACCCTTAAGGTTTGAGAGCTAAGCCATGAAGGAAGGACCTTGGAGCCAACCTTGAAGACCAAGATAGAGGGCGGCTAGGATAGGTCTATCTTAGGGGCTTGAGTCCTATGTCAAGAGTTGAACCTCCTTTTGGCATGGGTTGGTTCAATATCTTGAAAGGGCTTTGATCACATCATCTTTTACTGCTTTCCTTATCTGCTAAAAGCATGCCTGTGATGTTTTATCATTATGTTATCACTATAGGATTGCATGCCTGTATTGTTAGACATAAGATAAAACTGATGAGACCTTAAAAACCCTCATAAAATATCAAGTCTAGAAGCCTTCTAACGCGTAGCCCTCACTAAGCTATCGATCAGTGGAGTTGTGAACTGGTTCCCACCCTCGTGGGACACACCCACTTATCTTTAGAAAGTGTGTGGTGACAATGGTTTCCCCAGTCCAGTTTTAACCTGGGCGTGCCTTCGCAAGGAAACTCATTGGCCCTGGGCATAAACGGTTAGGAATGGACTTGACTAGAAATTCACATGTACTGGGCACATGATGAAAGTCTAGAGGCATCGTTGAGAGGTTAGGGTTTCATGATTCAGCCCTCGCTGGACATGAAATGCCCAAGACTGTCTCAACAAGGGGAGTTGCTTGGAGCAACCGGCCGGCGCGCTCACCTTAGGAAACATGAGTTACTTTGTGCATCTCATCCCACCCTCGTGGGACGCGAAGCCTCATGTGAAATAAGGATCCCATCTCACTAGGAATTCTTAAACTTCCCGATTGACTTTGTGGGTTGTCAATTCTAATTTAAAATAGTGGGAGCAGTAATCATTTAAAACAAGTCCAGTTTAAATGATTCGAAGTAGTACTAATCTGCTGTTTCTTGGTTATTGTAGAACAATGAACAATGGCAGATGGTCACTGCGATCTACCCTGGAAAGGGATAAGTTGGTTGGATCCAACTTAAAGGATTGGTATATGAACTTGAGAATTGTGCTCAAGCTCGAGAGGAAGCTATATGTCCTTGAGAAGCCAATTCCTGAGCCACTTCCATGCTTGGCCTCAGCAGCTGAGAAGGATGCTTATGATAAGCATCAAGCTGATACTTTGGAGATTGCACAATTGATGCTAACCAACATGTCGCCCGAGCTGAGAGGGCAATATGAATCTAAGAGTGCCTCTGAAATTATTTCTAGTCTAAGGCAGCTCTTTGATGCATTGGTTGAGCTCAACCCTCCTAAAGTAGACATTCAATGTGTTAAGCCCAAAGGCTTAACTAAAACATTGAAAATAAAGATGGAAAGAGTCAGGAATAATAAGTGCTACTCATGTGGAGGACCACCTCACATAATAAAGGACATAGTACGACTTCAGAATGAGAAGAAGAGAGGCAAGGCTTCGTCTTCATGCTCAGGTATCTATGTTACAGAAGTCAATCTTTCTACTTCTATGTCATGGGTATTGGATACCGCATGTGGAGCTCATATTTGTACAAATATGCAGGGGCTCAAGAAAAGTAGATCGGTGCGACCTAGAGAGATTGACCTACGCGTTGGAAATGGGGCACAGGTTGCTGCTGTTGCTGTAGGCGTCTTGACTCTCTCCTTGCCTTCTGGACTTCTATTAGAACTAGATAATTGCTTTTGTGTACCTTCACTTACTAAGAACATTGTATCCATTCCTTGCTTAGCAAAGAAGGGATTTAAGTTTGAAATAAATAAGAACTCATGTTCTTTTTCATTTGCAAATATGTTCTATGTGAAGGGTACTTTGTGCAATGGTCTGTATATCTTGGATATGGAAAGTTCTATCTGTAACATAAGTAATAAAAGGACCAAACTGAGTGGTTCAGTTGGTGCTTTCCTATGGCACTGTCGATTAGCCCATATAAACAAAAATCGCATCCAACAACTCCATGCAAATGGATTGTTAGATTCAAGTTCCTTGGAGGAATTTGACACCTGTGAACCTTGTTTATTAGGGAAAATGACAAAGGCACCCTTCACCAAGATTGGTGAGAGGGCAGGAGGTTTATTGGATCTCATACATACTGATGTGTGTGGGCCTTTCAATAAACAAGCCAGAGGAGGGTACAACTACTTCATTACCTTCATTGATGACTTCAGTAGGTATGGATATGTCTACCTAATGAGACATAAATCTGAGTCCTTTGAGAAATTCAAAGAGTTCAAGAATGAAGTAGAGAACCAGCTTGGAAGATCCATTAAAGCTCTTCGATCTGATCGAGGCGGAGAATACCTGAGTGGAGAGTTCTTTGACTATCTGAGAGAGTCTGGGATCATATCCCAACTCACTCCTCCTGGAACACCTCAATGGAATGGTGTGTCTGAAAGGAGAAATCAAACTTTATTGGATATGGTTCGATCTATGATGAGTCATGCAACTCTACCTCCCTCATTCTGGGGGCATGCACTAGAGACAGCTTCTCTGATACTGAATAATGTTCCATCTAAGAGTGTCTCCAAAATACCATACGAAGTATGGAGTGGGAGACGCCCTAATCTCACGTTTATCAGGATCTGGGGATGTGAGGCTTATGTCAAACGTCAGGATTCTAGCAAGCTAGAACCTAGATCTGATAAGTGTGTATTTGTGGGGTATCCTAAGGAAACTAAAGGATACTACTTCTATGTCCCAACCGAGAACAAAGTTTTTGTTGCTCGGGGTGCTGTCTTTCTAGAGAAAGAATTTCTTATGAAAGAAGTAAGTGGGAGGGAGTTTGACTTGGATGAGGTCCAAGTGCAACCACAAGACAAAGAGATGGAATCTGAGCCATCTGCACCGGTTGTTATACAACCTGAGGCTCAGACACAGGTCCCACGTAGGTCTGGGAGGATTCGTCGTGCACCTGAGAGGTACGGGTCGCTGCCGACCCAACACGATGGAATTTTCATCATTGAGGATGAACCCAGAACCTATGATGAGGCGGTCAGTGGACCGGACTCCGAGAGATGGCTTGACGCCATGCGATCCGAGATGGATTCCATGTCGGCTAACCAAGTCTGGGATTTGGTTGAGCTGCCTGATGGGGTAAAACCCATAGGGTGTAAATGGGTCTTCAAGAAGAAGACAGACATGGATGGCAATATAGTTACCTATAAGGGTAGACTAGTGGCTAAAGGATTTAAACAAGTCCACGGGGTGGATTATGATGAAACCTTCTCGCCAGTTGCCATGATCAAGTCCATTCGGATTCTGCTTGCTATAGCTGCATATCATGACTATGAGATATGGCAGATGGATGTGAAGACAGCGTTCCTTAACGGGAAGCTGACTGAGGATGTGTACATGACACAACCTGATGGCTTCATCCATCCTGCAGAGGCTAGTAAGGTCTGCAGGCTAAAGAGATCCATTTATGGATTAAAGCAAGCATCTCGAAGTTAGAATCTTCGATTTGATGAAGCTGTGAGAGATTATGGCTTTATCAAAAGCGAAGATGACGCCTGTGTATATAGAAAATTCAGTGGGAGCTTAGTGATTTTTCTGGTCTTGTATGTCGATGACATACTGCTCATCGGAAACGACATCCCTAGTCTTCAAGCTGTGAAGACATGGTTGGGGAAGTGTTTTGAGATGAAAGACTTAGGGGAGGCCGCCTATATTCTAGGCGTGAGGATTTACCGAGATAGATCCAAGAGGCTCCTGGCCCTTAGTCAGAGTATCTACATTGATAAGGTCCTGGAGAGGTTTAACTTGGAGCAATCCAAGAGAGGATACCTTCCAGTAAGACATGGCCTTACTCTCTCAAAGAGCCAGTGTCCTACAACACAGGCTGAGAGGGATGACATGAGTTGAATTCCTTATGCTTCAGCAGTGGGATCGATCATGTATGCAATGTTGTGTACTAGACCAGACGTGGCATATGCTGTAAGCATAACCAGCCAATACCAATCCAATCCAGGTCTGCAGCACTGGGTGGCTGTAAAGAACATCCTAAAGTATCTGAGGAGAACTAAGGATTTGTTCTTGGTCTATGGGGGACAGGAAGAGCTCAGTGTGCAGGGCTATACTGATGCATCATTCCAGTCTGACCCTGACGACTTTAGATCGCAGGCCGGCTATGTGTTCAAGATAAATGGAGTCGCTGTATGCTGGAAGAGCTTCAAGCAATCCACCATAGCAGATTCTACAACCGAGGCAGAGTATGTGGCCGCTTCTGAGGCAGCCAAGGAAGCCGTTTGGATAAGGAAGTTCATATCTGATCTTCAGGTGGTTCCTAGTGCAGTGGATCCCATTGAACTCTATTGTGACAACAATGGAGCAATTGCACAAGCCAAGGAACCACGGTCTCATCAAAGATCCAAACACATACTCAGAATATTTCACCTGATCAGAGAGATCATTGAAAGAGGTGATGTCAAGATTAGCAGAGTTGACACAGAGAACAATCTGGCAGACCCATTGACCAAGGCTTTGGCGCAGCAGAAGCATGATGGTCACGCTAGAGATATGGGGTTAAGATTTCTCAACCTCTAGGTCTTAGTGCAAGTGGGAGATTGTTGGTGTATATGCCCTAGGACCTAGTTTTGGTCCACTTATGTACTACTTGACTTTGATATTTATATATATCATTCTGGCATTGTCATTGTCAATGTTTGTTTACATCTGCGCACATGTACTAACATGATAATGTCCCTGGAGACAGATTGGATCTGTGCTCAAACTATTATCCCCAGTCGATGTACCTTAGTGGATATGGGACAGCTATGGTACTTGTGAGACTGGTATGTGAGCTGGTTAGGCACGTGGTGCTAACGCAGACACATGGGTATATCATTGGAGGATATACTGGAAAGACCCGCTGTGAGGCTATGACTTTGTGTCATAAGTTATCCTCACAAGTGACAGGAGATGCATTGATCCCTTGACTTGAGGTCATTGATCATTCTATATGGTTAGGGACTTGCTTTGATACAACCTAACACCTCGCCGTAGAAGGGAGGTCATAACGGTTGTCATTGAGCATGTCACGACCCATATGAGAAGGTCAATGGACAGACATAGGATTTGCCCCTTCCTTAGGGAAGTATGATATTCATGGAGCTCCTCTATGGTTCTATGACTGAGAGTGTATGGCCATACCCAGGTAAGAACCTGTTTTAGTCATAGCCATGTGATTGGGTGAAAACAAGTGGTGACACACTTGTCCAATCGGATATCAGTCCGGCAAAGAGACTGTAATGCATCTGTACCTAGTTGCGATGATGGGGATGTCGATGTCGATATCCATTCCAATGACCTGGGTAGCAGCGATGCACTGCTAGGTGCCACTCACTGCTTGTGATGACCTTTGGTCAGCACTGCCAGCGTCAGAGGAACCTACAGGGTCACACACCTTGATACTTGAGTTCTCGTATTGATCGAGAAGCCTTATGATCGAGTTATTGGATAACTCGGATCTAATTGGGAGATTTCATCAGCACCAATGGGCCTGATGAGATGGAAGAATGTTATTGGAGCCAAACTTCATTTTTGGCAGGTTGACCCGTATTTGACCATGGTTGGTCACACTTGGATTAGGGTTGCATTGGATTGGATCCAAATGCTTAATCAACCCATAGGATGAAATTTGGGCTAGGTCATTATCCAATGAAGCCCAATAACAAGTTCTCATGAAGAGAAGAGAGGATAAAAGGGTATAATGGGGAGAAACCCAACCCCATTGGCGCCTAAGGGGCATAATGGGGTTAGGGTGGCAAAATTGCTTCATTAAGGAAGCAATTTGCGCCTAGCCCTTCTCCCTTGATGGTATGAATGCCTTTAAGGCATGTCTTGGGCTGATATGGTACTTGGGCAATTATGGAAAGGTTGAATGAAGTTTATGGTAAAGTCTTGGAGACTTTCCTTACATTAAACCTCCTCATCCTAGCCCTACACTTGTCATGATCCTAGCCCTTGCCCTAATCGCCTCTTGCCCTATATATGTGACCCTAGCCGCCCCCTCAATGATGATTCATCCTTGGAGGCGTGAACATAAGAAGGGAGCGAGAGCAAGGAGCATTGGCGCAATCTCTTCCTCTTCCATCAAGTGGCCGCAAGCTTCTCCTTCCTTACCACTTGGCGCATCTTTCTCTCTTGGTGGCGCAAGGTGGTTGGAGCATCTCCCTAAGGCTTGGATCTTCTTCCCGAGGCTAGCACCGGGCGTGGAAGAAGAGGACTCGAGGCATCCGTGTGTGTGAGACTGCAGAGGGCGCACACTTGGGCGCCTATCACGACATCGACCTCATCTTGCTCTGAGGTATTTTCTAACTCATCGTGTCGACCCCCTTGCATGCGATCTTCACTGGTTTTTGGGACCGGCCTGTTTCGGGGACATTCTTCCGCTGTGCAATGTATGTATGTGTCTCTGAAAAATTGTAAAATGTCCCCGGGGTTTCCCAACACATATCAGCCCAAGACATGCCTTAGAGGCATTCTTTCCATCCAAGGAGAAGGGCTAGGCGCAACATGCAAGAGGTATTTGGCTAGGGTGAGGGTTTGGGTGCATGTAGGGTTTATGAGATAAGGAAAGTCTCCAAGACTTTACCATAAACATCTCCCTACTTCTCATATGCGCTCAAGCTCTTTCCAAAAGAGTCCTCAAGCCATATCAGCCCCAATACTTACCATAGAGTCAAGATACCATGAATGGATGAAGGGGGAGGCGCCACTTCCTTCCAAAGGAAGCAATTTATGCCACCCACACCCCATTATGCCCCTAGGCGCCAATGGGGTTGGGTTTCTCCCCATTATACCCTTTTAAGCCAATTCCCTCTTCATGACAACTTATTATTGGGCCTCATTGGATAATGAGCTAGCCCAAACTTCATGGCATGGGTTGATTAAGCCATTGGATCCAATCCAATGCAACCCTAATCCAAATGTGACTAATTAAGGTCAATTTCGGGTCAACCTGCCAAAAATGAAGTTTGGCTCCAATAACTTTCTTCCAACTCATCAGGCCCATTGGCGCTGATGAAATCTTCCAAATGGATCCAAGTTATCCAATAACTTGATCCAAAGGCTTCTGATTAAAGCAACGTCAAGAGTCTATTGCGTGTGACCCCGTAGGATCCATATGACGATGGCAATGATGTAAACATCATAAGTAGTGAGGGGTATCTAGCAACACATCACTACTACCCATGTCATAGGACTTAAGTCATTATGGCAATAACTCCTAACAAGCAACGAGGATTCCCATTGCATTACAGATCCCTTTGCCTAAACTGATATCCTGCCATTGGATTAGTCTCAAGTTTATTATCCAATGCATTGGTCATGACTCAACAAGTGTGGCCACACTCTCCTGTCATGCACCAATAAGGTGGGGCGCCCCGAGGTGGATATCATGCTTCCTCGGAAGGAAGGGGCAAATCCTACTATTGGTCATCCATGTCTCTATATGACTTATGACATGCCCAATGACAGTCGTTTTAGTCCCCCAATTACGGAGAGACGTAAGACTGTATCAAAGCATACCCATCATCAAATCTAGACATGAATACCTCAAGTCTAAGGATCAATGCAAACCTCTTGCATGTGAGATTGACTCGTTGACTAGACAAGTCAATCCTCACGGTGGATCACTCCAGTGCATCCAATGCACCTGTATGTCTGCGTTACTGTGCCCCGCACCTAACCAGCCCATACACCAGTCTCACATGTACCAAAGCTGTCCCATATCTGCTAAGGTACCTTGTCTGGGGATAGCTTATGAGAATGGATCCAATCCAAACTCCTGGGACATTATTTATGCAACTCAATACATCAACGCAGGTAGAGAAGTCTGCATAATAACGACCATGCCTATATAAAAAGTAATAGTTCTATCAAAGTACATTCAAACAATGCCTGACCATGTCCATACATTGGTCTTTAGGGCATATACACCAACACAACCTTCATGGAACAGGGATGTGAGTGTAGTTGGATGTTCAAAGACACCAAGAAAATACCATACAAAGTAGAGAAGAAACTTAGCTAGCTTAGGGAAACCCCTTGATCTCGGCTTGGTGTAGGCAACATCATCTTATGCCACTGTTTGGTTCCATCTCCTCCTCTTGGATTGGATACCCTTCAAGGCTGAAGGAAAGGGAGGCATGAGCTTCCACCTTCAAGACGTGAGCAAGTGGTGGAAGAGGATTGAAGAGGGGAAGAGGAGAGGAACTCTCGGCTAGGGTAGGAAGAGGGGGAGAGTTGAGGTGACACACACCCTTGAAGACACACTTCAGAAGTTTTTTTTCAAAAGTATTCAACTCTACTTCTGCCAAAGAGGTTACAAGGTTATAATGCCAAAACCAAGCAAGGAAACAAGTCCCTTTGGCGCATGTACAGGTCAAACAAACAAGCAAGCAATGGTGCAATGAGCTGGCGCCTAGAAGGCTGAAAACTTCCCTATTTGTTGGCTGGTCTTCATGAGCTTCTCTTGGGCCTTTCCTCCAAATAGCAAGGGCGAATCCTTGAGCTGCAGAAGGACTGATCTCCTGGTGGCTTTGGTGGGCGAGAGCAGCAAGCAATTCCAGAAATAGAGGGGCAGCAACCTGCGCATGGAAGGGTGGAGTGATGGCTGCTCCTTGCATTGATGGGCTGGCACAACTTCCTTCTTGGGGGCTGTAGAAAACTGATAGGTGGCTGACTTTGTCCCCCTTACTCCCAAAGGGAAAGTGGCGGTTGGGAAGTGAAGACAAATCCCTCATGTATGCCAAGTAGGATGGTGAGAGTTGGGGTAGTTGTTGTGATGTCCCATAGGGTAGGTGGGCTGGTTCTCCATAAGGTGGGCTGATGGCTCTTGGCGCCTCTTTGCATTGCCTTGACCTGATTTTGACCGGTATTCCCAAAACAGAGTGGACCTAATCTATTACATTGATTGCATGCACTAACCTACCATACATAAGTGGCGGAACCTAGAAATGTAACTACATGGTGTAATTTGAAGGTGGATCTAACCTACCACATGATGCACCCTAATCTAAGACAAAATAAGCAAAATGGGGTCCTAAGGAAGCCATGTCTAGGGGCTAGGATAGCCATACCTAGAGGGCTTCTTTCGAACCCGGGCGGACCTCCGAAGATCCCGCCTTGGTCCCACATCAGGCCTCAATTCAAACAAATTGGGCGGCTAGGAGATGAAGTAGGAATTTAAATCCTAATCTAATTAGGACTCATGTGGGCGCCTTGATCATGTCCTAATCCTATTAGGATTTATATGGACGGTTTGATCAAGACTAGTCCTAATCCAATTAGGACTTAAGTGGGCGACTTGATCAAGTCCTAATCCAATTAGGACTCAAGGGGCGGTTTGATCAAGATTCAAATTAAGCTTTGAATCAAGTCCTAATCCAATTAGGACTCTAATTATTTATTTAATTAATTGAATCCTACTCCAATTAGGACTCTAATTAATTCAAATAAATCAGCCCATTTAATCCCACAAAAATAGGACTCTAATTAATTAATTAATTAGCCCTTATTTTATCATGATTAATTAAACTCCCATGAGGTATAGGCGCTAACCCTAGTCTAACTAGGGTTAAGCATGCGCCATCCCTTTTCTTCTCCTTAAGCCCATTAAGCTCAACCTTTTCAATGGGCCCAGCCCAAGGTCCATTTTTCATGTTAGCCAAGCCCTTGGATCCAATCCAATTTAACACATGGTCAAATTGGGCTAACTATGGTTAAAATGCCGTAAATGGAAGTTGGCTCCAATAAGTCTCTTCCATCTCATTAGGCCCATTAGTGCTGATGAAATCTCCAAAACAGATCCGAGTTATCCAATAACTCGATCATAAGGCTTCCCGATCAATACGAGAACTCGAGTATCAAGATGTGCGACCCTGTAGGTTCCTCTGACATTGGCAGTGCTGACCTAAGGTCACCACAAGTAATGAGTGGCACCTAGCAATGCATCGCTGCTACCCAAGTCATCGGAATGGATATCGACATCGACATCCCCATCATCGCAACCAGGTACAGATGCATTACAGTCTCTTTTCCGAACTGATATCCGATTGGCCAAGTGTGTCACCACTTGTTTCTATCCAATCTCATGGCTATGACTAAATCAGGTCTAACCTGGGTATGGTCATATACTTTCAGTCATAGAACCATAGAGGAGTTCCATGGATATCATGCTTCCCTTGGGAAGGGGCAAATCCTATGTCCGTGCATTGACCTTCTCATATGGGTCGTGACATGCCCAATGACAACCGTTATTACCTCCCAACTACGGCAAGGCGTTAGGTTGTATCAAAGCATATCCCTAACCATATAGGATGGCCAATGACCTCAAGTCAAGGGATTAATGCATCTCCTATCACTTGTGAGGATAACTCGTGACACCAAGTCATTGCCTCACAGCGGGTCGGTCCACTATATCTACCACTAATATACCCATATGCCTGCGTTAGCACCTCGTGTCTAACCAGCCCATATACTAGTCTTATAAGTACCATAGTTGTCCCATATCCACTAAGGTACATTGACTAGGGACAATAGTTTGAGCACAGATCCAATCTGTCTCTAGGGACATTATCATATAAGTACATGTTCGCAGATGTAAACAAATAATGATAATGATAATGCTAGTATGATATAAATATCAATGTCAAGTGGTGAAAGTCCCCTTCAAGGGGGAGCGCAATTTCAAAGTCCCCTTCAAGGGGGAGCGGAAACAAGATGAAGCCCTAAATAAGGGGGTGGGGGCGCATGTAGATGTTTTTAGGGGATTCATCATCAAGATCGCATGTAGTCATATGATTAACTTATGTGAACGAAAAAGAGATCACAAGGTGTCATACCAATGCCATTAGAGTGGATGTCGGTTTGGAAGCAAAAGACCAAACGAGATCTTCTCCACAAGCGACGCACACAAAGTGATGTTGCTTACCCCTTGTGAACCTTGTGCTAGCAAGCTTCTTCAAGGGTCTTTGCCGTATGAGAAAAGGGGAAGAACTTCTTGCTTGGCGAGAGAGTTTTCTTCTCTTCACCTTGTCGTCAATTCACCACGACACCAAAGAGAGTTTCGCTAGAGGTGAGTGTGTAACCTTCCACACTAATGTGGAGGCGTTACATGCATTCAATCTTTGAAACCGATTTCCCAAAAAGGTAAGTATTCAAAGCCTCATGCGTTCACACCAAGTGAACCATCGAATCTCCTCTTTGAACCAAGTGTTGAACCGGTTCTTTGATTTGGTTCAATCGAATTTTGTTCAATCACCAAATCAAATCAAGCCAAGCTACGATCTAGACCTTCTATGAACCAAATGGCTCATGATCTAACCGTTCATCTTCCGATGCTCTAGATCTCACGATCCAGCATCCAATCTCTCGATCGAAGCTTACCGATCTCAAGCCCTAATCAATCAAACATGATCAGTCCAGATCTCACTTACAATCAGAGACTAAAGCCCTTTAAACTGAACCCAAATAATTCAGTCCACACGATCTGACTTAAGTAAGCCATATCACCATATTGTGCGACCCTGAGGGTTTCCTTTATATGTCGGTAACGATAACTTTCGTTATCACGATCAGTGAGGGGTATCTAGCAACACATCACTGTCTCCCGATTTAAAGGAAAGAGTCTTCCAAGACTTCACCCAAACCACAGCACAAGTGTGAACCCACTTCACAAGGCATACATGTTTCCTTTGCCACTGGATGTTCTTATTGGACAAGCATGTTAAGCTTGTAACTCCAATATGATGAGCATGATTAGATCAGATGAACATAGTCATCTAGGTATGGCCATACACTTTCTCAATCATCTCATATAGGGGGGCCCTTTAGAACATCACACTCCTTAAACAAGGAGACGGCAATCCTTTGTCTATCACTAGTGCCCTAACCTGATTCAAGCTCACCATCCAAGATAGTCTATAATCATTATGTTTCAAATGATATTGAACTACCTCAAGACAATGACAATCATCATTTAGAAACACAAGTGATCTCAAGTCAGAGGACATGTGCCACTTGCTGCTTACAAGGATCATTCACATTGTGACAAGCAATTGAATATCCTAGTAGGGTCTGTCCAGTACATCCAATGTACCCATGAGTCTACATCTTATTCCATGCTCGAAGCATCCTATAAGATTAGAACACATATTAGTCTTAACCATATCAAGGCTGTCTCAAGTTCACCAAGATATCTCGACTAAGGACATATTGACTGTCAGCCTAGCTGAACAGCTTTGAGACATTATTCAGAAGTACACTTATTACAGCAGACAAGGTAACAAACTGAATAACAACCATGCCTTTTATAAACACAAGAGTTTATTACATGATACTTATACAATCCCAAAGGCCTCAAACATTAGCCTTAAGGGCATACCCCAACAATCTCCCACTTGCACTTAATCTAATGGTTGAGAAATCTCAAACCCATATTATTACAGTGCTTCTCATGCTTCTGCTGCGCCAGAGGCTTGGTAAGCGGGTCTGCCAGATTGTCATCTGTATGAACCTTGCATATTTTGATCTCGCCACGATCAATGATCTCCCGGATCAAGTGAAACCGTCTCTGTATGTGCTTGGACTTCTGGTGCGACCGTGGTTCCTTTGCTTGTGCGATTGCTCCAGTGTTATCACAGAAGATAACCAAAGGATCTGCACTCGAAGGAACAACACCAAGTTCTCTCACGAACTTACGAATCCACACTGCCTCCTTAGATGCTTCCGAGGCTGCAACATACTCGGCTTCTGTTGTGGAATCAGCAACAGTTGACTGTTTGAAACTCTTCCACACCACTGCTCCACCATTCAAGCTAAAAATATAGCCTGATTGCGATCGGAAATCATCCTGGTCCGACTGGAACGAAGCGTCAGTATATCCCTCTATACTGAGTTCTTCCTGACCACCATATATCAAGAACATATCTTTGGTCCTCCGCAGATATTTTAAGATGTTCTTGACTGCAATCCAGTGCGCCAAACCTGGATTACTTTGGAATCGACTGGTCACGCTTAACCCGTAAGCGACGTCTGGGCGAGTACACAACATCGCATACATAATGGACCCAATAGCCGAAGCATAAGGCATATTGTCCATTTCATCTTTCTCAGTCTGTGTTTGTGGACACTGACTCTTTGAAAGATTCAGACCATGTCTGACTGGAAGATATCCACGTTTAGAATTCTCTAAATGGAATCTCTCCAGCACCTTATCGATGTAAGTACTCTGGCACAGCCCGAGAAGCCTCTTAGATCTATCCCGGTAGATCTTCACACCTAACACATAGGCTGCTTCTCCTAGATCTTTCATCTGGAAACATTTTCCTAACCATGCTTTAACAGCATGCAGTTCAGGAATATCATTTCCAATGATCAAGATATCATCGACGTAGAGGATTAGAAATGTAATCACGCTCCCACTAAACCTCTTATATACACACGGGTCATCTTCATTCTTGATGAAACCAAACTTAGAGATTGATTCATCAAAACGGATGTTCCAGCTTCTAGATGCTTGCTTAAGTCCATAAATGGACTTCTTTAATTTGCATATTTTATGACGATCTGATGGATTAGTGAAACCCTCAGGTTGTGTCATATACACATCCTCATCCAGATTTCCATTAAGGAAAGCTGTCTTCACATCCATCTGCCAGATCTCATAATCGTAATATGCAGCTATCGCGAAAAGAATCCGAATAGACTTAAACATAGCCACAGGTGAGAAAGTTTCATCATAATCTATCCCGTAGATTTGTTTGAAACCTTTCGCAACCAGCCTGCCTTTATAGGTAACCATGTTACCATCCATGTCAATCTTCTTCTTGAAGATCCATTTACAGCCTATAGGGATTACTCCCGGAGGCGGATCAACCAAATCCCAGACTTGGTTATCTGACATGGAGTCCATCTCGGCTCGCATAGCATCAAGCCATCTAGCTGACTCCGGTCCACTGACCGCATCCGCATAAGTAAGGGGTTCATCATTCTCAATGATGTAGACTCCGTCATAGCGCTCAGGCTGTCGACGGATCCTTCCCGATCTTCGCGGTTCCCGTGATATCTGAGCCTCAGGTTGTTCAATAACCTGATCTACTGGCTCAGGCTCATCCAACTGTGCTTGAACACTTTGTCCTTCTTCTGGATTCTCATCCAGTTTTATTTCTCTCCCACTGGCCTCTTGCAGAAGAAACTCCTTCTCAAGAAATATGGCTGTCCGAGCAACAAATACCTTGTTCTCTTTGGGATCGTAGAAATAATAACCCTTAGTTTCCTTAGGGTAACCGACAAAAATACATCTCTCAGATCTGCTCTCTAGTTTCCCAGAGGCGAGCTTTTTGACATAAGCCTCGCAACCCCAGATCCTGATAAATGTCAAGCTAGGCTGTTTCCCATACCATAACTCATATGGCGTCTTTGAAACTGCCTTGGATGGCACTCGGTTTAGTACCTTTGCAGCTGTTTCCAGTGCAAAACCCCAAAAGGAATATGGAAGAGTAGCCTGACTCATCATAGAACGAACCATATCAACTAACGTTCTATTTCTCCTTTCGGACACACCATTCCATTGCGGTGTTCCTGGCGGAGTGAGCTGTGAGATAATCCCACACTCCTTTAGATAGTCAGTAAACGCATGACTCAGGTATTCACCACCTCGATCAGAACGAAGTGCCTTGATATTACGGCCTAACTGATTTTGTACTTCATTTTTGAACTCTTTGAACTTGTCAAAAGATTCACTTTTATGTCTCATTAAAAAGACATAACCATACCTACTGAAATCATCAGTAAAGGTAATGAAGTACTGATAGCCACCTCTGGCATGTTTACTGAAAGGCCCACACACATCACTGTGTATAAGGTCAAGTAAACCTGAAGCCCTTTGTCCTTTGTTAGGAAAAGGTGACTTCGTCATTTTACCCATCAAACAAGCTTTGCATGTATCAATCTCCTCACAGGAGAATGATCCCAGCAGTCCATGATCATGCAACCGCTTAATGCGTTTCTTGTTAATATGGCCTAAACGACTATGCCATAGCAATGTGCTGTGATCAGCATACTTGGCTTTCTTGTTATCAACGTTTTGTATAGAATGTTCCATGTCCAACATGAATAACCCATTGTTAATTGAACCAGTCGCATACACAATATTATCATAAGTTAAAACACACTTTGAAATCTTGCATTCAAAGGCAAATCCTTTCCTGACAAGAGCAGGAATAGAGATAATATTCTTGGTAATACTGGGTACAAAATAACAATTGTTTAATTCTAATACAATGCCAGATGGTAAAGAAATGAAATAGTCTCCTACAGCAACAGCAGCAACCCGTGCCCCGTTTCCAACTCGTAGGTCTACCTCATGCTGTCCCACCTGCCTTCTTCTCTTGAGTTCCTGTACATTTGAACAAATGTGAACTCCACATGCAGTGTCCAACACCCATGAAATAGAAGAAGATGAAACCATGACTTCCGTCACGTATATACCTGAGCCAGAAGCGATGCTTCCCCTCTTATCTCCTTGGAGCGCTTTACAGTCCTTTTTCCAGTGACCCAGCTGGCCACAGTGGAAACACCTGTTGTCCTTCGACCGCTTCACCTTCTGTTTCAGTGCCTTACTGTAGTTCTTGACAGGGGCCTTGCCCTTCTTCCCCTTCTTCTTGTTCCTAGAAGGAACCATTAAGACAGAGGTTGAAGGCTTTCCCTTCAGAGTTTCCTCAGTGGTCAAGAGCATATTCAGCAGCTCTGCCGGCGTACAATCGATTTTGTTCATATTAAAGTTAATGATGAACGCATCGAAAGAAGGCGGAAGAGACTGCAGAATAATATCTACAGCAAGCTCCTGGTTGATGGTATGCCCCAGTTTCTCTAGAGCCTCCTTGTGCCCAATCATCTTGAGCACATGAGCTCCCACTGGGCTCCCCTCAGCCAGTTTGCTCTGAAAGAAGAGCTTCGTCAGATTATAGCGTTCTGTCCTCGCCTGTGCAGCATACAGCATCTTGAGGTTCGCTATAATCTCTATAGCCGACATATCCTCATGCTGACGCTGCAGCGGTGGCGTCATAGACGCTAGCATCAGGCAAGCGACATCAATGCTATCATTGACGTGCTTTTCATAGGCATCCCGAACCGCCCTTGCGGCGTTCGGAGCGGGCTGCGGCGGTATTGCCGTCTCGAGGACATACAGTTTCCTCTCTGCCTTAAGAACGATCTTAAGGTGTCCGAACCAGTCAGAGAAGTTCGGCCCAGCAAACTTCTCCCTTTCCAGTAGGGATCGCACATTGAAGCTCATGGTGTTCGTTGCTGCAGGAATCTACAACAATGCAAGAACAGCAAGGTCAGTATAAATGTTTAGAATCAATCCAGGACTTAAGAAAGATTCTTTTCTCACTATTTTGTCTGACTGAAAAATCCAGTAAACAGTCCGAAAGAGTAACACTCTTTTAGTGAGATGGGATCCAGATTTCATACTTGGTCTCCGCGTCCCGCTCAGGCGAGATAAGATGCACAGAGAGGACAAGCACTAATTTCTGGTAGGCTGTCCCAGCCAATCGCCAACCCGTGCGATTCCCCTTCATCTGGGCAATCCAGCAGACTGTGCCAACTGAGTTGGTACAACACAGTCTCTGATCCCACAGATGGCTGCCTCCATGTGCTACCATATGCGCCACATATGTAGCCTACATGGTCAAGCTAACCCGACTTACTCCCTGGACCACCACGTGCTATGCTGAGCAACGAGAAGGGATAAATCCCTACTCTGTAACACGCAGGTGAAATCCAGCACCGTCTGAAGATAGATGGACGTGCCCACTGAGTGGGTACAACACGGCTCCAACGATAGTCAGAACGGTGAGGTTTCGCGTCAGAAGGCTTTCGAGCTTGATATGTTAGCGTTGGATTTTAACGGTCTTTTATCTTTTTCACTATCATGCAATTCCTATGGTGATAGCAGAAGATAAATAAATCATGCTGTTCTACTTATATAAGCAATAAAAGAAAGCATGCATCTTATGTGGTAAAAGCCCATGAACCCTAGTAAGACCTTAATTTTACTTAAGTCTTCACTTGAGCTCTTTTGCATCTCATCTGGTCCAACCCAGGGCCCTAGCGCCAAGAGCACCTCAGGTGCGCCACCAGCTGAATGCCCCTCTGGGATGTGTGCCTTTGCTCTTGTCTAATCAAATACATTTGATCTATCTAGACAAGTTAGACTCACAGGTCTATTATACAATAAATTAACTAAAAATGTGATTCACTGATCACAATAAAATTAATTTACAGGTGTAACCAGGCACGCAGGCCCCAGCACAGCACACAATTAACATGGGCAGCCCACATAAGACTAAATAAACAAACATATGCATCATTCAACATGTGATCCAATTAAAAGAAAATAAAAATTTTGAAAACCCCATTGGCATCCATTTTTAATTTTCTTATGTGCCCTACAACCTTACAATGGTCCATTGATAGGGATCCACTCATCCATCTAGTCAGATCCTTTGCCCTTGCATGCACCGAGTCCTAACTGACTCGAGTTGACCTAATGGTCAACCATGCATGCGCCAAGGGCTGAACCACCTTCAAGAGTTTTGGCAAGCGGGTGTGACCCCGGGCCTAACTCAGGAGTGTTCATTGGTTGTCTCAACCAGACCTCGCTACACGCCTTTGATGCAGTCAACCTATAGCCACCATGTGCTTGCGCACAGGTGCTATCTGGTCAACCCATCTAGGCTGTCAGATGGTCTGATCAGACTTTGGATCTAACATAGAGGTGACTTCAACCCCATCAACCCATCTAAGGGTTTATAGTAGGCGCCACTTAGATCTAGTGAGGCGCGCAAGTGATAAAGTTTGTTAAGAAATACAACAACTACCAACATGCGCCACCATACTTCACACATGCGCAAAGGAGTACAAAAATTACATCATGTATTTTCATCACTACTTAACATGTAGACGCGCAAGTGCTTCCTACTAGATCTATTTATCAAACACAAACAAGGATCACAATATGCGCAAGCAATCATATGATACTACATGAATCCTGCTCTGATACCATTTGAAAGTCCCCTTCAAGGGGGAGCGCAATTTCAAAGTCCCCTTCAAGGGGGAGCGGAAACAAGATGAAGCCCTAAATAAGGGGGTGGGGGCGCATGTAGATGTTTTTAGGGGATTCATCATCAAGATCGCATGTAGTCATATGATTAACTTATGTGAACGAAAAAGAGATCACAAGGTGTCATACCAATGCCATTAGAGTGGATGTCGGTTTGGAAGCAAAAGACCAAACGAGATCTTCTCCACAAGCGACGCACACAAAGTGATGTTGCTTACCCCTTGTGAACCTTGTGCTAGCAAGCTTCTTCAAGGGTCTTTGCCGTATGAGAAAAGGGGAAGAACTTCTTGCTTGGCGAGAGAGTTTTCTTCTCTTCACCTTGTCGTCAATTCACCACGACACCAAAGAGAGTTTCGCTAGAGGTGAGTGTGTAACCTTCCACACTAATGTGGAGGCGTTACATGCATTCAATCTTTGAAACCGATTTCCCAAAAAGGTAAGTATTCAAAGCCTCATGCATTCACACCAAGTGAACCATCGAATCTCCTCTTTGAACCAAGTGTTGAACCGGTTCTTTGATTTGGTTCAATCGAATTTTGTTCAATCACCAAATCAAATCAAGCCAAGCTACGATCTAGACCTTCTATGAACCAAATGGCTCATGATCTAACCGTTCATCTTCCGATGCTCTAGATCTCACGATCCAGCATCCAATCTCTCGATCGAAGCTTACCGATCTCAAGCCCTAATCAATCAAACATGATCAGTCCAGATCTCACTTACAATCAGAGACTAAAGCCCTTTAAACTGAACCCAAATAATTCAGTCCACACGATCTGACTTAAGTAAGCCATATCACCATATTGTGCGACCCTGAGGGTTTCCTTTATATGTCGGTAACGATAACTTTCGTTATCACGATCAGTGAGGGGTATCTAGCAACACATCACTGTCTCCCGATTTAAAGGAAAGAGTCTTCCAAGACTTCACCCAAACCACAGCACAAGTGTGAACCCACTTCACAAGGCATACATGTTTACTTTGCCACTGGATGTTCTTATTGGACAAGCATGTCAAGCTTGTAACTCCAATATGATGAGCATGATTAGATCAGATGAACATAGTCATCTGGGTATGGCCATACACTTTCTCAATCATCTCATATAGGGGGGCCCTTTAGAACATCACACTCCTTAAACAAGGAGACGGCAATCCTTTGTCTATCACTAGTGCCCTAACCTGATTCAAGCTCACCATCCAAGATAGTCTATAATCATTATGTTTCAAATGATATTGAACTACCTCAAGACAATGACAATCATCATTTAGAAACACAAGTGATCTCAAGTCAGAGGACATGTGCCACTTGCTGCTTACAAGGATCATTCACATTGTGACAAGCAATTGAATATCCTAGTAGGGTCTGTCCAGTACATCCAATGTACCCATGAGTCTACATCTTATTCCATGCTCGAAGCATCCTATAAGATTAGAACACATATTAGTCTTAACCATATCAAGGCTGTCTCAAGTTCACCAAGATATCTCGACTAAGGACATATTGACTGTCAGCCTAGCTGAACAGCTTTGAGACATTATTCAGAAGTACACTTATTACAGCAGACAAGGTAACAAACTGAATAACAACCATGCCTTTTATAAACACAAGAGTTTATTACATGATACTTATACAATCCCAAAGGCCTCAAACATTAGCCTTAAGGGCATACCCCAACAAGTGGTACAAGTAACAGACCAGAATTAGGTCCTTAGGGCGTATACACCAATAGAAATAACCACCGGCACTGAGAGGGAAAAAGGTGGAGGTGGCGCTGCTCACGAACGTAGCCACACGCGGACACAGAGACGTCCGCACACATCGCTGCAAAGAATCTCCGGCATGAGTTCCACATGGAAACACATAACGCTCGCCGAAAGCAGGAAAAATGCCAAAAGAGGAAGTCACCGTCGCTGCTGGACCTGCCTCACGCTCGTGATACTTGCTGGATGGGGAAGAGACGCCACCCCAGAGAACTCATTGCCGCCTCAGCCGTAGAAACTCGTCGCACATCTGGACGAACGAAGAAGCTCCCGGCGTTCCCTTCCTGCTGCTGCCGGAAGTGCACTGGCCGCCAAACGCTTGCGGCTACCGATGGAGAATACGTGAACGCAACGTTGAGGACATAAAAGTCAAGATAACGGGCCAGCCGTAATTCTCATTACGGCTGTAATCTCGCCATTTCCTATAGCTATCTTGGGTTAAAAAGAAAAAAAATAACTCTAGCAGGATTATTACGGCTCTAGCCGTAATTCAAATCGCACTCGAAAAATGACCTTCCTCTAGGTGGCACCGCGATTACAAGCATGGCCATAATGTTCATTACGGTCGAAATCTCACCACTTTTGCACATCACTGCACAGTCAATTGCTCAACATGCTGGAATTGAAAATCATGAGTTCGCGGGTTTTACGGTGATGCAGGAGCAACTTACATTGACGATGAAGAAAGTGAAAGTCCCCTTCAAGGGGGAGCGAAACCCTAGATAGGCGCATAACAATATAATTTTTCGAGCGGAAGCAAGGGTTTCTCATGACCTTTTGCATGTCATATGATCAACTTTCATGAACTAGTATAGATCAGAGAAGTTTCATACCATGGCCATCGCTTTGATGGAGCTTTGGAAGAAGATCGCAAGAGAGCTTTCCTCCTAAGGTACCGCACACAAATGATGTCGCCTACTCCCTTAGTGCTCCTTGTGCTAGCAAGGTTCTAAGGAGTTCTTGTCGAGTGAAAGGGATGAGAAGAATTTTGCTTGGCCGAAACCTTCACCAAAATCGTCCACCTTCTTCTCTCGCAAAAGAGTGTAAGAACCCAAAAACAAGAGACGACAAGAGGGCGAGAGGAAAGCGTGAAGATACAACGTGAGTTATGGTCACGTAGTGATCATGTTTTCTAAAAATAGAAAACCACTCCTCCACATGCGACCATGGGTTTATCCCAATCGCAAAAACCTCTTCACTTGAACCATATGCTCACATGATGAGCTGGTTCAATTTGGTTTGGTTCAAAGACCAATTAACCCAAGCAATTTGGTCTAGATCATAATAAACTCTAAGGTTTCAGATCTAACCGTTCATCTCTTGATGCCCCTGATCTCACCGATCTAGCATCCATTCTCTCGATCGAAGCTTACCGATCTCAAGCCCTAATCAATCAAACATGATCAGACCAGATCTCACTCACAATCAGAGATTAAATCCCTTTAAACTGAACCCAAATAATTCAGTCCACACGATCTGACTTAAGTAAGCCATATCATCAAATTGTGCGACCCTGAGGGTTTCCTTTAAATGTCGGTAACGATAACTCACGTTATCACGATCAGTGAGGGGTATCTAGCAACACATCACTGTCTCCCAATATAAAGGAAAGAGTCTTCCAAGACTACACCCAAACCACAGCACAAGTGTGAATCAACTCACAAGGCATACAAATTTCCTTTGCCACTGGATGTTCTTATTGGACAAGCGTGTCAAGCTTGTAGCTCCAATATGATAAGTATGATTAGATCAGATGAACATAGTCACCTGGGTATGGCCATACACTTTCTCAATCATCTCATGCAGGGGGGCCCCTTTAGAACATCACACTCCAATTAAGGAGACGGCAATCCTATGTCTATCACTAGTGCCCTAACCTGATTCAAGCTCACCATCCAAGATAGTCTATAATCATTATGTTTCAAATGATTTTGAACTACCTCAAAACAATGACAATCATCATTCAGAAAACACAAGTGATCTCAAGTCAGAGGAAATGTGCCACTTGTCGCATTCAAGGATTATTCACATTGTGACAAGTAATTGAATAACCTAGTAGGGTCTGTCCAGTACATCCAATGTACCCATGAGTCTACATCTTATTCCATGCTAGAAGCATCCTATAAGATTAGAACACATATTAGTCTTAACCATATCATGGCTGTCTCATGTTCACCAAGATATCTCGACTAAGGACTTTACTGCATGTCAGCCTAGCTGAACAGTACTGAGACATTATTCAGAAGTACACTTATTACAGCAGACAAGGTAACAAACTGAATAACAACCATGCCTTTATAAACATAAGAGTTTATTACATGATACTGATACAATCCCAAGGCCTCAAACATTAGCCTTAAGGGCATACCCCAACAATCTCCCACTTGCACTTAATCTAATGGTTGAGAAATCTCAAACCCATATTATTACAGTGCTTCTCATGCTTCTGCTGCGCCAGAGGCTTGGTAAGCGGGTCTGCCAGATTGTCATCTATATGAACCTTGCAGACTTTGATCTCGCCACGATCTATGATCTCCCGGATCAAGTGAAACCGTCTCTGTATGTGCTTGGACTTCTGGTGCGACCGTGGTTCCTTTGCTTGTGCGATTGCTCCAGTGTTATCACAGAAGATAACCAAAGGATCTGCACTAGAAGGAACAACACCAAGTTCTCTCACGAACTTACGAATCCACACTGCCTCCTTGGATGCTTCCGAGGCTGCAACATACTCGGCTTCTGTTGTGGAATCAGCAACAGTTGACTGTTTGAAACTCTTCCACACCACCGCTCCTCCATTCAAGCTAAAAACATAGCCTGATTGCGATCGGAAATCATCCTGGTCAGACTGGAACGAAGCGTCAGTATATCCTTCAATACTGAGTTCTTCCTGACCACCATATATCAAGAACATATCTTTGGTCCTCCGCAGATATTTTAAAATGTTCTTGACTGCAATCCAGTGTGCCTGACCTGGATTACTTTGGAACCGACTGGTCACGCTTAACCCGTAAGCGACGTCCGGGCGAGTACACAACATCGCATACATAATGGACCCAATAGCCGAAGCATAAGGCGTATTGTCCATTTCATCTTTCTCAGTCTGTGTTTGTGGACACTGACTCTTCGAAAGATTCAGACCATGTCTGACTGGAAGATATCCACGTTTAGAATTCTCTAAATGGAATCTCTCCAGGACCTTATCGATGTAAGTACTCTGGCACAGCCCGAGAAGCCTCTTAGATCTATCCCTGTAGATCTTCACACCTAATACATAGGCTGCTTCTCCAAGATCTTTCATCTGAAAACATTTCCTTAGCCATGCCTTTACGGCATGCATTTCAGGAATGTCGTTTCCAATGATCAAGATATCATCGACGTAGAGGACTAGGAAAGTAATCACGCTCCCACTAAACCTCTTATATACACACGGGTCATCCTCGTTCTTGATGAAACCAAATTCACTGACTGATTCATCAAAATGAATATTCCAGCTCCTAGATGCTTGTTTAAGTCCATAAATAGACTTCTTTCACTTGCATATTTTATGACGATCTAATGGATTAGTGAAACCTTCTGGTTGTGTCATATACACATCCTCATCCAGATTTCCATTAAGGAAAGCCGTCTTCACATCCATTTGCCAGATCTCATAATCGTAATATGCTGCTATCGCGAAAAGAATCCGAATAGACTTAAACATAGCTACAGGTGAGAAAGTTTCATCATAATCTATCCCGTAGATTTGTTTGAAACCTTTCGCAACTAGCCTGCCTTTATAGGTAACCACATTACCATCCATGTCAATCTTCTTCTTGAAGATCCATTTACAGCCTATAGGGATAACTCCCGGAGGCGGATCAACCAAATCCCAGACTTGGTTATCTGACATGGAGTCCATCTCGGCTCACATAGCTTCAAGCCATCTCGCTGACTCCGGTCCACTGACCGCATCCGCATAAGTGAGGGGTTCATCATTATCAATGATGTAGACTCCGTCATAGCGCTCAGGCTGTCGACGGATCCTTCCCGATCTTCGTGGTTCCCGTGATATCTGAGCCTCAGGTTGTTCAGTAACCTGTTCTACCGGCTCAGGCTCATCCAACTGTGCTTGACCACTTTGTCCTTCCTCTGGATTCTCATCCAGCTTTATTTCTCTCCCACTGGCCTCTTGCAGAAGAAACTCCTTCTCAAGAAATATGGCCGTCCGAGCAACAAATACCTTGTTCTCTTTGGGATCGTAGAAATAATAACCCTTAGTTTCCTTAGGGTAACCGACAAAGATACATTTGTCAGATCTGCTCTCTAGTTTCCTAGAGGCGAGCTTTTTGACATAAGCCTCGCAGCCCCAGATCCTGATAAATGTCAAGCTAGGCTGTTTCCCATACCATAATTCATATGGGGTCTTTGAAACTGCCTTGGATGGCACTCGGTTTAGTACCTTTGCAGCTGTTTCCAGTGCAAATCCCCAAAAGGAATATGGAAGAGTAGCCTGACTCATCATAGAACGAACCATATCAAGTAACGTTCTATTTCTCCTCTCGGACACACCATTCCATTGCGGTGTTCCCGGCGGAGTGAGCTGTGAGATAATCCCACACTCCTTCAGATAGTCAGTAAACGCATGACTCAAGTATTCTCCACCTCGATCAGAACGAAGTGCCTTGATATTTCGGCCTAGCTGATTCTGTACTTCATTCTTGAATTCTTTGAACTTGTCAAAAGATTCACTTTGATGTCTCATCAGATAGACATACCCATACCTACTGAAATCATCAGTAAAGGTTATGAAGTACTGATAGCCACCTCTGGCATGTGTACTAAATGGCCCACACACATCACTGTGTATAAGGTCAAGTAAACCTGAAGCCCTTTGAGAAAAGGTGACTTCGTCATTTTACCCATTAAACAAGCCTTGCATGTATCAATCTCCTCATAGGAGAATGATCCCAGCAGTCCATGATCATGCAACCGCTTAATGCGCTTCTTGTTAATATGGCCTAAACGACTATGCCATAGCAAGGTGCTGTCATCAGCATACTTGGCTTTCTTAATATCAATATTTTGTATAGAACATTCCATGTCCAACATGAATAACCCATTGTTAATTGAACCAGTAGCATAAACAATATTATCAAAAGATAAAACACACTTTGAAATATTGCATTCAAAGGAAAATCCCTTCCTGACAAGAGCAGGAATGGAGATAATATTTTTAGTAATGCTGGGAACAAAGTAACAATTGTCTAGTTCCAATACAAGTCCAGATGGCAATGAGATGAAATAGTCTCCTACAGCAACAGCAGCAACCCGTGCCCCGTTTCCAACTCGTAGGTCCACCTCATGCTGTCCCACCTGTCTTCTTCTATTGAGTTCCTGTACATTTGAACAAATGTGAACTCCACATGCAGTGTCCAACACCCATGAAATAGAAGAAGATGAAACCATGACTTCCGTCACGTAAATACCTGAGCTAGAAGCGATGCTTCCCCTCTTGTCTCCTTGGAGCGCTTTACAGTCCTTTTTCCAGTGACCCAGCTGGCCACAGTGAAAACATCTGTATTCCTTTGACCGCTTAACTTTTTGCTTCAGAGCCTTGCTGTAACTCTTGACAGGGGCCTTGCCCTTCTTCCCCTTCTTCTTGTTCCTCGAAGGAACCATTAAGACAGAGGTCGAAGGCTTTCCCTTCAGAGTCTCCTCAGTAGTCAAGAGCATATTCAGCAGCTCTGCCGGAGTATAGTCGATTTTGTTCATATTAAAGTTAATAATGAACGCATCGAAAGAGGGCGGGGAGAGACTGCAGAATGATGTCTACAGCAAGCTCCTGGTTGATGGTATGCCCCAGTTTCTCTAGAGCCTCCTTGTGCCCAATCATCTTGAGCACGTGAGCTCCCACTGGGCTCCCTTCAGCCAGTTTGCTCTGAAAGAACAGCTTTGTCAGATTATAGCGTTCTGTCCTCGCCTGTGCAGCATACAGCATCTTGAGGTTTGCTATCATGTCTATAGCAGACATATCCTCATGCTGACGCTGCAGCGGTGGCGTCATAGACGCTAGCATCAGGCAAGCGACATCAATGCTATCATTGTAGTGCTTTTCATAAGCTTCCCGAACCGCCCTTGCGGCGTTCGGAGCGGGCTGAGGCGGTATCGCCGTCTCGAGGACATACAGTTTCCTCTCTGCCTTAAGAACAATCTTAAGGTGTCCGAACCAGTCTGAGAAGTTCGGCCCAGCAAACTTCTCCCTTTCCAGTAGGGATCGCACATTGAAGCTCATGGTGTTCGTTGCTGCAGGAATCTACAACAATGCAAGAACAGCAAGGTCAGTATCAATGTAAAGAATCAATTCAGGACTTAAGAATGATTCTTTTTCTCACTATTTTATCTGGCTGAAAAATCCAGCAAAACAGCCCGAAAGAGTAGAACTCTTTTAGTGAGATGGGATCCAGATTTCATACTTGGTCTCTGTGTCCCGCTCAGGCGAGATAAGATGCACAGAGAGTACAAGCACTACTTTCTGGTAGGCAGTCCCTGCCAATCGCCAACCCGTGCGATTCCCCTTCATCTGGGCAATCCAGCAGACTATGCCAACTGAGTTGGTACAACACAATCTCTGACCCCACAGATGGCTGCCTCCATGCGCTACCATATGCTCCACATATGTAGCCTACATGGTCAAGCTGACCCGACCTACTCCCTGGACCACCACGTGCTATGCTGAGCAACGAGAAGCGATAAATCCCTTCTCTGTAACACGCAGGTGTAATCCCGCACCGTCTGAAGATAGATGGACGTGCCCACTGAGTGGGTACAACACGGCTCCAACGATAATCAAAACAGTGAGGTTTCACGTCAGAAGGCATACGAGCTTGATATTTTAGCGTTGGATTTTAACGGTCTTTTATCTTCTTCACTATCATGCAATTCCTATGGTGATAGCAGAAGATAAATAAATCATGTTGTTCTACTTATTTAAACAATAAAAGAAAGCATGGATCTTATGTGGTAAAAGCCCATAGCCTAAGTAAGACCTTAATTAACTTAAGTCTTCACTTGCTTTTCTTCATGGGTCTTTTAGCTGCTCATTTGGCCCAAACCAGGGCCCAAGCGCCAACTGCAGCTCAGGTGCGCCCACCAGGGAAAATGCGCCTGTCCTAGGGTCGAACCCTAGACCTCCCACCTGGTCAAGCCACTGCTACATGCGCCTCTGCCAAGTGTGCTCTGTGCTCTTGTCTGATTAACTTACAACTTAATCTATCTAGACAAGATTGACACGCAGGTCAATTACACTTTATAAATTAAATACAATGTGATACGCAGATCACAATAATTAATTTACAACTTTAATTTCCAGGCACGCAGGCCCCAGCACAGCACACAATAAACATGGGCAGCCCACATAAGAATAAATAAACATACATAGGCATCAATCAACATGTGATCCAATCATGAAAATTAAATTTCGAAAACCCCATAGGCATCAATTTTAATTTCCTTATTTGCCCTACAACCTTACAACGGTCCATTACTAGGGATCCACTCATCGAACCTAGTCAGATCCACTGCCCTTGCATGCACCAAGTCCTAACTGACTTGAGTCGACCCAGTGGTCAACTATGCATGCGCCAGGGCTGAACGACCACTATGAGGTCTGGCAAGCGGGTGTGACCCCGGGCCTAACTCATGTGCGTTCATTAGTTGTCTCAACCAGACATCGCTACACGCCTGTCTGCAGTCGACCTATTGTTGGGGTATGCCCTTAAGGCTAATGTTTGAAGCCTATGGGAGTGTAACAAGTATCATGTAATAAACTCTTAAGTTTATAAAGGCATGGTTGTTATTCAGTTAGCTACATTGTCTGCTGCAATATATGTTCTTCTGAATAATGTCTCAAAGCTGTTCAGCTGGGCTGACATGCTATTATGTCCTTGGTCGATGTATCTTGGTGAACATGAGACAGCCTTGATATGGTTAAGACTAATATGTGTTCTAATCTTATAGGATGCTTCGAGCATGGAATAAGATGTAGACTCATGGGTACATGGGATGTACTGGACAGACCCTACTAGGATGTTCAATTGTTTGTCACAATGTGAATATTCCTTGATTGCGACAAGTGGCACATTTCCTCTGACTTGAGATCACTTGTGTTTTCTAAATGATGATTGTCATTGTTTTGAGGTAGTTCAATATCATTTGAAACATAATGATTATAGACTATCTTGGATGATGAGCTTGAGTCAGGTTAGGACACTAGTGATAGACATAGGATTGCCGTCTCCTTGTTTAAGGAGTGTGATGTTCTATAAGGGCCCCCCTGGATGAGATGATTGAGAGAGTGTATGGCCATACCCAGGTGACAGTGTTCATCTGATCTAATCATGCTCATCATATTGGAGTTACAAGCTTGACAGGCTTGTCCAATAAGAACATCAAGTGGCAAAGGAAGTATGCATGCCTAGTGAATTGGATTCACACTTGTGCTGTGGTTTGGGTGAAGTCTTGGAAGACTCTTTCCTTTATATCGGGAGACAGTGATGTGTTGCTAGATACCCCTCACTGATCGTGATAACGTGAGTTATCGTTACCGACATTTAAAGGAAACCCTTAGGGTCGCACAATTTGATGATATGGCTTCTTTAAGTCAGATCGTGTGGACTGAATTGTTTAGTTCAGTTTAAAGGGGTGTTAAACTCTGATTGAGAGTGAGATCTGGTCTGATCATGTTTGATTGATTAGGGCTTTAGATCGGTAAGCTTCGATCGAGAGTTATGATGCTAGATCAGTGAGATCTAGAGCATCGAGAGATCAACGGTGATCTTGAACCTTGTGGTTCAATAAGATCGACCATTGCTTGGGCCGATTTGGTCTTGAACCAAAGTCACTTGAACCGGCTCATGTTATGAGCGCTTGGTTCAAAGGTTCGAATGGGAGAAGAGGGTTGCGGTTCACTTCATGTGAACGCATAACCGAAGTGAGTAATGGGTTACTATTTTTGGATAGCAACGCCCACGTTGATTACAACGTGTTTTACTCCCTTGTCGATCATCAACTTCGGACGACATCTCCTCCCTTCTCGTGTGACAAAAGTCTTGACGAGTGTAGAGGAACTTCTTCTTCGCCAAGCCCAAGGATCTCATCTCCTCCATGCGCAAAGGACCCTTGAAGCTTTGCTAGCACAAAGACGACAAGGAGAGGCCATTCTTCATCGTGTGTGCGTCGACTAGGGAGAAGACCCCTTTCGGTTTTTGCTTCCAACATTTCATCCATAGATGGCGATGGTATGAATCTTATTGGCATTTTGCAATCGATTTTTCATAGTTGATCATATATCATGCTAATGATCCCTAAAACCCTTATTTCCGCTGCGTTGAAACACTTGCGCCCATTAGGGTTTTTCGCTCCCCCTTGAAGGGGACCCCCTGCAATTGGTATCAGAGCAGGCTAAATCGCATGATAATATGTTTGCTATGATTTGTGATCCTTGTATGCGTCATCTTGCTAGATCTAGAATACATGCGAACCTTTACTTGTAGTTGACGCATGTTGTAAAGTTGCGCATGATGTAAGTTTATGTGTTACGCATGTATGATGCCTTGGCACTTGTTATAGAGTTTTTATCAAAAAACTTATATCTCTTGCGCGTATCACCTTAGATCTAAGCCGCCTACTGTAAACCCTTAGACGGGTTATTAGGGTTGAAGTCACCCCTAGGTTAGATCCAGAATGTCTGATCAGACTATCTGACAGCCTGAATGGGTCGACCAGTTAGCACCTCGGCGCAAGCCTATGGTGGCTATAGGTCGACTGCAGACAGGTGTGTAGCGATGTCTGATTGAGACGACTCATGAACGCACCTGAGTTAGGCCCGGGGTCACGCCCGCTTGCCAGACCTCTGTGTGGTCGTTCAGCCCTGGCGCATGCATGGTTGACCTTATGGTCAACTCAAGTCAGTTAGGACTTGGTGCATGCAAGGGTAGTGGATCTGACTAGGTTGGTTGAGTGGATCCCTAGTAATGGACCGTTGTAAGGTTGTAGGGGAAATAAGGAAAAATTAAAATTGATCCCAAGGGGTTTTCGAAAAATTTTAATTTTTATGTATGGATCACATGATTCTTGATTGATGCATATGTTTGTCTATTTAGTCTTATGTGGGCTGCCCGTTATTAATGTGTGCTGTGCTGGGGCCTGCGAGCCTGGGATTAATTGTTGTAAATTAATTTTATTTTTGTGATCTGCGAATCACAATTTTGATTAATTTATAATGTGAAAGTGACCTGCGTGTCACTCTTGTCTAGATAGTTAAATTGTAATTTAATTAGACAAGAGCACAATGCACACTTGGCAGAAGCGCATGCAGCAGTGGCTGGACCAGGTGGAAGGTCTAGGGTTCGAACCTAGGACCTGGCGCAAATTCCTGGTGGGCGCACCAGTGCTGCAAACGGCGCTAGGGCCCTGCTTGGGCCAGATGAGCAGCTAAAGACCCATGAAGAGCAAGTGTAGACTTAAGCTAGGTTAAGGTCTCACTAGGGCTATGGGCTTTTACCACATAAGATACATGCTTTCTTTTATTTGTTAATATTAGAATTGCATGATTAAATTTATCTTCTGCTATCACCATAGGAATTGTATGATAGAAAAAGAAGATAAAAGACCGTTAAAATCCAACGCTAAAAATATCAAGCTCGAATGCCTTCTGACGCGAAACCTCACTGTTCTGATTATCGTTGGAGCCGTGTTGTACCCACTCAGTGGGCACGTCCATCTATCTTCAGACGGTGCGGGATTACACCTGTGTGTTACAGAGCAGGGATTTATCCCTTCTCGTTGCTCAGCATAGCACATGGTGGTCCAGGGAGTAGGTTGGGTCAGCTTGACCGTGTAGTCTACATATGTGGCGCATATGGTAGCACATGGAGGCAGCCATCTGTGGGGTCAGAGATTGTGTTGTACCAACTCAGTTGGCACAGTCTGCTGGATTGCCCAGATGAAGGGGAATCGCACGGGTTGGCGATTGGCTGGGATAGCCTACCAGAAACTAGTGCTTGTACTCTCTGTGCATCTTATCTCGCCTGAGCGGGACGCGGAGACCAAGTATGAAATCTGGATCCCATCTCACTAAAAGAGTTCTACTCTTTCGGGCTGTTTTGCTGGATTTTTCACGCCTGATAAAATAGTGAGAAAAAGAATCTTTCTTAAGTCCTGATTGATTCTTATACATTGATACTGACCTTGCTGTTCTTGCATTGTTGTAGATACCTGCAGCAACGAACACCATGAACTTCAATGTGCGATCCCTACTGGAAAGGGAGAAGTTTGCTGGGCCAAACTTCTCTGACTGGTTTGGACACCTTAAGATTATTCTTAAGGCAGAGAGGAAACTGTATGTCCTCGAGACGGCGATACCGCCGCAGCCCGCTCCGAACGCCGCAAGGGCGGTTCGGGAAGCCTATGAAAAGCACGTCAATGATAGCATTGATGTCGCTTGCCTGATGCTAGCGTCTATGACGCCACCGCTGCAGCGTCAGCATGAGGATATGTCGGCTATAGAGATTATAGCGAACCTCAAGATGCTGTATGCTGTACAGGCGAGGACTGAACGCTATAATTTGACGAAGCTCTTCTTTCAGAGCAAACTGGCTGAAGGGAGCCCAGTGGGAGCTCACGTGCTCAAGATGATTGGGCACAAGGAGGCTCTAGAAAAACTGGGGCATACCATCAACCAGGAGCTTGCTGTGGACATTATTCTGCAGTCTCTCCCGCCTTCATTCGACGCGTTCATTATTAATTTTAATATGAACAAAATCGATTGTACTCCGGCAGAGCTGCTGAATATGCTCTTGACCACTGAGGAGACTCTGAAGGGTAAGCCTTCAACCTCTGTCTTAATGGTTCCTTCAAGGAACAAGAAGAAGGGGAAGAAGGGCAAGGCCCCTGTCAAGAATTACAGCAAGGCTCTGAAGCAGAAGGTCAAGCGGTCTAAGGAATACAGGTGTTTCCACTGTGGCCAGCTGGGTCACTGGAAAAAGGACTGTAAAGCGCTCCAAGGAGATAAGAGGGGAAGCTTTGCTTCTGGCTCAGGTATATTCGTGACTGAGGTCATGTTTTCTTCTTCTATATCATGGGTGTTGGACACTGCATGTGGAGTTCACATTTGTTCAAATGTGCAGGAACTCAAGAGAAGAAGGCAGGTGGGACAGCATGAGGTGGACCTACGCGTTGGAAACGGGGCACGGGTTGCTGCTGTTGCTGTAGGAGACTACTTCATTTCTTTACCATCTGGAATTGTATTAGAACTAAACAGTTGTTACTTTGTTCCCAGTATAACTAAAAATATTATCTCCATTCCTGCTCTTGTCAGGAAGGGATTTTCCTTTGAATGCAATATTTCAAAGTGTGTTTTGTCTTTAGATAATATTGTTTATGCAACTGGTTCAATTAGCAATGGGTTATACATGTTGGACATGGAATGTTCTATACAGAACGTTGATATCAAGAAAGCCAAGTATGCTGATGACAGCACCTTGCTATGGCATAGTCGTTTAGGCCATATTAACGAGAAACGCATTAAGCGATTGCATCATCATGGACTGCTGGGATCATTCTCCTACAAGGAGATTGATACATGCAAGGCTTGTTTAATGGGTAAAATGACGAAGTCACCTTTTCCTCACAAAGGTCAAAGGGCTTCAGGTTTACTTGACCTTATACACAGTGATGTGTGTGGGCCATTTAGTAAACATGCCAGAGGTGGCTATCAGTACTTCATTACCTTTACTGATGATTTCAGTAGATATGGTTATGTCTATCTGATGAGACATAAAAGTGAATCTTTTGACAAGTTCAAAGAGTTCAAAAATGAAGTACAAAATCAGCTAGGCCGTAATATCAAGGCACTTCGCTCAGATCGAGGTGGTGAATACCTAAGTCATGCATTTACTGACTATCTAAAAGAGTGTGGCATTATCTCACAGCTCACTCCACCAGGAACACCGCAATGGAATGGTGTGTCTGAGAGGAGAAATAGAACGTTACTAGATATGGTTCGTTCTATGATGAGTCAGGCTACTCTTCCATACTCCTTTTGGGGTTTTGCACTGGAAACAGCTGCAAAGGTACTAAACCGGGTGCCATCCAAGGCAGTTTCAAAGACGCCATATGAGTTATGGTATGGGAAACAGCCAAGCTTGACATTTATCAGGATCTGGGGTTGCGATGCTTATGTCAAAAAGCTCGCCTCTGGGAAACTAGAGAGCAGATCTGAGAAATGTATCTTTGTCGGTTACCCTAAGGAAACTAAGGGTTATTATTTCTTCGATCCCAAGGAGAACAAGGTTTTTGTTGCTCGTACGGCCATATTTCTTGAGAAGGAGTTTCTTCTGCAAGAGGCCAGTGGGAGAGAAATAAAACTGGATGAGAATCCAGAGAAAGGACAAAGTGCTCAAGCAGAGTTGGATGAGCCTGAGCCGGTAGAACAGGTTATTGAACAACCTGAGGCTCAGATATCACGGGAACCGCGAAGATCGGGTAGGATCCGTCGACAGCCTGAGCGCTATGACGGAGTCTACATCATTGACAATGATGAACCCCTCACTTATGCGGATGCGGTCAGTGGACCGGAGTCAGCGAGATGGCTTGAGGCTATGCGCGCCGAGATGGACTCCATGTCAGAAAACCAAGTTTGGGATTTGGTTGATCCGCCTCCGGGAGTAATCCCTATAGGCTGTAAATGGATCTTCAAGAAGAAGATTGACATGGATGGTAACGTGGTTACCTATAAAGGCAGGCTAGTTGCGAAAGGTTTCAAACAAATCTACGGGATAGATTATGATGAAACTTTCTCACCTGTAGCCATGTTTAAGTCTATTCGGATTCTTTTTGCGATAGCTGCATATTACGATTATGAGATCTGGCAGATGGATGTGAAAACAGCTTTCCTTAATGAAAATCTGGATGAGGATGTGTATATGACACAACCTGAAGGTTTCACTAATCCAGCAGATCGTCATAAAATATGCAAGTTAAAGAAGTCCATTTATGGACTTAAACAAGCATCGAGAAGCTGGAATATTCGTTTTGATGAATCAGTTCCTGAATTTGGTTTCATCAAGAACGAGGATGACCCGTGTGTATATAAGAGGTTTAGTGGGAGCGTGATTACTTTCCTAGTCCTCTACGTCGATGATATCTTGATCATTGGAAATGACATTCCTGAAATGCATGCTGTTAAGGCATGGCTGAGGAAATGTTTCCAGATGAAAGATCTAGGAGAAGCAGCCTATGTGTTAGGTGTGAAGATCTACAGGGATAGATCTAAGAGGCTTCTCGGGCTGTGCCAGAGTACTTACATCGATAAGGTCCTGGAGAGATTTCATTTAGAGAATTCTAAACGAGGATATCTTCCAGTCAGACATGGTCTGAATCTTTCGAAGAGTCAGTGTCCACAAACACAGACTGAGAAAGATGAAATGGACAATACGCCTTATGCTTCGGCTATTGGATCCATTATGTATGCGATGTTGTGTACTCGCCCAGACGTCGCTTACGGGTTAAGCGTAACCAGTCGTTACCAGAGTAATCCAGGTATGGCGCACTGGATTGCAGTCAAGAACATCTTAAAATATCTGCGGAGGACCAAAGATATGTTCTTGATATATGGTGGTCAGGAAGAACTCAGTATTGAAGGATATACTGACGCTTCGTTCCAGTCTGACCAGGATGATTTCCGATCGCAATCAGGCTATGTTTTTAGCTTGAATGGAGGAGCAGTGGTGTGGAAGAGTTTCAAACAGTCAACTGTTGCTGATTCCACAACAGAAGCCGAGTATGTTGCAGCCTCGGAAGCATCCAAGGAGGCAGTGTGGATTCGTAAGTTCGTGAAAGAACTTGGTGTCGTTCCTTCGAGTGCAGATCCTTTGGTTATCTTCTGTGATAACACTGGAGCAATTGCACAAGCAAAGGAACCACGGTCGCACCAGAAGTCCAAGCACATACAGAGACGGTTTCATTTGATCAGGGAGATCATTGATCGTGGCGAGATCAAAGTATGCAAGGTTCATACAGATGACAATCTGGCAGACCCGCTTACCAAGCCTCTGGCGCAGCAGAAGCATGAGAAGCACTGTAATAATATGGGTTTGAGATTCCTCAACCATTAGATTAAGTGCAAGTGGGAGATTGTTGGGGTATGCCCTTAAGGCTAATGTTTGAAGCCTATGGGAGTGTAACAAGTATCATGTAATAAACTCTTAAGTTTATAAAGGCATGGTTGTTATTCAGTTAGCTACATTGTCTGCTGCAATATATGTTCTTCTGAATAATGTCTCAAAGCTGTTCAGCTGGGCTGACATGCTATTATGTCCTTGGTCGATGTATCTTGGTGAACATGAGACAGCCTTGATATGGTTAAGACTAATATGTGTTCTAATCTTATAGGATGCTTCGAGCATGGAATAAGATGTAGACTCATGGGTACATGGGATGTACTGGACAGACCCTACTAGGATGTTCAATTGTTTGTCACAATGTGAATATTCCTTGATTGTGACAAGTGGCACATTTCCTCTGACTTGAGATCACTTGTGTTTTCTAAATGATGATTGTCATTGTTTTGAGGTAGTTCAATATCATTTGAAACATAATGATTATAGACTATCTTGGATGATGAGCTTGAGTCAGGTTAGGACACTAGTGATAGACATAGGATTGCCGTCTCCTTGTTTAAGGAGTGTGATGTTCTATAAGGGCCCCCCTGGATGAGATGATTGAGAGAGTGTATGGCCATACCCAGGTGACAGTGTTCATCTGATCTAATCATGCTCATCATATTGGAGTTACAAGCTTGACAGGCTTGTCCAATAAGAACATCAAGTGGCAAAGGAAGTATGCATGCCTAGTGAATTGGATTCACACTTGTGCTGTGGTTTGGGTGAAGTCTTGGAAGACTCTTTCCTTTATATCGGGAGACAGTGATGTGTTGCTAGATACCCCTCACTGATCGTGATAACGTGAGTTATCGTTACCGACATTTAAAGGAAACCCTTAGGGTCGCACAATTTGATGATATGGCTTCTTTAAGTCAGATCGTGTGGACTGAATTGTTTAGTTCAGTTTAAAGGGGTGTTAAACTCTGATTGAGAGTGAGATCTGGTCTGATCATGTTTGATTGATTAGGGCTTTAGATCGGTAAGCTTCGATCGAGAGTTATGATGCTAGATCAGTGAGATCTAGAGCATCGAGAGATCAACGGTGATCTTGAACCTTGTGGTTCAATAAGATCGACCATTGCTTGGGCCGATTTGGTCTTGAACCAAAGTCACTTGAACCGGCTCATGTTATGAGCGCTTGGTTCAAAGGTTCGAATGGGAGAAGAGGGTTGCGGTTCACTTCATGTGAACGCATAACCGAAGTGAGTAATGGGTTACTATTTTTGGATAGCAACGCCCACGTTGATTACAACGTGTTTTACTCCCTTGTCGATCATCAACTTCGGACGACATCTCCTCCCTTCTCGTGTGACAAAAGTCTTGACGAGTGTAGAGGAACTTCTTCTTCGCCAAGCCCAAGGATCTCATCTCCTCCATGCGCAAAGGACCCTTGAAGCTTTGCTAGCACAAAGACGACAAGGAGAGGCCATTCTTCATCGTGTGTGCGTCGACTAGGGAGAAGACCCCTTTCGGTTTTTGCTTCCAACATTTCATCCATAGATGGCGATGGTATGAATCTTATTGGCATTTTGCAATCGATTTTTCATAGTTGATCATATATCATGCTAATGATCCCTAAAACCCTTATTTCCGCTGCGTTGAAACACTTGCGCCCATTAGGGTTTTTCGCTCCCCCTTGAAGGGGACCCCCTGCACCTATAGCCACCAGGTGCTTATGCACAGGTGCTATCTGGTCAACCCATCAAGGCTGTCAGATGGTCTGATCAGACTGTCTGGATCTAACCTTGTAAGATCCAAGGATCTTAAGTCTTGGTAAGCATTATTTTGATTTTGTCTAAAATTATTGACTGTGATATTTTTCTATGTATTGGTTGTTAATAGTTAATTAACTAGAGATTTTTGGTTGTTAATTTATTGTAAATTAATTAGAGATTATTTATTTGATTATTGGCTGTGTTAATTTATGATAAATTATTATTGGTTGTTTATGATAAATTAATTAGAGCTTAGTGGTTAATTAAATCCTTATTGGATGTTAATTAAATCCTTATTGGATTTTCGTTAAGTGAGTGGTTAAATGGATTAAAACCTATGTGAATTAGCTAATTGGATTTAAAATTCGATTTTAATTAGTTAAAGGGGTTAAACCCTATTTGAATTAATTGGTTAGTGGGTTTAAAATTCAAAAACCGAATTTTTAGTGGGTTTAACGATTGGGGAAAGAAAATTGGCGATTTTGGCTTGGGAGAAAACTTGGGCGACGGCTAGGAAGAAGTGGGCGATTCTTGGAGGCTTGGAGGCGAAATTCCTTTCTTCCTCTTCCTCTTCCTTTGGCCGGCATTCCTTGGTGTTTGGTGGCGTCTTTCAAAGCCTTAGACGAATTTTTGGAAGGGTTTTTCTTATTGGTGTTCACGGTTCAAGGTGAGTGGAATGTCTTAATTGATTTAACAATTTGGTTGTGTTTGTGTTAAATGATACACTTGAGTTCTTGGAAAATTTACCATGTTAAAACCGAAATTATGCAAAGTGTATTTAGGGTATGAAAACCGAATTTAGGGTATTGTTCTTCATGAGAACCGAATTGTATTTTTCCATGAAAACCTAAATTTCCATGTAAACCGAAATAATCTTGATGATTGTTTATGAAAACCGAAAATTGGTAATATGAAATTTAAGGTATTAATTTATGGAATTTCGGAAGTTTTAGACCAATGGTTTGAGCATGAAATTCATGTTAATTCAAGGTGTAAAATTTAATAGATAATATGTTATGTTAACCGTGGGTTATATGTAGAGATTTGTAAAATAGTTTGTATGAATACATGTTTTAGTTTTTGTTAATTTTATGGATAGTTTGTATGACTACATGTTTTAGTTTTATGTTAATTTTTATGGATGCTTGTTAACTGCAATGTTGAGAAATTGTTTGAGAAATTTGGGTGATAACCTAGTAAGGTTTGACTGAACTAATCAGCATGAAACCTAAGGACCACACTACATTATATGATTGTTAATATTATGTAATTATGTGATTTTTAAATATTAGGTGTTTATGTGATTTTTGGAATATTATGTTGTTATGTGATTTGTGAACATTATGTGATTATGTGAATTGTGAACATTATGTGGTTATGAGATTTTTGAAAATTATGTGATTATGGGAATTCTGAATATTATGCGTTATGTGTTGGTTAGGACTATGGCTAAGTGTAACCGGGTACTCATAGGATAGTCCTTATGTGATATGTTAAGGGTTTGAATTTCAGCCCTGTATTTGATATGTGAGGGGGTTGATGTTCAGCCTGCCTATTATGATTATTGTGATGGGGGTTGATGTTCAGCCTGCCCGATATAATTTTTGTGATGACTATCCTAGAGTCTAGTTGACACTTAGGAGTCCACCTTTATGAAATATGGTATAAGATGTGTCTGTTGTCCAGTAGGAACCTTTTGGGAGAACGGGTTTTGACGCAAAGTGCCATGTCTTGGTCGGATAGGGGCCACCTCTTGATGTCATCACTCTCTTTTTGTGATATGGGGTGTCGTAGAGCAAAGTGCCACGCCGTGACCTGGCGGGGGCCACCTCTTGAATCTACACACAATCCATCGATGTGTTTATGGGGTGTTTTAGAGCAAAGTGCCACGTCGTGACCTGGCGGGGGCCACCTCTTGATTCTACTCACTGTCCATGTTTATGTGTGTTGCACGAGATTTTGCAGCTCCCAGTGCTTAGGCCAAAGCCGGGTTAGACCATATTGGTCACTACTGAATATGCTGGACAACTAGGTTAACTAAGTATTGGTGTGTTTAGTTGGTTTAGAGTATAACTCTAGAACCTGAGTTTGTTTAGAACCTGAGTTTGTTATATGTTGGTGTGTACATCTGGCTGTTTATATGACTTCTGTATTTAATCTTGTTGTATATTGACATAATGTTCTATTAAAGATTTTTAAAATAATCTGCCTATATTTTTGAATGTATGTTATGGATGGTCGATTTAGACTATCCACTCACTGGGCTGTGTAGCTCACCCCTCACTATTTTCAGGCATAGAGCAGGGGCGCATTTCTTGAGTTAGCATTGGCGTGGACATTATGCTAGTTTGCTGTGATTATATTTAAGAACTTTTGTGCTTAAATATGAGGCCGGTTGTGGCCGAACTATATGAGTTATACGAACTATATGAATGATGTGAACTATGTGAATCTATGTGAACCTATGATGCCAGATTGTGGCTGTTAAATGAGTTTGATTTTTTGTGTCACCGCGGGCTTCAGCCTGGTTTCGGTGTTTGGTATGAGTTTTTTTAAAATCGACTTTGTGGCTTTGCTTTGAATTTCGAATCGAATTGTATTTATGCCATCGGATTTGATATAACTGTTGCCTTGCATATATCTAGTGCAAGGATTGCGTGGTGGCAGGTACCCTTATGTGATTTATGAGATCTGTGTTTTGTGGATATTTATGTATGGGTTTGTGGAAATTTTCAGATCGTGTTTTCTTGAACTCGGTTTTACCTAGCATATGAATCGATCTTATATGAAACATCCTGTATCATTCATGAATTGTGCCATTTGTTTGGGGTTAAGATAACGGGATGTTACAAACCTAGGGGATGACTTCAACCCTAATAACCCGTCTAAGGGTTTAAAGCAGGGCCTTAGATCTATAATGAGTCGCGCATGTAATATAAGGTTTTGAGAAAACATACAATATGCGCCAACAAGAAACATGCGTCAAGGAGAAAAACATCTCTAACAAGCATGTAAAATTCGCATGTTAACTCTAGATCTATTCATAAGCGCATTCATGGATCAAACATGAAGATTAAGCAATCATATGAACAAGCAAGAACCGCATGCTCTGATACCAATTGAAAGTCCCCTTCAAGGGGGAGCGAAACCCTAGATAGGCGCATAACAATATAATTTTTCGAGCGGAAGCAAGGGTTTCTCATGACCTTTTGCATGTCATATGATCAACTTTCATGAACTAGTATAGATCAGAGAAGTTTCATACCATGGCCATTGCTTTGATGGAGTTTTGGAAGAAGATCGCAAGAGAGCTTTCCTCCTAAGGTACCGTACACAAATGATGTCGCCTACTCCCTTAGTGCTCCTTGTGCTAGCAAGGTTCTAAGGAGTTCTTGTCGAGTGAAAGGGATGAGAAGAATTTTGCTTGGCCGAAACCTTCACCAAAATCGTCCACCTTCTTCTCTCGCAAAAGAGTGTAAGAACCCAAAAACAAGAGACGACAAGAGGGCGAGAGGAAAGCATGAAGATACAACGTGAGTTGTGGTCACGTAGTGATCATGTTTTCTAAAAATAGAAAACCACTCCTCCACATGCGACCATGGGTTTATCCCAATCGCAAAAACCTCTTCACTTGAACCATACGCTCACATGATGAGCTGGTTCAATTTGGTTTGGTTCAAAGACCAATTAACCCAAGCAATTTGGTCTAGATCATAATAAACTCTAAGGTTTCAGATCTAACCGTTCATCTCTTGATGCCCCTGATCTCACCGATCTAGCATCCATTCTCTCGATCGAAGCTTACCGATCTCAAGCCCTAATCAATCAAACATGATTAGACCAGATCTCACTCACAATCAGAGATTAAATCCCTTTAAACTGAACCCAAATAATTCAGTCCACACGATCTGACTTAAGTAAGCCATATCATCAAATTGTGCGACCCTGAGGGTTTCCTTTAAATGTCGGTAACGATAACTCACGTTATCACGATCAGTGAGGGGTATCTAGCAACACATCACTGTCTCCCAATATAAAGGAAAGAGTCTTCCAAGACTACACCCAAACCACAGCACAAGTGTGAATCAACTCACAAGGCATACAAATTTCCTTTGCCACTGGATGTTCTTATTGGACAAGCGTGTCAAGCTTGTAGCTCCAATATGATAAGTATGATTAGATCAGATGAACATAGTCACCTGGGTATGGCCATACACTTTCTCAATCATCTCATGCAGGGGGGCCCCTTTAGAACATCACACTCCAATTAAGGAGACGGCAATCCTATGTCTATCACTAGTGCCCTAACCTGATTCAAGCTCACCATCCAAGATAGTCTATAATCATTATGTTTCAAATGATTTTGAACTACCTCAAAACAATGACAATCATCATTCAGAAAACACAAGTGATCTCAAGTCAGAGGAAATGTGCCACTTGTCGCATTCAAGGATTATTCACATTGTGACAAGTAATTGAATAACCTAGTAGGGTCTGTCCAGTACATCCAATGTACCCATGAGTCTACATCTTATTCCATGCTAGAAGCATCCTATAAGATTAGAACACATATTAGTCTTAACCATATCATGGCTGTCTCATGTTCACCAAGATATCTCGACTAAGGACTTTACTGCATGTCAGCCTAGCTGAACAGTACTGAGACATTATTCAGAAGTACACTTATTACAGCAGACAAGGTAACAAACTGAATAACAACCATGCCTTTATAAACATAAGAGTTTATTACATGATACTGATACAATCCCAAGGCCTCAAACATTAGCCTTAAGGGCATACCCCAACAGAAAGGGGACCCATGAACAAACATGAGGACAGTCCAACCCCGCTAGAGGACACTTGGGTAAACTCCCCAGGACTTGAGGAATTTTCAGCACGATCAGAGCAGTCCAAGCCCCGACACGGCTAGGCCGTGATGGTAGACATGGCTGTGACGAGCCCACAGACCACCGACACACCCGTTCCTCTTGTGGTGTTCAATGCCGCAAGACCCAACCAACCCAGACACAGCTGGGCCGTGATGGAAAGCACGGCCGTCACACGATCAAGGAAGAACGCAAATGCAATCACGGCCCTCGACACGCCCGTGCCACCCGCTGTGACGAGCTTGGCGGAACTCAACCTCAGCGATCACGACCATGACAAGGAACACGGCCAGGCCGTGATCAGGTCGTTGGAAAACACCGCAAATTCTCAACGCCAAATTACGGCCCGTAATATTCATTACAGCCCCACCGTAATTTGGGACCAACATTCTGTGGATTTTGGAACCGAAATTACGGCCCCACCATAATTTCTGCTGGTCAACCTCAGCACGGCTAGGCCGTGAAGACAAGCACGGCCGTGACACGGTCCAGCCGGGATGCGGACGCAGACACGGCCCGCGGCATGCCCGTGCCGCCACCCGTATTCTCCTCGACGGATCCTCGAACTTCCAAACACGGCGGCCATGTTCACCGACATGGGCAGGCCGTGTTCGCCCCTGAAGAACTGATGAAGCCCCGACGACCCCCATTTCGACGTACACCACCCTCCCTGCCATGTTGCTCCACCTCACGGTGATCTAAAGGAGCCCAACAAGGCAACAATCCGGCAATCCCAATGCCAAAGCAAGCCCCCATATCGCTTTACGGGCGTTATCAGCCCCCTTTCCATTCACACCAAGGTGATTCAGCCCAAGGACACCACAAGCCGACCTCCTAAGGGCCCAGCTCCAAATGGGCCGCTCAATCTCATTAGCAATACGGCCCAAGATCGGGTTGCAACAGTGGTAACTCAGCCCACAACGTCCAAGTTCTGCTATGTGCTCTAAGCGAGTCTAAACCACCCCCGTATGAAGACGCGGGATTGTGCTACCAGCTTCAAGGAATATTAGTTAGTAGTTTGTAATTTCTTGTCTTGTAGTTGCAGATTGTCCATTTTAGTGGCCTGCAAGGGTGGTTAGGTTGTTAAAGTAGGTTGTCTCTAGTAGCCTTGTTGTGTTCCCTCCCCTCTTGTTCTATAAAAGAGGAAGTTGGGGTAGCTTCTTAGTTAGTTCTCTTAGTGCATAGAGACCTCTTGGTGAGCTGAGAGCCTCCAGCGTGAGGAAGTCGAGCCGATGTCTCGTCTTCGGAGTGTTCAGGTCAAGGACGTCTCTTCGATTCCAAGTTGTTCCCGTTCCTGCTTTATAAGAAGTAAATCGCACCCCCCCTCCGGTGCGTCAGGTTCTCCTGTTTTTTTTCCATTCTGTTACGCATTTAATCATTGTGGTTTTCCCCATCCTTCACCCACAGCCACCCGCTCCTCGGAGGTATGGTCGGATCTCTTGTTTCTTTGTGTGTTTCAAGTTCCATAGGCATGCGTGCTGAATCCTGCGCATCTGCAGCCCTCGACGCGTGCTGAGCTTAAAATGTGCTAAGTGAGTGAGTAAATTGCTAAAATTTTTCGAGGTTAGTGCGTTACATTAAGTAGTTGGGGGCCGTTGTCTTACATTCGCATTTGTGTTGCCCCGATCGAATTCTACACCGTTTCATCGTTTTTTTAATGGTTTCCCTGCACTTTTCGACGCATTTTCTCTTCCCTCGCCTCACGACCCTCTCCCGTTTTTGTGTGCATCGTGTAGAACCCTAGAGTATGGCATTAAGGTGTTGGGGTATGCCCTTAAGGCTAATGTTTGAGGCCTTGGGATTGTATAAGTATCATGTAATAAACTCTTAAGTTTATAAAAGGCATGGTTATTATTCAGGTTGTTATCTTGTCTGCTGTAATAAGTGTACTTCTGAATAATGTCTCAAAGCTGTTCAGCTAGGCTGACAGGCTCTATGTCCTTAGTCGAGATATCTTGGTGAACATGAGACAGCCTTGATATGATTGAGACTAATATGAGTGCTAATCTTATAGGATGCTTCGAGCATGGAATAAGATGTAGACTCATGAGTACATTGGATGTACTGGACAGACCCTACTCGGATATTCCATTGCTTGTCACAATGTGAATGATCCTTGTAAGCACTAAGTGGCACATGTCCTTTGACTTGAGATCACTTGTGTTTCTAAATGATGATTGTCATTGTTTTGAGGTAGTTCAATATCATTTGAAACATAATGATTATAGACTATCTTGGATGGTGAGCTTGAGTCAGGTTAGGACACTTGTGATAGATAAAGGATTGCCGTCTCCTTGTTTAAGGAGTGCGATGTTCTAGAGGGCCCCCCTATATGAGATGATTGAGGAAGTGTATGGCCATACCCAGATGACTATGTTCATCTGATCTAATCATGCTCATCGTATTGGAGTTACAGGCTTGACATGCTTGTCCAATAAGAACATCCAGTGGCAAAGGAATCATGTATGCCAAGTGAGTTGATTCACACTTATGCTATGGTTTGGGTGGAGTCTTGGAAGACTCTTTCCTTTATATCGGGAGACAGTGATGTGTTGCTAGATACCCCTCACTGATCGTGATAACGTAAGTTATCGTTACCGACGTTTAAAGGAAACCCTCAGGGTCACACAATTTGGTGATATGGCTTTCTTTGAGTCAGATCGTGTGGACTGAATTATTTGGGTTCAGTTTAAAGGGATATAGACTCTGATTGTAAGTGAGATCTAGCTTGATCATGTTTGATTGATTAGGGCTTGAGATCGGTAAGCTTCGATCGAGAGTATTGATGCTAGATCGGTGAGATCAAGAGCATCATAAGATGAACGGTTGGATTGGAAACCTTAGGGTTTGGTTGATCTAGACCGATTGCTTTGGTTTGGACCAATTTGGATTGAACCGGTTTACATGGGTGAACCCATGGTTCGATCCATAAGCGTTTTGGGCGGTTTGCTTGAAGAGGAGAACGCATGGCTTAATGGAGTTTCCAAATTTGGAAAGTCATTGAGCGCATGGCTCCTTGAAACGCCAAAACGGCTTGAGCTCATTCATCCCTTGTCTCCTTGCGTTTTGCTCTTGCTCGGAGAGACTTGAGAGAAGCTTGGAGTGGACGACAAGAGGAGAACCGGCAAAAGCATCATCTTCATCCCTACCACTCGAGAAGGACAACTTGGCATTTTGCTAGCACAAAGTTGCGCAAGTTGGAAGCCTTCATCACTTGGTGTGTGTATTCTTTGGAGGAGATCTCGCTTGCTCTCTCTCATTCCAAGCCGCCATCCAATCCATGGCATTGGTAAGATCAAAACTTGATCTTAAGTTGAATTAAGTTAACATATAGTTCATATGCGATCTACTTGAAGCCTTCTTTCCGCTATGCATGCTAGATGCGCATGTTTAGGGTTTCTTCCCCCTTAGATTAGGGGTTCCATCAATTGGTATCAGAGCTAGGCTCTCCATATGATCTATATGATTGCTTTACGATTTTGTGATCCATGTTGGTTGCGCTTACTTTGGTTACATGATGGTTGCGCTTACTTTGGTTACATGATGGTTGCGCTTGTATCATGGTTGCATGAAGGTTGCGCTTGTATCATATGTTGACATGTAGTTTGCGCTCCCCCTTGAAGGGGACCCCCTAAAGTTTGCGCTCCCCCTTGAAGGGGACCCCCTAAAGTATGCGCTCCCCCTTGAAGGGGACCCCCTTACATCTAAGGGTTATCAAGCATGTTGTTTGTTTATTTGCGCACGTTCTAAAAGTTTTCTAAAACTTACATCTTGCGCGCTTGATTAGATCTAAGGTGCCACTACATTAAACCCTTAGATGGGTTGATGGGGTTGAAGTCACCACTAGGTTAGATCCAAGTCGGATCAGACCATCTGACAGCTCAGATGGGTTAACCTGATAGCACCTATGCGCAAGCACAAGGTGGCTATAGGTTGACTGCATCTAGGGCGTGTAGCGAGGTCTGGTTGAGACACTACTGAACACACTTGAGTTAGGCCCGGGGTCACACCCGCTTGCCAAAACTCATGAGGGTAGTTCAGCCCTTGGCGCATGCATGGTTGACCATTAGGTCAACTCGGGTCAGTTAGGACTCGGTGCATGCAAGGGCAATGGATCTAACTAGATGGTTGAGTGGATCCCTATCAATGGACCATTGTAAGGTTGTAGGGCTCATAAGGAAATTAAAATTGATGCCATGGGGTTTTCAAAACTTTTAATTTCAAGATGATTGGATCACATGTTGATTGAACCATATGCTTGTTTATTTAGTCTTATGTGGGTTGCCCATATTGTGTGCTGTGCTGGGGCCTGCGTGCCTGGTAAATTATAAGTTAATTTTTGTGATCTGCGAATCACATTGTTTTAATTTATGAAATGTAGTTGACCTGCGAGTCAACCTTGTCTAGATAGATCAAATGTACTTTGATTAGACAAGAGTACAAAGGCACACATCCAAGAGGGGCATTCACCTGGTGGTGCACCTGAGGTGCTCTTGGCGCTAGGGCACTGGGTTGGACCAGATGAGATGCAATGAAGCTCAAGTGAAGACTTAAGTAACATTAAGGTCTTACTAGGGTTCATGGGCTTTTACCACATAAGATCATGCTTTCTACTTATTGCTAATAATTAGAATTGCATATTTATGTTTATCTTCTGCTATAGCCATAGGCATGCCTGATAGTAAGAAGATAAAAGACCGTTAAAATCCAACGCTAATATATCAAGCTCGTAAGCCTTCTGACGCGAAACCTCACCTTTCTGATTATCGTTGGAGCCGTGTTGAACCCACTCAGTGGGCACGTCCATCTATCTTCAGACGGTGCTGGATTTCACCTGCGTGTTACAGAGTTGGGATTTATCCCCTCTCGTTGCTCAGCATAGCACGTGGTGGTCCAGGGAGTAGGTCGGGTCAGCTTGACCATGTAGGCTACATATGTGGCGCATATGGTAGCACATGGAGGCAGCCATCTCTGGGATCAGAGACTGTGTTGTACCAACTCAGTTGGCACAGTCTGCTGGATTGCCAAGATGAAGGGGAATCGCACGGGTTGGCGATTGGCTGGGACAGCCTACCAGAAACTAGTGCTTGTCATCTCTGTGCATCTTATCTCGCCTGAGCGGGACGCGGAGACCAAGTATGAAATCTGGATCCCATCTCACTAAAAGAGTGTTTACTCTTTCGGACTGTTTACTGGATTTTTCAGTCAGACAAAATAGTGAGAAAAGAATCTTTCTTAAGTCCTGGATTGATTCTGAAACATTGATACTGACCTTGCTGTTCTTGCTTGTTGTAGATTCCTGCAGCAACGAACACCATGAGCTTCAATGTGCGATCCCTACTGGAAAGGGAGAAGTTTGCTGGGCCGAACTTCTCTGACTGGTTCGGACACCTTAAGATTGTTCTTAAGGCAGAGAGGAAACTGTATGTCCTCGAGACGGCGATACCGCCGCAGCCCGCTCCGAACGCCGCAAGGGCGGTTCGGGATGCCTACGAAAAGCACGTCAATGATAGCATTGATGTCGCTTGCCTGATGCTAGCGTCTATGACGCCACCGCTGCAGCGTCAGCATGAGGATATGTCGGCTATAGAAATTATAGCGAACCTCAAGATGCTGTATGCTGCACAGGCGAGGACTGAGCGCTATAATCTGACGAAGCTCTTCTTACAGAGCAAACTGGCTGAGGGGAGCCCAGTGGGAGCTCACGTGCTCAAGATGATTGGGCACAAGGAGGCTCTGGAGAAACTGGGGCATACCATCAACCAGGAGCTTGCTGTGGATATTATTCTGCAGTCTCTCCCGCCTTCTTTCGATGCGTTCATTATTAATTTTAATATGAACAAGATCGATTGTACGCCGGCAGAGCTGTTGAATATGCTCTTGACTACTGAGGAAACTCTGAAGGGTAAGCCTTCAACCTCTGTCTTGATGGTTCCTTCAAGGAACAAGAAGAAGGGGAAGAAGGGCAAGGCCCCTGTCAAGAATTACAGCAAGGCCCTGAAACAGAAGGTCAAGCGGTCGAAGGACAACAGGTGTTTCCACTGTGGCCAGCTGGGTCACTGGAAAAAGGACTGTAAAGCGCTCCAAGGAGATAAGAGGGGAAGCATCGCTTCTGGCTCAGGTATATATGTGACTGAGGTCATGTTATCTTCTTCTTCTATTTCATGGGTGTTGGACACTGCATGTGGAGTTCACATTTGTTCAAATGTGCAGGAACTCAAGAGAAGAAGGCAGGTGGGACAGCATGAGGTAGACCTACGAGTTGGAAACGGGGCACGGGTTGCTGCTGTTGCTGTAGGAGACTATTTCATTTCTTTACCATCTGGCATTGTATTAGAATTGAACAATTGTTATTTTGTACCCAGTATTACCAAGAATATTATCTCTATTCCTGCTCTTGTCAGGAAAGGATTTGCCTTTGAATGCAAGATTTCAAAGTGTGTTTTATCTCATGATAATATTGTGTATGCAACTGGTTCAATTAACAATGGGTTATACATGTTGGACATGGAAAATTCTATACAAAACATTGATAATAAGAAAGCCAAGTATGCTGATGACAGCACCTTGCTATGGCATAGTCGTTTAGGCCATATAAACGAGAAGCGCATTAAGCGGTTGCATGAACATGGACTGCTGGGATCATTCTCCTATGAGGAGATTGATACATGCAAAGCTTGTTTGATGGGTAAAATGACGAAGTCTCCTTTTCTTAACAAAGGTCAAAGGACTTCAGGTTTACTTGACCTTATACACAGTGATGTGTGTGGGCCTTTCAGTAAACATGCCAGAGGTGGCTATCAGTACTTCATTACCTTTACTGATGATTTCAGTAGGTATGGATATGTCTATTTAATGAGACATAAAAGTGAATCTTTTGACAAGTTCAAAGAGTTCAAAAATGAAGTACAAAATCAGTTAGGCCGAAATATCAAGGCACTTCGTTCTGATCGAGGTGGTGAATACCTGAGTCATGCGTTTACTGACTATCTGAAGGAGTGTGGGATTATCTCACAGCTCACTCCGCCAGGAACACCGCAGTGGAATGGTGTGTCCGAGAGGAGAAATAGAACGTTACTTGATATGGTTCGTTCTATGATGAGTCAGGCTACTCTTCCATATTCCTTTTGGGGTTTTGCACTGGAAACAGCTGCAAAGGTACTAAACCGAGTGCCATCCAAGGCAGTTTTAAAGACGCCATATGAGTTATGGTATGGGAAACAGCCTAGCTTGACATTTATCAGGATCTGGGGTTGCGAGGCTTATGTCAAAAAGCTCGCCTCTGGGAAACTAGAGAGCAGATCTGAGAAATGTATCTTTGTCGGTTACCCTAAGGAAACTAAGGGTTATTATTTCTACGATCCCAAAGAGAACAAGGTTTTTGTTGCTCGGACGGCCATATTTCTTGAGAAGGAGTTTCTTCTGCAAGAGGCTAGTGGGAGAGAAATAAAGCTGGATGAGAATCCAGAGGAAGGACAAAGTAGTCAAGCACAGTTGGATGAGCCTGAGCCGGTAGATCAGGTTATTGAGCAACCTGAGGCTCAAATATCACGGGAACCGCGAAGATCGGGTAGGATCCGTCGTCAGCCTGAGCGCTATGACGGAGTCTACATCATTGATAATGATGAACCCCTCACTTATGCGGATGCGGTCAGTGGACCGGAGTCAGCTAGATGGCTTGAAGCTATGCGAGCCGAGATGGACTCCATGTCAGATAATCAAGTCTGGGATTTGATTGATCCGCCTCCGGGAGTAATCCCTATAGGCTGTAAATGGATCTTCAAGAAGAAGATTGACATGGATGGTAACGTAGTTACCTATAAAGGCAGGCTAGTAGCGAAAGGTTTCAAACAAATCTACGGGATAGATTATGATGAAACTTTCTCTCCTGTAGCCATGTTTAAGTCTATTCGGATTCTTTTCGCGATAGCAGCATATTACGACTATGAGATCTGGCAGATGGATGTGAAAACAGCTTTCCTTAATGGAAATCTGGATGAGGATGTGTATATGACACAACCTGAGGGTTTCACTAATCCATCAGATCGTCATAAAATATGCAAGTTAAAGAAGTCCATTTATGGACTGAAACAAGCATCAAGAAGCTGGAACATTCGTTTTGATGAATCAATCTCTGAGTTTGGTTTCATCAAGAACGAGGATGACCCGTGTGTATATAAGAGGTTTAGTGGGAGCGTGATTACATTCCTAATCCTCTACGTCGATGATATCTTAATCATTGGAAATGATATTCCTGAACTGCATGCTGTTAAGGCATGGTTAGGAAAATGTTTCCAGATGAAAGATTTAGGAGAAGCAGCCTATGTACTAGGTGTGAAGATCTACCGGGATAGATCTAAGAGGCTTCTCGGGCTGTGCCAGAGTACTTACATCGATAAAGTCCTGGAGAGATTCCATTTAGAGAATTCTAAACGTGGATATCTTCCAGTCAGACATGGTCTGAATCTTTCGAAGAGTCAGTGTCCACAAACACAGACTGAGAAAGATGAAATGGACAATACGCCTTATGCTTCGGCTATTGGATCCATTATGTATGCGATGTTGTGTACTCGCCCAGACGTCGCTTACGGGTTAAGCGTAACCAGTCGATTCCAAAGTAATCCAGGTTTGGCGCACTGGATTGCGGTCAAGAACATTTTAAAATATCTGCGGAGGACCAAAGATATGTTCTTGATATATGGTGGTCAGGAAGAACTCAGTATAGAGGGATATACTGACGCTTCATTCCAGTCGGACCAGGATGATTTCTGATCGCAATCAGGCTATGTTTTTAGCTTGAATGGTGGAGCAGTGGTGTGGAAAAGTTTCAAACAGTCAACTGTTGCTGATTCCACAACAGAAGCCGAGTATGTTGCAGCCTCGGAAGCATCCAAGGAGGCAGTGTGGATTCGTAAGTTCGTGAGAGAACTTGGTGTCGTTCCTTCAAGTGCAGATCCTTTGGTTATCTTCTGTGATAACACTGGAGCCATCGCACAAGCAAAGGAACCGCGGTCGCACCAGAAGTCCAAGCACATACAGAGACGGTTTCACTTGATCCGGGAGATCATTGATCGTGGCGAGATCAAGATTTGCAAGGTTCATACAGATGACAATCTGGCAGACCCGCTTACCAAGCCTCTGGCGCAGCAGAAGCATGAGAAGCACTGTAATAATATGGGTTTGAGATTTCTCAACCATTAGATTAAGTGCAAGTGGGAGATTGTTGGGGTATGCCCTTAAGGCTAATGTTTGAGGCCTTGGGATTGTATAAGTATCATGTAATAAACTCTTAAGTTTATAAAAGGCATGGTTATTATTCAGGTTGTTATCTTGTCTGCTGTAATAAGTGTACTTCTGAATAATGTCTCAAAGCTGTTCAGCTAGGCTGACAGGCTCTATGTCCTTAGTCGAGATATCTTGGTGAACATGAGACAGCCTTGATATGATTGAGACTAATATGAGTGCTAATCTTATAGGATGCTTCGAGCATGGAATAAGATGTAGACTCATGAGTACATTGGATGTACTGGACAGACCCTACTCGGATATTCCATTGCTTGTCACAATGTGAATGATCCTTGTAAGCACTAAGTGGCACATGTCCTTTGACTTGAGATCACTTGTGTTTCTAAATGATGATTGTCATTGTTTTGAGGTAGTTCAATATCATTTGAAACATAATGATTATAGACTATCTTGGATGGTGAGCTTGAGTCAGGTTAGGACACTTGTGATAGATAAAGGATTGCCGTCTCCTTGTTTAAGGAGTGCGATGTTCTAGAGGGCCCCCCTATATGAGATGATTGAGGAAGTGTATGGCCATACCCAGATGACTATGTTCATCTGATCTAATCATGCTCATCGTATTGGAGTTACAGGCTTGACATGCTTGTCCAATAAGAACATCCAGTGGCAAAGGAATCATGTATGCCAAGTGAGTTGATTCACACTTATGCTATGGTTTGGGTGGAGTCTTGGAAGACTCTTTCCTTTATATCGGGAGACAGTGATGTGTTGCTAGATACCCCTCACTGATCGTGATAACGTAAGTTATCGTTACCGACGTTTAAAGGAAACCCTCAGGGTCACACAATTTGGTGATATGGCTTTCTTTGAGTCAGATCGTGTGGACTGAATTATTTGGGTTCAGTTTAAAGGGATATAGACTCTGATTGTAAGTGAGATCTAGCTTGATCATGTTTGATTGATTAGGGCTTGAGATCGGTAAGCTTCGATCGAGAGTATTGATGCTAGATCGGTGAGATCAAGAGCATCATAAGATGAACGGTTGGATTGGAAACCTTAGGGTTTGGTTGATCTAGACCGATTGCTTTGGTTTGGACCAATTTGGATTGAACCGGTTTACATGGGTGAACCCATGGTTCGATCCATAAGCGTTTTGGGCGGTTTGCTTGAAGAGGAGAACGCATGGCTTAATGGAGTTTCCAAATTTGGAAAGTCATTGAGCGCATGGCTCCTTGAAACGCCAAAACGGCTTGAGCTCATTCATCCCTTGTCTCCTTGCGTTTTGCTCTTGCTCGGAGAGACTTGAGAGAAGCTTGGAGTGGACGACAAGAGGAGAACCGGCAAAAGCATCATCTTCATCCCTACCACTCGAGAAGGACAACTTGGCATTTTGCTAGCACAAAGTTGCGCAAGTTGGAAGCCTTCATCACTTGGTGTGTGTATTCTTTGGAGGAGATCTCGCTTGCTCTCTCTCATTCCAAGCCGCCATCCAATCCATGGCATTGGTAAGATCAAAACTTGATCTTAAGTTGAATTAAGTTAACATATAGTTCATATGCGATCTACTTGAAGCCTTCTTTCCGCTATGCATGCTAGATGCGCATGTTTAGGGTTTCTTCCCCCTTAGATTAGGGGTTCCATCATAAGGACCCTCCCTCCTATTAGTCGCTTCATCATTTCTGGTATCAGAGGAGTTTGCGTGCTCGATTCTTATCGATCGCACGATCTCACTCCATCGCATTACATATTTCTGCACTATTTCAGCAATTTTCAGCATTTTGCATTAGTCGTGTCTCCCTTGTCTGTGCATGGTGACTACGAGGTCACAAATTATGTCTTCCCAATACCCGAAAACCATTCCCAAAACTCAAGAATCGGTTTAGCCTTCAGAAGGGGCTAACACCCGTTTAGAGTTTATGGTTGTGAAGCTTGAGGCGCTATCCGCGCGCATGGACGCCCATCAAACAAGCACACACACACCATGGTCCAGCAGATTTTGGCTAGGATCCAACACCTCATTGGTCACCCCGGGTCCGCGGAACATGGACGTCCAAACTCGGTTAACCCTCCGGTGTTCGCAAACCCAGCCCCCACTAGAGAGTTGCCCCCGTTGGCCATGCCCACCCGGCGGTGCGCCCACGAGGATGAATGGGGTCGCACACGGCCCTACGAGGCCCATAGGGACCCAAGTCACGGTGACGACCCACTTGATGAGGATGATGTTTGGGCCGTGCAAGGCCCTTAACCCAATGGTCGCTTTGGCCATGCTTGAGCCGCACCTCGAACCCCACCCCAAACCTGTGTTGAACATCCCCGGGTGGACAACGATTTCTGTCGTCTCATTCAAAACACCCCCGCGCCTTTCATGGGTGGTCTTGACCCCACTCAGTTCCTCGATTGGGTCACATCCGTCGACATGTATTTTGACCTTAGCGAGTGGCCACAGCACTCGCGTGTCCAGTATGTGCGCACTTTGCTTGAGGGGCATGCACGTTTACATTGAGAAAACGTGGAACACCAAAATGCGCAGCAAGCCCTTCCCCCGATCATCGAGTGGGCAGAGATGTCGTATTGCCTCCGCGAGCGATACGTACCCCCTTCGTATAGGCAGCGCCTTCATGACCAATATAGTAGCCTACACCAAGGCTCGGGTACCGTAGAGGAGTACCGTCTCACTTTTGAGACGTTACAACTCTGTTGCAACCTGCACGAGGATCCCGAGTTAGTCTTGTCTAAGTTTAAGAACGGGCTCCGCACCAATATTCGCCGAGCTTTACCTACGTATGGTTCGGAGACATTTGACCAAACCTTCCAGCGCGCTAGAGATATCGAGCACGTCGGCACAGCGACCTCAGACACCATAGGCGTCCTCATGCGGGCGGTCCCCCGCCACCCCGACCTGAGTGTCCAGAGCCTCGTCCGGACCTGCGACCCACACCCCTGGTCCATTAGTCCCCTAGGCGCCCACACCTCGAGGCCTTGTCTTCTCGGCCCACTTGGGAGGAGAAGGGCAAAGCCCCCGCGGTTGGGTCCTCTAGCCGTGTAACTTGTTACAATTGTTTACAACCGGGCCATTTGTCGCGTGAGTGTCCCAAGAAACCCGCCCAAGCCAACGCGGGTCCGGCTCGCATCGCTACCATCACCCTTGCCGAGCACGACGTTGAGGCCGAGTGCTACACAAGTGGTGAGGAGTCGGGTCCCTCCACACTTGTGGTGCGTTGCAACATTGTACAGCCCACGCCCTCCGAGGATTGGAGGCGCTCGAGCATTTTCATGACTTACATCAAGTGCAACGGGCACTCGTGTAAGATTGTCATTGACGGAGGCAGTAGCTTGAATGTGGTCTCTCGGAGTACGATCACGCGTTTCGGCCTTCCCCTTGAACCCCACCCGAGGCCCTACTCTATTGCATGGGTAGATACCACGAGCCTTCCGGTCACACACCAATGTCAAATTCCCATCGCTTTTGGGAACTATCGCAAGAAGGTATTGTGTGACGTGGCGACTATGAATGCCGCCCATGTCCTCCTCAGACGTCCATGGCTGTATGATAGGGATGTGGTCCACTATGGATGGTCGAACACTTATCTGTTTGACCACAATGAGCAGAAGATCCACGTGTTTCCGGCTCCGCCCAAGGAGCTTCGCGCGTCCACTTCTAAGGGCCTGATCACACCGTAGACACCTACCCCTCCGCGTCCTGCCATGGTCTCCCTCATGCACACCCCCGCCCTCATTCGCGAGGCCCATGAGACTAAGGCCGTCTATGCACTCATGCTACGCAAAGTGCAGGATTCCACCTTGTGCAGGGATGAGGCGCCGCCTGTTGAGGTGTCTGCCCTCCGTTCTGAGTTTAGCGATATCAGCCCCAAGGATTTGCCTCGTGGCCTTCCTCCGGACAGGGAAATCCAGCATGCGATTGACCTCGTTCCTGGAGCATCCCTCCCTAACTTGCCCCACCACTAGCTCAACCCCACGGAACACACTGAACTGCAGTGTCAAGTGGATTAACTCCTTACTAAGGGGCACATCCGCGAGATTCTCAGCCCTTATTCTATTCCCATACTACTCACGCCTAAGAATGATGGGTCGTGGCGCAAGTGTATTGATAGTCGCACTATCAATAGGATAATCGTCAAGTACAGGTTTCCCATACCTTGGCTTGACGACATGTTGGACTTGATCTCCGGTGCGTCGTGGTTTTCCAAGCTCGACCTCTGTAGCGGGTATCACCAAGTCCGCATTCGTGAGGGCGATGAGTGGAAAACCACTTTCAAGACTAAGGACGGTCTTTATGAGTGGCTTGTCATGCCATTCAGTTTGTCCAACGCCCCATCCACATTCATGCGCTTGATGAGTCAAGTTCTTCGGCCCTACATGGGCAAGTTTTTGGTCGTCTACTTCGACGATATCTTGATCTATAGTCAGACCCGGGACGAGCACTTGGAGCATCTTCGCTCCACATTTGACCTTCTGCACAAGGAGCACCTCTTCCTTAACACGAAGAAGTGCGCCTTCATGACCAACCAAGTGTACTTCCTTGGGTACATCGTGTCCGACCAAGGTCTGTCCGTCGGCCCCGCTAATGCTGAGGCCATTCGGTGTTGGCCCAAACCTCGTATTGTGCCAGAAGTCCATAGTTTCTTGGGTCTTGCAGGCTTCTACCGTCGGTTTATCTATGGGTTCAGCACGATTGCAATCCCTCTCACCCAATGCCTCTCTAAGGACAAGTTCGAGTGGACCCTTGCCACTCAACGTTCTTTCAACGCGCTTAAGGATGCCTTGACCACTGCCCCTGTCTGCGCCTCCCCGACTTTTCGAAAGTCTTCAAAGTTGCATGCGATGCCTCTGGCTCCGGCATTGGTGGTTCCCCCACCCCGTGGCCTTCTTTAGCGAGAAGTTGAACGTTGTCCGCCAGCGCTATTCAACTTACGATAAGGAATTTTACGCAATAGTCAAATCGCTGCGGCAATGGCGGCATTATCTTCTTCACCACGAGTTAATTTTATATAGTCACCACCAAGCCTTGTCCTTCCTGAACGCCCAAAAGAAGTTGGGCACCCGCCATGCCAAATGGGTCGAGTACTTGCAATAGTACTCTTTCATAATCAATCACAAGGCGGGCAAGGAAAATGTTGTCGCGGATGCCCTGAGTCGTGTCCGAACTCTCTTGTGTGTAATGCACACTCGAGTCAACAAGTTCGACCATGTTAAAGAGGACTACCCCTCCTTTCTAGACTTCGGGGCCGCTTACACTGCCCTCTCCGAGTCTTCTGACCCCGAGTCGCCATTTCAGCTTTGTGAGGTTTACCTCTTCTTAGGAAACCGCTTGTGCATCCCCCGGTCATCCCTTCGCGACCACTTGCTCCTTGAACACCACGCGGGTGGAGTCGCCGGCCACCATGGCCGCGACAAGACCCTTGAGATGGCGGAGAAGAGCCTATTTTAGCCTTCCCTTCGGAAGGATGTTGCCTGCATTGTGCGCCATTGCGGCACGTGTCAGTTAGCGAAGCCCCGCCCTCCGAGCACAGGTCTGTATACCCCATTGCCTGTGGCCGCCGGCCCGTGGCGCGATCTGAGCATGGAATTTGTCCTCAGGTTGCCACAGACCGCCTCCCGCTTCGATTCCATCTATGGGGTCATAGACCGGTTTTCGAAGATGGCCCACTTTATCCCTTGTCCTCGTATCACGGATGCCTACCACGTCGCGCATCTCTTCGACCGGGAGATCGTACGTCTCCACCATCGTGTCCGACTGCGAAATGCACTTTGTGAGCCATTTCTAGCGCTCGCTTTGGGCCCTCTTAGACACCACTCTGAAGTTCTCCATGGCCTATCATCCCCAAACCGATGGGCAGACCGAAGTCGTTAACCGTAGCTTGGGCAATCTTCTCCACTGTCTTATTGGCGACCATCTGAGGTCTTGGGATTCCATTCTACCCATGGTCAAATTTGCGTACAACAGTTCTTCTAATGGGTCTACGGGTCTTAGTCCCTTCCAGATTATCACGGGTCATCTGCCTCGTAAGCCCCTTGACCTGCATGACCTACCCATGGAGTCTCATTGTTCCACGCATGCATACTCGTTCGCCCAGCATATCGCTACTTTGCATAATGAGCTTCGGCATCGTATCTTTTCAGGCAACACTCACAATGCAATGAAGGCCAACGAGCAATGTAGGCCACATCATTTTTCTGTACGTGAGCTGGTGAGGGTGCGTGTCCACCCCGAGCGTTTATCCAACAAGGCGCATTTTAAGCTCCAGCCGCATTACATGGGGCCCTACGCGGTAGTGCGGCGGATCGGCTCCAACGCCTATGTTCTAGACTTACCCGAGGACATGGGGATTCACCCCGTCTTCAATGTGGCGGACCTCCTTCCCTTCCACGGTCCTTTGGAAGCACCTTCGGACCCCGACGATCCCCTACCCCCCAGTTCTCCAGAGGAGAACCCCTCAGATCACGCAGCGGAAGCTAATGCAGGAGCAACTTACATTGATGATGAAGAAAGCAGACCCATGAACACACATGAGGATAGTCCAACCCTGCTAGAAGACACTTGGGTAGACATCCCAGGACTTGAGGAATTTTCAACACAATCAGAGCAGTCCAGCCCCCGACACGGCCAAGCCATGACGGTAGACACGACCGTGACGAGCCCGCAGACCACCGACACACCCGTTCCTCTTGCCGTGTTCGACACAGCAAGACCCAGCCAACCTAGACACGGCTGGGCCGTGATGGAAAGCACGGCAGTGACACGGTCAAGGAAGAACGCGAATGCAAGCACAGCCCTCCACACGCCCGTGGCGCCTGCCGTGACGAGCTCGGCGGAACTCGACCTCAGCGATCACAGCCATGACAAGGAACATGGCCAGGCCGTGATTAGGTCACCGGAAAACACTGCAGATTCTCAGCGCCAAATTATGGCCTGTAATATTCATTACAGCCCCACCATAATTTGGAACCAACATTCTGTGGATTTTGGACTCGAAATTGCGGCACGTGAATCAGATGACGGCCCCGCCGTAATTTCTACTAGTCAACCTCAACACGGCCGGGCCGTGAAGACAAGCACGGCCATGACACGGTCCAGCAGGGACACGAATGCAGACACGGCCCATGGCACGCCCATGCCGCGACCCGTATTCTCCTTGACGGATCTTCGAACTTCCAAACACGGCCATGTTCACCAACACAGGCAAGCCGTGTTCGCCCTTGAAGAACTGATGAAGCCCCGATGACCCCATTTCGACATACACCACTCTCCCTACCATATTGCTCCACCTTATGGTGATCTAAAGGAGCCCAACAAAGTGACAATCCGGCGATCCCAACGCCAAAGCAAGCCCCCAGATCGCTTTACGGGCGTCATCAGCCGCCTTTCCATTCACACCAAGGTGATTCAGACCAAGGACACCACAAGCCGGCCTCCTGAGGGCCCAGCTCCAAATGGACTGCTCAATCTCATCAGCAATACGGCCCAAGATCGGACCGCAATGGTGGTAACTCAGCCCACAACGTCCAAGTTCTGCTATTTTGTCGTGATGTGTTCTGAGCGCGTCTAAACCACCCCCGTACGAAGATGTAGGATCATGCTACCAGCTTCAAGGAATATTAGTTAGTAGTTTGTTATTTCTTGTCTTGTAGTTGCAGATTGACCACTTTAGTGGCCTGCAAGGGTTGTTAGGTTGTTAAAGTAAGTTGTCTCTAGTAGTCTTGTTGTGTTCCCTCCTCTCTTGTTCTATAAAAGACGAGGTTGGGGTAGCTTCTTAGTTAGTTCTCTTAGTGCATAGAGACCTCCTAGTGAGCTAAGAGCCTCCATGACGGAGTCATGGACGCCAATGATAAGGGCCTAACCCCTCCAGAAGACACTTGGAGAGACTCCCTAGGACACGAGGGGGATACCCCACAAATTTCAGCTCAGAAAGCCCTCTGCCGCCCTGAACACAGTCAGGCCGTGTTGACAGACACGGTGTGATGAGCAACATGGACATTCCTCCAGCCGTACCTGGTGCCACAGGATTTAGCCGATCTGAACACAGTCATGACATAGTCGAATCGGCACGCGAATGCGGATACGGCCGACCTCACGGGCATTCCTCCAACCGTGACGAGGACGACAGATCCCCAGCACAAAATTACGGGCCGTAATATGCATTACGGGCCGTAATATGCATTACGGCCCCGCTGTAATTCCAGAGCAACATTCTGTGGGTTTTAGGCCCAAAATTATGGCCCATGAAAAGGAGCACGACACTGCCGTAAAAATAGCCAAAGTTTCTATGGATACCGAACACGGCCGTGGTGGTGATCACGGCCAGGCCGTGAACAACTCGGCTGACTCCAGAACTCTCAGTCACACCCGTGCCTCCAATCACGGCCCAACCGTGCCTACTTTAGCCAGAGACCCAGATACGGAACATGGCCGTGACGACAAGCACGACCAGCCCGTGTTCTGCCCCAGAAAATGCAAGTGCACCATTCTCCACCCCGTTCGATGCTCGCAATGGTCCTCGCACCCTCCAGACCGTTTTGTGGGCACAGTGAGCCCCTCTACTGCCACAACGTGCCCCGTCCGCTCCATCCACGTGGCCTCCCCGGCCTCATCGGAGCGCCCCTTCACCCCATCAACATCACAAGAGGGCCGCCCCAATATCCGACATTGGATCACTACAATAACCAGGTCCTCAACCCGGCCCAAGAGACTACCACCAACGTTCAAAATTAGCCCACAATTAGCCGCTTATGTTGCTTCTTCGTGGCATGTTCGGAGATGGTGTAGCCCACCGACATCGGCCCAAGCCGCAGCCCAAACGCCCAGATCACGCGCTCCACCGCTTGGCATCTTTCCCTGCAGCAGTTGGTAGCTTGCTTTTAGTTGTTTTTCTTGCTTTTCAGTTAGTTAGAAGGTATCTTGACCTTCTTTTAGGAAGTTAAGGTTCGTTGTCTTATTCACCAACCCCCATGTGTTAGTCATGTGAGTCCCCTCTCCCCCTTGATCTATAAAAGAGGGCTGAGGTTGTGTGTCTTTTCAGCTTTGGTGGTATTAGACACCTTCCCCCATGCGAAGGCCTAGGTCCTCCAAACTCCGAGAAGCTCGCCTAGAGTTCTCTCATCCTGTATTCTGCATTTACAGCTTTCAATCAAAACACCCGGAGAACCCTCCCTGGGCTTCGGGTCCTTTTCAATGTTCTTGCTTTCGGTTCCTACACTTCTAGCTTTGGTCTTGGGCTGGCAGAGTGTCTCTCTCGTAGCATCGTGGAGGCTCAAATTGCGTGTGCTTGCTAAACGAAAATTGTCTCTACAAGAAAGGTGAGTAGTTTCCTTAGTATTCGAACCGTTGTTCTCTCTGCACGTGTTTGGGTATTGCTCAAGGAACATCTCTCGCTGCTCTCATTGGTTTTCTCGTGGCTTTCCCGATGGCATGCGTTTCACTTCTCTCATCTCAAGACCCTCTTCCGTTTTCCACATCATTGTCTAGTCCCCTTAGAGTACGGATTTAAGGACCCCCTCACCCGCTGCGTCAAATTTTGGTATCAGAGGGAGGTTGGAGCTAACTCTTGTCTAGCTCCGCCGATCTCTTCATTGCATCTCATTCGGTTTCTCCAGCTTTGTTTTCCACATACATACGCATTATCTTCATCATGACCACTAGATCAGGCCCTTCATATCAAAGCCCCTCTTCCCAAGTGCCCGTTACGACTGAAGAGAGTCCTCTCCCTAGGATGGAGTCGGTTGATTTGCTGTCCACACACTTGGAAGCGATGGAGACCATGTTTCAGCATCTAATGTCGTCGGTCCAACATCTCACGGACCAAGTAGCGGAACTCCAGTCTAAACCCGCTGAGGGTCAACCCTCGTTTAGTGCTCCATCCCCGTTGGCCCCGCTGCACATGCAGGCCATCGAGTCCCCCCGGTTCGATACCTTCGCTGATGAGTCCGTGTGGGCTAGGGAGGCTCCTCCCCCACGTCGCCCACTCCCGTGCAGCCGCGAGGACGATGAAGTCCGCCAGCTCACGCGCATTGACCTGCCTATCTTTAATGGTAGTCTTGAGCCCCGCGCCCTCCTTGATTGGGCGGCTGTTGTAGATAACTATTTCGAGTGGAGTGCCATGTCCGACCTCCTTAAGGTCAGCTATGTGCGTCTTTTACTCACCGGCCCCGCTCAGTTGTATTGGACCAACGTGGAGCGTTGATGACACCAAAATTCATAGTATATTTTGTGTCATTTTACTGGTCTTTTTGTGTCATATTTATGTTCTTTTGCTTGATTTTAAGCCTTATTTGTCAAATATTGCAGAATCTACACCATTTCTTGTTTTTGATCATTTTCAGGTTAAAAGTGCCATATTTTGATGGATTTTGAAAGATTTGAGCACACCAATGGATTCCAGACGTTGAGACGAAGTTCTCTATCAAATTTTGTGTAATTCGGAGCCAATTTGCAAAAATATGGCACTACTGTATTTTTGGGAACAATTGCCACGGTACCGTATTTTTGGATAATTTTAAACAGAAAGTTTCTGAATTTTTGGGTAAAATACGACACTGCCGTATTTAAAATATGGTACCATATTTTAGACCTAGTTTTCTGATTTTTGCGCTCGAATGTTGCGCGGAACATATCTTTTAATCTAGAAGTCCAAATTGTGATCCGAAAGTTGCTGCGAACCCATCTTTGGAAGGAGAAGACACACGAAGTGAAAGCCCTAATATTTATCCAGCATTGAGAGAGCAATCCACAGAGAGGCGCTTAGGGTTCGGCCTCACGCCGATAGGCGTAGAGACCACCTCAAGCCATGAAATTTAACTGAAGCTTCGCCTGGTGAAGGAGAAGATACTCCAGAAGTTTTAGAATGAAAGGAGTCCGATCAAGGGAGAAATCAACAAAATAGTGGGTGATGCCACTATTCATCGTGTTTCCAGCCTATTACGGTGCTGTAATTTCGATTACAACACTGTGCTTTGTAACTTTTCCTCTTCCCTTTTGTATTTTGATCATCTGTAATTATGGTGTATTGTAATCTTTTCACTATGCAAGCTTAAACTTTCTTTTGGGACAAAGGGAGTAATCCCCTTGATATTTCAATGACTAGATAATCTTCATTCCATCATGATATTTTTGGTATGGTAATTTTACTTAAGAGATTGTTGTCTTTAATCATTTCTAGTGTCATGCATTAACATATTTTAGAGTTTTTGTGTATGGACTGAGAAGATGATATGCATAAACTTGGAACCCTAGAATTTATGGTAGGAGCTCATCGCAAGAGATTGGTTGTGTTCTTATTTTTAGATTTTAGATGCTTATTTCTTGTTGATGTTTTGACCTAGAAATTATTACTATTTTAGACATAAAAATATGCTAGAGATAGATATTGAATTGTTCGAAAACCTTAAGTAAAACCTGTGAAACTAAGGTGCGAGAGTGTTTAGTTTTGCTTGAGATCTTGATACTGAGATGGAATGCATGAGAGTGATTCTTAATCTCTTTGATCAAAGTTTACTTATATTTAACATTGAATAGATCTTGCACGAGAGTGAAGATCGTTCTTTGTAAATTGACTGCACGAGAGCGAGTTAATTTCTTTGTTAAGTAAGCTATATCTTTACTATAACGAAAATAGATTGATGAACCTTTAATTATATCTAGTCATAAATATTAAGGTGGATGAAACCCTAGTCCCAATGTTTCCTCTCTGATATTTCATACAATCCTCATATTGCTTACTTTCATCATTTGATCGCTTAGCTAGTGAGAATACAACTATTTGGTACTTAACATGTAGGTCTCTGTGGTTCGATATCTTAAATATTACTTCTAGTATCTGTGCACTTGCGGACTACAACAAGTTTTTGGCGCCGTTGCCGGGGACCTTAGTTTTGTTAATATCAAAATAGTTGTTAGTATTGCTAGACTAAGTTTTATTTGTTTTAGATTTAACTTTATTTTTTTCTTTTTGCAGGTTTTGGATTTTCACAGTTGTGATAGAACTGAGAATTTCTGAAATTTGTGAATTTACTTATGTTTTAGATTTTCTATTTTTGTTATATATTCTGAAAAAAAATAATTTGATTGATTGGTGTTGGATTATCTTTCTGTTCTTGATAAATTTGATAAATATGTCTTTTCATCACAATTCATGGGCATCTCAAAGAAGTAAGGTATACCTGCCACAAGGTAAGTATGATTCAATGAGCACACTCCAAGATACGTTTAACTCTTATATGCACTCACTCTCTTCTATTAGATGTGATATTTGTGGATATTTTGATCATTATTCCTCTGATTGTCAATTTTTAAATCCCAATTTATCATGGAAAGAATCTTATCAATTGTATTCTAGATGGGAAAATCATCAAACTTCTTTTTCTAATGATTGCTCAAATCATGTTTCTGAACCATACTTTAAGGACACTGAAAAATCTAACTTAGAGTTGATGTTTGAAAAGTTCATGAAACAAAGTGAGGAGGCACATGAGACCCATAAACATAGGCTAGATGATATATGTGCTAATACTGAAATGTTAAAAACCCAGATAGCACAACAAGATTGTTTATTTGAGTTTGATTTGGAAACTGAAGAAATTGATTTAGAAAAATCCCCCTCTGATTATGACTATTTTGAGATTGAGCCTTATGTGAATATTAATGAATCTCACTCTGATTTTGATGATTGTAAAATTGATTCTTCTAATAACTTGTTTGTAGAAAAGTTTAAGAAAATTGATTTTAAAAAACCCTCTTTTGATGAAATTGATTCTTTTGATGTTGTATCATCTATGGCTAAATCTGATGAGTTTGATAAAGGGTTGAAAATTACAGACATTGATGAGCCCCACTTTGATTTTGGTGATATTGCTGAGATTAATGATAAGTCTTTTGTGGTTGATTCTGATAAATCTCATTATGACTTTTTGTATGATTCTGATTTTGATTCTTCTGATGATGAATTATTTGTAGAAAGACATAGGGAAATTGATTTTGAACAGTCTCACTTTGATTTTGATGATAATTTTATAATTTATAAGTTATTTGATGTCAGACCTGAGGATCCTGATAAGGATTTGAATGAATCTCACTTTGATACATTGCCCATATCTACTATTGAATCTTCTGATGTATTTGAAAAACTGTGCTTTATTGAGGAACCTAATTTGAGACAGAAAAGTTATTTTGATGATCCAATACTCATATCTTTTGACCAAAGTCCTATGGCAATTAAAGATAAAAATTTGAAGAAATGACTTATAATTTTGCTTACTGACAAACATAGAAAAATCATTAAAAATTTTGATTTTGATTTCTGTATATTTAAGAGAGCCACTTTGATTGTGATTTATATGCAATTCTGGATTTTTGGATTAGTGGCTAAAATTTTTAGACAAAGGAAATGTAGAAAATTATTTGTTCTTTACTTTGGTACTGATTCACCTGTTTCACCATAATTTTTGAGTTTTGGTCAAGCTATGGACCTAAAATTAGCGCTTCTTGGGAGGCAACCCAAGCGTTATCACTTAGCTTAGTTTCTTTTATTTTTATTTATTTTTAGAATTAATTTTTTTATTTCTTTTTGTAAAAAAAATGCTCAAAATACGGCACTGCCGTAATCATCTTCACGGTACCGTATTTCTGCTGATTTCTGACCCGAGAGTTTTATGCATATTACGACAATGCCATAAGGAAATGCGTGGTACTGTATTTGAAATCTACAGTCTACTTATCTGAGTAGGTGTTTTCTCGTTGCGATTTTAAGAAACTGGGTTGGAAACATTTTTGATCTTTGGCACCATCACGAAGTACTCATCTTGGTCTATCAACTGGATATTTTTGCTGAATTTTAAAGTCCATGGATCATTGTAAAACACCTAGCAACTTTTCAATTCTGATTAATTTATGTAGCAGTTTTCTTCTGACTAATCTGATTAGCACTTTAGCTGCGTATTTTTAAGGTGCTTTGGTGAGTTCAAACCGTGATTTTTCACTTGAAATTGGAAGAACATGTTACATTCTATCTTGTGGATTAATTGTTTTCATGAAAATATTTTCTGATCATTCTATGAAACATAACAACTTTTCGAATATGATTAACTTTTGTGCAGTTTTTGCAGTTTTGTAATCTGATTAGCCTTCTTTCTACTGATGCCCTAAATTCCTGATAGATTTTGATCCTTTGATTTTTCATACGTCTGAAAAGAACATATCTTATTCTATTACATGGTTCTGTCCATTTTCTACTTGGATCATTAAATTTTATTTTTGGGTATGGCTACTTTTCATAAAAAAATTTAGAAACTGCTTTGTTTGTTTTCAACCTATTATAGCTTCTTTTGACTCCAGATTCAGAAATCTTCAAGAGCAATTGTCCTCCACCTCTTGCGGAGCATCACCAGCGGCCTCTTGCTTCTTTTGCTGCCTCTTATTATATTGATTTTATTTATTTTTGCAGCAGAATCTTCATTAGTGACTGATTTTCTATGCAGCATTATCTCTTGCGCCCACCAGCCGACGATCTCACCTCCAGGACTGTAGTCTTCAGCAGGCCACTGGAGATTACTCACTCTACTATCGGCACCATCATCATTGCTAGCAGCTCTTCAGCTAGCATCTATTCCACCTCTGCTTCTCACCTGCATCAGCTTTTTCCACCGGCACCTTCTTTGGACCACTGACGACATCTCTGATTTTCCTTTGGGAGAATTATTTTTATTATTATTTTTTTTAAGTAAGGGACTATTTTTAGAACTGAGCCTTATGTACTTAAAAATTATGCAGGAAAATTTTCAAAAGGCACATCTTTGGACATAATCGCATCTACCCCGATTCTATACAACAGATGATGATTGAGCTTGCTACATTGTTTTGTGAGTAATGTTTGCACTTTCTTATAATTTGATCACTTGATTTGATATGATTATCTTCACTTTTCTTCTCCTGAAATTTCTATCACTTTACACCCTTTGCATTGTTTGAGCCTTATGTGATTATACGGATCTATCACTTTACATCTTTTGACTATATAAGTTTGATGCTTCATGGCTTTGCATTGATATTGATATTTTTTTTGTTTGAAAATTTTTATGACTTGAATCTATGTGACGAGAGGTTTGTAGATTTTTCTATGATTATGCATGTCACTTCCTTGAATGGATACCTATTATGTTGAATTTATTTCTTCAATATATATCTACTTGTTGAAATTATTCATTGATTGATGCATAAAGTTTTGGGTAGGTATGTTGTTTGATGAATGCAATCTAAGAGTGAAGCATCTTTCTTGAATAAAACGAGCATATGAGTGTAATTTTTGAATTGACGTCAATTGATTAACCTAGTTGATGTTTAGGTTATCTTACTATTTGTTGTGAAGAAAGAATCCAAGATCCACAGAAGGAGTGAGAGACTCCCCTACTTGGCACTGTGTAAAATTGACAGTGGTACCTAAGACATGGGTTGAAGTCGATAAAAAAAAAAGGAGAGAAAAAAATAAAATGACTCCTCTACTTGGCACTGTGTAAAATTGACAGTAGTACTGAAGAAAAGAGTCGAAGTCCAAAAAAAAAGTATGAATCTATGTGGGTATATGCCACCCAAAAAAAAAAGAATAAAAAAAAAGAAAAAAAATATTGTGTGGAAAAAGATTTTGAATATCCTATTCCTGTAAACGAAAGTATGTAGATTTAAACTGAAACTTGGGTGAACTTATGAGACTGAGATTCTATTTATTATGCGAGTTGCGAAGTTTTATTTGATCAAAGTTGTAGATCTTAAAGATTAATTTCAGAGAACGATGTATTTATCTGAAATTTTGTGCAAAAAGTTAGTGGAACATTTCATGAGTGATTATATTTTAGAAATTTAATTTTCAAAATAGAGCATATTTTCCATACTTAGCATTATTCTTATTTATTTGCTTGAGAACAAGCAAAGTTTGAGCCTTATGTGTTTGTTGACACCAAAATTCATAGTATATTTTGTGTCATTTTACTGGTCTTTTTGTGTCGTATTTATGCTCTTTTGCTTGATTTTAAGCCTTATTTGTCAAATATTACAGAATCTACACTATTTCTTATTTTTGATAATTTTCAGGTTAAAAGTGCCATATTTTTATGGATTTTGAAAGATTTGAGCACACTAATGGATTCCAGACGTTGAGACGAAGTTCCTTCTTAAATTTCATGAAATTCGGAGCCAATTTGCAAAAATATGGCACTACCATATTTTTGGGAACAATTGAGACAGTACCGTATTTTTGGAGAATTTTAAACAGAAAGTTTCTAAATTTTTTGGTAAAATACGACACTGTCGTATTTAAAATACAGTATTGTATTGTAGACCCAGTTTTCTGATTTTTGCACCCGAATCTTGCGCGGACCATAGCTTTTGATCCAGAAGTTCAAATTGAGATCCGAAAGTTGCTACGAACCCGCCTTTAAGAGGAGAAGACATAGAAAGTGGAAGCCTTAATTTTTATCCATTATTGACAGAGCAATTGACAGAGAGGCGCTTAGGGTTCGGCCTCACGCCGAGAGACGTAGAGATCACCTCAAGCTATGAAATTTACATCGAAGCTTCGCCTAGAGAAGGAGAAGATACTCCATAAGTCTCAGATTGAAAGGAGTCCGATCAGGGGAGAAATCAACAAAACAGTGGGTGATGCCACTATTCATCGCATTTCCAGCCTATTACGGTCCTGTAATTTCGATTACAGCACCGTTCTTTGTAACTTTTCCTCTTCCCTTTCGTATTCTGATCATATGTAATTATGGTGTATTGTAATATTTTCACTATGCAAGCTTAAACTTTCTTTTGGGACAAAGGGAGTAATTCCCTTGATATTTCAATGACTAGATAATCTTTATTCCATCATGATATTTTTGGTATGGTAATTTTACTTAAGAGATTATTGTCTTTCATCGTTTCTAATGTCATGCATTAACATATTTTAGAGTTTTTGTGTATGGACTGAGAAGATGATACGCATAAACTTGGAACCCTAGAATTTATGGTAGGAGCTCATCGCAAGAGATTGGTTGTGTTCTTATTTTTAGATTTTAGATGCTTATTTCTTGTTGATGTTTTGACCTAGAAATTATTACTGTTTTAGACATGAAAATATGCTAGAGATAGATATTGAATTGTTCGAAAACCTTAAATAAAACCTGTGAAGCTAAGGTGCGAGAGTGCTTAGTTTTGCTTGAGATCTTGATACTGAGATGGAATGCTCGAGAGTGATTCTTAATCTCTTTGATCAAAGTTTACTTATATTTAACATTGAATAGATCTTGCACGAGAGTGAAGATCGTTCTTTATAAATTGACTGCGCGAGAGCGAGTTAATTTCTTTATTAAGTAAGCTATATCTTTACTATAACGAAAATAGATTAATGAACCTTTAATTATATCTAGTCATAAATATTAAGGTGGATGAAACCCTAGTCCCAACGCTTCCTCTCTGATATTTCATACAATCCTCATATTGCTTACTTTCATCAATCGATCGCTTAGCTAGTGAGAATACAACTATTCGGTACTTAACACGTAGGTCTCTGTGGTTCGATATCTTAAATATTACTTCGAGTATCCGTGCACTTACGGACTACAACAAGCGTCAACTTATTGATCAGCGTCTTCCCCTGATCATTTGGTGGGAGGAGATGTGTTACCGACTGAAGGAGAAGTTTGTGCCCCCTACCTACAGACCGCAACTCCTAGATACCTATTGTGCCATCACCCAAGGCTCCGACTCCGTCGTTGAGTACCATACTCACTTCGACGAGCTCGGCATTCGGTGTAACCTTAAGGAAGATACGGCCTTCACCTTGTCCCGCTTCAAGCGCGGACTTCGCGACGAGATCCGTCGCATGCTGCCCTCTCACGGCCTTGACTCGGCCATCTTGACCCTTCACAATGCTCGTGATGTCAAGCGGGACATGCGTTCCGCGCGCACTCGCGCGGAGTAAGGCCCCCTGCGTCGCCCCGCTTACGCGCCTCCGGCGCCTACCCCGCCTCCTCGCGTCGAGACGGCACCTCGTCCGAACCACACGGGCCCCCGTCGTCCTCCGCGTGACGCTCTTCGCGACGCGCCACCCCCTCGCTTGTCTTGGGAGGAGAAGGACAAGGCGCCTGTCTCCGACATTTCCCCTAGCCCGTGCTGCCATTGCGGTCAAACCGGTCACTTCAATCGGGATTGTCCGCGTCGTTCCCTACACATAGCGGCCGCTCCGCGTGACCCATACCCCCAGTCCACTCCGCGCGACCCATACCCACAGTTCACTGCCCCTCTTGCGCCTTCCTCGACCCAAGAGGTTGGCCCCTAGTGCTACTCCGATGAGGAGTCAAGTCCACACCCTGCCTTGGTAGTCCGGTGCACCCTTGTCCACACCCCTCCTCCATCCAAGGATTGGAAGCGTACGAGTATCTTCTACACTTACATCAAGTGTCATGGGCACTCGTGCAAAATTGTGCTTGACGGAGGCAGCAGCCTCAACATAGTCTCACGGACGGCGGTCACCCGCTTTAGCCTCACGCTCGAGCCTCACCCTAGACCGTATTCGATCACTTGGGTCGATACATCTAGCCTTCCCATCACCCACCGATGTCAGGTCCCCATTTACTTTGGCGATTACATGGAGAAGGTGTGGTGTGACATCACCTCCATAGATGTCGCCCACATCCTCCTTGGCTGCCCATGGCTCTACGACCGTGACATGATCCACTACATCCGCTCCAACACCTACGTCTTCCACCATGGCTAACGTAAGATCTGTTTGAACCCAGCTCTGCCCAAGGAGTTGCGGGCCTCCACTTCCAAGGGTCTCATTACACCCTCGCCTCCGGCCCAGCCTGCACCCAAGGCTGTCGCTTTGGTCCGGCCTAGCTCCCTTGTCGATGAGGCCCATGAGACCAAGGTGGTCTATTCTCTCATGGTCCCCAAGGTCTCTTCCGTTCCTCCACCTCCTCTGGCCCCTTTGCCGGCAGAGGTCGCTGCCCTTTTTGATGAGTTCTCTGACATTTCCCTAGTCGATCTACCCGTTGGCCTACCCCGGCACGTTGCATACAGCATGTCATTGATCTCATCCCCGGGGCATCTTTGCCCAATTTGCCCCATCACTGTCTCAAACCCACCGAGCACACGGAGCTCAAACGTTAGGTGAATGACCTTCTTGCCAAAGGTTTCATCCATGAGAGCCTCAGTCCGTGCGCCGTCCTGGCCCTTCTCACGGCCAAGAAGGACGGTTCCTGGCGGATGTGCATTGATTGCCGCGCAATCAATTGCTTCACGGTCAAATACCGATTTCCCATCCCGTGCTTGGACGATATGCTTGATCTCATCTCTGGCACGTGTTGGTTCAGCAAGCTTGACCTCCGGAGCGGCTACCACCAGGTCCGCATCCGTGAGGGCGACGAGTGGAAGACGGCCTTCAAGACGAAGGAAGGCCTCTATGAGTGGCTTGTGATGCCCTTCGGGCTCACCAACGCGCCTTCAACGTTCATGCGTCTTATGAGCCAGACCCTCCGGCACTACATAGGTAAATTCCTGGTCGTCTACTTCGATGACATTCTCATTTATAGCCGCACCCGTGCTGACCATCTTGAGCACCTTCGGTCGACCTTCGACCTTCTGCGCAAGGAACGCTTGTTCCTTAACGCCAAGAAATGCTCTTTCCTTGAGTCCCAGGTTCAATTCCTAGGGTTCATCGTCTCCGACCAGGGTCTCATGGTTGACCCCGCCAAAGTCGAGGCCATTCGTTAATGGCCCGGGCCCGAGTCTGTCACCGAGGTCCGCAGTTTTCTTGGCCTCGCTGCCTTCTACCGCCGTTTCATCAAGGGGTTTAGCACCATCGCTTCCCCTATGATGGCTTGCACCAAGCACGAGGCTTTCACGTGGACCCCCGCGGCTAGTCGCGCTTTCCTCGCCCTTAAGGACATCATGACCTTGGCTCCGGTCCTCCGTCTCCCTGACTTCTCGAAAGTTTTCGAGGTCGCATGTGAGGCATCAGCATCAGTGGCACCCTTAGTCAAAAGGGCCATCCCATTGCCTTCTTCAGCGAGAATCTGAATGAGGTACGACAACGATACTCCACCTACGACAAGCAATTCTACACCATCGTCCAGTCCCTTCGACAGTGGCGTCACTATCTCCTACATAAGGAGTTCATTTTGTTTAGCGACCATCAGGCCCATTCCTTCCTCTCCGCGGAGAAGAAACTTATCCCATGCCATGCGAAGTGGGTCAAGTTTCTTTAGCAATATACCTTTGTGATCACCCACAAAGCCGGAAAGGAGAATGTGATGGCCGATGCCCTCAGTCGTGTCCGCTCCTTGTTGTGCGTTTTGACCACCTCGATCCCCATGCTGGACCATGTCCGTGATGAGTACGCCGACTGCCCCAATTTTGGACCCACTCTTGCCCGACTCCTTGCCGATGACCCCCCAGACCTCCCCTACCGTATCCATGACAGTTACCTCGTGTTCGGTAACTAGCTTTGTGTTCCCCGGTCTTCCCTCCGTGAGCACCTTCTGCTCGAGCTACATGCCGGTGGTGCCACCGGGCATCATGGTTGCAACAAGACTCTCGCTTTGGCCGAAGACCGCTTCTTCTGGCCCACTCTTCGTAAGGATGTCGATAGGGTTGTTCGCCACTATGGCACGTGCCAACGTGCCAAGCCCCATCCTGCCAACACCGGGCTCTACACCCCCCCTTCTCGTGCCTAAAGGCCCATGGCTGGACATTAGCATGTATTTTGTCCTTGGCTTACCCCGCACGGCCTCGCGCCATGACTCCATCTTTGTTGTCATGGATTGCTTCTCTAAGATGGCACACTTTGTGCCTTGCTCCAAGACGGCTAATGCCTCCCATGTCGCCCAGATCTTTGTCAAGGAGATTGTGCATCTCCATGGACTCCCTCTCACTATTTTGTCCGACCGCGACACCCGGTTCGTCGGTCATTTTTGGAAGTCCCTGTGAGCCCTCCTTGGGACCACCCTCAAGTTTTCCTCTGCATACCACCCACAGACGGACGGTCAGATGGAGGTTATGAACCGTAGCCTAGGTAACCTTTTGCGTTGTTTAGCCGGTGACTTCTGTTGTGATCCGCAAGTGCACGGATACTCGAAGTAATAATTAAGATATTGAACCCACAGAGACCTATGTTGTCGAATACTGAATAGTTGATTTCTTAGTATCTAGGCTAATCGAATTAGTGAGAATAGAAATCGGAAGCTAAAACAGAATTATCAGAGAGAAAAGCTGGGACTAGGGTTTCGTTTACTTTAACTTTTATGACTAGATATGAATAAGGATTTCGTCAGTTCAATTTTATCATGATGAAGATATAATTTACTTAATAAAAGGATTGTTTCACTTTCGTGCAAACAACAGCACAGGGATTTGTCTTCGCTTTCACGCAAGATTCATCCCAACGCTGAAGGTCAGTAAATCATCAAACAATGAACTCAAGGATCACTTTCGTGCATCCGAATTCTAGGTTGATAATCTCTAGTGGAGTCTCAAGGATCACTTTCGTGCATCCGAGTCTCTACACTAGTTTTACTCATGGATCTCCAATGTTCCGATCCTTGCTTTTGCATAAGATCTCCACGTTTGACAAATAGACTCGATCTATAGGTTCATGTTATAATCATGGCAATTAATCTACTAGAACAGATCAAATTAGATCTAACCTAAGGAAGGGATCCTAACATGCAATTCTAGGGTTCCAACTTCTCAAGCAAATCACCTTTCAGTCTCATTGCGAAAACTCTAAAAACATAATTAGTAACATGGACTTATTGAGAGTCTAAGCACAATTATCACATGAGCAAAATCATCATGTTAAGATTAAACTCAACGAAATAGTGAAAAAGTAGTTATCTAGTCATTAGAAATTAAGTGAATTACTCCCCCATGTCCCAAAAGTAGTTTAAGCTATCATCATGAAGGAATTACAATAAGTCATGATTTCAGAGGATCAAAAATCAAAGGAAAAGAGAAGTTCAGAAAATACAGCACGACTGTGAAGTATTTCACAGCCGTAATTTGCAAAGATCGTCGATGAACAGTGTCGGTGACTCCTTTTTCTTCGATTTCTCTTCCAATTGATATCATTTCGATCTGAAACTTCTGGCCCATTGTCTCCTCCTTCAGACGAAGCTTTAGTATGAAAATCACGGCCGGAGATCGTCTGGATTGAGCGCGGCGGCATGAATCGCAATTTCTCCCTCCATAGTCGATCAAAATTGGGGCTTCCGGTGTGTGTCCGTTCCTTTCGTCCAAAGCTCCCTTTTTGCTTCTTACGGTATCCAATTTGGAGTTCTGGATCGCTCACAATCCTCTCCGCAAGATTCGGGCATTGAAGTTGACCTGGGCGTCGCGATCAGAATAGGAATTACGCCAGTGGAATAGTTTATGGCACTACGGTAAAATCGCTCGAGACTTCTATTCTGATGTCGTCCGGGAATTACGGCACCGTAATCTGGTTTACGGTAGTGCCGTAAAATCGGCTGAACTCTCTGTTCGCGAACGTCTGGCAATTACGGCCCGTGTAGTTTCTTACGGTAGTGCCGTAATATTGAGCGAAGTTTCTGTTCTGAAGCGTTCTAAAATACGGTACCGTAATATTTTTTACGGCGGTGCCATAAAATCTGAAAAACTTTCTGTTAGGAAATTCTTCAAAATACGGCAGGGCTCGGATTTTATGGTACTGTCTGAAAATACGGTACCGTAAAATGGATTACGACACTACCGTAATTTGCTGACTTGCTCCGTTTTGCGTGAAATTTCTTGGGTGACCTCCTCTTGATGATGGGAATCCTTCTATGCATTTGATTTCGCTTGAAAATGCCTAAAAATAGTGCCTTTTTACCTGAAAATCATCAAAAACAGAAAAGAGTGTAGATTCCGCAGATATTGATAAAATATGGCATAAAAACAAGGAAAGTCTATGAATATGACATATAAATATCAATAAAATGGCATAGAAATCAAGAAGAATTTCGGTGTCATCAACTTCCCATGCCATTGGGCTGATCATCTCCCCATTGCCGAGTTTGCGTATAACAGCGCATTCCACCGCTCTACGGGACTGAGTCCTTTCCAAGTCGTTCTCGGGCACCAACCAAGGAAACCCATCAACATGCATAACTTCCTTCCCCCTCCGTCCGTGCATGAGTCCGCATACATCTTCGCTTCTCATATCGCGGGTTTACATGGTGAAATTCGTCGTTGGATTTTCTTGAGCAACACCCGCTATGCGTCGGCGGCCAACGAGTTTCATAGGCCACAACATTTTGAGATCGGTGAGTTGAAAGTACCCCTTAAACTAAGGGGGGTCCCCTTCTAGGGGGAGCGAAAACCCTAGGCAGTGGCGCATAAAATTTTTGGGCAGCGGATTAGGGTTTCAAGAATCGGTTCATGTGATATGATCAACCAAATGGAAACGATTGCATGTAAGAGATAAAACTCATACCATAGCCATTTCGAATGGCGCCTAGGAAGCAAAGATCAAAGCAGATCTTCTCCAGAGGTGACGCACACAGTTGATGTCGCCTACTCCTCTTTGCGATCCTTGTGCTAGCAAGATCCAAAGAAGTCTTTGATCGAAAATGAGAAAGGGATGAAGAGATCTTTTCTTTGCCGATTTCTCCTCTCAATCCAAGGCGTCGTCACCCACGGAAAAACCCAAGAGGAATGCGTTCAAGTGGCGAGAATAGAGAGAGCACTCTCTTTCGAACGTGAGTCTCTCCAAGTGGAGATCATGGTTGCTAAAAATAGCACCACTAACCGCCCAACATGTTCACGCCAAGTGAACTTGTCGCCAATGCTTGAACCATTTTGGTTTAATTTAATTTTGGTTCAATTACCAAATAAACCAAACGACATGGCCTAGATCATATTAAAACCCTAAGGTTCCAGATCTAGCCGTTGATCTCTATGATGCTCCTGATCTGACCGATCTAGCATCTCTTCTCTCGATCGAAGCTTACCGATCTCAAGCCCTAATCAATCAAACATGATCAGACCAGATCTCACTCACAATCAGAGATTAAATCCCTTTAAACTGAACCCGAAACAATTCAGTCCATACGATCTGACTTAAGTAAGCCATATCATCAATTGTGCGACCCTGAGGGTTTCCTTAAAACATCGGTAACGATAATTTACATTATCACAACCAGTGAGGGGTATCTAGCAACACATCACTGTCTCCCGATATCAAGGAAAGAGTCTTCCAAGACTTCACCCAAAAACAGCACAAGTGTGAATCAATTCACACTGCATACATGTTTCCTTTGCCACTGGATGTTCTTATTGGACAAGCCTGTCAAGCTCGTAACTCCAATATGATGAGCATGATTAGAACAGATGAGCACTGTCACCTGGGTATGGCCATACACTCTCTCAATCATCTCATCCAGGGGGCCCCTTTAGAACATCACACTCCTTAAACAAGGAGACGGCAATCCTATGTCTATCACTAGTGCTCTAACCTGATTCAAGCTCACCATCCAAGATAGTCTATAATCATTATGTTTCAAATGATATTGAACTACCTCAAAACAATGACAATCATCATTTAGAAAACACAAGTGATCTCAAGTCAGAGGAAATGTGCCACTTGTCTTAATCAAGGAATATTCACATTGTGACAAACAATTGAACATCCTAGTAGGGTCTGTCCAGTACATCCCATGTACCCATGAGTCTACATCTTATTCCATGCTCGAAGCATCCTATAAGATTAGAACACATATTAGTCTTAACCATATCGAGGCTGTCTCATGTTTACCAAGATATATCGACTAAGGACATAATAGCATGTCAGCCCAGCTGAACAGCTTTGAGACATTATTCAGAAGAACATATATTGCAGCAGACAATGTAGCTAACTGAATAACAACCATGCCTTTATAAACACATAGAGTTTATTACATGATACTTGTTACATTCCCATAGGCCTCAAACATTAGCCTTAAGGGCATACCCCAACAATCTCCCACTTGCACTTAATCTAATGGTTGAGAAATCTCAAACCCATATTATTACAGTGCTTCTCATGCTTCTGCTGCGCCAGAGGCTTGGTAAGCGGGTCTGCCAGATTGTCATCTGTATGAACCTTGCATACTTTGATCTCGCCACGATCTATGATCTCCCTGATCAAATGAAACCGTCTCTGTATGTGCTTGGACTTCTGGTGCGACCGTGGTTCCTTTGCCTGTGCGATTGCTCCAGTGTTATCACAGAAGATAACCAAAGGATCTGCACACGAAGGAACGACACCAAGTTCTCTCACGAACTTACGAATCCACACTGCCTCCTTGGATGCTTCCGAGGCTGCAACATACTCGGCTTCTGTTGTGGAATCAGCAACAGTTGACTGTTTGAAACTTTTCCACACCACTGCACCTCCATTCAAGCTAAAAACATAGCCTGATTGCGATCGGAAATCATCCTGGTCAGACTGGAACGAAGCGTCAGTATATCCTTCAATACTGAGTTCTTCCTGACCACCATATATCAAGAACATATCTTTGGTCCTCCGCAGATATTTTAAAATGTTCTTGACTGCAATCCAGTGCGCCATACCTGGATTACTCTGGTAACGACTGGTTACGCTTAACCCGTAAGCAACGTCTGGGCGAGTACACAACATCGCATACATTATAGAACCAATAGCCGAAGCATAAGGCGTATTGTTCATTTCATCTTTCTCAGTCTGTGTTTGTGGACACTGACTCTTAGAAAGATTCAGACCATGTCTGACTGGAAGATATCCTCGCTTAGAATTCTCTAAGTGAAATCTCTCCAGGACCTTATCGATGTAAGTACTCTGGCACAGCCCGAGAAGCCTCTTAGATCTATCCCTGTAGATCTTCACACCTAACACATAGGCTGCTTCTCCTAGATCTTTCATCTGGAAACATTTCCTCAGCCATGCCTTAACAGCATGCATTTCAGGAATGTCGTTTCCAATGATCAAGATATCATCGACGTAGAGGACTAGGAAAGTAATCACGCTCCCACTAAACCTCTTATATACACACGGGTCATCCTCGTTCTTGATGAAACCAAATTCAGTAACTGATTCATCAAAACGAATATTCCAGCTTCTTGATGCTTGTTTAAGTCCATAAATGGACTTCTTTAACTTGCATATTTTATGACGATCTGCTGGATTAGTGAAACCTTCTGGTTGTGTCATATACACATCCTCATCCAGATTTCCATTAAGGAAAGCTGTTTTCACATCCATCTGCCAAATCTCATAATCATAATATGCAGCTATCGCGAAAAGAATCCGAATAGACTTAAACATGGCTACAGGTGAGAAAGTTTCATCATAATCTATCCCGTAGATTTGTTTGAAACCTTTCGCAACTAGCCTGCCTTTATAGGTAACTACGTTACCATCCATGTCAATCTTCTTCTTGAAGATCCATTTACAGCCTATAGGGATAACTCCCGGAGGCGGATCAACCAAATCCCAGACTTGGTTATCTGACATGGAGTCCATCTCGGCGCGCATAGCCTCAAGCCATCTCGCTGACTCTGGTCCACTGACCGCATCCGCATAAGTAAGGGGTTCATCATTGTCAATGATGTAGACTCCGTCATAGCGCTCAGGCTGTCGACGAATCCTACCCGATCTTCGCGGTTCCCGTGATGTCTGAGCCTCAGGTTGTTCAATAACCTGTTCTACCGGCTCAGACTCATCCAACTGTGCTTGATCACTTTGTCCTTCTTCTGGATTCTCATCCAGCTTTATTTCTCTCCCACTGGCCTCTTGCAGAAGAAACTCCTTCTCAAGAAATATGGCCGTCCGAGCAACAAAAACCTTGTTCTCATTGGGATCGAAGAAATAATAACCCTTAGTTTCCTTAGGGTAACCGACAAAGATACATTTGTCAGATCTGCTCTCTAGTTTCCCAGAGGCGAGCTTTTTAACATAAGCCTCGCAACCCCAGATCCTGATAAATGTCAAGCTCGGCTGTTTCCCATACCATAACTCATATGGCGTCTTTGAAACTGCCTTGGATGGCACTCGGTTTAGTACCTTTGTAGCTGTTTCCAGCGCAAAACCCCAAAAGGAGTATGGAAGAGTAGCCTGACTCATCATAGAACGAACCATATCAAGTAACGTTCTATTTCTCCTCTCGGACACACCATTCCATTGCGGTGTTCCTGGTGGAGTGAGCTGTGAGATAATCCCACACTCCTTTAGATAGTCAGTAAATGCATGACTTAGGTATTCACCACCTCGATCTGAGCGAAGTGCCTTGATATTACGGCCTAGCTGATTTTGTACTTCATTCTTGAACTCTTTGAACTTGTCAAAAGATTCACTCTTATGTCTCATCAGATAGACATACCCATATCTACTGAAATCATCAGTAAATGTAATGAAGTACTGATAGCCACCTCTGGCATGTTTACTAAATGGCCCACACACATCACTGTGTATGAGGTCAAGTAAACCTGAAGCCCTTTGACCTTTATTAGGAAAAGGTGACTTCGTCATTTTACCCATCAAACAAGCTTTGCATGTATCAATCTCCTTATAGGAGAATGATCCCAGCAGTCCATGATCATGCAACCGCTTAATGCGTTTCTCGTTAATATGGCCTAAACGACTATGCCATAGCAAGGTGCTGTCATCAGCATACTTGGCTTTCTTAATATCAACATTCTGTATAGAACTTTCCATGTCCAACATGAATAACCCATTATTAATTGAACCAGTTGCATAAACAATATTATCATATGACAAAACACACTTTGAAATATTGCATTCAAAGGAAAACCCCTTCCTGACAAGAGCAGGAATGGAGATAATATTTTTAGTTATACTGGGAACAAAATAACAACTGTTTAGTTCCAATACAATTCCAGATGGTAAAGTAATGAAGTAGTCTCCTACAGCAACAGCAGCAACCCGTGCCCCGTTTCCAACGCGTAGGTCCACCTCATGCTGTCCCACCTGCCTTCTTCTCTTGAGTTCCTGCACATTTGAACAAATGTGAACTCCACATGCAGTGTCCAACACCCATGATACAGAAGAAGAATACATGACCTCAGTCACGAATATACCTGAGCCAGAAGCAAAGCTTCCCCTCTTATCTCCTTGGAGCGCTTTACAGTCCTTTTTCCAGTGACCCAACTGGCCACAGTGGAAACACCTGTATTCCTTAGACCGCTTCACCTTCTGCTTCAGAGCCTTGCTGTAATTCTTGACCGGGGCCTTGCCCTTCTTCCCCTTCTTCTTGTTCCTGGAAGGAACCATCAAGACAGAGGTTGAAGGCTTACCCTTCAGAGTTTCCTCAGTGGTCAAGAGCATATTCAGCAGCTCTGCCGGAGTACAATCGATTTTGTTCATATTAAAATTAATAATGAACGCGTCGAATGATGGCGGGAGAGACTGCAGAATAATGTCCACAGCAAGCTCCTGGTTGATGGTATGCCCCAGTTTCTCTAGAGCCTCCTTGTGCCCAATCATCTTGAGCACGTGAGCTCCCACTGGGCTCCCTTCAGCCAGTTTGCTCTGAAAGAAGAGCTTCGTCAAATTATAGCGTTCAGTCCTCGCCTGTGCAGCATACAACATCTTGAGGTTTGTAATCATGTCTCTAGCCGACATGTCCTCATGCTGACGCTGCAGCGGTGGCGTCATAGACGCTAACATCAGGCAAGCGACATCAATGCTATCATTGACGTGCTTTTCATAGGCTTCCCGAACCGCCCTTGCGGCGTTCGGAGCGGGCTGCGGCGGTATCGCCGTCTCGAGGACATACAGTTTCCTCTCTGCCTTAAGAACGATCTTAAGGTGTCCAAACCAGTCAGAGAAGTTCGGCCCAGCAAACTTCTCTCTTTCCAGTAGGGATCGCACATTGAAGTTCATGGTGTTCGTTGCTGCAGGTATCTACAACAATGCAAGAACAGCAAGGTCAGTATCAATGTATAAGAATCAATCAGGACTTAAGAAAGATTCTTTTTCTCACTATTTTATCAGGCGTGAAAAATCCAGCAAAACAGCCCGAAAGAGTAGAACTCTTTTAGTGAGATGGGATCCAGATTTCATACTTGGTCTCCGCGTCCCGCTCAGGCGAGATAAGATGCACAGAGAGTACAAGCACTAGTTTCTGGTAGGCAGTCCCTGCCGATCGCCAACCCGTGCGATTCCCCTTCATCTGGGCAGTCCAGCAGACTGTGCCAACTGAGTTGGTACAACACAATCTCTGACCCCACAGATGGCTGCCTCCATGTGCTACCATATGCGCCACATATGTAGCCTACACGGTCAAGCTGACCCGACCTACTCCCTGGACCACCATGTGCTATGCTGAGCAACGAGAAGGGATAAATCCCTGCTCTGTAACACACAGGTGTAATCCCGCACCGTCTGAAGATAGATGGACGTGCCCACTGAGTGGGTACAACACGGCTCCAACGATAATCAGAACAGTGAGGTTTCGCGTCAGAAGGCTTACGAGCTTGATATTTAATCGTTGGATTTTAACGGTCTTTTATCTTCTTGCCTATCATGCAATTCCTATGGTGATAGCAGAAGATAAATTTACTCATGCAATTCTAATATATAGCAATAAAAGAAAGCATGTGTCTTTTGTGGTAAAAGCCCATAGCCCTAGTGAGACCTTAACCTAACTTAAGTCTACACTTGCTCTTTATGGGTCTTTAGCTGCTCATCTGGCCCAAACCTGGGCCCAAGCGCCAACTGCAGCTCTGGTGCGCCCACCAGGAATTTGCGCCTGGTCCTAGGGTCGAACCCTAGACCTCCCACCTGGTCCAGCCACTGCTGCATGCGCTTCTGCCAAGTGTGCATTGTGCTCTTGTCTAATTAAATTACAAATTTAACTATCTAGACAAGAGTGACACGCAGGTCACTTTCACATTATAAATTAATTAAAATTGTGATACGCAGATCACATAAAGAAAATTAATTTACAACATATAATCCAGGCACGCAGGCCCCAGCACAGCACACATTAAAAACGGGCAGCCCACATAAGACTAAATAAACAAGCAGATGCAACAACCATCATGTGATCCAGTCAGGAAAAATAAAATTTTAAAAAAACCCCTTGGGATCGATTTTTTTTTTTTTAATTTTTCCTTATTTGCCCCACAACCTTACAATGGTCCATTACTAGGGATCCACTCATCCAACCTAGTCAGATCCACTGCCCTAGCATGCACCAAGTCCTAACTGACTTGAGTCGACCAAAAGGTCAACCATGCATGCACCAAGGCTGAACGACCACACTGAGGTCTGGCAAGCGGGCGTGACCCCGGGCCTAACTCAGGTGCGTTCATCAGTTGTCTCAATCAGACATCGCTACACACCTGTCTGCAGTCGACCTATAGCCACCACAGGCATGCGCCAAGGTGCTAACTGGTCGACCCATTCAGGCTGTCAGATAGTCTGATCAGACATGTTTGGATCTAACCTAGGGGGTGACTTCAACCCTAATAACCCATCTAAGGGTTTAATGTAGGAGCATTAGATCTAAGGTGAAACGCGCATGTGATCAAGGTTTTAGAAAAACTTACAAAAACATGCGCCAACAACAACATGCACAATGGAGAAAATAACATCAATACAAATCATGAATTTTCGCCAACTTAGATAATCGCATGTAACCTATAGATCTATTATAATGCGCATACATGGATCATATGACATATCATGGCAATCATAAACAAGCATGAAACATCAGGCTCTGATACCAATTGAAAGTACCCCTTAAACTAAGGGGGGTCCCCTTCTAGGGGGAGCGAAAACCCTAGGCAGTGGCGCATAAAATTTTTGGGCAGCGGATTAGGGTTTCAAGAATCGGTTCATGTGATATGATCAACCAAATGGAAACGATTGCATGTAAGAGATAAAACTCATACCATAGCCATTTCGAATGGCGCCTAGGAAGCAAAGATCAAAGCAGATCTTCTCCAGAGGTGACGCACACAGTTGATGTCGCCTACTCCTCTTTGCGATCCTTGTGCTAGCAAGATCCAAAGAAGTCTTTGATCGAAAATGAGAAAGGGATGAAGAGATCTTTTCTTTGCCGATTTCTCCTCTCAATCCAAGGCGTCGTCACCCACGGAAAAACCCAAGAGGAATGCGTTCAAGTGGCGAGAATAGAGAGAGCACTCTCTTTCGAACGTGAGTCTCTCCAAGTGGAGATCATGGTTGCTAAAAATAGCACCACTAACCGCCCAACATGTTCACGCCAAGTGAACTTGTCGCCAATGCTTGAACCATTTTGGTTTAATTTAATTTTGGTTCAATTACCAAATAAACCAAACGACATGGCCTAGATCATATTAAAACCCTAAGGTTCCAGATCTAGCCGTTGATCTCTATGATGCTCCTGATCTGACCGATCTAGCATCTCTTCTCTCGATCGAAGCTTACCGATCTCAAGCCCTAATCAATCAAACATGATCAGACCAGATCTCACTCACAATCAGAGATTAAATCCCTTTAAACTGAACCCGAAACAATTCAGTCCATACGATCTGACTTAAGTAAGCCATATCATCAATTGTGCGACCCTGAGGGTTTCCTTAAAACATCGGTAACGATAATTTACATTATCACAACCAGTGAGGGGTATCTAGCAACACATCACTGTCTCCCGATATCAAGGAAAGAGTCTTCCAAGACTTCACCCAAAAACAGCACAAGTGTGAATCAATTCACACTGCATACATGTTTCCTTTGCCACTGGATGTTCTTATTGGACAAGCCTGTCAAGCTCGTAACTCCAATATGATGAGCATGATTAGAACAGATGAGCACTGTCACCTGGGTATGGCCATACACTCTCTCAATCATCTCATCCAGGGGGCCCCTTTAGAACATCACACTCCTTAAACAAGGAGACGGCAATCCTATGTCTATCACTAGTGCTCTAACCTGATTCAAGCTCACCATCCAAGATAGTCTATAATCATTATGTTTCAAATGATATTGAACTACCTCAAAACAATGACAATCATCATTTAGAAAACACAAGTGATCTCAAGTCAGAGGAAATGTGCCACTTGTCTTAATCAAGGAATATTCACATTGTGACAAACAATTGAACATCCTAGTAGGGTCTGTCCAGTACATCCCATGTACCCATGAGTCTACATCTTATTCCATGCTCGAAGCATCCTATAAGATTAGAACACATATTAGTCTTAACCATATCGAGGCTGTCTCATGTTTACCAAGATATATCGACTAAGGACATAATAGCATGTCAGCCCAGCTGAACAGCTTTGAGACATTATTCAGAAGAACATATATTGCAGCAGACAATGTAGCTAACTGAATAACAACCATGCCTTTATAAACACATAGAGTTTATTACATGATACTTGTTACATTCCCATAGGCCTCAAACATTAGCCTTAAGGGCATACCCCAACATGAGTTGCTCATGGTGCACCTCTACCCTGAGCGTATGAGATCAAGAGCCAATTGGAAATTGCAAGCGCATTGCGATGGTCCCTACACGGTCCTACTGTGGGTTGGCACTAACGCATACGTCCTCGACCTCCCGGAGGACTCCCTCATCAGCCCCGTCTTCAACGTCGCCGATCTCTTGCCCTACCACGCGCCCCTTCCCACCGGCACTCCCTCCAGTGACATCCGCCCACTTTATTCTCCCCCCCCCCACCCCCCCCCCCCCCCTGGGATACTTGACGGAGTCATGGACGCCAATGAAAAGGTCCTAACCCATATAGAAGACACTTGGAGAGACTCCCCAGGACCCGAGGGGGACACCCCACAAATTTCAGCTCAGAAAGCCCTCTGCCACCCTGAACATGGCCAAGCCGTGTTGACAAACATGGCCGTGACAAGCAACATGGCCATTCCTCCAGCCGTGCCCATTGCCGCAGGATTCAGCCGATCCGAACACGGCCGTGACACGGTCGAACCGGCACGTGAACGCAGATATGGCCCACCTCACGGGCATTCCTCCAGCCGCGATGAGCTCGACAGATCCCCAGCACAAAATTACGGCCCCGCCGAAATTCCAGAGCAACATTATGTTGGTTTTAGGCCCAAAAGTACGGCCCGTGAAAAGGAGCACGGCACTGCCGTAAAAATAGCCGAAGTTTCTGTGGATACCGAACACGGCTGTGGTGGTGATCACGGCCAGGCAGTGAACAACTCGACAGACTCCAGAACACTCAGTCACACCCGTGCCTCCAATCATGGCCCAGCCGTGCCTACTTCAGCCAGAGACCCAGATGCAGAACACGGCCATCACGACAAGCACGGCCAGCCCGTGTTCAGCCCCAGAAAATGCATGGGCACCGTTCTCCACCCCATTCGATGCTCGCAACGGTCCTCGCACCTCCAAACCATTTTGTGAGTGCGGTGAGCCCCTCTACTGCCACAACGTGCCCCGTCTGCTCCATCCACGTGGCCTCCCCGGCGTCATCGGAGCCCCTTCACCCCCATCAACATCACAAGAGGGCCGCCCCAAGACCCGACATTGGATCGCTACAACAATCGGGTCCTCAACTCGGCCCAAGAGACTGCCACCAATGTTCAAAATCAGCCCACAATCAGCCGCTTGTGTTGCTTCATCATGGCGTGTTCGGAGATGGTGTAGCCCACTGACATCGGCCCAAGCCGTGCCCCAAACACCCAGATCACGCGCTCCACCACTTGGCATCTTTCCCTGCAGCAGTTGGTAGCTTGCTTTTAGTTGGTTTTCTTGCTTTTCAGTTAGTTAGAAGGTATCTTGACTTTCTTTTAGGAAGTTAAGGTTGGTTGTCTTATTCACCAACCCCCATGTGTTAGTCATGTGAGTCCCCTCTCCCCCTTGATCTATAAAAGAGGGCTGAGGTTGTGTGTCTTTTCAGCTTTTGTGGTAGTAGACACCTTCCCCCACGCGAAGGCCTAAGTCCTCCAAACTCTGAGAAGCTCGCCTAGAGTTCTCTCGTCTTGTATTCTGCATTTATAGCTTTCAATCAAAACACCCGAAGAACCCTCCCCGAGCTCCGGGTCCTTTTCAACATTCTCGCTTTCGGTTCCTACACTTCCGGCTTTGGTCTTGGGCTGGCGGAGTGTCTCTCTCGTAGCATCGTGGAGGCTCGAATTACGCACGCTTGCTAAACAAAAATTGGCTCTACAAGAAAGGTGAGTAGTTTCCTTAGTATTCGAACCGTTGTTCTCTCCGCACGCATTTGGGTATTGCTCAAGGAACATCTCTCGCTGCTCTCATCGGTTTTCTCATGGCTTTCCCGATTGCACGTGTCACAACCCTAGATGGTAATCAATTATTCAAAATTGATATCATAATGACCATTGTAGATTTGCTACCAAAAAGCATAATGACCATTGTAGATTTGCTTTTGTTTTGAGGGTATTATAGCACGTGTTTCACTTCTCTCGTCTCAAGACCTTCTTCCATTTTCCACATCATCATCTAGTCCCCTTATAGTACGGATTTAAGGACCCCCTCACCCGCTGCGTCACTCCAGCATGTGGAAGTCGAGCCGGCGTCTCGTCTTCGAAGTGTTCGGGTCGAGGACGTCTCCTCAATTCCAAGTTGTTCCCGTTCCTACTTTATAAGAAGTAAATCCCCCCCCCCCCCCGGTGGGTCAGGTTCGCTTGTTTTTTTTTTCCATTCCATTACGCATTTAATCGCTGTGCTTTTCCCCATCCTTCAACCATGGTCGGATCTCTTGTTTCTTGGTGTGTTTCCAGCTCCATAGGCGTGCGCGTTGAATCCTGCACATCCGCAGCCCCCGATGCATGCTAAGCTTAAAACGTGCTAAGTGAGCAACTAAATTGCTAAAATCGCTACGAGGTTAGTGCGTTACATTAAGTAGTTGGGTGCCATTGTCTTACATTCGCATTTGTGTTGCCCCGATCGAATTCTATGTCATTTCATCATGTTTCTAATGATTTTCCTACACTTTCCGACGCGTTTTCTCTTCCCTCGCCTCACGACCCTCTCCCATTTTTGCGTGCATCATGTAGAGCCCTAGAGTACGACATTAAGGACCCTCCCTCCTATTAGTCGCTTCATCATACGGCCACGCCCCCCTTTTCTCCTGCTGCTACTCCACCCACCACCGCTCGGCATCTTCTCCAAATGAAATCAGCAACAGTTTTCACTCCTGTCCGTTTAGCTACCTACTATAGATGACATCTATTCCCTTTTCTCATGCGCTGGCTTCCTCTTTCAAGCCGATTTCTCTAGCCATTACTCTATTTTTGCCACCGCTCTTCACCTTCTCCAACAAAAATTGACACCGCTTCTTTCATTCACCATTCAGGTTGCAGGCATTGGGTTTTGCTTCATCTTCCTTGAGTTATTGCCCCCTTCACACAACGATTCTTTTCCAGAGGCAACTCCTTCAGCAGCGTTTCAAGCACCCTAGAAAGCTGATTTCTTCTGCCAACTTTGTAGCTGCAACGCAGTTGTCCGCTTCTTGTCCAACGATCGAGCCACTGGAGTTGGTTTTCGCCTCTGTTCCTAGAGCTATAAATCTCTATTCAAGGTTTCGACAAGGTGATTCTCTGCTTCGCAGATTCTAGTATGCCACAGTTGTCGCCACACTCTAAGACGAAGTTCTGACTCTGCTCTCGCCTTGCCAACAACTTCGCCAGGTTCCAAAATCTCCTTGCCATGCTTTGCCTACCCGTTTTGCTATATCTTCTATTACTTCCACCATGCCTCCCAAATAGAAAATTGGTGCTCGAAAGACACCATTAACATCCCTAGAAACCTGATGGGGGGGGGGGAGCATGAGATATGGGCTAGAATGAAATTTAAAATCAAGAAGAAACAAGCTAGAATGCAAACTTATCCAACGTGTTTTCAATAATATGTTTTTTTGGTATTTTTTTGAATAAAAACCGAAATTACTATGCATGCAAGTCTACTAAGCAAACAAATAAGCTACTAGTTAAGTTATTCTAACATGCCTTTTCAAAACAAATTAAAAGTAGACATGTGATTAACTACTCTAAGGCTAAGCATGCAATCCTAAACTAAACTATTTTAAACTAGGAATTGAAAAACTAGGAGGGATACTTACAGAGCAACCCTTGAGAATATAAGAGTCGTATCGTCCCAGTCTTCAATGGTCCTACTCAGATGGAAGGAGTTGCATCATTACAAACATTCCAGCACATCAAACCCAAACATGCTTGGGTATAATGTTATTAAATGGCATTTATAGTGAAATTTCAAGAGGGGACGTTAAGCCTCCAAATTCCACTTGCTAACAAGATCAAACAAACTACTTAGCTAATCTAATTAAAGTGGATGTGTTGCTCATCTTGTGGATTCCCTTTTGATGCCGAGAGCTTCAAGAGAAAAACGAAATCTATTAGTGATGAGAGAAAATCAGATAAACATCAAATACAAACAAGGGACAAAGGAGAGTGTTCGGTTTGGGGGATGATGTTGCTGAAGCCTCTTGATATTAATGTAGAAGTTCCTTGTGCCACTTGTTGTTGAAGATGAAGAACTTGCGCCTCCAAATGTTGAGGAAGATGATTTTGCCGAGACCTTCAAACAAGAGAGAAAACAAGTGAATCAAAGGGAGACAACAAATCAAAACAACTTACTAGAGGGGGAATAGGGGATTTGATCTCAAGTGTTGAAGCCCTTTGAAGGTGAGATGCGCCATGATGATGGAGTTGGAAAGTGTTGCACCATTGGTTGATGAAGAGGATGTAGATGCATCAAGAGATGTTGCAGGGTATTGAGAAGGTTGCGCCACCAAGGTTGAAGAAGATGTTCTTGCGCCAAATTGATGAAGAGATGATATGCGCCACTTGAAGGTTGAGGGTGATGCTCTTTACACAAATGGATGGTGAGAGCTTTGATAGAAGGGTTAGCGAAGGGAACCATGGCCCTTGGGGAAGAAGTGAAGACAGGTGACACAAGAACCTCAGATGAGAAGGAGAGGGAGGGGGCGACACAAGCACCCAAAGTTGCTAGGCAACTACTCGACAATTCCATTATCAGAATTCTAATTCAAGTTACATGCGAGAGCAAGCTTTGTAGCCTCTTTTCCTCAACGTTACAAAATAGCAATTTAAGAAAGAGATTCTGGTCTTCAATGCCATGAGGTTGGTGCATGCATTCTTTCCTCTTTGGCTTGGATGAATATGGAAAGCTTCTAGTGGCTTTGACGCATTCTTCATTGCTTGGGCGCCAAGAAAAGGTGACAAACCTTCCTTCTACTTGAATTTCCAAATTGCTTCCTTGAATGGCTTGATGAGGCTTCCTTATTTGTCTTGGATAAATTATTCTTGATTTGTGATCGGCTTGAGTGTTATGCTTGGCCGAATTTCTTTTGAATTCTTCCCTTAAATGGCTTCATGAGGTGGCAATGCTTCTTTGATTGGCGTGGCTCCTTCCTTCCATGGTGTATATGCATATTGATTCCTTGATTCAGGGGATTTGTGTTAGTGTTATGCCATGAGACCTATCTTTTGGTCTAGACATATGTACTACATACATTGATATTTATAGATATCCTGGCATTGTCGTTGTCATGGTTTCGTATACATCTGCGCACATGTATGTTTACATGATGATGTCCCTCGAGATATTACTATCTCTGTTTGCTTATGTCCCGAGTCAAGTACCATAGTGGATAGGGGACAGCTATGGTGCGGGTGAGACTCGTTTATGCGTTGGTTAGCATGGGTTGCTTAACACAGGCATAAGGGTATATCAAGGGAGATATGCTGGACCGACCCGCCATGAGAGTTCTTCTTGGTTTCTCAAGAATCTCACAGTGATAGAGTTGTATCTGTCCTTTGACTTGAGGAAGATTGTATCTCTATGTTGTAAAGGATGTACTTTGATACAACCTAACACCTCGCCGTAATAGGGAGGTTATAACAGTTGTCATTGGGTATATCTTAAGCAATACGAGAGGTTCATCTTACCGATAGAGGATTTGCCCCTTTCCTATGGGGAAGCATGATGTCCATGGGCTCCAAGATGGTGCATGACTGAAAGCGTGTGGCCACACCCAGGTTTAGCCTGATTTAGTCATGACCATCGTCGTTGGAATATACAAGTGTGACACGCTTGTCCAACTTGGACGATCAGCCTGGCAAAGGGACATGGATACTCTTATTCCTTATCACAGTTTTGAGGTTGTCGATGGCGACATTTATTCCGATGACTTGGGTAGCGGCAATGTACTGCTAGGTGCCACTCACCGCTTGTGATGATTGGGTCATCACTGCCAACGTCAGAGGGACCTACAAGGTCGCACACCTAGATGCTAGAGACTCTACATTGATCGGTTAGCCTCTGATCGAATCATTGTATGATTCGGGTCATTTCGGGAAGCTGATGCCATGGGATTTCTTATGAGGAGATTAGACTTTATTTTGTTCATGTTTGACCACTAGTTGACTCTAGTGGACCACATTTGACCTCTGTTGACCTGAGGTGTCAAAATGTGTCAAACAAGAGTCATAGTGCAAGGTTGGGCTTGGCACTTTAGTCACATGAATAAACTAAAGTCATTAATTGACAAGAGAAATTTTTCTCTTGGTTAATTAATATGTATAGGTGCATTTCACTTGGTGAGTCTCGAACCTGAGACCCAGGGGTGTGGGGTGGCGTCTGCACATAGTCCCGCATGGGAAAAATCTCCAAAGAGGAGCTGGTGCTTCTATTATAAATAGAGAGGCTCTCTTGGGAGATTTTGCACTAATCTCTTTTCTCCTCTCTTGTTGTCACCTCCCCTCTGCTCCTGGTGTGAGGGTCTTGTAGGAGACGACAATAAGAAAAAGTTTTTGCATCAAGGTTGGGACAAGTTGTAGTGCTACCCACTCCTTGTCGCCAACACTTCCCCTTCTTCTTGGCGCATGGTCTTTGAGATTGGCGCAAGCAAAGAAGAAGTTAGAGGCGTGGATCTCTTCTCCCGAAGCTAGCACGTGCATGGAGTAGAGGAGTCTCAAGGCAGTCCGTGTGTGCACGAGTGTAGAGGACGGGCCGATCGCACGTCTCCAGTCGTCGAAATCGATAGCTTCAAAGCCGCTAGTAAGGTATACCCCTATCACATCCTTTGTATTCTTCGTAAGGTGGTCCTTATTGTTGAATTAGGAATCTCGTTTCGGGCTCGCTTCCGCTGTTTTTCGTTTGAAATAGCCCGGGGATTCCCAACAATTTGATGATTGAATCTTCAAGGATGGGCGCATATGACTTGTGGAAGCTGATATAATCCATGATTGATGAGGCATACGAATTTGGAAAGGTGAGATGAACTCCTTTCATCTCAAGTCTTCACTTTGAGCTAGGCTTTGAAGTGACCTTCCATATTTGGAGCTAGCTTGTTGTAGTGAGCTTTGAGCTAGCCTTGAGCTTGTCCACATGAGTTGTAAATGCTTATTACACTACTCCTACTATGATGCAACATTATGCCATGCACTAATACTACTATGATGCGACATAATTTCCATAAAAGAAAAATACGAAACCTACCATATGTAGCTACATGATGCATGCAATGCAAGGGTGCCTTAGGGTACCCATAAACTAGGGTAGCCTTAAGCTCCACTTATATTTTCGTGGGTCATGGCCTCTACCCCCATCATTTCTCCCCGGGTGGAAAAAATTCTTCTCCGAAGAATTGTCCTTGCATGGGGGGAAATGTCTAGAGGTGGCCCATGTAAAATGTTCCTTCAGTAACCAAACTTCTTCACCATTGGAGTGGGTGAACAAGCCATGGTTCACAAGGTTGGCCATAGGCTCATGCACACAAAACATGTGTAAAAATTGGATGGGATACCCCACATTATAAGGTGTAGGGTACCCGTACAGAAGTGGCATGGTAAAAGATGAGTAAGCATATGAAGCATGCATATGAAGGTAAGAGCAAGAGTAAGCATTACAACCATAGAGACTTTGTTCTTCTATTCCTTGTGTTAAATCTGGTACTCTTACAATGAATTCCCTTTCTCGGCCATGATGATTAGTACACTTGTGGTAAGGGATTTGAGTGTCTAAGTATGCAAGAATAACAAAGTCTATGTGGTCAATAATAATCAAAGCAATGTTGTTTTTAGCATGCTCAAGTTTGGTTGGTCTTAAGAGTGACTTAAATGTTTGGGTGGAATGACCTAATAGAGAAGACTCTATGTTCATTGGGTCTTGGGGAAGAGCTTCTATGTCTAGAGGATGTCCTAAGGGTTTTGGCTTAGGATATAAGTCTATCTGAAAAGGCTTTTAAGCTTTCCTTGAATGTAGGGGATCCTAGATTGAGTTGGTTGAGGTCTAAGGATGAAGGATCCTCTATGTATAAGGGTTGAGTCTCTAGAGGGGGATCTAAGTCTAAGTTAGGCTCCTTAAAGTCATGCTCATCTCCTAAATGTGTATTTGTGGATTCTAAGTGTGCCTTTGGCAAGTTAGGAGGTTCTAACTTAATTTGAGTTATAGGGTCCTCTAGGTCTTGGATTCCTAGAATAGGTTGTACTAAGGTTGCCTCCATGGGTTTAGAATCTAGCCTTATGTGGTCTGAGGCAAGGGAATATGTTGCTAGTTGGTTACAACCTACGAGTTCAAGAGAGGGTGGGGTCAACCTAGGGTTAAGTGAAGTTGTGGGTTGACTACTTGGTTTAGGAAGGCTTAGGTAAGGATCAAGACAAGACTCATGGTCATCTAGAGGGATTAGGTCTACCTTGGATTCATTATGTGGCTTGGGAAGACCTATGACTTTAGGGTCAAGTTGGCTCCTAGACATATCATCTAAGGTAAAAGTTCCAAATTGAAGTTGGGGCATGTCTAGAGGGGTCTCTAAAGGTGACTTAGGGCTAGTTTGACTATCAGACAAGTCAACTAATGGTGCCCTAGTATTGGATCTAGACTCATCTAGGAGTATGTTTGGAATGGTTGGAGGTAGCTCAGGCTCTAAGGTTGGACTTGTCTCTAAGAGGGTTGGAGGGTTGGCTACCTTAGGAGTTCTAGGTTTAGACCTTTTGATCTTAATCTTAGGGTCATGACACCTTAAGATATAAGAGTCATCTTGCCTTTGGTGGTGCCCTTTAACATCATCTAACCAAGGTTCTCCTAGGTTGACATGATATGTACCTTCTAGGGGTAAGACATCACACCAAGCTTCTAATAGGATACCAAATCAAATAGGCACAAGGCACCTACGGTTAACTAAGGTTTTGGTTCCATCATCTCTAGTAATAGTGTAAGGGTATAGGTTAGGCTTAGTGACAAAGCCAAATCTGTCAATGGCACTAGGGGTTATGAAGTTGAACCCTATGGTTTTATCTATGGCAACCTTACACATCTTATCTCTTATTTTGATGTAGGTGTGGAAAAAATCATTCCTAAGGTTGACCATATAGGTTGGAAGTCTCTCTAAGTATAGTTTGTGGGATCTAGCTTCCAAGTTGTCTAGCCTAGCCATTATTATTTCAAGCAATCCTTTATCCTTGTCATTAGGGATGGAATTGTTGTTATAGTTTATGCTGGTTCTAGTAGTCATGTTGGGTCTAGTTTTGAAAAACCAAATAGTTTTGAAAGTAAGGCTCCTAAGAAGTGATATGAGTATAATAGTGTGTTATGAAATCAAGTTCTTTAAAGCACCTAGGTCCAAGAAATGCCTTAGAATTCGAAAATTAGTTTTGGCTAAAAATCTATTCTAAGGTGTTTTGCTCTGATACCTAAACTGATGTAGGGTGGGAGCATGAGATATGGGCTAGCAAGAAATTTAAAATCAAGAAGAAACAAGCTAGCATGCAAACTTATCCAACGTGCTTTCAAAAATATGTTTTTTTTTTGGTATTTTTAGAATAAAAACCGAAATTACTATGCATGCAAGTCTACTAAGCAAACAAATAAGCTACTAGTTAAGTTATTCTAACATGCCTTTTCAAAACAAATTAAAAGCAGACATGTAATTAACTACTCTAAGGCTAAGCATGCAATCCTAAACTAAACTATTTTAAACTAGGAATTGAAAAACTAGGAGGGATACTTACAGAGCGACCCTTGAGAATAGAAGAGTCGTATCATCCCGGTCTTCAATGGTCCTACTCTGATGGAAGGAGTGGCATCATTACAAACATTCCAGCACATCAAACCCAAACATGCTTGGGTATAATGTTATTAAATGGAATTTATAGTGAAATTTCAAGAGGGGAGGTTAAGCCTCCAAATTCCTCTTGCTAACAAGATCAAACAAACTACTTAGCTAACCTAATTAAAGAGGATGTGTTGCTCATGTCTTGGGTGGAGAAGGCCTTGTAAGTCTCGGCCATAGATGAGTCCTTGAAGATGTCTCATCTTGTGGATTCCCTTTTGATGCCGAGAGCTTCAAGAGATAAAAGAAATCTATTAGTGATGAGAGAAAATAAGATAAATATCAAATACAAACAAGGGACAAAGGAGAGTGTTCAGTTTGGGGGATGATGTTGCTGAAGCCTCTTGATATTAATGTAGAAGTTCCTTGTGCCACTTGTTGTTGAAGATGAAGAACTTGCACCTCTAAATGTTGAGGAAGATGATTTTGCTGAGACCTTCAAACAAGAGAGAAAACAAGTGAATCAAAGGGAGACAACAAATCAAAACAACTTACTAGAGGGGGAATAGGGGATTTGATCTCAAGTGTTGAAGCCCTTTGAAGGTGAGATACGCCATGATGATGGAGTTGGAAAGTGTTGCGCCATTGGTTGATGAAGAGGATGTAGATGCATCAAGAGATGTTGCAGGGTATTGAGAAGGTTGTGCCACCAAGGTTGAAGAAGATGTTCTTGCGCCAAATTGATGAAGAGATGATATGCGCCACTTGAAGGTTGAGGGTGATGCTCTTTGCACAAATGGATGGTGAGAGCTTTGATAGAAGTGTTAGCAAAGGGAACCGTGGCCCTTGGGGAAGAAGTGAAGATAGGTGACACAAGCACCTCAGATGAGAAGGAGAGGGAGGGGGGCGACATAAGCACCCAAAGTTGCTAGGCAACTACTCGACAATTCCATTATCAAAATTCTAATTCAAGTTACATGCGAGAGCAAGCTTTGTAGCCTCTTTTCCTCAACGTTACAAAAGAGCAATTTAAGAAATACATTCTGGTCTTCAATGCCATGAGTTTGGCGCATGCATTCTTCCTCTTTGGCTTGGATGAATATGGAAAGCTTCTTGTGGCTTTGGCGCATTCTTCATTGCTTGGGCGCCAAGAAAAGGTGACAAACCTTCCTTCTACTTGAATTTCAAAATTGCTTCCTTGAATGGCTTGATGAGGCTTCCTTATTTGGCTTCGATGAATTATTCTTGATTTGTGATCGGCTTGAGTGTTATGCTTGGCCGAATTTCTTTTGAATTCTTCCCTTAAATGGCTTCATGAGGTGGCAATGCTTCTTTGATTGGCGTGGCTCCTTCCTTCCATGGTTTGAATGCATATTGATTCCTTGATTCAGGGGATTTGATGATTGAATCTCCAAGGATGGGCGCATATGACTTGTGGACACTGATATAATCAATGATTAATGAGGCATACGAATTTGGAAAGGTGAGATGAACTCCTTTCATCTGAAGTCTTCATTTTGAGCTATGCTTTCAAGTGACCTTCCATATTTGGAGCTAGCTAGTTGTAGTGAGCTTTGAGCTAGCCTTGAGATTGTCCACATGAGTTGTAAATGCTTATTACACTACTCCTACTATGATGCAACATTATGTCATGCACTAATACTACTATGATGCAACATAATTTCCATAAAAGAAAAATACAAAACCTACCATATGTAGCTACATGATGCATGTAATGCAAGGGTGCCTTAGGGTACCCATAAACTAGGGTAGCCTTAAGCTCCACTTATATTTTCGTGGGTCATGGCCTCTACCCCCATCAAAACCCCTGCCGCATACCTTCATCTTCCACTGCTCAACCTCCTTCAGCAGATGCAATTCCCAGTCAACGTTCTATCTTCAGTTTCCCCATGCGCAACTTTGTTCAAGAGCGCAAGTGCCAGCAACTACTCCAGTGCAAGATCATACATACCTGCTACTTGGATAGGTTTTGCCATGGGCACACCTGGATTCTCAGATGATGTTGAATGGCTATTCAATTGCATAGGTTGGCACCAATTTTTCCATATGATGCACCCGACATATACTTCACTCTGCCTAGAATTCTTTAGCTCTCCTGATATCCAGCTGAATGCCCATGATGACGATGACATTGGACAAATCATGTTTCATTTGAGAGGAGAGGAGCACTACCTTGATCTCGACCAGCTCAACCGCATCTTTGGGTTTCCTCTACATGCGACACACATAGCCCCTACCGAATATAAAGAGCATGAATTCTGGGTGTCTATCAGCAGTGATGTTTCATATTATGCCAGCTCTGCTCATGCCAGCAATATCAGCAACCCTCTGCTTTATTACGTCCATCATTTTTAGCCCTTACCATCTTTGGTCGGGTAGAAAGTGATGGCATGGTTCGCCGGGGAGAGGTACTATTCCTTTGGGCCATGCTTCATTCTTTTCACCTTAACACTACATACTTTATGGTGAAGCAAATGCTAAAGATCACAAGGGTGCATAAAGTCCAGATTGTTATTGGAGGACTGGTTACCTCCATTGCTCTTGCCCTCGACGTTGACCCTAGTGGGATGGATATTGCTGCTGGCAGCTCACGCTTGGACTTAGGTTCTTGCATATTAAAAGGCTGATTATCAAGCACGAGGATTCCTACTTCCTCTTCTTCAAGGATGGTACTCAGCTGATGCCCTTACCATGTCAGGAGCGTACCACAGTAAGAGATAAGAGCAATTTGAATATTCGTCCTATCACTACCTCTACCGCTAACATTGTTGAGCATGTTCCACTGCTGAGTTCTATTCCGCCAACATCCTCGAGTGGATTCTTTTCTTTCACTATGATATGAAGGCCACACTAATACCGGACGAGGATGACGAGCTAGACATCAGGGGTGATGGTGATGATGATGTGGATGATCCTCAAGAGGAGGGTGCTGAGATGAGCTCCGATGATGACTCTGCCTGATCTAGTGAGTGTTGCTACCCATCTCTCCAAATTTTGAGTTATTTACATGCTATGCGTAGGGACTATACATAATCTAAGTTTAGGAGAATGTGGGTTCTTCTTTAAACTTTTTATGCAGTAACTCAATACTTATTCTTTGATTATATAATTCATATGCTGCTACTTTGAATTTTGATATTCTGATGATAGTATGTTTTGCATTACTCTAATGTTTGTTACACCCCTAGTTCCGATATTGGATTACACTATCTGATTTTTAAAATGCTAATGATATTGTCTTGGTTCCACGGGATATTATTATTATTTGAATCTTAGTTCAAAGTCAGGTAATTCATATGATTATCTTGTTTGATGGAAAAAGACTATGGAGTGACCTATTCAATATTCGATTAAGGTTCTCACTTTCAAGGTATGCTTATGATATCTCTGTAGAAGTACATACCTCTATCACTTTGATTTCCCTTACTAGTTGTTGGTTATGATCAATGCACTTATCAGATTGTTGTTATCTCTTCATAAAAAGAAAAAAAAATAAAAATAGACACTTTTACTTGGCACTGTAAAAAATTGGTAGTGGTACCGAAAATATGAGTTGAACTCTACAAAAAAATAATAAAATAAATAAAAATAAAATAATAAGACTCCTCTACTTGGCACTGCGAAAAATTGGTAGTGGTACCAAAAACATGAGTTGAAGTCTAAATAGAAGAAAAGAATTAAAGGAGAAAAGAGAGAGGATGAAAATAACACAAAAATAAAGAGTGCATTGGTTTTTTTTCCAACTTGTATCTTTAGTTGAATCAAGTATTGAATAGAGTGTATATATCACATAGGAGATTATTGCATTTCGTGGAGGTAAGCCTCAGTTGACTTTGGTTTTTCGATCTTCATACTTTTATTCTTGAAGATAGATGATTACCTTGAATTCTTTGACTTGCTAAGGTTTGTTCATAATGGTATTTTCCCAAGAAACAATATTTTACAAACTTCGACTGATTTATCTTTATCCGATTACCACTTTTATCTGCTCTTTCTTGCTTGAGGATGAGCAATGATTTAGGTGTGAGAGAATTTGATATTTCATATTTATATAGTCTTTTTGACCTATATTTACTAGTGAATCGAGACTTATTATCATGTATTTAGATACCTTTCCAGCTTATTTCGTTGACTTTCATCAGAAGTTTCACTACTTGTCATGTTTGTTTGAATACAAGAAAATTCACTCACTTTTAGAGCTATATGGAAGTACATTTACATCTCTGAGTGAATCAAGAATCTTGACAAGAAGTTTGGCTTCAAATGGGACTAATTTCAAGAATTACGGCCAAGGCCATAATCTATATCATGACCATAATTCTCTCATTGGCTACACGATGGACCCATTTTTATGCGAGCATAGTCATAATCCGAAGTCATGCCCATAACCTCCTCGACAGCAACTTTTCAGGTGACAAAGACCTTGACAAGAGAATTATGGGCATGGCCACAATTCTTATATTGGCCGTAATCTTCTCATCAACAATTTTTGATGTTACAACTATGGTCATAATTCTTGCAGAGGCCATAATCCACTTATCCACAAATTTTCAGACAGATCAGACTTCTGCACCGAGATTACGGGCATGGGCATAATCTCCATTATGCACATAATCTCACCAAGTAGCTAACATTCAATTGGCTATAACTTCCTCGTCTTAACTCCGAATTGGGCATTCTTGGAGTCAAAACGACGAGCATTCAATGAGCCATATTAATGTGAGCATTTCCAGGAATTAAGTGAAGGACCCCTTTCAAGAGGGGGGCGAAACCCTAAACATGCGCATATGGGAGCTTTTTGCATGGGCGGAAATAGGGCTTCAAGAATCGCATGCATCATATATGATCAACTTGAAGTTGCATATATCTTAAATCGAATCATACCATAGCCATGAGGAAGATGGCGACTTGGAAGTAGAGAACAAAATTGATCTCCTCCAAAAGGCGCGCACACAAGAAGAAGTTGGCTTTCTCCTTGTCGTCCTTTGTGCTAGCAAAGGGCTTCAAGAGTCCTAATCGCTTGAAGGAGAATCCTTGGATGTCTTCTTGGCTTGCCGAATACCTCCTCTTCACTCTCGGCGATGAGACACACTCAAGAGCTCTACTTCGCCCAAGAGAGAAGCATTGAAGCAAAGGCGTTTTTTCTTGGCTTATGGCGTTGAGGCGTTGAGGCTTCCAAATATGGTAAGCCTTCACTCTCGCGCGTTCACGCTTAGTGAACTAATCAAAACGCCTAATTACTTGAACCATGCGTTCACACTCTTGAACCGGTTCAATTGACTTTGGTTCAACGACCAAATCAAACCAAGACCAAACCAAGACATGCCATGGTCTAAATCTAATATGAACCAAGAAGGTTCAAGATCTAACCATTCATATCCAGATGCACTTGATCTCACCGATCTAGCATCAATACTCTCGATCGAAGCTTACCGATCTAAAGCTCTAATCAATCAAACATGATCAGACCAGATCTCACTTACAATCAGAGTCTAAACTCCTTTTAACTGAACCAAAACAATTCAGTCCACACGATCTGACATAAGAAAGCCATATCATCAAATTGTGCGACCCTGAGGGTTTCCTTTAAATGTCGGTAACGATAACTTACGTTATCACGATCAGTGAGGGGTATCTAGCAACACATCACTGTCTCCCGATATAAAGGAAAGAGTCTTCCAAGACTACACCCAAACCATAGCACAAGTGTGAATCAACTTCACAAGGCATGCATGTATCCTTTGCCACTGGATGTTCTTATTGGACAAGCAGGTCAAGCTTGTAACTCCAATATGATGAGCATGATTAGATCAGATGAACATAGTCACCTGGGTATGGCCATACACTTTCTCAATCATCTCATCTAGGGGGCCCCTATAGAACATCACACTCCTTCAACAAGGAGACGGCAATCCTATATCTATCACTAGTGTCCCAACCTGACTCATGATCATTATCCAAGATAGTCTATAACCATTATGTTTCAAATGATATCGAACTACCTCAAAACAATGACAATCATCATTTAGAAACATAAGTGATCTCAAGTCAGAGGACATGTGCCACTTGATGCAAACAAGGATTATTCACATTGTGACAAGCAATTGAATATCCTAGTAGGGTCTGTCCAGTACATCCAATGTACCCATGAGTCTACATCTTATTCCATGCTCGAAGCATCCTATAAGATTAGAACACATATTAGTCTCAATCATATCAAGGCTGTCTCATGTTCACCAAGATATCTCTACTAAGGACAATACAGCATGTCAGCCTAGCTGAACAGCATTGAGACATTATTCAGAAGTACACTTATTGCAGCAGACAATGTAACAAACTGAATAACAACCATTGCCTTTATAAACATAAAAGTTTATATACATGATACTGATACAATCCCAAGGCCTCAAACATTAGCCTTAAGGGCATACCCCAACATTAAGAACTTCAATGAATGCATTAGTTACAGCCGTAATTCTCATTACACCCATAATATCAAAACCGCCAGAATTAAAAGTGTCATAACTCTCTCATCTTAACTCCAAATCAGGCATTCTTGGAGTCAAAACAATGAGCATTTGAAGGGCTATAATTGTGTGAGCTCAAAAGACACTTTCAGAACCATAAAAGGGGCAAAAATCATGAAAGAAGGTGGCACCCAGTAGGGGCCCAAGGAGGCTAGCGAGTTTTGCAAAGGACAAAGGCTTGGCGACAACAAGGGAGGAGGAAGGAACTATGCATTTCATTCTAGAAGACTTGAAGGAAAGTTGCAGCACTTCTGTAGAAGAGTTTGCTTCCTCTTTATTCCATCTTCTCTTTCTTTCTTCTATTCCTTTAGAGATTTGTACTGAATCAACGCTATGATAGCGTAATCTTCTCTTTATCAGAGCAAGGGTGTAGTTGAGTTGTTTGGATCTTGTTTTCGAACTTGTTTTCTCATTACTATTGCAATTTTATTTTGTGTTCATTCGATCTGTGTTGCTTTACTACTAGTATTACCTTGATCACGTAATTACTTCTCTTGGGCGCTGCAAGAAGGACCGAAAGGAGAATTGCAATGCTAGATCTGCTAGATTGAACATGCTCTGAGCTGTCAAGAAATGAGGCAGGATTTGTGTGAGGAACTTTATGATATCTTTGAACCCATTGGATTAATGTAGATCCGGTTTTCCATGAAAGTAGGACGCCGATCTAGATTCATACCAGATTACGTCGTTGAAAGAGGGTAATCTGTACCATTGGATATCTCCTTGAATACTTTAAAGTTGCAATGTTATGACTTTAACTTATTTGAATTTAAGATCCATCAATAAGATGAACCTGAAGTTCTGATGTCTCTAAACTTTATTTTCTATCCAAAACTATCCCTTGCTAAATTCGGTTGCCACTTATTTTAGTTGTATTTGATTTACTTTCTAAAAACCCAAAATATTTACCCGATTCTCTAGCTATTGATTCATAATCACTCAGTACTTGATCACTGTCCCTGTGGGATCGACTCTTAAGTATTACTATGATAAATCGTTACACCTGCGGTTACACCACATCAACTGTCCACATGACTATTGATCTTAACACTAGGGAGAGGCTTTCTCAACAAAGTTGCTGACTCATAATGGAATTTTAACCTTTACTTTAAACGAGAATACCTCTCCTATTCCTACATCATAATATAACTACATGTGTAGTTAATTATTTTATCCTAAATAGACTATCTTGTGGAACTTAGTCCAAACAGATTTCCTATTTTCTTTTCACTTGGGAGAAATATGATCAGGGGTTAATTCGAATCCATCGATGGGGGGGATATAGTATCAAGAAGCATACCTTGCGGAACTTCAATATCCATGGGTTTATTAGCTAAATGGAAATTTGCACATACAATTCATCGCATTGCTTCTCACATGTTTTCATAATTGTGGAGTCAAAAAGTATTACATTAAAAATGTAATAGACCATTTTCAAATTCACCTTATATTAATAAGGCTTTTTGTTTAATGGGTTCTGGCTTCCAATGAGCGCAAGCACTCATTTTTAATTACCCCTGAAGTCAATAAACCTTTGATTAAGAGATCTATATTATGAAAATACATGACAAGATTAAACAATATGATTCATGAACATTATGAAAATACATGACTTGACACGATACATAAGCAACGAAAGAAAATAGCCTTCACCAATTTGGACGACTTATATTTGTCCAATATTCGGTCGGCCTTGCAATGGCCTATAGACTATTTGGTTTAAAAGATATCAGGTCTTAACAGCTTATTGGATATTTATATTTTAAATAATATCTGGTCTTAGCAGTGCAATGTCATATTGAGGAGTCACGCCCCGATGGTAAACATCAACGTACGCAGCCCCTAAATAATATTCCATTGTGATGCATTAAGGCATTCATTGGATATTGAATTTGGAAGATTATCTAGCCTTGACAGTGTGTTGGATATTTAATTTGAGAAAAATATCCGGCCTTGCGGAGTCTTGGATATTTTGATTTTTGGGAAAAATATTTGGCTTTGCAGTGTGTTGGATATTTAAATTGAGAAAAATACCTAGCCTTGATGGTGTTCTAGATATTTAATTTTAGAAAAATATTTGGCCTTGCGGCGTGTAGGATATTTAATTTGATAAAATACCTGACCTTGATGGCATGTTGGATATTTAATTTGAGAAAAATACTCGACCTTGCGGCATATTGGATATCTAATGTGAGAAATAATACCTAAACATTGCAGCCTATTGGATATTTAATTTGAGAAAAATACCCAACCTTGTAGCTTGTTGGATATTTAATTTGAGAAAAATATCCGGTCTTCCGGTGTGTTGGATATTTAATTCGAGAAAAATACCTGGCCATGTGGCATATTTGATATTTAATTTGGAAAAAAAAAATCCAGCCTTGCGGTGTGTTGAATATTTAATTTGGGAAAAATATCCGGCCTTGTGGCATGTTGGAGATTTAATTTAAGAAAAATGCATAGCTTGGCGGCGTATTGGATATTTAATTTGTAAAAAAAACTATCCGGCCTTGTGACGTGTTTGATATTTAATTTGAGAAAAATACCCTATCTTGCATCGTATTGGATATTTAATTTGAGAAAAATACCCAGCCTTGCGGCATATTAGATATTTTAATTTTTGGGAAAAATACCTCAATCTTAGTTAATGTAATGTCATATTGAGGAGTTACGCCCTGACGTTAAACATCGACATATGCACCTCCCAAATAATATTTCATCGCGATACACTAAGGTTTTTATTATTATGAATATTTTAATTTAAATATCCAAATGACAATGTTTTAAAATTTTTTGGAGTCTACATTTAGTAAGACGCCACATGAATTAGAGTCACTAGCGATGTCATTAAGCTAGATAAACATTATTTTTATATTACATTTTTATTTTACTTATTATATTATTATTTTTTCATTTCTATCATGAAAGAGTAAAGTTACTCTTCCCTATGCACCATCCTATCCAAATTGACGAAGCCGCGGGGAAGAAGGATGGAGTCGCTAAGCAGAACCCGATTAGTAGGCAAACTATTTATTAACTTAGTGAGATGATTTGCATTGTGGTCCAATCTATTAAAATGCTTAAACCCAAGTTAACAATAGCAAGCCCACTAAGCCTTATACACTATATAATCTTTCCTCACACTTCCAATGTGGGACAAAGTGGGGTATCACAGTCTCCCCCACTTAAGACTTGACATCCTTGTCAAGCCCATGTCCCTTAGTCAGCAACATGTGAGGTGAGCCCAATGGGCTAAGTTTTCCTTTGATACCATTTGTTATGACCCGCTTAGTAAGCAAACTATTTATTAACTTGGTGAGTTGACTTGCAACGTGGCTCAATCTATTAAAATGCTTAAACCCAAGATAACAATAGCAAGCCCACTAAGCCTTATACACTATATAATCTTTCCTTCCACTTCCAATGTGGGACTAAACTGGGGTATCACACACTCACAAAAGGCATTTGCTTGAGTCAGAAGAAGGGAGACATAGGCGAGAAATCGGTGATGGAGTTACTGAGCTGTGGCGCAAGCAACCATAAATTCTCTTTCGAAGCTCATTGCATCAACTTGGATTCCAAGGAGGCACTGAAGAGATCCGGGAAAGAGGAGAGATCAGGGAAAAACGATGATTTCTCCAGGCTACTTTCCATATCTGAAAGCAATAAGAAATTTAATTTTGCCAAGAAAAATTTTTGAACTTGAATGTACTCAGTATGGTATTCTCGGCTAAGACAGAAGTTTATTTGTGTTCTTGTATGGTGCCCTAAGTTGTGACAATCTCAAGCTTCGCCGGCAGCTTTCGAAGATTAACAGATATTCCTTCTTCGTTTAAGGTAAGGTATGAATTCAAGTCCTTTTATTACTCTTCCAACATTGTAACGTTGAGTAATTTTGTTGACCGCCTGCTTGGCTTTCAAAAAATAACTTGTGGAATTTAGAACAACAAATGGATAAACACTAGCTTAGAGTAGCAAAATCAAAAAGGGCAGCAAAATCGAAAGGGATGATCACTTAGTTGGGATTCAACAATCCTCTAGAATTTGGAATAAGTGTGAATTCGGATTGAGGTAACAAAAGTCCTTTTATTATCTTGCCAGGATTTTATGTTGAGTTTGATTCATCCTTATTCCTTTCTCTTTTTTTTTGCTGAGGCATTATTTTTGTCTGTCGAAATCTTCAACCTTCTTCCAAATTCTTCAATCTTCTTTTTATTTTGCCAAGAGTGTTGGGGTATGCCCTTAAGGCTAATGTTTGAGGCCTTGGGATTGTATCAGTATCATGTAATAAACTCTTGTGTTTATAAAGGCATGGTTATTATTCAAGTTGTTACCTTCTCTGCTGCAATTAGTGTACTTCTGAATAATGTCTCAAAGCTGTTCAGCTGGGCTGACATGCTATAAAGTCCTTAGTCGAGATATCTTGGTGAACATGAGACAGCCTTGATATGGTTAAGACTAATATGTATTCTAATCTTATAGGATGCTTTGAGCATGGAATAAGATGTAGACTCATGGGTACATTGGATGTACTGGACAGACCCTAGTAGGATATTCAATTGCTTGTCACAATGTGAATAATCCTTGTTTGCATCAAGTGGCACATGTCCTCTGACTTGAGATCACTTGTGTTTCTAAATGATGATTGTCATTGTTTTGAGGTAGTTCGATATCATTTGAAACATAATGATTATAGACTATCTTGGATAATGATCATGAGTCAGGTTAGGGCACTAGTGATAGATATAGGATTGCCGTCTCCTTGTTGAAGGAGTGTGATGTTCTAAAGGGGCCCCCCTTATGAGATGATTGAGAAAGTGTATGGCCATACCCTGGTGACTATGTTCATCAGATCTAATCATGCTCATCATATTGGAGCTACAGGCTTGACACGCTTGTCCAATAAGAACATCCAGTGGCAAAGGAAACATGTATGCCTAGTGAAGTGGATTCACACTTATGCTGTGGTTTGGGTGTAGTCTTGGAAGACTCTTTCCTTTATATCGGGAGACAGTGATGTGTTGCTAGATACCCCTCACTGATCGTGATAACGTTAGTTATCGTTACCGACATCTAAAGGAAACCCTTAGGGTCGCACAATTTGATGATATGGCTTACTTAAGTCTGATCGTGTGGACTGAATTGTTTCGGTTCAGTTTAAAGGGATTTAAACTCTGATTGTAAGTGAGATCTGGTCTGATCATGTATGATTGATTAGGGCTTGAGATCGGTAAGCTTCGATCGAGAGTAGTGATGCTAGATCGGTGAGATCAGAAGCGTCAAGAGATCAATGGTTAGATCTTGAACCATTTTGGTTCAGAGAGATCTAGACCATGGCTTGGGCTGGTTTCATGTGGTCTTTGAACCAAATTGGTTTGGACCAATTTGGATTGAACCGGTTCACATGGGTGAACGCATGGTTCGATCCATAAGACGTTTTGGGCGGTTTGCTTGGAGTGGGAGCGCATGGCTTCATGACTTTCCATAATTGGAAGTCATGTAACGCCATCTCCTAAGAGAAACGCCTAACGCTTCTCCTCTTGCTCTAATCGCATCTCCACTTTGGTATGCGAGAGGGTTGACGCCAAGGAAGAGGAGGGAGGCTCGGCCAAGCTTTTTCTCATCACCTTCATGCGACAAGCACACCTTGGAGGTCTTTGCTAGCACAAAGAACACCAAGAAGTAGCCATCTTCATCCTCTTGTGTGCGTCCTCTTTGGAGAAGGAGCACTTGCGCCTTTGCTTCCAAGGCGCCATCGAAACTATGGCATTGGTATGATCCTTTGTAGATTTTATCAAGCTTTATGTTAGTTGATCATATATCATGCAGCCGATCCCTTGAAACCCTTGCTTCCGCTTAAAAATCAAAGATGCGCCATCCATAGGGTTTCACCCCCTTGCGCTCCCCCTTGAAGGGGACTCTTCAATTGGTATCAGAGCGCTGGAATTATGCATGCTAATATGATTGCTATGTTTGCTCTTGTGATCCATGCTTGCGCAAGTGATTAGATCTAGTTGTTTCATCATGCGAAAAATAGGATATAATACACTTATGTTGGCGCATGTTGTTTGTTCATGCTTGCGGCATGACTTGATGGTGGCGCTAGGTTTATGTTATTGTTTTATCAAACCTTCACTTGCGCGCCTATGATTAGATCTAAGTTGCGCCTACTGTAAACCCTTAGACGGGTTGATGGGGTTGAAGTCATCCCCTAGATTAGATCAAACTAGTCTGATCAGACCATCTGACAGCCTAGATGGGTCGACCAGATGGCACCTGTGCGCAAGCACGAGGTGGCTATAGGTCGACTGCATCACAGGCGTGTAGCGAGGTCTGGTTGAGACAACCAGTGAACACTCTTGAGTTAGGCCCGGGGTCACACCCGCTTGCCAGAACTCTTGAAGGTTGTTCAGCCCTTGGCGCATGCATGGTTGACCATTAGGTCAACTCGAGTCAGTTAGGACTTGGTGCATGCAAGGGCATGGATCTAACTAGATGGATGAGTGGATCCCTATCAATGGACCGTTGTAAGGTTGTAGGGCACATAAGAAAATTAAAATTGATGCCAATGGGGTTTTCAAAATTTTATTTTCTTTTAATTGGATCACATGTTGATTGATGCCTATGCTTGTTTATTTATTCTTATGTGGGTGCCCAATTTAATGTGTGCTGTGCTGGGGCCTGCGTGCCTGGAATTAAACCTGTAAATTAATATTATTGTGATCTGCGAATCACTTTTTAATTAATTTATTGTATAATTGACCTGTGAGTCAAACTTGTCTAGATAGATCAAAATGTATTTTGATTAGACAAGAGCACAAAGGCACACATCCCAGAGGGGCATTCAGCTGGTGGCGCACCTGAGGTGCTCTTGGCGCAAGGGCCCTGGGTTGGACCAGATGAGATGCTAAAGACCCAAGAAGAGCAAGTGAAGACTTAAGTATCTTAAGGTCTTACTTAGGCTATGGGCTTTTACCACATAAGATCCATGCTTTCTGTTATTGTTTATATAAGTAGAACAGCATGATTTATTTATCTTCTGCTATAGCCATAGGATTTGCCTGATAGTAAGAAGATAAAAGACCGTTAAAATCCAAACGCTAAAATATCAAGCACGTAATGCCTTCTGACGCGAAACCTCACTGTTCTGACTATCGTTGGAGCCGTGTTGTACCCACTCAGTGGGCACGTCCATCTATCTTCAGACGGTGCTGGATTTCACCTGCGTGTTACAGAGAAGGGATTTATCGCTTCTCGTTGCTCAGCATAGCACGTGGTGGTCCAGGGAGTAGGTCGGGTCAGCTTGACCATGTAGGCTACATATGTGGCGCATATGGTAGCACATGGAGGCAGCCATCTGTGGGGTCAGAGATTGTGTTGTACCAACTCAGTTGGCACAGTCTGCTGGATTGCCCAGATGAAGGGGAATCGCACGGGTTGGCGATTGGCAGGGACTGCCTACCAGAAATTAGTGCTTGTACTCTCTGTGCATCTTATCTCGCCTGAGCGGGACGCGGAGACCAAGTATGAAATCTGGATCCCATCTCACTAAAAGAGTTCTACTCTTTCGGGCTGTTTTGCTGGATTTTTCAGCCAGATAAAATAGTGAGAAAAAGAATCTTTCTTAAGTCCTGGATTGATTCTATACATTGATACTGACCTTGCTGTTCTTGCATTGTTGTAGATTCCTGCAGCAACGAACACCATGAGCTTCAATGTGCGATCCCTACTGGAAAGGGAGAAGTTTGCTGGGCCAAACTTCTCAGACTGGTTCGGACACCTTAAGATCGTTCTTAAGGCAGAGAGGAAACTGTATGTCCTCGAGACGGCTGTGCCGCCTCAACCCGCTGCGAACGCCGCAAGGGCGGTTCGTGATGCCTATGAAAAGCACGTCAATGATAGCATTGATGTCGCTTGCCTGATGCTAGCGTCTATGACGCCACTGCTGCAGCGTCAGCATGAGGATATGTCGGCTATAGAGATTATAGCGAACCTCAAGATGCTGTATGCTGCACAGGCGAGGACAGAACGCTATAATCTGACAAAGCTTTTCTTTCAGAGCAAACTGGCTGAAGGGAGCCCAGTGGGAGCTCACGTGCTCAAGATGATTGGGCACAAGGAGGCTCTGGAGAAACTGGGGCATACCATCAACCAGGAGCTTGCTGTAGATATTATTCTGCAGTCTCTTCCGCCTTCTTTCGATGCGTTCATCATTAACTTTAATATGAACAAAATCGATTGTACTCCGGCAGAGCTGCTGAATATGCTCTTGACTACTGAGGAAACTCTGAAGGGAAAGCCTTCAACCTCTGTCTTAATGGTTCCTTCCAGGAACAAGAAGAAGGGGAAGAAGGGCAAAGCCCCTGTCAAGAACTACAGTAAGGCTCTGAAACAGAAGGTAAAGCGGTCAAAGGACAACAGGTGTTTCCACTGTGGCCAGTTGGGTCACTGGAAAAAGGACTGTAAAGCGCTCCAAGGAGACAAGAGGGGAAGCATCGCTTTTGGCTCAGGTATTTACGTGACGGAAGTCATGGTTTCATCTTCTTCTATTTCATGGGTGTTGGACACTGCATGTGGAGTTCACATTTGTTCAAATGTACAGGAACTCAAGAGAAGAAGGCAGGTGGGACAGCATGAGGTAGACCTACGCGTTGGAAACGGGGCACGGGTTGCTGCTGTTGCTGTAGGAGACTATTTCATTTCTTTACCATCTGGCATTGTATTGGAATTAAACAATTGTTATTTTGTACCTAGTATCACCAAAAATATTATCTCTATTCCTGCTCTTGTCAGGAAAGGGTTTTCCTTTGAATGCAAGATTTCAAAGTGTTATCTTACTCTTGATAATATTGTCTATGCTACTGGTTCAATTAACAATGGGTTATTCATGTTGGACATGGAATATTCTATACAAAATATTGATAATAAGAAAGCCAAGTATGCTGATGACAGCACCTTGTTATGGCATAGTCGTTTAGGCCATATTAACAAGAAGCGCATTAAGCGGTTGCATGATCATGGACTGCTGGGATCATTCTCCTATGAGGAGATTGATACATGCAAAGCTTGTTTGATGGGTAAAATGACGAAGTCACCTTTTCCTCACAAAGGTCAAAGGGCTTCAGGTCTACTTGACCTTATACACAGTGACGTGTGTGGGCCATTTAGTAAACATGCCAGAGGTGGCTATCAGTACTTCATTACATTTACTGATGATTTCAGTAGATATGGTTATGTCTATCTAATGAGACATAAGAGTGAATCTTTTGACAAGTTCAAAGAGTTCAAGAATGAAGTACAGAATCAGCTAGGCCGAAATATCAAGGCACTTCGTTCTGATCTAGGTGGAGAATACTTGAGTCATACGTTTACTAACTATCTGAAGGAGTGTGGGATTATCTCACAGCTCACTCCGCCAGGAACACCGCAATGGAATGGTGTGTCCGAGAGGAGAAATAGAACGTTACTTGATATGGTTCGTTCTATGATGAGTCAGGCTACTCTTCCATACTCCTTTTGGGGATTTGCACTGGAAACAGCTGCAAAGGTACTAAACCGAGTGCCATCCAAGGCAGTTTCTAAGACTCCATACGAGTTATGGTATGGGAAACAGCCGAGCTTGACATTTATCAGGATCTGGGGTTGCGAGGCTTATGTCAAAAAGCTCGCCTCTGAGAAACTGGAGAGCAGATCTGACAAATGTATCTTTGTCGGTTACCCTAAGGAAACTAAGGGTTATTATTTCTACGATCCCAAAGAGAACAAAGTATTTGTTGCTCGGACGGCCATATTTCTTGAGAAGGAGTTTCTTCTGCAAGAGACCAGTGGGAGAGAAATAAAACTGGATGAGAATCCAGAGGAAGGACAAAGTAGTCAAGCACAGTTGGATGTGCCTGAGCCGGTAGAACAGGTTACTGAACAACCTGAGGCTCAGATATCACGGGAACCGCGTAGATCGGGAAGGATCCGTCGACAGCCTGAGCGCTATGACGGAGTCTACATCATTGATAATGATGAACCCGTCACTTATGCGGATGCGGTCAGTGGACCGGAGTCAGCTAGATGGCTTGAAGCTATGCGAGCCGAGATGGACTCCATGTCAGATAACCAAGTCTGGGATTTGGTTGATCCGCCTCCGGGAGTAATCCCTATAGGCTGTAAATGGATCTTCAAGAAGAAGATTGACATGGATGGTAACATAGTTACCTATAAAGGCAGGCTAGTTGCGAAAGGTTTCAAACAAATCTACGGGATAGATTATGATGAAACTTTCTCTCCTGTAGCCATGTTTAAGTCTATTCGGATTCTTTCCGCGATAGCTGCATATTACGATTATGAGATCTGGCAGATGGATGTGAAGACAGCTTTCCTTAATGGAAATCTTAATGAGGATGTGTATATGACACAACCTGAAGGTTTCACTAATCCATCAGATCGTCATAAAATATGCAAGTTAAAGAAGTCCATTTATGGACTTAAGCAAGCATCTAGGAGCTGGAATATTCGTTTTGATGAATCAATCTCTGAGTTTGGTTTCATCAAGAACGAGGACGACCCGTGTGTATATAAGAGGTTTAGTGGGAGCGTGATTACATTCCTAGTCCTCTACGTCGATGACATCTTGATCATTGGAAATGATATTCCTGAAATGCATGCGGTTAAGGCATGACTAAGGAAATGTTTCCAGATGAAAGATTTAGGAGAAGCAGCCTATGTATTAGGTGTGAAGATCTACAGGGATAGATCTAAGAGGCTTCTCGGGCTGTGCCAGAGTACTTACATCGATAAAGTCCTGGAGAGATTTCATTTAGAGAATTCTAAAAGAGGATATCTTCCAGTCAGACATGGTCTGAATCTTTCGAAGAGTCAGTGTCCACAAACACAGACTGAAAAAGATGAAATGGACAATACGCCTTATGCTTCGGCTATTGGGTCCATTATGTATGCGATGTTGTGTACTCGCCCAGACGTCGCTTACGGGTTAAGCGTAACCAGTCGTTTCCAAAGTAATCCAGGACAGGCACACTGGATTGCAGTCAAGAACATCTTAAAATATCTGCGGAGGACCAAAGATATGTTCTTGATAAATGGTGGTCAGGAAGAACTCAGTATAGAAGGATATACTGACGCTTCGTTCCAGTCGGACCAGGATGATTTCCGATCGCAATCAGGCTATGTTTTTAGCTTGAATGGTGGAGCAGTGGTGTGGAAGAGTTTCAAACAGTCAACTGTTGCTGATTCCACAACAGAAGCCGAGTATGTTGCAGCCTCGGAAGCATCCAAAGAGGCAGTGTGGATTCGTAAGTTCGTGAGAGAACTTGGTGTCGTTCCTTCGAGTGCAGATCCTTTGGTTATCTTCTGTGATAACACTGGAGCAATCGCACAAGCAAAGGAACCACGGTCGCACCAGAAGTCCAAGCACATACAGAGACGGTTTCACTTGATCCGGGAGATCATTGATCGTGGCGAGATCAAAATATGCAAGGTTCATACAAATGACAATCTAGCTGACCCGCTTACCAAGCCTCTGGCGCAGCAGAAGCATGAGAAGCACTGTAATAATATGGGTTTGAGATTTCTCAACCATTAGATTAAGTGCAAGTGGGAGATTGTTGGGGTATGCCCTTAAGGCTAATGTTTGAGGCCTAGGGATTGTATCAGTATCATGTAATAAACTCTTGTGTTTATAAAGGCATGGTTATTATTCAGGTTGTTACCTTCTCTGCTGCAATTAGTGTACTTCTGAATAATGTCTCAAAGCTGTTCAGCTGGGCTGACATGCTATAAAGTCCTTAGTCGAGATATCTTGGTGAACATGAGACAGCCTTGATATGGTTAAGACTAATATGTATTCTAATCTTATAGGATGCTTCGAGCATGGAATAAGATGTAGACTCATGGGTACATTGGATGTACTGGACAGACCCTAGTAGGATATTCAATTGCTTGTCACAATGTGAATAATCCTTGTTTGCATCAAGTGGCACATGTCCTCTGACTTGAGATCACTTGTGTTTCTAAATGATGATTGTCATTGTTTTGAGGTAGTTCGATATCATTTGAAACATAATGATTATAGACTATCTTGGATAATGATCATGAGTCAGGTTAGGGCACTAGTGATAGATATAGGATTGCCGTCTCCTTGTTGAAGGAGTGTGATGTTCTAAAGGGGCCCCCCTTATGAGATGATTGAGAAAGTGTATGGCCATACCCTGGTGACTATGTTCATCAGATCTAATCATGCTCATCATATTGGAGCTACAGGCCTGACACGCTTGTCCAATAAGAACATCCAGTGGCAAAGGAAACATGTATGCCTAGTGAAGTGGATTCACACTTATGCTGTGGTTTGGGTGTAGTCTTGGAAGACTCTTTCCTTTATATCGGGAGACAGTGATGTGTTGCTAGATACCCCTCACTGATCGTGATAACGTTAGTTATCGTTACCGACATCTAAAGGAAACCCTTAGGGTCGCACAATTTGATGATATGGCTTACTTAAGTCTGATCGTGTGGACTGAATTGTTTCGGTTCAGTTTAAAGGGATTTAAACTCTGATTGTAAGTGAGATCTGGTCTGATCATGTATGATTGATTAGGGCTTGAGATCGGTAAGCTTCAATCGAGAGTAGTGATGCTAGATCGGTGAGATCAGAAGCGTCAAGAGATCAACGGTTAGATCTTGAACCATTTTGGTTCAGAGAGATCTAGACCATGGCTTGGGCTGGTTTCATGTGGTCTTTGAACCAAATTGGTTTGGACCAATTTGGATTGAACCGGTTCACATGGGTGAACGCATGGTTCGATCCATAAGGCGTTTTGGGCGGTTTGCTTGGAGTGGGAGCGCATGGCTTCATGACTTTCCATAATTGGAAGTCATGTAACGCCATCTCCTAAGAGAAACGCCTAACGCTTCTCCTCTTGCTCTAATCGCATCTCCACTTTGGTATGCGAGAGGGTTGACGCCAAGGAAGAGGAGGGAGGCTCGGCCAAGCTTTTTCTCATCACCTTCATGCGACAAGCACACCTTGGAGGTCTTTGCTAGCACAAAGAACACCAAGAAGTAGCCATCTTCATCCTCTTGTGTGCGTCCTCTTTGGAGAAGGAGCACTTGCGCCTTTGCTTCCAAGGCGCCATCGAAACTATGGCATTGGTATGATCCTTTGTAGATTTTATCAAGCTTTATGTTAGTTGATCATATATCATGCAGCCGATCCCTTGAAACCCTTGCTTCCGCTTAAAAATCAAAGATGCGCCATCCATAGGGTTTCACCCCCTTGCGCTCCCCCTTGAAGGGGACTCTTCAGATTTTATGTTGAGTTTGATTCATCCTTATTCCTTTCTCTTTTTTTTTGCTGAGGCATTATTTTTGTCTGTCGAAATCTTCAACCTTCTTCCAAATTCTTCAATCTTCTTTTTATTTTGCCAAGAGTGTGGGGTCATTTTTGGTTAAATTTCAAAGATGTTGAAATGTAGTGTGACCATTTCAAATTCACCTTATAAATTACAAGACTTTTTGTTTCAGTAGGTTCTAGCTTCCAATAAATGCAAATATTCATTGTTAATTACCCCTAAGTAGCTTAGGGCATCTTTAATTAAGAGATCTATAAATATAACAAAGTGAAGACAAAATGGTTAAAAGTATAATGTCATTTATAACTTCGTGTCATGACACGGTTTACAATTAAGAGTAGTTCAATGGATCAACATATGTTCGAATTCGATTGATGTTTTGCCTTTGGAGGGCTTGTGGATATCTGGACTTGATGAATATCCGGCCTTTTGAGGGCTTGCGGATATCAGAACTTGATGAATATTCATTTCTTTTGACATAGGCCATGTAGCTAAAATTTGAATTGTGTTGTAACAATGTTGAGGAACTATGCCCCGATACTTAATATCAACGTACGCACCTCCCAAACAATATTATTAACAATATGCGTCAGGTATTTAATATCCATGTCTATGTTAGAATTGAGCGAACAGGCCGTGGGGCCAAACGTTCAAAATCAGGCTAAATGGGCCGATGGGCCAAGCGTTTGAAATTAAGATGAATGAGCTATGGGGCCAAGCATTCAAAATTTGGGTAAACATTCAAAATTTGGATGAACAAGTCGTGGGACCAAATGTTCAAAATTTGGATGAACGGGTGTTGTGTCCGTAAGTGCACAAATACTTGAAGAAATAAAAGATATCGAACCATAGGGACCTACGTGTTAAGTACCGAATAGTTGTTTTCTCACTAGCTAAGCAAATCGAATACAACGTAAGCGAACGATCGGAAAGTGTACGGATTATCAGAGAGAGGAGGTTGGGACTAGGGTTCCATCCACCTTAATTTTAATGATTAGACAAAAATAAGTGTTCTTCAATTTATTCTTAACATGATAAAGATGAAATTTACTTTTTAAAGGAAATTGCCTTGCTCTCACAACGACAATTAACACTGAACAACCTTCACTCTCGTGATTTGCTATTCAGTGTTTTCAAATAAGTAAATCTTGACAAAGAAAGTTTAAATCACTCTCGTGGCTTAACTTTCAGTATTAATATCTCAAGCGAAATTAACTATTCTTATATCTTAACTTCACTAGCTTTACTTAAGGGTTTCCAACAATCCAATATCATCTTTCAATGCATATTTTCATGTCTAACTCAATAAAGTTTCCTAGATCAGATTATCAACAAGAATTATACTTCAAAAATCAAGAATTAAGAACAAACCTAATCTCTTAGTATAAGTTCCTAAATCATAATTTTAGGGTTCCAAATTTTACAAATCACCTTTTAGTACATATTACAGAACTCTAAAACATGCTGATAATTGAAAATAGAAAAGATCAAAGACAATAATCACTTAAGAAAAATTATCATATTATAGAACAACTGACGAAATAAAAATTATCCAGTGATTAAGAAATTAAGGGGATTACACCCCCTGTCCCAAAAGGTATTTACGCTAGCATGATGAAAAAATTACAATAAAAATACATCTCAGAAAAATCAGAATTCAAAGGGGAAAGAAATAAGGTTACTATTTACTCGGCTGTGAAAAATATCACAGCCCGTAATCTCTTCTATGTATGATATGAACAGTGGCGGCGTCCACGTTTCTATCGATTTCTCCTCCGATTGAACTCCTTTCACTCTGAAACTTTCTATGTGTGTTCTCCTTCCTCAGGCGTAACTTCCTCACAAGTTTCGTCGAAGATGATGGTCTGTACACTTCTCAGTGATGAACCCTAGCACGGCAATGATCTTTTTTATTTCTTTCTCTATCGTGGATCAAAATTTGGGGCCTCTTGTTCTGAGATCTTCTCCTCTTCTTATAGATCACTCCCCTTCTTTCGGTTTTCGAATTCGTGGTCTAAATATCCCAGAATTGACGTCAAAATTTTTGGTGAACAGTAATAGCGGAAGACTTGGGCAAAATGTGGCCGCCTGGTTAGAATTACGGCCCGTAAAGAATATTACGGCAGTGTAGTAATTTCTTCTGTGCAAAATTATGAAACAATTATGGGCGGTAATAAAAACCATGGTAGTGCCATGATTTATCCTTCATGCTTCAAATCTGACTTGATGAAATTACGTCCATAATAAATTTTACAGCAGTGCCGTAATTTCTTCTGGTAAAAAATGTTCAGACATTACGGCAGAGAAAATTAATCAAAGCAGTGTCGTCGTTTATTCTGTAGGTCCCAGTAAAACCACGGCTGTAATTATAATTACGGCCCTGAGATAATTTTGTCGTAAGCTCTGATTGGCCCGAAATTCGACATGTAATCTCCTCTTGATGATTGGAATCCGTCTATGTACTCAAATTGCTTGAAAATCCATCAAAATGAAGCCTTTTTGCCTGAAATTGATCAAAAACTAAAAAAGGTGTAGATTCCGAAATATTTGTCAAATAAGACATAAAAATAAGCAAAAGAGCATGAATATGACTCAAAAAGACTAATCAATCAATACAAAATATACAATGGATTTTTGAGTCATCAAAATACATAAGGCTCAAACTTTGCTTATTCTCAAACAAATAAAGAAATCAATGCTGATCATGGAGAATAAACTATCTTTTAAAAAATAAATTTCTAAAATATAATCACCTATGAAAAATTCCACCAATTGCCACATAAAATTTCAAATAAATATATCGTCCTCTAAATTTAATCCTCAAGATTCACAACATAGTTAAATAAAATTTTGCAACTTGCATAATATACAGAATTTCAATCTCATGAGTTCACCCAGTTTTAGTTCAGATCCATAATACTTTGTTTACAGGAATATGATCTCCACAAATCTTTTTCCACTCAAATTTTCTCTCTCTTTTTTTATTTGACATTCTCTAAATCGATTACCACCTTTTCTTCTGGTGACGAATTTAGAGTACATTGGTCACATAACCGATGTAATAGAATCTCACTAGAGATAGTGGTGTTAATGTCAAATGGTGCATACATATACACATTTTTATTTGGACTTCAACTCTTTAACTTCGGTACCACCATATATTAATACAGTGCCAAGTAGAGGAGTCATTCTCTTTCTCTTCTCTCTTTTTTTTATCTTGACTTCAACCCATATCTTCGGTACCACTGCCAATTTTTCACAGTGCCAAGTAGGGGAGTCACTCTCTCTTTTGGATTTTGGATTCTTTCTTCCCAACAAATAATAATAGACTCAAACATCAACTAGGTTAATCAATTGACATCAATTCAAAAATCATATTCATATGCTCATTTTATTCAAGAAAGTAGTTTCACTCTTAGATTGCATTCATCAAACAACATACCTACCCAAAACTTCATGCATCAATTAATGAAGAATTTCAACGAGTAGATATATATTGAAGAAATAGATTTAACACAATAAGTATATCTCCAATCACAGGCATATTCATCATCAAGATTAATCACATTATCACAACAGTAATTTCACAAAAGTAAACCACATGATAACACAAAAATTCATAGTATATTTTGTGTCATTTTATAGGTCTTTTTGTGTCACATTCATGCTCTTTTGCTTATGTTTATGCCTTATTTATCAAATATTGCGGAATCTACACCTTTTTGTATTTTTGATCATTTTTAGGTAAAAGGCATTATTTTAAGGCATTTTCAAGCAATTTAGATGCATAGATGAATTTCCATCATCAAGAGAAGATTACCTATTAAATTTCATGCAAATCAGAGCTTCAAACCAAAAATACGACAAGGCCATAATTAATATTATGGTAACGTGGTTTTACTGAACCTGCAGAATAAACCATGGCACTACCGTAATTTTCGAGCACTGCCGTATTTTGAGTTGATTTCTGTACAGAAAGTTTTGCAGCTTTTACGGCAATATCGTAAATCATATTACGGGCCGTAATTTGGGATGATTTCCAACCAAAGGGTCTTGCCGATTTTATGGCACTACCGTAAACCATATTATAGGCTGTAATTCTAGGAGATTTTCTTATAGAATATTTTGCATGATCACGGCACTACCATGGTGGTTTTCACGGCCTATGTTTCTTCCTAGATTCTTCACAGAATAAAATACGGCACTGTCATAATCAAAATTATGGCCGTAATTACAACCCAGGCGGCCGATTCTTCTGGTCAAATTGAAGCCTGATTTTTGCGCGGATTATTGCAAATGATTTAGACCACCAAATTGAGATCCATAAAAAAAATATGCTAGAGACGAAAAGGAGGGGACACACACGAAAAGCCCCAATTTTGATCATTGTTCTAGAGAGAAATTGGGATTTTCACCGCCTCCCTAGGTTTCGCCGCCGCAAAGTGTACAATGCATTCTGGCCGTGAAATTTGAAGGGAAGCTGCTCCTAGAGGAGGAGAACATAACCCAGAAGTTTCAGAGCGAAAGGAGATCGATCAGGAGAGAAATCAATAAAAGAGGCATCGCCACCACTATTCATCACATGAAATTACAGCTGTAATTTTGATTATAGCTATGCTGTTAGTTGAATTTCCTATCTCTCTTCGATTTCTAATCCTTTTAAACTATGGTTTATTGTAATTCTTCGACTATGCTAGCTTAAACACTTTTTAGGACATAGAGGTATAATCCCCTTAATTTCGAATGACTAGATAATTTTTATTTCGTCAGAATAATGTTACTATGATAATTCTACTTATGTGATGATTGCCTTTAGTTCTTTCTTATTTCATATTATCAGCATGTTTTGGAGTTTTTGCGATATGGACTAAAAAGTGACTTGCGAGAACTTGGAACCTTAGAATCATGATTTAGGAACTCATCGTAAGAAATTAGGTTTGTTCTTATTTCTAGATTTTAGAAGTTTATTGCCTTGTTGATAATCAGATTTAGGAAGAATTGAAATAAACATGATGATACTGTAAGAAATTAAGTATCGGATCGTTGGAGAACCTTAAGTAGAACCTGTGAAAATTAAAGTATGAAAGTATTTAGTTTTCACTTGAGATGTTTGAGTTAGAATTTGGATGCACGAAAGTGATCTTTGAGTTCTCTGTCAATGATTTACTTACCCTTAGCATTGAATAAATCCTGCGCGAAGTGAGGATTGGTTCTTTATAAATTGTCTGGGCGAAAGCGAGATGATTTCTTTATAAAGTAAATTATATCTTTATCATAATAAGAATAACCTGACAGCACTTATTTGGATCTAGTCATAGAAATTAAGGTGGATGAAACCCTAGTCCCAGTTTCTCTCTCTGACTTTTTCATGTAATTTCTGATAGTTTGCTTTCATCATTTTCGATTGTCTAGCTAGTGAGAAATCGATTATTCGATACTTGATAAACGAGGTCTCTGTGGTTTGATATCTTATTTATTACTTCGAGTATCCGTGCACTTGCGGACACAACACCACACAGCATATCAATACAGCAATATATATCAAGATACCACAGAGAGCAAAAACCACAAGTATCATCATAGAAAGGTAGTGCAAAACACATCATCCAAAATCATACAATTCAGAATGTACCTACACATGGTGCCAAATCACAGTATCAAAAGAAAGTATCATAATATCATGGTACAACCAGATCGAATCAAAGTTTCAGAATACAAAATATAAAATCGAGGATCGACAGGCAGCGAACACAAGAAGTATGTCTGAGTCATCCTTCCTTACAAAAACATGTATCATCAATAGGATATAGAGATAAATAAAGCATAAATAGAAAAAGAGAATACTCACACGACTCTAATCATCCTTCATCAAAGGATCGTCCTAACCACCCTCTTGACCCTCATCTCCATCTTCACCGCCATCTCCATATCTGAACCTGCCATAGAGAAAGTTTCCCATCTCTTCCATATAAGTCCCCAGCTCCTCAACATCTTCATGAATGTGCCCGACAGCATCAAGCATCTTCTCCATGAGGCAACCCATATGGTACACCTCTGCAGAAAGGGCCTGAAAACCAGGGTCCTGAGCACTCGACCATCCTCTTTCAGCATCTCTATGTGAGGAACCTGCAGCTTGGTGTGGTTGTTGGTGTATATGCCCTTAAGACCAATGTATGGACATGGTCAAGCATTGGTTGAATGTACTTTGATAGAACTATTACTCTTTATATAGGCATGGTCGTTATTATGCAGACTTCTCTACCTGCGTTGATGTATTGAGTTGCATAAATAATGTCCCAGGAGTTTGGATTGGATCCATTCTCATAAGCTATCCCCAGACAAGGTACCTTAGCAGATATGGGACAGCTTTGGTACATGTGAGACTGGTGTATGGGCTGGTTAGGTGCGGGGCAGAGTAACGCAGACATACAGGTGCATTGGATGCACTGGAGTGATCCACCGTGAGGATTGACTTGTCTAGTCAACAAGTCAATCTCACATGCAAGAGGTTTTGTATTGATCCTTAGACTTGAGGTATTCATGTCTAGATTTGATGATGGGTATGCTTTAATACAGTCTTACGTCTCTCCGTAACTGGGAGATCAAAACGACTGTCATTGGGCATGTCATAAGTCATATAGAGACATGGATGACCAATAGTAGGATTTGCCCCTTCCTTATTGGAAGTATGATATCCACCTCGGGGCGCCCCACCTTATTGGTGCATGACAGGAGAGTGTGGCCACACTTGTTGAGTCATGACCAATGCATTGGATAATAAACTTGAGACTAATCCAATAGCAGGATATCAGCTTAGGCAAAGGGATCTGTAATGCAATAGGAATCCTCGTTGCTTGTTAGGAGTTGTTGCCATAATGACTTAAGTCCTATGACATGGGTAGTAGTGATGTGTTGCTAGATACCCCTCACTGCTTATGATGTTTACATCATTGCCATCGTCATATGGATCCTACGGGGTCACACGCAATAAACTCTTGACGTTGCTTTAATCAGAAGCCTTAGGATCAAGTTATTGGATAACTTGGATCCATTTGGAAGATTTCATCAGCGCCAATGGGCCTGATGAGTTGGAAGAAAGTTATTGGAGCCAAACTTCATTTTTGGCAGGTTGACCCGAAATTGACCTAGATTGGTCACATTTGGATTAGGGTTGCATTGGATTAGATCCAATGGCTTAATCAACCCATGCCATGAAGTTTGGGCTAGCTCATTATCCAATGAGGCCCAATAATTAGTTGTCATGAAGAGGAATTGGCTTAAAAGGGTATAATGGGGAGAAATCTCACCCCATTGGCGCCTAGGGGCATAATGGGGTGAGGGAGGCGCCTTTGCTTCATTATGGAAGTAAAGGGCGCCTAGCCCTTCTTCCTTGGATGGAATACTTGCCTCTAAGGCAAGTCTTGGGGCTGATATGGCTTGAGGACTCTTTTGGAAAGAGCTTGGGCGCATATGACAAGTAGGAAGATGTTTATGGTAAAGTCTTGGAGACTTTCCTTATGAACCCTACATGCACCCAAACCCTTGCCCTAGTCGAATTCTTCATGTTGCGCCTAGCCCTTCTCCTTGGATGGAAAGAATGCCTCTAAGGCATGTCTTAGGCTGATATGGCCATTGGGCAAATTAGGATAGGTTGAATGAGGTTTATGGTAAAGTCTTGGAGACTTTCCTTACCTCAAGACTCCTTTATCCTAGCCGCCCATTTGGCATGATCCTAGCCATTGTCCTTGCCGCCTCTTGTCCTATTTTAGGATCCCTTACCGCCCCTTCCAATGTTCGACTTCTAGGAGGCGTGAACATACATAGAGAGGCATGAGCAAGGGCAAAGGGTGACAACAACAAAGGCTTGGCGCAACCCTTCTTTCAAGTGGCCGAAAGACATCCTTTCTTCTTCTCCTCTTCTTGGCGCAAAGAGAAATTGGGCTTGGTGGCTTCTCCTTCTATTGTCGCAAGCCCTCTCCCTCTCATAGCCATTGGCGCATCTTGCTTGAAGGTGGCGCAAGCAAAGAAGAAGAGGGAAGTTCTTGGCGATATCTTCCCTATTCCCTCCTTGGCGCAACTTCTCTTGAAAGTGGCGCAAGTGGAGTGAAGGCTTGATTCTCTTCCCGAGGCTAGCACCGAGCGTGGAAGGGAGCAACGATCAAGGAGTCGACGCGTGGATACTTGTAGAGGGCGAACACTTGGGCGCCTTCAACATGGCTTCGACATCTAGACAAGCAAAAGAGGTACATCTCTATCACATCCTTGTGTGTACTCACTCGCATGGATCCTTGGGAAAGGAATGTGTTTCGGGTGTAATGCTTCTTCCGCTGCGTCCTGGGACTGCAAAATTTTAAATTACACCCGGCATTCCCTAACAGTGATGATCCAGCAGTCTAGTGTGGTGGTGAATCCATACTCATGGTGAATGGGTCATCACTACCACCCCAGGTGGGTGGTGGTGGTATTGAATCCAATGGTGTGGGGGTGGCATCGCTGACAACACTCGGTGAAAGCTTCCAGTTAGCATGATTTTGGACCGAAGTCTTCTCAGTGTTTGGCAGTCGTAAGGTGGGAGCACTAGGTCAAAGAATCAAGCAATAGCTATTACTCTCTCTTACAATCATTTTCAGTGCCACACAAGACTCAATGTCTATTCTGGCATTTCCCCTAGCTACCTCAATTCCATAGGGTTCTACTCCTAAGGAGAGTGCTATAGGAGTGAGGAAACCTCCTATGACAACAACGCCCTTCTTTGCCCTTGCAACCTTATCTAAGTGCTTGATTAAAAAGAAAGCCAAATCTACATGGTAACCATGAAGAATACATTAAAGAAAATAGAGCTCGGACTGACGTACCATACCATCACTATCTCCTCGTCTGAAAACTGTATGGGCCAAGACTCGGTGCACATATCGAATGCAAGGGTTGGAGATGCTGGTTGCCCTTGCTGATGATGGTGAAAAATGGGACTCTAAGGTGATCTGGTTCCAAAATGCGTGCTCAATAAACTCAACCGACGCATGTGTGTGTCCTCCTCCTGGTAAGTGAAAATTAGATCTGATGTCTCTTCATTAGCCATGTGAAAAGTAATCTCACCTTCAGCATTCCAATCAGAATACTCATGTAATTCCATATCCATACTGCTAAGAAACCCCAAAACCAAGGGGAGGTAAGTCTGAGGTGTAATCTCAAAGAACTTATTGGCTCTTATTTGGTCAAACATCCAAAATACATCATCATAGAGCCCCAAAATCTCCAAAGTGCGCTTATCCGCATACTTCGTGTTCACTGCACGTCTAGTAAGCGGCTGGTTGTATCTAGCCTCCTGTATCTCATCTCTAATCACAATCACAAAAGCATTTGGAAGTGAATCTGTAGAAGACTCAGTTGGAGCCTTGCCCTTCTTCCTTGAAGCAACTTATTTGGTCCTTAGTGCCATTTCAAATGAAAAGATGGAAACAAAGCTTAAAAACAGAAAGCAGAGGCGTTACCAAATGAATAGGGCGAGCACAAATTCTGAATGTAGCTCCCAAATCTGAACCTCTGAGCTGAAATCAAGTCTTCAAATGCTTCAAGAAGTTGGTTCTTCTCATGGTGAAGTCTTCGGAAGTAAGAGATCTGCTCAATCGAAACTCTACAGGCGAAAAATAGAACATGTGGAAGCTTCGCGGAAGAACAACGTACAATCGTGAGCTGAGCTTGATCAAGCTTCAAATTGTGAGAATGTTGGTCAGAAACTCATCGGAAACAACTAGAGAGAGTTGCTAGAAAGTTTAGGAAGGAAGGATCAGCCAAATCGGAAAAGGCGAAAGCTCATTTGACAGAAAGTGGAAAGGGCAAAAACTGTTCAAACAATCGTCGGAAAGACCAAATCAAGCTAAAAAACGTCGGATCGAAGGATGGAGATGGTCGGGAAAGATCGCCGGAGAGATTAGAGAATAGGAATGTGATTGAATCGAAGAAACGGCGCGGTGTCGAGGAAAAGCACGGGTGAAAAACCCTAAACCACAACTGAAGATCCTAAAATACAGCAGTAGAGTCATGTAGGGCCGACACAATTACAGCCATAATTTTTATTGTGGCACTACCATAATTCTCTTGGTAACAAAATCACTCATAATTACAGCTCAGAATAAGAATCACGGCACCCCTGTAAAATTTTTAGAAAATATTGAAACAAATTTACGCCCGAATTATTAATTACGGTACTACCGTAATTGTCTCTAGAGGATAAACGCTTGAAAATATAGGCCGTGATAAAAATTACGATACTACCGTAAAAGAGAGTTTTTTTTTAAGTAAAATAAAATAAAAAAAAATGAAAGAAAACAATGGGTGTGAAAAATTCCACACCCCCTACTGTAAAATACTCTGGAGAAAACTAACTCAAAATTATAGACAATGAAATTAATTACAGTAGTGCTGTAAATGTGTAAAATCTTTTGGAAAAAAATAACCCGAAATTATGGCCTATGAAAATCCATACGGTAGTGCCGTAAAAGTTTCTAGTTGAAATCAATCCAAAATTACGGCCCGTAAAATTAATTACGGCCCTACCGTAATTTATGAAAAATCTTAGATTCTCCTACAAAAAGAAAAGAAAAATTAGTACTAAATATAATTAAAATAAAAGAAACCAATCTAAGTAAGAGTGCTTAGGTTGCCTCCCAAGAAGCGCTAATTTTTAGGTCATTAGCTTGACCTTTCCGCACTTAAATTTGATCGAGGTTCTTTAAGTTGCAATTTTGTTCTTTCTTTGTTCTGTTCCTCCTAGAAATAATGCTTCAACCTCTGACCATTAACCTTAAATTCCCTCGTTTTGTCACTCCATATGTCCACAGCTCCGTAGGGATAAGTTTTCCGAACCTAAAAAGGTCCGGACCATCGAGACTTATGTTTACCAGGAAAAAGTTTTAATCTAGAATTAAATTAAAGAACAAAGTCACCTAATTGAAATTCCTTCCTGAGAATGTTTCGATCATGCCATCGTTTAGTCCTCTCTTTACAAATCCTTGCATTTTTGTAAGCGGAGAGTCTAATCTCATCTAGCTCATTCAATTGTAACCTTCATTTTTCCCCCGCGTTCTTCAAGTCAAAATTCAGTGTTTTGATTGCCCAAAATGCCTTGTGCTCGAGCTCTACAGGTAGATAACATGATTTACTATAAACCATTTGAAAAGGAGACATACCTATCGGTGTTTTGAAAGCAGTTCGGTATGCCCAAAGTGCATCGTCAAGCTTAGAAGCCCAATCTTTTCTTGTGTGTGATACAGTTTTCTCCAAAATCCCTTGATCTCTCTGTTTGATATCTCAACTTATCCACTTATTTGGGGATGATATGGTGTTGCAACTCTATGATTTACCCCATACTTACTAAGCAAAGCTAAAAATTTATGTTCTATAAAGCGTGAGCCTCCATCACTAATCACAACTCGTGGTGTTTCAAACCGTGGAAAGATGATCTTCTTGAACAATTTCACAACAACTCTAAAATCATTAGTAGAAGAAGCAAGAGCCTCCACCCACTTAGAAACATAAACTACTGCCACAAGTATGTATTTGTTACCTCCAGATGAGGGGAATGGTCCCATGAAATCTATTCCCCAAATATCAAACATCTCAACCTCAAGAATAGTAGACAGTGGGTGGCATCTCAATTCTTCTGTTCATATTCCCTGTCTTTTGATATCTGTCACAAGACAATATGAAATTTCTAGCATCCTTAAAAATCGAGGGCCAATAAAATCCAGATTGTAAAACTTTAAAAGCAATCTTCTGAGTACTAGCATGCCCTCCATAAGATGATCCATGACATTGAAATAGTATATCCGTGATTTCTTCCTCAGGTACACATCTCCTAAATATCCCATCTGCACATCTTCAAAATACATAAGGCTCATCACAAAAATAGTTTTTTACCTCAGCTAAGAATCTCTTCTTTCCTTGATAACTCAAATTAAGAGGAAAAATATTAACAACTAGGTAATTCACTATATCGGCATACCATGGAGCCTTGATCAGTTCAATGGCTAAGAGTTGTTCTTTAGGAAAGGAATCATTGATTATAACAACTTTATCATCACCTACCAATATCCTCGAAAGATGATCTGCAACAAAGTTTTCTGATCCCTTCTTGTCTTTGATCTCCAAATCAAACTCTTGCAAATGCAATATCCATCTAAGAAGGCGCGATTTACTATCTTTCTTCTTCGTCAAGTACTTCACCGCTGCATGATTAGTGTATACCACAACTTTAGAATTGATCAAGTATGATCTGAATTTATCAAAAGCAAAAACAATGGCCAAAACTTCTTTCTTAGTGGTAGTGTAATTCCTCTATGTCTCATCCAAGGTTCTGCTAGCATAATAGATAACATAGGGCTTCTTTTCTTTTCTTTGACCAAGGACTGCTCCTACTACATAGTCACCAGCGTCACACATAAGCTCAAAAGGCAAACTCCAATCCGATGGTTGCATGATGGGCACTGATATCAGCGCCTTCTTTAATTCCTGAAAAACAGACAAACATCCTTCATCAAAAGAAAATTTAATATCTTTAAAGTAAATTAGTAAGTGGTCTAGCAAGTTTAGAGAAATCCTTAATGAATCATCGGTAGAATCCTACATGTCCTAAAAAACTTCTAATCTCCTTGACTGTAGTGGGTGGCTCCAACTTCTCAATCACTTCAACTTTGGCTTTGTCAACCTCTATCCCTTTTTCTGAAATTAGGTGTCCCAAAACTATCCCCTGCCTAACGATGAAATGACACTTTTCCCAATTAAGCACAAGATTAGTTTCTTCACACCTCTACAAAACTCGAGATAAGTTAGCCAAACAATCATCAAAAGAAAAACCATATATATAAAAGTCATCCATAAAAATATCCATAAAATCCTCAATAAAATCCAAAAATATAGCCATCATACACCTCTGAAAAGTAGTAGGTGCATTACACAAACCGAAAGACATTCATCTATAAGCAAAAGTATCATATGGGCAGGTGAAAGTGGTCTTATCTTGGTGTTCAGGAATCAATTCATCATCTTTATTTTTCATAACAGTTACACCCCCTTTCTTAGGAACACAATGAATATGACTTATCCATTTACTATCGGAGATAGGATAGATAATACCTGCATAAAGTAATTTCAGAACCTCCTTCTTTACAACTTCTTTCATAGAGGGGTTAAGCCTTCTTTGAAAATCAACATATGGTTTATGTTCCTCTTCCATAAGAATTCTGTGCATACAAAAAGAGGGGTTAATTCCCTTCAAGTCATTAATGGAGTACCAAATTACCTTCCTTTAAATCCTCAACTCCCTTAGAAGCAAATCTGTCTCCCTTTCATTAAGCTGTGCATCAACAATAATAGGGTAAGTAGAATTGGGTCCAAGAAATTCATAGCGAAGATTATTAGGCAAGGATTTCAGTTCAACTTTTAGGACTTTCTCTTCCTTATTTTCTTGATTATCACAAATAGTGCAGTCTAATAAATCATGAATTTCAGAACTAGAATCAGAACTAGAGTCAAAATCAGAATCAGATGGTTCATCAAATAAAGCATTCAGATCATAAACAATGTCATCCACAGCACGAATACTACAACAAGACCATATAATGGTTTCTTCATAGATTTATTCAAATCAAACTCAATTTTGTTATCACCAATATTAAGAGTGAGTTTACTGTTCTTTACATCAATAATTGCCCCTACTGTAGCTAAGAACGGTCTACCAAGTATGATAAGAATCTTGGCATCTTCCTCTATCTCTAAAACTATAAAATCCGCTGGAACAAAATACTTACCAACCTGGATTGGAACATCCTCAAGAATCCCATTAGGATGCTTAACTAAACGATCAGTGAGCTACAAAAAATATAGAAGTTGGTTTCAGCTCTCCCATGTCCAATTTCCTGCAAATAGATAAAAGCATTAGACTTACACTAGCCCCAAGATCACATAAGGCTCGGTCAAAAGCTATACTCCCAATCAAACAAGGTATATAGAAACTACCTGGATCCTTTAATTTCAGTGGCAATTTGTTTTGAATGATAGCACTACACTCCTCAATTAATACCACAGTGTCATAGTCATCTATTTTTCTTTTGTTAGACAAAATTTCTTTTAAAAACTAGCATAAGTGGGCATTTGAGACAAAGCATCAGTAAAAGGAATATAAATGTCAAGCTTTTTCAAAACATCAAGAAACTTCCTAAATTGCTTATCTAACTTAGCTTGAACTAGTCTCTGGGGAAAAGGTATAGGTGGCCTATATGGAGCAGGTGAACTAGGTCTAGGAACATCAGACAAACATGGCTTATCACCTTTAGGTTCATCATCCTTATGAGGTGGCAAATTAGTATGGGACTACACATGTACAGGTGGTGTTTCTAAGACTTGCTCACTGCTAGGTTTAATGTCAGGCTCTTCCTCATCATCATCAGGTCTACCCCTTGGTTCATCTAACTATTTCTCACTCCTAGTAGTTATAGCGTTGCAATGTTCCCTAGGGTTTAGTTTAGGTTTAGCAGGCAATTTCCCTGGGGGTCTATAAGATGTGTTGGCTTGTTGTGCTATTTGGTTCTCTAGAATTTTATTGTGTGTTGTTAAAGATCCTACCTAAGAAGTAAGCTAATTAATTGTATGCTTTTGCTGCATAATCTCATTCCAAAGTTCCTCAACTTTTTTATTTTGATTTGACATGAATTTTTGAAGCATGGATTCTAAATTAGAGTTTTGGGGCTGATTTTGATTTTGTTGCCTCTATTGATATCCTCTATTCTCTACCTGCCCCCTGCATTATTACTCTTCCAGGACAAATTCGGATGATTCTGCCATCCAGGATTGTATGTACTAGAGTAAGGGTCATTATTTCTACCTTGATTGTAACCCCGTATAGCATTTACTTATTCTACACCCTGATCAGCAATGACCTTACACTCTTTAGAATAATTTCCTTGATTACCACAGATATCACAAATAGCAAATGAAACCATAGCATTTTTCATTTGAAAAGAATCAAATCTATTAACCAAAGGTATGCCAACCACCATTCTCATTCTTACCATGTGGAGGACGAAATAACACTCCTCTTTCATTGGTCCACTAGTTATGGTTCAAAGCCATCTCTTCAAACAAAGTGAAAGCATCATCAATGGTTTTATTCATGAGAGCTCTTCCTACAGCATCATCAACAGTGAGACGAGTATTATAAAGTAAACCATTATAAAAAGTATGAATCAAAACCCATTTTTCCAAGCCATGGTGAGGGCACTTCTGTTGTAATTCATTGAAACGCTCCCAAGCCTCGCTCAGTGACTGGCCATCCCTCTATGCAAAGCTAGTAATCTGATTCCTCAATTGGATCATTTTACTTGCTGGGAAGTACTTCAACAAAAAGGCATTTGAAAGTTGATCCCATATGGTGAATATTCCAGTTGGTTAAGAGTGTAGCCAGGCACGTGCTTGGCCCCTGAGAGAAAAAGGAAATAGTCTTAGTTTCAAAGCATCACTAGATACACCATTAATCTTAATATTATAACAAAATTCAAGAAAAAGAGCAAGATGTTGATTAGGATCTTCAAGTAGCGATCCTTCAAACTAATAGTATAAATCAAAATCTAAACATCAAAATTCCTCAAATCATGATCATCTAAACATCAACATTCCTCAAATCATGATCAAAACATCAAATGTCCTCAAATCATGCTCTGATACCACCTATTGTCACACCCCAAGAATCATAATATAATCTATTCCCAGGATTCAAAAACATTTAAAATTGGTGAATCACATCAACATCATGTAGTTATATAGACTTTTAGGGTTGCAACAACAACACAATCAATAAAAATCATATATCAACACTAGTCAACCAAACATCAAATAGAACACACTCATATAGGCACTATACTTCAATACAACTACTAACTTCAAATGAGAGATCAAAGATAAACCTTTATTCATACATTAAAATTCATATTATGTTATTACTTTACATAAAGCTTCTTACTTCTCCTACACTCCCAAACTCACAAATACAAGAGTATGTCCTTACAGCTCACCAAAACCAAACCAAGATAACATACAAGAGTCTTTTGTATCAATACATCAAAACCAAACCAATAGCCTACAAGCATATACTCCTTTAGCACTTCTTTTATTGCCCCAAGGAAAGCAACCAAAACCTAACCTGTAATATATATCAAATCAAAAAAGTGAGTTATGAAAACTCAACAAGATCCACAAACGTTTTACAAAATTATCATAATTTTAAAACCACAAATGTAGGGCAAAGGGTAGAAACTTGCCTTAGTTCACTTTTTATTCCTTTTCTCCTCTTCTTTTCCACTTGAACACCTCCACTCTTCTCTCTCTCTCAAGCCACATGAAAAGTTCTGGTGGAAATCCTCATTTTTCTCTATTTTCCCTATGTTTTCCCCAAGAGTAATCCCATGGCATGAGGTGTCAACACATGGTAAACCCCCCTCTCATGCAAACAATGAGATGTCAACACATGGTGCTTCTCTTCACATGCAAGCAATGAGGTGGCATCACCTCATGAAGTCTCTCCTCTTCTCCCATAGCTATGAACGAAAACTTTCTTTATGCTATTTGCTATACCTCATCATCTAACTAACAAATTCCCTATGAGTTTTTCATATAAGCTCAATATGGTTAAATTACCTTTTTGCCCATTTCTTTTCACATTATTCCCAATGAGTCCTAGTATGAATCTTGAGTTATAGGTGCAATACCATTAGAAGATGAAGCTTAAATATCACACTTACAAAGTTAACATTAAGTTCCTATACACACAACTTAGTAGGTTTGCATTTTATGCTTCATGGCACCACTTGGTTGACATTGCCAATCAAATTTAAGTCTATCACAATGTCAAATTTAAGTCTATCACAAAATGATGATCTTCTTAAATAGTAAAATTAAAGCATGGGTATCACACTCTCCCCTCCTTAAAAGAAATTTAGTCCTCTAAATTGCATACCTTACTCAGTGAAATGGTGTGGATAGTCCTTCCTCATTTCTTCTTCTAGTTCCCATGTAACCTCTTCAATGGAATGATTTTTCCAAATCACTTTGACCATGGGAATAACATGATTCATTAGAATTTTATTGTGAGAATAACATGATTCATTAAATCCTTGGCAATCTCCAAAGGTTCATGCTCAATAATGTGGGATGGATCTGGATAGTACTTCCTTAATAAAGACACATGAAAAACATCATGAATGTTAGCTAGTGCTGGTGGTAATGCAACTCTATAGGCAACCGGTCCAAGCCTTTCAAGTATCTCAAAAGGGCTAATGAATCTAGGGTTTAACTTCCCTCTTTTACCAAATCTTATTACACCCTTGTAAGGAGATATTTTCAAAAATACATGATCCCCAACTTGGAATTCAAGTTCCCTTCTCCTCTTATCAGCATAACTTTTCTGGCGACTTTGAGCACTTTGTAATTTTTCTCGTATTAGTTTAATCTTTTCTGTAGTTTCTTGCACCTCATCAGCAACTAATAGTTTTCTATCACCAACCTCTTCCCAACAAATTGGTGTCCTGCATTTTCTTGCATATAATGCTTCATAGGGTGCCATTTGTATGTTTGAATGAAAGCTATTATTGTAAGTAAACTCAATGAGAGATAAGTCACCATCTCATTCACCCTTCTAATCCATGACATATGCTCTAAGCAAATCTTCAAATGTTTGAATTGTTCTTTCAGATTGCCCATCTGTTTGAGGGTGGTAAGCAGTGCTAAACTTAAGTCTTGTGCCCAATGATTCATGCAATCTTTTCCATAATCTAGAAAGGAATCTGGGATCTCTATCAGAGATGATGTCCTTTGGAATTCCATGAAGTCTTACAATCTCATCAATATACAACCTTACAAGTTTATCAAGAGAATATGTCATATTAATTAGCAAAAAGTGTGCTGATTTAGTTAGCCTATCAACAATCACCCATATATCATCATGTTTCTTTGATGTTCTTGGTAAACCTGAAACAAAATCCATAGTCACACTTTTCCATTTCCATTCTGGCACCTCTAATGGTTGTAACTATCCTCCTAGCTTTTGATGTTCTGCTTTTACTAGTTGATAGGTGAAACATTTAGAAACAAACTCTGCAATATCCTTTTTCATGCCATCCCACCAATATTTAGATTGCCTCGTCCAAAATCTTATTCCTCATATCAAGGTCATTTGGAATGCATAATCTATTGTGAAATTTCAAAATCTCATCTTATTTGATTTGGAACCCAGGCATTCGACCTTCCCCCATTTTCTCCTTTATGGATGCTAACATTGGATCTTCTAATTGCTTTTCAAGTATCTGTTGATGAAAATCAGACCGGACTTTGAGTGAAGCAAGCAATATCTTGGGTTGTTGGATCTTGATATCAATGGTAAGATTGCAAAATTCCTCAAGCAAGTTCCATTGTTTTACCATCAAAGTTGCTAACATGTTATTTGATTTTTGACTAAGGGCATCAGCTACACCATTAGCTTTACCTACTTGATAATGAATAGTACAATCATAATCCTTTAGCAATTCTATCCACCACCTTTGCCTCATGTTTGATGACACCAAAATTCATAGTATATTTTATGTCATTTCATTGGTCTTTTTGAGTCATATTTATGCCCCTTTGCTCATTTTATGCCCTTTTTATCAAATATTTTAGAATCTACACTTTTCTTGGTTTTTTGATGAATTTTAGGTAAAAAGGCATCATTTTGATGGCTTTTCAAGCAAATCCAACACATGGGCAGATTCTAATAACCAAGAGGAGGCTACACATCAAATTTCAAGCGAAAACAAGTTTTTTGGCAAAATTACGGCAGTGCCGTAATGAATTTTACGGTCGTAATCAGCAATTATGGCACTACCGTAACGATTTTCACAGTGGCTTAATTCTGGAGGTTTTCGAAAAATTATGGCATTGCCAAAAAATCCTTCACTATGCCATAATTCTAGACAAATTCCATACAGAAGATTTTGTAGCGATTACGATACTACCGTAATTTCCATCACGGTACCGTAATTTCAACCCAGGCGATTCTTCCGCCAGAAACTTGAATTCGCGATTTCTCGAGCTTCAGGGCACCAATTGAAGATCTAAAAAAAGGGCATGATTAGAATAAAGAGGAGAATGTGTGGGAGCAAAAGCCCCAATTTTTATTCTACTTTCAAGGGAGAAATCAGGGGAGGCATCCCTAGGGTTTAGCCTCCACCAAGAGGCATAGAGGCCTTCTCAGGCCGTGATTTTTACAATAAAGCTTCGCCTGGAGGAGGAGAACACACCCCAAAAGTTTCAGAGCAAGAGGAGTCTGATCGAGGGAGAAATCAACGAAACAGTGGGTGACGCCACTATTCATCGTGTTTCTAGCCTATTACGGTGCTGTAATTTCGATTACAACACTGTGTTCTGTAATTTCTTCCCTTTTCGATTCTGATCATCTGAACTATGGTTTATTGTAATCTTTTCACCATGCTAGCTTAATTTTCTTATGAGACATGGGGGTGTAATTCCCTTAATATCTTAATGACTAGACATTGATATTTTTGTCATGGTAATCTTATTATGTTAATTCTGCTTATGTGATGACTTTCCTTTAATTCTCCTTAGTTTTATAAATAACAGCATGTTTTAGAGTTTTGCAAAATAGACTAAGAGGTTGATTATGAAATTTGGAACCCTAAAAATCATTGAGTTTGGAACTTATCGTAAGAGATTAGGTTTGTTCTTTGAATTCTGGTTTTTAGTTATTTTATTGCCATGTTGATTTTCTGATTCTTTGGATTGAGTTAATGTGTTAGGTTTGATATGAAATTGCAAGAGATTAAATTTCTGATTGTCGGAGAACCTTAAGTAGAACTTGTGATGAGTTTCAGGATGCACGAGAGTGATCCTTGAGTTTCCGCATGAGATGTTTGACTTAGAAATCGGATGCATGAGAGTGATCCTTGAGTTCTTTGTTCAATGATTTACTTATTTTCAACATTGGATAGATCTTGCACGAGAGTGAGGATTAATCCTTTGTATGATTGTCTGCGTGAGAGCGAGATGATCCTTTTATGAAATAAATTAAATCTTTATCGTAATGAAATTTGACTAACAATTTTTATTTCCTTCTAGTCATTAGAATTAAGGTGGATGAAACCCTAATCCCAATTTCTCTCTCTGATTATCTTTTTCGTATGTTTTCGATCATTGCTTTACTATTATTCGATTGCTTAGCTAGTAAGAATACAACTATTTGGTACTTAACACGTAGGTCTCTGTGGTTCGATATATTTTTATTACTTTGAAGTATTCGTGCACTTGCGGACTACAACAAGTTTTTGGCGCCGTTGCTGGGGACCTTAGTTTTGTTAATATCAAAATAGTTGTTAGTATTGCAAGACTAAGTTTTATTTGTTTTAGATTTAACTTTGTTTTTTGTTTTTGCAGGTTTTGGATATTCACAAGTTGTGACAGAACTGTGATTCCTGAAATTTTTTATTTGCTTGTGTTGTTTGTTTTTTATATATTTTGACAAAAAAAATTCTAATTGATTGGTGTTGGATAATCTTTCTGTTCTTGATAGATTTGAATATATGTCTTTTAATCACAACTCGTGGGCAACTAAAAGAGGTGAGGTATACATGCCACAAGGTAAGTATGAAGATGATTCACGGTGCACTCTTGCAGATAAATTGAAATTACATCTTATTCTTCTATTAGATGTAATATTTGTAAATGTTCTGATTATTATACTTCTGATTGCCAATTTTTAACTCCTCCAACTCATATTTCTGAACCATACTTTAAGAAAACTGAAAAATCTAACCTAGAATCTATGTTTGCTCAGTTTATGGGAGCCCAGAAAAAATAAAAAGATGATGTAAATGAGACACTAAGGCAAATAAATTCTAGCCTTGATGATATATGTGCTGATACTAAAATTTTAGAAACTCGGATAGGACAACAAAATTGTTTATTTGAGTTTGATTTGGAAACTGAGAAGATTGATTTAGAAAATTCCCCCTCTGATTATGATTGTTTTGAGATTGAGCCTTATGTAAACATTAATGAATCTCACTCTGATTTTGATAATTGTAAAATTGATTCATCTGATAAATTATTTATGGAAATGATTGAGGAAATTGATTTTGAAAAATCCCCTTTTGATTCTAGTGAAATTGATTCTTTTGATGAAAACTTATTTATGGTTAAATCTGATGAATGGAATGAAGAACTTTATAATGGTTTGAAAATTACAGATATTGTTGAGACCCACTTTGATTTTGGTGATATTATTGAAATTAGTGATAAGTCTTTTGTGGTTAACACTGATTCTATTAAATCTGAAATTGATTCTTTTGCGAACATTGATAAATCTCATTATGATTTTTTGTACGATTTTGATTTTGATTCTTCTGATGATGAATTATTTATGGAAAAGCATAAGGAAATTGATTTTGAAAAGTCTCACTTTGATTTTGATGATAATTTTGAAATTGCTAAATTATTTGATGATGAATATGAGGAACTTGAAAAGGATTTGAATATTATAAAAATTGATGAATCTCACTCTGAAGTTTTGCCCATATCTACTGTGCAATCTTGTGATTTATTTGAAAATTTATGCTTTATTGAGGAACCTAATGAGAAACAGAAAGACTATTTTGATGATCAAATATTTGAATCTTTTGATGAAAGTCCTATTCTAATTGAAGATATAAATTTGAAGAAAGGACTAATGATTTTGCTTACTGATAAATATAGGAAGATTATTGAATATCCTTTGAGTGGAATTGAAAATTTTGATTTTGATTTCTACATATTTGAGAAAACCATGTCAATTTTATTTTACATGAAATTTTGGATGTTTGGATTAGTGGCTAAACTTTTTGGACAATGGAAATGCAGAAAGTTACATGCTATTTACTATGGTACTGATCCACCTGCTTCACCATGATATTTAAGTTTTGGTCAAGCTAGTGACCTAAAAATTAGCGCTTCTTGGGAGGCAACCCAAGCACTCTTACTTAGCTTAGTTTCTTTTATTTTAGTTTATTTTTAGAATTAATTTTTCTTTTCTTTTTGCAGGAAAAATTAAACTTTGCGCAAAATATGTCAGTGCCGTAATCTTTTCCATGGTACCGTAATTTCGTCTGATTTTTGACTTGAGAGTTTTGCCTCTTTTACGATACTACCGTAATAATTTTTATAGTACCGTATTTTTGGTCCCTTTTTGACTTCACGTGCCGTAATTTTGTGTGATTTTCAACCCGAGAGTTTTGAGATTTTTGTGAAAATTACGGCAGTGTCGTAACTAATTTTACGGTACCATAATTCCTGCATAATTTGCACTCTGCTTCCTGCATTCTGCTTATCTGATTAGGTGTTTTCTCGTAGTGATTTTAAGAAACTGGAGCGGCAAAATTTTTTATCTTTGGCACAAACATGAACTACTCATCTTTGTCTATTTTTTGGATATTTTTATTGAATTTTAAAGTCCATGGATCATCCTATAACACATAGCATCTTTTGGTAACTGATTAACTTCTGTAGCAGTTTTGTTTAACTGATCTGATTAGTGTTTATGTTGTAAATTTTAAAGATGCTTTGATGAGTTGAAACTCTGATCTTTCACTTGAAATTGGAAGTACATGTTTCATTCTATCTCATGCATAAGTTGTTTTCATGAAAATATTTTCTGATCATTATAGGAAGCATGGCAACTTTTGGTAACTGATTAATTTCTGTGTAGTTTTTCATTTAGAAATCTGAGTAGCCTTCTTTCTGCTGATACCATAAATTCCTGACCGATTTTGAACCTTTGATTTTCATACGCCCTAAAAGAACAAGTTTTATTCTACCTTTTGGCTTTGTCTATTTTCTTTTTGGATCATTAAATCTTATTCTCAAGTATAGCTACTTTTCATAATTGAATTAGTATGCTGCTCTGCTATCCTTGGACACCTGTAGCTTCTTCTCTAGATTTGCAGCACTGATGACACCGAAATTTATAGTAAATTTTGTGCCATTTCATTGGTATTTTTTTATTAATATTTGTGGAATCTACACTCTTTTCTATTTTCGATGACATTCAGGCAAAAAGGCATATTTTTCAGTCGATTTCGAGCAATCCAGATGCATAATTGAATTCACAACATCAAGAGGAGATCACACGTCAAATTTCAGAAGAATTGGAGCTTCAGAGAAAATTTTGGCACCCCCATTATGGGATTTACAGTACCGTAATTTGACTGCACTCGCAGATCAACATTACGGTACTGTCGTAATTCCCGTGAAGTGCCGTAATTTGGTGTTTTCCCAGCCAGAGAAATTTCGCTAGATTACGGCACGGCCGTAACAATCTTTACGGCACGGCCAGAGAAATTTCACTAGATTACGGCACGGCCGTATTTTGGAGCATTTTTGGATAGAGGCCGGATGATGTTTACGGTGCCGCCGTAAAGGAATTTATGGTACCGTAATTCGAGTCGATTTTCCACCCGAAGGATTGCTGACATTACGGCACCGCCGTAAAAGACTTCATGGTACCGTAATTCCAGAATGTTTCAACCTGAGAACTCGCTGTCCAGATTACGGCACTACCGTAAACTTCATTACGGTCGTAATTACAACGCTGCAAGCGACTTTCCCGGACAACTCCGAAGCTCGATTCTTGCGGAGATGATTGCATTCGATCCAGGCCATTAAACACTTTGCTATAAGAAGCAATGGGGGAGCTATCGATGAGAGGAAGAGGAGCAGACCAAAAGCCCCAATTTCGTCCACCACACAGAGAGAAATCGAGTTTCACACGTCTGCCCTAGGGTTCACCACCGGGAAGTGTACAGGCTACCTCCTGTCATGAAATTTGGGTGGAAGCTACGCATAGAGGAGGAGAAGGTGCCCCAGAAGTTTCAGCATGAAAGGAGATCAGACGGAGGAGAAATCAACACAAAATCGAGAGCTGCCGCTGTGTCGCCTAGATTACGGCCGTAAACTTCTTTACGGCCGTATCGTAATTTTTGTTTTCTTATTCCTTTCGATTTTCTTCAACATGGATTATTGTAATCTTCCCTCTATGATAGCTTAAACTTATTTTGGGACATGGGGGAGTAATTCACTTGAATTTTTAATGACTAGACGATTATTTTTTATTATTTCGTCACGTTTAATCTTAGCATGATGATTTTACTCATGTGATAATTGATCTTTGACTCTCTTTAGATCCATATTACTATGCATATTTTAGAGTTTTCGTAATAGACTGAAAAGTAATTTGCTTAAGAACTTGGAACCATAGAATTGCAGGTTAGGAACTTTCTTAGATTAGTTCTTAATTGTTTGATTCTAGTAGATTAATTGCCATGATAATGATATGAATCTAAAGATCGAGTCTAAGTTATCAAACGTGGAGATCTTGTGCGAAAGCAAAGATCGAAACATTAGAGAACCATGAGTAAAACTAGTGTCGAGACTCGGATGCACGAAAGTGATCCTTGAAACTCCACTAGAAATTATCAACCTAGAATTCGAATGCACGAAAGTGATCTTTGAATTCTTTGATTGATGATTTATTTACCCACAGCATTGGGACGAATCTTGCGCGAAAGTGAAGATTAGTCCCCGCATGATTGTCTGCAAGAAAGTGAGATAATCCTTTTATCAAGTAAATTGTATCTTTATCATGATAAAGTTAAACTGACGATATCTCTATTCATGTCTAGTCATAGAAATTAAAGTGAATAAAACCCTAGTCCCAGCTTCTCTCTTTGATATTTTCGTTCTAGTTTTCGATTGCCTGTTTTTGCTATTTCGATCGCCTAGATAGTAGGAAATCAACTATTCAGTACTCAACAACATAGGTCTCTGTGGGTTCGATACCTATTTTTTTACTTCGAGTATCCGTGCACTTGCGGACTACAATAAGTTTTTGGCGCTGTTGCCGGGGACCTTAGTTTTTGTTGATATTGAAGATATTGAGAGTATTGCTAGACTAGGTTTTATTCATGTTCTATCTTTCTATTCTTCTATGTCTATTTGAGTTATTTGATCCATCTACTATAGTGTGCACAAAAAATTCAGTTCTAATGGTAGATCAGAGATCACTAAGGGACTATGCAACCCCTAAGCCACGAGAAATACACTTTAGCATCGTCAGACCAACTATTGAAGTAGACAATTTCGAGTTTAATCCTGCCTTCTTGACCAAGATTCAGCAGAACCAATTCAGAGGATATCCGATTGAAGATCCCTATCAACATTTACATCTTTTTATTGAATATTGTGATACCATTAAAATTTATGGAGTTTCTGATGATGCACTAAAACTAAGACTATTTCCTTTTTCTCTTAGGGATCGAGCACAATTTTGGCTGCATTCTAGGCCTACTGGTGCATTTACTACAAGGGAGCAACTGTCAAATGCTTTCCTGATAAAGTACTTTCCACCAAGTAAAACTATCCAATTGAGAAATCAAATCATGAGTTTTGCACAGAAAGATGGAGAATCATTCAGCAAGGCATGGGAGCGGTTCAATGATTTACTATGGAAGTGCCCGCACCATAGCCTTGAAAATTGGGTTTAAATTCATACATTTTATAATGGTCTACTTTATAATACCCATCTAATAGTCGATGCTGCTACAGGAGGAGCCCTCATGAGTAAGACCATTGAAGAAGCTTTTACCTTGTTTGAAGAAATGTCCTTGAACCATAACCAATGGGATCCTAAAGAAGAACTGCTACATTGTCATCATGGTAAGGATGAGAGGGAGGAATGCCAACCCCCAATTGAATAGGTAAATTCTTTCAGTATAGAATCTTTTCTTGACAAGTTTATGGCTAATCAAAATTAACTCATGCAAAATCAAAACAAAGAAATTGAAGAACTTAAGGGAATGGTTAGTCAACTTGCCTCTCAAGTAGAATTCTTAACCATTCACAATAAAACTTTAGAAGATCAAATGCCTAATGAGCATTGTAATGCTATCATGACTAGAAGTGGGAAGCAACTAGGAGAACCTAAAGGGAAGGCTGAGGATAAAGAACAAGAGCTTGATGATAATCATGAAGATGAATTAGAGTTAGGAAAGTCTTCTTCACATGAAGAGTCCCAAACTTGTTTGCCACCTCAAAAAGGTGATGAACCAAAAGAAGATGAACCATGTGAGAAAGATAATCCGAAACCTAATTTGCCTCTTCCTTACAAGCGACCTATACCCTTTCCTCAAAGGTTAGTTCAAAATAAACTAAACTAGCAGTTTGGCAAATTCCTTGAAATCCTGAAAAAGCTTTACATTAACATTCCATTTACTGAAGCTTTATCTCAAATACCCACGTATGCTAAATTTTTAAAAGAAATATTGTCTAATAAGAGAAAAATAGAGGACTATGGCACTGTGACTTTAACTGAGGAATGTAGTGCTGTTATCCAAAACAAAGTGCCACCCAAATTGAAGGATCCAGGTAATTTTTCCATACCTTGTTTTATTAGTAGTATGGCTTTTAACCGAGCCTTATGTGATTTGGGTGCCAGTGTAAGTCTAATGCCTTTATCTATTTGCAGGAAACTAGACATAGGAGAGCTAAAACCCACTTCAATATCCTTACAGCTCGCCGATCGTTCAGTTAAATATCCTGCAGGGATTCTTGAAGATGTGCCCATTCAAGTAGGTAAATATTTCATTCCAGTAGATTTCATAGTTCTAAAGATGGAGGAAGATGCAAAAATCCCTATTATACTTGGTAAACCGTTTTTAGTCATAGCAGGAGCATTTATTGATGTAAAGAACGGTAAGCTTACATTTAACATTGGGGATGATAGAATTGAGTTTGACTTGCATGAAGCCATGAAAAACCCCTCAAATTCTAAATCTTGTTGTAGTATACATGATGTAGATGATAATATTTATGATCTTAATAATTTGTTTGTTGAACTCTCTGAATATGATTCTGACTCTGTTGATGAAGGAACCAATTCTGAAAATGATGAATTTTTAGATTGCAATGCTTGTGATAAAGAAGAAAAGACTCCAAAAATTGAACTTAAGTCTTTACCTGATAACCTTCGCTATGAGTGTCTTGGTCTTGATTCTACTTACCCTGTTATTGTTGATGCACAGTTAGGAAAAAGGGAGACAGATTTGCTTCTCAAGGAATTAAGAATTCATAGAAAGGTAATTGGGTACTCAATTGATGATTTGAAAGGAATTAACCCCTCTTTTTGTATGCACGGGATCTTGATGGAAGAATAGCACAAACCACATGCAGATTTCCAAAGAAGACTGAACCCCTCCATGAAAGAAGTTGTAAAAAAGGAGGTTCTAAAATTACTTGATGCAGATATTATCTATCCTATCTCTGATAGCAAATGGGTAAGTCATGTACATTGTGTTCCAAAGAAAGGAGGGGTAATTGTCATGAAAAACAAAGATAATTAATTGATTCCTATTAGAACTATTACCAGTTGGCGCATGTGTATAGATTATAGAAAATTGAATGCTGCCACTAAGAAAGACCACTTCCCTTTGCCTTTCATTGATCAGATGGTTGAAAGATTGGCAAACCATTCCCACTTTTGCTTTTTAGATGGATACTCTGGTTTTTTTTCAAATTCCTATACATCCTGATGATCAAGATAAAACCATTTTCACATGCCTGCATAGAACTTTTGCATATAGGAGAATGTCATTTGGTTTATGTAATGCTCCTGCTACATTTCAAAGATGCATGATGGCTATCTTTTCTGATTTTATTGAAGACTTTATGGATGTATTTATGGATGATTTCTCTGTATATGGCTCTTCTTTTGATGTTTGTTTGGCTAATTTATCTCGAGTTTTGCAGAGGTGTGAAGAAACTAACCTTGTGCTTAATTGGGAAAAATGTCATTTCATGGTTAAGCAAGGTATAGTTTTGGGGCATTTGATTTCTGAAAGAGGAATTGAAGTTGACAAAGCCAAAATTGAGGTAATAGAGAAATTGGAGCCACCCACCACAGTGAAGGAGATCCGAAGCTTCCTAGGACATGTAGGATTCTACCAGCGATTTATTAAGGATTTCTCTAAACTTGCTATACCTCTTACAAATTTACTTTGTAAAGATGTAAAATTTTCTTTTGATGAGAATTGTTTATCCGCTTTTCAGGAATTAAAGAAGGCTTTGGTTTCAGCACCTATCATTCAGCCCCCATATTGGGATTTACCCTTTGAGCTCATGTGTGATGCCAGTGATTATGTAATTGGAGCAGTTTTAGGGTAGAGAAAAGATAAAAAGCCTTATGTTATCCATTATGCTAGTAGGACCTTGGATGAAACACAAAGGAATTACACTACCACTGAAAAGGAACTTTTAGCTATTGTATTTGCTTTTGATAAATTTAGATCATACTTGATTAACTCCAAAGTGGTAGTGTACACTAACCATGCAGCTGTGAAATACTTAATGCAGAAAAAGGACAGCAAACCATGATTGCTCAAATGGATTTTACTCTTGCAAGAATTTGATTTGGAAATTAAAGATAAAAAGGGATCATAAAACTTTGTTGCAAATAATCTTTCAAGGATAATGGTAGATAATGAAAAAATGATGAGATCAATGATTCCTTCCCTGAAGAACAACTCTTAACCATTGAACAAATCAGAGCCCCCTAGTAAGCTGACATAGTAAATTACCTTGTTGCTAATATTTTTCCTCCTGATTTTAGCTACCAAAAAAGGAAGAGATTCTTGGCTAAGGCAAAACACTATTTTTGGGATGAGCCTTATGTATTTAGAAGATGTGCATATGGTGTTTTTAGAAGATGTGTGCCTGAAGAGGAGATCACAGATATATTATATCAATATCATGGATCTTCTTATGGTGGTCACGCGGTACTGAAAAGATTGCTTATAAAGTGCTACAATCAGGATTTTATTGGCCCACAATTTTCAAAGATGCTAGAAACTTTGTGTTATCTTGTGATAGATGTCAAAGAATAGGAAACATTAACAGAAGACATGAGATGCCATTGTCTAATATTCTTGAGGTTGAGATATTTGATGTTTGGGGGATTGACTTCATGGGACCTTTCCCATCTTCAGGAGGTAATAAGTACATTCTGGTAGCAGTTGACAATGTTTCAAAATGGGTTGAAGCTCTTGCCTCACCTACAAATGATTCAAGAGTTGTTGTTAAATTGTTAAAAAAAATATTATATTTCCAAGGTATGGGACCCCATGGGTAGTAATCAGTGATGGAGGCTTGCATTTCATAGAACACAAATTTTCAGCCTTACTTAGAAAATATGGGGTAAATCATACAGTTGTAACACCATATCACCCTCAAACAAGTGGACAAGTTGAGATATCGAACAGAGAGATCAAGGGAATTTTAGAAAATACTGTGTCGCATACTAGGAAAGATTGGGCATTCAAACTTGATGATGCTTTGTGGGCTTACCGGACTGCTTTCAAAACACCAATAGGTATGTCTTCATTTCAATTGATTTATGGAAAATCATGTCACCTACCTGTAGAACTTGAACATAAGGCGTATTAGGCAATCAAGATGCTGAATTTTGATTTGAAGAATGCAGGTGAAAAACGAAGATTTCAATTGAATGAGCTAGATGAGATTAAACTCTCTGCATATGAAAATGCAAAAATTTACAAAGAGAGGACTAAAAGATGGCACGATCGACATATTTTTAGGAGAGATTTCCAACCAGGTGACTTTGTTCTTTTATTCAATTCTAGAGTGAGACTTTTCCCTGGAAAACTTAAGTCTCGATGGTTTGGGCCCTTTCAGGTAAAAAAAGGCTTATCCTTACAGAGCCGTGGATATATGGAGTAAAGAAATAGGACAATTCAAGGTTAACGGTCAGAGGTTGAAGCACTATTATCAAGAAGAGCGAATTGAAGAAAAGGAAAGTTTTTACTTAGATGAACCACAATCAAATCCGAGGGCAAAAGGGTCAAGCTAATGACCTTTAAATTAGCGCTTCTTGGGAGGCAACCCAAGTTTTCTAACTTTAGTTCACTTCCTTTTATTTACTTTTATCTTAGTTTTGTCTTAGAACTAATTTTTATTTTTCTTTTTGAAGGTAAAAAGGAGTGAGAAAGAACAAAAAGAGGACCCGACGGCTAGGAATGGTAAAATTTTGTAAGTATCCCCTTCCTTTCACTTTTTGTATCTCATCATTGATTCATGTTTTTGTGTCCACCACCACTACTTCACTTTTATAGACATGAGGATGTTTCATATAAATGATCTATGGCCTTGATCTACTTTTGAGATTATTGTATAAGACTTGTTGATGATTGATGTTGATGAGTAAATTCAAAATTGAAATTAGAATTAGACCTATCATGTCAAATTTATTTCTTTTATACATATCTACATTTGAAGTTTTTCATTGATTGATAAGTGAGATTTTAGGGAGATATGTTGTTTGAAAATTTTGGTTTAAGAGTGAAGCTACTTTTTGAATAAAATTAGCATATGAGTATGAATTTTTTAATTGATGTCAATTGATTAATCTAATTGAGGTTTTGTTTATTTTACTATTTGTTGGGAAGAAGGAGTCCAAAATCCATGACTCCCCTACTTGGCACTGTGTAAAATTGACAGTGATACCAAAAGACATGAGTTGAAGTCTGAAAAAAAATATAAAGAGAGGAATCTATTCACATTAACTCCGCTGTCTTTAGTAAAAACTCTTTCTACTAGAAAGACATGAGTTCTATTACATTGACTATGTGGTCAGTGTACTCTAACCTCGTCACCAGAAAAAAGGTGGTAATCGAGTTAGAGAATGTGAATGATGCAAAAAAAAAAAAGAGTGGAAAAATATTTTGGATATCTTATTCCTGTAAACAAAAGTATGATAAATTTAAACTGAAAATTGGATGAAGTCTTGAGATTGAAATTCTTTCTTTTATGCAAGTTGCGAAATTTCATTTGACTAAGTTGTGGATCTTAAGAATTGGATTTAGAAGATGATATATCTGTTTAAAATTTTATGATGCAATTGATGAGAATTTTTCATTAGTGATTGTATGTTTGAAATTTATTTTCCATGAGAAAGCCTATGCCTATGACTAATTTTTGAAGATTTTTTAGTTTTTGCTTGAGGACAAGCAAAGTTTGAGCCTTATGAATTTGATGATACCGAAATTTATAGTAAATTTTGTGCCATTTCATTGGTATTTTGTGTCATATTCATAGACTTTGCTTATTTTTATGCCATTTTTTTATCAATATTTGCGGAATCTACACTCTTTTCTATTTTTGATGACATTCAGGAAAAAAAGCATGTTTTTCAGTCGATTTCAAGCAATCCAGATGCATAATTGAATTCACAACATCAAGAGGAGATCACACGTCAAATTTCAGAAGAATTGGAGCTTCCGAGAAAATTACGGCACCCCCATTATGGGATTTATGGTACCGTAATTTGACTGCACTCACAAATCAACATTACGGTACCGCTGTAATTCCCGTGAAGTGCTGTAATTTGGAGTTTTCCCAGCCAGAGAAATTTCGCGAGCTTACGGCACGGCCGTAACAATCTTTACGGCACCATATTTTGGAGCGTTTTTGGACAGAGGCTGGATGATGTTTACGATACTGTAATTCGGGTCGATTTTCCACCCGAAGGATTGCTGACATTACGGCACAGCCCTAAAAGACTTCACGGTACTGTAATTCCGGAATGTTTCAACCCGAGAACTCACTGTCCAGATTACGGCACCACTGTAAACTTCATTACGGCCGTAATTACAACACTACAAGCGACTTTCCCGGACAACTCCGAAGCCCGATTCTTGCGGAGATGATTGAGATCGATCCAGGCTATTAAACACTTTGTTGTAAGAAGCAATGGGGAAGCTATCGACGAGAGGAAGAGGAGCAGACCAAAAGCCCCAATTTTCGTCCACCACACAAAGAGAAATCGAGTTTCACATGTCTGCCCTAGGGTTCACCACCGGGAAGCGTACAGGCTACCTCCGGTCATGAAATTTGGGTAGAAGCTACGCGTAGAGGAGGAAAAGGTTCCCCATAAGTTTCAACGTGAAAGGAGATCAGACGGAGGATAAATCAACACAAAACTGAGCGTCGCCGCTGTGTCACACAGATTACGGCCGTAAACTTCTTTACGGCCGTACCGTAATTTCTATTTTCTCTTTCCTTTTGATTTTCTTCAACATGGATTACTGTAATCTTCCCTCAATGATAGCTTAAACTTATTTTGGGACATGGGAGAGTAATTCACTTGAATTTTTAATGACTAGACGATTATTTTTCATTATTTCATCACGTTTAATCTTAGCATGATGATTTTACTCATGTGATAGTTGATCTTTGACTCTCTTTAGATCCATATTACTATGCATGTTTTAGAGTTTTCGCAATAGACTGAAAAGTAATTTGCTTGAGAACTTGGAACCATAGAATTGCATGTTAGGAACTTTCTTAGATTAGTTCTTACTTGTTTGATTCTAGTAGATTAATTGCCATGATAATGATATGAATCTAAAGATCGAGTCTAAGTTATCAAACATGGAGATCTTGTGCGAAAGCAAAGATCAAAACGTTAGGGAACCATGAGTAAAACTAGTGTCGAGACTCGGATGCACGAAAGTGATCTTTGAATTCTTTGATTGATGATTTATTTACCCACAGCATTGGGACGAATCTTGCGCGAAAGCGAAGATTAGTCCCTGCATGATTGTCTGCACGAAAGTGAGATAATCCTTTTATCAAGTAAATTATATCTTTATCATAATAATATTAAACTGACGATATCTCTATTCATGTCTAGTCATAGAAATTAAAGTGAATGAAACCCTAGTCCCAGTTTCTCTCTCTGATATATTCGTTCTAGTTTTTGATTGCCCGTTTTTGCTATTTCGATCGCCTAGATAGTAAGACATCAACTATTCAGTACTCAACAACATAGGTCTCTGTGGGTTCGATATCTATTTTATTACTTCGAGTATTCATGCACTTGCGGACTACAACAAGCACCTCTAGCCAGCCTAGCCACCACCACCCCAGCTGCCTCTGACATCACTATTTCTAGCTCTCAAAACTGGATTCCACCACCAACAACCTCTTACTTCTTCTACTGCCTCTGTTTCCATTGATTTTATTTATTTTTGCAGCAGACTCTTCATTAGTGACTCTGATTTTTTTGCAATGCTATCTCTCACAACCACCAGCCGACGACTTTGCCTCCAGGACTGTAGTCTTTAGCAGGCCACTAGAGACTACTCATCATCGCTCTACTATCGGCACCATCGCCATCATTGCTAGCAGCTTTTCAGCTAGCATCTGTTCCACCTCTACTCCTCCACCAGCATCTTCTTTGGACCACTAACGATATCTCTGATTTCTATTTCTTTAATAAAGTTAGAAACTATTTTTGATCTGAGCCTTATGTATTTAAAAATTGCCCAGGTAAAATTTTCAGAAGGCACATCTTTGGACCCAGCCGCATCTAGCCTAACGCTACACCCCAGACGACGATTGAACTTGCTATATAGTTCTGTGAGTATTGTTTGCACTTTTTAGAGATCTTATTTAATATGGTTGCATGGCATTGCTACTTGATTTCTTTTGTTATTTTCTATGATTGTATCACTCACCAAGATTTCTATTCAATGTGGGTTTCTTGAATCTATCATTTTACACTTTTGACTATGATTCTATGAGTTTCATGCTTCACACCTTTTGCATTGATTTTGACAATTTTGATGTTTAAAAATTTTTATGACTTGAATCCATGTGATAAGAGGTGTGTAGATTTTTCTATGATGATGAATGTTTATGCATGTCAATGCCTATGAATGGAAATATGCCTATTATGCTGAATTTATTTCTTTAATACATATCTACTTGTTGAAATCTTTCATTGATTGATGTATAAGGTTTTTGGGTAGGTATGTTGTTTGATGAATGTAATCTAAGAGTGAAACATCTTTCTTGAATAAAATTAGCATATGAGTATAATTTTTGAATTGATGTCAATTGATGAACGTAGTTGATGTTTAGTCTATTTTACTATTTGTTGGGAAGAAAGAATCCAAGATCCAAAAAGAGAGAGAGACTCCCCTACTTGGCACTGTGTAAAATTGACAGTGGTACCAAAGATATGGGTTGAAGTCTATAAAAGAGAGAGAGAGAGAGAGAGAGAGAGAGAGAGAGAGAAAAGTAACTCCCCTACTTGGCACTATGTAAAATTGACAGTGGTACTGAAGACAAGAGTTGAAGTTCAAATAAAAAGTGTGTATCTATGTGGGTACATACTATCAAAAATACAATAAAAGAAAATTTAGAAAAGAAAGATTTTGATGTGGAAAAAGATTTTGGATATCCAATTCCTGTAAACAAAGGTATGATAGATTTAAACTGAAACTTAGGTGAATTCATGAGACTGAGATTCCTTTTATTATGCGAGTTGCGAAATTTTATTTGATCAAAGTGGTGAATCTTAAAGATTGATTTCAGAGGGCGATGTATTTATTTGAAATTTTGTGTTAAAGTTGGTAGAATATTTCATGAGTGATTATATTTTAGAAATTTATTTTTCATAAAAGAGCATATTTTCCATACTTAGCATTGTTCTTTATTCTATTTATTTGCCTGAGGACAAGCAAAGTTTGAGCCTTATGTGTTTGATGACACCAAAATTTATAGTATATTTTGTGTCATTTCATTGGTCTTCTTGAGTCATATTTACGCTCCTTTGCTTATTTTATGCCCTTTTTTATCAAATGTTTCAGAATCTATACTTTTCTTGGTTTTTTGATAAATTTCAGGTAAAAATGCATCGTTTTGATGAGTTTTCAAGGAAATCCAACACATGGGCAGATTCTAATAACCAAGAGGAAGCTACACATCAAATTTCAAGCGAAAATAAGTTTTCTGGCGAAATTACGACAGTGCCGTAATGAATTTTACGGCCGTAATCAGCAATTATGGCACTACCATAACGATTTTCACGGCGGCTTAATTCTGGAGTTTTTTGGAAAATTATTGCACTACCATAAAATCCTTCACGGTGCCATAATTCTGGACAAATTTCATACAGAAGATTTCGCAAAAATTATAACACCCTCAAAACAAAAAGAAATAGCCTTAAGAGGTTGTTGTAGTGCTTTACTAAGTGATGTTTGTGTAAATGTCATGTAGGATTATCTTCTTGTTGTAGTGCTTTACTAAGTGATGGTCAAAATGAAAGAGCCTCAAGAAGTTAAGTGGAGAGTAAGAGGTGAAGAAATTCTACTTGTAATAGTAGGAGAAATTGAAAATAGAACAAAATGGCATGAGAGAAATTTAACTCAACTAAGAGGGCTTAAGTGAACTTACCTTGCCACCTCATGCTACTAGACTTTACCTCAAGCGCAAACCTCATCTCCTCATGCATGAGGAGATAAATATTGAAAATTTTGGCATGTCTCTCTTTTTCTTCGTCCCACCTTTGGGAGAAAGAAAACCATACGCAAGGGAAGAGGAAGAAAAGGGCAGAAATTCAAAGAGAAAGTGATTTTGAGCATATTAGGGAAGTTCTTCTCCTTTCTATGTGATACTTTTGCCTATTGCTTCAAAGTGATGAGAATTTATCTTTTCTTTCCTTTGTGATTTCAATTACTTTCTGATTTTCATGATTTTTGGTAAATTCGGCCTTTGGAAGAGTAATTAATCCTATGTTAAACGACTATGACTCCTTGTGTGAAGTAAACATGACCATTCTTCATATAAAAGATCATAACTTTTGATTCCCTGATCCAAACCGCATGAAATCGGATTCATTGTAAAGATGACTCCATTATCTTTCTTTTGAGTCAGATATTGACTAATTTATAATATCTTATCGACTGTGTAACGTCAGTCCAATCCGATCCAGTCAATCTATTTTGACTATTTGGACCTTTATCTAGTGAGTGCTATATATGTCAAAATTGTGTGATTGTAATGATATCAAATTCTTATTTTTGTATCAAGTACACTTCATAATATACACCTGGAGCCTTTATTTGCATGATTTTGATCAAAAATGAATTTATCATCGAATTTCTACCTAACCCTAGAAATCCTGAAATCTACTTGTTCAGACTTTGACCTCTTGCTACTCTATAGCTCATAACTTTTTGTATTGAGCTCCAATTTGAGTCAAATTTGTTGTTCTGTAAAGTAGACTCGAAAACCTTTGTTGTAGCATCGATATCAAACCAAATTGTATCTTATAGAGAGTGAAAAGTTCATGGTAATTAAGCTTCAGATTTCTAATTTTGGGTTCCATGACCATACCTATGTATACCTTACCTAAATGATCTTGTATTGTGATGTATACTAATCTATATGTCTCTTCCATTTGGAAATGAGCATCTCAGCCTTTGTATTCAGTATGAACTTGATGGTTCACATCTTTGAGGGTTTGATCAATATATCTATAAATCCCTTTTTGGTATGCCTTCTTTTGGTTATGTATGTGCATGCTAGTGGGAATGATATTATGAGCCCGAAAAGGAAAAGATTATGCGCCCAAAAGGGAAAATACTATGAGCCCAGAAATGGGTAGAGATTGATAGTTGTGGAACAAAGTGCTACATAGAACAAAGTGCCACATTAGAAATAATGGGGGTTACCTCTTGAATCTATGGGAGCCACCTCTTGAATCCCACTATCTCTGATTTGAGGAGTCATGATCTCTCCAGCCAGCATATGTTTGAGTTTCACCCTGACGAGGGTGGAATATGCTTCGAGACGTGGAAGAGTATGTTTTATGTGATTGCCCACTATGCTATGTATGCTATGTATCTTTAGATGATTCTTCTTGTTACTTTGGCATATGCTATGTTGTTTATGCTTACCATGTAACTATATGCTTCTTTGGGTTGCTACTTTATGATGTGCTTACAATGTCAGTATGCTTACCAGATGATCACTATTGCTTACCATGCCATGATCACTATTGCTTACCATGTCATGTCACTTTAATCTTTCTATTTGATATTACTTATGGAACCTTGTGGAGATAGCTTATGAATTCTTCTTCCTTTTTGGCATCTCATTTACTTGCTGAGCATTCTTGCTCAATCCTTGCATTTCTAACCTCTTTACAAGTTAGCTTGGGCTATGAGTTTCTGTGGAAGGTTCTCAAAGAGACAATGAATTATAGCCTTTTGTTTTGAGCATGTATATAGGCTTGTTTAGTGCTTGTATGATAATGTTTGAAACTATTCTTGATATGTACGAGATGAAAGAGACCTTGGTGTTAAAGTGTAAACTTCAATGAATCATGTATGATATAGCGTTTGGTGTGTGTAAGATAAATGTGACTATTTCTACTTTGAATGTGATGATAAATACGATGGTTTTGGATGATCTAATGATCTGAAAGGATTGTGAGTAATAGAATTACCAGTTGCATTGTTCTTTGCGTTACTTGATTAGTTTGGGTTAATGTTACCCCCCTAAAATGATATTTGCACAGGTTCTTCCTTATGGATCCTGGATACATCATATCAAATTTTTTTATGATATGAATTTTGAGTATATAATTACCATCTTGGGGTGTGACAGCAATTACGGTACTACCGTAATTTCCATCACGGTACCGTAATTTCAACCTAGTTGTCCGATTCTTCTGCTAGAAACTTGAATTTGCGATTTCTCGAGCTTCAAAGCACCAATTGAAGATCCAAAAAAAGGGGCGTGATCAGAATAAAGAGGAGAACATGTGGGAGCGAAAGCCCCAATTTTTATTCTACTTTCGAGGGAGAAATCAGGGGAGGCGTCCCTAGGGTTCAGCCTCATGCCGAGAGGTGTAGAGGCCATCTCAGGCCATGATTTTTACAAGAAAGCTTCGCCTAGAGGAGGAGAACACACCTCAGAAGTTTCAGAGCAAGAGGAGTCCGATCGAGGGAGAAATCAACGAAATAGTGGGTGACGCCACTGTTCATCACGTTTCCAGCCTATTACGATGCTGTAATTTCGATTACAGCACTGTGTTCTGTAATTTCTTCCCTTTTCAATTCTGATCATTTGAACTATGGTTTATTGTAATCTTGTCACCATGCTAGCTTAATTTTCTTATGGGACATGGGGGTGTAATTCCCTTAATTTCTTAATGACTAGACATTGATATTTTTGTCATGATAATCTTGTTATGATAATTCTTCTTATGTGGTGACTTTCCTTTAATTCTCCTTAGTTTTATAAATATCAGCATGTTTTGGAGTTTTGCAAAATAGACTAAGAGGTTGATTGTGAAATTTGGAACCCTAAAAATCATTGAGTTTGGAACTTATCGTGAGAGATTAGGTTTGTTCTTTGAATTCTGATTTTTAGTGATTTTATTGCCATGTTAATTTTTTGATTCTTTGGATTGAGTTAATGTGTTAGGTTTGATTTGAAATTGTAAGAGATTAAATTTTTGATCATCGTAGAACCTTAAGTAGAACTTGTGATGAGTTTCAGGATGCACGAGAGTGATCCTTAAGTTTCTGCATGAGATGTTTGACTTAGAATTCGGATGCACGAGAGTGATCCTTGAGTTCTTTGTTCAATTATTTACTTATTTTCAGCATTGGATAGATCTTGCACAAGAGTGAGGATTGGTCCTTTGTATGATTGTCTGAGCGAGATGATCCTTTTATGAAGTAAATTAAATCTTTATCGTAATGAAATTTGACTGATAGTTTTTATTTCCTTCTAGTCATTAGAATTAAGGTGGATGAAACCCTAGTCCCAATTTCTCTCTCTGATTATCTTTTTCGTGTGTTTTTTATCATTGCTTTGCTATTATTCGATTGCTTAGCTAGTGAGAATACAACTATTTGATACTTAACACGTAAGTCTCTGTGGTTCGATATCTTTTTATTACTTCGAAGTATCCGTGCACTTGCGGACTACAACAATGTTCAATTCTTTTTGTGTAAATATGTATTTCAAACTTTTGTGATCCGTATATATGTCAAATGTTCGTCCATACAAATAGTGTCTCCATATCTTTAATGCAAATATGATTGCTACTAATTCTAGATCATGGGTTGGGTAATTCTGTTCATAAGTGTTCAATTGCCTTGAAGCATATGCAATTACTTTCCCCTTTTGCATTAACACACAACCAAGACCTCTATTAGAAGCATCATTATAGATTGTAAAGCCTTCATTACCATATGGTATCGTGAGAATTGGAGCAGTAGTCAACCTTTTCTTTAATTCTTTGAAACTCTCTTCACACTCATCATCCCATTTAAATTTAACATCCTTTCTGGTTAATCTTGTAAGAGGACTTGAAATTTTTGAAAACCCTTCAATGAATCTTCTATAATAACCCACCAAACCCAAGAAACTTCGAATCTTTGCCACATTTGTTAGTTGCCTCTAATTGATAATAGCTTCTACCTTTTTAGGATCCATAGAAATGTCATCTTTTGAAATCACATGTCCTAAGAAATCAATTTGATTCAGCCAAAATTCACACTTGCTAAACTTGGCATATAGCTTCTTTTCTCTTAGTATTCCAAGTACCTTCCTCAAATGGTCTTCATGTACATGATTGCTTCTTGAATAAACAAGAATATCATCAATAAACATAATAATGCATATATCTAATAATGGTTGGAAAATTCTATTCATTAAGCCCATGAATACAGCCGGAGCATTAGTCAAACCAAAAGGCATTACCAAAAATTCATAATGACCATATCGAGTTCTAAATGCAGTTTTTGAAATGTCATCCTTCTTAATCTTGAGTTGATAGTAGTCATATCTCAAATCAATTTTAGAAAAGACTTGTGCCCCTTGTAATTGATCAAATAAATCATCAATTATAGGAAGTGGATACTTGTTCTTAATTGTTATCTAATTCAACTGTCTATAATTAATACAGAGTCTCAATGTTCCATCTTTCTTTTTCACAAATAGTACTGGTGCTCCCCAGGGTGAGACACTAGGTCGAATGAAACCTTTATCCAATAATTCTTGTAATTGGTTCTTTAGTTCTATCAATTCTAATGGTGCCATTCGATAAGGTGCTTTAGATATAAGAGTTGCACTAGAAATAAGGTCGATACCAAACTCTACCTCTCTATCTGGTGGCAAACCAGGTAACTCATCAGGAAAAACATCAAGGAACTCTTGAACCACTGCTATGTCATTCATACTTGTTTCTTTAGTTTGACAATCTTTGACATAAGTTAAGTACCCTTCACAACCTTTTTGAAGTAAGTGATGAGCATGAATGAAGGATATCAAGCAAGGAGGTGAGTCATGAACTACTCCTTTGAGATGAAAAATAGGTTGATTTGACAAGTTGAAAGTCACCAGTTTATTATAGCAATCAACATTTTCATGGTAAGAGGAAAGCCAATCCATACCAAGTAAGATATCATAGTCTTGAAGATTTAAGAGGATTAGATTAGCAGGAAGTTCATGTTCCTCAATTGAAATCAAACAAGAAGGATAAACAAGGTGTGCTGTCAATGAATCTCCAACTAGTGTAGACACATATAAGATGGACTGTAATGGTTCAGGTTGTATATCCAAACAATGTGCAAAATGTTGTGATATAGAGGAAAGATTGGAACCAGGATCAAATAACACTTGTGCAATTCATCTAGAAACATAAATGATACCTTCAACAACTGATTTGGAGGCTTTAGCATCTGGTTTTGAGATAGCATAAACCTTAGCATGAGTTATAGGCTTTGGAGGCATTGGTGCTTTCCTTCTATTATCGGGGCAATCTTTCACTTGATGTCCAAGGTTCCCACAAGCAAAACAAGCTCCTGTTGTTCTATAACAGTGCCTAGTATCATGTCTTCCTCCACAAGTTGCACATGAGACAAATCTATTTGGGTGTCTATTCAGTTTGAACCTTGGTAACTTTGCTCTTGGGTTAGTAGTCTCACCTCTAAATTCTCTCTTTTGTTTCTGAGCATTAGGTCTAAACTTTTCTCTTTTGGTTCTCAAGTCTTGGATCTCTTCCATATCTTTCTCCACGATAGCTACCCGATCAACAAGTTCAACATATGTTCTTAGTTTTAAAACAGAAATCTTACCATGGATACTTGGCCTCAATCCTCTTTTAAACTTCTTTGCCCTCTTGGATTTCTCAGCAACCAAATGTGGAGCAAATCTAGAGAGTTCCATAAATTTTGCATCATATTGGGCAATAGAAAGATTTCCTTGTATCAACTGTATAAATTCAATTTCCTTTTGGTCTTTCACCCATTCTGGAAAATACTGCTCATGGAATTTCAATACAAATGTTTCCCAAGTTATCACCTCTTGCTTGGCCTCTACCATTCTCTTTACCATCTTCCACCAATGTTTAGCTTCTCCTTCCAATATAAAAGAGGCAAAAAAAACTTTTTGTGTATCTGAACAATTTATCACATCAAATATCTTCTCTATCTACATTAGCCACTTTTCAGCTATCATTGGACTTGGTTCACCAATAAAAGGAGGATTCATTTTCTTAAATTTTTCAATTCTCATATTATCTGAATTGCTTTGACTACTAGTTCTAACATCAAAAAACTTTTCTCCCCTCGACATTTGTTGTTGCATTAAACTTGCCATAGTATTTAATACTTTCAAAACACCACTCATTTGTCTTTGAGACTCATCCGGAGATTGAGAAGACCTCGTCATCTTATACCCTTGTGTCATCACAAGTAAACTCCAATTAATCATCAATTTAGTATAAATCATTGTAGGTTCCCATAAGAGGGACGAAACCCTAAAGCATGCGCAAACATAAAATTGCATGGGCGGAATCTAGGGTTTCCTAGGATCGCATGGCATGAATAATATAATCAACTACCGAATGCTTGTATAGAAGTAAAAGATCCATACCATTGCCATCGCTTGGATGGTGTCTTGGAAGGAGAGAGCGAAAGGGATCTCCTCCAAAGGTGGCGCACACAAATGATGTCGCCTACTTTCTTGGTGCTCCTTGTGCTAGCAAGGTTCCAAGAAGTCTTGATCGAATGAAAAAGGGATGAGAGAGTGAATCCTTGCTTGGCGATGTCTCCTTCCTTGTCGTCAACTCCACCAACACTTCGAAAATCTCAGAGACACGAGAGAGAGGAGCGACAATAGGCGTCAGGGAGAAAAACGTGAGGCATGGTCACGTTTAGAGACATGCTTTCTAAAAATAGAAAGCCTCAACGTTCATGCGCTCATGCGACTATGGGTTTGCCCAAAGCGCATTTTTCTCATCACTTGAACCATGCGCTCATGTAATGAGCCAGTTCAAATCGAGTTGGTTCGGTTCAAGAAACCAAACAAGCCAAGCAACTAGTCCAGATCATAATAAACCCATAAGGCTTAAGATCTGACCGTTGATCTCTTGATGCTCCTGATCTCACTGATCTAGCATCTATTCTCTCGATCGAAGCTTACCGATCTCAAGCCCTAACCAATCAAACATGATCAGACCAGATCTCACTTACAATCAGAGTTCAAATCCCTTTAAACTGAACCCAAACAATTCAGTCCACACGATCTGACTTAAGTAAGCCATATCATCAAATTGTGCGACCCTAAGGGTTTCCTTTAAATGTCGGTAACGATAACTTACGTTATCACGATCAGTGAGGGGTATCTAGCAACACATCACTATCTCCCGATATAAAGGAAAGAGTCTTCCAAGACTACACCCAAACTACAGCACAAGTGTGAATCCAATTCACAAGGCATACATATATCCTTTGCCACTGGATGTTCTTATTGGACAAGCGTGTCAAGCTTGTAGCTCCAATATGATGAGCATGATTAGATCAGATGAACATAGTCATCTGGGTATGGCCATACACTTTTCTCAATCATCTCATCCAGGGGGCCCCTTTAGAACATCACACTCTAATTAAAGAGACGGCAATCCTTTGTCTATCACTAATGCCCTAACATGACTCAAGCTCACCATCCAAGATAGTCTATAACCATTATGTTTCAAATGATATTGAACTAACTCAAAACAATGACAATCATCATTTAGAAACACAAGCGATCTCAAGTCAGAGGAAATGTGCCGCTTGTCGCATTCAAGGATTATTCACATTGTGACAGACAATTGAATATCCTAGTAGGGTCTGTCCAGTACATCCAATGTACCCATGAGTCTACATCTTATTCCATGCTCGAAGCATCCTATAAGATTAGAACACATATTAGTCTTAACCATATCAAGGCTGTCTCATGTTCACCAAGATATCTCGACTAAGGACTTTATAGCATGTCAGCCCAGCTGAACAGCTTTGAGACATTATTCAGAAGTACACTTATTGGAGCAGACAATGTAACAAACTGAATAACAACCATGCCTTTATAAACATAAGAGTTTATTACATGATACTGATACATTCCCAAGGCCTCAAACATTAGCCTTAAGGGCATACCCCCAACAATCTCCCACTTGCACTTAATCTAATGGTTGAGAAATCTCAAACCCATATTATTATAGTGCTTCTCATGCTTCTGCTGCGCCAGAGGCTTAGTAAGCGGGTCTGCCAGATTGTCATCTGTATGAACCTTGCAAACTTTGATCTCGCCACGATCTATGATCTCCCGGATCAAGTGAAACCGTCTCTGTATGTGCTTAGACTTCTGGTGCGACCGTGGTTCCTTTGCTTGTGCGATTGCTCTAGTGTTATCACAAAAGATAACCAAAGGATCTGCACTCGAAGGAACAACACCAAGTTCTCTCACGAACTTACGAATCCACACTGCCTCCTTGGATGCTTCCGAGGCTGCAACATACTCGGCTTCTGTTGTGGAATCAGCAACAGTTGACTGTTTGAAACTCTTCCACACCACTGCTCCTCCATTCAAGCTAAAAACATAGCCTGATTGCGATCAGAAATCATCCTGGTCAGACTGGAACGAAGCGTCAGTATATCCTTCAATACTGAGTTCTTCCTGACCACCATACATCAAGAACATATCTTTGGTCCTCCGCAGATATTTTAAAATGTTCTTGACCGCAACCTAGTGCGCCATACCTGGATTACTTTGGAACCGACTGGTCACGCTTAACCCGTAAGCGACGTCTGGGCGAGTACACAACATCGCATACATAATGGATCCAATAGCCGAAGCATAAGGCGTATTGTCCATTTCATCTTTCTCAGTCTGTGTTTGTGGACACTGACTCTTCGAAAGATTCAGACCATGTCTGACTGGAAGATATCCTCTTTTAGAATTCTCTAAATGAAATCTCTCCAGGACTTTATCGATGTAAGTACTCTAGCACAGCCCGAGAAGCCTCTTAGATCTATCCCTGTAGATCTTCACACCTATTACATAGGCTGCTTCTCCTAGATCTTTCATCTGGAAACACTTTCTTAACCATGCCTTAACCGCATGCATTTCAGGAATGTCATTTCCAATGATCAAGATATCATCGACGTAGAGGACTAGGAAAGTAATCACGCTCCCACTAAACCTCTTATATACACACGGGTCATCCTCGTTCTTGATGAAACCAAATTCACTGACTGATTCATCAAAACGAATATTCCAGCTTCTTGATGCTTGTTTAAGTCCATAAATAGACTTCTTTAACTTGCATATCTTATGACGATCTGATGGATTAGTGAAACCTTCTGGTTGTGTCATATATACATCCTCTTCCAGATTTCCATTAAGGAAAGCTGTCTTCACATCCATTTGCCAGATCTCATAATCATAATATGCAGCTATCGCGAAAAGAATCCGAATAGACTTAAACATGGCTACAGGTGAGAAAGTTTCATCATAATCTATCCCGTAGATTTGTTTGAAACCTTTCGCAACTAGCCTGCCTTTATAGGTAACCACGTTACCATCCATGCCAATCTTCTTCTTGAAGATCCATTTACAGCCTATAGGGATAACTCCCGGAGGCGGATCAACCAAATCCCAAACTTGGTTATCTGACATGGAGTCCATCTCGGCGCGCATAGCTTCAAGCCATCTCGCTGACTCCGGTCCACCGACCGCATCCGCATAAGTGAGGGGTTCATCATTATCAATGATGTAGACTCCGTCATAGCGCTCAGGCTATCGACGAATCCTTCCCGATCTTCGCGGTTCCCGTGATATCTGAGCCTCAGGTTGTTGAATAACCTGATCTACCGGCTCAGGCTCATCCAACTGTGCTTGAGCACTTTGTCCTTCCTCTGGATTCTCATCCAGCTTTATTTCTCTCCCACTGGCCTCTTGCAGAAGAAACTCCTTCTCAAGAAATATGGCCGTCCGAGCAACAAATACCTTGTTCTCTTTGGGATCAAAGAAATAATAACCCTTAGTTTCCTTAGGGTAACCGACAAAGATACATTTCTCAGATCTGCTCTCCAGTTTCCCAGAGGCGAGCTTTTTGACATAAGCCTCGCAGCCCCAGATCCTGATAAATGTCAAGCTCGGCTGTTTCCCATACCATAACTCATATGGCGTCTTTGAAACTGCCTTGGATGGCACTCGGTTTAGTACCTTTGCAGCTGTCTCCAGTGCAAATCCCCAAAAGGAATATGGAAGAGTAGCCTGACTCATCATAGAACGAACCATATCAAGTAACGTTCTATTTCTCCTCTTGGACACACCATTCCATTGCGGTGTTCCTGGCGGAGTGAGCTGTGAGATAATCCCACACTCCTTCAGATAGTCAGTAAATGCATGACTCAAGTATTCTCCACCTCGATCAGAACGAAGTGCCTTGATATTTCGGCCTAGCTGATTCTGTACTTCATTCTTGAACTCTTTGAACTTGTCAAAAGATTCACTCTTATGTCTCATTAAATAGACATACCCATATCTACTGAAATCATCAGTAAAGGTAATGAAGTACTGATAGCCACCTCTGGCATGTTTACTAAATGGCCCACACACATCACTGTGTATAAGGTCAAGTAAACCTGAAGCCCTTTGACCTTTATTAGGAAAAGGTGACTTCGTCATTTTACCCATTAAACAAGCCTTGCATGTATCAATCTCCTCATAGGAGAATGATCCCAGCAGTCCATGATCATGCAACCGCTTAATGCGTTTCTTGTTAATATGGCCTAAACGACTATGCCATAGCAAGGTGCTGTCATCAGCATATTTGGCTTTCTTATTATCAATCTGCTGTATAGAACTTTCCATGTCCAACATGAATAACCCATTGTTAATTGAACCAGTAGCATAAACTATATTATCAAGAGAAAGAACACACTTTGAAATATTGCATTCAAAGGAAAATCCCTTCCTGACAAGAGCAGGAATGGAGACAATATTTTTAGTAATGCTGGGAACAAAATAACAATTGTTCAGTTCTAATACAATTCTAGATGGTAATGAGATGTAATAGTCTCCTACAGCAACAGCAGCAAACCGTGCCCCGTTTCCAACTCGTAGGTCCACCTCATGCTGTCCCACCTGTCTTCTTCTCTTGAGTTCCTGTACATTTGAACAAATGTGAACTCCACATGCAGTGTCCAACACCCATGAAATAGAAGAAGATGAAACCATGACTTCCGTCACGTATATACCTGAGCCAGAAGCGATGCTTCCCCTCTTATCTCCTTGGAGCGCTTTACAGTCCTTTTTCCAGTGACCCAGCTGGCCACAGTGGAAACATCTGTATTCCTTTGACCGCTTAACTTTTTGCTTCAGTGCCTTGCTGTAACTCTTGACAGGGGTCTTGCCCTTCTTCCCCTTCTTCTTGTTCCTTGAAGGAACCATTAAGACAGAGGTCGAAGGCTTTCCCTTCAGAGTCTCCTCAGTAGTCAAGAGCATATTCAGCAGCTCTACCGGAGTACAATCGATTTTGTTCATATTAAAGTTAATAATGAACGCATCGAAAGAGGGCGGGAGAGACTGCAGAATAATGTCTACAGCAAGCTCCTGGTTGATGGTATGCCCCAGTTTCTCTAGAGCCTCCTTGTGCCCAATCATCTTGAGCACGTGAGCTCCCACTGGGCTCCCTTCAGCCAGTTTGCTCTGAAAGAACAGCTTTGTCAGATTATAGCGTTCTGTCCTCGCCTGTGCAGCATACAGCATTTTGAGGTTTGCTATCATGTCTATTGCAGACATATCCTCATGCTGACGCTGCAGCGGTGGCGTCATAGACGCTAGCATCAGGCAAGCGACATCAATGCTATCATTGACGTGCTTTTCATAAGCTTCCCGAACCGCCCTTGCGGCGTTCGGAGCGGGCTGAGGCGGTATCGCCGTCTCGAGGACATACAGTTTCCTCTCTGCCTTAAGAACAATCTTAAGGTGTCCGAACCAGTCTGAGAAGTTCGGCCCAGCAAACTTCTCCCTTTCCAGTAGGGATCGCACATTGAAGCTCATGGTGTTCGTTGCTGCAGGAATCTACAACAATGCAAGAACAGCAAGGTCAGTATCAATGTTAAGAATCAATCAGGACTTAAGAATGATTCCTTTTTCTCACTATTTTATCTGGCTGAAAAATCCAGCAAAACAGCCCGAAAGAGTAGAACTCTTTTAGTGAGATGGGATCCAGATTTCATACTTGGTCTCCGCGTCCCGCTCAGGCGAGATAAGATGCACAGAGAGTACAAGCACTAATCTCTGGTAGGCTATCCCAGCCAATCGCCAACCCGTGCGATTCCCCTTCATCTGGGCAATCCAGTAGACTGTGCCAACTGAGTTGGTACAACACAGTCTCTGACCCCACAGATGGCTGCCTCCATGTGCTACCATATGCGCCACATATGTAGCCTACATGGTCAAGCTGACCCGACCTACTCCCTGGACCACCACGTGCTATGCTGAGCAACGAGAAGCGATAAATCCCTTCTCTGTAACACGCAGGTGTAATCCCGCACCGTCTGAAGATAGATGGACGTGCCCACTGAGTGGGTACAACACGGCTCCAACGATAGTCAGAACAGTGAGGTTTCGCGTCAGAAGGCTTACAAGCTTGATATTTTAGCGTTGGATTTTAACGGTCTTTTATCTTCTTAACTATCATGCAATTCCTATGGTGATAGCAGAAGATAAACTCATGCAATTCTAATTATAAAAGCAATAAATAGAAAGCATGCTGATCTTATGTGGTAAAAGCCCATTAAGCCTAAGTAAGACCTTAACCTAACTTAAGTCTTCACTTGCTTTTCTTCATGGGTCTTTTGCTGCTCATTTGGCCCAAACCAGGGCCTAAGCGCCATCTGCAGCTCAGGTGCGCCCACCAGGTAAATGCGCCTGGTCCCAGAGTCGAACCCTGGACCTCCCACCTAGTCAAGCCTCTGCTGCAAGCGCCTTTGCCAAGTGTGCTCTGTGCTCTTGTCTGACTAATTTACAAATTAATCTATCTAGACAAGATTGACTCGCAGGTCAATTACATTTTATAAATTAATTAAACTGTGATTCGCAGATCACAAAAATAAGAATTAATTTACAGTAAAATTCCAGGCACGCAGGCCCCAGCACAGCACACATTAAACATGGGCAGCCCACATAAGATTAAATAAACAAGCAAATGGCATCAATCATCATGTGATCCAATCATGAAAAATAAAATTTTGAAAAACCCCATTGAGATCAATTTTATTTTTCCTTATGTGCCCTACTACCTTACAACGGTCCATTACCAGGGATCCACTCATCCGACCTAGTCAGATCCACTGCCCTTACATGCACCAAGTCCTAACTGACTTGAGTCGACCAAAAGGTCAACAATGCATGCGCCAAGGGCTGAACGACCACAATGAGGTCTGGCAAGCGGGTGTGACCCCGGGCCTAACTCATGTGCGTTCATAGGTTGTCTCAATCAGACATCGCTACACGCCTGTCTGCAGTCGACCTATAGCCATCTCGTGCTTGCGCACAGATGCTATCTGGTCGACCCATCAAGGCTGTCAGATGGTCTGATCAGACTGTCTGGATCTAACTTAGGGGATGACTTCAACCCTAATAACCCGTCTAAGGGTTTAAAGCAGGGCCTTAGATCTAGTGTAAGTCGCGCAAGTTATATAGATTTTTGATAAAACCATAGTTGCGCCAACAAGCATGCGCCAAGAAAAACAAAAACAAGTTTCAGCATGAAACAAGTTAACATGTATTTTCGCATGTTGTAATCCTAGATCTAAACATGTCAAACATGGATCACAAAAACATGTAGCAATCATATAAATCATGGAGCAACCTCGCTCTGATACCAATTGTAGGTTCCCATAAGAGGGACGAAACCCTAAAGCATGCGCAAACATAAAATTGCATGGGCGGAATCTAGGGTTTCCTAGGATCGCATGGCATGAATAATATAATCAACTACCGAATGCTTGTATAGAAGTAAAAGATCCATACCATTGCCATCGCTTGGATGGTGTCTTGGAAGGAGAGAGCGAAAGGGATCTCCTCCAAAGGTGGCGCACACAAATGATGTCGCCTACTTTCTTGGTGCTCCTTGTGCTAGCAAGGTTCCAAGAAGTCTTGATCGAATGAAAAAGGGATGAGAGAGTGAATCCTTGCTTGGCGATGTCTCCTTCCTTGTCGTCAACTCCACCAACACTTCGAAAATCTCAGAGACACGAGAGAGAGGAGCGACAATAGGCGTCAGGGAGAAAAACGTGAGGCATGGTCACGTTTAGAGACATGCTTTCTAAAAATAGAAAGCCTCAACGTTCATGCGCTCATGCGACTATGGGTTTGCCCAAAGCGCATTTTTCTCATCACTTGAACCATGCGCTCATGTAATGAGCCAGTTCAAATCGAGTTGGTTCGGTTCAAGAAACCAAACAAGCCAAGCAACTAGTCCAGATCATAATAAACCCATAAGGCTTAAGATCTGACCGTTGATCTCTTGATGCTCCTGATCTCACTGATCTAGCATCTATTCTCTTGATCGAAGCTTACCGATCTCAAGCCCTAACCAATCAAACATGATCAGACCAGATCTCACTTACAATCAGAGTTCAAATCCCTTTAAACTGAACCCAAACAATTCAGTCCACACGATCTGACTTAAGTAAGCCATATCATCAAATTGTGCGACCCTAAGGGTTTCCTTTAAATGTTGGTAACGATAACTTACGTTATCATGATCAGTGAGGGGTATCTAGCAACACATCACTGTCTCCCGATATAAAGGAAAGAGTCTTCCAAGACTACACCCAAACTACAGCACAAGTGTGAATCCAATTCACAAGGCATACATATATCCTTTGCCACTGGATGTTCTTATTGGACAAGCGTGTCAAGCTTGTAGCTCCAATATGATGAGCATGATTAGATCAGATGAACATAGTCATCTGGGTATGGCCATACACTTTTCTCAATCATCTCATCCAGGGGGCCCCTTTAGAACATCACACTCTAATTAAAGAGACGGCAATCCTTTGTCTATCACTAATGCCCTAACATGACTCAAGCTCACCATCCAAGATAGTCTATAACCATTATGTTTCAAATGATATTGAACTAACTCAAAACAATGACAATCATCATTTAGAAACACAAGCGATCTCAAGTCAGAGGAAATGTGCCACTTGTCGCATTCAAGGATTATTCACATTGTGACAGACAATTGAATATCCTAGTAGGGTCTGTCCAGTACATCCAATGTACCCATGAGTCTACATCTTATTCCATGCTCGAAGCATCCTATAAGATTAGAACACATATTAGTCTTAACCATATCAAGGCTGTCTCATATTCACCAAGATATCTCGACTAAGGACTTTATAGCATGTCAGCCCAGCTGAACAGCTTTGAGACATTATTCAGAAGTATACTTATTGGAGCAGACAATGTAACAAACTGAATAACAACCATGCCTTTATAAACATAAGAGTTTATTACATGATACTGATACATTCCCAAGGCCTCAAACATTAGCCTTAAGGGCATACCCCCAACAATCATAATCTAAACATGAAAATTCCTCAAATCATGATCATCTAAACATCAACATTCCTCAAATCATGATCAAAACATCAAATGTCCTCAAATCATGCTCTGATACCACCTATTGTCACACCCCTAGAATCATAATGTAATCTATTTCCGGGATTCAAAAACATTTCAAATTGGTGAATCACATCAACATCATATAGTTATATAGACTTCTAGGGTTGCAACAACAACACAATCAATAAAAATCATATATCAACACCAATCAACCAAACATCAAATAAAACACACTCATATAGGCACTATACTTCAATACAACTACTAACGTCAAATGAGAGATCAAAGATAAACCTTTATTCATACATTAAACACAAATTCATATTATGTTATTACTTTACAAAAAGCTTCTTACTTCTCCTACACTCCCAAACTCACAAATACAAGAGTATGTCCTTACAGCTCATCAAAACCAAACCAAGATAACATACAAGAGTCTTTTGTATCAATACATCAAAACCAAACCAATAGCCTACAAGCATATACTCCTTTAGCACTTCTTTTATTGCCCCAAGGAAAGCAACCAAAACCTAACCTATAATATATATCAAATCAAAAAAGTGAGTTATGAAAACTCAACAAGATCCACCAAGCCCATGGAACAAAATATAATTTTGTTACTACTTTAAAACATAGATTTTCATGATCATTACTTTGGAACATAGCTTTTCATGGTAATCAGTATAAAAATGTACAACTAAAGTGGTATCTCAAAACTATGACATTCAAAACATAAAGAACCAGAGCATATGAATAGCTAAGCAAGGTCTACTCAAGAATTGGAGCAAGGGTAGTGTCATGATCTCATGGTATTCAAAACAAAGTGTCATAATAGCAATATATGGTATCCTATTATGAGTGTCAAATGTCAAAGTCTCTATCAAAGCATCATATAAAGAATAGTGGGAACCAAAACAAACAAAGTCCTCCATGTCTGGAAGCAAGACTAACCCACGTCTGAGAAAGCCCACAAAGTAAATAGCCGGCAAAGGGCTTGCCATGGCCCAACCAAATGTGAATGGAGAGATTCTAGAGGTGGTTCCCATGGATCCAAGAGGTGGCCCCCATTATTGCTAATGTGGCACTTTGTTCCATGTAGCACTTAGTTCCACATCCATCACCAAATATGGAGGGATTCTAGAGGTGGCTCCCATGGATTCAATAGGTGGCCCCCATTATTGCTAATGTGGCACTTTGCTCTATGTAGCACTTAGTTCCACATCCATAGCCATAATTCCCATAAATGGGATCAAATCATTTTCCCACTATAAGATGTAAGGGCCAAAGAATAATGGTATCATAACAAAGTCAAAGTAACAAAATGGCATTATTGCCTTCATACAAGTGCCCTTACAATATGATCATGGATACAGGACATCAAAGGTGCATATCAAAGTCTCTAGGAACATTTGGTCACCTTCCAAATACAATGATAATGTCATGGATCACATAATAAGTCATCAGCATAGAGTGTAGCACAAGGAGCATAACACGTTGTACCATATACTAAGAGCAGAACATGTCAAACAAGACCAGTTATTGTAGGCAACTGAATCATAGGAAAATGCTATAGATAGTCATACAAAAGAGGTATCATTGGAAATATAATTGAATCTATTTTCCATAGAATCTGATTTTGTGCAATTTGACAAAGTATGCAAAAAGTTATAGCATCTCAAGTGTCAAAAGGTCAGATTGCCCATGATCAAGTTACATAATCAATGAGTCGAAAGTTATTGTTTGTTTCAAGCCATGTACCATATCAACTATACGCAATATATACTCATTAGAAAGGTATTTGAGTCTTCTTTCATTCAAACTAAATATCTTATCAAACTAATTTGTATATCCAAACTTACAAGACAATTACTACAAAGAGGTTAGCCTTATGTTCCAGAAACATGTACTGAACGTTGTTATCTGTTTGATACCAAAATCAGAGGTGATACTATGTAATATATGGTCCGCTGGAAAGCTGTTAAAGTTAGCTTTTACAAAAGTAAATTTCATTTAAAAATCATTTGTATAGACAAAGTTACAAGGCAAAAACCATGAAGAGGTCAGATTTGCATGAGTCACAAGACCATACTTACTTGCTCTTGAAACACTCTACAATATGATGGTAAATTCTCCTAAAATTCCTTTGATCTCAGTAAAGTATAGAGCCATGACTCATAATCACTCATTTTACAAAAATTATCATAATTTTAAAAGCACAAATGTAGGGCAAAGTGTAGAAACTTGTCTTAGTTCACTTTTTATGTCTTTTCTCCTCTTCTTTTCCACTTGAACACCTCCACTCTTCTTTCCCTCAAGCCACACGAAAAGTTCTGGTGGAAATCCTCATTTTTCTCTACTTTCCCTAAGTTTTCCCCAAGTGTAATCCCATGGCATGAGGTGTCAACACATGGTAAACCCCCCTCTCATGCAAACAATGAGATGTCAACACTTGGTGCTTCTCTTCACATACAAGCAATGAGGTGGCATCACCTCATGAAGTCTCTCCTCTTCTCCATAGCTATGAACGAAAACTTTCTTTATGCTATTTGCTATACCTCATCATCTAACAAACAAATTCCCTATGAGTTTTTCATATAAGCTCAATATGGTTAAATTACCTTTTTGCCCATTTCTTTTCACATTATTCCTAATAAGTCCTACTATGAATCTTGAGTTATAGGTGCAACACCATTAGAAGAGGAAGCTTAAATATCACACTTACAAAGTTAACATTAAGTTCCTATACACACAACTTAGTAGGTTTGCATTTTATGCTTCATGGCACCACTTGGTTGACATTGCCAATCAAATATAAGTCTATCATAATGTCAAATTTAAGTCTATCACAAAATGATGATCTTCTTAAATAGTAAGATTAAAGCATGGGTATCACATCCTGATCTAAGGGTCCTGCGCATATACAAGTAGAATGATCAAACAAACTCAGAATTTCAGAAAATAACAGAAAACGAAAATAATTCACAGCTTCTGAAGATTCAAAAAAAAATAAAAAATAGAAAAAAAAAAAAAAAACAAAGCTTAGTCTAGTAATACTATCAATTACTTTAATATTAACAAAACTAAGGTCCCCGGCAGCGGCACCAAAAACTTGTTGTGTCTGCAAGTGCACAGAAACTCGAAGTAATAAAAGATATCGAACCAAAGGGACCTACGTGTTAAGTACCGAATAGTTGTTTTCTCACTAGCTAAGTAAATCGAATACAACGTAAGTGAACGATCGGAAAGTATAGGAATTATCAGAGAGAGGAAGTTGGGACTAGGGTTTCATCCACCTTAATTTTAACGATTAAACAAAAATAAGTGTTCGTCAATTTATTCTTAACATGATAAAGATGAAATTTACTTTTTAAAGGAAATTGTCTAGCTCTCGCAATGACAATTAACACTGAACAACCTTCACTCTCATGACTTGCTATTCAGTGTTTTAAAATAAGTAAATCTTGACAAAGGAAGTTTGAATCATTCTCGTGGCTTAACTTTCAGTATCAATATCTCAAGCGAAATTAAATATTCTCATATCTTAACTTCACTAGTTTTACTTAAGGGTTTCCAACAATCCAATATCATCTTTCAATGCATATTTTCATGTCTAACTCAATAAAATTTCCTAAATCAGATTATCAACAAGAATTATACTTCAAAAATCAAGAATTAAGAACAAACCTAATCTCTTAGCATAAGTTCCTAAATCATAATTTTAGGGTTCCAAGTTTTGCAAATCACCTTTCAGTGCATATTACAAAACTCTAAAATATGTTGATAATTGAAACTAGAAAAGATCAAAGATAATAATCACTTAAGTAAAATTAACATATTATAGAACAACTGACGAAATAAAAATTATCCAGTCATTAAGAAATTAAGGAGATTACACCCCCTATCCCAAAAGGTATTTACGCTATCATGATGGAAAAATTACAATAAAAATACATCTCAGAAGAATCAGAATTCAAAGGGAAAAGAAATAAGGTTAATGTTTACTAGGCTGTGAAAAATATCACAGATCGTAATCTCTTCTATGTTTGATGTGAACAGCAGCGATGTCCACGTTTCTGTCGATTTCTCCTCCGATTGAACTCCTTTCGCTCTGAAACTTTTTGTGTATGTTCTCCTTCCTCAGGTGTAACTTCCTAGCAAGTTTCATTGCAGATGATGGTCTATACACTTCTCAGTGATGAACCCTAGTGTGGCGGTGATCTCTTTGATTTCTCTCTCTATCGTGGATCAAAATTTGGGGCCTCGTATTCTGAGATCTTCTCCTCTTCTTACAGATCACTCTCCTTCTTTCAATTTTCAAATTCGTGGTCTAAATCTCCCGGAATCGACGTCGAAAATTTTAATGAACAGTAACAACGGAAGACTCGGGCAAAACGCGGCCGCCAGGTTAGAATTACGGCCCATAAAGAATATTACAACAGTGCTGTAATTTCTTCTGTGCAAAATTTTGAAACAATTATGGGTTGTAATAAAAACCATGGTACTGCCGTGATTTATTTTTCATGCTTCAAATCTGACTCGATGAAATTACGGCCGTAATAAATTTTACGGCAATGCCGTAATTTCTTCTAATAAAAAATCTTCAAAAATTCTGGTAGAGAAAATTAATCAAAGCAGTGCCGTGGTTTATTCTATAAGTCCCAGTAAAACCATGGTCATAATTATAATTATGGCCCTGCCGTAATTTTGCCATAAGCACTAATTGTCTCGAAATTCGACATGTAATCTCCTCTTGATGATTGGAATTCCTCTATATACTCAGATTGCTTGCAAATCCATCATAATGAAGCTTTTTTGTCTGAAATTGATCAGAAACTAGAAAATGTGTATATTCTAAAATATTTGTCAAATAAGGCATAAAAATAAGCAAAAGAGCATGAATATGACTCAAAAAGACTAATTAATCAATACAAAATATATTATGGATTTTTGAGTCACCAACAGGTCGTGGGACCAAACATTCAAAATTTGGGTGAATGAGTCATTGTGCTAAACATTCAAAATTTGGGTGAATGCGTCGTTGGGCCAAACATTTAAAATTGAAGTGAACGGGCCAATCGACCAAACATTTGAATTTTGGTAGATGAGTTGAGTGAATGAGCTATTGGGCTAAACGTTCAGAGTTTTAATAAACGGGCCGATGAGCTAAGCGTTTAAAATTTAGTGAATGGACTATCGAGCCAAACATTCGAAGTGAGTAATGGATTGAGTGAACAGGCCGTGGGCCAAATGTTCAAAATTTGAGTGAATGGGTCATGGGACCAAGTGTTCATATTTAAGTGAATGGGCCGATGGGGCCAAACATTCGAATTTTGATGAACGAGCCATGGGACTAAATGTTCGAAGTTTGGTGAATGGGCTAGTGCAGCCAAACATTCAAAATTTAGATGAACGGGTCGTGAGACCAAACATTCGGATTTGAGTGAATGAGTCTGTAAGGCTAAGCATTTCAATTTGGGAGAATGGGCCATTGGGCCAAACATTTAGAATTTGGTTGAATAGGCCAATGGGCCAAGCATTCAAAATTGGGGTGAACGACTCATAGGGCCAAGCGTTGGAATTTTGAGTAAATGGGTTATAGGCTTGGTCAAATTAATTTTGTGAGATCAACTCCTAGGCTTCTTCAGCAAAACTGAGAGCTTGGTCAAAATTCAATTGACGGATTCTTCTTTCTTTACCAAAACTGAGAATTGCTTTGGTCAAAATTTAATTCACTGATTCCTTTCATTTTTCACCAATAGCTTGGGTCAAAATTCAATTGACTGCACTGAGAATAGGTCACAATTCAATTGACCAAACTTTTGTTTCTTCCTAGATCTGAGAATAGCCTAGTCAAAATCAATTTTGACTAGCCAAAATTATTACAATTCTTAGATTCAAGAAGCTAAGATTCAATTCTGCTGAGATTCAAAATCAATTATGATTGCCCAAAATTGAATTTGATCGATCCTTGTCGTAGAAGCTAAAATTCAATTTGGTCAAAATTGGATTGACCCTAAGTAATTGTGCACTGTACCCCTTCATTCTTCTTTCATCAAAAGAGAGGATAGCTTGGTCAGCTTTGACCACTCCTTCACTGAAATAGAAAATAGCGATTCTGGCTGCGAAGATGCGCTTCGAGCGGCAATTTTTGTCATCGTCGATTAGGTGGCAGGACTCAGTCGCGAGAAATCAAATGCTGATTTTGTCATCGACGAGGGAATTTTCACATCGATAGATCTCAGCAAAGGTTTGCGGCGAATGACGAATCTCTTTGTCTTTGGAGAAGACAACGCCAGATCTATGATTTTGTCGATTTTGCACTGACGATGCGTCTCGTCTTCGCCGAGTTCTCTGTTTTCTAGGGCAAAATAGAGCAGCGAGTCGGCGGCTGGAAGGGAGGGATCTTCGACATCGGATCTGGAGAAGACGTCGCCGGATTTTCGTCTTCGGAGCTTGATCTGGAAGGGATAGCGCTAGATTTCAGTCTTGTTCATCGCCGGAGGACCGGCTGATGTCGTCTTCGGCAGATATGAGATTTCTTCGTCAGATATGAAGATGAGGTCGGATTTCGATGGAGATGATGGATTCGTTCATCACATGAATCAGGGAAGAGCTCAGGCGAATTTCGTCGCCTGGATTTCTCTCGTCTTCGTTCGTGAGTCGTACGCTTCTCGTTGCAAGGGTTGCGACAAGGATATTCTTCGTTCGTTCGTATGTCGTCACTTTGAGGATTTTTCTTGGTTGTTTTTTTTTTTCCTCATCTCTATCGTCGCCTATAAGATAGGCAGATCTCATCTTCTCATCGCAAGCCAGGTGACAGGCAGATTTCTTATGTCAGCGGAAGCAAATGCATATCAATGGTGATAGCTCCGATACCACTTTGTTGAAGTCAAAAGACACCAGAAGACAATAACCTTTTTTTTGAGGAAAAATAACTCGTCTCCCTCCTCTCTTTTCTTGCGATTGATTTTGCCTCTTATATAGCCACTTCTAAAAAAAATTTTGATCGAAGGAGACTTATGTTGTAGCTCTTTATTTTTTTTAATTTATTTATTTTACCCACGCTTCTCTACATGGCTGCACCTTGCTCCAAAAATAACATCTAGAGCCCAAATTGGATTTTGCTCCCAATCGCACGCTTAGAGCAACAACACGATTTCTCTTTTTATATATATATATATATATATATATATATATATATATATATATATATAAAGCGATGTCCACTCATTATTATTTTTTTATTATCTTTTCTTTCAACGTTTCACATGGCTACATCGCTCAAAAATAGCCTCTTGATCGTAAATTTTTCTCTCGCTTAGGTCAAGTCTTTGGTCAAAATAGAATATTTTAACCTCAATTTTTGCTTGCAATTTTTTTATGCTGCGACATTGTGGTCAAATTTTGTAATTTTAACCTAAACATGCTGGCTGAATACAAATTAATTAATTAATAATTAATTAATTAACTAATTAATCTTTTTGTTGCACCAACATGCTCACTGAATAATTAATTAATTAATTTTTTTTCCCTTCCACAAAGTTCTCTAAAGCAATCTCCACCCTTTGAGCATTTTATTATATCTTTTAGCCTACATCTTCATTTTTGTTGCTTCCCCTGCTGAGATCTCACGCTATGTTTTTCTCTTTTCTATTTTTTTTTTATTCCTCGTACTCTTAGCTGCTTCACTTTCTCAGCATACTTGGTTTCTCAATTTTTTTTTTTTTTTTTTTTTTTTTTAGCGCTCCCCTTCCTAGCGCCCCTCTCTTTTTTGGAAGCTTTCCTTTTGTACCGAGAGACCGTTGGATTGACTTGCACATCTCTTTTTTTTAGCGTTTGCCATGGTGGCAAGATGTTTAGTATATGATGAACAAGGAACAGCAGCAGAGACAAGTAGTGCATCCATTTACTTCTACAAGAATATAAAATTGAATAGAAAATTCATGACAAATAAAACTATCAATAAAATAATTATGAGACCCATCAACTAAAAAAATTCTTAAAAGTATAGACAATTATGAGTACAAGTAGCACACCCATCAACTAAAAAATTTTAGAATTTTTTTTTTTTTTTTTTTTTTTTAACCTTTGTAGTTCTTCATGCATAATATTTCAAAAAAACCCCTTTTTTCTTCTACCGATACTTCTCTTTTATAAGCGCTGCCTAGATTTCTTTTATTTTCTTTTCAAAACCTATTTTCCTTTTTACCTTGGATTGATTTAAATTCAATTGATTTGCCTGCCTTCTTGCTTTGATAATTATTGCCAATATGATAAATTAGTCCGAGACAAATTTCCTACCTTTTCTTTTAACTTGGGAGAAATATGATCAGGGGTTAAAAGAGCTTATTTCAATTGCTTATCATATGGGATTCAAATAACTACATTAAATACAATATTAAGAAGCACAACTTATGGAACTGCAATATCCACATGTTTATTAGCTAAATGGCAATTGGCACATACAATTCGTTCCATTGTTTCTAGCGGGTTTTCATAACCTTGCAGCACAAAAATGGAATATGCATTTGAAATAGATGCGTAATTACATAAAGTAAATCTATGTGTTGATTGCCAAAGAATATATCAAAATTAATTTAAATTTACAAAAACTAAGAATAGCAACTTTAGAATATACTAATGTTCGACTGCACTATTTGATATTTTTAAAATCATAATGTATAAACAACTTAATTAAATTTAAAGATTAAAATAATCCGCAAATAATCTCTTGCTTGCAATAAACTAAAAATTATAATCTAAATAATATATGATTCATTAAAATAAAAAATAAATGTAGTGGCATGATCATAGAATTATTTGCTCAAAGTTCATTTCAAGTATCAATAACAAAATCAATGTATGATTATTGTTATTTATAACTAATTTTAAAAGATCAAACAGCATGAGTAATAAATTTTAAAGGAGTATATATGTAGCTCATCCTTGGTGTTACTCAAAGTGGTTTGTAGGACATCCACCGCCAAACCATGGCAAGACACTCCTCAGGTTTGTATCGTGTAGCGACATGTCCAGCACCCTACATTGATAACAAGTCAGCCTAGAGCTTTAATCTTACATCTGTACTAACATACACACCTTCACAGTTGCAAATGTCATATTGTTGGAGAATGTTGCTGTGTACCTATAATGATAAATAGAGAGATTGTTTAAGAAACAATTAAGAGCAACTGATCTTAAATGAATTGTTGATAGTTAGATAATCCACAAACAAAAATCCAAAACCTAAACAAATTGAATGCAACTCACCCTGCAACTTGGTTTTTGACATGCCATGATCGCCATTTATGAACAACAGGAAAGCCAAGAGACTTTATCCATGAATAAGTGCCCAAAAATGGTATAATCAAATCGTGATCCCCACTGTTCGTTTTAGTTATATGGCTTATTAATCAACAAGTATTTATCCAATTGAAATGCAAAAACAAGGAAAATAACTAATAAAATAAAATAAATGCAAACTTACCTATACACTAAAGCTCGATAACCTGCCTTAGTAAGGTTGAGCTGATACTCCAAGCTACTTGGAACATCATGCCTGTAAGGTATCTCGCGGTAGCACCGCCGCCATTCTCCCACTGTTCCCTGCCCCACATTATTTAACACAAATGCTAACTATACTTCTGTTCGTATGAGCATTAATTTAGATTTGCATCGAACATAATAGTAAGTCAATACATTTGCAGAAGAGTTCCCCTATAGAATAGGAACAAGTACCTCTTTGATGTGTAAGGCTTCTCTTGTGAGATTATTGTTCACCCAAAAATAGCTCAGATAATAATCGTAATTCTGAAAGATTTGACAAACAGATATAGATTGATAGATAAATAAATAGACACAAACAAATGGATAGAAGATATTACTTTACAGTATAAATCTGGAGTAGCCGGTGGATCAAAGATGTCCGTATACTCCTGCAGTGTTCTTGTTTCATACTTGCCCTTTGAAATTAGCCTCGGGGAATCAATGGCACACTTGGGATCCAAGATATAATTTGTATCCAGCTCATTGCATATCTTGAACAATAACATATATGGATCAATTAATGCTGCTTTTGTTATGCAAATCGACTATAATAAATTGGAAGTGAATACATGTGCTACGTGCTCATACCTGCTCGAAAGTGTCGACCTGAGCTGCACATTTTGGATTCTCTGTGTGATAATAGTCCTTAACTCCTTTACAGCTTTCAAGTATTTCCTGAAACAAATTTATGAAAAATGATAATATGAGGCATTTTTTCCATTTGCTACTTATAGTTACAGTTCAATCTTTAAATCTATCCTCTATCATAATTTATTAAGAGCAAATTATAGTTTCTTGGCGTAGGTGATCCCAAGACCTTGTTATTGACAATAAAAATTCATACGAGTTCAACTAACTGACTCCTCATCTTGAAGAAGATATTTTAAGCATCTCTCAAGTCATGTCAAATCGTGAGAACATGCATGTGTGCTGTTGGTCATATGCATAGGATTGAAACTATCACCTCAAATCTTTAATATGAGGTCGTGAGCCTTAAAGGTAAAAGTTTACATTGTGTTTGCACGATTTGGCATGCATAAAAAGATCTTCACTAATACTATCCATGGTAATATCAAGTGAAAATGGGACGAGAAATGACATATATGTCAATCTACAAGTGTTTATTTCATATATACATATGTATATATGTGTGTACTAATGTATGACGTTTATAGTGGCTATAGCCCATATGGGTCATCACAATGCATGTCTATGTTTTAAATATATTTAGGCCATTGAATGAGACTATTACCTCATAGAAGTCAACAGATATGATCCCCATTCCATAAGCATATGGGAAACGAGAACTCAAATCAATAGTTTCACCGGTACCCGGGTTGCCAATAATGTAACCCTGATAAAGAAAAGGACACAGAAGAAAATTATTTGACTCCATAAAACATGAATTAATTCCAATTGCATGATTTTGTTACAAATACTATTGTCATTATAATTAACAACAATATATATCATATTTATATATGATGAAAAACAAATAAATAGGAACTAATGACTCATGTACATACCTTGAGATTAAGGAGTGGTTGCTTCCCAGCACTAATACCTGATTGAAGGCAAAGCAATTTATGCTAGTTCTTTAGAGAACAGAGAAACCATTATCAATATTTAAGAAATCTAGAATGCATTTCTACACTGTTATATATGTTAACATAACTCAAAAGTTATCTTGGGTCTAATTTAAACAAGTACTTTCACCCCTTAAACCATTATCAATACTATCCCAAGGTCACAAAGGGCCATCCATGTATCAGCTAAAGGCTTCATTTAGCTTGGTGGTATGACTTCACTCCTTGAACTTATAATCTCTTGCACTTTACAAGCGAAGTATGAAGTAGTAATTGATCAATTTCCCCACTTGCTTCAGCATGGATAAGAAGCCTTCTATGTTGCACACAAAGTCTTAGTGGAATTGCATCTCCACAATCTTGTGTGACTCATTGGAGCCTTGTGAGTTACATATTGCTTCCTTCCGAAATCAACTCCATCACTAGCAGTTTCAACATAATCTTTGGAGTTGTATGCTGGCATGACCTAGTTTTCTGATATGCCACTTTTCACATAGTGATGTTGCCATCTTTAGTAGTGCTCCACTGTTTTATCCTAAGGACTCGGTTATTGAAAGATGGAGTGTGCTGATCTTAGGTTCGAACACCATCATAGTGCGCAATATTTTTGGCTACAACATCTTCTAGACATTGATATTTCTTAGTCTAACAAAATTGTGAAAAAGGTACAAGATTCTTATCTCATAAAAAGTTACTTATAGTCTAACAAGACTATGAAAGTTACAAGATTCCATCCTATTATGAAGAAATTTTTAAATATTTTTTTGGAAAAAATAATTATTGGATCTAGTTAAATTTAGCTTTTGGGTTCTACTAGACAAGCAACATTATTAATGTAGCTCAACCATTAACAAACACATATACAATGAAATCTTTCTAAATCATGTAATTATATGATCAAATTAATTTCACTTGTTATTTATCTTTTTGACATATATATTAGAAAATGAACCTTTGGCCATGGAAATGTATACTTTAAATCTCATAATACTTCAAGACAATATAACCCTCTTTGGATTGATTAAAAGTCCACGATAAAATGGACAACTTTTAATGTACCATACATATTATATTTACAATTTTTAAAAATGGTTGGGTTTATTTGTTATTGTGCCAGGAAGTTAAAAAATAATATAATAAAAAATTTCAAACTACCGAACCTAGGAACAAATTTTTGCAGCAGGGTACCTTGCCGCAAATTTTCCAGCATAGTGCCCACATATACTTCGCACGAATCTTGGCGCGGCCGAGTACGAATCTCGGTAGAACTTTTATAATATTGTTTGTTATATGATTTTAACCCTTGCTATATGATATTACCGTTATAAACTAACTATTACGAACGAACCATTACGAACTAACCCATGTTATATGATATTACCGTTACGAACTAACCCGCCGGCAGTAATTTATCGTATAATGGTTGTAATTTATCATATAATGGTTATAATTTATTGTATAATGGCTATAATTTATCGTGTAATGGCTGTAATTTATTGTATAATAGCCGTAATTTATCATATAATGGCTGCAATTTATGTAATAGAAATTTATCGTATAATGGTTGTAATTGACCGTATAATGGGTGTAATTTAGTTCTTAATGGTAATATCGTATAATGCAAGTTAAAATCGTATATAATTTATCGTATAATGGCTGTAATTTATTATATAATAGCCGTAATTTATCATATAATGGTTGTAATATATCGTGTAATAGAAATTTACCATATAATGGTTGTAATTGATCGTATAATGGGTGTAAGTTAGTTCATAATGGTAATATCGTATAATGCAAGTTAAAATCGTATAACAAATGATATTATAAAGGTTTCATTGAGATTCATGCTCGACCGCACTAAAATTCATGCAAAGCGGATGCGGGCACCCTGCTGTAAAAATTTGTGGCAGGGTACCTTACCGCAAAAACACACCCACCTTAGTTTTGGCACTCACTCTCCCTCTCTCTGATTTCTAGCTCTCACAGACGCTTGTCACTAATCACCATTGGATTGGTCTCACCACCTTTGATCATTTGTTGGTGCTAGGCAACGCGTCCTGTGCCATCAAGCTTATGCTCCATGGATAGTGCGTGTGCGTCGATGCTACGTCCTCTCTCGCTAGAGCCTATCCATGTCGTTGACAATGCTTGATGACTTCTTCGGGTGGGAATGGATTTTTTAGCTTACAGCTTCAATGCTATTGTTTTCCCCCAATTTTCGTTGATGTCTATGGTCATGTCGCCACTACTTTGCTGCCGCCAATGATTTTTCTAGTGAGTCGTTTAGTAACCTTGACTTACCCTATTTTTCCTTTTTGTTTGAATGATCAATGATGTGTACAGGGGTGTACTTACATGCATACGTATATATGTTATACACAATTATGTGTATACCTAGTTGACAATGTATAAATGGGTATACACACACCAAGTTGACAATGATAATTTGAAAATAAGTGAGTGTTAAGATATCATTGCCTTACACAATTATGTGTACCTAGTTGACAATGTATAAATGGGTATACACACACCAAGTTGACAATGATAATTTGAAAATAAGTGTGAGTGTTAAGAGATATCATTGTTTCATTCATGATATATATTTTGTTATGTGATGTTATAGTTGATTATCAAATTGAGACTCCACAAGATCGTCCAAGAACTAAAAGCTATAGGCATATTGGTAGTTATTGCAATACAATAATCATTTTTTTGTTCTTGGAATCATAACATAGTACTAGTGATATATATATTCCTTGGGATTTTTTGAATCTACTATTTTTCTTTCAGCCGCTTCAACTTGGTATCAAAGCCGAGTTATCCCTCTCACCAAGCTAAAATATGGAGTCACAGCCATACCATAATTTATGTCATTGTCATAATTTTTCCTAGGCCGTTTGGCAGAATGCATAGTAGTTTTCATGACCAGCAATGATTTTCGTCATAGTCATAATCTTTGTGAAACAATTTGATCACAAACTCCTCACGGACTTTATTTGATCACAAGCCGTGAATTTTATTATGGTTGTAATATGACATTACAAGTGTAATATGACATTACGGGCAAGCTGTGATTTTGGTTATGACCGTAATCTTTTAGAACTTCTCAAAATGTGAGCACTTGCGCTGCATCAACCCGCCCCGGGTCTAAAAAATTCTCCTTCGATGAACAAGCTTTTGGCGATACATCTAGTGGGTCAGATTCTTGATTATCTCCACTAAGTGGCGATGGCTAGTGGTATGGTAAGAGGTCATGAAGACAAGGCTGATCAACATGTCTTCTGGGAGGTCCAAGAGTAAGCATTAAAATCGATATGTTGCACTATCGTATATGCCCCATGTAACGCGCATGAAGCTTCAAATTGGCTTGACTCGCTAACTTCTTCGGATGGATTCATACCCTCACAGTCACCTATCTCAAAATGATGTGGTCTATGATGCCCGTTGGCCTTTAGTTTATACTTGGTATTGCTCCAATAGATCAAATCTTAAATTTCCTCATGCAAGTCCACTAAATGATGTGCAAATGTAAATGCCGACTCAAATATGTGGGGTTCATGAGTGATGCTATATAAGTCAAAGGGTTTGCGAGGTTGTTGCCCTAGTACCACTTGGAAGGACTCAAATCGGTGGACTGATTGACAAACATTATTTTATGTGAACTCAATAATAGGGAGAATCATTTCCTAGCTATGTGGGTAATTGCCCACAAGACGTCTAAGTAGATTCCCTAGACTCAGGTTGACCACCTTAGTTCGACTATCAGTTTGCAAATGGTATGCTATGGAAAACTTAAAAGGTAGTACCTGAAAGTGACCATAAGGATCGCCAAAAGTAGCTTACAAAACGCGAGTCACAATTGGAGATGATCGATAAAGGAAGGCTATAAAGATGGACAATCTCTCAGACAAAAAGACTTGCGACGTGAGAAGCATCCAATGTCTTGGAACATGGAATGAACTATGTCATTTCGAAGAAATGATTAACTGCCACAAAGATGGAGTCAAACCGAATATAGTCTTAGGCAACCCTAACACAACGTCCATGTTAAGGTCACACCAAGGTCCTTGGGGAACAGGGAGTGGTATGTATAGACTGGTATTGGAAGGGTGAGGCTTCACCAACTGACACATGCCACAATGGTGAATAATAAGTTTGGCATCCCGACACAGGGATGGCCAAAAGAATTATTCTTTAGCCAGCTCAAAAGTCTTATCACGCCCATGGTGTCCTATAACACCTCATGCAATAAGTGTTCCCTAAGAGAGGACCTAAGGATACACAAGCAATTGTCATAAAAGAGAAAGCCCTCATGGAGATGGTAGGGAAAGTCCGATGGCCCGAACTCAAGAAACTTGGTATATGCAATGCCAAAATCTAGACAGCCAGCATATTTGTCCTTAACATGGTCGAAGGCAACGACTTGGTGGACAAGACGCATAATAGGTTACGCACGTGACTAACACATTCGCAACTACGTTCTCCTTTCCAACTTATGGGTAATTACAAATGTGTACTATTGTAGGTATTTTACACACTTAGTATGTCAAGAACTCAGTTTCTTGTAGGCACCAAGAAATAATAGGGCTTGATGGTCGCTGTAAAGGACAAACTCATGGTGGAGGAGGCAGTTGCTTGAGAGTCTGGACGATGACATAAAACTCTTTGTCATACATGGAGTATAGCTGCCAAACCTCATTGAGTTTCCCAATAAAGAAGATCATAGGGTGTCCCCCTTGATTAAGAGTACCTTCGATACCCATGCTGGAGGCATCACAAATGACTTCAAGACTTTGGAAAAGTTAGACAAGGACAGGGGCTAAAGTCAGGATGTCCTTAGGCGCGAGGAACATGTGCTATGTGGCTCGGTTCTAGTCAAACTCATCCTTGGATAAAACGAGGTTGCAATCGTGTTGAATCTCTCAATAAACCTATGGTAAAAAGCAACCAATCCTAGGAAACTTCTGACTGAACCTATGGCAAATGGAGTCAACCTTTTGCCGGGCAACCATGAGACCTTGCTTGAACATAATAAATCTTAAGAAGTGAACCTAGCTATCCAAGAAGGAACACTTCTTGGCATTCAGAAATAGGCGCTCCTTGAGCATGACAATATAGTACTCTAACCCAAACACAAGAGAACAAAACAACCTCTCATGTTCTCCCGCATCTAGATGAACAAGGTTTACTTTGAAAAGAAAGAGTGTGAATAGGCACACAAGTGTAAAACAAGAGTTATCCGGAAGTACTAAAGCACAATTTAATTCCTTCAAATCCACAAACGAGAAGTTACAAGATCCGAACTCCCAGGAGATATTCCCAACCTCAAAGCTACAAGACTCTTACAACTCTCCAAATGAGTTTCATTTTCCAAAGTAAGCTAGATACTACTCTCCCCAAACCATCTTTTTATAAGCTAAGGGGCTGGGGTTTACAACAAACATATGATAGGGTAGTTAAAATATTCTAACTATCTTAACAACTTAAAAGCTGAAAAGTAAATCAAAGAATAAAATTGTAACAACTAAAGCAAGCTGCACGAGCTTTGATTTGGCTAGTGCTTGGGTTGGGCCTTGTTGGGCTAGATGAGCCATCTACACCATTTCTGAGCACACTATAATGAAGCAGTAAAATCAGTTGATTTTCAGCTAGTTCATCATTATTTCGTTGGCTGATTGTTGTTCCAAGCTAGATGAGGACCTTCTTTGACTTATGAAACCAAGCACATGGGTTGAATGGGCTCCGCATGGGTTAAAGAAGGGTTGATCATCCCCATGTAATGTTCAAGCAGTTGACTTGGACGTTGTGATCGTTGTAAGGCCTTTAAAATGGGTTGATGTGGCTTTTCTGGAGTCGTCATGGGCATGCTGTGATTTTTGTCATGGTTGTGATCTTTTTCAGGTGGAGCCACGCAGAACATTAGTGAGTTTCATGGGCGGGCTATGATTTCCGTCATAGCCATAATATGAGATTACATACAGTCTATGATATTTGTTACAACCATAATCTTCTCTAGCGAATTCAGTTAGTGCATCTGAAGATTTCACAGGTGGGCTATGATTTTTGTTATGGCCATAATTTGAAACTATATAGTCGGGCCATAATTTTTCCTAGGTTATGTGGCGAAATACACAATAGACTTCACACCCAAGCCATGATTTCTGTCATGGCTATAATCTTCATGAAGCAGTTTGGTCGCAAACTCCTTCGTAACTTGCACGTCGCAAACTCCTTTGTCACTTGTCACAACCATAATTTTCTGGAACTTCTCATAATGCGAGCACTTTTGCTCAATCAAAGAAGAAGAAGAAGAAGACACATGTTGGAGCAGTGGATGGAACTGGACCCCTCCACTCGTGATGCAGGAGAAGCTAGCACTGAAGAGGGGGAAAATCTGGACCAAGAATCACCCCCCCCCCCCCCTCAAATTTTTCTATGAGGCAATCACGGGCAAGGCCATCACGGGCGTGATCCCCTCGGCCAAAAACACGAGCAACAGGCGCGAACAAAATCACAGCTGTGCACTAAGGCACGGGCAGGCTATGAACGTCATGGCAAGTTTTGGTGAACACAAGCACGGCCATGCGCCCACGCATGGCCAAACTGGCCAAGCTGTGAAAGCCTCGGCAAATTCCAGCACATAGATGCATGGACATGAACATGATCACGGGCAGGCCGTGATCTCCTTAGCGAAAAATGGAAAAGTCGGTGATTTTGGACGCAAACGCGGTCACGGCCGTGAATACCATCACGGCCCGGCCGTGAACGCTCCGGCAGAATCTAGCGCACCCGATCACGGCCGTGAACGCCATCACGGCTAGGCAGTGATCACTCCTGAAGATGCAAACTCACCCCGGAGACCCCGTTTCGACATACATCGCCCTATGTACCATGTTGCTCCACCCCAAGAAGACCCTAAGGAGCCCAACAAGGTGATGATCTGATGCTCCCAACATTCAAGCCAACCACCGGACCATTACATGGGGGTGATTATCCCACTCTCGGTCCACACTGAGGTCCTCCAGCCCATGGGCCTCCCTACTCGCTCCATTGAAGGCCCGGCCCAAGATGGATACTACAACCATCTGAACAATACAGCCCAAGAGCAAGCCTCCACCGTGATGAACCAGCCCACGATCTCAAAATTCTGCTATTTTGTCGCGGCTTGCTCCGAGCTCGTCTAGCCGCCAACGCAGGCTCCATACAACCAGGAATCAAGGACATGCGCCAGCTTCAACTTTAGTTAGTAGGAGTTTGTTTTGTTTTGTCTTATGTTGCAGCTTGACCACTTTTTAGGCTGCAAGAGTAGGTAGTTGTTAGGATTTTTCCCTTTTCTTATTCCTCCTCTCTTATCCTGTAAAAGAGAAGGGTGGGCTAGCATTTAGTTTTAGTTCTCTAGTAATGTTAGAGTTCTCATAATGAGCTGAGTGAATCGTGGTGGATGCCTCGATTCCGAAGTTTGTAGGAGTTGTGGTCAGGGTCTCGACTCCGAAGTTGTATCTCCTTTCGTTGTAAGAAGTAAATCCCACTGCCTCCGGTGGGTCAAGTTCGCCTATTTTTAATAATTCGTGTTTTCTTTCCGCTGTGTCTTCTCATTTTCCCCTTCACCCTCCCCACGAGCATCCATACATTGGAGGCGTGGAGTGATTTCCTGCTTTTTGGTGTGTTTTCAGGTTTATAGGCGCGCGAGTTCATCCCCGTCTACCCGTTATTCCCCTCGGAACGTGCTGTGCTTAATTTGCTAAGAGGTTATTGAGTGAATTTCGTTAGACTTAGGTGCCGTTTGGTTTTCTCTTGCATTAGTGTTGCTCTGAAACAAACTCGCTGCTAATTTTTTTGTGTTTCTTGCTGCACTTTCCGAGTGTTTTTACTTCCCTCGTCAAGACCCTCTCACATTTTCCATGCATTATGTAAACACCATAGAGTACGGAACCAAGGACTAACCCTCCTATCATAGCTGCACCAATTCTGGTATCAGAGGAGTTGCTCATTCAATTCTTATTGTTCGCACGGTCCAACTCCATTGCATTTTGCATACTTCAGCATAACTTTTGCGAATTCAGCATTCTACACAGTGTGTTTTCATCCTTGCTTGTGTATGATGACTACTCGGTCACAAATCATGTCATCCCATGTCCCCGAAACCCAAGCATCAATCCAACCCTCGGAAGGGACTAGCACACACTTAGAGTTTATGGTTGCGCTAGTAACGTAAGTCAACAAGTTGACCACGCGGTTCGATGCACATGTGGGAACGACAGATACCGTTGTCCAGCAACTCTTGGCTGGATTCCGGGACCTTGTTGATCGATTCGATTCATCGGAGCATAGACGCCCAAACTCGGTTACCGAGCCCCCGTTCACACACCCAGCCCCAATGCGGGAGCTGCCCCAGTTAGTCGCGCCCACATGGCGCCAAACATGGCCACCATAGGCCTTACGAGGCTCATGGAGGCCCGGTTTATGAGGATAACCCATTTGATGAGGATGATGTTTGTGCCGCATAAAGGCCCCAAGCCCATAACCGTTATGATCACCATCGGACGGATGACGAGTTCCGTCGCATAGCCCGAGAGACCCCCGCGCCCTGCACGGGGGTGGTCTTGGCCCCACACATTTTCTAGACCGAGTCGCGTCGGTTGACACTTATTTTGATTGGAGTGATTGTCCCCCACACATGCACGTTAGATACGCGCGCACCTTGCTTGAGGGTCCTGCGTGTTTGTATTGGGCAAATGTGGAGCGCCAAAATGAGCAACACGCTCTCTCTCCTATCACCCGTTGGGATGAGATGAAGTATCGCCTCCGTGAACGATACGTACCCCCCTCGTATAGGCAGTGCCTTCTTGACCAATATAGTAGCCTACACCAAGGGTCGGGTACCGTAGAGAAATACCACCTAACCTTCGACATGTTACAACTCCGGTGTAATTTACAAGAGAGACCCGAACTAGTATTGTCCAAGTTTAAGAACGGTGTTCGGACATCCGATGAGCTTATACACTCCATTACATTGAAAGCATCATGCACAATTGTGGCACGTGCCAGTTAGCCAAACCTCGCCCTCCGAACACGGGTCTATACACTCCATTACCTATTTCCGACGATCCTTGGCGCAATCTTAGCATGGACTTTGTTCTTGGATTGCCCAGGACTGTGTCCCGCTTCGACTACGTCTACGTGGTCGTAGACCGGTTCTCGAAGATACCACACTTCATACCCTGCTCATGGACTGCGGATGCATCCCATGTGGCAAACCTTTTTGTTAGGGAGATGGCACACTTCTTGACCATCGTGTCCGATCGTGACACGCGCTTCATGAGCCACTTCTCTCGCTCACTTTGGGCCCTCTTGGGCACCACCTTGAAGTTCTCCACAGCCTATCACCCGCAAACCGATGGGCAAACTGAGGTTGTTAATTGTAGTTTAGGCAACTTGCTCCGTTGCCTCATTGGCGATCACCCGAGGTCGTGGGACACCATGCTCCACATGACGGAATTCACGTACAATAGTGTAACTAATAGGTCTACGGGTCTTAGTCCCTTCCAAGTTTTCTTGGACCATCAACCATGTAAACCCATTGACTTGCATGACCTACCCATGGAGTCCCACCTCTCTGAACATGCATACTCTTTTGCACATTATGTAGCTAGCTTGCATGAGAAAGTTCGACATCATATCTTTTTGGGCAACACTTGCAATGCAATGAGGGACAATGAGCACCATAGGCCACATCACTTTCTGTAGGTGAGCTAGTGAGAGTGCGCATTCACCCCGAGCGCGTCCTCAATCGGGCACATTTTAAGCTCTAGCCACATTTCATGGGGCCATATGCGGTGGTACGGTGGATTGACTCCAACACATATGTCCTGGACTTGCCCGAGAGCATGAGGATCAATCTTGTCTTCAATATGGTGGACATCCTTCCATTCCACGGTCCATTGGAGGAGCCTAGGCAATCACGGGCAGATCGTGACCACCATCATGGGTGTGATCCCCTCGGCCAGAAACACGAGTAGTAGGCGCGAATAGAATTATGACCGTGTGCCAGGGCATGGGCACGGGCAGGCCGTGAACGTCATGGCAAGTTTCGGCGAGCACAAGCACGGCTGTGTACTCATGCACGACCAAAATGGCCGAGTTATGAAAGCCTCAGCAAATTCTAGCGCTCAGATGTGCAAGCGTGAACATAATCACGGGCAGGCCGTGATCTGCTCGGCGAAAAATGAAAAATTTGGTGATTTCGGACGCGAATGTGGTCACGGCCTTGAACACCATCATGGCCTAGCTGTGAACACCTCGGCAGAATCTAGCGCACCCGATCACGGCTGTGAATGCTATCACGGCCACGCTGTGATCACTCCTAAAGATGCAAACTCACCCCGGAGACCCCGTTTCGACGTACATCACCCTTCGTACCATGTTACTCCACACCAAGAAGACCCTAAGGAGACCAACAAGTTGATGATCTGGCGCTCCCAACATTCAAGCCAACCACCAGACCGTTACATGGGGGTGATTAGCCCGCTCTCGGTCCACACCGAGGTCCTCCAGCCCATGGGTGATGTGTTATATTTACATTACATTTTTACCTGTTTTTTATATTATATTATAGACTTATTTGAATGATTTTATACAATTCTTAGCATTTTTACTTCACTTGGTATAAAATCTTTACTTTTTATTGGTTTTTGTGAAATACAGGTAAAATGACTCAAAACTGATATATTTCACGAGTTTTAAAGCCAAGCATGATTCCCAAGGAGATTACGAGTTTGCACATCAAATTTAGAGTAAAAACGGTGAAGAACGCGACTTTCATGGCCTTGGCCGTGAGTTTTCCGACTGGCCATGAGTTATGCATTTGAAGGGCAAAATTCTAGCTAAGTTAAAAAGTCTACGGAAACTTTCATGGGTGAGGCCGTAAATCCTTCACGGTCCATGATTCTTTCTGTGTATAAAGAGTCTTATTCACATAAACATTTATGACCGCAGCCATAAAGTGTTTATGGGCCATGAATTTTTTCACCCCTTTGAGTTTTTCGCTCGATTCGCCTTTGTATAACCAGGAATCAAGGACATGCGCCAGCTTCAACTTTAGTTAGAAGGAGTTTATTTTGTTTTGTCTTATATTGCAGCTTGACCACTTTTTGGGCTGCAAGAGTAGGTAGCTGGTAGGATTTTTCCCTTGTCTTATTCCCTCTCTCTTATCTTATAAAAGAGAAGGGTGGGCTAATATTTAGTTTCAGTTCTCTAGTAGTGTTAGAGTTCTTATAGTGAGCTGAGTGAATCGTGGTGGATGCCTCAATTCCAATGTTTGTAGGAGTTGTGGTCGGTGCCTCGACTCCGAAGTTGTATCTCCTTTCGTTGCAAGAAGTAAATCCCACCGCCTACAGTGGGTCAGGTTTGCCTGTTTTTAGAAATTCTGTGTGTTTTTTCTGCTGTGTTTTCTCATTTTCCCCTTCACCCTCCCCACAAGCATTCGTACATTGGAGGTGTGGAGCGATTTCTTGCTCTTTGGTGTGTTTTCAGGTTCATAGGCACGCGAGCTGAGCCCCGTCTACCCGCTATTCCCCTCGGAACATGCTGTTCTTAATTTGCTAAGAGGTTAGTGAGTGAATTTCGTTAGACTTGTTAGACTTGGGTCCCATTTGGTTTTCTCTTGCATTAGTGTTGCCCCAAAGCGAACTCGCTGCTGATTTCCTCGTGTTTCTCACTGCACTGTCTGAGCATTTTTACTTCTCTCATCTCAAGACCCTCTCATGTTTTCCGCACATTATGTAAACACCATAGAGTACGAAACTAAGAACTAACCCTCCTATCGTAACTCCACCAAGTCGGCCACAAAACATCTGCCTCCTCTACTCAGCCTTCTTCTTCTTCTTTTGGGTCATAGGAATGGTTTGGATCATCCGATTTTACTGATCTTGCTCAGCCACACAACATCCACCTCTTCTATTGATCCCACCCTTTCTTCTCTAGCAGTCCCTCCTTCTCCTTCTCCCCCTCCTCCTCCTCCTCCTCCATCTTCTTCTTTCTTCTTTCTTCTTCTTATTTTTTCTTCTTTCTGCTTCTTCCACTTTACTCCATTGCATGTCCGTGTACCGGTCCTTAGTTTCAACTTGTTTCCTTTGATGAAATTTCACTTAGGTAGAAAATATATGCCATATGTCAAGTACTAACTATTAAGCAATAAGTAATAAAATATACCATTTTATTGTTATCTTGGTTATAATATTCATATTTCTCTTAATATATTAAGTATTTTTACCTTTCGGTAGGATCTTATGATCCTATGATCTGATCCTATAAATCTCTACTATTCCTAGGTATAATCTTGATCTTGAAAACCTTGCTAGTGGCGCCATAGTTTGGGACATCCATCCTCTATCAAGATTCAACATTTTTTCTCTCTTAAGTCATGTACTATTTTCCATTGCAATTCATGTTAGTTGGGAAAACATCACCATGTATCTTTTTTTCCTAGTAGTCATAGTTTGTGTGAACAACCCTTTAATCTCATTCACTCTAATATTTGGGGATGGTATCCTATTCTTTCAAGGGATGCTCATCATTATGTTATATCATTATTTTATCATATTTATTAATGACTACTCTTGTATGTGTTGGTTATTCTTGTTAAAATAGTGTTATAAATGTGTTTCACATGTTTTGTAAGGAAATGAAAACTTAGTTTAGAATGTCATTGAAAATTGTTTATATTCACAATGCTCTCTCAAGTATACTAACTTTGAATTTCAATCCTTTTGTAGTTCTAGAGGGATACATCATCACTTGCCCTTATGCCTCTCAACAAAATGGGGTGGCAAACTAGAAAACTCATCACCTGCTAGATGTCACTTGCTCACTTTTGTTCTATATGGATGTTCCTCATTATTTTCTCTTGAAGTGATGTTACACTCACTACCACCTTTCTCATCAACTGTATGCCTTAGTGTCCACTACAAGGTCAAACACCCTTCTCCCTTTCCTATTCCACTTTTTTGTTATGTTCATGCTCTTGGTCTGGGTCAACAATTAAGACCATAGGCTACTCAGTGCATCTTGTTTGGATACTCCTAGACACAAAAAGGATATCGCTATCATAACCCTCATACTCGTTGATCTTACACCTGTATTTATGTTACATCTTGTGAGTATTCTCCTTATTTTTCAGCTACAGGTGATACAATTTCTCTAATTCATAGTGAAATTCCACTTCCTACACTGGTGCTTCACTCATGAGAATCAGGCTCATCCTCTTCTAGTGCACCAATAACTCCACTACAAATATATCATTAGTGTACTTCACACTGTTACGGGCCTCAATTATCATTAGTTGTTGCCCATTATCTTTAGAGGGTAGTGGTTATTAATAAAGCGGATTCGGGTTGAGTTGTCACCTAGCCTGTAAATGGGTGTATTCAGTCAAGTACAAACAAGATGGTACCATCAAATGCTACAAGATAAAAGGAATTTACACAAACTTATGGTGTTAATTACTTTTACACCTTCTCACCAGTGCCATGTCTCAGTTCAATTAGAGTTTTATTGTCCTTAGCACTTTATTTAGATTAGCAACTACACTAGTTAGATATTAAAAATGTCTTCTTATATGCTAATATTCCAAATGGCGTGTATATAGAACAGCTGCTAAACTAGGAGAGATAGTGTGTGAACTACATAAAGCAATTTATGGTTTAAAAAAGAGTCAATGAGTTTGGTTCTATAAATTTTCTCATATAATGACCTTGGCCGGATTTCAGTGTACTAAGGCTGATCATTCTATTTTCTTGTATCATTTTAATGTTGGTATAGTGATTCTAGCCAATATGTAATAATATCATTTTAACTATAGTGACATCACAGGAATAGCCAAAACCAAAGCTTATTTGCAGTCTCAACTTGCTCTCATAGATCTGGGTAAGCCTAACTATAATCTATTGGTAGCAACCTGGGCGGAAGCATGGTGACGAGAGAGAGCACACCACACAAAAGGAGATAGAGAAATAGCGTAATCACTTGTATTAAAATTGTTGCTGCAAAAATAAAACAAATAGAGTACACATATTTATAGGAAAGTAAATTAGCAACCTATGGCTAAAAATAACATACCACTAACCCTCGACACCACTAAACCTCAATGACACATATGCACAACTCCCTCAACATCAACTCTCATGTAACACAGACACACGACACAATGTTGTGTTTACATATTTGTTATTTTTAACATAATTTTGGAATTGAAATTGCTTATAACGGACAAAGCATCTATTTGTCTTAATAGAAATATACCTTAGATTTGCTTGAAGAAACTACGATGTTACAATGCAAACCTATAGAAAACACCTTTACTCACAAGGCAAAAATACTCTTCAGACATGAACTCCAAAACAGTGGATACTGCTAAATTTATCTTACTATTAATATACAAAATATTTCATATAGTGTAAGAGTGGATAGTCAACTTATGTAGCAACCTCAGAAGCCTCACTTGGAGGCTATGATGAGAATACTTCAATACACCAATGGAGCACAAGGCAAAGGATTCTTGTACAGGAAACAGGGGCATACGATAATAAAAGCATATGCTAATGCAGAATATGCTGGTAGCATAGAAATAGAAATATGTAACAGGTTATTGCACTTACGCCCGAGGTAAACTAGTGACGTGGAAAGAAAGAAAGTTGTATCCAAATCTAGTTGAGAAGCTCAGTATTGAGCAATGGCACACACTTGTTGTGAAATAACATGGCTTACAAACTTGCTTTTGGATTTCAATGTCCCTTGTTCAAGCTCATTGACTATATTATGTGATAATCGGGTAGATATATTAATTTCTAACAATCCAATATTCTTTGAAAGGCCAAAACATATAGAGGTGGACTGTTATTTTATTCATGAAGTTGTTTCCAACAATCTCCTATTGGGGAATTTTGCCAAATGTTGTTTATCTGTATACACTTTGTGAAGAACTTTTCAAATTAAAGCAAGCCAAGAGTCCTCTAGGAGAGTATCTGTTCATGATTTGTGCAAACTAGGATAAATCAATATTCATCATCTTCTAATTTTAGATATTATGGAATTACTCAAGAAATTCTAGGAATTTCTAGTATCCAAGTTTCTCTTAGTTATCGTTGTCTCAAGTAGTGTTTCCAACATATCTACTAGTTGATACCACCATCTTAGCCTTAGGACACATATAATTTACATCTTTAGGTCATTCCACCACCATCTAGAGACACATCACACATCTACCCTTGCTGCTAGTTCACATGGTATTGACACCTTTAATCATGTAGGTGGATATTCCACTGTGGTCACAATAGCTATCACATTATTTATGGGCCTTCTAACCTTTTGGAAGATTCAATTATATTCCTGAGTATTGTTGGGAAAAGTTTAGAAGACTCATATCAGAGTGACTCCACTACAGTTAATATTACCATTAAGTATACGTGACTTTTACAATCTACTACTATTGCTATGTCATTCATTGTTGCCTCAACACAATCAATATCATGTATAGCTTCTTTCACTTCTCAAGAGTTCTCTTGGATACTTCATTATGACACTTGTACACATGTGAAGGGTAACAATAGTTTGTTTTCTAACTTTACTTTGGGTACTTTTCTCCCTCTAGTTTATATTTTCGATAGTTCATTTCCACCTATTCATGGCTCTGTGGTTGTTTACATCCATGCTATTAATTAAAATGATATGATATTCTCTATGTATGAAACTTCTTCCAAACTAATCTTATTTCAAATAGCAATCTTAATAAGTCATTAAAATGTTCAGCAACCTTTTCTTTTATACACTTGTCTATACCCTAGCTAATTAACCAACTATTCTTGCTTATACTACTTCACCCTTTTATTGGCATTGTCATACAAGTCATCCATAACCACTCGCATTTCCTTTCATCTGTGAGACTGTATGCCCAAACTCTCAATGCCAAGGTGAATTCCTTTCCTCTTGAACTTAGCAAATTTTATGTTAACCTAGTTGTTAATACAAAATAAATTTTTGGAAGTCATAAATACTACAAACATATATATACATAAAAAACATACAGATATTTTTGTATCTCAATCAACTAGTACATCTACAGTCTTGAGTATGTAATCTCATTTTAATCTAGCTTCTTTTTCTTTTAACTCCTTCCAAAGTTTATAATCAGTCTTTAGTTTATCCCACTTATTTTTTAACTATATTTTATCATAACTAAGTCTAGTAAGTTATTGGAAGTTTTCAATTATAAATTTCCAGCCCTATGCATTTAGATGGTTCCAAGTCGGATGTCTTTCTCTATAGCAGCTACATATCAAGAAAATTTTTGTGCCATATGTATGATCTACGCTACATTTGCATATCTTTGTGTATGTATCATCTAGATAGAAAATCACAACAAATCGTCAACTTATTATACATAAATAATAATAATAATTAATCAAACATTTAATTAATATGTTCAATAAATTATTTGAGATTGTAAAATATTAAACAAGTAATTAAAAATTTTGTATGATTTAACATAAACCTCTTACCATTATAGTATAACCTTTTTATAATATGGTAGAACTTCTTATCATTATAGTAGAACCTCTTTATAATATGGTAAAACCTCTTATTATTATGATAGAACCTTTTTATAATATGGAAGAACCTCTTATTATTATGGTATAACGACTTTATATTATGGTAAAACCTCTTTGTAATATGGTAGAACCTCTTATCATTATGGTAGAACCGCTTTGTAATATGGTAAAACCTCTTATCATTATGGTAGAGCCTCTTTGTAATATGGTAAAACCTCTTACCATTATGGTAAAACCTCTTTGTAATATGGTAGAACCTCTTTGTAATATGGTAGCACCTCTTTGTAATATGGTAAAACCTTTTTAAATATAGTAGAACCTTTTTGTAATATGGTATAACCTCTTAGTAATATAATAGAACCTCTTACTATTATGGTAGAACCTCTTTATAATATGGTAGAACCTCTTATTATTATAGTAGAACCTTTTATTATTATGGTAGAACCTCTTACCATTTTGGTAAAACCTCTTAGTAACATGGTAGAACCTTTTTGTAATATTGTAGAACCCCTTATCATTATGGTAAAACTTCTTATTATTATGGTAAAATCTCTTATTATTATATGGTAGAACCTCTTACCATTATAGTAAAACCTCTTTGTAATATGGTAGAACCTCTTATTATTATGATAGAACCCTTTTGTAATATAGTAGAACCTCTTATTATTATGGTAGAATATCTTTGTAATATAGTAGAACCTCTTTATAATATGATAGAACCTCTTACCATTATAGTTGAACCTCTTTATAATATGGTAGAACCTCTTATAATTATAGTAGAACTTCTTATTATTATAGTAAAACCTTTTATTATTATGGTAGAACCTCTTACCATTATGGTAAAACCTCTTTGTAACAAGGTAGAACCTTTTTGTAATATTATAGAACCTCTTATCATTATGGTAAAACCTCTTATTATTATGGTAGAACCTCTTACCATTATGGTAAAACCTTTTTGTAATATGGTAGAACCTCTTATTATTATGATAGAACCTCATTGTAATATAGTAGAACCTCTTATTATTATAGTAGAATATCTTTGTAATATAGTAGAACCTCTTTATATACTAGTCCATGTGTGTACAAGTTAGTACTAATCAATGTCGACCATTACTAACTTAGTACTAACTAATGATTCCAATTAGTAATAATATATATTGACAACAACACATAAGAATCTTGCCATTGGGCTTTTTTTGGGCTAGATTCTATTCTAGCCATTTGGTGTTGTAATTTTTTTTTTCTTTTTAATGATTACATAGGGTTCTCTGTATACAAACCTTAATTCCCCACCAATTCAGTCACACTTCACCTTATAATCACTCAATCTGTTATTAACTCTGAAATATCTCTCAAATTTATCTTTCTGACTCATTTCCTTCATAATCAATACTCTATGGTACCTAAAAATTAAAATTTTGATATTGTATGATATCATGCATGAAAATTGCTAACGAATTATCACCGTCGTTAGCAATGCATCTATTATAATAATATTTTTAAAGGTAAAGACACCATTTGATTTAAGCAATACTTTGTTGTAGTTTTTCTCCAAATGCCCAAAGGTATAAGGTATTATTACAAAAGATCAGTCAAGCCATTGATAAAACCTAGAATCCTTTTGTATTTACAAACAACATGTGGCCAAGGAGCATGAAGCCTTCAATAGATATACCACGGAGACTACCAATTATGATATATACCAGAGCTATTCTAATAGAATAATGATAAAATGGTGTTTTGTATATCAAAATAGAGTTATCAACTTTGTTGCATTGAGTACCAACATTGATCACCACCTAAGAGAATTACTAAAACTATTCTTTTGGGCTCTATTCAATTTGTAAATTGATATGTGAAGTTTCATACTTGACATCTCCTCTTCCATATTGGTCAGCATTCTTTGCTTTCATCTAAAATACTTGGTTAAAATCCAAATAGTAATTGATAAAAAAATGACTAAAGCAAAGTTATCTAAAAGTAGTCCACCCTAGAAGTCTAAATAACTTGACCTAGAGTGTAGCTTTATAAATTTCACGAAGCCATCAAGGTTGTATTTGACAATGTACACCAGTCAACAAGCAATAGGATAGATGTTACAAGGATGAGGAACAAGGTCCAGGTATCTTTAGCTAGTCATGTAGTGAAGATTGAGTACAGCCTCCTGCACATTTTGTGGAATAGAGGTAGATGAAAAGATAAGGAAAAGAAACACTACAAAATGCATAGGAAAAATTATCATAAGCCAAATAGTGAGAGAAGGGATATGTACCGGTGAATAGTTTACTCTTGTATAGAGCAATGGGAATGTCCAAATTAGATGATGAAAACAGTAGATCTACAACTTTGTTAGAGGTCCATTGAAGATTGCCAAGGTCATCCATTGCAAACTTGGTAGGCTGTAAGTAGTGGCGGATTCAAGACCCAAGGGTATATGGGGACAATTAATATGTAGGGGCAATATTAAAAGGATTAGATTTTATTTAGTGAGGGAAAATTAAAATTTTTACATATAAAAATATATTAACATTTAATGAATTTGATAATTTGAGTGGGCATTTGCCCACACTCCTTCCCATGTGGCGCTGCAAGCCCTGGAAGATGACTCATTCAAAATGGATGGTGCATCTATGATTCAGTTAAATCTACGATGATGACAAGATTAGAGCAGGAGTGAGCTACGGAATAGAGGGTGACTAACTAGTTCTCGGGTAATAAGGGATTGATTCAAGAAATGATAACCTATATATTTTTTTTCTCGATTTGAATGAGGCAAACAAATTCAATTCATCATATATATGTATGTATGCTTTCACTTGCATTGTATTAATCACATTTACAAGTAGGTAATTGTGCAAAACTAAACAAACTTACCTTCTGATATTAGGTGAGCAACGACTGGAACAATTTTCCCAGCATAAGAGTCGCCGGCAATGTAGAGTGGACAAGAGAAATATTGTGGATGCTCAATTAGCCACTGCAAAATGCATTATTATAAAGGAACAAATGATCAAACACCCATTTTAATATATATGAATGACTTGAATGTGATACCTGGGTGAGAAATTCATAGAGGTATAATGAAGTTGATTTATCTCCAACTTCATAGGCGGTTTCAGGATCTCTTGCAAAAGAGAAACCCGTCCCAACAGGTGAATCTATAAATATAATACTGGATACCTGCAAATTGATATATCTTATATTTTATAGAATGTAAAACAAGTATAATGGGAAATGAAAGCATGCATCAAACTAAATAGAAAAAAGAGGACAGATTTTACTTTGGTCCAAGCATTCGGCTGATGTACTAATTTAGGCAAAGATCCATCGTACTTGTTATGTAAAACTTGTATAGGACCTACAAAACAACAAACACATGTTTCAGAAAAAAGATTAACCATGAAAATTAACTAGTTTGGTTCGCATTTCTAAAAGAAAAACAATAATATCCTATAATATAAATATGAAGATTTTAACACCTATTGAAAATTGTATATGTTGTGTAACATATAATCAAACTAGTTACAGCAGTAAATAAATTATAAATATTAAGATATTATATTTGATAAATAATTATTTATTTAATGATCAAAATATAGATAAAGGTTGTACAGTAAAGTATATGAGATATATTTTTAAAATAGTGAAGGATACAATTCTTTTTTCTTTGTGTTGAAAAGTAATGTTTGAAATCAGAAGCTATTTATGAATTGCTTCACCCTTTCAACTTTCTCATTATTCAATAACTCACATGTATATGCATTTAAAATTTTAAAAAATTAAAAATAATTAACAGAAATAAAAAAAAATTTATAGCTATACACATTTACAAATTTGAAAAAACATAATAATAATCCATAGTGTGTCGTGTTGTGCCTAAAGCAATAAAGTCAAATCAATGTACAGCTCGGCTACGGTTCCCAACGCTCCTTGACAAATAATAAAAAAATATGTGTCAACTTTGCTTGCCGTGTTGTGTCTTCTTGTGTAATAAAGAAATAAATAAAAAAAAAAAACCCACAGCTGTCAGTATTGCGAGCGGCATGTGTAAACGAGCGCGAGAGGGATGCGAGGAAGTGAGAGTAACCTATTTGGAAGGCTAAGCCGCAGAGGGAGGAGCAACCGGGGCCGCCGGTGAGCCAAATGAGGAGCGGGTCCTTCTCCGGCTCTCCTTGGGACTCTACGAAGTAGTAGAACAGCTCCGCACCCTTCTCCTTGTCCACAGTCACATACCTGCAAACACAATATGCACCAATGAATAACCATGTAGCATCCAGCGGACGGAGCTAGCTGGGGACGTCGGCGTCTCATGGCGTCGGGTGGAGATTGAACAGACATACCCTGTCTCCAGGTAGAAGGGAAGAGGGCCATGGTAGCCGGGGAGGTGGGTGACGACGGAGGCTGAGAGAGCAACATGGGATAAGGGGAAGAAGAAGAGAAGGAGAAGATTGAGGGGAAGCATGGCTTTGCGATCAGATGGTATTTGTATCCTCGCGTCAAAACAAGGTTAATTGACAATCAATGATATATAAAGATTGCAGGCGTTGGTTTTCGAATGAATGTTATATACGGTGGCCCCATTCATCATGCGTTGGCTTCACATATAATATTTTTCCTTGGTTTTCTTGCATTGTCTATGTAAGAACAACGCCAGAAGAAAGGGTGTTGATAGGACTACCGAGTCAGAGTATTTGACTTGAAGTACAGAATTATATAATCCTGATGGAGCACATTTTATAAGCGAGAGGGGTGCTGAGCGGGACGGCTGTGCATCCTCTATTCATTATTTTTGTGATTCATGCATATCTACACAATACTATCTTATTTATCTTATTCTAAGCGGCCCCTCGCTTATGAATTCTGATCATCCTGCTGTCGGCACAATACTATCTTATTTATCTTCAGCTTTCAGTACACAAGTTTAGAGTTTTTTAGAAAATTTCAAATACCAAGCTCTCCTCTCTCTCTTTTATAATAGTAAACTTAGAAAAATCTAATTCGAGTTTACCTCTAACAGCCAAGTTCAACTTCATTTGTATATGAAAGCCCTTAATACCTCAGTTCTCTACTATTACACCCCACCCCCTCTTTCTAGCACCCTAAAGATGTTTATTTATAACAAAAAAATTATATTAAGTAAAACAAGTTAGCAAATAATGGATAACATAATGCTTCTTCACTAACATTTCAACTTCATTATAATCTTTCCGCTAAGATGAATTTACATAATTTATCACTCCACTTATATAATAAATATTCTCATATTGCACTTTAAAGTTAGCACGTAGCATCAACTCTTATTATTGTCTTACACTGTAAGCTCATTGTTTACATTGCTCTCAAAGTAAAAGTGTCCTACTTCATAACTCGTAATGCTTTGCCCATTGAGTAAAACAAATTTAGGAATGACACCTTTTTCTAATCACCTAAATTACATGTCCAACATCACTTCCCAATCATACATGGGAACCACTTCAATATACACAGTGCTTCTTTCATCTTAACAATGATATTCTTTTTGTTACTCTCGAAATTGGAGTAGCCTACACTAGCCTTATAACTATACAACCCAATTTGACTTTTGCTTTTCTCTAAATAAGCCTTGTTACTTTGCTTTTGCCTTGCTAATGAAGTTACCAATTATTTGTTTGTCTACCTTGCTATGAATTTGTTTGCCCCTAAGCTTGATATCAAGAAATATCAACTTACAATTGGTATTTTGATGACTTTGCCTTTGTCAATGACCTTTTTCACCTTGCATTCAATAATTGAGATGTTTGATCTCAAATGCATTTCTTTTTTTTTAGCTTTTATTGCATTATCTTTTAAAAGCATTGCAATCTCTGTTTCTTCCACCAAAACAAATAGAAGGTGTGTGAGACTTGTTCCTTTTCTTCCTCAAGGGTTTTGTGATGATCTCCACTACCATGACATTAAGGGCTAGCTTATTAGGATAACCTCTCACCCAATGTGGATTTTGTATATATGTCAGCTCTCTCTCCCCACTCAAAGTCTAAGAGGACCAATGTTCAAGAGAAGATTTCACCTTCCCTTTTCCCCTAAGAGGCATAAAGGATTGAAGTATGCCCTATAAACGAAATATTGGATTATAATTTTAGTATATATTTTATCATGCTCGCATCTTATTTTAATAAAAATACTATTGGTATTATATTTACTTGATGTCTAAATAATATAATTACTTATAATAATGTCCATAGAATAATAAGATTATTCTTAAGTATATCTAGTCAATTATTTTTAAGATTCAAATAATAATAATAATACATAGAGACTAGCATGTATTGAGACTAGTGATAAGGACTTGTGATGTTATACAAAAAATCAAATCAACACATCAGTGGTGTACATGTTAGAGAACATCAAATTGGATAAACTTACCATGAAAATGTTGCATGGATTGCAATATGAGTGTCATAAGTATTCTTGTACTAATAATAGTGTCGGTGATAGTTTGACTTGAGATCACCATAAATTCCTATATCACTAGTTGTATACTTTGATATAGTCTAACCTCATCTATAATTGGGTGATCATAAGGATGACTGATCAAAATTAGGGATTGAATTTTGCCTAAATGGTTGTGCTATAAATTAGAATAGTTCAAAGTAAGAGATAGTTACTCTATAAAAGAGGCCAAGTATATAATTGCTTGTGAAGCCACTAAAGATGTGGTTTAGATTAAGAAATTCAAAGGGGTTATTCTTAGCATTGTGGATCTTATTGAGCTTTATTGTGATAATAATATATCCATTGCACAAGCTAATGAGCTCATATCTCACTAGTGATCCAAGCATATACTTTAATGCTGAGAAATTATCTATACAAATGTGAAGATATGAAGTATCAATGGATGATAACTTAGTTGACCCACTAAAAGAGCCCCTAGCATAGCAAAAACACAATCATCATACTAGTTTTCATACGTACTATTGTATGAGAGATTAGCCATGATGCAAGTGTGAGGTTGTTAGAGTATGCGTTGAAGATCAATCATTGGATGATGATTTTAACATGCATCTTATCATGTCACATTTATATTTTTAATATAAGCATTATTGTTATTATTTATTTGATATATGTTGGAAAACTCTGAAGAATTTTAAAATTATAATAAATACAGGTCAATTCCAAAAACTATTGAAATTATTTTTATCTAAAAAAAATAATTAATTTATTATTTGACCATAGACAACTGCTATATGGAGAATTACAAAATCGGACTGTGCCACATCTCATCGCCAAGCAAATGAGTACAGTAAAAAAATTCTTAGAAGAGCGTATGAATTTTTTTTTATGGAAATATGAATTTTTTAATGGAAATTTTGACCTAAAACATGGCAATTTTGATTGCTAAACTGATTTTTGACCAGACACATGCAATTGGTTAAAATCTCTCCTGTTTACAATCCAAACGAAAATTAGAATTGTGACATGCAATGTCACCAATCGTGTAGACGTGGCAAAGGAAAATAATAAAAATAAATAAATCATGGCATGCGCCAAAATTAGAGATGAGAAGCTAGAGAAAAAGAAATAAAATAAAAAAGGGGAAAGAGGAGTTAAACAAAAGTCGTGGCAGCTAAATTTGACAAGAAAATTAAATAAAAAAAATTGATGGTCATGTGATGAAGCTAACGTGGGAGAGAAAAAAAAATATTTTTCTTAGAAAGTGACGTGAAAGAAGAGAGCAAAAGAATTTATATAAATAGAGATGCTTAGCCCTAGAGAACAAAAAAAAGGAATAAGCTAAGAAAAACTCTGCAACATTTTATTGCTAGATAGGTATAATTTTTTATCTTTTCTCCCCTCTCAATCTAATTTAATGGGGAGATAATTTTAAAATAAACAAATATTTTAATAGAAAGACAACTTTAAAATAAACACATTTCGATGAAGAGACAATCTTAAAATAAATATTTATCTTAATATAGAAATAACTCTAAAATAAATCATAACTCAAAATAAATCTTAAAATAAAAATTTCAACTCTCTGAGTTCACGACAATAAATATCTCGGCAGCTCTTTATCCCCTCCCATGTGGTTAAAAAATTCTCTGTGAATTGTTATGAGTGAAGTTTTATAAATGAGAAAGCATAATTTTAAATTTGTAGTTGAGAAGGAAATTAAGTGAGAAGAAAGGAATTTTCTCGGACGGAGATAAGTTGGCCAGTGTCTTCTGCTTCTACGAAAGCATACTCACTGCCCATGCAATCGGAGCCTATCCATCATCTTGGGCCGAATTAGCACAATGCAGCCACCGCTCAACATTAAGAAAACTTCAACACTACATTACGTCAAGTTCGACATCCAATTATCTGATCGAGCTAAACTTTTGAACATGCCTTCCCTTGGATCATGCGAATCGATGGCCAGAAGGATCTGATCATCTAACAGCCAGATCATCAGAATCAAAAGATTTTCCAATGATCCCTATTTTCTTCCCCTACAGACGCTTCTTCCTGACGAACATGTCATCCAATTGTCGGATCAAGTTGAAACTCTGGCCACACTTCCTCTTGAAGCATGCGAAGCAACAAGCGGAAGGATTCAGACACTAATAGCCAGATTTGCCAAAATCGAAAGATTTTTCAGCGATCACTTACTTCTTCTTTTCTAGCCACGAATACTTTCGATTTTCTCAATGAACGCATCATCCAGCTGTCGGATCGAGTTGAAACTCCAGCCATGCCTTCTATTCGGATGTGCAAACAAGTGATTAGGAGAATCTGTCCATCCGATGTATAGATCACCAGAATTGAAAGCTTTTCCAGCGACCCTATTTTTGTCCCTATTTCGCACGAAAATCACATGTTTGACTTCTGTTCGGTGTTGACTTGCTACCGGCCTGCGTTTGACTCCTGCCACTAGTCCGGTGAGATGTAGAGAGTCCTTAGCTGGAGCCACCGAGTGTCTAACTGACAAACAGCGGACGACGAATGGTAGAAGAACAAATTGTTCATTTTTGTCACAGGCAGTATGAAGAAAATAAATCACCATATCCGATGATCCAGATTTGTCTAAGAAATGATCTGACGGCCATGATTAAATCTGAAACTAATAGCTCTGATTTAATCATCAAGGATCCAACAGCTAGATCTTTTAACTCCGATCTAACGGCCCAAATCTTCTCATTTTGATCACATGCTCTAGATCTTTCAGTTCTGATCCAATAGCTATATTTCCTAGATTCAATCCAACAACTTGGATCTGATTAAATAAACAGCGATCCAGATCTTTTAATTTCAATCCAAAAGCCCAAATTCTCTAACTCTGATCTAACGGTTCAAATCTATCTAGTTTTGATTGAACGACTCAAATTTATTAAAAAATCAACCATCCTAATTAAGTCTCATAAAATCAATATTCTGGATTTAATCTAAAAATCAATGATCCAGATTTAATGTAATCAATGGTTAAAATTAATTTACACAAATCTAAGCCAATCAGAGATAGCTTCTAAAATGATCCATATGTTGATTTTTACTTAATTGAGTCAAATCTTTCAAAATTTGATCTTGGATTTTTGACCAGAGATATGGATCAAAGCAGATTGACGAATTAAAATACCAACAACTGAAAATAATTTGCACAAATCTAAGCCAATCAAATGACTTCTAAAATAATCCAAATATTAATCCTTACTCAGTTGAGTCAGATCTTTCTGAATTTGATATCGGATTTTTAACAAGAGATATGGATCAAAGTAGATCGACGAATTGAAATATCAATGGCTGAAATTAATTTGCATAAATCTAAGCCAATCAGATGACTTCTAAAATAATCCAACCATTGATCCTTACTCAATTGAGTCAGATCTTTCTGAATTTGATCTTGGATTGTTGATCAAAGATCTAGATCAAAGCAGATTAGAGAATTAAAGTATCAATGGCTGAATTACACGAATCAAAGCAATTAGATGGCTTCTAAAATGATTCAAATATTAATCCTTATTCAATTGAGTCAAATGTTTCTCAATTTGATCTCGGATTTTTTTATCAGAGATCTGGATCTAAGCAGATCTATGAATCAAAATTTCAATGGCTAAAATTAATTTACACAAATCTAAGCCAATCGGACGACTTTCAAAATGATCCAAATATCAATCCCTATCGGGTTGAGTTAGATATTTTTGAATATGATATTAGATCAGAGATCCAAATTAAATTTGCGATCAAAATTTTAAATCAAAACTAATCAAATGACATTTTCCAAATATTGACCTTATTAAGTCAATTAGGATTTTTCAACCAAATTTGAACGTTTGGCCCCACAGCCTGTTCACCCAATTTCGAACACTTGGCCCAACGGTCCATTTGCCAAATTTTGAACGTTTGGCCCCATGGCCCGTTCACTCAAATTTTGAACGCTTGGCCCATCACCCTATTCACATAATTTTGAACGCTTGGCCCAATGACATGTTCACTCAATCCGAATGTTTGGCCGAATGGGCCATTTACCTAAATTCTGAATGTTTAGCTCTCTATAGGCTCGTTCACAAAATTCAAAGGTTTGGCCCCATGGCTTATTTACTTAAAATTTGAACGTTTGGCCCCACGGCCCGTTCACTCAAATTTTGAACGTTTGGCCCCATGGCCCATTCACCAAAATGTGAACATTTGGCCCCGCAGACCGTTCACCAAAATTCGAATGTTTGGCCTATGGCCCATTCACCCAAAATTCTAACGTTTTGCCCCAGGGCCCGTTAACCCAAATTTTGAACGTTTGGCCCCATAGCCCGTTCAACAAAATTCAAACATTTGGCCCAATGACCCATTTACCCAAAATTTGAATGCATGGCCTAATGGCCCCGTTCGCCAAATTTTGATGCTTGGCCCGTCGGCCTATTCACAAAATTTTGAATGTTTGACTCTATGGCATGTTCACTCAAATTTTGAACGCTTGACCCATTAGCCCGTTCACTCAATTTCGAATGTATGGCCCAATGGCCCGTTTGCTATATTTTGAATATTTGTCCCCATGGCCCGTTCACTCAAATTTTGAACACTTGGCTCATTTATTTGTTTACCTAATTTCGAACGCTTTGCCCAACAGCGTGTTCACTCAATCCGAATATTTGGCACTATCACCCATTCACCTAAATTTTGAATGTTCAGCCCTCTACAAGCTCGTTTAGCAAAATTCAAATGTTTGACCCACGGCCCATTCACCCAAAATTTGAACGTTTGGTCTCATAGCCCGTTCACTCAAATTTTGAATGTTTGGCCCCATGGCCCATACACTAAAATTCGAATGTTTGGCCCCACAGCTCGTTCACCAAAATTCGAACATTTGGTCCCATGGCCTATTCACCCAAAATTCGAACGTTTGGCCTCATAGCCCATTCATCCAAATTTTGAACATTTGGCCCCACGGCCCGTTCACTCAAATTTTGAATATTTGGCCCCACGGCCCGTTCACCAAAATTTGAACATTTGGCTCAACGACCGGTTTACTCAAAATTTAAATGCTTGGCCTAATGGCCCATTCACCAATTTTAAACACTAGACCCAATGACCAGTTTACTAAATTTTAAATGCTTGGCCCATCGGCCCGTTCATCAAATTTTAAACATTTGGCCCCAGGCCCATTCACACAAATTTTGAACACTTGGCCCATCAGCCTATTCACCCAATTTTGAATGCTTGGCCCAATGGCCCATTTACTAAATTTTGAACATTTGGCTTCACGGCTCGTTCACTCAAATTTTGAATGCTTGACCCATCAACCCGTTCACCCAATTTTAAATGCTTTGCCCAATGGTTTGTTCACTCAATCTGAATGTTTGACGCAATGGCCTATTCACCCAAATTTTGAATGTTTAGCCCTCTACATGCTCCTTCATAAAATTCGAACATTTGGCCCCGTAGCCCATTCACACAAAGTTCGAATGTTTGGGCCCATGACCTGTTCACCTAAAATTCAAACATTTGGCCCCATGTCCCATTCACCCAAAATTTGAACGTTTGGCCTCATGGTCCATTCACTCAAATTTTGAACGTTTAGCCCATACAGCCCATTCACCCAAACTTTGAATGCTTATCCCAACAACTCGTTCACTTAATTCGAACATAGTCATGGACATTAAATATCTGAGACATGTTGTTAATAATGTTGTTTGGGAGGTGAGTACGTTGATACTAAGTATCGGGGCATAGTTCCTCAACGTTGTTACAACATAACTCAGATTTTTCTCCATAGCCTATGTTAAATGATCATAAGCACAAGAAAATAAAAATAAATAAATATTTATCAAGTTCTGATATCCATAAGCCCTAAAAGACCGGATATTCATCAAGTCCAGATATCCGTAAGCCCTCAAAGGGTTGGATATTTATCAATTATAGATATCCACATGCTCTCAAAAGGCAGGACGTCAATCAAATTGAGACAGATGTCGATCTACTGAATTACTTTCAATTATAAACCATGTCATGACACAAAGTTATAAATTACATTATTCTTTCAACCATTTATCTTCACGTTGTTATATATTTATAGATCTCTTAATCAAAGGTACCCTAAGCTACTTAGGGGTAATTAGTAATGAATCCTTGAATTTATTGGAAGCTAAAACCTACTAAAATAAAAAAGCCTTATAATTTATAAGGTGAATTTGAAATAGTCACACTACATTTCAGTTGAAATTGAAACTTAACCAATTTTGACCCTACAAATTCTAGCGTGCCCAGTGGGATCTAGCTTCTCCTTTCATTTTTGAGATCTATGCATATAACATTCTTTGTCTCTATTTTGAGTTTGTCATGGAAGCTCTTATGATGGCAATGTAGACTTTTTAGTTGAAAGAATATCTCCAGAGTACATCACTCTACAACAACTAGCAAATCACTAGGTGAGCGGGAGTAATGACACGACACTGAGTCTCCTTCTCTACGATTCCAAGAACAAGAACAAGAAGAGGATCTAGTCATGATTATCTCTCCTTTACTTCATCTAGCTGATGTAAGAGATGGAGTTATAGCTGAACTGAGGAGATAGCTTGAAAAGTGAGACAGGGACATAGATGCCCTAAGGGCAAAATTCGAAGTGGTGACTGATGTTGGCACAGTACGATAAGAAAATACCATTCCATCCTTGACAAGGAAAGATGTGCAAGATCTAGTGGCGGATCAATTATGGCACATGGAGGTTAGTAAATTGATGCCCAATAAAAAGAGGGGAAGACCTTACCCTCCAGAGTTTGAGAATATACCATATCCTAGGGGGTACACAGTGCCACATGTTAAAACATTTAATGGGATTGGTAATCTATAGCAGCACCTTGCAACAAAGGTGCTCACTTTGTTGCTACATGTGGGAACACGGGTAGCAATGATGCGTTGTTATTTCGACAATTCCCACAAAGCCTTATAGATGTCACATTCAAATGGTATTATTCTTTAGAAAGTGGATCAATTAAAACATGGACTGATATGGAAGACGTGTTTTGCATGAAATTCACAGCAATAAGTGATAAAATCATGATTGTTGATTTGGCAAATGTCAAGAGGAAGAAGGATGAAATAGTCTTGAACTACATCACACGATGGCACAATCTTAGTATCAAGTGTGAACAACCACTAGAGTAGGCTCAAGCTGTGGGGCTATTGGTGCGTAATATCGATAATGGATGGCTCTCTTTCTTTGCACCAATAGTATATATACTTTTCAAGAATTGATCACTCAGGTGGCTCGACTCGAAAGGATGAATCCTCAACTTATCTCATGCTTGCAAGGCTCATCAAAGTTCAAAAAAGACGAACCAAGAAAAAGCAATGTTAGAATAGCCCATGTCAATGCTGCCAATAAAGGAAAGAAGAGAGAAGCTTACAATACCATCTCTCGTAAAGACAACAAACTTCCTACATTGGGTGAAGGATATAACAGAAGAATGACCTTTGAAGAAAAGAAAAATAAGGTGTATTCTTTTAAAAAGGAAAAAACTACGAAGATATTCAAAGATGCCCTTAAAAGTGGTTCACATTTGCTAGAGCCAAAACGTCCTAATGAGGTTAACAAAGCTGATGACCCTAACTACTGCTATTATGATTATATGCTGGGACATACCATAGAAGATTGCTACATATTCAAGGATTGGGTCAAAAGACAGTATAAGCTGGGGAGGATAACTCTATCCAAATAGGCTTTGAATGAAACCTCAACTGAGCAAGCAAACCTTGTTGAAAGCTCAAGTTCACCACCAAATGACCCTGAAGGGTGGAAAACTGTATTGCCAAAAAAGACCATGCAACTCTTACAAAGACTAAGGCAGATGCCGGGCATCGTATGGAAATATCACATCTCTCCGCAATGCATACTCCTTGAACCTCAAACATGTTCAAATAAAATGCCCAAAAAGAAAAATTGAGGGTCCAAAAAGAAGAAAAATAAGAAACCTATTGCTCCAACTCCACTACCAGAAAAGAAAGACATTCAAAAATTCATTGACTCACTAGACGAATATGAGCAAAACTTGCTGGAGCTTATTAAGTTGCGACATTTCATCACCCAAAATCTATGGGATAGACGCTTAGAAGAAGAAGATTGTGAAGTTGAGACTTGTAGAATACTATCCATTGTTCCAGAGTCAACAAGATAGGCCGAGGTGAGATAACCCCAACTCTCACAAGAAAACTTGAAAAATTGGAAAGTTCAATACAGGATTTGCTAGCATCTTCACAGTATCTGGAACGAGAAGAAGATAGAGCATATCAATAATGTGTTTGTGTATATGCCCTAAAGACCAATGTATGGACATGGTCAGGCATTGTTTGAATGTACTTTGATAGAACTATTACTCTTTATATAGGCATGGTCGTTATTATGCAAGACTTCTCTACCTGCGTTGATGTATTGAGTTGCATAAATAATGTCCCAGGAGTTTGGATTGGATCCATTCTCATAAGCTATCCCCAGACAAGGTACCTTAGTAGATATGGGACAGCTTTGGTACATGTGAGACTGGTGTATGGGCTGGTTAGGTGCGGGGCACAGTAACGCAGACATACAGGTGCATTGAATGCACTGGAGTGATCCACCGTGAGGATTGACTTGTCTAGTCAACAAGTCAATCTCACACACAAGAGGTTTGCATTGATCCTTAGACTTGAGGCATTCATGTTTAGATTTGATGATGGGTATGCTTTAATACAGTCTTACGTCTCTCTGTAATTGGGAGACCAAAACGACTGTCATTGGGCATGTCATAAGTCACGTAGAGACATGGATGACCAATAGTAGGATTTGCCCCTTCCTTCAGAGGAAGCATGATATCCACCTCGGGGCGCCCCACCTTATTGGTGCATGACAGGAGAGTGTGGCCACACTTGTTGAGTCATGACCAATGCATTGGATAATAAACTTGAGACTAATCCAATGGCAGGATATCAGCTTAGGCAAAGGGATCTGTAATGCAATAGGAATCCTCGTTGTTTGTTAGGAGTTGTTGCCATAATGACTTAAGTCCTATGACATGGGTAGTAGTGATGTGTTGCTAGATACCCCTCACTACTTATGATGTTTACATCATTACCATCGTCATATGGATCCTACGGGGTCACACGCAATAGACTCTTGACGTTGCTTTAATCAGAAGCCTTAGGATCAAGTTATTGGATAACTTGGATCAATTTGGAAGATTTCATCAGCGCCAATGGGCCTGATGAGTCGGAAGAAAGTTATTGGAGCCAAACTTCATTTTTGGCAGGTTGACCCGAAATTGACCTAGATTGGTCACATTTGGATTAGGGTTGCATTGGATTAGATCCAATGGCTTAATCAACCCATGCCATGAAGTTTGGGCTAGCTCATTATCCAATGAGGCCCAATAATTAGTTGTCATGAAGAGGAATTGGCTTAAAAGGGTATAATGGGGAGAAATCTCACTCCATTGGCGCCTAGGGGCATAATGGGGTGAGGGAGGCGCCTTTGCTTCATTATGGAAGTAAAGGGCGCCTAGCCCTTCTTCCTTGGATGGAATACTTGCCTCTAAGGCAAGTCTTGGGGCTGATATGGCTTGAGGACTCTTTTGGAAAGAGCTTGGGCGCATATGAGAAGTAGGTAGATGTTTATGGTAAAGTCTTGGAGACTTTCCTTATGAACCCTACATGCACCCAAACCCTTACCCTAGCCGAATTCTTCATGTTGCGCCTAGCCACTTAGCCTTTGATGGTAAGAATGCATTTGAGGCATGTCTTGGGCTGATATAGTGCTTGGACTTTTATGGATAGGTTGAATGAAGTTTATGGAAAAAGTCTTGGAGACTTTCCTTACTTCAATACACCTCATCCTAGCCATACACTTGGCATGATCCTAGCCCTTGCCCAAACCGCCTCTTGTCCTATTTATAGGACCCCTTACCACCCCTTCCAATGTTCGACTTCTAGGAGGCGTGAACATACATAGAGAGGCGTGAGCAAGGGCAAAGGGTGATAACAACAAAGGCTTAGCGCAACCTTCTTCCAAGTAGCCGAAAGACATCCTTTCTTCTTCTCCTCTTCTTGCCGCAAAGAGAAATTGGGCTTGGTGGCTTCTCCTTCTATTGTCGCAAGCCCTCTCCCTCTCATTGCCATTAGCGCATCTTGCTTGAAGGTGGCGCAAGCAAAGAAGAAGAGGGAAGTTCTTGGCGACATCTTCCCTATTCCCTCCTTGGTGCAACTTCTCTTGAAGGTGGCGCAAGTGGAGTGAAGGCTTGATTCTCTTCCCGAGGCTAGCACCGAGCGTGGAAGGGAGCAACGATCAAGGAGTCGACGCGTGGATACTTGTAGAGGGCGAACACTTGGGTGCCTTCAACATGGCTTCGACATCTAGACAAGCAAAAGAGGTACATCTCTAACACATCCTTGTGTCTTCTCTCTCGCATGGATCCTTGGGACCGGAATGTGTTTCGGGTGTAATGCTTCTTCCGCTGCGTCCTGGGACTGCAAAATTTTAAATTACACCCGGCATTCCCTAACATAATGGGTGAGTCATTGATACAGGAGAAGACAACACTGAAGAGGGGAAAAATCTAGACTCAAAAGCAACCCCAAAATTTTCCTTGTGAGCTGAACGCGGGCAGGCTGTGAAGCCCATCACAGGTGTGATGGCCTCGGTGAGGAACACAGGTTACAAGCACGGTTGTGTGCGCCACCACGGGCAGGCCGTGAACAGCTCGGCGAAATCTGGCGGCCCCGATCACGGCCGTGAACATGATCATGGGCAGGCCGTGATCACTTCGATGAAAAATAGAAAAATCGGTGATTCCAAATGCGAACGCGGTCACTGCCGTGATGACCATCACGGCTAGGCCATGAATGCCCCGACAGATTCTAGCACACTCGATCACGGGCGTGATCACCATCACGACCAGGCCGTGAACGCCTCGGAAGATGTCATTTCACCCCGGCGACCCCTCTTTGATGTGCACAACCCTCCATAACTCGTTCATCCATCCAAGGAGGATCTAAAGGAGCCCAACAAGGTGATAATCCGATGATCTCAATGCCCGAGCCAACCACCAGATCGCTACATGGGAGTTATTAGCCCACTATCGGTCCATACTGAGGTACTCCAGCCCATGGGCCTTGCCACTCATCCCACCGAAGGTCCGGTCCAAGATAGATACCACAACCATCTCAACAACACGGCCCAAGAACAAGCTTCCACCATAATGAATCAACCCACAATCTCCAAATTATGTTGTTTCGTCGTAGCGTACTCCGAGCTTGTCTAACGGCCGTCACAACCACCCCCATACGAGGATCAAAAGGACATGCGCAGAAGCTTCACTTTATTTGGTAGGAGTTTGTTTTCTCTTGTCTTGTAGCTACAGCTTGACCACTTTTGGGGCTGCAAGAGTTAGTAGTTGGTAGGATTTCTCTTTTGTCTTATTCCCTCCCCTCGTGTTATATGAAAGAGGAGGCTGGTCTAGTTTCATCTTCAGTTCTCTGGAGAAGTAGAGTCCTCCTAGTGAGCAAGTGTGCCCCCAACGTTTGTAGAAGTCATAGTCGGTGCTTCGACTTCAGCGTTTGTAAGGGTCGTGGTCAGTGCTTCGACTCAGAAGTTTGTTTCTATCTTTGCAAGAAGTAAATCCCACTATCTCCGGTGGGTCAGGTTCACCTGCTTTCAAAGTTCATTGTGTCTTTCTTTCGCTGTGCATTTCTACCATTATCCCCTTCACCCCCATGAGCATCCGCACATCGGAGGCGTGGACGATTTCTTGCTCTTTGGTGTATTTTCAGGTTCATTGGCGCGCGAGCTGAACCCCGCGAAATCGCTGCCCCTAAAAAAAAATGAGTTTGTCGCCAGTTTTCAGCTTCTAGATTCAATAAATTAGATCTAGTGCGATTCTTTCATTTCTATTTTGAACCGTCTAGCTATCAATGACACTAAAAGTTGGTACTTTGCACCTAGCTCCCTAGGGACGATAATTTTTACTGCTTCAATAGAAACCGTATACTTGTGGTACTCCTATCAAGTTTTTTGGCGCCATTGCCTAGGAGCAATGCGTAGTCAATATCGACTAAACAGTTGAGTTAATAGATTATATCACCTTTTATTTGTGTTTGCTTTTTGTTTTTATGTTAGTACATTTGTTAATACTTCCTGTCTTCTTCCTATCTTTAAGCTAGTATTATCTGGTTTACTAATCCTGTGTATGCCAAGAACTATTAGAATAGGAAGCTTAGTGCCAGAAGATCTAGAAATCGAGAGGACCTTTCGAGCTCAAAGGAAAATTCAGGATCAATAGCTTGAGGAACCCCATCCAACCACCTCTACAATGGACCAGACTCGTTCACTGAAAGATTTTGCTGCACCAAACGTGCAGGGCTTGCACTCTAGCATTGCTCGACCGGTGGTCGAATCAAATAACTTTGAGATAAAGCCAGCCCTTGTGCATATGGTTCAGTAGAACCAATTCAGCGGATCACCACAAGATGACCCTAATCTTCATTTGTCCATTTTCTTAGAATATTGTGATGCCCTGGAAATAATTGGGGTAACACAAGATGCTATATGCTTACGTCTCTTTCTTTTTTCCCTTAGGGACCGCACACGGGCATGGCTACAGTCCCTTCCTCAAGGCTCCATCACAACATGGGATCAGATTTCTCATGCATTCCTCGCTAAATACTTCCCGCCGAGCAAGACTGCTCAATTGAGGAATCAGATAACGAATTTCAACCAGAGGGAAGGGTGATGTAGGACGGAAGCGTGAGCTTTATTCTACTAATTAAAAATATTCAATTATTTATTTTTTGGGATTTTCATAAAAGTCAAAATTCAGAAATCAGCCAAAATTCCAAGGCAATAAAGATATTCAGTTACGATAAGTTACTATGCCTTGTTGTAAAATCCATAGATCCAAACTAATTAAACTGTGATGTAGACCAAAACTAGTTGTTTTCAATCGTATAAAGATTAGAGCATGAAGAAGTATCTGGAATGTATGGCATCTATAACAAAATAGCTAATCAGATCGGCAAATAACACAGTATAGAAATTTAACAGATTACAACTTTTGCAATGCCATCTAAGTTGAACCATTAATTCTTTGATGGATCCAATTAATCCTAGCGGTAGAACATGATGTGTGCAACATAATCCGACCAAATTTTAAGATCTTTGTTGCACGGATTGCTCAAAGTACCTGCACAAAACATACTAATCAGATTAGTTGAGAAAACAAATGCAGGATTTAATCATTTATCAAAAGTTGCAGTGTCATGTAGGCTGCTATGCTCAATCTGAATCTTCACCAACTGGTCCAAATGATAGAACAACATTTGTACTTCATATCCGTGCTGGGAGTCAAGATTGTTGTTGAGCCAGATTCTTAATATCCCTGCAAGAAATAGTTTAATCAGATTAGCGATGCAGGAGAACTGAAACAGGAAACTACAATAGAACTGGAACAGGGGAGGTCGTGCGTCTGGAGCAGGATTCGTCGCCGGTCGGCCGGTGATGGACGGACGTCGAAGCTGCTACAACTGGGAGTCCTTCTGAATGTGGTGACGGCGTGGCAGAAGTTTGGAGGCGAATGGAGGTTGGTCGGAGGAGAACGACGCTGAATGGCGGATCTAGGGCGGAAACAGGGGTTGGTGCGCGAGTTGCAGGGCTCCTCGCCAGTCGGCCAGTGATGCACGGACGCCGAACCTGTTACAGTTGGGAGTTGATGTGGTGATGGCAAACAGGTGGCCAGAGTTTCGGGTCGAGTGGTGGCCGGTCGGAGGAGGGTGACGATGAAAGGCAGAACCGAGGCGGAAGGCTGGTGAGAACAGGGGATCTTGGCCGGAATTTCGATTCCGGTGATCGGAGAGTCGGATGGATGGATGCCGGTGGATGTGGCTTCGTCTTGGGGAGGGGGAGTGGTGGCCGAAGTCTCGTGGAGATCTGGCCGGTGGATCGTCGGCAGCAAGGGTTCAAAGTCTCAAGAATCTGAAACTGTTGCGGCTGGAAGATTGAACTTGTGAGGAAGAAGAGAATGGAGGAGAGGGGAAGAGAGGAGGAAGGGGCTCGGCCCTAGAAGGAGAAGGAGGAGCACATCCGATAGAAGAGGAAGATACTAGAAAACTACTTCATACGATTCAATTTCAAAACTCTTGTCTGTTACAATGGTTTATGCGAGAGATACATATAAGCAGAGGTTTGGAGACGTTGTAGGCGAGAGTTAAAGAAACGTTGTAGCTTCCTTCTTTGATTGCAGTAGATAGACGTTGGAGAAGTTTCCATTGTTGGCTACGAGCATTGCAAGGTTCCAGCGTTGAAGATGAACATTGTGAAAAAGGGACGTTGGTATTTCCTTTGTTGGCTGGCTACTGCGTGAAGCTTGGCGTTGACTTGGCCTCGATTAGTTCATTTGGAGCAGGCACATCTTGATGTGGCTGGAATGGCATATATGCAGCATCTTCATATGAACGTTAGATTGATGAGATCCCTTGATTGGCTTGATTTGAAGCTATTGGCTGATTTGCAACATCTTCTTATTTGGTAAATGAGCTTGGTTGAATATCTTTTGGAGTGCTTGAGGTAATTCTTTTCCCATTATTGTGCTAGCTTTAGGGGTTGAGCTTGCTAGCTTATTTGTGACCCTCCAGGTCTTTGACTAGGGTACTCGTAGACTCCACTTGTAGCTTCTTGGCCTGTGATCCCTGCCTCCATCAAAGGGGAGTCACTTTACGAGGCCTGGGACCGCTATAAGGAGCTGCTTAGAATGTGCCCGCACCACAGGCTAGAAAAATGGGTATTAGTCCATACTTTTTATACTGGTCTTTTATATAATATACATTTATCTATAAATGCAGCCATGGGAGAAGCCCTGATGAATAAGAATATGGATGACGCTATGAACCTAATCGAGGATATGGCTCTAAATCACTACCATTGGACGAGTGAGAGAAACATCCCGGTAAGAGGAGGAGGTAAGCATGATCTTGATATGTTGAGTTCGTTGGCGGCAAAGGTTGATTCTTTGTCCCACCAACTAACTTCAATAAATTTTAATACATTATATGTTAATTCAATCTCATGTGAAGTTTGTGTTAATCATGGACATAATGTTACTAATTGCCAGATTATGGCGCCTTCTTCTTCTTCTGATATGCCTGTAGACTAGGTTACCGCTATAGGCAATTTTAACTAGAGGTAGTAGAATGATCCATTTTTTAATACCTATAATCCGGGGTGGAGAAATCATCCTAACTTATACCGGAATAATCAGAATTAGGCAATGCCACAGAACTTCAACAATCAGTCTCCACAAGGAATCAGTTCCCCCAAGCATCTTTTAGGCCACCACAGGGACTTCAACAATGACAATATACTCAACCACAGAAGTCCAACCTTGAACTACTGTTGGAAAATTTTGTTACCACTCAATCAAAGCAAAATGAGAGTGTAGACGAATCCATTCAGCAGTTGAACTCAAAAGTGGATGCCTTGATCACCCATTCAAAAATGCTTGAGAACCAGATTGCTCAACAAGCTGCTTCAACCTCTAGGCCATTAGGGAAGCTTACTTCTCAACCCAAGGCAAATCTAAGGGAGCACTGCAACGTGATTCTAACATGCGGTAGCACCCAATTGAAGGATCCCCAGATGTTACCTAGAGATTATTTTGCTGGAGAGTCTGATGATGTAAGCGCAGATGCATCATATTATGAGAAACTATCCATGGAGTCGGTGGTCAAGCAAGAGTAGGTTTTTATTCCTTCACCACCCCACATGCTGCTTACCTCCTGTCCTCAGAGATTGGCCAAGGCATTGACAGGACATTACAGTTCACTGATGCCTATAAAGCTTAATGACATTGGTAGTTTTTCTGTCTCTTGTAGTATCAGCAATTTTTCCAATGAGAGAGCACTCTGTGATTTGGGGGCCAGTGTGAATATCATGTCTCTCTCCATGTTCAAAAGTTTAGACTTGGGATGCTTGGAACCCACACCCATAGCTCTTCAGCTCGCAAATGGCTCAATACATCGCCCAGTGGGAATAGTAGAGGATGTGCCGATTAAAGTCGGGGAACTCTTTGCCCCTGTAGACTTTGTAGTCTTAGATATGTCAGAAAATTCAAGATTACCACTTATTTTTGTTAGGGTATGCCCTTAAGGCTAATGTTTGAGGCCTTAGGTTATTGTCAGTATCATGTATAAACTAAATAGTTGTTTTTTAAAGGCAATTGTTGTTATTCAGATTGTTACATTGTCTGCTGTTATATGTATACTTCTGAGTAATGTCTCAATGATGTTCAGTTTAGCTGACATTCAGTATTGTCCTTAGTCGAGATATCTTGGTGAACATGAGACAGCCTTGGTATGATTGAGACTAATATGTGTTCTAATTTTATAGGATGCTTCGAGCATGGAATAAGATTTAGACACATAGGTGCATTTGATGTACTGGACTGACCCTTCTCAGGATATTCAATTGTTTGTCACAATGTGAATAATCCTTGTATGCAAGCAAGTGGCATATTCCCTCTGACTTGAGATCACTTGTGTTACTAAGTGATGATTGGCATTATCTTGAGATAGTTCCATATCGTTTGAAAGATAATGATTAAGGATTATCTTGGATAGTGAGCATGAGTCACGTTAGGGTACTTGTGATAGATATAGGATTGCCTCTCCAGGTTGGAGAGTGATGTTCTAAGGGGGCCCTATGGATGAAATGGTTGAGAATGTGTATGGCCATACCCAGGCGACTATGTTCATCTGATCCAACCATTTTCATCGTGTTGGAATCACAGGCTTGACACGCTTGTCCGACGAGAACATCCAGTGGCAAAGGGAAACATATATGTCAAGTGAATGAGATTCACACTTGTGCTGTGGTTTGGGAGTAGTCTTGGAAGACTCTTTCCTTCATATTGGAAGACAGTGATGTGTTGCTAGATACCTCTCTCTGGTCGTGATAATGTAAGTTATCATTACCGACATTGAAGGAAACCCTTAGGGTCGCACAATTTGATGATATGGCTTACTTATGTCAGATCATATGGACTGGAATTTTTCTAGTTCAGTTTAAAGGAATTTAAGCTCTGATTAAAAGTGAGATCTAGTCTAATCATGTTTGATTGATTAGGACATTTGATCGGTAAGCTTTGATCGGAGGATTGAAGCTTGATCGTAAAGATCAGGGGTTCAATGTGATGTGTGGTTAGATCTTGAGCCATTTGGTTCAAAGAAGATTATAACCAGGGCTGGTTTGATTTGGTGCTTGAACCAAATTGAGATTGAACCGGTTCACTTGTGAACGCATGGTTCAATTCAAAGAGGGTTTTTCGATCACTTAAGGGAAGTTATGGAGGGAGTTACTAATTTGGTTCTTACCATAAGTGGTGGCCGAATTTTCCTTTAGTGCACCCCACGTTTTTCGAAAGCCCTCTCGCCTCCTTCTCTCTTCGCTCTCGTGTGGATCATCTTCACGCAAGGAAGAGAAGCTCGACCGGCGACAAGGGAACACGCATCATCCTTTCCAAGAAACGATAAAGACTCCTTAGTGTCTTTGCTAGCACAAGGAACACAAGGAAGAAAGCCTTTCTCATCTTGTGTGTGACATCTTTGGAGAAGAGGCACTCGCCCCTTTCATCTTTCAAGTCGTCTCTCACACCATGGCTCAGGTAATACTCTAGCTTGTCCTATACCGACTACAGAAGGTTGATCATGTGCTCATGTCATGCGATCCTAAAATTTCCGCTGCAACAAGTTTTGTTTTTGAATAATGCTTGTGACCTAGGTTCGCTTTCAGTGGTATCAGAGCGCTAGGTTTTTATGACTTGATGCATAAGGTTGCCTTCTTGTGATCCATGTTTAAGTTATTGGGTAGATCTTGTTTATGTTCACATGCGACTACATGATGCAAAGTTTACATACATAGTTTGCGCATATATCATAATTGTTTTTCAAACAAAATTATCTTCATGCGCGACTACACTAGATCTATCTGTGCGCCTACTTCGAACACTTAGACGGGTTAACGGTTTTGAAGTCGTTAGTCAAGTATGGACCCAACAGCCGAATCAGACTATCTGACAGCCTGGATGGGCGGCTGGATAGCACCTGTGTGCAAGTTGTACAGGTGGCTATAAGCCGACTGCAGAAGGGCGTGTAGCGATGTCTGTTTGAGGCGCCTAGTGAACGATCATGATTATGGCCCGGGGTCACACCCGCTTACCGGAAATCATGTGGGACGTTCAGCCCTTAAGGCATGCATAGTCGACCATTGGGTCGACGCAAGTCGGTTATGACTGGGTGCATGCAAGGGCAGTGGGTCTGACTTGGTCTGACGAGTGGATATCTGTTAATGGACCGTTGTAAGGTAGTAGGGCACATAAGGAAATAAAATTGATGCCATGGGATTTTTCAAAATTTTTTTTTTTCCTGATTGGATCACATGTTGTACATGTTTAACATGTTGCTTTGAGTATATTGAGTGTTTATTTAATCTTATGTGGGCTGCCCTATTTTGTATGCTGTGCTGGGGCCTGCGTGCCTGGAAATAAATATTTTGATGTGATCTGCGAATCACATTTAATTTATTAAAATGTATAATTGACCTGCGTGTCAAACCATATCTAGATAGTCTTTAAAATGTAATTTGATCAGACATGAGCACACAACACATATGGCAGAAGCGCTTGCAGCAATTGGCCTCACTAGGTGGGTGGTCTAGAGTTCGACTCTAGAACAGGCGCATTCTATCTGGTGGGCGCATTTGGGCTGCAGATGGCGTTTGGTCCCGGGCTGGGCCGGATGAGGTACAAGAGTCCCATAAAGAGCTCAAGTAAAGACTTTTGTTAAACTAGGGTTTTACTTAAGTTTTATGGGCGATTACCACATAAGATAATGGTGCTTTCATTTACTGTTTTTAAGTAAGTAGCACATGCATGTTTTATTCTTCAGCTATCACTATAGAAATTGCATGATAGTAAGAAGATAAAAAGGACCGTTAAAAATCCAATGTAAATATCAAGCTATCGATTGCCTTCTGACGCGAAACCTCACTGTTCTGACTATCGTTGGGGCCGTGTTGTACCCACTCAGTGGGCACGCCCAGCTATCTTCAGACGGTGTGAGATTACACCTACATGCTACAGAGAAGGGATTTATCCCTTCTCGTTGCTCAGCATAGCACGTGGTGGTCCAGGAAGTAGGTCAGGTCAGCTTGACCATATAGGCTACAAATTGAGCATTTGATGGCCATATGGAGGCAGCCATCTGAGGAATCAGAAACTGTGTTGTACCAACTCAGTTGGCACAGTCTCATGGATTGCCTAGATGAAGGGGAATCGCACGGGTTGGCGATTGGCATGGAGTGCCTACCAGTGATTAGTGCTTGAACTCTCTGTGCATCTTATCTCGCCTGAGCGGGACGCGGAGATCAAATATGAAATCTGGATCCCATCTCACTAAAAGAGTTTTACTCTTTCGGGCTATTTTATTGGATTTTCAGTCAGATAAAATAGTGAGAGAAGAATCACTCTTAAGTCCTGGAATGATTCTAACATGGATATTGACCTTGTTGTTCTTGCTATGTTGTAGATTCCTACAGCAACGAACACCATAGGGCTCAACTTGCGATCCATATTGGAAAAGGAGAAGTTTGCTGGGCCAAACTTCTCAGACTGGTACAGACAGTTGAAGATTGTCCTCAAAGCTGAGAGAAAGCTGTACGTCCTTGAGTCGGCAATGCCGGCTCAACCCGCTGCGAACGCCGCAAGGGCGGTTCGAGATGCTTATGAGAAGCACGTCAATGATAGTACTGATGTCGCTTGCCTTATGCTTGCGTCAATGACGCCCGAGCTCCAGCGTCAGCATGAGGATTTGTCTGCTATTGATATAATAGCAAATCTGAAATTGCTATATGCTGCACAGGCAAGGACAGAACGCTATAACTTGACGAAACTTTTCTTTCATAGCAAGCTGACTGAAGGGAGTCCTGTGGGAGCTCACGTACTCAAGATGATTGGGTACAAAGAAGCTCTAGAGAAACTGGGACATACCATCAATCAATAACTTGTTATAGACATCATCTTGCAGTCTCTCCCGGCTTCTTTCGATGCGTTCATCATTAATTTTAATATGAACAAAATCGACTATACTCCGGCAGAATTACTGAACATGCTCTGCACTACAGAGCAGACTCTTGAGAAGGGAAAGCCTTCGTCCTCTGCCTTGATGGTTCCTTTAGGGAATAAAAGGAAAGGGAAGAAGGGCAAAAACCCTATCAAGAGCTACAACAAGGCTTTGAAACAAAAGGTGAAGCGATCAAAGGACAACAGATGCTTCCATTGTGGCCAGCTGGGTCACTGGAAGAAGGGCTGTAGAGCGCTCCGAGGAGAGAAGAAGGGAAGCAAGCCTTCCACTTCTGGCTTAGGTATTTTCGTGACTGAAGTCATGGTTGCTTCTTCTATTTCATGGGTGTTGGACACTGCATGTGGAGTTCACATTTGTTCAAATGTGCAGGAACTCAAGAGAAGAAGACAGGTGGGACAGCATGAGGTGGACCTACGAGTTGGAAATGGGGCACGAGTTGCTGCTGTTGCTGTAGGAGAATATCACATCTCTTTATCATCTGGACTTGTATTAGAACTTAACAATTGTTACTTTGTACCAAGCATAACAAAGAATATTATCTCTATTCCTGCTCTTGTCAGGAAAGGTTTTTCATTTGAATGCAAAACTTCACAGTGCTGTATTTCATTTGATGGTATTGTTTATGCAACTGGGTCGATTAACAATGGGTTATACATGTTGGACATGGAATGTTCTGTACAACAAATTGATAATAAGAAAGCCAAGCATGCTGATGACAGCACCTTGTTATGGCATAGTCGTCTAGGCCATATTAACAAGAAACGCATTAAGCGGTTGCATGACTATGGACTGCTGGGATCATTCTCCTATGAGGAGCTTGATACATGCAAAGCTTGTTTAATGGGTAAGATGACGAAGACTCCTTTTACTAATAAAGGTAAAAGGGCTTCAGGTTTACTTGACCTTATTCACAGTGATGTGTGTGGGCCATTTAGTAAACATGCCAGAGGTGGCTATTCGTACTTCATTACTTTTACTGATGATTTCAGTAGGTATGGTTATGTCTACCTAATGAGGCATAAGAGTGAATCTTTTGACAAGTTCAAAGAATTCAAAAATGAAGTACAGAATCAGTTAGGCCGAAATATCAAGGCACTTCGATCAGATCGAGGTGGAGAATACTTGAGTCATGAGTTTAATGACTATCTAAAGGAGTGTGGGATCATCTCACAGCTCACTCCGCCAGGGACACCGCAATGGAATGGTGTGTCTGAGAGGAGGAATCGAACCTTGTTGGATATGGTTCGTTCTATGATGAGTCAAGCTACTCTGCCTTACTCCTTTTGGGGATTTGCACTGGAAACAGCTGCAAAGGTGCTAAACCAAGTGCCATCCAAGGCCGTTTCAAAGACGCCATATGAGTTGTGGTATGGGAAACAGCCGAGCTTGACATTTATCAAGATCTGGGGTTGCGAGGCTTATGTGAAAAAGCTCGCCTCTGGGAAACTGGAAAGCAGATCTGATAAATGCATATTTGTCGGATACCCTAAAGAAACTAAGGGTTATTATTTCTACAATCCTAAGGAGAATAAAGTGTTTATTGCTCGAATGGCTATTTTTCTTGAGAAGGAGTATCTTCTGCAAGAGGCCAGTGGGAGAGAAATAAAGCTGGATGAAATTCCAGAAGAGGGACAAAGTAGTCAAGCACAGTTGGATGAGCCTGAGCCTGAGCCAATAGATCAGGTTAATATTCAACCTGAGGCTCAGACTTCACGGGAACCGCGTAGATCGGGAAGGATTCGTCTTCAGCCTGAGCGCTATGACGGAGTCTACATCATTAATGATGAACCCCTAACTTATGCGGATGCGGTCAGTGGACCGGAGTCAGCAAGATGGCTTGAAGCTATGCGAGCCGAGATGGACTCCATGTCAGATAACCAAGTCTGGGATTTGGTTGATCCGCCTCCGGGAATAATCCCTATAGGCTGTAAGTGGATCTTCAGAAAGAAGAAAGACATGGATGGTAACGTAGTTACCTATAAGGGCAGGCTAGTTGCGAAAGGTTTCAAACAAATCTACGGGATAGATTATGATGAAACTTTCTCTCCTGTAGCTATGTTCAAGTCCATTCGAATTATTCTCGCGATAGCAGCATATTATGATTATGAGATCTGGCAAATGGATGTGAAAACCGCTTTCCTTAACGGAAAATTAGAAGAGGATGTGTACATGACACAACCTGAAGGTTTCATTAACCCATCAGAACGTCATAAAATATGCAAATTAAAGAGGTCCATTTATGGACTAAAACAAGCATCGAGAAGCTGGAATATTCGTTTTGATGAATCAGTTTCTGAATTTGGTTTCATCAAAAATGAAGATGACCCGTGTGTATATAAAAGGTTTAGTGGGAGCGTGATTACTTTCCTAGTTCTCTACGTCGATGATATTTTAATCATTGGAAACGATATTCCTGAACTGCATGCAGTCAAAGCATGGTTAAGAAAATGTTTCCAGATGAAAGATTTAGGAGAAGCCACCTATATACTAGGTGTGAAGATCTTTAGAGATAGATCTAATAGGCTTCTCGGGCTATGCCAAAGTACTTACATCGATAAGGTCCTGGAGAGATTCCATTTAGAAAACTCTAAAAGAGGATATCTTCTAGTCAGACATGGTCTGAATCTTTCAAAGAGCCAGTGTCCTCAAACACAGTCTGATAAAGATGAGATGGACAATACGCCTTATGCTTCGGCTATTGGGTCCATCATGTATGCGATGTTATGTACTCGCCCAGACGTCGCTTACGGGTTAAGCGTGACCAGTCGGTTCCAAGGTAATCCAGGGAAGGCACACTGGATTGCAGTCAAGAACATTTTAAAATATCTTCGGAGAACCATAGATATGTTCTTGATTTATGGAGGTCTTGGAGAACTCAGTATTGAAGGATATACTGATGCTTCGTTCCAATCTGACCAAGACGATTTCCGATCGCAATCAGGCTATGTATTTAGCTTGAATGGAGGAGCAGTGGTATGGAAAAGTTTCAAATAATCAATTGTTGCTGATTCCACAACAGAAGCCGAGTATGTTGCAGCCTCAGAAGCATCAAAGGAGGCAGTATGGATTCGTAAGTTCATTCAGGAACTTGGTGTTGTTCCTTCAAGTGCAGATCCATTGGTTATCTTCTGTGATAACACCGGAGCGATTGCACAAGCGAAGGAACCACAGTCACACCAGAAGTCCAAGCACATACAAAGAAGGTTTCACTTGATCCGTGAGATCATTGATCGAGGAGACATCAAGATCTGCAAGATTCATAAAGATGACAATCTAGCTGACCCGCTTACAAAGCCTCTGACGCAGCAGAAGCATGAGAAGCACTGTAAAAACATGGGTTTGAGATTTCTCAACCATTAGTTTAAGTGCAAGTGGGAGATTGTTAGGGTATGCCCTTAAGGCTAATGTTTGAGTCCTCAGGTTATTGTCAGTATCATGTATAAACTAAATAGTTGTTTTTTAAAGGAAATTGTTGTTATTCAGATTGTTACATTATCTGCTGTTATATGTATACTTCTGAGTAATGTCTCAATGATGTTCAGTTTAGCTGACATTCAGTATTGTCCTTAGTCGAGATATCTTGGTGAACATGAGACAGCCTTGGTATGATTGAGACTAATATGTGTTCTAATTTTATAGGATGCTTCGAGCATGGAATAAGATTTAGACACATAGGTGCATTTGATGTACTGGACTGACCCTTCTCAGGATATTCAATTGTTTGTCACAATGTGAATAATCCTTGTATGCAAGCAAGTGGCATATTCCCTCTGACTTGAGATCACTTGTGTTACTAAGTGATGATTGGCATTATCTTGAGATAGTTCCATATCGTTTGAAAGATAATGATTAAGGATTATCTTGGATAGTGAGCATGAGTCACGTTAGGGTACTTGTGATAGATATAGGATTGCCTCTCCAGGTTGGAGAGTGATGTTCTAAGGGGGCCCTATGGATGAAATGGTTGAGAATGTGTATGGCCATACCCAGACGACTATGTTCATCTGATCTAACCATTTTCATCGTGTTGGAATCACAGGCTTGACACGCTTGTCCGACGAGAACATCCAGTGGCAAAGGGAAACATATATGTCAAGTGAATGAGATTCACACTTGTGCTGTGGTTTGGGAGTAGTCTTGGAAGACTCTTTCCTTCATATTGGAAGACAGTGATGTGTTGCTAGATACCTCTCTCTGGTCGTGATAATGTAAGTTATCATTACCGACATTGAAGGAAACCCTTAGGGTCGCACAATTTGATGATATGGCTTACTTATGTCAGATCGTATGGACTGGAATTTTTCTAGTTCAGTTTAAAGGAATTTAAGCTCTAATTAAAAGTGAGATCTAGTCTAATCATGTTTGATTGATTAGGACATTTGATCGGTAAGCTTTGATCGGAGGATTGAAGCTTGATCGTAAAGATCAGGGGTTCAATGTGATGTGTGGTTAGATCTTGAGCCATTTGGTTCAAAGAAGATTATAACCAGGGCTGGTTTGATTTGGTGCTTGAACCAAATTGAGATTGAACCGGTTCACTTGTGAACGCATGGTTCAATTCAAAGAGGGTTTTTCGATCACTTAAGGGAAGTTATGGAGGGAGTTACTAATTCGGTTCTTACCATAAGTGGTGGCCGAATTTTCCTTTAGTGCACCCCATGTTTTTCGAAAGCCCTCTCGCCTCCTTCTCTCTTCGCTCTCGTGTGGATCATCTTCACGCAAGGAAGAGAAGCTCGACCGGCGACAAGGGAACACGCATCATCCTTTCCAAGAAACGATAAAGACTCCTTAGTGTCTTTGCTAGCACAAGGAACACAAGGAAGAAAGCCTTTCTCATCTTGTGTGTGACATCTTTGGAGAAGAGGCACTCGCCCCTTTCATCTTTCAAGTCGTCTCTCACACCATGGCTCAGGTAATACTCTAGCTTGTCCTATACCGACTACAGAAGGTTGATCATGTGCTCATGTCATGCGATCCTAAAATTTCCGCTGCAACAAGTTTTGTTTTTGAATAATGCTTGTGACCTAGGTTCGCTTTCAATTTTGTGCCGCCCTTTCTTAGCTACTGCCAGGGTAGTTATAGACATCAAGAAGGGGAGGGGAAGCTATCTCTAAACCTTAGTGATACTATTTTAGACTTTAATCTTTCTGTTGATATGCCAGATCTCTCTTTTTGAGGCTCGTGCTATAGTGTTGAGACAGTACCTTCGCTTACAAATTGTTCGGGGGCCAAGTGGGATTTTCTTGCATCCCACCTTTGAACTGATATATAAGCAGGTGGTACACAGATGAGGAATGCACGGATTATTCTAGAAAACTTGTTTGACGTGGACCTTGATTTTGGTTGCTCAAGGGTGGCTCATAATGGGGTTGAAGAGATGCATTTACCGGTTTTTGGGAAGAAAGACTTTGAACTTAAAAATACTTTTATTCCGCATGATTTGGGGACATTTTATTCCTCATGATTTGTGAATTTTAGGTGATGGAGAAAGGGACATTTACATGCCATTTCTTCTGCCTCCGATCCACTGGACGTACTATAAAGCATAGACATTGGTCAAGCTACTAACTTTAAACCAGCGCTTCTTGGGAGGCACCCCATGTAAGATCCAAGGATCTTAAGTCCTGGTAAGCATTATTTTGAATTAAATAAAATTATTGACTGTGATATTTTTCTATGTATTGGTTGTTAATTTATTGTAAATTAATTAGAGATTATTTGTTTAATTATTGGCTGTTAATTTATGATAAATTATTATTGGTTGTTCATGATAAATTAATTAGGATTTATGGGTTGTAAATTGTAAGTTAATTAATTAGAGCTTGTAAGTTAATTAATTAGATCTTATTGGTTAATTAAACCCTTATTGGATGTTAATTAGACCTTATTGGATTTTCGTTAAGTTAATGGTTGAATTAATGGGTTATTGGGTTTAAACTAATTGGGTTTTAAAATTCAAATTATTAATTAAATGGATTAAACCCGATTTGAATTAATGGGTTAATGGGTTAAGAGTTAAAAACCGAAAATTCAAATTGATATTTCGGTTAGGGTAGAGTTTTGGCGATTTTGGCTTGGAAGGAAACCTTGGGCGACGGCTTGAAGAACTTGGCGACTTCTTGAGGAACTTAGGCGATTTCCTTGAAGGCTTGGACGATTTTCCTCTTCCTTCTCTCTTGGAGTCTTTGGTGTTGGAGGTGTTTCCTTTCCTTTGGTGGCGATTCTTGGTAGAACTTCAAGCCTTAGAGGAATTGTTTTTGGAGAGTTTTTCACCTTGTGTTCTCGGTTAAGAGGTGAGTGGAATGTCTTGTTTGACCTATGAACTTAGTTGTGTTAATTGATATATTGAATGGATTGGAAATTTTGGAAATTTTACCATGTTAAAACCGTAATTATGCAAAGTGTATGTAAGGTATGAAAACCGAATTTAGGGCATTGTTATTCATGAGAACCGAATTGTATTTCTCCATGAAAACCTAATTTCCATGTAAACCGAATTGATCTTGATAATTGTTATGAAAACCGAATTTAGATGTTAATTATGAAAACCGAATTGATCTTGATAATTGGTATGAAAACCGAATTTTGATGTTAATTATGAAAACCGAAATAATCTTGATAATTGTTATGAAAACTGAAATTTTGATTTAATTATGAAAACCGAAATCTTGATGATTATTTAACCGAAAATTTGTATGAAATTTAAGGTGTTTTTATAGGGAATTTTGGTAGCATTAAATCATTGAATTTTGAGTATGAAATCCTTGTTATCTAGATATATTTTAGTATGAATTTTGAGTATTAAATCAGTGATTTTATCCCGTTAGTAAGAATACATGTTTTACATTTTATGTTGATTTTATGGATACTTGTTAACTGCAATGTTGAGAAATTGTTTGAGAAATTTGGGTGATAACCTAGTGAGGTTTGACTGAACTAATTAGCATGAAACCTAAGGACCACACTACTTTATATGATTGTTAATATTATGTAATTATGTGATTTTAATATTAGGTTTATGTGATTTTTTTTGGAATATTATGTTGTTATGTGATTTGTGAACATTATGTGGTTATGTGACTTTTGAAAATTATGTGGTTATGGGAATTTTGAATATTATGTGTTATGTGTTGGTTAGGACTATGGCTAAGTGTAACCGGGTACTCATTGGATAGTCTTTATGTGATATGTTAAGGGTTTGAATTCCAGCCCTGTATTTGATATGTGAGGAGGTTGATGTTCAGCCTGCCTATTATGATTATTATGATGGGGGTTGATGTTCAGCCTGCCCGATATGATTTTTGTGATGACTATCCTAGAGTCTAGTTGACACTTAGGAGTCCACCTTTGTGAAATATGTTCACCTATGTGAAATATGAAATAAGATGTGTCTGTTGTCCAGTAGGAACCTTTTGGGAGAACGGGTTTTGACGCAAAGTGCCATGTCTTGGTCGGACAGGGGCCACCTCTTGATGTCATTACTCTTTTATGTGTTGGGGTGATATAAGACGCAAAGTGCCATGTCTTGATCAGACAGGGGCCACCTCTTGATGTCATCACTCGGTTTATGATGTTGGGTGTGTGGAGCAAAGTGCCACGCCGTGACTGGCGGGGGCCACCTCTTGAATCTACACACAATCCATCGATATGTTATGGGGTGATAGAGCAAAGTGCCACGTCGTGACCTGGCGGGGGCCACCTCTTGATTCTATTCACTATCCATGTTTATGTGTTGCACGAGATTTTGCAGCTCCCAGTGCTTTGGCCAAGCCGGGTTAGACCATATTGGTCACTACTGATTATGCTGGACAACTAGGTTAATTAAGTATGGTGTGTTTAGTTGGTTTAGAATATATGTGTTTAATTGGGTTAGAGTAGAACTCTAGAACCTGAATTTGTAATATGCTAGTGTGTACATTTAACTGTCTATATGACTTCTGTTTCTTTATTTTGTTATATGTTGACATAATGTTCCTGTTAAAGATTTTTAAAATAATCTGCCTATATTTTTGAATGTATGTTCTGGATGGTCGATTTAGACTATCCACTCACTGGGCTGTGTAGCTCACCCCTCACTATTTTCAGGCATAGAGCAGGGGCGCATGTCTTGAGTGCTTTGGCGTGGATAATTATGCTGTTTGCTATTTTAAGAATTTTTATGCTTAATTCTTGGGGCCGGTTGTGGCCTTAACATAAATTATATGAACTATGTGAATCATGAGACTATGTGAACTATGTGAATTATGTTGCCGGTTATGGCAGTCTTATGAGTTTGATTTTTGTGTCACCGCGGGCTTCAGCCTGGTTTCGGTGTTTGATATGAGTTTATAAAATCGATTTTGTGATTTTGTTGTGAATTTCGGTTTATGGTGTATTCTTTGTAATCGGTTTTGATATATCTGTAACTTGCATATGTCTAGTGCAAGTATTGCCTGGTGGCAGGTACCTTTTTGGATTTTATGGTTCTGATACGGATTTAATATAGCTGTGGATTTGATATAACTGTTGCCTTGCATATGTCTAGTGCAAGGATTGCGTGGTGGCAGGTACCCTTATGAGATTTATGAGATTTGAGTTTTGTGAATTTGTATGTATGAATTTATGGAAATTTTTCAGATCGTGTTTTCTTGAACTCGGTTTTACCTAGCATATGATCGATCTTATATGAAACATCCTGTATCATTTGTGAATTGTGCCATTTGTTTGGGGTTAAGAATGTGGGATGTTACACCCCAAGGATTTATCTTTTATTGTGTTGTGTTGATTAGACAGACTTTGATATTTATTGTTGTGGTTGTTTGTTTTGTTGGTTTGTTATTTTTGTTTTGATATTTTTTGTGATATCCCATGGCATACTTTTGATTCTTTTTTACATTGAATAACATCATATTTGTTGGTGTATATGCCCTAGGACCTAGTTTTGGTCGACTTATGTACTACTTGACATTGATATTTATATATCATTCTGGCATTGTTGTTATCATTGTTTGTTTACACCTGCGATTGTGTACTTACATGATAATGTCCCTGGAGACAGATTGGATCTATGCTCAAATAATCGTCCCCAGTCGATGTACCTGAGTGGATATGGGACAGCTCTGGTACTTGTGAGACTGGTATGTGGGCTGGTTAGGCACGTGGTGCTAATGCAGACACATGGGTATATCATTGGAGGATATACTGGATAGACCTGCTATGAGGCTATGACTTGGTGTCATGAGTTATCCTCATAAGTGACAGGAGATGCATTGATCCCTTGACTTGAGGTCATTGATCATTCTATATGGTTAGGGACTTGCTTTGATACAACCTAACACCTTGCCGTAGCTGGGAGGTTATAACGATTGTCATTGAGCATGTCACGACCCATATGAAAAGATCAATGGACAGACATAGGATTTGCCCCTTCCCTAGGGAAGCATGATATCCATGGAGCTCCTCTATGGTTCTATGACTGAAAGTGTATGGCCATACCCAGGTAAGAACCTGATTTAGTCATAACCATGTGATTGGATGAAAACAAGTGGTGACACACTTGTCCAATCGGATATCAGTTCGGCAAAGAGACTGTAATGCATCTATACCTAGTTGCGATGATGGGGATGTCGATGTCGATATCCATTCCAATGACCTGGGTAGCAGCGATGCACTGCTAGGTGCCACTCACTGCTTGTGATGACCTTTGGTCAGCACTGCTAGCGTCAGAGGAACCTACAGGGTCGCACACCTTGATACTTGAGTTCTCGTATTGATCGGGAAGCCTTATGATCGAGTTATTGGATAACTCGGATCTAATTGGGAGATTTCATCAGCGCCAATGGGCCTGATGAGATGGAAGAATATTATTGGAGCCAAAGTTCATTTATGGCAGGTTGACCCATATTTGACCATTGTTGGTCACATTTGGATTAGGGTTGCATTGGATTGGATCCAAGTGCTTAATCAACCCATGTAATGAAGTTTGGGCTAGCTCATTATCCAATGAGGCCCAATAATGAGTTGTCATGAAGAGAAGAAAGGCTAAAAGGGTATAATGGGGACAAATCTTCTCCCCTAGGAGCCTATGGGCATAATGGGGAGAAGTGGCGCAATTTGCCTCATAAGGAAGCAATTGGCGCCTCCCCCCTTAATCCCTTATGGTATGAATGCCTCTATGGCATTACTTGGGGCGCAAGGCAAGGCCTTGGCGCACAAAGAAAGGCATGGGCTCTAAAAGGAATGGTTGAATGAGAATTATGGAAATGTCTTGGAGACTTTCCTTGTCTCAAACCTTCTCATCCTAGCCGCCCACTTGTCTTCATCCTAGACTTTCATAAATCGCCTCTTGCCCTATAAAAGAGCACCTAGCCGAGCCCTCAAAGAGTGATCAATCCTTGGAGGCGTGAACACAAGAAGAGGGCGAGTGCTAGGAGCAATGGCGCATCTTCCTTCTTCCATAACCGCAAGCCTTTCCTCCTTTCCTCTTGGCGCAAGGAGCTTTAGTACTTGGCGGCTTGGGTAGTTTCCTTCTTCTCTTGGCGCATCATCTCTCTTGGTGGCGCAGGTGAAGTAGAGCATCTCCCTAAGGCTTGGATCTTCTTCCCGAGGCTAGCACCGGGCGTGGAAGAAGAGAACTCAAGAGATCCGTGTGTGTGAGACTGCAGAGGGCGCACACTTGGGCGCCTGCATCGGCATCGCTCTACATTGCTCTTAAGGTATTTCCTAACTCATCGTGTCGACTCCCTTGCTTGCGATCTTCACTGGGTTTTTGGGACCGGCCTGTTTCGGGGACATTCTTCCGCTGCATAAAATGTATGTCCATGACTCTAAAAATTATAAAATGTCCCCGGGGTTACCCAACAGTGGTATCAGAGGGACTTGCAAGACTCGAACGATGTTTTATGCTTTTCTTTCATGCTCACATGCCATATCTCTATTTTCGTAAATAGCATGATGCATGGCAAACAATTTTTCTAAGTAGGAAAAATTGAGGTTTCTTCTTTCTATCATCCTCTCAATCTCTTTTGGAATTTTTGGACTATTTTTCTTGTTTGATTTAAAGATCAAAGGCGCACGTAATCTTGTCAAGTAGGACGGGCATTGTGTCTTCGGACTGGCCAAGTCTCTTGATCTGACAAAATTGCCAGCCGAAAGGATCTCTGAAATCATCATGAAAAATAAATCGCAATTAACCAAAAGATTTGTGAGAAGAAGATGAGAAAAAGAGGCTAGTTTTATGAAAAAGTAAAATTTCAGATTTTATGCTTTTCATGAGCATGTAGAATTGCATGAGTAAATACCTTGATTGTGCATGATGTTGTGATCATTAGTCAAGCCCCCTTTGCATGCCTGCGATTTATCCTCATGAGGCCTGCGTGCCGCTTTTCTTTTTGCTTTTGATTAAGATGAAGATTAAGGGCTAGGCGCATCCTTCTTGGACCTTGATGCATCTTGCTTAATGGCACAAGCATGCAAGGTGGCGCATGCAAGTTGGTGCTTGGTGGCGCAAGAAAGCTTGGCCAAACCTCTTTTGGTAAGAGAGCTAGCCATCTTGGCCCCTTGCATAGTGTTGGGGTATGCCCTTAAGGCTAATGTTTGAGGCCTTGGGACTCTATCAGTATCATGTATAAACTCTAAGTTTATAAAGGCAATGGTTGTTATTCAGTTTGTTACATTGTCTGCTGCAATAAGTGTGCTTCTGAATAATGTGTTGGGGTATGCCCTTAAGGCTAATGTTTGAGGCCTTGGGATTCTTTCAGTATCATGTATAAACTCTTATGTTTATAAAGGCAATGGTTGTTATTCAGTTTGTTACATTGTCTGCTGCAATAAGTGTGCTTCTGAATAATGTCTCAATGCTGTTCAGCTTGGCTGACATGCTGTAATGTCCTTAGTCGAGATATCTTGGTGAACATGAGACAGCCTTGATATGATTGAGACTAATATGTGTTCTAATCTTATAGGATGCTTCGAGCATGGAATAAGATGTAGACTCATGGGTACATTGGATGTATTGGACAGACCCTACTAGGATATTCAATTGCTTGTCACAATGTGAATAATCCTTGTTTGCAACAAGTGGCACATGTCCTCTGACTTGAGATCACTTGTGTTTCTAAATGATGATTGTCATTGTTTTGAGGTAGTTCAATATCATTTGAAACATAATGGTTATAGACTATCTTGGATAATGATCATGAGTCAGGTTAGGACACTAGTGATAGATATAGGATTGCCGTCTCCTTGATTGGAGTGTGATGTTCTAAAGGGGCCCCCTTGAATGAGATGATTGAGAAAGTGTATGGCCATACCCAGGTGACTATGTTCATCTGATCTAATCATGCTCATCATATTGGAGTTACAGGCTTGACACGCTTGTCCAATAAGAACATCCAGTGGCAAAGGAAACATGTATGCCTTGTGAAGTAGATTCACACTTGTGCTGTGGTTTGGGTGTAGTCTTGGAAGACTCTTTCCTTTATATCGGGAGACAGTGATGTGTTGCTAGATACCCCTCACTGATCGTGATAACGTGAGTTGTCGTTACCGACATTTAAAGGAAACCCTTAGGGTCGGACAATTTGATGATATGGCTTACTTAAGTCAGATCGTGTGGACTGAATTGTTTGGATTCAGTTTAAAGGGATTTAATCTCTGATTGTAAGTGAGATCTGGTCTGATCATGTTTGATTGATTAGGGCTTAAGATCGGTAAGCTTTGATTGAGAGAATGGATGCTAGATCGGTGAGATCAAGAGCATCAAGAGATGAACGGTTAGATCTTGAACCTTTAGGGTTTATTGTGATCTAGACCAAAATGGCTTGGGTTAATTGGTCTTTGAACCAAACCAAATTGAACCAGCTCATCAAGTGAGCGCATGGTTCAAGGGAGAAGAGATTTGCGATTTGTTCATGAGCGCATTTCATGATGAGAAGTGGTTTTGCTATTTTTAGATAGCATGTCACTTACGTGACCACATCTCACGTCGCCTCTCTTCACGCCTCCCTCTCGCCCTCTTGTCGCCTGTTGTTTTTTTTGGTTCTTGACACATTCGTGTGGTAGAGCTTCTTGACGACAAGGGAGAGGTCTCGCCAAGCAAGGAAAATCTTCTCTTCCCTTTCATACGACAAAGACCTTTGAAGAACCTTGCTAGCACAAGGATCAACAAAGAGTAGGCGGCATCACCTTGTGTGCGTCACTTTTGGAGAAGATCCCTTTCGATCTTTGCTTCCAAGGCACCATCCAAAGGATGGCGATGGTATGATCCTTCTTATATTTGCAATCGGGGTTTTTGTAGTTGATCATATCTCATGCAATCGATCCCTAGAATGAAGAGTCCCCTTCAAGGGGGAGCGCAAGCAGATGAAACCCCTTTCAAGAGGGGGGCGAAAAACCCTTAAGGGTGGCGCATAAAAATTGCAAGCGGAAGCAAGGGTTTTTCATGGATCTTAGCAAGATAATATGATCAACTTGATGAAGTTTAGATCCATACCAAAGCCATGAGGAAGATGGCGACTTGGAAGAGAAAGATCGAAAGGGATCTTCTCCCTAGTTGACGCACACAAGATGATGTGCTTGCTCCTTGGAGATCCTTGTGCTAGCAAGGTCCTTCAAGGGTCCCTCTTGTATGGTAAGGAAATGAGAGATGATGTCTAGGCTTGCCGAACCTCCACCAAGACCTCGCCTTCTCCACGCCAAAGTCTCGTCAAGCAAGAGCAAGGAGACGAGAGTTGAATGGAGCGTTCAAGTCATTTGGCGTTCAAGGGAACATGCGCTAAATGACTTTCCAAAATTGGAAAATCCATTAAGCCATGCGTTCATGATCACTAAATCGATCAAAACGCCAAAACAATGAACCATACGTTCAAGCTCTTGAACCGGTTCAAAGTAAATGTGTTCGGTCCAAAGGCCAAACCAAGCCAGCCCAAGCCAATCGGTCTAGATCAACTAAACCCTAAGGTTTCCAATCTAACCGTTCATCTCATGATGCTCTTGATCTCACCGATCTAGCATCATCTCTCTCGATCGAAGCTTACCGATCTCAAGCCCTAATCAATCAAACATGATCAGACCAGATCTCACTTACAATCAGAGATTAAATCCCTTTAAACTGAACCCAAACAATTCAGTCCACACGATCTGACTCAAGTAAGCCATATCATCAAATTGTGCGACCCTAAGGGTTTCCTTTAAATGTCGGTAACAATAACTTACATTATCACGATCAGTGAGGGGTATCTAGCAACACATCACTGTCTCCCGATATAAAGGAAAGAGTCTTCCAAGACTACACCCAAACCATAGCACAAGTGTGAATCCACTTCACAAGGCATACATGTATCCTTTGCCACTGGATGTTCTTATTGGACAAGCGTGTCAAGCTTGTGACTCCAATACGATGAGCATGATTAAATCAGATGAACATAGTCATCTGGGTATGGCCATACACTTTCTCAATCATCTCATATAGGGGGGGCCTTAGAACATCACACTCCTTAAACAAGGAGACGGCAATCCTTTATCTATCACTAGTGTCCTAACCTGACTCATGATCATTATCCAAGATAGTCTATAACCATTATATTTCAAATGATATTGAACTACCTCAAAACAATGACATTCATCATTTAGGAACACAAGTGATCTCAAGTCAAAGGACATGTGCCACTTGTAGCATACAAGGATTATTCACATTGTGATAAGCAATTGAATATCCTAGTAGGGTCTGTCCAGTACATCCAATGTACCCATGAGTCTACATCTTATTCCATGCTCGAAGCATCCTATAAGATTAGAATACATATTAGTCTCAATCATATCAAGGCTGTCTCATGTTCACCAAGATATATCGACTAAGGACATTTAGCATGTCAGCCTAGCTGAACAGCTTTGAGACATTATTCAGTAGTACACTTATTACAGCAGACAAGGTAACAACCTGAATAATAACCATGCCTTTATAAACACAAGAGTTTATTACATGATACTGATACAATCCCAAGGCCTCAAACATTAGCCTTAAGGGCATACCCCAACAATCTCCCACTTGACTTAATCTAATGGTTGAGAAATCTCAAACCCATGTTATTACAGTGCTTCTCATGCTTCTGCTGCGCCAGAGGCTTGGTAAGCGGGTCAGCCAGATTGTCGTCTGTATGAACCTTGCATATTTTGATCTCGCCATGATCTATGATCTCCCGGATCAAGTGAAACCGTCTCTGTATGTGCTTGGACTTCTGGTGCGACCGTGGTTCCTTTGCTTGTGCGATGGCTCCAGTGTTATCACAGAAGATAACCAAAGGATCGACACTCGAAGGAACAACACCAAGTTCTCTCACGAACTTACGAATCCACACTGCCTCCTTGGATGCTTCCGAGGCTGCAACATACTCGGCTTCTGTTGTGGAATCAGCAACAGTTGACTGTTTGAAACTTTTCCACACCACCGCTCCACCATTCAAGCTAAAAACATAGCCTGATTGCGATCGGAAATCATCATGGTCTGACTGGAACGAAGCGTCAGTATATCCTTCTATACTGAGTTCTTCCTGACCACCATATATCAAGAATATATCTTTGGTCCTCCGCAGATATTTTATAATGTTCTTGACTGCAATCCAGTGCGCCATACCTGGATTACTTTGGAACCGACTGGTCACGCTTAACCCGTAAGCGACGTCTGGGCGAGTACACAACATCGCATACATAATGGATCCAATAGCCGAAGCATAAGGCGTATTGTCCATTTCATCTTTCTCAGTCTGTGTTTGTGGACACTGACTCTTCGAAAGATTCAGACCATGTCTGACTGGAAGATATCCTCTTTTAGAATTCTCTAAATGGAATCTCTCCAGGACTTTATCGATGTAAGTACTCTGGCACAGCCCGAGAAGCCTCTTAGATCTATCCCTGTAGATCTTCACACCTAATACATAGGCTGCTTCTCCTAAATCTTTCATCTGGAAACATTTCCTTAGCCATGCCTTAACCGCATGCATTTCTGGAATATCATTTCCAATGATCAAGATGTCATCGACGCAGAGGACTAGGAATGTAATCACGCTCCCACTAAACCTCTTATATACACACGGGTCATCTTCGTTCTTGATGAAACCAAACTCAGAGATTGATTCATCAAAACGAATATTCCAGCTTCTAGATGCTTGTTTCAGTCCATAAATGGACTTCTTTAGTTTGCATATTTTATGACGATCTGATGGATTAGTGAAACCTTCAGGTTGTGTCATATACACATCCTCATCCAGATTTCCATTAAGGAAGGCTGTTTTCACATCCATCTGCCAGATCTCATAATCGTAATATGCTGCTATCGCGAAAAGAATCCGAATAGACTTGAACATGGCTATAGGAGAGAAAGTTTCATCATAATCTATCCCGTAGATTTGTTTGAAACCTTTCGCAACTAGCCTGCCTTTATAGGTAACCACGTTACCATCCATGTCAATCTTCTTCTTGAAGATCCATTTACAGCCTATAGGGATTACTCCCGGAGGCGGATCAACCAAATCCCAGACTTGGTTATCTGACATGGAGTCCATCTCGGCTCGCATAGCTTCAAGCCATCTAGCTGACTCCGGTCCACTGACCGCATCCGCATAAGTAAGGGGTTCATCATTATCAATGATGTAGACTCCGTCATAGCGCTCAGGCTGACGACGGATCCTTCCCGATCTTTGCGGTTCCCGTGATATCTGAGCCTCAGGTTGTTCAATAACCTGATCCACCGGCTCAGGCTCATCCAACTGTGCTTGACTACTTTGTCCTTCCTCTGGATTCTCATCCAGCTTTATTTCTCTCCCACTGGCTTCTTGCAGAAGAAACTCCTTCTCAAGAAATATGGCCGTCCGAGCAACAAATACTTTGTTCTCTTTGGGATCGTAGAAATAATAACCCTTAGTTTCCTTAGGGTAACCGACAAAGACGCATTTCTCAGATCTGTTCTCCAGTTTCCCAGAGGCGAGCTTTTTGACATAAGCCTCGCAACCCCAGATCCTGATAAATGTCAAGCTCGGCTGTTTCCCATACCATAATTCATATGGCGTCTTTGAAACGGCCTTGGATGGCACTCGGTTTAGTACCTTTGCAGCTGTTTCCAGTGCAAATCCCCAAAAGGAATATGGAAGAATAGCCTGACTCATCATAGAACGAACCATATCAAGTAACGTTCTATTTCTCCTCTCGGACACACCATTCCATTGCGGTGTTCCTGGCGGAGTGAGCTGTGAGATAATCCCACACTCCTTCAGATAGTCAGTAAACGCATGACTCAGGTATTCTCCACCTCGATCAGAACGAAGTGCCTTGATATTTCGGCCTAGCTGATTCTGTACTTCATTCTTGAACTCTTTGAACTTGTCAAAGGATTCACTCTTATGTCTCATTAGATAGACATAACCATATCTACTGAAATCATCAGTAAATGTAATGAAGTACTGATAGCCACCTCTGGCATGTTTACTAAACGGCCCACACACATCACTGTGTATAAGGTTAAGTAAACCTGAAGCCCTTTGACCTTTGTTAGGAAAAGGTGACTTCGTCATTTTACCCATCAAACAAGCTTTGCATGTATCAATTTCCTCATAGGAGAATGATCCCAGCAGTCCATGATCATGCAACCGCTTAATGCGCTTCTTGTTAATATGGCCTAAACGACTATGCCATAACAAGGTGCTGTCTTCAGCATACTTGGCTTTCTTATTATCAATGTTTTGTATAGAATATTCCATGTCCAACATGAATAACCCATTGTTAATTGAACCAGTAGCATAAACAATATTATCAAGAGAAAGTACACACTTTGAAATATTGCATTCAAAGGCAAATCCTTTCCTGACAAGAGCAGGAATAGAGATAATATTCTTGGTTATACTGGGTACAAAATAACAATTGTTTAATTCCTATACAATGCCAGATGGTAAAGAAATGAAATAGTCTCCTACAGCAACAGCAGCAACCCGTGCCCCGTTTCCAACGCGTAGGTCTACCTCATGCTGTCCCACCTGCCTTCTTCTCTTGAGTTCCTGCACATTTGAACAAATGTGAACTCCACATGCAGTGTCCAACACCCATGAAATAGAAGAAGAAGATAACATGACCTCAGTCACATATATACCTGAGCCAGAAGCGATGCTTCCCCTCTTATCTCCTTGGAGCGCTTTACAGTCCTTTTTCCAGTGACCCAGCTGGCCACAGTGGAAACACCTGTTGTCCTTCGACCGCTTAACCTTTTGTTTCAGAGCCTTACTGTAGTTCTTGACAGGGGCTTTGCCCTTCTTCCCCTTCTTCTTGTTCCTAGAAGGAACCATTAAGACAGAGGTTGAAGGCTTTCCCTTCAGAGTCTCCTCAGTTGTCAAGAGCATATTCAGCAGCTCTGCCGGAGTACAATCGATCTTGTTCATATTAAAATTAATAATGAACGCATCGAAAGAGGGCGGGAGAGACTGCAGAATAATGTCTACAGCAAGCTCCTGGTTGATGGTATGCCCCAGTTTCTCCAGAGCCTCCTTGTGCCCAATCATCTTGAGCACGTGAGCTCCCACTGGGCTCCCTTCAGCCAGTTTGCTCTGAAAGAAAAGCTTTGTCAGATTATAGCGTTCTGTCCTCGCCTGTGCAGCATACAGCATCTTGAGGTTCGCTATAATTTCTATAGCTGACATATCCTCATGCTGACGCTGCAGCGGTGGCGTCATAGACGCTAGCATCAGGCAAGCGACATCAATGCTATCATTGACGTGCTTTTCATAAGCATCACGAACCGCCCTTGCGGCGTTCGCAGCGGGTTGAGGCGGCACAGCCGTCTCGAGGACATACAGTTTCCTCTCTGCCTTAAGAACGATCTTAAGGTGTCCGAACCAGTCTGAGAAGTTTGGCCCAGCAAACTTCTCCCTTTCCAGTAGGGATCGCACATTAAAGCTCATGGTGTTCGTTGCTGCAGGAATCTACAACAATGCAAGAACAGCAAGGTCAGTATCAATGTATAGAATCAATCCAGGACTTAAGAAAGATTCTTTTTCTCACTATTTTATCTGGCTGAAAAATCCAGCAAAACAGCCCGAAAGAGTGGAACTCTTTTAGTGAGATGGGATCCAGATTTCATACTTGGTCTCCGCGTCCCGCTCAGGCAAGATAAGATGCACAGAGATGACAAGCACTAATTTCTGGTAGGCTGTCCCAGCCAATCGCCAACCCGTGCGATTCCCCTTCACCTGGGCAATCCAGCAGACTGTGCCAACTGAGTTGGTACAACACAGTCTCTGATCCCTCAGATGGCTGCCTCCATGCGCTACCATATGCGCCACATATGTAGCCTACATGGTCAAGCTGACCCGACCTACTCCCTGGACCACCACGTGCTATGCTGAGCAACGAGAAGCGATAAATCCCTTCTCTGTAACACGCAGGTGAAATCCCGCACTGTCTGAAGATAGATGGACGTGCCCACTGAGTGGGTACAACACGGCTCCAACGATAGTCAGAACAGTGAGGTTTCGCGTCAGAAGGCATTACGTGCTTGATATTTTAGCGTTTGGATTTTAACGGTCTTTTATCTTCTTACTATCAGGCAAATCCTATGGCTATAGCAGAAGATAAATAAATCATGCTGTTCTACTTATTTAAACAATAAAAGAAAGCATGCATCTTATGTGGTAAAAGCCCATAGCCTAAGTAAGACCTTAAGATACTTAAGTCTTCACTTGCTCTTCTTGGGTCTTTAGCATCTCATCTGGTCCAACCCAGGGCCCTTGCGCCAAGAGCACCTCAGGTGCGCCACCAGCTGAATGCCCCTCTGGGATGTGTGCCTTTGTGCTCTTGTCTAATCAAAATACATTTTGATCTATCTAGACAAGTTTGACTCGCAGGTCAATTATACAATAAATTAATTAAAAAGTGATTCACAGATCACAATAATATTAATTTACAGGTTTAATTCCAGGCACGCAGGCCCCAGCACAGCACACATTTAACATGGGCAGCCCACATAAGAATAAATAAACAAGCATAGGCATCAAACAACATGTGATCCAATTAAAAGAAAATAAATTTTGAAAACCCCATTGGCATCAATTTTAATTTTCTTATGTGCCCTACAACCTTACAATGGTCCATTGATAGGGATCCACTCATTCATCTAGTCAGATCCTCTGCCCCTTGCATGCACCAAGTCCTAACTGACTCGAGTTGACCTAATGGTCAACCATGCATGCGCCAAGTGCTGAACAACCCTCATGAGGTCTGGCAAGCGGGTGTGATCCCGGGCCTAACTCATGTGTGTTCAATGGTTGTCTCAACCAGACCTCGCTACACGCCTAAGATGCAATCGACCTATAGCCACCTCGTGCTTGCGCACAGGTGCCATCTGGTCGATCCATCTCGGCTGTCAGATGGTCTGATCAGACTATTGGATCTAACCTAGAGGTGACTTCAACCCCATCAACCCATCTAAGGGTTTATAGTAGGCGCCACTTAGATCTAGTCATAGGCGCGCATGTTAGGTTTTTGATAAAATAACATGAACTAAGCGCCAACACAAGACATGCGACAAGATGAACAAACAACATGCGCCAACATAAGGTAAACATCTTACTTTCGCATGAAGAAATAACATGTAAGTTTCGCATGTCAACAAGATCTAAGCATACATGTAAATGCGCAACCAAGGATCACAAAATATACCAAGCAATCATATTACATGCTTGAACCGCATGCTCTGATACCAATTGAAGAGTCCCCTTCAAGGGGGAGCGCAAGCAGATGAAACCCCTTTCAAGAGGGGGGCGAAAAACCCTTAAGGGTGGCGCATAAAAATTGCAAGCGGAAGCAAGGGTTTTTCATGGATCTTAGCAAGATAATATGATCAACTTGATGAAGTTTAGATCCATACCAAAGCCATGAGGAAGATGGCGACTTGGAAGAGAAAGATCGAAAGGGATCTTCTCCCTAGTTGACGCACACAAGATGATGTGCTTGCTCCTTGGAGATCCTTGTGCTAGCAAGGTCCTTCAAGGGTCCCTCTCGTATGGTAAGGAAATGAGAGATGATGTCTAGGCTTGCCGAACCTCCACCAAGACCTCGCCTTCTCCACGCCAAAGTCTCGTCAAGCAAGAGCAAGGAGACGAGAGTTGAATGGAGCGTTCAAGTCATTTGGCGTTCAAGGGAACATGCGCTAAATGACTTTCCAAAATTGGAAAATCCATTAAGCCATGCGTTCATGATCACTAAATCGATCAAAACGCCAAAACAATGAACCATACGTTCAAGCTCTTGAACCGGTTCAAAGTAAATGTGTTCGGTCCAAAGGCCAAACCAAGCCAGCCCAAGCCAATCGGTCTAGATCAACTAAACCCTAAGGTTTCCAATCTAACCGTTCATCTCATGATGCTCTTGATCTCACCGATCTAGCATCATCTCTCTCGATCGAAGCTTACCAATCTCAAGCCCTAATCAATCAAACATGATCAGACCAGATCTCACTTACAATCAGAGATTAAATCCCTTTAAACTGAACCCAAACAATTCAGTCCACACGATCTGACTCAAGTAAGCCATATCATCAAATTGTGCGACCCTAAGGGTTTCCTTTAAATGTCGGTAACAATAACTTACATTATCACGATCAGTGAGGGGTATCTAGCAACACATCACTGTCTCCCGATATAAAGGAAAGAGTCTTCCAAGACTACACCCAAACCATAGCACAAGTGTGAATCCACTTCACAAGGCATACATGTATCCTTTGCCACTGGATGTTCTTATTGGACAAGCGTGTCAAGCTTGTGACTCCAATACGATGAGCATGATTAAATCAGATGAACATAGTCATCTGGGTATGGCCATACACTTTCTCAATCATCTCATATAGGGGGGGCCTTAGAACATCACACTCCTTAAACAAGGAGACGGCAATCCTTTATCTATCACTAGTGTCCTAACCTGACTCATGATCATTATCCAAGATAGTCTATAACCATTATATTTCAAATGATATTGAACTACCTCAAAACAATGACATTCATCATTTAGGAACACAAGTGATCTCAAGTCAAAGGACATGTGCCACTTGTAGCATACAAGGATTATTCACATTGTGACAAGCAATTGAATATCCTAGTAGGGTCTGTCCAGTACATCCAATGTACCCATGAGTCTACATCTTATTCCATGCTCGAAGCATCCTATAAGATTAGAATACATATTAGTCTCAATCATATCAAGGCTGTCTCATGTTCACCAAGATATATCGACTAAGGACATTTAGCATGTCAGCCTAGCTGAACAGCTTTGAGACATTATTCAGTAGTTCACTTATTACAGCAGACAAGGTAACAACCTGAATAATAACCATGCCTTTATAAACACAAGAGTTTATTACATGATACTGATACAATCCCAAGGCCTCAAACATTAGCCTTAAGGGCATACCCCAACATAGAAATCCATTCCGCTGCTTTAAAACCTCCATATGCGCCAGTAGGGTTTCGCCCCCCCTTGTTTAGGGGACTTTCAACTGGTATCAGAGCAGGTTCTTATGCATGTTAATATGATTGCTATGTTTGATTTGTGATCCATGTTTGCGCCATATTGCTAGATCTATAGGTTACATGCGAAAACTTACATGTTGTATATTAATCTTGGCGCATGTATGAAGGTAGCGCTTCTTTCATATTGTTGTTGATGTTTTTCACAAAACTTAATGACTTGCGCGCTTACCATTAGATCTAAGTGGCGCCTACTTTAAACCCTTAGACGGGTTATTAGGGTTGAAGTCACAATCTAGTCAAGATCCAACCAGTCTGATCAGACTATCTGACAGCCTAGATGGGTCGACCAGATGGCACCTGTGCGCAAGCACGAGGTGGCTATAGGTCGACTGCGGACAGGCGTGTAGCGGTGTCTGGTTGAGACAACCTGTGAACGCACATGGTTTAGGCCCGGGGTCACACCCGCTTGCCAGAACTCATGAGGTCGTTCAGCCCTTGGCGCATGCATGATTGACCATTTGGTCGACTCAAGTCAGTTAGGACTTGGTGCATGCAAGGGCAGTGGATCTGACTAGGTCTGATGAGTGGATCCCTAATAATGGACCGTTGTAAGGTAGTAGGGCACATAAGGAAAAATAAAATGATGCCAATGCGGTTTTTCAAAATTTTATTTTCTTATTGGATCACATGTTGATTGTAAGCATATGCTTGTTTATTTAATCTTATGTGGGCTGCCCGTGTTAATGTGTGCTGTGCTGGGGCCGGCGAGCCTGGATTAATTATAAATTATTATTTTTGTGATCTGCGCATCACATTTTAATTAATTTATTATGTAATTGACCTGCGTGTTAATCTTGTCTAGATAGATTAAATTGTAATTTTAATCAGACAAGAGCACAGAGCACACATGGCAGAGGCGCATGCAGCAGTGGCTTGACCAGGTGGGAGGTCCAGGGTTCGACTCTGGGACAGGTGCATTTACCTGGTGGGCGCACCTGAGCTGCAATGGGCGCTTGGGCCCTGGGTTGGGCCAGATGAGATGCAAAAGACCCATGAAGAGCTTAAGTGAAGACTTAAGTTAAAATTAAGGTCTTACTTAGGGTTAATGGGCTTTTACCACATAAGATCAGCATGCTTTCTACTTATCGTTTTTATAATTAGAATTGCATGATTTAATCTTCTGCTATCGCCATAGGGTTTGCATGATAGTTAAGAAGATAAAAGACGTTAAAATCCAACGCTATAATATCAAGCACGTAAGCCTTCTGACGCGAAACCTCACTGTTCTGACTATCGTTGGGGCCGTGTTGTACCCACTCAGTGGGCACGCCCATCTATCTTCAGACGGTGTGTGATTACACCTGCGTGTTACAGGGAAGGGATTTATCGCTTCTCGTTGCTCAGCATAGCACGTGGTGGTCCAGGGAGTAGGTCAGGTCAGCTTGACCATGTAGGCTACATATGGGGCATATGTGAGCTATATGGAGGCAGCCATCTGTGGGATCAGAGACTGTGTTGTACCAACTCAGTTGGCACAGTTGGCTGGATTGCCCAGATGAAGGGGAATCGCACGGGTTGGCGATTGGCAGGGACTGCCTACCAGAAATTAGTGCTTGTACTCTCTGTGCATCTTATCTCGCCTGAGCGGGACGCGGAGACCAAGTATGAAATCTGGATCCCATCTCACTAAAAGAGTCTTACTCTTTCGGACTGTTTTAATGGATTTTTCAGTCAGATAAAATAGTGAGAAAAGAATCTTTCTTAAGTCCTGGATTGATTCTAAACATTGATACTGACCTTGCTGTTCTTGCATTGTTGTAGATTCCTACAGCAACGAACACCATGAGCTTCAATGTGCGATCCCTACTGGAAAGGGAGAAGTTTGCTGGGCCAAACTTCTCAGACTGGTACGGACACCATAAGATTGTTCTTAAGGCTGAGAGGAAATTGTATGTCCTCGAGACGGCTATACCGCCTCAACCCGCTCCGAACACCGCAAGGGCGGTTCGGGATGCCTATGAAAAGCATGTCAATGATAGCATTGATGTTGCTTGCCTGATGCTAGCGTCTATGACGCCACAGCTGCAGCGTCAGCATGAGGATATGTCTGCTATAGAAATTATAGCAAACCTCAAGATGCTATATGCTGCACAGGCGAGGACTGAACGCTATAATTTGACCAAGCTTTTCTTTCAGAGCAAACTGGCTGAAGGGAGTCCAGTGGGAGCTCACGTGCTCAAAATGATTGGGCACAAAGAGGCTCTAGAGAAACTGGGGCATACCATCAATCAGGAGCTTGCTGTAGACATTATTCTGCAGTCTCTCCCGGCCTCTTTTGATCCGTTCATTATTAATTTTAATATGAACAAGATCGACTGTACTCCGGCAGAGTTGCTGAATATGCTCTTGACTACGGAGGAGACTCTAAAGGGAAAGCCTTCAACCTCTGTCTTGATGTTCCCTTCCAGGAACAAGAAGAAGGGGAAGAAGGGCAAAGCCCCAGTCAAGAACTACAACAAGGCTCTGAAACAAAAGGTCAAGCGGTCGAAGGAATACAGATGTTTCCATTGTGGCCAGCTGGGTCACTGGAAAAAGGACTGTAAAGCGCTCCAAGGAGACAAGAAGGGAAGCATCGCTTCTGGCTCAGGTATTTTTGTGACTGAAGTCATGATATCTTCTTCTTCTATTTCATGGGTGTTGGACACTGCATGTGGAGTTCACATTTGTTCAAATGTACAGGAACTCAAGAGAAGAAGACAGGTGGGACAGCATGAGGTGGACCTACGAGTTGGAAACGGGGCACGGGTTGCTGCTGTTGCTGTAGGAGTTTATTACATCTCATTACCATCTGGACTTGTATTGGAACTAGACAATTGTTACTTTGTACCAAGCATTACAAAAAATATTATCTCTATTCCTGCTCTTGTCAGGAAAGGGTTTTCCTTTGAATGCAAGACTTCAAAGTGTTATCTTTCTCTTGATAATATTGTTTATGCTACTGGGTCAATTAACAATGGGTTATTCATGTTGGACATGGAATGTTCTATACAAAACATTGATAATAAGAAAGCCAAGTATGCTGATGACAGCACCTTGCTATGGCATAGTCGTTTAGGCCATATTAACAAGAAACGCATTAAGCGGTTGCATGATCATGGACTGCTGGGATCATTCTCCTATGAGGAGATTGATACATGCAAAGCTTGTTTATTGGGCAAAATGACGAAGTCTCCTTTTCCTCATAAAGGTCAAAGGGCTTCAGGTTTACTTGACCTTATATACAGTGATGTGTGTGGGCCATTTAGTAAACATGCCAGAGGTGGCTATTCATACTTCATTACCTTTACTGATGATTTCAGTAGATATGGTTATGTCTATCTGATGAGACATAAGAGTGAATCTTTTGACAAGTTCAAAGAGTTCAAAAATGAAGTACAGAATCAGCTAGGCCGAAATATCAAGGCACTTCGCTCAGATCGAGGTGGTGAATACCTAAGTCGAGAGTTTACTGACTATCTGAAGGAGTGTGGGATTATCTCACAGCTCACTCCACCAGGAACACCGCAATGGAATGGTGTGTCCGAGAGGAGGAACAGAACCTTACTGGATATGGTTCGTTCTATGATGAGTCAGGCTACTCTACCTTACTCCTTTTGGGGATTTGCACTGGAAACAGCTGCAAAGGTACTAAACCGAGTGCCATCCAAGGCAGTTTCAAAGACTCCATATGAGTTATGGTATGGGAAACAGCCGAGCTTGACATTTATTAAGATCTGGGGTTGTGAGGTTTATGTCAAAAAGCTCGCCTCTGGGAAACTGGAGAGCAGATCTGACAAATGCATCTTTGTTGGTTACCCTAAGGAAACTAAGGGTTATTATTTCTACGATCCCAAAGAGAACAAAGTATTTGTTGCTCGGACGGCTATTTTTCTTGAGAAGGAGTTTCTTCTGCAAGAAGCCAGTGGGAGAGAAATAAAGTTGGATGAGAATCCAGAGGGAGGACAAAGTAGTCAAGCACAGTTGGATGAGCATGAGCCAGTAGGACAGGTTATTGAACAACCTGAGGCTTAGATATCACGGGAACCGCGTAGATCGGGAAGGATCCGTCGACAGCCTGAGCGCTATGACGGAGTCTACATCATTGATAATGATGAACCCCTTACTTATGCGGATGCGGTCAGTGGACCGGAGTCAGCTAGGTGGCTTGAAGCTATGTGAGACGAGATGGACTCCATGTCAGATAACCAAGTTTGGGATTTGGTTGATCCGCCTCCGGGAGTAATCCTTATAGGCTGTAAATGGATCTTCAAGAAGAAGATTGACATGGATGGTAACGTGGTTACCTATAAAGGCAGGCTAGTTGCGAAAGGTTTCAAAGAAATCTACGGGATAGATTATGATGAAACTTTCTCTCCTGTAGCCATGTTCAAGTCAATTCGGATTATTCTTGCGATAGCAGCATATTACGATTATGAGATCTGGCAAATGGATGTGAAGACCGCTTTCCTTAATGGAAAACTGGATGAGGATGTGTATATGACACAACCTGAAGGTTTCACTAATCCATCAGATCGTCATAAATATGCAAGTTAAAGATGTCCATTTATGGACTTAAGCAAGCATCTAGAAGCTGGAATATTCGTTTTGATGAATCAATATGTGAATTTGGTTTCATCAAGAATGAAGATGACCCGTGTGTATATAAGAGGTTTAGTGGGAGCGTGATTACTTTCCTAGTCCTCTACGTCGATGATATCTTAATCATTGGAAACGATATTCCTGAACTGCATGCTGTTAAAGCATGGTTAAGAAAATGTTTCCAGATGAAAGATCTAGGAGAAGCAGCCTATGTGTTAGGTGTGAAGATCTACAGGGATAGATCTAAGAGGCTTCTCGGGCTGTGCCAAAGTACTTACATCGATAAAGTCCTGGAGAGATTTCATTTAGAGAATTCTAAAAGAGGATATCTTCCAGTCAGACATGGTCTGAATCTTTCAAAGAGTCAGTGTCCACAAACACAGACTGAGAAAGATGAAATGGACAATACGCCTTATGCTTCGGCTATTGGGTCCATTATGTATGCGATGTTATGTACTCGCCCAGACGTCGCTTACGGGTTAAGCGTGACCAGTCGATTCCAAAGTAATCCAGGTCAGGCGCACTGGATTGCAGTCAAGAACATTTTGAAATATCTTCGGAGGACCAAAGATATGTTCTTGATATATGGAGGTCAGGAAGAACTCAGTATTGAAGGATATACTGACGCTTCGTTCCAATCTGACCAGGATGATTTCCGATCGCAATCAGGCAATGTTTTTAGCTTGAATGGAGGAGCAGTGGTGTGGAAAAGTTTCAAACAGTCTATCGTTGCTGATTCCACAACAGAAGCCGAGTATGTTGCAGCCTCGGAAGCATCAAAGGAGGCAGTGTGGATTCGTAAGTTCGTTCAAGAACTTGGTGTTGTTCCTTCGAGTGCAGATCCATTGGTTATCTTCTGTGATAACACTGGAGCAATCGCACAAGCAAAGGAACCACGGTCGCACCAGAAGTCCAAGCACATACAGAGACGGTTTCACTTGATCCGGGAGATCATAGATCGTGGTGAGATCAAAATCTGCAAGGTTCATACAGATGACAATCTGGCTGACCCGCTTACCAAGCCTCTGGCGCAGCAGAAGCATGAGAAGCACTGTAATAATATGGGTTTGAGATTTCTCAACCATTAGATTAAGTGCAAGTGGGAGATTGTTGGGGTATGCCCTTAAGGCTAATGTTTGAGGCCTTGGGATTCTTTCAGTATCATGTATAAACTCTTATGTTTATAAAGGCAATGGTTGTTATTCAGTTTGTTACATTGTCTGCTGCAATAAGTGTGCTTCTGAATAATGTCTCAATGCTGTTCAGCTTGGCTGACATGCTGTAATGTCCTTAGTCGAGATATCTTGGTGAACATGAGACAACCTTGATATGATTGAGACTAATATGTGTTCTAATCTTATAGGATGCTTCGAGCATGGAATAAGATGTAGACTCATGGGTACATTGGATGTACTGGACAGACCCTACTAGGATATTCAATTGCTTGTCACAATGTGAATAATCCTTGTTTGCAACAAGTGGCACATGTCCTCTGACTTGAGATCACTTGTGTTTCTAAATGATGATTGTCATTGTTTTGAGGTAGTTCAATATCATTTGAAACATAATGGTTATAGACTATCTTGGATAATGATCATGAGTCAGGTTAGGACACTAGTGATAAATATAGGATTGCCGTCTCCTTGATTGGAGTGTGATGTTCTAAACGGGCCCCCTTGAATGAGATGATTGAGAAAGTGTATGGCCATACCCAGGTGACTATGTTCATCTGATCTAATCATGCTCATCATATTGGAGTTACAGGCTTGACACGCTTGTCCAATAAGAACATCCAGTGGCAAAGGAAACATGTATGCCTTGTGAAGTAGATTCACACTTGTGCTGTGGTTTGGGTGTAGTCTTAGAATACTCTTTCCTTTATATCGGGAGATAGTGATGTGTTGCTAGATACCCCTCACCGATCGTGATAACGTGAGTTGTCGTTACCGACATTTAAAGGAAACCCTTAGGGTCGCACAATTTGATGATATGGCTTACTTAAGTCAGATCGTGTGGACTGAATTGTTTGGATTCAGTTTAAAGGGATTTAATCTCTGATTGTAAGTGAGATCTGGTCTGATCATGTTTGATTGATTAGGGCTTAAGATCGGTAAGCTTTGATTGAGAGAATGGATGCTAGATCGGTGAGATCAAGAGCATCAAGAGATGAACGGTTAGATCTTGAACCTTTAGGGTTTATTGTGATCTAGACCAAAATGGCTTGGGTTAATTGGTCTTTGAACCAAACCAAATTGAACCAGCTCATCAAGTGAGCGCATGGTTCAAGGGAGAAGAGATTTGCGATTTGTTCATGAGCGCATTTCATGATGAGAAGTGGTTTTGCTATTTTTAGATAGCATGTCACTTACGTGACCACATCTCACGTCGCCTCTCTTCACGCCTCCCTCTCGCCCTCTTGTCGCCTGTTGTTTTTTTTGGTTCTTGACACATTCGTGTGGTAGAGCTTCTTGACGACAAGGGAGAGGTCTCGCCAAGCAAGGAAAATCTTCTCTTCCCTTTCATACGACAAAGACCTTTGAAGAACCTTGCTAGCACAAGGATCAACAAAGAGTAGGCGGCATCACCTTGTGTGCGTCACTTTTGGAGAAGATCCCTTTCGATCTTTGCTTCCAAGGCACCATCCAAAGGATGGCGATGGTATGATCCTTCTTATGTTTGCAATCGGGGTTTTTGTAGTTGATCATATCTCATGCAATCGATCCCTAGAAATCCATTCCGCTGCTTTAAAACCTCCATATGCGCCAGTAGGGTTTCGCCCCCCCTTGTTTCGGGGACTTTCATAATGTCTCAATGCTGTTCAGCTTGGCTGACATGCTGTAATGTCCTTAGTCGATATATCTTGGTGAACATGAGACAGCCTTGATATGATTGAGACTAATATGTGTTCTAATCTTGTAGGATGCTTCGAGCATGGAATAAGATGTAGACTCATGGGTACATTGGATGTACTGGACAGACCCTACTAGGATATTCAATTGCTTGTCACAATGTGAATAATCCTTGTTTGCAACAAGTGGCACATGTCCTCTGACTTGAGATCACTTGTGTTTCTAAATGATGATTGTCATTGTTTTGAGGTAGTTCAATATCATTTGAAACATAATGGTTATAGACTATCTTGGATAATGATCATGAGTCAGGTTAGGACACTAGTGATAGATATAGGATTGCCGTCTCCTTGTTTGGAGTGTGATGTTCTAAAGGGGCCCCCCTGGATGAGATGATTGAGAAAGTGTATGGCCATACCCAGGTGACTATGTTCATCTGATCTAATCATGCTCATCATATTGGAGTTACAAGCTTGACACGCTTGTCCAATAAGAACATCCAGTGGCAAAGGAAACATGTATGCCTAGTGAAGTGGATTCACACTTGTGTTGTGGTTTGGGTGTAGTCTTGGAAGACTCTTTCCTTTATATCGGGAGACAGTGATGTGTTGCTAGATACCCCTCACTGATCGTGATAACGTAAGTTATCGTTACCGACATTTAAAGGAAACCCTCAGGGTCGCACAATTTGATGATATGGCTTACTTAAGTCAGATCGTGTGGACTGAATTGTTTGGGTTCAGTTTAAAGGGATTTAGACTCTGATTGTAAGTGAGATCTGGTCTGATCATGTTTGATTGATTAGGGCTTGAGATCGGTAAGCTTCGATCGAGAGATTTGATGCTAGATCGGTGAGATCAAGAGCATTCAGAGATGAACGGTTAGATCTGGAACCTTAGGGTTTACTATGGTCTAGACCAAATCGCTTGGGCTGATTTAATTTGGTCTTGGACCAAAATTCAATTGAACCGGCTCATGTATGAGCGCATGGTTCAAAAGGGAGTGAGATAAGCGCTTGGTTCACTTTGAAGTGAACGCATAACCGCTTGAGACATTAAGGCTTACTATTTTTAGAAGCCATGTCTTAACGTTCAAATGGAACGTTTCTCACGTCGCCTATCATCTCCTCTCGACGTCTCCTCTCTCGAAGAGAGATAGAGTCTTCACGCCAAGGAGGTTACTCGGCCAAGCAAGAGAGATCTCAATCTTCTACACACGACAAGGGCACTTGAAGATCTTTGCTAGCACAAAGATCACCAAGAAGGAGCCACCTCTCTTCTTGTGTGCGGCACCTTTGGAGAAGAAGCGCTTGCATCTTTCTCTTCCAAGTCGCCATCTTCCTCATGGCTATGGTATGATCTCTATCGATCTATACAAGCATTTATATATGTTGATCATATGGCATGCAAAAGATGGAAAAAGAAACCCTTGCTTCCGCTCGAAATTTGTTATATGCGCCTTATATTAGGGTTTCGCCCCTCCCCTTGAATTAGGGGACCTTTCAATTGGTATCAGAGGAGGTTATTTGCATGTTAATATGATTGCTATGTTTGATCTTCATGTTTGATCCATGCTTGCGCAAATACTTAGATCTAATAGTTTCATCATGCGACAAGATGACATGTATGTTTATCTTATAGTTGCGTATGTATAATGATGTTGGGACTTGTTATTGTTTTCGGTTTGTTAAACACTTAACTTGCGCGCCTAACTTAGATCTAAGATGCGCCTACTGTAAACCCTTAGACGGGTTGATGGGGTTGAAGTCATCCTCTAGGTAGGATCCAACCAGTCTGATCAGACCATCTGACAGCCTAGATGGGTCGACCAGATGGCACCTGTGCGCTAGCACGAGGTGGCTATAGGTCGACTGCAGACAGGCGTGTAGCGATGTCTGGTTGAGACAACAAGTGAATGCACATGAGTTAGGCCCGGGGTCACACCCGCTTGCCAGAACTCATGAGGACGTTCAGCCCTTGGCGCATGCATGGTTGACCATTTGGTCGATTCAAGTCAGTTAGGACTTGGTGCATGCAAGGGCAGTGGATCTGACTAGACATGATGAGTGGATCCCTATTAATGGACCGTTGTAAGGTAGTAGGGCAAATAAGACAAATAAAATTGATGCCAATGGGGTTTTTCAAAATTTTATTTTCTTATTGGATCACATGTTGATTGTAAGCATATGCTTGTTTATTTAATCTTATGTGGGCTGCCCGTGTTAATGTGTGCTGTGCTGGGGCCTGCGTGCCTGGATTAAAAATGTAAATTATTTTATTTGTGATCTGCGCATCACATTTTAATTAATTTATTGTGTAATTGACCTGCGTGTCAATCTTGTCTAGATAGATTAAAATGTACTTTTAATCAGACAAGAGCACAGAGCACACTTGGCAGAGGCGCATGCAGCTAGAGGCTTGACCAGGTGGGAGGTCTAGGGTTTGACCCTATGACAGGCGCATTTACCTGGTGGGCGCACCTGAGCTGCAGTGGGCGCTTGGGCCCTGGGTTGGGCCAGATGAGATGCAAAAGACCCATGGAGAGCTCAAGTGAAGACTTAAGTTAAATTAAGGTCTTACTTAGGGTTAATGGGCTTTTACCACATAAGATCAGCATGCTTTCTATTTATCTTTTATATAATTAGAATTGCATGATTTAATCTTCTGCTATCACCATAGGGTTTCCATGATAGTTAAGAAGATAAAAGACCGTTAAAATCCAACGCTAAATATCAAGCGCATAAGCCTTCTGACGCGAAACCTCACTGTTCTGACTATCGTTGGGGCCGTGTTGTACCCACTCAGTGGGCACGCCCATCTATCTTCAGACGGTGTGTGATTTCACCTGCGTGTTACAGAGAAGGGATTTATCGCTTCTCGTTGCTCAGCATAGCACGTGGTGGTCCAGGGAGTAGGTCAGGTCAGCTTGACCATGTAGGCTACATACTGAGCATATGTTAGCTATATGGAGGCAGCCATCTGTGGGATCAGAGACTGTGTTGTACCAACTCAGTTGGCACAGTCGGCTGGATTGCCCAGATGAAGGGGAATCGCACGGGTTTGCGATTGGCAGGGACTGCCTACCAGAAATTAGTGCTTGTACTCTCTGTGCATCTTATCTCGCCTGAGCGGGATGCGGAGACCAAGTATGAAATCTGGATCCCATCTCACTAAAAGAGTGTTACTCTTTTGGACTGTTTTTATGGATTTTTCAGTCAGATAAAATAGTGAGAAAAGAATCATTCTTAAGTCCTGGATTGATTCTAAACATTGATACTGACCTTGCTGTTCTTGCATTGTTGTAGATTCCTGCCGCAACGAACACCATGAGCTTCAATGTGCGATCCCTACTGGAAAGGGAGAAGTTTGCTGGGCCAAACTTCTCAGACTGGTACGGACACCTTAAGATTGTTCTTAAGGCTGAGAGGAAACTGTATGTCCTCGAGACGGCTATACCGCCTCAACCCGCTCCGAACGCCGCAAGGGCGGTTCGGGAAGCCTATGAAAAGCATGTCAATGATAGCATTGATGTCGCTTGCCTGATGCTAGCGTCTATGACGCCACAGCTGCAGCGTCAGCATGAGGATATGTCTGCTATAGAAATTATAGCAAACCTCAAGATGCTGTATGCTGCACAGGCGAGGACTGAACGCTATAATTTGACCAAGCTTTTCTTTCAGAGCAAACTGACTGAAGGGAGTCCAGTGGGAGCTCATGTGCTCAAGATGATAGGGCACAAAGAGGCTCTAGAGAAACTGGGGCATACCATCAATCAGGAGCTTGCTGTAGACATTATTCTGCAGTCCCTCCCGGCCTCTTTCGATCCGTTCATTATTAATTTTAATATGAACAAGATCGACTGTACTCCGGCAGAGTTGCTGAATATGCTCTTGACTACAGAGGAAACTCTAAAGGGAAAGCCTTCAACCTCTGTCTTTATGTTCCCTTCCAGGAACAAGAAGAAGGGGAAGAAGGGCAAAGCCCCTGTCAAGAACTACAACAAGGCTCTGAAACAAAAGGTTAAGCGGTCGAAGGAATACAGATGTTTCCATTGTGGCCAGCTGGGTCACTGGAAAAAGGACTGTAAAGCGCTCCAAGGAGACAAGAAGGGAAGCATCACTTCTGGCTCAGGTATTTTTGTGACTGAGGTCATGATATCTTCTTCTTCTATTTCATGGGTGTTAGACACTGCATGTGGAGTTCACATTTGTTCAAATGTACAGGAACTCAAGAGAAGAAGACAGGTGGGACAGCATGAGGTGGACCTACGAGTTGGAAACGGGGCACGGGTTGCTGCTGTTGCTGTAGGGGAATATCACATCTCATTACCATCTGGACTTGTATTAGAACTAAACAATTGTTATTTTGTACCTAGCATTACCAAGAATATTATCTCTATTCCTGCTTTTGTCAGGAAAGGGTTTTCCTTTGAATGCAAGACTTCAAAGTGTTATCTTTCTCTTGATAATATTGTTTATGCTACTGGGTCAATTAACAATGGGTTATTCATGTTGGACATGGAATGTTCTATACAAAAGATTGATAATAAGAAAGCCAAGTATGCTGATGACAGCACCTTGTTATGGCATAGTCGTTTAGGCCATATTAACAAGAAGCGCATTAAGCGGTTGCATGACCATGGACTGCTTGGATCATTCTCCTATGAGGAGATTGATACATGCAAAGCTTGTTTAATGGGTAAAATGACGAAGGCTCCTTTTCCTCACAAAGGTCAAAGGGCTTCAGGTTTACTTGACCTTATACACAGTGATGTGTGTGGGCCATTTAGTAAACATGCCAGAGGTGGCTATTCATACTTCATTACCTTTACTGATGATTTCAGTAGATATGGGTATGTCTATCTAATGAGACATAAGAGTGAATCTTTTGACAAGTTCAAAGAGTTCAAGAATGAAGTACAGAATCAGCTAGGCCGAAATATCAAGGCACTTCGTTCTGATCGAGGTGGAGAATACCTAAGTCGAGAGTTTACTGACTATCTGAAGGAGTGTGGGATTATCTCACAGCTCACTCCGCCAGGAACTCCGCAATGGAATGGTGTGTCCGAGAGGAGAAATAGAACCTTACTGGATATGGTTCGTTCGATGATGAGTCAGGCTACTCTACCTTACTCCTTTTGGGGATTTGCACTGGAAACAGCTGCAAAAGTACTAAACCGAGTGCCATCCAAGGCAGTTTCAAAGACTCCATATGAGTTATGGTATGGGAAACAGCCGAGCTTGACATTTATCAAGATCTGGGGTTGCGAGGCTTATGTCAAAAAGCTCGCCTCTGGGAAACTGGAGAGCAGATCTGATAAATGCATCTTTGTCGGTTACCCTAAGGAAACTAAGGGTTATTATTTCTACGATCCCAAAGAGAACAAGGTATTTGTTGCTCGGACGGCCATTTTTCTTGAGAAGGAGTTTCTTCTGCAAGAAGCCAGTGGGAGAGAAATAAAGTTGGATGAGAATCCACAGGAAGGACAAAGTAGTCAAGCACAGTTGGATGAGCCTGAGCTAGTAGAACAGGTTATTGAACAACCTGAGGCTCAGATATCACGGGAACCGCGAAGATCGGGAAGGATCCGTCGACAGCCTGAGCGCTATGACGGAGTCTACATCATTGATCATGATGAACCCCTCACATATGCGGATGCGGTCAGTGGACCGGAATCAGCTAGATGGCTTGAAGCTATGCGAGCCGAAATGGACTCCATGTCAGATAACCAAGTCTGGAATTTGGTTGATCCGCCTCCGGGAGTAATCCCTATTGGCTGTAAATGGATCTTCAAGAAGAAGATTGACATGGATGGTAACGTGGTTACCTATAAAGGCAGGCTAGTTGCGAAAGGTTTCAAACAAATCTACGGGATAGATTATGATGAAACTTTCTCTCCTGTAGCCATGTTCAAGTCTATTCGGATTATTCTTGCGATAGCAGCATATTACGATTATGAGATCTGGCAAATGGATGTGAAGACTGCTTTCCTTAATGGAAAACTGGATGAGGATGTGTATATGACACAACCTGAAGGTTTCACTAATCCATCAGATCGTCATAAAATATGCAAGTTAAAGAAGTCCATTTATGGACTTAAACAAGCATCAAGAAGCTGGAATATTCGTTTTGATGAATCAATCTGTGAATTTGGTTTCATCAAGAATGAAGATGACCCGTGTGTATATAAGAGGTTTAGTGGGAGCGTGATTACTTTCCTAGTCCTCTACGTCGATGATATCTTAATCATTGGAAACGATATTCCTGAACTGCATGCTGTTAAAGCATGGTTAAGAAAATGTTTCCAGATGAAAGATCTAGGAGAAGCAGCCTATGTATTAGGTGTGAAGATCTACAGGGATAGATCTAAGAGGCTTCTCGGGCTGTGCCAGAGTACTTACATCGATAAAGTCCTGGAGAGATTTCATTTAGAGGATATCTTCCAGTCAGACATGGTCTGAATCTTTCAAAGAGTCAGTGTCCACAAACACAGACTGAGAAAGATGAAATGGACAATACGCCTTATGCTTCGGCTATTGGATCCATTATGTATGCGATGTTATGTACTCGCCCAGACGTCGCTTACGGGTTAAGCGTGACCAGTCGATTCCAAAGTAATCCAGGTCAGGCGCACTGGATTGCGGTCAAGAACATTTTAAAATATCTTCGGAGGACCAAAGATATGTTCTTGATATATGGAGGTCAGGAAGAACTCAGTATTGAAGGATATACTGACGCTTCATTCCAATCTGACAAGGATGATTTCCGATCGCAATCAGGCTATGTTTTTAGTTTGAATGGAGGAGCAGTGGTGTGGAAAAGTTTCAAACAATCTATTGTTGCTGATTCCACAACAGAAGCCGAGTATGTTGCAGCCTCGGAAGCATCAAAGGAGGCAGTGTGGATTCGTAAGTTCGTTCAAGAACTTGGTGTTGTTCCTTCGAGTGCAGATCCTTTGGTTATCTTCTGCGATAACACTGGAGCAATCGCACAAGCAAAGGAACCACGGTCGCACCAGAAGTCCAAGCACATACAGAGACGGTTTCACTTGATCCGGGAGATCATTGATCGAGGCGAGATCAAAATCTGCAAGGTTCATACAGATGATAATCTGGCTGACCCGCTTACCAAGCCTCTGGCGCAGCAGAAGCATGAGAAGCACTGTAATAATATGGGTTTGAGATTTCTCAACCATTAGATTAAGTGCAAGTGGGAGATTGTTGGGGTATGCCCTTAAGGCTAATGTTTGAGGCCTTGGGACTCTATCAGTATCATGTATAAACTCTACGTTTATAAAGGCAATGGTTGTTATGCAGTTTGTTACATTGTCTGCTGCAATAAGTGTGCTTCTGAATAATGTCTCAGTGCTGTTCAGCTTGGCTGACATGCTGTAATGTCCTTAGTCGATATATCTTGGTGAACATGAGACAACCTTGATATGATTGAGACTAATATGTGTTCTAATCTTGTAGGATGCTTCGAGCATGGAATAAGATGTAGACTCATGGGTACATTGGATGTACTGGACAGACCCTACTAGGATATTCAATTGCTTGTCACAATGTGAATAATCCTTGTTTGCAACAAGTGGCACATGTCCTCTGACTTGAGATCACTTGTGTTTCTAAATGATGATTGTCATTGTTTTGAGGTAGTTCAATATCATTTGAAACATAATGGTTATAGACTATCTTGGATAATGATCATGAGTCAGGTTAGGACACTAGTGATAGATATAGGATTGCCGTCTCCTTGTTTGGAGTGTGATGTTCTAAAGGGGCCCCCCTGGATGAGATGATTGAGAAAGTGTATGGCCATACCCAGGTGACTATGTTCATCTGATCTAATCATGCTCATCATATTGGAGTTACAAGCTTGACACGCTTGTCCAATAAGAACATCCAGTGGCAAAGGAAACATGTATGCCTAGTGAAGTGGATTCACACTTGTGCTGTGGTTTGGGTGTAGTCTTGGAAGACTCTTTTCTTTATATCGGGAGACAGTGATGTGTTGCTAGATACCCCTCACTGATCGTGATAACGTAAGTTATCGTTACCGACATTTAAAGGAAACCCTCAGGGTCGCACAATTTGATGATATGGCTTACTTAAGTCAGATCGTGTGGACTGAATTGTTTGGGTTCAGTTTAAAGGGATTTAGACTCTGATTGTAAGTGAGATCTGGTCTGATCATGTTTGATTGATTAGGGCTTGAGATCGGTAAGCTTCGATCGAGAGATTTGATGCTAGATCGGTGAGATCAAGAGCATTCAGAGATGAACGGTTAGATCTGGAACCTTAGGGTTTACTATGGTCTAGACCAAATCGCTTGGGCTGATTTAATTTGGTCTTGGACCAAAATTCAATTGAACCGGCTCATGTATGAGCGCATGGTTCAAAAGGGAGTGAGATAAGCGCTTGGTTCACTTTGAAGTGAACGCATAACCGCTTGTGACATTAAGGCTTACTATTTTTAGAAGCCATGTCTTAACGTTCAAATGGAACGTTTCTCACGTCGCCTATCATCTCCTCTCGACGTCTCCTCTCTCGAAGAGAGATAGAGTCTTCACGCCAAGGAGGTTACTCGGCCAAGCAAGAGAGATCTCAATCTTCTACACACGACAAGGGCACTTGAAGATCTTTGCTAGCACAAAGATCACCAAGAAGGAGCCACCTCTCTTCTTGTGTGCGGCACCTTTGGAGAAGAAGCGCTTGCATCTTTCTCTTCCAATTCGCCATCTTCCTCATGGCTATGGTATGATCTCTATTGATCTATATAAGCATTTATATATGTTGATCATATGGCATGCAAAAGATGGAAAAAGAAACCCTTGCTTCCGCTCGAAATTTGTTATATGCGCCTTATATTAGGGTTTCGCCCCTCCCCTTGAATTAGGGGACCTTTCACATAGTGGCGCACCTTCATTGGAGGAAGACCATGGCATTGGCCGAACCTATGGGGAACTTTTAAAGTGTACCTCTAGGGTTTGAGAGCTAAACCATGAGAGAAGGACCTTGGAGCCAACCTTGAAGTTCAAGCTAGAGGTCGGCTAGGCTAGGTCTAGTTTTTGGGGCTTGAGTTCTAGGACAAGAATTGAACCTATTTCATGGCATGGATTGGTTCAATGTCTTGTATAGGATATGATCACATCATTCTTTACTGCTTTTATTATTATCTGCAGAAGCATGCCTGAAATGTTTTACCGTTATGTTATCACCATAGGATTGTATGCCTGTAATGATAGACATAAGATAAAACTGAGATGATGAGACCTTAAAAACCCTTAAGTAAAATATCAAGTCTGGTAGCCTTCTAACGCGTAGCCCTCACTAAGCTATCGATCAGTGGAGTTGTGAATTATTTCCCACCCTCGTGGGACACACCCACTTATCTTTAGAAAGTGCGTGGTGGCAATGGTTTCCCCAGTCCAGTTTTAACTTGGGCGTGCCTTCGCAAGGAAACTCGTTGGCCCTGGGCATAACGGTTAGGAATGGACTTGACTAGAAGTTCACATGTGCTGGGCACATGGTGAAAGTCTAGAGGCATCATTGAGAGGTAAAGGTTTCATGCTGTATCCAGCCCTCGCTGGACATGAAATGCCCAGACTGTCTCGACAAGGGGAGTTGCTTGGAGCAACCGGCCGGCGCGCCCACCTTAGGAAACATGGGTTACTTTGTGCATCTCATCCCACCCTCGTGGGACGCGAAGCCTCATGTGAAATAAGGATCCCATCTCACTAGGAAGTTTTTAAACCTCCCGATTGACTTTGTGGGTTGTCAATTCGAATTTAAAATAGTGAGAGCAGAAATCATTTAAAACAAGTCCAGTTTAAATGATTCGAAGTAGTACTAATCTGTTCTTCTTGGGTGTTGTAGAACAATGGCTACGAACACTGGCGGATTATCACTGCGATCACTCCTTGATAAGGATAAGTTAGTTGGAACTAACTTTATGGACTGGCATCGGAACTTGAGGATAGTCCTCAAGCTCTAGAAGAAGCTGTATGTCCTTGAACAGCCTCTTCCTGCGGCTCCTCCGCCTAATGCCCGAACGGCAGACAGAGATTCTTATAGAAAGCATCAGGATAACTCTTTGGAGGTTGCATGTCTTATGCTAGCCAGTATGGCACCTGAACTGCAGGTGCAATATGAGGAGCAGAACGCTTTTCAGATGATCACTCATCTGAAACAGATGTTCGAGGTGTTGGGAAACCCCGGGGACATTTTACAATTTTCAGAGTTATAGACATACATTTTTCGCAGCGGAAGAATGTCCCCGAAACAGGCCAGTCCCAAAAACCCAGTGAAGATCGCAAGCAAGGGAGACGACACGATGAGTTAGGAAATACCTTAAGAGCAATGTAGAGCGATGCCGATGTAGGCGCCCAAGTGTGCGCCCTCTACAGTCTCACACACACGGATCTCTTGAGTTCTCTTCTCCCACGCCCGGTGCTAGCCTCGGGAAGAAGATCCAAGCCTTAGTTCTCTTCTTGAATGCTTGCGCCACCTCCAAGGTAGAAGCGCCAATTGAAGAAGAAGAGAGGAGAAGGGAGAATGCCGCCAAGCCTTTCCTTCTCTTGCGCGAAGGAGGAAGAAGGGAAGAAACTCGCGGTTATGGAAGAAGATGCGCCCTTGTCCCAAGACTTTCGCCCCTCCTCTTGCATTCACGCCTTCAAGGATTGATTACCCACAAGAGGGGGCGACTAGGGTCATATTTATAGGGCAAGAGGCGGTTAGGGTAATGGCTAGTATCATGACAAGTGTAGGGCTAGGATGAGGAGGTTTGAGATAAGGAAAGTCTCCAAGACATTTCCATAATTCTCATTCAACCTTACCTTTTGTTCCCACGCCTTTCCTTGTGCGCCAAGGCCTTGCCTTGCGTCTCAAGCAATGCCATAGAGGCATGCATTCCATCCTAGGAAGAGTGGGGGAGGCGCCCTTGACTTCCATAATGAAGCAAAGGCGCCAACATGACCCCATTATGCCCCTAGGCGCCTAATGGTTCATGTTTCTCCCCATTATACCCTTTTAGCCTCTCATCTCTTCATGAGAACTTGTTATTGGGCCTCATTGGATAATGAGCTAGCCCAAACATCATTGCATAGGTTGATTAAGCACTTGGATCCAATCCAATGCAACCCTAATCCAAATGTGACCAACCATGGTCAAATACGGGTCAACCTGCCAAAAATGAAGTTTGGCTCCAATAACATTCTTCCATCTCATCAGGCCTATTGGCGCTGATGAAATCTCCCAATTAGATCCGAGTTATCCAATAACTCGATCATAAGGCTTCCCGATCAATATGAGAACTCAAGTATCAAGGTGTGCGACCCTGTAGGTTCCTCTGACGCTGGCAGTGCTGACCAGAGGTCATCACAAGCAGTGAGTGGCACCTAGCAGTGCATTGCTGCTACCCAGGTCGTTGGAATGGATATCGACATCGACATCCCCATCATCGCAACTAGATACAGATGCATTACAGTCTCTTTGCCGTACTGATATCCGATTGGACAAGTGTGTCACCACTTGTTTTCATCCAATCACATGGCTATGACTAAAACAGGTTCTCACCTGGGTATGGCCATACACTCTCAGTCATAGAACCATAAAGGAGCTCCATGGATATCATACTTCCTTAGGGAAGGGGCAAATCCTATGTCTTTCCATTGATCTTCTCATATGGGTCATGACATGCTCAATAACAACCGTTATGACCTCCCAGCTACGGCAAGGTGTTAGGTTGTATCAAAGCAAGTCACTAATCATATAGAATGATCAATGACCTCAAGTCAAGGGATCAATGCATCTCCTATCACTTATGAGGATAACTCATGACACCAAGTCATAGCCTCATTGCGGGTCTATCCAGTATATCCCCAATGATATACCCATGTGTCTGCGTTAGCACCACGTGCCTAACCAGCCCACATACCAGTCTCACAAGTACCATAGCTGTCCCATATCCACTAAGGTACATCGACTGGGGATTATAATTCGAGCACAGATCCAATCTGTCTCCAGGGACATTATCATGTAAGTACACAATCGCAGGTGTAGTCAAACAATGATAACGACAATGCCAGAATGATATATAAATATCAGTGTCAAGTAGTACAAAAGTTGACCAAAACTAGGTCCTAGGGCATATACACCAACAATCTCCCACTTGCACTAAGACCTAGAAGTTGAGGAATCTCAACCCCATATCTCTAGCGTGACCATCATGCTTCTGCTGCGCCAAAGCCTTGGTCAATGGGTCTGCCAGATTGTTCTCTGTGTCTACTCTGCTAATCTTGACATCACCTCTGTCAATGATCTCTCTGATCAGGTGAAATCTTCTGAGTATGTGTTTGGATCTTTGATGAGACCGTGGTTCCTTGGCTTGTGCAATTGCTCCATTGTTGTCACAGTAGAGTTCAATGGGATCCATTGCACTAGGTACCACTTGAAGATCACATAAGAACTTCCTTATCCAAACAGCTTCCTTGGCTGCCTCAGAAGCAGCCACATACTCAGCTTCAGTTGTAGAGTCTACTATGGTGGATTGCTTGAAGCTCTTCCAACATACAGCGCCTCCATTTATCTTGAACACATAGCCGGCCTGCGATCTAAAGTCGTCAGGGTCAGACTGGAATGATGCGTCAGTATAGCCCTGCATACTGAGCTCTTCCTGTCCCCCATAGACCAAGAACAAATCCTTAGTTCTTCTCAGATACTTTAGTATGTTCTTTACAGCCACCCAGTGCTGTAGACCTGGATTGGATTGGTATCGGCTGGTTATGCTCACAGCATATGCCACATCTGGTCTAGTACATAACATTGCATACATGATCGATCCTACTGCCGAAGCATAAGGAATTCGACTCATGTCATCCCTCTCAGCCTGTGTTGTAGGACACTAGCTCTTTGAGAGAGTAAGGCCATGTCTCACTGGAAGGTATCCTTTCTTGGATTGCTCCATGTAGAACCTCTCCAGTACCTTATCAATGTAAGTACTTTGACTAAGGGCCAAGAGCCTCTTGGATCTATCCCGGTAGATCCTCACGCCTAGAATATAGGCGGCCTCCCCTAAGTCTTTCATCTCGAAACACTTCCCCAACCATGTCTTCACAGCTTGAAGACTAGGGATGTCGTTTTCGATGAGCAGTATGTCATCAACATACAAGACCAGAAAAATCACCAAGCTCCCACTGAATTTTCTGTATACACAGGCGTCATCTTCGCTTTTGATAAAGCCATAATCTCTCACGGCCTCATCAAATCGAAGATTCCAACTTCGAGATGCTTGCTTTAATCCATAAATGGACATCTTTAGCCTGCAGACCTTATTAGCCTCTGCAGGATGGATGAAGCCATCAGGTTGTGTCATATACACATCCTCAGTCAGCTTCCCGTTAAGGAACGCTGTTTTCACATCCATCTGCCATATCTCATAGTCATGATATGCAGCTATAGCAAGCAGAATCCGAATGGATTTAATCATGGCAACTAGCGAGAAGGTTTCATCATAGTCCACCCCGTGGACTTGTTTAAATCCTTTAGCCACTAGTCTACCCTTATAGGTAACTATTTTGCCATCCATGTCTGTCTTCTTCTTGAAGACCTATTTACACCCTATGGGTTTTACCCCATCAGGCAGCTCAACCAAATCCCAGACTTGGTTAGCCGACATGGAATCCATCTCAGATCTCATGGCGTCAAGCCATTTCTCGGAGTCCGGTCCACTGACCGCCTCATCATAGGTTCTAGGTTCATCCTCAATGATGAAGATCCCATCGTGTTGGGTCGGTAGCGACCCATACCTTTCAGGTGCACGACGAATTCTCCCAGACCTACGCGGGACCTGTGTCTTGTGTCTGAGCCTCAGGTTGCCTAGCAACTGGTGCAGGTAGCTCAGATTCCATCTCTTTGTCTTGTGCTTGCACTTGGACCTCATCCAAGTCAAACTTCCTCCCACTAACTTCTTTCATAAGAAATTCTTTCTCTAGAAAGACAGCACCCCGAGCAACAAAAACTTTGTTCTCGGTTGGGACATAGAAGTAGTATCCTTTAGTTTCCTTAGGATACCCCACAAACACACACTTATCAGATCTAGGTTCTAGCTTTCTAGAATCCTAACGTTTGACATAAGCCTCACATCCCCAGATCCTGATAAACGTGAGATTAGGGCGTCTTCCACTCCACACCTCGTATGGTATTTTGGAGACACTCTTAGATGGAACATTATTCAGTATTAGAGAAGCTGTTTCTAGTGCATGCCCCCAGAATGATGAAGGTAGAGTTGCATGACTCATCATGGATCGAACTATATCCAATAAAGTTCGATTTCTCCTTTCAGACACACCATTCCATTGAGGTGTTCCAGGAGGAGTGAGTTGGGATATGATCCCACACTCTCTCAGATAGTCAAAGAACTCACCACTCAGGTATTCTCCACCTCGATCTGATCAAAGAGCTTTAATGGATCTTCCAAGCTGGTTCTCTACTTCATTCTTGAACTCCTTGAATTTCTCAAAGGATTCAGATTTATGTCTCATTAAGTAGACATAACCATACCTACTGAAGTCATCAGTGAAGGTAATGAAGTAGTTGTACCCTCCTCTGGCTTGTTTATTGAAGGGCCCACACACATCAGTATGTATGAGATCCAATAAACCTTCTGCCCTCTCACCAATCTTGGTTAAGGGCGCCTTTGTCATCTTCCCTAATAAACAAGGTTCACAAGTATCAAATTCCTCCAAGGAACTTGAATCTAATAATCCATTTGCATGGAGTTGTTGGATGCGATTCTTGTTTATATGGGCTAATCGACAGTGCCATAGGAAAGCACCAACTGAACCACTCAGTTTGGTCCTTTTATTGCTTATGTTACAAACAGAACTTTCCATATCCAAGATATACAGACCATTGCATAAAGTACCCTTCCCATAGAACATATTTGCAAATGAAAAAGAACAGGAGTTCTTATTTATTTCAAATTTAAATCCTTTCCTTGCCAAGCAAGGAATGGATACAATGTTCTTTGTTAGCGAAGGTACACAAAAGCAATTGTCTAGTTCTAATTGAAGTCCAGAAGGCAAGGAGAGAGTCAAAATGCCTACAGCAACAGCAGCAACCTGTGCCCCGTTTCCAACGCGTAGGTCAATCTCTCCAAGCCGCACCGATCTACTTTTCTTGAGCCCCTGCATATTTGTACAAATATGAGCTCCACATGCGGTATCCAATACCCATGACATAGAAGTAGAAAGGTTGACTTCTGTAACATAAATACCTGAGCTAGAAGTTAAGGCCAAGCCTTTCTTCTCCTCATTCTGAAGCTGCCTGTAGTCCCTTCTCCAGTGGCCCTGCTCGCCACAGTGAAAACACCTATGTTCCTTTGACTTCTTCGCCCTTTTCTTCAGTGCTTTGGTAGGACCTCTGGCACTGCTCTTAGCACGTGCCTTACCCTTCTTCTTTATCTTCTTGGTCGCAGGGACCAAAAGAACAGAATTGGGTTTGGTCTTACCCATCTCTCGCTCGGCTGTTTGGAGCATATTCATCAATTCCTCCCGTGTGCATTCAATCTGGTTCATGTTGAAGTTAATGATAAACGGACTGAAGCTAGGGGGCAGGGAATGAAGAATAAGATCCACAACCAGCTCGTTGTCTATGGTGTGTCCCAGTCTTCTGAGATGATCCACATTCCCAATGAGTTTGAGAACATGGGGTCTCACTGGTGCACCTTCAGACAACTTGCACCGAAAGACTGCTTTGGCGGTGTCAAATCTCTCAGTTCTAGCCTGAGCCTCGAACATCTGTTTCAGACAAGTAATCATCTGAAAAGCGTTCTACTCCTCATATTGCACCTGCAGTTCAGGTGCCATACTGGCTAGCATAAGACATGCAACCTCCAAAGAGTCATCCTGATGCTTTCTATAAGCATCTCTGTCTGCCGTTCGGGCATTAGGCGGAGGAGCCGCAGGAAGAGGCTGTTCAAGGACATACAGCTTCTTCTCGAGCTTGAGGACTATCCTCAAGTTCCGATGCCAGTCCATAAAGTTAGTTCCAACTAACTTATCCTTGTCAAGGAGTGATCGCAGTGATAATCCGCTAGTGTTCGTAGCCATTGTCCAGCGAGGGCTGGAGACAACATGAAACCTTTACCTCTCAACGATGCCTCTAGACTTTCACCATGTGCCCAGCACATGTGAACTTCTAGTCAAGTCCATTCCTAACCGTTATGCCCAGGGCCAACGAGTTTCCTTGCGAAGGCACGCCCAGGTTAAAACTGGACTGGGGAAACCATTGCCACCACGCACTTTCTAAAGATAGGTGGGTGTGTCCCACGAGGGTGGAAAACAATTCACAACTCCACTGATTGATAGCTTAGTGAGGGCTACGCGTTAGAAGGCTACCAGACTTGATATTTTAATTGAGGGTTTTTGTTTAAGGTCTCATCATCTCAGTTTTATCTTATGTCTATCATTACAGGCATGCAATCCTATGGTGATAACATAACAATAAAACATTTCAGGCATGCTTCTGCAGATAATAATAAAAGCAGTAAAGGATGATGTTGAAGGACCCCTTTCGAGAGGGGGGCGAAACCCATAGCCATGTAAATTTCTTTTTCGGCAGCGGAATTAGGGTTTCATAAGGATCGCATACATCATATATGATCAACTTAAAATTGCATAGATCTTAGATGGAATCATACCATAGCCATTGCTTAGATGGCGGCTTAGAAGAAGAAGGCGATAAGGCTTTCCTCCAAAGATGACGCACACAAGTTGAGTGGTCGGCTACTCCTTGTGACTCCTTGTGCTAGCAAGGATCTCCAAGTGTCCTTTTGTGTGTATTGAAGAGAAGAGATGAATCTTCTATGCTGATTGAACCTTCTCCTTTGGCGTGAAGATCACCCAAGACGAGCGCAAGAACACAAGTCGGCGAGAGAGAGAGCGAGAGAGTCACCCCACATTCGAAAACGTTGGGGAATTAACCAAAGGAGGAAAAACGCCTTTCTAAAAATAGAAAGCACTAAGTCCTCATTCAATCCCACGTTACCCACGTTACCTTCGAACGTCTCTCATTCGAATCAAGCGTTCATATAAGTGAACCGATTCAATTCATTCGGTTCAATGCATTTGGTTCAAAGACCAAATCAAATCAACATTGGTTCAGATCTCATTAAACCAAATGGTTCAAGATCTAACCGTTCATCTCTCGATGCTCTCGATCTCACCGATCTTGCATCCAATCTCTCGATCGAAGCTTACCGATCTCAAGCCCCAATCAATCAAACATGATCAGACCAGATCTCACTTACAATCAGAGTTTAAACTCCTTTAAACTGAACCAAAACAATTCAGTCCACACGATCTGACATAAGTAAGCCATATCATCAAATTGTGCGACCCTAAGGGTTTCCTTTAAATGTCGGTAACGATAACTTACGTTATCACGATCAGTGAGGGGTATCTAGCAACACATCACTGTCTCCCGATATAAAGGAAAGAGTCTTCCAAGACTACACCCAAACCACAGCACAAGTGTGAATCCACTTCACTAGGCATATATGTTTCCTTTGCCACTGGATGTTCTTATTGGACAAGCGTGTCAAGCCTGTAACTCCAATATGATGAGCATGATTAGATCAGATGATCATAGTCACCTGGGTATGGCCATACACTTTCTCAATCATCTCATTCAGGGGGGCCCCTTTAGAACATCACACTCCAATCAAGGAGACGGCAATCCTATATCTATCACTAGTGTCCTAACCTGACTCATGATCATTATCCAAGATAGTCTATAACCATTATGTTTCAAATGATATTGAACTACCTCAAAACAATGACAATCATCATTTAGAAACACAAGTGATCTCAAGTCAGAGGACATGTGCCACTTGTTGCAAACAAGGATTATTCACATTGTGACAAGCAATTGAATATCCTAGTAGGGTCTGTCCAGTACATCCAATGTACCCATGAGTCTACATCTTATTCCATGCTCGAAGCATCCTATAAGATTAGAACACATATTAGTCTCAATCATATCAAGGCTGTCTCATGTTCACCAAGATATCTCGACTAAGGACATTACAGCATGTCAGCCAAGCTGAACAGCATTGAGACATTATTCAGAAGCACACTTATTGCGGCAGACAATGTAACAAACTGAATAACAACCATTGCCTTTATAAACATAAGAGTTTATACATGATACTGAAAGAATCCCAAGGCCTCAAACATTAGCCTTAAGGGCATACCCCAACAATCTCCCAATTGCACTTAATCTAATGGTTGAGAAATCTCAAACCCATGTTATTACAGTGCTTCTCATGCTTCTGCTGCGCCAGAGGCTTGGTAAGCGGGTCAGCCAGATTGTCATCTGTATGAACCTTGCAGATTTTGATCTCACCACGATCAATGATCTCCCGGATCAAATGAAACCGTCTCTGTATGTGCTTGGACTTCTGGTGCGACCGTGGTTCCTTTGCTTGTGCGATTGCTCCAGTGTTATCACAAAAGATAACCAAAGGATCTGCACTCGAAGGAACAACACCAAGTTCCTGAATGAACTTACGAATCCACACTGCCTCCTTAGATGCTTCCAAGGCTGCAACATACTCGGCTTCTGTTGTAGAATCAGCAACGATAGACTGTTTGAAACTTTTCCATACCACAGCTCCTCCATTCAAGCTAAAAACATAGCCTGATTGCGATCTGAAATCATCCTGGTCAGATTAGAACGAAGCGTCAGTATATCCTTCAATACTGAGTTCTTCCTGACCTCCATACACCAAGAACATATCTTTGGTCCTCCGAAGATATTTTAAAATGTTCTTGACTGCAATCCAGTGTGCCTGACCTAGATTACTTTGGAATCGACTGGTCACGCTTAACCCGTAAGCGACGTCTGGGCGAGTACATAACATCGCATACATAATGGACCCAATAGCCGAAGCATAAGGCATATTGTCCATTTCATCTTTCTCAGTCTGTGTTTGTGGACACTGACTCTTTGAAAGATTCAGACCATGTCTGACTGGAAGATATCCTCTTTTAGAATTCTCTAAATGGAATCTCTCCAGGACTTTATCGATGTAAGTACTCTGGCACAGCCCGAGAAGCCTCTTAGATCTATCTCTGTAGATCTTCACACCTAATACATAGGCTGCTTCTCCTAGATCTTTCATCTGGAAACATTTTCTTAACCATGCCTTAACCGCATGTAGTTCAGGAATATCGTTTCCAATGATCAAGATATCATCGACGTAGAGGACTAGGAAAGTAATCACGCTCCCACTAAACCTCTTATACACACACGGGTCATCTTCATTCTTGATGAAACCAAATTCACAGATGGATTCATCAAAACGAATATTCCAGCTTCTAGATGCTTGCTTAAGTCCATAAATGGACTTCTTTAACTTGCATATTTTATGACGATCTGATGGATTAGTGAAATCTTCAGGTTGTGTCATATACACATCCTCATCCAGTTTTCCATTAAGGAAAGCGGTCTTCACATCCATTTGCCAGATCTCATAATCGTAATATGCTGCTATCGCAAGAATAATCCGAATAGACTTGAACATGGCTACAGGAGAGAAAGTTTCATCACAATCTATCCCGTAGATTTGTTTGAAACCTTTCGCAACTAGCCTGCCTTTATAGGTAACCACGTTACCATCCATGTCAATCTTCTTCTTGAAGATCCATTTACAGCCTATAGGGATTACTCCCGGAGGCGGATCAACCAAATCCCAGACTTGATTATCTGACATGGAGTCCATCTCGGCTCGCATAGCTTCAAGCCATCTAGCTGACTCCGGTCCACTGACCGCATCCGCATAAGTGAGGGGTTCATCATGATCAATGATGTAGACTCCGTCATAGCGCTCAGGCTGTCGACGGATCCTTCCCGATCTTCGCGGTTCCCGTGATATCTGAGCCTCAGGTTGTACAATAACCTGTTCTACTGGCTCATGCTCATCCAACTGTGCTTGACTACTTTGTCCTTCCTCTGGATTCTCATCCAGTTTTATTTCTCTCCCACTGGCCTCTTGCAGAAGAAATTCCTTCTCAAGAAAAATGGCTGTCCGAGCAACAAATACTTTGTTCTCTTTGGGATCGTAGAAATAATAACCCTTAGTTTCCTTAGGGTAACCGACAAAGATGAATTTCTCAGATCTGCTCTCTAGTTTCCCAGAGACGAGCTTTTTGACATAAGCCTCGCAACCCCAGATCTTAATAAATATCAAGCTCGGCTGTTTCCCATACCATAACTCATATGGAGTCTTTGAAACTGCCTTGGATGGCACTCGGTTTAGTACCTTTGCAGCTGTTTCCAGCGCAAATCCCCAAAAGGAGTAAGGTAGAGTAGCCTGACTCATCATAGAACGAACCATATCAAGTAATGTTCTATTTCTCCCCTCGGACACACCATTCCATTGCGGTGTTCCTGGCGGAGTGAGCTGTGAGATAATCCCACACTCCTTCAGATAGTCAGTAAATTCTCGACTTAGGTATTCTCCACCTCGATCTGAGCGAAGTGCCTTGATATTTCGGCCTAGCTGATTCTGTACTTCATTTTTGAACTCTTTGAACTTGTCAAAAGATTCACTCTTGTGTCTCATGAGATAGACATACCCGAATCTACTGAAATCATCAGTAAAGGTAATGAAGTATGAGTAGCCACCTCTAGCATGTTTACTAAATGGCCCACACACATCACTGTGTATAAGGTCAAGTAAACCTGAAGCCCTTTGACCTTTGTTAGGAAAAGGAGACTTCGTCATTTTGCCCAATAAACAAGCTTTGCATGTATCAATCTCATTATAGGAGAATGATCCCAGCAGTCCATGGTCATGCAACCGCTTAATGCGCTTCTTGTTAATATGGCCTAAACGACTATGCCATAGCAAGGTGCTGTCATCAGCATACTTGGCTTTCTTATTATCAATATTTTGTATAGAACATTCCATGTCCAACATGAATAACCCATTGTTAATTGACCCAGTAGCATAAATAATATTATCAAGAGAAAGATAACACTTTGAAGTCTTGCATTCAAAGGAAAACCCTTTCCTGACAAGAGCAGGAATAGAGATAATATTCTTGGTAATGCTAGGTACAAAATAACAATTGTTCAGTTCTAATACAAGTCCAGATGGCAATGAGATGTAATATTCTCCTACAGCAACAGCAGCAACCCGTGCCCCGTTTCCAACTCGTAGGTCCACCTCATGCTGTCCCACCTGTCTTCTTCTCTTGAGTTCCTGTACATTTGAACAAATGTGAACTCCACATGCAGTGTCCAACACCCATGAAATAGAAGAAGAAGATATCATGACTTCAGTCACAAAAATACCTGAGCCAGAAGCGATGCTTCCCTTCTTGTCTCCTTGGAGCGCTTTACAGTCCTTTTTCCAGTGACCCAGCTGGCCACAATGGAAACATCTGTATTCCTTCGACCGCTTGACCTTTTGTTTCAGAGCCTTGTTGTAGTTCTTGACAGGGGCTTTGCCCTTCTTCCCCTTCTTCTTGTTCCTGTAAGGGAACATCAAGACAGAGGTTGAAGGTTTTCCCTTTAGAGTCTCCTCTGTAGTCAAGAGCATATTCAGCAACTCTGCCGGAGTACAGTCGATCTTGTTCATATTAAAATTAATAATGAACGGATCGAAGGAGGCCGGGAGGGACTGCAGAATAATGTCTACAGCAAGCTTCTGATTGATGGTATGCCCCAGTTTCTCTAGAGCCTCTTTGTGCCCAATCATCTTGAGCACGTGAGCTCCCACTGGACTCCCTTCAGCCAGTTTGCTCTGAAAGAAAAGCTTAGTCAAATTATAGCGCTCAGTCCTCGCCTGTGCAGCATATAGCATCTTGAGGTTTGCTATAATTTCTATAGCAGACATATCCTCATGCTGACGCTGCAGCTGTGGCGTCATAGACGCTAGCATCAGGCAAGCGACATCAATGCTATCATTGACATGCTTTTCATAGGCATCCCGAACCGCCCTTGCGGCGTTCGGAGCGGGTTGAGGCGGTATAGCCGTCTCGAGGACATACAGTTTCCTCTCAACCTTAAGAACAATCTTAAGGTGTCCGTACCAGTCTGAGAAGTTTGGCCCAGCAAACTTCTCCCTTTCCAGTAGGGATCGCACATTGAAGCTCATGGTGTTCGTTGCTGCAGGAATCTACAACAATGCAAGAACAGCAAGGTCAGTATCAATGTTTAGAATCAATCCAGGACTTAAGAAAGATTCTTTTCTCACTATTTTATCTGACTGAAAAATCCATTAAACAGTCCGAAAGAGTAACACTCTTTTAGTGAGATGGGATCCAGATTTCATACTTGGTCTCCGCGTCCCGCTCAGGCGAGATAAGATGCACAGAGAGTACAAGCACTAATTTCTGGTAGGCAGTCCCTGCCAATCGCCAGCCCGTGCGATTCCCCTTCATCTGGGCAATCTAGCAGACTGTGCCAACTGAGTTGGTACAACACAGTCTCTGATCCCACAGATGGCTGCCTCCATATAGCTCACATATGCTCAGTATGTAGCCTTCATGGTCAAGCTGACCTGACCTACTCCCTGGACCACCATGTGCTATGCTGAGCAACGAGAAGCGATAAATCCCTTCTCTGTAGCACGCAGGTGTAATCACACACCGTCTGAAGATAGATGGGTGTGCCCACTGAGTGGGTACAACACGGCCCCAACGATAGTCAGAACAGTGAGGTTTCGCGTCAGAAGGCATACGTGCTTGATATTTTAGCGTTGGATTTTAACGGTCTTTTATCTTCTTAACTATCATGCAAACCCTATGGTGATAGCAGAAGATAAATAAATCATGCATTTCTAATTATTTAAACAATAAAGGAAAGCATGATGATCTTATGTGGTAAACGCCCATTAAGCCTAAGTAAGACCTTAATTTAACTTAAATCTTCACTTGAGCTGTTGATGGGTCTTTTGCATCTCATCTGGCCCAACCCAGGGCCCAAGCGCCCACTGCAGCTCAGGTGCGCCCACCAGGTAAATGCGCCTATCCCAGAGTCGAACCCTGGACCTCCCACCTGGTCAAGCCACTGCTGCATGCGCCTCTGCCAAGTGTGCTCTGTGCTCATGTCTGATTAAAATACATTTTAATCTATCTAGACAAGATTGACTCGCAGGTCAATTACACATTATAAATTAAATAACATGTGATACGCAGATCACAATAAAATTAATTTACAATTTACTTCCAGGCACGCAGGCCCCAGCACAGCACACATTAAAAGGGCAACCCACATAAGATGAAATAGACACTCATCATGGTATGCAATCAACATGTGATCCATTACAAGAAAATAAAATTTTTCGAAATCCCATTGGAATCAATTTTAATTTTCTTATGTGCCTTACTACCTTACAACGGTCCATTACTAGGGATCCACTCATCAGACCTAGTCTTATCCACTGCCCTTGCATGCACCAAGTCCTAACTGACTTGAGTTGACCTAATGGTCAACCATGCATGCGCTGGGCTGAACAACCCTCATGAGTTCTGGCAAACGGGTGTGACCCCAGGCCTAACTCATTTGGCGTTCACTAGTTGTCTCAACCAGACATCGCTACACGCTCTTGATGCAGTCGACCTATAGCCACCTCGTGCTTGTGCACAGGTGCCATCTGGTCGACCCATCTAGGCTGTCAGATGGTCTGATCAGACTGGTTGGATCTTAACTAGGTGATGATTTCAACCCTACTAACCCGTCTAAGGGTTTATAGCAAGCGCTTAGATCTAATGGGGGGGCGCGCAAGATAAGTTTTTGACAAAAACATTAACATGTGCCAACATACACATCATACATGCGCAACTTAAGAATAAACATACATCTAAAGGCTAGCATGTATATTTCGCATGATGATAGTTTTAGATCTAATCATAAACGCAAAGCATGGATCACAATAACGCAAAGCAATCATATAAGATCATGCATAACCTTGGCGCTCTGATACCAATTGAAGGACCCCTTTCGAGAGGGGGGCGAAACCCATAGCCATGTAAATTTCTTTTTCGGCAGCGGAATTAGGGTTTCATAAGGATCGCATACATCATATATGATCAACTTAAAATTGCATAGATCTTAGATGGAATCATACCATAGCCATTGCTTAGATGGCGGCTTGGAAGAAGAAGGCGATAAGGCTTTCCTCCAAAGATGACGCACACAAGTTGAGTGGTCGGCTACTCCTTGTGACTCCTTGTGCTAGCAAGGATCTCCAAGTGTCCTTTTGTGTGTGTTGAAGAGAAGAGATGAATCTTCTATGCTGATTGAACCTTCTCCTTTGGCGTGAAGATCACCCAAGACGAGCGCAAGAACACAAGTCAGCGAGAGAGAGAGCGAGAGAGTCACCCCACATTCGAAAACGTTGGGGAATTAACCAAAGGTGGAAAAACGCCTTTCTAAAAATAGAAAGCACTAAGTCCTCATTCAATCCCACGTTACCCACGTTAACTTCGAACGTCTCTCATTCGAATCAAGCGTTCACATAAGTGAACCGATTCAATTCATTCGGTTCAATGCATTTGGTTCAAAGACCAAATCAAATCAACATTGGTTCAGATCTCATTAAACCAAATGGTTCAAGATCTAACCGTTCATCTCTCGATGCTCTCGATCTCACCGATCTAGCATCCAATCTCTCGATCGAAGCTTACCGATCTCAAGCCCCAATCAATCAAACATGATCAGACCAGATCTCACTTACAATCAGAGTTTAAACTCCTTTAAACTGAACCAAAACAATTCAGTCCACACGATCTGACATAAGTAAGCCATATCATCAAATTGTGCGACCCTAAGGGTTTCCTTTAAATGTCGGTAACGATAACTTACGTTATCACGATCAGTGAGGGGTATCTAGCAACACATCACTGTCTCCCGATATAAAGGAAAGAGTCTTCCAAGACTACACCCAAACCACAGCACAAGTGTGAATCCACTTCACTAGGCATACATGTTTCCTTTGCCACTGGATGTTCTTATTGGACAAGCGTGTCAAGCCTGTAACTCCAATATGATGAGCATGATTAGATCAGATGATCATAGTCACCTGGGTATGGCCATACACTTTCTCAATCATCTCATTCAGGGGGGCCCCTTTAGAACATCACACTCCAATCAAGGAGACGGCAATCCTATATCTATCACTAGTGTCCTAACCTGACTCATGATCATTATCCAAGATAGTCTATAACCATTATGTTTCAAATGATATTGAACTACCCCAAAACAATGACAATCATCATTTAGAAACACAAGTGATCTCAAGTCAGAGGACATGTGCCACTTGTTGCAAACAAGGATTATTCACATTGTGACAAGCAATTGAATATCCTAGTAGGGTCTGTCCAGTACATCCAATGTACCCATGAGTCTACATCTTATTCCATGCTTGAAGCATCCTATAAGATTAGAACACATATTAGTCTCAATCATATCAAGGCTGTCTCATGTTCACCAAGATATCTCGACTAAGGACATTACAGCATGTCAGCCAAGCTGAACAGCATTGAGACATTATTCAGAAGCACACTTATTGCGGCAGACAATGTAACAAACTGAATAACAACCATTGCCTTTATAAACATAAGAGTTTATACATGATACTGAAAGAATCCCAAGGCCTCAAACATTAGCCTTAAGGGCATACCCCAACAGATGTGATCATATCCTATACAAGACATTGAACCAATCCATGCCATGAAATAGGTTCAACTCTTGTCCTAGAACTCAAGCCCCAAAAACTAGACCTAGCCTAGCCGACCTGATGTGGGGGGCAAACACAGGATTAGAATTTTTATATTTTATGGAAGAAAGATCAACCAAAGTCAATTAGCAACTATAAATTCATGACTGCAGAAAATTATCATTTACGAATAGTAGCCATGTATGAGAATAGGTTCCAATGATCTATAATGAAAACTAATAAAGCCAAATAGCAGAGTGAAGTTGTTCTCTTCAGCATATAAAATAAATGAAGTGTCATTCTCAGTCAGTCAAATAGGGCATATCCAAGAAAATAGATAATTAGATCAGCAAGGAAAATCAACACAAAAATTTTATCAAACAGCTTAATTTGTTTGGATGCGTCGGTTGATCTGTTGGTGCTCAGTCGAAATTAAGTCGTCCAGGATGAAGATCAGGACATGTTCTTCCAAGTCGTATAGAGCGTCAGGTGTTTCAGTGGCCCCTAGCATGTTAATTACCTGCATTAAAAACGCTAATCAAATTAAAACCAAAATTCTGGAATGTGAATAGAACGGTCTCGGCTGAGTTCTCATGAAGCATCAGGGAGTCGGGGGCATGAACTGGTCGACGTTGGTGGCTGCAGAGGCGTGGGGAAGGGTGGCTCGAGGCTGTAGGGACGCATTCCGGCGTGACGGCCGGCCGGCGGTGGCGCCTGAGCGCTAGGAGGCGGGTGGCGCTAACACGGGCCTGCTTCTGGCGGAGACAGGGGAGGACGTGCGAGGATGCAGGGGCTGCCGGTGATCATCGGAGACGGCATGAACTCCCGACCTGCTACAACTGGGAATTGCTAGGGATGAGGCGAGCATGTGGCCTGAGTTTCTGGGCGGACAGTGGCCGGTCGGAGGTGGACTACGGTGAAAGGCGGGAGCAGGGCAGAAAATGGGCGGTAACAGGGGAAGCTATACGGGTAGACAGAATTGCTCGCCGTTCGTCCGATGGTGGATGAACTCAAAACCTGCTTCAACTGGAGGCTCTCAAGATGGAAGAGAGGTCATGGCCGGAGTTTGGGGTCGAACGGGGACTTGTCGGAGGAGATCGACGGCGATCCGTGGAGAAGGGCGGAAACAGGGGCGTGAGCTAAGGCGTCACCGGAAATCTTCCGATTCCGGCGATCCCGACGTCAGATGGGGCGATCCCACCGGTTATGGGTTCGACTAGAACTGTAGAAGGCGTGGTTGAAATTTGAGGACGATCCGTCGGTTGGATCGTCGCTGGCGGCGAGGCGAACGGAGAGTCCAGATCTAGACTCGGCAAGCAAGCGGGCGTGGATTGCGACAGCGGCGGAAGAATGTTTAAGCGTGGTTAGAGGTGGGAGATGGGTGACGTTCAGCTGGAGAAGAGGGAAACTGAAGAAGGAAGAGAGGTGCTCAGCACCTAGAGAAGGAGAGGGGAAGAAGGAGACATCCGAACGAATCAGACAAACACTATTTCCATTAATCTTCAACTTCTTATTTTTCTTACAAAAGGAGATACAGTTTTATAAAGAGGAGCTGGTAATAATGCCGTTGCTCCTTTCTTCATCTTCACGCCAGCTGCAACGGGCAGCTTTTCTCTTTGCTTGCTGGAGATTGGTGGCTTTGCTGGCGCGTGGAGCTTGATGGAGATGTGCTTGAATGTTGCTGGCACAAGGTTGACTTCATGTGGACGTTGTGGATGCAGCCGAGATTTTGCAGGAATTTGTTTGAATAGATGCAGCTGTTGATAATTGCTTGGCATGCATTGGTAAATGCAATCGGTCGTGGCGTTTGATTGGCTGATGAGGTTGATTGCGTATTCGGCCTTTCTCCTTGGGCTGAATTCTTCTTTGACTTGAACTAGCTTGAGCTTAGGAGATGTGACCGTAGCCATTGGACCTCATATTGTCATGGCAAAATAAGATGGATTAGTGCCTCTATAAACATAATTGTTGACTAAGTCTATGAATAATCAAGATTTACAATAATTATACAAAAATTGACTAAGTCAAAATTAGATCAAATATCATGTGATATGCTCCTGCATCACGACCTCTAGCTTGAACTTCAAGGTTGGCTCCAAGGTCCTTCTCTCATGGTTTAGCTCTCAAACCCTAGAGGTACACCCATAAGGTTCGGCCAATGCCATGGTCTTCTTCCAAGGAAGGTGCGCCATCCAGCATCCAGCAAGCCACAAGAGGGATAGCACACAAGCACAAGGCTCGGTCAATCCTTAACTTGCGCCCCCATGCAAGGATGTGCCACCTTTGAAGCTTGTTGCGCCATCATGCAAGGATGCGCAACCAAGCAAGCATGCACCTTGCTTCAAGTAGATGCGCCACCCTAATCTTCTTCTTAGTTAAAAGAAAAAAGAAAAGCGGCACACAGGCCTCACAAGGATACATCACAGGCATGCAAGAGGGGCTTGACTCATGATCACAACATTATGCACAATCAAGCTATTTACTCATGCAATTCTACATGCTCATGAAAAACATAAAATCTGAAATTTTACTTTTTCACAAAACCAGTTTCTTTTTCTCATCTTCTTCTCACAAGTCTTTTGGTTTATTGCGATTTATTTTCATGATGATTTCAGAGATCCTTTCGGCTGGCAATTTTGTCAGATCAAGAGACTTGGCCAGTCCAAAGACACAATGCCCATCCTACTTGACAAAATTACGTGCGCCTTTGATCTTTAAATCAAACAAGAAAAATAGTCCAAAAATTCCAAAAGAGATTGAGAGGATGATAGAAACAAAAAACCCTAATTTTTCTACTTTTAGAAAAATCGATTGCCATGCATCATGCTATTTACGAAAATAGAGATATGGTATGTGAGCATGGAAGAAAAGCATAAAACATCGTTCGAGTCTTGCAAGTCGCTCTGATACCACTGTTGGGAAACCCCGGGGACATTTTACAATTTTCAGAGTTATAGACATACATTTTTCGCAGCGGAAGAATGTCCCCGAAACAGGCCAGTCCCAAAAACCCAGTGAAGATCGCAAGCAAGGGAGTCGACATGATGAGTTAGGAAATACCTTAAGAGCAATGTAGAGCGATGCCGATGTAGGCGCCCAAGTGTGCGCCCTCTGCAGTCTCACACACACGGATGTCTTGAGTTCTCTTCTCCCACGCCCGGTGCTAGCCTCGGGAAGAAGATCCAAGCCTTAGTTCTCTTCTTGAATGCTTGCGCCACCACCAAGGTAGAAGCGCCAATTGAAGAAGAAGAGAGGAGAAGGGAGAATGCCGCCAAGCCTTTCCTTCTCTTGCGCCAAGGAGGAAGAAGGGAAGAAACTCACGGTTATGGAAGAAGATGCACCCTTGTCCCAAGACTTTCGCCCCTCCTCTTGCGTTCACGCCTTCAAGGATTGATTACCCACAAGAGGGGGCGACTAGGGTCATATTTATAGGGCAAGAGGCGGTTAGGGTAATGGCTAGGATCATGACAAGTGTAGGGCTAGGATGAGGAGGTTTGAGATAAGGAAAGTCTCCAAGACATTTCCATAATTCTCATTCAACCTTACCTTTTGTTCCCACGCCTTTCCTTGTGCACCAAGGCCTTGCCTTGCGTCTCAAGCAATGCCATAGAGGCATGCATTCCATCCTAGGAAGAGAGGGGGAGGCGCCCTTTACTTCCATAATGAAGCAAAGGCGCCAACATGACCCCATTATGCCCCTAGGCGCCTAATGGTTCATGTTTCTCCCCATTATACCCTTTTAGTCTCTCATCTCTTCATGAGAACTTGTTATTGGGCCTCATTGGATAATGAGCTAGCCCAAACATCATTGCATAGGTTGATTAAGCACTTGGATCCAATCCAATGCAACCCTAATCCAAATGTGACCAACCATGGTCAAATACGGGTCAACCTGCCAAAAATGAAGTTTGGCTCCAATAACATTCTTCCATCTCATCAGGCCTATTGGCGCTGATGAAATCTCCCAATTAGATCCGAGTTATCCAATAACTCGATCATAAGGCTTCCCGATCAATACGAGAACTCAAGTATCAAGGTGTGCGACCCTGTAGGTTCCTCTGACGCTGGCAGTGCTGACCAGAGGTCATCACAAGCAGTGAGTGGCACCTAGCAGTGCATCACTGCTACCCAGGTCATTGGAATGGATATCGACATCGACATCCCCATCATCGCAACTAGGTACAGATGCATTACAGTCTCTTTGCCGTACTGATATCCGATTGGACAAGTGTGTCACCACTTGTTTTCATCCAATCACATGGCTATGACTAAAACAGGTTCTCACCTGGGTATGGCCATACACTCTCAGTCATAGAACCATAAAGGAGCTCCATGGATATCATACTTCCTTAGGGAAGGGGCAAATCCTATGTCTGTCCATTGATCTTCTCATATGGGTCGTGACATGCTCAATAACAACCGTTATGACCTCCCAGCTACGGCAAGGTGTTAGGTTGTATCAAAGTAAGTCACTAATCATATAGAATGATCAATGACCTCAAGTCAAGGGATCAATGCATCTCCTGTCACATATAGAATAATCATATAGATCCGTGTCTTCGGACTGGCCAAGTCTCTTGATCTGACAAAATTGCCAGCCGAAAGGATCTCTGAAATCATCATGAAAAATAAATCGCAATAAACCAAAAGACTTGTGAGAAGAAGATGAGAAAAAGAAACTGGTTTTGTGAAAAAGTAAAATTTCAGATTTTATGTTTTTCATGAGCATGTAGAATTGCATGAGTAAATACCTTGATTGTGCATGATGTTGTGATCATTAGTCAAGCCCCCCCCTTTGCATGCCTGCGATGTATCCTTGTGCGGCCTGCGTGCCATCTTTTTCATTATAAAAATTAAGAGGAAGATTAAGGGCTAGGCGCATCCTTCTTGGACCTTGATGCTCGCATCTTGCTTGATGGCGCAAGCATGCAAGGTGGCGCATGCAAGCTGGTGCTTGGTTGCTTGGTGGCGCAAAAGGTCTTGGCCCCTTGCATGGTGGCGCACCTTCCTTGGAGGAAGACCATGGCATTGGCCGAACCTATGGGGAACTTCGAAAGTATTCCTCCACAGTTTGAGAGCTAAACCATGAGAGAAGGACCTTGGAGCCAACCTTGAAGTTCAAGCTAGAGGTCGGCTAGGCTAGGTCTTGTTTTTGGGGCTTGAGTTCTAGGACAAGAGTTGAACCTATTTCATGGCATGGATTGGTTCAATGTCTTGTATAGGATATGATCACATCATCCTTTACTGCTTTTATTATTATCTGCAGAAGCATGCCTGAAATGTTTTACCGTTATGTTATCACTATAGGATTGCATGCCTGTAATGATAGACATAAGATAAAACTGAGATGATGAGACCTTAAACAAAAACCCTCAATTAAAATATCAAGTCTGGTAGCCTTCTAACGCGTAGCCCTCACTAAGCTATCGATCAGTGGAGTTGTGAATTGTTTCCCACCCTCGTGGGACACACCCACTTATATTTAGAAAGTGCGTGGTGGCAATGGTTTCCCTAGTCCAGTTCTAACCTGGGCGTGCCTTCGCAAAGAAACTCGTTGGCCCTGGGCATAACGGTTAGGAATGGACTTGACTAGAAGTTCACATGTGCTGGGCACATGGTGAAAGTCTAGAGGCATCGTTGAGAGGTAAAGGTTTCATGTTGTATCTAGCCCTCGCTGGACATGAAATGCCCAGACTGTCTCAACAAGGGGAGTTGCTTGGAGCAACCGGCCGGCGCGCCCACCTTAGGAAACATGGGTTACTTTGTGCATCTCATCCCACCCTCGTGGGACGCGAAGCCTCATGTGAAATAAGGATCCCATCTCACTAGGAAGTCTTAAACTTCCCTATTGACTTTGTGGGTTGTCAATTCGAATTTAAAATAGTGGGAGCCATGGTCATTTAAAACAAGTCCAGTTTAAATGACTCGAAGTAGTACTAATCTGCTGTTTCTTGGTTGTTGTAGAACAATGGCTGTGAACAATGGTAGATGGTCACTGCGATCTACCCTGGAAAGGGATAAGTTGGTTGGATCCAACTTAAAGGATTGGTATATGAACTTGAGAATTGTGCTCAAGCTCGAGAGGAAGCTATCAATTCCTGAACCACTTCCATGCTTGGCCTCGGCGGCTGAGAAGGATGCTTATGATAAGCATCAAGCTGATACTTCGGAGGTTGCACAATTGATGCTAACCAACATGTCGCCCGAGCTTAGAGGGCAATATGAATCTAAGAGTGCCTCTGAAATTATTTCTAATCTAAGGCAGCTCTTTGATGCATTGGTTGAGCTCAACCCTCCTAAAGTAGACATTCAGTGTGTTAAGCCCAAAGGCTTAACTAATACATTGAAATCAAAGATGGAAAGAATCAGGAATAATAAGTGCTACTCATGTGGAGGACCACCTCACATGATAAAGGACATAGTACGACTTCAGAATGAGGAGAAGAAAGGCTTGGCCTTAACTTCTAGCTCAGGTATTTATGTTACAGAAGTCAACCTTTCTACTTCTATGTCATGGGTATTGGATACCGCATGTGGAGCTCATATTTGTACAAATATGCAGGGGCTCAAGAAAAGTAGATCGGTGCGGCTTGGAGAGATTGACCTACGCGTTGGAAACGGGGCACAGGTTGCTGCTGTTGCTGTAGGCATTTTGACTCTCTCCTTGCCTTCTGGACTTCAATTAGAACTAGACAATTGCTTTTGTGTACCTTCGCTAACAAAGAACATTGTATCCATTCCTTGCCTGGTAAGGAAAGGATTTAAATTTGAAATAAATAAGAACTCCTGTTCTTTTTCATTTGCAAATATGTTCTATGGGAAGGGTACTTTATGCAATGATCTGTATATCTTGGATATGGAAAGTTCTGTTTGTAACATAAGCAATAAAAGGACCAAACTAAGTGGTTCAGTTGGTGCTTTCCTATGGCACTGTCGATTAGCCCATATAAACAAGAATCGCATCCAACAACTCCATGCAAATGGATTGTTAGATTCAAGTTCCTTGGAGGAATTTGATACTTGTGAACCTTGTTTATTAGGGAAGATGACAAAGGCGCCCTTCACCAAGATTGGTGAGAGGGCAGAAGGTTTATTGGATCTCATACATACTGATGTGTGTGGGCCCTTCAATAAACAAGCCAGAGGAGGGTACAACTACTTCATTACCTTCACTGATGACTTCAGTAGGTATGGTTATGTCTACTTAATGAGACATAAATCTGAATCCTTTGAGAAATTCAAGGAGTTCAAGAATGAAGTAGAGAACCAGCATGGAAGATCCATTAAAGCTCTTCGATCAGATCGAGGTGGAGAATACCTGAGTGGTGAGTTCTTTGACTATCTGAGAGAGTGTGGGATCATATCCCAACTCACTCCTCCTGGAACACCTCAATGGAATGGTGTGTCTGAAAGGAGAAATCAAACTTTATTGGATATGGTTCGATCTATGATGAGTCATGCAACTCTACCTTCATCATTCTGGGGGCATGCACTAGAAACAGCTTCTCTAATACTGAATAATGTTCCATCTAAGAGTGTCTCCAAAATACCATACGAGGTGTGGAGTGGAAGACGCCCTAATCTCACGTTTATCAAGATCTGGGGATGTGAGGCTTATGTCAAACGTCAGGATTCTAGCAAGCTAGAACCTAGATCTGATAAGTGTGTGTTTGTGGGGTATCCTAAGGAAACTAAAGGATACTACTTCTATGTCCCAACCGAGAACAAAGTTTTTGTTGCTCGGGGTGCTGTCTTTCTAGAGAAAGAATTTCTTATGAAAGAAGTTAGTGGGAGGAAGTTTGACTTGGATGAGGTCCAAGTGCAAGCACAAGACAAAGAGATGGAATCTGAGCTACCTGCACCAGTTGCTAGGCAACCTGAGGCTCAGACACAGGTCCCGCGTAGGTCTGGGAGAATTCGTCGTGCACCTGAAAGGTATGGGTCGCTACCGACCCAACACGATGGGATCTTCATCATTGAGGATGAACCTAGAACTTATGATGAGGCGGTCAGTGGACCGGACTCCGAGAAATGGCTTGACGGCATGAGATCTGAGATGGATTCCATGTCGGCTAACCAAGTCTGGGATTTGGTTGAGCTGCCTGATGGGGTAAAACCCATAGGGTGTAAATAGGTCTTCAAGAAGAAGACAGACATGGATGGCAAAATAGTTACCTATAAGGGTAGACTAGTGGCTAAAGGATTTAAACAAGTCCACGGGGTGGACTATGATGAAACCTTCTCGCCAGTTGCTATGATTAAATCCATTCGGATTCTGCTTGCTATAGTTGCATATCATGACTATGAGATATGACAGATGGATCTGAAAACAACGTTCCTTAACGGGAAGCTGACTGAGGATGTGTATATGACACAACCTGATGGCTTCATCCATCCTGCAGAGGCTAATAAGGTCTGCAGGCTAAAGAGGTCCATTTATGGATTAAAGCAAGCATCTCAAAGTTGGAATCTTCGATTTGATGAGGCCGTGAGAGATTATGGCTTTATCAAAAGCGAAGATGACGCCTGTGTATACAGAAAATTCAGTAGGAGCTTGGTGATTTTTCTGGTCTTGTATGTTGATGACATACTGCTCATCGGAAACGACATCCCTAGTCTTCAAGCTGTGAAGACATGGTTGGGGAAGTGTTTCGAGATGAAAGACTTAGGGGAGGCCACCTATATTCCAGGCGTGAGGATCTACCGGGATAGATCCAAGAGGCTCTTGGCCCTTAGTCAAAGTACTTACATTGATAAGGTACTAGAGAGGTTCTACATAGAGCAATCCAAGAAAGGATACCTTCCAGTGAGACATGGCCTTACTCTCTCAAAGAGCCAGTGTCCTACAACACAGGCTGAGAGGGATGACATGAGTCGAATTCCTTATGCTTCGGCAGTAGGATCGATCATGTATGCAATGTTATGTACTAGACCAGATGTGGCATATGCTGTGAGCATAACTAGCCGATACCAATCCAATCCAGGTCTACAGCACTGGGTGGCTGTAAAGAACATCCTAAAGTATCTGAGAAGAACTAAGGATTTGTTCTTGGTCTATGGGGGACAGGAAGAGCTCAGTATGCAGGGCTATACTGACGCATCGTTCCAGTTTGACCCTGACGACTTTAGATCGCAGGCCGGCTATGTGTTCAAGATAAATGGAGGCGTTGTATGTTGGAAGAGCTTAAAGCAATCCACCATAGCAGACTCTACAACTGAAGCTGAGTATGTGGCTGCTTCTGAGGCAGCCAAGGAAGCTGTTTGGATAAGGAAGTTCTTATGTGATCTTCAAGTGGTACCTAGTGCAATGGATCCCATTGAACTCTACTGTGACAACAATGGAGCAATTGCACAAGCCAAGGAACCACGGTCTCATCAAAGATCCAAACACATACTCAGAAGATTTCACCTGATCAGAGAGATCATTGACAGAGGTGATGTCAAGATTAGCAGAGTAGACACAGAGAACAATCTGGCAGACCCATTGACCAAGGCTTTGGCGCAGCAGAAGCATGATGGTCATGCTAGAGATATGGGGTTGAGATTCCTCAACTTCTAGGTCTTAGTGCAAGTGGGAGATTGTTGGTGTATATGCCCTAGGACCTAGTTTTGGTCAACTTTTGTACTACTTGACACTGATATTTATATATCATTCTGGCATTGTCATTATCATTGTTTGACTACACCTGCGATTGTGTACTTACATGATAATGTCCCTGGAGACAGATTGGATCTGTGCTCGAATTATAATCCCCAGTCGATGTACCTTAGTGGATATGGGACAGCTATGGTACTTGAGAGACTGGTATGTGGGCTGGTTAGGCACGTGGTGCTAACGCAGACACATGGGTATATCATTGGGGATATACTAGATAGACCCGCTATGAGGCTATGACTTGGTGTCATGAGTTATCCTCATAAGTGACAGGAGATGCATTGATCCCTTGACTTGAGGTCATTGATCATTCTATATGATTAGGGACTTGCTTTGATACAACCTAACACCTTGTCATAGCTGGGAGGTCATAACGGTTGTTATTGAGCATGTCACGACCCATATGAGAAGATCAATGGACAGACATAGGATTTGCCCCTTCCCTAAGGAAGTATGATATCCATGGAGCTCCTTTATGGTTCTATGACTGAGAGTGTATGGCCATACCCAGGTGAGAACCTATTTTAGTCATAGCTATGTGATTGGATGAAAACAAGTGGTGACACACTTGTCTAATCGGATATCAGTTCGGCAAAGAGACTGTAATGCATTTGTACCTAGTTGCGATGATGGGGATGTCGATGTCGATATCCATTCCAATGACCTGGGTAGTAGCGATGCATTGCTAGGTGCCACTCACTGCTTGTGATGACCTCTGGTCAGCACTGCCAGCGTCAGAAGAACCTACAGGGTCGCACACTTTGATTCTTGAGTTCTCGTATTGATCGGGAAGCCTTATGATCGAGTTATTGGATAACTCGGATCTAATTGGGAGATTTCATCAGCGCCAATGGGCCTCATGAGATGGAAGAATGTTATTAGAGCCAAACTTCATTTTTGGCAGGTTGACCCGTATTTGACCATGGTTGGTCACATTTGGATTAGGGTTGCATTGGATTGGATCCAAGTGCTTAATCAACCTATGCAATGATGTTTGGGCTAGCTCATTATCCAATGAGGCCCAATAATAAGTTCTCATGAAGAGATGAGAGGCTAAAAGGGTATAATGGGGAGAAACATGAACCATTAGGTGCCTAGGGGCATAATGGGGTCATGTTGGCGCCTTTGCTTCATTATGGAAGTAAAGGGCGCCTCCCCCTCTCTTCCTAGGATGGAATGCATGCCTCTATGGCATTGCTTGAGACGCAAGGCAAGGCCTTGGCGCACAAGGAAAGGCGTGGGAACAAAAGGTAAGGTTGAATGAGAATTATGGAAATGTCTTGGAGACTTTCCTTATCTCAAACCTGATGGGGGTTGATGGAGGTGGGATCACTCACAAGTAAGGGTGCATTCAAACAACGCTTTAAGAAAATAATTTTTTTTTTGTATTTTTAGATAAAACCCGAATTTACTCTAACGGAGTTGGAAAATATTTTTTTTGTATTTTATAAATAAAGAAAGCGACACTAAGTTACTACTAAAAGAAAGAGCACTTTATACTATGAAATGAAATGACTAGTAGGAATACTCACAGTGCGATCCTTGAGCATAGAAGGATCGTATCGTCCCGATCTTCAACGGTCCTACTCTGATGGAAGGTATTGCATCATTACAAGCAAGCACAATCAATCGAGATCCGCACAGACCACGGATTCATATTACAAAACAAATATAAGGGGGAGGTTAAGCCTCACAAGTTCCCTTAACACTTTGACTAAAGAGAAAGGGGGAGGGAGAAGAAAGCCTTGCGCTTAGGAAGAGATCTCCAAATCCTTGCGCCACCTTGAATAAGAATTCAGATTAGTGTAGAGCCAAGTTCTTAAGATCTAAAGAAAGGAGAGGGAAGGAACTTAGCCGAAAGTCTCCAAGATGCAAGCCTCCTTGTTGGCCGAGAGTGATGATGCCTCCAAGAATCTCCTAGTGCCTTGCCGAGACCAAGGTTGAGGGATCTTCTTTAGGACTCGCCAAAGGTGTGTAAAAGATCTTCAAGAGGTTAGGTTGCGTTGAGGACTTGAGAAGAGAGGGGAGAAGGGAAAGGGCTCGGCCCTTTAGAGGAAGGGGGAAAAGGTAGAAAACTCTTAGGCGACACAAGCACCAATGCTAACACAAGATTCTTTCAACTAGGCAACTAATAGACAAGGAGGGGAGGATTACAATTTATAGGCTTAACAAGCCATGGGCAAGGGTGACAATTCACCCTAGGCGCAATCACAAAGGTAGGGAAAGAAGTTAATGCTCAATTAAAACATTTCCTTGGCAAATTTTGAATTTCGAAATCCTTCTTTTGATGGAGCTCCTTGTGGCCGATTTCTTCTTGAGCTCCTTCTTTATTTGCTTGGATGAGACGGCGCCCCAATTGAATTTCGAATTGCATTCCTTCAAGAGCATGGGCGGCTAGAGGCTTCCAAAGGTGGCTCCACAAATTGGGGATCTAGATGGTGATCCCTTGATTTGTGGATCTAGATGATGATCCCTTGATTTGTGGATCTAGATTGATCCTTGATGGCTAGGCGCATTGATGGCTCTTCACTTGGCAATTTGTGGGCTGGTTTATATCATTCGAATTCTTCATCATGTTGGGTGGTGCCTTGGTTGATTTGGAAGGTGGAGTTGCATTCAATGTAAGCCCCTTCAACTTGAAGTCTCTAGTTGAAGTGCCTCCTTCCATATTTGGAGCTCTACTTGAGTGGCTTAGCTTGAGCTTCCTAGCTTCCCTTGAGCTGGGCTATAACCTGCCCAATTATTGACACAAAAGCCAGTAGACTATTCTAGGAAGTAATGCATGACCAAATAAGGAAACTACACAGTGCACCAGGGCTTTATTCAAGGCAAATAAGGAAACTGCAAATAAGGAAAGAAAGGTGACCTAGGATGAAAAGCCATATCTGAGGGGCTTCCTCCTAGTCCTTCCAGACCTTCTTGGGGCAGGGTTGGCCCCACCATCATTTCTCCCCGGGTGGGAAGAATTCTCCTCTGGAGAATTATCCTTGTACCCTTGGAGTAATTCCAGAGCGGCCTGTGCCAACTCTTCTTCGGGAAGCCAAGCCTCCTCACCCGACGTAAATTTAACACGGTAAAACACTTGTACCTTGTCTGGGGTGAGTCGGGTCTGATCTTCAAGTATGCCCTGTAGCTCAGGCCTGTCAGTCAACTCCTCGATGTGCACCGGCTCCTCATAGTGCGTGAGATCCTCCACATTGACAGTGGTGGGGATCCCCAAGTCCGGTGGTAGATCCAAGATGTAGGCGTTATCGTTGATCTTTTCTATGATGGTGAATGGTCCGAGTCCCTTTGCGTCCAACTTGTGGCCAGATCCATGGATGCGCTCCTCCCTGACCCGCAGTATAACCTGTTCACCTACAGAGAATTTCCTTTCTCGGCGTTTCTTGTTAGCACTCTTGCGATAGGAATTTACAGCATCAAGCATTTGACAATGTATTTCATGATGTAAATGGGACATGTGAGTAGCAAAATCTTTAGCAGACATAGAAATATGAGAGTGCCTAGGTAAAGGAAATAAATCAACAGGTTTTCTGGGTTGGTACCCTAAGTTGGCCTGAAAAGGGGACAATCCTGTGGTTTTGTTGACAACACTATTATAGGAGAACTCGGCAATGGGCAACAGCTTATCCCATGTGCCTGGGTGCTCTCCTACCAAACTCCTCAAAATGCTCCCCAGTGATCGATTGACCACTTCGGTCTGCCCATCCGTCTGAGGATGATAGGCCGTGGAGAATTTGAGTTTGGTTCCCAACATAGCCCACAGGGTTTTACAGAAATGTCCAACAAACCTGGAATCCCTATCAGAAACTATAGTCAGAGGGGTACCTCTATGTTTAACAACCTCTTTAAAAAACAACCTAGCTACATGTGATGCATCTGTGGTTTTGTAGCAAGGTACAAAGTGTGCCATCTTGGTAAACCTATCCACTACGACAAAAATAGAGTCATGTCTGGAGGGAGTCCTTGGTAAACCTAAGATGAAGTCCATGCTAAGGTCTTGCCATGGTGCTTGAGGGATGGGTAGGGGTGTGTACAGACCATAGTTATGTTTTTGAGTTTTTCTGGTCTGGCAGGTCCTACAATGTTTGACAATCTTAGCTACATCCCTATTGAGGTTCGGCCAGAAGAACCGTTCCTCCACTAAGGCTTGAGTCTTGTCCCGGCCATGGTGCCCGGCAGACCCTCCTCCGTGGATCTCCCAAACAAGGAAGTCTCGGATTGAGGTCTTGGGAATGCACAACTTTGGCCCAAGAAACAGAAACTCATCCCTTAGGGTATAGAGGGGATGACTCAAAGGATCTATGCTAAGCTCAGAATAAATGCTTGAAAAATCAGGGCATTCTAGGTATTCATGCTTCATACGATCAAATCCAACTACTTCAACAGATAAAGTTTGCATAAGTAAAACTACTCTACTCAAAGCATCAGCAACTTTATTTTCAATCCCAGACTTGTGTTTCAAAACAAAAGTATACTATTGAAGATACTCTACCCATTTAGCATGCCTAGCATTTAATTTCTTTTGAGCACTTAGGAAAGATAAAGCTTGGTGATCGCTATTTAGAATGAATTCGTTATGTATCAGATAGTGTCTCCAGTGCCTTAGGGATTGAACTACGGCATAGAATTCCTTATCATAGGTAGTATATCTTTGTTTAGCCTCATTTAACTTCTCACTAAAGTAGGCTATGGGGTGACCTTCCTGACTAAGGGTACCTCCTATTCCTACTCCTGAGGCATCACAGTCCACTATGAAAACTTTAGAGAAGTCAGGTAATTTTAGGACAGGGGCAGTGGTCATTCTAGACTTAAGCTCCACAAAAGCTCTACCAGCAGACTTAGGCCAACTAAACTCACCTTGCTTCATACAGTTAGTTATAGGGGCTACTATGGTGCTAAAGTTTCTAATGAATCTCCTATAAAAGGCAGCTAGACCATGGAAGCTCCTAATCTCAGTCAAAGTCTTGGGTTCAGGCCAGTCTAAGATGGCTTGGATTTTGCTAGGGTCAGCTTGAAGTCCTTGGTCTGATACTATGAAGCCTAAAAAGACAACCCTAGGGGTGAGGAAGGAACACTTTTTCAGGTTGAGGTATAACTTTTCTTCCTGAAGTAAGTCTAGGATTTTTCTAAGGTGTTCCATGTGTTCTTCTCGGGTCTTGCTATAGATTAGGATATCATCAAAGTAAACTACTAAGAATCTTCCTATGTAAGGCTTCAAGACTTGGTTCATCAACCTCATAAAGGCTGAGGGGGCATTAGAGAGACCAAAGGGCATGACTAGCCACTCATATAAACCATCCTTGGTTTTAAAGGCAGTCTTCCACTCATCCCCAAGTCTGATCCTAACTTGGTGGTATCCACTTCTAAGGTCTAGTTTGCTAAACCACTTAGAACCTACCAGCATGTCAAGCATGTCATCTAATCTTGGGATGGGAAATCTATACTTGATGGTTATTCTGTTCATTGCCCTACAGTCTATGCACATGCGCCAGCTTCCATCCTTCTTTGGGGTAAGAAGGGCGGGTACTGCACACGGGCTAAGGCTTTCCCTAATGAAACCCTTGTCTAATAGTTCATCTACTTGTCTTTTGAGCTCTTGATGCTCAGTAGGGTTCATCCTATAGTGGGGTAAGTGTGGGAGAGTAGAACCCGGGACAAGGTCTATGGCATGTTGGATTTCTCTAAGGGGAGGTAATCCATTGGGAAGTTCTTCTCTGGTGAGATCAGAGTACCCTGAGAGTATGGTCTCAACTTCTTTGGGTATGGGTGTCTCCTCATCTGGATTGGCTTCCTTAATGACTAAGGAGTACACTTGCTTGGACTCTAAGCAGTCTTGGGTAAAGGCACGGGACCTTATGAGTTGGATGGTCGGTTTAGGTTCCTTAGGTTCCTCTATCCTACCCTTGTTGGTGGCAGCCTTAAGTTCCTTAGGCATGGAAGGCTTCAGTTTGATCTTTTGCCCGTCATGGCTAAAGACATAGGTGTTAGTCTGACCGTAGTGGATAACATCCATATCGTATAACCACGGGCGACCGAGTAAGACTTGGGCGACATCCATGGTTATGACGTCACACCAAATCTTGCCTTGGTAGATGGCAAACTGAAGGGGCACTAAGCACCTATGGGTGACTGGGACACTAGATTGATTGACCCAGGATATGCTATAGGGATTGGGGTGCGGTTCTGCCTTAAGGTTGAATTTTACTAAGGCTGTGTGAGAGACCGCGTTTAGACTACTTCCCCCATCTATCACTACTTTGCACATGTTGCCATTGCATTTCGTGTAGGTGTGGAAAATACTGGTCCTACGCCAGTCCTCGGTTGGGGTAGGTTTGATTAGGGTGCACCTAACCACTCCTAAGGTGTCGGGGTTTTGCTCTTCACCACTATCATAAACTAGTTCTTCCCATACCGTACATCCAGAGTCAGGGTTATGGGTTTCTTCATGGTTTTCCTCATAGGTCTCTTCACGTTTTTCTTCACCTAAGTACAGGACTCTCTTGGGGCAGTCTTTCATATAGTGTCCTACTTGGTGGCAAGCATGGCAAGTGACTCTAGGTTCTTGGACAGTCCTAGGTCTAGAGGGTGTTGGTGTTGGGGCTTTGGGTTGAGAGCTAGAGGGACTTGAGGAGGGCGCCTTAGGATAAGTTCTAGGGGAACTTAACTCTCTCCTAAAGGCTCTCTTTAGGTTTTCCTCTACCTCTAAGGCTCTTTGGTAGGCGACTTCCCTAGACTCTATTTGGAAATAGGTCATTCCCCTTTTGATCTCGGGTCTAAGTCCATTCTTGTACCTACTAAGGGAGACATGGGGTTCCTCATGGATGCCACTCCTCAAAAGGAGTTCATCAAACCTAGTGGTGTAGTCGGTGACATTTAGGCTACCTTGGACTAGGCTCATGGCTTCATCAATAATCTTAAGTTGGAAATAGGGAGGGACATATTTTTCCCTAAGTTTGTCTCGCATGTCTTCCCATCTCTCAATAGGAGGGCGCCTAAACAACTCTATGTTCTTCTCTATGCTTGTCCAGTATAACCTAGCAGTACCTTCCAAGAGACATCGGGTGAACCTAACCTTGGATTGACTAGGCATCATGCTCCAGTCAAAATACCGTTCGAGTTTGTCTACCCAATCTAAGAACTCTCTGGGGTCAAGGGAACCACTAAAGTTTGGTGGTGAGAGTTTGATGTTGCGTTGCACTTCATCCTCTCTAGGTCTGTGGTAGGGTTGAGCACGTGGCTCATTCCATTCAGGGTCTTGGTCCTCCCTAGGATGATCTCTATTGTTTTGGGTGGGTGGTTCTAGGATGGGTCCACTTGAGGTGCGACTAGGGGTTCTAGAACCTCTATTTGTCTCTAGGTTTTGCATCCTTGTTTCCATTTGGTCAAACCTCTCTACCATCATCTGATACATCCTATCAATTCTGTCAGGTTCAGTTTCAGGGTGGTTATTGTAATTTGCACCAGATCTAGTAGTCATTGTGGTAGTAGTTTTGAAAAATAAGGCTACTAAAGGTAGTATGATAAGTATAGTAGCAGATTATGAAAACCACTTCTTTAAAACACCTAGGTCCAAGAAAAGTCTTAGAAGTTGAAAATTAGTTTTGAGGCTAAAATTCTATTCTAAGATAGGCTCTGATACCAAACTGATGGAGGTGGGATCACTCACAAGTAAGGGTGCATTCAAACAACGCTTTAAGAAAATAATTTTTTTTTTGTATTTTTAGATAAAACCCGAATTTACTCTAACGGAGTTGGAAAATATTTTTTTTGTATTTTATAAATAAAGAAAGCGACACTAAGTTACTACTAAAAGAAAGAGCACTTTATACTATGAAATGAAATGACTAGTAGGAATACTCACAGTGCGATCCTTGAGCATAGAAGGATCGTATCATCCCGATCTTCAACGGTCCTACTCTGATGGAAGGTATTGCATCATTACAAGCAAGCACAATCAATCGAGATCCGCACAGACCACGGATTCATATTACAAAACAAATCTAAGGGGGAGGTTAAGCCTCACAAGTTCCCTTAACACTTTGACTAAAGAGAAAGGGGGAGGGAGAAGAAAGCCTTGCGCTTAGGAAGAGATCTCCAAATCCTTGCGCCACCTTGAATAAGAATTCAGATTAGTGTAGAGCCAAGTTCTTAAGATCTAAAGAAAGGAGAGGGAAGGAACTTAGCCGAAAGTCTCCAAGATGCAAGCCTCCTTGTTGGCCGAGAGTGATGATGCCTCCAAGAATCTCCTAGTGCCTTGCCGAGACCAAGGTTGAGGGATCTTCTTTAGGACTCGCCAAAGGTGTGTAAAAGATCTTCAAGAGGTTAGGTTGCGTTGAGGACTTGAGAAGAGAGGGGAGAAGGGAAAGGGCTCGGCCCTTTAGAGGAAGGGGGAAAAGGTAGAAAACTCTTAGGCGACACAAGCACCAATGCTAACACAAGATTCTTTCAACTAGGCAACTAATAGACAAGGAGGGGAGGATTACAATTTATAGGCTTAACAAGCCATGGGCAAGGGTGACAATTCACCCTAGGCGCAATCACAAAGGTAGGGAAAGAAGTTAATGCTCAATTAAAACATTTCCTTGGCAAATTTTGAATTTCGAAATCCTTCTTTTGATGGAGCTCCTTGTGGCCGATTTCTTCTTGAGCTCCTTCTTTATTTGCTTGGATGAGACGGCGCCCCAATTGAATTTCGAATTGCATTCCTTCAAGAGCATGGGCGGCTAGAGGCTTCCAAAGGTGGCTCCACAAATTGGGGATCTAGATGGTGATCCCTTGATTTGTGGATCTAGATGATGATCCCTTGATTTGTGGATCTAGATTGATCCTTGATGGCTAGGCGCATTGATGGCTCTTCACTTGGCAATTTGTGGGCTGGTTTATATCATTCGAATTCTTCATCATGTTGGGTGGTGCCTTGGTTGATTTGGAAGGTGGAGTTGCATTCAATGTAAGCCCCTTCAACTTGAAGTCTCTAGTTGAAGTGCCTCCTTCCATATTTGGAGCTCTACTTGAGTGGCTTAGCTTGAGCTTCCTAGCTTCCCTTGAGCTGGGCTATAACCTGCCCAATTATTGACACAAAAGCCAGTAGACTATTCTAGGAAGTAATGCATGACCAAATAAGGAAACTACACAGTGCACCAGGGCTTTATTCAAGGCAAATAAGGAAACTGCAAATAAGGAAAGAAAGGTGACCTAGGATGAAAAGCCATATCTGAGGGGCTTCCTCCTAGTCCTTCCAGACCTTCTTGGGGCAGGGTTGGCCCCTCCATCAGGGGTAGAGACCATGACCCAAGAAAATATAAATGGAGCTTAAGGCTACCCTAGTTTATGGGTACCCTAAGGCACCTTTGCATTGCATGCATCATGTAGCTACATTTGGTAAGTTTTATACTTTGTTTTGTATTTTTATTTTATGGAAATTATGTTGCATCATACTAGAATTAGTGCATGTCATAATGTTGCATCCTAGTAGGAGTAGTGTAATAAGCATTTACAAGTCATGTGGATAAGCTCAAAGTTAGCTCAAAGCTCACTACAACAAGCTAGCTCCAATTATGGCAAGCCACTTCAAAGACAAAGTTCAAAGTGAAGTCTTGAGATGAAGCACTTCAACTCACCTTTCCATTGAAGTATAATGCCACCTTGGCATCCAAGAATTCGGTTCCAATCTCAACTCATCAAAGGATATGCGCTCATTCAAAGGCTCTCCATCAAATCCCTTAAATCAAGGAATCAAGTTGTGTTCACACCTTGGAAGGAAAGAGCCACGCCAATTCAAGAAGCAATACCACCTCATGAATCCAATTAAGGGAAGATCACCAAAGCAATTCGTCCATGGCCAAAGAAGGAAGGATTGTCACCTTCTCTTGTCGCCCAAGCAAAGAGAATTCACCAAGCAAAGAAGGAATTCAGCCACAACAAAAAATGGCAAGTTTCAAAGCCATCCACTCGCTCATTACAAACAAGGAAAGACATTTAAGGAAAGAATTTTGAATTTGAAAGCTTCAGCCCCAAAGGAATTCGCCCAAACCAAAGAAGGATGGAAAGCTAGCACCTTAGCCGAACATGCAAGAAAGTCTTCAAGCAAATTCGGCCACACCATCTCTACAAACAAATAAGGGAAGTTTTCAAGGCAAATCACAATCAAAGGAGCCATTGCCTCGACAAAGCATTGAAGACTATTATTTCTTTCTTAATTTGCCCTTTTGTAACGTTGAGGAAAATGTCTACAAACTCTTGTAATCGCATGGAACTTGTAGAATGATTTTGATAATGAAATGTTGATTAGTTGCCTAGCAACCTTGGGTGCTTGCGTCGCCCTCCCCTTTCCCCTTCTCCTCTGAGGTGCTTGTGTCACCTATCTCCACTTCTTCCCCAAGGGCCAAGGTTCCCTTCGCTAACCATTTCTACAAAGACATCTCCATCAACTTGGCGCTTGGATCATCTTCTTCAACCAACAAGGGGCGCACCTCCATCTTCTTCAACCTCTTGTGGCGCATCTCCATCATCATCTCAACAAGTGGCGCATCTCCTCTTCAAAGGACTTCATCATCCACTTTGGCACCTCTCCATCTTCTCCAATCTCTTGTGGCGCACCTCCTTCATCTTAAAACCTTAGTGGCGCAACCTCTTCTAAAGGACTTCTTGTGACTCTCGGCCTCCAAAGAAAAGCAAGCTAAGTATTATAATCCTCTAATGATAGTGCTTCTTTCATAACACCTTGTTTGTTTGAGCATCTTACTACACCTTGTTCTTTGTTTTCTAGGAAGATGGTGCAAGGATTTGAAGGACCACATGGCCACATGAACTCATGTTGATGCAAGCTTTCCTCTTCCCCTCTTTAGAATAGTCTTATTATTGTTTAGGCAAGAGGAACTTGGAGGCTTAACCTCCCCTTTTGATTTCGTCATTGTAAAGGACTTGGACTTTAAATTTTATTTGATGCTCACGCATGTGTGAGTTTGTTGTGTTGGTGTGTTTGTAATGAAGCAATTCCTTCCATCAGAGTAGGACCGTTGAAGATCGGGAAGGACGATCCTTCTATTCTCAAGGATCGCACGGTGAGCGCTTCTTTACAATATTGTCTTAATGTTATAGAAATGCATGTTTAGTCATAGGTTTGCTTAGTCTTTAGAATCGCATGCTTAATGTTAGCCTAATGTTAGTTGCATGTTTAGCGTTAGATCACATGTTTAGTGTAATGTAGTTTTTATACAAGCATAATTCGGTTTTTATCATAAAATACCAAAAACAAGTATTTTTGAAAACCCCATAGTAATCTTGCATGCTAGCTTTTTTTATCTCAAATATATTTTTCATGCTAGCCCAAGTTGCATGCTTCCCCCCTGCATCAAAACCTCCTCATCCTAGCCCTACACTTGTCATGATCCTAGCCATTACCCTAACTGTTGGGAAACCCCGGGGACATTTTACAATTTTCAGAGTTATAGACATACATTTTTGCAGCGGAAGAATGTCCCCGAAACAGGCCGGTCCCAAAAACCCAGTGAAGATCTCTTGCGAGAGGGTCAACACGATGTGATAGTAAGTACCTTTAGCAATTAGAATCCGATGTCGATGAAGGCGCCCAAGTGTTCGCCCTCTGCAGTCTCGCACACACGGATTCCTCAAGTTTTCTTCTTCCTCGCCCGGTGCTAGCCTCGGGAAGAAGATCCATGCCTTAGGAGAGTCCTCCAAGCAACTTGCGCCACCACCAAGATGTGATGCGCCAAGGAGATGGAAGGAGAAGGGAACGCCGCAAGCCTTCTTGTTCCTTTGCGCCAAGGAAAGGAAGAGGAGAAGCATGCTTGCGCCCTTGATGGAAGAAGAAGAGCTTCAAGCTCTCCAAGCCGTCGCCCTCTAATGCTTCACGCCTCCAAGGAATTAGCATCATCAAGAGAGGGGGCGGCAAGGGCTTATTTATAGGAGCAAGAGGCGGTTAAGGGAGAATGACAAGTGTTGACAATTAGGGCATGATTCTAGGAGATTATCCAATCAAATATATTGATTAAATCTCCACTCCCATATGCGCCTAAGACTTGCCAAAGCAAGCATCAGCCATATGCGCCCATATCATGCCATATGAGGCATTAATCCCATCCATGCGCCTAGACCTAGTCAAGGCAATATGATGGATTGCCTAATGTGGCTTGGGCGCAAGTCCAAATCCAATTAGGACTCTAATTATGTTAATAATCAGCCCACAATTGTCAAACACAATCCAATCAATTATCTTGTGTGATTTAATCAAATCCAATTTGATTTAATCACCTAGGAGATACCAAACAAGGCATAGGCGCAAATCCTTGTCCAACTAGGATTCCATATGCGCCTATCCTATTAATTCATCCCCATTATACCCTTCAAGCCTCATAGCCCTTCAATACAACTTATTAGCAAGCCCAACTAAGCAATGGGCGAAGCCCAAAGTCCATTATGCATGTTAACCAAGCTATTGGATCCAATCCAATTTAACCCATGGTTAAATGAGGCTAACCATGGTTAATTTGATCGATATGCCAAAAACGGAAGTTGGCCCCAATAAGTTTCTTCCATCTGATCAGGCCCATTGGCGCTGATGAAATCTCCCAAATAGATCAGAGTTATCTAATAACTCGATCTAAAGGCTACCCGATCAATATGAAAACTCGAGTATCAAGGTGTGCGACCCTGTAGGTTCCTCTAACGCTGGTAGTGCTGACCAAAGGTCATCACAAGCAGTGAGTGGCACCTAGCAGTGCATCGCTGCTACCCAGGTTATTGGAATGGATATCGACATCGACATCCCCATCATCGCAACTAGGTACAAATGCATTACAGTCTCTTTGCCGTACTGATATCCGATTGGACAAGTGTGTCACCACTTGTTTTCATCCAATCACATGGCTATGACTAAAACAGGTTCTGACCTGGGTATGGCCATACACTCTCAGTCATAGAACCATAAGGGAGCTCCATGGATATCATACTTCCCTAAGGAAGGGGCAAATCCTATGTCTGTCCATTGACCTTCTCATATGGGTCGTGACATGCTCAATGATAACCGTTATGACCTCCCAACTATGGCAAGGTGTTAGGTTGCATCAAAGCAAGTCCCTAACCATATAGAATGGTCAATGACCTCAAGTCAAGGGATCAATGCATCTCCTGTCACTTGTGAGGATAACTCATGACACCAAGTCATAGCCTCACAGCGGGTCTATCCAGTATATCCTCCAATGATATACCCATGTGTCTGCGTTAGCACCACGTGCCTAACCAGCCCACATACCAGTCTCACAAGTACCAGAGCTGTCCCATATCCACTCAGGTACATCGATTAGGGACAATCATTTGAGCACAGATCCAATCTGTCTCCAGGGACATTATCATGTAAGTACACAATCGCAGGTGTAGACAAACAATGATAACGACAATGCCAGAAAGATATATGAATATCAGAGTTAAGTAGTACAAAGATGAACCAAAACTAGGTCCTAGGGCATATACACCAACAATCTCCCACTTGCACTAAGACCTAGAGGTTGAGCAACCTCAACCCCATATCTCTAGTACGACCATCATGCTTCTGCTGCGCCAAAGCCTTGGTCAGTGGGTCTGCTAGATTGCTCTCTGTGTCAATTCTGCTAATCTTGACAACACCTCGATCAATGATCTCTTTGATCAGGCGAAATCTCTTTAGTATGTGTTTGGACCTTTGATGAGACCGTGGTTCCTTAACATGTGCAGTTCCCATTGTTGTCATAGTAGAGCTCAATGGGATCCATTGCACTTGGAACCACCAGAAGTTCAAAAAAGAACTTCCTGATCCAAACGGCTTCATTGGCTGCCTCAGAAGCAACCACATACTCAGCTTCGGTTGTAGAATTAGCTATGGTGGATTGCTTGAAGCTCTTCCAGCATACAGCACCTCCAACCATCTTAAACTAATAGCTGGTCTGCGATCTGAAGTCGTCAGGATCAGACTGGAACGACTCATCAGTGAAGCCCTGCACACTGAGTTCTTCCTGTCCCCCGTAGACTTTATAGAATAAATCCTTAGTCCCTTTCAGGATACTTAAGGATATTCTTTACAGCCACCCAGTGCTGCAAACCTGGATTGGATTGGTATCGGCTGGTTATGCTTACAGCATAACCCACATCTGGTCTAGTACACAGCATTGCATACATGATTTATCCCATTGCCGAAGCATAGGGAATTCGACTCATGTTATCCCTCTCAGCCCGTGTTGTAGGACACTGGCTCTTTGAGAGAGTAAGGCCATCTCTCACTGGAAGGTATCCTTTCTTGGATTGCTCCAAGTTGAACCTCTCCAGGACCTTATCAATGTGGGTACTATGACTAAGGGCCAAGAGCATCTTGGATCTATCCCGGTAGATCCTCACGCCCAGAATATAGGCGGCCTCCCCTAAGTCTTTCATCTCAAAACATTTCCCCAACCATGTCTTCACAGCTTGAAGACTAGGGATGTCATTTCCGATGAGCAGTATGTCATCGACATACATGACCAGAAAAGTCACCAAGCTCCCACTGAATTTTCTGTATACACAGGCGTCATCTTCACTTTTGATAAAGCTATAATCTCTCACAGCTTCATCAAACTGAAGATTCTAACTTCGAGATGCTTGCTTTAATCCATAAATGGATTTCTTTAGCCTGCAGACTTTACTAGTATCTGCAGGATGGATGAAGTCATTAGGTTGTGTCATATACACATCCTTAGTTAGCTTCCCGTTAAGGAACGCTGTCTTCACATCCATCTGCCATATCTCATAGTCATAATATGCAGCTATAGCAAGCAGAATCCGAATGGATTTGATCATGGCAACTGGCGAGAAGGTTTCATCATAGTCCACCCCGTGGACTTGTTTAAATCCTTTAGCCACTAGTCTACCCTTATAGGTAACTATTTTGCCATCCATGTCTGTCTTCCTCTTGAAGACCCATTTACACCCTATAGGTTTTACCCCATCAGGCAGCTCAACCAAATCCCATACTTGGTTAGCCGACATGGAATCCATCTCGGATCGCATGGCCTCAAGCCATCTCTCGGAGTCTGGTCCACTGACCGCCTCATCATAAGTCCTGGGTTCATCCTCCATGATGAAGATCCCATCGTGTTGGGTCGGCAGCGACCCATACCTCTCAGGTGCTCGACGAAACCTCCCAGACCTACATGGGGCCTGTGTCTGAGCCTCAGGTTGCCTAGCAACCGGTGTAGGTGGCTCAGGTTCCCATCTCTATGTCTTGTGGTTGCTCTTGGACCTCGTCCAAGTCAAACTTCCTCCCACTAACTTCTTTCATGAGAAATTCTTTCTCTAGAAAGACCGCACCCCGAGCAACAAAAACTTTGTTCTCGGTGGGAATATAGAAGTAGTAACCCTTAGTCTCCTTAGGGTACCCCACAAACATACACTTATCAGATCTAGGTTCTAGCTTGCTAGAATCCTAACGTTTGACATAAGCCTCACATCCCTAGATCCTGATAAAGGTGAGATTAGGGCGTCTCCCATTCCATACCTCGTATGGAATCTTTGAGACACTCTTAGATGGAACATTATTCAGTATTAGAGAAGCTTTTTCAAGTGCATGTCCCCAGAATGAGGGAGGTAGAGTTGCATGACTCATCATAGACCGAACTATGTCCAACAAGGTTCGATTTCTCCTTTCAGATACACCATTCTACCGAGGTGCTCTAGGAGGAGTGAGTTGGGATAGGATCCCACACTTACTCAGATAGTCAAAGAATTCATTGCTCAGGTGCTCTCCATCACGATCTGATCGAAGATCCTTAAAGGATCTACCAAGCTGGTTCTCTACTTCATGTCTGAGCTCCTTAAATTTCTCAAAGGATTCAGACTCATGTCTCATCATGTAGACATAACCATATCTACTGAAGTCATCAGTAAATGTGATGAAGTAGTTATACCCTCCTTTGGCTTGTTTATTGAATAGCCCACACACATCACTATGTATGAGATCCAACAAACCTCCTGCCCTCTCACCAGTCTTGGTGAAGGGCGTCTTTGTCATTTTCCCTAATAAACAAGTCTCACATGTATCAAGTTCCTTCAAGGAACTCGAATCTAGCAACCCATTTGCATGGAGTTGTCGAATGCGATTCTTGTTTATATGGGCTAATCGACAATGCCGTAGGAAAGCACCAACTGAACCACTCAGTTTAGTCCTTTTATTATTTATGTTACAAATAGAGCTAACCATGTCCAAGACATGCGGACCATTGCACAAAGTACCCTTCCCATAAAACATGTTTGCAAAAGAAAAAGAACATAAGTTCTCTTTTATTTCAAACCTAAATCCTTTCTTTGCCAAGCAAGGAGTGGATACAATGTTTTGGTAAGGGAAGGTACATAATAGCAATTGTCTAGCTTTAACTGAAGTCCAGAAGGCAGGGAGAAAAACTCCTACAGCAACAGCAGCAACTTGTGCTCTGTTACCTATCCGTAGGTCAATCTCTCTAGGCCTTACCGATCTATCCTTTCTGAGCCTTTGCATATTCGTACTCCACATGCGGTATCCAATACCCATGTCATAGGAGTAGAAAGGTTGACTTCGGTAACATAATGTTGGGGTATGCCCTTAAGGCTAATGTTTGAGGCCTGTGGGAATGTAACAAGTATCATGTAATAAACTATTATGTTTATAAAGGCATGGTTGTTATTCAGTTAGTTACATTGTCTGCTGCAATATATGTTCTTCTGAATAATGTCTCAAAGCTGTTCAGCTGGGCTGACATGCTGTTATGTCCTTAGTCGATGTATCTTGGTGAACATGAGACAACCTTGATATGGTTAAGACTAATATGTGTTCTGATCTTATAGGATGCTTCGAGCATGGAATAAGATGTAGACTCATGGGTACATGGGATGTACTGGACAGACCCTACTAGGATGTTCAGTTGTTTGTCACAACGTGAATATTCCTTGTATAAGACAAGTGGCACATTTCCTCTGACTTGAGATCACTTGTGTTTTCTAAATGATGATTGTCATTATTTTGAGTTAGTTCAATATCATTTGAAACAAAATGATTATAGACTATCTTGGATGGTGAGCTTGAGTCAGGTTAGGGCACTAGTGATAGACATAGGATTGCCGTCTCCTTGTTTAAGGAGTGTGATGTTCTAAAGGGGCCCCCTGGATGAGATGATTGAGAGAGTGTATGGCCATACCCAGGTGACAGTGTTCATCTGATCTAATCATGCTCATCATATTGGAGTTACAAGTTTGACAGACTTGTCCAATAAGAACATCCAGTGGCAAAGGAAATATGTATGCTTTGTGAAATGATTCACACTTGTGCTATGGTTTGGGTGTAGTCTTGGAAGACTCTTTCCTTTATATCGGGAGACAGTGATGTGTTGCTAGATACCCCTCACTGATCGTGATAATGTGAATTATCGTTACCGACATTTAAAGGAAACCCTTAGGGTCGCACAATTTGATGATATGGCTTACTTAAGTCAGATCGTGTGGACTGAATTGTTTGGGTTCAGTTTTAAGGGATTTAATCTCTGATTGTAAGTGAGATCTGGTCTGATCATGTTTGATTGATTAGGGCTTGAGATCGGTAAGCTTCGATTGAGAGAATGGATGCCAGATCGGTCAGATCAGGGGCATTAAAGAGATCGACGGTTAGATCTAAAGCCTTAGGGTTTATTTGATCTAGGCCTTGTCGCTTGGCTTGGTTGGTTCTTAAACCGAACCAATTGAACCAGCTCACTAAAAGAGCGCTTGGTTCATAGGGAGAGGAGTGGGCGACGAGTTCACATAGCGTGAACGTTGGGATGAGGAGAGGTTACTATTTTTAGTAACCATGATCTCCATGTCGAGTGGGCACTCATCCGAAATAGAGTATTCTCTATTTTCGCCAATTCACTTATTCCTCTCGCAAGGTTTTTCCTCTCGACTTGGTGTGCGGCGACGCTTGAAGGTTGAGGAGGATTCGGCCAAGGAGAAAGACATCTCTTTTCCCTTCACTCGACAAGGACCTCTTGGAACCTTGCTAGCACAAGGAGCACCAAGAGAGATAGCAACATCATCTTGTGTGTGACGACAAGGAGAAGATCTACTTTGATCTTTGCTTCCAAGGAAACATCTTTCCATGGCGATGGTATGAATGTTTTCTTATTGTTATCAAGTTGATCTTTTGCATGCGTATCGATCTTATAACCCTAATTCCGCAAGAGAACAATTTTATGCGCCATATGCTCTAAGGGTTATGCTCCCCCATGAAGGGGACCCCCCTTATTTAAGGGGTTCTTTCAACTGGTATCAGAGCAGGTTGAATGCATGTTATCTTGATTGCTTGATGATTTGCGTGATCCATATATGCGAATGTATGCTTAGATCTTCAACATGCGAAAGTTACATGATGAAAATCTTGTCGATATGTTTATCTTGCGCATGTTAGTTGGCGCTTCTAAGTTGTAGTTTTCTTTTCAAAACTTATACACTTGCGCGACTAATGCTAGATCTAAAGACCTTACTGTAAACCCTTAGACGGGTTACTGGGGTTGATGTCACCCCCTAGGTTAGATCCAATCATGTCTGATCAGATCATCTGACAGCCTGAAAGGGTCGACCAGATAGCACCTTGGCGCAAGCCTATGGTGGCTATAGGTCGACTGCAGACAGGTGTGTAGCGATGTCTGATTGAGACGATTAATGAACGCACCTGAGTTAGGCCCGGGGTCACTCCCGTTTGCCAGACCTCAGTGTGGTCGTTCAGCCCTAGCGCATGCATAGTTGACTTTTTGGTCGACTCGAGTCAGTTAGGACTTGGTGCATGCAAGGGCAGTGGATCTGACTAGGTTGGATGAGTGGATCCCTAGTAATGGACCGTTGTAAGGTTGTAGGGCAAATAAGGAAAAATTAAAATTGATCCCATGGGGTTTTCGAAAATTTTAATTTTTATCATGGATCACATGTTTGCTGATTTGATACATATGTTTGTCTATTTAGTCATATGTGGGCTGCCCATATTAATTGTGTGCTGTGCTGGGGCCTGCGTGCCTGTATTAAAATTGTAAATTAATTATTGTGATCTGCGAATCACTGGGTTTTAATTTATAAATGTAAGTGACCTGCGTGTCACTCTTGTCTAGATAGTTAAATTTGTAATTTAATTAGACAAGAGCACTGAGCACACTTGGCAGAGGCGCACGCAGCATGGCTGGACCAGGAGGGAGGTCTAGGGTTCGACCCTAGGACCTGGCGCATTTCCTGGTGGGCGCACCAGAGCTGCAGATGGCGCTTGGGTCCAGGTTTGGGCCAAATGAGCAGCAAAAGACCCATGAAAAGCAAGTGCAGTCTTAAGTTAGGTTAAGGTCTCACTAGGGCTATGGGCTTTTACCACATATGACACATGCATTCTTTTATTGCATAAATATTAGAAATGCATGATAGATTTATCTTTTGCTATCACCATAGGGATTGAATGATAGTAATAAAGATAAAAGACCGTTAAAATCCAACGCTAAAATATCAAGCTCGTAAGCCTTCTGACGCGAAACCTCACTGTTCTGATTATCGTTGGAGCCGTGTTGTACCCACTCAGTGGGCACGTCCATCTATCTTCAGACGGTGCGGGATTACACCTGTGTGTTACAGAGCAGGGATTTATCCCTTCTCGTTGCTCAGCATAGCACATGGTGGTCCAGGGAGTAGGTCGGGTCAGCTTGACCGTGTAGTCTACATATGTGGCGCATATGGTAGCACATGGAGGCAGCCGTCTGTTGGGGTCAGAGATTGTGTTGTACCAACTCAGTTGGCACAGTCTGCTGGACTGCCCAGATGAAGGGGAATCGCACGGGTTGGCGATCGGCAGGGACTGCCTACCAGAAACTAGTGCTTGTACTCTCTGTGCATCTTATCTCGCCTGAGCGGGACGCGGAGACCAAGTATGAAATCTGGATCCCATCTCACTAAAAGAGTTCTACTCTTTCGGGCTGTTTTGCTGGATTTTTCACGCCTGATAAAATAGTGAGAAAAAGAATCTTTCTTAAGTCCTGATTGATTCTTATACATTGATACTGACCTTGCTGTTCTTGCATTGTTGTAGATACCTGCAGCAACGAACACCATGAACTTCAATGTGCGATCCCTACTGGAAAGGGAGAAGTTTGCTGGGCCAAACTTCTCTGACTGGTTTGGACACCTTAAGATCGTTCTTAAGGCAGAGAGGAAACTGTATGTCCTCGAGACGGCGATTCCGCCGCAGCCCGCTCCGAACGCCGCAAGGGCGGTTCGGGAAGCCTATGAAAAGCACGTCAATGATAGCATTGATGTCGCTTGCCTGATGCTAGCGTCTATGACGCCACCGCTGCAGCGTCAGCATGAGGATATGTCTGCTATAGACATGATAGCGAACCTCAAGATGCTGTATGCTGCACAGGCGAGGGCTGAGCGCTATAATTTGACAAAGCTCTTCTTTCAGAGCAAACTGGCTGAAGGGAGCCCAGTGGGAGCTCACGTGCTCAAGATGATTGGGCACAAGGAGGCTCTAGAGAAACTGGGGCATACCATCAACCAGGAGCTTGCTGTGGACATTATTCTACAGTCTCTCCCGCCTTCATTCGACGCGTTCATTATTAATTTTAATATGAACAAAATCGATTGTACTCCGGCAGAGCTGCTGAATATGCTCTTGACCACTGAGGAGACTCTGAAGGGTAAGCCTTCAACCTCTGTCTTGATGGTTCCTTCAAGGAACAAGAAGAAGGGGAAGAAGGGCAAGGCCCCGGTCAAGAACTACAGCAAGGTTCTGAAGCAAAAGGTGAAGCGGTCCAAGGAATACAGGTGTTTCCACTGTGGCCAGCTGGGTCACTGGAAAAAGGACTGTAAAGCGCTCCAAGGAGATAAGAGGGGAAGCTTTGCTTCTGGCTCAGGTATATTCGTGACTGAGGTCATGTTTTCTTCTTCTGTATCATGGGTGTTGGACACTGCATGTGGAGTTCACATTTGTTCAAATGTACAGGAACTCAAGAGAAGAAGGCAGGTGGGACAGCATGAGGTGGACCTACGCGTTGGAAACGGGGCACGGGTTGCTGCTGTTGCTGTAGGAGACTACTTTATTTCTTTACCATCTGGACTTGTATTGGAACTGAACAGTTGTTACTTTGTTCCCAGTATAACTAAAAATATTATCTCCATTCCTGCTCTTGTCAGGAAGGGATTTTCCTTTGAATGCAATATTTCAAAGTGTGTTTTATCATTTGATAATATTGTTTATGCAACTGGTTCAATTAATAATGGGTTATTCATGTTGGACATGGAAAGTTCCATACATAATGTTGATATTAAGAAAGCCAAGTATGCTGATGACAGCACCTTGCTATGGCATAGTCGTTTAGGCCATATAAACGAGAAACGCATTAAGCGGTTGCATGATCATGGACTGCTGGGATCATTCTCCTATAAGGAGATTGATACATGCAAAGCTTGTTTGATGGGTAAAATGACGAAGTCTCCTTTTCCTCACAAAGGTCAAAGGGCTTCAGGTTTACTTGACCTTATACACAGCGATGTGTGTGGGCCTTTTAGTAAACATGCCAGAGGTGGCTATCAGTACTTCATTACCTTTACTGATGATTTCAGTAGATATGGGTATGTCTATCTGATGAGACATAAGAGTGAATCTTTTGACAAGTTCAAAGAGTTTAAGAATGAAGTACAAAATCAGCTAGGCCGTAATATCAAGGCACTTCGCTCAGATCGAGGTGGTGAATACCTAAGTCATGCATTTACTGACTATCTAAAAGAGTGTGGGATTATCTCACAGCTCACTCCGCCTGGAACACCGCAATGGAATGGTGTGTCCGAAAGGAGAAATAGAACATTACTAGATATGGTTCGTTCTATGATGAGTCAGGCTACTCTTCCATACTCCTTTTGGGGTTTTGCGCTGGAAACAGCTGCAAAGGTACTAAACCGAGTGCCATCCAAGGCAGTTTCAAAGACGCCATATGAGTTATGGTATGGGAAACAGCCAAGCTTGACATTTATCAGGATCTGGGGCTGCGAGGCTTATGTCAAAAAGCTCGCCTCTGGGAAACTAGAGAGCAGATCTGACAAATGTATCTTTGTCGGTTACCCTAAGGAAACTAAGGGTTATTATTTCTACGACCCCAAAGAGAACAAGGTTTTTGTTGCTCGGACGGCCATATTTCTTGAGAAGGAATTTCTTCTGCAAGAGGCAAGTGGGAGAGAAATAAAGCTGGATGAGAATCCAGAAGAAGGACAAAGTGACCAAGCACAGTTGGATGAGCCTGAGCCGGTAGAACAGGTTATTGAACAACCTGAGGCTCAGATATCACGGGAACCGCGAAGATCGGGTAGGATCCGTCGACAGCCTGAGCGGTATGACGGAGTCTACATCATTGATAATGATGAACCCCTTACTTATGCGGATGCGGTCAGTGGACCGGAGTCAGCGAGATGGCTTGAAGCTATGCGCGCCGAGATGGACTCCATGTCAGATAACCAAGTTTGGGATTTGGTTGATCCGCCTCCGGGAGTTATCCCTATAGGCTGTAAATGGATCTTCAAGAAGAAGATTGACATGGATGGTAACGTGGTTACCTATAAAGGCAGGCTAGTTGCGAAAGGTTTCAAACAAATCTACGGGATAGATTATGATGAAACTTTCTCACCTGTAGCCATGTTTAAGTCTATTCGGATTCTTTTCGCGATAGCTGCATATTATGATTATGAGATTTGGCAGATGGATGTGAAAACAGCTTTCCTTAATGGAAATCTGGATGAGGATGTGTATATGACACAACCAGAAGGTTTCACTAATCCAGCAGATCGTCATAAGATATGCAAGTTAAAGAAGTCTATTTATGGACTTAAACAAGCATCGAGAAGCTGGAACATTCGTTTTGATGAATCAGTCACTGAATTTGGTTTCATCAAGAACGAGGATGACCCGTGCGTATATAAGAGGTTTAGTGGGAGCGTGATTATTTTCCTAGTCCTCTACGTCGATGACATCTTGATCATTGGAAATGACATTCCTGAAATGCATGCTGTTAAAGCATGGCTGAGGAAATGTTTCCAGATGAAAGATCTAGGAGAAGCAGCCTATGTGTTAGGTGTGAAGATCTACAGGGATAGATCTAAGAGGCTTCTCGGGCTGTGCCAGAGTACTTACATCGATAAGGTCCTGGAGAGATTTCGCTTAGAGAATTCTAAGAAAGGATATCTTCCAGTCAGACATGGTCTGAATCTTTCGAAGAGTCAGTGTCCACAAACACAGACTGAGAAAGATGAAATGAACAATACGCCTTATGCTTCGGCTATTGGTTCTATAATGTATGCGATGTTGTGTACTCGCCCAGACGTCGCTTACGGGTTAAGCGTGACCAGTCGTTACCAGAGTAATCCAGGTTTGGCGCACTGGATTGCAGTCAAGAACATCCTAAAATATCTGCGGAGGACCAAAGATATGTTCTTGATATATGGTGGTCAGGAAGAACTCAGTATTGAAGGATATACTGACGCTTCGTTCCAGTCTGACCAGGATGATTTCCGATCGCAATCAGGCTATGTTTTTAGCTTGAATGGAGGTGCAGTGGTGTGGAAAAGTTTCAAACAGTCAACTGTTGCTGATTCCACAACAGAAGCCGAGTATGTCGCAGCCTCGGAAGCATCCAAGGAGGCAGTGTGGATTCGTAAGTTCGTGAGAGAACTTGGTGTTGTTCCTTCGTGTGCAGATCCTTTGGTTATCTTTTGTGATAACACTGGAGCAATCGCACAAGCAAAGGAACCACGGTCGCACCAGAAGTCCAAGCACATACAGAGACGGTTTCATTTGATCAGGGAGATCATTGATCGTGGCGAGATCAAAGTATGCAAGGTTCATACAGACGACAATCTGGCAGACCCGCTTACCAAGCCTCTGGCGCAGCAGAAGCATGAGAAGCACTGTAATAATATGGGTTTGAAGTTTTTCAACCATTAGATTAAGTGCAAGTGGGAGATTGTTGGGGTATGCCCTTAAGGCTAATGTTTGAGGCCTGTGGGAATGTAACAAGTATCATGTAATAAACTATTATGTTTATAAAGGCATGGTTGTTATTCAGTTAGTTACATTGTCTGCTGCAATATATGTTCTTCTGAATAATGTCTCAAAGCTGTTCAGCTGGGCTGACATGCTGTTATGTCCTTAGTCGATGTATCTTGGTGAACATGAGACAACCTTGATATGGTTAAGACTAATATGTGTTCTGATCTTATAGGATGCTTCGAGCATGGAATAAGATGTAGACTCATGGGTACATGGGATGTACTGGACAGACCCTACTAGGATGTTCAGTTGTTTGTCACAACGTGAATATTCCTTGTATAAGACAAGTGGCACATTTCCTCTGACTTGAGATCACTTGTGTTTTCTAAATGATGATTGTCATTATTTTGAGTTAGTTCAATATCATTTGAAACAAAATGATTATAGACTATCTTGGATGGTGAGCTTGAGTCAGGTTAGGGCACTAGTGATAGACATAGGATTGCCGTCTCCTTGTTTAAGGAGTGTGATGTTCTAAAGGGGCCCCCTGGATGAGATGATTGAGAGAGTGTATGGCCATACCCAGGTGACAGTGTTCATCTGATCTAATCATGCTCATCATATTGGAGTTACAAGTTTGACAGACTTGTCCAATAAGAACATCCAGTGGCAAAGGAAATATGTATGCTTTGTGAAATGATTCACACTTGTGCTATGGTTTGGGTGTAGTCTTGGAAGACTCTTTCCTTTATATCGGGAGACAGTGATGTGTTGCTAGATACCCCTCACTGATCGTGATAATGTGAATTATCGTTACCGACATTTAAAGGAAACCCTTAGGGTCGCACAATTTGATGATATGGCTTACTTAAGTCAGATCGTGTGGACTGAATTGTTTGGGTTCAGTTTTAAGGGATTTAATCTCTGATTGTAAGTGAGATCTGGTCTGATCATGTTTGATTGATTAGGGCTTGAGATCGGTAAGCTTCGATTGAGAGAATGGATGCCAGATCGGTCAGATCAGGGGCATTAAAGAGATCGACGGTTAGATCTAAAGCCTTAGGGTTTATTTGATCTAGGCCTTGTCGCTTGGCTTGGTTGGTTCTTAAACCGAACCAATTGAACCAGCTCACTAAAAGAGCGCTTGGTTCATAGGGAGAGGAGTGGGCGACGAGTTCACATAGCGTGAACGTTGGGATGAGGAGAGGTTACTATTTTTAGTAACCATGATCTCCATGTCGAGTGGGCACTCATCCGAAATAGAGTATTCTCTATTTTCGCCAATTCACTTATTCCTCTCGCAAGGTTTTTCCTCTCGACTTGGTGTGCGGCGACGCTTGAAGGTTGAGGAGGATTCGGCCAAGGAGAAAGACATCTCTTTTCCCTTCACTCGACAAGGACCTCTTGGAACCTTGCTAGCACAAGGAGCACCAAGAGAGATAGCAACATCATCTTGTGTGTGACGACAAGGAGAAGATCTACTTTGATCTTTGCTTCCAAGGAAACATCTTTCCATGGCGATGGTATGAATGTTTTCTTATTGTTATCAAGTTGATCTTTTGCATGCGTATCGATCTTATAACCCTAATTCCGCAAGAGAACAATTTTATGCGCCATATGCTCTAAGGGTTATGCTCCCCCATGAAGGGGACCCCCCTTATTTAAGGGGTTCTTTCACATAAATACCTGAGCATGAAGACAAGGCCTTGCCTTTCTTCTCCTCATTCTGAAGTTGCAACATGTCCTTCAACATGTGAGGTGGCCCTCCACATGAATAGCACCTATTATTCCTGATCATATCCATCTTTAATTTCAGTTCCTTGGTCAAGCCTTTCGGCTCAACACACTGAATATCAACTTTAGCAGGATTGAGCTCAACCAATTCATCAAAGAGCTGCCTTAGATTAAAATAACTTCAGAGGCACTCTTCGATTCATATCACCCTTTAAATTCAAGTGACATGTTGGTTAGCAACCTCCAAAGTATCAACCTGATGCTTATCATAAGCATCCCTCTCAGCCGCTGAGGCCGAGCATGGAAGTGGCTCAGGAATAAGATGCTCAAGAACATAAAGCTTCCTCTCGAGCTTGAGCACGATTCTCAAGTTCATATACCAATCCAGTAAGTTGGATCCAACCAACTTATCCAGGGTAGATCGCAGTGACCAACTGCTATTGTTCATAGCCATTGTTCTACAACAACCAAGAAACAGCAGATTAGTACTACTTCGAGTCATTTAAACTGGACTTGCCTTTTAAATGACCATGGCTCCCACTATTTTTAATCGAATTGACAACCCACAAAGTCAATCGAGAAATCCAAGATTTCCTAGTGAGATGAGATCCTCATTCCACACAGGGCTTCGCGTCCCACGAGGGTGGGATGAGATGCACAAAGTGACCCATGTTTCCTAAGGTGGGCGCGCCGGCCGATTGCTCCAAGCAATTCCCCTTATTGAGACAGTCCAGGCATTTCATGTCCAGCGAGGGCTGGATACAGCATGAAACCCTAACCTCTCAACGATGCCTCTAGAGTTTCATCATGTGCCTAGCACACATGAAAATCTAGTCAAGTCCATTCCTAATCGTTATGCCCAGGGCCAACGAGTTTCCTTGCGAAGGCACGCCCAGGTTAAAACTGGACTGGGGAAACCATTGCCACCACGCACTTTCTAAAGATAAGTGGGTGTGTCCCACGAGGGTGGGAAACAGTTCACAACTCCACTGATCGATAGCTTAGTGAGGGCTACGCGTTAGAAGGCTACTAGACTTGATATTTTAATTGAGGGTTTTTGTTTAAGGTCTCATCATCTCAGTTTTATCTTATGTCTATCATTACAGGCATGCAATCCTATGGTGATAACATAACGATAAAACATCACAGGCATGCTTTAGCTTTTGTAAAGAAAGCAATAAAAGGATGATGTGATCATAGCCCATTCAAGACATTGAACCAATCCATGCCAAAAAGGGGTTCAACTCTTGACCTAGGATTCAAGCCCCAAGACGAGACCTAGCCTAGCCGACCTCTAGCTCTATCTTCAAGGTTGGCTCCAAGGTCATTCTCCCATGGTTTAGCTCTCAAACCCTAGGGGTACACCCACAAGGTTCGGCCAATGCCATGGTCTTCCTCCAAGGAAGGTGCGCCATTTAGCAAGCCACAAGAGGGATAGCACACAAGCACAAGGCTCGGCCAAACCCTAACTTGCGCCCCCATGCAAGGATGTGCCACCTTTGAAGCTTGTTGCGCCATCAGGCAAGGATGCGCAACCAAGCAAGCATGCACCTTGCTCCAAGTGGATGCGCCACCATAATCTTCTTCTTAGTTAAAAGCAAAAAGAAAAGCGGCACGCAGGCCTCACAAGGATACATCACAGGCTTGTTAAGGGGCTTGATATATGACCACAACATCATGCATAATCAAGTACTTACTCATGCAATTCTATATGCTCATGAAAAACATAAAATCTGAAATTTTACTTTTTCATAAAACATGTCTCTCTTCCTTCCCTTCATATCACAAATCTTTGATTCTAAGTTTCTCTCAGGAGTCTACAAGAGGCATACCGGTTGCCCTCCTTGCAATCCCTAACTTGCTAGGATAAGGGCAATCACCCAGTCCATGCCCTATTCCAACAAGTCTCTTAAGATAGGTCTATCCTATTATGAGAGGAGAAATTTTCTCTTCCACGTATGGGTCTATCCCATCACATGAAGAGAGCAAAGAACCACAAGAAGTTAATTAGAAGTAAGAAACAAGAGACCTACAATTTTTCTACTTAAAGAAAAATCATGCGCCAACATCTATGCAATATGCGAAAATGTAGATATGGCATGTGAGCATGAAAAGCATGAAAGAACATCGTTCGAGGCTCACAAGTAGCTCTGATACCACTGTTGGGAAACCCCGGGGACATTTTACAATTTTCAGAGTTATAGACATACATTTTTGCATATTCGTAAAAATGTCCCCGAAATAGGCCGGTCCCAAAAACCCAGTGAAGATCTCTTGCGAGGGGGTCGACACGATGTGATAGTAAGTACCTTTAGCAATTAGAATCCGATGTCAATGAAGGCGCCCAAGTGTTCGCCCTCTGCAGTCTCGCACACACGGATTCCTCAAGTTTTCTTCTTCCTCGCCCGGTGCTAGCCTCGGGAAGAAGATCCATGCCTTAGGAGAGTCCTCCAAGCAACTTGCGCCACCACCAAGATGTGATGAGCCAAGGAGATGGAAGGAGAAGGGAACGCCGCAAGCCTTCTTGTTCCTTTGCGCCAAGGAAAGGAAGAGGAGAAGCATGCTTGCGCCCTTGATGGAAGAAGAAGAGTTTCAAGCTCTCCAAGCCGTCGCCCTCTAATGCTTCACGCCTCCAAGGAATTAGCATCATCAAGAGAGGGGGCGGCAAGGGCTTATTTATAGGAGCAAGAGGCGGTTAAGGGAGAATGGCAAGTGTTGACAATTAGGGCATGATTCTAGGAGATTATCCAATCAAATATATTGATTAAATCTCCACTCCCATATGTGCCTAAGACTTGCCAAAGCAAGCATCAGCCATATGCGCCCATATCATGCCATATGAGGCATTAATCCCATCCATGCGCCTAGACCTAGCCAAGGCAATATGATGGATTGCCTAATGTGGCTTGGGCGAAAGTCCTAATCCAATTAGGACTCTAATTATGTTAATAATCAGCCCACAATTGTCAAACACAATCCAATCAATTATCTTGTGTGATTTAATCAAATCCAATTTGATTTAATCACCTAGGAGATACCAAACAAGGCATAGGCGCAAATCCTAGTCCAACTAGGATTCCATATGCGCCTATCCTATTAATTCATCCCCATTATACCCTTCAAGCCTCATAGCCCTTCAATACAACTTATTAGCAAGCCCAACTAAGCAATGGGCCAAGCCCAAAGTCCATTATGCATGTTAACCAAGCTATTGGATCCAATCCAATTTAACCCATGGTTAAATGAGGCTAACCATGGTTAATTTGATCGATATGCAAAAAATGGAAGTTGGCCCCAATAAGTTTCTTCCATCTCATCAGGCCCATTGGCGCTGATGAAATCTCCCAAATAGATCAGAGTTATCCAATAACTCGATCTAAAGGCTACCCGATCAATATGAAAACTCGAGTATCAAGGTGTGCGACCCTGTAGGTTCCTCTAACGCTGGCAGTGCTGACCAAAGGTCATCACAAGCAGTGAGTGGCACCTAGCAGTGCATCGTTGCTACCCAGGTTATTGGAATGGATATCGACATCGACATCCCTGTTGGGGTATGCCCTTAAGGCTAATGTTTGAGGCCTTGGGATTGTAACAGTATCATGTATAAACTCTTATGTTTATAAAGGCATGGTTGTTATTCAGTTTGTTACATTATCTGCTGCAATAAGTGTACTTCTGAATAATGTCTCAAAGCTGTTCAGCTAGGCTGACATGCAGTTAAGTCCTTAGTTGATATATCTTGGTGAACATGAGACAGCCTTGATATGATTAAGACTAATATGTGTTCTAATCTTATAGGATGCTTCGAGCATGGAATAAGATGTAGACTCATGGGTACATTGGATGTACTGGACAGACCCTATTTGGATATTCAATTGCTTGTCACAATGTGAATAATCCTTGTTTGCTACAAGTGGCACATGTCCTCTGACTTGAGATCACTTGTGTTTCTAAATGATGATTGTCATTGTTTTGAGGTAGTTCAATATCATTTGAAACATAATGATTATAGACTATCTTGGATGGTGAGCTTGAGTCAGGTTAGGGCACTAGTGATAGACATAGGATTGCTGTCTCCTTGTTTAAGGAGTGTGATGTTCTAAAGGGGCCCCCTGGATGAGATGATTGAGAGAGTGTATGGCCATACCCAGGTGACTGTGTTCATCTGATCTAATCATGCTCATCATATTGGAGTTACAAGCTTGACACGCTTGTCCAATAAGAACATCCAGTGGCAAAGGAATCATGTATGCCTAGTGAGTTGATTCACACTTGTGCTGTTGTTTGGGTGTAGTCTTGGAAGACTCTTTTCTTTATATCGGGAGACAGTGATGTGTTGCTAGATACCCCTCACTGTTCGTGATAACGTAAGTTATCGTTACCGACATTTAAAGGAAACCCTCAGGGTCGCACAATTTGATGATATGGCTTACTTAAGTCAGATCGTGTGGACTGAATTGTTTAAGTTCAGTTTAAAGGAATTTAGTCTCTGATTGTAAGTGAGATCTGGTCTGATCATGTTTGATTGATTAGGGCTTGAGATCGGTAAGCTTCGATTGAGAGAATGGATGCTAGATCGGTGAGATCAGAAGCATCGAGAGATCAACGGTTAGATCTGAAGCCTTAGGGTTTAATTGAGATCTAGACTAATTGCTTGGCTTATTTGGTTTCTTGAACTGAACCAACTTGAACCGGCTCATCATATGAGCGCATGGTTCAAAGGGGAGAGCTAATAGCGTTAAGGAAAATTCATGGTCGCATGAATTGGAGACTTTGCTATTTTTAGATAGCACTTCTCTAAACGTGACCACGCTTCACGTTCACGCAAAAGGGAAGCTCTATTCTCGCCTCTCGCCCTTCTCTCTCGACACACTCGTGTGTGGTGACGACTTCAAGTCTCTAGGAGAGGATTCGGCCAAGAAGAAAAAATATCTCTTTCCTTCCACACGACAAGCACCTCTTGGAACCTTGCTAGCACAAGGAGCACCAAGGGAGTAGGCGGCTTCTTCATCTTGTGTGCGCATCCTTTGGAGGAGATCCTCTCGCTCTCTGCTTCCAAGACACCATCCAAGAGATGGCGATGGTATGGATCTTTCTCTTCTATACTAGCATTCGAAAGTTGATCATATGATATATTAAGATCTCTTGAAACCCTAGCTTCCCATGCGAATTTTATATGCGCCTCCCTTAGGGTTTCGGCCCCCTAGATTAAGGGGACTTTCAATTGGTATCAGAGCCTAGGTTTTTATATATTCATATGATTGCTTATGGTGATCCATGTATGTTGAATGTTTAGATCTAATATTTCTCATCATGCGAAAATACCAGATAGATGTATTTTGTTTGTGGCGCATGTATGAGATGAACTTTTGTTGGCGCATGCTTTACATGTTTTAGTTTTTGTTTTCAAAACTTTCATGACATGCGCGACTCACTATAGATCTAAGTGTTGGGGTATGCCCTTAAGGCTAATGTTTGAGGCCTATGGGAATGTATCTGTATCATGTAATAAACTGTTATGTTTATAAAGGCATGGTTATTATTCAGTTGTCTACATTGTCTGCTGCAATATATGTTCTTCTGAATAATGTCTCAAAGCTGTTCAGCTGGGCTGACATGCTATATGTCCTTAGTCGAGATATCTTGGTGAACATGAGACAGCCTTGATATGATTGAGACTAATATGTGTTCTAATCTTATAGGATGCTTCGAGCATGGAATAAGATGTAGACTCATGGGTACATTGGATGTACTGGACAGACCCTACTAGGTTATTCAATTGTTTGTCACAATGTGAATAATCCTTGAGTGCAACAAGTGGCACATTTCCTTTGACTTGAGATCACTTGTGTTTTCTAAATGATGATTGTCATTGTTTTGAGGTAGTTCAATATCATTTGAAACATAATGATTATAGACTATCTTGGATGGTGAGCTTGAGTCAGGTTAGGGCACTAGTGATAGACATAGGATTGCCGTCTCCTTGTTTAAGGAGTGTGATGTTCTAAAGGGGCCCCCTGGATGAGATGATTGAGAAAAGAGTATGGCCATACCCAGGTGACAGTGTTCATCTGTTCTAATCATGCTCGTCATATTGGAGTTACAAGCTTGACACGCTTGTCCAATAAGAACATCCAGTGGCAAAGGACATATGTATGCCTAGTGAAGTTGATTCACACTTGTGCTGTTTTTGGGTGTAGTCTTGGAAGACTCTTTTCTTTATATCGGGAGACAGTGATGTGTTGCTAGATACCCCTCACTGATCGTGATGACGTGAGTTATCGTTACCGACATTTAAAGGAAACCCTTAGGGTCGCACAATTTGATGATATGGCTTACTTAAGTCAGATCGTGTGGACTGAATTGTTTAGGTTCAGTTTAAAGGGATTTAATCTCTGATTGTAAGTGAGATCTGGTCTGATCATGTTTGATTGATTAGGGCTTGAGATCGGTAAGCTTCGATCGAGAGAATGGATGCTAGATCGGTCAGATTAGAAGCATTAAGAGATCAACGGTCAGATCAAAAGCCTTATGGTTTAATTATGATTTGGGCTAGTTGCTTGGCTTGATTGGTTCTTAAATTGAACCAAAATGAACCGGCTCACTAAATGAGCGCATGGTTCAAGGGGAGAGGAGTTGACGACATGTTCACTTGGTGTGAACGTTGGGGCGATGAGTGGTTACTATTTTTAGTAACCATGATCTCCACTTGGAGAGCGCTCTCGTCCAAATAGAGTATGCTCTATTTTCGCCTCTACGTTTTTTCCCTCTCGCCCATATTCCTCTCGACACCTTGTGTGAGTGTGGCGACGCTTGAAGGATAGAGGAGGATTCGGCCAAGAGAGATCGAGATCTCATCATTCCCTTTCACTCGACAAGGACCTCTTGGAACCTTGCTAGCACAAGGAGCACCAAGGGAGATAGCGTCATCATCCTGTGTGTGACGACAAGGAGAAGATCTCATTTGATCTTTGCTTCCAAGGCGCCATCTTGAAATGGCCATGGTATGAATTCTTTTTCATATTTTAAAGTTGATCATAATACATGCTATGCGATCTTAGAAACCCTCTTCCGCTGTTTTAAATCCCTTACTTGCGCCTATTAGGGTTTCCTTCCCTCTTTAGGGGACTTTCAATTGGTATCAGAGCCAGTTTATCATGCATGTTTTTATGATTGCTTAATGTTTGATCCATATTTGCGCATATGCCTAGATCTAATTCACATGCGAAAGTTTCATGATATTAAGTATCATCTTGCGAAAATACATCTATATGTATGTTTCTATATCTTGCGCATGTTTGATGTCTTGGCGCATTTACAATGTTGTTGGTTTTCTTAAAAACTTAAACACATGCGCGACTCACTATAGATCTAAGGCCTTACTGTAAACCCTTAGACGGGTTACTAGGGTTGAAGTCATCCCCTAGGTTAGATCCAACAGTCTGATCAGACCATCTGACAGCCTGAATGGGTCGACCAGTTAGCACCTTGGCGCAAGCCTATGGTGGCTATAGGTCGACTGCAGACAGGTGTGTAGCGATGTCTGATTGAGACAACTAATGAACACACATGAGTTAGGCCCGGGGTCACACCCGCTTGCCAGACCTCATTGTGGTTGTTCAGCCCTGGCGCATGCATGGTTGACCTTATGGTCGACTCAAGTCAGTTAGGACTTGGTGCATGCAGGGGCAGTGGATCTGACTAGGTTGGATGAGTGGATCCCTAGTAATGGACCGTTGTAAGGTAGTAAGGGCGAATAAGGAAATTAAAATTGATCCCATGGGGTTTTTCAAAAATTTTAATTTTTATGGATCACATGATTGCTGATTGGATGCATATGTTTGTCTATTTAGTCTTATGTGGGCTGCTCATATTAATTGTGTGCTGTGCTGGGGCCTGCGTGCCTGGGATTTAAAAATTGTAAATTAATTATTGTGATCTGCGCATCACATCGCTTTAATTTATAAAATTGTAATTGACCTGCGTGTCAATCTTGTCTAGATAGTTAAATTTGTAATTTAATTAGACAAGAGCACAGAGCACACTTGGCAGAGGCGCATGCAGCAGTGGCTTGACCAGGTGGGAGGTCCAGGGTTCGACTCTGGGACCAGGCGCATTTTCCCTGGTGGGCGCACCTGTGCTGTAATTGGCGCTTGGGCCCTGGTTTGGGCCAGATGAGCAGCAAAAGACCCATGAAGAGCAAGTGAAGACTTAAGTTAGGTTAAGGTCTCACTAGGGCTATGGGCTTTTACCACATAAGATTCATGCTTTCTTTTATTTATTGTTTAAATATTAGAATTGCATGATTAAGTTTATCTTCTGCTATCACCATAGGAATTGCATGATAGTGAAGAAGATAAAAGACCGTGAAAATCCAACGCTTAATATCAAGCTCGTAAGCCTTCTGACACGAAACCTCACTGTTCTGATTATCGTTGGAGCCGTGTTGTACCCACTCAGTGGGCACGTCCATCTATCTTCAGACGGTGTGGGACTACACCTGTGTGTTACAGAGTGGGGATTTATCCCTTCTCGTTGCTCAGCATAGCACATGGTGGTCCAGGGAGTAGGTCGGGTCAGCTTGACCGTGTAGGCTACATATGTGGCGCATATGGTAGCACATGGAGGCAGCCATCTGTGGGGTCAGAGACTGTGTTGTACCAACTCAGTTGGCACAGTCTGCTGGATTGCCCAGATGAAGGGGAATCGCACGGGTTGGCGATCGGCAGGGAATGCCTACCGGAGATTAGTGCTTGTACTCTCTGTGCATCTTATCTCGCCTGAGCGGGACGCGGAGACCAAGTATGAAATCCGGATCCCATCTCACTAAAAGAGTACTACTCTTTCGGGCTGTTTTGCTGGATTTTTCAGCCAGATAAAATAGTGAGAAAAAGAATCTTTCTTAAGTCCTGATTGATTCTTATACATTGATACTGACCTTGCTGTTCTTGCATTGTTGTAGATACCTGCAGCAACGAACACCATGAACTTCAATGTGCGATCCCTACTGGAAAGGGAGAAGTTTGCTGGGCCGAACTTCTCTGACTGGTTTGGACACCTTAAGATCGTTCTTAAGGCAGAGAGGAAACTGTATGTCCTCGAGACGGCGATACCGCCGCAGCCCGCTCCGAACGCCGCAAGGGCGGTTCGGGAAGCCTATGAAAAGCACGTCAATGATAGCATTGATGCCGCTTGCCTGATGCTAGCGTCTATGACGCCACCGCTGCAGCGTCAGCATGAGGATATGTCGGCTATAGAGATTATAGCGAACCTCAAGATGCTGTATGCTGCACAGGCGAGGACAGAGCGCTACAATTTGACGAAGCTCTTCTTTCAGAGCAAACTGGCTGAAGGGAGCCCAGTGGGAGCTCACGTGCTCAAGATGATTGGGCACAAGGAAGCTCTGGAGAAACTGGGGCACACCATCAACCAGGAGCTTGCTGTGGATATTATTCTGCAGTCTCTCCCGCCTTCATTCGACGCGTTCATTATTAATTTTAATATGAACAAAATCGATTGTACTCCGGCAGAGCTGCTGAATATGCTCCTCACCACTGAGGAGACTCTGAAGGGTAAGCCTTCAACCTCTGTCTTGATGGTTCCTTCTAGGAACAAGAAGAAGGGGAAGAAGGGCAAGGCCCCTGTCAAGAGCTACAGCAAGGCTCTGAAGCAGAAGGTTAAGCGGTCCAAGGAATACAGGTGTTTCCACTATGGCCAGCTCGGTCACTGGAAAAAGGACTGTAAAGCGCTCCAAGGAGATAAGAGGGGAAGCTTCGCTTCTGGCTCAGGTATATTCGTGACTGAGGTCATGTTCTCTTCTTCTATATCATGGGTGTTGGACACTGCATGTGGAGTTCACATTTGTTCAAATGTACAGGAACTCAAGAGAAGAAGGCAGGTGGGACAGCATGAGGTGGACCTACGCGTTGGAAACGGGGCACGGGTTGCTGCTGTTGCTGTAGGAGACTATTTCATTTCTTTACCATCTGGACTTGTATTGGAACTAAACAATTGTTATTTTGTTCCCAGTATTACTAAAAATATTATCTCCATTCCTGCTCTTGTCAGGAAGGGATTTTCCTTTGAATGCAATATTTCAAAGTGTATTTTGTCTTTTGATAATATTGTTTATGCAACTGGTTCAATTAACAATGGGTTATACATGTTAGACATGGAATGTTCTATACAGCAAATTGATATTAAGAAAGCCAAGTATGCTGATGACAGCACCTTGCTATGGCATAGTCGTTTAGGCCATATTAACGAGAAACGCATTAAGCGGTTGCATGATCATGGACTGCTGGGATCATTCTCCTACAAGGAGATTGATACATGCAAGGCTTGTTTAATGGGTAAAATGACGAAGTCACCTTTTCTTCACAAAGGTCAAAGGGCTTCAGGTTTACTTGACCTTATACACAGTGATGTGTGTGGGCCATTTAGTAAACATGCCAGAGGTGGCTATCAGTACTTCATTACCTTTACTGATGATTTCAGTAGGTATGGGTATGTCTTTTTAATGAGACATAAAAGTGAATCTTTTGACAAGTTCAAAGAGTTCAAAAATGAAGTACAGAATCAGCTAGGCCGAAATATCAAGGCACTTCGCTCAGATCGAGGTGGTGAATACCTAAGTCATGCGTTTACTGACTATCTGAAGGAGTGTGGGATCATCTCACAGCTCACTCCGCCAGGAACACCGCAATGGAATGGTGTGTCCGAGAGGAGAAATAGAACGTTACTGGATATGGTTCGTTCTATGATGAGTCAGGCTACTCTTCCATACTCCTTTTGGGGTTTTGCGCTGGAAACAGCTGCAAAGGTACTAAACCGAGTGCCATCCAAGGCAGTTTCAAAGACGCCATATGAGTTATGGTATGGGAAACAGCCAAGCTTGACATTTATCAGGATCTGGGGCTGCGAGGCTTATGTCAAAAAGCTCGCCTCTGGGAAACTAGAGAGCAGATCTGACAAATGTATCTTTGTCGGTTACCCTAAGGAAACTAAGGGTTATTATTTCTACGATCCCAAAGAGAACAAGGTTTTTGTTGCTCGGACGGCCATATTTCTTGAGAAGGAGTTTCTTCTGCAAGAGGCCAGTGGGAGAGAAATAAAGCTGGATGAGAATCCAGAGGAAGGACAAAGTAGTCAAGCACAGTTGGATGAGCCTGAGCCGGTAGAACAGGTTATTGAACAACCTGAGGCTCAGATATCACGGGAACCGCGAAGATCGGGAAGGATCCGTCGACAACCTGAGCGTTATGACGGAGTCTACATCATTGATAATGATGAACCCCTCACTTATGCGGATGCGGTCAGTGGACCGGAGTCAGCGAGATGGCTTGAAGCTATGCGCGCCGAAATGGACTCCATGTCAGATAACCAAGTTTGGGATTTGGTTGATCCGCCTCCGGGAGTTATCCCTATAGGCTGTAAATGGATCTTCAAGAAGAAGATTGACATGGATGGTAACGTAGTTACCTATAAAGGCAGGCTAGTTGCGAAAGGTTTCAAACAAATCTACGGGATAGATTATGATGAAACTTTCTCACCTGTAGCCATGTTTAAGTCTATTCGGATTCTTTTCGCGATAGCTGCATACTATGATTATGAGATCTGGCAGATGGATGTGAAAACAGCTTTCCTGAATGGAAATCTGGATGAGGATGTGTACATGACACAACCAGAAGGTTTCACTAATCCAGCAGATCGTCATAAGATATGCAAGTTAAAGAAGTCCATTTATGGACTTAAGCAAGCATCAAGAAGCTGGAATATTCGTTTTGATGAATCAGTTACTGAGTTTGGTTTCATCAAGAACGAGGATGACCCGTGTGTATATAAGAGGTTTAGTGGGAGCGTGATTACTTTTCTAGTCCTCTACGTCGATGACATCTTGATCATTGGAAATGACATTCCTGAAATGCATGCTGTGAAGGCATGGCTGAGGAAATGTTTCCAGATGAAAGATTTAGGAGAAGCAGCCTATGTGTTAGGTGTGAAGATCTACAGGGATAGATCTAAGAGGCTTCTCGGGCTGTGCCAGAGTACTTACATCGATAAGGTCCTGGAGAGATTTCATTTAGAGAATTCTAAACGAGGATATCTTCCAGTCAGACATGGTCTGAATCTTTCAAAGAGTCAGTGTCCACAAACACAGACTGAGAAAGATGAAATGGACAATACGCCTTATGCTTCGGCTATTGGATCCATTATGTATGCGATGTTGTGTACTCGCCCAGACGTCGCTTACGGGTTAAGCGTAACCAGTCGTTTCCAAAGTAATCCAGGTATGGCGCACTGGATTGCAGTCAAGAACATTTTAAAATATCTGCGGAGGACCAAAGATATGTTCTTGATATATGGTGGTCAGGAAGAACTCAGTATTGAAGGATATACTGACGCTTCGTTCCAGTCGGACCAGGATGATTTCCGATCGCAATCAGGCTATGTTTTTAGCTTGAATGGAGGAGCAGTGGTGTGGAAGAGTTTCAAACAGTCAACTGTTGCTGATTCCACAACAGAAGCCGAGTATGTTGCAGCCTCGGAAGCATCCAAGGAGGCAGTGTGGATTCGTAAGTTCGTGAGAGAACTTGGTGTCGTTCCTTCGAGTGCAGATCCTTTGGTTATCTTCTGTGATAACACTGGAGCAATCGCACAAGCAAAGGAACCGCGGTCGCACCAGAAGTCCAAGCACATACAGAGACGGTTTCATTTGATCAGGGAGATCATAGATCGTGGCGAGATCAAAGTCTGCAAGGTTCATACAGATGACAATCTGGCAGACCCGCTTACCAAGCCTCTGGCGCAGCAGAAGCATGAGAAGCACTGTAATAATATGGGTTTGAGATTTCTCAACCATTAGATTAAGTGCAAGTGGGAGATTGTTGGGGTATGCCCTTAAGGCTAATGTTTGAGGCCTATGGGAATGTATCTGTATCATGTAATAAACTGTTATGTTTATAAAGGCATGGTTATTATTCAGTTGTCTACATTGTCTGCTGCAATATATGTTCTTCTGAATAATGTCTCAAAGCTGTTCAGCTGGGCTGACATGCTATATGTCCTTAGTCGAGATATCTTGGTGAACATGAGACAGCCTTGATATGATTGAGACTAATATGTGTTCTAATCTTATAGGATGCTTCGAGCATGGAATAAGATGTAGACTCATGGGTACATTGGATGTACTGGACAGACCCTACTAGGTTATTCAATTGTTTGTCACAATGTGAATAATCCTTGAGTGCAACAAGTGGCACATTTCCTTTGACTTGAGATCACTTGTGTTTTCTAAATGATGATTGTCATTGTTTTGAGGTAGTTCAATATCATTTGAAACATAATGATTATAGACTATCTTGGATGGTGAGCTTGAGTCAGGTTAGGGCACTAGTGATAGACATAGGATTGCCGTCTCCTTGTTTAAGGAGTGTGATGTTCTAAAGGGGCCCCCTGGATGAGATGATTGAGAAAAGAGTATGGCCATACCCAGGTGACAGTGTTCATCTGTTCTAATCATGCTCGTCATATTGGAGTTACAAGCTTGACACGCTTGTCCAATAAGAACATCCAGTGGCAAAGGACATATGTATGCCTAGTGAAGTTGATTCACACTTGTGCTGTTTTTGGGTGTAGTCTTGGAAGACTCTTTTCTTTATATCGGGAGACAGTGATGTGTTGCTAGATACCCCTCACTGATCGTGATGACGTGAGTTATCGTTACCGACATTTAAAGGAAACCCTTAGGGTCGCACAATTTGATGATATGGCTTACTTAAGTCAGATCGTGTGGACTGAATTGTTTAGGTTCAGTTTAAAGGGATTTAATCTCTGATTGTAAGTGAGATCTGGTCTGATCATGTTTGATTGATTAGGGCTTGAGATCGGTAAGCTTCGATCGAGAGAATGGATGCTAGATCGGTCAGATCAGAAGCATTAAGAGATCAACGGTCAGATCAAAAGCCTTATGGTTTAATTATGATTTGGGCTAGTTGCTTGGCTTGATTGGTTCTTAAATTGAACCAAAATGAACCGGCTCACTAAATGAGCGCATGGTTCAAGGGGAGAGGAGTTGACGACATGTTCACTTGGTGTGAACGTTGGGGCGATGAGTGGTTACTATTTTTAGTAACCATGATCTCCACTTGGAGAGCGCTCTCGTCCAAATAGAGTATGCTCTATTTTCGCCTCTACGTTTTTTCCCTCTCGCCCATATTCCTCTCGACACCTTGTGTGAGTGTGGCGACGCTTGAAGGATAGAGGAGGATTCGGCCAAGAGAGATCGAGATCTCATCATTCCCTTTCACTCGACAAGGACCTCTTGGAACCTTGCTAGCACAAGGAGCACCAAGGGAGATAGCGTCATCATCCTGTGTGTGACGACAAGGAGAAGATCTCATTTGATCTTTGCTTCCAAGGCGCCATCTTGAAATGGCCATGGTATGAATTCTTTTTCATATTTTAAAGTTGATCATAATACATGCTATGCGATCTTAGAAACCCTCTTCCGCTGTTTTAAATCCCTTACTTGCGCCTATTAGGGTTTCCTTCCCTCTTTAGGGGACTTTCAATTGGTATCAGAGCCAGTTTATCATGCATGTTTTTATGATTGCTTAATGTTTGATCCATATTTGCGCATATGCCTAGATCTAATTCACATGCGAAAGTTTCATGATATTAAGTATCATCTTGCGAAAATACATCTATATGTATGTTTCTATATCTTGCGCATGTTTGATGTCTTGGCGCATTTACAATGTTGTTGGTTTTCTTAAAAACTTAAACACATGCGCGACTCACTATAGATCTAAGGCCTTACTGTAAACCCTTAGACGGGTTACTAGGGTTGAAGTCATCCCCTAGGTTAGATCCAACAGTCTGATCAGACCATCTGACAGCCTGAATGGGTCGACCAGTTAGCACCTTGGCGCAAGCCTATGGTGGCTATAGGTCGACTGCAGACAGGTGTGTAGCGATGTCTGATTGAGACAACTAATGAACACACATGAGTTAGGCCCGGGGTCACACCCGCTTGCCAGACCTCATTGTGGTTGTTCAGCCCTGGCGCATGCATGGTTGACCTTATGGTCGACTCAAGTCAGTTAGGACTTGGTGCATGCAGGGGCAGTGGATCTGACTAGGTTGGATGAGTGGATCCCTAGTAATGGACCGTTGTAAGGTAGTAAGGGCGAATAAGGAAATTAAAATTGATCCCATGGGGTTTTTCAAAAATTTTAATTTTTATGGATCACATGATTGCTGATTGGATGCATATGTTTGTCTATTTAGTCTTATGTGGGCTGCTCATATTAATTGTGTGCTGTGCTGGGGCCTGCGTGCCTGGGATTTAAAAATTGTAAATTAATTATTGTGATCTGCGCATCACATCGCTTTAATTTATAAAATTGTAATTGACCTGCGTGTCAATTTGTCTAGATAGTTAAATTTGTAATTTAATTAGACAAGAGCACAGAGCACACTTGGCAGAGGCGCATGCAGCAGTGGCTTGACCAGGTGGGAGGTCCAGGGTTTGACTCTGGGACCAGGCGCATTTTCCCTGGTGGGCGCACCTGTGCTGTAATTGGCGCTTGGGCCCTGGTTTGGGCCAGATGAGCAGCAAAAGACCCATGAAGAGCAAGTGAAGACTTAAGTTAGGTTAAGGTCTCACTAGGGCTATGGGCTTTTACCACATAAGATTCATGCTTTCTTTTATTTATTGTTTAAATATTAGAATTGCATGATTAAGTTTATCTTCTGCTATCACCATAGGAATTGCATGATAGTGAAGAAGATAAAAGACCGTGAAAATCCAACGCTTAATATCAAGCTCGTAAGCCTTCTGACACGAAACCTCACTGTTCTGATTAGGTTGGATGAGTGGATCCCTAGTAATGGACCGTTGTAAGGTAGTGAGGGCATATAAGAAAATTAAAATTGATGCCTATGGGGTTTTCGAAATTTAATTTTCATGATTGGATCACATGTTGATTGATGCCTATGCTTGTTTATTTATTCTTATGTGGGCTGCCCATGTTAAATGTGTGCTGTGCTGGGGCCTGCGTGCCTGTATTAAAATGTAAATTAATTATTGTGATCTGCGCATCACATTGTTTTAATTTATAAAATGTAATTGACCTGCGAGTCAATCTTGTCTAGATAGATTTATTTGTAAGTTAATCAGACAAGAGCACAGAGTACACTTGGCAGAGGCGCATGCAGCTTGATGCTAGACCAGGAGGGAGGTCCAGGGTTCGACTCTGGGACCGGCGCATTTTCCCTGGTTGGCGCACCTCAGTTGCAAATGGCGCTTGAGCCCTGGTTTGGGCCTGATGAGCAGCTAAAGACCCATGAAGAAAAGCAAGTGAAGACTTAAGTATCTTAAGGTCTTACTTAGGCTATGGGCTTTTACCACATAAGATCCATGCTTTCTTTTATTGTTTAAATAAGTAGAATAGCATGATTTATTTATCTTCTGCTATCACCATAGGAATTGCATGATAGTGAAGAAGATAAAAGACCGTTAAAATCCAACGCTAAAATATCAAGCTCGTATGTCTTCTGACGCGAAACCTCACTGTTCTGATTATCGTTGGAGCCATGTTGTACCCACTCAGTGGGCACGTCCATCTATCTTCAGACGGTGCGGGATTACACCTGCGTGTTACAGAGAAGGGATTTATCGCTTCTCGTTGCTCAGCATAGCACGTGGTGGTCCAGGGAGTAGGTCGGGTCAGCTTGACCATGTAGGCTACATATGTGGCGCATATGGTAGCGCATGGAGGCAGCCATCTGTGGGGTCAGAGATTGTGTTGTACCAACTCAGTTGGCACAATCTGCTGGATTGCCCAGATGAAGGGGAATCGCACGGGTTGGCGATTGGCAGGGACTGCCTACCAGAAATTAGTGCTTGTACTCTCTGTGCATCTTATCTCGCCTGAGCGGGACGCGGAGACCAAGTATGAAATCTGGATCCCATCTCACTAAAAGAGTTTTACTCTTTCGGGCTGTTTTGCTGGATTTTTCAGCCAGATAAAATAGTGAGAAAAAGGAATCATTCTTAAGTCCTGATTGATTCTTAACATTGATACTGACCTTGCTGTTCTTGCATTGTTGTAGATACTTGCAGCAACGAACACCATGAGCTTCAATGTGCGATCCCTACTGGAAAGGGAGAAGTTTGCTGGGCCGAACTTCTCAGACTGGTTTGGACACCTTAAGATTGTTCTTAAGGCAGAGAGGAAACTGTATGTCCTCGAGACGGCGATACCGCCTCAACCCGCTCCGAACGCCGCAAGGGCGGTTCGGGAAGCTTATGAAAAGCACGTCAATGATAGCATTGATGTCGCTTGCCTGATGCTAGCGTCTATGACGCCACCGCTGCAGCGTCAGCATGAGGATATGTCTGCTATAGACATGATAGCAAACCTCAAGATGCTGTATGCTGCACAGGCGAGGACAGAACGCTATAATCTGACAAAGCTGTTCTTTCAGAGCAAACTGGCTGAAGGGAGCCCAGTGAGAGCTCACGTGCTCAAGATGATTGGGCACAAGGAGGCTCTAGAGAAACTGGGGCATACCATCAATCAGGAGCTTGCTGTAGCCATTATTCTGCAGTCTCTCCCGCCCTCTTTCGATGCGTTCATTATTAACTTTAATATGAACAAAATCGATTGTACTCCGGCAGAGCTGCTGAATATGCTCTTGACTACTGAGGAAACTCTGAAGGGAAAGCCTTCAACCTCTGTCTTAATGGTTCCTTCAAGGAACAAGAAGAAGGGGAAGAAGGGCAAGACCCCTGTCAAGAGTTACAGCAAGGCACTGAAGCAAAAAGTCAAGCGGTCAAAGGAATACAGATGTTTCCACTGTGGCCAGCTAGGTCACTAGAAAAAGGACTGTAAAGCGCTCCAAGGAGATAAGAGGGGAAGCTTTGCTTCTGGCTCAGGTATATACGTGACGGAAGTCATGGTTTCATCTTCTTCTATTTCATGGGTGTTGGACACTGCATGTGGAGTTCACATTTGTTCAAATGTACAGGAACTCAAGAGAAGAAGACAGGTGGGACAGCATGAGGTGGACCTACGAGTTGGAAACGGGGCACGGGTTGCTGCTGTTGCTGTAGGAGACTATTTCATCTCTTTGCCATCTGGACTTGTATTAGAACTAAACAGTTGTTACTTTGTTCCCAGCATTACTAAGAATATTATCTCTATTCCTGCTCTTGTCAGGAAGGGATTTTCCTTTGAATGCAATATTTCAAAGTGTGTTTTATCTTTTGATAATATTGTTTATGCTACTAGTTCAATTAACAATGGGTTATTCATGTTGGACATGGAATGTTCTATACAAAATATTGATATTAAGAAAGCCAAGTATGCTGATGACAGCACCTTGCTATGGCATAGTCGTTTAGGCCATATTAACAAGAAACGCATTAAGCGGTTGCATGATCATGGACTGCTGGGATCATTCTCCTATGAGGAGATTGATACATGCAAGGCTTGTTTAATGGGTAAAATGACGAAGTCACCTTTTCCTAACAAAGGTCAAAGGGCTTCAGGTTTACTTGACCTTATACACAGTGATGTGTGTGGGCCATTTAGTAAACATGCCAGAGGTGGCTATCAGTACTTCATTACCTTTATTGATGATTTCAGTAGATATGGGTATGTCTATTTAATGAGACATAAAAGTGAATCTTTTGACAAGTTCAAAGAGTTCAAGAATGAAGTACAGAATCAGCTAGGCCGAAATATCAAGGCACTTCGTTCTGATCGAGGTGGAGAATACCTAAGTCATGCGTTTACTGACTATCTGAAGGAGTGTGGGATTATCTCACAGCTCACTCCGCCAGGAACACCGCAATGGAATGGTGTGTCCGAAAGGAGAAATAGAACGTTACTTGATATGGTTCGTTCTATGATGAGTCAGGCTACTCTTCCATATTCCTTTTGGGGATTTGCACTGGAAACAGCTGCAAAGGTACTAAACCGAGTGCCATCCAAGGCAGTTTCAAAGACCCCATATGAATTTTGGTATGGGAAACAGCCTAGCTTGACATTTATCAGGATCTGGGGCTGCGAAGCTTATGTTAAAAGGCTCGCCTCTGGGAAACTAGAGAGCAGATCTGACAAATGTATCTTTGTCGGTTACCCTAAGGAAACTAAGGGTTATTATTTCTACGATCCCAAAGAGAACAAGGTATTTGTTGCTCGGACGGCCATATTTCTTGAGAAGGAGTTTCTTCTGCAAGAGGCCAGTGGGAGAGAAATAAAGTTGGATGAGAATCCAGAAGAAGGACAAAGTAGTCAAGCACAGTTGGATGAGCCTGAGCCGGTTGATCAGGTTATTGAACAACCTGAGGCTCAGATATCACGGGAACCGCGAAGATCGGGAAGGATCCGTCGACAGCCTGAGCGCTATGATGGAGTCTACATCATTGATAATGATGAACCCCTCACTTATGCGGATGCGGTCACTGGACCGGAATCAGCGAGATGGCTTGAAGCTATGCGCGCCGAGATGGACTCCATGTCAGATAACCAAGTTTGGGATTTGGTTGATCCGCCTCCGGGAGTTATCCCTATAGGCTGTAAATGGATCTTCAAGAAGAAGATTGACATGGATGGTAACGTGGTTACCTATAAAGGCAGGCTAGTTGCGAAAGGTTTCAAACAAATCTACGGGATAGATTATGATGAAACTTTCTCACCTGTAGCTATGTTTAAGTCTATTCGGATTCTTTTCGCGATAGCTGCATATTATGATTATGAGATTTGGCAAATGGATGTGAAGACAGCTTTCCTGAATGGAAATCTGGATGAGGATGTGTATATGACACAACCAGAAGGTTTCACTAATCCATCAGATCGTCATAAGATATGCAAGTTAAAGAAGTCCATTTATGGACTTAAACAAGCATCTAGAAGCTGGAATATTCATTTTGATGAATCAATCAGTGAGTTTGGTTTCATCAAGAACGAGGATGACCCGTGTGTATATAAGAGGTTTAGTGGGAGCGTGATTACTTTCCTAGTCCTCTACGTCGATGATATCTTGATCATTGGAAACGACATTCCTGAAATGCATGCGGTTAAGGCATGGTTAAGAAAGTGTTTCCAGATGAAAGATCTTGGAGAAGCAGCCTATGTGTTAGGTGTGAAGATCTACAGGGATAGATCTAAGAGGCTTATCGGGCTGTGCCAGAGTACTTACATCGATAAAGTCCTGGAGAGATTTCATTTAGAGAATTCTAAAAGAGGATATCTTCCAGTCAGACATGGTCTGAATCTTTCAAAGAGTCAGTGTCCACAAACACAGACTGAGAAAGATGAAATGGACAATACGCCTTATGCTTCGGCTATTGGGTCCATTATGTATGCGATGTTGTGTACTCGCCCAGACGTCGCTTACGGGTTAAGCGTGACCAGTCGGTTCCAAAGTAATCCAGGTCAGGCGCACTGGATTGCGGTCAAGAACATTTTAAAATATCTGCGGAGGACCAAAGATATGTTCTTGGTGTATGGTGGTCAGGAAGAACTCAGTATTGAAGGATATACTGACGCTTCGTTCCAATCTGACCAGGATGATTTCCGATCGCAATCAGGCTATGTTTTTAGCTTGAATGGAGGAGCGGTGGTGTGGAAGAGTTTCAAACAGTCAACTGTTGCTGATTCCACAACAGAAGCCGAGTATATTGCAGCCTCGGAGGCATCCAAGGAGGCAGTGTGGATTCGTAAGTTCGTGAGAGAACTTGGTGTTGTTCCTTCGAGTGCAGATCCTTTGGTTATCTTCTGTGATAACACTGGAGCAATCGCACAAGCAAAGGAACCACGGTCGCACCAGAAGTCCAAGCACATACAGAGACGGTTTCATTTGATCAGGGAGATCATAGATCATGGCGAGATCAAAGTCTGCAAGGTTCATACAGATGACAATCTGGCAGACCCGCTTACCAAGCCTCTAGCGCAGCAGAAGCATGAGAAGCACTGTAATAATATGGGTTTGAGATTTCTCAACCATTAGATTAAGTGCAAGTGGGAGATTGTTGGGGTATGCCCTTAAGGCTAATGTTTGAGGCCTTGGGATTGTAACAGTATCATGTATAAACTCTTATGTTTATAAAGGCATGGTTGTTATTCAGTTTGTTACATTGTCTGCTGCAATAAGTGTACTTCTGAATAATGTCTGAAAGCTGTTCAGCTAGGCTGACATGCAGTTAAGTCCTTAGTTGATATATCTTGGTGAACATGAGACAGCCTTGATATGATTAAGACTAATATGTGTTCTAATCTTATAGGATGCTTCGAGCATGGAATAAGATGTAGACTCATGGGTACATTGGATGTACTGGACAGACCCTATTTGGATATTCAATTGCTTGTCACAATGTGAATAATCCTTGTTTGCTACAAGTGGCACATGTCCTCTGACTTGAGATCACTTGTGTTTCTAAATGATGATTGTCATTGTTTTGAGGTAGTTCAATATCATTTGAAACATAATGATTATAGACTATCTTGGATGGTGAGCTTGAGTCAGGTTAGGGCACTAGTGATAGACATAGGATTGCTGTCTCCTTGTTTAAGGAGTGTGATGTTCTAAAGGGGCCCCCTGGATGAGATGATTGAGAGAGTGTATGGCCATACCCAGGTGACTGTGTTCATCTGATCTAATCATGCTCATCATATTGGAGTTACAAGCTTGACACGCTTGTCCAATAAGAACATCCAGTGGCAAAGGAATCATGTATGCCTAGTGAGTTGATTCACACTTGTGCTGTTGTTTGGGTGTAGTCTTGGAAGACTCTTTTCTTTATATCGGGAGACAGTGATGTGTTGCTAGATACCCCTCACTGTTCGTGATAACGTAAGTTATCGTTACCGACATTTAAAGGAAACCCTCAGGGTCGCACAATTTGATGATATGGCTTACTTAAGTCAGATCGTGTGGACTGAATTGTTTAAGTTCAGTTTAAAGGAATTTAGTCTCTGATTGTAAGTGAGATCTGGTCTGATCATGTTTGATTGATTAGGGCTTGAGATCGGTAAGCTTCGATTGAGAGAATGGATGCTAGATCGGTGAGATCAGAAGCATCGAGAGATCAACGGTTAGATCTGAAGCCTTAGGGTTTAATTGAGATCTAGACTAATTGCTTGGCTTATTTGGTTTCTTGAACTGAACCAACTTGAACCGGCTCATCATATGAGCGCATGGTTCAAAGGGGAGAGCTAATAGCGTTAAGGAAAATTCATGGTCGCATGTGGAGTGTCTCCAAAATACCATACGAGATGTGGAGTGGGAGACGCCCTAATCTCGCATTTATCAGGATCTGGGGATGTGAGGCTTATGTCAAACGTCAGGATTCTAGCAAGCTAGAACCTAGATCTGATAAGTGTGTGTTTGTGGGGTATCCTAAGGAAACTAAAGGATACTACTTCTATGTCCCAACCGAGAACAAAGTTTTTGTTGCTCGGGGTGCTGTCTTTCTAGAGAAAGAATTTCTTATGAAAGAAGTTAGTGGGAGGAAGTTTGACTTGGATGAGGTCCAAGTGCAAGCACAAGACAAAGAGATGGAATCTGAGCCACCTGCACCGGTTGCTAGGCAACCTGAGGCTCAGACACAGGTCCTGCATAGGTCTGGGAGAATTCGTCGTGCACCTGAAAGGTATGGGTCGCTGCCGACCCAACACGATGGGATCTTCATCATTGAGGATGAACCCAGAACTTATGATGAGGCGATCAGTGGACCGGACTCCGAGAAATGGCTTGACGCCATGCGATCCGAAATGGATTCTATGTCGGCTAACCAAGTCTGGGATTTGGTTGAGCTGCTTGATGGGGTAAAACCCATAGGGTGTAAATGGGTCTTCAAGAGGAAGACAGACATGGATGGCAAAATAGTTACCTATAAGGGTAGACTAGTGGCTAAAGGATTTAAACAAGTCCACGGGGTGGACTATGATGAAACCTTCTCGCCAGTTGCCATGATTAAATCCATTCAGATTCTGCTTGCTATAGCTGCATATCATGACTATGAGATATGGCAGATGGATGTGAAGACAGCGTTCCTTAACGGGAAGCTGACTGAGGATGTGTATATGTCACAACCTAATGGCTTCATCCATCCTGCAGAGGCTAATAAGGTCTGCAGGCTAAAGAGGTCCATTTACGGATTGAAGCAAGCATCTCGAAGTTGGAATCTTCGATTTGATGAAGCCGTGAGAGATTATGTCTTTATCAAAAGCGAAGATGACGCCTGTGTATATAGAAAATTCAGTGGGAGCTTGGTAATCTTTCTGGTCTTGTATGTTGATGACATACTGCTCATCGGAAACGACATCCCTAGTCTTCAAGCTGTGAAGACATGGTTGGGGAAGTGTTTCGAGATGAAAGACTTAGGGGAGGCCGCCTATATTCTAGGCGTAAAGATCTACCGAGATAGATCCAAGAGGCTTGTAGCCCTTAGTCAGAGTACTTACATTGATAAGGTACTGGAGAGGTTCTACATGGAGCAATACAAGAAAGGATACCTTCCAGTGAGACATGGCCTTACTCTCTCAAAGAGCCAGTGTCCTACAACATAGGCTGAGAGGGATGATATGAGTCGAATTCCTTATGCTTCGGCAGCAGGATCGATCATGTATGCAATGTTGTGTACTAGACCAGATGTGGCATATGCTGTGAGCATAACCAGCCGATACCAATCCAATCCAGGTCTGCAGCACTGGGTGGCTGTAAAGAACATCCTAAAGTATCTGAGAAGAACTAAGGATCTGTTCTTGGTCTATGGGGGACAGGAAGAGCTCAGTATGCAGGGCTATACTGACGCATCGTTCCAGTCTGACCCTGATGACTTTAGATCGCAGGCCGGCTATGTGTTCAAGATAAATGGAGGCGCTGTATGCTGGAAGAGCTTCAAGCAATCCACCATAGTAGATTCTACAACTGAAGCTGAGTATGTGGCTGCTTCTGAAGCAGCCAAGGAAGCTGTTTGGATAAGGAAGTTCTTATGTGATCTTCGGGTGGTACCTAGTGCAATAGATCCCATTGAACTCTACTGTGACAACAATGGAGCAATTGCACAAGCCAAGGAACCACGGTCTCATCAAAGATCCAAACACATACTCAGAAGATTTCACCTGATCAGAGAGATCATTGACAGAGGTGATGTCAAGATTAGCAGAGTAGACACAGAGAACAATCTAGCAGACCCATTGACCAAGGCTTTGGCGCAGCAGAAGCATGATGGTCACGCTAGAGATATGGGGTTGAGATTCCTCAACTTCTAGGTCTTAGTGCAAGTGGGAGATTGTTGGTGTATATGCCCTAGGACCTAGTTTTGGTCGACTTATGTACTACTTGACATTGATATTTATATATCATTCTGGCATTGTCGTTATCATTGTTTGTTTACACCTGCGATTGTATACTTACATGATAATGTCCCTGGAGACAGATTGGATCTATGCTCAAATAATCGTCCCCAGTCGATGTACCTGAGTGGATATGGGACAGCTCTGGTACTTGTGAGACTGGTATGTGGGCTGGTTAGGCACGCGGTGCTAATGCAGACACATGGGTATATCATTGGAGGATATACTGGATAGACCCGCTATGAGGCTATGACTTGGTGTCATGAGTTATCCTCATAAGTGACAGGAGATGCATTGATCCCTTGACTTGAGGTCATTGATCATTCTATATGGTTAGGGACTTGCTTTGATACAACCTAACACCTTGCTGTAGCTGGGAGATTATAACGGTTGTCATTGAGCATGTCACGACCCATATGAAAAGATCAATGGACAGACATAGGATTTGCCCCTTCCCTAGGGAAGCATGATATCCATGGAGCTCCTCTATGGTTCTATGACTGAAAGTGTATGGCTATACCCAGGTAAGAACCTGATTTAGTCATAACCATGTGATTGGATGAAAACAAGTGGTGACACACTTGTCCAATCGGATATCAGTTCGGCAAAGAGACTGTAATGCATCTATACCTAGTTGCGATGATGGGGATGTCGATGTCGATATCCATTCCAATGACCTGGGTAGCAGCGATGCACTGCTAGGTGCCACTCACTGCTTGTGATGACCTTTGGTCAGCACTGCCAGCGTCAGAGGAACCTACAGGGTCGCACACCTTGATACTTGAGTTCTCGTATTGATCGGGAAGCCTTATGATCGAGTTATTGGATAATTCGGATCTAATTGGGAGATTTCATCAGCACCAATGGGCCTGATGAGATGGAAGAATATTATTGGAGCCAAAGTTCATTTATGGCAGGTTGACCCGTATTTGACCATTGTTGGTCACATTTGGATTAGGGTTGCATTGGATTGGATCCAAGTGCTTAATCAACCCATGTAATGAAGTTTGGGCTAGCTCATTATCCAATGAGGCCCAATAATGAGTTGTCATGAAGAGAAGAAAGGCTAAAAGGGTATAATGGGGACAAATCTTCTCCCCTAGGCGCCTATGGGCATAATGGGGAGAAGTGGCGCAATTTGCCTCATAAGGAAGCAATTGGCGCCTCCCCCCTTAATCCCTTATGGTATGAATGCCTCTATGGCATTACTTGGGGCGCAAGGCAAGGCCTTGGCGCACAAAGAAAGGCATGGGCTCTAAAAGGAATGGTTGAATGAGAATTATGGAAATGTCTTGGAGACTTTCCTTGTCTCAAACCTTCTCATCCTAGCCGCCCACTTGTCTTCATCCTAGCCTTTCATAAATCGCCTCTTGCCCTATAAAAGAGCACCTAGCCGAGCCCTCAAAGAGTGATCAATCCTTGGAGGCGTGAACACAAGAAGAGGGCGAGTGCTAGGAGCAAGGGCGCATCTTCCTTCTTCCATAACCGCAAGCCTTTCCTCCTTTCCTCTTGGCGCAAGGAGCTTTAGTACTAGGCGGCTTGGGTAGTTTCCTTCTTCTCTTGGCGCATCATCTCTCTTGGTGGCGCAAGTGAAGTAGAGCATCTCCCTAAGGCTTGGATCTTATTCCCGAGGCTAGCACCGGGCGTGGAAGAAGAGAACTCAAGAGATCCGTGTGTGTGAGACTGCAGAGGGCGCACACTTGGGCACCTGCATCGGCATCGCTCTACATTGCTCTTAAGGTATTTCCTAACTCATCGTGTCGACTCCCTTGCTTGCGATCTTCACTGGGTTTTTGGGACCGGCCTGTTTCGGGGACATTCTTCCGCTGCGTAAAATGTATGTCCTGAAAGAAACCCTTATTAAGGGGGTGAAACCCTAAACATGCGCATCTAGCATGCATGACGGAAAGAGGGTTTCTAAAAGATCGTATATGACAACCATATGATCAACTTGAAGCTATGAGTTTAGATCTATACCATAGCCATAGATTGGAGGTCGGCTTGGAAGAAGAGAGCAACTTTGATCTCCTCCAAAAGTTCACACACAAAGGCGATGAAGACTCCCAACTTGCGCACCTCTTGTGCTAGCAAAAGTGCCAAGATGTCAATGATCGAGTGTAGGGAAGAGATGAAGACTTCCTTTTGCTTGGCCGGTTCCTCCTCTTCTCGTCAACACCCTCACTTGCTCGAGAGCCAAAATCGTTTCACCGGAAAAACAAGAGAGAGGTGTAACCGAAAAACATTAGGGAGACTTCAAGCCATGAACGCATATGCGTTTTCATTTTGGAACTTTCCAAAAATGGCAACCATTAAGAGTATGCGTTCATGCGTTCATGTCTCCATGAACCAAACGCAACTCCTTCTCCCTCTTGAACCATGCGCTCAACCCATGAGCCGGTTCAATACCCTTGGTTCAATAGCGAAACCAAATCAGCCCAAGCATTAAGTCTAGATCAAATTAGACCCCAAAGTCCAAGATCTGACCATTCATCATCTGACGCTTCTGATCGCATCGATCTAGCATCATCTCTCTCGATCGAAGCTTACCGATCTAAAGCCCTAATCAATCAAACATGATCAGACCAGATCTCACTTACAATCAGAGATTAAATCCCTTTAAACTGAACCGAAACAATTCAGTCCACACGATCTGACTTAAGCAAGCCATATCACCAAATTGTGCGACCCTAAGGGTTTCCTTTAAATGTCGGTAACGATAACTTTCGTTATCACGATCAGTGAGGGGTATCTAGCAACACATCACTGTCTCCCGATATAAAGGAAAGAGTCTTCCAAGACTACACCCAAACCATGGCACAAGTGTGAATCAAACTCACGAGGCATGCATGTTTCCTTTGCCACTGGATGTTCTTATTGGATAAGCATGTCAAGCCTGTAACTCCAATACGATGAGCATGATTAGATCAGATGAACACAGTCATCTGGGTATGGCCATACACTATCTCAATCATCTCATATAGGGGGGCCCTTTAGAACATCACACTCCTTGAACAAGGAGACGGCAATTCTTTATCTATCACAAGTGCCCTAACCTGACTCAAGCTCACCATCCAAGATAGTCTATAATCATTATGTTTCAAATGATATTGAACTACCTCAAAACAATGACAATCATCATTTAGAAACACAAGTGATCTCAAGTCAAAGGACATGTGCCACTTGCTGCTTACGAGGATCATTCACATTGTGACAAGCAATGGAATATCCCAGTAGGGTCTGTCCAGTACATCCAATGTACCCATGAGTCTACATCTTATTCCATGCTCGAAGCATCCTATAAGATTAGCACACATATTAGTCTCAATCATATCAAGGCTGTCTCATGTTCACCAAGATATCTCGACTAAGGACATATAGCCTGTCAGCCTAGCTGAACAGCTTTGAGACATTATTCAGAAGTACACTTATTACAGCAGACAAGGTAACAACCTGAATAATAACCATGCCTTTATAAACACAAGAGTTTATTACATGATACTTATTACAATCCCAAAGGCCTCAAACATTAGCCTTAAGGGCATACCCCAACAATCTCCCACTTGCACTTAATCTAATGGTTGAGAAATCTCAAACCCATATTATTACAGTGCTGCTCATGCTTCTGCTGCGCCAGAGGCTTGGTAAGCGGGTCTGCCAGATTGTCATCTGTATGAACCTTGCATATTTTGATCTCGCCTCGATCAATGATCTCCCGGATCAAGTGAAACCGTCTCTGTATGTGCTTGGACTTCTGGTGCGACCGTGGTTCCTTTGCTTGTACGATTGCTCCAGTGTTATCACAGAAGATAACCAAAGGATCAGCACTCGAAGGAACGACACCAAGTTCTCTCACGAACTTACGAATCCACACTGCCTCCTTGGATGCTTCCGAGGCTGCAACATACTCGGCTTCTGTTGTGGAATCAGCAACAGTTGACTGTTTGAAACTCTTCCACACCACTGCTCCACCATTCAAGCTAAAAACATAGCCTGATTGCGATCGGAAATCATCCTGGTCCGACTGGAACGAAGCGTCAGTATATCCCTCTATACTGAGTTCTTCCTGACCACCATATATCAAGAACATATCTTTGGTCCTCCGCAGATATTTTATAATGTTCTTGACTGCAATCCAGTGCGCCAAACCTGGATTACTTTGGAATCGACTGGTCACGCTTAACCCGTAAGCGACGTCTGGGCGAGTACATAACATCGCATACATGATGGACCCAATAGCCGAAGCATAAGGCGTATTGTCCATTTCATCTTTCTCAGTCTGTGTTTGTGGACACTGACTCTTCGAAAGATTCAGACCATGTCTGACTGGAAGATATCCACGTTTAGAATTCTCTAAATGGAATCTCTCCAGGACCTTATCGATGTAAGTACTCTGGCACAGCCCGAGAAGCCTCTTAGATCTATCCCGGTAGATCTTCACACCTAACACATAGGCTGCTTCTAGATCTTTCATCTGGAAACATTTTCCTAACCATGCTTTAACAGCATGCAGTTCAGGAATATCATTTCCAATGATCAAGATATCATCGACGTAGAGGATTAGGAATGTAATTACGCTCCCACTAAACCTCTTATAAACACACGGGTCATCCTCGTTCTTGATGAAACCAAACTCAGAGATTGATTCATCAAAACGAATATTCCAGCTCCTAGATGCTTGTTTCAATCCATAAATGGATTTCTTTAACTTGCATATTTTATGACGATCTGCTGGATTAGTGAAACCCTCAGGTTGTGTCATATACACATCCTCATCCAGATTTCCATTAAGGAAAGCTGTCTTCACATCCATCTGCCAGATCTCATAATCATAATATGCAGCTATCGCGAAAAGAATCCGAATAGACTTAAACATGGCTACAGGTGAGAAAGTTTCATCATAATCTATCCCGTAGATTTGTTTGAAACCTTTCGCAACTAGCCTGCCTTTATAGGTAACCACGTTACCATCCATGTCAATCTTCTTCTTGAAGATCCATTTACAGCCTATAGGGATTACTCCCGGAGGTGGATCAACCAAATCCCAGACTTGGTTATCTGACATGGAGTCCATCTCGGCTCACATAGCATCAAGCCATCTAGCTGACTCCGGTCCACTGACCGCATCCGCATAAGTTAGGGGTTCATCATTATCAATGATGTAGACTCCGTCATAGCGCTCAGGCTGTCGACGGATCCTTCCCGATCTTCGCGGTTCCCGTGTTATCTGAGCCTCAGGTTGTTCAATAACCTGATATACCGGTTCAGGCTCATCCAACTGTGCTTGACTACTTTGTCCTTCCTCTGGATTTTCATCCAGCTTTATTTCTCTCCCACTGGCCTCTTGCAGAAGAAACTCCTTCTCAAGGAATATGGCCGTCCGAGCAACAAAAACTTTGTTCTCCTTGGGATCGTAGAAATAATAACCCTTAGTTTCCTTAGGGTAACCGACAAAGATGCATTTGTCAGATCTGCTCTCTAGTTTCCCAGAGGCGAGCTTTTTGACATAAGCCTCGCAACCCCAGATCCTGATAAATGTCAAGCTTGGCTGTTTCCCATACCATAATTCATATGGCGTCATTGAAACTGCCTTAGATGGCACTCGATTTAGTACCTTTGCAGCTGTTTCCAGTGCAAAACCCCAAAAGGAGTATGGAAGAGTGGCCTGACTCATCATAGAACGAACCATATCAAGTAACGTTCTATTTCTCCTCTCGGACACACCATTCCATTGCGGTGTTCCTGGCGGAGTGAGCTGTGAGATAATCCCACACTCTTTCAGATAGTCAGTAAACGCATGACTTAGGTATTCTCCACCTCGATCAGAACGAAGTGCCTTGATATTTCGGCCTAGCTGATTTTGTACTTCATTCTTGAACTCTTTGAACTTGTCAAAAGATTCACTTTTATGTCTCATCAGATAGACATACCCATACCTACTGAAATCATCAGTAAAGGTAATGAAGTACTGATAGCCACCTCTGGCATGTTTACTAAATGGCCCACACACATCACTGTGTATAAGGTCAAGTAAACCTGAAGCCCTTTGACCTTTCTTAGAAAAAGGTGACTTCGTCATTTTACCCATTAAACAAGCTTTGCATGTATCAATCTCCTTATAGGAGAATGATCCCAGCAGTCCATGATCATGCAACCGCTTAATGCGCTTCTCGTTTATATGGCCTAAACGACTATGCCATAGCAAGGTGCTGTCATCAGCATACTTGGCTTTCTTATTATCAATGTTTTGTATAGAATATTCCATGTCCAACATGAATAACCCATTGTTGATTGAACCAGTTCCATACACAATATTATCTAGAGATAAAACACACTTTGAAATATTGCATTCAAAGGCAAATCCTTTCCTGACAAGAGTAGGAATAGAGATAATATTCTTGGTAATACTGGGTACAAAATAACAATTGTTTAATTCTAATACAATGCCAGATGGTAAAGAAATGAAATAGTCTCCTACAGCAACAGCAGCAACCCGTGCCCCGTTTCCAACTCGTAGGTCTACCTCATGCTGTCCCACCTGCCTTCTTCTCTTGAGTTCCTGTACATTTGAACAAATGTGAACTCCACATGCAGTGTCCAACACCCATGAAATAGAAGAAGATGAAAACATGACTTCAGTCACGAATATACCTGAGCCAGAAGCGATGCTTCCCCTCTTATCTCCTTGGAGCGCTTTACAGTCCTTTTTCCAGTGACCCAGCTGGCCACAGTGGAAACACCTGTTATCCTTCGACCGCTTCACCTTCTGTTTCAGAGCCTTGCTGTAATTCTTGACAGGGGCCTTGCCCTTCTTCCCCTTCTTCTTGTTCCTAGAAGGAACCATCAAGACAGAGGTTGAAGGCTTAAGCTCCTGGTTGACGGTATGCCCCAGTTTCTCCAGAGCCTCCTTGTGCCCAATCATCTTGAGCACGTGAGCTCCCACTGGGCTCCCCTCAGCCAGTTTGCTCTGAAAGAAGAGCTTTGTCAGATTATAGCGTTCTGTCCTCGCCTGTGCAGCATACAGCATCTTGAGGTTCGCTATAATCTCTATAGCCGACATATCCTCATGCTGACGCTGCAGCGGTGGCGTCATAGACGCAAGCATCAGGCAAGCGACATCAATGCTATCATTGACGTGCTTTTCATAGGCATCCCGAACCGCCCTTGCGGCGTTCGGAGCGGGCTGCGGCGGTATCGCCGTCTCGAGGACATACAGTTTCCTCTCTGCCTTAAGAACGATCTTAAGGTGTCCGAACCAGTCAGAGAAGTTCGGCCCAGCAAACTTCTCCCTTTCCAGTAGGGATCGTACATTGAAGCTCATGGTGTTCGTTGCTGCAGTTATCTACAACAATGCAAGAACAGCAAGGTTAGTATCAATGTTCAGAATCAATCCAGGACTTAAGAAAGATTCTTTTCTCACTATTTTATCTGACTGAAAAATCCAGTAAACAGTCCGAAAGAGTAACACTCTTTTAGTGAGATGGGATCCAGATTTCATACTTGGTCTCCGCGTCCCGCTCAGGCGAGATAAGATGCACAGAGATGACAAGCACTAATTTCTGGTAGGCTGTCCCAGCCAATCGCCAACCCGTGCGATTCCCCTTCATCTGGGCAATCCAGCAGACTGTGCCAACTGAGTTGGTACAACACAGTCTCTGATCCCTCAGATGGCTGCCTCCATGTGCTACCATATGCGCCACATATGTAGCCTACATGGTCAAGCTGACCTGACCTACTCCCTGGACCACCACGTGCTATGCTGAGCAACGAGAAGGGATAAATCCCTACTCTGTAACACGCAGGTGTAATCCCGCACCGTCTGAAGATAGATGGACGTGCCCACTGAGTGGGTTCAACACGGCTCCAACGATAGTCAGAACAGTGAGGTTTCGCGTCAGAAGGCATTACGTGCTTGATATATTAGCGTTGGATTTTAACGGTCTTTTATCTTCTTACTATCAGGCATATCCTATGGCTATAGCAGAAGATAAACACATGCAATTCTAATTATATAAGCAATAAATAGAAAGCATGATCTTATGTGGTAAAAGCCCATGAACCCTAGAAAGACCTTAATTTTACTTAAGTCTTCACTTGAGCTCTTTTGCATCTCATCTGGTCCAACCCAGGGCCCTAGCGCCAAGAGCACCTCAGGTGCGCCACCAGGTGAATGCCCCTCAAGGATGTGTGCCTTTATGCTCTTGTCTAATCAAAAACATTTTGATCTATCTAGACAAGCTTTGACTCGCAGGTCAATTATACAATAAATTAATAAAAAATGTGATTCGCAGATCACAATAATATTAACTTGTAATTTACCAGGCACGCAGGCCCCAGCACAGCACACATTAGGGCAACCCACATAAGATTAAATAAACAAGCATATGGTATCAAAACAACATGTGATCCATTCATGAAATTAAATTTTGAAAAACCCCATGGTATCAATTTTAATTTCCTTATGTGCTCTACAACCTTACAATGGTCCATTGATAGGGATCCACTCATCCATCTAGTCAGATCCTCTGCCCTTGCATGCACCGAGTCCTAACTGACCCGTGTTGACCTAATGGTCAACCATGCATGCGCCAAGGGCTGAACCACCCTCATGAGTTTTGGCAAGCGGGTGTGACCCCGGGCTTAACTCATGTGTGTTCAGTAGTTGTCTCAACCAGACCTCGCTACACGCCCTGGATGCAGTCGACCTATAGCCACCTCGTGCTTGCGCACAGGTGCTATCTGGTCAACCCATCTAGGCTGTCAGATGGTCTGATCAGACTAGTTGGATCTAACCTAGAAGATGCTTTCAACCCCATCAACCCATCTAAGGATTTATAGTAGGGGCACCTTAGATCTAAGTAGGCGCGCAAGATGTAAGTTTTATAAAACATCTAGAACATGCGCAAACAAACAAAACAACATGCTTCACTTGAGAACATAAGATATATCTCATATCTAGCATATTGATAACCCTTAGATCTAAGGGGAGTCCCCTTCAAGGGGGAGCGCAAACTTTAGGGGGTCCCCTTCAAGGGGGAGCGCAAACTTTAGGGGGTCCCCTTCAAGGGGGAGCGCAAACTTCATGTAACCATGATACAAGCGCAAACATAGCCAATGTAAACCATGCATCATGAAAACAAAGCATCCAGTAAGCGCAACATGTATGGATCACAAACACTTCAAAGCAATCATATAGATCATATCGAAAGCCTAGCTCTGATACCAATTGAAAGAAACCCTTATTAAGGGGGTGAAACCCTAAACATGCGCATCTAGCATGCATGACGGAAAGAGGGTTTCTAAAAGATCGTATATGACAACCATATGATCAACTTGAAGCTATGAGTTTAGATCTATACCATAGCCATAGATTGGAGGTCGTCTTGGAAGAAGAGAGCAACTTTGATCTCCTCCAAAAGTTCACACACAAAGGCGATGAAGACTCCCAACTTGCGCACCTCTTGTGCTAGCAAAAGTGCCAAGATGTCAATGATCGAGTGTAGGGAAGAGATGAAGACTTCCTTTTGCTTGGCCGGTTCCTCCTCTTCTCGTCAACACCCTCACTTGCTCGAGAGCCAAAATCGTTTCACCGAAAAAAACAAGAGAGAGGTGTAACCGAAAAACATTAGGGAGACTTCAAGCCATGAACACATATGCGTTTTCATTTTGGAACTTTCCAAAAATGGCAACCATTAAGAGTATGCGTTCATGCGTTCATGTCTCCATGAACCAAACGCAACTCCTTCTCCCTCTTGAACCATGCGCTCAACCCATGAGCCGGTTCAATACCCTTGGTTCAATAGCGAAACCAAATCAGCCCAAGCATTAAGTCTAGATCAAATTAGACCCCAAAGTCCAAGATCTGACCATTCATCATCTGACGCTTCTGATCGCATCGATCTAGCATCATCTCTCTCGATCGAAGCTTACCGATCTAAAGCCCTAATCAATCAAACATGATCAGACCAGATCTCACTTACAATCAGAGATTAAATCCCTTTAAACTGAACCGAAACAATTCAGTCCACACGATCTGACTTAAGCAAGCCATATCACCAAATTGTGCGACCCTAAGGGTTTCCTTTAAATGTCGGTAACGATAACTTTCGTTATCACGATCAGTGAGGGGTATCTAGCAACACATCACTGTCTCCCGATATAAAGGAAAGAGTCTTCCAAGACTACACCCAAACCATGGCACAAGTGTGAATCAAACTCACGAGGCATGCATGTTTCCTTTGCCACTGGATGTTCTTATTGGATAAGCATGTCAAGCCTGTAACTCCAATACGATGAGCATGATTAGATCAGATGAACACAGTCATCTGGGTATGGCCATACACTATCTCAATCATCTCATATAGGGGGGCCCTTTAGAACATCACACTCCTTGAACAAGGAGACGGCAATTCTTTATCTATCACAAGTGCCCTAACCTGACTCAAGCTCACCATCCAAGATAGTCTATAATCATTATGTTTCAAATGATATTGAACTACCTCAAAACAATGACAATCATCATTTAGAAACACAAGTGATCTCAAGTCAAAGGACATGTGCCACTTGCTGCTTACGAGGATCATTCACATTGTGACAAGCAATGGAATATCCCAGTAGGGTCTGTCCAGTACATCCAATGTACCCATGAGTCTACATCTTATTCCATGCTCGAAGCATCCTATAAGATTAGCACACATATTAGTCTCAATCATATCAAGGCTGTCTCATGTTCACCAAGATATCTCGACTAAGGACATATAGCCTGTCAGCCTAGCTGAACAGCTTTGAGACATTATTCAGAAGTACACTTATTACAGCAGACAAGGTAACAACCTGAATAATAACCATGCCTTTATAAACACAAGAGTTTATTACATGATACTTATTACAATCCCAAAGGCCTCAAACATTAGCCTTAAGGGCATACCCCAACAATCTCCCACTTGCACTTAATCTAATGGTTGAGAAATCTCAAACCCATATTATTACAGTGCTGCTCATGCTTCTGCTGCGCCAGAGGCTTGGTAAGCGGGTCTGCCAGATTGTCATCTGTATGAACCTTGCATATTTTGATCTCGCCTCGATCAATGATCTCCCGGATCAAGTGAAACCGTCTCTGTATGTGCTTGGACTTCTGGTGCGACCGTGGTTCCTTTGCTTGTGCGATTGCTCCAGTGTTATCACAGAAGATAACCAAAGGATCAGCACTCGAAGGAACGACACCAAGTTCTCTCACGAACTTACGAATCCACACTGCCTCCTTGGATGCTTCCGAGGCTGCAACATACTCGGCTTCTGTTGTGGAATCAGCAACAGTTGACTGTTTGAAACTCTTCCACACCACTGCTCCACCATTCAAGCTAAAAACATAGCCTGATTGCGATCGGAAATCATCCTGGTCCGACTGGAACGAAGCGTCAGTATATCCCTCTATACTGAGTTCTTCCTGACCACCATATATCAAGAACATATCTTTGGTCCTCCGCAGATATTTTATAATGTTCTTGACTGCAATCCAGTGCGCCAAACCTGGATTACTTTGGAATCGACTGGTCACGCTTAACCCGTAAGCGACGTCTGGGCGAGTACATAACATCGCATACATGATGGACCCAATAGCCGAAGCATAAGGCGTATTGTCCATTTCATCTTTCTCAGTCTGTGTTTGTGGACACTGACTCTTCGAAAGATTCAGACCATGTCTGACTGGAAGATATCCACGTTTAGAATTCTCTAAATGGAATCTCTCCAGGACCTTATCGATGTAAGTACTCTGGCACAGCCCGAGAAGCCTCTTAGATCTATCCCGGTAGATCTTCACACCTAACACATAGGCTGCTTCTAGATCTTTCATCTGGAAACATTTTCCTAACCATGCTTTAACAGCATGCAGTTCAGGAATATCATTTCCAATGATCAAGATATCATCGACGTAGAGGATTAGGAATGTAATTACGCTCCCACTAAACCTCTTATAAACACACGGGTCATCCTCGTTCTTGATGAAACCAAACTCAGAGATTGATTCATCAAAACGAATATTCCAGCTCCTAGATGCTTGTTTCAATCCATAAATGGATTTCTTTAACTTGCATATTTTATGACGATCTGCTGGATTAGTGAAACCCTCAGGTTGTGTCATATACACATCCTCATCCAGATTTCCATTAAGGAAAGCTGTCTTCACATCCATCTGCCAGATCTCATAATCATAATATGCAGCTATCGCGAAAAGAATCCGAATAGACTTAAACATGGCTACAGGTGAGAAAGTTTCATCATAATCTATCCCGTAGATTTGTTTGAAACCTTTCGCAACTAGCCTGCCTTTATAGGTAACCACGTTACCATCCATGTCAATCTTCTTCTTGAAGATCCATTTACAGCCTATAGGGATTACTCCCGGAGGTGGATCAACCAAATCCCAGACTTGGTTATCTGACATGGAGTCCATCTCGGCTCACATAGCATCAAGCCATCTAGCTGACTCCGGTCCACTGACCGCATCCGCATAAGTTAGGGGTTCATCATTATCAATGATGTAGACTCCGTCATAGCGCTCAGGCTGTCGACGGATCCTTCCCGATCTTCGCGGTTCCCGTGTTATCTGAGCCTCAGGTTGTTCAATAACCTGATATACCGGTTCAGGCTCATCCAACTGTGCTTGACTACTTTGTCCTTCCTCTGGATTTTCATCCAGCTTTATTTCTCTCCCACTGGCCTCTTGCAGAAGAAACTCCTTCTCAAGGAATATGGCCGTCCGAGCAACAAAAACTTTGTTCTCCTTGGGATCGTAGAAATAATAACCCTTAGTTTCCTTAGGGTAACCGACAAAGATGCATTTGTCAGATCTGCTCTCTAGTTTCCCAGAGGCGAGCTTTTTGACATAAGCCTCGCAACCCCAGATCCTGATAAATGTCAAGCTTGGCTGTTTCCCATACCATAATTCATATGGCGTCATTGAAACTGCCTTAGATGGCACTCGATTTAGTACCTTTGCAGCTGTTTCCAGTGCAAAACCCCAAAAGGAGTATGGAAGAGTGGCCTGACTCATCATAGAACGAACCATATCAAGTAACGTTCTATTTCTCCTCTCGGACACACCATTCCATTGCGGTGTTCCTGGCGGAGTGAGCTGTGAGATAATCCCACACTCTTTCAGATAGTCAGTAAACGCATGACTTAGGTATTCTCCACCTCGATCAGAACGAAGTGCCTTGATATTTCGGCCTAGCTGATTTTGTACTTCATTCTTGAACTCTTTGAACTTGTCAAAAGATTCACTTTTATGTCTCATCAGATAGACATACCCATACCTACTGAAATCATCAGTAAAGGTAATGAAGTACTGATAGCCACCTCTGGCATGTTTACTAAATGGCCCACACACATCACTGTGTATAAGGTCAAGTAAACCTGAAGCCCTTTGACCTTTCTTAGAAAAAGGTGACTTCGTCATTTTACCCATTAAACAAGCTTTGCATGTATCAATCTCCTTATAGGAGAATGATCCCAGCAGTCCATGATCATGCAACCGCTTAATGCGCTTCTCGTTTATATGGCCTAAACGACTATGCCATAGCAAGGTGCTGTCATCAGCATACTTGGCTTTCTTATTATCAATGTTTTGTATAGAATATTCCATGTCCAACATGAATAACCCATTGTTGATTGAACCAGTTCCATACACAATATTATCTAGAGATAAAACACACTTTGAAATATTGCATTCAAAGGCAAATCCTTTCCTGACAAGAGTAGGAATAGAGATAATATTCTTGGTAATACTGGGTACAAAATAACAATTGTTTAATTCTAATACAATGCCAGATGGTAAAGAAATGAAATAGTCTCCTACAGCAACAGCAGCAACCCGTGCCCCGTTTCCAACTCGTAGGTCTACCTCATGCTGTCCCACCTGCCTTCTTCTCTTGAGTTCCTGTACATTTGAACAAATGTGAACTCCACATGCAGTGTCCAACACCCATGAAATAGAAGAAGATGAAAACATGACTTCAGTCACGAATATACCTGAGCCAGAAGCGATGCTTCCCCTCTTATCTCCTTGGAGCGCTTTACAGTCCTTTTTCCAGTGACCCAGCTGGCCACAGTGGAAACACCTGTTATCCTTCGACCGCTTCACCTTCTGTTTCAGAGCCTTGCTGTAATTCTTGACAGGGGCCTTGCCCTTCTTCCCCTTCTTCTTGTTCCTAGAAGGAACCATCAAGACAGAGGTTGAAGGCTTAAGCTCCTGGTTGACGGTATGCCCCAGTTTCTCCAGAGCCTCCTTGTGCCCAATCATCTTGAGCACGTGAGCTCCCACTGGGCTCCCCTCAGCCAGTTTGCTCTGAAAGAAGAGCTTTGTCAGATTATAGCGTTCTGTCCTCGCCTGTGCAGCATACAGCATCTTGAGGTTCGCTATAATCTCTATAGCCGACATATCCTCATGCTGACGCTGCAGCGGTGGCGTCATAGACGCAAGCATCAGGCAAGCGACATCAATGCTATCATTGACGTGCTTTTCATAGGCATCCCGAACCGCCCTTGCGGCGTTCGGAGCGGGCTGCGGCGGTATCGCCGTCTCGAGGACATACAGTTTCCTCTCTGCCTTAAGAACGATCTTAAGGTGTCCGAACCAGTCAGAGAAGTTCGGCCCAGCAAACTTCTCCCTTTCCAGTAGGGATCGTACATTGAAGCTCATGGTGTTCGTTGCTGCAGTTATCTACAACAATGCAAGAACAGCAAGGTTAGTATCAATGTTCAGAATCAATCCAGGACTTAAGAAAGATTCTTTTCTCACTATTTTATCTGACTGAAAAATCCAGTAAACAGTCCGAAAGAGTAACACTCTTTTAGTGAGATGGGATCCAGATTTCATACTTGGTCTCCGCGTCCCGCTCAGGCGAGATAAGACAAACGCTTTGTGAGCCATGGTCTCCGCGTCCCGCGTCTCCGCGTCTCCGCGTCCCGTAACACTCTCCGCGTCCGTCTCCATGGTCTCCCCCTATCCATCATGTTCGACTGTGACAAACGCTTTGTGAGCCACTTCTGGCGCTCACATTGGGCCCTCTTGTCACCATCCTGAAATTCTCCATAGCCTACCATCCCCAAACTAACAGCCAAACTGAGGTGGTTAACCGTAGTTTGGCAACTTGCTTTGTTGCCTCATTGGCATTGTTGTGATCCGAAAGGACACACTTATAAATACAAGTACGTAGACTTATTTCAGGTGTCGCGGCCAAAACCTAAGTGTTGGCATATAGGGCTATTGTCACTCCTTGACACGGCTACAAAAACTTGTTGTCCCTAAACTTGTAGTGTCCGCAAGTGCACGGATACTCGAAGTAATAAAGAAAAGTATCGATCCCACAGAGACCTTATTGTTAAGTATCAAATAATTATTTACTTACTAGCTAAGCAAATCGAATATGAAGCAAGTGAATAATCGATAAACACACGGGAAAATAATTAGAGAGATAAACTGGGACTAGAGTTTCTGTTAGGGAATACTGGGTGTAATTTAAAATTTTTGCAGTCCTAGGACGCAGCGGAATAATCATTACACCCGAAACATATTCCGGTCCCAAGGATCCATGCGAGAGAGAAGACACAAGGATGTGTTAGAGATGTACCTCTTTTGCTTGTCTAGTTGCCGAAGCCATGTTGAAGGCGCCCAAGTGTTCGCCCTCTACAAGTATCCACGCTTCCAATTCTCTCCAAGAGATGTCGCCACCAAGCCCTTCTCCAAGTTATGTCAAGAGGTGAAGAAGGAGAAGAAGGCTTGTGGCTTCAAGGAGGAAGAAGAGTTGCGACACCTTTAAGTTGTCACCCTTTGCCCTTGCTCACGCCTCTCTTTGTGTCTTCACGCCTCCAAAGAGTTAACCCATTTTAGAGGGGGCGACTAGGGTCTTATTTATAAGGGCAAGAGGCGGTTTAGGGAGGGCCACGATCATGCCAAGTGGGCGGCTAGGATGAAGGGGGTTTGTGGCAAGGAAAGTCTCCAAGACTTTTCCATAAACCTCATTCAACCTATCCTTATTTGCCCTATAGCCATATCGGCCCAAGAGATGCCTTAAAGGCATGCATTCCATCCTAGGAAGAAGGGCTAGGCGCCCTTTACTTCCATAATGAAGCAAAGGCGCCTCCCTCACCCCATTATGCCCTTAGGCGCCAATGGGGTGAGATTTCTCCCCATTATGCCCTTTTAGCCTTTAATCTCTTCATGACAACTTATTATTGGGCCTCATTGGATAATGAGCTAGCCCAAACTTCATGGTATGGGTTGATTAATCCATTGGATCCAATCCAATGCAACCCTAATCCAAATGTGACCAATCTAGGTCAATTTCGGGTCAACCTGCCAAAAATGAAGTTTGGCTCCAATAACTTTCTTCCAACTCATCAGGCCCATTGGCGCTGATGAAATCTTCCAAATGGATCCAAGTTATCCAATAACTTGATCATAAGGCTTCTGATTAAAGCAACGTCAAGAGTCTATTGCGTGTGACCCCGTAGGATCCTTATGATGATGGCAATGATGTAAACATCATAAGTAGTGAGGGGTATCTAGCAAGACATCACTACTACCCATGTCATAGGACTTAAGTCATATGGCAACAACTCCTAACAAACAACGAGGATTTCCATTGCATTATAGATCCTTTTGCCTAAACTGATATCCTGCCATTGGATTAGTCTTAAGTTTATCAATCCAATGCATTGGTCATGACTCAACAAGTGTGGCCACACATTCCTGTCATGCACCAATAAGGTGGGGCACCCCGAGTGGATATCATGCTTCCAATAAGGAAGGGGCAAATCCTACTATTGGTCATCCATGTCTCTACGTGACTTATGACATGCCCAATGACAGTCGTTTTGGTCTCCCAATTACGGAGAGACGTAAGACTGTATAAAAGCATACCCATCATCAAATCTAGACATGAATACCTCAAGTCTAAGGATCAATGCAAACCTCTTGCTTGTGAGATTGACTTGTTGACTAGACAAGTCAATCCTCATGGTGGATCACTCCAGTGCATCCAATGCACCTGTATGTCTGCGTTACTGTGCCCCGCACTTAACCAGCCCATACACCACTCTCACATGTACCAAAGCTGTCCCATATCTGCTAAGGTACCTTGTCTGGGGATTTCTTATGAGAATGGATCCAATCCAAACTCCTAGGACATTATACATGCAACTCAATACATCAACGCAGGTAGAGAAGTCTGCATAATAACGACCATGCCTCTATAAAGAATAATAATTCTATCAAAGTACATTCAAACAATGCCTAACCATGTCCATACATTGGTCTGTAGGGCATATACACCAACAATATCCCACTTGCACTAAGACCAAGGGCAACTGATGTTTAGTCAGTTCCAATGTCTCTAGTATGACCCATTTAGCTTCCGCTGCGCCAGAGGCTATGTCAGTGGGTTTTTCCAGATTGTTATCTGTGTTTATTTTAATAAATTTGATCATCATCCTTATCCATGATCTCTAAGATCAGATGATATGCTGCAGTACATACTTGAGCACTAAGTTCCTTCACTTATGCTATGGCCCCAGTAAGAACTATACTGGACCATCAAGCACCAGGAAATAAATCAAGTTCAAATGAATGAAGCTGCTTCCTTGGCTGCCACAAGAAGCTGCAATGCACTCAGCCATATTTGTAGAATTTTGCCACTATGGTTTGCATAATGCTCTTTCAGCACACAACACCACAATAAGGCAAAGCGCAAATCCTGGCTGTGATCAATAGTCACTAGACTGGAACGAAGTGTCAGTGTACCCCTGTACACAAAATTCTTTCCTGTCTATCATAGACTAGAGTCCAATCCTTTATACTTCCCAAGTATATATATAAGGATTGCTTTCACAGCTATCTAGTGTTAAACACTAAGATTTGATTGAAACTTGCTGGCTATGCTCCAAGCATTTGCCACAAATGGTCTTGTGCACAAAACATGATCTATCCTGTACCCAATGTAACAGGATTTTAGACCCATGTTACTACTCTCTAGCTGTGTCATAGGACATAGCATCTTTGAGAGAGTCATACCATATCTCTCTAGAAGGTATCAATATTTGGAATCATCCAATATAAACATCTCCAGAAACTCTTGGATGAATGTAGATTGACTAAAGGGCAATGATTTTCTTGGATCTCTATCTATAGATCCTCATGCCTAGGATGTAGGCATCACTCCCTAGATCATTCTTCTTGAAATACTTCTCAAGCCACGTCTTCACCATGTGAAGAGTTGAGATGTCATTCCGTGTGAGGAGAATATCATCAATCTTCTAGAACAAGAAATACTATTAAGGTGCTCCCACTGATCCTCTTGTAAACACAGGCTCTTTTAAACATGCTTGCATAACACCATGCATAACTTTATGGCCTTGATATGAAAACCTTCTGGCTATTTCCTTATAGATATCTTTTCAGACGTCTATGCAAGAATGGCAGTTTTCATAACAATACGCCATAACTGATCATGCAATTATAACAAGCAGATTCCTAATGGACTTAAAACTCAGCTATTGGTGAAAGATTTCATCATTATCCACCCAGTGGATTTGCCTGAAATTTCTGTTCACTAGCTTGCCTTTCAAGGTAACAATGTTACATTCCATGTCTATCTTCCTAGAAGATTTATTTACAGCCTGTGGGAATTACCCCTTTGGCAGCTCATCCAAGTCCCAAACTTGATTAGCAGATATGGAGTCCATTATGGTTCTCATGGCCCTTAGCCATTTCTTGGAATCTGGTCCACCGACCGCTTCCACTTCCTCATAAGTCTTAGGTTCATCCTTGATGAAAAATTCGTCATGCCCAGTATATCGAATCGATCCAGACTTATGTGGTTCCTGTGTTACTTGAACCTCAGGTTGACCTTCAATCTACATGTGAGATTTTGCTCTCCATCTGTGTCTAATTATATTGTGGTTGATTCTGGACCTTGTCCCAATCAAATCTACTCCCACTAGCTTCTTTTAAAAGAAATACTTTCTCAAGAGAGACAGCAGTTTGAGCAACAAATATTTTGTTCTCTTTGGGATAGAATTAGCACTCTACAGTGCACCACAAACACATACTTTTGAATCACTGCACATTACATTCCCAATTCCATTGAAGAAGTGGGATATTTGCAGTTCGCAACTCAAAAGCTAATTCAGACACTTTCTTATGGAGTGGCAGTGCATCTGTTTGCATGGCATCATAGTAGTATATTTGCATGACTATTCAAAGATGGAACCACATCCAATGTGTTCCTCTTTCTTTCTTTGAAATTCACCACACAGTGGTGTACTAAGTAAGTTGTGAGATAACTCCACACTTCTTAGGGCAGTCATCAAATTCTCCACTAATCACCTTGATCCAATCAAAGTGCTTTAATAGATCCTGCAATTTGACTCAATACTTCATTTGTGAACTTCTTGGGTTTCTCCAAAGTTCTTAGGTTGGATAAGGCATACCCACACCTGATGAAGCATGTAACACCTCTTAGTGCTTGTTTACATGGGTCCACATACATTGTTGTGTAATAGATCCAGCAAGCCAATAGTCCTTCCACCCTTTATGGTGAAGGCAGCATCTGACACATTGTTCCTTTGAACTAGGCTCACATTTATCATAATCTTGAAAGGATAATGATTCCAATAGTCCATGGACCTTTGGATGTGACCATTGTTCTATGGTTCAAGAGACAATGCTATAAGAGGGTGTTTATTGGATCTGATCTTGTGTTACATATAGAACCACAAACTATTATCAACTGTATCACTTCAATAGAACATCTCAGATTAAAGAAAAATATCATTTATTATTTCAAACTGTAATCCTTTCCAAAAGGAATGATGTTCTAATACATAAGCTGATACATAATAGCAAAGTTCTAGATAAAGTCTTCAAGGCAGTGAGATGATATCAACAGCAGCATCCAATGCTCCGTCCTTGACCTGAGAGTCCATCCCACCAAGCCTAATCGTCCTACTTCTTCTGAGCTCCTGCACATGTAGAACATATGTGAGTCTCACATACGGTACCCAGTACCTATGAATAAGAAGTAGACAAAAGACCTCGGTAACACAATACCTGAAGCGGATGGATTACATCCCTTCTTCTTTGCCATGCACTTCTTGGCCATTAATCCTTTTCGAAATACCCATGCATTCCCAGTCTTCCGAAGTATTAGCTTCGAAGATACAGAACCATGGTCATTCTCAGATTTAGGCATACACTCTGAAGATCCAACAGAACTCTCCTGATCATTGTCTATAGAGCATGGCGTGAAGAGACCTTTGAGATGTATGATAAGATCATAAATCCCCATCTCATCACATTCAACCTTGACCTCTGGGGTCATGCACTCTAAGACAAGAGCAGTGTACTGTTCATTATCTTCACAATGTTCAAGATAGATGTTCCACTCCCACTCATTAGTGAAATACACACTGGGCTGGGATGGAGGTCTTTCAAGAAGATGCACCTTATTCTCTTGTTCCAGTATCTTAGACAAAATCTTGAACCAATTTGTCTAATTTGGCCCATCCAATTTATTTTTATAAAGTTTCAATCTTAGATCAGGAGATGCCATCTACAATAAGCAAATAAGTAAAATAAGTACTATGACAAAGCATTTAACAAGGACTTTAAATTAAATGCTATGCTTCCACTACTTCCAAAACAAGTTGAGAACTCTCAAACTCAACATGGAAATAAGTGAGTAGGATCCTAATTTCACATGAGGTCTCCGTGACTCACGAGGGTGAGTTGGGATGCACAGAGAATCCCATGCGTCCTTAGGTAGGCATGCCAGCCAATTGTGCCGTGCACAACTCCTCTTAGTTAAGACAGACTAGGCGGCCTGTGTCCAGCGAGGGCTAGATACAACTCAGAACCCTATCCTCTCAACAATTGCCTTTAGTTATTCATCATGTCAGTGGCATATGAAAACTAGTCAAGTCTGGTCCTAACCGTTATGCCCAGGGCCAACGAATTTCCTTGCGAAGGCACGCCCAGGTTAAAACTGGACAGGGGAAATCATTGTCACCACACACTTTCTAAAGATAAGTGGGTGTGTCCCACGAGGGTGGGAGACAGTTCACAACACCATCGATCGATAGTTTGATGAGGGCTACGCGTTAGAAGGCTATCGACTTGATATTGTATTGAGAGTTTTTGCATGTTTGTTTTATTCTTTTCTAGCATGCAGTTTTCCTATGGTTATGGCAGCAAAGGAAAAACATCACAGGCATGCTATGGACAAAATAATAAACCATCACAGGCATGCTCGTTTGGTCGATATGGTCATAGCCCTTTTCATACACATAACTTGTCACGAGCCATGTGACATGTTATCGTGCATCCAAGGGTTGTGAGTCCCTAAAGCAGATCAGCCCATGCCAGAAGCCGAAAGCATGTGTCCTTCCTTTCACCGCAAGTCTATCACCACGCTTCCAAAGCTGGCACCACTTCTGACTCCGATTGAAGAAGACTCCTTGTTGTCAAGATGAAGCCTTAACCTATCATATAATTCTACATCTATTCTAAACAAGATGAAAAATTCTTTACAACAAGATAGGGAGAGAACCACACGCAGGTGGAAAGAGATTTTACAAGCATTCATCATAAGTGGAAACATGCTTCCACATCACAACACAGGAGGGCACTCGCTATGACCATATCAACCCAATCAAGTGGCGCATGTAAAATTTGAAAATCCGGAAAAATCAAATTTTAGCACCTTATACGCCAACATCATCCAAAGCACTCTCTTAACCAAATTTATGCAAAAATTGGGATCAAGTTTCATGATGATTTCATGGACCCTATCGGCTGGCAATTTTGTCAGATCAAGAGACCCGGCCAGTCCGAAGACACAATGCCCATCCTACTTGACAAAACTACGTGCGCCTTTGGTCTTAAATCAATCATAAACAAAATCCAAGTTTCGGCCACAAAGATGAGAAGAGAGGTTTGGATGAAAACGCTTTCTACGTGAAACGCGCATGGATAGAAGAAAAATTTTCCAAAAATTTTTCACACAAGCAAACGTACACCTTGTGTTTCTCGTAAGTAGCTCTGATACCACTATTAGGGAATACCGGGTGTAATTTAAAATTTTTGCAGTCCCAGGATGCAGCGGAAGAATCATTACACCCGAAACATATTCAGGTCCCAAGGATCCATGCGAGAGAAAAGACACAAGGATGTGTTAGAGATGTACCTCTTTTGCTTGTCTAGTTGCCGAAGCCATGTTGAAGGTGCCCAAGTGTTCGCCCTCTACAAGTATCCACGCGTCGACTCCTTGATCGTTGCTCCCTTCCACGCTTGGTGCTAGCCTCGGGAAGAGAATCAAGCCTTCACCTCACTTACGCCACCTTCAAGAGAACTTGCGCCAAGGAGGGCATAGGGAAGATGCCGCCAAGGACTTCCCTCTTCTTCTTTGCTTGCGCCACCTCCAAGGTGCGCCTATGGCCAAGGAACGATGAGGGCTCGTGGTAAGAAGACGCCACCAAGCACAAAGAATCCTTGCACCAAAGAAGAGAGGAAGAGGAAGAACTTTCGGCTCCAAGGAAGAAGGAGATTGCGCTCCTTGATGAAGAAGGAGAGCTCCAAGCTCTCAAGTTGTCACCACCAAGCCCTTCTCCAAGTTATGTCAAGAGGTGAAGAAGGAGAAGAAGGCTTGCGTCTTCAAGGAGGAAGAAGAGTTGCGCCACCTTTAAGTTGTCACCCTTTGCCCTTGCTCACGCCTCTCTTTGTGTCTTCAAGCCTCCAAAGAGTTAACCCATTTTAGAGGGGGCGACTAGGGTCTTATTTATAAGGGCAAGAGGCGGTTTAGGGAGGGTCAAGATCATGCCAAGTGGGCGGCTAGGATGAAGGGGGTTTGTGGCAAGGAAAGTCTCCAAGACTTTTCCATAAACCTCATTCAATCTATCCTTATTTTCCCTATAGCCATATCAGCCCAAGAGATGCCTTAAAGGCATGCATTCCATCCTAGGAAGAAGGGCTAGGCGCCCTTTACTTCCATAATGAAGCAAAGGCACCTCCCTCACCCCATTATGCCCTTAGGCGCCAATGGGGTGAGATTTCTCCCCATTATGCCCTTTTAGCCTTTAATCTCTTCATGACAACTTATTATTGGGCCTCATTGGATAATGAGCTAGCCCAAACTTCATGGTATGGGTTGATTAAGCCATTGGATCCAATCCAATGCAACCCTAATCCAAATGTGACCAATCTAGGTCAATTTCGGGTCAACTTGCCAAAAATGAAGTTTGGCTCCAATAACTTTCTTCCAACTCATCAGGCCCATTGGCGCTGATGAAATCTTCCAAATGGATCCAAGTTATCCAATAACTTGATCATAAGGCTTCTGATTAAAGCAACGTCAAGAGTCTATTGCGTGTGACCCCGTAGGATCCTTATGACGATGGCAATGATGTAAACATCATAAGTAGTGAGGGGTATCTAGCAAGACATCACTACTACCCATGTCATAGGACTTAAGTCATATGGCAACAACTCCTAACAAACAACGACGATTTCCATTGCATTATAGATCCTTTTGCCTAATCTGATATCCTGCCATTGGATTAGTCTCAAGTTTATCAATCCATTGCATTGGTCATGACTCAACAAGTGTGGCCACACATTCCTGTCATGCACCAATAAGGTGGGGCGCCCCGAGTGGATATCATGCTTCTAATAAGGAAGGGGCAAATCCTACTATTGGTCATCCATGTCTCTACGTGACTTATGACATGCCCAATGACAGTCGTTTTGGTCTCCCAATTACGGAGAGACGTAAGACTGTATCAAAGCATACCCATCATCAAATCTAGACATGAATACCTCAAGTCTAAGGATCAATGCAAACCTCTTGCATGTGAGATTGACTTGTTGACTAGACAAGTCAATCCTCACGGTGGATCACTCTAGTGCATCCAATGCACCTGTATGTCTGCGTTACTGTGCCCCGCACTTAACCAGCCCATACACCAGTCTCACATGTACCAAAGCTGTCCCATATCTGCTAAGGTACCTTGTCTGGGGATTTCTTATGAGAATGGATCCAATCCAAACTACTGGGACATTATACATGCAACTCAATACATCAACGCAGGTAGAGAAGTCTGCATAATAACGACCATGCCTCTATAAAGAATAATAATTCTATCAAAGTACATTCAAATAATGCCTGACCATGTTCATACATTGGTCTGCAGGGCATATACACCAACATTTGGGTCGCCCTCAAGTGTACTCATGGGCTTGCTTGCTCCTGCATCACTGGTCCTCCCTTCGTGACCACCTTCTATTAGAGTTACACGCGGGTGGTGTTGCTAACCACCATGGACGTGATAAGACATTTGAGATGGCCGATGAACCTCTGTTTTGGCCCTCCTTGCGGAATGATGTGGAGCGCATTGTCTGGCACTGTGGCACTTGCCAAATGGCTAAGCCTTGACCGCCGAACACTGGTCTATACACCCCACTACCCGTTTCTGAGGGTTCATGGAGGGACCTGAGCATGGACTTCGTCCTGGGGTTGCCCCGTACTGCATCTCAATTTGATTCCATCTACGTCGTAGTGGACCGGTTTTCCATGATGGCCTATTTCATCCCCTCTTCTAGGACAGCAGATGCTTCCCATGTAGCCCATCTCTTCGTTAGGGAGGTAGTTCGCCTCCATGACCTCCCACTCTCTATAGTGTCCGGTCGCGACACCCACTTTGTGAGCCACTTTTGGCGATCACTGTGGGCACTATTAGGGACCACTCTTAAGTTTTCTACGGCCTGTCACTCCCAAACCGGCGGCCAAACTGAGGTCATTAACCGGAGTTTGGGTAACTTGCTCCGATGTCTCGTTGGTGATCACCCTAAGAGTAGGGACACTATGCTCCCTGTTTGCCGAATTCGCGTATAATAGTGCAGTCAATCGGTCTACCGGTCTAAGTCCCTTCCAAGTGGTCCTTGGACAGCAACCACGAAAACCTATTAACTTGCATGACCTTCCTATAGAGTCCCATCTTTCTGAGCATGCATTTTCCTTTGCCAGTCATATTGCGAGTTTGCATCAGGAAGTTCGGAATCGAATCTTTTTGTGTAACAGTCGGAATGCTCTGAAGGCCAACGAACACCGTAGGCCACTCCATTTTAGTGCATGTGATCTGGTGAGGGTGCGTATCAACCCCGAGCGAGTGCAAATCGGGTGCACTTTAAGCTACAGGCATGGTACATGAGACCCTATGCAGTTCTACAACGGGTAGGCTCCAACGCCTATGTCCTCGATCTACCAGAGAGCATGGGGATCCACCCCGTCTTCAACGTCGCGGACCTTCTTCCCAACCACTGATGAGCATTCCCTTAGATCTCCGGAGGAGAACTCTTCAAACCTGGGCGGATTGATGCAAGAGTTCCCTCCATGACAGCTCCAGAATCAGAGAAACATGGCCATCCTATGGACTTCCCTCCAGACAAGGTTCCACCTCCCCTAAAAAGTTAAAAGGGGCCCAACGCAATCACGATAAGGCAATCTCAGTGCTCAAGTCGACCACTAGAGTGGTACACGGGGGGTCATCAATCAATTATTAGCCCACACGGAGGTAGTGCGGCCCATGTGCTTGGCACCCCGGCCACCTAAAGACTGAGTCAATGATCGCTACCACAACCAGTTGACCAACATGGCCCAAGAATAAGCTAGTATAGTGATGAAACAGCCCACCATCAGCAAATTCTGATGTTTCATCGCCACATGATCCGAGATGGTTTGATGGCCCTGTTGTAGCCCAGAAGGCACAGTTGCAGCCCAGAAGGCTCAGTTGTAGCCCAGAAGGCCAGCCCATGTGCCAACTTCATATTCCTTCATTTACTTTAGTTGGTAGTAGTTAATTAGTGCTTACGTCAGTATGCTTGCATCAGCAACATCTTGACTGCTTTAGTTAGTTAGAGTAGGTAGTCATGTTTGTGGTCTGTTATTCCCTAGTCGTACTTGTGGTGTGATATTCCCTAGTCATGCGTGTGGTGTGATATTCCCTCCCTTGCTCTATTAAAGGGAGCTGGAGTTTAGTTTGTTCCTAAGCTTTCTTGTGTGATAGGAGCTCACTTCAGAGAGGTTAGAGTGTGGAGCAAGGTGTTGGTGTATATGCCCTAAAGACCAATGTATGGACATGGTTAGGCATTGTTTGAATGTACTTTGATAGAACTATTACTATTTATATAGGCATAGTCGTTATTATGCAGACTTCTCTACCTGCGTTGATGTATTGAGTTGCATAAATAATGTCCCAGGAGTTTGGATTGGATCCATTCTCATAAGCTATCCCCAGACTGTTGGGAAACCCCGGGGACATTTTACAATTTTCAGAGCCATGGACATACATTTTACGCAGCGGAAGAATGTCCCCGAAACAGGCTAGTCCCAAAAACCCAGTGAAGATCTCTTGCGAGGGGGTCGACACGATGTGATAGTAAGTACCTTTAAGCAATTAGAAGCCGATGTCGATGAATGCGCCCAAGTGTTCGCCCTCTGCAGTCTCGCACACACGGATTCCTCAAGTTTTCTTCTTCCTCGCCCGGTGCTAGCCTCGGGAAGAAGATCCATGCCTTAGGAGAGTCCTCCAAGCAACTTGCGCCACCACCAAGATGTGATGCGCCAAGGAGATGGAAGGAGAAGAGAACGCCGCAAGCCTTCTTGTTCCTTTGCGCCAAGGAAAGGAAAAGGAGAAGCATGCTTGCGCCCTTGATGGAAGAAGAAGAGCTCTAAGCTCTCCAAGCCGTCGCCCTCTAATACTTCACGCCTCCAAGGAATTAGCATCATGAAGAGAGGGGGCGGCAAGGGCTTATTTATAGGAGCAAGAGGCGGTTAGGGGAGAATGGCAAGTGTTGACAATTAGGGCATGATTCTAGGAGATTATCCAATCAAATATATTGATTAAATCTCCACTCCCATATGCGCCTAATACTTGCCAAAGCAAGCATCAGCCATATGCGCCCATATCATGCCATATGAGGCATTAATCCCATCCATGCGCCTAGACCTAGTCAAGGCAATATGATGGATTGCCTAATGTGGCTTGGGCGCAAGTCCTAATCCAATTAGGACTCTAATTATGTTAATAATCAGCCCACAATTGTCAAACACAATCCAATCAATTATCTTGTGTGATTTAATCAAATCCAATTTGATTTAATCACCTAGGAGATACCAAACAAGGCATAGGCGCAAATTCTAGTCCAACTAGAATCCCATATGCGCCTATCCCATTAATTCATCCCCATTATACCCTTCAAGCCGCTTAGCCCTTCAATACAACTTATTAGCAAGCCCAACTAAGCAATGGGCTAAGCCCAAAGTCCATTATGCATGTTAACCAAGCTATTGGATCCAATCCAATTTAACCCATGGTTAAATGAGGCTAACCATGGTTAATTTGATCGATATGCCAAAAATGGATGTTGGCCCCCAATAAGTTTCTTCCATCTCACCAGGCCCATTGGCGCTGATGAAATCTCCCAAATAGATCAGAGTTATCCAATAACTCGATCTAAAGGCTACCCAATCAATATGAAAACTCGAGTATCAAGGTATGCGACCCTGTAGGTTCCTCTAACGCTGGCAGTGCTGACCAAAGGTCATCACAAGCAGTGAGTGGCACCTAGCAGTGCATCGCTGCTACCCAGGTTATTGGAATGGATATCGACATCGACATCCCCATCATCGCAACTAGGTACAGATGCATTACAGTCTCTTTGCCGAACTGATATCCGATTGGACAAGTGTGTCACCACTTGTTTTCATCCAATCACATGGCTATGACTAGAACAGGTTCTCACCTGGGTATGGCTATACACTCTCAGTCATAGAACCATAGAGGAGCTCCATGGATATCATACTTCCCTTAGGAAGGGGCAAATCCTATGTCTGTCCATTGACCTTCTCATATGGGCCGTGACATGCTCAATAACAACTGTTATAACCTCCCAACTACGGCGAGGTGTTAGGTTGTATCAAAGCAAGTCCCTAACCATATAGAATGATCAATGACCTCAAGTCAAGGGATCAATGCATCTTCTGTCACTTGTGAGGATAACTCATGACACCAAGTCATAGCCTCACAGCGGGTCTATCCAGTATATCCTCCAATGATACACCCATGTGTCTGCGTTAGCACCACGTGCCTAACCAGCCCACATACCAGTCTCTCAAGTACCAGAGTTGTCCCATATCCACTCAGGTACATCGACTGGGGACTATAGTTCGAGCACAGATCCAATCTGTCTCCAGGGACATTATCATGGAAGTACACAATCGCAGGTGTAGACAAACAATGATAACGACAATGCCAGAAAGATATATATTAATATCAGAGTCAAGTAGTACAAAGATGGACCAAAACTAGGTCCTAGGGCATATACACCAACAATCTCCCACTTGCACTAAGACCTAGAGGTTGAGCAACCTCAACCCCATATCTCTAGTACGACCATCATGCTTCTGCTGCGCCAAAGCCTTGGTCAGTGGGTCTGCTAGATTGCTCTCTGTGTCAATTCTGCTAATCTTGACATTACCTCGATCAATGATCTCTTTGATCAGGCGAAATCTCTTGAGTCTACGTTTGGACCTTTGATGAGACCGTGGTTCCTTAGTATGTGCAGTTCCCATTGTTGTCATAGTAGAGCTCAATGGGATCCATTGCACTTGGAACCACCTGAAGTTCAGAAAAGGACTTCCTGATCCAAACGGCTTCATTGGCTGCCTCAGAAGCAACCACATACTCAGCTTCGGTTATAGAATTAGCTATGGTGGATTGCTTGAAGCTCTTCCAGCATACAGCACCTCCAACCATCTTAAACTAATAGCTGGTCTGCGACCTGAAGTCGTCAGGATCAGACTGGAACAACTCATCAGTGAAGCCCTGCACACTGAGTTCTTCCTATCCCCCGTAGACTTTATAGAATAAATCCTTAGTCCCTTTCAGGATACTCAAGGATATTCTTTACAGCCACCCAGTGCTGCAAACCTGGATTGGATTGGTATCGGCTGGTTATGCTTACAGCATAACCCACATCTGGTCTAGTACACAGCATTGCATACATGATTTATCCCATTGCCGAAGCATAGGAAATTCGACTCATGTTATCCCTCTCAGCCCGTGTTGTAGGACACTGGCTCTTTGAGAGAGTAAGGCCATCTCTTACTGGAAGGTATCCTTTCTTGGATTGCTCCAAGTTGAACCTCTCCAGGACCTTATCAATGTGGGTACTCTGACTAAGGGCCAAGAGCCTCTTGGATCTATCCCGGTAGATCCTCACGCCTAGAATATAGGCGGCCTCCCCTAAGTCCTTCATCTCGAAACATTTCCCAAACCATGTCTTCACAGTTTGAAGACTAGGGATGTCGTTTCCGATGAGCAGTATGTCATCGACATACATGACCAGAAAAGTCACCAAGCTCCCACTGAATTTTCTGTATACACAGGCGTCTTCTTCACTTTTGATAAAGTCATAATCTCTAACAGCTTCATCAAACTGAAGATTCTAACTTCGAGATGCTTGCTTTAATCCGTAAATGGATTTCTTTAGCCTGCAGACTTTACTAGTATCTGCAGGATGGATGAAGTCATTAGGTTGTGTCATATACACATCCTTAGTTAGCTTCCCGTTAAGGAACGCTGTCTTCACATCCATCTGCCATATCTCATAGTCATGATATGCAGCTATAGCAAGCAGAATCCGAATGGATTTGATCATGGCAACTGGCGAGAAGGTTTCATCATAGTCCACCCCGTGGACTTGTTTAAATCCTTTAGCCACTAGTCTACCCTTATAGGTAACTATTTTGCCATCCATGTCTGTCTTCCTCTTGAAGACCTATTTACACCCTATGGGTTTTACCCCATCAGGCAGCTCAACCAAATCCCAGACTTGGTTAGCCGACATGGAATCCATCTCGGATCGCATGGCCTCAAGCCATCTCTCGGAGTCCGGTCCACTGACTGCCTCATCATAGGTTCTGGGTTCATCCTCAATGATGAAGATCCCATCGTGTTGGGTCGGCAGCGACCCGTACCTCTCAGGTGCACGACGAATCCTCCCAGACCTACGTGAGGCCTGTGTCTGAGCCTCAGGCTGCCTAGCAACCGGTGCACGCGGCTCAGATTCCATCTCGTTGTCTTTGTGGTTGCACTTGGTCCTCATCCAAGTCAAACTTCCTCCCACTAACTTCTTTCATGAGAAATTCTTTCTCTAGAAAGACCGCACCCCGAGCAACAAAAACTTTGTTCTCGATGGGAATATAGAAGTAGTAACCCTTAGTCTCCTTAGGGTACCCCACAAACATACACTTATCAGATCTAGGTTCTAGCTTGCTAGAATCCTGACGTTTGACATAAGCCTCACATCCCTAGATCCTGATAAAAGTGAGATTAGGGTGTCTCCCATTCCATACCTCGTATGGAATCTTTGAGACACTCTTAGATGGAACATTATTCAGTATTAGAGAAGCCTTTTCAAGTGCATGTCCCCAGAATGAGGGAGGTAGAGTTGCATGACTCATCATAGACCGAACTATGTCCAACAAGGTTCGATTTCTCCTTTCAGATACACCATTCTACCGAGGTGCTCTAGGAGGAGTGAGTTGGGATAGGATCCCACACTTACTCAGATAGTCAAAGAATTCACTGCTCAGGTGCTCTCCATCACGATCTGATCGAAGATCCTTAAAGGATCTACCAAGCTGGTTCTCTACTTCATGTCTGAACTCCTTAAATTTCTCAAAGGATTCAGACTCATGTCTCATCATGTAGACATAACCATATCTACTGAAGTCATCAGTAAATGTGATGAAGTAGTTATACCCTCCTTTGGCTTGTTTATTGAATAGCCCACACACATCACTATGTATGAGATCCAACAAACCTCCTGCCCTCTCACCTGTCTTGGTGAAGGGCGTCTTTGTCATTTTCCCTAATAAACAAGTCTCTCATGTATCAAGTTCCTCCAAGGAACTCGAATCTAGCAACCCATTTGCATGGAGTTGTCAAATGCGATTCTTGTTTATATGGGCCAATCGACAATGCCGTAGGAAAGCACCAACTGAACCACTCAGTTTGGTCCTTTTATTATTTATGTTACAAATAGAGCTAACCATGTCCAAGACATGCGGACCATTGCACAAAGTACCCTTCCCATAAAACATGTTTGCAAAAGAAAAAGAACATAAGTTCTCTTTTATTTCAAACCTAAATCCTTTCTTTGCCAAGCAAGGAGTGGATACAATGTTTTGGTAAGGGAAGGTACATAATAGCAATTGTCTAGCTTTAACTGAAGTCCAGAAGACAGGGAGAAAAACTCCTACAGCAACAGCAGCAACTTGTGCCCTGTTACCTATCCGTAGGTCAATCTCTCTAGTCCTTACTGATCTATCCTTTCTGAGCCTTTGCATATTTGTACTCCACATGCGGTATCCAATACCCATGTCATAGGAGTAGAAAGGTTGACTTCGGTAACATAAATACCTGAGCATGAAGACAAGGCCTTGCCTTTCTTCTCCTCATTCTGAAGTTGCAACATGTCCTTTAACATGTGAGGTGGCCCTCCACATGAATAGCACCTATTATTCCTGATCATATCCATCTTTAACTTCAGTTCCTTGGTCAAGCCTTTCGGCTCAACACACTGAATATCAACTTTAGCAGGATTGAGCTCAACCAATTCATCAAAGAGCTGCCTTAGATTAAAATAATTTCAGAGGCACTCTTCGATTCATATCACCCTTTAAATTCAAGTGACATGTTGGTTAGCAACCTCCAAAGTATCAACCTGATGCTTATCATAAGCATCCCTCTCAGCCACTGAGGCCGAGCATGGAAGTGACTCAGGAATAAGATGCTCAAGAACATAAAGCTTCCTCTCGAGCTTGAGCACGATTCTCAAGTTCATATACTAATCCAGTAAGTTGGATCCAACCAACTTATCCAGGGTAGATCGCAGTGACCAACTGCTATTGTTCATAGCCATTGTTCTACAACAACCAAGAAATAGCAGATTAGTACTACTTCGAGTCATTTAAACTGGACTTGCCTTTTAAATGACCATGGCTCCCACTATTTTTAATCGAATTGACAACCCACAAAGTCAATCGAGAAATCCAAGATTTCCTAGTGAGATGAGATCCTCATTCCACACAGGGCTTCGCGTCCCACGAGGGTGGGATGAGATGCACAAAGTGACCCAAGTTTCCTAAGGTGGGCGCGCCGGCCGATTGCTCCAAGCAATTCCCCTTATTGAGATAGTCCAGGCATTTCATGTCCAGCGAGAGCTGGATACAACATGAAACCCTTACCTCTCAACGATGCCTCTAGACTTTCACCATGTGCCCAGCACATGTGAACTTCTAGTCAAGTCCATCCCTAACCGTTATGCCCAGGGCCAACGAGTTTCCTTGCGAAGGCACGCCCAGGTTAAAACTGGACTGGGGAAACCATTGCCACCACGCACTTTCTAAAGATAAGTGGGTGTGTCCCACGAGGGTGGGAAACAGTTCACAACTCCACTGATCGATAGCTTAGTGAGGGCTACGCGTTAGAAGGCTACTAGACTTGATATTTTAATTGAGGGTTTTTGTTTAAGGTCCCATCATCTCAGTTTTATCTTATGTCTATCATTACAGGCATGCAATCCTATGGTGATAACATAACGATAAAACATCACAGGCATGCTTTAGCTTTTGTAAAGAAAGCAATAAAAGGATGATGTGATCATAGCCCATTCAAGACATTGAACCAATCCATGCCAAAAAGGGGTTCAACTCTTGACCTAGGATTCAAGCCCCAAGATTAGACCTAGCCTAGCCGACCTCTAGCTCTATCTTCAAGGTTGGCTCCAAGGTCATTCTCCCATGGTTTAGCTCTCAAACCCTAGGGGTACACCCACAAGGTTCGGCCAATACCATGGTCTTCCTCCAAGGAAGGTGCGCCATTTAGCAAGCCACAAGAGGGATAGCACACAAGCACAAGGCTCGGCCAAACCCTAACTTGCGCCCCCATGCAAGGATGTGCCACCTTTGAAGCTTGTTGCGCCATCATGCAAGGATGCGCAACCAAGCAAGCATGCACCTTGCTCCAAGTAGATGCACCATCCTAATCTTCTTCTTAGTTAAAAGCAAAAAGAAAAGCGGCATGCAGGCCTCACAAGGATAGATCACAGGCATGTTAAGGGGCTTGATATATGACCACAACATCATGCATAATCAAGTACTTACTCATGCAATTCTATATGCTCATGAAAAACATAAAATCTGAAATTTTACTTTTTCATAAAACATGTCTCTCTTCCTTCCCTTCATATCACAAATCTTTGATTCTAAGTTTCTCTCAGGAGTCTACAAGAGGCATACCGGTTGCCCTCCTTGCAATCCCTAACTTGCTAGGATAAGGGCAATCACCCAGTCCATGCCCTATTCCAACAAGTCTCTCAAGATAGGTCTATCCTATTATGAGAGGAGAAATTTTCTCTTCCACGTATGGGTCTATCCCATCACATGAAGAGAGCAAAGAACCACAATAAGTTAATTAGAAGAAAGAAACAAGAGACCTACAATTTTTCTACTTAAAGAAAAATCATGCACCAACATCTATGCAATATGCGAAAATGTAGATATGGCATGTGAGCATGAAAAGCATGAAAGAACATCGTTCGAGGCTCGCAAGTAGCTCTGATACCACTGTTGGGAAACCCCGGGGACATTTTACAATTTTCAGAGCCATGGACATACATTTTACGCAGCGGAAGAATGTCCCCGAAACAGGCTAGTCCCAAAAACCCAGTGAAGATCTCTTGCGAGGGGGTCGACACGATGTGATAGTAAGTACCTTTAAGCAATTAGAAGCCGATGTCGATGAAGGCGCCCAAGTGTTCGCCCTCTGCAGTCTCGCACACACGGATTCCTCAAGTTTTCTTCTTCCTCGCCCGGTGCTAGCCTCGGGAAGAAGATCCATGCCTTAGGAGAGTCCTCCAAGCAACTTGCGCCACCACCAAGATGTGATGCGCCAAGGAGATGGAAGGAGAAGAGAACGCCGCAAGCCTTCTTGTTCCTTTGCGCCAAGGAAAGGAAAAGGAGAAGCATGCTTGCGCCTTTGATGGAAGAAGAAGAGCTCTAAGCTCTCCAAGCCGTCGCCCTCTAATGCTTCACGCCTCCAAGGAATTAGCATCATGAAGAGAGGGGGCGGCAAGGGCTTATTTATAGGAGCAAGAGGCGGTTTGGGGAGAATGGCAAGTGTTGACAATTAGGGCATGAATCTAGGAGATTATCCAATCAAATATATTGATTAAATCTCCACTCCCATATGCGCCTAAGACTTGCCAAAGCAAGCATCAGCCATATGCGCCCATATCATGCCATATGAGGCATTAATCCCATCCATGCGCCTAGACCTAGTCAAGGCAATATGATGGATTGCCTAATGTGGCTTGGGCGCAAGTCCTAATCCAATTAGGACTCTAATTATGTTAATAATCAGCCCACAATTGTCAAACACAATCCAATCAATTATCTTGTGTGATTTAATCAAATCCAATTTGATTTAATCACCTAGGAGATACCAAACAAGGCATAGGCGCAAATTCTAGTCCAACTAGAATCCCATATGCGCCTATCCCATTAATTCATCCCCATTATACCCTTCAAGCCTCTTAGCCCTTCAATACAACTTATTAGCAAGCCCAACAAAGCAATGGGCCAAGCCCAAAGTCCATTATGCATGTTAACCAAGCTATTGGATCCAATCCAATTTAACCCATGGTTAAATGAGGCTAACCATGGTTAATTTGATCGATATGCCAAAAATGGAAGTTGGCCCCAATAAGTTTCTTCCATCTCACCAGGCCCATTGGCGCTGATGAAATCTCCCAAATAGATCAGAGTTATCCAATAACTCGATCTAAAGGCTACCCGATCAATATGAAAACTCGAGTATCAAGGTGTGCGACCCTGTAGGTTCCTCTAACGCTGGCAGTGCTGACCAAAGGTCATCACAAGCAGTGAGTGGCACCTAGCAGTGCATCACTGCTACCCAGGTTATTGGAATGGATATCGACATCGACATCCCCATCATCGCAAATAGGTACAGATGCATTACAGTCTCTTTGCCGAACTGATATCCGATTGGACAAGTGTGTCACCACTTGTTTTCATCCAATCACATGGCTATGACTAGAACAGGTTCTCACCTGGGTATGGCCATACACTCTCAGTCATAGAACCATAGAGGAGCTCCATGGATATCATACTTCCCTTAGGAAGGGGCAAATCCTATGTCTGTCCATTGACCTTCTCATATGGGCCGTGACATGCTCAATAACAACTGTTATAACCTCCCAACTACGGTGAGGTGTTAGGTTGTATCAAAGCAAGTCCCTAACCATATAGAATGATCAATGACCTCAAGTCAAGGGATCAATGCATCTCCTGTCACTTGTGAGGATAACTCATGACACCAAGTCATAGCCTCACAGCGGGTCTATCCAGTATATCCTCCAATGATACACCCATGTGTCTGCGTTAGCACCACGTGCCTAACCAGCCCACATACCAGTCTCTCAAGTACCAGAGTTGTCCCATATCCACTCAGGTACATCGACTGGGGACTATAGTTCGAGTACAGATCTAATCTATCTCCAGGGACATTATCATGTAAGTACACAATCGCAGGTGTAGATAAACAATGATAACAACAATGCCAGAAAGATATATATTAATATCAGAGTCAAGTAGTACAAAGATGGACCAAAACTAGGTCCTAGGGCATATACACCAACACAGACAAGGTACCTTAGCAGATATGGGACAGCTTTGGTACATGTGAGACTGGTGTATGGGCTGGTTAGGTGCGGGGCACAGTAACGCAGACATACAGGTGCATTGGATGCACTGGAGTGATCCACCGTGAGGATTGACTTGTCTAGTCAACAAGTCAATCTCACATGCAAGAGGTTTGCATTGATCCTTAGACTTGAGGTATTCATGTCTAGATTTGATGATGGGTATGCTTTGATACAGTCTTACGTCTCTCCGTAATTGGGAGACAAAAATGACTGACATTGGGCATGTCATAAGTCATGTAGAGACATGGATGACCAATAGTAGGATTTGCCCCTTCCTTATTGGAAGCATGATATCCACTCGGGGCGCCCCACCTTATTGGTGCATGACAGGAATGTGTGGCCACACTTGTTGAGTCATGACCAGTGCATTGGATTGATAAACTTGAGACTAATCCAATGGCAGGATATCAGCTTAGGCAAAGGGATCTATAATGCAATGGGAATCCTCGTTGCTTGTTAGGAGTTGTTGCCATAATGACTTAAGTCCTATGACATAGGTAGTAGTGATGTGTTGCTAGATACTCCTCACTACTTATGATGTTTACATCATTGCCATCGTCATATGGATCCTATGGGGTCACACGCAATAGACTCTTGACGTTGCTTTATTCAGAAGCCTTATGATCAAGTTATTGGATAACTTGGATCAATTTGGAAGATTTCGTCAGCGCCAATGGGCCTGATGAGTTGGAAGAAAGTTATTGGAGCCAAACTTCATTTTTGGTAGGTTGACCTGAAATTGACCTAGATTGGTCACATTTGGATTAGGGTTGCATTGGATTGGATCCAATGGCTTAATCAACCCATACCATGAAGTTTGGGCTAGCTCATTATCCAATGAGGCCCAATAATAAGTTGTCATGAAGAGATTAAAGGCTAAAAGGGCATAATGGGGAGAAATCTCACCCCATTGGCGCCTAAGGGCATAATGGGGTGAGGGAGGCGCTTTGCTTCATTATGGAAGTAAAGGGCGCCTAGCCCTTCTTCCTAGGATGGAATGCATGCCTTTAAGGCATCTCTTGGGCTGATATGGCTATAGGGCAAATAAGGATAGGTTGAATGAGGTTTATGGAAAAGTCTTGGACACTTTCCTTGCCACAAACCTCCTTCATCCTAACCGCCCACTTGGCATGATCTTAGCCCACCCTAAACCGCCTCTTGCCCTTATAAATAAGACCCTAGTCGCCCACTCAAAAGAGGTTAACTTCTTGGAGGCGTGAAGACATATAGAGAGGCGTGAGCAAGGGCAAAGGGTGACAACTTGAAGGTGGCGCAACCCTTCTTCCTCCTTGAAGCCGCTAGCCTTCTTCTCCTTCTTCACCTCTTGACGTAACTTGGAGAAGGGCTTGGTGGCGACATCTCTTGGAGAGAATTGGAAGCTTGGGGTGGCGACAACTTGAGAGCTTGGAGCTCTCCTTCTTCCTTGGAAACGCAAGTTCTTCATCTTCTCCCTCTCTTCTTGGCGCAAGGACTCTTAGTGCTTGGTGGCTCTCCTTCCCACAAGACCTCTTCGTTCCTTGGCCATAGGCGCATCTTGCTTGAAGGTGGCGCATGTAAAAAAGAGAAAGGAAGTACTTGGCGCATCATCCTCTTCCTCATCTCTTCTTGGCGCTTCTACCTTGGAGGTGGCGCATGATTTGAGGAGAGTGATAAGGCTTGATTCTCTTCCCGAGGCTAGCACCGAGCGTGGAAGGGAGCAACGTTGAGACGGTCGACGCGTGGATACTTGTAGAGGGCGAACACTTGGGTGCCTTCAACATGGCTTCAACATCTCGATAAGCAAAAGAGGTACATCTCTAACACATCCTTGTGTTTTCTCTCTCGCATGGATCCTTGGGAAAGGAATATTTTTCGGGTGTAATGATTCTTCCGCTGCATCCTAGGACTGCAAAATTTTAAATTACACCCGGTATTCCCTAACAGTGGTATCAGAGCTACTTGCGAGAAACACAAGGTGTATGTTTGCTTGTGTGAAAAATTTTTGAAAAATTTTTCTTCTATCCATGCGCGTTTCACTTAGAAAGCATTTTTCATCCAATCTTCTCTTCTCAACTTTATGGCCAAAATTTGATTGTGTTCATGATTGATTTAAGACCAAAGGCGCACGTAGGTTTTGTCAAGTGGGACGGGCATTGTGTCTTCGGACTGGCCGGGTCTCTTGATCTGACAAAACTGCCAGCCGAAAGGGTCTATGAAATCATCATGGAACTTGATCTAAATTTTGGCATAAATTTGGTTAAGAGAGTGCTTTGGATGATGTTGGCGCATAAGGTGCTAAAATTTGATTTTTCCGGATTTTCAAATTTTTACATGCGCCACTTAATTGGGTTGATATGGTCATAGCGAGTGCCCTCCTGTGTTGTGATGTGGAAGCATGTTTCCACTTGTGATGAATGCTTGTAAAATCTCTTTCCACCTACGTGTGGTTCTCTCCCTATCTTGTTGTAAAGAATTTTTCATCTTGTTTAGAATAGATGTAGAATTATATGATAGGTTAAGGCTTCATCTTGACAACAAGGAGTCTTCTTCAATCGGAGTCAGAAGTGGCGCCAGCTTTGGAAGCGTGGTGATGGACTTGCGGCTGAAGGAAGGGCATATGCTTTCGGCTTCTGGCATGGGCTGATCTGCTTTAGGGACTCGCAACCCTTGGATGCGCGATAACATGTCACATGGCTCGTGACAAGTTATGTGTATGAAAAGGGCTATGACCATATCGACCAAACTAGCATGCCTGTGATGATTTATTATTTTGTCCATAGCATGCCTGTGATGTTTTTCCTTTGCTGCCATAACCATAGGAAAACTGCATGCTAGAAAAGAATAAAACAAACATGCAAAAACTCTCAATACAATATCAAGTCAATAGCCTTCTAACGCGTAGCCCTCATCAAACTATCGATCGGTGGTGTTGTGAACTGTTTCCCACCCTCGTGGGACACACCCACTTATCTTTAGAAGGTGTGTGGTGACAATGATTTCCCCAGTCCAGTTTTAACCTGGGCGTGCCTTCGCAAGGAAATTCGTTGACCCTGGGTGTTGGGGTATGCCCTTAAGGCTAATGTTTGAGGCCTTGGGATTGTATTAGTATCATGTAATAAACTCTTAAGTTTATAAAGGCATGGTTATTATTCAGGTTGTTACCTTGTCTGCTGTAATAAGTGTACTTCTGAATAATGTCTCAAAGCTGTTCAGCTAGGCTGACAGGCTATATGTCCTTAGTCGAGATATCTTGGTGAACATGAGACAGCCTTGATATGATTGAGACTAATATGAGTGCTAATCTTATAGGATGCTTCGAGCATGGAATAAGATGTAGACTCATGGGTACATTGGATGTACTGGACAGACCCTACTGGGATATTCCATTGCTTGTCACAATGTGAATAATCCTTGTAAGCAGCAAGTGGCACATGTCCTTTGACTTGAGATCACTTGTGTTTCTAAATGATGATTGTCATTGTCTTGAGGTAGTTCAATATCATTTGAAACATAATGATTATAGACTATCTTGGATGGTGAGCTTGAATCAGGTTAGGACACTAGTGATAGACATAGGATTGCCGTCTCCTTGTTTAAGGAGTGTGATGTTCTAAAGGGCCCCCTTATGAGATGATTGAGATAGTGTATGGCCATACCCAGATGACTATGTGCATCTGATCTAATCATGCTCATCGTATTGGAGTTACAGGCTTGACATGCTTGTCCAATAAGAACATCCAGTGGTAAAGGACATATGTATGCCTTGTGAATTGAGTCACACTTGTGCTATGGTTTGGGAGTAGTCTTGGAAGACTCTTTCCTTTATATCGGGAGACAGTGATGTGTTGCTAGATACCCCTCACTGATCGTGATAACGTAAGTTATCGTTACCGACATTTAGAGGAAACCCTCAGGGTCGCACAATTTGGTGATATGGCTTACTTAAGTCAGATCGTATGGACTGGATTCTTTGAGTTCAGATTAAAGGGATTTAATCTCTGATTGTAAGTGAGATCTGGTCTGATCATGTTTGATTGATTAGGGCTTGAGATCGGTAAGCTTCGATCGAGAGAGGTGATGCTAGATCGGAGAGATCAGGGGCATCAGGAGATGAACGGTTAGATCATAAGCCTTGGGGTTCGATTTGGTCTAGACCAAGTGGCTTGAGCTATTTCGGTTTGGTTTGATGAACCAAAGCCGATTTGACATTTTGGATTGAACCGGTTCACAAATATGAACGCTTGGTTCAATGCCAAAATGCGTTTTGGGTTGGCTTGAACGCATGGCTTGATTGACTTCCATTTATGGAAAGTCATCAAGGGCCGGTTTTGCTTCAATGCCAAAACGCTTATGCGTTGAGCTCCTCACTTCAACGCCTTGATTCCTTTCAAGGTGTGGTTGACGAAGGTGTGGTGTAGACATCCAAGAGAAGCTCTCGGCCGAACGGATTCATCTCATCAAACCCTTTCCATTCGACAAGATAAGGCTTGGGTGTCTTGCTAGCACAAGAGATCTCAAGGAAGTGAGCATCTTCATCTTGTGTGTGGACTTGTGGAGGAGACCTAATTTGATCTCTTCTTCCAAGCCGAATTCCAAGCATATGGCGTTGGTATGATTTCTCATAACTTAAGTTGATCATATAGTTTCATATGCGATTTTGAAACCCTATTTTCCGCCATGCATGCTAGATGCGCATGATTAGGGTTTTCCCCCCCCCCCCCCCCTTTATATTAGGGGTTCCTTCAATTGGTATCAGAGCTAGGCTCTTGATATGATCTATATGATTGCTTTGAAGTGTTTGTGATCCATACATATTGCACTTGTATCATGCTAACATGAAGTTTGCGCTTGTATCATGCTAACATGTAGTTTGCGCTTGTATCATGGCTTTGATGAAGTATGCGCTCCCCCAAGAAGGGGACCCCCTAAAGTTTGCGCTCCCCCTTGAAGGGGACCCCCTTAGATCTAAGGGTTATCAACATGCTAGAAGATATATCTTATGGATGTTCTAGATGTTTGCGCATGTCAAAATGTTTTCTAAAACTTACATCTTGCGCGCATGATTAGATCTAAGGTGCCACTACATTAAATCCTTAGATGGGTTGATGGGGTTGAAAGCATCTTCTAGGTTAGATCCAACTAGTCTGATCAGACCATCTGACAGCCTAGATGGGTTGACCAGATAGCACCTGTGCGCAAGCACGAGGTGGCTATAGGTCGACTGCATCCAAGGCGTGTAGCGAGGTCTGGTTGAGACAACTACTGAACACACATGAGTTAGGCCCGGGGTCACACCCGCTTGCCAAAACTCATGAGGGTGGTTCAGCCCTTGGCGCATGCATGGTTGACCATCAGGTCAACTCGGGTCAGTTAGGACTCGGTGCATGCAGGGGCAAAGGATCTAACTAGATGGATGAGTGGATCCCTATCAATGGACCATTGTAAGGTTGTAGGGCACATAAGGAAATTAAAATTGATGCCATGGGGTTTTTCAAAAATTTAATTTCTTGATTGGATCACATGATGATTTGATGCCATGATGCTTGTCTATTTAGTCTTATGTGGGTTGCCCTATTGTGTGCTGTGCTGGGGCCTGCGTGCCTGGTAAATTATAAGTTAATTTTATTGTGATCTGCGAATCACTTTTTCATTAATTTATTGTATAATTGACCTGCGAGTCAACCTTGTCTAGATAGATCAAATGTACTTTGATTAGACAAGAGTACAAATGCACACATCCCAAAGGAGCATTCAGCTGGTGGCGCACCTGAGGTGCTCTTGGCGCTAGGGCCCTAGGTTGGACCAGATGAGATGCCAAGGAGCTCAAGTGAAGACTTAAGTAAAATTAAGGTCTTACTAGGGTTCATGGGCTTTTACCACATAAGATCATGCTTTCTACTTATTGCTAATAATTAGAATTGCATGTTTAAGTTTATCTTCTACTATAGCCATAGGATATGCCTGATAGTAAGAAGATAAAAGACCGTTAAAATCCAACGCTAATATATCAAGCTCGATAAAGCCTTCTGACGCGAAACCTCACCTTTCTGATTATCGTTGGAGCCGTGTTGAACCCACTCAGTGGGCACGTCCATCTATCTTCAGACGGTGCTGGATTTCACCTGCGTGTTACAGAGTAGGGATTTATCACTGCTCGTTGCTCAGCATAACACGTGGTGGTCCAGGGAGTAGGTCGGGTCAGCTTGACCATGTAGGCTACATATGTGGCGCATATGGTAGCGCATGGAGGCAGCCATCTCTGGGATCAGAGACTGTGTTGTACCAACTCAGTTGGCACAGTCTGCTGGATTGCCAAGATGAAGGGGAATCGCACGGGTTGGCGATTGGCTGGGACAGCCTACCAGAAATTAGTGCTTGTCATCTCTGTGCATCTTATCTCGCCTGAGCGGGACGCGGAGACCAAGTATGAAATTTGGATCCCATCTCACTAAAAGAGTGATACTCTTTCGGACTGTTTACTGGATTTTTCAGTCAGACAAAATAGTGAGAAAAGAATCTTTCTTAAGTCCTGGATTGATTCTAAACATTGATACTGACCTTGCTGTTCTTGCTTGTTGTAGATTTCTGCAGCAACGAACACCATGAGCTTCAATGTGCGATCCCTACTGGAAAGGGAGAAGTTTGCTGGGCCGAACTTCTCTGACTGGTTCGGACACCTTAAGATCGTTCTTAAGGCAGAGAGGAAACTGTATGTCCTCGAGACGGCGATACCGCCGCAGCCCGCTCCGAACGCCGCAAGGGCGGTTCGGGATGCCTATGAAAAGCACGTCAATGATAGCATTGATGTCGCTTGCCTGATGCTAGCGTCTATGACGCCACCGCTGCAGCGTCAGCATGAGGATATGTCGGCTATAGAAATTATAGCGAACCTCAAGATGTTGTATGCTGCACAGGCGAGGACAGAACGCTATAATCTGACGAAGCTCTTCTTTCAGAGCAAACTGGCTGAGGGGAGCCCAGTGGGAGCTCACGTGCTCAAGATGATTGGGCACAAGGAGGCTCTGGAGAAACTGGGGCATACCATCAACCAGGAGCTTGCTGTAGATATTATTCTGCAGTCTCTTCCGCCTTCTTTCGATGCGTTCATCATTAACTTTAATATGAACAAAATCGATTGTACGCCGGCAGAGCTGCTGAATATGCTCTTGACTACTGAGGAAACTCTGAAGGGTAAGCCTTCAACCTCTGTCTTGTTGGTTCCTTCTAGGAACAAGAAGAAGGGGAAGAAGGGCAAGGCCCCTGTCAAGAATTACAGCAAGGCCCTGAAACAGAAGGTGAAGCGGTCGAAGGATAACAGGTGTTTCCACTGTGGCCAGCTGGGTCACTGGAAAAAGGACTGTAAAGCGCTCCAAGGAGATAAGAGGGGAAGCATTGCTTCTGGCACAGGTATATACGTGACGGAAGTCATGGTTTCATCTTCTTCTATATCATGGGTGTTGGACACTGCATGTGGAGTTCACATTTGTTCAAATGTGCAGGAACTCAAGAGAAGAAGGCAAGTGGGACAGCATGAGGTAGACCTACGCGTTGGAAACGGGGCACGGGTTGCTGCTGTTGCTGTAGGAGACTATTTCATCACTTTACCATCTGGCATTGTATTAGAATTGAACAATTGTTATTTTGTACCCAGTATTACCAAGAATATTATCTCTATTCCTGCTCTTGTCAGGAAAGGATTTGCCTTTGAATGCAAGATTTCAAAGTGTGTTTTAACTTATGATAATATTGTGTATGCAACTGGTTCAATTAACAATGGGTTATTCATGTTGGACATGGAATATTCTATACAAAACATTGATAATAAGAAAGCCAAGTATGCTGATGACAGCACCTTGCTATGGCATAGTCGTTTAGGCCATATAAACGAGAAGCGCATTAAGCGGTTGCATGATCATGGACTGCTGGGATCTTTCTCCTATGAGGAGATTGATACATGCAAAGCTTGTTTAATGGGTAAAATGACGAAGTCTCCTTTTCCTCACAAAGGTCAAAGGACTTCAGGTTTACTTGACCTGATACACAGTGATGTGTGTGGGCCTTTCAGTAAACATGCCAGAGGTGGCTATCAGTACTTCATTACCTTCACTGATGATTTCAGTAGGTATGGATATGTCTATTTAATGAGACATAAAAGTGAATCTTTTGACAAGTTCAAAGAGTTCAAAAATGAAGTACAAAATCAGTTAGGCCGAAATATCAAGGCACTTCGTTCTGATCGAGGTGGAGAATACCTGAGTCATACGTTTACTGACTATCTGAAGGAGTGTGGGATTATCTCACAGCTCACTCCGCCAGGAACACCGCAGTGGAATGGTGTGTCCGAGAGGAGAAATAGAACGTTACTTGATATGGTTCGTTCTATGATGAGTCAGGCTACTCTTCCATATTCCTTTTGGGGTTTTGCACTGGAAACAGCTGCAAAGGTACTAAACCGAGTGCCATCCAAGGCAGTTTCAAAGACGCCATATGAGCTATGGTATGGGAAACAGCCTAGCTTGACATTTATCAGGATCTGGGGTTGCGAGGCTTATGTCAAAAAGCTCGCCTCTGGGAAACTGGAGAGCAGATCTGAGAAATGCATCTTTGTCGGTTACCCTAAGGAAACTAAGGGTTATTATTTCTACGATCCCAAAGAGAACAAAATATTTGTTGCTCGGACGGCCATATTTCTTGAGAAGGAGTTTCTTCTGCAAGAGGCCAGTGGGAGAGAAATAAAGCTGGATGAGATTCCAGAGGAAGGACAAAGTAGTCAGGCAGAGTTGGATGTGCCTGAGCCAGTAGATCAGGTTACTGAACAACCTGAGGCTCAGATATCACGGGAACCGCGAAGATCGGGTAGGATCCGTCGACAGCCTGAGCGCTATGTCGGAGTCTACATCATTGATAATGATGAACCCCTAACTTATGCGGATGCGGTCAGTGGACCGGAGTCAGCTAGATGGCTTGAAGCTATGCGAGCCGAGATGAACTCCATGTCAGATAACCAAGTCTGGGATTTGGTTGATCCGCCTCCGGGAGTAATCCCTATAGGCTGTAAATGGATCTTCAAGAAGAAGATTGACATGGATGGTAACGTGGTTACCTATAAAGGCAGGCTAGTTGCGAAAGGTTTCAAACAAATCTACGGGATAGATTATGATGAAACTTTCTCACCTGTAGCCATGTTTAAGTCTATTCGGATTCTTTTCGCGATAGCTGCATATTACGATTATGAGATCTGGCAGATGGATGTGAAGACAGCTTTCCTTAATGGAAATCTGGATGAGGATGTGTATATGACACAACCAGAAGGTTTCACTAATCCATCAGATCGTCATAAAATATGCAAGTTAAAGAAGTCCATTTATGGACTTAAACAAGCATCTAGGAGCTGGAATATTCGTTTTGATGAATCAATCTCTGAGTTTGGTTTCATCAAGAACGAGGATGACCCGTGTGTATATAAGAGGTTTAGTGGGAGCGTGATTACATTCCTAATCCTCTACGTCGATGATATCTTGATCATTGGAAATGATATTCCTGAACTGCATGCTGTTAAGGCATGGTTAGGAAAATGTTTCCAGATGAAAGATTTAGGAGAAGCAGCCTATGTATTAGGTGTGAAGATCTACAGGGATAGATCTAAGAGGCTTCTCGGGCTGTGCCAGAGTACTTACATCGATAAGGTCCTGGAGAGATTCCATTTAGAGAATTCTAAACGTGGATATCTTCCAGTCAGACATGGTCTGAATCTTTCGAAGAGTCAGTGTCCACAAACACAGACTGAGAAAGATGAAATGGACAATACGCCTTATGCTTCGGCTATTGGGTCCATTATGTATGCGATGTTGTGTACTCGCCCAGACGTCGCTTACGGGTTAAGCGTGACCAGTCGATTCCAAAGTAATCCAGGTTTGGCGCACTGGATTGCAGTCAAGAACATTTTAAAATATCTGCGGAGGACCAAAGATATGTTCTTGATATATGGTGGTCAGGAAGAACTCAGTATAGAGGGATATACTGACGCTTCGTTCCAGTCGGACCAGGATGATTTCCGATCGCAATCAGGCTATGTTTTTAGCTTGAATGGTGGAGCAGTGGTGTGGAAGAGTTTCAAACAGTCAACTGTTGCTGATTCCACAACAGAAGCCGAGTATGTTGCAGCCTCGGAAGCATCCAAGGAGGCAGTGTGGATTCGTAAGTTCGTGAGAGAACTTGGTGTCGTTCCTTCGAGTGCTGATCCTTTGGTTATCTTCTGTGATAACACTGGAGCCATCGCACAAGCAAAGGAACCGCGGTCGCACCAGAAGTCCAAGCACATACAGAGACGGTTTCACTTGATCCGGGAGATCATTGATCGAGGCGAGATCAAAATATGCAAGGTTCATACAGATGACAATCTGGCAGACCCACTTACCAAGCCTCTGGCGCAGCAGAAGCATGAGAAGCACTGTAATAATATGGGTTTGAGATTTCTCAACCATTAGATTAAGTGCAAGTGGGAGATTGTTGGGGTATGCCCTTAAGGCTAATGTTTGAGGCCTTGGGATTGTATTAGTATCATGTAATAAACTCTTAAGTTTATAAAGGCATGGTTATTATTCAGGTTGTTACCTTGTCTGCTGTAATAAGTGTACTTCTGAATAATGTCTCAAAGCTGTTCAGCTAGGCTGACAGGCTATATGTCCTTAGTCGAGATATCTTGGTGAACATGAGACAGCCTTGATATGATTGAGACTAATATGAGTGCTAATCTTATAGGATGCTTCGAGCATGGAATAAGATGTAGACTCATGGGTACATTGGATGTACTGGACAGACCCTACTGGGATATTCCATTGCTTGTCACAATGTGAATAATCCTTGTAAGCAGCAAGTGGCACATGTCCTTTGACTTGAGATCACTTGTGTTTCTAAATGATGATTGTCATTGTCTTGAGGTAGTTCAATATCATTTGAAACATAATGATTATAGACTATCTTGGATGGTGAGCTTGAATCAGGTTAGGACACTAGTGATAGACATAGGATTGCCGTCTCCTTGTTTAAGGAGTGTGATGTTCTAAAGGGCCCCCTTATGAGATGATTGAGATAGTGTATGGCCATACCCAGATGACTATGTGCATCTGATCTAATCATGCTCATCGTATTGGAGTTACAGGCTTGACATGCTTGTCCAATAAGAACATCCAGTGGTAAAGGACATATGTATGCCTTGTGAATTGAGTCACACTTGTGCTATGGTTTGGGAGTAGTCTTGGAAGACTCTTTCCTTTATATCGGGAGACAGTGATGTGTTGCTAGATACCCCTCACTGATCGTGATAACGTAAGTTATCGTTACCGACATTTAGAGGAAACCCTCAGGGTCGCACAATTTGGTGATATGGCTTACTTAAGTCAGATCGTATGGACTGGATTCTTTGAGTTCAGATTAAAGGGATTTAATCTCTGATTGTAAGTGAGATCTGGTCTGATCATGTTTGATTGATTAGGGCTTGAGATCGGTAAGCTTCGATCGAGAGAGGTGATGCTAGATCGGAGAGATCAGGGGCATCAGGAGATGAACGGTTAGATCATAAGCCTTGGGGTTCGATTTGGTCTAGACCAAGTGGCTTGAGCTATTTCGGTTTGGTTTGATGAACCAAAGCCGATTTGACATTTTGGATTGAACCGGTTCACAAATATGAACGCTTGGTTCAATGCCAAAATGCGTTTTGGGTTGGCTTGAACGCATGGCTTGATTGACTTCCATTTATGGAAAGTCATCAAGGGCCGGTTTTGCTTCAATGCCAAAACGCTTATGCGTTGAGCTCCTCACTTCAACGCCTTGATTCCTTTCGAGGTGTGGTTGACGAAGGTGTGGTGTAGACATCCAAGAGAAGCTCTCGGCCGAACGGATTCATCTCATCAAACCCTTTCCATTCGACAAGATAAGGCTTGGGTGTCTTGCTAGCACAAGAGATCTCAAGGAAGTGAGCATCTTCATCTTGTGTGTGGACTTGTGGAGGAGACCTAATTTGATCTCTTCTTCCAAGCCGAATTCCAAGCATATGGCGTTGGTATGATTTCTCATAACTTAAGTTGATCATATAGTTTCATATGCGATTTTGAAACCCTATTTTCCGCCATGCATGCTAGATGCGCATGATTAGGGTTTTCCCCCCCCCCCTTTATATTAGGGGTTCCTTCACTGGGCATAACGGTTAGGACCAGACTTGACTAGTTTTTCATATGATGAATCACTAGAGGCAGCTGTTGAGAGGATAGGGTTCTGTGTTGTATCCAGCCCTCGCTGGACACAGGGCGCCTAGTCTGTCTTAACTAAGAGGAATTGTGCATGGCACAATTGGCTGGTATGCCTACCTAAGGAAGCATGAGACTCTCTGTGCATCCCAACTCACCCTCGTGAGTCACGGAGACCTTATGTGAAATTAGGATCCTACTCACTTATTTCCATGTTGAGTTAGAGAGTTCTCAACTTGTTTTGGAAGTAGTGGGAGCATAGCATTTAATTTAAAGTCCTTGTTAAATGCTTTATCATTGTACTTATTTTACTTATTTGCTTATTGTAGATGGCATCTCCTGATCTAAGATTGAAACTTTATAAAAATAAATTGGATGGGACAAATTGGACTAATTGGTTCAAAATTTTGTCCAACATACTGGAACAAGAGAATAAGGTGCATCTTCTTGAAAGACCTCCATCCCAGCCCAGTGTGTATTTCACTAATGATTGGGTGTCTATCTTGAACATTGTGAAGATAACGAACAGTACACTGCTCTTGTCTTAGAGTGTATGATCCCAGAGGTCAAGGTTGAATGTGATGAGATGGGGATTTATGATCTTATCATACATCTCAAAGGTCTCTTCACACCATGCTCTATAGACAATGATCAGGAGAGTTCTGTTGGATCTTCAGAGTGTATGCCTGAATCTGAGAATGACCATGGTTCTGTATCTTCGAAGCTAATACTTCGGAAGACTGGGAATGCATGGGTATTTCGAAGAGGATTAATGGCCAAGAAGAGCATGGCAAAGAAGAAGGGATGTAATCCATCCGCTTCAGGTATTGTGTTACCGAGGTCTTTTGTCTACTTCTTATTCATGGGTACTGGGTACCGTATGTGAGGCTCACATATGTTTTACATGTGCAGGAGCTCAAAAGAAGTAGGACGAAGAGGCTTGATGGGATCGACTCTCGGGTCAGGAACGGAGCATTAGATGCTGCTGTTGATATCATCTCACTACCTTGAAGACTTTATATAGAACTTTGCTATTATGTATCAGCTTATTTATTAGAACATCATTCCTTTTAGAAAGGATTTCAGTTTGAAATAATATATGATATTTTCTGAGATGTTCTATTGAAGTGATACAGTTGACAATAGTTTATGGTTCTATATGTAACACAAGATCAGATCTAATGATTCAATAAAACATCCTCTTATAGCATTGTCTCTTGAACCATAGAACAATGGTCACATCCAAAGGTCCATGGACTATTGGGATCATTGTCCTTTTAGGATTATGATACATGTGAGCCTAGTTCAAAGGAACAATATGACAGATGTTGCCTTCACCATAAAGGGTGGAAGGACTATTGGCTTGTTGGATCTAATACACAACAATGTATGTGGACCCATATAAACAAGCACTAAGAGGTGTTATATGCTTCATCAGGTGTGGATATGCCTTATCCAACCTAAAAACTTTGGAAAAAATCCAAGAAGTTCACAAATGAAGTATTGAGTCAAATTGAAGGATCTATTAAAGCACTTTGATTGGATCAAGGTGATTAGTGGAGAATTTGATGACTGTCCTAAGAAGTGTGGAGTTATCTCACAGCTTACTTAGTACACCACTATGTGGTGAATTTCAAAGAAAGAAAAGGAACACATTAGATGCGATTCCATCTTTGAATAGTCATGCAAATATACTACTATGATGCCATGCAAACAGATGTACTGCCACTCCACAAGAAAATGTCTAAGTTAGCTTTTGAGTTGCGAACTGCAAATATCCCATTTCTTCAATGGAATTGGGAATGTAATGTGCAGTGATTCAAAAGTATGTGGTGCACTGTAGAGTGCTAATTCTATCCCAAAGAGAACAAAAATATTTGTTGTTCAAACTGCTGTCTCTCTTGAGAAAGTATTTCTTTTGAAAGAAGCTAGTGGGAATAGATTTGATTTGGACAAGGTCCAGAATCAACCACGATATAATTAGACACAGATGGAGAGCAAAATCTCACATACAGGTTGAAAGTCAACTTGAGGTTCAAGTAACATAGGAACCACATAAGTCTAGATCAATTCGATATGCTGGGCATAACGAATTTTATCATGGATGAACCTAAGACTTATAAGGAAATGGAAGCGGTCGGTGGACCAGATTCCAAGAAATGGCTAAGGGCCATGAGAACCATAATGGACTCCATGTCTGCTAATCAAGTCTGGGACTTGGATAAGCTGCCAAAGGGGTAATTCCCACAGGCTATAAATAAATCTTCTAGGAAGATAGACATGGAAGGTAACATTGTTACCTTAAAAGGCAAGCTAGTGAACAGAAATTTCAGGCAAATCCACTGGGTGGATAATGACGAAATTTTCACCAATAGCTGAGCTTTAAGTCCATTAGGGATCTACTTGTTATAATTGCATGATCAATTATGGCATATTGTTATGAAAACTGCCTTTCTTGCATGGACGTCTGAAAAGATATCTATAAAGAAATAGCCATAAGGTTTTCATATCAAGGCCATAAAGATATGCATGGTGTTATGCAAGCATGTTTTAAATAGCCTGTGTTTACAAGAAAATCAGTGGGAGCACCTTAATAGTATTTCTTGTTCTAGATGATTGATGATATTCTCCTCACATGGAATGACATCTCAGCTCTTCACATGGTGAAGAAAAGGAAGATATGTATTTCGAGAAGAATGATCTAGGGAATGATGCCTACATCCTAGGCATGAGGATCTATAGATAGAGATCCAAGAAAGTCATTGCCCTTTAGTCAATCTATGTTCATCCAAGAGTTTCTGGAGAGGTTTATATTGGATAATTCCAAATATTGAAACCTTCCAGGAAGATATGGTCTGACTCTCTAAAGGATGTTGTGTCCTATGACATAGCTGGAGAGTAATAACATGGGTCTAAAATCCTGATACATGGTGTCTAGGATGGATCATGTTTTGAATAATATACTCAAGACCATTTGTGGCAAATGCTTGGAGCATAGCCAGCAAGTTTCAATCAGATCTTAGTGTTTAACGCTAGATAGCTGTGAAAGCAATCCTTATATATATACTTGGGAAGTATAAAGGATTGGAGTCTAGTCTATGATAGATAGGAAAGAATTTTGTGTACAGGGGTACACTGACACTTCGTTCCAGTCTAGTGACTATTGATCACAGCCAGGATTTGCACTTTGCCTTATTGTGGTGTTGTGTGCTGAAAGAGCATTATGCAAACCAAAGTGGCAAGATTCTACAAATAAGGCTGAGTACATTGCAGCTTCTTGTGGCAGCCAAGGAGGCAGCTTCATTCATTTGAACTTGATTTAGTTCATGATGCTTGATGGTCCAGTATAGTTCTTACTGGGGCCATAGCATAAGTGAAGGAACTTAATGCTCAAGTATGTACTGCAGCATATCATCTGATCTTAGAGATCATGGATAAGGATGATGATCAAATTTGTTAAAATAAACACAGATAGCAATCTGGAAAAACCCACTGACATAGCCTCTGGCGCAGCGGAAGCTAAATGGGTCATACTAGAGACATTGGAACTGACTAAACATCAGTTGTCCTTGGTCTTAGTGCTAGTGGGAGATTGTTGGTGTATATGCCCTAAAGACCAATGTATGGACATGGTCAGGCATTGTTTGAATGTACTTTGATAGAACTATTACTCTTTATATAGGCATGGTCGTTATTATGCAGACTTCTCTACCTGTGTTGATGTATTGAGTTGCATAAATAATGTCCCAGGAGTTTGGATTGGATCCATTCTCATAAGCTATCCCCAGACAAGGTACCTTAGCAGATATGGGACAGCTTTGGTACATGTGAGACTGGTGTATGGGCTGGTTAGGTGCGGGGCACAGTAACGCAGACATACAGGTGCATTGGATGCACTAGAGTGATCCACCGTGAGGATTGACTTGTCTAGTCAACAAGTCAATCTCACATGCAAGAGGTTTGCATTGATCCTTAGACTTGAGGTATTCATGTCTAGATTTGATGATGGGTATGCTTTGATACAGTCTTACGTCTCTCCGTAATTGGGAGACAAAAATGACTGACATTGGGCATGTCATAAGTCATGTAGAGACATGGATGACCAATAGTAGGATTTGCCCCTTCCTTATTGGAAGCATGATATCCACTCGGGGCGCCCCACCTTATTGGTGCATGACAGGAATGTGTGGCCACACTTGTTGAGTCATGACCAGTGCATTGGATTGATAAACTTGAGACTAATCCAATGGCAGGATATCAGCTTAGGCAAAGGGATCTATAATGCAATGGGAATCCTCGTTGCTTGTTAGGAGTTGTTGCCATAATGACTTAAGTCCTATGACATGGGTAGTAGTGATGTGTTGCTAGATACCCCTCACTACTTATGATGTTTACATCATTGCCATCGTCATATGGATCCTACGGGGTCACACGCAATAGACTCTTGACGTTGCTTTATTCAGAAGCCTTATGATCAAGTTATTGGATAACTTGGATCAATTTGGAAGATTTCGTCAGCGCCAATGGGCCTGATGAGTTGGAAGAAAGTTATTGGAGCCAAACTTCATTTTTGGCAGGTTGACCGGAAATTGACCTAGATTGGTCACATTTGGATTAGGGTTGCATTGGATTGGATCCAATGGCTTAATCAACCCATACCATGAAGTTTGGGCTAGCTCATTATCCAATGAGGCCCAATAATAAGTTGTCATGAAGAGATTAAAGGCTAAAAGGGCATAATGGGGAGAAATCTCACCCTCATTGGCGCCTAAGGGCATAATGGGGTGAGGGAGGCACCTTTGCTTCATTATGGAAGTAAAGGGCGCCTAGCCCTTCTTCCTAGGATGGAATGCATGCCTTTAAGGCATCTCTTGGGCTGATATGGCTATAGGGCAAATAAGGATAGGTTGAATGAGGTTTATGGAAAAGTCTTGGAGACTTTCCTTGCCACAAACCTCCTTCATCCTAGCCGCCCACTTGGCATGATCTTAGCCCACCCTAAACCGCCTCTTGCCCTTATAAATAAGACCCTAGTCGCCCACTCAAAAGAGGTTAACTTCTTGGAGGCATGAAGACATATAGAGAGGCGTGAACAAGGGCAAAGGGTGACAACTTGAAGGTGGCGCAACCCTTCTTCCTCCTTGAAGCCGCAAGCCTTCTTCTCCTTCTTCACCTCTTGACGTAACTTGGAGAAGGGCTTGGTGGCGACATCTCTTGGAGAGAATTGGAAGCTTTGGGTGGCGACAACTTGAGAGCTTGGAGCTCTCCTTCTTCATCAAGGAGCGCAATCTCCTTCTTCCTTGGAAACGCAAGTTCTTCATCTTCTCCCTCTCTTCTTGGCGCAAGGACTCTTAGTGCTTGGTGGCTCTCCTTGCCACAAGACCTCTTCGTTCCTTGGCCATAGGCGCATCTTGCTTGAAGGTGGCGCATGTAAAGAAGAGAAAGGAAGTACTTGGCGCATCATCCTCTTCCTCATCTCTTCTTGGCGCTTCTACCTTGGAGGTGGCGCAAGATTTGAAGAGAGTGATAAGGCTTGATTCTCTTCCCGAGGCTAGCACCGAGCGTGGAAGGGAGCAACGTTGAGACGGTCGACGCGTGGATACTTGTAGAGGGCAAACACTTGGGCGCCTTCAACATGGCTTCAACATCTCGACAAGCAAAAGAGGTACATCTCTAACACATCCTTGTGTTTTCTCTCTCGCATGGATCCTTGGGACAGGAATATGTTTCGGGTGTAATGATTCTTCCGCTGCGTCCTGGGACTGCAAAATTTTAAATTACACCCGGTATTCCCTAACACAAGGTGTGTGATCCTTGGCTTGGTCTCAATTCCTTGCCTACCGGTTGTAATCATCTTTCATATCAAAGAAGTAAATCGCACCACTGGTGCGTCAGGTGTTGCCTGTTTTCATATTTTTGTTGTGTTGTTCTTGCTTGATTTCCTTACACACGGGCATCCCTATGCCGGAGACGTGGAGGTTCCTTAGCTTTAGTGTGATCGCAGGTTCATAGGCACGCGAGTTGAGTCGCCGCTAAGTCCGCTGCTTTGCTACTGTGATGTGCTTAAATCGCTCGCTATGAGAGGTTAGTGAGTTTCATTTGTGTAGTTGGGTGTCATTGGTTTCTTCGTCGTCCGTGTTGCTGTTGTAATCCGCAAGTGCACGGATACTCGAAGTAATAAAAAGATATCGAACCACAGAGACCTTGTTTGCCAAGTACCGAATAATTGATTTCCCACTAGCTAGGCAATCCGAATACGACGAAGCAAACGATCGAAAAGTGCACGGAAAAATATCAGAGAAGAAAACTGGGACTAGGGGTTCATCCACCTTAATTTTAATGACTAGAAGGAAATAAAGTATTGTCAGTCAAATTTCATTATGATAAAAATATAATTTACTTCATAAAGGAATTATCTCGCTCTCGCACAGATAATTATATAAAGAACCAATCCTCATTCTCATGTAGTATCTATTCAATGCTGAAGATAAATAAATTATTGACAAAGAACTCAAGGATCACTCTCGTGCATCCGAATTCTAAGTCAAACATCTCAAGAGAAACTATGTATTCTCATACCATAATTTCTCAGGTTCTACTTAAGGCTCTCCGACGATTAGATATTTAATCTCTTACAATATCAAATCAAGTCTAACATAATAACTCAATCTAGAGATCAGAAATTCAACATGGCAATAAAACTACTAAAAATCAGAATTAAGAACAATACCTAATCTCTTACGATAAGTTATAAACTCAATGATTCTAGGGTTCCAAATTTTGCAATCAACTTCTCAGTCTATTTCACAAAATTCTAAAACATGCTAAAAATATGAGACTAAGGAGAATTATAAGCAATTATCACATAAGTAGAATTATCATAACAAAATCATCTTGATGAAATTAACAATGTCTAGTCAATAAGAAGTTAAGGGGATAACACCCCCATGTCCCATAAGAAAATTAAGCTAGCATGATGGAAATATTACAGTAAACCATAATTTCAGATGATCAAGATTCGAGAAGGAGAGAAGAGTTACAAACATGGTGCGTAATATGCAATGAACAGTGGCGACGCCCACTGTTTTGTTGATTTCTCCCTCGATCGGACTCCTCTCGCTCTAAAACTTCTAGCGTGTGTTCTCCTCCTTCAGGCAAAGTTTCGTTTCAAATTTCGTGGCCAGAGGTGGTCTGTAGACTGAGAATTGACGAACCGTAGAGCGGTGGCGATTCTCCCAAATTCTCCGTCGATCACTGATAAAAATTGTTCCTTCCTTTTCGAAAACCTTCCTCTTTTGCTAATCCTCAGCGTTCCCTTTTTTACCCCTCTTCAATTGGTGCCATAAAGCCTGAGAAATCACGAATTTAAGTTTCTGGCAGAAGAATCGGGCATCTGGGTGAAAATTATGGCACCGTGATGGAAATTACGGTAGTACCATAATTGCTGCGAAATCTTCTGTATGGAATCAGTTCCGAATTACGGCACCATAAGGTATATTATGGTAGTGCTGTAATTGCCTCTGAAATCTCTAAAGTCTCGGTAGGAAATTGGTCTAAAATTACGCTACTGTGAATAATTTTACTGCCATAATTTGCTAAAAATATTCTAGAATTAAGCTGCCGTGAAAATCATTACGGTAGTGCCATAATTGCTTATTACGGTTGTGAAAATCATTACGGCACTACCGTAATTTCTCCAGAAAACTTGGTTTGACTTGAAATTTGATGTGTAGTCTCCTCTTGATGATAAGAATCTGGCCATGTGTTGGATCTGCTTGAAAACCCCATCAAAACGATGCCTTTTTACCTGAAATTGATCAAAAACCAAGAAAAGTGTAGATTCCGAAGTATTTGATAAAAAAGACATAAAATAAGCAAAGGAGCATGAATATGACTCAAGAGGATGATGCAATAAGCAAGAAATATGCTATGAAATTTAGAGTCATCAAACACATAAGGCTCAAACTTTGCTTGTCCTTAAGCAAATAAAGAAATCAACAGTGATTATGGAAAATAAACTTTCATATGACGAATAAATTTCTAAAATATAATCATCCATGGAAAATTTCATCAATCCCACACAAAATTTCAAATAAATAAATCGCCCTCTGAACTTAATCTTTAAGACTCAAAAACTCAATCAAATAAAATTTTGCAATGTTCATAGTAATAAAATTTCAATCTCACGAATAAATCTTGTTTTAGATTTTTCATCCAATATGTTTTTGTTTATAGGAATAGGATCTCCAAATCTTTTTCCACTCAATTTTTTCTCTTTTCTTTTTAATATGTCTTTGACATTTTCTAAATCGACTACCACCCTCTTTCCGGTGACGAATTTAGTGTATGTTGGTCACATAACCAATCATAATAGAACTCATATCTCATAAGTAGGAAGAATTTTCTTGAGATAGCGGAGTCAATGTCAAAGGAACTCTCTCTTGGCATACATCCACATAGATACATACTTTTTATTTGGAACTTCAACTCTTGTCTTAGGTACTATTGTAAACACAAGGCCAAGAAGAGGAATTATTCTCTCTTTTTCTTTCATGGAATTGGATTTCTTCTTCCCAACAAATAACATAAAAGATTTTAAAGGTAGACTAGATCAATCAATTGATATCAATCCAAAAACATGTGCACACTCATTTTATTCAAAGGAATTATTTCACTTTAAGATTGCACTCATTAAACAATGTATTTACCCAAAATTTCATGCATCAATCAATTGAGAAAATTCGAACAAATAAATTATATTAGATAAATAAATTCAACATATTAAATCTATTTCCAATTTTCAGAAATTGATATGCATGATATGATAATTCATTAAAAATTTCGACATGGAAACTGCTGTAATTTTCAAAAATCCCCACTACACATCATTATCAAAGCAAATATTGTCAGCATATCAGACACAAATATATCATCATTCAAACCAAAAAGTTCACTACATTCACTAAATCATTCAAAATATACAACCATATCGAATCAAATCTCAAAAGATCAGTACCACAATATCAAATACAACCACATCGAATTAAAATCATCTAAAATATTAGTACAACCATATCGAACGAAATATCAATTAAAATCCAAAGACGAGGATCTGTAGCGAGCAGACACAAGAAGTATGACATAGTCATCCTTCCTACAAGAGAATAAATCCAACCTAAATCAAATAAAACTTAAGTAAGGAAAGGTAGGGAAGGAGATACTCACAAAGTTCTCTACTAATTAGAATATGTCACCTCCTCATCTCCATCAGCTGGTGCAGCATCCATAGGATCTCCCAAAAGGGCCGAACAGACCTCACGCCAGTGTGGAATCGGCTTCCAAATCTGGATTTCTGAGTTGCAATCGAGCTTCCAAACAACTTGAGGAATGATGTTCTAACCTTTTCGAAGCTCTCTAGAGTTGGAAGCAGCTCAATCGAAGCTCGGGCGAGGAAGAATGAATAGGGCAAAAATCAGCAGAAAAATAGCAAGCGAGCTCGATTTGAGCTCGAAATCTCTCAAAATCTCAGGTGGAAATCGCTAGAAATCGGTTGGGAAAGGTCGCAAGAGGGATTAGGAAGCAAGGAATCGAAGAAAATCAGAAATTAGTGCAATTTCGAGTGGTGAAACCCTAAGAAACGGCTCTAGAACCCTAAATACGGCAGCAAAATCGCATGGGGCTGGCCAAATTACGGTACCGTAAAAGAATTACGATAGTGCCGTAAACTCGAATGAATTCTCGGCAAGAAAAAGGTGAGAAATTATGGTGCTATAAAAATAATACGGCATCGCCATAATTTGTTCGAAAATCACAGAACTCTCGGGTAGAAAATGGGCAGAAAATATGGCACCGTAAAATTCATTACGTCACTGCCGTAATTCATGTAAAAACCCGTAAAAATTATCACGGCAGTACCATAAAAACCATCAACTCTTGGAAACTTTCTGGTCGAAAATCACCCAAAAATACGGTACCATGAAATAATTACGGCACTGCCGTAATTTGCTGAAAAATACTAAAGTTTCTATAAAGAAAAGACCTGATAATACGGCAGCGTTAAAAACATTACGGCAGTACCGTGTAATCATTATGGTACCGTGAAAAATGTTACGGCACTGCCGTAATTTCCAAAGAATACCCAAAATTTTTGGTTCAAAAATCGACCAAAAATACGGCACCGTAAAGAAATTACGGTATCGCCGTAATTTAAGCAAAAACTCAGAAATCGCCGTTTAACTCAGAAAATTCAATTTTTGATTCACCTACAAAGAGAAAAATAAAAGTTAGTATGCAACAAAAATAAAAATTAAGACAAAAATAAGAAAAACAAAAGAAAGACAAAAGGAGTGCTTGGGTTGCCTCCCAAGAAGCGCTAATTTTCGGTCATTAGCTTGACCATTCAACACTCAGATTTGATCATGGGTGTGTCTTCAATCGCCATATTGATTTCTCAGTGTTTTGTTCATGGCTTCTAGGAACATAAGGCTCATTCATGAAACAGTGTTCAATTTTACTCAAGAATGTTTTTCCTTTCTCAAGCAGCCTTGATCTTCATTTTCTTATTCGTCTCTTCTTCTTTGCTGCTTTCTCCTGAAATTCTTTATTCACATACTCAGATGATATGTAAATTTCAAAATCAGAAGGATCATCAAATAAATTATGCACATCACTAACAAAATCATCAATTATATCAATGCTACAACATGATCCTGAGTGTGATGCTTTTTTCAATGAATCAGTTAAATCAAATTCAATTGTATTATCACAAATATCAAAAGTGAGTTTTCCTTTTCTAACATCAATGACTACACCAGTTGTGGCTAAAAAGGGTCTACCAAGAATAATAGGATTTTTGGAACTTTCTTCCATCTTAAGAACCACAAAATCTGTTGGTATGAAAAACTTACCAATTTGAACTGGAACATTTTTTAAGATACCAACCGGATACTTTACGGATGAATCAGCAAGTTGCAAAGATATTGAGGTTGGTTTAAGCTCTCCAATGTCCAGTTTTCTGCAAATAGATAGTGGCATTAGGCTTACACTGGCATCTAGATCACATAAGGCTCGGTCAAAAGTCATACTTCCCATAGAACAAGGTATAGAGAAACTACCTGGATCTTTTAATTTCGGTGGCAATTTGTTCTGGATAATAGCACTACATTCCACAGTTAAAGCCATTGTACAATAATCTTCTATTTTCCTCTTATTAGACAAGATATATTTCAAAAATTTTGCATATGAAGGCATTTGAGATAAAGCTTTAGTAAATGGAATGTTACTGTAAAGCTTTTTCAAGACTTCAGGAAATTTGCCAAATTGTTTATCAAGTTTTGCTTGAACTAACCTTTGGGGAAAGGGTATAGGTGGCCTATAAGGTGAAGAACAATTAGGTTTAGAATTATCTATCTGACATGGCACATCACCTTTAGGTTCATCACCTTGGTGAGGTGGCAAACTAGTTTGGGACTGCTCATGCTCAGAAGATTTTTCCAAATCTAACTATGGATCATGTTCATTACTAAGCTCTTTTTCATTATTTTTAGATTACTTTTTAGGTTCCTCTAATTGCCTCCCACTTCTAGTGATAATAGCATTATAGTGCTCCATAGGGTTTGCCTCAGGTTTAGCAGGTAATTTTCCTAGGGGTCTATAAGATGTTCTTGCTTGTTGTGCTATTTGATTTTCTAATATTTTATTGTGGGTTTCTAGAGATCCTACTTGAGATGCAAGTTGACTAACCATTCCTTTAAGGTCTTCAATTTCTTTGTTTTGAGTTTGCATGAATTGATTTTGATTAGCCATAAACTTTTCTAACATGGATTCAACATTTGATTTTAGGTTTTGATTTTGATTTTGGTTGAGCTTTTGTTGGTATTCTCTATTTTCAGTTTGTCCCCCTACATTGTTATTATTTTTCCAAGATATGTTGGGGTGATTCCTCCATCCAGGATTGTAAGTACTAGAATAGGGATCATTGTTTCTACTTTGATTTAAATTCCTTAATGCATTAACTTGTTCACTACCCTGATTAGCAATGACCTTTCATTCTTCAGAAACATGACCATTATTTCCACAAATATCACAAATAACAGATGTAGAAACTACAGCAGTTTGCATTTTCAAAGAATCAAATCTATTGCACAAAGAATCTACATTTTCTGCTAAGGTGCGCCAACCATCACTTTCATTCTTACCTTGAGAAGGTCGATACAACACTCCTTTTTCAGAAGTCCACTGATTGAGATTTAAAGCCATCACCTCCAACAGCTTGAGGGCATCTTCAATGGTCTTGCTCATGAGAGCTCCTCCTACAGCAGCATCAACAGTTAGTTTGGTATTATATAGCAAACAATTATAAAAAAAATATAAATTAAAACCCAATTTTCAAGGCCATGGTGAGAACACTTCTGTTGTAAACCTTTGAAATGCTCCCATGCCTCGCTAAAAGATTCACCATCACTCTGTGCAAAACTTGTGATCTGGTTTCTCAATTGGATGGTCTTGCTTGGTGGAAAGTATTTCATTATGAAGGAATTGGACAATTGTTCCCATGTGGGGAAGGTACTGGTAGGTTGAGCTTGAAGCCAAGAGCGTGCTCGGTCCCTAAGAGAAAAAGGAAACAATCTTAGTTTTAATGCATCGTTAGAAACACCATTTACCTTGATAGTATCACATAATTCAAGAAACAAAGCAAGGTGTTGGTTAGGATCTTCAAGTGGAGATCCTCCAAACTGTTGAATCCCCTTTCAAGAGGGGGGCGTGAAACCCTAAAGGGGGGGGGGCGCATATCAAGATTTTCGCAAGGAAGCATAGGGTTTATTAGGATCTTTTGCATGCCATATGATCAACATCAAAACGATTGCAACCATGAAAGAAGGATCATACCATCGCCATCATATGGATGGTAGCTTGGAAGCAAAGACCGAAAGGGATCTTCTCCCTAGTTGACGCACACAAGGTGATGTGCCTACTCCTTGGAGATCCTTGTGCTAGCAAGGTTCTTCAAGGGTTCTTGCCGTATGGAAAGGGAATGAGAGATGGTCTCTAGGCTTGCCGAACCTTCTCCAAGATGTCTCCTTCTCCACACCAAGGTCTCGTCGAGAGAGAGAGGTGCCAAAGGTTGAATGGAGCGTTCACACGTTTTGGCGTTGAAGGGAACATGCGCTTATTACTTTCCAAAATAGGAAAGACATTAAGCCATGCGTTCAAGATCTCTAAACCGATCAATAACGCCACAAACAATGAACCATGCGTTCAAGCTCTTGAACCGGTTCAATGTAAATGCATTTGGTCCAAAGACCAAACCAAACCAGCCCAAGCCATTTGGTCTAGATCATCTTAAACCCTAAGGCTGCAGATCTAACCGTTCATCTCGTCATGCTCTTGATCTCTCCGATCTAGCATCAATACTCTCGATCGAAGCTTACCGATCTCAAGCCCTAATCAATCAAACATGATCAGACTAGATCTCACTTACAATCAGAGATTAAATCCCTTTGAACTGAACCAAAACAATTCAATCCACACGATCTGACTTAAGTAAGCCATATCATCAAATTGTGCGACCCTAAGGGTTTCCTTTAAATGTCGGTAACGATAACTTACGTTATCACGATCAGTGAGGGGTATCTAGCAACACATCACTGTCTCCCGATATAAAGGAAAGAGTCTTCCAAGACTACACCCAAACCATAGCACAAGTGTGAATCCACTTCACTAGGCATACAAGTTTCCTTTGCCACTGGATGTTCTTATTGGACAAGCGTGTCAAGCCTGTAACTCCAATATGATGAGCATGATTAGACCAGATGAACACAGTCACCTGGGTATGGCCATACACTTTCTCAATCATCTCATCCAGGGGGGCCCCTTTAGAACATCACACTCCAATCCAGGAGATGGCAATCCTTTATCTATCACTAGTGCCCTAACCTGACTCAAGCTCATTATCCAAGATAGTCTATAATCATTATGTTTCAAATGATATTGAACTAACTCAAAACAATGACAATCATCATTTAGAAACACAAGCGATCTCAAGTCAGAGGACATGTGCCACTTGTTGCAATCAAGGATTATTCACATTGTGACAAGCAATTGAATATCCTAGTAGGGTCTGTCCAGTACATCCAATGTACCCATGAGTCTACATCTTATTCCATGCTCGAAGCATCCTATAAGATTAGAACACATATTAGTCTCAATCATATCATGGCTGTCTCAGGTTCACCAAGATATCTCGACTAAGGACAATATAGCATGTCAGCCTAGCTGAACAGCTTTGAGACATTATTCAGAAGAACACACATTGCAGCAGATGATGTAACAACCTGAATAATAACCATTGCCTTTATAAACATAAGAGTTTATACATGATACTGTTACAATCCCAAGGCCTCAAACATTAGCCTTAAGGGCATACCCCAACAATCTCCCACTTGCACTTAATCTAATGGTTGAGAAATCTCAAACCCATATTATTACAGTGCTTCTCATGCTTCTGCTGCGCCAGAGGCTTGGTAAGCGGGTCAGCCAGATTATCGTCTGTATGAACCTTGCATATTTTGCCACCCTAACCCCATTATGCCCCTCAGGCGCCAATGGGGTTGGGTTTCTCCCCATTATACCCTTTTATCCTCTCTTCTCTTCATGAGAACTTGTTATTGGGCTTCATTGGATAATGACCTAGCCCAAACTTCATCCTATGGGTTGATTAAGCATTTGGATCCAATCCAATGCAACCCTAATCCAAGTGTGACCAACCATGGTCAAATACGGGTCAACCTGCCAAAAATGAAGTTTGGCTCCAATAACATTCTTCCATCTCATCAGGCCCATTGGTGCTGATGAAATCTCCCAATTAGATCCGAGTTATCCAATAACTCGATCATAAGGCTTCTCGATCAATACGAGAACTCAAGTATCAAGGTGTGCGACCCTGTAGGTTCCTCTGACGCTGGCAGTGCTGACCAAAGGTCATCACAAGCAGTGAGTGGCACCTAGCAGTGCATCGCTGCTACCCAGGTCATTGGAATGGATATCGACATCGACATCCCCATCATCGCAACTAGGTACAGATGCATTACAGTCTCTTTGCCGGACTGATATCCGATTGGACAAGTGTGTCACCACTTGTTTTCACCCAATCACATGGCTATGACTAAAACAGGTTCTTACCTGGGTATGGCCATACACTCTCAGTCATAGAACCATAGAGGAGCTCCATGAATATCATACTTCCCTAAGGAAGGGGCAAATCCTATGTCTGTCCATTGACCTTCTCATATGGGTCGTGACATGCTCAATGACAACCGTTATGACCTCCCTTCTACGGCGAGGTGTTAGGTTGTATCAAAGCAAGTCCCTAACCATATAGAATGATCAATTACCTCAAGTCAAGGGATCAATGCATCTCCTGTCACTTGTGAGGATAACTTATGACACAAAGTCATAGCCTCACAGCGGGTCTTTCCAGTATATCCTCCAATGATATACCCATGTGTCTGCGTTAGCACCACGTGCCTAACCAGCTCACATACCAGTCTCACAAGTACCATAGCTGTCCCATATCCACTAAGGTACATCGACTGGGGATAATAGTTTGAGCACAGATCCAATCTGTCTCCAGGGACATTATCATGTTAGTACATGTGCGCAGATGTAAACAAACATTGACAATGACAATGCCATAATGATATATATAAATATCAAAGTCAAGTAGTACATAAGTGGACCAAAACTAGGTCCTAGGGCATATACACCAACAAATAACCCATTGTTAATTGAACCAGTAGCATAAACAATATTATCAAGAGTAAGATAACACTTTGAAATCTTGCATTCAAAGGAAAACCCTTTCCTGACAAGAGCAGGAATAGAGATAATATTTTTGGTAATACTGGGTACAAAGTAACAATTGTTTAATTCTAATACAATGCCAGATGGTAATGAGATGTAATAATCCCCTACAGCAACAGCAGCAACCCGTGCCCCGTTTCCAACGCGTAGGTCCACCTCATGCTGTCCCACCTGTCTTCTTCTCTTGAGTTCCTGTACATTTGAACAAATGTGAACTCCACATGCAGTGTCCAACACCCATGAAATAGAAGAAGAAGATATCATGACTTCAGTCACAAATATACCTGAGCCAGAAGCGATGCTTCCCTTCTTGTCTCCTTGGAGCGCTTTACAGTCCTTTTTCCAGTGACCCAGCTGGCCACAGTGGAAACACCTGTTGTCCTTCGACCGCTTCACCTTTTGTTTCAGCGCCTTGTTGTAGTTCTTGACTGGGGCTTTGCCCTTCTTCCCCTTCTTCTTGTTCCTGGAAGGAACCATTAAGACAGAGGTTGAAGGCTTTCCCTTCAGAGTTTCCTCAGTAGTCAAGAGCATATTCAGCAGCTCTGCCGGAGTACAATCGATTTTGTTCATATTAAAGTTAATAATGAACGCATCAAAAGAGGGCGGGAGAGACTGCAGAATAATGTCTACAGCAAGCTCTTGATTGATGGTATGCCCCAGTTTCTCGAGAGCCTCTTTGTGCCCAATCATCTTGAGCACGTGAGCTCCCACTGGGCTCCCTTCAGCCAGTTTGCTCTGAAAGAAAAGCTTGGTCAGATTATAGCATTCAGTCCTCGCCTGTGCAGCATACAGCATCTTGAGGTTCGCTATAATCTCTATAGCCGACATATCCTCATGCTGACGCTGCAGCGGTGGCGTCATAGACGCTAGCATCAGGCAAGCGACATCAATGCTATCATTGACATGCTTTTCATAGGCATCGCGAACCGCCCTTGCGGCGTTCGCAGCGGGTTGAGGCGGCACAGCCGTCTCGAAGACATACAGTTTCCTCTCTGCCTTAAGAACAATCTTAAGGTGTCCGTACCAGTCTGAGAAGTTTGGCCCAGCAAACTTCTCCCTTTCCAGTAGGGATCGCACATTGAAGCTCATGGTGTTCGTTGCTGCAGGAATCTACAACAATGCAAGAACAGCAAGGTCAGTATCAATGTTTAGAATCAATCCAGGACTTAAGAAAGATTCTTTTTCTCACTATTTTATCTGACTGAAAAATCCATTAAAACAGTCCGAAAGAGTAACACTCTTTTAGTGAGATGGGATCCAGATTTCATACTTGGTCTCCGCGTCCCGCTCAGGCGAGATAAGATGCACAGAGAGTACAAGCACTAATTTCTGGTAGGCAGTCCCTGCCAATCGCCAACCCGTGCGATTCCCCTTCATCTGGGCAATCCAGCAGACTGTGCCAACTGAGTTGGTACAACACAGTCTCTAATCCCACAGATGGCTGCCTCCATATAGCTAACATATGCCCCATATGTAGCCTACATGGTCAAGCTGACCTGACCTACTCCCTGGACCACCACGTGCTATGCTGAGCAACGAGAAGCGATAAATCCCTTCTCTGTAACACGCAGGTGAAATCACACACCGTCTGAAGATAGATGGGCGTGCCCACTGAGTGGGTACAACACGGCCCCAACGATAGTCAGAACAGTGAGGTTTCGCGCCAGAAGGCATTACGTGCTTGATATTTTAGCGTTGGATTTTAACGGTCTTTTATCTTCTTACTATCAGGCAAATCCTATGGCTATAGCAAAAGATAAATAACTCATGCAATTCTAATTATTTAGAAAATAAAAGAAAGCATGGATCTTATGTGGTAAAAGCCCATAGAGCCTAAGTAAGACCTTAAATCAACTTAAGTCTTCACTTGCTCTTCTTGGGTCTTTTGCATCTCATCTGGTCCAACCCAGGGCCCTAGCGCTCAATGCAGCTCAGGTGCGCCCACCAGGTGAATGCGCCTGTCCTAGGGTCGAACCCTAGACTTCCCACCTGGAAAAGCCTTAGCTGCATGCACCTCTGCCATGTGTGCTTTGAACTCTTGTCTGATTAAAATACATTTTAATCTATCTAGACAAGATCGCAAGTCAATTATACAATAAATTAATTAGAAATGTGATGCGCAGATCACAATAATATTAATTTACAATTTACCAGGCTTGCAGGCCCCAGCACAGCACACATTAAAAGGGCAACCCACATAAGATTAAGTAAACAAGCATCATGGCATCATTCAATCAACATGTGATCCATTACAAAGAAAATAAAATTTTGAAAACCCATTGGCATCAATTTTACTTTTCTTATGTGCCCTACATCCTTACAACGGTCCATTGATAGGGATCCACTCATCATGTCTAGTTAGATCCATGCCCTTGCATGCACCAAGTCCTAACTGACTTGAGTTGACCTAATGGTCAACCATGCATGCGCCAAGGGTTGAACAACCATCATGAGTTCTGGCAAGCGGGTGTGACCCCGGGCCTAACTCATGTGTGTTCATTAGTTGTCTCAACCAGACCTCGCTACACGCCTGTGATGCAATCGACCTATAGCCACCTCGTGCTTGCGCACAGGTGCCATCTGGTCGATCCATCTAGGCTGTCAGATGGTCTGATCAGACTAGTTTGATCTATACTAGATGATGCTTTCAACCCCATCAACCCGTCTAAGGGTTTATAGTAGGCGCAAATATAGATCTAGGTGATAGGCGCGCAAGATGTAAGTTTTGTTCAAAACATCTTCAACAAGCGCAACAAAATAAGAAGCTTTCAACTAAGTTAACATGCGCAACTAGATAGAAACATGTATCTAAGGTAACATGCGCAACTTAATTAAACCTTCATATAGATCTATAACATGTATTAGCATACACGGATCACAACAAGCAAAAGCAATCATATGAACATGCGAAAACCATGCTCTGATACCAATTGTTGAATCCCCTTTCAAGAGGGGGGCGTGAAACCCTAAAGGGGGGGGGCGCATATCAAGATTTTCGCAAGGAAGCATAGGGTTTATTAGGATCTTTTGCATGCCATATGATCAACATCAAAACGATTGCAACCATGAAAGAAGGATCATACCATCGCCATCATATGGATGGTAGCTTGGAAGCAAAGACCGAAAGGGATCTTCTCCCTAGTTGACGCACACAAGGTGATGTGCCTACTCCTTGGAGATCCTTGTGCTAGCAAGGTTCTTCAAGGGTTCTTGCCATAAGGAAAGGGAATGAGAGATGGTCTCTAGGCTTGCCGAACCTTCTCCAAGATGTCTCCTTCTCCACACCAAGGTCTCGTCGAGAGAGAGAGGTGCCAAAGGTTGAATGGAGCGTTCACACGTTTTGGCGTTGAAGGGAACATGCGCTTATTACTTTCCAAAATAGGAAAGACATTAAGCCATGCGTTCAAGATCTCTAAACCGATCAATAACGCCACAAACAATGAACCATGCGTTCAAGCTCTTGAACCGGTTCAATGTAAATGCATTTGGTCCAAAGACCAAACCAAACCAGCCCAAGCCATTTGGTCTAGATCATCTTAAACCCTAAGGCTGCAGATCTAACCGTTCATCTCGTCATGCTCTTGATCTCTCCGATCTAGCATCAATACTCTCGATCGAAGCTTACCGATCTCAAGCCCTAATCAATCAAACATGATCAGACCAGATCTCACTTACAATCAGAGATTAAATCCCTTTGAACTGAACCGAAACAATTCAGTCCACACGATCTGACTTAAGTAAGCCATATCATCAAATTGTGCGACCCTAAGGGTTTCCTTTAAATGTCGGTAACGATAACTTACGTTATCACGATCAGTGAGGGGTATCTAGCAACACATCACTGTCTCCCGATATAAAGGAAAGAGTCTTCCAAGACTACACCCAAACCATAGCACAAGTGTGAATCCACTTCACTAGGCATACAAGTTTCCTTTGCCACTGGATGTTCTTATTGGACAAGCGTGTCAAGCCTGTAACTCCAATATGATGAGCATGATTAGACCAGATGAACACAGTCACCTGGGTATGGCCATACACTTTCTCAATCATCTCATCCAGGGGGGCCCCTTTAGAACATCACACTCCAATCCAGGAGATGGCAATCCTTTATCTATCACTAGTGCCCTAACCTGACTCAAGCTCATTATCCAAGATAGTCTATAATCATTATGTTTCAAATGATATTGAACTAACTCAAAACAATGACAATCATCATTTAGAAACACAAGCGATCTCAAGTCAGAGGACATGTGCCACTTGTTGCAATCAAGGATTATTCACATTGTGACAAGCAATTGAATATCCTAGTAGGGTCTGTCCAGTACATCCAATGTACCCATGAGTCTACATCTTATTCCATGCTCGAAGCATCCTATAAGATTAGAACACATATTAGTCTCAATCATATCATGGCTGTCTCAGGTTCACCAAGATATCTCGACTAAGGACAATATAGCATGTCAGCCTAGCTGAACAGCTTTGAGACATTATTCAGAAGAACACACATTGCAGCAGATGATGTAACAACCTGAATAATAACCATTGCCTTTATAAACATAAGAGTTTATACATGATACTGTTACAATCCCAAGGCCTCAAACATTAGCCTTAAGGGCATACCCCAACACAAACTAGTTTTGTTGAATCATAGACAAGAAAGCGGGCTTGATTTCAAAGTTGTTAGCCTCTATGACCGGTCTAGCAATGCTAGAGTGTATCTCCCGTGGGTTAGGGGCTGCATAGTCCCTAAGTGATCTCTGTTCTGCCATGGTCACTTCTTCTACTTGTTGACTCTCTTCAAATCTAAGCTTTGTTATAGTCCCCAAGTGCATGGATACTCGAAGTAATAAAGAAAGATATCGAACCACAGAGACCTTATTGTTAAGTATCAAATAGTTATATTCTTACTAGCTAAGCAATCGATTATAATGCAAGTAAACAATGGAAAGAACACGAAATCAGAGAGAAACTGGGACTAGGGTTTCATCCACCTTAATTTCTATGACTAGATATGAATAAAAAGTCATCAGTCTAATTTCATCATAATAAAGACATAATTTACTTCATAAAATGATTATCTCACTTTCTACAGACAATCATGCAGGGACCAATCCTCACATTCACGCAAGATCTATCCCAACGCTGAAAATAAGTAAATCATCAAACAAATAACTCAAGGATCACTTTCATGCATCCGAATTCTAAGTTGATTATCTCAAGTGGAATCTCAAGGATCACTTTCGTTCATCCGAGTCTCAACACAGGTTCTACTTATGGTTTTCCAACGTTCTGATCCTTGCTTTCACACAAGATCTTCCCGTTTGACAAATTAACTCAATCCTAGATTATTTTTATCAAACATGACAATTATTATTCTATAATCAGGAAATAAGAACTAACCTAATTTCTTACAGTGAGTTCCTATTATTCAATTTTAGGGTTCCAAGTTCTCAAGCAAGTCACTTTTCAGTATATTGCGAAAACTCTAGAATCATGCATGATAATAAGAAAACTATGGAGAATCATAGAGCAATCTATCACATAAGTAGAATTATCATAATAAAAACTATTCTGACGAAAATAAAAGTTATCTAGTCATTAAGAAAATCAAAGGGGATTAGTCCCACATGTCCCATAAAAGTTTAAGCTAGCATAGTGAAGGAGTTACAATAATGCATGGTTTCAAAAGATCAAAAATCAAAGAGAAAAGAGAGTTTAAGAAAACACACCACGGCTATAATATAAATTACAACCGTAATTTGCATAAGGGGGAGCTTTGAACAGTGTCAACGCCTCCTCTTTCATTGATTTCTCCTCCAATTGATATTCTTTCGCTCTAAAACTTCTGGGGCAAGTTCTCTTCCTCCAAGCGCAGCTTCCCCTCAAATTTCATGGCCGGAGATGCACTGTATGCTTCACTGCGGTGAAACCCTTGGCGGCGGCGTGGAACTCGATTTCTCTCCGTAAGGTGGATGAAAATTAGGGCTTTCGCCCTTGGCGTGTTCTCCTCCTCCGAGTCTCCCTTTCTTCTTCTCACGGCTCCAAATTTAAAGGCCTGGATCATCCGCAATCATCTTCACAAAAATCGGGCTTCAAATTTGACCGTGGAAGTCATGTTCAAAAATAGAATTACGGCCGTATTTTATGTTACAGCACTGTCGTAATTTCAGTCACGTTCTCTGATCCAAAATCTCTGGCAATTACGGCACCGTTATATAAGTTACGGCAATGCCGTAAAATCGTTTGAATTCTCTGGTCAGAATTGTTTGGAAATTACGGCCCGTGTAAATTCTTATAGCAGTGCCGTAAAATTAGCAAATATCTCTGGTCTGAAGGCACTCCAAATTACAGTACCGTTAAAGTCTTACGGTAGTGCCGTAATTTGCATAAAACTTTATAGTCGGAAATTTCACAAATTACGGCAGTGCTATGATATTACAGTAGCGTGTGAAATTACGATACCGTAATATAGATTACGGCCCTGCCGTAATTTGGTTTGTTGCTCTGATTTGCGTGAAATTTGTCATGTAATCTCCTCTTGATGATGGTAACTCTTCTATGTATTTGATTTTGCTCGAAAACGCCTAAAACTAGTGCCTTTTTACCTGAAAATCATCAAAAACCAAAATAAAAGTAAATTTTGCAATATTTGATAAATTTGGCACAAAAATAAGCAAAAGAGCTTTAATTTAGCGTAAAAAGATGTATAAAATGACACAAAATATACTATATAAATTAGTGTCATCAAAATACATAAGGCTCACACTTTGCTTGTCCTCAAGCAAAAATAAAAAACTGATTAAGGGATAAACTTTTTCATGCTCAATAAATTTCTAAAATACAATCACCAATGAAAAATTTCATCAATTGTTTCACAAAACTTCAAATAAACATATCATTCTTAGAATTCTATCCTCTAGATCTACAACTCAATCAAATAAAACTTTACAACTTGTATAATAAATAGAACCTCAATCTCATGATTTCACCCAATTTCAGTTCAAATCCATCATACTTTTGTTTACAGGAATTAGGTTTCCAAGATTTTTTTCCACACATATATTTTTTTATTCCTTTTGTTTTCATATATGTATTTTGTTGTTTCTGCATAGATGGCATGTACCCACATAGATACATACTTTTTGTTTTGACTTCAACTATTTTCTTCGGTACCACTATCAATTTTACATAGTGCCAAGTAGAGGAGTCTTATTCTTTTTTTTCTCTCATTATTTTTTAGATATAGACTTCAACCCATGTCTTAGGTACCACTATCAATTTTACATAGTGCTAAGTAGGGGAGTCTCTCACTATTTTCATTTATCTTGGATGATGTAGGGACATCTTAGGGGACTTAATTATGTTTACTTTCCCTTTATTTTGTCCAATTAGGATTAGCTTAAGTTTTATTTTCTAAGCATTTCAAATTTCTAGTATTAGGCTGCAAGTAATTTAGGTTTACATTCCCCTTATTTTAGTAAGATTAGTCAAGTCAAGATCAACCGCTACTTCATCAAGCTCAAGTCAGAGTCAAATATTAGTCAACACCCAGCTTTAGCATTCAACAAGGTGCCACAACTCTAAATCAACATATCAACAACACCACATTCAAAGTCAACATGCAAAAGCTCCATTCAAGATCTCTTCAAAGACATCTTTTCAAATGAGCCAATACATGTAGAACTTCTTCAACCATTCGGCTTCAACACTCACTTCAGCCAATCAACGCCAAAGACATCCAGCATGCGCATTAAAGATCATTTGCATGCGCCAATACAATCAGCTTCAACAATTCCACAAAGCATGCACATTGAAGATCCCTTGCATGTGTAGTCTCAACAGCCACCTCTTCAACGAGTTCCAAGCAAAACATTCGGCTTCAACACTCACTTCAGCCAATCAACGCTAAAGACATCCAGCATGCGCATTAAAGATCATTTGCATGCGCCAAGCTTCAACAATTCCACAAAGCATGCGCATTGAAGATCCCATGCATGTGTAGCCTCAACAACCACCTCTTCAACGAGTTCCAAGGAAAACAACCTTCGGCTGCAAGCAAAGATTCATGACAAGCCGCCCAAAGCAACCAATAGGAATACAAGAGATCCAAGTCAATCTAGACCATCCAATTTGAAGTTAAGCATAGACCACCACTAGATGTATCTGAGAAATTAATATTGTTGAGGGTGAGATGTCTTTAAAAACTCATGTAATCTTCCTGTTTGAGTAGCAAGTTAAGTATATTTTTGGAACCTTCGTGGTGTTGTCTTCCTCCTTGGGAGGTTAGGTTTAGGATTATGTAGTTCTTCTCTTCCCCCTTAGCTTGCTAAGCTAAGGGTTTCTCTTCTTCTTCTCTTCTTCTTTCTCTTTTCTTCTCTTCTCAAACTTCCATCCTGCATCAGTGGTATCAGAGGAAAGCCGTGAGAAACTCTTGTCTTCTCACACGATCCACCATTGCCCACTGATCATCATCTCCACATTTCACCACCGGAGTTAGCCGCCTGGTTCTTTTTAGAACCCACGGCTAATGATTAAGGGAAGCAAGCTGCATCATCTTCTCCATCGGCCAGTCAATCTCCTGCATCAACATCACGCAGCCAGCCGCACTCGCGCACTCCAGCCACGCCCTTCATCCCAATCCACAACCAGCAAGCTCGCCGACGTTCCTCTCCCACTGACTTGCAGCCGTCTCTCCTCTGCGACAATCACCGGAGTTGGTTGCCTGGTTCTTTTCAGAACCCACGTCCAACGATGAAGGTCTTGCTCACAGCAACTCCCATGCCGCATGAAGAGCAACTTCCTTAACCATTCGAACGACGATCATCGTGCGCACACCTCCTCCATGCAGCAAGCTTGCCGGCCTTCATTTGTTCATCCCCGAGCTGTCGCCTAGTTCTTTTCAGAACCCACGACCAGTGATGAAGGGCTCGCCAACATCCGCATCGTCTTCCACCTGCATCCACGTCAAACTATTAGCGACACCACCGCCATCCACCTTCTCCAGTCCACCACTGGCATTCATATCCCGAGCTGTGGTCGCCTGGTTCTTTTTAGAACCCACGACTCAGCAAGGAAGGAGGACAAGCTACGCCAGATCTCCACAAGCTCCTTCCAACCAGCACGTCGGCGCTCATCTTTGGCTTTCATGTCCGCCCATCTTCGGTGACATCAACCGGAGCTGGTCGCCTGGTTCTTTTCAGAACCCACGACCAGTGATGAAGGAAGCTAGCTCCACTCACGCGTTCTCTTCCGTCATCACCCTGCCTCTTCGCCGGCCTTGCAGCAGGTTCAAATTATTTCACCAGGAGGTGAAATTTTCAAAGAGGGGAAATCTGATGTAGGGACATCTTAGGGGACTTAATTATGTTTACTTTCCCTTTATTTTGTTGCAATTAGGATTAGCTTAAGTTTTATTTTCTAAGCATTCCAAATTTCTAGTATTAGGCTGCAAGTAATTTAGGTTTACATTCCCCTTATTTTTGTAAGATTAGTCAAGTCAAGGTCAACTGCTACTTCATCAAGCTCAAGTCAAAGTCAAATATTAGTCAACACCCAGCTTTAGCATTCAACAAGGCACCACAACTCTAAATCAACATATCAACAACACCACATTCAAAGTCAACATGCAAAAGCTCCATTCAAGATCTCTTCAAAGCCATCTTTTCAAATGAGCTAATACATGCAGAACTTCTTCAACCATTCGGCTTCAACACTCACTTCAGCCAATCAACGCCAAAGACATCCAGAATGCGCATTAAAGATCATTTGCATGCGCCAATACAAACAGGTTCAACAATTCCACAAAGCATGCGCATTGAAGATCCCTTGCATGTGTAGTCTCAACAGCCACCTCTTCAACGAGTTCCAAGCAAACCATTCGGATTCAACACTCACTTCAGCCAATCAACGCCAAAGACATCCAGCATGTGCATTAAAGATCATTTGCATGCGCCAAGCTTCAACAATTCCACAAAGCATGCGCATTGAAGATCCCTTGCATGTGTAGCCTCAACAGTGACCTCTTCAACGAGTTCCAAGGAAAACAACCTTCGGCTGCAAGCAAACATTCATGACAAGCCGCCAAAGCAACCAATAGGAATACAAGAGATCCAAGTCAATCTAGACCATCCAATTTGAAGTTAAGCATAGACCACCACTAGATGTATCTGAGAAATTAATATTGTTGAGGGTGAGATGTCTTTAAAAACTCATGTAATCTTCATGTTTGAGTAGCAAGTTAAGTATATTTTTGGAACCTTCGTGGTGTTGTCTTCCTCCTTGGGAGGTTAGGTTTAGGATTATGTAGTTCTTCTCTTCCCCCTTAGCTTGATAAGCTAAGGGTTTCTCTTCTTCTACTCTTCTTCTTTCTCTTTTCTTCTCTTCTCAAACTTCCGTCCTGCGTCAGAGCTGATGTAGGGATGTCTCCAAGGATCTCAAAGGATTTAATTATGTTTGATGTTATTTTGAAAACTTGTTGCATTTTGATATTTTGGGATTGTATGTTGCAACATTATCTTTAATTTATGCACTTATGGTTAATGTTGTAGTTAGGATTAGTCTAGGATTTATTTTCCAAACTCTTATTTTATTTTGTAATGAATGTATTAGGTTGTTGCTTAGCCTAGGGTGTATGCACCTGTAATGCACTTACAAGGCACCTCTAACCCCCTTAACTACAAATCAGCCCTCAATATTGAAGAAGTCAAAAGGTCAACGTCAACATCTTCAAGTCAACATCCAACATGGTCAACGCGCACATCCAATTTCAATCAACTCCCAATAACAACGGTACAAATTTCATCCACTATCAGAAAACTTCGGTCTACAATGGATGGAGTCAAAGTCAACTTCAAGTCACCACCGCCAATACTCATGCAAGTCAAGGCAACTGCCACCTCATCAAGACACGCCTCTTCACCAACAGCTATTAAGAGGCGCATGCATCATCCTACTCGGTTGAAGTTTCAATTCAAGACATGGACAATAAGTCAAAGATCTTCAACCATGCAGCTACAATTTGAAAACTCAAAGGCACCTCTTCGAATGGACCAATGCATGGACAGCATGCATCCAAGCCTCCACCAAACCTTTTCACAAATCGGCTTCAACACTTATCCAAGTCAAAGACAACTCTTCAAACCATCCAATAAATTCCATGAATGCATCAAATGCCAAGCACCCCTTCACTCACCAATCAGAACCCATGCGCCAACCCACATCTCTTCAATGCATCTAAAGAGTTTGCATGCACATCTATGCATGCATCAAATGCAAGCCATGACACCACCAGTAACTTAGGCGCCAAGCAATTGAAGACCAATCCCCATCATCCATTAAAATTAGCCCACATCTAGCCATTGATTTGAATTTCGAATGAGGGCAATTTTGTAACACCACATATGTGAACATTGAGGGAGAAAGGGGTTTAAAGCCCTTGTAATTTACACTTTGCAAGGAGTCAATTTTGTTTTTGGAAAACTTGTGTTTGTGTTGTGTTGCTTGTGCCGAGAGTGGAGCTTGCTCCTCTTGTGTACCGAGAGTTGAGCTTGCTCCTCTCTTATCTTTCTCTTCCCCCTTGCTTGCTAAGTTAAGGGTTCTCTTCTACTTCTCTCCTACCAATCTCTCCTCTTCTCATCAAGACTATTTCTCTTCTCTTCACCACAACAAAATTCTTGGGAGAACCTCTCGGCAGCAACTCATTTGGCAAAGGACCAAGAAAGGGTTCGGGCCCCTTCCTTCAAGTAGGCCTCAGGTGCCTTCTTTCCCTCTCAAATCTTTAGAATCGCATGCTAGACATCCCCATGTTAGAACATTGTTTCACAGTTATTTTAGAAGAGCCCCATACCTAAGGTGATTCTTGGGCGTTAGGATTTTCCGTCCTACATTAGTGGTATCAGAGCATAGCTTAGGTGCTCTTTGTGTTTCTGAAATTTTTGGGTGCGTTTCATTTCACCTCCTGGAAATTTCTAAAATTTTCTGATTCTGACTTAACTGTTCTCGGATTTGTTCTGTTGATTCTATAAGCTTCAAATAGCCGTAACATGACCTCTGAAAATCTATTGTTCTCACTTGTCTTGGTGCTGATGCTTGCCGATCTTTGTTTTGCCTTCTTGGTTTATGACTTGATGCTGCAGTTACTGTTACCTACCTTCTTGCGCTGATTCACTATGAATTTCTGCATGTATAGCTGCTTTGCATTGTCATCTCTTCAAATTTTCAAACATGGCATCTAGTTTCAATCAAGAACTCGATGATCTAATTAAGTCCATGTATCAAGCGATAGATGAGTGTAATAATCACTACATGGATGGGCTTCCAACCTATAGAATCACCCTTAGATCTGATTACTTTCATACTTATACTAAAATTGATGATAAGGTGTGTAAGATTGCCATTGATGAATTCATAGGGTTCAACTTCATAACCCCCATAGCAATTGATAAGTTCCAATTGACCACTAAACTTAACCCAGACCCTTATACTATTATTTGGGAAGTTGGAACTCAAACCTTAGTGGGCCATAGTTGCCTTGTTCCTATCAAGTTAGCCACCCATGAACAAGAGGTTTGGTGTGATGTTCTGCCTTTAAAGGGTACTTATCATGTCCACCTAGGTCAGCCTTGGGTAGATAACATGGATGGATACTACCATAGAGGAAAGGATAGCTATGTCTTGCGGATCTTCAAGCCACAGCTACACATTAGGAGGTCCAAGCCTAGAACCCCCAAGGTAGACAGCTTACCTAAGGAAACCATAGCGCCTAGTCTACCTAAACCATTCCCTGTTAACATACCCTTAATTAAGCCTAATGAATATATCATCGACCAACAGCCCACTCTAGAACCCACTAAGCTGTCATCTGAATTAGAAGAAAATTCTGAAGGTGGCCCGACAATCCTCTTGGAACCACTCTCCTACCTAAAGAAGTAAACCTCTCTGACGTAGACCCGGTATCACAAGATAAGAAAGTTGGCCTAAATCCAATTGCACTTGAGTCAACTTTTGATTTCCCTACCAACCATATTTCTCAGCCTCAATTCAAGTCTATCATAGAAATACTAGTGATTGATCATGCCCCAACTACCAACCTAGGCCAGGTTAGTGCACATATTCCTCAAGGACCGAAAATTTGTCACCGGTACCCTCTATGCTCATCTTCGTTGCCTTCACTCTTAGGGCCTGGACCCACACCTTCTAATTTACTATTAGCTCAGCCTGACCCTGAACCTGAATTGGTCGAAACTCTTGAACAAGTGCATGAAGACACCATTCCTTTAGCCTTAGCAACTTTGGTTGAGAAACCTCACACTTTGGGCAAAGATAGAACCATAGAAATTCATGAAGAAATGTTGGATCCAATATTAATCCTACCATCATATCTTGATCCATTCTTACACATGCCACCTCTTGCCATAAGCCCATTCCTAGGTGACTTTCTTACTAGAGCGAGAGGCTATCCACTGGTAATCATACCCCTTAGCAACATTGGACTTTTGACTTCATGTTCACCCTCTAAAAGTTCCCAATTCAACCACCCTACTCGCCCGAATGTGTCAGCCCCTGATTTAATGAGTTCATTGAAAATCACCATCATATATTGGACTTTACCAGCTGCTCCTTTAAGGAATGAGACTAAGAGGACAAATACTGCCAAGTACTTGTGCTTTACTTTCAGGCATAAGGTAGCCACAAATGCTGAAGATAATATGCACACATTGGGAAGGCCACCGGAGCCACGATGGAGTTTCCACTTTAATTCTCTGTAGGAGAATTCTGCAACCCCCCAGAAAACTGATGTAGGGACCGGGAACCGAGATGATCTCCACACCCTTGGCTTGCCACCGGAACCTCCACATGCTTCACTTTTAATTCTCTGGAGGAGAATTCTCAAAGGAGGAGATAGCTGATGTAGGGACGTCTCCAAGGATCTGAAAGGATTTAATTATGTTTGATGTTATTTTGAAAACTTGTTGCATTTTGATATTTTGGGATTGTATGTTGCAACATTATCTTTAATTTCTGCACTTATGGTTAATGTTGTAGTTAGGATTAGTCTAGGATTTATTTTCCAAACCCTTATTTTATTTTGTAATGAATGTATTAGGTTGTTGCTTAGCCTAGGGTGTATGCACCTGTAATGCACTTACAAGGCACCTCTAACCCCCTCAACTACAAATCAGCCCTCAATATTGAAGAAGTCAAAAGGTCAACGTCAACATCTTCAAGTCAACATCCAACATGGTCAACACCCACATCCAATTTCAATCAACTCCCAATAACAACGGTACAAATTTCATCCACTATCAGCAAACTTCGGTCAACAATGGATGGAGTCAAAGTCAACATCAAGTCACCACCGCCAATACTCATGCAAGTCAAGGCAACTGCCACCTCATCAAGACACGCCTCTTCACCAACAGCTATTAAGAGGCGCATGCTTCATCCTACTCAGTTGAAGTTTCAATTCAAGACACGCCTCTTCACCAATAGCTATTAAGAGGCTCATGCATCATCCTACTCGGTTGAAGTTTCAATTCAAGACACGGACAATAAGTCAAAGATCTTCAACCATGCGGCTACAATTTGAAAACTCAAAGGCACCTCTTCGAATGGACCAATGCATGGACAGCATGCATCCAAGCCTCCACCGAACCTTTTCACAAATCGGCTTCAACACTTATCCAAGTCAAAGACAACTCTTCAAACCATCCAATAAATTCCATGCATGCATCAAATGCCAAGCACCCCTTCACTCACCAATCAAAAGCCATGCGCCAACCCACATCTCTTCAATGCATCTAAAGAGTTTGCATGCGCATTTATGCATGAATCCAATGCAAGCCATGACACCACCAGTAACTTAGGCGCCAAGCAATTCAAGACCAATCCCCATCATCCATTAAAATCAGCACACATCTAGCCATTGATTTGAATTTCGAATGAGGGCAATTTTGTAACACCACATATGTGAACGTTGAGGGAGAAAGGGGTTTAAAGCCCTTGTAATTTACACTTTGCAGGGAGTCAATTTTGTTTTTGGAAAACTTGTGTTTGTGTTGTTGCTTATGCCGAGAGTGGAGCTTGCTCCTCTTGTGTACCGAGAGTTGAGCTTGCTCCTCTCTTATCTTTCTCTTCCCCCTTGCTTGCTAAGTTAAGGGTTCTCTTCTACTTCTCTCCTACCAATCTCTCCTCTTCTCGTCAAGACTATTTCTCTTCTCTTCACGACAACAAAATTCTTGGGAGAACCTCTCGGCAGCAACTCATTTGGCAAAGGACCAAAAAAGGGTTCGGGCCCCTTCTTTCAAGGAGGCCTCAGGTGCCTTCTATTTTCGCATGACATTTAGATCTATTCATATGCGCAAACAAGGATCACAAGAACAAGCAATCATATGATCATACATAAACTAGCTCTGATACCAATTGAAAGTTCCCTAAAGGGGGCGAAACCCTAATAAGCATGCACTTCTAAAATTTGCATGGGCGGAATCATAGGATTTCTAGGATCGATTTGCATGTCATATAATCAACTTGAAGATTGTATAGATCAACACAAGGATCATACCATTGCCATTTCTTGGATGGCGACTTGGAAGAAGAGGGCGAGCGGCTCTCCTCCAAATGTGACGCACATAAGGTGAAGATGACTACTCCCTTGGCGTCTTTGTGCTAGCAAAGCTTCAAGGTTTCCCTTCGTGAAGGAGATGAGAGATGTCTCTTGGCTTTGTTCTCTTCTCCTTTGCGTGAAGACTCACAACACGAGAGAGAGGCATCGAGAGGAAGAGGCGAGCGAGAATAGAGCAATGCTCTCGAACGTGAGGCGTGCTCCCTATTTTGGAAAGCATGACTTCCAAAAATAGTAAACCCTCACACGTTCAAGTGTTCACGCTTAGTGAACAAATCGCAATGTTCTCCTCTTTGAACCATGCGCTCACTTGATGAGCCGGTTCAATTTCATTTGGTTTAAAGACCAAATTAAACCAAGCATTGGTCTAGATCAAATTAAACCATAAGGCTCAAGATCTAACCATTCATCTCTTGATGCTCTTGATCTCACCGATCTAGCATCAATTCTCTCGATCGAAGCTTACCGATCTCAAGCCCTAATCAATCAAACATGATCAGACCAGATCTCACTTACAATCAGAGTTTAAACTCCTTTAAACTGAACCAAAACAATTCAGTCCACATGATCTGACATAAGTAAGCCATATCATCAAATTGTGCGACCCTAAGGGTTTCCTTTAAATGTCGGTAACGATAACTTACGTTATCACGATCAGTGAGGGGTATCTAGCAACACATCACTGTCTCCCGATATAAAGGAAAGAGTCTTCCAAGACTACACCCAAACCACAGCACAAGTGTGAACCCAAGTCACTAGACATATGTGTTTCCTTTGCCACTGGATGTTCTTATTGGACAAGCGTGTCAAGCCTGTAATTCCAATATGATGAGAATGATTAGATCAGATGAACATAGTCATCTGGGTATGGCCATACACTTTCTCAACCATCTCATCCAGGGGGCCCCTATAGAACATCACACTCCAAACAAGGAGACGGCAATCCTATATCTATCACTAGTGCCCTAACATGACTCATGCCCACTATCCAAGATAGTCAATAACCATTATGTTTCAAATGATATTGAACTACCTCAAAACAATGCCAATCATCATTTAGAAACACAAGTGATCTCAAGTCAGAGGAAATATGCCACTTGTTTGCATATAAGGATTATTCACATTGTGACAAGCAATTGAATATCCTAAGTAGGGTCTGTCCAGTACATCCAATGTACCCATGAGTCTACATCTTATTCCATGCTCGAAGCATCCTATAAGATTAGAACACATATTAGTCTCAATCATATCAAGGCTGTCTCATGTTCACCAAGATATCTCGACTAAGGACAAAACTGCATGTCAGCCAAGCTAAACAGCATTGAGACATTATTCAGAAGTATACATATTGCAGCAGATGATGTAACAACCTGAATAACAACCATTGCCTTTATAAACATAGAGTTTATACATGATACTGAAATAATCCCAAGGCCTCAAACATTAGTCTTAAGGGCATACCCCAACAAGTATATCAGTGGTGGATATACAGGACCGACCCGCTGTGAGGCAATGACTTGGTGTCACGAGTTATCCTCTCAAGTGATAGGAGATGCATTGATCCCTTGACTTGAGGTCATTGGTCATTCTATATGGTTAGGGACATGCTTTGATACAACCTAATGCCTTGCCGTAGTTGGGAGGTAATAACGGTTGTCATTGGGCATGTCACGACCCATATGACAAGGTCAATGCACAGGCATAGGATTTGCCCCTTCCTTAGGGAAGCTTGATATCCATGGAGCTCCTCTATGGTTCTATGACTGAAAGTGTATGGTCATACCCAGGTTAGACCTGATTTAGTCATAGCCATGAGATTGGATGAAAACAAGTGGTGACACACTTGTCCAATCGGATATCAGTACGGCAAAGAGACTGTAATGCATCTATACCTAATTGCGATGATGGGGATGTCGATGTCGATATCCATTCCAATGACCTGGGTAGCAGTGATGCACTGCTAGGTGCCACTCACTGCTTGTGATGGCCTTTGGTCAGCACTGCCAGCGTTAGAGAAACCTACAGGGTCGCACACCTTGATACTCGAGTTCTCGTATTGATCGGGAAGCCTTAAGATCGAGTTATTGGATAACTCGGATCAATTTTGGAGATTTCATCAGAACCAATGAGCCTGATGAGATGGAAGAGATTTATTGGAGCCAACTTCCATTTACGGCATATTAACCATGGTTAGCCCAATTTGACCTAGGGTTAAATTTGGATTGGATCCGTGGGCTTGGTTAACATGCATAATGGACATTAGGCTGGGCCCATTGATAAGTTGGGCTTAATGGGCTTAAGGAGGAGAAAAGGGATGGCGTGTGCATGGCGTGTTCTTAACCCTAGTTAGACTAGGGTTAGCGCCTATGCATCATGAGGTTTGAAATTAATCTTGGGACTAATTATTTGAATTAATTAGAGTCCTAAGTTTATGGGTTTTAATGGGCTGATTTATCTGAATTAATTAGAGTCCTAATTGGATTAGGATTCAATTAATTAAATAAATAATCAAATCCTAATTGGATTATGACTTGTTCAAACCGCCCATTGAAAGTCCTAGTTGGATTAGAACTTGGGCTTGATCAAATCCTAATTAGATTAGGAATTAAACTTGATCAAACCGCCCACATGATCAAACCGTTCATGAGAGTCCTAATTGGATTAGGACATGATCAAACCACCCAAATTAAGTCCTAATTGGACTAGGACTTAATTCCCTAAAATCTCTCCTAGCCGCACATTCAATTTGAATGGTGGCCACACATTAAGCCGCCCCTTGCCCTATAAATAACACCCCAAGCCGCCCCTCTCAAGATACTAATTCTCTCCTTGGAGGCGTGATCAAGAGAGGAGGCGAGCACTAGAGGGCGAGTTCTTGAGGGCGAAAGCAAGAGGCTAGTGGCGCAACTCTTGTTCCATCCAACCCTAGCCGCAACACACCTTCTTCTCTTCCTCTTGGCGTGAGAAACTTGGTGGTGTTTGGCGACTTCCTTCTCCTCATCTTCCTCCTGGCGCATACACCTTGGAGGTGGCGCAAGGTTAGAGGAATAAGCACAAGGCTTGGATCTTCTTCCCGAGGCTAGTACCGGGCGAGGAAGAAGACAGCTCGAGGCATCCGTGTGTGTGAGACTGCAGAGGGCGCACGCTTGGGCGCCTACTTCGACATCAGCCTCATGTTGCTTTAGGTATTTTCTATCTCATCATGTCGACTCCTTCGCATGCGATCTTCACTGGGTTTTTGGGACTGGATTGTTTCGGGGATATTTTTCCGCTGCGCAATGTATTTGCATCTCTAAAATTGTAAAATATCCCCGGGGTTTCCCAACAGTGGTATTAGAGCGACTTGTGAAACTCGAACGATGTTTTCATGCTCACATGCCACATTTCAATTTTCAAAAATTGCATAATGGCCATGATTTTTCTAAAGTAAGAAAAATTAGGGTTTCTTGTTTCTATCACCTTTTCAATCTCTTTTGGGGTTTTGGATTATTTTCTTGCATGATTTAAAAATCAATGGCGCACATGGTTTTGTCAAGTAGGACGGGAATTGTGTCTTCGGACTGGCCAAGTCTCTTTATCTGACAAAATTACCAGCCGAAAGGATTTTAAAATCATCATGAAAGTTAATTGCAAATAACCAAAAGATTTGTGAGAAGAAGATGAGGAAAAGAAACTGGTTTTATGAAAAAGTAAAATTTTAGATTTTATGTTTTTCATGAGCATGTAGAATTGCATGAGTAATACCTTGTTTGTGCATAATGTTGTGATCGTGAGTCAAGCCCCTTTGCATGCCTGTGATGTATCCTTGTGCGGCCTGCGTGCCATCTTTTTCTTTATTTTGTAAAATTAAGATGAATATTAAGGGGAGGAGCTTGGTGGCGTATCTTGGATGGTGGCGCAACAAAGCATCCTTCTTGGCTTGGTGGCACATGCAAGGTGGCGTATGCAAGATGGTGCAAGCTTGCTTGGTGGCGCAAGCATAGCATGGCCGAGCCTTAGGGCTTCTGAGCTAGCTATGTTGGACCTTGCAAGATGGCGATTCACCCTTGGAGGACCTTGGAGCCAACCTTGAAGTTCAAGCTAGAGGTCGGCTAGGCTAGGTCTAGTTTTTGGGGCTTGAGTCCTTGGTCAAGAGTTGAACCTCGTTATAGGCATGGGTTGGTTCAATGTCTTGAATAGGCTATGATCACATCATTCTTTTTAGTGCTTTCAAAATATCTGCTAAAGCATGCCTGTGATGTTTTATCGTTATGTTATCACTATAGGATTGCATGCCTGTAATGCTAGACATAAGATAAAACTAAATGAGACCTCAAAATCCCTCATTCAAAATATCAAGTCTAGTAGCCTTCTAATGCGTAACCCTCATCAAGCTATCAATCAGTGGTGTTGTGAACTATTTTCCACCCTCGTTGGACACACCCACTTATCTTTAGAAGGTGTGTGGTGGCAATGGTTTCCCCAGTCCGTTTTAACTGGGCGCGCCTTCGCAAGGAAACTCATTGGCCCTGCGCATAACGGTTAGGAATGGACTTGACTAGAAGTTCATATGTGCTGGGCACATGATGAAAGTCTAGAGGCATCGTTGAGAGGTTAGGGTTTCATGCTGTATCCAGCCCTTGCTGGACATGAAATGCCTAGACTGTTTCAATAAGGGGAATTGCTTGGAGCAATCGGTCGGCGTGCCCACCTTAGGAAGCATGAGTCACTTTGTGCATCTCATTCCACCCTCGTGGGACGCGAAGCCTCATGTAGAATAAGGATCCCATCTCACTAGGAAGTCTTTATCTTCCCGATTGACATTGTGGGTTGTCAATTCGATCAAAATAGTGGGAGCCATGATCATTTAAAACAAGTCCAGTTTAAATGATTTGAAGTAGTACTAATCTGCTGTTTCTTGACTGTTGTAGCACAATGGCAATGAACAATAGCGATTGGTCACTACGATCTATCCTTGAGAAGGACAAGTTGGTTGGATCCAACTTGATGGATTGGTATATGAACTTGAGAATTGTGCTCGAGCTCGGAAGAAAGCTCTATGTCCTTGAGCAACCAATTCCTGACCCACTTCCATGCTCGGCCTCAGCGGCTGAGAAGGATGCTTATGATAAGCATCAGGTTGATACTTTGGAGGTTGCACAATTGATGCTAACCAACATGTCGCCCGAGCTTCAAGGGCAATATGAATTAAAGAGTGCTTCTCAGATTATTTCTAATCTAAAGAAGCTCTTTGATGAATTGGTTAGGCTCAATCCTCCTAAAGTACAAATTTAGTATGCTGAGCCAAAAGGCTTGACTAAGGAACTGAAAATAAAGATGGAAAGGCTCAGGAATAACAAGTGCTATTCATGTGGAGGGCCACCTCACATGTTAAAGGACATGGTGCAACTTCAGAATGGGAAGAAGAGAAGCAAGGCTTCGTCTTCATTCTCAGGTATTTATGTTACTGAAGTCAACCTTTCTACTTCTATGACATGGGTATTGGATACCGTATGTGGAGCTCATATTTGTACAAATATGCAGGGGCTGAAGAAAAGTAGATCGGTGCAGCCTAGAGAGATTGACCTACGAGTTAGAAATGGGGTACAAGTTGCTACTGTTGCTATAGGAGTTTTGACTCTCTCCCTGCCTTCTGGACTTCTGTTGGAGTTAGATCATTGCTATTATGTACCTTCTCTTACCAAAAACATAGTATCTATTCCTTGCTTAGCAAGGAAAGGATTTAAATTTGAAATAAAAGAGGACTCTTGTTCTTTTTCGTTTGCAAATGTGTTTTATGGGAAGGGTACCTTATGCAATGGACTATATGTTTTGGACATGGATAACTCTATATGTAACATAAATAATAAAAGGACTAAACTTAGTGGTTCAGTTGGTGCTTTCCTATGGCATTGTCGATTAGCCCATATAAATAAGAATTGCATTCAACAACTCCATGCAAATGAATTGTTAGATTCAAGTTCCTTGGAGGAATTTGATACATGTGAGCCTTGTTTGTTAGGGAAAATGACAAAGGCACCTTTCACCAAGACAGGTGAAAGGGCAAGAGGTTTGTTGGATCTCATACATAGCGATCTTTGTGGGCCATTCAATAAACAAGCCAAAGGAGGACATGTTGGGGTATGCCCTTAAGGCTAATGTTTGAGGCCTTGGGATTATTTCAGTATCATGTATAAACTCTATGTTTATAAAGGCAATGGTTGTTATTCAGGTTGTTACATTATCTACTGCAATATGTATACTTCTGAATAATGTCTCAATGGTGTTTAGCTTGGCTGACATGCAGTATTGTCCTTAGTCGAGATATCTTGGTGAACATGAGACAGCCTTGATATGATTGAGACTAATATGTGTTCTAATCTTATAGGATGCTTCGAGCATGGAATAAGATATAGACTCATGGGTACATTGGATGTACTGGACAGACCCTACTTAGGATGTTCAATTGCTTGTCATAATGTGAATAATCCTTATATGCGAGCAAGTGGCATATTTCCTCTGACTTGAGATCACTTCTGTTTCTAAATGATGATTGGCATTGTTTTGAGGTAGTTCAATATCATTTGAAACATAATGGTTATAGACTATCTTGGATAATGAGCATGAGTCATGTTAGGGCACTAGTGATAGATATAGGATTGCCGTCTCCTTGTTGGAGTGTGATGTTCTGAAAGGGGCCCCCTGGATGAGATGATTGAGAAAGTGTATGGCCATACCCAGATGACTATGTTCATCTGATCTAATCATTCTCATCATATTGGAATTACAGGCTTGACACGCTTGTCCAATAAGAACATCCAGTGGCAAAGGAAACACATATGTCAAGTGACTTGGGTTCACACTTGTGCTGTGGTTTGGGTGTAGTCTTGGAAGACTCTTTCCTTTATATCGGGAGACAGTGATGTGTTGCTAGATACCCCTCACTGATCGTGATAACGTAAGTTATCGTTACCGACATTTAAAGGAAACCCTTAGGGTCGCACAATTTGACGATATGGCTTACTTAAGTCAGATCGTGTGGACTGAATTGTTTTGGTTCAGTTTAAAGGAGTTTAAACTCTGATTGTAAGTGAGATCTGGTCTGATCATGTTTGATTGATTAGGGCTTGAGATCGGTAAGCTTCGATCGAGAGAATTGATGCTTGATCGATATGATCAAGAGCATCAAGAGATGAATGGTTAGATCTTGAGCCTTATGGTTTAATTTGATCTAGACCAAGGCTTGGTTTGATTTGGTCTTTGAACCAAATCCAATTGAATCGGTTCATCATATGAACGCATGGTTCAATGGGAGAGAAAAAGTTTGCGATCGGTTCACTTGGAGTGAACGCATGATCGCATACATTGAAGCACTTGCTATTTTTGGAAATCGGTTTTCCAAAATGTGGAACGCCTCCACGTTCGAAGAGCAACGCTTCTCTCATCGCCATCTTCTCCTCTCTCGACCTCTCTCGTGTCGTGTGGTGAGACTTCACGCAAAGGAGAAGAGAACAAAACCAAGAGACATCTCTCATCTCCTTCACGAAGGGAAACCTTGAAGCTTTGCTAGCACAAAGACACCAAGGGAGTAGTCATCTTCACCTTGTGTGCGTCACCTTTGGAGGAGAGCCGCTCGCCCTCTTCTTCCAAATCGCCATCCAAGAAATGGCATTGGTATGATCCCCTTCTCGATCTATACATGTTATTAAAGTTGATCATATATTCATCCATGCGATCTTAGAAACCCTAATTTCCTCTTGTTGCAAGTTCTGATATGCGCCTATTAGGGTTTCGCCCCCCCTTTAGAAACTTTCAATTGGTATCAGAGCGAGGTTCATGTATGAATCATATGATTGCTTGTTGTGATCCTTGTTTGCGCTTATGAATAGATCTAAGGTTATCATCATGCGAAAATACTACATGCATGATGTTTACTTGTTAGCGCATGTTAGAAATTTTTGTCAAAACAAAACTTATCTTGCGCGCATCGACTAGATCTATAAGTGCCTGCTTTAAAAACCTTAGACGGGTTATTAGGGTTGAAGTCATCGTCCAGTATAGACCCAACAGTCTGATCAGACCATCTGACAGCCTAGATGGGTCGACCAGATGGCACCTATGCGCAAGCATGAGGTGGCTATAGGTCGACTGCAGAAAGGCGTGTAGCGATGTCTGATTGAGACAACCGATGAACGCTCATGATTAAGGCCCGGGGTCACACCCGCTTGCCAGAACTCATGAGGGACGTTCAGCCCTTGCCGCATGCATTGTTGACCATGAGGTCGACTCAAGTCGGTTATGACTTGGTGCATGCAAGGGCAGTGGGTCTGACTAGGTCTGATGAGTGGATCCCTATTAATGGACCGTTGTAAGGTAGTAGGGCACATAAGGAAATAAAATGAAGCCAATGGGATTTTCGAAAATTTTATTTTCTTGATTGGATCACTTGATGTTTGTATAACATGATGAGTGTTTATTTCATCTTATGTGGGCTGCCCAAATTTAATGTGTGCTGTGCTGGGGCCTGCGTGCCTGGATTGATATTGTAAATTATTTATTGTGATCTGTGCATCACATTTTTAATTAATTTATAAAGTGTAATTGACCTGCGTGTCAATCATGTCTAGATAGATTAAATTATAATTTAATCAGACATGAGCACAGAGCACACATGGCAGAGGCGCATGCAGCAAGTGGCTTCACCAGTGGGAGGTCTAGGGTTCGACTCTAGGACAGGCGCATTTTACCTGGTGGGCGCATCTGAGCTGTAGTGGGCGCTTGGGCCCGGGTTGGGCCAGATGAAATGCTAAAGACCCATGAAGAGCTCAAGTGAAGACTTAAGTTAATTAAGGTCTTACTTAGGCTTAATGGGCTTTTACCACATAAGATCATCATGCTTTTAATTTACTGTTTAAGTAATTTAGTAACTGCATGAGCTATTCTTCTGCTATCACCATAGGATTTGCATGATAGTAAGAAGATAAAAGGACCGTTAAAATCCAACGTTAAATATCAAGCACGATAAGCCTTCTGACGCGAAACCTCACTGTTCTGACTATCGTTGGGGCCGTGTTGTACCCACTCAGTGGGCACGCCCATCTATCTTCAGACGGTGTGTGATTACACCTGCGTGTTACAGAGAAGGGATTTACCGCTTCTCGTTGCTCAGCATAGCACGTGGTGGTCCAGGGAGTAGGTCGGGTCAGCTTGACCATGTAGGCTACATATTGAGCATATGATAGCTATATGGAGGTAGCCATCTGTGGGATCAGAGACTGTGTTGTACCAACTCAGTTGGCACAGTCTGCTGGATTGCCCAGATGAAGGGAATCGCACGGGTTGGCGATTGGCAGGGATTGCCTACCAGAGATTAGTGCTTGTACTCTCTGTGCATCTTATCTCGCCTGAGCGGGACGCGGAGACCAAGTATGAAATCTGGATCCCATCTCACTAAAAGAGTTTTACTCTTTCGGGCTGTTTTGCTGGATTTTTCAGCCAGATAAAATAGTGAGAAAAGAATCATTCTTAAGTCCTGAATTGATTCTAACATTGATACTGACCTTGCTGTTCTTGCATTGTTGTAGATTCCTACAGCAACGAACACCACAAATTTCAATGTGCGATCCCTACTAGAAAGGGAGAAGTTTGCTGGGCCAAACTTCTCAGACTGGTACGGACACCTTAAGATTGTTCTTAAGGCTGAGAGGAAGCTGTATGTCCTCGAGACGGCTATACCGCCTCAACCCGCTGCGAACGCTGCAAGGGCGGTTCGGGAAGCTTATGAGAAGCATGTCAATGATAGCATTGATGTCGCTTGCCTTATGCTTGCGTATATGACGCCACAGCTGCAGCGTCAGCATGAGGATTTATCTGCTATAGAAATTATAGCAAACCTCAAGATGCTGTATGCTGCACAGGCAAGGACTGAACGCTATAACTTGACGAAACTTTTCTTTCAGAGCAAACTGACTGAAGGGAGTCTAGTGGGAGCTCACGTACTCAAGATGATTGGGTACAAAGAGGCTCTAGAGAAACTGGGACACACCATCAATCAGGAGCTTGTTGTAGACATCATCCTGCAGTCTCTCCCGGCCTCTTTCGATCCATTCATTATTAATTTTAATATGAACAAGATCGACTATACGCCAGCGGAGTTACTGAACATGCTCCTTACTACAGAGCAGACTCTTGAGAAGGGAAAGCCTTCATCCTCTGTCCTAATGGTTCCTTCTAGGAACAAGAAGAAGGGGAAGAAGGGCAAAGCCCCTATCAAGAGCTACAACAAGGCTCTAAAGCAAAAGATAAAGCGGTCAAAGGAATACAGATGTTTCCATTGTGGCCAGTTGGGTCACTGGAAAAAGGACTGTAAAGTGCTCCAAGGAGATAAGAAGGGAAGCAAGACTTTCGCTTCTGGCCAGGTATTTTCATGTTAGAAGTCATGGTTTCTTCTTCTATTTCATGGGTGTTGGACACTGCATGTGGAGTTCACATTTTTTCAAATGTACAGGAACTCAAGAGAAGAAGACAGGTGGGACAGCATGAGGTGGACCTACGAGTAGGAAACGGGGCACGGGTTGCTGCTGTTGCTGTAGGAGTTTATCACATCTCTTTACCATCTGGTCTTGTATTAGAACTGGACAATTGTTATTTTGTACTGAGCATAACTAAGAATATTATCTCTATTCTTGCTCTTGTCAGGAAAGGGTTTTCCTTTGAATGCAAAATTTCAAAGTGTTATATTTCTTTTGATAATATTGTTTATGCTACTGGGTCAATTAACAATGGGTTATTCATGTTGGACATGGAATGTTCAATACAACAGATTGATATTAAGAAAGCCAAGTATGCTGATGATAGCACCTTGCTATGGCATAGTCGTTTAGGCCATATTAACAAGAAGCGCATTAAGCGGTTGCATGACCATGGACTGCTGGGATCATTCTCCTATGAGGAGCTTGATACATGCAAAGCTTGTTTAATGGGTAAAATGACGAAGTCTCCTTTTTCTAATAAAGGTCAAAGGGCTTCAGGTTTACTTGATCTCATTCACAGTGATGTGTGTGGGCCATTTAGTAAACATGCCAGAGGTGGTTATTCATACTTCATTACCTTTACTGATGATTTCAGTAGGTATGGTTATGTCTATCTTATGAGACATAAGAGTGAATCATTTGACAAGTTTAAAGAGTTCAAGAATGAAGTACAAAATCAGCTAGGCCGAAATATCAAGGCACTTCGCTCAGATCGAGGTGGAGAATACTTGAGTCGAGAGTTTACTGACTATCTGAAGGAGTGTGGGATTATCTCACAGCTCACTCCGCCAGGAACACCGCAATGGAATGGTGTGTCAGAGAGGAGAAATAGAACCTTACTGGATATGGTTCATTCTATGATGAGTCAGGCTACTCTACCTTACTCCTTTTGGGGATTTGCACTGGAAACAGCTACAAAGGTACTAAACCGAGTGCCATCCAAGGCCGTTTCAAAGACTCCGTATGAGTTATGGTATGGGAAACAGCCGAGCTTGACATTTATTAAGATCTGGGGTTGCGAGGCTTATGTCAAAAAGCTCGCCTCTGGGAAACTAGAGAGCAGATCTGAGAAATGTATCTTTGTCGGTTACCCTAAAGAAACTAAGGGTTATTATTTCTACGATCCCAAAGAGAACAAAGTATTTGTTGCTCGAACGGCTATTTTTCTTGAGAAGGAATTTCTTCTGCAATAGGCCAGTGGGAGAGAAATAAAGCTGGATGAGAATCCAGAAGAAGGACAAAGTAGTCAAGCACAGTTGGATGAGCCTGAGCCAGTAGATCAGGTTACTGAACAACCTGAGGCTCAGATATCACGGGAACCGCGAAGATCGGGAAGGATCCGTCGACAGCCTGAGCGCTATGACGGAGTCTACATCATTGATGATGAACCCCTTACTTATGCGGATGCGGTCAGTGGACCGGAATCAGCGAGATGGCTTGAAGCTATGCGAGCTGAGATGGACTCCATGTCAGATAACCAAGTTTGGGATTTGGTTGATCCGCCTCCGGGAGTAATCCCTATAGGCTGTAAGTGGATCTTCAAGAAGAAGATAGACATGGATGGTAACGTGGTTACCTATAAAGGCAGGCTAGTTGCGAAAGGTTTCAAACAAATCTACGGGATAGATTATGATGAAACTTTCTCTCCTGTAGCCATGTTCAAGTCTATTCGGATTATTCTTGCGATAGCGGCATATTATGATTATGAGATCTGGCAAATGGATGTGAAGACCGCTTTCCTTAATGGAAAACTAGAAGAGGATGTGTATATGACACAACCTGAAGGTTTCACCAATCCATCAGATCGTCATAGAATATGCAAATTAAAGAAGTCCATTTATGGACTTAAACAAGCATCAAGAAGCTGGAATATTCATTTTGATGAATCAATCTGTGAATTTGGTTTCATCAAGAATGAAGATGACCCGTGTGTATATAAGAGGTTTAGTGGGAGCGTGATTACTTTCCTAGTCCTCTACGTCGATGATATCTTAATCATTGGAAACGAAATTCCTGAACTGCATGCCGTCAAGGCATGGTTACGAAAATGTTTCCAGATGAAAGATTTAGGAGAAGCAGCCTATGTATTAGGTGTGAAGATCTACAGAGATAGATCTAAGAGGCTTCTCGGGCTGTGCCAGAGTACTTACATCGATAAAGTCCTGGAGAGATTCCATTTAGAAAATTCTAAAAGAGGATATCTTCCAGTCAGACATGGTCTAAATCTTTCAAAGAGTCAGTGTTCACAAACACAGACTGAGAAAGATGAAATGGACAATACGCCTTATGCTTCGGCTATTGGGTCCATTATGTATGCGATGTTGTGTACTCGCCCAGACGTCGCTTACGGGTTAAGCGTGACCAGTCGATTCCAAAGTAATCCAGGGAAGGCACACTGGATTGCGGTCAAGAACATTTTGAAATATCTTCGGAGGACCAAAGATATGTTCTTGATATATGGAGGTCAGGAAGAACTCAGTATTGAAGGATATACTGACGCTTCGTTCCAATCTGACCAGGATGATTTCCGATCGCAATCAGGCTATGTTTTTAGCTTGAATGGAGGAGCAGTGGTGTGGAAAAGTTTCAAACAATCAATTGTTGCTGATTCCACAACAGAAGCCGAGTATGTTGCAGCCTCAGAAGCATCTAAGGAGGCAGTGTGGATTCGTAAGTTCGTCCAGGAACTTGGTGTTGTTCCTTCGAGTGCAGATCCTTTGGTTATCTTCTGTGATAACACTGGAGCAATAGCACAAGCAAAGGAACCACGGTCGCACCAGAAGTCCAAGCACATACAGAGAAGGTTTCACTTGATCCGGGAGATCATTGATCGTGGCGAGATCAAAATCTGCAAGGTTCATACAGATGACAATCTAGCTGACCCGCTTACAAAGCCTCTGGCGCAGCAGAAGCATGAGAAGCACTGTAATAATATGGGTTTGAGATTTCTCAACCATTAGATTAAGTGCAAGTGGGAGATTGTTGGGGTATGCCCTTAAGGCTAATGTTTGAGGCCTTGGGATTATTTCAGTATCATGTATAAACTCTATGTTTATAAAGGCAATGGTTGTTATTCAGGTTGTTACATTATCTGCTGCAATATGTATACTTCTGAATAATGTCTCAATGGTGTTTAGCTTGGCTGACATGCAGTATTGTCCTTAGTCGAGATATCTTGGTGAACATGAGACAGCCTTGATATGATTGAGACTAATATGTGTTCTTATCTTATAGGATGCTTCGAGCATGGAATAAGATGTAGACTCATGGGTACATTGGATGTACTGGACAGACCCTACTTAGGATGTTCAATTGCTTGTCACAATGTGAATAATCCTTATATGCAAGCAAGTGGCATATTTCCTCTGACTTGAGATCACTTCTGTTTCTAAATGATGATTGGCATTGTTTTGAGGTAGTTCAATATCATTTGAAACATAATGGTTATAGACTATCTTGGATAATGAGCATGACTCATGTTAGGGCACTAGTGATAGATATAAGATTGCCGTCTCCTTGTTGGAGTGTGATGTTCTGAAAGGGGCCCCCTGGATGAGATGATTGAGAAAGTGTATGGCCATACCCAGATGACTATGTTCATCTGATCTAATCATTCTCATCATATTGGAATTACAGGCTTGACACGCTTGTCCAATAAGAACATCCAGTGGCAAAGGAAACACATATGTCAAGTGACTTGGGTTCACACTTGTGCTGTGGTTTGGGTGTAGTCTTGGAAGACTCTTTCCTTTATATCGGGAGACAGTGATGTGTTACTAGATACCCCTCACTGATCGTGATAACGTGAGTTATCGTTACCGACATTTAAAGGAAACCCTTAGGGTCGCACAATTTGATGATATGGCTTACTTAAGTCAGATCGTGTGGACTGAATTGTTTTGGTTCAGTTTAAAGGAGTTTAAACTCTGATTGTAAGTGAGATCTGGTGTGATCATGTTTGATTGATTAGGGCTTGAGATCGGTAAGCTTCGATCGAGAGAATTGATGCTTGATCGATATGATCAAGAGCATCAAGAGATGAATGGTTAGATCTTGAGCCTTATGGTTTAATTTGATCTAGACCAAGGCTTGGTTTGATTTGGTCTTTGAACCAAATCCAATTGAACCAGTTCATCATATGAACGCATGGTTCAATGGGAAAGAAAAAGTTTGCGATCGGTTCACTTGGAGTGAACGCATGATCGCATACATTGAAGCACTTGCTATTTTTGGAAATCGGTTTTCCAAAATGTGGAACGCCTCCACGTTCGAAGAGCAACGCTTCTCTCGTCGCCATCTTCTCCTCTCTCGACTGAAAGTCCCCAGATAAAGGGGGCGAAACCCTAGTAGGAGGCGCATATAAAACTAGCATAGCGGAAGCAAGGGTTTCTAAACATCTTTTGCAAGAATATATTATCAACTTCATATAGTTTGGATTCATACCATAGCCATTTCGCTTGGATGGCGATTTGGAAGAGAAAGATGCAAACGCTTCTTCTCCAAAGGCACCGCACACAAGATGTGATCGCCTACTCCTTGTTGCTTCTTGTGCTAGCAAGGCTCCAAGTATCCTTGTCGTGTGAAGGAAGATGAGATGCGAGAGTAGTTCTCTCCTTTGGCCAAATGCTTCTCTACACCTCGTGTAGACGAGCCACACAAGTGCAAGACCAAAAGAGGGGCGAGCGTTTTGGAACGTGGAGGCGTGCATTCATTTTTGGAACTTCCAAAAATAGCAAACGCTTAACGCATCCACTCATGCGTTCACGAACCAACCAAAACGCATCCTCACTTTGAACCATGCGTTCACTCATGTGAACGGGTTCCTTTTGGTTTGGTTCAAAGACCAATTAAGCCAAGCCTTTGGTCTAGATCATAATTAAACCCTAAGGCTCCAGATCTAACCGTTCATCTCTTGATGCTCTTGATCTCACAGATCTAGCATCAATACTCTCGATCGAAGCTTACCGATCTCAAGCCCTAATCAATCAAATATGATCAGACCAGATCTCACTTACAATCAGAGTTTAAACTCCTTTAAACTGAACCAAAACAATTCAGTCCACACGATCTGACTTAAGTAAGCCATATCATCAAATTGTGCGACCCTAAGGGTTTCCTTTAAATGTTGGTAACGATAACTTACGTTATCACGATCAGCGAGGGGTATCTAGCAACACATCACTGTCTCCCAATATAAAGGAAAGAGTCTTCCAAGACTACACCCAAACCACAGCACAAGTGTGAATCCACTTCACTAGGCATACATGTTTCCTTTGCGACTGGATGTTCTTATTGGACAAGCATGTCAAGCCTGTAACTCCAATATGATGAGAATGATTAGATCAGATGAACATAGTCATCTGGGTATGGCCATACACTTTCTCAATCATCTCATCCAAAGGGGGGGGGCCCATTAGAACATCACACTCCTTTAAACAAGGAGACCGCAATCCTATATCTATCACTAGTGTCCTAACCTGACTCATGATCATTATCCAAGATAGTCTATAACCATTATGTTTCAAATGATATTGAACTACCTCAAAACAATGACAATCATCATTTAGAAACACAAGTGATCTCAAGTCAGAGGACATATGCCACTTGTTCGCATATAAGGATTATTCACATTGTGACAACAATTGAATATCCTAGTAGGGTCTGTCCAGTACATCCAATGTACCCATGAGTCTACATCTTATTCCATGCTCGAAGCATCCTATAAGATTAGAACATATATTCGTCTCAATCATATCTAGGCTGTCTCATGTTCACCAAGATATCTCGATTAAGGACAATACTGCATGTCAGCCAAGCTGAACAGCATTGAGACATTATTCAGAAGTATACATATTGCAGCAGATGATGTAACAACCTGAATAATAACCATTGCCTTTATAAACAAAGAGTTTATACATGATACTGATATAATCCCAAGGCCTCAAACATTAGCCTTTAGGGCATACCCCAACAATCTCCCACTTGCACTTAATCTAATGGTTGAGAAATCTCAAACCCATATTATTACAGTGCTTTTCACGCTTCTGCTGCGCCAGAGGCTTTGTAAGCGGGTCTGCTAGATTGTCATCTGTATGAACCTTGCAGATTTTGATCTCGCCTCGATCAATGATCTTCCGGATCAAGTGAAACCGTCTCTGTATGTGCTTGGACTTCTGGTGCGACCGTGGTTCCTTTGCTTGTGCGATTGCTCCAGTGTTATCACAGAAGATAACCAAAGGATCTGCACTCGAAGGAACAACACCAAGTTCCTGAATGAACTTACGAATCCACACTGCCTCCTTAGATGCTTCCGAGGCTGCAACATACTCGGCTTCTGTTGTGGAATCAGCAACAATAGATTGTTTGAAACTTTTCCACACCACCGTACCTCCATTCAAGCTAAAAACATAGCCTGATTGCGATCGGAAATCATCCTGGTCAGATTGGAACGAAGCGTCAGTATATCCTTCAATACTGAGTTCTTCCTGACCACCATACACCAAGAACATATCTTTGGTCCTTCGCAGATATTTCAAAATGTTCTTGACTGCAATCCAGTGCGCCTGACCTGGATTACTTTGGAATCGACTGGTCACGCTTAACCCGTAAGCGACGTCTGGGCGAGTACACAACATCGCATACATAATGGACCCAATAGCCGAAGCATAAGGCGTTTTGTCCATTTCATCTTTCTTAGTCTGTGTTTGCGGACACTGACTCTTCGAAAGATTCAGACCATGTCTGACTGGAAGATATCCTCTTTTAGAATTCTCTAAATGAAATCTCTCCAGGACTTTATCGATGTAAGTACTCTAGCACAGCCCGAGAAGCCTCTTAGATCTATCTCTGTAGATCTTCACACCTAATACATAGGCTGCTTCTCCTAGATCTTTCATCTGGAAACATTTTCTTAACCATGCCTTAACCGCATGTAGTTCAGGAATATCGTTTCTAATGATTAAGATATCATCGACGTAGAGGACTAGGAATGTAATCACGCTCCCACTAAACCTCTTATATACACACGGGTCATCTTCATTCTTGAAGAAACCAAATTCACAGATTGATTCATCAAAACGAATATTCCAGCTTCTAGATGCTTGCTTAAGTCCATAAATGGACTTCTTTAACTTGCATATTTTATGACGATTTGATGGATTTGTGAAACCTTCAGGTTGTGTCATATACACATCCTGATCCAGATTTCCATTAAGGAAAGCGGTCTTCACATCCATCTGCCAGATCTCATAATCATAATATGCTGCTATTGCGAGAATGATCCGAATAGACTTGAACATGGCTACAGGAGAGAAAGTTTCATCATAATCTATCCCGTAGATTTGTTTGAAACCTTTCGCAACTAGCCTGCCTTTATAGGTAACCACGTTACCATCCATGTCAATCTTCTTCTTGAAGATCCATTTACACCCTATAGGGATGACTCCCGGAGGCGGATCAACCAAATCCCAGACTTGGTTATCTGACATGGAGTCCATCTCGGCTCGCATAGCTTCAAGCCATCTCGCTGATTCCGGTCCACTGACCGCATCCGCATAAGTGAGGGGTTCATCATGATCAATGATGTAGACTCCGTCATAGCGCTCAGGCTGTCGACGGATCCTTCCCGATCTTCGCGGTTCCCGTGATATCTGAGCCTCAGGTTGTTCAATAACCTGTTCTACTGGCTCATGCTCATCCAACTGTGCTTGACTACTTTGTCCTTCCTCTGGATTCTCATCCAGCTTTATTTCTCTCCCATTGGCCTCTTGCAGAAGAAATTCCTTCTCAAGAAAAATAGCCGTCCGAGCAACAAATACCTTGTTCTCTTTGGGATCGTAGAAATAATAACCCTTAGTTTCCTTAGGGTAACCGACAAAGATACATTTCTCAGATCTGCTCTCTAGTTTCCCAGAGGCGAGCTTTTTGACATAAGCCTCGCAACCCCAGATCTTAATAAATGTCAAGCTCGGCTGTTTCCCATACCATAACTCATATGGAGTCTTTGAAACTGCCTTGGATGGCACTCGGTTTAGTACCTTTGCAGCTGTTTCCAGTGCAAATCCCCAAAAGGAGTAAGGTAGATTAGCCTGACTCATCATTGAACGAACCATATCCAATAAGGTTCTGTTCCTCCTCTCGGACACACCATTCCATTGCGGTGTTCCTGGAGGAGTAAGCTGTGAGATAATCCCACACTCCTTCAGATAGTCAGTAAACTCTCGACTTAGGTATTCTCCACCTCGATCTGAGCGAAGTGCCTTGATATTTCGGCCTAGCTGATTCTGTACTTCATTTTTGAACTCTTTGAACTTGTCAAAAGATTCACTTTTATGTCTCATTAGATAGACATATCCATACCTACTGAAATCATCAGTAAAGGTAATGAAGTATGAATAGCCACCTCTGGCATGTTTACTAAATGGCCCACACACATCACTGTGTATAAGGTCAAGTAAACCTGAAGCCCTTTGACCTTTGTTAGGAAAAGGAGCCTTCGTCATTTTACCCATTAAACAAGCTTTGCATGTATCAATCTCCTCATAGGAGAATGATCCCAGCAGTCCATGATCATGCAACCGCTTAATGCGTTTCTTGTTAATATGGCCTAAACGACTATGCCATAGCAAGGTGCTTTCATCAGCATACTTGGCTTTCTTATTATCAATATTTTGTATAGAATATTCCATGTCCAACATGAATAACCCATTGTTAATTGATCCAGTAGCATAAACAATATTATCATAAGAAATAACACACTTTGAAATATTGCATTCAAAGGAAAACCCTTTCCTGACAAGAGCAGGAATAGAGATAATGTTTTTCGTTATTCTTGGTACAAAGTAACAATTGTTCAGTTCTAATACAAGTCCAGATGGTAATGAGATGTGATATTCTCCTACAGCAACAGCAGCAACCCGTGCCCCGTTTCCTACTCGTAGGTCCACCTCATGCTGTCCCACCTGTCTTCTTCTCTTGAGTTCCTGCACATTTGAACAAATGTGAACTCCATATGCAGTGTCCAACACCCATGAAATAGAAGAAGAAGATATCATGACCTCAGTCACAAAAATACCTGAGCCAGAAGCGATGCTTCCCTTCTTGTCTCCTTGGAGCGCTTTACAGTCCTTTTTCCAGTGACCCAGCTGGCCACAATGGAAACATCTGTATTCCTTCGACCGCTTAACCTTTTGTTTCAGAGCCTTGTTGTAGCTCTTGACAGGGGCTTTGCCCTTCTTCCCCTTCTTCTTGTTCCTGGAAGGAAACATCAAGACAGAGGTTGAAGGCTTTCCCTTTAGAGTCAACTCTGTAGTCAAGAGCATGTTCAGTAACTCTGCCGGGGTACAGTCGATCTTGTTCATATTAAAATTAATGATGAACGGATCGAAAGTAGCCGGGAGAGACTGAAGAATGATGTCTACAGCAAGCTCATGATTGATGGTATGTCCCAGTTTCTCTAGAGCCTCCTTGTACCCAATCATCTTGAGTACGTGAGCTCCCACTGGACTCCCTTCAGCCAGTTTGCTCTGAAAGAAAAGCTTAGTCAAATTGTAGCGTTCAGTCCTAGCCTGTGCAGCATACAGCATCTTTAGGTTTGCTATAATCTGTATAGCAGATAGATCCTCATGCTGACGTTGCAGCTCTGGCGTCATAGACGCAAGCATCAGGCAAGCGACATCAATGCTATCATTGACATGCTTTTCATAGGCATCGCGAACCGCCCTTGCGGCGTTCGTAGCGGGTTGAGGTGGTATAGCCGTCTCGAGGACATACAGTTTCCTCTCTGCCTTAAGAACAATCTTAAGGTGTCCGTACCAGTCTGAGAAGTTTGGCCCAGCAAACTTCTCCCTTTCCAGTAGGGATCGCACATTGAAATTCGTGGTGTTCGTTGCTGCAGTAATCTACAACAATGCAAGAACAGCAAGGTCAGTATCAATGTTTAGAATCAATCCAGGACTTAAGAAAGATTCTTTTCTCATTATTTTATCTGACTGAAAAATCCATTAAACAGTCCGAAAGAGTAACGCTCTTTTAGTGAGATGGGATCCAGATTTCATACTTGGTCTCCGCGTCCCGCTCAGGCGAGATAAGATGCACAGAGAGTACAAGCACTAATTTCTGGTAGGCAATGCCTGCCAATCGCCAACCCGTGCGATTCCCCTTCATCTGGGCAATCCAGCAGACTGTGCCAACTGAGTTGGTACAACACAGTCTCTGATCCCACAGATGGCTGCCTCCATATAGCTCACATATGCTCAGTATGTAGCCTACATGGTCAAGCTGACCTGACCTACTCCCTGGACCACCATGTGCTATGCTGAGCAACGAGAAGCGATAAATCCCTTCTCTGTAACACGCAGGTGTAATCACACACCGTCTGAAGATAGATGGGCGTGCCCACTGAGTGGGTACAACACGGCCCCAACGATAGTCAGAACAGTGAGGTTTCGCGTTAGAAGGCTTAGGTGCTTGATATATTAGCGTTGGATTTTAACGGTCTTTTATCTTCTTAACTATCATACATAACCTATGGCGATAGCAGAAGATTAAATCATGCAGTTCTAATTATATAAACAATAAGTAGAAAGCATGCTGATCTTATGTGGTAAAAGCCCATTAAACCTAAGTAAGACCTTAATTTAACTTAAGTCTTCACTTGAGCTCTTCATGGGTCTTTTGCATCTCATCTGGCCCCAAACCAGGGCCCAAGCGCCCACAGCAGCTCAGGTGCGCCCACCAGGTAAATGCGCCTGTCCCAGAGTCGAACCCTGGACCTCCCACCTGGTTAAGCCTCAAGCTGCATGCGCTTCTGCCATGTGTGCTCTGTGCTCTTGTCTGATTAAATTACAATTTAATCTATCTAGACAAGATTGACACGCAGGTCAATTACACAATAAATTAATTAAAATGTGATGCGTAGATCACAATTATAATAATTTACAATTTAATCCAGGCTCGCAGGCCCCAGCACAGCACACATTAAAAGGGCAACCCACATAAGATAAAATAGACAAGCATCATGGTATACAATCAACATGTGATCCATTACAAGAAAATAAAATTTTTCGAAATCCCATTGGAATCAATTTTATTTTTCTTATGTGCCCTACTGCCTTACAACGGTCCATCAATAGGGATCCACTCATCTGACCTAGTCAGATCCACTGCCCTTGCATGCACCAAGTCCTAACTGACTTGAGTTGACCCAGTGGCCAACAATGCATGCAGATGGGCTGAACGACACTCATGAGTTCAGGCAAGCGGGTGTGACCCCGGGCCCAACTCATGCGCGTTCACTGGTTGTCTCAACCAGACATCGCTACACGCCTGTATGCAGTCGACCTATAGCCACCTCGTGCTTGCGCACAGGTGCCATCTGGTCGACCCATCTAGGCTGTCAGATGGTCTGATCAGACTGTTTGGATCTTAACTAGATGATGACTTCAACCCTATCAACCCGTCTAAGGGTTTATAGTAGGCGCTGCTTAGTTCTAATGTGGGGCGCGCAAGATACAAGTTTTGACAAAACAAAAGCTTTAACAAGCGCCAACATAATCATGCATAAACATGAATATCACACATGCGCCAACATCTAAAACCTAGCATGTAGTTTCGCATGTGATATAAATTAGATCTACGCAAACAAGGATCACACATTAACATGAAGCAATCATATTAACATACAACAACCTGCTCTGATACCAATTGAAAGTCCCCAGATAAAGGGGGCGAAACCCTAGTAGGAGGCGCATATAAAACTAGCATAGAGGAAGCAAGGGTTTCTAAACATCTTTTGCAAGAATATATGATCAACTTCATATAGTTTGGATTCATACCATAGCCATTTCGCTTGGATGGCGATTTGGAAGAGAAAGATGCAAACGCTTCTTCTCCAAAGGCACCGCACACAAGATGTGATCGCCTACTCCTTGTTGCTTCTTGTGCTAGCAAGGCTCCAAGTATCCTTGTCGTGTGAAGGAAGATGAGATGCGAGAGTAGTTCTCTCCTTTGGCCGAATGCTTCTCTACACCTCGTGTAGACGAGCCACACAAGTGCAAGACCAAAAGAGGGGCGAGTGTTTTGGAACGTGGAGGCGTGCATTCATTTTTGGAACTTCCAAAAATAGCAAACGCTTAACGCATCCACTCATGCGTTCACGAACCAACCAAAACGCATCCTCACTTTGAACCATGCGTTCACTCATGTGAACGGGTTCCTTTTGGTTTGGTTCAAAGACCAATTAAGCCAAGCCTTTGGTCTAGATCATAATTAAACCCTAAGGCTCCAGATCTAACCGTTCATCTCTTGATGCTCTTGATCTCACAGATCTAGCATCAATACTCTCGATCGAAGCTTACCGATCTCAAGCCCTAATCAATCAAACATGATCAGACCAGATCTCACTTACAATCAGAGTTTAAACTCCTTTAAACTGAACCAAAACAATTCAGTCCACACGATCTGACTTAAGTAAGCCATATCACCAAATTGTGCGACCCTAAGGGTTTCCTTTAAATGTTGGTAATGATAACTTACGTTATCACGATCAGCGAGAGGTATCTAGCAACACATCACTGTCTCCCAATATAAAGGAAAGAGTCTTCCAAGACTACACCCAAACCACAGCACAAGTGTGAATCCACTTCACTAGGCATACATGTTTCCTTTGCGACTGGATGTTCTTATTGGACAAGCGTGTCAAGCCTGTAACTCCAATATGATGAGAATGATTAGATCAGATGAACATAGTCATCTGGGTATGGCCATACACTTTCTCAATCATCTCATCCAAAGGGGGGGGCCCATTAGAACATCACACTCCTTTAAACAAGGAGACCGCAATCCTATATCTATCACTAGTGTCCTAACCTGACTCATGATCATTATCCAAGATAGTCTATAACCATTATGTTTCAAATGATATTGAACTACCTCAAAACAATGACAATCATCATTTAGAAACACAAGTGATCTCAAGTCAGAGGACATATGCCACTTGTTCGCATATAAGGATTATTCACATTGTGACAAACAATTGAATATCCTAGTAGGGTCTGTCCAGTACATCCAATGTACCCATGAGTCTACATCTTATTCCATGCTCGAAGCATCCTATAAGATTAGAACACATATTAGTCTCAATCATATCTAGGCTGTCTCATGTTCACCAAGATATCTCGACTAAGGACAATACTGCATGTCAGCCAAGCTGAACAGCATTGAGACATTATTCAGAAGTATACATATTGCAGCAGATGATGTAACAACCTGAATAATAACCATTGCCTTTATAAACAAAGAGTTTATACATGATACTGATATAATCCCAAGGCCTCAAACATTAGCCTTAAGGGCATACCCCAACATCGACCTCTCTCGTGTCGTGTGGTGAGACTTCACGCAAAGGAGAAGAGAACAAAACCAAGAGACATCTCTCATCTCCTTCACGAAGGGAAACCTTGAAGCTTTGCTAGCACAAAGACACCAAGGGAGTTGTCATCTTCACCTTGTGTGCGTCACCTTTGGAGGAGAGCCGCTCGCCCTCTTCTTCCAAGTCGCCATCCAAGAAATGGCATTGGTATGATCCCCTTCTCGATCTATACAATCTTAAAGTTGATCATATATTCATCCATGCGATCTTAGAAACCCTAATTTCCTCTTGTTGCAAGTTCTGATATGCGCCTATTAGGGTTTCGCCCCCCCTTTAGAAACTTTCAGGACACAGCTACTTCATTACCTTTACTGATGATTTCAGTAGGTATGGTTATGTCTACTTGATGAGACATAAATCTGAATCCTTTGAGAAATTCAAGGAGTTCAAGAATGAAGTAGAGAACCAGCTTGGTAGATCCATTAAGGCTCTTCAATCAGATCGTGGTGGAGAGTACCTGAGTGGTGAGTTTCTTGACTATGTGAGAGAGTGTGGGATTCTATCCCAACTCACTCCTCCTGGAACACCTCAATGGAATGGTGTGTCTGAAAGGAGAAATCGAACTATGTTGGACATGGTTCGATGTATGATGAGTCATGCAACTCTACCTCCCTCATTCTGGGGACATGCACTAGAGACAGCTTCTCTAATACTGAATAATGTTCCATCTAAGAGTGTCTCAAAGATTCCATACGAGGTATGGAGTGGGAGACGCCCTAATCTATCTTTTATCAAGATCTGGGGATGCGAGGCATACGTCAAGCGTCAGGATTCTAGCAAGCTTGAACCTAGATCTGATAAATGTGTGTTTGTGGGGTACCCTAAGGAAACTAAGGGTTACTACTTCTATGCTCCCACCGAGAACAAAGATTTTGTTGCTCGGGGTGCTGTCTTTCTAGAGAAAGAATTTCTCATGAAAGAAGTTAGTGGGAGGAAGTTTGACTTGGATGAGGTCCAAGTGCAACCACAAGACACAGAGATGGAACCTGAGCCCCCTGTAACAGTTGCTAGGCAACCTGAGGCTCAGACACAGGCCCCACGTAGGTCTGGGAGAATTCGTCATGCACCTAAGAGAGCTGCCAACCCAACATGACGGGATCTTCATCATTGAGGATGAACCCAGGACTTATGATGAGGCGGTTAGTGGACCGGACTCCGAGAGATGGCTTGAGGCCATGCGATCCGAGATGGATTCCATGTCAGCTAACCAAGTCTGGGATTTGGTTGAGTTACCTGATGGGGTAAAACCCATAGGGTGTAAATGGGTCTTCAAGAGGAAGACAGACATGGATGGCAACATAGTTACCTATAAAGGTAGACTAGTGGCTAAGGGATTCAAGCAAATCCACGGGGTGGATTATGATGAAGCCTTCTCGCCAGTTACCATGTTCAAATCCATTCGGATTATGCTTGCTATAGCTGCATATCATGATTACGAGATATGGCAGATGGATGTGAAGACAACTTTCCTTAATGGGATGCTGACTAAGGATGTGTATATGACACAACCTGATGGCTTCATCCATCCTGCAGAGGCCAATAAGGTCTGCAGGCTAAAGAGATCCATCTATGGATTAAAGCAAGCATCAAGAAGTTGGAATCTTCGATTTGATGAAGCTGTGAGAGATTATGGCTTTATCAAAAGCGAAGATGACGCCTGTGTATACAGAAAATTCAGTGGGAGCTTGGTAACTTTTCTGGTCTTGTATGTCGATGACATACTACTCATCGGAAACGACATCCCTAGTCTTCAAGCTGTGAAGACATGGTTAGGGAAGTGTTTTGAGATGAAAGACTTAGGGGAGGCTGCCTATATCCTAGGCGTGATGATCTATAGGGATAGATCCAAGAAGCTCCTAGCCCTTAGTCAGAGTACGTACATTGATAAGGTCCTGGAGAGGTTTAGCTTGAAGCAATCCAAGAAAGGGTACCTTCCAGTGAGACATGGCCTTACTCTCTCAAAGAGCCAACGTCCCACCACACAGGCTGAGAGGGATGACATGAGTCAAGTACCCTATGCTTCGGCAGTAGGATCGATCATGTATGCAATGTTGTGTACTAGACCAGATGTGGCTTATGCTGTGAGCATAACCAGCCGATACCAATCCAATCATGGTTTACAGCACTGGGTGGCTGTAAAGAACATCCTAAAGTATCTAAGAAGAACTAAGGATTTGTTCCTAGTCTATGGGGGACAAGAAAAGCTTAGTATGCAGGGCTACACTGATGCGTCGTTCCAGTCTGACCCTGATGACTTTAGATCGCAGGCCGGCTATGTGTTCAAGATGAATGGAGGCGCTGTATGCTGGAAGAGCTTCAAGCAATCCACCATCGCTGATTCTACAACCGAGGCTGAGTATGTGGCCACTTCTGAGGCAGCCAAAGAAGCCATTTGGATTAGGAAGTTCCTTTCAGAACTTCAGGTGGTTCCTAGTGCAGTGGATCCCATTGAAATCTACTGTGATAACAATGGAGCAATTGCACAACCCAAGTAACCACGGTCTCATCAAAGATCCAAACATATACTTAGGAGATTTCACCTGATCAAAGAGATCATAGACAGAGGTGATGTCAAGATTAGCAGAGTTGACACAGAGAAGAATCTAGCAGACCCATTGACCAAGGCTTTGGCGCAGCAGAAACATGATGGTCACGCTAGAGATATGGGGTTAAAATTTCTCAACCTCTAGGTCTTAGTGCAAGTGGGAAATTGTTGGTGTATATGTCCTAAGAACCTAATTCTGGTCCGTTACTTGTACTACTTGACATTGATATTTATATCATACTGGCATTGTCGTTATCATTATTTGTTTACATCTGTGAACATGTACTTATATGATAATGTCCCTGGAGACAGATTGGATCTATGCTCAAACTATTGTCCCTAGTCAATGTACCTTAGTGGATATGGGACAGCTTTGGTACTTGTAAGACTGGTATATGGGCTGGTTAGGCACGAGATGCTAACGCAGACATATGGGTATATCAATGGTGGATATACTGGACCAACCCGCTGTGAGGCAATGACTTGGTGTCACAAGTTATCCTCACAAGTGATAGGAGATGCATTGATCCCTTGAGTTGAGGTCATTGGCCATTCTATATGGTTAGGGACATGCTTTGATACAACCTAACACCTAGCCGTAGTTGGGAGGTAATAACGGTTGTCATTGGGCATGTCACGACCCATATGAGAAGGTCAATGCACAGACATAGGATTTGCCCCTTCCTAAGAGAAGCTTGATATCCATGAAGCTCCTCTATGGTTCTATAACTGAGAGTGTATGGCCATACCCAGGTTAGACCTGATTTAGTCATAGCCATGAGATTGGATGAAAACAAGTGGTGACACACTTGTCCAATTGGATATCAGTACGGCAAAGAGACTGTAATGCATCTATGCCTAATTGCGATGATGGGGATGTCGATGTCGATATCCATTCCAATGACCTGGGTAGCAGCGATGCACTGCTAGGTGCCACTCACTGCTTGTGATGGCCTTTGGTTAGCACTGCCAGCGTCAGAGGAACCTATAGGGTCGCACACCTTGATACTCGAGTTCTCGTATTGATCGGGAAGCCTTATGATGGAGTTATTGGATAACTCGGATCGATTTTGGAGATTTCATCAGCGCCAATGGGCCTGATGAGATGGAAGAGATTTATTGGAGCCAACTTCCATTTACGGCATATTAACCTTGGTTATCCCAATTTGACCTAGGGTTAAATTTGGATTGGATCCGTGGGCTTGGTTAACATGCATAATGGACATTGGGCTGGGCCCATTGATAAGTTGGGCTTAATGGGCTTAAGGAGGAGAAAAGGGATGGTGTGTGCATGGCGTGTGCTTAACCCTAGTTAGACTAGGGTTAGCGCCTATACATCATGAGGTTTGAAATTAATCTTGGGACTAATTATTTGAATTAATTAGAGTCCTAATTTTATGGGGTTTAATGGGCTAATTTATTTGAATTAATTAGAGTCCTAATTGGATTAGGATTCAATTAATTAAATAAATAATCAAATCCTAATTGGATTAGGACTTGTTCAAACCGCCCATTGAAAGTCCTAATTGGATTAGGACTTGGGCTTGATCAAATCCTAATTAGATTAGGAATTAAACTTGATCAAACCGCCCACATGATCAAACCGTTCATGAGAGTCCTAAGTGGATTAGGACATGATCAAACCGCCCAAATTAAGTCCTAATTGGACTAGGACTTAATTCCCTAAAATCTCTCCTAGCCGCACATTCAATTTGAATGGTGGCCACACATTAAGCTGCCCCTTGCCCTATAAATAACACCCCAAGTCGCCCCTCTCAAGATACTAATTCTCTCCTTGGAGGCATGATCAAGAGAGGAGGCGAGCACTAGAGGGTGAGTTCTTGAGGGTGAAAGCAAGAGGCTAGTGGCGCAACTCTTGTTCCATCCAACCCTAGCCACAACACACCTTCTTCTCTTCCTCTTGGCGTGAGGAACTTGGTGGTGTTTGGTGACTTCCTTCTCCTCATCTTCCTCTTGGCGCATACACCTTGGAGGTGGTGCAAGGTTAGAGGAATAAGCACAAGGCTTGGATCTTCTTCCCGAGGCTAGCACCGGGCGAGGAAGAAGAGAGCTCGAGGCATCCGTGTGTGTGAGACTGCAGAGGGCGCACGCTTGGGCGCCTACTTCGACATTAGCCTCACGTTGCTTTAGGTATTTTCTATCTCATCATGTCGACTCCTTCACATGCGATCTTCATTGGGTTTTTGGGACTGGCCTGTTTCGGGGATATTCTTCCGCTGCGCAATGTATTTGCATCTCTAAAATTGTAAAATATCCCCGGGGTTTCCCAACAGAGGCGAGATCGTCGGCTGGTGGGTGTCAGAGATAATGCTGCATAGATAAAAAAATCAGTCACTAATAAAGAGTCTGCTGCATAAATAAATAAATAAATTGAAACGGAGGCAGCAGAAGAAGTAAGAGGCTACTGTGGTGATAATCCAGTGTCGACGGCTAGAAACAGTGATGTGAGAGGCAGATGCAGTGGTGGCTAGAGGTGGAAGACAGTTGCTCTTGAGGATTTCTAGATCTGAAGGCAAAAGAAGCAACAACATGTAGAAAGCAAACAGAGCAGCAACTAAATTTTTTTTTTAAGAAAAGTAGCCATACCCAAGAATAAAATTTAATGTTCCAAAAAGAAAATGAACAGAACTACGTGATAGAATGAAACTTGTTCTTTCCAGATGTATGAAAATTAAAGGATAAAAATCTGTCAGGAATTTAGGGTATCAACAGAAAGAAGGCAAATCAGATTTCTAGAATAAAAAACTGCACAAAAGTTAATCAGATTCGAAAAGTTGCCAAGCTTCCTAGAATGATCAGAAAATATTTTCATGAAAACAGCAAATCCAAGAGATAGAATGAAACATGTACTTGTTGGGGTATGCCCTTAAGGCTAATGTTTGAGGCCTTTGGGATTGTAAAAGTATCATGTAATAAACTCTTATGTTTATAAAAGGCATGGTTATTATTCAGGTTGTTACCTTGTCTGCTGTAATAAGTGTACTTCTGAATAATGTCTCAAAGCTGTTCAGCTAGGCTGACAGGCTATAAGTCCTTAGTCGAGATATCTTGGTGAACATGAGACAGCCTTGATATGATTGAGACTGATATGAGTGCTAATCTTATAGGATGCTTCGAGCATGGAATAAGATGTAGACTCATGGGTACATTGGATGTACTGGACAGACCCTACTGGGATATTCCATTGCTTGTCACAATGTGAATGATCCTTGTATGCAGCAAGTGGCACATGTCCTCTGACTTGAGATCACTTGTGTTTCTGAATGATGATTGTCATTGTCTTGAGGTAGTTCAATATCATTTGAAACATAATGATTATAGACTATCTTGGATGGTGAGCTTGAATCAGGTTAGGGCACTAGTGATAGATAAAGGATTGCCGTCTCCTTGTTCAAGGAGTGTGATGTTCTAAAGGGCCCCCCTTATATGAGATGATTGAGGAAGTGTATGGCCATACCCAGATGACTATGTGCATCTGATCTAATCATGCTCATCGTATTGGAGTTACAAGCTTGACCCGCTTGTCCAATAAGAACATCCAGTGGCAAAGGACACATGTATGCCTTGTGAATTGAGTCACACTTGTGCCATGGTTTGGGTGTAGTCTTGGAAGACTTTTTCCTTTATATCGGGAGACAGTGATGTGTTGCTAGATACCCCTCACTGGTCGTGATAACGAAAGTTATCGTTACCGACATTTAAAGGAAACCCTTAGGGTCGCACAATTTGGTGATATGGCTTGCTTAAGTCAGATCGTGTGGACTGAATTGTTTCGGTTCAGTTTAAAGGGATTTAATCTCTGATTGTAAGTGAGATCTGGTCTGATCATGTTTGATTGATTAGGGCTTGAGATCGGTAAGCTTCGATCGAGAGAGATGATGCTAGATCGGTGAGATCAAGAGCATCATGAGATGAACGGTTAGATTGGAAACCTTAGGGTTTGGTTGATCTAGACCGATTTGGCTTGGGCCGGTTTGGTTTGGCTTTTGGTCCAAACACATTTGCTTTGAACCGGTTCAAGGGCTTGAACGCATGGTTCATTGTTTAAGGCGTTTTGTGGAGTTTAAGATCGGTTTAGAGATCTTGAACGCATGGCTTAATGTTTTTCCTAATTTGGAAAGTCATAAGCGCATGTCTCCTTGAACGCAAATGACAAGTGAACGCTCCATTCACTCTCGGCCTTCGCTTGCTCTCGTGACGAGACATTGGTGAAGGAGACGACATCTTGGAGAAAGGATCGGCCAAGCAAAGAAGTCTTCATCTCTTTCCTATACTCGATCAAAGACATCTTGGCATTCTTGCTAGCACAAGAGGTGCGCAAGTGAGGAGTCTTCATCACCTTTGTGTGTGAACTTTCGGAGGAGATCAAGTTTGCTCTCTTCTTCCAAGCCGACCTCCAACCTTATGGCTATGGTATAGATCTCAACTCATAGCTTCATGTTGATTATATAGTTCATATGCGATCTACTTGAAGCCCTTTTTCCGCTATGCATGCTAGATGCGCATGTTTAGGGTTTCAACCCCTAATGTTTAGGGTTTCCTTCAATTGGTATCAAAGCAAGGCTCTCCATATGATCTATATGATTGCTAGAAGTGTTATGTGATCCATGCTTGTTGCGCTTACTTGATGCTTTGCTTTCATGATGCATGGTTACATGTACTTGTAGATTGCGCTTGTATCATGCTAACATGCAGCTTGCGCTTGTATCATGGGCTATGTATGCGCTCCCCCTTGAAGGGGACCCCCTCAAGTTTGCGCTCCCCCTAGAAGGGGACCCCCTTAGATCTAAGGGTTATCAACTTTGTTTGATGTTAGCGCATGTTCTAAGGTTTTTCTAAAACTTACATCTTGTGCGCTTGATTAGATCTAAGGTGCCACTACATTAAACCCTTAGATGGGTTGATGGGGTTGAAGTCACCACTAGGTTAGATCCAAGTCTGATCAGACCATCTGACAGCTCAGATGGGTTAACCTGATAGCACCTATGCGCAAGCACAAGGTGGCTATAGGTTGACTGCATCTAGGGCGTGTAGCGAGGTCTGGTTGAGACACTACTGAACACACTTGAGTTAGGCCCGGGGTCACACCCGCTTGCCAAAACTCATGGGGGTAGTTCAGCCCTTGGCGCATGCATGGTTGACCATTAGGTCAACTCGGGTCAGTTAGGACTCGGTGCATGCAAGGGCAAAGGATCTAACTAGATGGATGAGTGGATCCCCATCAATGGACCATTGTAAGGTTGTAGGGCTCATAAGGAAATTAAAATTGATGCCATGGGGTTTTCAAAACTTTTAATTTCAAGATGATTGGATCACATGTTGATTGAACCATATGCTTGTTTATTTAGTCTTGTGTGGGTTGCCCAATTGTGTGCTGTGCTGGGGCCTGCGTGCCTGGACTTAAAAATTGTAAATTAATTTGTGATCTGCGAATCACATTGTACTTAATTTATAATATGTTGTTGACCTGCGAGTCAACCTTGTCTAGATAGATCAAATGTACTTTGATTAGACAAGAACAAAGGCACACATCCAAGAGGGGCATTCACCTGGTGGTGCACCTGAGGTGCTCTTGGCGCTAGGGCACTGGGTTGGACCAGATGAGATGCAATGAAGCTCAAGTGAAGACTTAAGTAATCTTAAGGTCTTACTAGGGTTCATGGGCTTTTACCACATAAGATCATGCTTTCTACTTATTGCTAATAATTAGAATTGCATATTTATGTTTATCTTCTGCTATAGCCATAGGACATGCCTGATAGTAAGAAGATAAAAGACCGTTAAAATCCAACGCTGAAATATCAAGCTCGTAAGCCTTCTGACGCGAAACCTCACCTTTCTGACTATCGTTGGAGCCGTGTTGAACCCACTCAGTGGGCACGTCCATCTATCTTCAGACGGTGCTGGATTTCACCTGCGTGTTACAGAGTTGGGATTTATCCCCTCTCGTTGCTCAGCATAGCACGTGGTGGTCCAGGGAGTAGGTCGGGTAAGCTTGACCATGTAGGCTACATATGTGGCGCATATGGTAGCACATGGAGGCAGCCATCTCTGGGATCAGAGACTGTGTTGTACCAACTCAGTTGGCACAGTCTGCTGGATTGCCAAGATGAAGGGGAATCGCACGGGTTGGCGATTGGCTGGGACAGCCTACCAGAAACTAGTGCTTGTCATCTCTGTGCATCTTATCTCGCCTGAGCGGGACGCGGAGACCAAGTATGAAATCTGGATCCCATCTCACTAAAAGAGTGTTACTCTTTCGGACTGTTTACTGGATTTTTCAGTCAGACAAAATAGTGGGAAAAGAATCTTTCTTAAGTCCTGGATTGATTCTGAAACATTGATACTGACCTTGATGTTCTTGCTTGTTGTAGATTCCTGCAGCAACGAACACCATGAGCTTCAATGTGCGATCCCTACTGGAAAGGGAGAAGTTTGCTGGGCCGAACTTCTCTGACTGGTTTGGACACCTTAAGATCGTTCTTAAGGCAGAGAGGAAACTGTATGTCCTCGAGACGGCGATACCGCCGCAGCCCGCTCCGAACGCCGCAAGGGCGGTTCGGGATGCCTACGAAAAGCACGTCAATGATAGCATTGATGTCGCTTGCCTGATGCTAGCGTCTATGACGCCACCGCTACAGCGTCAGCATGAGGATATGTCGGCTATAGAAATTATAGCGAACCTCAAGATGCTGTATGCTGCACAGGCGAGGACAGAACGCTATAATCTGACAAAGCTCTTCTTTCAGAGCAAACTGGCTGAGGGGAGCCCAGTGGGAGCTCACGTGCTCAAGATGATTGGGCACAAGGAGGCTCTGGAGAAACTGGGGCATACCATCAACCAGGAGCTTGCTGTAGATATTATTCTGCAGTCTCTTCCGCCTTCTTTCGATGCGTTCATCATTAACTTTAATATGAACAAAATCGATTGTACGCCGGCAGAGTTGCTGAATATGCTCTTGACAACTGAGGAAACTCTGAAGGGTAAGCCTTCAACCTCTGTCTTAATGGTTCCTTTTAGGAACAAGAAGAAGGGGAAGAAGGGCAAGGCCCCTGTCAAGAATTACAGCAAGGCCCTGAAACAGAAGGTGAAGCGGTCGAAGGATAACAGGTGTTTCCACTGTGGCCAGCTGGGTCACTGGAAAAAGGACTGTAAAGCGCTCCAAGGAGATAAGAGGGGAAGCATCGCTTCTGGCTCAGGTATATATGTGACTGAGGTCATGTTATCTTCTTCTACTATTTCATGGGTGTTGGACACTGCATGTGGAGTTCACATTTGTTCAAATGTACAGGAACTCAAGAGAAGAAGGCAGGTGGGACAGCATGAGGTAGACCTACGAGTTGGAAACGGGGCACGGGTTGCTGCTGTTGCTGTAGGAGACTATTTCATTTCTTTACCATCTGGCATTGTATTAGAATTGAACAATTGTTATTTTGTACCGAGTATCACAAAGAATATTATCTCTATTCCTGCTCTTGTCAGGAAAGGATTTGCCTTTGAATGCAAGATTTCAAAGTGTGTTTTATCTCATGATAATATTGTGTATGCAACTGGTTCAATTAACAATGGGTTATACATGTTGGACATGGAAAATTCTATACAAAACATTGATAATAAGAAAGCCAAATATGCTGATGACAGCACCTTGTTATGGCATAGTCGTTTAGGCCATATAAACGAGAAGCGCATTAAGCGGTTGCATGAACATGGACTGCTGGGATCATTCTCCTATGAGGAGATTGATACATGCAAAGCTTGTTTGATGGGTAAAATGACGAAGTCTCCTTTTCTTCACAAAGGTCAGAGGACTTCAGGTTTACTTGACCTTATACACAGTGATGTGTGTGGGCCTTTTAGTAAACATGCCAGAGGTGGCTATCAGTACTTCATTACCTTTACTGATGATTTCAGTAGGTATGGATATGTCTATTTAATGAGACATAAAAGTGAATCTTTTGACAAGTTCAAAGAGTTCAAAAATGAAGTACAGAATCAGCTAGGCCGAAATATCAAGGCACTTCGTTCTGATCGAGGTGGTGAATACCTGAGTCATACGTTTACTGGCTATCTGAAGGAGTGTGGGATTATCTCACAGCTCACTCCGCCAGGAACACCGCAGTGGAATGGTGTGTCCGAGAGGAGAAATAGAACGTTACTTGATATGGTTCGTTCTATGATGAGTCAGGCTACTCTTCCATACTCCTTTTGGGGTTTTGCACTGGAAACAGCTGCAAAGGTACTAAACCGAGTGCCATCCAAGGCAGTTTTAAAGACGCCATATGAGTTATGGTATGGGAAACAGCCTAGCTTGACATTTATCAGGATCTGGGGTTGCGAGGCTTATGTCAAAAAGCTCGCCTCTGGGAAACTAGAGAGCAGATCTGAGAAATGTATCTTTGTCGGTTACCCTAAGGAAACTAAGGGTTATTATTTCTACGATCCCAAAGAGAACAAGGTTTTTGTTGCTCGGACGGCCATATTTCTTGAGAAGGAGTTTCTTCTGCAAGAGGCCAGTGGGAGAGAAATAAAGCTGGATGAGAATCCAGAGGAAGGACAAAGTAGTCAAGCACAGTTGGATGAGCCTGAGCCGGTAGATCAGGTTATTGAGCAACCTGAGGCTCAAATATCACGGGAACCGCGAAGATCGGGTAGGATCCGTCGTCAGCCTGAGCGCTATGACGGAGTCTACATCATTGATAATGATGAACCCCTCACTTATGCGGATGCGGTCAGTGGACCGGAATCAGCTAGATGGCTTGAAGCTATGCGAGCCGAAATGGACTCCATGTCAGATAACCAGGTCTGGGATTTGGTTGATCCGCCTCCGGGAGTAATCCCTATAGGCTGTAAATGGATCTTCAAGAAGAAGATTGACATGGATGGTAACGTAGTTACCTATAAAGGCAGGCTAGTAGCGAAAGGTTTCAAACAAATCTACGGGATAGATTATGATGAAACTTTCTCTCCTGTAGCCATGTTTAAGTCTATTCGGATTCTTTTCGCGATAGCAGCATATTACGATTATGAGATCTGGCAGATGGATGTGAAAACAGCTTTCCTTAATGGAAATCTGGATGAGGATGTGTATATGACACAACCGGAAGGTTTCACTAATCCAGCAGATCGTCATAAAATATGCAAGTTAAAGAAGTCCATTTATGGACTTAAACAAGCATCAAGAAGCTGGAACATTCGTTTTGATGAATCAATCTCTGAGTTTGGTTTCATCAAGAACGAGGATGACCCGTGTGTATATAAGAGGTTTAGTGGGAGCGTGATTACATTCCTAATCCTCTACGTCGATGATATCTTAATCATTGGAAATGATATTCCTGAACTGCATGCTGTTAAGGCATGGTTAGGAAAATGTTTCCAGATGAAAGATTTAGGAGAAGCAGCCTATGTACTAGGTGTGAAGATCTACCGGGATAGATCTAAGAGGCTTCTCGGGCTGTGCCAGAGTACTTACATCGATAAAGTCCTGGAGAGATTCCATTTAGAGAATTCTAAACGTGGATATCTTCCAGTCAGACATGGTCTGAATCTTTCAAAGAGTCAGTGTCCACAAACACAGACTGAGAAAGATGAAATGGACAATACGCCTTATGCTTCGGCTATTGGGTCCATTATGTATGCGATGTTATGTACTCGCCCAGACGTCGCTTACGGGTTAAGCGTAACCAGTCGATTCCAAAGTAATCCAGGTTTGGCGCACTGGATTGCGGTCAAGAACATTTTAAAATATCTGCGGAGGACCAAATATATGTTCTTGATATATGGTGGTCAGGAAGAACTCAGTATAGAGGGATATACTGACGCTTCGTTCCAGTCGGACCAGGATGATTTCCGATCGCAGTCAGGCTATATTTTTAGCTTGAATGGTGGAGCTGTGGTGTGGAAGAGTTTCAAACAGTCAACTGTTGCTGATTCCACAACAGAAGCCGAGTATGTTGCAGCCTCGGAAGCATCTAAGGAGGCAGTGTGGATTCGTAAGTTCGTGAGAGAACTTGGTGTCGTTCCTTCGAGTGCAGATCCTTTGGTTATCTTCTGTGATAACACTGGAGCTATAGCACAAGCAAAGGAACCGCGGTCGCACCAGAAGTCCAAGCACATACAGAGACGGTTTCACTTGATCCGGGAGATCATTGATCGTGGCGAGATCAAAATATGCAAGGTTCATACAGATGACAATCTGGCAGACCCACTTACCAAGCCTCTGGCGCAGCAGAAGCATGAGAAGCACTGTAATAATATGGGTTTGAGATTTCTCAACCATTAGATTAAGTGCAAGTGGGAGATTGTTGGGGTATGCCCTTAAGGCTAATGTTTGAGGCCTTTGGGATTGTAAAAGTATCATGTAATAAACTCTTATGTTTATAAAAGGCATGGTTATTATTCAGGTTGTTACCTTGTCTGCTGTAATAAGTGTACTTCTGAATAATGTCTCAAAGCTGTTCAGCTAGGCTGACAGGCTATAAGTCCTTAGTCGAGATATCTTGGTGAACATGAGACAGCCTTGATATGATTGAGACTGATATGAGTGCTAATCTTATAGGATGCTTCGAGCATGGAATAAGATGTAGACTCATGGGTACATTGGATGTACTGGACAGACCCTACTGGGATATTCCATTGCTTGTCACAATGTGAATGATCCTTGTATGCAGCAAGTGGCACATGTCCTCTGACTTGAGATCACTTGTGTTTCTGAATGATGATTGTCATTGTCTTGAGGTAGTTCAATATCATTTGAAACATAATGATTATAGACTATCTTGGATGGTGAGCTTGAATCAGGTTAGGGCACTAGTGATAGATAAAGGATTGCCGTCTCCTTGTTCAAGGAGTGTGATGTTCTAAAGGGCCCCCCTTATATGAGATGATTGAGGAAGTGTATGGCCATACCCAGATGACTATGTGCATCTGATCTAATCATGCTCATCGTATTGGAGTTACAAGCTTGACCCGCTTGTCCAATAAGAACATCCAGTGGCAAAGGACACATGTATGCCTTGTGAATTGAGTCACACTTGTGCCATGGTTTGGGTGTAGTCTTGGAAGACTTTTTCCTTTATATCGGGAGACAGTGATGTGTTGCTAGATACCCCTCACTGGTCGTGATAACGAAAGTTATCGTTACCGACATTTAAAGGAAACCCTTAGGGTCGCACAATTTGGTGATATGGCTTGCTTAAGTCAGATCGTGTGGACTGAATTGTTTCGGTTCAGTTTAAAGGGATTTAATCTCTGATTGTAAGTGAGATCTGGTCTGATCATGTTTGATTGATTAGGGCTTGAGATCGGTAAGCTTCGATCGAGAGAGATGATGCTAGATCGGTGAGATCAAGAGCATCATGAGATGAACGGTTAGATTGGAAACCTTAGGGTTTGGTTGATCTAGACCGATTTGGCTTGGGCCGGTTTGGTTTGGCTTTTGGTCCAAACACATTTGCTTTGAACCGGTTCAAGGGCTTGAACGCATGGTTCATTGTTTAAGGCGTTTTGTGGAGTTTAAGATCGGTTTAGAGATCTTGAACGCATGGCTTAATGTTTTTCCTAATTTGGAAAGTCATAAGCGCATGTCTCCTTGAACGCAAATGACAAGTGAACGCTCCATTCACTCTCGGCCTTCGCTTGCTCTCGTGACGAGACATTGGTGAAGGAGACGACATCTTGGAGAAAGGATCGGCCAAGCAAAGAAGTCTTCATCTCTTTCCTATACTCGATCAAAGACATCTTGGCATTCTTGCTAGCACAAGAGGTGCGCAAGTGAGGAGTCTTCATCACCTTTGTGTGTGAACTTTCGGAGGAGATCAAGTTTGCTCTCTTCTTCCAAGCCGACCTCCAACCTTATGGCTATGGTATAGATCTCAACTCATAGCTTCATGTTGATTATATAGTTCATATGCGATCTACTTGAAGCCCTTTTTCCGCTATGCATGCTAGATGCGCATGTTTAGGGTTTCAACCCCTAATGTTTAGGGTTTCCTTCAGTACTTCCAATTTCAAGTGAAATATCAGGGTTTCAACTCATCAAAGCACCTTAAAAACTTGCAGCAAAAATGCTAATCAGAATAGTCAAAAGAAAACTGTTGCAGAAATTAATCAGAACCGAAAAGATGCTATGTGCTTTAAGATGATCTATGGATTTTAAAATTCAATAAAAATATCCAAATAATAGACAAAGATGAGTACTTCCATGTTGTGCCAAAGATTAAAAAATTTTGCAACACAATTTCTTAAAATCATAGCGAGAAAACACCTACACAGATAAGCAGAATGCAGATTCAAAATTACGGCCGTGAAATTCTTTACGGCAGTGCCGTAATTTGCACAAAATTCTCAGGTCAGAAATATGATAGAATTACAGCACCGTAAAAATGGTTACGGTACTGCCGTATTTTGCAAAGAACTTTCTGGTCAAAAATGCTCAAAAATACGACACGTGAAGTCAAATACAGTCAGAAATTATGGTACCGTAAAATTGATTACGATAGTGCCGTAAAAATTAGTTAACCCTCGGGAAAGAAATCAACCCAGATTACGACACAATAAAATGGATTACGGCACTGCCTTATTTTGCACAAAGTTTCATTTTTCCCAGCAAAAAGAAAAGAAAAATTAATTCTAAAAATACACTAAAATGAAAGAAACTAAACTAAGATTGCTTGGGTTGCCTCCCAAGAAGCGCTAATTTTAGGTTCATAGCTTGACCAAAATCAAATATCATGGTGAAGCAGGTGGATCAGTACCATAGTAAATAGCATACAATTTTCTGCATTTCCGTTGTCCTAAAAGTTTAGCCACTAATCCAAACATCCAAAATTTCATATAAGTCAAGATCGACATGGCTTTCTCAGATTTGCAGAAATCAAAATCAAAATTTTCAATTCTACATAAAGGATATTCAATGATCTTCCTATATTTGTCAGTAAACAAAATCATTAGTCCTTTCTTCAAATTTATATCTTTAATTGAAATAGGACTTCCATCAAAAGAATCAAGTATTGGATCATCAAAATAATCTTTATGTCTCTCATTAGATTCTTCAACAAAACATAATTTTTGAAATAAATCAATAGACATGGGCAAAACATCAGAGTGAGATTCATTAATATTTATAATAGTTAAATCTTTTTCAAGTTCCTCATGCTCACAATCAAATAATATATCAATTTCAAAATTATCAACAAAGTCAAAATAAGATTTTTCTAAATTAGTCCCCTCAATTCCTTCATCAAAATTAACCACAAATAATATATCATCAAAAGAATCAATTTCATCAAAAGGGGGTTTTTCAATTTCAATTTCTCCCACAAATAAATCATCAAATGAATCAATTTTATAATCATCAAAATCAGAGTGAGATTCATTAATTTTCACATAAGGCTCAATCTCAAAATAATTATAGTCAGAGGGGGAATTTTCTAAATCAATTTCTTCAGTTTCCAAATCAAACTCAAATAGACAAGCTTGTCGTGCTATCTTGGTTTCTAAAATTTTAGTATTAGCAGATATAGATTCTACTTGAGAAGTAAGCTGATTAACTACCCCTTTAAGATCTTCGATTTCCTTACTTTGATTTGTCATAAATTGATTATGTGCCTCCTCACTATTTTTTATGAACTTTTCAAACATTATCTCCAAGCTAGATTTTTCAGTATCCCCAAAGTATGGTTCTGAAATATAGTTCGAGCAATCATCATAAAAAGAAGTTTGATTTTCCCATCTATAATCATATTGATCATCTTGATACCATGGTAAATTGGGATTTTGAGGCATTAAAATTTGGCAATCAGAAGTATAATGATCAAAGCATCCACAAATATCACATCTAACAGGAAAATAAGATGTCCTAACAGGGTGCATATAAGAGTCTAATTTATTAGCAAAATAATCTGATTTATCCTCAAGAGTGCACAATGAATCATCTTCATACCTTCCTTGTGGCATGTATACCTCACATCTTTCAGTTGTCCATGTGTTGTGATTAAAAGACATCTTCAAATCTATCAAGAACAGAAAGATTTTCCAACACTAATCAATCAAATTTTTTTTGTCAAAATATGTAAAAAAGAACACAAAACACAAGCAAATTCACAAATTTCAGAAATCACAGCTCTGCCACAACTTGTAAAAATCCAAAACCTGCAAAAGCAAAAAAAAAAATTTAAATCTAAAACAAGTAAAACTTAGTCTAGCAATACTAACAACTATTTTGATATTAACAAAACTAAGGTCTCCGGCAATGGCGCCAAAAACTTGTTGCAGTCCGCAAGTGCACGGATACTCGAAGTAATAAAGAAAGATATCGAACCACAAAGACCTTATTGTTAAGTACCAAATAGTTATATTCTTACTAGCTAAGCAATCGATTATAATGCAAGTAAATGATAGAAAGAACACGAAATTAGAGAGAAACTGGGACTAGGGTTTCATCCACCTTAATTTCTATGACTAGATATGAATAGAAGGTCGTCAGTCTAATTTCATCATAATAAAGACATAATTTACTTCATATAAGGATTATCTCACTTTTGTGCAGACAATCATGCAGGGACCAATCCTCGCTTTCGCACAAGATCTATCCCAATGCTGAAAATAAGTAAATCATCAAACAAATAACTCAAGGATCACTTTCGTGCATCCGAATTCTAATTTGATTATCTCAAGTGGAATCTCAAGGATCACTTTCGTGCATCCGAGTCTAAACACATGTTCTACTTATGGTTTTCCAACGTTCCGATCCTTGCTTTCGCACAAGATCTTCTCGTTTGACAAAATAACTCAATCCTAGATTCTTTTTATCAAACATGGCAATTATTATTCTAAAATCAGGAAATAAGAACTAACCTAATTTCTCACAGTGAGTTCCTATTATTCAATTTTAGGGTTCCAAGTTCTCAAGTAAATCACTTTTTAGTCTATTGTGAAAACTCTAGAATCATGCATGATAATAAGAAAACTATGGAGAATCATAGAGCAATCTATGACATAAGTAGAATTATCATAAAAAAACTATTCTAATAAAAATAAAAGTTATCTAGTCATTAAGAAAATCAAAGGGGATTACTCCCCCATGTCCCATAAAAGTTTAAGCTAGCATAGTGAAGGCGTTACAATAATCCATGGTTTCAAAAGATCAAAAATCAAAGAGAAAAGAGAGTTTAAGAAAACACACCACGGCCGTAATATAAATTATAGCTGTAATTTGCATAAGGGGGCGTTGTGAATAGTGTCGGCGCCTCCTATTTCGTTGATTTCTCCTCCAATTGGTCTTCTTTCGCTCTAAAACTTCTGGGGCAAGTTCTCCTCCTCCAGGTGTAGCTTCCCCTCAAATTTCACGGCCGAAAATGCACTGTATGCTTCACGGCGGTGAAACCCATGGTGGCGGCGTGGAACTCGATTTCTCTCCGTATGGTGGATGAAAATTAAGGCTTTCGCCCTTGGCGTGTTCTCCTCCTCCGAGGCTCCTTTTCTTCTTCTCACGCTTTGAATTTAAAGGCCTGGATCATCCGCAATCATCTTCGCAAAAATCAGGCTTCAAATTTGACCATGGAAGTCGTGTTCAAAAATAGAATTATGGCCGTATTTTATGTTACGTCACTGTCGTGGAAGTTGCGTTCTCTGATCCAAAATCTCTAGCAATTACGGCACCGTAATATAAGTTACGGTAGTGCCATAAAATCGTCTGAATTCTCTGGTCGGAATTGTCTGGAAATTATGGCCCGTGAAAATTCTTACGGCAGTGCCGTAAAATCAGCAAATATCTCTGGTCTGAAGGAGCTCCAAATTATGGTACCGTATAAAGTCTTACGGCAGTGCCGTAATTTGCATAAAACTTTCTGGTTGGAAATTTCCCAAATTACGGTAGTGCTATGATATTACGGTAGCGTGTGAAATTATGGTACCGTAATACAGATTACCACCCTCCCGCAATTTGGTTTGTTACTCTGATTTACGTGAAATTTGTCATGTAATCTCCTCTTGATGATGGTAACTCTTCTATGTATTTGATTTTGCTCGAAAATGCCTAAAAATAGTGCCTTTTAACCTGAAAATCATCAAAAACCAAAATAGAAGTAGATTTTGCAATATTTGATAAATTTGGCACAAAAATAAGCAAAAGAGCTTTAATTTAGCATAAAAAGATGTATAAAATGTCACAAAATATACTATATAAATTAGTGTCATCAAGCTTCCTGCGCAATTTAAGAGTTTTATTTATCTCAGGATCAAAAGGAACTAGAGGTCCTGATCTAAGATTCCTGCACATGCAAAGTAGATAGATCAAATAATTTCAATAGAATAGAAAATAAACAACAAACAAAATCTAGTCTAGCAATACTTTCAATATCTTCAATATTGACAAAAACCAAGGTCCCCGGCAACGGCACCAAAAACTTGTTGTAATCTGCAAGTGCACGGATACTCGAAATTGCCGTAATTTTACTGTACTGTCGTAATTGCCTCTGAAATCTCTAAAGTCTCGGTGAGAAATTGGTTTGAAATTATGGTACCGTGAATAATTTTATGGTACTGCTGTAATTTGCTAAAAATATTCCAGAATTAAGCCGCCGTGAAAATCGTTACGGTAGTGTCATAATTGCTGATTACGGTCAAAAATCATTACGGCACTGTCGTAATTTCTATAAAAAACTTGGTTTGACTTGAAATTTGATGTGTAGTCTCCTCTTGATGATAATAATCTGCCCATGTGTTGTATCTGCTTAAAAACCCCATCAAAACGATGCCTTTTTACCTGAAATCGATCAAAAACCAAGAAATGTGTAGATTCTGAAATATTTGATAAAAAAGGCATAAAATAATCAAAGGAGAATGAATACAACTTAAGAGGATGATGCACTAAGCAAGAAATATACTATAAAATTTAGAGTCATTAGTTGCCCCGAAACGTATTCATCACCGTCTTCCGCATTGTTTCTCCCTAGTTTTCATGTTGCTCATTTTTTGACACGCGTTTTACTTCCCACGTCTCAAGACCCTCTCACGTTTTCTGATCTTCGTCTTATAAACCCCTAGAGTACGGAGCTAAGGACCAACCCACCTATAGTAGCTACATCAGTTGGGGTATGGGAGCAATTAGGGTTTGAGGTAAGGAAAGTCTCCAAGGAATTTCCATAAACACCTAACCTTCTTCCATATGCGCCGAGGACTTACCATACAAGTCACTAAGGCCATATGCGCCCCAACCCTTGCCATAGACGCAAGGTTTCCATCAAAGGATGAAGGACTAGGTGTCAATTGCTTCCTTATGAAGCAAATTGTGCCAACTCCTCCCCATTATGCCCTTAGGTGCCAATGGGGGGAGATTTATCCCCATTATACCCTTTTAGCCCATTATCTCTTTATGATAACTTGTTGTTGGGCCTCATTGGGTAATGAGCTAGCCCAAACTTTATTGCACAAGTTGATTAAGCCATTGGATCCAATCCAATGCAACCCTAACTCAAATTTGACCAACCATGGTCAATTTCGGGTAAACCTACTAAAAATGAAGTTTGGCTCCAATAATCTCTTCCATCTCATCAGGCCCATTAGCGCTGATGAAATCTCCTAAATAGATCCGAGCTATCTAATAACTCGATCAAAAGGCTTCTCGATTAATATGAGAACTCGAGTATCAAGGTGTGTAACCCTATAGGTTCCTCTGACGTTGGTAGTGCTGACCTAAGGTCACCACAAGTAGAGAGTAGCACCTAGCAGTGCATCACTGCTACCCAAGTCATCGGAATGGATATCGACATTGACATCCCCATCATCGCAACTAGGTACAGATGCATTATAGTCTCTTTGCCAAACTGATATCCAATTGGACAAGTGTGTCACCACTTGTTTTAACCCAATCTCATGGTCATGACTAAATCAGGTTTTCACCTGGGTATGGCCATATACTTTTATTTATAGAACCATAGGCGGGGCCCCATGGATATCATGCTTCTCTCAGGAAGGGGCAAATCCTCTGTCTGTACATTGACCTTCTCATATGGGTCGTTGCATGCTCAATGACAACTGTTATGATCTCCCAACTATGGTGAGGTGTTAGGTTGTATCAAAGCACGTTCCTAGACCTCAAGTCAAGGGATCAATGCATCTCCTATCACTTATAAGGATAACTCATGACACCAAGTCATTGCCTCACAGAGGGTGTTGGGGTATGCCCTTAAGGCTAATGTTTGAGGCCTTGGGATACTATCAGTATCATGTATAAACCCTTATGTTTATAAAGGCAATGGTTGTTATTCAGGTTGTTACATTGTCTGCTGCAATAACTGTGCTTCTGAATAATGTCTCAATGCTGTTCAGCTAGGCTGACATGCTATATGTCCTTAGTCGAGATATCTTGGTGAACATGAGACAGCCTTGATATGGTTAAGACTAATGTGTGTTCTAATCTTATAGGATGCTTCGAGCATGGAATAAGATGTAGACTCATGGGTACATTGGATGTACTGGACAGACCCTACTAGGATATTCAATTGCTTGTCACAATGTGAATAATCCTTGTGTGCAACAAGTGGCATACTTCCTCTGACTTGAGATCACTTGTGTTTCTAAATGATGATTGTCATTGTTTTGAGGTAGTTCAATATCATTTGAAACATAATGGTTATAGACTATCTTGGATAATGATCATGAGTCAGGTTAGGGCACTGGTGATAGATATAGGATTGCCGTCTCTTTGTTTAAGGAGCATGATGTTCTATGGGGCCCCCCCTGGATGAGATGATTGAGAAAGTGTATGGCCATACCCAGGTGACTATGTTCATATGATCTAATCATGCTCATCATATTGGAGTTACAGGCTTGACACGCTTGTCCAATAAGAACATCCAGTGGCAAAGGAAACTTGTATGCCTTGTGAAATGGATTCACACTTGTGCTGTGGTTTGGGTGTAGTCTTGGAAGACTCTTTCCTTTATATCGGGAGACAGTGATGTGTTGCTAGATACCCCTCACTGATCGTGATAACGTGAGTTATCGTTACCGACATTTAAAGGAAACCCTCAGGGTCGCACAATTTGATGATATGGCTTACTTAAGTCAGATCGTGTGGACTGAATTGATTAAGTTCAGTTTAAAGGGATTTAGACTCTGATTGTAAGTGAGATCTGGTCTGATCATGTTTGATTGATTAGGGCTTGAGATCGGTAAGCTTCGATCGAGAGAATTGATGCTAGATCGGTGAGATCAAAAGCATCACGAGATGAACGGTTAGATCAGGAGCCTTAGGGTTTAAGATGATCTAGACCAAATGGCTTGGGCTGTTTTGATTTGGTCTTTGAACCAAATTTAGTTGGGTCAATTAGATTAAACCGGTTCAAGAGAATGAACGCATGGTTCAATCTTTGAAGCGTTATTGTCGGTTATGAAGAAGTGGGCGCATGCTCTTCATGGCTTGCTATTTTTAGTAAGTCTTCATGCGCCACCTCTCTTGAACGCCAATATTTTTTGACTCTTGCTCTCGACGCTCTCTCTCGGGTGAAAAGCTTCCTTCACGTCTTGGAGAGGTCTCGACCGAGTGGAAGAAGACATCTCATCCCTTTGATTCGATCAAAGACCCTTGAAGAACCTTGCTAGCACAAGGATCTCAAGGAGTAGGCGGCATCACCTTGTGTGCGCACCTTTTGGAGGAGTTTCATTCGAATCTCTTCTTCCTTGACGCCATCCAATGGAAATGGCTATGGTATGATTCCTAACTATAAGAGGTTGATCATATAAACATATATGCGATTGTTGTTGAAACCCTAGCTTCCCATGCGAAAACTTTCTTTTGCGCCACCCTTAGGGTTTCGGCCCCCCTAGATTTAGGGGTCTTTTCAATAGAGAGTAGCACCTAGCAGTGCATCACTGCTACCCAAGTCATTGGAATGGATATCGACATTGACATCCCCATCATCGCAACTAGGTACAGATGCATTATAGTCTCTTTGCCAAACTGATATCCAATTGGACAAGTGTGTCACCACTTGTTTTAACCCAATCTCATGGTCATGACTAAATCAGGTTTTCACCTGGGTATGGCCATATACTTTTATTTATAGAACCATAGGCGGGGCCCCATGGATATCATGCTTCTCTCAGGAAGGGGCAAATCCTCTGTCTGTACATTGACCTTCTCATATGGGTCGTTGCATGCTCAATGACAACTGTTATGATCTCCCAACTATGGTGAGGTGTTAGGTTGTATCAAAGCACGTTCCTAGACCTCAAGTCAAGGGATCAATGCATCTCCTATCACTTATAAGGATAACTCATGACACCAAGTCATTGCCTCACAGAGGGTGTTGGGGTATGCCCTTAAGGCTAATGTTTGAGGCCTTGGGATACTATCAGTATCATGTATAAACCCTTATGTTTATAAAGGCAATGGTTGTTATTCAGGTTGTTACATTGTCTGCTGCAATAACTGTGCTTCTGAATAATGTCTCAATGCTGTTCAGCTAGGCTGACATGCTATATGTCCTTAGTCGAGATATCTTGGTGAACATGAGACAGCCTTGATATGGTTAAGACTAATGTGTGTTCTAATCTTATAGGATGCTTCGAGCATGGAATAAGATGTAGACTCATGGGTACATTGGATGTACTGGACAGACCCTACTAGGATATTCAATTGCTTGTCACAATGTGAATAATCCTTGTGTGCAACAAGTGGCATACTTCCTCTGACTTGAGATCACTTGTGTTTCTAAATGATGATTGTCATTGTTTTGAGGTAGTTCAATATCATTTGAAACATAATGGTTATAGACTATCTTGGATAATGATCATGAGTCAGGTTAGGGCACTGGTGATAGATATAGGATTGCCGTCTCTTTGTTTAAGGAGCATGATGTTCTATGGGGCCCCCCCTGGATGAGATGATTGAGAAAGTGTATGGCCATACCCAGGTGACTATGTTCATATGATCTAATCATGCTCATCATATTGGAGTTACAGGCTTGACACGCTTGTCCAATAAGAACATCCAGTGGCAAAGGAAACTTGTATGCCTTGTGAAATGGATTCACACTTGTGCTGTGGTTTGGGTGTAGTCTTGGAAGACTCTTTCCTTTATATCGGGAGACAGTGATGTGTTGCTAGATACCCCTCACTGATCGTGATAACGTGAGTTATCGTTACCGACATTTAAAGGAAACCCTCAGGGTCGCACAATTTGATGATATGGCTTACTTAAGTCAGATCGTGTGGACTGAATTGATTAAGTTCAGTTTAAAGGGATTTAGACTCTGATTGTAAGTGAGATCTGGTCTGATCATGTTTGATTGATTAGGGCTTGAGATCGGTAAGCTTCGATCGAGAGAATTGATGCTAGATCGGTGAGATCAAAAGCATCACGAGATGAACGGTTAGATCAGGAGCCTTAGGGTTTAAGATGATCTAGACCAAATGGCTTGGGCTGTTTTGATTTGGTCTTTGAACCAAATTTAGTTGGGTCAATTAGATTAAACCGGTTCAAGAGAATGAACGCATGGTTCAATCTTTGAAGCGTTATTGTCGGTTATGAAGAAGTGGGCGCATGCTCTTCATGGCTTGCTATTTTTAGTAAGTCTTCATGCGCCACCTCTCTTGAACGCCAATATTTTTTGACTCTTGCTCTCGACGCTCTCTCTCGGGTGAAAAGCTTCCTTCACGTCTTGGAGAGGTCTCGACCGAGTGGAAGAAGACATCTCATCCCTTTGATTCGATCAAAGACCCTTGAAGAACCTTGCTAGCACAAGGATCTCAAGGAGTAGGCGGCATCACCTTGTGTGCGCACCTTTTGGAGGAGTTTCATTCGAATCTCTTCTTCCTTGACGCCATCCAATGGAAATGGCTATGGTATGATTCCTAACTATAAGAGGTTGATCATATAAACATATATGCGATTGTTGTTGAAACCCTAGCTTCCCATGCGAAAACTTTCTTTTGCGCCACCCTTAGGGTTTCGGCCCCCCTAGATTTAGGGGTCTTTTCAATAGAGAGTAGCACCTAGCAGTGCATCACTGCTACCCAAGTCATCGGAATGGATATCGACATTGACATCCCCATCATCGCAACTAGGTACAGATGCATTATAGTCTCTTTGCCAAACTGATATCCAATTGGACAAGTGTGTCACCACTTGTTTTAACCCAATCTCATGGTCATGACTAAATCAGGTTTTCACCTGGGTATGGCCATATACTTTTATTTATAGAACCATAGGCGGGGCCCCATGGATATCATGCTTCTCTCAGGAAGGGGCAAATCCTCTGTCTGTACATTGACCTTCTCATATGGGTCGTTGCATGCTCAATGACAACTGTTATGATCTCCCAACTATGGTGAGGTGTTAGGTTGTATCAAAGCACGTTCCTAGACCTCAAGTCAAGGGATCAATGCATCTCCTATCACTTATAAGGATAACTCATGACACCAAGTCATTGCCTCACAGAGGGTAGGTCCAGTATATCTACCACTGTTATACCTATATGTTTGCGTTAGCACCTCGTGCCTAACCAGCCCATATACCGGTCTCAGAAATACCATAGCTGTCCCATATCTACTATGGTACATCGACTGGGGACATGAGTTTGAGCACAGATCCAATCTGTCTCTAGGGACATTATCATATAGGAACATAATTGCATATGTAAACTAAGCATGATAATGACAATACCAGAATGATATATAAGAAATATCAGTATCAAGTAATACAAAGATATACCACTCGGTCTCAGGGCATAAACACCAACACCCTATGGAGAAGAGGGGCAACAACAAGCTTGGAGGCACCAAGAAGAGAGATGAGAGGTGGCTATGAGGAGGGGGAAGAAAACCTAGGTGGCTAGGGCTTTGAATGATGCAACTGTCTTCATCATATGAGCCTAGCCCCTTCTTATATAGACTCCAATGCGTGGGCCCGTTAACTTAAGTCATAATATTTATATTCGAAATATTCACGAGTTAAGTTGTGGTTGTTGGTGTAAATGCCCTTGGACCCGTTGTTGGTCCATCTTGTACTACTTGACATTGATATTTAATATATCATTCTGGCATTGTCGTTATTATGCTATGTTTACATCTGTGATTATGTACATGGATAATAATGTCCTTGGAGACAGATTGTATCTATGCTCAAACGGTGTGTCCCCAGTCGAGTACCTGAGTGGATAAGGGACAACTCTGGTACATGTGAGACTGGTATATGGGCTAGTTACGCACGGGGTGCTAACGCAGGAATATGGGTATATCAGTGGTGGATATACTAGACCGACCCGCTGTGAGGCTTTAACTTGGTGTCATGAGTTAAGCTCATATGTGATAGGAGATGCATTGATCTCTTGACTTGAGGTCATTAACTCTTCTATATGGTTAAGGGCATACTTTGATACAACCTAACGCCTCGCCGTAGCAGGGAGGTCATAACGGTTGTCATTGGGTATGTCACGACCCATATGAGAAGATCAATGGACAGACATAGGATTTGCCCCTTCCTACGGGAAGCTTGATATCCATGGGGCCCCCCTATGGTTGCATGACTGAAAGTGTATGGTCATACCCAGGTGAAAGCCTGATTTAGTCATGACCATGAGATTGGGTGAAAATAAAGTGGTGACACACTTTGTCCAATCGGATATCAGTTCAGCAAAGAGACTGTAATGCATCGGTACCTTGTTGCGATGATGGGGATTTCGATGTTGATATCCATTCCGATGACTTGGGTAGCAGCGATGCACTGCTAGGTGCCAATCACTACTTGTGATGACTCGGTTCATCACTGCCAACATCTGAGGAACCTACAGGGTCGTACAACTTGAAACTCGGGTTCTTGTATTGATCGGGTAGCCTATTGATTGAGTTATTGGATAACTCAGATCTGTTTGGGAGAATCCATCAGCACCACTGTGCTAGATGAGATGAAAGGAATCATTTGGAGCTAACTTGTTTTTGGGCCTAGTAGGCCAAATGGGCCCAATGGGCCATTTGGGCCAAATGGGCCTAATAGATCAAGTTGGGCTAATAGGCCAAATGGGCTCAATAAGCCATTTGGGCCAATGGGCCAAATGGAATGGCACAAGCTACTTGGAGTGAGCTTGGCGCATTTCCTTGAGGTGGACAAATCCAAGTTGGACATCTTCTTAAGGTGAGAAGCTGGGAGCTTCTCACTTGGAGTGGGTGAATGTACTTGGGCACATGGCACTTGGAGTGGGCGAAATGGGTTTTACCTCTTGAAGAGGTGTGTCTCTTCATGAAGAGGTGTGCCTCTTCACTAGTGAAGAGGTGCACCTATTTATGGGTATATAAAACCCCTTCCTCCCTCCTCGTCGCTTCTTCTTGAACTCTTGAACTCTTAAACTCTTGCCCCCTTTGTCCCCTTGTCGCCACTCCTAGAAAAAGAGAGAGGGATGTTCTCTTCCCTTTAGTGAGTTCGGAACTTTGGAAGTTCCTTGGCGCCCTCCTCTCCAAAGTTGGACTTTGGCTTCGGTTGATTCCGGTTCGGATCTTGGTGGAGTGCTTCAAGAGTTGGACTCCGACGAAGCTCCACCTCCTCTCCTTGGCATCTCCTCTGGAGTCGGCGCAAGTGATTAAGGAGGTCCCCCAAAGGCGTGGATCTTCTTCCCGAGGCTAGCACCGGGCGTGGAAGAAGAGGATTCGAGGTTTGGCTGTGTGCGAGACTGCAGAGGGCGCACATTTGGGTGCCTGCATCACATCACTTAATTTGCATCAAGGTATCATCTCCTACTCACCGTGACGATCTCCTCGCAAGACTCGATCTTCTGGGTTTTTGGGACTGGCCTGTTTCGGGGATTGCTTCCGCTGTGCTTGTTTGTAAAATTTTAAAAATCCCCGGGGTTTCCCAACAGTGGTATCAGAGCATCTTGCGAACTCAAACGGTGTTTTATGCTTTTATTGTATGCTCACATGCCATTTGAATTTTTTTCAAAAAATTGCATATGCGCATGGATTTTTCTAAGTAAGAAAAATTGTAAGTTTTTCGTTCCTAACATCTATTCAATCTCTTTGGATTTTCGCTTCACATGGTGGGTTAGACCCATATGTGAGAGAATTAATTTCTCCCAACGCATGTAGGATAGTCCTACTGTGTGGGACTTGTCGAAGATTATGGGCATATGGTTGTCCTAATCTTGGCAGGTTGAGGATTGCAAGGGTAGACGACAAGCGTGCTTCGAGCATGCATGCGTCACTTGTGGACTCCTGAGAGAAACGAAAAGTCCTAGATTTACGAATGGACATTGAGGTTAAAAGACATGTTTTCTAAGAAACTAAAACTGAAGTTTTATGTTTTCATGAGCATATAGAAAAGCATGAGATGATTATGCATCGTGTTGTGGTCATAGTCAAGCCCCTTGTATGCTTGTGATGTATTTATGTAAGGCCTGCGTGCCGCTTTTTCTTTTTGTTTTATAAACGCACAAAGAAGATTAGGGGCGCATCCCTCTTGAAGCTTACATCTTGGCGCATCAACCATGATGGCGCATCTTGCTTGGTGGCGCAAGTAAAGGCTTGGTTGAACCGTAGGGTTCGTGAGCTATCCCTCTTGGCACAAGCATGATGGCGCATCATCATGGAGGAGCCATCAATGTCTTGGCCGAACCCTTGGGTTTGCGTGCTATGCCTTGATGTGGAGGACCTTGAAGCCGCACTTGAAGATAAAGCTTGGTGGCGGCTAGGTTAGGTCTTGTTGGGGCTTGTCACCTAGGTCAAGCATGAACATCCTTTGGCATGTGATGGTTCATTGCGTTGATTAGGCTATGACCACATCGCTTGTTTACTGCTTTTAATATCTACAAAAGCATGCCTGGATGTGTTTTATCGTTTTGTTATCACTATAGGATTGCATGCCTGTAATGTTAGACAAAAGATAAAACTAAGAAGATGAGACCTCAAAAACCCTCGAAACAATATCAAGTATGTAGCCTTCTGACGCATAGCCCTCGTCAAGCTATCAATCAGTGGTGTTGTGCACTGTTTCCCACCCTAGTGGGACACACCCACTTATCTTTAGAAGACGTGTGGTGGCAATGGTTTCTTGAGTCCAGTTAAAATCCTGGATGTGCCCTAGCAAGGAAGCTCGTTGGCCCTGGGCATAACTGTTGGGGTATGCCCTTAAGGCTAATGTTTGAGGCCTTTGGGATTGTAATAGTATCATGTAATAAACTCTTGTGTTTATAAAGGCATGGTTATTGTTCAGGTTGTTACCTTGTCTGCTGTAATAAGTGTACTTCTGAATAATGTCTCAAAGCTGTTCAGCTAGGCTGACATGCATATGTCCTTAGTCGATATATCTTGGTGAACATGAGACAGCCTTGATATGATTGAGACTAATATGTGTGCTAATCTTATAGGATGCTTCGAGCATGGAATAAGAAGTAGACTCATGGGTACATTGGATGTACTGGACAGACCCTACTAGGATATTCAATTGCTTGTCACAATATGAATGATCCTTGTTTGCACTAAGTGGCACATGTCCTTTGACTTGAGATCACTTGTGTTACTAAATGATGATTGTCATTGTTTTGAGGTAGTTCAATATCATTTGAAACATAATGATTATAAACTATCTTGGATAATGATCATGAGTCAGGTTAGAACACTAGTGATAGATAAAGGATTGCCGTCTCCTTGTTCAAGGAGTGTGATGTTCTAAAGGGCCCCCCTGTATGAGATGGTTAAGATAGTGTATGGCCATACCCAGGTGACTATGTTCATCTGATCTAATCATGCTCATCATATTGGAGTTACAAGCTTGACACGCTTGTCCAATGAGAACATCCAGTGGCAAAGGACACATGCATGCCTTGTGAAGTTGCATTCACACTTGTGCTGTGTTTTGGGTGTAGTCTTGGAAGACTCTTTCCTTTATATCGGGAGACAGTGATGTGTTGCTAGATACCCCTCACTGATCGTGATAACGTGAGTTGTCGTTACCGACATTTAAAGGAAACCCTCAGGGTCGCACAATTTGATGATATGGCTTACTTGAGTCAGATCGTGTGGACTGAATCGTTTGGGTTCAGTTTAAAGGGATTTTATCTCTGATTGTAAGTGAGATCTGGTCTGATCATGTTTGATTGATTAGGGCTTGAGATCGGTAAGCTTCGATCGAGAGAGATGATGCTAGATCGGTGAGATCAGGAGCATCAAGAATTGAACGGTTAGATTTTGAACCTTTAGGGTTTAATCTAGACCATATGGCTTGGGTTAATTGGTCTTGGACCAAACCGAATAGAACCGGCTCATGATTGAGCGCATGGTTCATGGGAGATGAGTTAAGCGTTTGGTTCACTCAAGAGTGAACGCATGAGCTTTAACACCTTTCCATTTTTGGAATCGGTTTCGAAGTGGAAATGGTGTAACGCCTCCACATTAGTGTGGGAGGTTACTCTCTTGCCGAATTCTCTCGTGTGAAGGTTTCTCCAATTTTCGGTGGAGAGGACTTGACGAAAGCTACGAGAGGAAGTCTCGCCAAGCACAACCTAGAAGTTCCCTTCCTTTCCATTTCGATCAAGGACATCTTGGAGATCCTTGCTAGCACAAGGAGCATCCAAGGAGCAAGTCATCACTCATTTTGTGTGCGACAATTTGGAGGAGACCTATCTTGATCTCTCGCTTCCAAGTCGCCATCCTCTTCATGGCTTTGGTATGATTTCTCATAGCCTTAAGTTGATCATATGGTTATCATATGCGATCTTCTAGAAACCCTCTTTCCGCCATGCTTGCTAGATGCGCATGATTAGGGTTTCACCCCCTTATATTAGGGACCCTTCAATAACGGTCAGGACAGACTTGACTAGATTTCATATGTGGTGGCCACATGATGGAATTCTAGAGGTAGCCTCGAGAGGTTAGGGTTTTGTGTTGTTCCAGCCCTAGCTGGGCACGAAATGCTTGAACTATCTTGAGAAGGGGAATTGCCCTGGGGACAATCGGCCAGCGTGCCTACCTTACGAAGCATAAGTCACTTTGTGCATCTCATCCCACCCTAGTGGGATGCGAAGCATCGTGTGGAATAGGGATCCCATCTCACTAAGAAATCTCAGATTTTCAGATTGACTTTGTGGGTTGTCAATTCGATTAAAAATAGTGGGAGCCATAATCATTTAATGCAAGTCCAGATTAAATGATTCGAAGTAGTACTAATCTGCTTTCTTGGTTGTTGTAGATCAATGGCTACGAACAATAGCAGATGGTCAATGCGATCTATCCTGGAAAAGGACAAGTTGGTTGGATCCAACTTGATGGACTGGTATCGGAACTTGAGGATTGTCCTTAAGCTCGAGAGGAAGCTCTATGTCCTTGAACAGCCTATTCCAGAGCCACTTCCATGCTCGGCCTCAGCGGCTGAGAAGGATGCTTTTGATAAGCATCAGGCTGATACTTTGGAGGTTGCTAATTTGATGCTAACCAACATGTCGCCTGAATTTAGAGGGCAATATGAATCTAAGAATGCCTCTGAGATTATTTCTAATCTAAGGCAGCTCTTTAATGAATTGGTTGAGCTCAACCATCCTAAAGTAATCATTCAGTGTGGTGAGCCGAAAGGTTTGACCAAAGACCTGAAACTAAAGATGGAAAGGATCAGGAATAACAGGTGCTATTCATGTGGAGGGCCACCTCACATGTTGAAGGACATGGTGCGACTTCAGAACGAGGAGAAGAGAAGCAGGACTTCATCTTCTGGCTCAGGTATTTATGTTACCGAAGTCAACCTTTCTACTTCTATATCATGGGTATTGGATACCGCATGCAGAGCTCATATTTGTACAAATATGCAGAGGCTCAGGAAAAGTAGATTGGTGCGGCCTGGAGAGATTGACCTACATGTTGGAAACGGAGCACAGGTTGTTGTTGTTGCCTTAGGACTTTTGACGCTCTCCCTGCCTTCTAGACTTCAACTAGAGTTAAATAATTGCTATTATGTACCTTCTCTTACCAAAAACATTGTATCTATTCATTGCTTGTCAAGGAAAGGATTTAAATTTGAAATAAAAGAGGACTCTTGTTCTTTTTTATTTTCAAATGTGTTTTATGGGAAGGGTATCTTGTGCAATGGATTATATGTCTTGGACATGGATAACTCTATATGTAACATAAATCACAAAAGGATCAAACTGAGTGGTTCAGTTGGTGCGTACCTTTGGCATTGTCGATTAGCCCATATAAACAAGAATCGCATTCAACAACTCCATGCAAATGGATTGTTAGATTCAACCTCGTTGGAGGAGTTTGATACTTGCGAGCCTTGTTTATTAGGGAAAATGACAAAAGCACCCTTCACCAAGATTGGTGAGAGGGCAGGAGGTTTGTCGGATCTCATACATAGTGATTAGTGTGGGCCATTCAGTAAACAAGCCAGAGGAGGGTACAACTACTTCATCACATTTACTAATGACTTCAGTAGATACGTTTATGTCTATTTGATGAGACATAAGTCTGAATCCTTTGAGAAATTTAAGGAGTTCAGACATGAAGTAGAGAACCAGCTTGGTAGATCTATTAAGGCTCTTCGATCAGATCGTGGTGGAGAGTACCTGAGCGGTGAGTTCTTTGACTATCTTAGAGAGTGTGGGATTCTATCCCAACTCATTCCTCCTAGAACACCTCAATGGAATGGTGTGTCTGAAAGGAGAAATCGTACCTTGTTGGACATGGTTCGATCTATGATGAGTCATGCAACTCTACCACCCTCATTCTGGGGTCATGCACTTGAGATAGCTTCTCTCATACTGAATAATGTTCCATCTAAGAGTGTCTCCAAGATTCCGTACGAGGTATGGATTGGGAGACGCCTGAATCTCTTTTTTATCAGAGTCCGGGGATGTGAGGCTTATGTCAAATGTCAGGATTCTAGAAAGCTAGAACCCAGATCTGATAAATGCGTGTTTGTGGGATATCCTAAGGAAACTAAAGGATATTACTTCTATATTCCCAGCGAGTACAAAGTTTTTGTTGCTCGAGGTGCTGTCTTTCTAGAGAAAGAATTTCTCATGAAAGAAGTTAGTGGGAGGAAGTTTGACTTGGACGAGGTCCAAGCGCAACCACAAGACACTGAGGTGGAACCTGAGCCACCTGCACCGGTTGCTGGGCAACCAGAGGCTCAGACACAGGCCCTATAGGTCTTGGAGGATTCGTCGTGCACCTAAGAGGTACGGGTCGCTGTCGACCCAACAGGACGGGATATTCATCATTGAGGATGAACCCAGGACCTATGATGAGGCGGTCGCTGGACCGGACTCCAAGAAATGGCTTGAGGCCAAGAGATCCGAGATGGATTCCATGTCGGCTAACTAAGTCTGGGATTTGGTTGAGCTACCTGATGGTGTAAAACCTATAGGGTGTAAATGGGTCTTCAAGAGGAAGACTGACAGACATGGATGACAACATAGTTACCTATAAGGGTAGACTTGTGGCTAAAGGATTCAGACAAGTTCACGGGGTGGACTATGATAAAACCTTCTTGCCAGTTGCCATGTTCAAATCCATTCGAATCCTGCTTGCTATAGCTGCATATCACGATTATGAGATATGACAGATGGATGTAAAGACAACGTTCCTTAACGGGAAGCTGACAGAGGATGTGTTTATGACACAACCTGATGGTTTCATCCATCCTGCAGAGGCCAATAAGGCCTACAAGCTAAAATGATCCATTTATGGATTAAAGCAAGCCTCTCGAAGTTGGAATCTTTGATTTGATTAAGCAGTAAGAGATTACGGCTTTATCAAGAGCGAAGATGACGCCTGTGTTTACAGTAAATTCAGTTGGAGCTTGGTGACATTTCTGGTCCTGTATGTCGACGACATACTACTCATCGGAAATGACATCCGTAGTCTTCAAGCTGTGAAGACATGGTTGGGGAAGTGTTTCGAGATGAAAGACTTATGGGCGGCCGCCTATATCCTAGGCGTGAGGATCTACCGGGATAGATCCAAGAAGCTCCTGGCCCTTAGTCAGAGTACTTACATTGATAAGGTCCTAGAGAGGTTCAGCTTAGAGCAATCTAAGAAAAGGATACCTTCTAGTGAGACATGGCCTTATTCTCTCCAAGAGCCAGTGTCCCGTCACACAGGCTGAGAGGGACGACATGAGTCAAGTGCCCAATGCTTCGGCAGTAGGTTCGATCATGTACATGATGTTGTGTACTATACCAGACGTGGCTTATGCTGTGAGCATAACCAACCGATACCAATCCAATCCAGGTCTGCAGCACTAGGTGGCTGTAAAGAACATTCTATGTTTCTGAGAAGAACTAAAGAATGGTTCTTGGTCTATGGGGGACAGGAAGAGCTCAGTGTTCAGGGCTACACTGAGGCATCATTCCAGTCTGACCCTTATAACTTCAGATCGCAGACAAGCTATGTGTTCAGATTGAGTGGAGGTGCTATGAGCTGAGAGAGCTCTAAGCAATCTATTGTAACTGATTCTACGACCGAGGCTGAGTATGTCGTTGCTTCTGAGGCAGCCAAAGAAGCCGTTTGGATTCGGAAGTTCATTTCGGAACTTCAGGTGGTTCCAACTGCTGTGGATCCATTTGAGCTCTATTGTGACAAAAATAAAGCGATGGCACAAGCAAAGGAACCACGGTCTCATCAAAAATCCAAACACATTCTCAGTAGATTTCACCTGATCTGGGAGATCATTGATAGAGGTGATGTCAGGATAAGCAGAGTTGACACAAACAATAATCTGGTAGACCCACTGACCAAGGCTTTGGCGCAGTAGAAGCGTGATAGTCATGCGAGGGACATAGGGTTGAGATTTCTCAACAACTAAGTCTAAGTGCAAGTGGGAGATTGTTGGTGTATATGCCCTTGGACCCGTTGTTAGTCCATCTTGTACTACTTGACATTGATATTTAATATATCATTCTGCCATTGTCGTTATTATGCTATGTTTACATCTGTGATTATGTACATGGATAATAATGTCCTTGGAGATAGATTGTATCTATGCTCAAACGGTGTGTCCCCAGTCGAGTACCTGAGTGGATAAGGGACAACTCTGGTACATGTGAGACTGGTATATGGGATAGTTACGCACGGGGTGCTAACGCAGGCATATGGGTATATCAGTGGTGGATATACTAGACCGACCCGCTGTGAGGCTTTAACTTGGTGTCATGAGTTAAGCTCATATGTGACAGGAGATGCATTGATCCCTTGACTTGAGGTCATTGACTCTTCTATATGGTTAGGGGCATACTTTGATACAACCTAACGCCTCGCCGTAGCAGGGAGGTCATTGTTGGGGTATGCCCTTAAGGCTAATGTTTGAGGCCTTGGGATTATTTCAGTATCATGTATAAACTCTATGTTTATAAAGGCAATGGTTGTTATTCAGGTTGTTACATCATCTGCTGCAATATGTATACTTCTGAATAATGTCTCAATGCTGTTCAGCTTGGCTGACATGCAGTATTGTCCTTAGTCGAGATATCTTGGTGAACATGAGACAGCCTTGATATGATTGAGACTAATATGTGTTCTAATCTTATAGGATGCTTCGAGCATGGAATAAGATGTAGACTCATGGGTACATTGGATGTACTGGACAGACCCTACTTAGGATATTCGATTGCTTGTCACAATGTGAATAATCCTTATATGAAAACAAGTGGCATATTTCCTCTGACTTGAGATCACTTGTGTTTCTAAATGATGATTGGCATTGTTTTGAGGTAGTTCAATATCATTTGAAACATAATGGTTATAGACTATCTTGGATAATGAGCATGAGTCATGTTAGGGCACTAGTGATAGATATAGGATTGCCGTCTCCTTGTTTGGAGTGTGATGTTCTAAAGGGGCCCCCTGGATGAGATGAATGAGAAAGTGTATGGCCATACCCAAATGACTATGTTCATCTGATCTAATCATTCTCATCATATTGGAATTACAGGCTTGACACGCTTGTCCAATAAGAACATCCAGTGGCAAAGGAAACACATATGTCAAGTGACTTGGGTTCACACTTGTGCTGTGGTTTGGGTGTAGTCTTGGAAGACTCTTTCCTTTATATCGGGAGACAGTGATGTGTTGCTAGATACCCCTCACTGATCGTGATAACGTAAGTTATCGTTACCGACATTTAAAGGAAACCCTTAGGGTCGCACAATTTGATGATATGGCTTACTTGAGTCAGATCGTGTGGACTGAATTGTTTTGGTTTAGTTTAATGGGATTTAAACTCTGATTGTAAGTGAGATCTGGTCTGATCATGTTTGATTGATTAGGGCTTGAGATCGGTAAGCTTCGATCGAGAGAATTGATGCTAGATCGGTGAGATCAAGAGCATCAAGAGATGAATGGTTAGATCTTGAGCCTTATGGTTTTATATGATCTAGACCAAGGCTTGGCTTAATTTGGTCTTTGAACCAAATGTAATTGAACCGGCTCATCATAGTGAGCGCATGGTTCAATGGGAGAGGAAAATGCGATGGTTCAATCGGAGTGAACGCATCACACGTTGAGGGCTTACTATTTTTGGAAGTCATGCTTTCCAAATTAGTTAACGCCTCTACATTCGTGGGGGTGTGCTATTCTTCTCTCTCGCCTCTTCCTCTCGACGTCTCTCTCTCATGTGGTGAGTCTTCACGCCAAGGAGGAGATCCGGTTAGCCAAGGAAAGACATCTCTTCTCTTCCACACAAAAGGACACCATGGAGCCTTGCTAGCACAAGGATCGACAAGGAGTAGGCGATCAATCATCTTTGTGTGTGATTGCTTTGGAGGAGAGCCGCTCGCCCTCTTGCTTCCAAGACGCCATCCAAGAAATGGCATTGGTATGATCTCTCTTTTGATCTATACAATCTTCAAGTTGATCATATATTCATGCATGCGATCCTAGGAAACCCTAGATTCCGCTCATGCAATTTTTGTTTGCGCATGCTTTAGGGTTTCGCCCCCTTTAGGGAACTTTCAGTCATAACGGTTGTCATTGGGTATGTCACGACCCATATGAGAAGATCAATGGACAGACATAGGATTTGCCCCTTCCTACGGGAAGCTTGATATCCACGGGGCCCCCCAATGGTTGCATGACTGAAAGTGTATTGTCATACCCAGGTGAAAGCCTGATTTAGTCATGACCATGAGATTGGGTGAAAATAAAGTGGTGACACACTTTGTCCAATCGGATATCAGTTCGACAAAGAGACGGTAATGCATCGGTACCTTGTTGCGATGATGAGGATGTCGATATTGATATCCATTCCGATGACTTGGGTAGCAGCGATGCACTACTAGGTGCCAATCACTGCTTGTAATGACTCGGTTCATCACTACCAACGTCTAAGGAACCTACAGGGTCGCACAACTTGAAACTCGGGTTCTCGTATTGATCGGGTAGCCTATTGATTGAGTTATTGGATAACTCAGATCTGTTTGTAAGAATCCATCAGCACCACTGTGCTAGATGAGATGAAAGGAATCATTTGGAGCTAACTTGTTTTTGGGCCTAGTAGGCCAAATGGGCCCAATAGACCAAGTTGGGCTAATAGGCCAAATGGGCTCAATAAGCCATTTGGGCCAATGGGCCAAATGGAATGGTGCAAGCTACTTGGAGTGAGCTTGGCGCATTTCCTTGAGGTGGACAAATCCAAGTTGGACATCTTCTTAAGGTGAGAAGCTTGAAGCTTCTCACTTGGAGTGGGTGAATGTACTTGGGCGCATGGCACTTGGAGTGGGCGAAATGGGTTTTACCTCTTGAAGAGGTGTGTCTCTTCATGAAGAGGTGTGCCTCTTCACTAGTGAAGAGGTGCACCTATTCATGGGTATATAAAACCCCTTCCTCCCTCCTCGTCGCTTCTTCTTGAACTCTTGAACTCTTGAACTCTTGCCCCCTTTGTCCCCTTGTCGCCACTCCTAGAAAAAAGAGAGAGGGATGTTCGCCCATTGCCTCTCCTCTTCCCTTTAGTGAGTTCAAAACTTTGGAAGTTCCTTAGCGCCCTCCTCTCCAAAGTTGGACTTTGGCTTCGGTTGATTTCGGTTCGGATCTTGGTGGAGTGCTTCAATAGTTGGACTCCAACGAAGCTCCACCTCCTCTCCTTGGCATCTCCTCTGGAGTTTGCGCAAGTGATTGAGGATGTCTCCCAAAGGCATGGATCTTCTTCCCAAGGCTAGCACTGGGCGTGGAAGAAGAGGATTCGAGGTTCGGCTGTGTGCGAGACTACAGAGGGCGCACATTTGGGTGCCTGCATCGCATCACTTAATTTGCATCAAGGTATCATCTCCTACTCACCATGTCGATCTCCTCGCAAGACTCGATCTTCTGGGTTTTTGGGACTGGCCTGTTTCGAGGATTGCTTCCGCTGTGCTTGTCTGTAAAATTTTAAAAATCCCCGGGGTTTCCCAATAGTGGCCCCCACCACTTAAGTTATGAATTAATTAATAATTAATTCATGAAATATGAATATAATATTCAGACAATTAACTCAAGCTAGTGGGCGCATGTGATCAAGTTGCCAAGCCATCGACTCAATTCGGTGCTAACCCGTATTTTGACTAATCGACTAAGACCTAGTCAATCGGAGTCAAAAGTTGTCACCTGAGTTCAACCAGGGTCAACTCGATCACTATAATCTATAAGCCTCTTCTCAACTCATAACAAGCATCCGCAAAAGCATAAAACTCCCAAATAGATCTGAATGATCCATAGATTTGATCTGAGGCTATCCGATCAATACAGAGTCTCTAGCGTCTAGGTGTGTGACCTTGTAGGTGATGGGGGTAGAGACTATGACCCAAGAAAATATAAATGGAGCTTAAGGCTACCCTAGTTTATGGGTACCCTAAGGCACCTTTGCATTGCATGCATCATGTAGCTACATTTGGTAAATTTTATACTTTGTTTTGTATTTTTCTTTTATGGAAATTATGTTGCATCATACTAGAATTAGTGCATGTCATAATGTTGCATCCTAGTAGGAGTAGTGTAATAAGCATTTACAAGTCATGTGGACAAGCTCAAGGCTAGCTCAAAGCTCACTCAACAAAGCAAGCTCCAAATATGGAAGGTCACTTCAAAGCCTCACTCAAAGTGAAGACTTGAGATGAAAGGAGTTCATCTCACCTTTCCAAATTCGTATGTCTCATCAATCATGGATTATTTCAGCCACCTCAAGTAATATGCGCCCATGAAGGAAGAAAAATCAAGATCCCAATCCCTAAAATCAAGGAAGGAAATTAATGGGATTTTTGTTCACACCATGGAAGGAAACAAGCCAACCATTCTATCAATCCTCTCCAAATTCGCCCAAGACAAGCATGGAAGCCTTGCCACCTCATGAAGCCACTTAAGGGAAGAATTCAAAAGAAATTCGTCCAAACACAACATTCAAGCCGATCACATATCAAGAGAAAATCTTCCATGGCCAAAGAAGGAAGTATTGTCACCTTTCTTGGCGCCCAAGTAAGGAAGCGTGCGCCCAAAGCCACCAAGAGAATTCTATATTCGTCCAAGCCAAAGAAGGGAATGTTTCAAAAAGAATTCGACCAAGCATTGACAAGCAAGCAAGCATATTGGCGTTCACACTCAAATATGGGAAGTTTTAAAGCCAAATCACAATCAAAGGAGCCGTTGCCTCGACAAAGCATTGAAGACTATAATTTCTTTCTTAATTTGCTCTTTTGTAACGTTGAGGAAAATGTCTACAAACCCTTGTAATCGCATGGAACTTGTAGCAAGATTTGAATAATGGAATTGTCGAGTAGTTGCCTAGCAACTTTGGGTGCTTGTGTCGCCCCTCTCCCCCTTCTTCTCATCTGAGGTGCTTGTGTCACCTATCTTCACTTCTTCTCCCAAGGGCCACGGTTCCCTTCGCTAACCCTTCTATCAAAGCTCTCACCATCCATTTGTGCAAAGAGCATCACTCTCAACCTTCAAGTGGTGCATATCATCTCTCCATCAACTTGGCGCAAGAACATCTTCTTCAACCTTGGTGGCGCAACCTTCTCAATACCCTACAACATCTCTTGATGCATCTACATCCTCTTCATCAACCAATGGTGCAACACTTTCCAACTCCATCATCATGGCGCATCTCACTTTCAAAGGACTTCAACACTTGAGATCAAATGCCCTATTCCCCCTCTAGTAAGTTGTTTTGATTTGTTGTCTCCCTTTGATTCACTTGTTTTCTCTCTTGTTTGAAGGTCTTGGCAACATCATCTTCCTCAACAATTGGAGGCGCAAGTTCTTTATCTTCAACAACAAGTGGCGCAAGGAACTTCTACATTAATATCAAGAGGCTTCAACAACATCATCCCCCTAACCGAACACTCTCCTTTGTCCCTTGTTTGTATTTGATGTTTATCTGATTTTCTCTCATCACTAATAGATTTCCTTTGTCTCTTGAAGCTCTCGGCATCAAAAGGGAACCCACAAGATGAGACATCTTCAAGGACTCATCTATGGCCGAGACTTACAAGGCCTTCTCCACCCAAGACATGAGCAACACATCCTCTTTAATTAGATTAGTTAAGTAGTTTGTTTGATCTTGTTAGCAAGAGGAATTTGGAGGCTTAACCTCCCCTCTTGAAATTTCATTGTAAATGCCATTTAATAACATTATACCCAAGCATGTTTGGGTTTGATGTGTTGGAGTGTTTGTAATGATGCAATTCCTTCCATCAGAGTAGGACCGTTGAAGACCGGGACGTTACGGTCCTTCTACTCTCAAGGATCGCACTGTGAGTGTCTCTCCTTGTTTTTCAATTCTAGTTTAAAATAGTTTAGTTTAGGATTGCATGCTTAGCCTTAGAGTAGTTAATCACATGTCTACTTTTAATTTGTTTTGAAAAGGCATGTTAGAGTAACTTAACTAGTTGCTTATTTGTTTGCTTAGTAGACTTGCATGCATAGTAATTTCGGTTTTTATTCAAAAAATACTAAAAAATATTTTGAAAACACGATGGATAAGTTTGCATGCTAGCTTGTTTCTTCTAGATTTTAAATTTCATGCTAGCCCATATCTCATGCTTCCCCCCTACATCAGTAGGTCTCTCTGACGTTGGCAGTGATGACCTAATCATCATAAGCAGTGAGTGGCACCTAGCAGTGCATTGCTGCTACCTAAGTCATTGGAATAAATGTCGTCATTAATAACCTCAAAACTGTGATAAAATATATAAGTATACATGTCCCTTTGCCAGGCTGATTGTCCAAGTTGGACAAGCATGTCACACTTATTTATTCCAGTGATAATAGTCATGACTAAATCAAGCTAAACCTGGGTGTGGCCACACACTTTCAGTCATCCAGCATGTAGGGGCCTATGGACATCAAGCTTCCCTGCAGGGAAGGGGCAAATCCTCTATTGACAAGATGCACCTCTTGTATTGCTTAAGACATACCCAATGGCAACCGTTATGACCTCCCTATTACTATGAGGTGTTAGGTTGTATCAAAGTATATCCCTTACAATATAGAGATACAATCTTCCTCAAGTGAAAGGACAGATACAACTCTATCACTATGAGACTCTTCTTGAGACACCAAGAAGAATTCTCACGGTGGGTCGGTCCAGTATATCTCCCTGAATATTACCTTATGCTTGCGTTAAGCAACCCGTCTTAACTAGTGCATAAACGAGTCTCACCCGTACCATAGCTATCCCCTATCCACTATGGTACTCGACTCGGGACATAGCAAACTGATATAGTAATATCTCAAGGGACATCATCATGTAAACATACATATGCACAAATGTATAATAAACCATGACAACGACAATATTAGGATATCTATAAAATATCAATGTATGTAGTATAAAAGTTAAGACCAAACATAGGTCTCAGGGCATAACACTAACAATACCCATATGTCTGCGTTAGCATCTCATGCCTAACCAACCCATATAACAGTCTCACATGTACCAAAGTTGCCCCTTATACACTCAGGTACTTGACTGGGGATATAAGTTTAAGCACAGATATAATCTATCTCCAGGGACATTATTATGCAAGTACATAGTTGTAGATGTAAACATAGCATAATAATGACAATGCTGAAATAATATATATAAAATATCAATATCAAGTAGTACAAAAGATAGACCAACAATGGGTCCAAGGGCATATGCACCAATGCCATCCTCATTATGCCCTTTTCTCCTAAGCCTTCAACTCATACAACTTATTGGCCAGTCCCATCACTTAAGTTGCCCTCATAATTTGAATAAATTCATATTAATGTAGGTGCATATAGTAATGAACCATGCTAGACATATTGATCAAATTGATTAAACCATCGAATCCAATCCGATGCTACCTGATTCACTTGACCTAGTCAAATGGGGTTAACCATGGTTAACCAGAGGTCAACTTACCAAAAATGAAGTCTAGCCCTAATATGTTTCCTCCATCTTATCATGTGCCTCTGCACTAATAGAATCTCCTAACTAGAACTGAGTTATGAAATAACTCGATCATAAGGCTACCCGATCAATACGAGAACTTGAGTATCAAGGTATGCGACCCTGTAGGCGTCTCTTACATTGGTAGTGATGAACTCTATATCATCACAGGTAGTAAGTGGTACCTAATAATGCATCACTGCTACCTAAGTCATCAGAGTGGCTGTCTACATCTACATCCCTTATCGCGCAACAAGGTATCCATGTATTATAATCCCTTTGTCGAATTTATTTCCTAATTGGACAAAGTGTGTGACCACTTTGTTTAATCTAATCTCATGTCATGGCTAAATTAGGATATCAGTTCGGCAAAGGGACTGTTATGCATTGGTATAGGGCCCATGGATATCAAGCTTTCTTCAAGAAGGGGCAAATCCTCTATCTGTCACTTGAACTTCTCAGTTGGGTCATAATGACAACCATTATAACCTCCCAACTATGGTGAGACATTAGGTTGTATCAAAGCATATCCCTGACCATATAGAAGAGTCATTAACCTCAAGTCAAAGGATTAATGCATCTCTATCACATGTGAGGTTAACTTGTAAAACCCAAATTAGATCCTCATGTCAGGTCAATCTAGTATATCCATAACTGATTTACTCATATGTCTGCGTTAGCACCATATGCCTAACTAGCACATATATTAGTCTTACATGTGCAAAAGTTCTCTTATGCACTAAGGCACTTGACTTGAGACAAAAGTTCGAGACCAAAAAAAATATGTTTCCAGGGACATTATTATGCAAATGTACAAAGACATAGATGTAAAAATATGCATCATAATGACAATACCAGAAAAGATATATATAATATATCAATATAAAGTAGTATAAAAGATAGACCAACAACTGGTCATAGGGCATAAGCACTAATAATTTCCATGTAACGTAAGCAATTATATTAATATCCGTAGAATAATATGATTATTCTTAATTATCTCTAGTTAAGTATTATTGTGGATTAGGATAATAATAGTATGTTGAGATTAGTATGTGTTGTAACTGATTATAGGGTGTTTGGTCAAAAATGAATAAGGTAAATTGATATAGAAAATATAATACAGCCTTGTCAAATTCACCTTATAATTATAATACTTTTTTATAGTGGGTTTTGGCTTTCTATGAATGTAAGTATTCATTATTAATCACCCCTAAAAAGCTTAGGGAACCTTTAATTAAGAGATCGTTACACATAAAGTCAAATGTGTTGGGAAACCCTAGGGATATTTTACAATTTTTCAAAGTCATTACTGTTGGGAAATCCCGGGGATATTTTACAATTTTTCAGAGTTTTATCAACACAAATACATAGCACAGCGGAAGAATATCCCCGAAATAGGCCAGTCCCAAAAACCCAGTGAAGATCGTCAAGCGAGAGAGTCGACACGATGAGATAGAAAATACCTTAAAGCAAGATGAGGCCGATGTCAAGGTAGGCGCCCAAGCGTGCGCCCTTTGCAGTCTCACACACACGGATGCCTCGAGCTCTCTTCTTCCACGCCCGGTGCTAGCCTCGAGAAGAAGATCCAAGCCTTGGGAGAGCCCTCCAAGAGACTTGCGCCACCACCAAAGGGAGATGCGCCAAGAACAAGGAGGAAGAATGAGATGCCGCCAAGAACAAGTTCACCTTTCGCCAAGGAGAAGGGAAGATGAACACTTGCGGTTTGATGGAAAGGATGGAGCCACTCGCCCTCACTTGATCGCCCTCTCAATTGATCACGCCTTCAAGAGAAATTTTGTGTGTTGAGAGGGGCGGCCAAGGTCTCTATTTATAGAGACCATAGGCGGTTTACTTGTGGCCTCAATTCAAACAAATTGGGTGGCTAGGAGAAGAAGTAGGAATTTAAATGCTAATCTAATTAGGACTCATGTGGGCGCCTTGATCATGTCCTAATCCTATTAGGATTTACATGGACGGTTTGATCAAGACTAGTCCTAATCCAATTAGGACTTAAGTGGGCGAATTGATCAAGTCCTAATCCAATTAGGACTTAAGGGGCGGTTTGATCAAGACCCAAATTAAGCTTTGAATCAAGTCCTAATACAATTAGGACTCTAATTATTTATTTAATTAATTGAATCCTAATCCAATTAGGATTCTAATTAATTCAAATAAATCAGCCCATTTAATCACACAAAAATAGGACTCTAATTAATTAATTAATTAGCCCTTATTTTATCATGATTAATTAAACTCACATGAGGTATAGGCGCTAACCCTAGTCTAACTAGGGTTAAGCATGCGCCATCCCTTTTCTTCTCCTTAAGCCCATTAACCTCAACCTTTTCAATGGGCCCAGCCCAAGGTCTATTTTTCATGTTAACCAAGCCCTTGGATCCAATCCAATTTAACCCATGGTCAAATTGGGCTAACCATGGTTAAAATGCCGTAAATGGAAGTTGGCTCCAATAAGTCTCTTCCATCTCATCAGACCCATTGGCGCTGATGAAATCTCCAAAACAGATCCGAGTTATCCAATAACTCGATTATAAGGCTTCTCGATCAACACGAGAACTCGAGTATCAAGGTGTGCGACCCTAGCAGTGCTGACCTAAGGTCACCACAAGCAGTGAGTGGCACCTAGCAGTGCATCGCTGCTACCCAAGTCATCGAAATGGATATCGACATCGACATCCCCATCATCGCAACCAGGTACAGATGCATTACAGTCTCTTTGCCGAACTGGTATCCGATTGGCCAAGTGTGTCACCACCTGTTTCTATCCAATCTCATGGCTATGACTAAATCAGGTCTAACCTAGGTATGGCCATACACTTTCAGTCATAGAACCATAGAGGAGCTCCATGGATATTATGCTTCCCTTAGGAAGGGGCAAATCCTATGTCTGTGCATTGACCTTCTCATATGGGTCATGACATGCCCAATGACAACCGTTATTACCTCCCAACTACGGCAAGACGTTAGGTTGTATCAAAGCATATCCCTAACCATAAAGAATGACCCATGACCTCAAGTCAAGGGATCAATGCATCTCCTATCACTTGTGAGGATAACTCGTGACACCAAGTCATTGCCTCACAGCAGGTCGGTCCAGTATATCTAACACTGATATACCCATATGCCTGTGTTAGCACCTCGTGCCTAACCAGCCCATATACCAGTCTTATAAGTACCATAGCTGTCCCATATCCACTAAGGTACATTGACTAGGGACAATAGTTTGAGCACAGATCCAATCTGTCTCCAGGGACATTATCATATAAGTACATGTTCACAGATGTAAACAAATAATGATAACGACAATGCCAGTATGATGTAAATATCAATGTCAAGTAGTACAAGTAACAGACCAGAATTAGGTCCTTAGGGCATATACACCAACAATCTCCCACTTGCACTAAGATCTAGAGGTTGAGAAATCTTAACCCCATATCTCTAGCGTGACCATCATGCTTCTGCTGTGCCAAAGCCTTGGTCAATGGGTCTGCTAGATTGTTATCTGTGTCAACTCTGCTAATCTTGACATCACCTCTGTCGATGATCTCTTTGATCAGGTGAAATCTCCTGAGTATGTGTTTGGATTTTTGATGAGACCTTGGTTCCTTTGCTTGTGCAATTGCTCCATTGTTATCACAGTAGATTTCAATGGGATCCACTACACTGGGAACCACCTGAAGTTCAGAAATGAACTTCCTAATCCAAACAGCTTCTTTGGCTGCCTTAGAAGCGGCCACATACTCAGCTTCGGATGTATAATCAGCTATGGTGGATTGCTTGAAGCTCTTCCAGCATACAACGCCTCCATTTATCTTGAACACATAGCCGGCCTGCGATCTGAAGTCGTCAGGGTCAGACTGGAAAGACTCATCAATTTAGCCCTACATACTGAGCTCTTCCTGTCCCCCATAGACCAAGAACAAATCCTTAGTTCTTCTTAGATACTTTAGGATGTTCTTTACAGCCACCCAGTGCTGTGTTCTAGGATTGGATTGGTATCAGCTGGTTATGCTCACAACATAAGCCACATCTGGTCTAGTACACAATATTGCATACATGATCGATCCCACTGCCGAAGCATAAGGCACTCGACTCATGTCATCCCTCTCAGCCTGTGTGGTGGGACACTGGCTCTTCGAGAGAGTAAGGTCATGTCTCACTGGAAGGTACCCTTTCTTGGATTGCTCCAAGCTAAACCTCTCCAGGACCTTATCAATGTATGTACTCTGACTAAGGGCTAGGAGCTTCTTGGATCTGTCCCGGTAGATCCTCACGCCTAGGATATAGGCAGCTTCCCCTAAGTCTTTCATCTCAAAACACTTCCCTAACCATGCCTTCACAGCTTGAAGACTAGGGATGTCGTTCCCGATGAGCAGTATGTCATCTTCGCTTTTGATAAAATCATAATCTCTCACAGCTTCATCAAATTGAAGATTCCAACTTCAAGACGCTTGCTTTAATCCATAGATGGATCTCTTTAGCCTGCAGACCTTATTGGCCTCTACAGGATGGATGAAGCCATCAGGTTGTGTCATATACACATCCTCAGCTAGCTTCCCATTAAGGAAAGTTGTCTTCACATCCATCTAGCATATCTCTTAATCATGATATGCAGCTATAGCAAGCAGAATCCGAATGGATTTGAACATGGCAACTGGTGAGAAGGTATCATCATAATCTACCCCATGGATTTGCTTGAATCCCTTAGCCACTAGTCTACCTTTATAGGTAACTATGTTGCCATCCATGTCTGTCTTCCTCTTGAAGACCGATTTACACCCTATGGGCTTTACCCCATCAGGTAACTCAACCAAATCCCAGACTTGATTAGCTGACATGGAATCCATCTCGGATCGCATGGCCTCAAGCCATCTCTCGGAGTCCGGTCCACTGACCGCCTCATCATAAGTCCTGGGTTCATCCTCAATGATGAAGATCCCATCATGTTGGGTCGGCAGCGACCCATACCTCTCAGGTGCATGACGAATTCTCCCAGACCTATGTGGGGCCTGTGTCTGAGCCTCAGGTTGCCAAGCAACTGGTACAGGTGGCTCAGGTTCCATCTGTATGTCTTGTGGTTGCACTTGGACCTCGTCCAAGTCAAAGAATGAGATGCGCCACCACCAAAGGGAGATGCGCCAAGAACAAGGAGGAAGAATGAGATGCCGCCAAGAACAAGTTCACCTTTCGCCAAGGAGAAGGGAAGATGAACACTTGCGGTTTGATGGAAAGGATGGAGCCACTCGCCCTCACTTGATCGCCCTCTCAATTGATCATGCCTTCAAGAGAAATTTTGTGTGTTGAGAGGGGCGGCCAAGGTCTCTATTTATAGAGACCATAGGCGGTTTACTTGTGGCCTCAATTCAAACAAATTGGGTGGCTAGGAGAAGAAGTAGGAATTTAAATGCTAATCTAATTAGGACTCATGTGGGCGCCTTGATCATGTCCTAATCCTATTAGGATTTACATGGACGGTTTGATCAAGACTAGTCCTAATCCAATTAGGACTTAAGTGGGCGACTTGATCAAGTCCTAATCCAATTAGGACTCAAGGGGCGGTTTAATCAAGACCCAAATTAAGCTTTGAAACAAGTCGTAATCTAATTAGGACTCTAATTAATTCAAATAAATCAGCCCATTTAATCCCACAAAAATAGGACTCTAATTAATTAATTAATTAGCCCTTATTTTATCATGATTAATTAAACTCACATGAGGTATAGGCGCTAACCCTAGTCTAACTAGGGTTAAGCATGTGCCATCCCTTTTCTTCTCCTTAAGCCCATTAAGCTCAACCTTTTCAATGGGCCCAGCCCAAGGTCCATTTTTCATGTTAACCAAGCCCTTAGATCCAATCCAATTTAACCCATGGTCAAATTGGGCTAACCATGGTTAAAATTCCGTAAATGGAAGTTAGCTCCAATAAGTCTCTTCCATCTCATCAGGCCCATTGGCGCTGATGAAATCTCCAAAACAGATCCGAGTGTGTCACCACTTGTTTCTATCCAATCTCATGGCTATGACTAAATCAGGTCTAACCTGGGTATGGCCATACACTTTCAGTCATAGAACCATAGAGGAGCTCCATGGATATCATGCTTCCCTTAGGAAGGGGCAAATCCTATGTCTGTGCATTGACCTTCTCATATGGGTCGTGATATGCCCAATGACAACCGTTATTACCTCCCAACTATGGCAAGGCGTTAGGTTGTATCAAAGCATATCCCTAACCATATAGAATGGCCAATGACCTCAAGTCAAGGGATCAATGCATCTCCTATCACTTGTGAGGATAACTCGTGACACCAAGTCATTGCCTCACAGCGGGTCGGTCCAGTATATCTACCACTGATATACCCATATGCCTGCGTTAGCACCTCGTGCCTAACCAGCCCATATACAAGTCTTATAAGTACCATAGCTGTCCCATATCCATTAAGGTACATTGACTAGGGACAATAGTTTGAGCACAGATCCAATCTGTCTCCACGGACATTATCATATAAGTACATGTTCGCAGATGTAAACAAATAATGATAACAACAATGCTAGTATGATATAAATATCAATGTCAAGTAGTACAAGTAACAGACCAGAATTAGGTCCTTAGGGCATATACACCAACAATCACAATACATATACATTGCACAGAGGAAGAATATCCCCAAAACAGGCCAGTCCCAAACATCTAGTGAAAATCGTCAAGCAAGGGAGTTGACACGATGAGATAGAAAATACCTTAAAGCAAGATGAGGCCAATGTCAAGGTAGGTGCCCAAGCGTGTGCCCTCTGCTATCTCTCACACACAGATGCCTTGTGTCCTCTTGTTCCTCGCCCGGTGCTAGCCTCGGGAAGAAGATCCAAGCCTTAGGGAGACCTCCACTTTACTTACGCCACCTTCTAGAGAAGTTGCGCCAAGAAGGAAGAGGGAAGAAGACAAGCCGCCAAGCACCAATGCTCCTTGCGCCAAGAGGAAAGGACGAAGAAGCTTGCTTGCGGCAAAGGAAGAGGAAGATTACTTGCTCTAACCCTTGAGGCCTTCGCCCTTATGTCTTACTCACGTCAATTTCATGTATATGAAAGTCCCCTAACAAGGGGGAGCGAAACCCTAATAGGCGCATATGGAGGTTTACATGCAGCGGAAGGGGTTTCTAGGGATCGAATGCATGAAATATGATCAACTTTAAAATCAATCGCAATAGAATGGTAATGACTCATACCATGGCCATCGCTTAGATGGTGTCTAGGAAGAAGAGAGAACGATGGGGTTCTCCTCCAAAGCGCCACACACAAGATGATCGATGGCTTGCTCCTTGGACGCTCCTTGTGCTAGCAAGGTTCCCCAAGTGACCTTGTCGTGTGAGAAGGGATGAAGAAGATGAGATCCACACTTGGCGATTCTTCCTTGTCGTCAAAACCTCTTCCACGAGAGTGCCTCCAAAACACACGAGAAGAGAGGGGCGACAACAATAGGCGTGAAGAGGTGAGGCGTGGTCACGTATGTGATCATGCTTTCTAAAAATAGAAAGCCACTCCTCAACATGCGATCAAGGGTTTTTCCCAATCGCATATTTCTCTTAACTTGAACCGTGCGCTCACATGATGAGCTGGTTCAATTTTGGTTTGGTTCAAAGACCAATTAACCCAAGCCATTAGTCCAGATCACATTAAACCCTAAGGTTCTTGATCTGACCGTTGATCTCTTGATGCTCCTGATCTCACCGATCTAGCATCCATTCTCTCAATCGAAGCTTACCGATCTCAAGCCCTAATCAATCAAACATGATCAGACCAGATCTCACTCACAATCAGAGATTAAATCCCTTTAAACTGAACCTAAACAATTCAGTCCACACGATCTGACTTAAGTAAGCCATATCATCAAATTGTGCGACCCTAAGGGTTTCCTTTAAATGTCGGTAACGATAACTTACGTCATCACGATCAGTGAGGGGTATCTAGCAACACATCACTGTCTCCCGATATAAAAGAAAGAGTCTTCCAAGACTACACCCAAACCACAGCACAAGTGTGAATCCACTTCACCAGGCATACATGATTCCTTTGCCACTGGATGTTCTTATTGGACAAGCGTGTCAAGCCTGTAGCTCCAATATGATGAGCATGATCAGATCAGATGAACATAGTCACCTGGGTATGGCCATACACTTTCTCAATCATCTCATCCAGGGGGCCCCTTTAGAACATCACACTCCAATGAAGGAGACGGCCATCCTTTATCTATCACTAGTGCCCTAACATGACTCAAGCTCACCATCCAAGATAGTCTATAACCATTATGTTTCAAATGATATTGAACTACCTCAAAACAATGACAATCATCATTTAGAAACACAAGTGATCTCAAGTCAGAGGAAATGTGCCACTTGTTGCAATCAAGGATTATTCACATTGTGACAAGCAATTGAATATCCTAGTAGGGTCTGTCCAGTACATCCAATGTACCCATGAGTCTACATCTTATTTCATGCTCGAAGCATCCTATAAGATTAGAACACATATTAGTCTTAAGCATATCAAGGCTGTCTCATGTTCACCAAGATATCTCGACTAAGGACACATAGCATGTCAGCCAAGCTGAACAGCTCTGAGACATTATTCAGAAGCACATGTATTGCAGCAGACAATGTAACAAACTGAATAACAACCATTGCCTTTATAAACACAAGGGTTTATACATGATACTGTTACAATCCCAAGGCTTCAAACATTAGCCTTAAGGGCATACCCCAACAATCTCCCACTTGCACTTAATCTAATGGTTGAGAAATCTCAAACCCATATTATTACAGTGCTTCTCATGCTTCTGCTGCGCCAGAGGCTTTGTAAGCGGGTCTGCCAGATTGTCATCTGTATGAACCTTGCAGACTTTGATCTCGCCACGATCAATGATCTCCCGGATCAACTGAAACCGTCTCTGTATGTGCTTGGACTTCTGGTGCGACCGTGGTTCCTTTGCTTGTGCGATTGCTCCAGTGTTATCACAGAAGATAACCAAAGGATCTGCACTCGAAGGAACAACACCAAGTTCCTGAACGAACTTACGAATCCATACTGCCTCCTTAGATGCTTCTGAGGCTGCAACATACTCGGCTTCTGTTTTGGAATCAGCAACGATAGACTGTTTGAAACTTTTCCACACCACTGCTCCTCCATTCAAGCTAAAAACATAGCCTGATTGCGATCGGAAATCATCCTGGTCAGATTGGAACGAAGCGTCAGTATATCCTTCAATACTGAGTTCTTCCTGACCTCCATATATCAAGAACATATCTTTGGTCCTCCGCAGATATTTTAAGATATTCTTGACTGCAATCCAGTGTGCCTGACCTGGATTACTTTGGAACCGACTGGTCACGCTTAACCCATAAGCGACGTCTGGGCGAGTACACAACATCGCATACATAATGGACCCAATAGCCGAAGCATAAGGCGTATTGTCCATTTCATCTTTCTCAGTCTGTGTTTGAGGACACTGACTCTTTGAAAGATTCAGACCATGTCTGACTGGAAGATATCCTCTTTTAGAATTCTCTAAATGAAATCTCTCCAGGACTTTATCGATGTAAGTACTCTGGCACAGCCCGAGAAGCCTCTTAGATCTATCCCTGTAGATCTTCACACCTAACACATAGGCTGCTTCTCCTAAATCTTTCATCTGGAAACATTTTCTTAGCCATGCTTTAACAGCATGCATTTCAGGAATATCGTTTCCAATGATTAAGATATCATCGACGTAGAGGACTAGGAAAGTAATCACGCTCCCACTAAACCTCTTATATACACACGGGTCATCCTCGTTCTTGATGAAACCAAATTCACTGATTGATTCATCAAAACGAATATTCCAGCTTCTTGATGCTTGTTTAAGTCCATAAATGGACTTCTTTAACTTGCATATTTTATGACGATCTGATGGATTTGTGAAACCTTCAGGTTGTGTCATATACACATCCTCCTGCAAATTTCCATTAAGGAAAGCAGTCTTCACATCCATTTGCCAGATCTCATAATCATAATATGCAGCTATCACGAGAAGAATCCGAATAGACTTAAACATAGCTACAGGAGAGAAAGTTTCATCATAATCTATCTCGTAGATTTGTTTGAAACCTTTCGCAACTAGCCTGCCTTTATAGGTAACCACGTTACCATCCATGTCAATCTTCTTCTTGAAGATCCATTTACAGCCTATAGGGATAACTCCCGGAGGCGGATCAACCAAATCCCAAACTTGGTTATCTGACATGGAGTCCATCTCGGCTCGCATAGCTTCAAGCCATCTAGCTGAGTCCGGTCCACTGACCGCATCCGCATAAGTGAGGGGTTCATCATTATCAATGATGTAGACTCCGTCATAGCGCTCTGTCGACGGATCCTTCCCGATCTTCGCGGTTCCCGTGATATCTGAGCCTCAGGTTGTTCAATAACCTGTTCTACCTGCTCAGGCTCATCCAACTGTGCTTGACTACTTTGTCCTTCCTCTAGATTCTCATCCAGCTTTATTTCTCTCCCACTGGCCTCTTGCAGAAGAAACTCCTTCTCAAGAAAAATGGCCGTCCGAGCAACAAATACCTTGTTCTCCTTGGGATCGTAGAAATAATAACCCTTAGTTTCCTTAGGGTAACCGACAAAGATACATTTCTCAGATCTGCTCTCTAGTTTCCCAGAGGCGAGCTTTTTGACATAAGCCTCGCAACCCCAGATCCTGATAAATGTCAAGCTCGGCTGTTTCCCATACCATAACTCATATGGGGTCTTTGAAACTGCCTTAGATGGCACTCGGTTTAGTACCTTTGCAGCTGTTTCCAGTGCAAATCCCCAAAAGGAGTAAGGTAGAGTAGCCTGACTCATCATAGAACGAACCATATCCAGTAAGGTTCTGTTCCTCCTTTCGGACACACCATTCCATTGCGGTGTTCCTGGCGGAGTGAGCTGTGAGATAATCCCACACTCCTTTAGATAGTCAGTAAACGCATGACTCAAGTATTCTCCACCTCGATCAGAACGAAGTGCCTTGATATTTCGGCCTAGCTGATTCTGTACTTCATTCTTGAACTCTTTGAACTTGTCAAAAGATTCACTTTTATGTCTCATTAAATAGACATACCCATATCTACTGAAATCATCAGTAAAGGTAATGAAGTATTGATAGCCACCCCTGGCATGTTTACTAAATGGCCCACACACATCACTGTGTATAAGGTCAAGTAAACCTGAAGCCCTTTGACCTTTATTAGGAAAAGGAGACTTCGTCATTTTGCCTATTAAACAAGCTTTGCATGTATCAATCTCCTCATAGGAGAATGATCCCAGCAGTCCATGTTCATGCAACCGCTTAATGCGCTTCTTGTTAATATGGCCTAAACGACTATGCCATAGCAAGGTGCTGTCATCAGCATACTTGGCTTTCTTATTATCAATGTTTTGTATAGAACATTCCATGTCCAACATGAATAACCCATTGTTAATTGACCCAGTAGCATAAACAATATTATCTAAAGATAAAACACACTTTGAAATATTGCATTCAAAGGAAAACCCTTTCCTGACAAGAGCAGGAATAGAGATAATATTTTTGGTAATGCTAGGAACAAAATAACAATTGTTCAGTTCTAATACAAGTCCAGATGGTAATGAGATGTAATATTCTCCTACAGCAACAGCAGCAACCCGTGCTCCGTTTCCAACTCGTAGGTCCACCTCATGCTGTCCCACCTGTCTTCTTCTCTTGAGTTCCTGTACATTTGAACAAATGTGAACTCCACATGCAGTGTCCAACACCCATGTTATTACAGAAGAAGAAAACATGACCTCAGTCACATAAATACCTGAGCCAGAAGCGATGCTTCCCTTCTTATCTCCTTGGAGCGCTTTACAGTCCTTTTTCCAGTGACCCAGCTGGCCACAATGGAAACATCTGTATTCCTTCGACCGCTTAACCTTCTGCTTCAGAGCCTTGTTGTAGTTCTTGACTGGGGCTTTGCCCTTCTTCCCCTTCTTCTTGTTCCTTGAAGGAAACATCAAGACAGAGGTTGAAGGCTTTCCCTTTAGAGTCTCCTCTGTAGTCAAGAGCATATTCAGCAACTCTGCCGGAGTACAATCGATTTTGTTCATATTAAAGTTAATAATGAACGCATCGAAAGAAGGCGGGAGAGACTGCAGAATAATGTCTACAGCAAGCTCCTGATTGATGGTGTGTCCCAGTTTCTCTAGAGCCTCCTTGTGCCCAATCATCTTGAGCACGTGAGCTCCCACTGGACTCCCTTCAGCCAGTTTGCTCTGAAAGAACAGCTTAGTCAAATTGTAGCGCTCAGTCCTTGCCTGTGCAGCATACAGCATCTTGAGGTTTGCTATCATTTCTATAGCAGACATATCCTCATGCTGACGCTGCAGCGGTGGCGTCATAGACGCTAGCATCAGGCAAGCGACATCAATGCTATCATTGACATGCTTTTCATAGGCTTCCCGAACCGCCCTTGCGGCGTTCGGAGCGGGTTGAGGCGGTATCGCCGTCTCGAGGACATACAGTTTCCTCTCTGCCTTAAGAATAATCTTAAGGTGTCCGTACCAGTCTGAGAAGTTTGGCCTAGCAAACTTCTCCCTTTCCAGTAGGGATCGCACATTGAAGTTCATGGTGTTCGTTGCTGCAGGAATCTACAACAATGCAAGAACAGCAAGGTCAGTATCAATGTAAAGAATCAATTCAGGACTTAAGAATGATTCTTTTCTCACTATTTTATCTGACTGAAAAATCCATGAAAACAGTCCGAAAGAGTAACACTCTTTTAGTGAGATGGGATCTAGATTTCATACTTGGTCTCCGCGTCCCGCTCAGGCGAGATAAGATGCACAGAGAGTACAAGCACTAATTTCTGGTAGGCAGTCCCTGCCAATCGCCAACCCGTGCGATTCCCCTTCATCTGGGCAATCCAGCAGACTGTGCCAACTGAGTTGGTACAACACAGTCGCTGATCCCACAGATGGCTGCCTCCATGTGCTTACCATATGCGCCACATATGTAGCCTACATGGTCAAGCTGACCTGACCTACTCCCTAGACCACCACGTGCTATGCTGAGCAACGAGAAGCGATAAATCCCTTCTCTGTAACACGTAGGTGTAATCACACACCGTCTGAAGATAGATGGGCATGCCCACTGAGTGGGTACAACACGGCCCCAACGATAGTCAGAACAGTGAGGTTTCGCGTCAGAAGGCTTTACGTGCTTGATATTTAACGTTGGATTTTAACGATCTTTTATCTTCTCAACTATCATGCAATTCCTATGGTGATAGCAGAAGATAAATAAATCATGCAATTCTAATTATATAAACAATAAATAGAAAGCATGCTGATCTTATGTGGTAAAAGCCCATTAAGCCTAAGTAAGACCTTAACCTAACTTAAGTCTTCACTTGCTTTTCTTCATGGGGCTTTTGCTTCTCATCTGGCCCAACCTAGGGCCCAAGCGCCAACTGCAGCTCAGGTGCGCCCACCAGGGAAAATGCGCCTGTCCTAGGGTCGAACCCTAGACCTCCCGTCTGGTCAAGCCACTGCTGCATGCGCCTCTGCCAAGTGTGCTCTGTGCTCTTGTCTGATTAAAATACAATTTAATCTATCTAGACAAGATTGACTCACAGGTCAATTACAGTTTATAAATTAAATAAAAATGTGATGCGCAGATCACAATAAAAATTAATTTACAAATTTTAACCAGGCACACAGGCCCCAGCACAGCACACATTAATTAGGCGTCCCACATAAGATTAAATAAACAAGCATATGCTTACAATCAACATGTGATCCATTCATGAAAATAAAATTTTCGAAAAACCCATTGGCTTCAATTTTATTTTCCTTATGTGCCCTACTACCTTACAACGGTCCATTAATAGGGATCTACTCATCAGACCTAGTCAGATCCACTGCCCTTGCATGCACCAAGTCCTAACTGACTTGAGTCGACCCAGTGGTCAACTATGCATGCGCTAGGGCTGAACAACCTACATGAGTTTTGGCAAGCGGGTGTGACCCCGGGCCTAACTCATGCGTGTTCACTGGTTGTCTCAACCAGACCTCGCTACACGCCTTTGATGCAGTCGACCTATAGCCACCTTATGCTTGCGCATAGGTGCCATCTGGTCGACCCATCTAGGCTGTCAGATGGTCTGATCAGACTAGTTGGATCTGAACTAGAGATGACTTCAACCCTACTAACCCGTCTAAGGACTTATAGCAGGCGCCACTTAGATCTAAGGTGAGTCGCGCAAGTAAAGAAGTTTTTGAGAAAAACTAAATGGATGCGCCAACTAGATACATGCGCTAATGATAAAAATCATACATCATGTAGTTTTCGCATGAAGGTTAGATCTAAGGTGTTGCGCAAACATGGATCACTAGCAATCATACAAACATGCATATAAACCTCGCTCTGATACCAATTGAAAGTCCCCTAACAAGGGGGAGCGAAACCCTAATAGGCGCATATGGAGGTTTACATGCAGCGGAAGGGGTTTCTAGGGATCGAATGCATGAAATATGATCAACTTTAAAATCAATCGCAATAGAATGGTAATGACTCATACCATGGCCATCGCTTAGATGGTGTCTAGGAAGAAGAGAGAACGATGGGGTTCTCCTCCAAAGCGCCACACACAAGATGATCGATGGCTTGCTCCTTGGACGCTCCTTGTGCTAGCAAGGTTCCCCAAGTGACCTTGTCGTGTGAGAAGGGATGAAGAAGATGAGATCCACACTTGGCGATTCTTCCTTGTCGTCAAAACCTCTTCCACGAGAGTGCCTCCAAAACACACGAGAAGAGAGGGGCGACAACAATAGGCGTGAAGAGGTGAGGCGTGGTCACGTATGTGATCATGCTTTCTAAAAATAGAAATCCACTCCTCAACATGCGATCAAGGGTTTTTCCCAATCGCATATTTCTCTTAACTTGAACCGTGCGCTCACATGATGAGCTGGTTCAATTTTGGTTTGGTTCAAAGACCAATTAACCCAAGCCATTAGTCCAGATCACATTAAACCCTAAGGTTCTTGATCTGACCGTTGATCTCTTGATGCTCCTGATCTCACCGATCTAGCATCCATTCTCTCAATCGAAGCTTACCGATCTCAAGCCCTAATCAATCAAACATGATCAGACCAGATCTCACTCACAATCAGAGATTAAATCCCTTTAAACTGAACCTAAACAATTCAGTCCACACGATCTGACTTAAGTAAGCCATATCATCAAATTGTGCGACCCTAAGGGTTTCCTTTAAATGTCGGTAACGATAACTTACGTCATCACGATCAGTGAGGGGTATCTAGCAACACATCACTGTCTCCCGATATAAAAGAAAGAGTCTTCCAAGACTACACCCAAACCACAGCACAAGTGTGAATCCACTTCACCAGGCATACATGATTCCTTTGCCACTGGATGTTCTTATTGGACAAGCGTGTCAAGCCTGTAGCTCCAATATGATGAGCATGATCAGATCAGATGAACATAGTCACCTGGGTATGGCCATACACTTTCTCTATCATCTCATCCAGGGGGGCCCCTTTAGAACATCACACTCCAATGAAGGAGACGGCCATCCTTTATCTATCACTAGTGCCCTAACATGACTCAAGCTCACCATCCAAGATAGTCTATAACCATTATGTTTCAAATGATATTGAACTACCTCAAAACAATGACAATCATCATTTAGAAACACAAGTGATCTCAAGTCAGAGGAAATGTGCCACTTGTTGCAATCAAGGATTATTCACATTGTGACAAGCAATTGAATATCCTAGTAGGGTCTGTCCAGTACATCCAATGTACCCATGAGTCTACATCTTATTTCATGCTCGAAGCATCCTATAAGATTAGAACACATATTAGTCTTAAGCATATCAAGGCTGTCTCATGTTCACCAAGATATCTCGACTAAGGACACATAGCATGTCAGCCAAGCTGAACAGCTCTGAGACATTATTCAGAAGCACATGTATTGCAGCAGACAATGTAACAAACTGAATAACAACCATTACCTTTATAAACACAAGGGTTTATACATGATACTGTTACAATCCCAAGGCTTCAAACATTAGCCTTAAGGGCATACCCCAACAGTATATAGACACTCGCATATCCCATGGATATATATATATATATATATATATATATATATATATATATATATATATATATATATATATATATATATATATATCCATGGGATATGCGAGTGTCTATATACATGAAATTGACGTGAGTAAGACATAAGGGCGAAGGCTTCAAGGGTTAGCGCAAGTAGGGACGGCAACATAAGGGTTAGGCGCCAAGTAACAAGAGGGGCGGCTAGGGTTGAGTGATGCAATTAGGGTTTATGGCATTGGAAAGTCTCCAAGACTTTTCCATAAACTCCTTGCAATTACCCAAGACTTACCAAAGAAGTCTATCATGCCTTAGATGCTTCAAGCCTTGCCTTAGGGGCAAGCTTTCCATCCATGCATGAAGGGGCAAGGCGCCTTTAGCTTCCATATGAAGCAAAATCGCCCACTCCACCCCATTATGCCCCTAGGCGCCAATGGGGTTGAGATTTCTCCCTATTATACCCTTTAGCCCATTCTCTCTTCATAATAACTTGTTATTGGGCCTCTTTGGGTAATGAGCTAGCCCAAACTTCATTACATGGGTTGATTAAGCAATTGGATCCAATCCAATGCAACCCTATTCCAAATTTGACCAACCATGGTCAAATACGAGTCAACCAGCCAAAAATGAAGTTTGGCTCCAATAATTCTCTTCCATCTCATCAGCCCCATTGGCACTGATGAAATCTCCAAAATAGATCCGAGTTATCCAATAACTCGATCATAAGGCTTCCCGATCAATACGAGAACTCGAGTATCAAGGTGTGCGACCCTTTAGGTTCCTCTGACGCTGGCAGTACTGACCTAAGGTCACCACAAGCAGTGAGTGGCACCTAGCAGTGCGTCACTGCTACCCAAGTCATTGGAATGGATATCGACATCGACATCCCATCATCGCAACTAGGTACAGATGCATTACAGTCTCTTTGCCGAACTAATATCTGATAGGACAAGTGTGTCACCACTTGTTTTCACCCAATCACATGGTCATGACTAAATCAGGTTCTCACCTGGGTATGGCCATACACTTTCAGTCATAGAACCATAGAGGAGCTCCATGGATACAAGCTTCCCTCTGGAAGGGGCAAATCTTTTATCTGTACATTGACCTTCTCATATGGGTCGTGACATGGTTAATGACAACCGTTATTACCTCCAAACTACGGCGAGGTGTTAGGTTTATCAAAGCATGTCCCTAACCATATAGAATGGCCAATGATCTCAAGTCAAGGGATCAATGCATCTCCTATCACTTGTGAGGATAACTCATGACACCAAGTCATTGCCTCACAGCTGGTCGATCTAGTATATCAATCACTGATATACCCATATGTCTGCGTTAGCATCTCGTGCCTAACCAGCTCATATATATGTCTCACAAGTACCAGAGCTGTCCCATATTGATGTGATCCAAAAGGACACACTTTTAAATATAAGTAGGTAGACTAATTTAAGGAGTCGCAACCAAAACTTGTTTGGCGCATAGGGATCTGTCACCCCCTGATATGGCTCCAAAAACTTGTTGTCCCTAAACTTGTAGTGTCCGCAAGTGCACAGATACTCGAAGTAATAAAGAAAATATCAATCCCACAGAGACCTACATGTTAAGTACTAAATAGTTGTATTCTTACTAGCTAAGCAAACCGAGTATGATGCGAATAAACAATAAACACACGGGAAAATAATTAGAGAGATAAACTGGGACTAGGGTTTCATCCACCTTAATTTCAATGATTAGATATAATAAAAGGTCTTCAATCAAATCCTATCATGATAAAGATTTAATTTACTTCATAAAAGGATTATCTCACTTTCGTGCAGACAATCATGCAGGGACCAATCCTCGCTTTCGCGCAAGATTTATCCCAACGCTGTAAATAAGTAAACCATCAATCAAAGAACTCAGGATCACTTTCGTGCATCCGTGTTCTTTGTTGATCATCACAAGTGGAATCTCAAGGATCACTTTCGTGCATCCGAGTCTCAACACAGGTTCTACCTAGGGTTTTCCAACAGACCGATCTTCACTTTCGTGCAAGATCTATCAATGTTTAACACAATAACTCAACCCTAGATTCATATTATCAAGCATGGCAATAAGACTACTAAAATCAAGAAATAAGATTCTAGGGTTCCAAGTTCTCAAGCAAATCACCTTTTAGTCTCATTGCGAAAACTCTAAAACATGCATGACAGTAAAATCTAAGGAGAAATAAAGACAATTCATCACATAAGTAGAATTATCGCAACAAGGATTATCATGACGAAAATAATAGTTTATCTAATCATTAAAAATCAAGGGGATTACACCCCCATGTCCCAAAGTATGTTTAAGCGTGCATGGAAGAAGAGGTACAATAATCCATGGTGTAGGAAATGAAAACAGAGGTAGAGAACAAATTACGATACGGCCGTAATCTGCGACGAACAGCGGCGGCGAATGGTGTCTTGTTGATTTCTCCTCCGATTGAACTCCTTTTCCTCTGAAACTTCTGGTGTGTCCTCCTTTCCTCCAGGCGAAGATTCTACATGAAAATCATGGCCAGAGGTGCCCTCTACACCTCTCGGCGCGAGGCCAAACTCTAGATGACTCTCTATTGATTGCTCCCTCGATAGTGGATAAAAATTGGGGCTTCCACTTCGTGCTTCTTCTCCTATTAAAGACGGGTCCGTAACACCTTTTGGATCTTGATTTGGAGCTCTAGATCAAACGTTATGGTCTGCGCAAGATTCAGACACGTAAAAATCACTTTTTTGACTGGAAATTACGCCCGTAACAATCTTTACGGCAGTGCCGTAATGTCTGAAATTTCTTGGGTGAATTCTGGGTCCAAATTAGGGTACCTTAAAGTTCTTTACGGCACTACTATAATTTTCATTACGGTACCTTAAAGTTCTTTACACCCGGGGGTATAATTTTTGAACTTGCTCCGATTTGCATGAAAATTTGCGGGCGGCTTCGTTTCAACCTCCTAAATCCATTCGTGAGCTCAAATCCTTCAAAATCCATCAAAATACAGCACTTTTTACCTGAAATTCATGAAAAATAAGAAATTGTGTAGATTCCATAATATTTGATATATAAGGCTTAAAACAAGCAAAAGAGCATAAATATGACACAAAAAGACACACGAAATGACACAAAATATACTATGAATTTTGGTGTCATCAAACACATAAGGCTCAAACTTTGCTTGTCCTCAAGTAAAAACCAAAAATTGATCATAGGCATAGACTTTCTCATGAGGAATAAATTTCTAAAATACAATCACCAACAAAAAATTTCCACCAATTGTTTCGCAAAATTTCAAATAAACACATCATTCTTAGAACTCAACCCTCTAGATCTACATCTCAATCAAATAAAACTTTGCAACTTGTATAATAAATAGAATTTTCAATCTCATGATTTCACCCAATTTTAGTTTAAATCTATCATGCTTTTGTTTACAGGAATTAGGTTTCCAAGATCTTTTTCCACACATAATTTTTTTTTTCATGTATTTTGTTGTTTTTACATGGATGGCATGTACCCACTTAGATACATACCCTTTTTTAATATTTTGACTTCAATTCTTTCTTCGGTACCACTGTCAATTTTATGAAGGGAACCCCTTCTAAAGGGGTAGAAACCCATATGGTGGCGCAACAAAATTTCGCATGGGATATTAGGGTTTCAAAAGATCTATATATGTCATATAACTAGCTTTCGAATATTTGAATGGATGAAGAAAAACTCATACCATTGCCATCGGTTTGATGAAGCTTTGGAAGGAAAGACGCAAGCGAGCCTTCTCCTAAGTTTCACACACAAGATGATCAATGCGCCTACCCTTGGTGCTCTTTGTGCTAGCAAAGTTCCAAGGTGTCCTTGATCGAAAAGGAAGGGAGAGAGCAACTCCTTGCTTGGTCGAAACTTCCTCTCTTCTTCACGTTGTCGCCTCACGCAAAAATGTCTAGAGGAAAAATCAGATGGCGAGAGTAGAGGAATATGGTCTCTTCGAACATGATCATCATCCAAGTGGAGATCATGGTTACTAAAAATAGTAACCACCACTCGCCCCAACGTTCACGCCAAGTGAACATGTCGCCAAGCCTTGAACCATGCGCTCATTACATGAGCCGGTTCAACTTGGTCTGGTTCAAAGACCATTCGACCCAAGCCATCAGTCCAGATCACATTGAACCCTAAAGCTCTGGATCCGACCGTTGATCTCTAGATGCTTCTGATCTCACCGATCTGGCATCCATTCTCTCAATCGAAGCTTACCGATCTGTAGTCCTAATCAATCAGACATGATCAGACTAGATCTCACTTACAATCAGAGATTAAATCCCTTTAAACTGAACCCAAACAATTCAGTCCTCACGATCTGACTTAAGTAAGCCATATCATCAAATTGTGCGACCCTGAGGGTTTCCTTTAAATGTCGGTAACGATAATTTACATTATCACGATCAGTGAGGGGTATCTAGCAACACATCACTGTCTCCCGATATAAAGGAAAGAGTCTTCCAAGACTTCACCCAAACCACAGCACAAGTGTGAATCAACTCACAAAGCATACATATTTCCTTTGCCACTGGATGTTCTTATTGGACAAGCGTGTCAAGCTTGTAGCTCCATTATGATGAGCATGATTAGATCAGATGAACATAGTCACCTGGGTATGGCCATACACTTTCTCAATCATCTCATCCAGGGGGCCCCTTTAGAACATCACACTCCTTAAACAAGGAGACGGCAATCCTATGTCTATCACTAGTGCCCTAACATGACTCAAGCTCACCATCCAAGATAGTCTATAATCATTATGTTTCAAATGATATTGAACTAACTCAAAACAATGACAATCATCATTTAGAAAACACAAGTGATCTCAAGTCAGAGGAAATGTGCCACTTGTCATACTCAAGGAATATTCACATTGTGACAAGCAATTGAATATCCTAGTAGGGTCTGTCCAGTACATCCAATGTACCCATGAGTCTACATCTTATTCCATGCTCGAAGCATCCTATAAGATTAGAACACATATTAGTCTCAATCATATCAAGGCTGTCTCATGTTCACCAAGATATATCGACTAAGGACACAACAGCATGTCAGCCCAGCTGAACAGCTTTGAGACATTATTCAGAAGAACATATATTGCAGCAGACAATGTAACAACCTGAATAATAACCATGCCTTTATAAACATAAAAGTTTATTACATGATACTGATACAATCCCAAGGCCTCAAACATTAGGCTAAGGGCATACCCCAACAATCTCCCACTTGCACTTAATCTAATGGTTGAGAAATCTCAAACCCATATTATTACAGTGCTTCTCATGCTTCTGCTGCGCCAGAGGCTTGGTAAGCGGGTCTGCCAGATTGTCATCTGTATGTACCTTGCAAACTTTGATCTCGCCACGATCAATGATCTCCCTGATCAAATGAAACCGTCTTTGTATGTGCTTGGACTTCTGGTGCGACCGTGGTTCCTTTGCTTGTGCGATTGCTCCAGTGTTATCACAGAAGATAACCAAAGGATCTGCACTCGAAGGAACAACACCAAGTTCTCTCACGAACTTACGAATCCACACTGCCTCCTTGGATGCTTCCGAGGCTGCAACATACTCGGCTTCTGTTGTGGAATCAGCAACAGTTGACTGTTTGAAACTCTTCCACACCACTGCTCCTCCATTCAAGCTAAAAACATAGCCTGATTGCGATCGGAAATCATCCTGGTCCGACTGGAACGAAGCGTCAGTATATCCTTCTATACTGAGTTCTTCCTGACCACCATATATCAAGAACATATCTTTGGTCCTCCGCAGATATTTTAAGATGTTCTTGACTGCAATCCAGTGCGCCATACCTGGATTACTTTGGAAACGACTGGTCACGCTTAACCCGTAAGCGACGTCTGGGCGAGTACACAACATCGCATACATAATGGATCCAATAGCCGAAGCATAAGGCGTATTGTCCATTTCATCTTTCTCAGTCTGTGTTTGTGGACACTGACTCTTCGAAAGATTCAGACCATGTCTGACTGGAAGATATCCTCGTTTAGAATTCTCTAAATGAAATCTCTCCAGGACTTTATCGATGTAAGTACTCTGGCACAGCCCGAGAAGCCTCTTAGATCTATCCCTGTAGATCTTCACACCTAATACATAGGCTGCTTCTCCTAAATCTTTCATCTGGAAACATTTCCTCAGCCATGCCTTCACAGCATGCATTTCAGGAATGTCATTTCCAATGATCAAGATATCATCGACGTAGAGGACTAGGAAAGTAATCACGCTCCCACTAAACCTCTTATATACACACGGGTCATCCTCGTTCTTGATGAAACCAAATTCAGTGACTAATTCATCAAAACGAATATTCCAGCTTCTCGATGCTTGCTTAAGTCCATAAATGGACTTCTTTAACTTGCATATCTTATGACGATCTGATGGATTAGTGAAACCCTCAGGTTGTGTCATGTACACATCCTCATCCAGATTTCCATTAAGGAAAGCTGTTTTCACATCCATCTGCCAGATCTCATAATCATAATATGCAGCTATCGCGAAAAGAATCCGAATAGACTTAAACATAGCTACAGGTGAGAAAGTTTCATCATAATCTATCCCGTAGATTTGTTTGAAACCTTTCGCAACTAGCCTGCCTTTATAGGTAACCACGTTACCATCCATGTCAATCTTCTTCTTGAAGATCCATTTACAGCCTATAGGGATTACTCCCGGAGGCGGATCAACCAAATCCCAAACTTGGTTATCTGACATGGAGTCCATCTCGGCGCGCATAGCTTCAAGCCATCTCGCTGACTCCGGTCCATTGACCGCATCTGCATAAGTGAGGGGTTCATCATTATCAATGATGTAGACTCCGTCATAGCACTCAGGCTGTCGACGAATCCTTCCCGATCTTCGCAGTTCCCGTGATATCTGAGCCTCAGGATGTTCAACAACCTGATCTACCGGCTCAGGCTCATCCAACTGTGCTTGAGCACTTTGTCCTTCCTCTGGATTCTCATCCAGCTTTATTTCTCTCCCACTGGCCTCTTGCAGAAGAAACTCCTTCTCAAGAAATATGGCCGTCCGAGCAACAAAAACCTTGTTCTCCTTGGGATCGAAGAAATAATAACCCTTAGTTTCCTTAGGGTAACCGACAAAGATACATTTGTCAGATCTGCTCTCTAGTTTCCCAGAGGCGAGCTTTTTGACATAAGCCTCGCAACCCCAGATCCTGATAAATGTTAAGCTCGGCTGTTTTCCATACCATAACTCATATGGCGTCTTTGAAACGGCCTTGGATGGCACTCGGTTTAGTACCTTTGCAGCTGTTTCCAGTGCAAAACCCCAAAAGGAGTTGGGTAAAGAAGCCTGACTCATCATAGAACGAACCATATCAAGTAACGTTCTATTTCTCCTCTCGGACACACCATTCCATTGCGGTGTTCCTGGCGGAGTGAGCTGTGAGATAATCCCACACTCCTTCAGATAGTCAGTAAACGTATGACTCAAGTATTCTCCACCTCGATCTGAGCGAAGTGCCTTGATATTTCGGCCTAGCTGATTCTGTACTTCATTCTTGAACTCTTTGAACTTGTCAAAAGATTCACTCTTATGTCTCATTAAAAAGACATAGCCATACCTACTGAAATCATCAGTAAAGGTAATGAAGTACTGATAGCCACCTCTGGCATGTTTACTAAATGGCCCACACACATCACTGTGTATAAGGTCAAGTAAACCTGAAGCCCTTTGACCTTTGTGAGGAAAAGGTGACTTCGTCATTTTGCCCATCAAACAAGCTTTGCATGTATCAATCTCCTTGTAGGAGAATGACCCCAGCAGTCCATAATCATGCAACCGCTTAATGCGTTTCTCGTTTATATGGCCTAAACGACTATGCCATAGCAAGGTGCTGTCATCAGCATACTTGGCTTTCTTAATATCAATATTTTGTATAGAACGCTCCATGTCCAACATGAATAACCCATTGCTAATTGAACCAGTTGCATAAACAATATTATCATAAGATAAAACACACTTTGAAATATTGCATTCAAAGGAAAATCCCTTCCTGACAAGAGCAGGAATGGAGATAATATTTTTAGTAATACTGGGAACAAAATAACAACTGTTTAGTTCCAATACAAGTCCAGATGGTAAAGAAATGAAATAGTTTCCTACAGCAACAGCAGCAACCCGTGCCCCGTTTCCAACGCGTAGGTCCACCTCATGCTGTCCCACCTGCCTTCTTCTCTTGAGTTCCTGTACATTTGAACAAATGTGAACTCCACATGCAGTGTCCAACACCCATGATATAGAAGAAGATGAAAACATGACCTCAGTCACGAATATACCTGAGCCAGAAGCGATGCTTCCCCTCTTATCTCCTTGGAGCGCTTTACAGTCCTTTTTCCAGTGACCCAGCTGGCCACAGTGGAAACATCTGTATTCCTTGGACCGCTTGACCTTTTGCTTCAGAGCCTTGCTGTAACTCTTGACGGGGGCCTTGCCCTTCTTCCCCTCCTTTTTGTTCCTAGAAGGAACCATTAAGACAGAGGTCGAAGGCTTACCCTTCAGAGTCTCCTCAGTGGTCAAGAGCATATTGAGCAGCTCTGCCGGAGTACAATCGATTTTGTTCATATTAAAATTAATAATGAACGCGTCGAATGAAGGCGGGAGAGACTGCAGAATAATATCCACAGCAAGCTCCTGGTTGATGGTATGCCCCAGTTTCTCTAGAGCCTCCTTGTGCCCAATCATCTTGAGCACGTGAGCTCCCACTGGGCTCCCTTCAGCCAGTTTGCTCTGAAAGAAAAGCTTCGTCAAGTTATAGCGTTCTGTCCTCGCCTGTGCAGCATACAGCATCTTGAGGTTCGCTATCATGTCTATAGCAGACATATCCTCATGCTGACGCTGCAGCGGTGACGTCATAGACGCTAGCATCAGGCAAGCGACATCAATGCTATCATTGACGTGCTTTTCATAGGCTTCCCGAACCGCCCTTGCGGCGTTCGGAGCGGGCTGCGGCGGTATCGCCGTCTCGAGGACATACAGTTTCCTCTCTGCCTTAAGTACGATCTTAAGGTGTCCAAACCAGTCAGAGAAGTTCGGCCCAGCAAACTTCTCCCTTTCCAGTAGGGATCGCACATTGAAGTTCATGGTGTTCGTTGCTGCAGGTATCTACAACAATGCAAGAACAGCAAGGTCAGTATCAATGTATAAGAATCAATCAGGACTTAAGAAAGATTCTTTTTCTCACTATTTTATCTGGCTTGAAAAATCCAACAAAACAGCCCGAAAGAGTAGAACTCTTTTAGTGAGATGGGATCCAGATTTCATACTTGGTCTCCGCGTCCCGCTCAGGCGAGATAAGATGCACAGAGAGTACAAGCACTAATCTCTGGTAGGCAGTCCCTGCCAATCGCCAACCCGTGCGATTCCCCTTCATCTGGGCAGTCCAGCAGACTGTGCCAACTGAGTTGGTACAACACAGTCTCTGACCCCACAGATGGCTGCCTCCATGTGCTACCATATGCGCCACATATGTAGCCTACACGGTCAAGCTGACCCGACCTACTCCCTGGACCACCATGTGCTATGCTGAGCAACGAGAAGGGATAAATCCCTACTCTGTAACACACAGGTGTAATCCCGCACCGTCTGAAGATAGATGGACGTGCCCACTGAGTGGGTACAACACGGCTCCAACGATAATCAGAACAGTGAGGTTTCGCGTCAGAAGGCTTACGAGCTTGATATTTTAGCGTTGGATTTTAACGGTCTTTTATCTTCTTCACTATCATGCAATTCCTATGGTGATAGCAGAAGATAAACTTAATCATGCAATTCTAATATTTAAACAATAAAATAAAAGAAAGCATGAATCTTATGTGGTAAAAGCCCATTGAGCCTAAGTAAGACCTTAACCTAACTTAAGTCTTCACAAGAGCTCTTCATGGGTCTTTAGCTGCTCATCTGGCCCAAACCAGGGCCCAAGCGCCATCTGCAACTCAGGTGCGCCTACCAGGAATTTGCGCCTGGTCCCAGAGTCGAACCCTGGACCTCCCACCTGGTCAAGCCTCTGCTGCAAGCGCCTCTGCCAAGTGTGCTTTGTGCTCTTGTCTAATTAAATTACAAATTTAACTATCTAGACAAGATTGACACGCAGGTCAATTACATTTTATAAATTAAAGCAATGTGATGCGCAGATCACAATAATTAATTTACAATTTTAAATCCCAGGCACGCAGGCCCCAGCACAGCACACAATTAATATGGGCAGCCCACATAAGACTAAATAGACAAACATATGCATCCAATCAGCAATCATGTGATCCATCATAAAATTAAAATTTTTGAAAACCCCATGGGATCAATTTTAATTTTCCTTATTTGCCCTACAACCTTACAATGGTCCATTACTAGGGATCCACTCATCAGACCTAGTCAGATCCACTGCCCTTGCATGCACCAAGTCCTAACTGACTTGAGTTGACCAAAAGGCCAACCATGCATGCGCCAAGGGCTGAACGACCACACTGAGGTCTGGCAAGCGGGTGTGACCCCGGGCCTAACTCAGGTGCGTTCATGGGTCGTCTCAATCAGACATCGCTACACGCCTGTCTGCAGTCGACCTATAGCCACCTCAAGCTTGCGCCAAGGTGCTATCTGGTCGACCCATCAAGGCTGTCAGATAGTCTGATCAGACTGGTTGGATCTTGACTAGACTGAGATTTCAACCCTAATAACCCATCTAAGGGTTTATAGCATGGCCTTAGATCTAATGTTAATCGCGCATGTGATATTTCCTTTTGAGAAAACATAAGCCACAATATGCGCCAACATAGATGCGCAAAAAGAAAAGCATAAACAAGTTTCGCACATATAAGATCTAAGCATATTTGGATCACAATCAAAGCAATCATATGAACATATAACCCTAGCTCTGATACCAATTGAAGGGAACCCCTTCTAAAGGGGTAGAAACCCATATGGTGGCGCAACAAAATTTCGCATGGGATATTAGGGTTTCAAAAGATCTATATATGTCATATAACTAGCTTTCGAATATTTGAATGGATGAAGAAAAACTCATACCATTGCCATCGGTTTGATGAAGCTTTGGAAGGAAAGACGCAAGCGAGCCTTCTCCTAAGTTTCACACACAAGATGATCAATGCGCCTACCCTTGGTGCTCTTTGTGCTAGCAAAGTTCCAAGGTGTCCTTGATCGAAAAGGAAGGGAGAGAGCAACTCCTTGCTTGGTCGAAACTTCCTCTCTTCTTCACGTTGTCGCCTCACGCAAAAATGTCTAGAGGAAAAATCAGATGGCGAGAGTAGAGGAATATGGTCTCTTCGAACATGATCATCATCCAAGTGGAGATCATGGTTACTAAAAATAGTAACCACCACTCGCCCCAACGTTCACGCCAAGTGAACATGTCGCCAAGCCTTGAACCATGCGCTCATTACATGAGCCGGTTCAACTTGGTCTGGTTCAAAGACCATTCGACCCAAGCCATCAGTCCAGATCACATTGAACCCTAAAGCTCTGGATCCGACCGTTGATCTCTAGATGCTTCTGATCTCACCGATCTGGCATCCATTCTCTCAATCGAAGCTTACCGATCTGTAGTCCTAATCAATCAGACATGATCAGACTAGATCTCACTTACAATCAGAGATTAAATCCCTTTAAACTGAACCCAAACAATTCAGTCCTCACGATCTGACTTAAGTAAGCCATATCATCAAATTGTGCGACCCTGAGGGTTTCCTTTAAATGTCGGTAACGATAATTTACATTATCACGATCAGTGAGGGGTATCTAGCAACACATCACTGTCTCCCGATATAAAGGAAAGAGTCTTCCAAGACTTCACCCAAACCACAGCACAAGTGTGAATCAACTCACAAAGCATACATATTTCCTTTGCCACTGGATGTTCTTATTGGACAAGCGTGTCAAGCTTGTAGCTCCATTATGATGAGCATGATTAGATCAGATGAACATAGTCACCTGGGTATGGCCATACACTTTCTCAATCATCTCATCCAGGGGGCCCCTTTAGAACATCACACTCCTTAAACAAGGAGACGGCAATCCTATGTCTATCACTAGTGCCCTAACATGACTCAAGCTCACCATCCAAGATAGTCTATAATCATTATGTTTCAAATGATATTGAACTAACTCAAAACAATGACAATCATCATTTAGAAAACACAAGTGATCTCAAGTCAGAGGAAATGTGCCACTTGTCATACTCAAGGAATATTCACATTGTGACAAGCAATTGAATATCCTAGTAGGGTCTGTCCAGTACATCCAATGTACCCATGAGTCTACATCTTATTCCATGCTCGAAGCATCCTATAAGATTAGAACACATATTAGTCTCAATCATATCAAGGCTGTCTCATGTTCACCAAGATATATCGACTAAGGACACAACAGCATGTCAGCCCAGCTGAACAGCTTTGAGACATTATTCAGAAGAACATATATTGCAGCAGACAATGTAACAACCTGAATAATAACCATGCCTTTATAAACATAAAAGTTTATTACATGATACTGATACAATCCCAAGGCCTCAAACATTAGGCTAAGGGCATACCCCAACATTTTACACAGTGCCAAGTAGAGGAGTCTTATTCTTTTTCTCTCTCATTATTTTTACATAGACTTCGACCCATGTCTTAGGTACCACTATCAATTTTACATAGTGCAAAGTAGGGGAGTCTCTCACTATTTTTATGGATCTCGGATTCTTCTTTCCCAACAAATAGCAAAATAAACCAAACATCTACTAGGTTGATCAATTGATATCAATTCAGTAATCATACTCATATGCTCATTTCATTTAAAGGAGTAGTTTCACCTTTAGGTCTTATTCCTCAAATAACACATCTACCTAAAATTTCATGCATCAACCAATGTCAAATTTCAAAAGATAGATATGTATTAGAGAAATAAATTCAACACAATAGGTCTAGTCCTAATCACATGCATCAACGCATTCATCATCAAAGAAAATTCACACACCTCTCATCACACGAATTCAAGTTATAAAAATTTTTAAACATCTAAATATGTCAAAATCAATGCAAAAGGTGTGATGCATCAAACTCAAAAAATCATAATATGTAAAGTGATATATTCGTATAGTTACATAAGGCTCGAACAATGCAAAGGATGTAAAGTGATAGATCTAAAAGAAGAAAAGTGTAGATAATCATATCAAATCAAATAATCACAAGAAAGTGTAAGCAATACTCACAAAACTATATGGCAAGCTCTGACTGAAAATACATAAGGCTGAATCCAAAAATAGTGTCGGGGCAGATGCTGCTAGGTCTAAAGATATACCTTTTAAAAATTTTACCTGCAAATTTAAGGTACATAAGGCTCAGTCTGAAAATAGTCTCAAAAAATAATAATAAAAAAAATAATTCTCTCAAGGGAGAATCAGAGATGTCGCCGGAGGTCTGAAGAGGATGCCGATGGAAAGAGTCGAGCAGGCAAGAAGCAGAGGGTGAACAGAGGCTAGCTGAAAAGTTGCTATCAATGATGATGGTGTTGACAGTAGAGTGAGTAATCTCTAGTGGCCTACTAGAGATCACAGTCCTGGATGTGAGATCGTCGGCTAGTGGGTGCCAGAAATAATGCTGCATAAAAAAAATCAGAGTCACGAATGAAGAGTCTACTGCATAAATAGTATCAATAGAAATAGAGGCATTAGAAGAAGTAAGAATCTGCATATCGTATAATCCAGTGTCGACGGCTGGAGATAGTGATGTCAGCGGCAGATGCAGTGGTGGCTAGAGATGGAAGACAGTTGCTCTTGAAGATTTCTAGATCTGGAGGCAAAAGAAGTAATAACAAGTAGAAAGCAAACCAAGCAGTTTTTGAATTTTTTATGAAAAATAGCCATACCCTAGAATAAAATTTAATGATCCAAATAGAAAATGGACAGAACCAAGTTGTAGAATAAGATATGTTCTTTTCAGACGTATGAGAATTAAAGGATTAAAATCTGTCAGGAATTCATTATTTCTGGGAGGGGAGGCGTGCGGAGGAGGAGCTCGGGCGGCTGCTGGCGTTGAAGATCAAAAGGAGGAGTGACGCAGCGGAACTGTAGGAGGGGTTGTCCTTAAAACTGTACTCTAGGGTGGTGATGGCTATGATGCGAAAAGCGTGAGAGGGTCTTGAGACGAAGGAAAACAAAAATGCATCGGAGGGAAAACCCGAGAGGAAAACTGATGAAATTTTGCCGCGTAGATGCGACTTGAGCAATACCAGTGCGCCGGGAAGCCAAGAACACGATGCAAAACTCAAAATATGTACCTCAGTCGTAGAGCCAATTTTTCGCTAGCATGCGCGTGAAGTCAGGATCCCTTCATGGGGCAGCGAAAGGAGAGGCGTGGTGCACGTCCAAGACCGGAGGAGAAGCTGGGACCAAGTGTTGGTGTAGGGAGCCGACGCGTGAAGGCTGGGTGGGGCGCACAAGGAGGGAGTGTGAAAAGACTCGGTGCCCGGAGCGCTTCGGAAACGCTCCAGCCCTTTTGATTGAAGTAGGAAAGCGTACAAACAGTGGAAAGCGGCAACCCACAGGTGAGTTCCTCAGAGCTTATTGGACCTAGGCCTTGCGCAGGGAAGGCGACTACTACAGTAAAGCTAAAAAACTAAAGAAGCCCTCAGCCCTCTTTTAAAGATCAAGAGGGAGGGAGCAGCACTTGACAAACACATGGGAGTTGTTGGAAAAGCCAACAAACTCATAACCTCCTAAAAGAGGGTCAAGATGCCCTCTAACAACCAAAAAGCAACTACCCACTACTTGCAGGAGAAGAATCTAGTGGGGCGGCTGGCGCATCTCTCATCGGGTTGGGCCGTTGTCTGGGCCATCGCGCGGGCTAAACCATTTTCGAACAGGCCACCACAAAACAATAGAACTTACTGATCGTTGATTGATTCTGCCCATTGTTGGTTGTGTCTTGGGCGGAGTTGAGGATGCGGTTGTGGTAGCGATCGGAAACCGGCTCTTGAGGATGGCTTCATGGGAGAGGAGCCAAGTTGATCGGGTGGATGGGCTCCGTTGAGGTGGAGGAGGTGCTCACAATGCCCACATAACGGTCTAGGGGATGAGAGGACCTCTACGAGTGTCAAATCTCCTGAAAATCTGGACCCAGGCGTGTCTTCGAGGCATTCATAGCTTGGCCATGCTTGCCATCACGGGCGTGACGGGATGGGCCAAATTGCATTGAACTTGTCATGGCAGTGGACACGGGTGTGCTCGAGGTGGTGATGATCGGCGGTTTGGACACGGCCTGGCTGTGCTTGCCATCACGGGTGTGACGGGATGGCTCAGATTGCGCCGAACTCGTCACGGCAAGGGACACGGGTGTGCTCTAGGTGGTGATGATCAGCGGCTGGACACGGCCTAGCCATGCTTGCCGTCACACGTGTGATGGGATGACCCAAATTGCGCTGAACTCGTCACGGCAGGGGACACGACCGTGTCTATGGCCGTGCTTTCGTTTGCATCTTCCAGTGACCGTGTCATGGCCATGTTCTCCATCACGACCTGGCCGTGTTCAGCAGCAGAGTCGCTTGTTCGATCTGGAATTTTCGGCGTAGCTTCCTCGAACCTTGGGGAGTCTTCCCATGTGTCTTCCAAGGGTGTTAGGTCACACCAATATGCATCTATGACTCTGTCAAGGAGGGAGAAATCGGTGGCGGGGTCGGTGATCATGGGGAGGAATAGAGGGAAAGTGGGAGAGATGGGAACGAGGAGCAGATGGGATGGATGGGATGGGATGGGTTACTGAGCGCATGGGCACACAATAATCTGATCTGGAAGGTAATATTTTATTTTATTTTTTTATTCATAATATTATAGAACTTATGGGTGAAATGTTCTAAATTTAGTGAACGAGCCATTGGGCCAAACGTTTAATTTTTAGTGAACGAGCCATTGAGCCAAACGTTCAATTTGGGCAAACGGGTTGGTAGAGGGCCAAACGTTCAAAACCTAGGCGAACGGGCCGTTGGGCCAAATGTTCAAAATTTTGTGAACGAGTCATTGGGACAAATGTTCATAATTTGGTGAACGAGCTGCTAAGCCAAATGTAATTGATGGATGAGCCTTTGTGGCTTATGGAATTTGGAGTTTGAAGTTTGACATATATCCAACCTTTACGGCTGGTGGACATTTGAAATTTAAGCAAATATTCTGTCCTCTTGACTTGTGAATATTTAAATTTTGATCTTAGCATGTAATTATTTCTTTGACACAAATGTGGTATTGAGGATCTACGCCTCGATAACAAATATCGACGTATGCATCTCCCAAATAATACTACACTATGATACACTTAAACTCTACATTTTGAATTTGTCAAATATTTGGCCCAAGTGACTTGAGAATATCAAGTAGATTGGCTATAGTATGGATGTAGTAGCTTTTCTTGAGGAGAAGTATGCCTCCAAAATTTGAGTTTTAAGTAGCAGAATGCTCATGTCAGACCTTAGATAGATGATTTCACAAGAACTTTAAGAAGAGGTGGTCTTCTTCCATTTGGTAAGAAATTTCTTCATGAGCCCTAAGAAGGTTGCATTTGATTTATCCTTAGATCCATCAAATCTCTTGATGACATGATAAGGTAGTGCTCAAGTGACTAGGCGAGAAGCGAACAGTCAAACAAAGCCCAAGCCAAAATACACCCCCCCCCCCCCCCCCCCCTTATTTGAGACTTGCATGCTTTATCATCTCTTCTCTTTATTGAAAGGATAAGATAAGTCCTTGACCACCAATAATTTTTTGCATGATACATTTAAGATCCAATATCTTAATATTTCATTCATTCAAGAAGCTTTCAATTTTTGGCAAATTGAGAGTTATAAATGATCTTGATGTCTTTTGATCCTCCTGTCATTTGAAAAAGATTAAATTTTCACTCGTGTTAAGGGCTTATAATTTTTAGTAAATTGTCAACCATAAATATAATTGAAATTTATAATCTTATCACCATTCGTATAAGATTGAATTTTTACTCGTGTAAGGAGCTTACAATTTTTTGTAAATTGTCAACCATAAACAGAATTGAAATTTGCGATCTTCTTACCGTTCGAATAAGATCGAATTTTCACTCATGTTAGGAGCTTACAATTTTTTATAAATTGTCAACCATAAATGGAATTAAAATTTGTGATCTTATCATCGTTCGAATAAGATCGAATTTTCGCTCGTGTTAGGAACTTACAATTTTTTTTGGTAAATTGTCAACCATAAACGGAATTGATATTTGTGGTCTTATCACCATTTGAATAAGATCGAATTGTCGCTTATGTTAAGAGCTTACATTTTTTTTAGTAAATTTTCAACCATAAGTGGAATTAGAATTGGCGATCTTATCACTGTTCGAATAAGATCAAATTTTTGCTCATGTTAGGAGTTTACAATTTTTGGTAAATTGTTAACCATAAATGGAATTAGAATTTACGATCTTAGTACCATTCGAATAAGATAGAATTTTCACTCATGTTAGGAACTTACAATTCTTGGTAAATTGTCAACCATAGCTTGCCAACTATTGTAGTGAACATATACTAGCTTCCCGAGTTGGCCGAGTGATAGTTTGTTGTAGACATTGCATTATGAATCAATGTGAATGCTAGTTTGTTGTAGACACTGCATCATGAATCAATGTGAATGCTGACTAATTATGTTCTTATCTACTTAATGATACACACAATGAAAGAATGTGTTATCACCCTGGAAAATAAAAAGATACTATGAATAGACAAATGATATTTATAAATACAGGTGAAAATAAATTAACTTAAATAAAGTTAAATACTTACTCAAAACTATATTGTATAATAAATCCAAAGCAATGGGATTTTCATATGTTATTTCACCTTCTTGATATATTTAACGTTCTTCAATTGCCACCGTGATTGCTTCTATATCTATATTTAGCTTCATGTGGAGTATCATATTCTCTAATGTAGTGAGCAAGTCTTGACATGATCCTAAGATATACCATCATTCGTAAGCTAGAAAGAGAAAGACAAAGAATTATTAACATCTTTGTGGATACTAGAATAACTAAAATTTTACTTAACAAATTTAAATTCTCTCTAGCTAAGTGAATTTCTTGCCCTATTTGGTTGTTCTATCTACATTAGATGATGTCGATGTAGGGAATTGTCTTATTACCAATTTCTTGTTTATTTACCTTTTGTGCCTTATGGATCATATGACATAATTCTCTCATCATCTTTTTCTTATCCATGTCGACTTTTTAGAGTACTACATAAAAGGCTTGGTCTTGTATTGCTTCATTTCCTTGCCCTCTCTCAAATATGAAGAGCTGCACTCGTGAACATCGATTTGAGTATAATCTTCTTTGTAAGTAAAGACATTAAAGCAACTAAATGTGTTATTATCTTGCTGATATTATTTTCTTGGTAAGTAAAGACATATATATATATATATTATCTTGCTGATATTATTTTCTTTTATTTGAGTTTGCTTTCTTGTTTGTGCTAAAAATACCATGGGGGGTCAATATTGACAATGCTCGATCTGTAAATTTTTTGATCAAAATAAAATAAAAAAAAGTATGTAGGATAGGGGATGCATACATGATTTTCAATATTTCTACACATACATGAACTTTAGCTCATACATGACTAATATCAATTTTACTACACTTCCATTGCTGTGGTCATTGCCACTATCAGCCTCAAATTGGTGTTGTTCAAGAAATTGCATTAAAGTGGATCGAAAATTCTCCTTGTTGGCATATCAAACTCTCAAAGCTTAATAGATGCCTTCATATCAATGTTTTTGATGGTTTCATCTCCATAGCTTGGTATTGATTAAAGGCAGTTGACTGTATTGTGTATTTATCAATCTCTTCATACTCCTCAACAACATATTGCCTATTGATGCAAACCATTTCTAGGTTTTTACAAGTATTGGTGTTGATATCTTGATGCAATTAGAGATGTTAGATAGCCATAGGCGAGATATTGTTTACTGAGGTGCCCCAATCCTTTAGTAACATTGATTTAATGAGTCAATTGCCAATTATGGTTATTCTAGCATTTTTCATCCATGATGACATGCAAGATTAATTTTTTGGCTTTTAGGTGTCATAGAATGTTGATTAAGAAGAATTTAAAGAGAAAGAGAGAAATTTGAGATAATTTGAGAGTTACTGAGTAAAAAATAAAGGTTTATATAGAAAGTAAAAAACCCACTCCTTTAAAAAATAGAATCCAAACAACTTGAATGGAATCCAGTTGTTAGCACTTTTTAAAAAGCACTAATGTCTAGATTTCTAGCTATTAGAACTAATATCAATGGGTACTAGCTAATACCACCTAGTTCTAGCAGGTATCACTTGGTACTGTAGTTTCAACACATGGACTCAATTTACATTAGCTTATGTACCATTGTCATAGAGTCAGTTTGTTCTGCTTACATAAGGAGACGCAAATCAGTTCTATTATCCTTGTTGCCAAGCACTAGGGTGAGTGAGATGATTCTTCACCACCTTACAGAGGGTTGAGTATTTGACTACTATTAGGCGCCTATTAGGTAAGTGCTTGAACTTTCAAATAGATCCTATAGTAGTGCCCTCGTAACAATAAAGAAAATGTAGTTACTTAGATTTAAAGAGATCAGGTAGTTGGAAAAAACTAAATTAACCATCCAATTAATATTTTTCTTATTTTACTATGTACTAAATGGAATATACATGTGCATAGAGTATCTTATATATGGAAGAAGAAATTAAAGGCTACACTACGATGACGATGATATCCTGGACTTTGATTATGAATGAAGCATCATTACAACACATCCTATGTTGTTTTCTTTTTTCTTTTTCTTTTTTTATCTATTTTGCCTCTCGATTTAGATTTGAGATAAAATTAAATTAATTAACATTTTCAAATATATGGTTGATTTGGCATTTTTGTGTTTATTATAATTGTCTTCCTTTTGGCATGATGAAGATTCTTGATGTCATATTTAAGATTAGTTTTGTCTTTGATTTAGTAATTATCAATTATTATGATATTGCATTTGAACTTTTAATTGTAGAATTTGCATTTACATTTTGGAATAATATATTGTGACATTGTTATTTATTTAGAGCATTGTTGTTAAATTGGTAGTTTTTTCTATATAATAATAGTAACAATCATCTACCCTACAAATGGATTATGATAAATAAAGCATTTAAGTTGTATTTAATTTGATGTTTTGATAACAATTTCTCTTGACACTTTTTAGTTTACTGAAAGATGTATATTTAATATTTTTTTTTTTTTTTTGAGAATTGACCTCCTCATTTTACTTGGGTGAGCTTGTAGCACCTATTATTAGTGCTCTACTGCTCTAGGCATTTTGAGATCTTTGTTCCATGAAGCGTCTAGCACCTTTAGTGACTACTTATATGTGCAAATATCTCATTACTTGTGGAAGATAGTAGGTAGATTAAATAAAAAAATATTCGAAACTCAAAATTAAAAATCAAATAAATTATATATATATATATATATTAAAAGGACTTAGAAGACAATTGTGATTAAATAAAAAATATTAGAAAGTCAAAATTAAAAATCAAATAAATTGCACGATCATAAGTGGCTTTATTCTATGGCCAAGTGGATTAGCCTAGAATGCAGGGTTGGGGCACGTAAATTATTACTCCCAATCAGTGTCAATCTTAGCGGGTCTTTTTTCAAATCTTTTTTAAAATAATTTTTACTGTTTTTTTTTATATAAAAGTTCGCTCTGTAATTACGATTTGGCAATGAGTGATAGACGGTATTAATTGTGGGTTTTGAAAAAAAAAATTTAGTTATCGTCTGTTCTGTTTCCCCAACTTTCTTAAAAAAAAGCACAACTTGGAAAATATTTATTATTTCGGGGGCAATATGGTCCTTTCATACAAAGACGGTTACGCCACGTCAGCTCACTATAATGGTCTCCCTAGCTAGTCGCTCCGACAGCAGCACTTCACTGAAAAATCACCGACTTACAGCTTCCCTCCCCGTATGTCACGCCCCGTCGGATCAACCCTGGACCGGCGCTTATCTGCTGTCTCAGGGTAGTCCGGCGGAACACCAGAGCGTGCACTTCCGCTCGAATTAGGATTAGGTTTCTCCTAAATTAGAAATCCTAACCCTAGTCGTCCAAAATCGGTCCCCAAATCAGAAATTACCTCTTGGTCAAACCCTAGAGTTGACCAGTCAAAATAATCAACCGAAATCACGTCGCTCGAATTAACTTTCTTGGCTGACATCAGCGTGACGTCAGCCCTTGAAGGATTTCGCCGCACGCCGAATTAATCCGTCTGCTAACGTGTTGCTTGCGTCACCGTCGTTGATTCGAATTCGCGGAACTGAATTCGTTTTCCCCATTTTGAAATCTCCACTTCCAATTTTGACCTAGTCAAAATCGGAAGTCTTCTTCTCCATTGCCGAACACACGCTCGCGTTCGTCTCCGTCATGAGCCTCGTTGCCGGAGGAGGAAGAACTGGAAGGAGGCTGCTCGCCTCCCGTCGTCGTCCAGTGGCCGGCTGCCACCGGACCTGACCAGAAACCTGCTGAGAGCGAGCTGCCGAGCCCCAGAAATAGGGGAAAGCAGGGGATGAGGAAAAACCTTCACCAGACCCTTATTTCTCTCTTGAATCTCGGTTACAAGGTCTCTCTTGGCCGACGACCCTCGTCGCCCGCCCCTGTCCCCTAGCTCTCCTCACCGGTCGGCGTCGCTCGCCACCGTTACAGTTCTCTCAACGCTCCAGCTCTCCTCTCTGGAAGAAGGGCTTTCGCCCTGGATGGGGCGCCCTCCCCGACCCGCAAGGAGCCGCTCTTCCGTCGCGCACTCTCCCCCCTTATGCTCTCTAATATGCGGCTTTTAACCTGGAGCACCGCCGCCTCAGCATCCGCTTCGTCCGCCGCAGACCCCGTCTGAAGCGGCCGCTTCATCGCGTACGCCCGCTTCTTCCGCTCGATGCACGCGTCCGGAAGACTCCGCCTTATCCGGTGTCTACTTTTGCCAAGTCTTCTACATCCTTCACCCTTGAAGACTCAGATCTTCCGTTGAAGACCTCGCCAACGACGCCTCAACACTGCCGCTGCTCGCGTCTCCCGAGTCACCCGCCGTTTGCTTCACCCGGAAAGCTCGATGCGATCCGCGTGCTTCGTCCGAGCTGTGCAGAGACGACCGCGTCTCCGCACGTTCTCTTGCGGCTTTTGCTCCCTGCGCGTGTGGACTTGGGCTGTGGCCCAGCCCAACTCGTCTTGGGCTGAACCGGAGAATCCCGGGCCTGACAGGTGAGTTCTCATCTTTTCAAGCTTTTGCAATACGGCTCTGCGGCGAACGGGCGAAAGGTGAGTTCTCATCTTTTCAAGCTTTTGCACCTACTGCTTCCGAGTTCTTGGTGGTGTGATCTGTCTTTTTTCTGTTCGTTAATATATCTCTGTATCGAAGAACGTTGCTTCAATGTCACGATCCGGGTCATCTTTTTCTCATCTGGTCTTTCGTCGTGATTAGTTACGATTTCGTCGGGTTGCTAGCTTTTCTTTTAAGAAACCCTCATGTTTGATCGATGATCCTGTCTTCATTCCCTTTTAGTTGATTGTTTCGCTCCATTTGGTTTTGTATTGGCATTGATTTCGTTAATGGTAATTGGTCTTCCACGTTTAGTGTATGTGTTTTTCTTCGCTTCTTTTTTTTCTTTCTGATCTGAAAAGAAGAGTAAGTCCTGAGTTCGATCGCATATTAAGTGGTTTTCTTGAAGAATTTCTTTGTTTTTACGCTTTCGTTGGTGATGACTCGATCTTTATTGTTGGGTTTCTTTGATTTCTTATTGATGGCGGTTCGGAGAGGTTTAGGCGGCGGAGCTCATTGGTGATAGGCACATCGGCTGATGTCGGCACACGTCTCGCCTGCCTCCCAGCAATGAGGCCTAGTCGCCTGGCGAGCTCGTCGATTGCGATTCGAAGACTACCGTTCTTGCGGCGGAGGGAGTCCGCCTCCTCGATGGCAGCAAGGAGGTGAGAAAGACAGAGGTCATAGTTCTCGGCTATTTCCTGGTACTGGAGTGCGAGACGAGACAGATAGACGCGGTTCTCGGTGGCAGCTGCCTCCGCCTCGTTGAAAGGAACAGACGACGGAGTGATCGAGACGGAGCCTGAGGTCACGAGCGGCAGATTGCTCTTGGGTGAAAAGATGGAGTAAGGATTATAGTTGTTGAGATACGAGGGAAATAAGGGCCGTACATCTGTTGAAAAGAACGGCGCCAAAGGCGATAGAAGAATGGTGAAGGGGGGCAGGAGGGGAAGAGGAAGGAGAAGTGGAGGAAGTATTAGAGCTGGAAGTTTACCGCCAGGGGTTGAAGACTGAGCTGTGCAACAAGTGGGAGGAGAGCGGGGAGTGCCCCTACAAGGAAACTCCGTGCTGCCATCATCTAACTCATGTAACGATTCTCATCATTACATGATTACTATTATGTAGTCATGTAATGATTGAGACGCAGTGCCTCTTGAAGAACCTTCTATTCGTCAATCATTTCTATTATGTAGTCATTTCCATTATGTAGTTGTTATACCTTGAATTTTTTTTTTTATTTAATTATTAATCTAAATTTAAATTTTTTTTATTTCAGAAACCTTAATATGTTAAGCCCTAAAATCTCTCCGCTATTTTTACTCTCCCTAAATCCTCTCAAAATTTTCCTATAAATGAAACCCTAAACCCTCCCCTTAATCTCTCCAATTAATCCCTAATCATTAATTAACCTCCTCTCACGCGCCGCTAGTCTCCGCTCCTCTGTTTTACCCGAAATCTGCTCGCGTCCTTCATCAACGACGCGTGAGCTTTCGGCTTCCTCCCCCTTTCTCGCGTCTTCTCCATCAGCGGCGAGGGCGTGCATCCGGCGACGACAGAAAGACGTGACGGCGTTGCCTTCATCGTCTCGTTGTTGCGGCGCCCTCCGTCCGGCAAGATTTTCGGACGCGTGAGACGGTAGCGAGTGTTCTAAGTCGGGCGGCGATAGGAGGAAGCTCCGGCATCGTTCCTTGAAGCAGTGCCTTCGTCCGATGTGATTCCGGACGCAGGCGGCGGGTGGCAACTCATCTCCCTCTCGGCGGTTGCAATTTCTTCCTTTTCCTTGTTTCCGGCTGCGGCGAGTCTAGCAACAGCAACTTCTGTGGCGAGCGCCACCTCCCTCTCCTTCCTCTCCCAGCGCCGGTGGCAGTTTCTTCCAGAGCCGGCTGCCCTCTTCCTTCCGGCGGCGGCTGAGGCGGCTCTTCCAAGCAGCAGTGACCTCTGTTTCTATTTGCGACGCCGCCTCCTTCTTCAAGTAGCGGCAAATCTTCCATCTTCCGGTTCCTGCTGCTCCTCCTCCTTCTGGTGGCTGTCTTCTTCCCCGGCAAGCACCGGTGATCTTCTCAGTGAGCGCCGGAGATTTCTTCTCCCAGCGACGCGAGCGAAGCCGATGCGAACGAACGCTGTGTTGACTTCGTCCGTGTCCAGCTCTCTGCAAAGAGGTAAGTTTGTTTTAATTATTTTATTTTGAATTCGTTTATGGGGGATAAATTAATATAAATATATATAATTTCTAATATCATGTTATTTTGGGGGGAAATTTATATGAAAAGATAATTTGGGATAAATTTAATAGGAAATTAGGGGGTTAATGGTATTATTGTGAATTGATGCATATGTTGGGTAATGACGGATATTTATTTAATTTATTCAGTGGAGAAAGGAAGATAACTTTGATTTCAAAAGAATTCAGAATAACAGCGTTTGAGGTAGGAATCTTACCCTACTCCTTTCTTACAGTGTCAATAATAGAATTTGCTACTTAATCCTTTTGTTTGATATATGATGCATATGATAGAATTGATTGACACTGATATCTGATTGCTTCATCTGCTTGATTTGTTTCTGTAATTCAGTTGACCTCATTTATCTTGTTCCTTGGTCATATTCTATTTCTGTGTGCACGATAAAAGAAACTGTGTTGAGATATCTGATTTATTGGCTTATGAACCTGATTGAACAATTGTGTATCTGAGATATTGACGTATAAGTATGTGGAACCGTTATAAATCTGAGATGATAAAGTCGTGATATATATTGACCGCTGACCTGGATGATTTATTCTCCAGTGGCCTGTTTATCTGAGTTATAGTTCCGACGCACATCGGACTATCTGAGATGCCGGTACGGCACCGCCAGTTGTCTTTAGGACAATACTACGGATGTTAGTGTTGGACGCAACACTCCGGGCTGTTTAGGATAGTCGTTCCATTGCATGAGCAACAGTGGAAACACTCTGAAAATGAGTGCGGCTCTTAAGTGAGATCTGTTGGCCAGCTTGATGATTTGTACGACATTCTTATATTATTTGTATATCATTGTTTCAGTCATTGAATTATCCTGTTATTTGATTCCCTCACCATGTTTGTTGATTCCTACTTAGCATTTTTGCTAACTCCCTTTGTTTCTCTTCCAGGTACAGAGTTAACTTCTGGGAGGGATAGAGTAGATAGCAGATACCAACCCGAGTTGAGATAGTTGTCTTTGTATTTTTATTCAGTTGATAAATTGAATAGTTGTATTCAGATATTGTGTTATAAAACTGTAGATGTTAAGATTGGATTATTTATTAAATAAATGATATTGAATTATTGTAGTTCTCTGGTTCCTATCAATATTGTTACTCCCTGGGGAACCCTGAGCTAGAAATAGCCGGCTTCCGCCGGGGCGTAACAATTTAAATGGTATCAGAGGTATAGGTTGATACAGAGGTATAGGTTCAGAGGTATAAGTTTCTGTGGGCCCATAACCCACAGGTCAGAGCTATAGGTTGTAAGAAAACCTAAGGATATAGGAACCTCAGGACTGGGTTTGGGTTAAGGTTGAAATAAATGAATAGGTAAACAATTATTATATAACATGATTATTTTGTTGGCAGGATGGCACCAAGAACTAGAGGCAGAGCAATCCCAAGTCAAGGAAGTAGAGGTCGTGGAGGTGGAAGTCAGAGGGTGAGTGCTCACAGCATTGGAGAAGCTTGAAATCCTCCTGAAGCTGAGCTACAGTTACCTCAAAACCTACCTAGGGCCCCTTCAAGAAGAAGAAGTGGGTATGAAGCCTCAGTACCCTTAGAAGCAGCACCACATGCTTCCCCTGAAGTACAAGCAGCAGTAAGGGATGAGGGTGAATCTTCTTCTCCATCGTTAGTACCACAACCAGTAGTAAACCAACCAGTTAGGTCAGCTAATATGCTGATGCAGTTCTCACAGTTAGGAAAAGATCGATTTCATGATTTTGGAGGAACTACTGACCCTTGGGCTGCTAGAGATTGGTTACTAAAAGTAGAGCAAACCTTTAGAGCATTAGGATGTCCAGATGAGCAGAAGGTAGAATTGGCCACATATTTCTTATCTGATAGAGCTGGGACATGGTGGTCTGGTATGAGAGTTACTTTTGGAAATGACCCTATCTCTTGGACCGATTTTAGAGAAGCATTTTTTGAGAAATACTTTCCAGAATCTTTTCAGGATAGCCAGATGCAAGAATTTCTAAATCTGAAACAAGGAAAAAGGTCAGTGAATATCTATGTAACTGACTTTGAGAGATTATCAGATTTATTTCCAGAGTTGGTAACCACTGAAAGAAGAAAGTGCCAACTTTTTATTAAGGGATTACACCATACAATAAAGGAACAGATGAATACTATCCCCTTAGATAGTTTTCAAGCAGTGGTAAATACAGCATTCAGGATAGAGGCTTCTTTAATAGATGTGGCTAAAGAAAAACAAATTGAAGAAGTACAAGAATTAGCAAAAAAGAGAAAAGTAAGCCAGACAACTAGATCAGTAGAGACAGAAACCTATGATAATAGAGGGAAAAGATCAAGAGCAGTATTTAATAGCCATCAGAGACCTGTACATTCTTCATATGCACAAAGCTTTAATTCAGCAGGGTCTGTGAGAAAATGCTTTAAGTGTAATCAAGGACATTTGGCTAATGTATGCCCTTCCAATGAGATTCAGTGCAACTATTGCAAAGGTTGGGGTCATTATAAGGTAGATTGCCCACGAAGAGGATTTCAACCCCCACAGCAAAGTTATCAGCAGAGCCATCAACAAAGTTACCAACAGAGCTCTAGACCAAGGACTTATCAGGATAGAGCCGGTCAAGTTAATTAGATGCCACAGAGAGGATTTCAGCAGCAATCTATAGCTCCAGCAAGAGTCTATGCAGTGACTCAGCAGACTCAACAGGAAACTCAAGAGGAGACTCCGGACTTGGTGTAATTTAGTTTTTATAGTTGTTTCAGTCATTGAATTATCCTGTTATTTGATTCCCTCACCATGTTTGTTGATTCCTACTTAGCATTTTTGCTAACTCCCTTTATTTCTCTTCCAGGTACAGAGTTAACTTCTGGGAGGGATATAGTAGATAGCAGATACCAACCCGAGTTGAGATAGTTGTCTTTGTATTTTTATTCAGTTGATAAATTGAATAGTTGTATTCATATATTGTGTTATAAAACTGTACATGTTAAGATTGGATTGTTTATTAAATAAATGATATTGAATTATTGTAGTTCTCTGGTTCCTATCAATATTGTTACTCCCTGGGGAACCCTGAGCTAGAAATAGCCGGCTTCCGCCGGGGCGTGACAGTAGTCGTTGTGCTCCCTTCGGCTGAAAGCAGGAATCATCTTCATGCAAAGTATAACATATTTGATTGTTCACCGAAGTAGATAGATCGATTAATTTCATTGGATACAAGTTGATGCATTACTTGCCTGCCACTGATTACTTGAAGTAAAAAATTGATCCGTTGCAAAATCTAATTTGATCATATACAAATTTATTAACATTGCACATCATTTGGTGAGGATTACCTCAACATATATTGCCCATAACTATCAATGGGCCAAAATAGTAGAGCTTAGTCGGCTAATATGGTTGCTTATCTTAATGAGAGTAGAATGGGACTACACGTATTCAATTTAATAGGAAATGGCTAAAGAACATTAGAATGTGTAACAAAAAGATCCCATCACATCTGTACTTCCTATCAAATACTATGAGATAAAAAACTTAGCAAACTTTTGCATCTCATGCTCTAATAATCACGGAACATGTTACATGTGGCGCTTGCTAAAAGGAACACAGGTCTTTTAGTCGCAACTTTAAGAGTGACTACTATTTTGCAAAATTTAGTTTGTCCTCATGGGTGTGCTTTTTTTTTTTTTTTTTTTTTTTTTGTAGACGATGACCTACTTTGTACAAGCACATGATGGTTATATCTTGAAGTGCTTGCTTTCTCCATAATTCTGTGATCCCAACAGGTGACTGCTATTACTTTGTCCTTCCACAGTTTCATGATTGTGTTTGGAAGTCACCACAAAACATTCTCATTGAATAGCTGTAGTTCAGGTGTTTAATCAAGATGTGTTTGGTTAAATTATATATAGATATCTTGCCACTGCATCATCCGATCACACTGTAAAAATATGGAATGTTGATGGCTTTACATTGGAGAAAACATTAACAGGTATGAAAACATTATACTCCACAATCTTGTTTTTATGGTACTCGCTAATTCGTATTCTGAGCTTAAATCAGGACATCAACGCTGGGTTTGGGATTGTGTTTTCTCTGTTGATGGTGCTTATCTAATAACAGGTGACATGGCATATAAATACTTTTTCCCTTTTTCTTTTTCTTTCATAAAGAATCAGTTGTATATTAAGCTATCAAATCTAAATGCAAAGTTGTCTGGTCACATGCAGCTTCATCTGATACAACTGCTAGACTTTGGGCAATGTCCAGTGGAGAAACCATCAGGGTTTACCAGGGGCATCACAAAGCAACCTACTTAAAATTTGAACTTGGGCAGTTAAATTTAAAGTTTTAAAAATTAAAACATTGAATCAGCAACCTAAGTTGTGCTTAGTCCAACATTCTAGTGTGTCATACCTGGTGGCAGGCCTGGGTCAGCCGGTTCAGCTCAGAGCCCAGTGGATCTGATCCAAGTCTGGCCCAAGCCCGTTCTAAACCCAAACCCACGCCTGCAAAACGTATGTGGCAGCCCGAGATTGGAAACAGGGCACGGCATTCATCCACGTCATCACGATCGCGTAGCCAGACGCGAGCTCAAGGAGCAGACGCGGCGACGATGATAGGGTCTTCCGCGACATCGAGACGATCGACCGGGTCTTGCGGAGAAGGCTTCGACACGAACCCGAGCAAGGCAAGCAGCGGCTGCTCGAGCGATGGAATCGGATGAGTGCGAGGAGGCTACGACGCAAGGATCTCGGTGGAAAGGAGGCAACGGGCTTCTCGGATGCGTGAAGGAAGCTTGGACGTGGTCCAAGCAGGGTGCGTAGTGGAAGAGGAAGGCGGCGCCTCTTCCCGATAAAAGGACCTCGACCCGTGATCGAGAAGGGAGATCGATCAACGCATCGCCACCAAGCTGGAGAGAAAGAAGAGAGGGCTGTGAGGAGAGAGAATGATCTGTAGGTCGGCGGCGAGCAAGGCCGTTGATAACAGGAGAGGTCAGAGGAGGAGTTTTGTAGCTTCATACGATTGAATAAAAGCTTTCTTCTCCTAATCTCCAGCTTCCCCTGCTCTGGTGACCTGTTTCGGCCTTTCCTCTGGACTTCGTGCGTTTCGACGGTGGGTTCCGACCGCAAGTGGTTGGCCGACGACGAGGCGAAAGGGAATAGGTGTTCTTCTCTGCCAACGCCGTCTTCTCCGGCGAACCCGAGGCACAGGCGGTACTCGGGTGAAGAAGACAACGCGAGACGCTACGAGGAGGAGACGTTCCGGAACAAACGAAGGATCGGCGAAGCATTGCGGCGAGATTTCGAGGCGCTGACATAGGTGGACGTCAGCGAGGCAAAACTCAATTCGAGTTCGGCGAATTGAGGCGGTGACATCACAGTGACGTCAACATCCGGCAATTAATTTTGGGCGCGGTGGTTGATTTGGGGTCAAAATTGATTTTGACCAGTGGAGGTAATTTTAGGGTTTCCGGTTCTTTTCGGAATTGGGATCGATTTTGGACAGACTAGGGTTAGGGTTTTGAATTGGGGGTAATTTTCCCCCCGGAGAAAACCTAACCCTAGGCGGAGTGCACGCTCTGGTGTTCCACCGGACGGCTCTAAGACAGCGGATAAGCATTGATTTTAGACCGCTCCGACCGGGGGCGTGACACCTGGCCTAGTCTACATGCCTGAACTCTATAGCCCAGCACACCTCACGTTGTGCCTCATGGCTAGTAGCATGTTGACTAAGTCAACATGCCATATCGAGCTAGGCCCAACTCATGTCATGCTAGTGTGAGTTGTGGGCCGCCGAGCTTGTTGGCCACCTCTAGAATAGATGTTTGAATTTTTGATTGTCTTATTCAATCTTAACTACTTGCTTGACTACGAGGAGTTGAATCAATCTTTTGACAAGTTTAGGATGTCAAACTTGGAGCCTTAGGAGACATAATGGAAGACCTTTGTTTGACCTATTAGACACTATCATGTGTAGAGTTTTCCTACTTGCCATACAAGGTAATACATGAAGATGGTTCTCCAAACCCTAGAGACATTTGCTTAATCCTTTGACTAACTAAGAAAAGAAGTTTGAAAACCACTTCACGGGCAGCTGCTCAATCAAAAGAGTCCTTCTAGGTTGATGGCAATAAAGAGGAGATACGCCAAATCTCCCACAAATCATTTCTTCATCGATTCATGGTGGGAGAGGCTATCCTCATCCCTATCTGCTGAAGGGGAGAAAGGGTAGTCTTGTTGTAACGTTCGAAAATTTTCTGAAACTGATGGGACGGCTGTCCCATCTGCTCCCCACGATCTCCCCTTTTTTCCCCTCGTTTTCTCCCCTCTTCATCCGTGAACTTCGACCCCGCCACCCTTCTTCCTCCCTATTTCTTCCCTCCTTCTCCTCCGATCTTCACCATCACGCAGCTCCCCTCCTCCTCTCTACACGCCTCTTCTTCCCAACCTCCTCTTCCGCCTCCGACCGCAGCTCCGGCGAGTGGAAGCTCCTCCTCCCCCTTCGCGCGTGCGGCGACGAGAAACGGCCGGAACCCTAGATCCGGCACCCTCCTTGTCTCCGACGACTCCAGTAGCCTCCCCTACCTCCGGCAAACCTTTCCCCCTTCGTTTAACGCGTTTTCCGGCGTCGTCTTCCCCAACTCTGGCGACATCCGCAAACAACGCTGCCGGTGGTTTTTCGTTCGATCCCGGCGACTCCGACCTCCTCCTGAGAAACCGGCGGTACGGCTGAACTCCCCTCGCCGGCGGCTACCTCGTGACACTTCCAGAATTTCGACCGGCCACCGGAGTTACTGTTCCGGCGGCGGTGCTACTGTTCCGGCGAGCTTTTCCGGCGAACTCCGCGACCGTCACTGCAACTCCGAGCGGCGCGCACGAGGTTATATTGGACGTATATTGGTTGGATCTTGCTCAGACCTACAAGAACCAGGTAGGATTCTTACCTCCCTACCCTTGTTCGGTGCCAAACCGCATGCATAGATAGCGGCACCATCTTCTTGCTGACTGAACCTGATTAATACTTTCGTAAATCCATTGAAATCTGTCTCTTTCCCTTGAGTCACATGGATGCTTGCATGCTATCTGATTTTTATGTTTCGGTGCATGATACTGTTGGTTATTTATTTATATGCGGTACATATATATTTTGGCTGTCTCTACAGCCAGCTTGTGTTGATATTTGGGATGGACGGATAGGTCTGACTGGGATAGTCCACCTTCCGAGAACCTTGTGATTTTGGCCATAGGTAGTAGTCATGGATGCAGTCTGTGTGAGCCCATGGTCTACAGGCCTCTAGATGGGTCACAGTCGGATGCCGTGAGACTCGGCATTCCGGGGTGATCTGGGTGTAGGACGCTACACCGGCGGACTGTCGACGGACAGCCGTTTCTACCGTTAGCTGGCGGTAGGAACCACTCTTTGAGTGCGCGTCCTACGGGACATTGGCACAGCTTGATTTCCACCTGCATGCTGTACTTTCTGTACTTACTTAGTCGAGCTATATTTACTTACAATGCACTTCTGTCTATTAATTATTGATGGATTCTCCTTACTCTTATATGCACCATTTACTTGTTAAATCCTACTTAGCCTCCCGGCTAACTCCACTTGCCTTGCCTCCAGGTTCAGGCTTGGCTCCCTCTGGTGCGCAGTAGATAGATAGGTAGATTATCCTCCCTATCACATGTTGTATTTTCTTACGTGTCTCACGTATTATTTTTCGTATTTCGAGGATTATATCTGACGAGTATGTATTTATCTGGTCATGGACCAGTGTGGATTTGTGGGCCAGGACTGTTCGGCCCTGTGTGTATCATTGACTTTGACCGCTGCGTTGGTCTGATGTGTATCTGATCTGTGTGGATTTCATCGTTCATATTATTTGTCGTATTGTATTGTATCCTGGATCTGTGTGGCTTTGCAGGTCCATTGTTTGCTGCGTCCTAAGGCTGGGAAAGTCTTGGGGCGTGACAAATTTTGGTATCAGAGCTATGGTATTAGATCTTGAATGAGACCTTAAGGACTTAGGACTTAGGATAATCTAAGGATTTGGGACACGCGATAAAGTATAAGTACGATGTTTAAGTATAACTAATGAAATCTGTACTTGTGGGTTAACTATACTTGTGATTGCAGGATGCCTCCAAGGGCTCGTGGTGGTCGAGCCAGGGGAATTGCAGATATTGCGCGGGATGCGATGAACATCCCTATGAATTGGATTGGCCAACGGCGAAGGCAAAGGGAAGTGCCTGTTGAAGTGCCACCAGTGGTGGAGCAACCACCCCCTGTATATCAGTATACACCACCAGCTTCATATACAGTACCAATAGCTATGGAGCCCGACCGGGAAGGCACTCCGCCCCCGACCCGAGGCGACTGGATGTCCCGCTGTTGGGGTATGCCCTTAAGGCTAATGTTTGAGGCCTTGGGATTATAACAGTATCATGTAGTAAACTCTTGTGTTTATAAAGGCATGGTTATTATTCAGGTTGTTACCTTGTCTGCTGTAATAAGTGTACTACTGAATAATGTCTCAAAGCTGTTCAGCTAGGCTGACACGCTATAAAGTCCTTAGTCGAGATATCTTGGTGAACTAGAGACAGCCTTGATATGCTTGAGACTAATATGTGTTCTAATCTTATAGGATGCTTCGAGCATGGAATAAGATGTAGACTCATGGGTACATTGGATGTACTGGACAGACCCTACTAGGATATTCAATTGCTTGTCACAATGTGAATAATCCTTGTTTGCATGAAGTGGCACATGTCCTTTGACTTGAGATCACTTGTGTTTCTAAATGATGATTGTCATTGTTTTGAGGTAGTTCAATATCATTTGAAACATAATGATTATAGACTATCTTGGACAATGATCTTGAGTCAGGTTAGGGCACTTGTGATAGATAAAGGATTGCCGTCTCCTTGTTTAAGGAGTGTGATGTTCTAAAGGGGCCCCCTGGATGGGATGATTGAGAAAAGAGTATGGCCATACCCAGATGACTATGTTCATCTGATCTAATCATGCTCATCATATTGGAGCTACAGGCTTGACACGCTTGTCCAATAAGAACATCCAGTGGCAAAGGAAATATGTATGCCTTGTGAATTGGATTCACACTTGTGCTGTGTTTTGGGTGTAGTCGTGGAAGACTCTTTCCTTTATATCGGGAGACAGTGATGTGTTGCTAGATACCCCTCACTGATCGTGATAACGTAAGTTATCGTTACCGACGTTCAAAGGAAACCCTTAGGGTCGCACAATTTGATGATATGGCTTACTTAAGTCAGATCGTGTGGACTGAATTGTTTGAGTTCAGTTTAAAGGGGTTTAAACTCTGATTGTAAGTGAGATCTGGTCTGATCATGTTTGATTGATTAGGGCTTGAGATCGGTAAGCTTCGATCGAGAGTATTGATGCTAGATCGGTGAGATCGGAAGCATCCAGAGATGAACGGTTAGATCTTGAACCATTTGGTTCAGAGGAATCTAGACCATGGCTTGGGCTGTTTTAATTTGGTATTTGAACCAAATTGGGTTGGGTCAATTAGATTGAACCGGTTCAAGGCAATGAACGCATGGTTCAATGCTAAGAAACGTTTTGGTCGGTTTTTGAAGAAGTGGGCGCATGGCTTCATGGCTTGCTATTTTTGGAAAGCCATAATGCGCCACCTCTTCTCAACGCCTCAACGCTTCATCCATTCCTCTCGACGCCCTTCTCTCGTGTGGAAATTTTTCTTCACGACTTGGAGAGCTCTCGGCCAAGTGGAGACAACATCTCATCCTCTTGAATCGATCAAAGACCCTTGAAGCACCTTGCTAGCACAAGGATCTCAAGGAGTAGGCGGCATCACCTTGTGTGCGCACCTTTTGGAGGAGTTTCATTCGAGTCTCTTCTTCCTTGACGCCATCCAACACATGGCTTCTGTATGATTATCTTTCGATCTTCATGCTTCTTGAAAGTTGATCATATGAATGTATAGCATCTGATCTTCATGAAACCCTACTTCCGCTGCAAAAGAATGACATGCGCCACCTTTAGGGTTTCACCCCCTTGCGCTCCCCCTTGAAGGGGACCCAACAATTGGTATCAGAGCGGTTCTATGCATTGTTATTATGATTGCTTTGCTTTGTGATCCATGATCCATGCTTACGCATATCTCTAGATCTAGGGTTACATGCGAAAATTTCATTTGAGTTGTTGTACATGCAAACTTGATGTATATTTTCTTGGCGCATGTTGTTGGCGCATGCTTCATGTTTTTCTCAAAAACCTACTTGACATGCGCGACTCACTCTAGATCTAAGGCTCTACTTTAAACCCTTAGACGGGTTATTAGGGTTGAAATCATCCCCTAGGTTAGATCCAGACAGTCTGATCAGACCATCTGACAGCCTTGATGGGTTGACTAGATAGCACCTGTGCGCAAGCACTTGGTGGCTATAGGTCGACTGCAGACAGGCGTGTAGCGATGTCTGGTTGAGACGACTAGTGAACACACATGAGTTAGGCCCGGGGTCACGCCCGCTTGCCAGACCTCATTGTGGTTGTTCAGCCCTAGCGCATGCATAGTTGACCATTGGGTCGACTCGAGTCAGTTAGGACTTGGTGCATGCGTGGGCAGTGGATCTGACTGGGTTGGATGAGTGGATCCCTAGTAATGGACCGTTGTAAGGTAGTAGGGCACATAAGGAAAATTAAAATTGATACCTATGGGGTTTTCGAAATTTAATTTTCTTGAATGGATCACATGTTTGATTGTGGCATATGTTTGTTTATTTATTCTTATGTGGGCTGCCCATGTTAAATGTGTGCTGTGCTGGGGCCTGCGTGCCTGTATTTAAATGTAAATTAATTATTGTGATCTGCGCATCACATTGTTTTTAATTTATCAAATGTAATTGACTTGTGAGTCAATCTTGTCTAGATAGATTAATTTGTAAATTAATCAGACAAGAGCACTGAGCACACTTGGCAGAGGCGCATGCAGCAGTGGCTTAACCAGGTGGGAGGTCCAGGGTTTGACTCTGGGACAGGCGCATTTCCCTGGTAGGCGCACCTGAGCTGCAGATGGCGCTTGGGCCCTGGGTTGGGCCAGATGAGCAGCAAAAGTCCCATGAAGAAAAGCAAGTGAAGACTTAAGTGATATTAAGGTCTTACTTAGGCTATGGGCTTTTACCACATAAGAACCATGCTTTCTTTTTATTGATAATATAATTAGAATTGCATGAATTTATCTTCTGCTATCACCATAGGGTTTGTATGATAGATAAGAAGATAAAAGACCGTTAAAATCCAACGCTAATATATCAAGCTCGTAAGCCTTCTGACGCGAAACCTCATTGTTCTGATTATCGTTGGAGCCGTGTTGTACCCACTCAGTGGGCACGTCCATCTATCTTCAGACGGTGTGGGATTACACCTGCGTGTTACAGAGTAGGGATTTATCCCTTCTCGTTGCTCAGCATAGCACGTGGTGGTCCAGGGAGTAGGTCGGGTCAGCTTGACCATATAGACTACATATGTGGCGCATATGGTAGCACATGGAGGCAGCCATCTGTGGGGTCAGAGACTGTGTTGTACCAACTCAGTTGGCACAGTCTACTGGATTGCCCAGATGAAGGGGAATCGCATGGGTTGGCGATTGGCTGGGACAGCCTACCAGAAATTAGTGCTTGTACTCTCTGTGCATCTTATCTCGCCTGAGCGGGACGCGGAGACCAAGTATGAAATCTGGATCCCATCTCACTAAAAGAGTTCTACTCTTTCGAGCTGTTTTGCTGGATTTTTCAGCCAGATAAAATAGTGAGAAAAAGAATCTTTCTTAAGTCCTGGATTGATTCTATACATTGATACTGACCTTGCTGTTCTTGCATTGTTGTAGATTCCTGCAGCAACGAACACCATGAGCTTCAATGTGCGATCCCTAATGGAAAGGGAGAAGTTTGCTGGGCCAAACTTCTCAGACTGGTTCGGACACCTTAAGATCGTTCTTAAGGCAGAGAGGAAACTGTATGTCCTCGAGACGGCAGTGCCGCCTCAACCCGCTGCGAACGCCGCAAGGGCGGTTCGTGATGCCTATGAAAAGCACGTCAATGATAGCATTGATGTCGCTTGCCTGATGCTAGCGTCTATGACGCCACCGCTGCAGCGTCAGCATGAGGATATGTCGGCTATAGAGATTATAGCGAACCTCAAGATGCTGTATGCTGCACAGGCGAGGACAGAACGCTATAATCTGACAAAGCTTTTCTTTCAGAGCAAACTGGCTGAAGGGAGCCCAGTGGGAGCTCACGTGCTCAAGATGATTGGGCATAAGGAGGCTCTGGAGAAACTGGGGCATACCATCAACCAGGAGCTTGCTGTAGATATTATTCTGCAGTCTCTCCCGCCTTCTTTCGATGCGTTCATTATTAATTTTAATATGAACAAAATCGACTGTACTCCGGCAGAGCTGCTGAATATGCTCTTGACTACTGAGGAAACTCTGAAGGGTAAGCCTTCAACCTCTGTCTTAATGGTTCCTTCCAGGAACAAGAAGAAGGGGAAGAAGGGCAAAGCCCCTGTCAAGAATTATAGCAAGGCTCTGAAGCAGAAGGTTAAGCGGTCCAAGGAATACAGGTGTTTCCACTGTGGCCAGCTAGGTCACTGGAAAAAGGACTGTAAAGCGCTCCAAGGAGATAAGAGGGGAAGCATCGCTTCTGGCTCAGGTATATTCGTGACTGAAGTCATGTTTTCATCTTCTTCTATATCATGGGTGTTGGACACTGCATGTGGAGTTCACATTTGTTCAAATGTACAGGAACTCAAGAGAAGAAGACAGGTGGGACAGCATGAAGTGGACCTACGCGTTGGAAACGGGGCACGGGTTGCTGCTGTTGCTGTAGGAGACTATTTCATCTCTTTACCATCTGGACTTGTATTGGAACTAAACAGTTGTTATTTTGTTCCCAGTATTACTAAAAATATTATCTCCATTCCTGCTCTTGTCAGGAAGGGATTTTCCTTTGAATGCAATATTTCAAAGTGTGTTTTAGCTTATGATAATATTGTTTATGCAACTGGTTCAATTAACAATGGGTTATTCATGTTGGACATGGAATATTCTATACAAAACATTGATAATAAGAAAGCCAAGTATGCTGATGACAGCACCTTGCTATGGCATAGTCGTTTAGGCCATATTGACAAGAAGCGCATTAAGCGGTTGCATGATCATGGACTGCTGGGATCATTCTCCTATGAGGAGATTGATACATGCAAAGCTTGTTTAATGGGTAAAATGACGAAGTCACCTTTTCCTAACAAAGGTCAAAGGGCTTCAGGTTTACTTGACCTTATACACAGTGATGTGTGTGGGCCATTTAGTAAACATGCCAGAGGTGGCTATCAGTACTTCATTACCTTTACTGATGATTTCAGTAGATATGGGTATGTCTATCTAATGAGACATAAGAGTGAATCTTTTGACAAGTTCAAAGAGTTCAAGAATGAAGTACAAAATCAGCTAGGCCGAAATATCAAGGCACTTCGTTCTGATCGAGGTGGACAATACCTAAGTCATGCGTTTACTGACTATCTGAAGGAGTGTGGGATTATCTCACAGCTCACTCCGCCAGGAACACCGCAATGGAATGGTGTGTCCGAGAGGAGAAATAGAACGCTACTTGATATGGTTCGTTCTATGATGAGTCAGGCTACTCTTCCATACTCCTTTTGGGGATTTGCACTGGAAACAGCTGCAAAGGTACTAAACCGAGTGCCATCCAAGGCAGTTTCTAAGACTCCATACGAGTTATGGTATGGGAAACAGCCGAGCTTGACATTTATCAGGATCTGGGGTTGCGAGGCTTATGTCAAAAAGCTCGCCTCTGGGAAACTAGAGAGCAGATCTGAGAAATGCATCTTTGTCGGTTACCCTAAGGAAACTAAGGGTTATTATTTCTACGATCCCAAAAAGAACAAGGTTTTTGTTGCTCGGACGGCCATATTTCTTGAGAAGGAGTTTCTTCTGCAAGAGGCCAGTGGGAGAGAAATAAAGCTGGATGAGAATCCAGAGGAAGGACAAAGTAGTCAAGCACAGTTGGATGAGCCTAAGCCGGTAGAACAGGTTACTGAACAACCTGAGGCTTAGATATCACGGGAACCGCGAAGATCGGGAAGGATCCGTCGACAGCCTGAGCGCTATGACGGAGTCTACATCATTGATAATGATGAACCCCTTACTTATGCGGATGCGGTCAGTGGACCGGAGTCAGCTAGATGGCTTGAAGCTATGCGAGCCGAGATGGACTCCATGTCAGATAACCAAGTCTGGGATTTGGTTGATCCGCCTCCGGGAGTAATCCCTATAGGCTGTAAAAGGATCTTCAAGAAGAAGATTGACATGGATGGTAACGTGGTTACCTATAAAGGCAGGCTAGTTGCGAAAGGTTTCAAACAAATCTACGGGATAGATTATGATGAAACTTTCTCACCTGTAGTCATGTTTAAGTCTATTCGGATTCTTTTCGCGATAGCAGCATATTACGATTATGAGATCTGGCAGATGGATGTGAAAACAGCTTTCCTTAATGGAAATCTGGATGAGGATGTGTATATGACACAACCTGAAGGTTTCACTAATCCATCAGAGCGTCATAAGATATGCAAGTTAAAGAAGTCCATTTATGGACTGAAACAAGCATCTAGAAGCTGGAATATTCGTTTTGATGAATCAATCTCTGAGTTTGGTTTCATCAAGAACGAAGATGACCCGTGTGTATATAAGAGGTTTAGTGGGAGCATAATTACCTTCCTAGTCCTCTACGTCGATGACATCTTGATCATTGGAAATGACATTCCTGAAATGCATGCGGTTAAAGCATGGTTAAGGAAATGTTTCCAGATGAAAGATCTTGGAGAAGCAGCCTATGTGTTAGGTGTGAAGATCTACAGGGATAGATCTAAGAGGCTTCTCGGGTTGTGCCAGAGTACTTACATCGATAAAGTCCTGGAGAGATTCCATTTAGAGAATTCTAAAAGAGGATATCTTCCAGTCAGACATGGTCTGAATCTTTCGAAGAGTCAGTGTCCACAAACACAGACTGAGAAAGATGAAATGGACAATACGCCTTATGCTTCGGCTATTGGATCCATTATGTATGCGATGTTGTGTACTCGCCCAGACGTCGCTTACGGGTTAAGCGTGACCAGTCGGTTCCAAAGTAATCCAGGTTTGGCGCACTGGATTGCAGTCAAGAACATCTTAAAATATCTGCGGAGGACCAAAGATATGTTCTTGATATATGGTGGTCAGGAAGAACTCAGTATAGAAGGATATACTGACGCTTCGTTCCAGTCGGACCAGGATGATTTTCGATCGCAATCAGGCTATGTTTTTAGCTTGAATGGTGGAGCAGTGGTGTGGAAAAGTTTCAAATAGTCAACTGTTGCTAATTCCACAACAGAAGCCGAGTATGTTGCAGCCTCGGAAGCATCCAAGGAGGCAGTGTGGATTCATAAGTTCGTGAGAGAACTTGGTGTCGTTCCTTCGAGTGCAGATCCTTTGGTTATCTTCTGTGATAACACTGGAGCAATCGCACAAGCAAAGGAACCACGGTCGCACCAGAAGTCCAAGCACATACAGAGACGGTTTCACTTGATCAGGGAGATCATAGATCGTGGCGAGATCAAAATATGCAAGGTTCATACAGATGACAATCTGGCTGACCCGCTTACCAAGCCTCTGGCGCAGCAGAAGCATGAGAAGCACTGTAATAATATGGGTTTGAGATTTCTCAACCATTAGATTAAGTGCAAGTGGGAGATTGTTGGGGTATGCCCTTAAGGCTAATGTTTGAGGCCTTGGGATTATAACAGTATCATGTAGTAAACTCTTGTGTTTATAAAGGCATGGTTATTATTCAGGTTGTTACCTTGTCTGCTGTAATAAGTGTACTACTGAATAATGTCTCAAAGCTGTTCAGCTAGGCTGACACGCTATAAAGTCCTTAGTCGAGATATCTTGGTGAACTAGAGACAGCCTTGATATGCTTGAGACTAATATGTGTTCTAATCTTATAGGATGCTTCGAGCATGGAATAAGATGTAGACTCATGGGTACATTGGATGTACTGGACAGACCCTACTAGGATATTCAATTGCTTGTCACAATGTGAATAATCCTTGTTTGCATGAAGTGGCACATGTCCTTTGACTTGAGATCACTTGTGTTTCTAAATGATGATTGTCATTGTTTTGAGGTAGTTCAATATCATTTGAAACATAATGATTATAGACTATCTTGGACAATGATCTTGAGTCAGGTTAGGGCACTTGTGATAGATAAAGGATTGCCGTCTCCTTGTTTAAGGAGTGTGATGTTCTAAAGGGGCCCCCTGGATGGGATGATTGAGAAAAGAGTATGGCCATACCCAGATGACTATGTTCATCTGATCTAATCATGCTCATCATATTGGAGCTACAGGCTTGACACGCTTGTCCAATAAGAACATCCAGTGGCAAAGGAAATATGTATGCCTTGTGAATTGGATTCACACTTGTGCTGTGTTTTGGGTGTAGTCGTGGAAGACTCTTTCCTTTATGTCGGGAGACAGTGATGTGTTGCTAGATACCCCTCACTGATCGTGATAACGTAAGTTATCATTACCGACGTTCAAAGGAAACCCTTAGGGTCGCACAATTTGATGATATGGCTTACTTAAGTCAGATCGTGTGGACTGAATTGTTTGAGTTCAGTTTAAAGGGGTTTAAACTCTGATTGTAAGTGAGATCTGGTCTGATCATGTTTGATTGATTAGGGCTTGAGATCGGTAAGCTTCGATCGAGAGTATTGATGCTAGATCGGTGAGATCGGAAGCATCCAGAGATGAACGGTTAGATCTTGAACCATTTGGTTCAGAGGAATCTAGACCATGGCTTGGGCTGTTTTAATTTGGTATTTGAACCAAATTGGGTTGGGTCAATTAGATTGAACCGGTTCAAGGCAATGAACGCATGGTTCAATGCTAAGAAACGTTTTGGTCGGTTTTTGAAGAAGTGGGCGCATGGCTTCATGGCTTGCTATTTTTGGAAAGCCATAATGCGCCACCTCTTCTCAACGCCTCAACGCTTCATCCATTCCTCTCGACGCCCTTCTCTCGTGTGGAAATTTTTCTTCACGACTTGGAGAGCTCTCGGCCAAGTGGAGACAACATCTCATCCTCTTGAATCGATCAAAGACCCTTGAAGCACCTTGCTAGCACAAGGATCTCAAGGAGTAGGCGGCATCACCTTGTGTGCGCACCTTTTGGAGGAGTTTCATTCGAGTCTCTTCTTCCTTGACGCCATCCAACACATGGCTTCGGTATGATTATCTTTCGATCTTCATGCTTCTTGAAAGTTGATCATATGAATGTATAGCATCTGATCTTCATGAAACCCTACTTCCGCTGCAAAAGAATGACATGCGCCACCTTTAGGGTTTCACCCCCTTGCGCTCCCCCTTGAAGGGGACCCAACAAGTCAAAGGGCTCGTGGTGGTCGAGCCAGGGGAATTGCAGATATTGCGCGGGATGCGATGAACATCCCTATGAATTGGATTGGCCAACGGCGAAGGCAAAGGGAAGTGCCTGTTGAAGTGCCACCAGTGGTGGAGCAACCACCCCCTGTATATCAGTATACACCACCAGCTTCATATACAGTACCAATAGCTATGGAGCCCGACCGGGAAGGCACTCCGCCCCCGACCCGAGGCGACTGGCTGTCCCGCTTCACCGAGTTAGCACGAGGCCGTTTGGATGTGTTCGAGGGGAACGGCGACCCATGGCAAGCTCGGGAGTGGCTAGCCAGCGTGACGTATACTCTGGACGCAATGGAATGTCCAGAAAGGAAACGAGTGAAGTTGGCAGTCTTCTATCTTGGTGGCCAGGCACGAAAGTGGTGGCAGTCTACTGTAGCCATTTTGGGATCGGCAAGCGCGTCTTGGGATGTTTTTCAGAGCGTATTCACGCAGCAGTACTTCCCACAGGCACAAAGGTCCGTAGCAAGACGGGATTTTGTTCACATCAAACAAAATGGACGTCCAATCGAGGAATATATCGCCGAATTCCAGAGGCTGTCTGAGATGTTTCCCGGACTGGTAGCCACAGAGAGAGAGCGTTCGGAGCATTTTATAGAGGGCCTTGATGCACAGCTCCGCATTCTGGTGAGCATTATTCCACCCGATAATTTTGCTGAGGTGATAGATACTGCACGACGGATGAGTCAATGTGGGCAGGATGTCATTCGCGAGGCCCAGGAGCGTGACGCTCAGAGACGTGGCAAGGTTCCTGCGCAGACTGACTTTTGGGGACTTGGGAGTTTCGGCCCAGGAAGTCCACCAGCTTCGGCATCTGGATCTAGACGCCAAGACATCCAACCAGGGCGTAAATCTTGGGCTCCGGGTAGCAGGTATCGGGGTCCAGCACCAACATCCCCTGGTTTTGGCTCGCCCCCAGCTACTCCTTCCAGAGCCTATTTTCAGTGTGGAGAATCAGGTCACATAGCAAGGTCGTGCCCGCTCAATTCCGTCCGATGCTATCACTGTAATGAAATGGGACATTATGCAAACCACTGCCCCCAGAAGGGTAAACAAGCCCAGAGCTCACAGGGATCCGCACCAGCGCCGTGGCAGAATCCCGGACGACCTTATCGACGGCAGCATCCCCCACGTGGTGGGCGTGGACAGACCCAGGCATCTGGACGCGCATATAATATATTTGAGGAGGACGCTCAGCGTGCATCAGACTCCGTGATGCGAGGTATTATTTCTATTTATGGCGTTCCTGCTTGCCTACTTATTGATACGGGTAGTTCCTATTCATTCGTTTCTTACGAGTTCATTAAGAAAATTGATCGTAAACCTGTATTGGCACGGTATGATATGACCGTGCACGTACCTGGCGGTGGTGTGCTGCGACCACACCTGGAGCTAAAACGGTGCCCACTGGATTTTGGGGACATCGTTGTTCACACTGATCTGATGTTGTTGGACTTATCTGATTTCGACGTCATCCTCGGCTGGAACTGGCTCAAAGCTAATCGAGCTGTTGTAGACTGTTACGAAAACAAGGTGACCTTCCGTGTGTCAGAGTCTACTACATATACCTTCACAGGGGTTTCTGGAGAAGTTGCTCCTGTTATTAACGCTATACAAGCCAAGAGGATGCTACGGGATGGATGCGAAGCATACTTGATGTCCATTACGGAAATCAAGGAACAGTCCTTGCCTCCGATCGAACGTGTGCCCGTAGTCAGGAGATATACGGACGTTTTCCTTGACGAATTACCCGGTTTGCCTCCACAACGACAAGTCGAATTCGCTATTGAGCTTCAGCCCGGCACGGGACCCATTTCCAAAGCACCATACAGAATGGCGCCAAGGGAATTGGAGGAATTAAAAGGGCAACTCCAGGATCTGTTGGAAAAGGGGTTCATCAGGCCTAGCACTTCTCCCTGGGGTGCCCCTGTACTCTTTGTTAAGAAGAAAGACGGATCCTTCAGGTTATGCATTGACTATCGGCAGCTCAACGCCGTTACTATCAAGAATAAGTATCCTCTACCTCGCATCGATGACCTGTTTGACCAGCTTAGAGGTTCCACTGTATTCTCTAAGATTGATCTAAGATCGGGTTATTATCAACTGAGGATTCAAGATGAAGATATTCCAAAGTCAGCGTTTCGAACGAGATATGGACACTACGAATTCATGGTGATGCCGTTCGGACTAACCAATGCACCGGCCGCTTTCATGGATCTTATGAACCGGGTGTTCAGTGAATACTTAGATAAATTTGTAGTAGTATTCATTAATGATATCTTGATCTATTCCCAAAATAATGGTGAACATAAGAATCATTTGCATATGGTGTTGCGTACCTTACGGGAAGAGAAGTTATATGCCAAGTACAGTAAGTGTGCATTTTGTCTTGGCGAAGTATCATACCTCAGTCACGTTATCTCTGACAGCGGTATTTCTGTTGACCCTGAAAAGATTCGTGCCGTTGCTGAATGGGAAACTCCAACCACGGTTCAGGAGGTTAGAAGTTTCCTTGGGCTGGCTGGCTACTACAGAAGATTTGTGGAAAATTTCTCCAGAATATCAGCCCCGTTGACTCGTTTGACGAAGAAAGGCGTAACATTTGAGTGGGATGATAATAGTGAGAACAACTTTCAGGAGCTAAAACGAAAGTTGATTAGTGCGCCAATCCTAGCGCTTCCAGACGGTGATAGTGATTTCGTGGTATACACTGATGCTTCACACCAAGGTCTGGGTGCTGTGCTCATGCAAGAGGGTAAGGTTATCGCGTATGCTTCTCGGCAGCTTAAGGAGCACGAGAAGAATTACCCTGTTCATGATCTGGAATTGGCCGCAGTCATATTTGCTTTGAAGACGTGGCGACACTACCTCTACGGTGTCACGTTTGAAATCTTCACCGATCATAAGAGTCTGAAGTACCTATTCTCCCAAAAGGATCTTAATATGAGACAACGTCAGTGGATGGAATTTCTGAAGGATTATGACTGCACAATAAATTATCATCCAGGAAGGGCTAATGTAGTTGCCGACGCTCTTAGCAGGAAGTCCACAGGGATGATAGCAAACTTGAGGGTAACGCCTACGGAATTGGCCAGATCTGCGCTCGAGTTAGATCTAGATATTATATGTCCCACAGAGCGTGGATGCTTAGCAGTGATGGTGGCTGGATCCCAGCTTATACAGAAGGTAATTGAAAATCAAGCAGATGATGAGTACCTTCGGGTGATTCTTGCTAGAGGGAAGAGGTCTGAGTTCACACAGGATTCCGAGGGTGTGATACGGTACGAACATCGCATTTGTGTGCCTGAATCTGTGAAGCAGGAGGTGATGGATGAAGCACATAAATCAAGATTTGCTATGCATCCTGGCGGTACCAAGATGTACCAAGGTTTGAAGAAGGCATACTGGTGGGAGAATATGAAACGAGACATCGCCGAATATGTCTCGCGCTATTTAACTTGTCAGCAAGTAAAAGCTGAACACCGCAAGCCACCAGGAATATTGCAGAATATCCCCCTTCCAGAGTGGAAGTGGGAACATATCACAATGGATTTTGTGACGGGTCTTCCTAGGTCACAAAGGGGTCATGATTCTATTTGGGTGATAGTTGACCGATTGACAAAGTCTGCACACTTCTTGCCTGTGAAGAAAGTGTTTTCTGTGGATAAACTGGCTGTTCTGTATTGCCGAGAAATCATACGGTTGCATGGGGTCCCTTCTAGCATTATCTCTGATAGGGATTCAAAATTCACCTCTCGGTTTTGGGGAAGTCTGCAGAAGTCGCTTGGCACTCAATTACATTTTAGCACTGCCTTTCATCCCCAGACAGATGGTCAGTCCGAAAGGACCATCCAGACCCTAGAAGATATGCTTCGGTCTTGTGCCCTAGATTTCGGGAATAACTGGGAAGTTCACTTGCATTTAGCTGAATTCGCCTATAATAACAGCTATCACTCGGCGATCCAGATGGCACCATTCGAGGCATTTGTACGGTAGACGTTGCAGATCGCCAGTCCTATTGGACCAAGTCGGTGAAAGCTGTGTGTTTGGGCCAGACATGTTAGAGTTTGAGGCCGAAAGGGTTCAGCTGATCCGTAAGAGACTCTTGACTGCCCAGAGTCGGCAGAAGAGTTACGCCGATAGGAGGCGACGTGAACTCGAGTTTGAAGTTGGCGACCATGTGTTTCTCAAGGTTACGCCAGTAAAAGGAAGGGCTCGGTTTGGTTACTCAGGTAAATTGGCTCCACGGTTTATGGGTCCCTTCGAAATCTTGGAACGCATTGGAGCTGTTGCAAATCGGCTAGCCCTACCTCCGAACTTGTCGCAAGTGCATAACGTATTCCACGTGTCTATCCTGTGAAAGTACATGCGGGATCCATCGCATGTCCTACAAGATCAATACCCAATGATTACGCTTGATGCTACGTATCAAGAGACACCTGTCGAGATCTTAGACCGCAAGGAGCATCAGCTTCGCAATAAAGTGATACGACTCATTAAGGTCCGCTGGAACAATCATTCTGAAAGTGAAGCCACGTGGGAACGCGAGGACGAAGCCTTGCGTCGATGGCCGCACCTGTTTCCCGAGCGACCTGAGTGCTATGAATTCATGTACGGCATGTATTGAGTGACTGTATTTAATGTAAACGTTACCTTGTTAATGATAACTTGACTCTATCTTTTGAATTTGGGGACCAAATTCTTATAAGTTGTGAGAATTGTAACGTTTGAAAATTTCCTGAAACTGATGGGACGGCTGTCCCATCTGCTCCCCACGATCTCCCCTTTTTTCCCCTCGTTTTCTCCCCTCTTCATCCGTGAACTTCGACCCCGCCACCCTTCTTCCTCCCTATTTCTTCCCTCCTTGTCCTACGATCTTCACCATCACGCAGCTCCCCTCCTCCTCTCTACACGCCTCTTCTTCCCAGCCTCCTCTTCCGCCTCCGACCGCAGCTCCGGCGACCAGAACCGGCGAGCGGAAGCTCCTCCTCCCCCTTCGCGCGTGCGGCGACGAGAAAAGGCCGGAACCCTAGATCCGGCACCCTCCTTGTCTCCGACGACTCAAGTAGCCTCCCCTACCTCCGGCAAACCTTTCCCCCTTCGTTTAACGCGTTTTCCAGCGTCGTCTTCCCCAACTCCGGCGACATCCGCGAACAACGCCGCCGGTGGTTTTTCGTTCGATCCCGGCGACTCCGACCTCCTCCTGAGAAACTGGCGGTACGGCTGAACTCCCCTCGCCGGCGGCTACCTCGTGACACTTCCAGAATTTCGACCGGCCACCGGAGTTACTGTTCCGGCGGCGGCGCTACTGTTCCGGCGAACTTCCGGCGAACTCCGCGACCGCGACTGCAACTCCGAGCGGCGCGCACGAGGTTATATTGGACGTATATTGGTTGGATCTTGCTCAGACCTACAAGAACCAGGTAGGATTCTTACCTCCCTACCCTTGTTCGGTGCCAAACCGCATGCATAGATAGCGGCACCATCTTCTTGCTGACTGAACCTGATTAATACTTTCGTAAATCCATTGAAATCTGTCTCTTTCCCTTGAGTCACATGGATGCTTGCATGCTATCTGATTTTTATGTTTCGGTGCATGATACTGTTGGTGATTTATTTATATGCGGTACATATATATTTTGGCTGTCTCTACAGCCAGCTTGTGTTGATATTTGGGATGGACGGATAGGTCTGACTGGGATAGTCTACCTTCCGCGAACCTTGTGATTTTGGCCATAGGTAGTAGTCATGGATGCAGTCTGTGTGAGCCCATGGTCTACAGGCCTCCGGATGGGTCACAGTCGGATGTCGTGAGACTCGGCATTCCGGGGTGATCTGGGTGTAGGACGCTACACCGGCGGACTGTCGACGGACAGCCGTTTCTACCGTTAGCTGGCGGTAGGAACCACTCTTTGAGTGCGCGTCCTACGGGACATTGGCACAGCTTGATTTCCACCTGCATGCTGTACTTTCTGTACTTACTTAGTCGAGCTATATTTATTTACAATGCACTTCTGTCTATTAATTATTGATGGATTCTCCTTACTCTTATATGCACCATTTACTTGTTAAATCCTACTTAGCCTCCCGGCTAACTCCACTTGCCTTGCCTCCAAGTTCAGGCTCGGCTCCCTCTAGTGCGCAGTAGATAGATAGGTAGATTATCCTCCCTATCACGTGTTGTATTTTCTTACGTGTCGTACATATTATTTTTCGTATTTCGAGGATTATATCTGACGAGTTTGTATTTATTTGGTCATGGACCAGTGTGGATTTGTGGGCCAGGACTGTTCGGCCCTGTGTGTATCATTGACTTTGACCACTGCGTCGGTCTGATGTGTATCTGATCTATGTGGATTTCATCGTTCATATTAGTTGTCGTATTGTATTGTATCCTAGATTTGTGTGGCTTTGCAGGTCTATTGTTTGCCGCGTCCTAAGGCTGGAAGAGTCTTGGGGCGTGACACTTGTTGAGTCAAGTCTTTTATAGACTTTGTCTTTACAAAAATGTTTCGTGGTTAGTAGCGGATCTAGAGCTTATACTATCAATTCTTTATAAAGTAACTATACTTCTTAAATTAGAACGAGAGTAGTTGCCTTAGCTTGGAGTGTTGCTGGGGGTCAGAGACAGGAGTTAACAAAAATGGAGAGGAGTCGATATGCAGAAAGAGAACGATTAGATCTATTCAGTTAAAAAAGTCATTCGAGGTTGATCAATTCAGAAGAGAACGATTAGACCTATTCAAATAAAAAAGTCATTCGAGGTTGATCAATTTAGATCGAAATTTGCGTATATAATAGCAATAGAAAGTAGAGCAAATAACCCTCAAGATTATTGCTGCAGAGAAAAATGTTGTTTCTCACATCGAAACTCTCTCTCTCTCTCTCTCTCTCTCTCTCTCATGAAGAACATGAGGAACATGGAAGTACTACTACTAGTTCCTTGAAGCTTTAAACTCCTCCAGCATCCTTGTTGCTGGCGAGCGCAATGCCACAGCTCCAAATTCCTGGCCAGAATACTTCTTGTACACAGCTCTGAGTTTACTCTCCCCAGCCACAGCATGCGAGTTCACTAGAATCTGCGCGCAGTCACTGCATCATCCAATTTATTTTAGATTTAATATGCACTAATTCTTATTTCCTCAAAAATACACCAGGGAAGAAACTGTGGCTACACATACAGCAATTGGTGTTCAGAGAACCCGGTGTGCCGCTTTAGCCTCTCATTCCAGACAGGCCTCCTGTTTAGCGTACACTGTGCTACGTAAACTGCAGAAGCAGAAACCATTGACGGGCAGTACATTGTCATTGAATACTGCATCAGAGCTATCTCGGCAAAGAAGTTACCCATGTGTTCCATCTGTATCGTAGTTAAATGTAACACTGCCATAAAAATATTGCCAAGCGTATACAAAACCTTGGATCGTAGAAAGATCATCGGTTCAAAGAAGCACACCTCCTTGTCACCAGATGCAGCCGCCTTCAGAAATCTCACAAGAAACACGTAAGGAGTAGGAACAGTCAGGTTCCACTCAAGCCTGTCAAGGATTCTCTTCTCCATGCGAAGGATCTGCTCCCTGGTGTATGCCCTGTCTGATATGCATGCGAAATCATCGACCTACAATACACATACACCAAAGCTTGCCCTATCTGATATCTCATCGTAATTGCTTGCAATGAGCATGACAGATAGCCCCACCAGCTGCAACTCTCTTCGCAGAACTGTCTCCATCGGGAGGTATCAATCGATCACATTGATTGTTAAGTACAGAGTCTTGAGCATGAGCTTGAACTTGTAGTGTACTTTGATCAACCAGTCTGCAAGAATAGCTCTCATCTTTGCATTGATCTCCACTTGTGCATCCATGTAATCATGTGGCCTGCTTGAGTGCTGCATCAGTAATCATAAGAAACGATTTAGAATACATACAATTGGTGATAAAACCGACATTTGAAGTACCTCTACCGATTTGTAGAACTTGTAGATGTCCTTGATATAGTCTACAACTGCCAATTGGTCAGCAATATCTGTTGCATCTATCTCATCAATCAACTCCTTTTGGCTTAGCAGTGAGTCCACAAGCAACCTTAAACAATACGAGGAATGGATAAATCATCAACCTCAGAAATGCACATATAAACAAGTATATAATTGGAAGCATACCTTTCTTCTAGCAGTGAGCACAGCTGTAAATGTATTAGCCATCTAGCAGTGAGCACAGATTGATCTGTAAATGTATTAGTCTCACAAGGTCTGATATCTTTTACCCTCTGTTTTCTCAGCTGCCTTTTCATACAACTGATCAATCTGTGCTCACTGCTAGAAGGCTAATACATTTACATCTGTGCTCACTGCTAGAAGCAAGGTATACTTTCAATTATATACTTGTTTATATGTGCATTTCTGAGGCTGATGATTTATCCATTCTTCATATTGTTTAAGGTTGCTTGTGGACTCACTGCTAAGCCAAAGGAGTTGATTGATGAGATTGATGCAGCAGATATTGCTGACCAATTGGCAGTTGTAGACTATATCGAGGACATCTACAAGTTCTACAAATCGGCAGAGGTACTTCAAATGTCGGTTTTATCACCAATTGTATGTATTCTAAATCGTTTCTTATGATTACTGATGCAGCACTCAAGCAGGCCACATGATTACATGGATGCCCAAGTGGAGATCAATGCAAAGATGAGAGCTATTCTTGTAGACTGGTTGATCGAAGTACACCACAAGTTCGAGCTCATGCCTGTAACTCTGTACTTAACAATCAATGTGATCGATCGATACCTCTCGATGGAGACAACTATGCGAAGAGAGTTGCAGCTGGTGGGGGTATCTGCCATGCTCATTGCAAGCAAATACGAGGAGATATCAGACAGGGCAAGCTTTGGTGTATGTGTATTGCAGGTCGATGATTTCGCATGCATATCAGACAGGGCATACACTAGGGAGCAGATCCTTCGCATGGAGAAGAGAATCCTTGACAGGCTTGAGTGGAACCTGACTATTCCTACTCCTTACGTGTTTCTTGTGAGATTTTTGAAGGCGGCTGTATCTAGTGACAAGGAGGTGTGCTTCTTTGAACTGATGATCTTTCTACGATCCAAGGCTTTGTATACTCTTGGTAATATTTTTTATGACAGTGTTACATTTAACTACGATACAGATGGAACACATGGGTAACTTCTTTGCCGAGATAGCTCTGATGCAATACTCAATGACAATGTACTGCCCGTCAATGGTTTCTGCTTCTGTAGTTTACGCAGCACAGTGTATGCTAAACAGGAGGCCTATCTGGAATGAGAGGCTAAAGCGGCACACCGGGTTCTCTGAACACCAATTGCTGTATGTGTAACCACAGTTTCTTCCTTGGTGTATTTTTAAGGAAATAAGAATTAGTGCATATTAAATCTAAAATAAATTGGATGATGCAGTGACTGCGCGCAGATGCTAGTGAACTCGCATGCTATAAACTCAGAGCTGTGTACAAGAAGTATTCTGGTCAGGAATTTGGAGCTGTGGCATTGCGCTCGCCAGCAACAAGGATGTTGGAGGAGTTTAAAGCTTCAAGGAACTAGTAGTAGTACTTCCATGTTCCTCATGTTCTTCATGAGAGAGAGAGAGTTTCGATGTGAGAAACAACATTTTTCTCTCCAGCAATAATCTTGAGGGTTATTTGCTCTGCTTTCTATTGCTAGTATATACGCAAATTTCGATCTGAATTGATCAACCTCGAATGACTTTTTTATCTGAATAGGTCTAATCGTTCTCTTCTGAATTGATCAACCTCGAATGACTTTTTTATCTGAATAGATCTAATCGTTCTCTTTCTGCATATCGACTCCTCTCCATTTTTGTTAACTCCTGTCTCTGACCCCCTCAGCAACACTCCAAGCTAAGGCAACTGCTCTCGTTCTAATTTAAGAAGTATAGTTACTTTATAAAGAATTAATAGTATAAACTCTAGATCCGCTACTAACCACGGAACACGACAACGCTTCTCCGGACGTTGACCCCAGCTCCTCTCACTAAGCAGTAGCTCGTTCTCTTCCCCCGCACCGAGCATACCTCAAGCAACAATCCGTCACCAGAGTGCTGAAAATCAGTTATTTGTTCAATTGCTGAAAACCGAGTTATCTGTCCAATTGCTCCTGAGCACACCCATTTGGATTCGGTCGACGCTGGTGCTCCATCAGGGGTGTTCAAGCTCCTACGTTCGATGCTCGTTCGCGAGGAAACCTCGCTCCGTGCACTAGAGTGAAGGCTTTCGGTTTCCACTCGTTGTTTCTTCTCCACCGCCGGCGACAAATGCGGAAGAAGTCTCGGATCCAATCCGCAGCCTAGTGTAGGCATGCACGACCTTTCATTGGGAATAAATGGCCTAACCTGGGTACTAGACCTGGCAAAAATTGATCCGACCCGTCGACCCGACCCGATTAGACACAAAGTTAGGCGGGTTCAGATGGGATCTAATCGTCTTTGTATGATCCGAAATTAAATGGGTCGTGTCGGATTATAAGCGAGTTGACCCGCTTAACCCGATTATATTACAAATATAAAATACTTTAAACAATATTAGATGTTTTTATATTGTAAATAGTATTTTATCTTATAAGTGATATTATTTAGAGTATTTTATACATATACGTAATCTAAAATACCCTAATATTAATACCATTGGATAGCTTACAAGCTGTATATCATTTCTAAATAAAAAAATAATTTTTTTAAAAAACTAAAACGAGAAACCCAGGTTCGAAATTCTAACCTGGGTACCTAGGTTAGAAATTCCAACCCGGATACCCAGGTTAGGCCATTTTTTCTTTCATTGCCTGAAAAGAGAGAAAGAGGAGGATGAAGAAGAAAAAGAGAGAGAGGAGGACGAAGAAGAAAAAGAAACCCATCTTGGAAAAATGATGAAACAGAATTTCAAAAAAAAAAAAAAACTGCTTGCATTGTTGTGAGTTCATACTTAAAAGGGAAACTGCTTCATCAAAATTTCATTCAAATTGTCTGTTATTTACAAGCAACCATTGCATGTTTTGTAATCCAGCTCTTGATCAAGTCGAGATTGGAGAGTTTCCAAAAGTTGAGAAGAGCTAGTTCCAAGAAAATGAAAATATAAATGATGATGATGATTTATTTAGTGTCCAATTGATAAAGACTTGTTGGTATTGGGTTGGCTATAGCTATAAACACGCAGTTTTGATTGCAGGGTGATGTTGGGTTGACAAACTATGCATTGGGAGTCTTCTGGAACCTATTTTAGCTTAAAAATGAATACTCTACGTATATGGATAATTTCGGTGCATTCTTTAGTCTCTTCAGACGTTTTATCAGGAAAATAAATATACAAGAAGTCATCGTTTTGTGCAATTATGGATTTCTTATTTATTTCATATTATATATATGGACAATTTCAATCCACCAACAAAGGCAAACCACAGTAAATAACATCGCTAGAGTTTCCTCTTTTGCATATATCATATTAAACCTTGGACAAGTCTGCTAGTCCTGCTCATACCAATGGCAGTTTTTGATCCAGATTGACGCCCGAAATGCTTGCAAATGAAATTTCCAACTGCCATAAGCTTCCCCAAATTGACATCGGTTTTGATGCCTAACCCATTGAGCATGTATACTACGTCTTCAGTAGCAACATTTCCAGAAGCTCCCTTTGCATAAGGGCATCCACCTAAACCTGCCACTGATGAATCAATAACATTGATCCCCATCTGCTAGAAGAAGCCAGAATTAGAATGTAAAATTTCAACCAAAGATAATTGGCTTTGCCTACTAATATTAAAGGAGTTCGCTTACTTGTAGGGCAACTAAGATGTTAGCGAGTGATTGTCTATAGGTATCATGAAAATGGACAGCGAGCTTCTCTACTGGAATGACAACCATCACAGCTTCAAGCATTGAGGCCACAGTGGCTACATTGTAGAGAATCGGTGAAAAATAAGCATTGACTTGTCGAGCATCATCTCAAATAGAAGGCATCTTTTTCTAAACTGTAATAGGATCACTAAGTTCTTCAATCCCATTGACCGTATTCGATACACATGACACATGTTTTCAGTTTCGACGCACTACAGCAGAGTTCAATCTTCACATGACAATTTGAAATACTAAAGTTTCAGATTTGATTAAATTATATTAATTATGTCCTGGAGAGATAATGGATGCCTATCTTGTGTTACTAAATTGAATATCCAGCTTCTGTTGATAGTAGAAGGCAAATGTTACTAACCTGGAGTACCAACTCCAATGGTATCAGCAAGCAAAATCTCTGCGTAGCCCATGCCATAAAGCTCTTTTGCAACATATGCTACCTTTTCTGGAGCTATATCTCCTTCCATAGGACAGCCCACAGCACAGGACATGTACCTATCAAATAAAATTGTCAACATCTTATGTACATCATCAGAAATACTAATTTCAAATGCCACAAAAATGATAGAAGGCGCATAAATTTGAAAATAATAACATTGGTCAATGAAGTGAATAGTGCTTTAATGTCTACTCGGCCACCATACCTTATAAAGTGCAAGTGTGTAACTTTCATGTACTTACACTGTATTTACTTGTACTGAGGGAAAATACAGAGGAAAGGAAAAAAAGAAAAAAAGAAAAAATAGATGGATGAAATATGTTATAGGTTTTCCTTCTTTGTATTTATTTGGAAGGAAAGAAAGTTTGAAGGATTGATATACACAATCTAAATTTTATTTTTTTAACTCATATTATATATACTAATAATATTAAATAATTATTAAATACTAAATATTAAATACGAGCAACAATAGTGAGGATAAGCAACGGCAGTAAGAACGAGCAGTGACGGTGAGCTCAAGCAGTGGCGATGAGTTCTAGCAACGACAACAAGGACAAGTAGTCGAGGAAAGCTCATAGAGCGAGGACGAGCAAGAATGCAATGAAAAATGAGATGTGAAATTAGTAAAGTTAAGATGAACTTTTAGCTTTTCGCCCGATTCGGGCGAAAAACTATCCATCCGCCCAAGTAAACAAGCCTATACTCCTTTCTTTCCTACTTTCTTTCCTTTTCTACTTTCTTTTCTTTCCTTCTAGCTTTCCTCCCAAGTAAACAAGCCCTTAATGTACACTAAAATGATGCTAGTTTATAATTGTTCACCATGAACGAGGATTTAAAAAAGTGAACTTGGATTTGTTTGAAAAGTCAAAGCTATGCTAATAAGACTTGTGGGGTAGTACTTGGTCAGGCTTAGGTAACTTTTCCTTCCCTTACATTACTTCTCATTCATTCTTCCACCTAAAAGTTGTGATATCACATAATAATATGCCTCAAATTAAACTAAGGGGAAGAAACACCTTGAAATAAGGATCCTAGGCCCTAATTATAGCGGGTGGAGCACACTAGCTTTCTAAAAGCTTATGATGACAAGGTATGCCACATGCTACTTTGTTTATAGTAGGTGATGTGTCACATGAGGATGACGTCTTGATGAGATGCTATGTTAATGTCATCAATTGAGTCAAATCTAGTTTATGTTATTATGTATCTAGATACTTCTTTTTCAATAGTTTCAAGATCAAGCTTCTCAACTTAGGTGCTCTAAGGTCCAACCTCCCTTAAAGACCGAGTTGCCAATGTTGAGTAGGGATGATTGGTGGAGCTAACCTAACTTGGAAACACTCGGAACATAGCCATGGCCAATCAATAATACGGTAGTTTGGCCAATCAATAATATGGTTTACTAAGATACGGTGGGTTGATCTAATTTCTTTTATTGTTTTGACTTTTCCCTCCTCATGATCTTTGTTTTCGGTTAACCTTGGATTAGTTATCCTTATCCTACGTTAGCCTAGAGATTTAGTCTCTTGACATTATCTTCAATGGATAATATATGTATGGGTTGGCCTAAGAAAATAACTTAGTATCTCAGTGTACACCTCGAGGGATGATCTTACCAAAATTGGATTTATCTTACCCATGCTAACCTAAGACCTTCATCACTTAAGTAAATATCTCCATGTTGAAGTAGAGGAGTCGCACAACCCTTGTGGCAGTTATTAGTGCCGACTTCCAAGTACCGGCACTGCCGTTTCGGCTTTACAGCTATCCTACGTGGGGTTGGCTCAAGGGATCCCATCCAGTAATGGCTTTGATGACTCTAAATTTCATAATATTTTTCATACTTATTTGCTAGTCTTTTGAGTCATAATCTTACTCTTTTGCTACGTTTTTATACCTTATTTGCCAACTGCTTTGGAATCTACACCATGTTTTGTTTTTGATCAATTTTAGGCAAAAATGCATCATTATCACCGGTTTTTAAGCAATTTCAATGCATGAATGAGTTCTAATCATCAAGAGGAGTTTACACATCAAATTTCAAGTCAAAACGAACCTTACTATGACGGTATCGTATTTTCAGTGAGTCCAACTAGAAGTTTTAGCAAAAATACGGCACTACCGTAAAATTTTCCACGGTACCGTAATTTCAAACGGTTTGATATAGAAACTTTCAGAGTCATCCGGGAGAAATACAACACTACTGTATTTTTGGGTAAAACTATGACGGTACCGTATTTTCAGTCAAAACTCAACCAGAGGATTTGGGCAAAATACGGCACAGCCGTAAATATTTCCACGGTGCCGTAATTTCAGACGATTTCCTTACAGAACTTCCGAAGGAAATACGGCAATACCGTGATAAAGTCCACGGTACCGTAGTTTCTGCCCAAAATTCACAGAAGAAATTACGACACTGCCGTAACTATTCCACGGTACCATAATTATGCACACATATTCCTAATTTTTCCACCGCAGACTTAAAAACATGATTTTTTGAGATTTAGGGCACCAATTGAAGATCCTAAAAAAGGGGAAGACTAATGATAAGTAGGCGGAGATTTGCGAAGCAAAAGGAATAATTTTCATTCATGATTCAGGGAGAATTTGGGAGAATCGTCGCCATGCTAGAGTTCATCGCCGTTCATCGCTCCGACCACCTCCAGCCACGATATTTGCACTGAAGCTTCGCCTGGTGAAGGAGAAGATACCCCAGAAGTTTCAGATCAAAAAGAGTCTGATCAGGGGAGAAATCATCAGAAAAGTGGGCGCTGCCACCACTGTTCATCGAGTTCATCACAAATTACGGTCTATAATTTCTATTACAGCCCTGCTTTGTAACTTTTCCTCTTCCCTTTCGTATTATGATCATCTGAAATCATGGTATATTGTAATCTTTCCATCATGCTAGCCTAATTTTCTTATGGGACATGGGGTGTAATTCTCTTAATTCCTTAATGCCTAGACATTGATTATTTTTGTCATGATAATTTTGTTATGATAATTCTGCTTATGTGATGACTTTCCTTTAATTCTCCTTAGTTTCATAAACATCAACATGTTTTAGAGTTTTGCAAAATAGACTGAGAGGTTGATTGTGAAATTTGGAACCCTAAAAATCATTGAGTTTGGAACTTATCGTAAGAGATTAGGTTTGATTCTTTGAATTCTAATTTTTAGTGATTTTATTGCCATGTTGATTTTCTAATTCTTTGGATTGAGTTAATGTGTTAGGTTTGATTTGAAATTATAAGAGATTAAATTTCTGATCGCCGGAGAACCTTAAGTAGAACTTGTGACGAGTTTCAAGATGCACGAGAGTGATCCTTGAGTTTCCACATGATATGTTTGACTTAGAATTCAGATGCACGAGAGTGATCATTGAGTTCTTTGTTCAATGATTTACTTATTTTCAGCATTGGATAGATCTTGCACGAGAGTGAGGATTGGTCCTTTGTATGATTGTCTGCGCGAGAGCGAGATGATCTTTTTATGAAGTAAATTAAATTATTGTCGTAATGAAATTTGACTGACAGCCTTTATTTCCTCCTAGTGATTAGAATTAAGGTGGATGAACCCCTAGTCCCAGTTTTCTTCTCTGATATTTTTCTGTGAACTTTTTGATAATTTACTTCGTGATATTTGGATTGCTTAGCTAGTGAAAACTCAATTTGTCAGTACTTAACAACGAGGTCTCTTTGGTTTGATATCTTAATTATTACTTAGAGTATTCGTGCACTTGCGGACTACAACCGGCTTCCCTGTTGGCCTTACAAACCCGACATCATCCGTTCATCTTCCCCATCCGCTTCTATTCGAACTTGGATTTTCAAATGCGCAGGTCTCATGGGTTCAAACTATTGGATCATTTGTAGGGGATCCTAATAAATAGTGTGATGATATCGTTACCCAATGATTACGAGACGCTGGCTGGAGTCGGGTTAAAAATAGTGGGCAATCCCATGGGAGGTGTGCATTAAGGAAGCAGTCTGTCACATCCTCTCAAGTGCTATAGTGGCCACATAATGATCTCATTTTGGTGCATGATCCACCAAAATCATGCACCTAAAAAATATATTATTATTATTATTTTAATTATCTAAATAACTTAAAGTTATGGTTAACATTTTGCAAGTTAACAAGTTAAGGTTTTGATGCTTAATCACCTATTTTATACATCAAAATAGATCATATATCTTAAAGATCCTAGTGATAGGATAAAAAATCCTACAATGCTTATGTCCATTAAGTTCACATACAAATTTCAATTCACTCGACCTAATTTTGATGATAGGATTGTACAATTTATAGATCCAAATTGTGTTCCTAATAACCTTATTGCCAGTTGCTTCAGGAGGAAGGACACCCTAGTTGAGGTGGAGTATTCTACCAACTAAGGAAAGGCTAAAACCTAAACAACATCAGAACCCATATATATTAGTTTGGGTTTCCCAAAGTTGTTATCCCTCATAATGGCACATAATTGATGATAGGAGGTTTGAGAAGACTATTTCTCAAGATTGGGCATAAAACATCAAGTAACATTTGCAGCTCATCATCAAGCAAAAGCTCTAACATAAGTCACAAATAAGTTGTCATTAAATGCACTCAAGGAGAAGGTTGGTGAGAAGACTACCAGGAGAAATTCCTTTTAAGCTAACATATGTTTGAGACCCACATGAACTACCAACATAGCAAACTTGAGGCCCACATGGACTAAATGTTGAAGAGGCTAGTGAAACATTCTTACTAAGGATGACAATCTACTAAAGAACAATCATTCAATATCATGACAGCTTAGTCCTCCTTTGATTGTTCAACCTAAGAAACTTAGCCCTTAATTTGAGGAAAACTGACAATTATGCTAACATATTTTTAAAATAAGTTTTGTATACTTTACTAAGAATACTGAGTTGGAAAACCCTGTGCAATTTTAAAATTTAAACACGTGTAGAAGGGATGCCCAAAATAGGTTTCCAAAACCAACAAGGACCATTTATGCAAGAGAAGCCAAGCAAATGTGATAATACAGTATCTTAGAGTGTGCTATGAGATGCGATGAAGACTCTTGAGATACGCAAGGGAGTGTCCTCAGCAAGTATCCACACACAGACTCCTCTAAATCTCTCTTGCTCCACGCCTAGTGCTAGCCTCGGGAGAGGAGATCTACACCAAGGGAGAAGCTTCACTCTTGTTTGCGCTACCAAAAATTGTGCCAAGATGAAAGAAGATGATGTCGCCCACCTTGATTGCACCAAGTTGTGATGCTTACACCCAGGTTTGATGAAGCTTATGACCACTTGAATCCTTACACGAAAGGATGAGAAGGGCAACTACTTGTAGTAGGCAACAACACCAGAAGAGAGGGAGAAAGGCTTGAGTGGCTAGGGCAAGATAAGACACCTCTCCAGTAAGTAGTGGAGAGGGAGAAAGGCTTGAGTGGCTAGGGCAACTACTTGTAGTAGGCAACAACACAGTATTCTTAGTAAAGTCTACAAAAGTTTTGCTTAACCACGAACTAATAGGAATTATAATATACAGATGGTTAACCTAGGATACATGCAGTTACATTCATTTTAAGCTTACCACTCGAAAAGATGATTGGAGATTGCTTATACCAACTGGGCATTCCCCCTTCTCATCATAATCTGGAAAGTCACCTTCAGAAAAATCGATCTCAAAGGTTGTACCACCACTCTAGAGGATATGATAACCATCATTAGTGAAGTTCAGAAATTCATACTCTAAAAATATGTTGTGCTAAAACTAAACACGAAGGGAATAAACACATAAGAAGAAACTCCAAGAATCTTGGTACAAGAGAAGTTGATATCATCAAATTTCAAAGCTCAAATGATTATTTATTTCTTGACAATATAACATGATATAGCAAAGATATATAGTCTTTCACTTTAATAGATGGAAATTGTATACCTTTGCGATTCCAAACTAGACATGGCTTTAAAAAGCACATTTGTAATATAGCTGATTGTATTTCTCTAGTACATGGACCATTGACAAACTAGTCATCGTGTGTTCCATGTTGGCATAGGTTGCTACCAACATATACTTGGTTTATACATATGGTATCAATTCTTGCCCATCAATACCAACAATGACAACTAAGAATCTTGCCATTGGTGACCCTATAGGTTCTATGACATTCGTAATAATAACTATTAGAAAGATCATCACAAGCAATATGACATATATCACTTTTACCTAAGACATAGGAAGTGTGTTCCTAATTGGCATCCTCTAATAAGTGGCAAAGCCTTTGATACAATATAATTCTTTTGTCCACTGATATTCAGATTAGCTCCTTGTTATGACATTAGCCGAAATCCAAGTACACTACTCACTATACAGAAGTATTGATGACCTCATGTCTAAGGATTAAAGCATCCTTTGTCACTTAAAAAGGCTAACTTGTGACATCCAAGTCAACCATTATAGCATGTCAGTCCAATATATCTACCTAATGCAATGTACTCGTGTATCTGCATTAGTGTCTCACATTAACTAGAGACATATTAGTCTCACATGAGCATAGTTATCCCCTATCTAGGTTCGGGAACAAAACAACGAGAATGGGTAGAACCAGAAGGCATCATCATGCAACCCCATACGATACATAGGCGTACAAGGCATAGCAAGAACATAATAACGACAATACCTCATTATATAAAATATAATGTGTAAACATTAGTCTTTAGGGCACAAACACTAACACTCTTATCTCTCTCAAATTCTCAAAACTCTCTCAAAAATTTTTTTCAATCATTTAATTCCTTAATCAATATTCTATGGCATCAAAAAATAAAAATTTTACTATTTTATAACATCATGCATGAAAATTGTTAGAGAATTGCCACATTAATAATGTATCCATTAAAATTAATATATATAAAGTAGAGGCATCACTCGGGTTAAATAAAATCTTGTTGGCAATTTTGAAAACTTCTTAGAATGCCCAAAAGTATCTCAAAAGATCTGCCAAGTAATCAACAATAATCTAAAATCCTTTTAAATCTAAAAGCAACATGTAGCAAAGAAGTATGAAGACTTCGACAAACACAATCTAAAGTCCACAACCTATAGTCAATACCAAAGCAAAGAGACAAAGGTGACCATTAGGCTTCAAGGTTTCTCTGCCTTTGAGAAAGATATTCAATCAGCTTCTACATGGTTCATTGAATGACATATTTTTTAGGCAATAATAAAAGTGCATATGACCAATATTAGCAATTCACATAATAAGCCAAAATACAAGTATGCACTAGGATTAAAAAACTGGTCCAAACATGGATCAATACATGGACCAGAGAGGAAGAACCGGTTTATGCATTAAGGCTTTTAAAATTGGTCTATACTCAAAGTGCAAGTATGCACAAGGATTCAAAAATAGTTTGAGCATACCCATATACAGACTGAGTGGAAAATTGAGCTTACATATGAAACACTTGAAAACTGGTTGGTATCAACTAGTACTGACCATAGACAAATTGAATCAGTTCGCAAAGCTATAGGTTCCACCAGTACAGTACACAAATTGAATCAGGGTGCAGTCAGTACCTAGATTGGAAATAAACAAAATCAAAATTGTGAAACTAGCACCATGATTGGAGAAAAACCAAAACTCATAGTGCAGCCAAACACCATGACCATAAAACAAACAAAAATAAAAATAATCAGTTGACACATGAGTAAAAAATTCCAAAAAACTTTATCATACTCCGGCACTAGAATTGGAAAAAACAAAAGAAACCACACACTTCTCACTTCAATCATTATTTTCTTAAAATATTTTTCTCAAAATATTTTTTATTAGCATTACATGGCTCCTAAAAGCCAAAATGTCGATTTAGCTTGGCATCATACATGAAAAATGCTAGAAAATCATTATTGGCAATGCATCCATTGTAACATCTTCAATAGTGGAGGTGCGACCATTAAGCAATACCTTATAAGCGGATACCCAATGTTTTCAAATGCACAAAGGTACCTACCTAGATTCACAAAGCAATACAAAAGGATCTCAAATCATTTTGTATTAAAAAGTAATGCATCATTGAGGAGGATAAGGAAAACAATCAACGCGTAGTGAGCCCTATAACATTTAATTTATACTAAGGGCATGGAGTTGAAGCTATGGAGGATGTTGAGATAGAGGCTGCTATTCAATCTTCAAGGGCTCAGTACAATGAACCCTCAATCAATGTCTATGTAGTTTGTAGAACAGCCACAATTTGAGGCTAGTAGTATAAGTGGCGGTAGTACCAAAAGTTTAGTGGAATCTACTTCAGTTTGTGGAACAACCTTGATTTAATGATATGGATTAGTATCTAAAACCTTGGGTATTCATAAATACTTTGAAACTATGTAGCTCTAGTAGGCAATGTCATGACATTAGTAGCTTATTTAGGTTCAGTTAAAAAACTACTAAATCAAGCTTAACTAATATCAAAAACCTTAGAGCCTTGGCCTCACAAGCAAATAAGAAGACTTCAACACATCATACTTATTAGTCAGGCAATTTTAAAATAATTATGCTTCAACTAAATTCCTCCTGTCGAGAAATATATTATCATATCATAATCTCCAATAACTAAAAATCAAACCTAGAATTCAGTTGCCTACACCATATTGTCATGTAGCATCTTGTTCTAAAGTAAAAGGAATGCCACACATGGATAAAAAGCACAAAAGATCAATGTAAGGACTTTGACATCAGTTATGTGTGATGCATAGGCAAGTCCTATCATGATGAATATAATAATTATATATATATATATATATATATATTATAATAGATAAGTGATATTCTATGAGTAAGGGATGTATCAACTCAATATCATAATGAATCTACAACCATGAGTTCTTCTCTACCATTAGAGTTAGAGAATAGAAAGAGCTTTAAATATGTATTTACAGTCAATCACATAACCGATGTTTGTCCTAGTGCTAGTTAGTATTTAACCCATAGGAGAGCATCACTCATTCGAATTTAATAAGCATGTAAACTTTAACATACTAGTCTCACATATATTGAGAAGACATGTAAATGTGGGCACTCCAAAACTATGAAATACACTTAAGTTGCATACAACCAATAATACATTCAAATAATCATCATATCTTCTTGTAGTAGAAGCTCCCACCAGGTGGCTTTGGCAGACAAGCTCTTATTAGCATAGTAATATCTTTCAATTAATTTTTTTGTATTTTTAGTTTTAATTTATGTACATATCATAATCTTGATTAATTTAATCATTTTTAGGTTTAAGACTAGGTGGGAGAAATTGAAGTAGGGCTAGTTCAAAAACTACCAAAAGTTCATTTAGAAAGGTAAAAATATCACATTACAATTGTAGGGTTAAAAATAGTTATATTGAATTGGTATTGAAATATAATGCGACTGTTTCAAATTCGCATTATAATTTTAAAGATTATTGTTTAGGTTCTGATATTCAACGACATTTTATTTAGTGGTTATTATTGGCTTTTTGGCAACACGTCGCATTTAATTTGGTCAAGAATTACAATTTCAACCAATTACTCTACCTTCTACTCGATTGAATTCTAGTTACTATCAAGCATTCCCAAATCTTAATTCACTTAGTCAAAATTGCAATGTTATAGTCAAAGCTACAATTCACGTTGTAGCAAAGCCTCCCTCCAATCTCCAAATTGCTCATGTAGCTTAAGAATTTCCGCGATTATATATAGCCAACTAGCTAACTGATTTGATTTCTTTTAAAGGAGAATAAAAATACATTCAACAACAATTTATGATTAATTTCTTTCAAATTTTAATCAAATATATTAGAGTAATGATTTTTATTTTTTTTTTAGAGTTTTATGACATGTGAGATCAAATTAGAAGGATGGGCAAAGTTCGAAATCAAAGCCAATTAAGCCTTTCTTGCTAAGGTAAGAAATCACAAGCCATGAATTTCATCTAAGATTGTAAAGTATTCGACCAACTACTTCTAAAAGTTATGCTATTCATTATATATAACTAAAATTTCAATTTATTTAAACTCAAACCCTTTAAAATTGGTCAACTTTGTGATGTAGGACGGAAGCGTGTGACAAATGCAGTTAAATTTAAAGTTAGATTATTTATATTTTTTTTTTGGATTTTCAAAAAGAAAGAAAATTCAGGAATCAACCAGAAACCCAGGCACTATAGATAATCAGTTAAGTAGACATGTTAAGTAGCTATGTCTAGGAGAAGGATCCAATGATCAAAAATTCAAACTCATTAAACCTCATTATAGAACTAAATGAGTTCCTTTTAAACGTGACAAAAATAGAGGGAGTCGACCTGTCAGGCATGTAAAACATCTGCGACAAAATGGTTAATCAGATCAGCAAATTAGACAGCACAAAAAATTACCAGAGTTCAAATTTTGCAATGCTTCATAGGATGACCCATTCATTGTTTCATAGAGCCAACTGATCCGAGAGGTAGAAAAAGATTTGTGCTTCCTAAGAGTACCAAAGTTATAAACTTTTGCTCCACTTGGTGCACAAAATACCTGCAACAAAAACACTAATCAGATTAGTATTAAAAAAACAAGTGCAGGAGTAAATCAATTATCAAAAGTTGAGGTGTCTAGTGGGTTGAAGTTCTTCAATTTTGTTGCTTTGATTGATTGAAGTTCCTGCGAGAACAAGCTTAATTAGATTAGCAAAGCAGAACTATAGCAGGAAACATAAGGATATGTGGAAGCAGGGTTTGTTCCGATCAATGACGCTAGAGCAAGGGTTGCTTATTAGGGCATAGGAGATGAAGGAGGACGGGGCAGCGTTGATATCGTCGGAGCACCGAAGACTGGTGGTGGAGCAAGGCGAGGGTGGTGGCGGATCACAGGTGGTCGCGGGTTGTCGAACAGAAAAGGGGAGGCTAGCGAGCAGAGCAGGGGCGGTCGGCGTTCGGCCGGTAGGGCTTGAACTCCAAACCTGCTATACTGGAGGTTGCTGTGGTGATGGCAAAGAGGTGGCCGGATTTTCTAGTCGAGCGGTGGCCGGTTGGAGGAGAGCGATGATGAAAGGCGGAGTCGGGGCGGATGACCAGCGAGAATAGGGGATTCGAATAGAAGTTCGATCCCTGTGATCAGACGGGTGGATGGGTAGATGCCGGCGGCTGTGGCTTTGTCTTGGGGGAGGATGAGTGATGCCGAAAGTTTTTGTGAGGATCTGACCGGTGAATCGTCGGCGGCGAACTCACAAACTTCAAAAAAAAAACCTGGAACTGTTGCGGCTAGGAGATTGAACTTGGGAGGAAGAAGAGAAAGGAGGAGAGGGGAAGAGGGGAGGAAGGGCTCAGCCCTAGAAGGAGAAGAAGAAGGAGAACATCCGATAGAAGAGGAAGAATACTAGAAAACTATTTTATTACTCAAATTCATCAATATCTGTCTGTTACAATCATGCTTGCAAGCGATACATATAGGCTGAAGCTTTGAACGCGAACGTTGGAATTTCCTTCTACAGCGGAGAGACGTTGAGGGGCTTTGGGCTGAGCGAAGATTGCTACAAATAGACGTTGGAGTTTCCATCTTTACAGTGAAGAGACGTTGCAACTTCCATCTTTGTGGTGATGAAGATAAGCGTTGATTGTAAATCCCTACTTGGCTGGCAGCTAGTTGAATATCTTCATAGCTTATTTCCTTCATAGCTTCCTACTTGGCTTGTGGTGAAGTGATGAGATCTCTTGGCTGATTTGAAGCGCCTCTAGATGGCTGGATGGGTTAGCGCGTATGCAAGCCATGATGTGTGGAATTGTTGCAGAGTATGCAGGAACTCGTTATTTGGAATGTGTCTTGAGCATCACTTGAAGTAGTTATCTTCAATTATTTAGCTAGCTTTAGGTGTGATCTTGCTAGCTTATTCGAGAGCTTGCGGGCCTCTGACTAGGGTAGTCGTAGGCTCCACTTGTACCTTCATGGCTTGTGGTCGCTGCCTCCATCACTTTGTTCTTTAGGTTTATAGGAACAACGGGATCAAAATGAAAAATAAATTTAGCCAAAAAACTTAGTCCGATATGAACTAAGTTGGACTAGCCATACTAAGAAGAAATTTAGTTTAAAAACTCAATCCAATATTAATTTAGTTGGACAAACTGTAATATGTGTTGGTACAATCAATGTATCAATACATACTAGTTATGTCCAACGACTAATTTACTGGCACCAACCACTAGTCAAAATCATGAACCAAGCAATTTCAAGGAAATGACTAGAAGGGGCCTTTGCTAAAGTAATCTCACTATAGAAGGCTAGCAATCATGCAGCTAACTTATTCCTATAGAATACCAAAACATATCAATTGCATTTGTGACCTGCATGATAAATATAGTTTATTCCAATCATATGTTTAATTCATTTGTGACCTGCAAGATAAATATATACGTAGTAATAGTCATACCTTACATGATACTTGATGGAAGCACAAATATTGATTTATTGATAGCACAAATATTGATTTATTGATAGACATGTTTTATTTATTCAGACTTATGATAGCAATACAGATGTTATATCTCGAAATGGATTTATCAAGGTATAACATAACTAGCGAACTTCTTCACCAAGCTTCTTGGAATAAATAGGTATAACATAACTAGCGAACTTCTTCATCAAGCTTCTTGGAATAAATATTTTCTCAGTACTTATTAATACGCTAGGAATTACTAATATCTAAGCCTCAACGTTTGGAGAGTCTTATATATCATGTATAAAATTAACCTAGTAAGCTAAGCCTTAAGTACCATATGGGAAATTAGGCTCACATATGGTACAAGCATTGTATTTCAATGTCATATCTACGTTATCTTGGACTTAGCAAGTCAAAAAAGGTTTTAAATGAGACATAAAAGTTTGTGCAAAATGCATATCAAAAGCAAAATGATTCTTATAGAATTCTCCACAAGGATTCTTCTGGCCAACCTTAAAGTGGTATCATATGAACTACGTGCGCAAGTGCAACTGATCTCAATGTTTCAAAACAAAACCCAAAGCATCAACTATACAACTCTCCACTACTTAACATCACTTGGTCCTTTCAGTACCACGACCTTGACTTGTAAGGTCATTTCTCGACGAAGTTTGATTTTCTATCTAAAAATAGTGAATGCTCCATGGGATCAAATTGTAGAATTAAAAGATCCTATCATGTACTTCAAAATATATTTTGTTGGTCTTCAATAAAAATTAAGTCAAACAAATGTTAAAAAGCAAAAGTATAGTAGCAACATGTTTGTACTACGGTGACTTCAACTATGAGATAAAATGTACTTTCAAGAGTACCAATAGAGGCATTAGAAAGTAAAAGTTGAGTAAGCGATTATGTTAAATATTGTTGGCCAAGTGACATGCAAGGCAAGCTATTGAAAAAAAAAATATTATTATTATTTTAATTATTTAAATAAGTTAGAGTTAAGGTTAACATTTTGCAAGTTAACAAGTTAAGGTTTTGACGCTTAATCACCTATTTTATACATCAGAATAGATCATATATCTTAAAGATCCTAGTGATAGGATAAAAAATCCTACAATGCTTATGTCCATTAAGTTCACATACAAATTTCAATTCACTCGGCCTAATTTTTATGATAGGATTGTACAATTTATAGATCCAAATTGTGTTCCTAATAACCTTATTGCCAATTGCTTTAGGAGGAAGGGCACCCTAGTTGAGGTGGAGTATTCTACCAACCAAGGAAAGGCTAAAACCTAAACAGCATCAGAACCCATATATATTAGTTTGGGTTTCCCAAAGTTGTTATCCCTCATAATGGCACATAATTGATGATAGGAGGTTTGAGAAGACTATTTCTCAAGATTGGGCATAAAACATCAAGTAACATTTGCAGCTCATCATCAAGCAAAAGCTCTAACATAAGTCACAAATAAGTTGTCATTAAATGCACTCAAGGAGAAGGTTGGTGAGAAGACTACCAGGAGAAATTCCTTTTAAGCTAACATATGTTTGAGACCCACATAACTACCAACAACTTGGATAGCAAACTTGAGGCCCACATGGACTAAATGTTGAAGAGGTTAGTGAAACATTCTTACTAAGGATGACAATCTACTAAAGAACAATCATTCAATATCATGACAGCTTAGTCCTCCTTTGATCGTTCAACCTAAGAGACTTAGCCCTTCATTTAGAGGAAAACTGACAATTATGCTAACATATTTTTTAAATTTTTTTTGTAGACTTTATTAAGAATACTGAGTTGGAAAACCCTGTGCAATTTTAAAATTTAAACACGTGTAGAAGGGATGCCCAAAATAGGTTTCCAAAACCAACAAGGACCATTTATGCAAGAGAAGCCAAGCAAATGTGATAATAGTGTATCTTAGAGTGTGCTATGAGATGCGATGAAGACTCTTGAGATACGCAAGGGAGTGTCCTCAGCAAGTATCCACACACAGACTCCTCTAAATCTCTCTTGCTCCACGCCTAGTGCTAGCCTCGGGAGAGGAGATCTACGCCAAGGAGAAGCTTCACTCTTGTTTGCGCCACCACGAATTGTGCCAAGATGAAAGAAGATGATGTCGCCCACCTTGATTGCACTAAGTTGTGATGCTTACACCCAGGTTTGATGAAGCTTATGACCACTTGAATCCTTACTCCAAAGGATGAGAAGGGCAACTACTTGTAGTAGGCAACAACACGAGAGAGAAAGGCTTGAGTGGTTAGGGCAAGATAAGACACCTCTTCACTACTTAAGTGGAGAGGGAGAAAGAATTACTACTTCGTAATATTTTCAACAACATATTAACTCTTTAATTGACAATAAACAAAAATAATTAAACAAATCAAAATACACATATGCGAGCAAAAGGTTATGTTGACATCTTTGGTTTTCTTTCGCAAATGCACTGGCATACTTGACAATATTTCACCTTATCTATATTTCCCTCTCTCTTTCTTTCTGCATGAACAATTAGTGCTTTATCTATAGTAAGACAATTCCTCTTTTTCCTCTACTTCAACATGGAGATATTTACTTAAGTGATGAAGGTCTTAGGTCAGCATGGGTAAGATAAATCCAATTATGGTAAGATCATCCCTCGAGTTGTACACTGAGATACTAAGTTATATTCTTAGGCCAACCCATACATATTTTATGTATGGGTTGGCCTAAGGTAAATGATAATATTACAAAGTTCTTCTAATGAAACTCTATAGTAAAACTTCTTTCTGATATCTTAGTCATAAGCATCTTCTGTATTTTACATGAACTTTGGCATACTAACTCTGTATATGTACTGGTACAGGATTAGATTGGTACATAGCAATGTTTTAAATTTCAGCCCATACTATCCCGGTGCAATACCAAGCAATATTCGGTCTAATACCACATTGTGTTGGTATGTCCGGAACCATGCCTTTACTGCGTCAGTATGTCTAGTATATACTAGTCTGTGACTGGATCGGTAGCTGATCAAGATTTAGAACCTTGGTACATAGTATGTAGCTTTTAAAACCATGGATTACATAGCTGTTTCTAGCCTAGTAGACTATGTATGACATTACTAATGCCTCATGAGGTACTAAACCTTAAGCATAGTCTTATATTCCTTAAGCTTGAGCATATGTATTAATCATGTTTAGCTTGATGTGAAGTAAGAGAAATCTATTTATAGGAAAATGTTTAGTGAACAAGTCTAAAAGCAAACTTTCAGTGGGGTGAAGGGAGTGGATTTTCTGTCATCACAACATCTCTAGGAAAGTGATAGTCCATTTCAATTTGGTTTATTCATGAAATATTGGATTCCTGATGCTTGGTTGTCACACTACACAGTCACGAGACTATCATAAGTGATTCCTAGATAGGTAAGAAGAGTTCAAAGCAACATCATCACTGTGTATGTTCTGTATTTTGCTTCTATACTAGATCTTGCTATTACATTTTATTTCTTGCTTCTTCATATCACAAGATTACTTCCAACATAAATATAATATTTGAAGTGGAGTGTTTATCTTCAACATTATATGCATACTTTGCAACTATGCAGAAATGCTAGCTTCAGATGTCCAAATTTTTCTTAAGATCTTTCCCTGAAGTGAACTTAAGATAATGGGGAATTCTCAAGACTACTTCCCTATGAATTTGTATAAACTGACTAAAAACTCTAACAATAGAAGCAATATTGAGTTGAATATAATTATATAGATAAGCTTGCCTACTAATCTACGATACTTGGTAAAATTGACATTTGGGGAGTCATCATCACTATAGAGCCTGCGGCTTGGCAAATTAATAATTGACATTTGGGGAGTCACCCTTTCTTCTCCTTTCTGTTCTTTGCACTTTAAGATTCGAGTAATTTGTCAGATTTCCTATGACAAATTAATAATTGCAATTGAAATTTACATTGCAAGCATGTTTCATAAGAATCATCACAATCACGCCACAATATCTTGCGAATTGGTGCTGCACCTTGGTGTTTGTCGAAATCTCAGCAAAAGAATAAATAAATAATATCGCATCCATTTTGAAGGTGTATTCAACTGTTGTGTTTTGCTTGCTTAGTGCTAGAAGGAAAGACGGAGCCTTTTTTGTGGCAAAAACCTGATTTGCACACAATATCTTTATCACGAAAAATGAATTACTAGAGCTCTTTGGTCAAACACATTTATTAACAGAATACCCATCTTCAACGTTATCTTATTCGGGGTGGTTTGATATTTCTTTTGATCCTGAGTTATTATTTGATTTTAAGAAGAGGAATTGTTAGCAAAGAAGATTCATAGTAGAAACCTATCCTGATAAGATATGGAACTAGACAGCCATTAAATTGGTGTGGAAAGGTAGCATACTAAGCTCCTTATCTAGAGAGAAAGCATTAGAATCCTATACCGTTTCATGGTTCATTTTTTATTTCATTGAATCTATGCCTATTCTTCCTCATCAATTTAGGTATTCTTGTTGGAGCAGAAAAATAGCCTGTAGTCTTTCCAAACCTGAAATCTTAGAAAATAAACTATTTAGTCAAGTAATTATTGCTTTCCATATCTTGAAAGGAAATGGAGCTCAGTAATTATCAATTCTCCAAATATTGTTTTGTTAGGAAACAAACATGTGAGAGGACATTAATTACTGAATCTATTCAATAAAATATGTCTAACATTTTATTCAGGTAAAATTTCATTGGTCCCACCACTTGCTTATTCTCGGATGGTTGAGAATGGCTATATAGGTGAAAAGTTAATTGTAAATCACTATTATGCGCAAGCTGATCATTTCCCAATGGTTACAATGGGAATTTCGTCTGTGAACCATGCTGTAGAATGACCCTTTAAAGACTTCTGTCCTTGGTTTTTGACCTTCTTAAGGATAAAATAGGATAATGAATATTTAATGGACTTGACAACGTGAAGATTCAAAATTCTATTTCTATATCTTGTTCCAGACAAGTATTACATAGGGGGTTGTTCAAAGTTACAAATCATACTAGGCTCTGAATTTCATTATATGTTGCCCAACCACTTGAAATTCATGGAATCCTCCACTAGTCAGAATTTGTTGAAAACTAAATATATGAAAGCAGTTATCGCTTCATGGTAGTAATAAGTCTAACTGATTCTACTGAATAGTAAGTTCTTCGGGGAAACAAATTATTTGACACCATAAATTTGAATGTTGGAAGTTATCTCTATTGTCTACGTTGGTTCATCTCCAAATGGGAAGCAATGAATTTTCAAAGTTTGAGTTTGAACCACATTGGATTAGTAGTTCTTACTAGTTAGCTTTGTAGTTACTATTTGAGGGTTAGTGTCAAGAAAGATATCCTCAGACTTGTCAAGGAATAGGAACTCTTTTTTTAATGTAGTTATAGGGAAAATGAGGCAATGTCCTGTGGTGAATAGCTTTTCTAAAGTCCGAGATGTTAATTTCTGAAGTTTTTGCAATTACTCAGGATTATTGTAGTTTTTAAAGTATTAAGCAACAGTTCATGCTCCATTACCCCACCTAATATCTCATGCCTTCATGCATAGATTTTTTGCTTGTTTGTTTATCATTCTACTGAAATTTGTTCTTTATTTCCCCTAAGATGTCATACATGTGCAACTAAAGCAACATAATGGTATATTAAAAGGTGGCGCAAAAGCATGCTCTGCTGGACGGCCTTGGGCTCTTGCATGTATTATTCGTGGATTCATGGATCAAAGGAAGGTAAAATGACTTTGCTTTTTTTATATTGTTTTCCCTGCCTTTTGTCTACTAGTGAATTCTAGTTCTTTTTTCTAATGGAACTCAGTGGTTAGTTCACCTTTTCTTTGTTATTCATAATGGCATAACCATTTCAATTTAGCAGCACAAGATAATGTCCCATCACCCTCACCTCTTAAGCACCACAATTTGTCACTAATGCGCTACAAAGTTAGTTGTTTCCCCAATAGTGTTTGTTATATTTACAACCAAACAGTTCCCCATTACCTCTATTTAATGCCTTTGTACCACTACTCTTCTTTCATCATTGTTGTAGGCACTCTCTTTCCCTTGTTCACATCCTTCTTTCATCATGGTTGTAGTCAATCAGATTAGCTTTTGTTCTCTGTAACTACTATGCACATCTTTACATCTTCTTCTTTCTGTGCCCAATTGATCCTCCTGTTTGCACACACAACTCTTGTTATAGTTGAGATCACGATGACACTATCTTACCCCTCTCAACCGAAATGACCGCAATTGGTACCTACTCTTGCTCTAACTGATACAAACTGACTGCACCACCCGATACGTACTGTTTTTTAATACCTTGGTTTTAATGTGCTTATGGAAGATCAACATGCAAACTTCATTCAACCTATTCATCTTAGTACTAGTATTTATTAATGTAATGTCTTTGTTCCAGTTAGAATAATAACTTTTGTTTTCTAACTTTATTTTTTGGGTACAAAATCCTTTATACTTAAAATATTATAGACATATGAAATGCCCAATGTGGGACAATGGTGTAGGAGTACAAAGACTATAGGATATGGTCTCACAGCTTTAACACTCCCTCTAAAACTAGAATATAAATATCAATCATGACAAGCTTGGTACAAATATATGATAAATTAATAAGGCTTGGTGTGTATATTGGCTAGTTGATCTTCAATGAGTTGAAAGGAGTACAAATGTTCTTTGTCATTACTGCATCTCTCACAAAATGACAATAAACTTTGATGTGTTTTATTATTTGATGGAATATGAGATTACTAATAGTATAGATAGTTGCTTGATTGTCACATCAGATAGTCATAGGTCCTTCATAACTCTCAAATTATTGAGAAGTATCTGAAGCCACACCATGTAGTTTATGCGTTGTTACTTTCTAATCCACTTTAGCATTGGATTTTGCTACAACATTCTACTTCTTTAGGTCATCAAATTACCTCTAACATAGGCGCACGATCCAGATGTGGAGCATTTATCATCAGCATCTCCTACATACTCTTGCACCTGCGTATGACTCAATTTTGAGGTGTTTACATTTTTATAGTCAAGCCTTTTTCAAAGGAGTACCCTTGAAATATGGAGAATTCTCATAATAGCTTCTTAATGAAAATTTAGGGTCTCCGTGGTATAAACAATATCCGTTAAATACATGTGCTTGCCTACTAACCTTAGATACTTAGTAGAATCAATGCTTGGAGAGTCATCATCACTACACATCCTACAGGTGTTTTGGTTGGTTTTCATTTGAGCAATCTTGTTTCCTTTAGTAAATACTAGGTGTATTTCCTTTTTGACAAGGATAGTCTGTAAGAATTATAAGAAATTTCAATTTCCAGTATTTTGGTTTTCTAAGATCCTTGATAATATACTTCTTGTCTGAATTTTTTTTTTCAAAAATGGCATTTTTGTCACTTCCTACAAAGAGAATGTCATTGACATACATTGCCAAAACAACTATATTTTTAGGGCCTTGTTGTGTAAAATTGGCCATCTTTGCTGCATTGAATGTTGATATTGGTAGTTAACTGAGAGAATTTTTGGAATCAAGCTCTAGTACTTTGTTTCAAATGATAGATAGCCTTCTTAAGTTGGCATACTACATCAACCCATGAATGGCATACCTAGGAGGGTAGCTTCATACTACATCAAGCTCTAGTACTTTGTTTATTAATAGGTAGTTTGCCTGTTCTCCAATATCAGTGTTGAAGGATGTGAGCCCTTCTATGAAGACACGTGTGCCAGATGAATGAATGAGTACAAAACACATGAGTGAGCCATCATATATCTGATGGTAGCAAGCATCTGCTAATACCCTTTATCCCTAAACTCCTAAAGCACTATACACATATGAGACATCCCATATAGGCCTGCATTGTAGGGATACAAAGTCTGTATAGGATAATAAATAGTATAATTCTAGCAGTTATAGTAGGTCTGAGCAGTTATAGAACTGCTTCGAGTGAGCATAAAGCATTTTCCAGAATCATTTGGGATCACTTTAATGCAGTTGCCTGCTAATCCTTCATCTGGAATTCCAGTTTGAACTTGAGCAGAATCATTTTTTTTTTTAAAAAAAAAAATAGATTTTAAAGATTACAAGATCATGGTGCATCCAAGACCCAACAAGAATCGAATCCTTGACAGAAGGCAACTAAGCTAAATGCACTACGCATCCAAGCAAACCGACACACTTACCTGAATCAATTTTGATCCACAGAAGTTGGGTTTGGCTAGATTGGCCCATATTAATTCATATGCGGATGGAGTCATGATCCAAAGTCTTCTCTCTTTTCTAACCTTTTCTCTTTTCAATCGTAGTAATGCTTTGAATGGTAATTAGTTAAGTAGAGATTTGTTAATTTAGGATTCTCTGACTCCTCTTAAATTTTTTCAATAACAATTACTTATCCATAACAAGCACCAGACTTGCATGGGGCATGTTCTTTCCATGCAATCTGCAATGATTATAGATGAAACCTAGATTGTTTGGGATACTTTTACTGATTTACTTGGAAAAACTTACCTCTGTTGCTAACCTCGATGCGGACGAACGAATATAGCTTCCGTTCGCGTCGCTGCAGCCTGGAAAAGATCGCCGGCGCTTGTTGCCGGAAAGGTCGAGGCTACCGGCATTGGAGGAGGAAAGAGCTGCCGGCGCTGGACCCACTGGAAGGAGCTGCCGCTGAGAAGGAACACAGCTGCCACTGCCTGGAGAGGAAGAGGGGTCACCACACGCTGCTAGACCGCCGCACGCGTCCGGAATCTGGTTGGATGAAGAACGCCGGATCAAGGCACGACGAAGACGGAGTCGGCGCTTCTTCTTGTCGCTGCAGGAAGCCCACGCTCGTCGAAGGCGAGAGGACGCGAGAGGAAGAAATGGGCAGAGGCAAATTGGCGAAGAAGAAGGAAAGGAGCTGTCGCGCACAGCCGCAGCAGTCGTCGGATGAAGGAGAAACATCACGACTGCACGACGCTGAAAGGAGGGGAAGAAGCCGTCGCCGAAAGAGGAAGAGGTCGTCGCCGCTGGAAGAAGAATCACTGCCGCAAGGGAAAACCACCGCCGCCAATGCATGCCACAATGACAGTCGGCGACGAAGACGACACTAGGGAACTCGTCATGCAGAACTCGTGCAGAACTCTTCAACGAAGACGACGAAGACCACTGCCTTAGAAATCGTCGCTTACGCTCACTGCGAACGAAGAGGGTGACAGTAGCAACGCATTTGCAGGGAAGAGGAAAACAGAGTTCGTGCGGCGTAGGGAAAAATATGGGATTAGGAAAAAAAGGTTTAGGGTTAAAAGAGAGGATTAAGTTATTAATGAATAGGATTAAGAAGAGGGTTATGGTCTTATTTATAAGAAAATTTCCAAATTTAAATTTTAAATTAATAATAAAAAAAATAAAAACTTAGGTTATAACATATTTAATTATTTTTTGGCTTAATCAAATTTTAATTTGCAAGCGTCCTTGCTTTTCTCGCACCGATTCATGTTCGCGGTGAGGGCTACAATTCTTTCCTAAACAGGGCTCCGCGATTCCCATCTCAATCTACGTCGCTTCCTGCGACTCGCCGACCCTCCTTGCCGAGATCTGCCGAACCCAGCCGAGCGCCTGCCCATCATCGTCCACACCATTCACGCCACCCAAAACCCTAACGCCCAGCCGCCATCACCACCTTGGCAGGGATCGCCGTCACCGCTCCTCACGTTGTCAAACCCGCGGCCACCAACGCCCGTTCACCACCTCCATCTCCGCACACGATCGCCGCTCGCCAACCTCCACTCTCGCCTCCCAACATTGTCGCCCCGTCCCCTGCCACGCTCACCGATCGAACATCCTGAGCGCCACTCCACCTCGTCTCGTCGGCAGCATCACAGCGCCCTTGAGAAATCCGGCGCTGCTCTTCCCTCTCGCCGGCCGCCTTCATCCGCAGAGATTACCCGCTGTCCTGCTTCAACAACCTCCACGTCGAGTTCCGGCTCCACCGATTCTTGCCGACGAATCCCTCGGCTACCCTAGAAGAACGGCGGCCGCATCTCCCGCCTCGCCCTGCGAATCTAGCGCCACCGATTTCCTTCTGCAACAGAGAATTAATTCCTCTGGTCGAGCTTCGCTTCAAACATCGTCGCCAGGACGCCGCTGACGAAAATTGCCGCCACCTTCACTGCATCCAGCAAGCGGACGTTGTCACTGCATCCAACCAGAGACGAATGGCAGCCCTCCCTCACGCTCGCGTGGACGATTGCGTGCCGAGTCACAAGTCGCACGAGTCCGGAAAAATTTTTTGCAGTTGGGTGATTTTGCAGTTTGACACCCAACTGCACTGAGCGCGTGTATCTGAGACAGGATTGTGAAATAAAACAGTATATTTCCTGAAATTTTGCAACGCGAGTCATTTCACGATCTTCTAAAATGCACTCATAGCCGGGTACCCTGCTGCCGCCCAATGTACCCAATTTTAATTAATTGGGTACCCGGCTGTGAGTGCATTTCACGATCCTAGACACGTAGAAGACCGTAAAATGATTCGCTTTCTAAGATTTCACAAAATATATTGTTTCATTTCACGATCCTGTGGTGTCAGATACACGCGCTCAAACGCAAAATTTTTTTCGGCCAACTGCTCGGTTCTCTGCTGTCACGCTCCGATCGAAACGGTCTAAAAATAGTGCTTATCTGCTTCCTAGAGCCGTCCGGAGGAATACCAGAACGTGATCGCGCTAGGATTTCCGGACCGAATTTCGTCCCCAAATTCAAAACTCTAGTTCCCCGCTCAACTTTAATCCCCAAATTATAATTCGCACGGAAAAGGATTGGAAAACCCTAACCCTAATTTGAGAAGACCGAACCCTAAGTCAAATAATACCTTTATCTGATTTTGACCGAAGTCAAAATCGAACACCGATCTTAATCTCGTTTTGCTGTCGTCACCTCTGCGTCAGCCGCCGGCCGAAATCGAAATCTGATTTCGATTTGTCTCGCTGACGTCATGCTGACGTCACTCCAGAAATCAAAATCGAGAATTCGATTTCGCCTCGCGTTTCCGATTCTGACCGTTGACCGCGTTCGTTCGCCTCGTTTCGAACGCCCGACGCATTCGAAGCCTTCGTCCTCACGCGTCGAACGCGCGCCTGCGTTCGACGCTACCGTCGCCGGAGAAGAGAAAGTCTTCGCCGGGGAAGGAAGTTGTTCGCCCGGTCCTTGGCCTCGCCAATGCCGCCTTCGCCGTACGCTGCCGGAGACGTCGCCGGATCTGAAGAGAAGTGTCGCCGTCTACAACAATGCCGAGGAAGCACAGAACCGCCGGAAACAGGGGAAGCTCGCCGGATTCAGAAAGGGAAAACCTTCACTTTATTCTTCGTGAATCAAAGCTACAAAAACCCTCTCTCGCTCGCCGTCACACGTCGGCGCTCCTCTCGTCGCTCTCCCTCACGTCTCTCCTCTTTCGTCTCTCCTCTTCGTCGGTAATGCTCGCCACTCGATGCCGATCTCCGTCCTCACGAGTGTCCCCTTTTCGCTCGATCCGCCTCGAGCTTTTATAGAGCCGATGCAGAGGCGCCGCTTCCTCCGTTTTAACGTTCCAAGCCGCCGCGCGTCGGCCTCTTCAAGCTCCGCGTCCGAGTCTCGCGCCTGAAGACTCGACGCCGCATCCGTCAGTCATCGTCCGCTTCGCACGCGAAGACGCCGCGTCCACCTCTCTCGCGTGTTCGCGTCTCCCGCAGCTTTCGCACCGTCCGTCCGCGTCCTGATGCAGCTCCTTTGGCGTCGTCGTCCGAGTCTCTCGGAGGCGGCGACGAAGTCGTCTCACGAGCGCCTCAACGCACGCGTCTTCCGGATCCAGCGCCTTTGCGTCCCAATTCGTGGTCAAGATCGAGCATTAACCACGTAAATCCCTCTTGTGTGCGTGTGTCTGGGCCGATTCTCGCCCCTCACGACTTGGGCTTGGGCTCGGGTCAGGCCCAATCTTCTCTGGGCTGAACCGGGGAGCCCAGGGCCTAACACTTGCACTCTCCAATTCGAACCCACCCGTGCATTAACTTCCCTTGGTACGGTACTAATCTCTTAAATTCTTAGCGTGCTTTACAATCGGAATTTTACTTATTGCATGTTAGTGTATTTGTCCTATATTCCTTTGTAACTTGATAGATCTTCAAATATATTTACTTGAGGGAATCAATTATATTAGAAATTATCTTGAGTGCGATTTACCATCATTGCGTTAAGAGATTCGACTAGCCTAAAATTTGTGTGAAGTTCTTAGATTAGAATTCCATATCATTCCTATCTATTTTATGCTACATCAATGCTACATTGTAATTAATTTGGTGCCTATTGTATTCGCAGGTATGTGACTGTGGACGAGGAGAAGGGCGCAGAGCTATTCTACTACTTTGTGGAGTCCCAGGGAGAGCCGGAGAAGGACCCACTCCTCATCTGGCTCACCGGCGGCCCTGGGTGCACCTCCTTCTCCGCCTTAGCCACGCAAATAGGTTACTGTTACTGAGAAAATTTATAGGGAGATGGGCTCGGAGCCTCCTTCAGGTGTACTTTTACCGATCTTAAAACTGCACATATTTTATATCGATCGTTTAAACTCTTTAATCATAGTTAACTCTAAAGCTCACGGCCCTTCCTTTTTTTATTAACTTTCACGAGTGACAACATAATGCCCATTGAGGCTATATATCTCTCTATCACTCCTACAATTAAATAAAATGTTAGTTTTTAATAGTAGATCTACCATTACAACTTAACATGATCTTAGGAGTCAAATACTAACTTTATATAACTAATTATGAGTGTAAAAAATGGCTCAGTTATGACCGTGATAAATAACGATTCAGCCACCTAAGAGATAACTAAATTGGCTGTTATTTCATTAAAATGGTAATTTTCTTAATCATCGTCTCCACTAAGCTTATATAACTTTAAAAATATACGTATATAAATAAGGGTTGGTAGTGTTTCCTGCCATCAATGAAAGAGTTGGTTGGTCAAGATTGTGAGTTACAAGGTTGTTGGTGGCACCAAGTGTGAGTGGTCTAGATTTCAAGTTGCAGGCTGCCAACACTAAAAGTTTGTGCGCAAGTAAGCTACTTTAAGAGGTTCGCAGTAAGCTATAAGCAGGCTAGTTGGTCCAGATGAATGACTGCTAAGGTTTTTACCGAATGGTGGCTCATGGAAGCTAGTAAAAAACAAAGGGGCACGAGCTATAGAGTTAACTTTGGTTGAGGAATTTAAACAATTGCTTTAAGATATGTTCATGGACTTTAAAATTTGTGAAAGTATATCCGGAGGGTGCTCCTAAGAAATTTTAGGAAGCCCGTTGAAATCATACTATACTATTACTATTACTTTCTTCTTGGAAGAGCCCATTTTCTAGGGACGTCTCCCTAAAAATTTAAGAAACCCTACCTGACACAATACGTCGCCCTTAGGATTAAAGTAGGTGCTACAGTGGAGAACACATGTAGGCCATGCTAATCTGCACCGAAATTCATGAATTAAGTTTTTTTTTCCGATCCAACATATCAGTATTGTCACGCCCCGGCGGGAAGTCGGCTATTTCTAGCTCAGGGTTCCCCAGGGAGTAACAATATTGATAGGAACCAGAGAACTACAATAATCACATATCCTTTATTTAATAAACAATCCAAATTTAACATCAACGGCTTTATAACACAATATCTGAATACAACTATCTAAATTTATCAACGGAATAAAAATACAAAAGACCAACTATCTCGACTCGGGCTGGTATCTGCTATCTACTCTAGCCCTCCCAGAAGCTAACTCTGTACCTGGAAGAGAAACAAGGGAGTTAGCAGAATTGCTAAGTAGGAATAAACAAATATGGTGAGGAAATCAAATAACAAAATAATACAATAACTGAAACAACGATATACAAATAATATAAGAATGTCGTGCAAACCATCAAGCTGGCCAACAGATCTCACTTAAGAGCCGCACTCATTTTCAGAGTGTTTCCACTGTTGCTCATGCAATGGAACGACTATCCTAAATAGCCCGGAGTGTTGCGTCCAACACTGACATCCGTAGTATTGTCCTCAAGACATACGACCCGCTTAGTAAGCAAACTATTTATTAACTTGGTGAGCCGATTTGCAACGTGGCTCAATCTATTAAAATGCTTAAGCCCAAGTTAACAATAGCAAGCCCACTAAGCCTTATAAACCACATAATAGTTTCTTCCACTTGCAATGTGGGACTATACTCGGGGTATTACAACTAGCGGTGCCGTATCGGCATCTCAGATAGTCCGATGTGCGTCGGAACTATAACTTAAATAAACAGGCCACTGGAGAATAAATCATCTAGGTCAGAGGTCAATATATATCACGACTTTATCATCACAGATTTACAACGGTTTCACATACTCATATGTCAATATCACAGATACACAATTGTTCAACCATGCTCATAAGCCAATATATCAGATATCTCAAAAAAGGTTTGTTAACCATTCATATAGAAACAGAATATGACCAAATAATCAAGATAATTGGGTTCAACAGGAATTTCAGAAACAAACCAAGCAAACGAAGCAATCAGATATCAGTGTCAATCAATTCTATCATATGCATCATATATCAAGTCAAAGGATTAAGTAGCAAATCCTATTATTGACACTGTAAGAAAGGAGTAGGGTAAGATTCCTACCTGAGACATTGATATCCTGAATCCCTCTGAAATCACAGTTATCTTCTTTCTTCACTGAATAATTTAAATAAACCTCGGTTATTTTCTATCATAAGCATCAATCCATAAAATACTCTCAACCCCTAATCTCTTATTTAAATCAAAATTATCCCAAATTAATTATCATCTAATTCCTCCTTCAAATTTTCTATTACTAATTTATTCTCTAAAATGGATTTAAAATAAATAAAAACAATTAAATAAATCAAAACCTACCTCTGTCGCTGAGATCGACGCGGACGAACGAAAGCAACGAGCGCTTCGTTCGTTTCGTCGCTGGCGCTCACGGTCGGGAGAAAAACTGCCGGCTCTCGCCGGAGAAGGTCACCGGCGCTTGCCGGGGAAGAAGACAGCCACCAGAAGGAGGAGGAGCAGCCGAAGCCGGAAGATGGAAGATCCGCCGCTACTTGAAGAAGGAGGCGGCATCAGAAATAGAAACAAAGGTCGCTGCTGCTTGTAAGAGCCGCCTCAGCCGGCTCTGGAACTGGAAGAGGAAGGAAGTGGCCGCCGGCGACGAGAGAGGAAGAAGAGGCGTCGCCGGATGGAGGGGAAAGACGCCGCCGCGTGCGTAGAGAAGTTCGCCGCTCGCCTCTGAACCACGCCCACGCCTGAAATCTTCTTCGGATTGCAGATGCCACACTTAAGGGAAGATGGAGGCGACGTTCGCTGCCTCATCGCCCGCCTGGGTTTGCCGAACACGTCCGAGCAGAGCAGACCTGCCGACGAACCTGCTGCTCAGCCAAACTTGCCGGAAGACGGATGCTGCACCAAGGGGAGATAGGATGGCTGCTGACGCTCCTTCCTGATGCCGCCGGACGAACACGATCGTTACCGGAGGAGAAGACGCGAGCACAGAGGCAAGCGTCAGCGTTGAAGGGAGGACGCGAGCAAAAACTCTGATAGAATAAAACACGAGAAGCGGAAACTTGTGGCGAGTGAGAGGAGAGTAATTAGGGATTAGGGATTTTGATTTTGGTTTAAGGAATTAAGGGTTTTATTTATAGGAAACTTTAGAGAGAAAATAGGGCAAAATAGATTAAGATTTAGGGAGAGTTTTTAGGGCTTAACAAATTAGGATTTAAAATTTAAAATTTAAATAAATCTAATTATATAAAATAAAATTCTCAGGTTAGAACAAGTATGCTCCCTAGGATTGCTCCCCAAAAATTTTTTACCCTTATTAATCAAAATAGTGAGACAAGGGAGTTGATTTATTTATTTCTTAATTAAACAAGGACACAATATGGAAATCAAGCCACGTATAAATGTACATTCTTTAATCTTTCTTAATTATTTGGATTTTTCAATATTTTAAATTTATATAAATGTAACTTGTTGGATGACGAGAAAGTAGGAAAGGTAAAACAATTCACAAATAGCCAATGATTCCAAAAAGTACCTCTCATCAATAAAGAATAAACGCTTTGCTGAACATATGTGCTATTCTGCAGGTCCCATTCAAATTATACCTAACAGATACGATGGATCTTTGCCTAAGTTTGCAGATCAGCCATATGCTTGGACCAAAGTAATAACATTCTTTTCCCATTTAATTTGATGCATCCTTTTGTTTCTCTTTCTGCATTTTTGATTTATATAAAGTATAATGACTTGCAGGTATCTAGTATTGTATTCGCAGATTCACCGATTGGGACAGGTCTCTCATTTGCAAGAGACCCTGAAACTACTTATGAAGTGGGAGATGTATCAGCTTCATTATACCTCCGTGAATTTATTACCAAGGTATATGACACCTTTGGAGGTCTCCTGCATTTAATGTAATACGTATATCATTCAGGTAATTAATATATAAAAATAGTGTTTGATCATTGTTATTGTAATTCTTTTACAGTGGCTGGTTGAGCATCCAAAATATTTCTCATGTCCACTCTATATTGCTGGCGACTCTTACTCCGGGAAGATTGTACCGATTATTGCTCACCTAATATCAAAAGGTAAATTTAGTTTAATTTGGACTATTATGTGTATATATAAAATTTAGTTTTGCACAATTACCTATGTGGAAATATGACACCCATTTTCTCTATATAAAACAGCATAGTATATTGCCTCCATTTATTGAAAAAGCATCTAAGCACTCTTTCATTTCTTCCTCTAGTAGCCTTCACCTTCATAGCCGCATCAAAAACAAAGATGGATTCAACTAGCTTGGTGATTTATGTCAAGCCCATCAACTCCTAGGGATGATTGTCAAGTTCAATAGTATAAATTATGCTTTGTGTGCAAGATCATTTTGATTTTTTTCTTACGGAGCAGACAAAACTACAACACTCACTGATAGTCCCGAGTAATGATCCCACATGGATTCCCAACATTCAAAACACAACTATGTTTTTCTTTAATGCAACGAAAGTTTAGGACACTATTAAATTTATTCCTGTGAAAATATCAAAGTACACATTTACACTTTCTATGCGAATCTTTTTAATCTTAAATAGGATTAAAAAAAACATTTCATGAATATTATTTGATTTTCAAAGTTGGACTGGGACGAACTCCATGCTTCTCATCTTCATACTATTAATAAACAAGTTTTTCTTATTGCCAAACTTTTACTGGGCTAAATAACAAGTGTCATTCTACAAGAAGTCTTTTTCTGGTTAACAATCCTAGTTCTAAGATGCCTTTTCAAGGTTTCTTCAAGTATTAACATCCTTTGAAAAAATCACTATTATGGCATATGATGCTGCTTCTCATGTTGCTATGGAAATTTTATTTGGGGATGATTTTTTTTCATATTCAAGGTAGAATATGAGGTTTTTCTTTGTGTTCTCATTATGGTAGGAACAATTATAAACTATTGGCAAAAGTTTGAAATACCCTCACATGATCATCCTGCCTTCACTATATCAAACCTACTTGTGGTCTAATACCACAAACTTTAAGTCATCTGTTATTGCTATCCTTGGCTAGCCCTAAGAAACAAAAAGCTTGTAGTCATCCACTACATCTAATGGCTACCTTCATAGAAAATATAGGTATAGATTCAACGGCTTCTTTTACCCGTAGACTATTCTTATATTATAAGTGACCAAACCCTTCTTCTTGAGTTTCATACATCTCACACAATTCAATCTGTTAAGATTGCTAATAGTTCAATTATCTACTTGTAGAAAGTGTATTTTCCACTTTATTTGCCACTGCTACCACTATCATCACACCCTATTGATAGCACATAGGACATCCATCTTTTATCAATGTCCAACATATTTGTAGTTTTTTTATTTGCCACTGCTGAGTGCTGCCCTGTTGGAAAATTTCCGATAATAAAGTTTCCGGACCGTAACAGGCTCGTAAATTTTTTGTTAATCGCGATAAATTTTCCCTGTATGTGGCTCACATGTTTTTGAGGTTTAATTAAGCCAACTTGATTCTAATCGACATCTGATTCGCTGATAGAATGGGCCCGACCTGTGATGATGGGGTGGGTATAAAAGAGGGTCAGCGAATGGGTTAGTCAACCCTCTCCTCTTCCTTATTTGGAATTAAAATTTATTTGGAAATCAAATTAGTTTGGATGGATGAGATTAATTGGAATTAACCCTAATACATTTTCTCATCTCTCTCACGCACGTAACTTAAGGCGGTTACTGTGCGTTCGTGGATTGGCAATTCCAAATTGATTGATTGCAATTTCAAATTGCAAATTGAAACGGCGAGATTCCTTTCTCTCTCACCCCTCTCTCGCACGGTTTTCGAGAGAGATTAATTGTAAGAGATAGAGAGATTAAGGAAAGGGTTAACCTTGTGGTTTTGCATGAAAAACAATTCAACTCATCCTCTCCTCTCTCGTGCGACGAACAGCGGCGGCAATTGTTTAATCTTCTCCTTTGATCACTGTTAACAAAGGGAAGATTAAGCTTAAGAATTAATTGCTTACGCCTTCAAGCTCTCCGATTTCCATCTCCTGATCATCGAGGAGAAACTGAAAGACAAAGGAAAGAGGCGAAAAGGCATACTCTTTCAATCCCCACAAGAATCGTCTGCGATGGAGAAAGGTACGCAGTTTAATTTCAGTTTGAATCCTAGAACGCATGATAGTTGATTAATTATTGTATTAAAAGATCTGTTGCGTTTATTCCGCTGCGCATCAATGATATCTGATCTGCATGTTTTAAAACCAACAATTGGTATCAGAGGGAGGTTTTAACACCTAATTAATTGCTATGCATGCTTGGATTCAGTAATAGCATGTTTTTCATCGTTGTAAAATTAGGGTTCATGCTAGAATTGTGTTAATTGCATGTTTTAATGTTTTAATTTTGCAATGATGAAACTTAGGGTGCATGCTAGTGCAAACGAACATTGTATGCAAATTTACTGATTGAATAATTTTGTCGTCGAGACGGTCACGGCCGTGATGTACATCACGGTCTGGCCGTAACGGCCTCGGCAATTGCATGTATCGATACCTAGCGCGTCACGGCCGTGATGACTGTAACGGCCTGGCCGTAATGTGCTTAATAAATTGGAAATTGCATGAAACAAAATTATTCTGTATAGGCATTTGCGTGAAAAAGATGTATGGAATTGAAGTATATTCCATAATTAATGTCTTTGTTTAAAATTAAATTGTTTATTGAATAGGAAGCATGTTAGTCTCCACAGAGGCCTTGCTTCAAATGATTATAAACACTAATTTTAAACTTAGAAATTAATAGCCCATACTTAGATTAAATATTTATTGAAAAGAGAGCATGTTAGTCTCCACAGAGGCCTTGCTCTATTGTTATAAATATTAAATCTAAGTATACATAATTGTAACCCGTACATAGATTAAATATTTATTGTAATGAGAGCATGTTAGTCTCCACAGAGGCCTTGCTCTAATGTTATAAATATTAAATCTTTGTACACACAACTGTTTAAAATTAATAGAATGACAATAAGGTATTTGAACAGTTAAGATTGCTGATTATAAGCTAGGAGGTTGCCCACAGGTGAACCATTGCTTTTAATCACAAACAATTAGAGAGATTAACCATTATGTTCACTTGGTGTGATGCTAGCCCACAGGTGACATTCACATCAAGTTGTGGCATAATTGGTTATCTATAAAAGATAAAAGTTCTGGTATCTCAATAGTTATGTATTAAAGTGTTGCCCACAGGTCATTTTAATACATGTTATAAAATCTGAATCTAAATTAATGTTAACTCAAAGAATTAATGTTGAGCATGTTTTATGGTTTGCAGCTTCTTCTACCTTGTATACATTGGGGAATGCCTCAGTAAAGTTCAATGGTTTGAACTATGCCGAGTGGTCTGATCAGATCCAATTTCACCTGTGTGTATTGGATGTAGACCAGGCATTGTCCGAACCACAGCCTCAACCTATAACTGATTCGAGTACAGAGGCAGAGAAAGCTACTTTCAAAGCCTGGGAAAGATCGAATAAATTATGCCTGATGCTGATGAGAATGACGATGGCAGAAAATGTTAAACCCTCAATACCCAAGACTATGAATGCAAGGGAATTACTTACTTTTATTAGAGAGCATTCACAATCGGACTTGGCTGATAAGTCCATTGTGGGATCCCTCATGACTGAGCTTACCACTAAGAGATTTGATTGGTCTAAGCCCATTCATGAGCATGTAACTGAGATGTCAAACTTGGCTGCAAAGCTTAAAGTTTTAGATATGGAGGTGTCAGAAAGTATGCTTGTACAGTTTATTATGATATCTCTTCCTACTGAATTTGGCCAGTTCCAGGTAAATTATAATACCATTAAAGATAAGTGGACACTAAAAGAATTAAAGGCCATGTTAGTTCAGGAGGAAGGGAGACTCAGAAAAGCTAAAGGGCACTCCATACACTTTGCACAGTTTGATAGTGGCAATAGCAGTAAAGGTCAACCATCAAGGAAAAATAAGGGTAAAAAGAAAGGAAAGGGCATTGCTATAGTTTCCAATGCTCCTAACTTCAAAGGACCCAGATGCCATTTCTGCAGGAAGGAAGGGCATATAAAGGTGGACTGTCCTAAAAGGAAGGCTTGGTTTGAAAAGAAAGGTATTTATTACATTTCTGTATGTTTAGAAACCAACCTTGTTGAAGTTCCTTATAATACTTGGTGGTTAGATTCTGGTGCATCTACTCATGTGTCTCATATTAAACAGGGATTTCTTTCGATCCAGCCCATAAGAGGAGCTGAACAGTATCTGCTCATGGGAAACAGGATGAAGGCACCTATTGAAGGAATTGGGACTTACAGGATGATCTTGGACACTGGGTGTCATCTAGATCTGGAAAAGTGTCTTTATGTTCCTTCTTGTGCTAGAAATCTTGTATCTCTAGGGAAACTGGATGTATTGAATTTTAATTTTGAAATTGGACATGGTGTATTTTCATTATTCAGAAATAAGTACTATTATGGTTCTGGTACTTTAATTGATGATTTATACCGTTTCAATCTCGATGTTAATTATGCTGAATCCCTGTTTGTTGTTGAACATAGTTCTGGTTTAAAACGTAGTGCATCTGATGAACGGTCTGCATACTTGTGGCATAGACGACTAGGTCACATATCCAAAGAAAGGATAATGAGGTTGATGAAATGTAATATCATACCTCAATTGGATTTAAGTGACTTAGGTGTGTGTGTTGATTGTATTAAGGGTAAACAATCAAAGCACACAGCAAAGGGCCCTGTCACAAGAAGCAGTCAACTTTTAGAGTTGATACACACTGATATATGTGGTCCTTTCGATATCCCGTCATGAGGTGGAGAAAGATACTTTATCACCTTTATAGATGATTTCTCACGGTTTGGTTATGTCTATCTTCTCCATGAAAAGTCTCAATCTGTGGATGTCCTAAAGACATTTATAGATGAGGTGGAAAGGCAACTAGACAGAAAGGTAAAAGTGGTGAGATCAGATAGAGGTGGTGAGTTTTATGGTAAGGTTGGTTCAAGCGGGCAGATTCCTGGCCCGTTTGCAAAGTTCCTCGAAAGTCGAGGCATTTGTGCGCAATACACAATGCCTTATACACCGCAGCAAAACGGTGTAGCTGAAAGGCGTAATCGTACTCCTATGGATATGGTTAGGAGCATGTTTATAAATAGTAACTTACCCCAGTCCTTGTGGATGTATGCATTAAGGACTGCTGTGTACCTCTTAAACCGGGTTCCTAGTAAAACAGTTCCTGAGACTCCTTATGAACTGTGGAATGGAAGGAAACCCAGTTTAAGACATCTCCATGTTTGGGGATGCCCAGCAGAAGTAAAGGTATACAACCCACATGAAAAGAAATTAGATTCTAGGACAGTCAGTGGATTTTTCATTGGCTATCCTGAAAAATCTAAAGGGTATAGATTCTATTGTCCTAACCATAGTACGAGGATTGTTGAGTCTGGTAATGCTAGGTTCATTGAGATTGGAGAGGTCAGTGGGAGTGGGAAACCACAGACATTGGACATTCAGGAGATTCAGGTGGACTTAGTTCCATCTGACATCCCGAATGAAATAGTTGTCCCAAGTGTTGTAGTACAGTCCAACAACACACAGGAACAACCTGAAAATGATCCAGTGCCACTGAATGAAAGTGAATCCAATGAACCAGTCACAGGTAATGACAACGTGAGTGAACCACAGGAAATAGTATTGAGGAGGTCTGTAAGGCAAAGACGCTCCGCTATTCCAGATGACTTTGTGGTATACTCAGTTGAGAATGAATGTGACTTAAGCATTGACAAAGATCCAGTCTCAGTCCATGAGGCCATGGAAAGTGACAATTCAATAAAGTGGATTGATGCTATGAATGATGAGCTAAAATCTATGGCAGATAATCAAGTATGGGACCTTGTTGAATTGCCTGAAGGGTGTAAAAGAGTCGGCTGTAAGTGGATCTTTAAGACCAAGCGTGACTCTAAAGGCAATATTGAAAGGTACAAGGCCCGGCTTGTTGCCAAAGGTTTTACTCAGAAAGATGGCATTGATTACAAAGAGACCTTCTCTCCAGTATCTAGAAAGGACTCTTTGAGGATTGTTTTGGCTTTGGTGGCTCATTATGACCTTGAGCTTCACCAGATGGATGTAAAGACCGCTTTTCTGAACGGGGACTTAGAGGAAGAAGTGTACATGAACCAACCTGAAGGGTTTGAGACCACAGGAAAAGAGAATATGGTGTGTAAATTAAAGAAATCAATATATGGACTAAAACAAGCTTCCAGGCAATGGTATCTAAAGTTTAATAATATCATCACTGCTTATGGTTTTGTAGAGAACCCTGTTGACAGGTGTATCTACATGAAAGTTCAGGGAAGCAAGTTTATGATTGTTGTTCTATATGTTGATGATCTATTGCTAGCCACTAATGATAAATCTATGTTACATGATGTAAAGAAGTTTCTCTCAAATAACTTTGAAATGAAAGATATGGGTGAGGCATCCTTTGTGATAGGAATAGAAATATTCCGAGATAGATCACAAGGACTGTTAGGATTGTCTCAGAAAAGTTACATATCTAAAGTTTTAGAGAGATACAATATGTCAAATTGCTCTGCAGGGTTAGCTCCTATTCAGAAGGGTGACAAATTCAGTGGAAAGTAATGTCCCCAGTCTGAATTGGAGCAGAAAGGTATGAATGGTATTCCCTATGCATCAGTGGTCGGGAGTCTTATGTATGCTCAGACGTGTACTCGGCCGGATATCAGTTTTGTTGTTGGTATGCTCGGCCGATATCAGAGTAACCCCGGTATGTCCCACTGGCAAGCTGCAAAGAAGGTCCTTAGGTATTTACAAGGCACCAAGGACCACATGCTCTTGTATAGAAGATCTCAGAAAGAACTTGAGGTGATAGGCTACTCAGATTCAGATTTCGCCGGTTGTGTGGATTCCAGAAAATCCACATTTGGGTATGTGTTCCTTCTAGTAGGGGGAGCAATATCCTGGAGAAGCGGCAAGCAGTCAGTCATTGCTGCATCTACTATGGAAGCCGAATTTGTGGCATGCTTTGAGGCCACAGTTCAATGTAAGTGGCTGCGGAACTTTATCTCAGGACTTGGGCTTGTCGACAGCATAGCCAAGCCGCTGAGAATGTATTGTGATAATACCGCAGCAGTCTTCTTTGCAAAGAATGATAGATACACTAAGGGTGCCAAGCATATGGACCTTAAGTATCTAGCAGTAAAAGAAGAAGTCCAAAAGCAAGTTGTATCAATTGAGCATATAAGCACTGAGCTTATGATAGCGGATCCGTTAACTAAGGGATTATCGCCCAAGACATTTTCTAGACATGTTGTAGAGATGGGCATAATTGAAAAGCCTTGTTAACCTTATTGTTGATCTTATATGCATATGTAATGGAATGCTCATGTACAAGGTTTTGATACACTAATTTTATTTTATTATGGAATTCCAATAAAATTGTTGCTTTTGTTGAAATCTTGTTTCACAGTATTGTTTGTGCATATTAATGTTTTGTGAAAAACAAGTTATAGAGGAATGCAGTATTTTCTCTTGTAAAGTTGTATTGAGAACTGATGTATCTTCTCAATATTTAATGTTTTGTTGAGTTGATTCTACTGTGATACATGGAAGGAAGCATGTCGATATTAAGTGGTGTGTGCCCGCCATGATTCGGTAGAGTTAATTCAATGAAAGTCTTTTGGTTGATTAGATGTATTGTTTTGATCAATAATTGTTAAGTTGCATTAAACCTGTATTGTACATATGAGCCAAGTGGGAGACTGTTGGAAAATTTCCGATAATAAAGTTTCCGGACCGTAACAGGCTCGTAAATTTTTTGTTAATCGCGATAAATTTTCCCTGTATGTGGCTCACATGTTTTTGAGGTTTAATTAAGCCAACTTGATTCTAATCGACATCTGATTCGCTGATAGAATGGGCCCGACCTGTGATGATGGGGTGGGTATAAAAGAGGGTCAGCGAATGGGTTAGTCAACCCTCTCCTCTTCCTTATTTGGAATTAAAGTTTATTTGGAAATCAAATTAGTTTGGATGGATGAGATTAATTGGAATTAACCCTAATACATTTTCTCATCTCTCTCACGCACGTAACTTAAGGCGGTTACTGTGCGTTCGTGGATTGGCAATTCCAAATTGATTGCAATTTGGAATTGATTGCAATTTCAAATTGCAAATTGAAACGGCGAGATTCCTTTCTCTCTCACCCCTCTCTCGCACGGTTTTCGAGAGAGATTAATTGTAAGAGATAGAGAGATTAAGGAAAGGGTTAACCTTGTGGTTTTGCATGAAAAACAATTCAACTCATCCTCTCCTCTCTCGTGCGACGAACAGCGGCGGCAATTGTTTAATCTTCTCCTTTGATCACTGTTAACAAAGGGAAGATTAAGCTTAAGAATTAATTGCTTACGCTTTCAAGCTCTCCGATTTCCATCTCCTGATCATCGAGGAGAAACTGAAAGACAAAGGAAAGAGGCGAAAAAGCATACTCTTTCAATCCCCACAAGAATCGTCTGCGATGGAGAAAGGTACGCAGTTTAATTTCAGTTTGAATCCTAGAACGCATGATAGTTGATTAATTATTGTGTTAAAAGATCTGTTGCGTTTATTCCGCTGCGCATCAATGATATCTGATCTGCATGTTTTAAAACCAACACTGCCCCTCCTCTTCTCCGTGCTGCCCCTCTCCCTCACCCGCCACCCCTCCTCCACCCTCCTCTTGGCACTGCCCCTCCTCTCCTGTTACCCTTCCTCTTCATGCAGGCCCTCCTCTTCATGTCGTCGTTGCCCAAATACCTCTACCACCCCCCCCCCCCCCTACGTTGTGCCCCATACCTGCAGCAAACAGCAAACATAACGTGAAGTTCATGTGACAACTTTTCTTTCTTACCTGATTTCTTTCCTTCCTTATTTTTTCTTTTTTTTTTTTGTTTTATTTCCCTCCAAGGAAACACAGCCATGGGGATTGCAAAAATTTGATTTTCAAGAGAGAATTTTTGTTCACTATTATATATAATTCTTGTGAATAACTTAATAATACATGGGCTAATTTAAGAAATCCATAACTCCTAAGGTTAAGTCGACGATAAAATTCAGTAGATACTAACTAGACAATTCTAGCTGGACAAGATACTTCCAAGTATCATTTCTCTCAACTTAGATTGCATTTAAATTCTCTGCTTCTCATATTCGGTCTTCATTCAGTAATCAGTTGTTTAAACTACTAAAATTGATATAGTTCAAGAAAGTACAGAACAAAGAACATGTTGAATGTTTCCAGCTAAACACATTCACAGTATGCTGATCAAACAATTATGTTAACTAAATTAATCTTTTCTCTAGAATTTTCAAGAGAAAAGAAACATATCTAATTCCTAAACACAATCACAGTATGCTGATCAAACAATTCTGTTAACTAAATTAATCTTTTCCATAGAAATTTTAATAGAAAAGAAACATATCTAATTATATAAACAGACAATTGTAGAGGCTCCAACCTCATCACCATAAAACTATATTCTTTAAACAAACAATTATAATAATATAAAGAACATGAGTGACTATAGAATCCACATTGTAATTTAAAATGAATTATTTTTCATAAGTACAGACTACAGATTCAGCTCCAATTAATAATTATGCATCACTATGATTGATTATGAGGATTACGAGACATTTTCTAAGTCATATTCTCTTCTAATTCACATGCTTAAATAATTATTGAATTAGATAAATAATCCAAATAAAAACTTTAGTTTACATCTACAACATGGAATCTAGTCAATTGGTGAAGATTTATGCTAAGGACTAACGCAGATAAAAACGATTTATGCTGCCAACAAAGTAGCAAGCAAATAGTGATTGATATTTTCAAGTCATTTGACATAATGCTAAAGTTATTCTAGTCAATTAGTGAAGATTACTGATGACATAAAATTTGAAAGTATTTTTTATGCATAATTATTTAGAATTTATGTTATATTTTTCTCTATTTGTATTAAAAATAATTATATTTTATCATTTGTTGCATAAAACTCTTGTTGCTTTATTTTTGTGAATTTTCACGTAAAATGCCTGTAATTGAAGATATTTCATCACAAAGATATTCAAAGTATAAAAAGGATCTTTACTAGAAATTTGGAGCCCAATGATACACGAAAGCTTCATGTAATAATTACAATTATGGGCCATGATTCCAAGGCGATAAAAGATTTTGCATGATTTGAAGATGAAATAATACTTCTCAAGGAGAAACGAGGCCATACAACAAAATTCAAGTGATTTGAAGCTCTCTATGAAATGATGGTCGAGGCCATGATAACACTCAAGGCCATGATTACACTCAAGGCCCTGCTTTCATGTGCTTTCATGATAGGAAATTCAAAGTCGGTGATTACACTCAAGGCCGTAATTTCAAAGATGGAGATCGACCCTTTCTTCATCGATTTCTCCTCGATCAGGCTATAAAAGAAGCCCAAACCTTAGGGCAAAGGCATAGGACTCTTAGAGCAACTTATCCAAACAATTTTGAGCTACTACCGCACCTACTTGTGCCGAATCTAAACTGAGAAATGGAGAGAGGTGTCTGAGCTTGAATAGAGGATAAATTAATGTGCATTGGAAAAGAATAATTTTGGAGATGAAATTTCTTCCCAATTAAATGCATGCACATCATGTGATCATTTCGCTTTATGTCACCTACTTCATTTCCACACACACAGCTTTTCCTGGGGTTTGTTTTTTTATGTCATGCTAAGTTGTGTTACAATTCTGATATGCTTGTATGTGGAATGAATCTGTGCAATAATTCTACATGGGATCTTTAAAACCTGGAGGTTTGCTTTTTTCTATATTCAGAAATTTCCTTTTTAGTTCATGCGACCAGACATCATGTGCCTATTAATTCAAGGATGAGCCTGTACTATCTAATCGTTAGTATAGCTTAATTGTCCATCTTAATAAGCTGCCGAAACTATCATATTTTAGTATATATTAGTTACGTTTTCTCAAGTAGATTTGCTCTCAATGTGGTCTATTTTATCCTTTCTTTTTAATCTTTTTTTTTAACTTGGTTTTTTGTGCTTCTGTGGGGTCAAAATTGTTAAATTAGGAATGTATCATGACCGTTTCAAATCCACCTTAAATTATGTTGAGCCATTTAAGTGACAGACACATCAACCAATTCTTGTAATGATAAAGTGATTGCAAAAAAAACTGCTTCAGAAGTCCTCTCTCTCACCTTCTTGTCTGATCAGGCATCGCAAGGAGGGCTAAAGCATCTCTTTTGTGTTTGGTGGTTTTACAGAAATAGTCTTTTCGTCAATCACTTCATGCAGTCCCTCATATCTTTGAAAAGTTGCTGACTGGTTGATGGAAATAGAAGTCATAAACAAAACAGATCAACTAAGGTAGCTAGAGTTGATGCCCCTATAAGCAACACAAAGTATGTCAATACGATGAGCAAAGGCAGAAACAAATACAAAGATTCTGCAAAAGTAGACAATCAATTATCCTAGCCATTTCCAATTCACACTGGAGGGGTCATACTAACCTGAATACAAGTGATCAAAAGCCTAAAACGGATGTGTACATGCAGAATGTTTGTTATTCAGCAGTTCAACTTTTCATGGATCTTTAAGCTCAAGAACACTTGGTATAAAAATAAAAAAAACATGTGACGCTTAGGATCACGCTTGACTGGACGACAAATAGCAGGTGAGGTTATGTTAATGGGACAGAGTCAAATTGGCAGAAATTACAGCTGATATGATATGAAATTGAGAACTGTGGCACGCTTGATCATGGAAAATGTAAAGTTAGAAGAAAGCATGCTACAGATTAATTTCGTCCTTCAACAAACTATTATTGGAATACATGTTTTCGGAATTTAAGGTTGTATAGGATAAGAAATAAATCTCTGCAGCGGAAAATAATAAAAATGAGAAAACATATTCCTGCTTTGAGACGGTCTGGTCTTTCTTTGGGTTGATTGTTTCGGGAGAAATTACTGATTTGTTGGAAATTTAGGCAAGCAGAACAGGAAAATGAAATATCATCACAAGTTCATAACTCATAAGAAATTGTTGAGCCATTTATTTTGCCTGGAAATAGCAACGCCTGGAAACGGCAAAAAAAAAAAAAAAAAAAAAAAAAAAAAAGCTGGAAACGACAAAAGTCACAAAGCCTAAGCAGCGGACAAAATCAAATTGAGGGAAGCACACAGGAAAGTAAAAATACATATTACCCGAATCCTGTCTAAAGAAACTGCAGACGAGACAAAATAGAGCGAAATCAAAGAGGGCAGAGAAGCTGTCAATAAATAAAGGAACGACAGTCCTCTACCGAAAAGGAATGGTCGGAGCAAAAAGGAAGAGAAAAGCCCTCACGGCAAGAAATAAAAAAAGAGAAGATGAAAGAAACAAAAGGAGGGCCAGCTGTATACACAGGGCATCTCCACTGGCCTGGGGGATATATATAAAGGGGTGCTGAGGAAAAAAAGAGAGGGGGGGTGGAAGAAGAAGAAAAAATCGGAGGGCCGAAGGCAGCAAGGAGGAGCAGGGAGAAGGTAAACAAGGGGAAGTTTTTCTTTCTCTACTCATTTTCTTTAGGCTTCATGGACGCATTAAGCGTCCGGGCATCATAATGAAATAGAGTGTTCCCTTTTTGATCTCTAGTCTTTTAGGCTTCATGGACGCACTAAGCGTCCTGGCACCACAAAGAAAATAGGTACCACCCTCTTCCAATCCTCTTCGGCTTGCATCACGCAAACTAGCGTGGTGTGGATAGCCGATTACTCGGAGAAATGCGCAAAAGAGGAAGCAAACGGTGTTAAAAAAAGGGGGAGAAATGATGTGCTGCAAAAAAAAAAAAAGAGGAAGAAATGAGGTGCTGTGAAAAAAAGGAAGAAACGATGCGCTGTGGGAAAACAAGAGGAAAAGAGGGTAATGCTGTAAAAAAAAGAGGGGAAAGGGGGAGAAGCGTTCGGGAAAATCAAGCCCAAAGTTACGTAAAGAGAAGAGGGAGAGTCCAAACGAAATAAAAAAGGAAGGATGATTCATAAGACAAGAAGGGAGGGAGAGCTAACCTGATTTAGGCCGCTTGCTGCTACTCCCGCTCGCTGTATTCCCCATTACAAACGCTGCTGGGGAATGCAGAGGAATTCGGTTCTAACTTGATAAAACCCAGAAGAAACGTCAACGAATTTTCAGAGGAGGATCAGCAAACGTTACCCGCGGGAGCGATTTTTCCCTTTTGACTCTTCACTTGGTTCTCCCTCTTGAAGGAGTCGCTCCGACGAGGACAAGGGATCACTGAAATATACTCTTTGTCAGGTAGATGGCCGTAAACAAAAAGAGCTAAAGGATGGGATAAACTCTGAAACAGGTTACCATAAACAAAAGGGAATGGGAAGGGGAAAATCGGAGGAGCATTTCAGACATCACAACTCAAAAATATATATGTAATAAAAATGGCAGGCAGCACAAAAAAAAAAGAAAAGAAAACCTCTCCAGAGAAGATCTTGTCACACAACAAAAAAACTGATGAAATAATCGGAAGTTACTCAGACAAAAATCGCTTTATCGATGAAGAAGGGGAAGGTGAAAATGAAAAGTTCAAAACCCTATCTTTCTGCTTACCTGAAAGAAAAGCCCTCCTCCGTCTCTCGCGCTTCCGGCGGCCGGACTCATCTTCTATGAGGGCGGCGCTGTTAATCCTTCTCTGCAGTCTCACCGGAATTCGCCACCACCTTTTTTTTTCCTTCCGTCCAAGGTGAGTGCCGCCAGCTGCCTTCGTCGTGAAGGATCATCCGGGTTCTGATGGCCGATTGTTTAATGAGGAGAAGTTTTACCCCTTAACCTAGACGGCTTCGAAGAGAGCACCTTGCCCTTTTGGCTGAGGGTAACGAAACCAGGAAGAATGGGTTGACTCGTCTGGCGCTGTCGCCCTAATCGTACCTCGCGTGAACTCGATTTACGCTGACTAGATTTTGGGCCCGCATCTAATTCAAAATAGAAACGCTGAACCAGTGTTAGAATTTCAACCACGCTCGTTCCACTTCAGCATACATGGTATTTGACATTTAAGTCTAAATGTGCGTCCGAAATACAGATCAAAGCCATAAATTAATAAGACATGACGATAAACCAGTATTTGAAGCATATCGGTATTGGTGCTACCTTGCTATCACTCGGACTCAACAGGCCGCATCAGACTAAAATGTTAATTCCGAAAGAAGAGTTCTCATAATACCAAGGATTTTGACGCATCGCAACGGAATATTGTTTGGGAGGTGCGTACGTCGACGTTCATCGTCGGGGCGTAACTCCTCAATATGACGTTGTATTCGTTAAAATTTAAGTATTTTCTTCTCAAAAATTAAATTACCCACTACGCCGCGAGGCCGGGTAAATTCCAAATCAAATTATCCGCTACGCCGCAAGGCCGGATAAATTCCAAATCCAAATTATCCACCATGCCGCAAGGCCGGATAAATTCCAAATCCAAACTATCCAACAAGTCGCGAGACCAGATATTTCAAAATCAAATTATCCATCACGCCGCAAGGCCGGATAAATTTCAAAATCAAATTATCCATCACGCCGCAAGGCCGGATAAATTCCAAATTATCCAACACGCCGCAAGGCCGGATAAATTTCAAAATCAAACTATCCATCACGCCGCAAGGCCGGATAAATTCCAAATCCAAATCATCTAATACGCCGCAAGGTCGGACAAAATTTTAAACCAAATCATCCAACGCGCCATCAAGGCCGGATGATCTTTCCAGTCTAATATCCAATGCGCCTTAATGTATTACGATGGAATATCGTTTGGGAGGTGCGTACGTCGATGTTTACCATCGGGGCGTAGCTCCTCGATATAACGTTGTACTACCTGGGCCGGATATTACCCGACACTCCGTTGCAAGGCTAAAGTCCGATGAACATAAACTGCCCATCTTGATGAATACTCTTTTCCTCTTATCATGTCGAAATATGTATCACGTCAAGTTAAATTTATGAATGAAATTTATAAGTGACATCATCTGATTATCGCTCTTATTTTGTTGTGTACTATAGATCTCTTAATCAAAGGTTCCCTAATTTTAGGGGTAATTAACGATGAGCGCTTGCGCTCATTGGAAGTCAGAACCCATTAAACAAAAAGCCTTATTAATTTAAGGTGGATTTGAAACGGTCATGATACATTCCTAATGTAGCAATTTTGACCCCACAAATTCTGGCACGCCCGGTGGGACAGGCTTCTCCTTTCATCTTCGAGATCTATATTACGCAACGCCAAATTCCGTGCCCTCGTTCTTACACTTCTCTTGTTCTGCGCAGCAATGGCAAAGAAGTTGAACATCTTTGTTGAGGATGCATCGATCATCATGCATGGTGTCCAATTTGGCTCCATTTCGGAGGAAGACGTCGAGTTCATCTACCTACCCTTCATAGACTCCGAGAACATTAAGGGAAAGAATACTCCGGTTATCAAGAGTAAGACCTCCTCGCAGAAGAAGGAGACTGCCACGAAAAAGGAGGAGGAACCGTCTTTTACTGTTAACGGGGGCAAGATCCACCAGACTATGTTCTCAAGCCCTGAGAAGACAAGGAAGCAGGAACGACAAGCCTTGAGGAAGAAGGAGGCTAGGCTCCGCAAACAAGGTCGCCTAATCCCTGTGAAGCGTAACCATTCCGCCGCCAAGACAGAAACAGCCGTAACAAACAAATTTGCACCACTTCTATCAGTTACGAGAAATTCTAACCTGGTGGAGGGACTGCGGCTGCAAACCCACGTACAGGCCAAGTCACACCCAAAGCCCAGAAATATCACTACTCAAAAGACAATATCTCAAAGGGTTTATGAGGCCTACAAAAGGGCTCAAAAGAACATGAAAAGAAAGGAAAGACGTTCCAAGATCAGCCACAAGGAAACAGAGGGTCATATAATCCATACAGTGCGAATGGTGGAACACGCACGAGAGACCGGCTCTAATTCTGAGGAGGATACCCTTCGGACTATGGCAAGGAAAGCCAAGGGTAAAAAGTTGGCCTCTATTGTAATCCAGGAGCCTGTTCAACGATATGAACCAGAAGCGACCCCTTTACACCGAGAAATTTTCGAAGAAGAAGAGGAAGAGGAAGAACCTGTCATGACCACTAATCATGACCATAGAGATGAAGCTATTGCCGACCTTAAAAGGCAACTCAAGAAGAGGGATAGCGACATGAACATCCTCATGGCAAAGTTCGAGGAGGTGACTAATGCTCTCGCAAAGACGCAAGAGATGATGTTACGCCAAGAACAATCATCGCGAGAGCAAAATAACGCTCCGACGACATCTTCTTTACCAGCACAGTCAAATGACGAGGCCATCACCTTGACTAGGAAGGAAGTGCAAGAAATGGTGATAGACCAGTTGAAGCAAATGGAAGGAACCAAAGTTGCCCCGCGAAGAAGACGAGGGAGACCTTACCCAGCTGTATACGATGATATCCCTTACCCCAAAGGGTACATCGTACCGCACTTTAAGATGTTTAGCGGAGTAGGAAACCCTGACCAACACTTGGCCCATTTCGTCGCGACTTGTGGGAACACTGGCGGCAACGACGCCTTATTGCTCCGGCAGTTTCCACAAAGCCTCTCAGGGGTTGCCTTTGAGTGGTATTACTCTCTGGAGAACGAAGTTATCGGAACTTGGGCCGACATGGAGGAAGCCTTTAGGATGAAGTTCGCTTCGATAAGCGATAAGATCACGATTGCAGATCTGGCCGATACAAAGAGGAAAAAGGATGAGACTGTCCTCAATTACATTACAAGGTGGAGAAATATGAGTATCAAATGCGAAAAGCCACTAGAGCAAACCGAGGCCGTGGATTTGTTGGTCCGCAACATCGATAGCTGGATGGCCCCCTTTCTCTGCGGCAATAACATCTCTACATTTCAAGATTTGATCACCCAAGTGGCAAAACTGGAACGAACGAACCATCAGCCTTATGTAAACACGCAAAACCCAAAATTCAGAAGGGAAGAACCAAGAAGGAATGAACCCAAGATCGCCTATACAAACGTTGCTAACAGAGGCAAAAGGGTGGAAGTTCACAATGCAAACGTACCTCGAATCGAGAGAGCGCCAACGCTCGGCGAAAATAGCCGGGGCAAGCCGTTGACCCTTGAAGAGAGAAAGAATAAAATCTACTTGTTCAAAAGAGAAAAGACGATGAAAATTTTCAGGGATGCCCTGAAGAATGGCTTACAACTACCAGAGCCGAAGCGTCCTGAAGAAAGCAATAAAACTGACGATCCCAACTTTTGCCCTTACCATCGCGTACTGGGGCACACGATAGAAGATTGTTATATTTTCAAAGATTGGGTGGAGAAGCAATATAAAACAGGGAAGATAACTCTATCGAAACAAGTGTTGAATGAAACCCAAACCGAGGAGGTTGACGTTATTCAAACGAGAATAGATCCGACGCATGTAGAAGACCAAGAGTGGAATACCGTGGTGCCAAAAAAGACACTGCGACTCCTCCGAAAATTACAACAAATACCGGGCATAGTATGGAAAGACTCCCTGTCCCCACGATACGTATCGCCAAGACCTCGTCCGCCAACGAGGGAAAGTCAAAGGAAAAAGGAAAAGAATCCTCGATTGAAGAATAAAAGTAAAAAGGTAGCCTCTTCAACTAAAGCGCAAGAAAAGGGTGATCTCAGAAAATACATCGACTCGCTTGAAGAGTATGTACAAGAAATGCCTGAGCCTGTAAAACTTCACCACTACATCACGGAAGAAGTGTGGGAAGAACTCCTGGAAGACGGCTCAGGAGATGAAGAGTATGAGATCGAGTCCTGCAGGATGATATCGATGATCCCGGAGCCCTCAAAGGAAGACAAAACTGACAATGTTAAAGATGTCACTACCGCAAGGATGGATACCTGTAACGCGATCAACCTGGGAAGTGACTCCGAAGATGAAATCTTACCTGCCTATCTATATGAGGAAGTACCTGCCGCTAAAAGCAGTAAGCAAATAAACGAATCCTGCCAGATGAATCTTAGGAGCGGCAAGGTCATAATGGGACGTACGATAGACAAAGAAAAGGAAAAGCTCAAAGGAAAACAAATCGAAACGCAGGAAGTAGGCGACGATGCGGCACTCCCGCTAAAGCTATCCTCTTCTGAATACAACATTCTATCACATTTGAGGAAGGTCCCCGCCCTCCTCAGTATATATGACGCTTTGATGATGTCACAAGAACTGAGAGATGTTCTTATTTACGCCCTGCAAAACCCTCAAAAATTTCAAGCATTCTTCGTGGAGGCTGACGTAAAGGAGGCATTGGGTACGTATACCACATTGTCCTTTACTTTCAACGACAATGATATGCTATTGGGAACGTCGCAGCATAATCGACCGCTTTATGTGACCGGGGACGTGGAAGGAATGAAGATAAGTCGAATCTTAGTTGATCCAGGGTCGTCGGTTAACCTCATAACCTTGCGAACTTTAAAAAGCCTTTCTTTAGGCATCCATAACTTAACGGCCGAGAAAGTCGTCATCCAAGGGTTCAATAAAAATAGCCAGAAGGCTTTAGGCTCCATATGTTTGCCGTTGCAGCTCGATGGTTTGAAAACCGAAGTTAAGTTCCACGTTATCGACACTGATACCTCATACAAGGCGTTACTCGGGAGGCCTTGGCTGCACGAGAATCACATAGTTCCCTCTACCTTACACCAATGCCTGAAATACCTAAGAGAAGGTAGGGAGGAGCGTATCGATGGGGATATCCAACCCTTCTCAGTGCATGAAGTTAAATACGAAGACGCGCACTATTTCATCGGATCGACGACGCAGCCTGCGAAATCAACACTACAGAGCTCGATCATCTCCAAGCTAAAGAAAACAACTCTGTCAGCATGTCCCCATTTCGGAAGTGACTCCGAGTCAGAAGCGAGTGACTGCTCGGCCTCTACATGCGACGTGGTTGAAACCCATAAAAAGGAAGGTTGGTCACAAAGACTGACGACACGACGAAACATGGCGGAATACGAGATAGGAGTATTGAGAGTTCCTCAAGGCTACCTTAAGGGTTTCACTCCCCTGAATGCATCGCAAGTCGTAGAGATGAAGACTTTTATTATCCCTAGCAAGAGGGAATGCACAAGAGGAAGGCTCTTTGTCCATAAACCAATACACTTCTATCAGTCAGATGAAATTCATCAAGTCATGACAGACAAAGAGAATGACCCAGAGTCAACGCAACTCATCAAGGTCCCCCCATTTGCTTATTACCCTCCGAGCTTAAGAAATCTCGTAGAAAAGTACGGTTGCTTGAACCCTCGTTTAAAGAGTGAGTTACGCCAATTTGAGAAGTTGTGGAACCCAGGTTCACGGAATATCACATTACCAAGTGGGAAGATCTCCAATACTCGGGGTTTAGGGTACACAGAACCAAGTGAAGAAGCTCTTATGTTTCACCCATATACTTGCAATATGGTGACAATAGGCGAAACATACGAAACGGTGCAAGAAAATGAAGAATTCAAAAGGGCACCGAAAGAACTGGAAGACGGGGGACAGACCACCTGTGATGAATTGATTGAGGTTAATCTTGGGTCGGAAGAAGATGTTAGGCCCACTTACATAAGTGCACAACTCTCTCAGCATGAAAAGGACCAGCTGGAGGCACTCCTCCACGAGTTTAGTGACTGCTTTGCGTGGACATATAAAGAGATGCCGGGCCTTAGTCCGGAGGTCGCCGTCCATAATTTGTCGATCAGTCCTGATGCTACTCCGGTAAAGCAGGCACCAAGAAGAATGAGGATAGAACTTGAAGGGCAGATCACCCTTGAAATAAAGAAATTAATCGAGGCAGGCTTTATAAGAGAGGAGAAATACGCAGACTGGATAGCAAGTATCGTCCCTGTAAAGAAGAAAAATGGGCAAATCCGGATCTGCGTAGACTTCAGGGACTTGAATAACGCATGTCCCAAAGACGATTTTCCACTCCCTGTGACAGAAGTAATGATCGACTCGGTATCAAACTTTGAAGTGTTTTCATTTATGGACGGGTCATCTGGTTACAATCAAATTAAGATGGCGCCTGAAGACGAGAAGCACACTGCGTTTCGCACGCCTATCGGCATCTTTTGTTATACTGTTATGCCGTTTGGGTTAAAGAACGCTGGGGCAACATACCAACGCGCGATGACTAAGATCTTCGACGATTTAATCCACAAACTCGTCGAGTGCTATGTGGACGACTTGGTGGTTAAGTCGCGATCTAAAGCAGAGCACTGCCAGGACTTGAGGACTGTGTTCACTCGGATCCGCAAGTACAATCTCAAAATGAACCCATTCAAATGCGCGTTCGGAGTATCATCTGGAAAATTCCTGGGTTTCGTGGTCAGACACAAAAAGATCGAAATTGATCCCGCAAAAATAAGCTCAATCAAAGACATGCCGCCCCCAAAGAATCTTAGGGAGCTTAGATCCTTTCAAGGGCGACTGGCTTATATTAGGAGGTTCATTTCCAATTTATCCGGGCGAATCCACCCCTTTTCGAAACTGACAAAGAAAAATGCTCCATTCATTTGGGACGGCACATGCCAAAGCGCTTTCGAAAATATCAAAGAATATCTTTCATGTCCTCCAGTCCTTGGGGCACCTATCACCGGAAAGCCACTCATCTTATATACCACGGCTTTGGAAACATCCTTGGGGGCACTATTGGCTCAGAATAATGACGAGGGAAAGGAGACCGCGTTGTATTATCTTAGCCGAATGTTCGTAGGAGCAGAACATGCCTATTCCCCAATCGAAAAATAATGTCTGGCCTTGATATTCGCCATTAAAAAGTTAAGGCATTATCTTCTTGAACATGAAGTTCGCCTCATATCAAGAGTCGACCCCTTAAGATACCTGATGACAAGGCCGACCCTAACGGGACGATTGGCCAAATGGGCCGTCCTACTTCAGGAATTCGACATCACATATGTGTCGCAGAAAGCAGTAAAAGGGCAAGTTCTCGCCGACTTCTTAGCGGCTCATCCTGTCCCCGATGACTCTCCTCTGAATTATGACTTACCAGACGAGGAAATATTAAATACCGAAATCGACCATGGATATTGGGAACTCTACTTCGATGGGGCGTCTTCAATTCAACCGGCTATCCCACCAAATATCCCGAAAGTGAAGTCAGGGGTCGGCCTGGTATTCATCACCCCGGAAAAGGGGATATTACATTACTCCCTAGCCCTCACTGGGCCTTGTACCAACAACGAAGCTGAATACGAGGCTTTAATCGCCGGGCTCGAGCTCGCGCTGGAGATGAAAATCGAAAGAATGCATGTGTATGGCGACTCCCAGCTCATCGTCAAACAGGTGATGGGTGAATATCAGGTCAAGAAAACGGAATTGCACAAATATCATACGAAAGCTGTGGAACTCATGGAAAAAATACCGTACGTCACTCTGACCTGCATCGCTAGGGCTGCTAATGGTAGAGCGGACGCACTGGCAAAGTTTGCCAAAGAGCTAGCTGGGCCATCCATTGACCAAGTCAATATCGTGATCAGAGACAGGAAACTGATCGCACCGGCCGAAGATGACCACATCAATAAGAAAGAAGTAACATATGCTATGACAATCTCCCTCACGCAAGAACATGACTGGAGAGAGCCGTTCGTCAACTATCTCAAAAGTGGCATCCTACCCGAGGATAATACTCAAAGGGTACAATTGAAAAAACGGGCCCTTCGGTATACATTTGTGAATGACACGCTGTATCGCCGATCGTATGAACAGCTTTGGCTCAGGTGTATCACGATGGATGAGGTTGCCCACGTATTACATGAAGTCCATTCCGGTCTTTGTGGTGCCCACCAATCAGGACCCAAAATGTATCTTAAGATTAAGAGGTTGGGGTACTACTGGCCGAGCATGGTACGAGATTGCATAAACTGTGCAAAGACCTGCCATTTGTGCCAAGTGCATGGAGATTTAATTCATAAGCACCCTAACCCTCTTCATCCGATGGTCTCGTCGTGGCCATTCGAAATATGGGGGACGGATATAGTAGGGCCCATAGAACCTCCTTCTTCTCTGGGGCATCGATTTATACTCGCGGCAACGGACTACTTCTCCAAATGGGCGGAGGCCATCCCATTAAAAGAAGTCAAGGCCACCAACGTCATCAACTTCTTTCGCGGGAACGTATTGAGTCATTTTGGAACCCCTAGACGGATCATATCCGATAACGGCTTGGCCTTCAAAAGTGCCTTGATCTACAAATTTGCAGAGCGTCACAAAATTGATTGGCGGTATTCCTCGATATACAATCCAAGAGCGAATGGACTAGCTGAAGCGTTCAATAAAACTCTATGCAAGCTGCTCAAGAAGAGCGTTTCAAAGAACAAGAAAGAGTGGCATCAGAAGCTAGTGGAAGCATTATGGGCTTATCGAACCACGTATCGCACGTCCACACAATCAACGCCTTATTCCCTAGTCTTCGGTGTCGAAGCCGTGCTTCCACTCGAGGTCGAAATACCTTCGCTAAGAATGGCAATGCAATGTGACATGACAATGGATGAAAATATTCGGTTACGTCTTGATGAACTGGATACACTTGATGAGCAAAGACTGATCGCACAGCAAAACCTAGAGCTATACCAAGCGCAAATGGCAAGGGCGTATGACAAGTTAGCCAGAGAACGCACTTTCAAGAAAGGAGATCTTGTCCTGGCAGTAAGACGGCCCATCATATCCAACAAGATAGCAAAAGGGAAGTTCAACCCAAATTGGGAAGGACCCTACGCGATAGAAAAAGTCTACGAAGGAGGAGCTTACCAATTGATAGATCAAGACGGGGCGCACCCGATGCCACCCATTAACGGTCGCTTCTTAAAGAAATACCACGCTTAAGACATAAATCCGAGCCCGATTGAGCAGCACCCGAGCTAAGAATGTCAGACCAGTTTCTAGTTAACCATCGATTGAGGGTGTGTAACCTCTTTGCGTGAGCATTCACCCCAATCGGATGATGGAGGCGTGAATTCGCCCCTAGCTCTCTCTCTCCCTCAAAAAAAAAATATAAATAAATAAAACAAAAATATAAAAAAAAATAATAAATAAAAAAAATAATAATAAAAAAATAAAAATATAAAAAAAATAAGAAATTCTTTTATCCACAATACGTTGATACATCAATCTGGCTTCCTACCATGTAATGACCCAAAGAGGGACAGACCTCATGGTTTCCATGTGCGTGTTAAAAAAAAAAAAAAAAAAAAAAAACACAACCAGTGGATACATGCCAACTGTGCTGCATTTTAATTTTGTTAAGAAGGAGTACGAGCCCCCTGAAGATAGAGAATCGCCTTTGCTAGTGATCCAAGGAATGTGACTGCCGGGCAGGAAGGTAGGGCTACTGTCTCAATTGTTGACCACCAGGCTCCCCTCATTGGACCAAATTCTGTTATTGGAAGGGCTGTTATATTCCATGCTGATCCTAACAACCTTGGAAAAAAGAGACGCGCGCTGAGCAGAGCCATTAGAAACTCCAGGGGAGGAATTGCTCGCGGGACCATTGGACTACAAGTTTAAATTCCGCACTTCGATAATCCGTATGATAGATTACGCAAAGCTGATAAAAACGGCTGAATATATCCCTTAACATAACACGTGCAATCATGTGGGGCAACAAGTCGACAGCACTAGTATGATATATTACGAGTCATAACAGCCTGCTGAAAGGATCATCACGCGACACATGTTACCATACATTCTCAGAAATCAACAAAGTCACAATCCATGCTTTCTCAAATTAAGGCAAGATCACCTTCAATCAAAAGGACAAGATGACATGCAAGTTGCAACTCAACATCAGTAAGCAAAATGAAAGGGGAAAATCAATGCGAAGACATGGGGTTCAAATGCAAGATACGAAAGGAAATAAATCAAAATTCCCCAATGATCTCCAGGAGAGCGCGTTTCAGCCTCTCGATGGAAGAGCGAATTCACCGTGTTCAATCTCCTTGGTCTCATACTGCACACGTAGAAAAGCTGGCTAGGCTTCGGATTTCTCGATAAACTCCAATTCGTCCCCCTAGGCGTCTTCATATTCCTGAGGACCTGAAATCATCGTACATCTTCCCGATAAAAATTTTGCGGTTCCCTCGCTGAAAAGATTCCGAGATTATTGTCATGCATTGAACGAAGCTTAGAAAACAAGATATATCGAAAGTGAAGACATTTTCCGACGGATTTGTACACGCTCGTGGCTTGTACAAAATCCGCCGGGGGGCAATTTGTTGAGCCATTTAAGTGACAGACACATCAACCAATTCTTGTAATGATAAAGTGATTGCAAAAAAAACTGCTTCAGAAGTCCTCTCTCTCACCTTCTTGTCTGATCAGGCCTCGCAAGGAGGGCTAAAGCATCTCTTCTGTGTTTGGTGGTTTTACAGAAATAGTCTTTTCGTCAATCACTTCATGCAGTCCCTCATATCTTTGAAAAGTTGCTGACTGGTTGATGGAAATAGAAGTCATAAACAAAACAGATCAACTAAGGTAGCTAGAGTTGATGCCCCTATAAGCAACACAAAGTATGTCAATACGATGAGCAAAGGCAGAAACAAATACAAAGATTCTGCAAAAGTAGACAATCAATTATCCTAGCCATTTCCAATTCACACTGGAGGGGTCATACTAACCTGAATACAAGTGATCAAAAGCCTAAAACGGATGTGTACATGCAGAATGTTTGTTATTCAGCAGTTCAACTTTTCATGGATCTTTAAGCTCAAGAACACTTGGTATAAAAATAAAAAAAACATGTGACGCTTAGGATCACGCTTGACTGGAAGACAAATAGCAGGTGAGGTTCTGTTAATGGGACAGAGTCAAATTGGAAGAAATTACAGCTGATATGATATGAAATTGAGAACTGTGGCACGCTTGATCATGGAAAATGTAAAGTTAGAAGAAAGCATGCTACAGATTAATTTCGTCCTTCAACAAACTATTATTGGAATACATGTTTTCAGAATTTAAGGTTGTATAGGATAAGAAATAAATCTCTGCAGCGGAAAATAATAAAAATGAGAAAACATATTCCTACTTTGAGACGGTCTGGTCTTTCTTTGGGTTGATTGTTTCGGGAGAAATTACTGATTTGTTGGAAATTTAGGCAAGCAGAACAGGAAAATGAAATATCATCACAAGTTCATAACTCATAAGAAATTGTTGAGCCATTTATTTTGCCTGGAAATAGCAACGCCTGGAAACGGCAAAAAAAAAAAAAAAAAAAAAAAAACTGGAAACGACAAAAGTCACAAAGCCTAAGCAGCGGACAAAATCAAATTGAGGGAAGCACACAGGAAAGTAAAAATACATATTACCCGAATCCTGTCTAAAGAAACTACAGACGAGACAAAATAGAGCGAAATCAAAGAGGGCAGAGAAGCTGTCAATAAATAAAGGAACGACAGTCCTCTACCGAAAAGGAATGGTCGGAGCAAAAAGGAAGAGAAAAGCCCTCACGGCAAGAAATAAAAAAAGAGAAGATGAAAGAAACAAAAGGAGGGCCAGCTGTATACACAGGGCATCTCCACTGGCCTGGGGGATATATATAAAGGGGTGCTGAGGAAAAAAAGAGAGGGGGGGGGGGGGTGGAAGAAGAAGAAAAAATCGGAGGGCCTAAGGCAGCAAGGAGGAGCAGGGAGAAGGTAAACAAGGGGAAGTTTTTCTTTCTCTACTCGTTTTCTTTAGGCTTCATGGACGCATTAAGCGTCCTGGCATCATAATGAAATAGAGTGTTCCCTTTTTGATCTCTAGTCTTTTAGGCTTCATGGACGCACTAAGCGTCCTAGCACCACAAAGAAAATAGGTACCACCCTCTTCCAATCCTCTTCGGCTTGCATCACGCAAACTAGCGTGGTGTGGATAGCCGATTACTCGGAGAAATGCGCAAAAGAGGAAGCAAACGGTGTTAAAAAAAGGGGGAGAAATGATGTGCTGCAAAAAAAAAAGAGAGGAAGAAATGAGGTGCTGTGAAAAAAAGGAAGAAACGATGCGCTGTGGGAAAACAAGAGGAAAAGAGGGTAATGCTGTAAAAAAAAGAGGGGAAAGGGGGAGAAGCGTTCGGGAAAATCAAGCCCAAAGTTACGTAAAGAGAAGAGGGAGAGTCCAAACGAAATAAAAAAGGAAGGATGATTCATACGACAAGAAGGGAGGGAGAGCTAACCTGATTTAGGCCGCTTGCTGCTACTCCCGCTCGCTGTATTCCCCGTTACAAACGCTGCTGGGGAATGCAGAGGAATTCGGTTCTAACTTGATAAAACCCAGAAGAAACGTCAACGAATTTTCAGAGGAGGATCAGCAAACGTTACCCGCGGGAGCGATTTTTCCCTTTTGACTCTTCACTTGGTTCTCCCTCTTGAAGGAGTCGCTCCGACGAGGACAAGGGATCACTGAAATATACTCTTTGTCAGGCAGATGGCCATAAACAAAAAGAGCTAAAGGATGGGATAAACTCTGAAACAGGTTACCATAAACAAAAGGGAATGGGAAGGGGAAAATCGGAGGAGCATTTCAGACATCACAACTCAAAAATATATATGTAATAAAAATGGCAGGCAGCACAAAAAAAAAAGAAAAGAAAACCTCTCCAGAGAAGATCTTGTCACACAATAAAAAAACTGATGAAATAATCGGAAGTTACTCAGACAAAAATCGCTTTATCGATGAAGAAGGGGAAGGTGAAAATGAAAAGTTCAAAACCCTATCTTTCTGCTTACCTGAAAGAAAAGCCCTCCTCCGTCTCTCGCGCTTCCGGCGGCCGGACTCATCTTCTATGAGGGCGGCGCTGTTAATCCTTCTCTGCAGTCTCACCGGAATTCGCCACCACCTTTTTTTTCCTTCCGTCCAAGGTGAGTGCCGCCAGCTGCCTTCGTCGTGAAGGATCATCCGGGTTCTCATGGCCGATTGTTTAATGAGGAGAAGTTTTACCCCTTAACCTAGACGGCTTCGAAGAGAGCACCTTGCCCTTTTGGCTGAGGGTAACGAAACCAGGAAGAATGGGTTGACTCGTCTGGCACTGTCGCCCTAATCGTACCTTGCGTGAACTCGATTTACGCTGACTAGATTTTGGGCCTGCATCTAATTCAAAATAGAAACGCTGAACCAGTGTTAGAATTTCAACCACGCTCGTTCCACTTCAGCATACATGGTATTTGACATTTAAGTCTAAATGTGCGTCCGAAATACAGATCAAAGCCATAAATTAATAAGACATGACGATAAACCAGTATTTGAAGCATATCGGTATTGGTGCTACCTTGCTATCACTCAGACTCAACAGGCCGCATCAGACTAAAATGTTAATTCCGAAAGAAGAGTTCTCATAATACCAAGGATTTTGACGCATCGCAACGGAATATTGTTTGGGAGGTGCGTACGTCGACGTTCATCGTCGGGGCGTAACTCCTCAATATGACGTTGTATTCGTTAAAATTTAAGTATTTTCTTCTCAAAAATTAAATTACCCACTACGCCGCGAGGCCGGGTAAATTCCAAATCAAATTATCCGCTACGCCGCAAGGCCGGATAAATTCCAAATCCAAATTATCCACCATGCCGCAAGGCCGGATAAATTCCAAATCCAAACTATCCAACAAGTCGCGAGACCAGATATTTCAAAATCAAATTATCCATCACGCCGCAAGGCCGGATAAATTTCAAAATCAAATTATCCATCACGCCGCAAGGCCGGATAAATTCCAAATTATCCAACACGCCGCAAGGTCGGATAAATTTCAAAATCAAACTATCCATCACGCCGCAAGGCCGGATAAATTCCAAATCCAAATCATCCAATACGCCGCAAGGTCGGACAAAATTTTAAACCAAATCATCCAACACGCCATCAAGGCCGGATGATCTTTCCAGTCTAATATCCAATGCGCCTTAATGTATTACGATGGAATATCGTTTGGGAGGTGCGTACGTCGATGTTTACCATCGGGGCGTAGCTCCTCGATATAACGTTGTACTGCCTGGGCCGGATATTACCCGACACGCCGTTGCAAGGCTAAAGTCCGATGAACATAAACTGCCCATCTTGATGAATACTCTTTTCCTCTTATCATGTCGAAATATGTATCACGTCAAGTTAAATTTATGAATGAAATTTATAAGTGACATCATCTGATTATCGCTCTTATTTTGTTGTGTACTATAGATCTCTTAATCAAAGGTTCCCTAATTTTAGGGGTAATTAACGATGAGCGCTTGCGCTCATTGGAAGTCAGAACCCATTAAACAAAAAGCCTTATTAATTTAAGGTGGATTTGAAACGGTCATGATACATTCCTAATGTAGCAATTTTGACCCCACAAATTAATAAGGCTTTTTGTTTAGCGGGTTCTGACTTCCGATGAGCGCAAGCGTTCATCGTTAATTACCCCTAAAAATAGGGAACCTTTGATTAAGAGATCTATAATACGCAACGACATAAGAGAAATAGACCGGACAATATCATTCATAAGCGTAATGAAATACAAAATTTGACGCAGTATTTAAACGGTGAGAGAAATGGGCTTTTCATCAATTTTGAATATTGTGTGTCCGTCGGAGATTCAGCTTTGAAGCGGCTCATTGAGTGATACCCGGTCTAGGCAACCCGATGTCGTATTGAGGAGCTACGCCCCGATGATAAACATCGACGTACGCACCTCCCAAACAATATTCCACCGTAATTGCGTTTAGACATATTGGATATTTAGCTTGGAGGGTCATTCAGGTTTACGACGTATCGGATAATTTTAATTTTGAATTTATCTGGCCTTGCGGCGTGATGGACAGATTAATTTGAAATTTACCCGGCCTTACGGCGTGATGGATAAATTAATTTGGGATTTATCCGGCCTTGCGGCGTTGATGGATAATTTAATTTTGAATTTACCCGGCCTTATGGCGTGATGGATAAATTAATTTGGGATTTATCCGGCCTTGCGGCGTTGATGGATAATTTAATTTTGAATTTACCCGGCCTTACGGCGTGATGGATAAATTAATTTGGGATTTATCCGGCCTTACGGCGGAGCGGATAATTTAATTTGGAATTTACCCGGCCTTACGGCGTGATGGATAAATTAATTTGGGATTTATCCGGCCTTAGGCGCAGCGGATAATTTAATTTGGAATTTACCCGGCCTTACGGCGTGATGGATAAATTAATTTGGGATTTATCCGGCCTTACGGCGCAACAGATAATTTAATTTGGAAATTTGTCTTTACCGAATGAAACGTTATACCGAGGAGCTGCGCCCCGACGTCGGACGTCGACGTACGCACCTCCCAAACGATATTCCGTCGCGTTCATTCAAATCCTATCTAAATATATTATTTAAATTGCAATAACGCGTAACGCCATTGACTCCCAGTCACATTGTCCGGGTTAGAATTTGACGGGAGAACTTAGTCGTGCCAGGTAGCTCTATACTGGCTTCGTAACTTTCGGTTGAGGAGTGGCTTAGCCTCGTGGCTTCGACCGAAAAGCAGAATTTCTTTCTTTTCTCAACTCAATGCTATCGTCGATCTAGCCTTTTCCTTTAAGTTGAAATTAGAGAGGGTGGAATCATGGTGTGCAGGTCTTTGTTTCCACACCCGCGATTTACGACTGGAGAATAATGCGGATTATTCAAAAGCAGAGGCGTTTCTTTCGTTGCTCGGGCGACGAGCAGATCGCGAACAATTCATCTAGGAGGAGCGGCTTCCGGGCGAGGGGGAAACACCGATCGCCTGAAGAGCAGCAAAGGCGGAGAATGTTCACCCTTCTCCGGCGGCGACAGTAGTGGGATTAGGGTTCCGTGCGTCGGCGATTATTGAGGACACGGTGTCGGTGGCCAAGCGAGAAGATGGGCGACCACCGGCGGACCATGTTACGGTGGCGGCACCTCCACACTGAATCTGAGCTCCGTGGAGTAGAGAGCCAGGATCGGCATTCCCAGCGCGTTTGGATCTGCGTATAAGCTATTACGTCTTCACTCGTTTGTTCGTTTGCATCCTTATTGTGCCCTCCGTGTGATTTGGACTGATTGCTCTCAGGGTTCCTTCCAGCGGACCGAGGGAGCTCTTCATCGACTATTAGAGGCGGCGACTGCTTCTTGATTCCCGGCGGCAACTGTAGGGTTGGATCTACCTCACACCCGAGTCCGACAACAACTGCATTCGGGCCGGGTCCTACGATGAACCCGTTTCGAGGTGTTAGCAGCAAAGCGAACATAGCCTTTTGTCAAAGATCTGCGCGTCTCCCGATCACTTCATCCCTTTCGCTTTTCCTCACAACGGCTCTATTCCTGCTTTGGCAAGTCTTTTGGGCTCGAACTTGGGCGCCGGTGAAACTTCCGGTGTGAGAGGGCGATCGGCGACTTCCTGGGTAAGATTTATTTCTGCCACCAGCTATCAACCAGGCGACTTCATCTTCCTTTGCTTTCTCTCTTTACCTCCCCTGCCGTATCCCTTTTACTACCATTCTTCCTCTCTCTCCTTTTGCAGTGGTGCTTCGAAGTGAAATCATCTCCAAGGTCTGGTGCAGTGTTTCCGTTAAAAGAAAAAAAGAAAAAAAAACTTTTAGGAAATTTGGCTGGTGAGCACTCATCAGCTATATTTCGTTCAAGTAATTACTTCTTTCTTTGCCTTAGTGGATTCCAGATATGAAGCTTATCCGTTATTTTCCCTTCTTTTTTTTTTTAGCGAAAATCTCTTGGAAGGATTCCAAGCGGTGACAATCATCGCTGAGGAGAACGTTTGTTCCCTTTCTGTGCGCTCAAGAAGTTAGAAGGAACCGAACAGGTACTCATTTTTTATTTCTGCATTTTCGTTCTAGCAAGGCTTCTGGTCTTTTCTTTTCTCCTCCCCCCCTTGTTCTTTTCCTTTTTTTTGCCTTCTTTTTATTGTGTAGATTTCAGTGAATCTTGCTGGTGTTTTCTCAGCCCATTCTTACTTTATTTCCCCTTTTTGGTTTTACCCTATTCTATCCCATTTTAAACGGCTTCTCCTACCTCCAGAACATCTCAGTTTCTTTTAGCAATCGCCTTCTCCCTTCCTATAACGTCATATGATGCTCAATGCATCTTGGGCCTCAAAGCGAAAGAGACGAGGGGTGGTATGTATGTCTGATGCCAGGGCACTTAGTGTGCCCATGAAGCCTAAGAAATCCTGGCGATCAAAAAAAAAAATGGTGTGTGTATTCTCTGTGATGCCAGGGCACTTAGTGTGCCCATGAAGCCTAAGAAACTCAGATAAAAAAAAAATCTTTTCCGTTTCTTTTTACCTTCTTCCGCTCTTGCGTTCTCCCCTCCTCTCCTGTTTCTTGCGATCTTCCTTCTCGCTTTCCAGCCCCCTTCTTCCGAGCTTCTTGCTCCCTTTTTATAGACCGCCAGTTTTTTTCTTTTATCTATTTATTTTTATCACATTTTTATGGATTGCTGCTTTTGCTCTTTCCCCCCTTTTTGGTTGTCGACCCTGAACGCCCCTTACTTGGAACCTCCCCTTTGTCTTTTCTTTCATTATTGGCCACTGCCAACCCTCTTTCCATTTCCTTCTTTGGGCAGTGGCTTTCTGCGGCTATACCTTTCCAAAACGAGTTGCTGTATCCCCTTTGCCTGTAAAACCCAGTACACGCCACCCAATAGAGCAGGAATGGTTTGGCTTAATTTTGCTCTACCTGTTACTTACTCTGCTGATTTATTAATGACGCCAATTGCAGCACAGATGCCTTAGAGTTTTATCCTAATCACAATGGTTACTGGAGCTGACTTCAATATCTTCAAATCCATGACATGTTCAGCATCCTCTGAAGTGGGTAAACCATTGGCAAGGACAGATATCAATTTTACATTTCCTGATACTCTTACTTCATTCGCGAGCCATGGCTCCAAGCCTTGTCGGTTTGCGAATGAAGTCATGTGCTTCCCGTCAACATCCATCTGAATTCCCTCCAATCCTATCCTGATAGTAGCAGTGGCAAGATGTCTTCGTCTAAATGGAAAGTATCTTCTAGCTTTTTTGGCGCCCTCTTTTGAATGTTGGACTTTGTTGTAAAATTATAGGTTTCATTAGTCATGGTGATAATCTGGTCTGTGTCCATCATGACAGTGCATTGCTCCAAGTCATCGACTTTAAAATTATCTTTGGCTGAAGGAGACGGACATCGCTCCTCCTCGCCTCATTCTCTAGCTGCAGTCCATGTATTCGGATGATCACTGGATCCTTACCTATTTGATCGCAAAGAATTTTGAAGAAACCATTGCTCTGAGTCAGCAAGATTTCTTTGAGAGGAAAGGTTGGAGAACAGTGTGTTATTAGACTTAGCTTTCTGTTTCTGATTGATGTACTAACATTACTTGAAATAAACGGCACAACAGCTTCATCATGAATTTTAAGTGTTTTATTGCTGCCTCACAACAGAATGGTAGTTCATAATCCTGGCTTGTAAATTCGGACCTTTTCTCTAACTGCATGATTTTGAAAATAACGGTAACCTAAAGTGAGCTTTGATATTAACTAATCTGTTTAAGATTCTCATTTTACCTTTTTTTTCTCCTTTTTCTTAATAATGCTCTTGCTATTTTTATCACATCTCTGGGGGCTACTTTTGTGGATCGACGCTTCTCTCTTGGACTTGAATTTAGTTGCCAAGTCTATTTCAATTTGTACGATAGTGTTATCCTATTTGTTTCATCATAACTGTATATAATGGCCCGATTGCTACCAGCTTAAACTTTTGGATAATGGTCATATAATTATTTAACAAAAAGTTATGGTTGTTTATCTTATGTATTCTTGTCAAATATTGCATTCTTAAATATGAAGAATTTGTTGTAGATGTTGAACCATAAATTTTCACCCAAATGTGTATACAAAAGGGATAGAGTCAAAATTAATTTTGACTACAAATGGAATCAGGAAGGGATATGGAAAATTCCTGATGATTAGTTCAAATAAAATATTTGGATGAGCTTATTATCCACCGTTCCTTAAAAAAAATGTTAAAGCACTAATGACTAGATTAAATAAAATATAAATATCTGATCTCAATTTTATGAGGAAGTTGAGAGAGAGTACAAGTCAGCAAAATTATATTGTGTTTCCTTCCCCAACATAGCATCAGAGTTTGTAGCAATAATGTCCTAATAATTCCACTAGGACCAATATTACACTTGCATGACAAGAGTTATAAGCATTCCTCAAAGCTAACATAGATGCAGTAATATAGTAATATAAGCATCACTGATACAATGATCAATATGATCATTACAAGATTACAGACTTTCTGATGAACCGCTACAATTTCTTGCACCGAGGGCGATCTGTGTCACATGTTCCTGGAGGTTAAGAAAAGTTCAAAAAACAATCTGGTGAAACCAATGATGACTATGTGCCAACCAAAACTGAGCAAACACCCATGGTTGCCATAGAGAACAAGCCGAATGATATTTTTGTGGATGTTAAAAAAAGGGGTTTACATAATGATGCTGCAAAGTCGATGGATATTTGTCCAACATCAAAGGCTTCTAAGTATGAACGTAATGGTGATAAGTTTCACTTGTAATGTTGATCCATCTGCCGTGTCTGTAAAGAAGAACAAACCACCAATTGTGTTGCTTGCGATACGGAAATGTTTAAATCAATCTGATAACGAACTGGAGACATCAAATGATGATGCAGAAATCCCGGGCTGCATGCCTGTAGGCGATCAAATTACAGCTGGACAACTGCCAAGTTATACAAATTTTATGGAGAAGAGAATGTTGAAAGAGCTGCCAAATCAGAATTTGGATTCCCATGATAAATACAACATTTGTTGAATGTTGAACTAATTATTTTTGACGGTCAAAATTAATTTTGACTATAAGGAAGATATGTGCCTTACAAATTCAGAAATTGATGTATGCCAGTAGAAAAAAAGTATACTTAGCACACCCAGAAATTAGGAAATAAATCTCAGTCAAAAGAATTTAGCATGTGCCAGGCCCATCACAAGACAAAGATGAAAATGAAACAGCAGAGATGGAAAATTCTAACACTCCAAAGGAAAGAAAAGAAATGACAAAGAAAAGAGAGAGACAATGGCTGACCCGGTGAAAATAAAATCGAAGCTAACAAAGGCAAAGCATTTAAAGCTGTGCAAAAGCGGCAGAGAATTAAAAAAATCAATAAAGAAGCGCAAAAAGAGGGTATTTACAGCAGTCCAAAAAATTTTTCAAAAAAAAAAAAAGAAAAGAGAAGCGCGACGTAATACAACAAAGAAGGAAATAAATTTTTTGGAAGGGCTTGGCTAGAAGCTTATAAAAAGGGCTGCGAGTTTGGCTGTCCAAACGGTTCGAACCGAACCGAATCGAACCAAATTTTTGTCAAATCGAACTGAACCGATTGTGATGGCAATAAATCGAACCCGAACCAAATTAGGTAAAAACGAATCAAAACCGAACCGAATTATTCAGTTCGGTTTGGTTTAAACCGATTAAACCGAAATTTATTATATAAATATATATTTAATTTATTTATACTATTATATTATTAATTTTTAATAAAAATAATAATATAATATATTTTATATAATTAAAATAATAATATAATATATTTTATATAATTAAAAATAATAATATTTTATATTTTATATAAAAATAATAATATTTTATTTAAAATTGAGTTTGTTCGGTTCAAACCGAAAACCGAATCGAACCGAACTTCTCAAATCGAAAATCGAACCGAAATTTTTTAACTATTTCAAACTGAATCGAACCGAACCGAATCAAAAATTTTGGTTCGGTTTTTCGATTTGACCCAAATTTTGGACACCCCTAGCTGCGAGTCGACTTAAAAAGACACAGAAGACAGCACCGACGGGCTTTTTAAAAAAAGAGAATGCAACTGCCAAGGGGTGGTTCGATTGAACAAAACAAAAGGTAAAAAAAGGGAGTATTTTTAATTTCTACTGTATTGCATCACGTGCATATGTGAAGAAAGAAAAGAGGAGAGAACGATGCGAGAGAATAAACAAAAAGATGCTACGTAGAAAAAATAAAAATAAAAATTAAAAAAAAAGAGAGGAAGAGGCTGCTTAAACAGAAGGGACAAAAATTTTCTTCTCAGTCTCGTATACTGTTGTTAAAAAAGTCAAGACACGATTAAAACTTGGAAGAGTAGAGAGAAAGTAAAACATCAAGAAAGTAAACCGAATAGCAAAAAAAATCGGAAGAATCCGTAAATTGAAGTAGACATCCGAAGAAGGACGAGCAAATACCTGTTTAAGTTCCCTACTGCTACTGCTCGTAAATTCACCAGACTCTTGCTTTTTTGTTTCACGCTGCTGCTTGTAGCGTTGAGGAAACAGGGTGTGACGCCCCTGATACTTAGCCATTTATCTTCATGGTTTTTTTATATGCTTTTATATATATGATCACGTCTCGCCCTTAGACGTGGATCACTTGAACGATGTAGTTCAGGACCTGGCACGAGTTCGGTTGCAGCTGAACTCTATTACTTACTTGGGGATCCTCTCCTTTACTCATGAGACCCCCCGATGAACCATGGGTGTACTCATACTTATCCATGAGACACTGATGGACTAGTGTTCTCATTGTGCCAGGGTAACCACACTGATGGACTAGTGTGGGCTTATGCTCGATGGACTGAGCGGACCAATGCGGTAAGCCGCCTGGCGATGAGACTATATAGCACGCCAGCTGGGTGTGTCCTTCCAAGTAGGCAGCGGGCCATTATGTTCCGATGGCAAGACTGTGGACGAGACCATGGATTGGTGTGCGAGGGTGAGCGACCACAAGTCCTGGAACGCGAAAGCGTACCAACTTGTGGGAGCAAGCCTGGTGCGTGGAAACGTGGAACGACACAAGTCTAGCCCGGAAACAGGATCAAGCCGTAAGAGTTAGGTACACTACGAGGCGTTGACACTAGTTTCGATAGCAGGATGCCAGGGCCCGATAGACAGGTGCGAGGGAGACTGAGGACAGGGAAACAATGGACGCATCGTGGTACCTGGATATGTCGAACCATGTCGGCTTATTGACCCAGATTGGGTAGTTACTAGTTGATCTAGTAGCTCGTTTGGTCGAGGGACCGAGGGCGACTAGTTCGCTAAGGGCATCGAATCAGTGAGCCCTGATTCCGATTCGGTCCCGACAGTGTGAGGGTGGGTCCGAGGGTGGCACTTCGGCTCAAAGGCTAGACAGGGTGGCGCCTGGGCTAGTTGACTTCCTCACCCGCAGGTTATCTTATACGCAGGTCCAGGATGACACACGCAGCAGGAGACGGAGATTGAGGAAGCGTATCCACTAGAGTGCACGGATTCCGAGATGAGTATTTTTAAAGGGGATTATATGCACACTTAGACTTGGACTTATATGCAGCTTTATTTGATTATCATGTTGACCGGATTTCCATAGCATTTGACCTTATGCTCTCGGCTGGCTTAGTGGAGGATTTGGGTTAATCCTCACACGTGGCTGCACCACATTTTGCATGCACTTGTACTATTCCACGTGGAGGATTAACAAGAGGCTTAGAGGGAAAAATCCCTCTCGGGTTGGAAAAGGGCCGAGATTTTGAAGCTTACCCTATACGCTGCTGGATTTTCCTTCTGTCTGGCGATTGTTCTTGTGCTTCTGCCTCTTTGTGATTCCAGCTGATCCTTGGCCGATCTCAGCTTGCATTTTTCCTGGAGATCATGGTATTCCCCTGTTCTATGCTCTAGTGCACTCTATTACGTGGATGCGATGCTCTCTCTTTGTCCTGCTGCATTTGCGTGAGATCAGGTCTTAGGACCTATGACATTCGCTGGTTTTCATCCGTAAGACCATCTCCAGCCCTTCTTTGGATGGTTCTGGGGGAGACCTAGCAGCCAACATGTATTCATACATGTAGCTAGGGTGCGTGAGCTTCTAGCAAGCTCCTAAGGGCGGTAACGCTCTAAATCCTGCTGCCTGCGGTTCTATTTTGATAGCTGATGCCTTGGTCCTTCTTCCTTCTATGGATTGATCCCTTGTCTTGGTGAATGCTGATATGCGCAACCCTCGATAATGGATTGAGTTGGATGGCGCATGAAGCTGGACCCTTCTCTTGCTCCTGGTTGCGACGTGTGATTCTGTTGCTGATTGAACTCTATTGAGTTCGGTGGTTCTGTTGATCAACTTGGACGCATGCACAAGCCCACTAGCTGGGCTAGGTATTGATCCATTCCCCTCCTCTCTTGTGTTGATTGCCGTGGTCTTCTTGTGGCTTTCCTTGTGAACGAATTTGGTGAGATGCGCATGATGTTCCCTTGATACATTTGTTGTAATCTCCAACCCTCGGATCAGTTTGTCTAGCTGAATCCTGTGCCTGCTTGAGCGGTTGGATAGGATTTCTGGGCCAGGTCACGCCCTCGATTGGATTTCCGGGTTTTATGCTGATTTGGTATTCCTCTTGGTGCTAGTTGTTCTCCGCTAGTTTGCTGCACTTATCTTGGCGCATGTTGCTGTGGCTGAATGCTATTACTCTTCTTGCTTGATAATTGACATGTGCATGTGCTAGCTAGGCAAAGCCCAATGCTGTGTTGCGTTTGATTAAGTGCCGGGGTGCTATCCCTTAGACCGCTTGTAAAAGGGAAGAGTGTGTGAGGCTTGTATTATTTATGTGTGTGGATGTAATGTAAAAGAAGAAAAAAAGGCAATTGAAAAGGGATGGTTTGGGTGTGTTATGTTGGGAAAATAGGGAGTGGGTAAGGTTTTATTTTCTTTTGGGATAGCTTTACCTCTCTTCCTGCCCCTCTTCCTGCCCTCTGGTATACGATCATGCGGCCCCTTAAGCAAAAATTTTGATATGGGTGTTTTAGGTTGTAACACAGGGAGTTTCAAAATATGAGGGAGGCCGAATCTGCTGTATAAAAAAATATATCGTCAAAATCTACCAGGAAATTCCGAAAAAAAAGGGGAGTCTCGCCTGAAGGAACCTGCTACTATACTGATGAGAAAAGCAGGGCCATACAGAATTTAATCACTGATCGTCATTCAAAAAAAAGAGACTACTGCCATGTTGAGGAGGAAACCTGCTGTTATATTGTTGAGAAGGAGAAACAGAGTAAAAAAATCCAATGGAGAAAGTACACTGAGTTGTTGCGAGAAAGAAACAGCTCTCCTTTCAAACCAGAGAATTTTTCTTGGAGAAAGCCTTCACTAAGTCGCTATGAGAAGGAAGAAACAAAAGAATTACGCAGAGGAAACGTGGGAAAAGAAGAGAAATCAGATGAAAAGCAAAGAACTACTCGGCTGCGATAGAGAGAAGGCAAAAGACATGCAAAGAAAATGATAATAAAAGGATGCTGGAAGACCAGAAATTTGTGTTGGAAATTCCTGGTAAAAAAAAAAGGGAGGCAGTGCAAGTCAAGCTCTCGGCACACAAAAAAGTCTAAAAAAAAAAGGCTCCTGGTACGCCAGGAAAACAAAGCAGCCGAGAGTATAAAAAAGTAAAAGAGAGAACAGCGGAGGAGAAATCAGCAGGGAAGTAATAAAGATGAAGATAAACAAAAAAAAAAAAACTGTTGACAACAAGAAAAAGGAGAATCGCAGAAGTCGGATAACGAGAGGAGAGAATAGATAGAGGTAAAAAAAACAGATGAAAATAAATACCTAATGACTTCCTTTGAGTTCTTACCCTCTTCCGTCAGTCCTGTTACAATTATCTCCATGCTCCGAATTCCAGAAGTTGAAATCCCTATCAACTTGGCTGCACAAAACGGGCAATTATCCTTTCACCATTTTGAATTCCAGAAGTCGAAGTAAACAAGCAACAAACTATTCAGCATAAAATCCTGGGAGGACAAAAAAAGATAAATATGAATTCATACTTACCTCGAACAAGAGAGAAATTGTACGTCGATCTTTGAATATCGCCAGCAAAAACTCGAGATTGTCATAATTTAAGGCGTCACATCTCTCGATTCTCTCAGACGAAAATACCATATAAGATACGCCATGATTGGACTTCACCTTGCTTGTAGATTTGGAAAGCAGTATATCTCCTCTTGATCACAAGCTATCTCCGATTCACTGGCCATTCTCGGACTAGCATCAGCCGCCATCCCTTTCACCGACTTAACCTCATGCTCCATGAGAGATCCCGAGTCAAGGCTTTTCTACCAAAGGCAGCGCCGACTGAAATTCTCCCTCTTCAATCCCTTCACGAGTGGCCGCTTCTTCCCTTTCCCGACCACTCCAAGCCCGTCGCTGGCTGAGAGCTTTATTGAAGCGGTGCCATAGCAAGCCTGCGACGCTACCTCTTCTATGAACGACGCCAGAGATCCGTCCCTCCCTGGAATTGCAGTCATCTCCGCCGCTTGCGACATGCCACAACAATCGCCTCTGCTTCCGCTCGAAGCAGCTCTCCTATGCTCCCAGCTGCCTGATCAACCTCTAATCCAACTGCACACGGATTGTAGCCATCTCCTCTGTCACCGCCTTCACCATCGCTGTCGAAAGCTGTCGCCGCCTGGAACAAGCCGCGACAAGCTGAGGTTGTCGTTTCTTCCGACCCAAGTGAACACCTCCCGACAGCATTTTCCAGCGGATAGTAGGGCTCTGCAGCTCCGGATCCCTTCACATGACCATCCGGACTGTTGTCCCCATCGAGACCCTCACCATCAGCGCGCCTTTCGCCTGGATCCATCCCGTCGGTAGCTCCCGCGAAACCAATTTGTGGTCGCCATCAAGTGAGACCGTCCGAATTTCATCCATCGGCAGAACAGAACTTTACTCTTTCGCCTGAGTTATGAAAAGAATAAGGAGTAGAGTAATTTTACTCTTCAACGATAAAATGATAATAATGATAATAAATGTATAAAAATAAATAATATAAAAATAAATAAATATAATAATAATAATAATAAATAAGTGAATAAAATAAACATTGCATATATGACTATCACTAGTTCAGTCATTTCGACCACAATCCTACATTGCAAAGATTCGAATAATACTGAAACCCTCGGTGCATTACGACGGAATATTATTTGAGAGATGCGTACGTCAATGTTTACTATTGAGGCGTAACTCCTCAATATGACGTTGTGTTCGCTAAGGTTGAAGTAATATTTTCAAATTCAAATTATCCAACAAGCCGCGAGGCCGGATAGTTTCCTCAAATTTAAATATCCAACAAGTCGCAAGACCGAATATTTCCATATTCAAATTATCCAACAAGCCGTGAGGCCGTATAATTTTCTCAAATATCCAACAAGTCGCAAGGCCGAATATTTTCCTCAAATTTAAATATCCAACAAGTCGCAAGACCGAATATTTCCAAAGTCAAATTATCCAACAAGCCGTGAGGTCAGATAATTTCCTCAAATATCCAACAAGCTGCAAGGCCGGATATTTTCCTCAAATTTAAATATCCAACAAGTCGCAACACCGGATATTTCCAAATTCAAATTATCTAACAAGCCGTGAGGCCGGATAATTTCCTCAAATATTCAACAAGCCGGAAGGCCGGATATTTTCCTCAAATTTAAATATCCAACCCGTTTATGACCCGAAAATAATCGGGTCTTGTCGGGTTGTAAACGGGTTGACCCGGTTAACCTGATTATATTATATATTTATATATAAAAAATTTAAATATAAGCTCATCTAACTCCCATTGTTAGCCCATAAGTCTAAATATTTTCTAACTATCTTTTAACTCAGATTTTGGCCCACACATAAGCCCAAAGTTTAATTAATTTTAATAAAATTTTTATTAATTTATTATTTATATTTAAAATATGAATGATAAACGAATTATTCGGATCGTGTCGGGTTGACTCGATTATATTCAGGTCATGTTTGTGTTATACAGTTTTACCCAATTAATTAAACGGGTCGTATTCGGGTTGGCTTAATTGGGTCACGGGTAACAGCTGACATGATCTGTTTATGACCCGCTGACCCAAATTGTCAGCTTTACCTTGTTCCCAACTGTTTGTTGCTGGTTAAAATTAGCAGTTGACAGAACATTGCCATTGCCATTTAATCGCACTGGAATGATCCAATAGAGGAAATATTTTTGGAAGGTTTTATCCCGTATAAATTTGCAGCGTTTTTTTTTAATATTCTTGTCAACTAGAAGCTAGTTCTGTATCCTTTGCTAGTGTATTAGCCATTGCATGAATAATAATTTCACTTTTGCTAAACAGTAAACCTCCATTAAGTCTTAATGCAACTGAAAGTAGACATGGCTCTTAAAGAAGCAAGCACATTTGATTTTAGATTAATAAAAATTTGCTGCTTAATAATTGTGAAGGCTGACCTCATTTACTTGCAACTCAATATGGCATTACGTCCTAGAAATTTGATTACTTGGTAGTTGTTGTATATTATTATTAGGACCCTTGACTTTGTGTTGTGATGAGTCAGGATCACATGGCAAATACCTTTACACATGGAATCCAAACTTTATTCACATGAAGGTCAAAGTCAAAGAACGAGTTGGATATTTTAGATGTCTTGAATGGAGGCAGGCATAAAAGTCTTAGGTGAGGGGTAAGTCGAGGGCAACTTAATCCAGCCAATTGATATGGAAAAGAGTGTTACTCTTGCCCAATAGTTCGAACCACAATCATAAGCAATTGAAGTACACATAGGTTGGCACTAGAGATGAGCTCGACTGCTCGAGTGCAAGTTGGGGAGGAGCCTAAGAAAAATGCAAGTCAGACACTCAGTCTAAGCGGAATGCAAGTCAACATTAGGGAGGAGCTTGAGGGAAACACAATTTAGGAGTTGATTATTTGGATAGACATGCCTAACATGGAGAAGTATAGTGTTGATGTACTAGTGACCTAAGTCAAGTACTAGGAGAATGATACGTATGGTAGACTGATATATGGTAGACTGATATGCTTGTCGAGCTACATCACAAAGCAATGTGCATTGATCATTTGGGTGGCCATGCCAGAGTGAATTATGAGTTGTCACTACAAGCATTACATTACAAAGCAATGAGCATTGATTGGCCATGCTGGAGTGAATTGTCTTTGTCGAATAAGGACAGGCATCGCATCACAAAACAATGAGCATTGATCTTTCAGGTGGGTATGCTTGAGTGAATTGTCAGAGTTGTCGAATGAGGACAAGCATGGATAGCTGGAAGCTTGTGGAGAAAGTATAACTACATTATGTACAAGTGGAAATAGTTATGCACAATGGATGCAATGAGATTTTTAATTGTTGATAATGGTTAGACACGTTGGGAAATAGGAGTTCCATCCAAATCCTACAGCCTCAATAAAAGACCAATAGCTGATCGTGAAGACGTGTCCAAGAAAGGGCCACGAATAAGAGGAGCTAATATTATCTAGGTAGATTGATGATAGTCTAGAAGAACTAGAGATCATCATTAACTTCATAATTGGAGAGGAGTAATGAGAATGTTGTTGTGGCCGGAGAATTGGACATGATCGGTGTCCGAAGTTGACAGAGAAGTGACCTGCAACGAGCAAAGATATGTTAGACTTGTAATGAATGTATAAATGCATCGCCCGAGTGAGTAGAACAAGTGATTGGTAGGGTAATGAATGTATAAACGCATTGCCCGAGACCCCGAGTAAGCAGAACAATTGATTGGTAGGATGCACAACTTATCATTGTGAGTGAATAATCCAGTAATGTGGTAACTTGTTTGTTAGTTTCATTGTTGCGCTTGGCTTATATATATATATATATATATGTATATATATATGTGTGCGCGCGCGCGCGCATGGGTTCATATAGTTGATCTGAAATATTTTTGTTAACTCATGTGTTTTATGTTGTCATTGAGTTTGCCAATATATTTGGTTTTGTGGTTGTGAAATCATTATGGTTACGAGGATGCACGCTAAGTAGCTAAAGGCTCCTTATGTTTTGGAAATCTCTCATTTCAGTTAAAACATATACCAATAGTTACTGGCTATGTTCTGTTAGATGGAATCCACAATGGAAAGGATGAAAAGTATAATGAATCTAGATGAAAAGCCATTTAGATTTATTGTACTTTCTATCATTTTCACCATGGATTTCATCCAACAGAACATAGTAAATGTCCCATCTGTCAATTATTTGTCGATTTTTTTATGTTTGTATTTTCAGCGTCTATTTTCAAGGTGAACAAATTATAGAATTTGGACGGAAGTGGACCCCTTTGTTTTCAGTCTTAAAAGAATTTTCTTTGTACATTTCTTAGATTTGCAGTTTTTTGGTATTACTATTATGTGAAACTAGCATATAAAATTCAACCTTGAGTTAAACCGTCCACGCTTTCCATACACAAGCAAGCACTTAAACCGACGTGCGCACTTGAAGTCACTTTGCAGGGAGGTTCAGTCTTCCATCTTGACTCCTGAGAATGTTGGAAGTAATTAGACAGTCTATTTCCACCCTCATGTTTTCCTTGAAGAATATAAGAGGTGACAGCATCTTTGTTCTTTCTGATTCCTATGTCTGAACACGAAAGTATTCTGACATGCTCCTCGTGTTTCTCAGAGCATCACTTCAGACATCTCCGGTTTCACAGGCGATGAAGCTACGAGGGAAAATTTGAAGTTGTTGATTAAGTCTCTAAGCAGACTTTTGTGATGATGACTAAGGTCAGATCTCTTTGTTTTCTAGTCCAATCTTAGGGAACTTCAAACAAAACATTGTGCTCCTGGGAGGATGAAAGAAAAATACGCGCGATTACTACCTGGACCATCTGTATAATTAGTTCATCAAATTGTCTTATAAAGAGATGCCTCACATGTCTCAATTGTTGATTTTGAAGAATGAATTTGTTTGACGTACGAAACGTCTGCATTTCTTTTTATTTGGTCAATAGTTAGGAGAATGTAAAGATACAGAAAAGTAGGGATATTCTGTTTCTAAGAGTTTTGATTCCATTTAATGTTCACTTGGTTTTCAGAGTGTTTAAAATGTTTCCATGAACACGGAATGCATTTCTAGAATGATCGGGAAATTGGCCTTGAGGTTTCTTGGTTGTGCTAGCATCGTTGCGTTCACAATTACACTTGTAGCGGCATTCAATGATCTTTTCTACGAACAGATTGACCTGCCAAATCAGCATGCCATATGTGATGCTGAATCACGTGTCTATGTGGCTTAACACGCAGACAAAAAGAACATCTTAAACTGGAGGAGACTTATAGCGCTGGATAAAAATATTGCGCACCTGATTGGATGATTGAGAATCTTTATTCATTAGAGGTCATCTCTATCAGACCACAATAATCCTCAACGGTGGACTTGTCTATTTCCTAATCCATTAATTAGGTGCAGTTAGTCACTATCTTATTGTTATTAATTAATAGGAATATCGAAGAATTGAATAGAGATATGAGTTTTTATCCTAAATTCAAATTCAAATTGTCCTAATAACTAATACATGCTAAATATTCAGTTTTGGTACCTAATATGATTATTCAAATAGGTATTAGTGGGTACTTAATTTTCTTAAATTAAAACTTCAATTAGGGTTTATGTATCAAATTATTTTTTAAATAAAAGTATTAATTTTATAAATTAAAATAGTATTATATTGTTATATAATAATTTTTTAATATTATTTGATTAAGGAACTAGGATAAAATTTTAAATATAATTTTATTAGCAATTGAGTATTAGGTATTTGATACCTATATTTTTTAATTTGGACTTATTACAAAGTTAGAATGTGCCTCTAATCTTGTACTTGATTGAACTTGAACTTGATGATTCAAGTAACTCAGATTTAATTATCATATCTATTATTTAATTTATATCAACCATCTGTAAATTTATGTTATTTATGATTGTTTTTCTACTTAGTTTTATTCCTTTTTTTTGGTTATTTTCCATGTTATTTCATAAATCAAATAATTCTTTCATGTATTCTTGATTTCTCTTTTTTATTTGCTCTAATTATAATCTTCTTAGGCCGACAATTTTAAGATGTATCATGTAATTTCCTTTAATTGCAGAAACACCCCTACAAAACGAGCCAAAATCAGCAACGACCATCTCCTTCCAAAATTACACCCAATTCAAACCATGATCGCCTTGGGTCTTCCAATTTCAATTCATTATCAAATATTCTCCGCCGGCCGATTCATCCTCCCTCCTCCTGAATAAATTCCATCCCCCTCTCCCACTTATCAACCCCAGTTTCTTAGACGGCGAGTCTGCATGAAGCGAAGAGACGACTCCTCCATCTCTGAGACCGAGATCTGCCGCCCTACCCTTTCCCCGGACCGATGATCCGCTGGGAGCTCTGTAGCTTCTAATTTAGTTAATCATTAGTCGAGATCCAGAAAGCGTTCTTCACGATTCATTCACTCCGGATCTTGCTCTTGAATTCCTCGTTCAGGTATGCTTCACCCCCATTTCTTGGTTTCCGAATCTGAAGCTTTTTCTTGTTTGTTTTATGGATTTTTTTTAGTGAAAATTTCATACAGGATGTTGAGAGATCTAAGGATTTTTCGCTGGAATTCAACTGCTAGGAAGGCTCCCGCTTCATAGAGCAGTGATTAGAACCTCCCCGTAGACCCATTGCATTTGCAGGCGTCACAAACAGAGTTGGATCCGTGTCGGCCACCTCTTCTCGCGAATTCAACTGCTAGGAAGGCTCCCGCTTCAAAGAGCGGCGATGAGAACCTCCCTATAGACCCATCGCATTCGCAGGCGTTGCAGCAGGAGCCGGAGCCAAACCCTAAGCCTGTGTCGAACCAAGGAGCGACTTCGAGGAGGAGGAAGCGGGATATAACCCCCTCAAGGAGCGAGCCCAAGTGTCCTGATTATGCTGGTGATTATGCTCATCAGTCGTTTCATACCCCGGAGAAAATAGCAGTCTGGCAAAGGTTCGGTTGGGGCCCCAGGGGTGACCCCGGGGGGAATGGCGTGGAGGGCACTGACGAGTTGAGCTCCCACAGTCCCGGCAGTCAACTTCCACCTCTGAACTGTAGATATAACCTATCGCATTCGCAGGCATTGCAGCCGAAGTCGGATCCGTGTCGGCCTCTTCTCGCGATCCAAGAGCCGGAGCCAAACCCTAAGCCCGTGTCGGAGCAAGGAGTGACTTTGAGGAGGAGGAAGCGGGATAGAACACCCTCAAGGAGCAAGCCCAAGTGTCCTGATTCTGCCCACTAGCTGTTTCGCGAGAAGAGGTGGCCGACATAGATCCGACTCCGGCTGCGATGCCTATGAATGCGATGGGTCATATCCAGCTCCATGGTTCAGAGGTAGAAGTTGACTACTGGGACTGTTCAACGCCATTCACCCTGGTGTCGCACCTAGGCCCCATTTGAACCTTTGTTGGGCTGCTATTTTCTCCAGGGTACAAAATGGCTGGTGAGCAGAATCAAGACACTTGGGCTTGCTCCTTGAGGGGGTTCTATCCTGCTTTCTCCCCCTCAAAGTTGCTCCTTGCTCCGACACAGGCTTAGGATTTGGCTCCGGCGCCTGTGAATGGCGTGGAGGGGACTGACAAGTTGAGCTCCCATGGTCCTAGTAGTCAATTCCACCTCTGAACCGTGGAGCTGGATATGGGTTGCAGACACCTCGTACGTATAGGACAGCAGGGAAGACATCATCTGTACAATCTGACTGCAGTTCCACTAAGAGTACTCCAATGAAGAGTGTTACGAAGCCTACCAACTCTGCCTTCAGTAGTTCTGATGTAGGAGGGTACTATCATGCAAATACGGGTTTTCAAAAATATGATTAATAATAGTGAATAGTAGAGAAACTTGGAATTACGCTAATGCATTTGAAAACAATTTTTTTTTAATTTATATTAAGGAAATCAAAATTAAACATGCAGTTCTAGGAAAGTAATAAATCTATACATGCAATTCTAAGAAAGCGATAAATGACAAAAGCATAAAGATGCTCACCTCGCGGCCCTTGAGAATAAAAGGACTGACCTTCTTATTTTTCATCCGTTCAATGGTGGAAGTCAGACAAGTAGGGCCCCACGAGCTTACACATAAATTACTGTTGTAGTCCGCAAGTGCACGAATACTCAAAGTAATAAAATAGATATCGAACCACAGAGACCTTGTTGCCAAGTACTGAATAATCAATTTCTTGCTAGCTAGGCAATCGGAAAATAGTGAATCAAGCTATCGAAAAGAGCACGGAGAGAATATCAGAGAAGAAACTGGGACTAGGGGTTCATCTACTTTAAATTTCTAGTGGCTAGATTAAGATAAGTGTCTGTCAATCTAATTCTATCATGATAAAGGTATAATTTACTTCATAAATAAATTATCTCGCTCTCGCGCAGACAACCATACAAAGAACCGATCCCTACTCTCGTGCAAGATCTATTCAATGCTGAGAATAAGTAAATCATCAACTAAGAACTCAAGGATCACTCTCGTGCATCCGAATTCTAAGTTGATCACCTCAAGTAAAAACTCAAAGATCACTCTCGTGCATCCGAGTCTCAACACTAGTTTTACTCAAGGGTTTCCAACGACTCGATACTCAATCTCTTGCAATATCAAATCAAGTCTACACATTAACTCAATCCGAAGTATCAGAAATTCAACATGGCAATAAAATCACTAAAAATCAGAATTCGAAGAACTACCTAATCTCTTACAATAGTTCCAAACTCAACAATTCCTAGGGTTCTAAATTTCAAAAAATCAACCTCTCGGTCTATTTCGCAAAACTCTAAAACATGTTGATATTTAAGACACAAAGGAGAATCAAAGAACTATCAATCACAAGAGTAAAATTATCATAAAGAAATTAGTTTGACAAAGTTAAGATTTTCTAGTCATTAAGAAATAAAGAGATTACACCCCCATGTCCCAAAGAAAGATTAAGCTACCATGGTGAAAGAATTACAATAAAACATGTTTCTGTATGAATAAGAATCGAAAAGAGGAGAGAAAAGTTACAAAACCGTATTTTCCTAGAATCAGCACTATCACCGCTGTTCGTTGATTTCTCCTTCAATTCAACTCCAAACGCTCTGAAACATGAGGTACGTGTTCTCCTTTACCAGATGAAGCTCTCTGTCAAATTTTGTGGCCGGAGGTGGTATGTAGGTGGAAATCCGACGAACCCTAGCAATTCCGCCTCTCTTTGAAATTCGCCGTGGATGGATCCTCCAAATTGTTCCTTTCAGTCTAGTTATATTCTCCTCGTTAAGACGAGTTTGCCCCTTCTTTCTGATCTCAATTTGGAGATCTGAATCAAAAGATATGGTCTTTGCAATAATCGGGCGAAAAAAATCAAAATTCTGAATTCCACATTATGGCACCGTGACGATTTATACGGCAGTGCCGTATTGCATCCTGTGAGTTCCGGACAAAGATTACGATGCCGTGAGAGTTTTCTCTAAAATACGGTAGTGCCGTATTTTCGCCAAATCCTTCTGGTCAGAATTACCAGAAAATATGGCACCGTGAAAAACCTCACGGTACGGCCGTAATTCTATCGAAAGTTTCTATGTGTAATTGTCGAAAATTACGGTACCGTGAAAATCCGCACGGTACGGGCGTAATTCTGCCAAAACTTCTGGAAAAGATCACTGGAATTACGGTACCGTGGTAGATGGGTCCAGAATTACGGCAATGCCGTATTTTTGCTGGAAGGATTGTTTTGGCTTCAAATTTGATGTGTAAGCTCCCCTTGATGATTAGAACTTGTTCATGCCTTAAAAATGCTTGAAAAGTGGTGATAATGATACCTTTTTGCCTGAAAGTAATCAAAAACAAAGAATAGTGTAGATTCCAAAATCTTTGGCAAATAAAGTAAAAAAAATAAAGCAAAAGAGCAAAATTAAAACTCAAAAGACTAGCAATGAGTGTAAAAAAATACTATGAAATTTAGAGTCATCAATTACCAAAACCCCAAACATGCTTGGGTAAATTAATTAAGAGTCCAAGTCCATTTACAACATAAGTAAATCAAGGAGAAGGTTAAGCCTTCAAATTTCCTTACTAGTAATTAGCTAACTACTTAAGTAAATATTACTAATTTAGGGAGGTTGGGCCTTGATGCCCAACTAGATCTTATTGGGCTGGGCAGCTTGCTACCTGCATAAGAGATAAGAGCGTATCAGCATAAGCGGCAAGAAAAACAAAACAGGCAAAGCTTAGAGCCTTGTGCTTCCTAGCCGTTGGCTTCAATGCCCAGAGATTGCTTCAACGTTCACTTCCTGTTGGAATACGCTGCTATGTTGTCTTCCCTGCCTTCATGTCATCTTTCCTTCATGTCATGTCTTCCTCCGTTGAGCTAGGCGCTTGGACAAGGGAGAAAACACCTGGTCTCCTTTCCTATTTTGTGTTAGGGCAAGATGCGTCCTCTTGGCTGATCTTGTTTGAGAGAGACTTTAGCTAAATCAAATTAAAGATTGGCTTGCTTGAGATCCTTGGTGTGTTGATGAAGCCTTGGCTTGAATTGGAGCGGAACTTGAGCTTTGAGCTAGACTTTGATGTGTCCACCCAATTGACTTGGTCTCATGTTGATTTCATATCATTAATAATTTTAAAGGATTAGTGCCACTTTAGGAATATAACAATTAATATGTCTAAAAAAATCAAAAATTTAAAACACATATGTTGACTAACCCAAAATTTAATTAAAACACATATGTTGACAAAGAAATTGAGAGTGGTCTCGGTAAGCAAGAGAAGCGGGAGAAGTGCGTGAGGCTGGAAATACTCTTGGCCCAAAAAAAAAAAAGATAAACGGCTGAGGAGAGTCTCACGGCAAGAGGAAGAAATCAATAGAAAGAGGCGTCAAAAAGGAGTGCTGGGCAGTAATACATACAGAGGAGGCCTGGAGAAAGGAAGTGGACAGATCAAATCCATTCAGTAGACTCTCAGCAAGAAAAAAAAAGGATACTGTTGCAATGCTCTAGGCCAAAAATAAAGGAAGAGAAGGCAGCTGAAAGAAACCCAAGGCAACAAGGTTGAGGGTGTTAGGAAAAATCTCTCGGCAGAAGGCAAAAAAAAACAAAAAAGAGAAAGCTAAGAAGAGTGGCAGTTGAAAGAATAGAAGATAGAGCGAGTAAAAAACAAAGAGAAAAAAAAGAGCGACACAAGTCTACTACGCCGGCTTGCCAAAAAAAAAAAAAAGGACATTGCCAAGAGGCTCTTTGATTGAAGAAAAAGGTAAAAAAAGGAAGTATTTTATTTTCTGTTAGTAGAAACCATGATGCAGTTAGGCATCATAGGAACCAAGAAGAAGGACATTACCAAGAGGCTATTCAAATTTTATGTAAGATTATGTCTTTTTCATATAGAAAATACTATTTTATCTTATATGTAATCTTGTATAGGGTATTTTATACGCAGACGTGATCTAAAATATCCCAAATTTAGTATCATTGGACAGCTTACAAGAAATAGATTATTTCTAAAAAAAAAATTTAAAAAAAAATTGTTTTGGCCGAAAACGAGGGACCCAAGTTAGAAATAGGTTAGGCCATTTCCTCATTTGTGAGAGTCAGAGAATTATGTGAAGGAGATGAAGAAAACTATAAGAGATGCGTAGATGCGAAGAAATCATATGAAAAGACAAAAAATGAATAACGCATAAAGAGAAAGGTGCGACACATAAAAAAAGGAAGAGGATAAAAAAAAGAAAAGGGATGAAAGAAATTTTAATCTTTGTAGTTTGATGGGTGTGCTACTTGTGCTTTAAAAACTTTCTAGTCATGAGTGCGCTACTTGCACTCAGAATTATCCTATGGAAATTTTTGTTTGAATAGATGCCCAATTTGCATCTATACCTGATTACGAGAAAAGATGCGCCACTCGCATATGTGAAAGTGTGTCTAATGACCGAGGGGAGATCATAAAAAAATGTTGCAGTATGCTACCAAACGCTGACATCTTGACACAATGGCAAATGCCAAATGAAAAGGCCCAAGAGTGTTTTCTAGTAGACTTTCGACACAAAAAAAACAAAAGAAGAGGAGAAAACTTCCTGAAGAGGACCTTAGGAAGGAGATAAAAAATGAGGAACTTGGGTATGCCGAGAAGTAAAAAAGGGCATCGTGAAATCTCAGCGGAAAGCAACAAAACAAAAAAAATAATGAATACTGAGAGAGCTTGCAAAACTTTCGACGACAAAAAAGACACAAAAGAAAGGGAGTTGCAGAACAAAAATATTTCATTAGAAGACCATATCAAGCGTCGAATAACGTGAAATCAAAGATAAGAAATTTAGTTGAGATCCAAAAAAAGCTGTCGATAACAAAAGAGAGAATAGCGGAAGTCGAGAGGAGAGAACTGATGGAGGTATAAAAAGAAAGAAGAGAAAAGGGACGAGAGTAAATACCTGATAATTTCCTTTAAGTTCTTCGTCTCTTCCGTTATCCCCTTGCTCCAAATTCCAGAGGTCAGTTGGAATCTCTATTAACTTGGCTGCTTCAAACAGGCAATTATCTTTTCATTGTTCTGAATTCCAGAAATCGCAGTAAGCAAGCAGCGAAATTATTCAATGTAGAATTCTGAAAAAAAAAGGAGAGACCAGAAGTCATACTTGTTCAAGGGAGAAGTTACTCATTGATCTTTGAATATCACTAAGATTGTCACAACTTGGGTGTCTCAGCTCTCGTTAAAATCCTTTTTTATTTGCGATCCTCTCAACCGAGAATGCCATATGAAATACGTCCATGATTGGAAGTCTTGACAAAATCAAACTTCACTTCGCTTCCAGATTTGGAAAGTAGCAAATCTCCTCTTGATTACGAGCCGCCGACTTGGCTTCATACTCCGCGAGAGATCTCGAGTCAAGGCTTTTCTACCAAAGGCAGCGCCGATTGAAATTCTCCCTCTTCAATCCCTTCACGAGTGGCCGCTTCTCTCCTTTCCCGACCGCTCCAAGCCTGTCGCTGGCTGAGAGCTTGATTGAAGCGGTGCCATAGAAGTCTGCGACGCTACCTCTTCTACGAACGACGCCAGAGATCCATCCCTCCCTGGAATTGTAGTCATCTTCGCCGTCTGGAACAGACCGCGACAAGCTGAGGTTGCCGTTTCTTCCGACCCAAGTGAACACCTGCCGACAACATTTTCCAGCGGATAGTAGGGTTCCACAGCTCCGGATCCCTTCACATGACCATCCGGACAGCTGTCCCCATCGAGACCCTCACCATCCGCGCGCCTTTTGCCTACATCCATCCCGTCGGTGGCTCCCATGAAACCAATTTGTGGTCGCCGTCTAGAGAGACCGTCCGAATTTCATCCATTGGCAGAACAGAACTTTTCTCTTTTGCCTGAGTTATGAAAAAAATGAGTTAGAGTAATTTTACTCTTCGACGATAAAATTATAATAATGATAATAAATGTATAAAAATAAAATAATAATAAATAAATGAACAAAATAAACATTGTATATATGACTATCACCGGTTCAATCATTTCGATCATAATCCTACATTGCAAAGATTCGAATTTAAGTGATATCATGTCCAACTTAAATTTCTGACTTCAAAGGACATGCCTATATAAATAATACTGAAACCCTCAGTGCATCACAACGGACTATTGTTTGGGAAATGCGTACGTCGATATTTACCATCGAGGCGTAACTCCTCAATATGACGTTGCATTCGTTAAAGCTGAAGTAATATTTTCAAATCTAAATTATCCAACAAGCCGCGAGGCCGGATAGTTTCCTCAAATTTAAATATCCAACAATTCACAAGATTGGATATTTCTAAATTCAAATTATCCAACAAGCCGTGAGGTCGGATAATTTCCTCAAATATCAACAAGCCACAAGGCCGGATATTTTCCTCAAATTTAAATATCCAACGAGTCGCAAGACCGGATATTTCCAAATTCAAATTATCCACCAAGCCGTGAGGCAGGATAATTTCCTCAAATATCCAATGAGCCGCAAGGCCGGATATTTTCCTCAAATTTATATATATCCAACAAGTCGTAAGACCGGATATTTCCAAATTCAAATTATCCAACAAGCCGTGAGGCCAGATAATTTCTTCAAATATCCAACAAGCTGCAAGACCGGATATTTTCCTCAAATTTAAATATCAAATCAGTCGCAAAACCGGATATTTCCAAATTCAAATTATCCAACAAGTAGTGAGGTCGGATAATTTCCTCAAATTTAAATATCCAACAGGTCGCAAGACTGGATATTTTTCAAAATCAAACATCCAACACACCATCAAGGCTGGATGATCTTCTAAATTCAATATCCAGCATGACTTAATGCATTACGATGGAATATTGTTTGGGAGGTGCGTACGTCGATATTTACCATCGAGGCGTAGCTCCTCAATATGACATTGTGCTGCCAAGGCTGGATATTATCCAAAGTTCAAACATCTAATAAGCTGTCGTAAGGCTAAACATTTTACAAACACAAGGCTATCAAAATTGATAAACATTCTTTGCTTTCATCGCTCATGTATCATGTCAAGTCAGGTATTCTCATAATGATTATGAATAATATTGTTCAGTCTTATATTTCATTTCATAGTATAGATATCTTAATCAAAGGTTCCATGATTTTAGGAGTACTTAACAATGAGCACTTGCGCTCGTTGGAAGCTGATGTCTCGTATTTTTATAGTCTTTTAGACCCATATTTAAGTGTGAATCGAGACATATTTTCATAATTTTATATCTCTTTCCAGCTTATTTCATTGATTTTCTTCAGAAGCTTTACTTCTTGTTATGTTTGATGAATTCAGGATAATTCACTCGTTTCTGGAGATATTTAGAAGTATATTTATGTCCTCAAGTGAATCAAGAACCTTGACGAGAAGTTTTGCTTCAAACAGAGCTAGTTTCCGGAATTACGACCGAGGCCATAATCTACATTATGGCCGTAATTTCTAGTTTGAATTCTCAAGAAGCCCATTTTCATTCAAGCATAATCATATTCTAAAGGTGTGCCCTTAATTTTCTCAATAGAAGCCTTTCGGAAGATAAAAAGTTCGACAGAAGACGTTACGGTTATAGCCGTAATTTTACCTTGCCCGTAATCTTCACATCGGCGGCTTTTGATACCATACTATGGCCGGAATCTAAGTCAAGTCAAAGGTCAATTCACACGCGAAATTTCAGATGAAACGGAGTTCATTACAGAAATTACAGGCATGCCCATAATCTTATTACACCCGTAATGGTGTTAAGAGCATTTAGTGCATTGGAGGGCTACAATAAATGGGTCATAACGTTTCCGTTACAACTCTAATTTGGGCATTTTTTATTTCATTACGACAAGATTTTAATGGTCCATAAGTGTGTGAACGTTTCAGGAGTCGAAGGGAATCAATGTCGACATTATAGCCATGCCCATAATCTTCATTACACCCATAATCTCACTTGCGCAGCCTAAACTTAAATGAGCCATAACTCTCTCATTATAGCTCCATTTTGAACGTTCTTGGTGTCAAAACACAGCTAATTAAGAGAGCTTTCAAGGCATACGTTCAGAAATGGGTTTCGGTTCTATAAAATGGGTGAAAAGCCTCTTGCATTGGTGACGAGTCTTGGCTAGAGGTGGAATTCTTGGTGAAAGTTTGGGAGAAGAAGTTCTCTTGTGCATCCATTCTAGAAGGCTTAGAGAAAGAAGGTTTCAACCCTTTTTGAAGAGTTTGTGGTCTTCTATCTTCAATTCTTTCCTATATTTCGATCTTCATGTAGAGTTTTGTACTTAAACGACGCTATGATAGCGTAATCCTTTTGTCGGAACTAAGGGTGTAGTCTCGTTGTTTGTATCTCGTTCTCAAACTTGTTATTTCAAAGTAAATGCAAATTTTACTTGTGTTTATTCGTTCTATGCCATTTTATTGCTAGAATTACCTTGATCACGTAATTTCTATTCTCGGGCGTCGCAAGAAGGACGGAAAGGTGAATTGCGACGCTAGATCTGCTAGTTCGAACATACTCTGACCTATCAAGAAATTGTGCAAGATTTGTATAAGGAATTTCATAGTATCTCTGAACCCATTGGATCAATTTAGGTACGGTGAGCCACGTAAGTAGGACGCCGATCTAGATTGATACCAGATTACGCCGTCGAAAGAGGGTAATCTGTACCTTTTGATACTTCCTTGAACATTTTTTAAAATTGCTTTGCTATAACTTTAACTTGTTTGAATTTGAGATCCATCAACGAGACGAACCCGATGTTCCGATATCTCTAACCATGGTTTTTCCCCTCGAAGCTTTCTCTTGCCAGATTTGGTTTACTTTAAGTTATATTAGCTTTGCGTTTCGTGATCATCAAACACTTGATTTTCTAGCTATTAATTCATAATCTTTTGGTACTTGATCACTGTCCCTGAGGGATTGACATCTGAAGTACTACTACGACAAAATCGTCACGCTTGCGGTTAGTTGTGCGTTAGTACGGCACACATCAAGTTTTGGCGCCGTTGCCGGGGAAAGGCAACCAATATCAAAGAGATTTAACAATTGGTAGACTAGACTTTTTGCTTTTTGTTATTTCTATTGCTTTTGTTTCTTTGTTTTTGCTTCTTTGTTTCTATTTCTTTAGTTTGTCCTTGTTTTGTCTCTTTGTTTTTGTGATTTAGTTTTTCTCTCTCTATCTTTGTTATCCGTGCTTAATTGTTATATGCGTAGAGGTTTATGATCAGGTGGATTAGAAGATCTATATGAACTAGATCAAGAAATTGAAAGGACGTTCCATCGCAAAAGATGATTGAAGGAATTGAGTGCTATAGAAGCATTAAGGATTATTGAACATATTCCTATTGATCTGATAATGGCAAACAACAATAGAACTTTGAAGGATTTTGCCGCTCCAAATGAGCAGGGTCTTCACTCAAGTATTTCTCGACCTTTAGTGGAGGCCAATAACTTCGAGATAAAGCCCTCCCTTTTATCGATGGTTCAGCAGAACCAATTCGGAGGCCTACTTTCTGAAGATCCAAACATGCACCTGTCAATTTTCTTGGAGTTTTGCGACACAACGAAAATGAACAGCGTTTCTAGTGATGCGCTACGACTACGACTCTTTCCATTCTCTCTGCGGGATAGAGCTCGAAACTGGCTGTATTCTCTCCAACCTAAATAGCTTACAACTTGGGAACAACTTTGCTAGGCATTTCTCTCGAAGTACTTTTCCCCAAGCAAAACTTTCCAACTGCGAAACTAGATCACAGGTTTCACCCAAAAAGATGGGGAATCCTTGTATGAAGCTTAGGAGCAATTCAAGGAACTTCAACGCTTATGCCCACACCACGGCTTGGAAAAATGGGTAATTGTTTATACATTTTACCATGGTCTTAACTATAATACGCGTCTTATTGTAGATGCAGTCGCCGGTGGAGCAATCATGAACAAAAACGTCGATGACGCAATGAATCTATTAGAAGACATGGCACTGAATCACAACCAATGTGCTGGAGACCAACGAGGTACATCATCTAGGGCCATTGCGCCAAGTAAGTATGAATTAGATGCGTTGAGTTCTTTAGCAGCCAAGGTTGACTCATTATCTCGTAAACTAGATTCGATGTATGTCAATTCTGTGGATTCAAGTTCTAATTCTACTGTATGTGAGATTTGTGGTATTTTTGGCCACAGCCATGCTAATTGCCAGTTAGTTGTTTCCCAACCCTCTGAACAACACCGATAATATGTTAATGATGTAGGGAACCAAAATCCTAGACCTCAACTTGATCCCTACTCAAATACATACAATCCTGGTTGGAGAAACCATCATAACTTATCTTACAGGAACAACCCCAACCTTGCTCCACAATCAAATTACATACCACCACCTGGTTTTCAACCTCGACCATATATACCACAACCTCAGAAAACCTCACTTGAAATTATCATGGAAAATTTCATCTCCTCTCAAACCAAAACCAACGAGAGCGTAAATGATATGCTGAGTCATGTGACAACTAGACTAGATGCCATAGAGGCCCATAACAAACAGGTAGACATATAATTGGCAAACTTAGTCACCAGTCTAGCAAGACCCTCAGGTAGGTTACATTCCCAACCTGAACAGAACCCATGAGAGAATTGTAGTGCAATTATTACTCGTAGTGGTAAGCAATTGGAGGAACCGAGAATACCTGATTCCAACCTGAGTCCTAACGCATCTACCAGTAATATATCTGAACCCGAGAGAACAAGTGAGGAGAAAAATGATGATGTGACTGAACCAGCTTATATTCCACCACCGCCATACAAGCCACCAATTCCATTACCTCAAAACTAGCTAGGGCGAAGCTGGATAAACAATTTGGAAAATTTTTGGATATTTTGAAGAAATTGTATATTAATATCTCCTTTACTGAAGCTTTAACGCAGATGTCCACGTATGCAAAATTTTTAAAGGACATTCTTTCAAACCGATGGAAGCTAGAAGAACAAGGCATAGTGGTGCTTACTGACGAGTGCAGTGCCATTATTCAAAACAAGCTTCCAAAGAAATTAAAAGATCCGAGCAGCTTTTCAATACCATGCAAAATTGGGGATTTATCTTTTGAGCACGCGCTTTGTGATTTAGGCGCCAGTGTCAGTTTAATGTCATTTTCTATATGTAGGAAATTGGACATTGGCGATGTGAAACCAACACCAATTTCATTACAACTTGCTGACCGCTCAGTACGCAAGCCTGCAGGAATCTTGGAAGACGTCCAGATCAAGGTCGGAGATTTCTTCATTCCAGTCGACTTTGTCGTGCTCGAGATGAAGGAGGACACGAAATGGAGGAGGACATGAAACTACCGATTATTCTGGGAAGACCATTCCTTGCAACTGCCGGAGTAGTCATTGACGTCAAAAATGGAAAATTAGCCTTAAACATTAGTAAAGAGGCTACTGAATTTGATTTATCACAAAGTCTGAAACACCCTTCTATCGCAGGTTCATGCTGTAGCTTAGATGTCATTGATGAAGTTGTTAAAGATGAAAATCCCGTATTTGATGGGATGAACATGGACCCACTAGAGGTCTATCTCTTGGAGAGTCCAAATGCTGAAAAGAATAAAGAAGCCCAAGCATATGTGAAACTCATAGACTCGGCTGAATTCCTTGGTGTTGACACCTGCATTGTGAACTCTGAATAACATTGCGGTCGAGCTAATGACCCTAAACAAGCGCTTCTTGGGAGGCAACCCAAGTGTTGGTCTGAATTCCTTGTTTTGTCTTTTCTTTAATGCTTTATTTTGGTTTTAGTTAAATGCTTATCTTATCTTATGATAGCTACCCATTTCAATAACACTTGCAAGTTAGTTGAATGACAAGGATGATCCTTTAGGAGGAAGGTGCTGAGATGAGCACTGACGATGACTCCGACTAGTCTTGTGAGTATCGCAACCCATATCTCCAAATTTTGTATTCTTTACATACTGCATAGAGACTATGCATAATCTAAGTCTCGGAGATTGTGGGCTCTTTTTAAAACTTTTTATGTAGTGACTTTAGACTTATTTTGATGTTGGTATATTTTGATATCACTTTTTGGTTCTGATGTTTGTTACACCCCTGGTTCCGATATTGGATTACACTATCTGATTTTTTTAAAATACTAATGATTTGCTTATAACAATGTTCTAATGGAAATCATGATAGTTTGATGTTTTATATTGACTCATTAGGATATTATTATGTTCAGAATCTTAGTTTAAAGTTAGAAAATTCATTTGATTATCTTATTTGATGGAAAAAGGACTGTGGAGTTACCTATCCGATTTTCGATTGAGGTTTTTAATTTTTAGTAATGCTTATAATCTCTGTGGAAGTACGTACCTCTATCTATTTGATTCACCTTACTACTTGTTGGTTCTGATCAATGCACTTATCCGATGGTTGTTATCTCCTCTAAAAAAAAAATCAAAAGAAAAAAAGAAGACTCCTCTACTTGGCACTGCGAAAAATTGGCAGTGGTACCAAAGACATGAGTTGAAGTCAAAATAAAAAAAATATACACAAAAAAAATGAGGATGAAAATAACACAAAAATAAAGAGTGCACTGATTTTTTTTCCAACTCGTATCTTTGGTTGAATCAGGATGGAAATCATGATAGCTTGATGTTTTATATTGACTCTTTGGGATATTATTATGTTCAGAATCTTAGTTTAAAGTCAGGAAATTTATTTGATTATCTTATTTGATGGAAAAAGGACTGTGGAGTGACCTATCTGATTTTCAATTGAGGTTTTTATTTTCTAGTAATGCTTATAATCTCTTTGTGGAAGTACGTACCTCTATCTATTTGATTCACCTTACTACTTGTTGGTTCTGATCAATGCACTTATCCGATGGTTGTTATCTCCTCTCAAAAAAAAATCAAAAGAAAAAAAAAAGACTCCTCTACTTAGCATTGTGAAAAATTGGCAGTGGTACCGAAGACATGAGTTGAAGTTAAAATAAAAAAAAAATACACAAAACAAATGAGGATGAAAATAACACAAAAATAAAGAGTGCACTAATTTTTTTTCCAACTCGTATCTTTGGTTGAATCAGGTTCGAATAGAGTGCGTACTCCACACAGAAGATTATTGTAACTCATGAAGGTAAGCCTTATCTAACTTCGGTTTTTGGATCTTCACACCTTTATTCTTGACAATAGATGATATCTTAAATCCTCTGACTCGCTGAGCTTTGTTCATAATGATATCTCCCTAGGACACAATGTTTTACAAGCTTGACGTGATTTCATCTTTTTCTAATTACCACTCTTATTGGCTTTAAATGCTTGAGGACAAACAATGATCTAAGTCTAGGAGATTTTGATGTTTCGTATTTTTATAGTCTTTTAGACCCATATTTAACTGTGAATCGAGACATATTTTCATAATTTTACATCTCTTTCCGACTTATTTCATTGATTTTCTTTAGAAGTTTCACTTCTTGTTATGTTTCATGAATTCAAGATAATTCACTCGTTTTTGGAGCTATTTAGAAGTATATTTATGTCCTCGAGTGAATCAAGAACCTTGACGAGAAGTTTTGCTTCAAACGGAGCTAATTTCTGGAATTACGGCCGAGGCCATAATCTACATTATGGCCGTAATTTCTAGTTTGAATTCTCAAGAAGCCCATTTTCATTCAAGCATAATCATATTCTAAAGGTGTGCCCTTAATTTTCTCAATAGAAGCCTTTCGGACGATAAAAAGTTCGACAGAAGACGTTACGGTTATAGCCGTAATTTTACCTGGCCCGTAATCTTCACATCGGCGGCTTTTGATACCATACTATGGCCGGAATCCAAGTCAAGTCAAAGGTCAATTCACACGCGAAATTTCAGATGAAACAGAGTTCATTACAGAAATTACAGGCATGCCCATAATCTTATTACACCCGTAATGGTGTTAAGAGCATTTAGTGCGTTGGAGGGCTGCAATAAATGGGTCATAACGTTTCCGTTACAACTCTGATTTGGGCATTTTTATGTCATTACGACGAGATTTTAATGGTCCATAAGTGTGTGAACGTTTCAGGAGTCGAAGGGAATCAATGTCGACATTATAACCATGCCCGTAATCTTCATTACACCCATAATCTCACTTGCGCAGCCTAAACTTAAATGAGCCATAACTCTCTCATTATACCTCCGTTGTGAACGTTCTTGGTGTCAAAACGCAGCTAATTAAGAGAGCTTTCAAGGCATACATTCAGAAATGGGTTTCGGTTCTATAAAATGGGTGAAAAGCCTCTTGCATTGGCGACGAGTCTTGGCTAGAGGTGGAATTCTTGGTGAAAGTTTGGGAGAATAAGTTCTCTTGTGCATCCATTCTAGAAGGCTTGGAGGAAGAAGGTTTCAACCCTTTTTGAAGAGTTTGTGGTCTTCTATCTTCAATTTTTTCCTATATTTCGATCTTCTTGTAGAGTTTTGTACTTAAACGACGCTATGATAGCGTAATCCTTTTGTCGGAGCTAAGGGTGTAGTCTCGTTGTTTATATCTCGTTCTCAAACTTGTTATTTCAAAGTAAATGCAAATTTTACTTGTGTTTATTCGTTCTATGCCATTTTATTGCATTGGCGACGAGTCTTGGCTAGAGGTGGAATTCTTGGTGAAAGTTTGGGAGAATAAGTTCTCTTGTGCATCCATTCTAGAAGGCTTGGAGGAAGAAGGTTTCAACCCTTTTTTGAAGAGTTTGTGGTCTTCTATCTTCAATTTTTTCCTATATTTCGATCTTCTTGTAGAGTTTTGTATTTAAACGATGCTATGATAGCGTAATCCTTTTGTCGGAGCTAAGGGTGTAGTCTCGTTGTTTATATCTCGTTCTCAAACTTGTTATTTCAAAGTAAATGCAAATTTTACTTGTGTTTATTCGTTCTATGCCATTTTATTGCTAGAATTACCTTGATCACGTAATTTCTTTTCTCGGGCGTCGCAAGAAGGACCGAAAGGTGAATTAAGACGCCAGATCTGCTAGTTCGAACATACTCTGACCTGTCAAAAAATTTGGCAGGATTTGTATGAGGAATTTCATAGTATATCTGAACCCATTGGATCAATTTAGGTACGGTGAGCCACGAAAGTAGGACGCCGATCTAAATTGATACCGGATTACACCGTCGAAAGAGGGTAATCTGTACCTTTTGATACTTCCTTGAACATTTTTTAAAATTGCTTTGCTATAACTTTAACTCATTTGAATTTGTGATCCATCAACGAGACGAACCCGATGTTCCGATATCTCTAACCTTGGTTTTTCCCCTCGAAGCTTTCTCTTGCCAGATTTGGTTTACTTTAAGTTATATTAGCTTTGCGTTTCGTGATCTTCAAACACTTGATCTGATTGTCTAGCTATTAATTCATAATCTTTTGGTACTTGATCATTGTCCCTGAGGGATCGACATCTGAAGTACTACTACGACAAAACCGTCATGCTTGCGGTTAGTTGTACGTTAGTACGACACACATTAGAAGCCAGAAGCCATTAAATAAAAAAATCTTATTAATTTAAGGTGAATTTGAAAATTATCATATTACATTTTAACATGTAATACTTTTTGACCCCACAAATTCTGGCACGCCCGGTGGGACCTGGCTTCTCCTTTCATCTTTGAGATCTATATTATGTGACCTTTTATAACAGCAATGAAGAATCGCTATTTGGTTAGAGGAACACTTGGGCTTTCATCCCTTGATTTGTCAACTACAATTGGGGCAAAGAACATATGCTTTGGTTCCATGGTTGAGACTCTAATTTCTTCCACACATGGATGCCTATAAGCCATCGACCAATAGTTGGGTCATTGTTTGCAACCTAACAACTACAAGCATAACGAGTACTTCGATCAAGGATGGATTTCCTCAAGATGGGGGCACCTCAAATAGTACATATGACTACTATTTCATGAAGAGTTGTTATACCATAATTGAGAAGATCAACATAAGGTGGAACCTTACTCTTTGTGACAAGAAGCGATAAAAAAAAGGAGTTGACTCAAGCGATATCATTATCTTGAAGATAGATATCTATGTCAAAATATTGATCAATGACGTGATAGAGAAGAGGAACCCATTTGTAATCACAATCCAAGATGGGGGCAACCAATTAATATGCCCATTGCACTAGTTGCTGCTAGAATGTTTCTTTCACATTCAAGTTTAGTGTCAAACATGAACTTGATGCATCAGCAAGAAGAAATGCAATAATTGACGAGCAACCAAATTGATCCTAATCAAATGGCAGTAGGATCGAAAATGTCTATGTCCATTCATAGCTGGCAGTTTGCTAAAAACTGTATGCTTCTTACACGAGCGACCAAATTGATTCTAATCAAACGGCAGTAGGATCGAAAATGTCAAGTCCGTTCATAGCTGGCAGTTTGCTAAAAACTGTATGCTCCTTACACGAGCGACCAAATTGATCCTAATCAAACGACAATAGGATCGAAAATATCAAGTCCATTCATAGCTGGCAATTTACTAAAAACTGTATGCTTCTTACACAAGCGACCAAATTGATCCTAATCAAATAGCACTAGAATAAAAAATGTCAAGTCCGTTTATAGTTGGCAATTTGCTAAAAACTGTATGCTCCTTACACGAGCGACCAAATTGATCCTAATCAAACGGCAGTAGGATCGAAAATGTCAAGTCCATTCATAGCTGACAGTTTTTAGTAGGATCAAAAGACATCAAGGTCATTTAAAGCTCTCAATTTGCCAAACATTAAAGGCTTCTCGAACGAATGAAATATTAAGATATCGGATCTTAAATGTATCATTCAAAAATTATTGAAGGTCAAGCACTTATCTTATCCTTCAACAAAAAGAAGAGATGATAAAGCATGCAGTCCCAAATAAGGGGGCATTTTGGCTTGGGTTATGTTTTGATTGATTACTTTGAATATTTTCTTGTAAAATGGTTAATGCCATAAGGCTAAAGCTTCTCGCCTAGACACTCTTGGCACTACCTCATCATGTCATCAAGAGATTTGACATATCAAAGATAAATCAAATGTAAGCTTCCTAGTAACAAAGGGCTCACGAAAAAATTCTTACAAAAAAAGAAGGCAACATCTTCTCAAAGTTCACGTGAAATCATGTACCTAAGATTCGAGATGATCATTCTACTACTTAAAACTCAAATTGCGAATATTTGACAATGTCAAAATGTAGAGTTTTAGTGCATTATGGTGTTGTATTGTTTGGGAGATGCATACGTTGATGTTTACCATCGAGGCATAGATCTTCAATACAACATTGTGTGTAAAGAAATAACTACATGCTAAGATTGAAATTCAAATATTCATAAGCCATGAAGATAGAATATTTGCTCAAGTTTCAAATATCCACAAGCCGTAAAGGCCGGATACATATATCAAATTTCAAACTCCAAATTGCATAAACCACAAAGGCTCGTCCATAAATTTTGAACGTTTGGCTCTACGGCTCATTCACTCAAATCTCGAATGCTGAGCCCAATGACTCATTCCCTAATTTCGAACGCTTGGCTCATCGGCTCATTCGCCCAAATTCTGAACATTTGGTCCCACGACCTATTCATCCCAATTTTGAATGTTTGGTCCCAAGACCCGTTCACTCAATTTCGAATGTTTGGCCCATAGGCTTGTTCACCTAAACTTTGAATATTTGGTCCCACAACCTGTTCATCCCAATTTTGAACATTTGGTCCCATGACCCATTCACTCAATTTCGAACGTTTGACCCAATGGCTCGTTCGCCCAAACTCTGAACATTTAGTCCCATGACCCATTCACTCAATTTCGAACGCTTGGCCCATCGGCTCGTTTGCCCAAACTCTGAACATTTAGTCCCATGACCTATTCATCCCAATTTTGAACGTTTGGTCCCATGACCCGTTCACTCAATTTCAAACGTTTGGCCCAACGGCTCGTTCACCAAATTCTGAATGCTCATTCACCAAATTCTAAACATTTGGTCCCACGACCTGTTCATCCCAATTTTGAACGTTTGGTCTCATTACCCGTTCACTCAATTTTGAATGCTTGGCCCATCGGCTCGTTCGCCCAAATTCTGAACGCTTGACCTAATGGCTCGTTCACCCAAATTCGAATGTTTGGCCCAAAGGTCATTTACCCATTTTGAATATTTGGCCCAGAGGCCTACACACCCATTTCGAATGTTTAATCCTCTACAAGCTCAGTTACCTATCTTAACTCTCTCTGTTTCACAATGACAACTTATATTCAACTCTCAAAGCTCTTCATATTGCTAAAGGAGATTCGAACAATATCACATTCGATCCTTCATGAATGTACACTTCTACAAAGCTTCTCAAGGTCCATCATTGAGTAATATTATTTATTAAGAAGCGAAGATCGAGACTTTTGGTTGATGTGAAGTCAATTGAAAGATTATATTCACAAACCTGATGAATATTGAAAAATTGAAGGTGAAGCAATGTTTGACCATATTGCAAGATGGTATGACTCAAGTGCTAAACATTAGCAATTTTTACACACATCTCAAATTATCATCGATATATTGGATAGCTCATTTTGAAACTTATTGAAGTATACAAACAAGAGATGTCAAATCTTACAATTTCATGCTATCCCATCATGAAAGATCTAAAATTCTTGAGAAACAGAGGCTCTTTGAGAAGTAATATATCATGCCCATGTACTCAAGACAAGCTCAAGCTCAAGTTCACGCTAAGGGATTCATAACTATGGAAGATCAAAGATAAATGAGATGAATTACCAGGGAAAACAAAAATGTCACTATAGATGTAGAATCACATTGGGGCATCATTACTTTGGCAAATCTACTCATACCAATATCAAGGATGAAGGAGACAAATTGACACAACAATAAAGTCTTTGTTTGCTTGATAAAATGCTAGTGGTTGCATTGTCATTAATCAAATTTATAGCGCAGAAGACCCGCCCACCCTCCTCAACCCAAAACAATTCAATCATGAGTATGTCATCCTCATCAACGGATCAATATGAGGGCATCTATTTTGAAGGAAAAATAAAACCTTAGAAATATTGTTGGATGCATGATTAACCAAAATAACAATGATGGAAGATTATCATCTTACTCGAATGTTCATAGAGGCAGAAAGCTCATGTCTAGCCCTAATCTTTGTTAAATACTTAACTCGTCACGCTGGGGCAATCTTCAATCATCACTTCTAAATCCTTGTCAGGGCATTTAAAGCCCAAAAAAATAGTGGCATTCACCAATGCAAGAAATTATGTTGAACCATCATGAAAATTTATTCACGCATGACATATGTAGTGATGTAATATAGCAATTCAATTCTAGTTTGGTCAGTGGATTTTGAAGCAAAGAGAGTGGAGTACCATACACGGAATAAATCATGCTGATGATGAAATAGCCATGGAGATCATACTTATGGTGTCTTAGGCTCTCTATCATAAATGTTACTTTCAACGTAAAGACATGTGACATGGAATACCCCATAAGATACAAATTCCAAATAAATTAAAGGAAAAGATAATAGAAGATGATGAAAAAAAAGAAGGCTTCCTTAGTTGAGATGCAAGTGGCCCAACTTTCTCAACCTTTGAGAATCTATTGGCCACCACTCAAACATATGCTTCATCCAAAGATACAATAGCAAGCACTCAAAGTTCTTCGTTGGCAAGATTCAAAAAAAAAGGGAGAGATAGTATTGATTAAAAAAAAGTACCAACACCTTCATATCATATTCACTTGCTTCATTTTCAAGCATAGAAGATAATGCACTCATCCAACATATCTTATATGATGCTATCAGTTATATGTTCAAAAGCTATCCAAGTCCTTGGAAGGATGCTCGTTCATTGGACCCCACACATGGAAACCCTTAGCAAGTGCATCAAGCACTTATATCCAAGACATATAATATTTCAAATCATGTCCTCATCAAAACATACTTGAAACAAGTACTTTATGTGCATATGGTTGCTACTCACCTTGTTAGTGTTAGACATCTTTGCCAACAGATTTGTATGCACTTGACCCTTATACAAAATCCGTTGTGGGGGCATTTGTTGAACCATTATTTTTCATCCACGGTGCACACCAAAGAGTGGATCAAAATTAATTTTGACCAAGTAAAAATTGGTGCCATGATCAGGAAATGAATAAAGAAGGAAAAAATAAATTTCACTCGAAGAGGACATTAGAGCCATCCAGATTAAAAATTGACTTCATAGGATTCAAAAAAAGGGAATGAATAAAATCGAAAGAAGGAAATTGGCAATGCTCGGCAAAGAAGGAAACTATATGGCAAAACATCCACGCTTGGAAAGAAAAAAAAGAAAGGAAAGGAATAAAATAATAAGGAAATTAATCAAAACACTATTGCCAGGATTAGCGAATAATTTATTGTGGGTCTCGGCCGGCAGAGCAAATATTTTCTTATAAAGGGGGGTTCGGCTGAGAACAAAGAAAAGGAGGTAGAAGACTTGTCCAGGAGGCGTCCACGAAAAAAGAGGGCATCACCAAGCAAAACAAAGAAATTGAGCGTGGTCTCGGCAAGCAAGAGAAGGGGGGAGAAGTGCGTGAGGCTGGAAATACTCTTGGCCCAAAAAAAGATAAACGGCTGAGGAGAGTCTCTCGGCAAGAGGAAGAAATCAATAGAAAGAGGCGTCAAAAAGGAGTGCTGAGCAGCAATACATAGAGAGGAGGCATGGAGAAAGGAAGTGGAGAGATCAAATCCATTCAGTAGACTCTCGGCAAGAAAAAAAAGATACTGCTGCAATGCTCTCGGCCAAAAATAAAGGAAGAGAAGACGACTGAAAGAAACCCAAGGCAACAAGGTTGAGGGTGTTAGGAAAAATCTCTCGGCAGCAGGCAAAAAAAAAGAGAGAGAGAAAGCTAAGAAGAGGGGCAGTCGGAAGACTAGAAGATAGAGCGAGTAAAAAGAGACACAAGTCTACTACGCTGACTTGCAAAAAAGAAGAAGAACAACAACATTGCCAAGAGGCTCTTCGATTGAAGAAAAAAGTAAAAAAAAGAAGGGAGTATTTTATTTTCTGTTGTAGGAACTATGAAACGGCATCATGTGAAAACCCCCCAGTAATTAGGAATACTATTTCAATTTTATTTTTGTTATAGGAACCATGATGCAGGTAGGCATCATGTGAAAACCCCAAGAGTGATGTGAGGGAATAAAAAGTGTGAATAAAAGAGAGGAGAGCTTGTCAAGTAAAAAAAAAAGAGAAAAGTGGTGCGAGTGAATGAAGAATAAAGGAGAAGAGAAGGTGCCTGGTCTAAAAACAGAAAAGAGAGGATGAAGACTAAGAAAAATACCTCGAGGCGGTTAAAATTTGTGAGAGACTCAGAGAATTATGTAAGGAGATGAAGAAAACTATAAGAGATGCATAGATGCGAAGAAATCATATGAAAAGAGAAAATGAATAACGCAAGAAGAGAAAGGTGCGACACATAAAAAAAGGAAGAGGATAAAAAAAGAGAAAAAGGGATGAAAGAAATTTTAATCTTTGTATTTTGATGGGTGTGCTATTTGTATTTTGATGGATGCGCTACTTGCACTGAAAATTATCCTATGGAAATTTCTGTTTAAATAGATGCCCTCCTTGCAACTATACCTGATTACGAAAGAGAAAAGATGCGTCACTCGCATATGTGAAAGTGTTTCTAAGGAGTGAAAAGGGGAGTTTCTAAGGAGTGAAAAGGGGGAGATCGTCAAAACAAAAAAATGTTTCAGCATGCTACCAGACCTGATGGCAAATGCCAAATAAAGAGGAACTTGGGTAGACTCGACAAAAAAATGAGGACCTTCCTAAGAGGAGATAAAAAATGCCAAATGTTTCAGCATGTTTCTAGTAGACTCGACAAAAAAAAAAAGAAGAGGAGATAAAAAATGAGGAACTTGGGTATGCCGAGAAGATAAAACAACCGAGAAGTAAAACAGGGCATCGTGAAATCTCAGCGGAAAGCAACAAAACAAAAAAATAATAAATACTGAGAGAGCTTGCAAAACTTTCGACGACAAAAAAGACACAAAAGAAAGGGAGTTGCAGAACTTAAATATTTCATTAGAAGACCATATCAAACGTCGAATAACGTGAAATCAAAGATAAGAAATTTAGTTGAGATCCAAAAAAAGCTGTCGATAACAAAAGAAAGAATAGTGGAAGTCGAGAGGAGAGAACTGATGGAGGTATAAAAAGAAAGAAAGAAGAGAAAAGGGACGAGAGTAAATACCTGATAATTTCCTTTGAGTTCTTCGTCTCTTCCGTTATCCCCTTGCTCCAAATTCCAGAGGTCAGTTGGAATCTCTATTAACTTGGCTGCTTCAAACAGGCAATTATCTTTTCATTGTTCTGAATTCCAGAAATCGAAGTAAGCAAGCAGCGAAATAATTCAATGTAGAATTCTGAAAAAAAAAAAGGAGAGACCCGAAGTCATACTTGTTCAAGGGAGAAGTTACCCGTCGATCTTTGAATATCACTAAGATTGTCACAACTTGGGTGTCTCAGCTCTTGTTAAAATCCTTTTTTATTTGCGATCCTCTCAACCGAGAATTGCCGTTTCTTCTGACCCAAGCGAACACCTCTCGACAGCATTTTCCAGCGGATAGTAGGGCTCCGCAGCTCCGGATCCCTTCACATGACCATCCGGACTGCTGTCCCCATCGAGACCCTCACCATCCGCGCGCCTTTTGCCTGCATCCATCCCGTCGGCGGCTCCCATGAAACCAATTTGCGATCGCCGTCAAGAGAGACCGTCCGAATTTCATCCATCGGCAGAACAGACCAGAACTTTACTCTTTTGCCTGAGTTATGAAAAGAATAAGGAGTAGTGTAATTTTACTCCTCGACGATAAAATGATAATAAATGTATAAAACTAAATAATATAAAAATAATAAATAAATAAATAAAAATAAAATAATAATAAATAAATGAACAAAATAAACATTGTATATATGACTATCACTGGTTCAGTCATTTCGATCACAATCCTATATTCTAAAGATTCGAATTTAACTGATATCATGACCAACTTAAACGTTTGACTTCAAAGAACATGCTCATATAAATAATACTGAAACCCTCGGTGCATCACGACGGAATATTATCTGGGAGATGCGTACGTCGATGTTTATCATTGGGGCATAACTCCTCAATATGATGTTGCGTTCGCTAAGGCTGAAGTAATATTTTCAAATCCAAATTATCTAACAAGTCACCAGGCCGGATAGTTTCCTCAAATTTAAATATCCAACAAGTCGCAAGATCGGATATTTCCAAATTTCAAATTATCCAACAAGTAATTTACTCAAATATCAATAAGCCGCAAGGCCGGATATTTTCCTAAAATTTAAATATCCAACAAGTCGCAAGACCAAATATTTCCAAATTCAAATTATCCAACAAGCCGTGAGGCCGAATAATTTCCTCAAATATCTAACAAACCACAAGGCTGGATATTTTCCTTAAATTTAAATATCCAACAAGTCACAAGATCGGATATTTCCATATTCAAATTATCCAACAAGTTGTGAGGTCGGATAATTTCCTCGAATATCCAATAAGCCACAAAGTAGGATATTTTCCTCAAATTTAAATATCCAACAGGTTGCAAGACCGAATATTTTTCAAAATCAAATATCCAACACGCCATCAAGGCCGGATGATCTTCCAAATTCAATATCCAACATACTTTAATGCATTACGATAGAATATTGTTTGAGAAGTGCGTATGTCGATATTTACCATCAGAGAGTAGCTCCTCAATATGACATTGTGCTGCCGAGGCCGGATATTATCCAAAGTTCAAACATCTAATAAGCCGCCGCAAGCCTAAACATTTTACAAACACAAAGCTATCCAAATTAATAAACACTCTTTGCTTTCATCGCTCATGTATCACGTCAAGTCATGTATTCTCATAATGATTATGAATAATATTATTCAGTCTTATATTTCATTTCATAGTATAGATCTCTTAATCAAAGCTTCCCTGATTTCAGGGGTAATTAACAAAAAAACCTTATTAATTTAAGGTGAATTTAAATAAAAAAGTCAGAACCCACTAAATAAAAAAGCATTATTAATTTAAGATGAATTTAAAAATGGTCATATTATATTTTAATATGTAACACTTTTTGACCCCACAATCATAATGTGCTAGTAGCATGCTATTTAGCATTGGATTTTCTTTATCCTAATTGACTTTCCAAAGTCTTACATAACTAACAATAAATATTTAAGTTCAAACCAATAAACTATAATGAATTCATCAATTTCTTAACATTTAACTTGAAGGCATAAAACAGTAACAAAGAGCCTTAAGAATGATGAAACTTAAGACAGGAATGAATGCATCACCTCTTTTAGGAGACTTTCAATAATGTGAAATCCATATATTCTTTCTGACAAATTTAAGTTCCAAAAAGTTTGCAACTATACAGATCAATTAGACATGTCATGTTAAATGATATCTTGAATAAAGTACTGTGCGTATGATCTGTATATTCTGTAACTTTAGCTTACAAAGCATAACAAGGGCTAACAAGTTATAAACTACATGCTCAACCAAATAAGCGAGAAATTACTATTTGTAGAAGAATTGGCAGGATTTAACGATTTTAATTAACTTTTTAGGTTGTCATTCGTGTTCGTCCTCCCAATAACACAGAGAAGAGCCTGCAAGGTTCTCGCAGACGCTAGAAGCAAGAAAGTGCTCACAACATCACATGGGTCAGTCAACCAGAAACCCGATTCATGTTTGACTATGTTGCATGTGAAACAATCAATCAGGTATTGCTTTAAATTGAAACAAATGTAGTGGTCGAAGGTTCTATATGATTAATACATCTGGTATTTTGTGTAGGAAATGCTTTTTCGAGTCGCTGGTTTGCCAATGCTTGAGAATTGCATGTCTGGATATAATAGTTGCGTGTTTGCTTATGGCCAGGTATCCTTGATGTTCGCAATTATATGATTTCTACTAGATTCCTGTTTTTCTTATTGTGTCAGATTCATTTTCATATTTTCTCATAATCATATGCTATTCTATATTGTCCTAAGTTTTATATGTTACTGTAGATGGGAAGTGGAAAGACATATACCATGCTTGGTGAGTTTGGAGAGTTGGAAGTGAAGCCAAGTCCAAACCGTGGAATGACACTGAGGATATTTGAATTTTATTTGCTAGAATCAAAGCGGTAAAATATTATAATTGTGCTTGTGTACTGTCATTTTGTTGGTAGTCTATAACAATGTTGTTTTATGCTTCGGTCATGCAGGAAGAAGAAAGCAGGAGAGATGAAAAGCTAAAGTATAGCTGCAAGTGTTCATTCCTGGAGATTTACAATGAACAAATTACTGATCTTCTTGACCCCTCATCGAGCAACTTACTTGTATGCTCCATTCTGGTTTCCAAAGATTCCTTCATAATTTGTGTTGTACAATAAGATCTTGTTTTTTTCTCGGCTAATGTTCTGCATTATATTCCCTTTGCATATGCCACTTGTTAATAGTTGCGGGAAGATATCAGGAAAGTTGTCCATGTGGAAAATCTTACTGAATATGTAGTGGGGAATGTCAATGACATTCTTAAACTCCTTATACAGGTAAATGTTATGTCTTACAAAACTCTTCTTTGTAAAATCTTCTTATAATTTAGGTTTTATTCAACTGTTACGTGTAATTCTTCTTCATAGGATGCTGCAAATAGGAAAATTGCAGCCACAAATATGAACCGAGAAATCACAGTGTTTTTACTTGTATAATTGAAAGTAGATTGGAAAAAGATTCTACTGTGAACTAGCGTTTTGCAAGACTATTGTTGATTTAGCTGGTTCTGAAAGGTAGCTATATTGTTGAAAAAAAAAACTTGTTTAAACTTTCGATATGGGTATTTGACATAGAGGGTGCTTTTTTTTCAGGATAATATCCAATTTGAACCGACAGAAAAGTTCCGGTGCTGAAGGTGAACGTCTAAAGGAAGCAGCAAGTATTAACAAATCCTTGTCAACACTTGGTATCTAGTATAACGTAATATTTCTTTAAAATTTTTACACCTTTTGCTTCTTTATTTTTTTGCAAATTTTAGTTCCTCCGTTCACTTCTATTGATAATTATATTTGCAGTCATGTTATAATGGTTCTTGCTGATGTGGCTCATGGTAAGCAAAGGCATGTTCCTTACAGGGAGATTCAAGGCTAACATTTCTGCTCCAAGTGAGAAATATTCGAATAGCTTGTCTTTAGCCTACGCCAGTTTCTTCAGAGTTTAAATTTCATGTACATGACACTTGATTCTTTAGGTGACAACTCTAAGACTATGATTATAGCAAATGTCAGCCCTTCGATATGGTACATAATTCTTGTTAAAATTATTTTAGTTCATGCTTAAATTTGTGATATAGTAACTGAATGTTTTGAAACTAATACCTCATCATTCTAGGTGTTTTATGCTGGATACTTGGATGTAACATTGTTCTCCTTGTTATACCATTGAATTCTTGTTATAAGAATAAGGTATAAAAGTATAGCCTTGAAGTTCTGAATCTTTTACTTCAGTTGAGATCATTGGAAGCAATTCTGGCTGGTGCACTGCGAAGAGAAAAGATGTCAGACACTAAAAGTAAGCAACTTGAAGCTGAAATTGAGCAATTGAATCGCCTGGTAATTTTTTCTTAGGGATATAGAATACTGCATAAGTTCTGCTTCGATGTGTAATGATAAGGTGGCCTAAGGAGTATTATAAACCTAATGTTTAATAGGTTCGTCAAAGAAAAGAGATACATAAAGCACTAAAATGATGCTAAAGTTTCGAGAGGACAAAATTCGACGCATGGAAACCCTACTAAAAGGCCAGGTATCGATTGATTCCTATCTACTGGAAGAAAAGCATGCCCTTTCTGAGGAGATACAATTGCTTCGTGCAAAAGTGGACCGGAATCCTGAAGTAACGCGCTTTGCACTGGAAAATATCAGGCTTTTGGATCAGCTACGGAGGTAAGACAAGGATCAATGACCTTTAAATTTATATTCTCCTATTTGATACGGAAATTATATGTTTGCAATATCTTTTTACAGGTTTCAAGACTTCTACAAAGAGGGAGAGAGAGATTTTGTTAGCTGAAATATCTGATTTGCGCAATAAGGTCTCAGTAATATTCCTCACTATAAACTATAAACATAACTTTCTTGTCTGGCTAAAATTTTTTATGTATCGAAACAATTTTGCTTGGATTTGCAGCTTATGCATGTGTTTGATGGAAAATCTGAGCTCGATCAGCATTTGAAGTCAGACATGGAATTCCAAGTAATATTGATGTGCATGATCTTCTTGCTTTTACTATGTTTCTTTAAACTTAAGTTATTTTACTTGAGTTAGGATAATGGAAATCCCCTATTACATTCTATATTTAAAGAGAATGAATCACTAGTTCTGGAGGTATTATTTTATTGGTCTGTTTGCTGAACTGCTAATATATTCCAGTTTTGAAATTCGTTGTGCTATTAAATATATTTAACAACAATGCTTCATCCCTTTCGGTTAAGCAAGACTCAATCAGAGTTAGAAAGATGCAAGAGTGAACTTCGGTCTTGCTTAGAAATAAATGAAAGGTTAACTAGGTAATTGCAACTAGGGGTGAGCATACGGTACTGGTACCGAAATACCGTACCGAAATACCGTGCTATTAAATATATTTTCAGTATTCAGTATTTCGGTACCAGTACTTTGGTATTTTGGTACTTCGGTACCGGTACAGATTTGTAAATCCGGACAGCGATACCGGCACCGGGATCAAAAAATAATTCCGAGATTTTTTATGGGTACCGAAGTACCAAATTTATTTATTTATTATTATTTTTTTATAATAATAAATGACTTAATATTTTCTTTTATGTTGCTTTGGAGTCAAATGAAATGCGTTATGACTTATGCGCTCGTGGCCTGCAGCACACGGGCCGAAACTTTACTACTGTTTAGTGGTTAGTGCTACTGCTTCCATGCTGTTTAGGGTTTAGCCTATTTTTAACTTTTTTTCCTCCCAAAAAAAAACCCTAACCCCTCGGGCCGCTCGGCGCTTGTCCTCTACTCCACAATAGACAATCCTCATCGCCTCGCATCACTGCCAGCTTGCCCTAGCAACTCTTCATCGGTCGTCGCTGCTGGCTACTGCCCTAGAGAAAACGATTCGTTGCTACCGCTCGTCATCTCCTTGCCGCTTCTCACCATCTCAAGCACTCGTCGGCTCGTCACCATAAAGCTTGCCTTCCAAAACCCGACGTCGGCATCTCGTCACCATCAAGCTTGCCTTCCAAAACCCGACGTCGGCATCTCATCACCATCAAGCTCGCTGATGACACCAAAATTTATAGTAAATTTTGTGCCATTTAATGGGTATTTTTGTGTTATATTCATGCTCTTTTACTCATTTTTATGCCTTATTTATCAAATATTACGGAATCTACACCTTTTCTAGTTTTTGATCATTTTCAGGTAAAAAGGCACGATTTTTAAGTGTTTTCAAGCAAATTCAGATGCATAGATGAATTCCCACTATCAAGAGAAGATCACATGTCAAATTTCATGCAAATTGGAGCTTCAGATCAAAATATGGTAGGGCCGTAATCCAAATTACGGTACCGTGGTTTCACTGCACCGACAGAACAAACCACGACACTGCCGTAATTTCTGAGCACTGCCGTATTTTGGGACGATTTTGCATAGAAAGTTTGGTGGATTTTACGGTGCTGCCATAATGAAAATTACGGGCCGTATTTCGAGTCAATTTTTCACCCGAGAGATTTGAAGAAAATACGGCACTGCCATAATGAATATCATGGTACCGTAATTCTGGGTGATTTTTATACTGATAATTTATGCTGAAATTATAGCACTGCCGTAATGGTTTTCACGGTCGTAATTGTAACCCAGACCCGCGATTTTCACGGACTATTTGAAGCCCGATTCTTGCGCAGATGATTGTAGATGTTCTAGGCCATCAATTAGAGAACCGTAAAAAGGGAAATACAGGCTGGATCAAGCAAAGGAGACACACATGAAAAGCCCTAATTTTCATCCACGATCGGGAGAGAATTTGAGATTTTTGCCGTCGCCCTAGGTTTCGCCGCCCCAAAGTGTACAGTGCATCTCCGGCCGAGAAATTTGAGGGGAAGCTGTGCCTAGAAGAGAAGAACATACTCCAGAAGTTTCAGAGCAAAAGGAGATCGATTGGAGGAGAAATCAACAAAGGAAGCATCGCCAGCACTGTTCATTGCGCCTTCTAGAGTAAAATTACGGTTGTAATTTTCATTACAGCCGTGCTGTTATTTGATTTCCTCTTTCCAATTGATTTTTAATCCTTTGAAACAATGGTTTATTGTAATTCTTCAACTATATTAGCTTAAACACTTTTTGGGACATGGGGGAGTAATCCCCTAAATTTCTTAAATACTAGATTATTTTTACTTTCGTCAAGATGATTTTACTATGATAATTCTTCTTATGTGATGATTGCTTTTAATTCTCCATAGATTCATATTAATCAGCATGATTTAGAGTTTTTGTGATATGGACTGAAAAGTGATTTGCGAAAACTTGGAACCCTAAAATTGAATGTTAGGAACTCATCGTAAGAAATTATGTTTGTTCTTATTTCTTGATTTTAGAAGTATACTGCCATGTTAATAATCTGAATCTAGGATTGAGTTATTGAAATAAACATGATGATACTGTGAGAAATCAAGTATCGGATCATTGGAGAACCTTAAGTAGAACCTATAAAAAATATAGTATGAAAGTATGTAGTTTTCACTTGAGATAATTGACTTAGGATTTGGATGCACGAAAGTGATCTTTAAGTTCTTTGTCAATGATTTACTTATATTTAACATTGAATAAATCCTGCATGAGAGTGAGGATTGGTTCTTTGTAAATTGTCTGCGCGAAAGCGAGATGATTTCTTTATGAAGTAAATTATATCTTTATCATAATAAAATTAGACTGACGAACATCTATTCATATCTAGTCATGAAAATTAAGGTGGATGAAACCCTAGTCCTAGTTTCTTTCTCTGATATTTTCGTGTAGCTTTCGATAGTTTGCTTGATATTTTTGATTGCCTAGCTAGTGAGAAATTGATTATTCGGTACTTGACAAACGAGGTCTCTGTGGTTCGATATCTTAATTATTACTTCGAGTATCCGTGCACTTGCGGACACAACAAGTTTTTGGCGCCGTTGCCGGGGACCTAGATTTTTGTCAATATTGAGGATATTGAAAGTATTGCTAGACTAGGTTTTTATTTTATTTTTTTTTGCTTATTATGAGATTATTTGATCTATCTACTTGTGCAAGCGCAGGAATCTTAGATCAGGACCTCTAGTTCCTCTAGACCCTGAAATTAACAAAACTCTTAGACTACACAGGAAACTCAGATTTGATGGAAGACAAGAAGAAAAAGTAGTCATGGCAGAAAGAAGACCACTTAGGGACTATGCAGCCCCTAATCCACAGGAGATACACTTTAGCATTGCCAGACCAGCTATCGAGGCTAATAATTTTGAAATCAAACCAGCTTTCTTGTCCATGATACAGCAAAATCAGTTTGGAGGATCACCACTTGAAGATCCTTATCAACATTTATATCTTTTTCTTGAATATTGTGACACCATTAAAATTAATGGTGTTTCTGATGATGCATTAAAATTAAGATTGTTTCCTTTTTCACTCAGGGACCGAGCACGTTCTTGGCTACAATCTCGACCTACCGGTACCTTCACTACATGGGATCAACTGTCAAATGCTTTCTTGATGAAGTACTTTCCACCCAGCAAGACAATCTAGTTAAGAAACCAGATTACTAGCTTTGCATAGTAGAATGGCGAGTCTTTTAGCGAGGCATGGGAGCGTTTCAACAAATTATAACGGAAGTGTCCTCACCATGGCCTTGAAAATTGGGTTTTAATACATACTTTTTACAATGGTTTATTTTATAATACCCGACTTACTGTTGATGCTGCTGCAGGAGGAACCCTCTGATGACATGCATATATATGATATATCGTGGCTTAATTCTATTAGTATTTTAAAGTAAAATGCATGTTTTATCTCATTTATTTGCTTAAATGCCTTATAATCTTCAGAGTCTTCACTTTTCCTTGGTTTCATTGAAATGTAGAGATTTCGCCCTAAAATTGATGGAATTTAGAAGATTTGAAGATATGGGATGACTCCTCATGATGAGACAAAGCTACATGTCAAATTTCATATCAAACAGAGCCCTCTACAGAGTTCACGGCCTAGGGTGTGAATGCATACACGGCCATGAAGATTTGCAAAAGTTTTAGAATTCGACGAAATGTTCATAGGCACACCCGTGAACCCATACATGGCCGTGAAAAGTAATTTTTCCAGAAAACAAGCTTAGCCGAGCCATTCACGGGCATGGCGGTGCATCCATGCACAGCCGTGAACAGTTCCGCTCAATTTTGACAGATGTTTGATTTTTTGCTCGTAACTTACTATTCCTAGAGTAGAATTGGTTGAAATTTTACAGAGACCTTCCTAACTTGGAGGCGGACGTTTTGGGACTGGAATCACGCAATTTGGGCGAGCAGTTGAGGAGAACGAAGTGAAACGGCGAAACCTAGGGTTTGATGGTGATTTCTGGTGACGAAAGGCTATTCTGGCTTGATTTCTTCCTCGTTTCGATGCTGAAGATCATGCCTCAGCCTCTCTCGAGATAGATCTAGTCTTCCTACTGGTTTGCATTAATTTATTTAAGAGATTACGATGTATTTCACGATGAGTAATGTAGCGTAACTTCTTTTCGGGGTTTGGGCGTAGCCCGCTGTAAGAATGTTGAATATTAATGCTTGATCCATATATTTCTCATATTTATCTTTGTTCTTATTCATGTCTAGGAAGTTTTAATTCATGATTATGTACTGGTCATGCATATTTATGTTTTAGATGTTGTGGGAAGGACTGAGGGGTGAACCACAATCATCAGATCCCCTTAGACTAGACTGGTGATTTCGACCACGAGAGTTGTCGAAATCACCCGAGGAACCCTAATCCTTCACAAAACCCTTTGGGTCCGCTTAATTCAGTAAGCCACGAAAGTAGGAGACTTGGGTTAAGTTGGACACCGGACCATGTCCTAAGAGGGAGCGTGTATGTACCTTAGGAAGGATTACCTTAAGAACATAGGTAAAAATTCATTTAAAATATCAGCATTAATTTTCTTGCATGCTTCAGTGTGGTGAAACCTGAAACCCCAATTTTTTCTCAAGACAGTAAAACCCTGATTGCTTGCTTTCTATTATGTTTGCTCTAGATTAGCATTAGTTTACTTTCTTGCATTAGGATTTAGTGACACTTCTACGCTTATTTGATCACCTAGCTATTAGTTAACTGATCATTTAGTACTTGACCCCTAGTCCTCGTGGGATCGATACTTATTATATTACGCGATAGACCATACACTTGTGGCATGTAGCCTATCACCCTCATGAGCAAAACAATTGAAGATGCTTTCATCTTGTTTGAGGAGATGGCCCTGAACCATAACCAATGGTGCACTGAAGAAGGAATGCTATATGGTCATCAACATGGTAAGAATGAGTATGATGGATGGCGAACCTCGACTGAAAAGGTAAACTCTTCTAGTGCTGAGTCTATGCTTGAAAAATTTTTGGCTAGTCAAAATCAATTCATGACAAATCAAAACAAGAAAATTGAAGATCTTAAAGGATTGGTTAGCCAACTTGCTTTTTAGGTAGGATCTTTAGCTGCTCACAATAAAACCTTAGAAAACCAAATATCTGCTAAACCTGAACCAAACCCTTGGGAGCACTGTAATGCTATAATTACTAGGAGTGGAAGGCAATTAGATAAACCTAAAAGGAGAACTGAAGACAATGAAGAAGAGACTGAGATTGAACATAACAATGAATTAGACTTGGAAAAATCTCCTGTGCATGAGCAGTCCCAAACTTGTTTGTCACCTCACCAGGATGATGAACCTAAAGGTGATGAACCATGTCAGTCAGATCTTCCTAGGCCTAGTTCACCTGCACCATATAAGCCACCTATACCATTTCCCCAGAGATTAGTTTTAGCAAAATTAGACAAGCAATTTGGAAAATTTTTTGATGTCTTAAAAAAGCTTTATATCAATATTCCATTCACTGAAGCTTCATCTCAAATACCCACATATGCTAAATTTTTGAAAGAAATTTTGTCTAATAAGAGAAAGATAGAGGACTATGGTATTGTGGCTCTAACTAAAAAATATAGTGCTATTATCCAGAATAAATTGCCACCGAAATTAAAAGATCCAGGTAGTTTCTTTATTCCTTGTTTTATTGGAAGTATGGCTTTTGACCGAGCCTTATGTGATTTAGGTGCTAGTGTAAGTCTAATGTCATTATCTATTTGTAGGAAATTGGACATGGGAGAGCTTAAGCCAACTTCAATATCTTTGCAACTCACCGATCGTTCAGTTAAGTATCCTGTAGGGATTCTGGAAGATGTGCCTATCCAAGTAGGTAAGTATTTCATTCTAGTAGATTTTGTAGTTCTTGAGATGGAGGAAGATGCAAAGATCTCTATTATACTTGGTAGACCGTTCTTAGCCACAGCAGGGGCAATTATTGATGTAAAGAACGGTAAACTTACACTTAACACTGGAGATGAAAAAATTGAGTACGACTTGAATAAAACCATGAAAAACCCATCAAATTCTAAATCTTGTTGTAGTATACATGATGTAGATGACACTGTCCATGATTTGAGAGATTTAGTTGTTGATACCTCTAAATATAATTCTGATTTAGATTATGTTCTTGATTCTAATGTAGACACCAGTTCTGAAATTAATGAATTATTAGACTGCATTGTTTGTGATGACAAAAAGAGTGAAGAAGAGAAAGCTCCAAAAGTAGAACTTAAAGCTTTGTCTGATAATCTTCGTTATGAATTTCTTGGTCCTGATTCTACTTACTCTGTCATTGTTGATGCACAGCTTGATAAAAGGGAGACATAATTGCTTCTCAAGGAATTAAGAATTCATAGGAAGGTAATTGGGTACACAATTGATGACTTAAAGGTAATTAACCCCTCTTTTTGTATGCACAGGATCTTGATGGAAGAAGAACACAAGCCACATGAAGATTTTCAAAGGAGACTCAACCCCTCTATGAAGGAAGTTGTGAAGAAGGAAGTTCTAAAATTACTTGATGCAGGTATTATCTATGCTATCTCTAACAGTAAGTGGGTAAGTCCTGTTCATTGTGTTCCTAAGAAAGGGGGAGTAACTATAATGAAAAACAAAGATAATGAATTAATTCCTGTTAGAACAATAACTAGTTGGCACATGTGCATAGATTATAGAAAATTGAATGCTGCTACTAGGAAAGACCATTTCCCCTTACCTTTTATTGATCAGATCATTGAAAGGCTTGCAAACCATTCTCACTTTTGTTTCTTAGATGGATATTCTGGGTTTTTTCAAATTTCTATACATCCTGATGACCAAGATAAGACCACCTTCACTTTCCCACATGGTACTTTTGCATATAAGAGAATGTCTTTTGGTTTGTGTAATGCACCTGCTACTTTTCAGAGGTGTATGATGACTATTTTTTTTTGACTTTATTGAGGATTTTATGGATGTCTTTATGGATGATTTCTCTGTTTATGGTTCGTCTTTTGATGATTGTTTGGGTAATTTATCTCGAGTTTTGCAGCGGTGTGAAGAAACTAACTTCGTGCTTAACTGGGAAAAATGTCATTTCATGGTTAGGCAAGGGATAGTTTTAGGACACTTGATTTCAGAGAGATGGATTGAAGTTGACAAAGTCAAAGTCGAGGTGATAGAAAAATTAGAACCGCCCACTACAGTAAAGGAGGTCCGAAGCTTCCTAGGACATGCAGAATTCTACCGATGATTCATCAAGGATTTCTCTAAACTTGCTAGACCTCTTACAAATTTACTTTGTAAAGATGTTAAATTTTCTTTTGATGAAGATTATTTATCTGCTTTTCAAGAATTAAAAAAAGCCTTGATCTCAGCACCTATCATTCAACCTCCAAATTGGGATTTGCCTTTTGAGCTCATGTGCGATGCCAGTGATTATGCAATAGGAGTAGTTTTAGGACAGAGAAAAGAGAAAAAACCTTATGTTATTCATTATGCTAGTAAGACTTTGGATGAGACCGAAAGGAATTACACCACCACTGAGAAGGAACTTTTAGCTATAGTGTTTGCCTTTGATAAATTTAGATCATACTTGATTAACTCAAAAGTAGTGGTGTACACTGATCATACAGCAGTGAGGTACTTAATATAGAAGAAGGATAGTAAACCACGCTTGCTCAGATGGATTTTACTCTTGCAAGAATTTGATTTAGAAATTAAAGACAAAAAGGGATCAGAGAATTTTGTTGCAGATCATCTTTCAAGGATAGTGGTAGATACTAAAAAGAATGATATAATCAATGATTCCTTTCCTGAAGAACAACTCTTAGCCATTGAACAAATCAGAGCCCCATGGTATGCTGACATAGTAAATTACCTAGTAGCTAATGTTCTTCCTCTTGATTTAAGTTATCAAAGAAAGAAGAGATTCTTAGCTGAGGTTAGGCACTATTTTTGGGATGAGCCTTATTTTTTTAGAAGATGTGCTAATGGCATTTTTAGAAGATGTATACCTGAAGAGGAAATCACAGATATATTGTTTCAATGTCATGGATCTTCTTATGGTGGGCATGCTAGTACTGAGAAAACTGCTTTCAAAGTGTTGTAATTAGGATTTTATTGGCCTTCAATTTTTAAAGATGCTAGAAACTTTATTTTATCTTGTGATAGATGTCAAAAGACAGGTAACATCAACAGAAGACATGAGATGTCATTGTCCAATATGTTGGTGTTTATGCCCTGCAGACCAATGTTTGGACATGGTCGGACATTGTTTAAATGTACTTTGATATAATTATTATTCTCTATAAAGGCATGGTCGTTATTATGCAGACTTCTCTACCTGCGTTGATGTATTGAGTTGCATAAATAATGTCCCAGGAGTTTGGATTGGATCCATTCTCATAAGCTATACCTAGTCAAGGTACCTTAGCAGATAAGGGACAGCTTTGGTACATGTGAGACTGGTGTATGGGTTGGTTAAGTGCGGGGTACAGTAACGCAGGCATACAGGTGCATTGGATGCACTGGAGTGATCCACCGTGAGGATTGACTTGTCTAGTCAACAAGTCAATTTCACATGTAAGAGGTTTGCATTGATCCTTAGACTTAAGGTATTCATGTCTAGATTTGATGATGGGTATGCTTTGATACAGTCTTACGTCTCTCCGTAATTGGGAGACCAAAACGACTGACATTGGGCATGTCATAAGTCATGTAGAGACATGGATGACCAATAGTAGGATTTGCCCCTTCCTTATTGGAAGCATGATATCCACTCGGGGGCGCCCTACCTTATTGGTGCATGATAGGAATGTGTGGCCACACTTGTTGAGTCATGACCAATGCATTGGATTGATAAACTTGAGACTAATCCAATGGCAGGATATCAGTTTAGGCAAAGGGATCTATAATGCAATGGAAATCCTCGTTGCTTGTTAGGAGTTGTTGCCATAATGACTTAAGTCCTATGACATGGGTAGTAGTGATGTGTTGCTAGATACCCCTCACTACTAATGATGTTTACATCATTGCCATCGTCATATGGATCCTACGGGGTCATACGCAATAGACTCTTGACGTTGCTTTAATCAGAAGCCTTATGATCAAGTTATTGGATAACTTGGATCAATTTGGAAGATTTCATCAGCGCCAATGGGCCTGATGAGTTGGAAGAAAGTTATTGGAGCCAAACTTCATTTTTGGCAGGTTGACCCGAAATTGACCTTAATTGGTCACATTTGGATTAGAGTTGCATTGGATTAGATCCAATGGCGTAATCAACCCATGCCATGAAGTTTGGGCTAGCTCATTATCCAATGAGGCCCAATAATTAGTTGTCATGAAGAGGGAATTGGCTTAAAAGAGTATAATGGGGAGGAATCTCACCCCATTGGCGCCTAGGGGCATAATGGGGTGAGGGAGGCGCCTTTGCTTCATTATGGAAGTAAAGGGTGCCTAGCCCCTCTTCCTTGGATGGAATACTTGCCTCTAAGGCAAGTCTTGGGGCTGATATGGCTTGAGAACTTTTATGGGAAGTTCCTAGGCGCATATGGATATAGGGAAGAGGTATATGGTAATGTCTTGGACACTTACCTTACCTCAAACCCTAGTTTCTCCCAAGACACCACCCTAGCCGAATTCCTCTTGCATGTTGCGCCTAGCCACTTCTCCTTTGATGGTAAGAATGCATTTGAGGCATGTCTTGGGCTGATATAGTGCTTGGACATTTATAGATAGGTTGAATGAGGTTTATGGTAAAGTCTTGGAGACTTTCCTTGCCTCAAGACACCTCATCCTAGCCATACACTTGGCATGATCCTAGCCCTTGCCCAAACCGCCTCTAGTCCTATTTATAGGACCCCTTGTCGCCCCCTCTTGGGTCCCCTTCCTTAAAGACGTGAGGTCTCATACACAAGGAGGTGTGGAGGCTTAAGGTGGCGACAACTTGAGAGCTTGGAGCTCTCCTTCTTCATCAAGGAGCACAATCTTCTTCCATAGCCGCAAGTTCTTCTTCTTCTCCCTCTCTTCTTGGCGCAAGGACTCTTAGTGTTTGGCGGCATCTCCTTGCCACAAGCCCTCTCCGTTCCTTGGCCATAGGCGCACCTTGCTTGAAGGTGGCGCATACAAAGAAGAAGAAGGAAGCACTTGGCGCATCATCTTCCTCCTCATCTCTTCTTGGCGCTTTCATCTTGGAGGTGGCGCAAGAGAAGTGAAGGAACCCTAAGGCTTGATTCTCTTCCCGAGGCTAGCACCAAGAGTGGAAGGGAGAAACGATCAAGGAGTCGACGCGTGGATACTTGTAGAGGGCGAGCACTTGATCGTCTTCGAACATGGCTTCAAGAACCGAGCAAGCAATAGAGGTATTATCCTTGTCACATCCTTGTGTTCTCCCTCGCATGGATCCTTGGGCAAAAGGAATATATTTCGGGTGTAATGCTTCCGCTGTGTCCTGGGACTGCAAAAATTTTAAATTACACCTGGTATTCACTAACAGTGGTATCAGAGGTACTTGCGAGAAACACAAGGTGTATGTTTGCTTGTATGAAAAATTTTTAGAAAATTTTTCTTCTATCCATGCGCGTTTCACGTAGAAAGCGTTTTTATTTAAACCTCTCTTTTCAATTTATGGCTGAAATTTGATTTTGTTTTATGTTTGATTTAAGACCGAAGGCGCACATAGTTTTGTCAAGTAGGATGGACATTGTGTCTTCGGACTGGCCGGGTCTCTTGATCTGACAAAACTGCCAGCCGATAGGGTCTATGAAATCATCATGGAACTTGATCTAAATTTTGGCATAAATTTGGTTAAGAGAGTGCTTTGGATGATGTTGGCGCATAAGGTGCTAAAATTTGATTTTTCTGGATTTTCAAATTTTACATGCGCCACTTGATTGGGTTGATATGATCATAGCGAGTGCCCTCCTGTGTTGTGATGTGGAAGCATGTTTCCACTTGTGATGAATGCTTGTAAAATCTCTTTCCACCTGCGTGTGGTTCTCTCCCTATCTTGTTGTAAAGAATTTTTCATCTTGTTTAGAATAGATGTAGAATTATATGATAGGTTAAGGCTTCATCTTGACAACAAGGAGTCTTCTTCAATCGGAGTCAGAAGTGGCGCCAGCTTTGGAAGCGTGGTGATGGACTTGCGGCTGAAGGAAGGACACATGCTTTCGGCTTCTGGCATGGGCTGATCTGTTTTAGGGACTTGCAACCCTTGGATGCACGATAACATGTCACATGGCTCGTGACAAGTTATGTGTATGAAAAAGGCTATGACCATATCGACCAAACTAGCATGCCTGTGATGGTTTATTATTTTGTCCATAGCATGCCTGTGATGTTTTTCCTTTGCTGCCATAACAATAGGAAAACTACATGCTAGAAAAGAATAAAATAAACATGAAAAAACTCTCATTGAAATATCAAGTCAATAGCCTTCTAACGCGTAGCCCTCATCAAACTATCGATCGGTGGTGTTGTGAACTGTTTCGCACCCTCGTGGGACACACCCACTTATATTTAGGAGGTGTGTGGTGCCAATGGTTTCCCCAGTCTATTTTAATCGGGCGCGCCTTCACAAGGAAACTCGTTGACCCTGGGCATAATGGTTAGGATCTGACTTGACTAGTTTTTCATATGTCACTGACATGATGAATCACTAGAGGCAGCTGTTGAGAGGATAGGGTTCTGTGTTGTATCCAGTCCTCGCTGGACACAGGGCGCCTAGTCTGTCTTAACTAAGAGGAATTGTGCACGACACAATTGGCTGACATGCCTACCTGAAGAAGCATGAGATCACTCTGTGCATCCCAACTCACCCTCGTGAGTCGCGGAGACCTCATGTGAAATTAGGATCCTACTCACCTCTTTCCATGTTGAGTTTGAGAGTTCTCAACTTGTTTTGGAAGTAGTCGGAGCATAGCATTTAATTTAAAATCCTTGTTAAATGCTTTATCATAGTACTTATTTTACTTATTTGCTTATTGTAGAAGGCATCTTCTGATCTAAGATTGAAACTCTATAAAAACAAATTGGATGGGACAAATTGGACAAAGTGGTTCAAGATTTTGTCCAAGATACTCAAACAAGAAAATAAGGTGCATCTTCTTGAAAGACCTCCATCCCAACCCAGTGTGTATTTCACTACTGAGTGGGAGTGGAATGTCTATCTTGAACATTGTGAAGATAACGAACAGTACACTGCTCTTGTCTTAGAGTGCATGACCCCAGAGGTCAAAGTTGAGTGTGATGAGATGGGAATTTATGATCTTATCATACATCTGAAAGGTCTCTTCACACCATGCTCTATAGATAAAGATCAGGAGAGTTCTGTTGGATCTTCAGAGTGTATGCCTAAATCTGAGAATGACCATGGTTATGTATCTTCGAAGCTAATATTTCGGAAGACTGGGAATGCATGGGTATTTCGAAGAGGATTGATGGCCAAGAAGAGCATGGCAAAGAAGAAGGGATGTAATCCATCCGCTTCAGGTATTGTGTTACTGAGGTCTTTTGTCTACTTCTTATTCATGGGTACTGAGTACCGCATGTGAAGCTTACATATGTTTTTCATATGCAGGAGCTCAAAAGAAGTAGGACCATGAGGCTTGGTGGGATCGACTCTCGGGTCAGGGACGGAGCATTGGATGCTGCTATTGATATCATCTCACTGCCTTGAAGACTTTATCTAGAACTTTGCTATTATGTATCAGCTTATGTATTAGAACATCATTCCTTTTTGGAAAGGATTTCAGTTTGAAATAATAAATGATATTTTATTTAAATCTGAGATGTTCTATTGAAGTGATACAGTTGATAATAGTTTGTGGTTCTATATGTAACACAAGATCAGATCCAATGATTCAATAAACACCCTCTTATAGCATTGTCTCTTGAACCATAGAACAATGGTCACATCCAAAGGTCCATGGACTATTGGGATCATTATCCTTTCAGGATTATGATACATGTGAGCCTAGTTCAAAGGAACGATGTGACAGATGCTGCCTTCACCATAAAGGGTGGAAGGACTATTGGCTTATTGGATCTATTACACAGCAATGTATGTGGACCCATGTAAACAAGCACTAAGAGGTGTTATATGCTTCATCAGGTGTGGGTATGCCTTATCCAACCTAAGAACTTTGGAGAAATCCAAGAAGTTCACAAATGAAGTATTGAGTCAAATTGGAGGATCTATTAAGGCACTTTGATTGGATCAAGGTGATTAGTGGAGAATTTGATGACTGTCCTAAGAAGTGTGGAGTTATCTTATAGCTTACTTAGTACACCACTGTGTGGTGAATTTCAAAGAAAGAAAAAGGAACACATTGGATGTGGTTCCATCTTTGAATAGTCATGCAAATATACTACTATGATGTCATGCAAACAGATGCACTGCCACTCCATAAGAAAGTGTCTAAGTTAGCTTTTGAGTTGCGAACTGCAAAAATCTCATTTCTTCAATGGAATTGGGAATGTAATGTGCAGTGATTCAAAAGTATGTGTTTGTGGTGCACTGTAGAGTGCTAATTCTATCCCAAAGAGAACAAAATATTTGTTGCTCAAACTGCTGTCTCTCTTGAGAAAGTATTACTTTTAAAAGAAGCTAGTGGGAGTAGATTTGATTGGGACAAGGTCCAGAATCAACCACAATATAATTAGATACAGATGGAGAGCAAAATCTCACATACATGTTGAAAGTCAACCTAAGGTTCAAGTAACATAGGAACCACATAAGTCTGGATCGATTCGATATGCTGGGCATGACGAATTTTTCATCAAGGATGAACCTAAGACTTATGAGGAAATGGAAGCGGTCGGTGGACCAGATTCCAAGAAATGGCTAAGGGTCATGAGAACCATAATGGACTCCATGTCTGCTAATCAAGTCTGGGACTTGGATGAGCTGCCAAAGGGGTAATTCCCACAGGCTGTAAATAAATCTTCTAGGAAGATAGACATGGAAGGTAACATTGTTACCTTGAAAGGCAAGCTAGTGAACAGAAATTTCAGGCAAATCCACTGGGTGGATAATGATGAAATTTTTCACCAATAGCTGAGTTTTAAGTCCATTAGGAATCTACATGTTATAATTGCATGATCAGTTATGGCATGTTGTTATGAAAATTGCCTTTCTTGCATGGACGTCTGAAAAGATATCTATAAGGAAATAGCCAGAAGGTTTTCATATCAAGGCCATAAAGATATGCATGGTGTTATGCAAGCATGTTTAAAAGAGCCTGTGTTTATAAGAAGATCAGTGGGAGCACCTTAATAGTATTTCTTGTTCTAGAAGATTGATGATATTCTCCTCACATGGAATGACATCTCAGCTCTTCACATGGTGAAGAAAAGGCTTGAGATGTATTTCGAGAAGAATGATCTACGGAATGATACCTACATCCTAGGCATGAGGATCTATAGATAGAGATCCAAGAAAGTCATTTCCCTTTAGTCAATCTATGTTCATCCAAGAGTTTCTGAAAAGGTTTATATTGGATGATTCCAAATATTGATACCTTCCAGAGAGATATGGTCTGACTCTCATGAGGATGTTGTGTCCTATGACACAGCTGGAGAGTAATAACATGGGTCTAAAATCCTGATACATGGTGTATAGGATGGATCATGTTTTGAGTAATATACACAAGACCATTTGTGGCAAATGCTTGGAGCATAGCCAGTAAGTTTCAATTAGATCCTAGTGTTTGACACTTGATAGCTGTGAAAGCAATCCTTATATATACTTGGGAAGTATAAAGGATTGAAGTCTAGTCTATGATAGACAGGAAGAATTTTGTATACAAGGGTACACTGATACTTCGTTCCAGTCTTATGACCACAACCAGGATTTGCGCTTTGCCTTGTTGTGGTGTTGTGTGCTGAAAGAGCATTATGCAAACCATAGTGGCAAAATTCTACAAATAAGGCTGAGTACATTGCAGCTTCTTGTGGCAGCCAAGAAAGTAGCTTCATTCATTTGAACTTGATTTAGTTCATGGTGCTTGATGGTCCAGTATAGTTCTTACTGGGGCCATAGCATAAGTGAAGGAACTTAGTGCTCAAGTATGTACTGCAGCATATCATCTGATCTTAGAGATCATGGATAAGGATGATGATCAAATTTGTTAAAATAAACATAGATAGCAATCTGGAAAAACCCACTGACATAGCCTCTGGTGCAGCGGAAGCTAAATGGGTCATACTAGAGACATTGGAACTGACTAAACATCAGTTACCCTTGGTCTTAGTGCAAGTGGGAGATTGTTGGTGTTTATGCCCTGCAGACCAATGTTTGGACTGTTGGGGTATGCCCTTAAGGCTAATGTTTGAGGCCTTGGGTTATTATCAGTATCATGTATAAACTGAGTATATGTTTATAAAGGCAATTGTTGTTATTCAGATTGTTGCATTGTCTGCTGCTGTATGTATACCTCTGAGTAATGTCTCAATGATGTTCAGCTTTGCTGACATTCAGAGTTGTCCTTAGTCGAGATATCTTGGTGAACATGAGACAGCCTTGATATGATTGAGACTAATATGTGTTCTGGTCTTATAGGATGCTACGAGCATGGAATAAGATCTAGACACATAAGTGCATTGGATGTACTGGACTGACCCTACTTAGGATATTCAATTGTTTGTCACAATGTGAATAAGTCCTTATAAGCAAGCAAGTGGTATATTCCCTCTGACTTGAGATCACTTGTGTTACTAAGTGATGATTGGCATTGTTTTGAGGTACTTCAATATCATTTGAAAGATAATGGTTAAGGATTATCTTGGATAGTGGGCATGAGTCATGTTAGGACACTGGTGATAGATAAAGGATTGCCTCTCCTAGTTGGAGTGTGATGTTCTAAAGGGGCCCCCTGGATGAGATGATTGAGAAAGTGTATGGCCATACCCAGATGACTATGTTCATCTGATCTAACCATTCTCATCGTGTTGGAATTACAAGCTTGACAGGCTTGTCCAACGAGAACATCCAGTGGCAAAGGGAACATGTATACTGAGTGAATTGGATTCACACTTGTGCTATGGTTTGGGAGTAGTCTTGGAAGACTCTTTCCTTCATATCGGGAGACAGTGATGTGTTGCTAGATACCCCTCTCTGATCGTGATAACATATGTTATCGTTACCGACAATGAAGGAAACCCTTAGGGTCGCACAATTTGATGATATGGCTTACTTATGTCAGATCGTGTGGACTGAATTGTTCTAGTTCAGTTTAAAGCAATTTAAACTCTGATCGGAAGTGAGATCTAGTCTGATCATGTTTGATTGATTAGGGCATGTGATCGGTAAGCTTCGATCGGGAGAATTGATGCTTGATCGAAGAGATCAAGAGGGTCAAGAGATGTGTGGTTAGATCTTGAGCCATTTGGTTCAAAGAGATCATAACCAGAGCTCGTTCGATTTGGTCCTTGAACCAAATGGAATTGAACCGGTTCACTTAGTGAACGCATGGTTCAATCAAGAGACAAGTTTCGGTTGGTTCAATCGATGGTTTCATGGGGAGTTAAGTGCTTACTATTTTTGGAAGGCGTTTTTCTTTTTGGAAAAACCTCCCACATTTTTGAATGTAAGAACGCCGCTCGCCCCTTGTTCTCTTGCTCTCATCTTTGGTTTGTCTTCACGCCAAGAGAGGGAGTTCGCCCAGCAAAGAAAGAGACATCTCTTCACACGACAAAAGAAACCTTGGTGACTTGCTAGCACAAGGAGCGCAAGGAAGGAGGCCTGTCTCATCCTGTGTGTGATTCCCTGGAGAAGAGGCATTCGCCCCTTTCTTCTTCCAAGCCGCCTCTCATGGCCATGGTAACATCCTCACTTGTTCTATACAAGTTGTTAAAAGTTGATCATATGTTTAAGTCATTCGATTTTGGACCTAGTAAAGCAAGAAAACTTTTATATGCGTATGTGACCTAGGGTTACTTACAACTGGTATCAGAGCATGGTTTTGGCTTGATACATATGATTGCTATCTTGTGATCCATGTTTGTTTTATGATTTGGTATGATCTATTAGATGCGCATCCTCTTGTTATCATACGAAAATACATATCAAATGTTAGATGTATTTTGTTAACATTTAAGCTTGCGCAAGTGATGTTTGTTTGCGCTTTTCATAGATGTTTTCAATCAAAACTTATCATCATGCGCGACCCTCACTAGATCTATCTAAGCGCCTGCTTCAAATACTTAGACGGGTTAATAGGGTTGAAGTCGTTAGTCAAGTCTGGACCCAATAGCCTAATCAGACCATCTGACAGCCTAGATGGGTCGGCCGGATAGCACCTGTGCGCAAGCTATACAGGTGGCTATAGGTCGACTGCAGAAGGGCGTGTAGCGATGTCTGATTGAGGCGCCTTGTGAACGATCATGATTAAGGCCCGGGGTCACACCCGCTTGCCAGAAATCATGTGGGACGTTCAGCCCTTAAGGCATGCATAGTTGACCATCAGGTCGACGCAAGTCAGTTATGACTGGGTGCATGCAAGGGCAGTGGGTCTGACTTGGTCTGATGAGTGGATGCCTGTTAATGGACCGTTGTAAGGTAGTAGGGCACATAAGGAAATAAAATTGATGCCATGGGTATTTCAAAAATTTTATTTCTATTTGGATCACATGTTTGCATGTTTAACATGTTGAATGGGTGTTTATTTAATCTTATGTGGGCTGCCCTTATTTTGTGTGCTGTGCTGGGGCCTGCGTGCCTGGAATTAAATATAAATTTTGTTGTGATCTGCGAATCACACTTTATTTTATGAAAATGTATAATTGACCTGCGTGTCAAACCATGTCTAGATAGATTAAAATGTAATTTGATCAGACATGAGCACACATGGCAGAGGCGCTTGCAGTCAGTGGCTTCACCAGGTGGGAGGTCTAGAGTTCGACTCTAGAGCAGGCGCATACTGCCTGGAGGGCATTTGGGCCCGAGCTGGGCCAGATGAAGTACAAGAGTCCCATAAAGAGCTCAAGTGAAGACTTTTGTGAAACTAGGGTTTTACTTAGGCTTTTATGGGCGTTTACCACATAAGATAATGGTGCTTTCATTTACTGTTTTAAGTAATATTAGCACAAGCATGTTTTATTCTTCTGCTATCACTGTAGAATTTGCATGATAGTAAGAAGATAAAAGACCGATAAAATCCAACGTTAATATCAAGCTCGATTGCCTTCTGACTCGAAACCTCACTGTTCTGACTATCGTTGGGGCCGTGTTGTACCCACTCAGTGGGCACGCCCAGCTATCTTCAGACGGTGCGTGATTACACCTACATGCTACAGAGAAGGGATTTATCGCTTCTCGTTGCTCAGCATAGCACGTGGTGGTCCAGGAAGTAGGTCAGGTCAGCTTGACCATATAGGCTACATGTTGAGCATATGACAGCTATATGGAGGCAGCCATCTGAGGAATCAGAAACTGTGTTGTACCAACTCAGTTGGCACAGTCTTCTGGATTGCCTGGATGAAGGGGAATCGCACGGGTTGGCGATTGGCATGGATTGCCTACCAGTGATTAGTACTTGGGCTCTCTGTGCACCTTATCTCGCCTGAGCGGGACGCGGAGATCAAGTATGAAATCTGGATCCCATCTCACTAAAAGAGTTTCACTCTTTCGGGCTGTTTTATTGGATTTTTCAGTCAGATAAAATAGTGAGAAAAGAATCACTCTTAAGTCCTGGAATGGTTCTAACATGGATACTGACCTTGTTGTTCTTGCTATGTTGTAGATTCCTGCAGCAACGAACACCACATGGCTCAATTTGCGATCCATATTGGAAAAGGAGAAGTTTGCTGGGCCAAACTTCTCAGACTGGTACAGACAGCTTAAGATTGTACTTAAAGCTGAGAGGAAGCTGTATGTCCTTGAGTCGGCAATACCGGCTCAACCCGCTGTGAACGCCGCAAGGGCGGTTCGGGATGCTTATGAGAAGCACGTCAGTGATAGTACTGATGTCGCTTGCCTTATGCTTGCGTCAATGACGCCCGAGCTTCAGCGTCAGCATGAGGATTTGTCTGCTATTGATATTATAGTAAATCTCAAAATGCTGTATGCTGCACAGGCAAGGACAGAACGCTATAACTTGACAAAACTTTTCTTTCATAGCAAACTGACTGAAGGGAGTCCAGTGGGAGCTCATGTGCTCAAGATGATTGGGTACAAAGAAGCTCTAGAGAAACTGGGACATACCATCAATTCAGAACTTTTTGTTGATATTATCCTGCAGTCTCTCCCGGCTTCTTTCGATTCGTTCATTATTAATTTTAATATGAACAAAATCGACTGTACTCCGGCAGAGTTACTGAACATGCTCTGCACCACAGAGCAGACTCTTGAGAAGGGAAAGCCTTCATCCCCTGTCTTAATGGTTCCTCCAAGGAATAAGAAGAAGGGGAAGAAGGGCAAAACCCCTATCAAGAGCTACAACAAGGCTTTGAAACAAAAGATAAAGCGGTCAAAGGACAACAGATGCTTCCATTGTGGCCAGCTGGGTCACTGGAAGAAGGACTGTAGAGCGCTCCAAGGAGAGAAGAAGGGAAGCAAGCCTTTCACTTCTGGCTCAGGTATTTACGTGACTCAAGTCATGGTAGCTTCTTCTATTTCATGGGTGTTGGACACTGCATGTGGAGTTCACATTTGTTCAAATGTGCAGGAACTCAAGAGAAGAAGACAGGTGGGACAGCATGAGGTGGACCTACGAGTTGGAAACGGGGCACGGGTTGCTGCTGTTGCTGTAGGAGAATATAACATCTCTTTACCATCTGGTTTTGTATTAGAACTTGACAATTGCTATTTCGTACCAAGCATAACTAAGAATATTATCTCTATTCCTGCTCTTGTCAGGAAAGGTTTTTCTTTTGAATGCAAAACTTCACAGTGTTGTATTTCATATGATAATATTGTTTATGCAACTGGGTCGATTAACAATGGGTTATACATGTTGGACATGGAATGTTCTGTACAACAAATTGATAACAAGAAAGCCAAGTATGCTGATGACAGCACCTTGTTATGGCATAGTCGTTTAGGCCACATTAACAAGAAGCGCATTAAGCGGTTGCATGACCATGGACTGCTGGGATCATTCACCTATGAGGAGCTTGATACATGCAAAGCTTGTTTAATGGGTAAAATGACGAAGACTCCTTTTTCTAATAAAGGTGAAAGGGCTTCAGGTTTACTTGACCTTATTCACAGTGATGTGTGTGGGCCGTTTAGTAAACATGCCAGAGGTGGCTATTTATACTTCATTACTTTTACTGATGATTTCAGTAGGTATGGTTATGTCTATCTAATGAGACATAAGAGTGAATCTTTTGACAAGTTCAAAGAATTCAAAAATGAAGTACAAAATCAGTTAGGCCGAAATATCAAGGCACTTCGTTCAGATCGAGGTGGGGAATACTTGAGTCGTGAGTTTACTGACTATCTGAAGGAGTGTGGGATTATCTCACAGCTCACTCCGCCAGGAACACCACAATGGAATGGTGTGTCCGAGAGGAGAAATAGAACCTTATTGGATATGGTTCGTTCAATGATGAGTCAGGCTACTCTACCTTACTCCTTTTGGGGATTTGCACTGGAAACAGCTGCAAAAGTGCTAAACCGAGTGCCATCCAAGGCCGTTTCAAAGACACCATATGAATTATGGTATGGGAAACAGCCGAGCTTGACATTTATCAAAATCTGGGGTTGCGAAGCTTGTGTCAAAAAGCTCGCCTCTGGGAAATTGGAAAGCAGATCTGATAAATGTATATTTGTTGGTTACCCTAAAGAAACTAAGGGTTATTATTTCTATGATCCCAAGGAGAACAAAGTATTTGTTGCTCGAATGGCTATTTTCCTTGAGAAGGAATTTCTTCTGCAAGAGGCAAGTGGGAGAGAAATAAAGCTGGATGAAATTCCAGAAGTGGGACAAATTAGTCAAGCTCAGTTGGATGAGCCTGAGCAAATAGATCAGGTTGATCTTCAACCTGAGGCTCAGATGTCACGGGAACCGCGTAGATCGGGAAGGATCCGTCGTCAGCCTGAGCGCTATGATGGAGTCTACATCATTAATGATGAACCCCTTACTTATGCGGATGCGGTCAGTGGACCGGAGTCAGCAAGATGGCTTGAAGCTATGCGAGCCGAGATGGACTCCATGTCTGAAAACCAAGTCTGGGATTTGGTTGATCCGCCTCCGGGAGTAATCCCTATAGGCTGTAAGTGGATCTTCAAGAAGAAGAAAGACATGGATGGTAACGTGGTTACCTATAAGGGCAGGCTAGTTGCGAAAGGTTTCAAACAAATCTACGGGATAGATTATGAAGAAACTTTCTCTCCTGTAGCCATGTTCAAGTCCATTCGGATTATTCTCGCGATAGCGGCATATTATGATTATGAGATCTGGCAAATGGATGTGAAGACCGCTTTCCTTAATGGAAAACTAGAAGAGGATGTGTATATGACACAGCCTGAAGGTTTCATCAATCCATCAGAACGTCATAAAATATGCAAATTAAAGAAGTCCATTTATGGACTAAAACAAGCATCGAGGAGCTGGAATATTCGTTTTGATGAATCAGTTTCTGAATTTGGTTTCATCAAAAATGAAGATGACCCGTGTGTATATAAAAGGTTTAGTGGGAGCGTGATTACTTTCCTAGTCCTCTACGTCGATGATATCTTAATCATTGGAAACGATATTCCTGAATTGCATGCAGTCAAAGCATGGTTAAGAAAATGTTTCCAGATGAAAGATTTAGGAGAAGCAACCTATATATTAGGTGTGAAGATCTTTAGAGATAGATCTAATAGGCTTCTTGGGCTGTGCCAGAGTACTTACATCGATAAGGTCCTGGAGAGATTCCATTTAGAAAATTCTAAAAGAGGATATCTTCCAGTCAGACATGGTCTGAATCTTTCAAAGAGCAGTGTCCTCAAACACGGTCTGAGAAAGATGAGATGGACAATACGCCTTATGCTTCGGCTATTGGGTCTATTATGTATGTGATGTTATGTACTCGCGCAGACGTCGCTTACGGGTTAAGCGTGACCAGTCGTTTCCAAGGTAATCCAGGGAAGGCACACTGGATTGCAGTCAAGAATATTTTGAAATATCTTCGGAGAACCAAAGATATGTTCTTGATCTATGGAGGTCAGGGAGAACTCAGTATTGAAGGATATACTGACGCTTCGTTCCAATCTGACCAAGACGATTTCCGATCGCAATCAGGCTATGTCTTTAGCTTGAATGGAGGAGCAGTGGTGTGGAAGAGTTTCAAACAATCAATTGTTGCTGATTCCACAACAGAAGCCGAGTATGTTGCAGCCTCAGAAGCATCAAAGGAGGCAGTATGGATTCGTAAGTTCATTCAAGAACTTGGTGTTGTTCCTTCAAGTGCAGATCCATTGGTTATCTTCTGTGATAACACTAGAGCGATTGCACAAGCAAAGGAACCACGGTCACACCAGAAGTCCAAGCACATACAGAGAAGGTTTCATTTGATCCGTGAGATCATAGATCGAGGAGAGATCAAGATCTGCAAGGTACATACAGATGACAATCTAGCTGACCCGCTTACAAAGCCTCTGGCGCAGCAGAAGCATGAGAAGCACTGTAATAATATGGGTTTGAGATTTCTCAACCATTAGTTTAAGTGCAAGTGGGAGATTGTTGGGGTATGCCCTTAAGGCTAATGTTTGAGGCCTTGGGTTATTATCAGTATCATGTATAAACTGAGTATATGTTTATAAAGGCAATTGTTGTTATTCAGATTGTTGCATTGTCTGCTGCTGTATGTATACCTCTGAGTAATGTCTCAATGATGTTCAGCTTTGCTGACATTCAGAGTTGTCCTTAGTCGAGATATCTTGGTGAACATGAGACAGCCTTGATATGATTGAGACTAATATGTGTTCTGGTCTTATAGGATGCTACGAGCATGGAATAAGATCTAGACACATAGGTGCATTGGATGTACTGGACTGACCCTACTTAGGATATTCAATTGTTTGTCACAATGTGAATAAGTCCTTATAAGCAAGCAAGTGGTATATTCCCTCTGACTTGAGATCACTTGTGTTACTAAGTGATGATTGGCATTGTCTTGAGGTACTTCAATATCATTTGAAAGATAATGGTTAAGGATTATCTTGGATAGTGGGCATGAGTCATGTTAGGACACTGGTGATAGATAAAGGATTGCCTCTCCTAGTTGGAGTGTGATGTTCTAAAGGGGCCCCCTGGATGAGATGATTGAGAAAGTGTATGGCCATACCCAGATGACTATGTTCATCTGATCTAACCATTCTCATCGTGTTGGAATTACAGGCTTGACAGGCTTGTCCAACGAGAACATCCAGTGGCAAAGGGAACATGTATACTGAGTGAATTGGATTCACACTTGTTCTATGGTTTGGGAGTAGTCTTGGAAGACTCTTTCCTTCATATCGGGAGATAGTGATGTGTTGCTAGATACCCCTCTCTGATCGTGATAACATATGTTATCGTTACCGACAATGAAGGAAACCCTTAGGGTCGCACAATTTGATGATATGGCTTACTTATGTCAGATCATGTGGAATAAATTATTCTAGTTCAGTTTAAAGCAATTTAAACTCTGATCGGAAGTGAGATCTAGTCTGATCATGTTTGATTGATTAGGGCATGTGATCGGTAAGCTTCGATCGGGAGAATTGATGCTTGATCAAAGAGATCAAGAGGGTCAAGAGATGTGTGGTTAGATCTTGAGCCATTTGGTTCAAAGAGATCATAACCAGAGCTGGTTCGATTTGGTCCTTGAACCAAATGGAATTGAACCGGTTCACTTAGTGAACGCATGGTTCAATCAAGAGACAAGTTTCGGTTGGTTCAATCGATGGCTTCATGGGGAGTTAAGTGCTTACTATTTTTGGAAGGCGTTTTTCTTTTTGGAAAAACCTCCCACGTTTTCGAACGTAAGAACGCCGCTCGCCCCTTGTTCTCTTGCTCTCGTCTTTGGTTTGTCTTCACGCCAAGAGAGGGAGTTCGCCCAGCAAAGAAAGAGACATCTCTTCACACGACAAAAGAAACCTTGGTGACTTGCTAGCACAAGGAGCGCAAGGAAGGAGGCCTGTCTCATCCTGTGTGTGATTCCTTTGGAGAAGAGGCATTCACCCCTTTCTTCTTCCAAGCCGCCTCTCATGGCCATGGTAACATCCTCACTTGTTCTATACAAGTTGTTAAAAGTTGATCATATGTTTAAGTCATTCGATTTTGGACCTAGTAAAGCAAGAAAACTTTTATATGCGTATGTGACCTAGGGTTACTTACATGGACATGGTCGGGCATTGTTTAAATGTACTTTGATATAATTATTATTCTCTATAAAGGCATGGTCGTTATTATGCAGACTTCTCTACCTGCGTTGATGTATTGAGTTGCATAAATAATGTCCCAGGAGTTTGGATTGGATCCATTCTCATAAGCTATCCATAGTCAAGGTACCTTAGCAGATAAGGGACAGCTTTGGTACATGTGAGACTGGTGTATGGGTTGGTTAAGTGCGGGGTACAGTAACGCAGGCATACAGGTGCATTGGATGCACTGGAGTGATCCACCGTGAGGATTGACTTGTCTAGTCAACAAGTCAATCTCACATGCAAGAGGTTTGCATTGATCCTTAGACTTGAGGTATTCATGTCTAGATTTGATGATGGGTATGCTTTGATACAGTCTTACGTCTCTCCGTAATTGGGAGACCAAAACGACTGACATTGGGCATGTCATAAGTCATGTAGACACATGGATGACCAATAGTAGGATTTTCCCCTTCCTTATTGGAAGCATAATATCCACTCGGGGGCGCCCCACCTTATTGGTGCATGACAGGAATGTGTGGCCACACTTGTTGAGTCATGACCAATGCATTGGATTGATAAACTTGAGACTAATCCAATGGCAGGATATCAGTTTAGGCAAAGGGATCTATAATGCAATGGGAATCCTCATTGCTTGTTAGGAGTTGTTGCCATAATGACTTAAGTCCTATGACATGGGTAGTAGTGATGTGTTGCTAGATACCCCTCATTACTTATGATGTTTACATCATTGCCATCGTCATATGGATCCTACGGGGTCACACGCAATAGACTCTTGACGTTGCTTTAATCAGAAGCCTTATGATCAAGTTATTGGATAACTTGGATCAATTTGGAAGATTTCATCAGCGCCAATGGGCCTGATGAGTTGGAAGAAAGTTATTGAAGCCAAACTTCATTTTTGGCAGGTTGACCCGAAATTGACCTTAATTGGTCACATTTGGATTAGAGTTGCATTGGATTAGATCCAATGGCTTAATCAACCCATGCCATGAAGTTTGGGCTAGCTCATTATCCAATGAGGCCCAATAATTAGTTGTCATGAAGAGGGAATTGGCTTAAAAGGGTATAATGGGGAGAAATCTCACCCCATTGGCGCCTAGGGGCATAATGGGGTGAGGGAGGCGCCTTTGCTTCATTATGGAAGTAAAGGGCGCCTAGCCCCTATTCCTTAGATGGAATACTTGCCTCTAAGGCAAGTCTTGGGGCTGATATGGCTTGGGAACTTTTATGGGAAGTTCCTAGGCGCATATGGATATAGGGAAGAGGTATATGGTAATGTCTTGGAGACTTACCTTACCTCAAACCCTAGTTTCTCCCAAGACACCACCCTAGCCGAATTCCTCTTGCATGTTGCGCCTAGCCACTTCTCCTTTGATGGTAAGAATGCATTTGAGGCATGTCTTGGGCTGATATAGTGCTTGGACATTTATAGATAGGTTGAATGAGGTTTATGGTAAAGTCTTGGAGACTTTCCTTGCCTCAAGACACCGCATCCTAGCCATACACTTGGCATGATCCTAGCCCTTGCCCAAACCGCCTCTAGTCCTATTTATAGGACCCCTTGTTGCCCCCTCTTGGGCCCCCTTCCTTAAAGACGTGAGGTCTCATACACAAGGAGGTGTGGAGGCTTAAGGTGGCGACAACTTGAGAGCTTGGAGCTCTCCTTCTTCATCAAGGAGCGCAATCTTCTTCCATAGCCGCAAGTTCTTCTTCTTCTCCCTCTCTTCTTGGCGCAAGGACTCTTAGTGTTTGGCGGCATCTCCTTGCCACAAGCCCTCTCTGTTCCTTGGCCATAGGCGCACCTTGCTTGAAGGTGGCGTATACAAAGAAGAAGAAGGAAGCACTTGGCGCATCATCTTCCTCCTCATCTCTTCTTGGCACTTTCATCTTGGAGGTGGCGCAAGAGAAGTGAAGGAACCCTAAGGCTTGATTCTCTTCCCGAGGCTAGCACCAAGCGTGGAAGAGAGCAATGATCAAGGAGTCGAAGTGTGGATACTTGTAGAGGGCGAGCACTTGATCGTCTTCGAGCATGGCTTCAAGAACCGAGCAAGCAATAGAGGTATTATCCTTGTCACATCCTTGTGTTCTCCCTCGCATGGATCCTTGGGCAAAAGGAATATGTTTTGGGTGTAATGCTTCCGCTGCGTCCTGGGACTGCAAAAATTTTAAATTACACCCGGTATTCACTAACACAATATCCTTGAAGTAGAGGTATTTGATGTTTGGGGGATTTACTTCATGGGACCTTTTCCATCTTTTGGAGGTAACAAATACATACTTGTGGTAGTTGATTATGTTTCAAAGTGGGTTGAAGCTCTTGCTTCTCCTACTGATGATTCTAGGGTTATGATAAAACTATTCAAAAAGATTATCTTTCCATGATTTGGGACACCATGAGTAGTGATTAGTGATGGAGGCTCACATTTCATAGAATATAAGTTCTCAGCCTTGCTTAGAAAGTATGGGGTAAATCACAGAGTTGCAACACCTTATCACCCCCAAACAAGTGGACATGTTGAGATATCAAACAGAGAAATAAAGGGAATTTTGGAAAAGACAGTGTCACTCACGAAGAAAGATTGGGCATCCAAACTTGATGATGCACTGTGGGCCTACTGGACTGCTTTTAAAACACCAATAGGTATGTCTCCTTTTCAATTGGTTTATGGTAAATCTTGTCATTTACCTGTAGAACTAGAGCATAAGGCATTCTGGGCAATCAAAGCACTAAACTTTGACCTAAAGAACACGGGTGAAAAACAGAGGTTGTAATTTAACGAGCTAGATGAAATTAGACTCTCTGCTTACGAAAATGCAAGAATTTATAAGGAGAGGATTAAAAGATGGCATAATCGACATATTTTCAGAAGAGAATTCCAACCAGGTGACTTTGTTCTTTTATTCCATTCTAGATTGAGACTTTTTCCTGGTAAACTTAGATTCCGATGGTCTGGACCTTTTCAGGTAAAGAGAACTTACCCCTACGGAGCTGTAGACATATGGAGTGATGAAACAGGAGAGTTTAAGGTTAACGGTCAGAGATTAAAGCATTATTATCAAGAAGAACTGATTGAAGAAAAGGAAAATTTTCATCTTGATGAACCACGATCAAATCTGAGTGCAGAACGGTCAACTAATGACCTTTAAATTAGCGCTTCTTGGGAGGCAACCCAAGCACTCTTACTTTATTTTATTTACTTAGTTTTTATTTTTTCTTTAGAACTAACTTTTCTTCTCTTTTTGTAGGTGAAATCGATTTTGGTGCAAATTATGGCACCACCATAATGAAAATTATGGTGCCGTATTTTTAGTCTATTTTCGACTAGAAAGTTGTGATGTTTTTACGGCAATGCCGTAATCATTTTTACGGTGCCGTAATTTTATTAAAAAAAAAAGGAGAAAGGGGGGTTCAGAGCCAAGGACACAGTGGAGATTGGATCCGATGCTAATGAGTAGAGTTTTGTGAGTATTCCTTTTCTTTACTTCTTTGCATTCCATTTTCCTTATGTTGTTGATGTTTCACATGTTTATAGGGAAGGATGACTCCTTCAAACTTCTTATGTCTGTCATCACTATCTTGCTTGTTCTCATTTGATTGCTTAATCATTCGATGTGGTTGTATAATATTTTAATATTGATATTGATTTCGATTGGGTTGTATTACACTTGATGATATTTTGATTTTGAGCACCTTGTGGAGGTGTATACTTGATGACATGATGACTTGTATAATTCTGATGCTGAATGAGTATATGTTATTCTTGTTGATATGATTATTTTGTGGCCTAGTCTATTTTTGAAGAAATTCTTGTTGATAGTATGATTTTCTTGATGATGAATGTGTTTATGCCATTGATTAGGACTAGACCTATTGTGTTAAATTTATTTCTCTAATATATATCTGCTTTTGGAATTTTTCATTGATTGATGAATTAAATTTTGGGTAGACATGTTATTTGATGAATTTAGTTTGAAAAATGAAGCTACTTCTTTAAATAAAATTAGCATATGAGTATGATTTTTGAATTGATATTGATTGATTAATTTAGTTAATGTTCACACTATTTGCTATTTGTTGGGAAGAGAGATTCCATGATCCAAATAAAGAGAGTGATGACTCCCTTACTTGGCACTGCGCAAAATTGGCAGTGGTACCAAAGATATAGGTTGAAGTCAAAATGAGAGAAAAAGAGAAATCAAGAGAATGACTCCTCATCTTGGCACCGTGTTGATTTGCGGTGGTACCTAAGTTTAGAGTTGAAGTTCAAAAAGAAAATGCATGAATCTATGTGGGTTCATATCTTGGAGAGAAATCTTTTCACATTAACTCCGCTATCTTTTGTAAAATCCTTCCTACAAAAGAGATATGAGGTCTATTACATTGGTTATGTGATCAGTGTACTCTAACTTTGTCACCAAAAAAAAGGTGGTGTTCGAATTAGAGAATGTGAATGATGCATAAAAGGGAGGAACTAAAAAATTATGAGTGGAAAAAGATCTTGCAAATCCTATTCCTGTAAACAAAAGTATGATAGTTTTGAACTGAAACTGGATAAAATCTTGAGATTGAAATTCTATTTATTGTACAAGTTGCGAAGTTTTATTTGATTAAGTTGTAGACCTTGAGGATTGAATTTAAATGATGGTATGTCCATTTAAAATTTTATGAAACAATTGGTGAGATTTTTTATTGGTGATTGTATTTTAGAAATTTATTCTTCGTAAGAAAATCTTTCCCTTTGATCAAATTTTGATTTTGCTTGAGGACAAACAAAGTTTGAGCCTTATGTATTTGATGACACCAAAATTTATAGTAAATTTTGTGCCATTTAATGGGTATTTTTGTGTCATATTCATGCTCTTTTGCTCATTTTTATGTCTTATTTATCAAATGTTGCGGAATCTACACCTTTTCTGATTTTTCATCATTTTCAGGTAAAAAGGCACGATTTTTAGGCGTTTTCAAGCAAATTCAGATGCATAGATGAATTCCCACCATCAAATACAGTAGAGCTGTAATCCAAATTATGGTACCATAGTTTCACTGCACCTACAGAACAAACCACGACACTGCCGTAATTTCCGAGCGCTGCCATATTTTGGGACGATTTTGTACAGAAAGTTTAGTGGATTTTACGGTGCTGCCATAATGAAAATTACGGGCCGTATTTCGAGTCAATTTTTCACCCAAGAGATTTGAAAAAAATATGGCATTGCCATAATGAATATCATGATTTCGTAATTCTAGGTGATTTCTGAACCGAGAATTTATGCTGAAATTACGGCACTGCCGTAATGGTTTTCACAGCCGTAAATGTAACCCAGACCCGCGATTTTCACGGACTATTTGAAGCCCGATTCTTGCGCGGATGATTGTAGATGATCTAGGCCATCAATTAGAGATCCGTAAAAAGGGAAATACAGATTGGATCGAGCAGAGGAGACACACATGAAAAGCCCTATTTTCATCCACGATCAGGAGAGAATTCGAGATTTTTGCCGTCGCCCTAGGTTTCACCGCCGTGAAGTGTACAGTGCATCTCTGGCCGAGAAATTTGAGGGAAAGTTGCGGCTAGAGGAGAAGAACATACTCCAGAAGTTTCAAAGCAAAAGGAGATCGATCGGAGGAGAAATCAACAAAGGAAGCGTCGCCAGCACTGTTCATCGTGCCTTCTAGAGTAAAATTACGACTATAATTTTCATTACAACCATGCTGTTATTTGATTTCCTCTTTCCAATTGATTTCTAATCCTTTGAAACAATGGTTTATTGTAATTCTTCAACTATGCTAGCTTAAACACTTTTTGGGACATGGGGGAGTAATCCCCTAAATTTCTTAAATACTAGATTATTTTTACTTTCGTCAAGATGATTTTACTATGATAATTCTACTTATGTGATGATTGCTTTTAATTCTCCATAGATTCATATTAATCAGCATGATTTAGAGTTTTTGTGATATGGACTGAAAAGTCATTTGCGAAAACTTGGAACCCTAAAATTGAATGTTAGGAACTCATCGTAAGAAATTATGTTTGTTCTTATTACTTGATTTTAGAAGTATACTATCATGTTGATAATCTGAATCTAGGATTGAGTTATTAAAATAAACATGATGATACTGTGAGAAATCAAGTATCGGATCGTTGGAGAACCTTAAGTAGAACCTATGAAAATTATAGTATGAAAGTATGTAGTTTTCACTTGAGATAATTGACTTAGGATTTGGATGCACGAAAGTGATCTTTGAGTTCTTTGTCAATGATTTACTTATATTTAACATTGGATAAATCCTGCATGAGAGTGAGGATTGGTTCTTTGTAAATTATCTACGCGAAAGCGAGATTATTTCTTTATGAAGTAAATTATATCTTTATCATAATAAAATTAGACTGACAAACATCTATTCATATCTAGTCATGGAAATTAAGGTGGATGAAACCCTAGTCCCAGTTTCTCTCTCTGATATTTTCGTGTAGCTTTCAATAGTTTGCTTGATATTTTCGACTGCCTAGCTAGTGAGAAATTAATTATTCACTACTTGACAAACGAGGTCTCTGTGGTTCGATATCTTAATTATTAATTCGAGTATCCATGCACTTGCGGACACAACACTCGCCTTCCAGAACCCGATGCCGATGACTCGTCGCCATCTCTACGGCCAACTTATTCTCTTCTCTCGTCGCCATCAAGAGCTCGCCTTCCAGAACCCAACCCGCTGCCGCTCGTCTTCTCCTTTCCAGTGCAGGTGAGTTGGTTGCCTTCTTTCTTCCTCATTTTCTACACCTAAATAGAAGGTTGATTCTAGAAGATCGGTGAGCAAACTTGAAATAATATGTTGTTGCATGCTAGAAATTGAAGGCAACACTGATTATCATGTAAGGTCAACGTTGTTGAATGCAAAAGGAATAAATTTACTATCCTGTCTCTCAAAACATTTGACATTGATGTCGATGGTTATTACTTGAACAATTAGTATAGAGATGATTTGAAGACCGCATTAGTAAATTTTGACTCACCCCTGGCAGTTCCCTGGTTTAATGCATTTCCCTAAAGACAGAATTGTCTGCATTATTCTTTTAAACTTAATAGAACTTCTGACCTAAGAGTGGTAGCAATCAGCGTTAAGCAATTAAATGTTAGAGCTCACTGGCTTAGTGCCGCAAATTGAAAATTAATGATAGTAAATTAATGAAGTATCATGAGGTAGATAATTAACCTACATATAAGTTGTAGGTTTTAAAACGTTGTTTGTATTTAATTATGATTTCTAACTAGTGAAATTACATTTGATTTTAAGAAATGGATGTCAAGTTGTCAACATGTTTTCATTTTGCATTACGTAGTAGCAATGTAGGATTGGTAATTAAAATAGCTATATGAATATATGATTCGTTGCTCATGTGCTTTAGATCATCATATGGCACGTGAGAATACCTTAGTTGGTTCCATTGTTATGGAAATGGAAGAGAGATTTGTGTAATAAACTAAAATAGGCAAATCAGTTAATGGTACATCTAAAAAGAGAAAGCCAATACAACAAAGGTCTAATGCTTGAGAGCATTTTACAAAGGTGGTTGTGAATGACATTATTAGTGGTAAATACATACACTATTCTAAAGAAATACATGTTGATCCTCATCTAAATGGCACATCTGGACATAGAAAACACATAAATGCATGTAAAAGTCACCCACATGCATCTGAAGTGAAGCAAACATTGCTGAAAATTCATCATGGAGGAGATGGTGCTAATTTGGGCACTTGGAGATTTGAACAAGAAGAAGCTAGGAAAGCTCTCAGTTACATGATCATAGTAGACGAGCTTCCATTCAAATTTGTTGAAAACATAGGATTTCAGCATTTTATGTCAGTTATACATCCTTATTTTAAAATTCCATCAAGATGGACTATATCTAGAGATTGTTTTGGGTTGTACTTAAAGGAGAAAGATGCACTTAAGACTTTCTCAAAAAAATCATGCAATAGGGTGTGTTTGACTACTGATTGTTGGACTTCAATTCAGAACATCAATTATATATGTCTAACTACACATTTTATTGATAATAATTGGAATTTACAAAAGAGGATTTTGAGTTTTTGTCCAATTGTTGGTCATAAAGGTAAAGATATTGGACAAGAACTTGAAATGTGTTTGAGGAATTGGGAGATAGATAAAATATTTACAATTATAGTAGATAATGCTTCTTCCAATGATGGTGTGTTGTAGTCCGCAAGTGCATGGATACTCGAAGTAATAAAATAGATATCGAACCACAGAGACCTTGTTGTTAAGTACTGATGAATTGAGTTTTCACTAGCTAAACAAATCGAATAATGATGCAGACGATCGAAAAGTGCACAGAAAAATATCAGGGAAGAAAGTTGGGACTAGGGGTTCATCCACCTTAATTTTAATGACTAGAAGGAAATAAAGTATTTGTCAGTCAAATTTCATTATGATAAAGATATAATTTACTTCATAAAGGAATTATCTCGCTCTCGCACAGATAATTATACAAAGAACCAATCCTCACTCTCGTGCAGGATCTATTCAATGTTGAAGATAAGTAAATTATTGACAAAGAACTCAAGGATCACTCTCGTGCATCCGAATTCTAAGTCAATCATCTCAAGCGGAAACTCAAGTATCACTCTCGTGCATCCGAGTCTCAACACAGGTTCTACTTATGGTTCTCCGATGATTAGATATTTAATCTCTTACAATATCAAATCAAGTCTAACACATTAGCTCAATCCAAATAATCAGAAAATCAACATTGCAATAAAATCACTAAAAATCAGTATTCAAAGAACAAACCTAATCTCTTACGATAAGTTTCAAACTCAATGATTTTTAGGGTTCCAAATTTCACGATCAACCTCTCAGTCTATTTTGCAAAATTCTAAAACATGCTGATATTTATAAAACTAAGGAGAATCGAAGGAAAGTCATCACATAAACAGAATTATCATGACAAAAATAATCAATGTCTAGTCATTAAGAAATTAAGGGAATTACACCCCCATGTCCTATAAGAAGGTTTAAGCTAGCATGATAGAAGAATTATAGCAAAACATTGTTTAGAGTGATTAGAAATTGAAAGAGAAGAGGAAAAGTTATAAAACAAGGCTGTAATCAAAATTACAGCCCGTAATTTGCTTTTCACGCGATGAACAGTGGCGGCGTCCACGTTTTTGATGATTTCTCCTTCAATCGATCTCCTTTCACTCTGAAACTTCTGTGGTGTGTTCTCCTTCCTCAGGCGAAGCTTCCTTGTAAATTTTGTGGCCAAAGATGGTCTGTGCAACGAACGGTGATGAACCCTAGCGCAGCGGCGATTCTCTGAAATTCTCCCTGAAGTGTTGATGAAAATTGTTCCTTTCACTTTGAATATCCTATCCTCCTAATGCCGAGTCTTCCCCTTTTTACGTATCTTCAATTGGTGCCCTAAATCTCGAGAAATCATCTTTTTTAATCTTTCGGCGGAAAAATCGGGAATCTGGGTGCAGAATTACGGTACCGTGAAATTAATTACGGTACTGCTGTGATTGCTTCTGAATGTTTTGTAAAGAATTGGCTCAGAATTACAGCACCGTAAGAGTTTAGCCCAAAATTATGGTAGTGCTGTATTTCTCTCGGTTGTCTCTGAAAGTTTCTATATGAAATTTGTCCAGAATTACGGCACCGTGAAAAATATTATGACAGTGCCGTAATTCGTCCGAAATCGTCTGAAGTCTCTGCCCGATTCTGACCGAAATTATGACACCGTTATATTAATTACGGCAGTGCCATAATTTCCCAAAACACTCGCTGCAATCTGCTGCCGTGAAATCCATTACGGTAGTGCCCTGATTTCAGATTACGGCTGTAAAAATAATTACGACACTATCGTAATTTCTCAGGAAAGCTTGGTTTGGGTTGAAATTTGATTTGCAAACTCCTCTTGATGATTAGAACTCGCTCGTGCATCGAAATTGCTTGAAAACGCGTGATAATGATGCCTTTTACCTAAAATTGATCAAAAACCGAAGAAGGTGTAGATTCCGAAGTATTTGGCAAATAAGGCATAAAAATAAAGCAAAAGAGCAAGATTATGACTCCAAAGGTTAGTTGATCAGTACGAAAAATACTATGAAATTTAGAGTCATCAAACACATAAGGCTCAAACTTTGCTTATCCTCAAGTAAATACAGAAAACAATACTGATTATGAAAATAAACTTTTAGATGATGAATAAATTTCTAAGATACAATTACATATGAAAAATTCTCATCAAATAAATACTCAAAATTTCAAGTAAATATATAGTCCTCCGAATTCAATCTTTAAGATCCATAATTCAATCAAATAAAATTTTGCAATGTGTATAAACAGACTTTCAATCTCATGAGTTTACCTAGTTTAAGTTTTGAGTCCATGATGTTTTTGTTTACAGGAATAGGAATCACAAAATCTTTTTCCACTCAAAATTTTTTTTTCTCTCTTTTCTTTTATGCATCTTTGACATTTTCTAAAATGAATACCACCTTTCTTCTGGTGACATATTTAGAGTATATTGGTCACATAACCAACATAATAGAACTCATATCTCTTTAAGTAGAAAGAATTCTTCTAGAGATAGCGGAGTTAATGTCAAAGAATCTCTCTCTTGGCATGCATCCACATAGATACATACTTTTTATTGAACTTCAACTCTTATCTTATTAGGTACCATTGCAAATACAATGCCAAGAAGAAGAGTTATTCCTTTTTAGACTTCAACCCATGACTTTAGGTACCACTGCCAAATTTTTGTAAGTCCCCAGAAGGGGGCGAAACCCTAAAGCATGGCGCATATAAAAATTTTAAGCAGCGGAAAGAGGGTTTCTAGGGATCATTTGCATGAGATATGATCAACTATAAAAACCGATTGCAAACATGAATAAAGGAATCGATTCTTACCAAAGCCATTGCTTGGATGGCGTCTAGGAAGAAGAGACTCAAGTGCTTCTCCTCCTTATGGCTCGCACACAAGATGTGATCGCCTACTCCCTTAGTGCTCCTTGTGCTAGCAAGGTTCTAAGGAGTCCTTGTCGAATGGAAGGGAAGAGACGTTCTCCTCTGCTTGTCGAACTCACTCCAAGGTGTGAAGAAGTCGCCACACACGAGAGCGTCGAGAGAGGAAAGGCAAGAAGCGAGAATAGAGCATGAAACTCTCAACGTGAGGCGTGGTCACAATTTGGAAACATGGTTTCCAAAAATAGTAAACCACTTCTCTTCATGCGACCATGGGTTTACCCAAGCGCAAATCTCTCCTCTTTGAACCATGCGCTCAACTAATGAGCCGGTTCAATTTAATTTTGGTTCAAAGACCAAATTAAACCAAGCCTTTTTGGTCTAGACCTCATTAAACCTAAAGGTTCCAGATCTAACCGTTCATCTCTTGATGCTCCTGATCTCACCGATCTAGCATCCATTCTCTCGATCGAAGCTTACCGATCTCAAGCCCTAATCAATCAAACATGATCAGACCAGATCTCACTTACAATCAGAGATTAAATCCCTTTAAACTGAACTCAAACAATTCAGTCCACACGATCTGACTTAAGTAAGCCATATCATCAAATTGTGCGACCCTAAGGGTTTCCTTTAAATGTCGGTAACGATAACTTACGTCATCACGATCAGCGAGGGGTATCTAGCAACACATCACTGTCTCCCGATATAAAGGAAAGAGTCTTCCAAGACTACACCCAAACCACAGCACAAGTGTGAATCCAACTCACAAGGCATACATATTTCCTTTGCCACTGGATGTTCTTATTGGACAAGCGTGTCAAGCTTGTAGCTCCAATATGATGAGCATGATTAGATCAGATGAACATAGTCACCTGGGTATGGCCATACACTTTCTCAATCACCTCATCCAGGGGGGCCCTTTAGAACATCACACTCCAATTAAGGAGACGGCAATCCTATATCTATCACTAGTGCCCTAACCTGATTCAAGCTCACCATCCAAGATAGTCTATAATCATTATGTTTCAAATGATATTGAACTACCTCAAAACAATGACAATCATCATTCAGAAACACAAGTGATCTCAAGTCAGAGGAAATGTGCCACTTGTTGCAATCAAGGATTATTCACATTGTGACAAGCAATTGAATGTCCTAGTAGGGTCTGTTCAGTACATCCAATGTACCCATGAGTCTACATCTTATTCCATGCTCGAAGCATCCTATAAGATTAGAACACATATTAGTCTCAATCATATCAAGGCTGTCTCATGTTCACCAAGATATCTCGACTAAGGACTTTATAGCATGTCAGCCCAGCTGAACAGCTTTGAAACATTATTCAGAAGTACACTTATTGCAGCAGACAATGTAACAACCTGAATAACAACCATGCCTTTATAAACATAAGAGTTTATTACATGATACTGATACAATCCCAAGGCCTCAAACATTAGCCTTAAGGGCATACCCCAACAATTTTCGCAGTGCCAAATAGGGGAGTCATTTTTCTTTTTGGATTTTGGGTTCTTTCTTCCCAACAAATAACAAGATGGACTTTAATTATTTACTAGGTTTATTCATTTGATATCAATCCAAAATCACACAACATATGCTCATTTTATTCAAGAGAATTACTTTACTCTCAAATCTCATTCATCAAACAATATATTCACCCAAAACTTCATGCATCAATCAATGGAAGATTTCAACAGATAGATCGTATCAAAGAAATAAACTCATCATTTCAGGTTTATTTGCAATCCTCAAGTATCGTTATGAACAGTGATCTATCACTAAGAAAATTTTGACTTGATAACGGCAGTATTTTCTTGATCAAACAAACCACACAGGCATATAGCACATCATATCAAATCACAATAAAAATCATCAATACCAAATCATATACCATGCTAAACATTCTAGTGCATCAATCTCAAATATCAAAGTAGTAGGACACAAGAAGTTTGAAGGATTTATCTTCTATTTGAACACATGGATTATCAGAAAAATATAGAAGATGGAATGCAAATGAGTAGGAAAAAGATACTCACAGAGTTTTATTAATCTGTGTCAGACCCAATCATCCTCTGTGTCCTCAGATCCGAACCATCAGCGTTCTCCTTTTTTTTTAACAGAATTACGGTGCTACCGTAATTTGCGAAGAAACTTGTTTTCACCTACAAAAAAGAAAAGAAAAAATTAGTTCTAAGTAAAAGTAAAAACAAAAACAAAGTAAAAGAAAATAAGCTAAAGTAAAAGTGCTTGGGTTGCCTCCCAAGAAGTGCTAATTTAAAGGTCGTTAGCTTGACCGTTCTGCACTCGGATTTGATCGTGATTTCTTTAGTTGCCATGTTGATATCTCAATGTTTTGTTCATGGCTTCTAGGAACTCAAGCACCTTTTTCCTTTCTCAAGCAGCTTTGATCTTCCTTTTCTCCTTCGTCTCTTCTTCTTCTTTGCTGCTTTCTCCTGAAATTCTTTATTCACACACTCAGATGATATGTCAGTTTCAAAATTAGAAGGATTATCAAATAAATTATGCACATCACTAACAAAATCATCAATTATATCAATGCTACAACATGATCCTGAGTGTGATGCCTTTTTCAATGAATCAGTTAAATCAAACTCAATTGTATTATCACAAATGTCAAAAGTGAGTTTTCCTTTTCTAACATCAATATGTGCTCCTGCTGTAGCCAAAAAGGGTCTACCAAGGATGATAGGATTTTTATGGTTTTCTTTCATGTCAAGGACTACAAAATCAGTTGGAATAAAATACTCACCTATTTTGATGGGAATATTCTCTAAAATACCTACATGATACATTACCGATGCGTCGGCGAGCTGTAAAGATATCGATGTTGGTTTAAGCTCTCCAATGTCCAGTTTCCTGCAAATAGATAAAGGCATTAGACTCACACTAGCTCCCAAATCACATAAGGCTCGATCGAAAGCAACATTCCCAATTAAACAAGGGATAGAGAAACTACCTGGATCCTTTAATTTTGGTGGCAACTTGTTTTGAATAAGAGCACAACATTCCTCAGTTAGTGCCACAATACCATAGTCCTCTATTTTTCTTTTGTTGGATAAAATTTTTTTAAAAATTTTTGCATATGTAGGCATTTGAGATAAGGCATCAGTAAATGGAATATTAATATATAACTTTTTCAACACTTCCAAAAATTTCTCAAACTGCCTATCTAACTTAGCTTGCACAATCCTCTGGGGAAAAGGAATAGGTGGCCTATATGGTGGAGGAGAATTAGGTTTAGAAATATCACTCTGACATCGTTCATCACCTTTTGATTTATCACCCTGGTGAGGTGACAAACTAGTTTGGGACTGCTCATGCTCAGAGGATTTTTCCAAGTCTAATTCATTATCAAGGTCAATATTAGGCTCTTTTTCATTATTGTCAGATTTCCCCTTAGTTCATCTAATTGCCTTCCACTCCTAGTGATGATAGCATTACAGTACTCCCTAGGGTTTGGTTCAGATTTAGCAGATAATTTTTCTAGGGGTCTGTAAGAAGTGCTTGCTTGTTGTGCTATCTGTGTCTCTAAAATCTTATTGTGAGCAACAACACCATCTAACCTAGAGTTAATTTGTTTAAGACCCTCTTTGAACTCTTCATTTTGTTTCATTTGGGCACCCATGATTTTTTCAAACATGTCCTCTAAACTAGATTTTTGGGGTTGACTCTGATTTTGTTGACTCTGTTGGTACCCTATGTTTTCATTTTGCACACTAACATAATTGTTACTCCTCTAGGATAAGTTAGGGTGGTTTCTCCAACCAGGGTTGTAAGTATTAGAGTAAGGGTCATTATTTCTACCTTGATTGTACCCCCCTACAGCATTGATTTGCTCACTACCCTGATCAACAATAACCTTACACTCTTCAGTATAGTGCCCATGATTTCCACATACATCACAAGTAACAGAAGAAACAACAGTAGTTTGCATCTGAAAAGAATCAAAGCAATTACACAAAGAATCTACCTTTTCTGCTAGAGAGCGCCAACCATCACCATCATTCTTACCATGAGGAGGATGATACATCACTCCTCTCTCAATAGTCCATTGGTTGTGGTTTAGTGCCATCTCTTCAATCAACGCATAGACATCTTCAACGGTCTTCTTCATCAATGCTCCCCCTGCAGCAGCATCAACAGTTAAGCGAGTGTTGTAAAGCAAACCATTATAGAAAGTCTGAATTAAAACCCAATCTTCTAATCCATGATGAGGGCACTTCCGTTGTAACTCATTGAAGTGCTCCCATGCTTCACTAAGTGATTCGCTATCCCTCTGTGCAAAGCTCGTGATTTTATTCCTCAACTGGATCATCTTACTAAGTGGAAAGTATTTCAGTAAGAAATCCTTTGACAATTGCTCCTAAGTAGTGAATGTCCCAGTCAGATGAGAATGTAGCCATGCTTTTGCTCGGTCCCTGAGGGAAAAAGAAAACAATCTTAGTCTAAGGGCATCATCAGATACACCATTAATTTTTATGGTATCACAAAATTCAAGGAAAAGAGATAAGTGTTGATTTGGATCTTCCAGAGGAGATCCTCCAAATTGGTTCTGTTGGATCATTGATAGGAATGCTAGTTTAATCTCAAAGTTGTTTGCATCAATTGCAGGCCTAGTAATGCTAGAATGAATTCCCTGCGTATTCGGGGCTGCATAATCTCTAAGTGTCCTTCTTTCAGCCATGATTGATTCTTCTTCTCTCTCTTCACCAAACCTCAATTTCCTGTGCAATCTAAGAGTTTTGATAATTTCAGGATCAAAAGGAACTAATGGTCCTGACCTAAAATTCCTGCGCATAAACAAGTAGAAAGTCAGAAAAGTTCAGGTTTTTTAGAAAATAAAAGAAAACTAGAATCTATCACAGAAAATACTAAAAACCAAAACAAAAGTCTAGCAATACTATCAATTATATCAATATTAACAGAACCAAGGTCCCTGGCAACGGCGCCAAAAACTTGTTGTAGTCCGCAAGTGCACGGATACTCGAAGTAATAAAATAAATATCGAACCACAGAGACCTTATTGTTAAGTACTAATGAATTGAGTTTTCACTAGCTAAACAAATCGAATAATGATGCAGACGATAGAAAAGTGCACAAAAAAATATCAGAGAAGAAAGCTGGGACTAGGGGTTCATCCACCTTAATTTTAATGACTAGAAGAAAATAAAGTATTTGTCAGTCAAATTTCATTATGATAAAGATATAATTTACTTCATAAAGGAATTATCTCGCTCTCGCACAGATAATTATACAAAGAACCAATCCTCACTCTCGTGCAGGATCTATTCAATGCTGAAGATAAGTAAATTATTGACAAAGAACTCAAGGATCACTCTCGTGCATCCGAATTCTAAGTCAATCATCTCAAGCGGAAACTCAAGGATCACTCTCGTGCATCCGAGTCTCAACACAGGTTCTACTTATGGTTCTCCAACGATCAGATATTTAATCTCTTACAATATCAAATCAAGTCTAACACATTAGCTCAATCCAAATAATCAGAAAATCAACATTGCAATAAAATCACTAAAAATCAGAATTCAAAGAACAAACCTAATCTCTTACGATAAGTTCCAAACTCAATGATTTTTAGGGTTCCAAATTTCACGATCAACCTCTCAGTCTATTTCGCAAAATTCTAAAACATGCTGATATTTATAAAACTAAGAAGAATTAAAGGAAAGTCATCACATAAGCAGAATTATCATGACAAAAATAATCAATGTCTAGTCATTAAGAAATTAAGGGAATTACATCCCCATGTCCCATAAGAAGGTTTAAGCTAGCATGATAGAAGAATTACAGCAAAACATTATTTAGAGTGATTAGAAATTGAAAGAGAAGAGGAAGAGTTACAAAACAGGGGTGTAATCAAAATTACAGCTCGTAATTTGCTTTTCACATGATGAATAGTGGCGGCGTCCACGTTTTTGATGATTTCTCCTTCAAGTGATCTCCTTTCACTCTGAAACTTATGTGGTGTGTTCTCCTTCCTCAGGTGAAGCTTCCTTGTAAATTTTGTGGTCGGAGATGGTCTGTGCGACGAACGGCGATGAACCCTAGCGCGGCAGCGATTCTCTGAAATTCTCTCTGAAGTGTTAATGAAAATTGTTCCTTTCACTTCGAATATCCTCTACTCCTAATGCTGAGTCTTCCCCTTTTTATGGATCTTCAATTGGTGCCCTAAATCTAGAGAAATCATCTTTTTAATCTTTTGGCAAAAAAATCGGGAACCTGGGTGCAGAATTACGGTACCGTGAAATTAATTACGGTACTACCGTGATTGCTTCTGAATGTTCTGTAAAGAATTGGCTCGAAATTACGGCACCGTAAAAGTTTAGCCCAAAATTATGGTAGTGCCGTATTTCTCTCGGTTGTCTCTGAAAGTTTTTGTATGAAATTTGTCCGGAATTACGGCACCGTGAAAAATATTACAACAGTGCCGTAATTCGTCCGAAATCCTCTGAAGTCTCTGCCCGATTCTGACTGAAATTACGGCACCATAATATTAATTACGGCAGTGCCGTAATTTTCCAAAAAACTCGCTGCAATCTACTACTGTGAAATCCATTATGGTAGTGCCCTGATTTCAGATTACGGTCGTAAAAATAATTACGGCACTACCGTAATTTCTCTAGAAAGCTTGGTTTGGGTTAAAATTTGATGTGCAAACTCCTCTTGATGATTAGAACTCGCTCGTGCATCGAAATTGCTTGAAAACGCGTGATAATGATGCCTTTTTACCTAAAATTGATCAAAAACCGAAGAAGGTGTAGATTCCAAAGTATTTGGAAAATAAGGCATAAAAATAAAGCAAAAGAGCAAGATTATGACTCAAAAGGTTAGTTAATCAGTACGAAAAACACTATGAAATTTAGAGTCATCATGGTGTTGTCAAATACTTGAAAGACAAGATTGTTTATTGGGGAATAGCAATGTTAGGAGGTGAGCATTTGCATATGAGGTGTCTTGCACACATTATTAATTTGATTGTGCAAGATGGCTTAAAAGAAGTGCATGATTCGATAAAGAAGGTTCGAGCAGCTATAAAGTATGTAAGACAATCACCTTCTAGATTGAACAAGTTTAAAGATTGTGTAGAAAAGGAAAAGATTTAGTGCAAGGGTCTTTTATGCTTAGATGTGGTTACTGATGACATGCATTTATATAGTATTATTAGTATAATTTTACCATCAATTATCTCTCTTTTCTATCATATTTTTACTCATTTTGGCTTAAATCCCTTTGTTTGTTCGGAATCTTCACCTTTCTTCACTTTTGTCATATTTCAGGTGAAAACGCCTACAAATCAATTGATTTCGGTGAATCCAAATGTATAGATGAATTCTATATATCAAGACGAAGCTGCCCATAAAATTTCACACAAATCGGAGCATGTTTAGAAAAATACGGCACCCCCATGAAAATTTTTACTGTCATATTTTTTGAACATACAAAAGGAATTATGGGCCTACCTGTAATTTTCATCACGGCCATATCAGACAGTTCCACAGAAAGTTTCACGGCCGCCTGTGAAATTTTTGCCGTAATTTCTTCAAGCAAAAATACCAGATTAAACAGAGTATTTCATGGTCGGGTGTGAAAAATTTCACGGCCATAATTCTACCAGGTAAAAATTTCTTATTTCAACAGAAAGTTTCACGGCCGCCCGTGAAATTTTTCACAGCCATAATTTCGTCTGCCAGATTCAGATTTGACTTCATTTCTCGCCCGATTCAATCCGATTTCGAACCAAATTTTGGGGAAAGCCTAATGGAAGGGTGGGGAACTGTTTAAGGGAGCTTTGGGCCGAGTTTGAGGGCTTTCTGGTGAATTTTTTTAGCAAAATTTGACAAAGAGGCGAAAACTAGGGCAAGAGGGCGGCGATCTTCATATTTCAACCCGAAAAGCTTCATTTTTCCGGTGATTTGGCGACAATCTCCATCAGGGAGTCTTAATTCTTGTCTTCCTTTGTCGACACATATTTTATTTGCCAATTTTGTAATCAAACATGGATTTTTATACCGTGAACGTGTATAACATGTCAGCGTAAACTTTTATTCAGGATTAAGGGCATAGGACTCTTTGTTTTCATGACTTGATTGTTTAATACCCTCTTATGAAGAGATTTACTTTTGTTAGATTCAACTATTATTGTGATAATTACATGTTAATTACTAGCCATGATTTTCATGTCTTAGACATCACAAGAAGTACCGAAAGGTGAATTGTGTGTCGGATCTATAATATTTGGACAAGTTGATTTGAACACGAGAGTAGTTCGAATTAACTTGAGGGATTTTATTGATTTGTCAAGAACTCATTGGGTTTATCTTGAGTTAATAACCACGAGGGTAGGGGATTAATTCGGATAAACACCGGATTGTACTACTGAGAAGGGGCAATCTGTACATGCGAATAAATCCCCTTCAACATAGTAAGTCCTTCTAAAGACATCCTTAATTTTTATAAGTCATGAGACTTAGAGTCGTAAACCCAAAATCCTGAATTTTCCATAAATTGATTACAACCAAAGTCGCTTTATTATTTCTTCTGTTTTAGTAGAGATAAGGATCATTCCATTTTAGATCAGTCTAGCTAACGATTCTAAGTAAGAATCAGTACTTAGTCATTGGTCCCTGTGGGATCGATATTTTTATTACTTCGATTGTCCGTGCACTTGCGGATCACATCAGTTACTCGATGGAATTCCACATACCTAATGTTGGAAACGACACAAAAATTTGAAAGGACTTTTGTTAGATATGATGACCAAGAAAAAAGCTTTTTGTATGAGCTTGTGGATGATAAAGGAGAAAGCATGATACCTGATTCTACAGATTAGGTTAATGTTAGAAAGTTAGTGGTCATTTTAAAGCACTTTTATGATTTGACATTGAAAATTTCAGGCTCTTATTATGTAACTTCCAATCATTTCTTTCCGGAAATATATGTTATTTACATATTATTAAAAGAATTGGAAGCAAATGCAGATCCTACTATTTCATTGATGGCTATATTCATGAGAAAGAAATATGACAAATATTGGGGTGAATTTGATAAGACCAATAAGATGATCTTTGTTGCTATCATTCTTGATCCTCGGCATAAATTACGGTACTTAGAATATGCATGGTGTGGAAAGGGGTTCTTTATTGTCAAGTCTTGTGAGAGAGCACTTCATAAGGCTTTTTAATGAATATAAGAAACTAGTTGCTCCTGAAAGCTCTCAAACTGAAGACAGCATTGTTACTACTTCTAGTGAGGATCCGAATGAGATGTTGGCAATGAAAATTCGAATGGGATTTAAGAAGCATATGGCTGAAAGTAGGATGAGAGATCCTAAAACAGAATGGGAGAAATATTTAAAAGATGAATTTGAGCATGATGGCCCAAACTTTGAGATCTTATGGTGGGGCTTAACTCCCATAGGTATCTAATTCTTTCGCATATGGCAAGGGATGTTTTGGCAATTCCAATTTGTGGGGTCATTTTTGGTCATGTTAAAATATGATTTGACCTTTATTAAATTCACCTTAAATTAATAAGGCTTTTTGTTTAATGGGTTTTGGCTTCCAATGAGCGCAAGCACTCGTTGTTAATTACCCTTGAAATCAGGGAACCTTTGATTAAGAGATCTATATTACACAATAAGTAAAAGAAAGACTGGAAATATCATTCATAAACATTTTGAGAAGTACATGATTGAATACAAATAAAAGTAAAAGGGAAATAGTCTTCCCCAATTTAGATGGAGGATATCTGGCCTTGACAGCTTATTGGATATTTAATTTTAGAAAATACCCGTCCTCAGCGGCTTATTGGGTATTTAATTCTGGAGAATATCCGACCATGACAGCTTATTGGATATTTTAATTTGGAGAATATCCGGCCTTAACGGCTTATTGGATATTCTAATTTAGAAAATACCCGGCCTTAACGGCTTATTGGGTATTTAATTCTAGAAAATACCCGGCCTTGATGGCTTATTGGATATTTTAATTTTGGAGAATATCCGGCCATGACGGCTTATTGGATGTTTTGATTTTGGAAAATATCCGGCCTTAACGGCTTATTGGATATTCAAATTTGAGAAAATATCTAGCTTTAACAGCTTATTGGATATTTAAGTTTGGAGAATATCCGGCCATGATGGCTTATTTGATGTTTTGATTTTGGAAAATATCCGGCCTTAACAGCTTATTGGATATTTAAATTTGAGAAAATATCCGGCTTTAATAGCTTATTGGATATTTTAGTCTGGTGAATATCCGTCCATGACGGCTTATTGGATATTTTGATTTTTAAAAAATATCCGGCTTTAACGGCTTATTGGATATTCAAATTTGAGAAAATATTCGGCCTTAACGGCTTATTGGATATTTTAGTTTGAGAAAATATCCGGCTTTAACAGCTTATTGGATATTTTAGTTTGGAAAATATCTGGCCATGACAGCTTATTGGATATTTTGATTTTTGGAAAATATCCGGCCTTAACGGCTTATTGGATATTCAAATTTGAGAAAATATCCGGCTTTAACAGCTTATTGGATATTTTAGTTTGGAAAATACCCGGCCTCAACGGCTTATTGTGTATTTTAATAAAACTTCAGCCTTAACAAGCATGACGTCGTATTGAGGAACTACGCCCCGACATCAAACGTCGACGTACGCACCTCCCAAACAATATTTCGTCATGATGTGCTAAAACCTTCAGTAATATTATTTTATTTTTTCAGTTGAGAGCGTTTTAGAGTTAGGCACTTAATTAAGTGCGATGTTGAGTTAAGTTCAAGTCATTAGAGAAGTGATTAAACCATTAGCTACCGTGTAAATATGATTATTATTTTATTATACATTTGTTTCATTTTTATTTCTTTTGATTAAACTTCTCTTTCCCTTTGAAAGAGAAACTTTACCCTTTCGTCAAAATCGCCGTCCACGGCTAGCTTGCGACGCTGCCAAACTTTCAGCGGAGGGAGCTCTAGTGAGAGCATCAGTGGAAGAGGGTGATGGCTCCGGCACTCCATGCTGCTCAGCGGTGCTGCTGAGCGAGCATGATTTTAGGGCAGCTGGGTTTACGGTGGTGTCACCAAGCTTCTGATGGAGCTGCTTCTGCTGCTTGCCGAGGTGCGACGGGCTTTATGCGGCGGCTGCAAATTAACTTCGCTGGTTCTAGTTCCCGGAGGAGACGAATGGAGAGGCGAGGTCACGGCGTTGACGAGCGTCCGAGGGAGGACTTTGAGCTTCTCGCCGGAGTTGGATTTTGGAGAGGAAATGGGTAGGAAATCAGGTTCTTGACCTTTTGGATGAAGACGTCAACAACTCTTGCCAGCAAGGAGAAGGCAGCGAGATTTGGTGAGGATGCGGCGTTGTAGAGCTCTCAGAGGAGGAAGTTCACGGCGAGAGGCGTCGGCCCACGTTTTCAGGCCGCTGAGTTTCCAACAGAGAAAGGGGCTGGCTCCCCTGCCGACGAGTTTGATACAATCGGATGAGCAGGGAGGTTGCGGCACTGCAAAGCTTCCAGAGGAGAACCCTGAGCTATTCTCCAAAGGAAAACTTTTGACGAGAGGCGTCTGCTCGTCTGGGATGGGGAGGCGGCGAGGTCCGGTGAAGATTAGAGAACGCTGCTGTGCGACAATGCTGCTGTGCGGTTTGGCAAGGGATTAGAGAAAAGGGGCAATGACGCTGTGAGCTTGGGCGGCTTCGGATAATTGGGTCGGATCTATCATAGCGTAGCGTAAGAAATTTTGGGATAAAAATCCCAGCATATTCTTAGGATAAAAATCCTAGCGAAAGAGATTTGGGATAAAAATCCCACCATAATAAAGGGTTTGAGATAAAAATCTCAGCATAATCTTAAGATAAAAATCCCAGCATAGTAAAGGATTTGAGATAAAAATCTCAGCATAATCTTAAGATAAAAATCCCAGCATAGTAAAGGGTTTGAGATAAAAATCTCAGCATAATCTTGGGATAAAAATCCCAGCATAAGAGAATTCTTCTGCTCTTCACAAAAGAATTTCTTTTGTCGCTTCTTGCTCCTGTTGCTTTAATTTACTTAGCCTTAATCTCTTCACGCGGATGCCTTCCTTCGATGCATAAGAGTGTTGTGCTTCTCCGGATGCTTGAGCGTTGTGATTTCTGGACGCTCGTTCTTATTTTTTTTTTTTTTTTACGCCCGTCCCTCTTTTATAAAGAATCGGCTGAGTTTCTTGTTTATCGCTAAATTAACGCATTCTTCTTTTTTTTTGACTCTGATTTTATCTGCTTAATGCTGTTTACGAATCTTACCTAATATGCGCTCCTTCCCTTTTTTGTGCGTCCTTCCCTTTTTTGTGCGTAAAGATTTTTATCGCATCTATTTCCCTTTCTCTTTTTTTTGTGCGCAATTCCTATTTCTTCCTTGCTATTTTTGTTGTAACAGAATCTGCTTCTCCTCCCCCTCTTTTTTTGGTGACTTTGGTTGATTTATTTCTTTTGCTGCTATCTTGATTTTTTTGCCTAATCTGCATTCTTTTTGCCTAGTCTGCATTTTCCTTTTGTGCGCAGCCCAATCTTCTCTTTTTTTTGCTTTCCTATCTTATTGCCGCTAATCTTCTTGCCGAAATTGATTTATATTTTTTTTGCTGTCAAATATACTTTCCTCCATTGCTTATACAGTTGTCAAAAAATCAAATTAGCTACACAGTTTACGTTTACAATTCCAAAACTTGTAGAGGCGTATCCTCCTTTTACTCTTGGTCAAAATTGATTTTGACCTTAAGAAAGAGGTGCATACATTAATCATATGAATATGATTTGATTAGGGACCACCAAGTAATGACACTTTTCGATTTTTTTTAATGCAAATAAATAATTTCACATCAATTTCACATCAAAATAATATATAATATTTGGTGAGGTGAATGCATAATATAGCATTTCCTTTTTGGAGCAGCGGGGGCATTCTTCTCTCCTGCCAACCTTCACTTTGTCATATTTCGAAAATGCAATATGTCATTGATGTGGCTTTGGGCCAAAAGTGTTAACACCATCTGACTAATTGTTCTTCATTTAGTGTTGCTGGCTTTGACTCCAGCTTAAATGTCATTTAAAATTGAATCTGTAAGTTAGCTCATAGGAGACCAAAAGATGTTGTATTCTGAACTAATGTTAGCAAAAATGAGAGCTCCTTATACAGTCAACTTCACTTCATCCCCACAATTATGTTATAAGTTGGTCTTTTTTTTTCTTTCTTTTTATTTTTAGTTCAACACAATTTCCACCGTGGCTTCTAAGAGTGCATTTAGTCCTAAGAATTTTGGATCCATTTAGGAGTTCTTTAACTCCTAAGATAGTTCAAACTTTGGTATGCACTCAAGATTGGTTTCGGGCTAAGAATTCTCCCATTAGTGTTGAGAAAGACTTGGAAGAAATAGAGGAATTAGATAAAGGAATTCTTTCATTTATTTAAACTTTCAAGTTGTATTGCTTGTATTTGTTTTTTAGCTAATGGTTGGTTTGGTTTTTTAGATTTGTCTCAAGTTACTATTGATGGAGTATCAACTAATGCTAATGCCCAATGATTAGTGCAAAAGCCAAATAGGTATTCTTATAATCTTTAATATGCATTTTCTTTTTATGTACTTTATACATTATATCATTTTAATTGACAAAGTATTGATGAATTTTCTGTTAATTGATACTGGAGGCCTGGATGGAGTTTCTTGGTTAAATTGATGCTGAAAACTGGAGGCCTGGAGGCTTGGAGCTGCTAAAAATTAGAATTAGATTATGTAGAAGTGTTGGGACTTTATAATGATTTTGATGGTGTTGTAGCTTTGTATTTGCTTGGTACTTGAAATTTGATGGATTGTAATTTCTAATTGATCGGTATATGGAGTGGTGACTATTTGACTAGACTAAGCTCAGCTGAGTAAGTTGTAACTTAACTTGTATATGGTTATTACTTGTAAAGTATCAAACTACTTCCTTGTTATTACTGTCGCTTTCCTCCATCCGGCCATGTTGTATATGCTGATAATTAGTTTTGTGTCTGCTGAATCTAATTTTCATTTCGATCTGTAATTTGATTTCTTCTTCTTTATAAATGGATGCCTTTTAAATGTAGGATCTAAATTGCAACTTTTGAATTATGCAAATGCAGTTCTTTAGGCCATGAACTTTTGATATAAAGATGGAACGTTTTATAGAAAGATGCTTGCTGTGATTTGTTTCTGTTGTTCTACTTGATCTGAAGCATATGGTGCAATCTGTTTCCTATTAATTTAAACGTCATTCTCAACTGAGCGCAGTATTTATTAACATACCTTGACAAAATGCTTCCTGTTTATTACATTTCTTTTGTCCATTTGGTCTTGACTATTTTTATATTTTTTCATTGTATTTAATTATATTTTATAAATAAGAGATGTTGTAATAGATAATATCCTTCTTATTTTTCATTTTTCATACCTAAACATAGGAAAGAATTTTATTAAATATATTTTTTTTTCTATTTAAATTTCTTTTCTCTCATGAATCATGAAAATGTAAATTGAAAATTCAGGATTTCGGGAAATTCCCAAAATCTACATCAAGATTTCGAGATCGGTACCTAACTCCCGAACAAGAATTCGGTACCGGTACCGATACCAAAAATTCTAGTTCGGGAGTTCGGTACCAAAAGTTTGGTACCGGTACTAGTACCGAACTCCCGATTGCTCCCCCTTACTCACAAATTGTCAAGACCGAGCACATGTTGAATTCAAATGCTCACAAGTCATCAAGACCGAGCACATGTCGAATTCAAATGCTCACAAGTCATCAAGACCGAGCACATATCAAACTCAAATGCTCACAAGTCGTCAAATTGAATATCCAACAAACCGTTAAGACGGGGTATTTTCTCAAATTGAATATCCAACAAGTCATTGTGACCGAATATCCTTTCCCAACAAGCCAATTAAGGCCAGGTATTTCTCAAATTGAACATACAACAAACCATTGAGACTGGATCCCTTCTAAATCTAAAGTATCTAATAAGCCTTTGCAAGGTCGGGTATTTGGCAGATACAAATCATCCAAGTTGACGAAGACTTTTCTCTTTTGTCATTTTCTTTCTAAACTCATTGTGTATTTTTGATTAAATGTTTAATAAATCATATTGTTCATCCATTTTATTTCATAACATAGATCTCTCAATCAAAGGTGCCCTGATTTTCAGGAGTAATTAACAATGAATGCTCGCATTCATTGGAAGCTAGAACCCATTAAACAATAAAGCCTTATTTTATAAGGTGAATTAGAAAAGGTCAAAACATATTTAAAATGACCAAAAAATGACCCCATAGCTACAAGTTCATCCCGCAAGCAAATAATCACCTTAGCAGTCTCAACCTCGACCTCTCTGCGATCCATTTCTTGTGCAAGAGATGTTCAAATCACCTGCTCACTTTGGTATATACAGTTCAGATCTCTTGCCTTTTCTAAATAAACTTGCATTTTCTTCAGTTTCATTTTCAAAGAGGAATCCACTATTTCTTGACTTCGATCGGGAATGTTTTTTGAGTCCTCTCCAATGGGTAGTCTTTCTAGTTCATTAGAAGGAAGAGCAAGTTGGTTTCTCAAAAATGACACCTCATGCTCTTGTTTCTTTAGCATCTCTTCTTGTTGGTTGCACTTTTCTCTTAATCCATCAAGGTCATTTATTAACAGGATTTGTTTTGATTCAAGTGCTTCAATGATGGATCTTGCGCTTTCCAGCTCTTTTTGTATATCGTCGTTCTGTTTACTCGTATATAAAATCTTTTCTTTTGCTGATTTAAGTTCATTAGCTGTATCATAGGCTCTTTTCTCCACCCCTTCATGAGTTGACTTCTCCTCTGCAAGAATCGTTTTCCATAAATCCAACTCCAGCTGCAAATTTAAGTTTTCTTCAGCATGCTTCAATGTTTGTTTATGTGAGAATTCTACCCTGTTTTCACAGAGTTGACTGCCTGTTTGAGGTAACACTGACAGTTCCTGCAAGCATATTGAGATATAGGAATGATATTTTGAAACAGTGCCTCTAAAAAATAAACAAGAGCAATAAACATGCTCTTATTGGTATGGTTCATACAGTGATATGATGCTCATGATTGACGTGTTGAACATGGTTTGCGAACATATAGTTATTTAATTCCATATGCAGATTGCTTATTTCCCTGGAATAAATAAAAGATACCAGTGGTAGAAAAGGGTAAGTAGAAGCAAAGAATCAAACGTGAAATTGATACAAGTATGATTTACAATGCGAAGTTGCAATTAGTGGGGAGCAATCAGGAGTTCGGTACCAATACCGGTACTGAACTTCTGGTACCGAACTACCGAACCAGAATTTTTAGTACCGGTACCTGTACCGAATTCTTGTTTGGCAGTTATGTACCGTCCCAAAATCCCGATGTAGATTTCAGTAATTTCCCAAAATCCTTAATTTTTAATTTACATTCTCATGATTCATGAGAGAAAAGAAATTTAAATAGAAAACTGGAGGCCTGGATGGAGTTTCTTGCAGAAATTGATGCTGAAAACTAGAGGCTTGGAGCTGCTAAAAATTCAAATTGGATTGTGTAGAAGTTGTTAGGGAATGCCGGGTGTAATTTAAAATTTTGCAGTCCCAGGACGCAGCGGAAGAAGCATTACACCCGAAACACATTCCTTTCCCAAGGATCCATGCGAGAGAGAAGACACAAGGATGTGTTAGAGATGTACCTCTTTTGCTTGTCTAGACGTCGAAGCCATGTTGAAGGCGCCCAAGTGTTCGCCCTCTACAAGTATCCACGCGTCGACTCCTTGAACGTTGCTCCCTTCCACGCTTGGTGCTAGCCTCGGGAAGAGAATCAAGCCTTAGTGTTCCTTCACTGTTCTTGCGCCACCTCCAAGGTTCATGCGCCAAGTGCAAGGAAGATGCCCCCAATTCCTTATCCTCTTTACTCCAAGAGAAGAGAGAGAAGATGAGTTTCGGTCTTGAGGAAGATTAAGGGGAAATTGCACCACTAAGTCCTTCTCCAAATCACGCCAAGAGGAGAGGAAGGAGTAGACTTGCGGTCACTTGTTGGAAGAAGGGTTGCGCCACTTTGATGTCATCACCCTTTGCCCTTGCTTTCGCCCCTCTATGTGTGTTCACGTCTCCAAGCGTTCATCAACTAGAGAGGGCGACAATGGGTCCTATAAATAGGACTAGAGGCGGTTTGGGCAAGGGCCATGCCAAGTGTATGGCTAGGATAAAGGAGTCTTGAGGTAAGGAAAGTCTCCAAGACTTTACCATAAACCTCATTCAACCTATCCATAAAAGTCCAAGCACTATATCAGCCCAAGACATGCCTCAAATGCATTCTTACCATCAAAGGATAAGTGGCTAGGCGCAACATGCATGAAGAATTCGGCTAGGGTAAGGGTTTGGGTGCATGTAGGGTTCATAAGGAAAGTCTCCAAGACTTTACCATAAACATCTTCCTACTTCTCATATGCGCCCAAGCTCTTTCCAAAAGAGTCCTCAAACCATATCAGCCCCAAGACTTGCCTTAGAGGCAAGTATTCCATCCAAGGAAGAAGGGCTAGGCGCCCTTTACTTCCATAATGAAGCAAAGGCGCCTCCCTCACCCCATTATGCCCCTAGGCACCAATGGGGTGAGATTTCTCCCCATTATACCCTTTTAAGCTAATTCCTCTTTATGACAACTAATTATTGGGCCTCATTGGATAATGAGCTAGCCCAAACTTCATGGCATGGGTTGATTAATCCATTGGATCTAATCCAATGCAACCCTAATCCAAATGTGACCAATCTAGGTCAATTTCGGGTCAACCTGCCAAAAATGAAGTTTGGCTCCAATAACTTTCTTCCAACTCATCAGGACCATTGGCGCTGATGAAATCTTCCAAATTGATCCAAGTTATTCAATAACTTAATCATAAGGCTTCTGATTAAAGCAACGTCAAGAGTCTATTGCGTGTGACCCCGTAGGATCCATATGACGATGGCAATGATGTAAACATCATAAGTAGTGAGGGGTATCTAGCAACACATCACTACTACCCATGTCATAGGACTTAAGTCATTATGGCAACAACTCCTAACAAACAACGAGGATTCCTATTGCATTATAGATCCCTTTGCCTAAGCTGATATCCTGCCATTGGATTAGTCTCAAGTTTATTATCCAATGCATTGGTCATGACTCAACAAGTGTGGCAACACTTTCCTGTCATGCACTAACAAGGTGGGGCGCCCCGAGTGGATATCATGCTTCCAATAAGGAAGGGGCAAATCCTACTATTGGTCATCCATGTTTCCACATGACTTATGACATGCCCAATGACAGTCATTTTGATCTCCCAATTACGGAGAGACGTAAGACTGTATTAAAGCACACCCATCATCAAATCTAGACATGAACACTTCAAGTCTAAGGATCAATGCAAACCTCTTGCATGTGAGATTGACTTGTTGACTAGACAAGTCAATCCTCACGGTGGATCACTCCAATGCATCCAATGCACCTGTATGTCTGCGTTATTGTCCCCTGCACCTAACCAGCCCATACACCAGTCTCACATGTACCAAAGCTGTCCCATATCTGCTAAGGTACCTTGTCTGGGGATAGCTTATGAGAATGGATCCAATCCAAACTCTTGGGACATTATTTATGCAACTCAATACATCAACGCAGGTAGAGAAGTCTGCATAATAACGACCATGCCTATATAAAGAGTAATAGTTCTATCAAAGTACATTCAAACAATACCTGACCATGTCCATACATTGGTCTTTATGGCATATACACCAACAATCTCCCACTTGCACTAAGACCAAGGACAACTGGTGTTTAGTCAGTTCCAATGTCTCTAGTATGACCCATTTAGCTTCCGCTGCGCTAGAGGCTAGGTCAGTGGGTTTTTTCCAGATTGCTATCTGTGTTTATTTTAACAAATTTGATCATCATCATTATCCATGATCTCTAAGATCAGATGATATGCTGCAGTACATACTTGAGCATTAAGTTCCTTCTCCTATGCTATGGTCCCAGTAATAACTATACTGGACCATCAAGCACTATGAACTAGATCAAGTTCAAATGAAGCTGCCTCCTTGGCTGCCACAAGGAGCTGCAATGTACTCAGCCTTATTTGTAGAATATTGCCACTTTGGTTTGCATAATGCTCTTTCAGCATACAACACCATAACAAGGCAAAGCGCAAATCCTGGCTGTGATCAATAGTCACTAGACTAGAACGAAGTGTCAGTGTACCCTTGTACACAAAATTCTTTCCTGTCTATCATAGACTAGACTCCAATCCTTTATACTTCCCAAGTATATATATAAGGATTGCTTTCACAGCTATCTAGTGTTTAAACACTAAGATCTGATTGAAACTTGCTGGCTATGCTCCAAGCATTAGCCACAAATGGTCTTGAATATGTTATTCAAATCATGATCCATCCTACACACCATGTATCAGGATTTTAGATCCATGTTATTACTCTCCATCTGTGTCAAAGGACACAAGATCTTTGAGAGAATCAGACCATATCTTCCTGGAAGGTATTAATATTTGGAATCATCCAATATAAACCTCTCCAGAAACTCTTGGATGAACATAGATTGACTAAAGGGAAATGACTTTCTTGGATCTCTATCTATAGATCCTCATGCCTAGGATGCAGGCATCATTCCCTAGATCATTCTTCTCGAAATACATATCAAACCTTTTTCTTCACTATGTGAAGAGCTGAGATGTCATTCCATGTGAGAAGAATATCATCAATCATCTAGAATAAGAAATACTATTAAGGTGCTCCTACTGATCTTCTTGTAAACACAGGCTTTTTCAACCATGCTTGCGTAATATCATGCATATTTATATGGCCTCGATATGAGAACCTTTTGGCTATTTCCTTATAGATATCTTTTCAGATGTCCATGCAAGAAAAGCAGTTATCATAACAATATGCCATAATTGATCATGCAATTATAACAAGCAGAATCCTAATGGACTTAAAGCTCAGCTATTGGTGAAAATTTCATCATTATCCACCCAGTGGATTTGCCTGAAATCATTATTCACTAGCTTGCCTTCTAAAGTAACATGTTACCTTCCATGTCCATCTTCCTAGAAGATTTATTTATAGCCTGTGGGAATTACCCCTTTTGGCAGCTCATCCAAGTCCCAGACTTGATTTGCAGACATGGAGTCCATTATGGTTCTTATGGCCCTTAGCCATTTCTTGGAATCCGGTTTACCGACCGCTTCCATTTCCTCATAAGTCTTAGATTCATGAAAAATTCGTCATGACCAGCATATCAAATCGATCCAGACTTATGTTATTCCTGTGTTACTTGAACCTCAGGTTACTTTCAACCTGTATGTGAGATTTTGCTCTCCATCTGTGTCTAATTATATTGTGGTTGATTCTGGACCTTGTCCAAATCAGATCTACTCCCACTAGCTTCTTTCAAGAGAAATACTTTCTCAAGAGAGACAGCAGTTTGAGCAACAAATATTTTGTTCTCCTTGGGATAGAATTAGCACTCTATAGTGCACCACAAACACATACTTTTGAATCACTGCACATTACATTCCCAATTCCATTGAAGAAATGGGATATTTGCAGTTCTCAACTCAAAAGCTAACTTAGACATTTTCTTATGGAGTAGCAGTACATCTGTTTGCATGACATCATAGTAGTATATTTGCATGACTATTCAAAGATGGAACCACATCCAATGTGTTCCTCTTTCTTCTTTGAAATTCACCACACAGTGGTGTACTAAGTAAGCTATGAGATAACTCCACACTTCTTAGGACAGTCATCAAATTCTCCACTAATCATCTTGATCCAATCAAGGTGCTTTAACAGATCCTTCAATTCGACTCAATACTTCATTTGTGAACTTCTTGGATTTTTCCAAAGTTCTTGGGTTGCATAAGACATACCCACACCTAATGAAGTATATAACTCCTCTTAGTGCTTGTTTACATGGGTCCACGTACATTGTTGTGTAATAGATCCAACAAGTCACTACTCCTTCCACCCTTTTCGGTGAAGGCAGCATCTGTCACATTGTTCCTTTGAACTAGGCTCACATGTATCATAATCCTGAAAGGACAATGATCCTAATAGTCCTATGGACCTTTGGATGTGACCATTGTTCTATGGTTCAAGAGACAATGCTATATGAGGATTGAATCATTAGATCTGATCTTGTGTCACATATAGAACCACAGACTATTGTCAATTGTATCACTTCAATAGAACATCTCAGATTAAAGAAAAGTACTATTTATTATTTCAAACTAAAGTCCTTTCCAAAAAGGAATGATGTTCTATAAGCTGATACATAATAGTAAAGTTCTATATAAAGTCTTCAAGGCAGTGAGATGATATCAACAGCAGCATCCAATGCTCCGTGCCTGACCCAAGAGTCGATCTCATCAAGCCTCTTCGTCCTACTTCTTTTGAGCTCCTGCACATGTAAAACATATGTGAGCCTCACATACGGTACCCAGTACCCATGAATAAGAAGTAGACAAAAGACCTCGGTAACACAATACCTGAAGCGGATGGATTACATCCCTTCCTCTTTGCCATGCTCTTCTTGGCCATCAATCCTCTTCGAAATACCCATGCATTCCCAGTTTTCCGAAGTATTAGCTTCGAAGATACAGAACCATGGTCTTTCTCAGATTCAGGCACACATTCTGAAGATCCAATAGAACTCTCCTGATCATTGTCTATAGAGCATGGTGTGAAGAGACCTTTGAGATGTATGATTAGATCATAGATCCCCATCTCATCGCATTCAACCTTGACCTCTGGGGTCATGCACTCTAAGACAAGAGCAGTGTACTGTTCGTTATCTTCACAATGTTCAAGATAGACATTCCACTCCCAGTTATTAGTGAAATACACACTGGGCTGGGATGGAGGTCTTTCAAGAAGATGCACCTTATTTTCTTGTTTCAGTATCTTGGACAAAATCTTGAACCATTTTGTCCAATTTGTCCCATCCAGTTTATGTTTATAAAGTTTCAATCTTAGATCAGGAGATGCCTTCTACAATAAGCAAAAAAGTAAAGTAAGTACAATGATAAAGCATTTAATAAGGACTTTAAATTAAATGCTATGCTCCCACTACTTCCAAAACAAGTTGAGAACTCTCTAACTCAACATAGAAATAAGTGAGTAGGATCCTAATTTCACATAAGGTCTCCGCGACTCACGAGGGTGAGTTGAGATGCACAGAGAGTCTCATGCTTCCTTAGGTAGGCATGCCAGCCAATTGTGCCTTGCACAATTCCTCTTAGTTGAGACAGACTAGGCGCCTTGTGTCCAGCGAGGGCTGGATACAACACAAAACCCTATCCTCTCAACAGCTGCCTCTAGTAATTCATCATGTCAATGACATATGAAAAACTAGTCAAGTCTGGTCCTAACCGTTATGCCCAGGGCCAACAAATTTCCTTGCCGCCCAGGTTAAAACTGGACTGGGTGTGGGGTCAAAATTGTTACATTGAGAATGTATTATGACCGTTTCAAATCCACCTTAAATTAATAAGGCTTTTTGTTAAATGGGTTCTGGCTTCCAATGAGCGCAAGCGCTCATTGTCAATTACCCCTAAAATTAGGGAACCTTTGATTAAGAGATCTATGATACGCAACAAAATAAGAGAGACAGAGTCAGATGATATCATTCATAAATATGATGAGAATACATGGTTTGACATGACATATAAGTGATAAAAGAAAAGAGCTTTCATCAACTTGGGCAGTTTGTGTTGGTTGAGTGTTTGGCATTGGAACGTGTTGTTGGGTAATATCCAGCCTAGGCAGTACAACATTATATTGAGGAGCTACGCCCCGATGGTAAACATCGACGTACGCACCTCCCAAACAATATTCCATTGTAATGTATTAAGGCATATTGGATATTGGATCTGAAAGATCACCCGGCCTTGATGGCGTGTTGGGTAATTTGATTTTGAAATTTATCCGGCCTTGCGGCGTGATGGATAATTTGACTTGGAATTTTATCCGGCCTTGCGGCGTATTGGATAATTTGATTTGGAATTTTATCCGGCCTTACGGCGTGGCAGATGATTTGAATTTGGAGGAATTACTCGGCCTCACGGCGTGTTGAGTAACTTGGATTTGAGAATTACCCGGCCTTGCGGCGTATTGGATAATTTGATTTTGAAATTTATCCGGCCTTACGGCGTGATGGATAATTTGACTTGGGAATTTATCCGGCCTTGCGGCGTGATGGATAATTTGACTTGGAATTTTATCCGGCCTTGCAGCGTATTGGATAATTTGATTTGGAAGGGAATTGCTCCAGTCTTAGCGAACGCAATGCCATATTGAGGAGTTACACCCCGACGTTGAATGCCGACGTACGCACCTCTCAAACAATACTTGTCACATTGGTATAAGGATTTAAGTATATTTGTACGGCTTGAGACACGTTAGGGCCTATTAGCGGAGCGGCTGAACCACATATGAATTTTCTTTTATCATGTTTAACATTTCGCCATTCATAACCGATCGAATTTAAGGGGTAAGGAAGGTGACGCAGTAGTCATTACTGCGTATTTTTATTTGCTTCCTTTTTATTCCACTTAGCATTATTTCATTGATACCATAGTTTATTTTTGATTCTGTTCCTTCTATTTTCTTATTTCCGTTGCGGAAGAGTAAAGTTACTCTTCCGTGCGACTCTCTACGTCCGGCGAGAAACTCGTGGGGACGCTTGGTGCCGTTGCACGGAATCCATCAAAGGGGCGGAGCCGGTGAAGATGTCGATGGTTCCGTCGTCGGAGGAGATTTCGCTCGTATCGGGAGAAGGAGCAGAGGACCGGCGGGATCGTGTGCTGGCAGAGATGGGAGTCCACCCGTCGTTGAAAGCGTCGGCGACATCTGCCCGTGGCGGCGTTGTCCTGGACAATAATTTGCCCGCAATTGGTAGCGGTAGTGAAAGCCGAAGTAGAGGACAGCCGATGGGGAGGGAGCCTTGGTCGAGGCGGGCGACACTAGGGCCAGTGGGCTAGCGAAGGCGGCTACAGTTTGGTATTTTTCTAGAGATGTCGGCGAGATGGTGTAGACTCGTCTTCGCGGGATTCGCTCACCAGTACAGGGAGGTGTGCTACTTCGCGTGTTGCCTATCATCTCGATCGTTAATAATTAGGACTAGATGGCGGTTCGTATCGGATCTGTTGACATTGAATTTTTCTTTGAGTTTTAGCTTGAAGTCCTTTGTCTCCTTTTATTCGGTTAGGGCTCAGTTTTGAACTGCCTCGCCGACTCTTTACTGCGCTCGATTTGTGCTCGCTGGCGAGGAATTTGTAGAAGATAGGCGATGGAGCCACTCGGCGGATCCACGGGAGGAGAGAAAGGTCGGCCGTCCTTCTGTCGGAAAGCAGCGGCGGAGGCGGCACGAGCCAGATGTGATTGCCTTGGCATCGTTTGTTTGCGGCGAGTAGTTTGCAGCGATTCTTCTGTAAGCGGCAACAGGGGAAGTGGCCGTGCCGTTGTGGTTTGTATAGAGTTGGAGCATTGAGGACGAATCGGGTCGAACTCGTCTATACACAAACCGGGTTAGATCCGTCGATGCCGGATCTCTTTTGAAATTCGGATTTAACTACTAGGGTCCACCACACGCGCTACTTGCCTGGAGTGTGTCTCCCCCTTTCGTTTCCGAAGAAACTTTTGCTCTAAGACTCCGGGATTTCTCCGTGGTGTCTTCCTTTGCCGAACTTCGGTGTTTCGAAGGTATTGCATTCCCTTTCCCATAGTGTTTCTATGACCACACTATATCTCCCTTTTTTTTGTGGATTTATCATTATCGACGGATTTTACTTGCTTCTTGTTTGTCTCGTGAAGCTTTGCTCCCTGGGATGTGTTTCTCTTTTTGAAATAAAGGAGTAGTGGTGCAGTAAAGTGATAGCGGGCCATTTCTGAAGAAACTTTTCTTTTTAGCAGATCAGGTAATCAACCTTTGTCATTTTGATCCTTGTCAGCTGAACTCCTCTATTAATACATTCACTTTTATTTCAGTTTTGAGTTAGCAGCTTGTACCAGGCTCTGAGCTTTTAACTTGAATGGGGGAATGCTGAACCCGGTTTGACGCTCAGCTCTGAAGTAGATGGAAGAGGGCACCTCAAGACTTAATCAGGTGTTTATTGCTATTCTATTTTTTTTTTTTTTTTTTTTTTTGCGCATAATTCCGTGATTTGATTTTCCTTTCTTTTTCTTCTTTTTTCGTTTTCTGTATGTCTTCCTTGATTCACGGATTCTTCTGTTTTGGACTTTTTGCCCTTCGGTTCATCTCCCTTTTTTGCGACCTTCAACCATGCACGAAACCGAGAATCGATCTTTCTTCTCCTGTTCCAGCAATTCCCTTCTTTCCTTCCATTTCATCCTCGTCTCTTCTATCATCCTCTTTTTATCATCATAACCTTTTCGGTATTTTCCTCCCCCCCCCCTTTTTACCGGCTCTCAGTCATTTACGAAAGCGGATGGTGTTGTTTTTTTATTCGAGTATCTTTCTTTTCTCTTCTTGCATGTCTTTTTGTCTCTAGGCATTCCAGCCTTCCTCCTCTCTTCTCGCATGTTTTTTTTTTGTCTCTAGGCATTCCAGCCTTCCTCCTCTTTTCCCCTTCTTTTTTTTTACAGGATTCTATCGTCTCTCTTCTCTCTTTCGTAGCGCCATAGGATGCTTAGTGCATCTTAGGCCTAAGAAACAACAAAAGAAATGGTGTGTATGTGCTTTTTGTGATGCCAGGACGCTTAATGCGTCCATGAAGCCTAAGAAAACCGATCGAAAAGAAGCCTCCTTCGTTTACCTTCTTCTGTTTCTTCTTGCGATGTCCGTCTCCCTTGTCTCCGCCTGCTTTCTGTGTGTCTTCGTGTTGTTTTTTTTTTTTTGCAAGCTGGCGTTGTCTTCTCTCGTTACTTCCCCGTGTGTTGCGATGTCCGTCCCCTGTGCTTTTTTTCATCTGCCGACCTCTCTTATATAGGCCACAGCTTGACGCTTCTTCCAATTTCGCTTTCATCCCACTTTGCTAGCGTTTTTTTTTTCTTCTTTCTTATCAACTCTGACCATCTCCTTACTCTTGGCAGCAGCTTTGGAGAAAATTGTCAGATTTTCTTCTTTGATTTCGATTTTCTTTCTTTTGACTTGTCTTGTCTACAAACCAGTTGGTGGGATTTGGTGGTTTTCCCTCTACTTTCTGCAGATTTTATTGTTTATTTTGGAGTCTATATGCTTTTTTCGTTACACGCTTCCACAATTATCTCTTCTGATTTTTTTTGAAATACTTGCTTTATTTGCTGTGATAGTTTGGCGGGGTTTCTGCTCTGTGTCCGGAAGCTTTTCATCTTTTTTTTTTGCGAGTTTTTGCGAAGCTGGCTTTCTGCTAGGATTCTTTTTGTCTTCTTCCCATGCATGCACACTCTCCTTGCTAGCAATCTTATTTAAATCAAATGAAGCTTGTCGCTTCTTTGACCACCTGTACTCTTTAGTTGATCACCTCAAAAGATTTGGGGCTCTGTTTGAGTCTAATCAAAATGCTTTGGATGACTTCTGGTTGGTTAACATGTGCAGGTCCGCGTATGTGCCTTCCCAGCCAGTCGGCTGGGGCTGAAAGAGATTGGAATCAGCCTAGATTGCAATCCAGGGAACAGGGTTATTCCACGATGAGTCTTTCAATGCTCCGAAGTATATTTATTTTACTTATTGTTTACCGAGCTTCATGTTGTATTTTGCCAATTACAGCTCTTCAATTGGGCTCTGGAACTAGCAGATGATAATATTCCGGATAAACTTTAGGAGTTTGGTTATCTTGATGCCGCTGTGTGGGCTGAGCAGAGTCATTTGCACGCCGTCCCCATCTCAATACAACCTTGTTCCGCTGTGTATTCTTAACAAGATAACCGTAGACTAGTATTGCATGGAAGATTGAGTTGCCTCGGGTCTCAAATGTCATGTGTCTGGTTATTCCAAGCTTTTTGTATTATCCATTTGGTGCAAGTGCTGACCAATACTCATTCTTGCTCATTGTCTGACTTTGCTTGTAAGCCCTTAGGCTATCATGACCGCTTTGTCTTGTATATCTGGATCAATATTGAAGATTTGGATCTCGGTGATGTTTGCAGATTTGTCAGATTCTTAGATTAATCTACACTTCTCATTTTTGTTGAAAATTCCTATTTTCATTGTAGCATTTAATTTATGTTGTGGAGTATCATTTTACATCCTTGATTTCTGTTTCTCTCTTTTGATAGAGTAGAGATAATTTATCTCTTCAATGTGAATACTTTGGCTGGAGAACTATTAATCTATACATCTGAATTTGTAAAAAAATTTTGTAGCTGTATTGATAGATTGCACTGCTTAATTTCTGATTTCATTCATCGCAAACTATTGCTAGAATTTAAAATTGATGTAGCGAACAAATAATTCTAGCACATAACAGCCACGTACAAATTCTGCTTCGAAGCATGCTACACACATCGGTGAAAATCTATAGTTCTACAGAACATATTTATGGCTCTAGCTTATATCTTCAGGCAACCATCTTGTCTTTTCAAAGTGATATCGCATCCCAATTATTTAGAAATCATGTATCTTGGGTACATTGTAATAAGATCGAGGTTGATATCATAAGTTTGTCCCTGGAAGTGCAACTAGATGCACAGACCATTCTAGATATGTGTGATCCCTTTTGAATGATAACGTTGTCATGTTACATAATCTGAGGCTATAAAATTGTATTACAGTATGTTTTAAATTTTAATTGACCTCCCCTGCCTTTACGTGCCTAGTTGCGAAGGATTTCTGAGACTGTTTACTTTACATTTCATAAAGTATCGACAACATTTTGCCCTTGTCATTTTTCATATTTCATGATCTTCATGAATCTCATTGCGATACATGTTTAGAAAGAGCCCTTTTTTCTTAAATTGCAGGAACTTCTAACTGTTCTACATCTGTAAAATTTCAACTGCTGTCATTGAAGAATTTGGGAATGTGGAAGAATATGGACATGTGACATAAAATTTGTCTTCCTTTGCTGTTTATACTTGCCGTGAGGTAAAGAGGCCAGTCTTTGTAAAATATTTCATAATTCTTGCATTATTGAGATTGTGTCTTCACCTGAGCAATATATATTGAATTTGGACTTGCTCCGTAGTGTTTGTTGCGTCGCGTTTTGAAAATTCAATTTTGCAAAATTACTGTCATCAGCAGTCCTCAAGCTTGAGCTTCGATCAACGTCTAAGTATATACATTCTCTCATTTTGACTGTTCGTTTGAAGGTTGTTCATGTATGGTGGTGCTGCAAGTCTTGCACTCTTGAGCTGCTTCCCATGCAATAGGGCCAACAAAAATGACTAGCCGTCATATATCTGATCATTTACTTCATAGTATGATTGTCCCTTCACGGTCATGAATAGACGCCCAATTGATGTCTTTTGATCTTTTTGTATAAACAACCAGCACACAAAAATCCGTTGGCGGAGATGCTTAGCATCAACATTTATATGGACGACTTTCCAAACACCATAAGAGGGCTCTTCACGGCTACCTCAAACACATTCGCAGTATGATTTATTCCATGTGTATAGAGCTTCATTCACTTTGCTTTGAATGCCTCGATGAAGATGTTCGAAGATTGCCCCCATAATGGCGAGTTAAACGCTCAACAAAGATTAGGGCTAGACATGAGCTTTCTGCCCCCATGAGCATTCGAGTAGGATGACAACCTTCCAACATTGTTAGTTTGGCTAATCATGCATCCATCAATGTTTATGAGGTTTTATTATTATTATTATTATTTTTGAAGCAGATGCCCTCATATTGATCTCTTGGTGAGGATGGCATACTCATGATGGAATTGTCTTGAGTTGAGGAGGGTGGGCAAATCTTCAGGATACAATCACTATCATGTCCCAGTTCATCAAACCATCAAAGACTTTGTTGTCATGTCAATTTGGCTCTTTCATTCTTAATTTTGAAATATAAAATTGTGAATCTTGACATCTCTTGCTCGTATACTTCAATAATATGCTGATGATAACCTGAGGCATATGTGGAGGTTGCCAACATTTGGCATTTGAGTTATACCGTCTTGCAATATGGTCGAATGTTGACTCATCTTCAATTCTTTCAATATTCACCAAGTTTGTAATTATAATCTTTCCATTGATTTCATATTAACCAAAGTCTTGATCCTTGCTCCTTGATGAATAATACTACTTCAACGATGGGCTTTTAGAGGCCTTACGTAAGTGTACAACCATGAAGTATCAAATGTGACTTTGTGTGAAACTCCTTTTAGCAATACAAAGAGTTTTGAGAGTTGAATATAAATTGTCATTGTGATACAGAAAGAGATAAGATGGGCAGCTGAGCTCATAGAAAATTAAGTATTTGAAATGGTAGAGTAGGCCATTGAGGCAAACATTAGAGAGTTGAGTGAACGAGCTATAGGGCCAAACGCTCGAGATTTGAGTGAACGAGCTATAGGGCCAAACGTTCAGAAATTGAGTGAAAAGGTCATGTGACCAAATGTTTAAAATTGGAATGAACAGGTCGTGGGACCAAATGTTCAGAACTTGGATGCGCAGCTTGTGAAATGTGGAGTTTGAATTTGCACATATGCCCAGTCTTTCATGACCTGTGAATATTTGAGCTTTAATCTTAGCATGTGGTTATTTCATTGCATACAATGTCGTATTGAGGATCTACGCCCCGATGGTAAACATCGACGTACGCATCTCCCAAACGATACTACACCATAATGCGCCAAAATCTTACATTTTGCTTTTTTGTTGTTGTTTTTTGTTATTTTATTATTATTATATATATTTTTTGTGTTTTTAGTCAGACATTTTCCCTTTCGTTTAGAAGCGACTAGGGGCGAACTTACGCCTCTGTCGTCCGACTGGGATGAGAGCTCGTATGAGGAGTTTACATAGTTCTAACACATGGTCAACCGAAAACAGCCTCAATATTCTTGATCATACTGTTTCTTGGTCCGGGCTAAGTTTGCGCTTCAAACATAGTATTTCTTTAGAAAGCGGCCATTGATGGGCGGCATCGGATGCGCCCCATCTTGATCTGTCAGTTGGTAGGCTCCTCCCTCATAAACTTTTTCAATCACGTAAGGTCCCTCCCAATTAGGGTTGAACTTTCCTTTTGTCATCTTGTTGAATATGATGGGCCGCCTTACTACTAGAACAAGATCTCCTTTCTTGATAGTGCGTTCCCTGGCTAATTTGTCATACGCCCTTGCCATTTGCGTTTGGTAGAGCTCTAGGTTTTGCTGCGCAACCAGCCTTTGCTCATCAAGTGTGTCTAATTCATCAAGACGTAACTGGATATTTTCATCCATTGTCATGTCACATTGCATTGCCATTCTTAGCGAAGGTATTTCCACCTCGAGTGGAAGCACTGCTTCGACACCGAAGACTAAGGAATAAGGTGTTGATTGGGTGGGTGTACGATACGTGGTTCGATAAGCCCACAATACTTCCACTAGCTTTTGATGCCACTCCTTTTTGTTCTTCGAAACGCTCTTCTTGAGAAGCTTGCATAGAGTCTTATTGAATGCTTTAGCTAGTCCATTTGCTCTTGGATTGTATATCGAGGAGTACCGCCAATCAATCTTGTGACGCTCTGCAAATTTGTAGATCAAGGCATTTTTGAAGGCCAAACCGTTGTCGGATATGATCCTTCTAGGGATCCCAAAACGACTTAACACATTCGCGCGAAAGAAATTGATGACGTTGGTGGCCTTGACTTCTCTTAATGGGACGGCTTCCGCCGATTTGGAGAAATAGTTCGTTGCTGTGAGTATGAATCGATGCCCCAGCGAAGAAGGAGGTTCTATTGGCCCTACTATATCTGTTCCCCACATTTTGAACGGCTATGATGAAACCGTCGGATGAAGAGGGTTAGGGTGCTTATGAATTAAATCTCCATGCACTTGGCATAAGTGGCAGGTCTTTGCACAGTTTATGCAATCTCGTACCATGCTTGGCCAATAGTACCCCAGTCTCTTAATCTTAAGATACATTTTGGGTCCTGATTGGTGGGCGCCACAAAGGCCGGAATGGACTTCATGTAACACGTGAGCGATCTCATCCATCGCGATGGACCTGAGCCAAAGTTGTTCATACGATCGGCGATACAGCGTGTCATTCACGAATACATACCGAAGGGCCTGCTTTTTCAATTGTACCCTTTGGGTCTTATTTTTGGGTAGAATACCACTTTTGAGATAGTTCACAAACGGCTCCCTCCAATCATGCTCTTGCGTGAGGGAAATTTTCATGGCATCTGTTATTTCTTTCTTGTTGACGTCATCATTTTCGGCTGGTGCGATCAGCCTCCTGTCCCTAATCACAATATTGATTTGGTCAACGGATGGTCCAGCTAGCTCCTTGGCAAACTTTGCTAGCGTGTCTGCTCTACCATTAGCAGCCCTAGTGACGCAAGTCAGAGTGACATGTGGCACTTTTTCCATGAGTCCCACAGCCTTCGTATGATATTTGTGTAATTCCATCTTCTTGACTTGGTACTTACCCGTCACCTGTTTGACGATGAGTTGGGAGTCGCCATATATATGCATTCTTTCAATTTTCATCTCCAACGCGAGCTCGAGTCCGGCGATTAAAGCTTCGTACTCAGCTTCGTTGTTGGTACAGGGACTAGTGAGGGCTAAGGAGTAATGTAATATCCCCTTCTCTGGGGTGATGAATACCAGGCCAATCCCTGACTTTACTTTCGGGATATTCGGGGGAATAGCTGGTTGAATTGAAGACGCCCCATCGAAGTAGAGTTCCCAATATCCATCGTCGACTTCGGCATTCAATATTTCCTCGTCCGGAAAGTCATAATTCAGGGGAGAGTCATCAGGGACAGGATGAGCTGCTAAGAAATCAGCGAGAATTTGACCTTTTATTGCCTTTTGTGACACGTATGTGATGTCGAATTCTTGGAGTAGAACGGCCCATTTAGCTAATCGTCCTGTCAAAGTAGGCCTCGTCATCAGGTACCTTAAAGGGTCGACTCTTGATATGAGACGGACTTCATGTTCAAGGAGATAGTGCCTCAATTTCTTAATAGCAAATATCAATGCCAAACATTGTTTTTCAATTGGAGAGTAGGAATGCTCCGCCCCTACGAACATCCGGCTAAGATAATACAAGGCGGTCTCTTTCCCATCGTCGTTATTCTGGGCCAATAGTGCCCCCAAGGATGCCTCCAATGCCGTGGTGTATAAGATGAGTGGTTTTCCGGTGATAGGTGCCCCAAGGACTGGTGGATATGAGAGATATTCTTTGATGTTTTCGAAAGCGCTTTGACATGTGTCGTCCCAAATGAATGGAGCACTCTTTTTTGTTAGTTTCGAAAAGGGATGGATTCTCCCGGATAAATTGGAAATGAACCTCCTAATATAAGCTAGCCGTCCTTGAAAGGATCTAAGCTCCTTAAGATTCTTTGGGGGTGGCATGTCTTTGATTGAACTTATCTTCGCGGGATCGATTTCAATTTTTTTGTGTTTGACCACGAAACCCAGGAATTTTCCAGATGATACTCCGAACGCGCATTTGAATGGGTTCATCTTGAGGTTGTACTTACGGATGCGAGTGAACACGGTCCTCAAGTCCTGACAGTGCTCCACTCTAGATCGCGACTTAACCACCAAATCATCGACATAGCACTCGACGAGTTTGTGGATTAAATCATCAAAGATTTTGGTCATTGCACGTTGATACGTTGCCCCAGCATTCTTTAACCCAAACGGCATGACGGTATAGCAAAAAAATGCCGATAGGCGTACGAAATGCGGTGTGCTTTTCGTTTTCAGGCGCCATCTTTATTTGATTGTAGCCAGATGACCCATCCATAAATGAGAACACTTCAAAGTTTGACACCGAGTCGATCATCACTTCTGTTACAGGGAGTGGAAAATCGTCCTTGGGACATGCATCATTCAAGTCTCTGAAATCCACGCAGATTCGGATTTGCCCATTTTTCTTCTTTACGGGGATGATACTTGCTATCCACTCAGCGTATTTCTCCTCTCTTATAAAACCCGCCTCGATTAATTTCTTTATTTCGAGGGTAATTTGCTCCTCAAGCTCTATCCTCATTCTTCTCGGTGCTTGCTTCACCGGAGTGATATCAGGACTGATCGATAAATTATGGACAGCGACCTCTGGACTCAGGCCCGGCATCTCTTTATATGTCCACGCAAACCAATCGCTAAACTCGTGGAGGAGTGCTTCCAGCTGGTCCTTTTCATGTTGAGAGAGTTGTGCACTTATGTAGGTGGGCCTAACATCCTCTTCCGATCCGAGATTGACCTCAATCAACTCGTCACAGGTGGTCTGCCCCCCATCTTCCAGTTCTTTTGGTGCTCTCTTGAATTCTTCATTTCCTTGTTCCATTGCGCATGCTTCGCCTATTGTCACCATATTGCAAGTATATGAATGAAACATAAGAGCTTCTTCATTTGGTTCTATATACCCTAAACCGCGGGTGCTGGAGATCTTCCCATTTGGTAACGTGATATTTCGTGAACCCGGGTTCCACAACTTTTCAAATTGGCGTAACCCACTCTTTGAACGAGGCTTCAAACAACCATACTTTTTCACGAGATTTTTTAAGCTCGGGGGGTAATAAGCAAATGGGGGGACTTCGATAAGTTGTGTTGACTCTGGGTCATTCTCTTTATTCATCTTGACGTGATGAATTTCGTCTGATCGATAGAAGTGTATGAGTTTATGAACAAAGAGCCTCCCTCCTACGTATTCCCTCTTGCTAGGGACAATAAAAGTCTTCATCTCTACGACTTGAGATGCGTTCAGGGGGGTGAAACCCTTAAGATAGCCTTGAGGAACTCTTAAAATTTCTACCTCGTATCCCATCATATTTTATCGTGTCATCAGTTTTTGTAACCAACCTTCCTTCTCATGAGTTTCAACCACGTCGCATGCAGAGGCTGAACAGTCGCTTACTTCTGACTCGGAGTCACTTCTAAAATGGGGACATGCGGACAAAGTTGTCTTCTTTAGTTTAGAGATGATCGAGTTCTGTAGTGTTGATTTCGCAGGCTGCGTTGTCGATCCAATGAAATAGTGTGCATCTTCATATTTAACTTCATGCACTGAGAAGGGCTGGATGTCCCCATCGATACGCTCTTCCCTACCTTCCTTCAGGTATTTCAAGCATTGGTGTAAGGTAGAGGGAACTACGTGATTCTCATGCAGCCAAGGTCTCCCGAGCAATGCCTTGTATGATGTATCGGTGTCGATAACATGGAATTTAACTTCGGTTTTTAAATCATCGAGCTGCAATGGTAAATATATAGAGCCTAAAGCCTTCTGGCTATTTTTATTGAACCCTTGGATGACAACTTTTTCGGCCGTTAAATTATGGACGCCTAAAGAAAGGCTTTTTAAGGTCCGCAAGGTTATGAGGTTAACCGACGACCCTGGATCAACTAAGATTCTGCTTATCTTTATTCCTTCCACATCCCCGGTCACATAAAGCGGTCGATTATGCTGTGACGTTCCCAATAGCATGTCATCATCGTTGAAAGTAATGGACGATGTAGCGTACGTACTTAATGCCTCCTTTATATCAGCCTCCACGAAGAATGCTTGAAATTTTTGAGGGTTTTGTAGGGCATAAATAAGAACATCCCTCAGTTCTTGTGACATCATCAAAGCATCATATATGCTGAGGAGGGCGGGGACTTTCCTCAAATGTGACAGTATATTATATTCAGAAGAGGATAGCTTTAGTGGGAGTACCGCATCGTCGCCCACTTCCTGTGTTTCATTTTTCTTTCCTTTGAGTTTTTCCTTTTCTTTGTCTATCGTACGTCCTATTATGACCTTGCCGCTTCTAAGATTCATTTGGCATGATTCATTTATTTGCTTACTTCTTTCAACGGCAGGTGCTTCCTCATATAAATAGGCAGGTAAGACCTCATCATCGGAGTCACTTCCCAGGTTAATCGCGTTACAGACACCCAACTTCACGGTAGTGACGGCTTCAACATTGTCAGTTTTGTTTTCTTTCGGGGGCTCCAGGATCACCGACATCATCCTACAGGATTCTACCTCGTACTCTTCATCTTCCGAGTCATTTTCCAGGAGTCCTTCCCACACTTCTTCAGTGATGTAGTGGTGAAGTTTTATAGGCTCGGGCATTTCTTGCACATACTCTTCAAGCGAGTCAATGTATTTTTTGAGATCGCTCTTTTCTTGCACCTTAGTTGAGAAGGCTACTTTCTTATTTTCGTTCTTCGATCGAGGGTTCCTTTTCTTTTTCCTTTGACTTTCCCTTGTTGGTGGACGCGGTCTTGGCGATACGTATCGTGGGGACAAAGAGTCTTTCCACACTATGCCTGGTATCTGTTGTAATTTTTGGAGGAGTCGCAACGTCTTTCTTGACACCACGGTATTCCACTCCTGGTCTTCTACAGGCGCCGGATCTATTCTTGTTTGAATAAAATCAACCTCCTCGGTTTGGGTTTCATTCAAAACTTGTTTTGACAGAGTTATCTTTCCCGTCTTATATTGTTTCTCCACCCAATCTTTGAAAATATAGCAGTCTTCTATTGTGTGCCCCAGTACGCGATGGTAAGGGCAAAAGTTGGGATCGTCAGTCTTATTGCTTTCTTCAGGGCGTTTTGGCTCTGGTAGTTGTAAGCCGCTCTTCAGAGCGTCCCTAAAAATCTTCATCGTCTTTTCTCTTTTGAAAGAATAGACTTTGTTCTTTCTTTCTTCAAGGGTCAACGGCTTGCCTCGGCTATTTTCGCCAAGTGTTGGCGCCTTCTCGATTCGAGGTATGTTTGTATTATGAACCTCCACCCTTTTGCCTCTGCTGGCAGCGTTTGTATAGGCGACCTTGGGCTCATTCCTTCTTGGTTCTTCCCTTTTGAATCTCGGGTTCTGCGTATTTACATAGGGCTGATGATTTGTTCGTTCCAGCTTTGCCACTTGGGTGATCAATTCTTGAAATGTAGAAATGTTATTGCCGCAAAGGAAGGGGGCCATCCAGCTGTCGATGTTGCGGACCAACAATTCTACGGCTTCGGTTTGTTCTAGTGGCTTTTCGCATTTAATACTCAAATTTCTCCATCTTGTAATGTAATTAAGGACGGTCTCATCCTTTTTCCTCTTTGTATCTGCCAGATCTGCGATGGTAATCTTATCGCTTACCGAAGCAAACTTCATCCTGAAAGTTTCCTCCATGTCAGCCCAAGTTCCGATAATTTCATTCTCCAGGGAGTAGTACCACTCAAAGGCGATCCCTGAGAGACTTTGTGGAAACTGTCGGAGCAACAAGGCGTCATTGCCGCCGGTGTTCCCACAAGTCGCGACGAAATGGGCCAAGTGTTGGTCAGGGTTTCCTATTCCATTAAACATCTTAAAATGCGGTACGATGTACCCTTTGGGGTAAGGGATATCATCGTATACAGTTGGATAAGGTCTCCCTTGCCTTCTTCGCGGAGCAATTTTGGTTCCCTCCATTTGTTTCAGCTGGTCCATCACCAGTTCTTGTACTTCTCTCCTAGTCAAGGTGATAGCCTCGTCATTCGACTGAGCTGGTGATTGAACTGGTGGAGCTGGTAGGGAAGACACTGTCGGAGCGTTGTTCTGCTCTCGCGGCGGCTGTTCTTGGCGTAATAGCATTTGTTGCGTCTTTGCTAGAATACTCGTCACTTCTTCGAATTTTGCCATGAGGACGTTCATGTCGTTATCTCTCTTCTTGAGCTGTCTTTTAAGGTCAGCGATAGCTTCATCCCTATGGTCATGGTTTGGGGTCATGACAGGTTCGTCCTCGTCTTCCTCTTCCCCTTCCAAGATTTCCTGATGCAAAGAGGTCGCTCCTGGTTCATATCGTTGGACGGGCTCTTGGATTATGACAGAGGCTAATTTTTTACTCTTAGCTTTTCTTGTCATGGTACGAAGGGTATCCTCCTCGGAATTAGAGCCGGCCTCCCGTGCGTGTTCCACCATCCGTACTGTATGGATTGTATAACCCTTCATCTCCTTATAGCTAGTCTTGAAACGTCTTTCCTTTCTTTTCATTTTCTTTTGAGCCCTTTTGTACACCTCGTAAATCCCTTGAGATGTTGTCTTTTGGATAGTGATATTTCTGGGCTTTGGCTGTGGCTTGTTCTGTATGTTGGTTCGCAGTTGCAGTCCCTCTATCAGGTTAGAGTTTCTCAGAACCGACAGAAGTGGTGCAAATTTGTTTGTTACGGCGGTTTCTGTTTTAGCAGCAGAATGGTTACGCCTCACAGGGATTAGGCGACCTTGTTTGCAGAGCCTAGCCTCCTTCTTCCTTAAGGCTTGTTGTTCCTGCTTCTTTGTCTTCTCAGGGTTTGAGACCATAGTCTGGTGGATCTTGCCCCCGTTAACAGTGAAAGACGGTTCTTCCTCTTCTTTGTTGAACATGCCCCCATTATCAGTGAATGACGGCTCTTCCTTTTTCGTGGCAGTCTCCTTCTTCTTCATGGAGGTCTTACTCTTGATAACCGGAGTATTCTTTCCTTTGCCTTTAATGTTCTCGGAGTCTGTAAAGCGTAGATAGATGAACTCAACGTCCTCCTTCGAAATAGAGCCAAATTGAACGCCATGCATGATTATTGATGCGTCCTCAACAAAGATGTTCAGCTTCTTTGCCATTGCTGTGTAGAACAAGAGAAGTATAAGAACAAGGATGTGAAAATTTGTGTCGCGTAATATAGATCTCGAAGATGAAAGGAGAAGCCAGGTCCCACCGGGCGTGCCAGAATTTGTGGGGTCAAATTTGTTACATTGAGAATGTATTATGACCGTTTCAAATCCACCTTAAATTAATAAGGCTTTTTGTTAAATGGGTTCTGGCTTCCAATGAGCGCAAGCGCTCATTGTCAATTACCCCTAAAATTAGGGAACCTTTGATTAAGAGATCTATGATACGCAACAAAATAAGAGAGACAGAGTCAGATGATATCATTCATAAATATGATGAGAATACATGGTTTGACATGACATATAAGTGATAAAAGAAAAGAGCTTTCATCAACTTGGGCAGTTTGTGTTGGTTGAGTGTTTGGCATTGGAACGTGTTGTTGGGTAATATCCGGCCTAGGCAGTACAACGTTATATTGAGGAGCTACGCCCCGATGGTAAACATCGACGTACGCACCTCTCAAACAATATTCCATTGTAATGTATTAAGGTATATTGGATATTGGATCTGAAAGATCACCCGGCCTTGATGGCGTGTTGGGTAATTTGATTTTGAAATTTATCCGGCCTTGCGGCGTGATGGATAATTTGACTTGGAATTTTATCCGGCCTTGCGGCGTATTGGATAATTTGATTTGGAATTTTATCCGGCCTTACGGCGTGGCAGATGATTTGAATTTGGAGGAATTACTCGGCCTCACGGCGTGTTGAGTAACTTGGATTTGAGAATTACCCGGCCTTGCGGCGTATTGGATAATTTGATTTTGAAATTTATCCGGCCTTACGGCGTGATGGATAATTTGACTTGGGAATTTATCCGGCCTTGCGGCGTGATGGATAATTTGACTTGGAATTTTATCCGGCCTTGCGGCGTATTGGATAATTTGATTTGGAAGGGAATTGCTCCAGTCTTAGCGAATGCAACACCATATTGAGGAGTTACACCCCGACGTTGAATGCCGACGTACGCACCTCTCAAACAATACTTGTCACATTGGTATAAGGATTTAAGTATATTTGTACGGCTTGAGACACGTTAGGGCCTATTAGCGGAGCGGCTGAACCACATATGAATTTTCTTTTATCATGTTTAACATTTCGCCATTCATAACCGATCGAATTTAAGGGGTAAGGAAGGTGACGCAGTAGTCATTACTGCGTATTTTTATTTGCTTCCTTTTTATTCCACTTAGCATTATTTCATTGATACCATAGTTTATTTTTGATTCTGTTCCTTCTATTTTCTTGTTTCCGTCGTGGAAGAGTAAAGTTACTCTTCCGTGCGACTCTCTACGTCCGGCGAGAAACTCGTGGGGACGCTTGGTGCCGTCGAACGGAATCCATCAAAGGGGCGGAGCCGGTGAAGATGTCGATGGTTCCGTCGTCGGAGGAGATTTCGTTCGTATCGGGAGAAGGAGCAGAGGACCAGCGGGATCATGTGCTGGCAGAGATGGGAGTCCACCCGTCGTTGAAAGCGTCGGCGACATCTGCCCGTGGCGGCGTTGTCCCGGACAATAATTTGCCCGCAATTGGTAGCGGCAGTGAAAGCCGAAGTAGAGGACAGCCGATGGGGAGGGAGCCTTGGTCGAGGCGGGCGACACTAGGGCCAGTGGGCCAGCGAAGGCGGCTACAGTTTGGTATTTTTCTAGAGATGTCGGCGAGATGGTGTAGACTCGTCTTCGCGGGATTCGCTCACCAGTACAGGGAGGTGCGCTACTTCGTGTGTTGCCTATCATCTCGATCGTTAATAATTAGGACTAGATGGTGGTTCGTATCGGATCTGTTGACATTGAATTTCTCTTTGAGTTTTAGCTTGAAGTCCTTTGTCTCCTTTTATTCGGTTAGGGCTCAGTTTTGAACTGCCTCGCCGACTCTTTACTGCGCTCGATTTGTGCTCACTGGCGAGGAATTTGTAGAAGATAGGCGATGGAGCCACTCGGCGGATCCACGGGAGGAGAGAAAGGTCGGCCGTCCTTCTGTCGGAAAGCAGCGGCGGAGGCGGCACGAGCCAGATGTGATTGCCTTGGCATCGTTTGTCTGCGGCGAGTAGTTTGCAGCGATTCTTCTGTAAGCGGCAACAGGGGAAGTGGCCGTGCCGTTGTGGTTTGTATAGAGTTGGAGCATTGAGGACGAATCGGGTCGAACTCGTCTATACACAAACCGGGTTAGATCCGTCGATGCCGGATCTCTTTTGAAATTCGGATTTAACTGCTAGGGTCCACCACACGCGCTACTTGCTTGGAGTGTGTCTCCCCCTTTCGTTTCCGAAGAAACTTTTGCTCTAAGACTCCGGGATTTCTCCGTGGTGTCTTCCTTTGCCGAACTTCGGTGTTTCGAAGGTATTGCATTCCCTTTCCCATAGTGTTTCTATGACCACACTATATCTCCCTTTTTTTTGTGGATTTATCATTATCGACGGATTTTACTTGCTTCTTGTTTGTCTCGTGAAGCTTTGCTCCCTGGGATGTGTTTCTCTTTTTGAAATAAAGGAGTAGTGGTGCAGTAAAGTGATAGCGGGCCATTTCTGAAGAAGCTTTTCTTTTTAGCAGATCAGGTAATCAACCTTTGTCATTTTGATCCTTGTTAGCTGAACTCCTCTATTAATACATTCACTTTTATTTCAGTTTTGAGTTAGCAGCTTGTACCAGGCTCTGAGCTTTTAACTTGAATGGGGGAATGCTGAACCCGGTTTGACGCTCAGCTCTGAAGTAGATGGAAGAGGGCACCTCAAGACTTAATGAGGTGTTTATTGCTATTCTTTTTTTTTATTAGTTTTTTTTTGCGCATAATTCCGTGATTTGATTTTCCTTTCTTTTTCTTCTTTTTTCGTTTTCTGTATGTCTTCCTTGATTCATGGATTCTTCTGTTTTGGACTTTTTGCCCTTCGGTTCATCTCCCTTTTTTGCGACCTTCAACCATGCACGAAACCGAGAATCGATCTTTCTTCTCCTGTTCCAGCAATTCCCTTCTTTCCTTCCATTTCATCCTCGTCTCTTCTATCATCCTCTTTTTATCATCATAACCTTTTCGGTATTTTCCTCCCCCCCTTTTTACCGGCTCTCAGTCATTTACGAAAGCGGATGGTGTTGTTTTTTTCTTCGAGTATCTTTCTTTTCTCTTCTTGCATGTCTTTTTGTCTCTAGGCATTCCAGCCTTCCTCCTCTCTTCTCGCATGTTTTTTTTTTGTCTCTAGGCATTCCAGCCTTCCTCCTCTTTTCCCCTTCTTTTTTTTTTACAGGATTCTATCGTCTCTCTTCTCTCTTTCGTAGCGCCATAGGATGCTTAGTGCATCTTAGGCCTAAGAAACAACAAAAGAAATGGTGTGTATGTGCTTTTTGTGATGCCAGGACGCTTAATGCGTCCATGAAGCCTAAGAAAACCGAACGATCGAAAGAGAGTGGTGTGTGTTTCATCGTGGTGCCAGGACGCTTAGTGCGTCCATGAAGCCTAAGAAAACCGATCGAAAAGAAGCCTCCTTCGTTTACCTTCTTCTGTTTCTTCTTGCGATGTCCGTCTCCCTTGTCTCCGCCTGCTTTCTGTGTGTCTTCGTGTTGTTGTTTTTTTTTGCAAGCTGGCATTGTCTTCTCTCGTTACTTCCCCGTGTGTTGCGATGTCCGTCCCCTGTGCTTTTTTTCTTCTGCCGACCTCTCTTATATAGGCCACAGCTTGACGCTTCTTCCAATTTCGCTTTCATCCCACTCCGCCAGCGTTTTTTTTTTCTTCTTTCTTATCAACTCTGACCATCTCCTTACTCTTGGCAGCAGCTTTGGAGAAAATTGTCAGATTTTCTTCTTTGATTTCAATTTTCTTTCTTTTGACTTGTCTTGTCTACAAACCAGTTGGTGGGATTTGGTGGTTTTCCCTCTACTTTCTGTAGATTTTATTGTTTATTTTGGAGTCTATATGCTTTTTCCGTTACACGCTTCCACAATTATCTCTTCTGATTTTTTTTGAAATACTTGCTTTATTTGCTGTGATAGTTTGGCGGGGTTTCTGCTCTGTGTCCGGAAGCTTTTCATCTTTTTTTTTTTTGCGAGTTTTTGCGAAGCTGGCTTTCTGCTAGGATTCTTTTTGTCTTCTTCCCATGCATGCACACTCTCCTTGCTAGCAATCTTATTTAAATCAAATGAAGCTTGTCGCTTCTTTGACCACCTGTACTCTTTAGTTGATCACCTCAAAAGATTTGGGGCTCTGTTTGAGTCTAATCAAAATGCTTTGGATGACTTCTGGTTGGTTAACATGTGCAGGTCCGCGTATGTGCCTTCCCAGCCAGTCGGCTGGGGCTGAAAGAGATTGGAATCAGCCTAGATTGCAATCCAGGGAACAGGGTTATTCCACGATGAGTCTTTCAATGCTCCGAAGTATATTTATTTTACTTATTATTTACCGAGCTTCATGTTGTATTTTGCCAATTACAGCTCTTCAATTGGGCTCTGGAACTAGCAGATGATAATATTCCGGATAAACTTTAGGAGTTTGGTTATCTTGATGCCGCTGTGTGGGCTGAGCAGAGTCATTTGCACGCCGTCCCCATCTCAATACAACCTTGTTCCGCTGTGTATTCTTAACAAGATAACCGTAGATTAGTATTGCATGGAAGATTGAGTTGCCTCGGGTCTCAAATGTCATGTGTCTGGTTATTCCAAGCTTTTTGTATTATCCATTTGGTGCGAGTGCTGACCAATACTCATTCTTGCTCATTGTCTGACTTTGCTTGTAAGCCCTTAGGCTATCATGACCGCTTTGTCTTGTATATCTGGATCAATATTGAAGATTTGGATCTCGGTGATGTTTGCAGATTTGTCAGATTCTTAGATTAATCTACACTTCTCATTTTTGTTGAAAATTCCTATTTTCATTGTAGCATTTAATTTATGTTGTGGAGTATCATTTTACATCCTTGATTTATGTTTCTCTCTTTTGATAGAGTAGAGATAATTTATCTCTTCAATGTGAATACTTTGGCTGGAGAACTATTAATCTATACATCTGAATTTGTAAAAAAATTTTGTAGCTGTATTGATAGATTGCACTGCTTAATTTCTGATTTCATTCATCGCAAACTATTGCTAGAATTTAAAATTGATGTAGCGAACAAATAATTCTAGCACATAACAGCCACGTACAAATTCTGCTTCGAAGCATGCTACACACATCGGTGAAAATCTATAGTTCTACAGAACATATTTATGGCTCTAGCTTATATCTTCAGGCAACCATCTTGTCTTTTCAAAGTGATATCGCATCCCAGTTATTTAGAAATCATGTATCTTGGGTACATTGTAATAAGATCGAGGTTGATATCATAAGTTTGTCCCTAGAAGTGCAACTAGATGCACAGACCATTCTAGATATGTGTGATCCCTCTTGAATGATAACGTTGTCATGTTACATAATCTGAGGCTATAAAATTGTATTACAGTATGTTTTAAATTTTAATTGGCCTCCCCTGCCTTTATGTGCCTAGTTGCGAAGGATTTCTGAGACTGTTTACTTTACATTTCATAAAGTATCGACAACATTTTGCCCTTGTCATTTTTCATATTTCATGATCTTCATTAATCTCATTGCGATACATGTTTAGAAAGAGCCCTTTTTTCTTAAATTGCAGGAACTTCTAACTGTTCTACATCTGTAAAATTTCAACTGCTGTCATTGAAGAATTTGGGAATGTGGAAGAATATGGACATGTGACATAAAATTTGGCTGCGGCACATTCATGTCCGATGCACGATCCTTCATAGGGTTTTTGTCAACTTTTAAACCAGTGGGGACTTTGTTAGCTTGCAGCTTGAGTGGTATAATTCTTTAACCCTCCATTGTATGCCAGATTATGAGAACTGTCAGCGTTGCAATCCACACAAAGCTCATCTATAAATGACACGTATAGATTATAAATTTTCATAGTTCAACACTGGGGAAATCATTGTCACCACACACCTTCTAAAGATAAGTGGGTGTGTCCCACGAGGGTGGGAAACAGTTCACAACACCACCGATCGATAGTTTGATGAGGGCTACGCGTTAGAAGGCTATCGACTTGATATTGTATTGAGAGTTTTTGCATGTTTATTTTATTCTTTTCTAGCATGCAGTTTTCCTATGGTTATGGCAGCAAAGGAAAAACATCACAGGCATGCTATGGACAAATTAATAAACCATCACAGGCATGCTATTTTGGTCGATATGGTCATAGCCCTTTTCATACACATAACTTATCACGAGCCATGTGACATGTTATTGTGCATCCAAGGGTTGCGAGTTCCTGAAGCAAATCAGCCCATGCCAGAAGCCGAAAGCAAGTGTCCTTCCTTCAGCCGCAAGTCCATCACCAAGCTTCCAAAGCTGGCGCCACTCTGATATCGGTTGAAGAAGACACCTTGTTGTCTTTGATGAACCTTAACCTATCTCATGTAAACAATTCTACATCTATTCTAAGGAAAGATGAAAATTTTACATCAAGAAGGGGGAGAACCACACGCAGGTGGTAGAAAGATTTTACAAGTATTCATCACAGATGGAAACATGCTTCCATATCACAACACAGGAGGGAACTCGCTATGACCATATCAACCCATGGAAGAGACAAGTGGCGCATATATAAAATTTGAAAACCCGTAATAATCAAATTTTATCCCCTTATGCGCCAACTCCATCCAAAGCACTCTCTTAATCAAATTTATGCTAAAATTGGGATCAAGTTTTATGATGATTTCATGGACCCTATCGGCTGGCAATTTTGTCAGATCAAGAGACCTGGCCAGTCCGAAGACACAATGCCCGTCCTACTTGACAAAACCACGTGCGCCTTTGGTCTTAAATCCATCATAAACACAATCCAAATTCAGCCATAAAAATTGATGAAAGAAGTTTGGATGAAAGCGCCTTCTAGGTTAAACGCGCATGGATGAACGAAAAATTTTCCAAAAATTTTTCACACAAGCAAACGTACACCTTGTATTTCTCGCAAGTAGCTCTCATACCACTGTTAGGGAATGCCGGGTGTAATTTAAAATTTTGTAGTCTCAGGACGCAGCGGAAGAAGCATTACACCCGAAACACATTCCTTTCCCAAGGATCCATGCGAGAGAGAAGACACAAGGATGTGTTAGAGATGTACCTCTTTTGCTTGTCTAGACGTCGAAGCCATGTTGAAGGCGCCCAAGTGTTCGCCCTCTACAAGTATCCACGCGTCGACTCCTTAAACGTTGCTCCCTTCCACGCTTGGTGCTAGCCTCGGGAAGAGAATCAAGCCTTAGTGTTCCTTCACTCTTCTTGCGCCACCTCCAAGGTTCATGCGCCAAGTGCAAGGAAGATGCCCCCAACTCCTTATCCTCTTTACTCCAAGAGAAGTGGGAGAAGATGAGTTTCGGTCTTGAGGAAGATTAAGGGGAAATTGCGCCACTAAGTCCTTCTCCAAATCACGCCAAGAGGAGAGGAAGGAGAAGACTTGCGGTCACTTGTTGGAAGAAGGGTTGTGCCACTTTGATGTCGTCACCCTTTGCCCTTACTTTCGCCCCTCTATGTGTGTTCACGTCTCCAAGCGTTCATCAACTAGAGAGGGCGACAATGGGTCCTATAAATAGGACTAGAGGCGGTTTGGGCAAGGGCTAGGATCATGCCAAGTGTATGGCTAGGATAAAGGAGTCTTGAGGTAAGGAAAGTCTCCAAGACTTTACCATAAACCTCATTCAACCTATCCATAAAAGTCCAAGCACTATATCAGCCCAAGACATGCCTCAAATGCATTCTTACCATCAAAGGATAAGTGGCTAGGCGCAACATGCATGAAGAATTCGGCTAGGGTAAGGGTTTGGGTGCATGTAGGGTTCATAAGGAAAGTCTCCAAGACTTTACCATAAACATCTTCCTACTTCTCATATGCGCCCAAGCTCTTTCCAAAAGAGTCCTCAAGCCATATCAGCCCCAAGACTTGCCTTAGAGGCAAGTATTCCATCCAAGGAAGAAGGGCTAGGCGCCCTTTACTTCCATAATGAAGCAAAGGCGCCTCCCTCACCCCATTATGCCCCCAGGCGCCAATGGGGTGAGATTTCTCCCCATTATACCCTTTTAAGCCAATTCCTCTTCATGACAACTAATTATTGGGCCTCATTGGATAATGAGCTAGCCCAAACTTCATGGCATGGGTTGATTAAGCCATTGGATCTAATCCAATGCAACCCTAATCCAAATGTGACCAATCTAGGTCAATTTCGGGTCAACCTGCCAAAAATGAAGTTTGGCTCCAATAACTTTCTTCCAACTCATCAGGCCCATTGGCGCTGATGAAATCTTCCAAATTGATCCAAGTTATTCAATAACTTGATCATAAGGCTTCTGATTAAAGCAACGTCAAGAGTCTATTGCGTGTGACCCCGTAGGATCCATATGACGATGGCAATGATGTAAACATCATAAGTAGTGAGGGGTATCTAGCAACACATCACTACTACCCATGTCATAGGACTTAAGTCATTATGGCAACAACTCCTAACAAACAACGAGGATTCCTATTGCATTACAGATCCCTTTGCCTAAGCTGATATCCTGCCATTGGATTAGTCTCAAGTTTATTATCCAATGCATTGGTCATGACTCAACAAGTGTGGCCACACTTTCCTGTCATGCATCAACAAGGTGGGGCGCCCCGAGTGGATATCATGCTTCCAATAAGGAAGGGGCAAATCCTACTATTGGTCATCCATGTTTCCACATGACTTATGACATGCCCAATAACAGTCGTTTTGATCTCCCAATTACGGAGAGACGTAAGACTGTATTAAAGCACACCCATCATCAAATCTAGACATGAACACCTCAAGTCTAAGGATCAATGCAAACCTCTTGCATGTGAGATTGACTTGTTGACTAGACAAGTTAATCCTCACGGTGGATCACTCCAGTGCATCCAATGCACCTGTATGTCTGCGTTACTGTCCCCTGCACCTAACCAGCCCATACACCAGTCTCACATGTACCAAAGCTGTCCCATATCTGCTAAGGTACCTTGTCTGGGGATAGCTTATGAGAATGGATCCAATCCAAACTCTTGGGACATTATTTATGCAACTCAATACATCAACGCAGGTAGAGAAGTCTGCATAATAACGACCATGCCTATATAAAGAGTAATAGTTCTATCAAAGTACATTCAAACAATGCCTGACCATGTCCATACATTGGTCTTTAGGGCATATACACCAACAGAAGTGTTGGGACTTTATAATGATTTTGATGGTGTTGTAGCTTTGTATTTGCTTGGTACTTGAAATTTGATGGATTGTAATTTCTAATTGATCGGTATATGTAGTGGTGACTGTTTGACTAGTGGTGACTATTTGACTAGACTAAGCTCAGCTGAATAAGTTGTAACTTACCTTGTATATGGTATTTGATTAGTGTTCTTTTGTTGTGTAGCTTTTTAATATGAGTTAAAATGTTGGTATTTTATTACTTGTAAAGTATCAAACTGCTTCCTTGTTATTACTGTCGCTTCCCTTCCATCCAACCATGATGTATATACTGATAATTAGTTTTGTGTCCGCTGAATCTAATTTTCATTTCGATCTATAACTTGATTTCTTCTTCCTTATAAATGGATGTCTTTTAATTGTAGGATCTAAATTGCAACTTTTGAATTATGCAAATGCAGTTCTTTAGGCCATGAACTTTTGATATAAAGATGGAACCTTTTATAGAGAGATGCTTGTTGTGATTTGTTTCTGCTGTCCTGGTTGATCTGTGGTTAATACCTGCATATGGTGCAATATGTTTCCTATTAATTTGAACGCCATTCTCAACTGACCGCAGTATTTATTACATCTCTTTCGTCCATTTGGTCTTGACTATTTTTATATTTTTTTCATTATATTTTATAAGTATTTAATTATATTTTATAAATAAGAGATGTTGTAATAGATCATATCCTTCTTATTTTTCATTCTTCATACGTAAACATAGGAAAGAATTTTATTAAATATATTTTTTTCTATTTAAATTTCTTTTTTCTCATGAATCATGAAAATGTAAATTGAAAATTCAGGAATTTCAATTCCTAAAATCTACATCGGGATTTCGGGACTGGTACTGAACTCCCGAACCAGAATTTGATACTGATACGAGTAGCAAAAATTCTGGTTCGGGAGTTCGGTACCAGAAGTTCAGTATCGGTACTAGTACCGAACTCCCGATTGCTCCCCCTACTCACAAGTCGTCAAGACCGAGCACATGTCGAATTCAAATGCTCACAAGTCATCAAGACCGAGCACATGTCAAATTCAAATGCTCACAACTCGTCAAGACTGAGCACATGTCAAACTCAAATGCTCACAAGTCGTCAAATTGAATATCCAACAAGCCGCTAAGGCTGGGTATCTTCTCAAATTGATTATCCAACAAGTCATTTTGACCGAATATCCTTTCCCAACAAGCCATTGAGGCCGGGTATTTCTAAAATTGAACATCCAATAAGTCATTGAGACTGGATCCCTTCTAAATCCAAAGTATCCAATATGCCTTTGCAAGGCCAGGTATTTGGCAGATACAAATCATCCAAGTTGACGAAGACTTTTCTCTTTTGTCATTTTCTTTCTAAACTCATAGTGTATTTTTGATTTAATGTTTAATGAATCATATTGTTTAGCCATTTTATTTCATAACATAGATCTCTTAATCAAAGGTGCCCTGAATTTCAGGGGTAATTAACAATGAATGCTCGCATTCATTGGAAGCCATAACCCTTAAACAATAAAGCCTTATTTTATAAGGTGAATTTGAAAAGGTCAAAACATATTTAAAATGACCAAAAAATGACCCCACAACTACAAGTTCATCCTGCAAGCAAATAATCACCTCAATAGTCTCAACCTCGACCTCTCTGCGATCCATTTCTTGTGCAAGAGATGTTTGAATCACCTGCTCACTTTGGTATCTACAATTCAGATCCCTTGCCTTTTCTAAAGAAACTTGCATTTTCTTCAGTTTCATTTTCAAAGAGGAATCCACTGTTTCTTGACTTCGATCGGGAATGCTTTTTGAGTCCTCTCCAATGGACAGTTTTGCTAGTTCATTGGAAGGAAGAGCAAGTTGGTTTCTCAAAAATGACACCTCCTGCTCTTGTTTCTTTAGCATCTCTTCTTGTTGGTTGCACATTTCTCTTAATCCATCAAGGTCATTTATTAACAAGATTTGTTCTGAGTCAAATGCTTCAATGATGGATCTTGCGCTTTCCAGCTCTTTTTGTATATCGTCGTTCTGTTTACTCATATATAAAATCTTTTCTTTTGCTGATTTAAGTTCATTAGTCGTATCATAGGCTCTTTTCTCCACCCCTTCACGAGTTGACTTCTCCTCGGCAAGAATCGTTTTCCATAAATCCAACTCCGGCTGCAAATTTATGTTTTCTTCAGCATGCTTCAATGTTTGTTCATGTGAGGATTCTACCCTGTTTTCATGGAGTTGACTGCCAATTTGAGGTAACTCTGACAGTTCCTGCAAGCATATGGAGATATAGGAATGATATTTTGAAACAGTGCCTCTAAAAAATAAACAAGAGCAATAAACATGCTCTTATTGGTATGGTTCATACAGTGATACAATGCGCATGATTGACATGTTGAATATGGTTTGCGGACATATAGTTATTTAATTCCATATGCAGATTGCTTGTTTCCCTACAATAAATAAAAGATACCAATGGTAGAAAAGGGTAAGTAGAAGCAAAGAATCAAAAGTGAATCTGATACAAGTATGATTTACAATGCAGAGTTGCAAATAGGGGGTAGCAATTGGGAGTTCGGTACCAGTACTAGTACCGAACTTCTGTACCGAACTCCTGAACCAGAATTTTTGGTACCGGTACTAGTACCGAATTCTAGTTTGGGAGTTCGGTACCGGTCCCGAAATCCCGATGTAGATTTCGGGAATTTCCCGAAATCCCGAATTTTTAGTTTACATATTCATGATTCATGAGAGAAAAGAAATTTAAATAGAAAACTGGAAGCCTGGATGGAGTTTCATGTGAATCAAATCTGGAGTGTTGATCTAATTCAGATCTGGACCGTTGGTTTAATTTATACGAATCTCAGCCGTTGGATTCAGTTTTTTGATCTCAACCATTGGATATTAGTTGGAGTAATCTGGACCGCCAATCTGTTTCGACGAATCCCAGCCGTCCATTCAATCCCACGTTTCTCTCGTCGACGGCAGTGGCGGACGAAACTAGGGTTCATCGCCGCCGGCGACTCGCTGCTCCTCTGGCCAATCGGCTCTGGGAATACCTTCTCTAGGTAGAGGGGGACTTGTGGTCGGAGTTTTGCGCCGTCTAGTGGAGTATCAGCGACGAATCGAGGCTTTTGGCGAGAATAGAGTCGCCAGCACCAATTCACTCGATTCCGGTTATCTAGCCGTCAGATCATTAGATCCTTTCCTCTGTGGGTTCGCACACTCGGGGAGAAGATGTGGCGGAAGTTTGGTCTTGATCGGTTGGTTGGATCTAATGGAATAATCATCCGAAAATTCTGATGTAGAGGGACCGTCGGCTGTGCGATGAACAGTATTTTCCCTTTTTTTTTGAATTGATATTTTTTTAAGTCCGGAGTTCCACAAAAGTGATTTTGTAGGAGTCTCCTCTCTGATTTAGTCCGGAGTTTACTCTATGTAAAAGTGATTTTGTATGAGTCTCCTCTCCGTAAGAGTAGAATGAGGAAGAAGAAGAAAGATAGAAATGTATACCTGTGTAAAGAGAAATCTACGTGTAGTGTTCTTCGTAATGTCAGCGTCTGAATTTTCTTGTTCTCCTTTTACATGCGCTCAGCCAAAAAAAAAGAAAAAATTGGTCCAACAGTAGCACTTCAAAGGCAGGCAGATGACAGCAAATGAAATGAGTCTATCTCCAAGAATAAACTAACAGTTTTAGAAAATGAGCTGAAAGAACTTCAAGTAAGGCTATGCCTGGTGACTCAGGAAAATGAAAAGCTTGGAGAATTAGTTGAAGAAAAAGAGGGTAATCTAAGGTCATTAAGTGATGATTGGGAAAAATTAGCATATGAGATCGCAGAAATTCTTGCTGATGGGAACACATCTCTTGGAAAGGCAAGTGAGCAGGTGGCTGCCATCTCTGATTCCCTTCCACAAAGGAGTTGGATAAGTGAGCAGGTTGGTGGAATGATTAGGAGTATTTCAGAAAGAGATACACTTATCGAAGAACTTCAGAGAAGCTTGGAGGAAGCACAGGACATAAGGTGTGACCTGGAATGGAAATTGAGGTCTTTAAGAGGTGCAACACTGGCTATAACTGAAGCTCAAATGCAGGAAACTAGTGATAAAGAAAGAGAGATTCTTCAGCTGCCATCAGAAATAACTGAAAAGGCATCTATTATTAAAGAATTAGAGAATAGGATTGAAGTTAGTGAGGAAAAAGTTAAGCAAGCTGAGCTATGTGCCACTACTGTGAATAAGTTATCTCAGATGAATGAAGCCCATCTTCAGGAAATTGCACATGTAAAGATCCTGCTTGAGGAGCATAAAAAAGTAATAGCTGAGAAGGATATCCAATTACATCATCAAATTTCTTTGCATGATGATTCAGAGAAAGAAATACAAGCTGTTAGCATGCATTTAAAGCAGACTCAGGATAAAATTGCCGAACTACAAAAGCTTTCTGAAAACCAGGCAAAGGTACTGGAATTGGAACAAATGAAAAAGAAAGAGAAGGATGATAATTTATCTGTTGTCATAGAACATTTTTCAAAAGCTATAAGAACTATACCCAGAGTAAATTCACTACAATCTTGTACAAGTGACGTGTGAGATCCAGTCAAAGGCAGCTCAGAAGTACAGAATCTTGGAAAACGTACAGAAGGTGAAAGCTGCATCAGCAAGGACCAAGTATGCTAATTCTCCTGCTTGATGATCAAGCAGAAACGTGAACTCTTGTTCATTATTACGTAACTTACTGTTCCTAAAAAACTGGAACCCTTAACATATGAAATGATTCTGAACTGATCATATATCTGTTTAATTTGCAGATGAAGATTGAAAATACCTAAGATATAGCCATCCCTGCACCACAAACTGTCCCGTTGGTATTAGCTGTGAGAATTTACTGAGCAATATTTATGAGTCTTCTTGCAGAAACTTGTCAGCATACTCACATGAATGGCAGCCCGGTATTCTGCATCTGAGCGAAGAAGTAGAGATTGCACTTAGAAGTCTACAGGAAATACAAACCCAAATGGACCAATTATATATTGAGAATATGCAACTTAAAATGTCTGAGAAGCTTAGCTATGCAAGCATCGAGAAACTTACAGGTGATGTTCTTCAATTAAAACATGAGATCACTAGAAAAGAAGAAAGTTTCAAACTTGGAGTGCTTCAATTGGAAAATAAGCTTGAAGCAGTGGAGAAACATTATGAGGAATCTAGTTCATGTTGGCGGAGAACCAAAGAGGTAATTATTTTCTTGAACAAAGTTAATTAAGATGTTTGTTCCGACTCAGTTTTTGTCCCATGAATGTTTTTTTGCTAAATCTATATGTGCGATATATTAAATGAATATGAAAATATACATCATATTTATAGTGTATATATGGGGCACACAAGGTATCATTACAATATTATCTATTTTAACATCCTAAAATTACTCTTTAAGACATGGACTCAAAAATTGGTGTCCCGCATGCATCCGGTGGTTTGTACTAATCTGACCTTTATCTATATATATATATATATATAAAATACTGTTTGATATGATATGTTGGTATGAATCAATATGTACCAGTCCTACACAAAACTGGTACAAGTTAAAACCTTTCTCTAAGATTCCTGACGAGAAAATTCTTAAGCCTCAAGTTTCTATGGAGAATTCGTAGTGTTTTCGCCTACCTCTATATGTGAAAATACCTGGTTCAACACATGATTAGTTGTTTGTTAATATAACATTAGTTGTCTACATCTTTTCGCTTATATTTGAAAATCTACAAGTTTAGAAGTAATCTGTAAGGCAATAGTGGACCATCCATCGCCAACACAATGTAAGCTGGAGTAGAATAGTGGAGCATCCATATCTCATCTGAGTAGAGATAGGTGAAGAATAAGTGCCCAATACTTTCATTAACTTCTTCACATAATAAACACCTGATATTATTACATATCCCCAGTTTGTATAATCTGTCATGAGTCAGGCAATTTTTCATGAAACAACAACATACAAATAAAGAAAGAGAAATGCGGAATGTGCTTCTTATACCACATATGTGAGTGTTTGTTTGTAAACTTTGGTTTCACATTCCAATTTGTTTGTTGCCCCACTCTAAATAGGTAATACATTTTAGATCAACATGGCACACAACCAAAACCATTTTGCAGTGGCTGAAAGAACTAATAAAGTGTATTATTGAAAAAATAAAGCAAGTGTTAGTTTAATACTAGCTTGAAACGTAAATTAAGGAACCGACTATGTGCAAGTGGGTTAGTAAATATATTTGCAAGCTAATTCTTTTTCAAAATAGTGAATGACATGTAAATTTTTCTAAGATGTCACAACATCAATGATAAAGTAATATTCATCCTCTATATTCTTGTTCATCTCATGGAAGATTAAATTACCAAATAATAGCATTCTTATACATTACATGGTCATAAGTTTTGTATTAATGAAAACCAAGTCTCCCTATATTTAGTTATATCATTTTACATGTAGTGTGTGTCATGTTTTTTTGGTCTAACTTCAATTCTAGATTTAACTACCATATTTTGTTTGTTGTTTCTCCAACTTACAAAATTGTCCTTTGGATGGATGCAAGAACTAAGACAGTGTTGCCCGAGCTATTCTATTATTGTAGCAGCTGTAATATATTTTTTCGAGGTATTTGGTAAAGCTATTGTGCTGTTTCTATTGTACTTTTGCTGTTAGTTAGTGTTATTTTTAGTTAGAAATTATAATTAAGTTCTAATAATTTTTATTTCTCTAAAAGTATAGAAAATTATGTATTAATATAATATAAAAAATCTAATAATATACCTATTTTATATATAAAGTTATAATTAATTTTTTATGATGTCATCAAATAAGAGCAATTTGATATCAAAACTAATCATTCTTCTGATATTTATTGTACTATCCTCTAACAATTTTCTTCAGCAAGGGTTTGGGCCATGTCCAGCTTTTCTTTCAGCAGCACACCTCGGCAACAAGACAATTCCTTTCTTCTTTAAGTTTGGCTATTTCAATCTAGAAATCTTGAACTAAATTGTTCCTTTCAGCAACTAAAATTGTTGTAACCTAAGAATATTTTTTATTATTAATTTAAATTTTAAAATTTCAAAAAATTTAGAATTTATATTTTGGAATTTTTATGGTTTTTTTTCAGAAATTTTAAAAGATAAAACTATAAACTTTTAAAATTTTCAGAACATTTCAACATACACGGCAGATAACATACGCATTCATAGTCATACCTCTGCATCTCTTTTTGCAATCTCCTTTTGAAGAGCTTGTACATTATGCTGCACCACCTGATCCTTCACTGACTGAAGTTCTATTTCTATTTCCTCTCTCTCTAATCGTTGTTTGTCTGCTTCTGCTTTTACAATATCCACCTTTGTTACAAGATAGATATGTCTGTCATGCAATAAAAGTGAGCAAGAAATTATGAAAAAAAGTAAAATATATATAAGTTTCAGATAAGTTTACTTTGTTTTCCAATGCAGACACTGTGCATTCAAGCTCTTCAACAGATTTCTCCAATAGCCTGACCGCCTCTTCTTTTTCTTCTACCTATACCTTCTTTGCTTCTACTACCTATAGACATGATTGGAAAGGCTTGTCTCAGAGTAGCGGTAATATAGATGATGCAAATTAAAGTTGTGGTTTTATTTACTAGGCGAGCTTCTGTGGCGATAGCTTCATTTTCTTCAGCAAGGGCTTGGGCCATGTCCAGCTTTTATTTCAGCAGCAGCACCTCGGCATCCAGACAATTCCTTTCTTATTTAAGTTTGGCTATTTCAATCTGGAAATCTTGAACTAAATTGTTCCTTTCAGCAACTAAAATTGTTATAACCTAAGAATATTTTTTATTATTAATTTAAATTTTAAAATTTTAGAAAATTCTGAATTTATATTTTGGAATTTTTATGAATTTTTTTTAGAATTTTTTAGAATTTTTAAAAGATAAAAATATAAACTTTTAAATTAAAACGTTAAAACGCGTTCGCGGGGGCTCAAACCCGTGACGCGTGTTGTTTTTGGCTACACCTGAACCATTGAGCTAAGTTTTCAACTTTGTTATTAAACCGCACTCGATTTTGTTATTTCCGGATTGAGTTGAAAACTTTTAAATGAAAACGAAAAGCGCGTTCGCTGGGATTCGAACCCGCGTCGCGCGTGAGTTTCGGACTGAGTTATGTTTTTACTATAAACCCGCGCCTGTTTTATTTGATTTAAAATTTTGAGTCTAGTTCTAGGCCGAGTCAACTCGTCGTCTTCTCCGCGGAATTCGGCGACCGAGTCAGCGGCGGATGATTACTATTCCAGGACACATCTCGTGTCTATATTAGAGGGCTTCTACTCTCGTTGGTGAGGCACGAACCCTAGAGCATCTTCGAGACGCGCGGCGCCGCTTGAAGGAGGAAATTGGAGCAGGAAAGAGTTCGCCGGAGTTATAGCCACTTTTACCTTCTGTGCAACTGGCGATGACGATCTCTTTGCTCTGGGCTACGATACATCTTTGTAACAAGGTACGTTTGCTTCTGTGAAGTTTTGGTGAAGTTCGGTTTGGGTATAGATAGGTTTTGGTTAAGTTTTGTGTATCGACGGCGGCGGCGCCAGCGTCGATACCTTTGGCTGCTTCGAGTGCTTCGATCGTGCGTCGAAAGCTTGCCGCAGCCCATCGTGGAGCCCCTCTTAGTCGTGAAGAACAGACCGACGAAGTTTGGCGGTGAATAGACACTCGAGCGCCGCTCGAAGCGCTCTTGGGAGCTCGCCGGCACAAGCAGCGGACGCAAGTCCAGCGGCCTTGCACGGCGGCGATCGGGCGGGGCGGACGAGTGTTTTGGTTAGGGTTAATTTTAGGGTTTGGGCGGTTTATTTGGAAATAAACCCGGTGCGACTAAATTTTAGAAATTGATTTGAACTGGTTCAACAGCTTGGGTAGTTCAATTTCAATTTCAGCCCAGTTCTTGAATTCAGACCGGTTTGACCCTAAGTTAGTCGAATATGGGCTGGTTCAGGTAGCCGTTGTGTTATGCTTTGTTTTTTTTTTGGTTATTTAAAATTTAAATTTAACTTTTATTATATTTATTTGGAAAACCCTATTCCCTAATCAAGATTTTTCCTCGACGCACGAACCCTGTTTTCTTTCCTACGAGTGTGCGTCGCCAGCCTCTGCGTCACGTCTTCGTTCCGGCAGCGATTTCCGAAGCCTCCCTCCGGCGGCTCCTTCCCCTCCGACTGGCGAGCATCCCAGTCGAGCAGACCTCGTCCTCTTCCCGTCGGCGGCTGTCTTCCCCTCTGGTCGGCGATGAGTTTCTGGGCCGAGGCTCGAACGGCGACTGTTCTCTGTTCCAGACGCGAACGGCGAGAGACGAGTTGTCAGGCGGCTGCGTTTCCTCCTGCGGCGACTGATCTCATCTTCTCCCAGCGGTGAGTTTTTCTCTGAGTCGACGTCGTCTCCGCCTCCGTCCGACGCCGACGACTCTTCTCCACTTAGCGGCTTCTTCTTCCTCTGTTCACCGCGCCTCTTCTTCCCTTTCCTCAGCGGCGGCCTTTCCCCAATCGGCGACGACCCTCCTTCCTCCTCCGGTGCCGGCTGTTGTTCCGCCGGTGACCTTTTCCCCTGCCGGCGGCGTCGGCAGCTTCGCTCGCTTCCCTTTCGATTCAGCGACGCGAACGAAGACGAACGAAGCGTCGTTCGTTCCGCGTCGAGATTTCGACAAAAAGGTAAGTTTCGTTCGTTCGTTTTTTTCATTTATTTATTTGATTTATTTTAAATATGATTTAGTGTATAAGTGGATAATAGAAATATCTAAAATTGTTAATTATGATGGGGGGAAAATTATTTGGATGGGGAAAATTATTTAGATGATAATTATTTTGGGATAAGATTCTGATTTAGTAGAAAATTTGGGGTTAATGGTAATATTATGGATAGATGCTCGATAGTTAATAACAAGGGTTTATTTAAATGATTCAGTTGAGAAAAGGAGGTAATCGAGCTTTCAGAGAGTATTCAGGAAATCAGCACTTCAGGTAGGAATCTTTCCCCTACCTTTGTTATGGTGTCAGATTCATGTGTAGATAGATATTGACACCTTACCTTTGAAACTATTCTAATTGATTTGATTCTAAATTCAGTTGACCTCATTATCCTATTATTTGTGCATAATTGGCTCCAGTATCATATGATTATTATGATTGCATTGAGAATGTGTTTTCTGATATTTCTGTTGGAAAGTTATGAATATATATGAACCGTGAAAAATGATTGAGATGTTATACTGTTATCATGTCGTGCATGCATATGATCTCTGACCTGGTGATTTATCACCAGTGGCCTGTTTATCTGAGTTGTAGTTCTGATTATATCAGACTATGTGTTTGCCGGTTAGGGCAGCGCCAGTTGTCCTTGGGACAATACTACGGATGTCAGATGTTGGACGCAACATTCACCAGACTGTCTAGATATAGTCGTTCTATCGTGTGAGCTGGCGATAGAAATACTCTGAAAATGAGTGCGGCTCATGAGTGAGAATTGTGGCCAAGCTTGATGATTTACACGACAACCTTATGTTCAAATATTTTGTTGTATTATCAGTTCCTGACATGTAGTGTAGTTCTATTATTGCAAATTTCATATAAATTGAACATGCATCATATCTCTTGGTTCCTACTTAGCATTTTCTCTAACTCCCCTTGTTTCTCCTCCAGGTACCGAGTTTGCGTATGGGAGGGATAGAGTAGATAGTTAGTTAACCACCGAAGACAGAGTATCATCAAATGTTCTTTGATAAAGACTTTTCTGAATTATTCTAGTCTTATAGTTAAATTAATTGCATCTTTGTTAGAGTGTCTTTATAGACTTTAGTTAATAAATTTTGTAATGGAGTCAGTTGACTATGATACACAGTGCTGATGTTGAATTTAAGACTATTTGATTTATTTGATTTTATAGTTCCTTTGTTCCTATCAATATTGTCATCTCCCTGGGGAACCCTGAGCTAGAAATAGCCGGCTTCCGCCGGGGCGTGACAATTTTATTGGTATCAGAGCCAGGTTTAGTAAGACAACCTAAGAATATAGGAACATTAGGACTAGGATGGGGTTAAGATTAGAATAACTGAATAAGTAAACATTCCTTATATGACATGTATTTTGTTGGCAAGATGGCACCTAGAACTAGAGCCAGAGCAATCCCAAGTCAAGGAAGTAGGGGAGCTAGAAATCCTCCTGATGCTGAGGTACAGTTACCTCAAAACCTACCAAGAGCCCCTACAAGAAGAAGAAGTGGGTATGAAGCCTCTGTACCCTTAGAAATAGCACTACCTGCTGCAACAGTAAGGGACGAGGGTGAATCTTCCTCTCCTTCATTGGTACCACAACCCGTAGTAACCCAGCCAGTGAGGGCAGCCAGTATGCTTATGCAATTTTCTCAGTTGGGAAAAGATAGATTTGGTGACTTTGCCGGTACTACTGACCCTTGGGCTGCCAGAAATTGGTTACTAAAGGTAGAGCAAACGTTTAGGGCACTAGGATGCCCAGAGGAACAAAAGGTGGAATTGGCCACGTACTTTTTATCTGATAGAGCTGGCACGTGGTGGTCTGGTATGAGAGTTACCTTTGGAGATGGTCCTATCCCTTGGGCTGATTTTAGAAGAACATTCCTTGAGAAATATTTCCCTGAAACTTTTCAAGATAGCCAGATGCAGGAGTTTCTGAACCTAAAACAAGGAAAAAGGACTGTAAATGTTTATGTGACTGACTTCGAGAGGTTATCTGATCTATTTCCAGAATTAGTGACCACCGAAAGGAGAAAGTGTCAACTGTTCATCAAGGGACTATATCACACCATAAAGGGGCAGATGAACACTATCCCATTAGATAGCTTTCAGGAAGTGGTAAATATGGCATTCAGAATAGAGGCTTCTCTACTTGATGTGGAAAAAGATAAACAAATAGAGAAGGTTCAAGAATTTGCAGAACAGAGAAAGGTCAATCAGTCAGTTAGGCCAATGGAAACAAGAACCTATGATGGGAAGAGATCTAGAGCAGTATTCAATAACCATCAGAGACCTGTACACTCTGCACCAAGCTTTAATTCAACAGGGTCAGCAAGAAAATGCTTTAAATGCAACAAAGAGGGACACACGGCTAATATCTGCCCTCTTAACAAAATACGATGCCACTATTGCAAGGATTGGGGCCATTATAAGATTAACTGCCCATGGAAAGGATTTCAACCCCCACAACAAAGTTACCAGCAGAGCCATCAACAAAGCTACCAACAGAGCTCCAGACCTAATACTTAGCATGGGAGACCAGGTCAGGCTAGTCAGGCGGGGTCACAGCAGAGGCAGCCTCAGCAACGACCTTCAGGCCCAGCCAGAGTATATGCAGTAACCCAATAAGAGGCTCAGGAAGCTCCAGACACAGTAATGAGAGGTATTATTTTAGTATATGATTATCCTGCATGCCTGCTTATTGATACTGGTAGCACTCATTCTTTTATCTCTTATGAGTTTGTGATGAAAATAAAGAAAAAGCCCACTGTAGCTAGTACTGAACTATCTGTCTGCACACCTTCTGGAGGTGTGATGCAATCTCACTTAGAACTGAAACAATGTCCTCTCATCTTTGGTGATTTAGTTGTTGAAACTGATCTGAGAGTTTTAGACTTCTCAGACTTTGACATTATCCTGGGCATGGATTGGCTTTTTATCCATTATGCTAATGTTGATTGTCATAATTATGTTGTGAGCTTTAGCCCTCCTAGTTTACCTTCCTAGAGATTTATAAGAGTCTCTGGACAAGTGGCTCCCATAATTTCTGCTATGAAAGCCAAGAAATTAATGAGAGATGGGTGTCATGGATTTCTATTATCCATTTCGAAAGTAGAAGAGAAAACAAGAGAGCCTATGGAGCATGTTGCAGTGATAAGGGAATTCACAGATGTGTTCCCTGAGGAGTTACCGGGACTTCCACCAAAAAGACAGGTTGAATTTGCAATTGAGCTTCAACCTGGGTCTGCTCCAATTTCTAAAGCACCATTCAGAATGGCTCCTAAAGAATTAGAAGAACTTAAGAGCCAGTTGCAAGAACTTTTAGACAGGGCGTTTATACGACCTAGTGTATCCCCTTGGGGTGCTCCAGTCCTCTTTGTAAAGAAGAAAGATGGAACTATGAGACTATGCATTGACTACAGACAGCTGAATGCCATTACCATCAAAAATAAATATCCACTTCCCCGAATTGACGATTTATTTGACCAATTGAAAGGCACATGTGTTTATTCTAAAATTGACTTGAGATCAGGGTATCATCAAATAAGAGTCAGAGATGAGATGTGTCCAAGACTGCATTCAGAACAAGATATGGACACTATGAATTTTTAGTGATGCCCTTTGGACTTACTAATGCACCTGTAGTTTTTATGGACATGATGAATAGAATTTTTATTGATTATCTGGATAAATTTGTGGTTGTCTTCATAGATGATATTTTGATATATTCCTGCAGTATGACTGAACATGAGAAACACCTCAGATTAGTTTTGGAAAGGTTAAGGCAGGAAAAGTTATATGCTAAGTTCAGTAAGTGTGACTTCTGGCTTAAAGAAGTGGCTTTTCTAGGCCATGTTTTTTCTGGTGATGGAATAGCCGTGGATCCCCAGAAGATTTCTGCTATCTCTGAGTGTGGGAGGCCAAAATCAGTGCAAGAAATTCGAAGCTTTCTTGGTTTAGCAGGGTATTATAGACGATTTGTGAAAGAATTTTCTAAGTTGGCTGCTCCTTTGACCTATCTGACTAGAAAGGGTGTGAAATTTGATTGGAAGGATACATGTGAAAATAGCTTCTTAGAATTGAAAAAGAGATTAATTACCGCTCCAGTGTTGGTAATCCCTTCCGGAGAAGATAGTTATATCGTGTACACTGATGCTTCTGGTCAAGGTCTGGGTGGGGTTTTGATGCAAAATGATAGAGTAGTTGCCTATGCATCTCGGCAACTCAAGAATCATGAGAAGAATTATCCAGTGCATGACTTGGAACTAGCAGCCATCATCTTTGTTTTGAAGTTGTGGAGACATTATTTATATGGCACCACTTTTGAAATATTCACTGACCATAAAAGTTTAAAATATCTGTTTAGTCAGAAGGAGCTGAATATGAGGCAACGCAGATGGATGGAATATCTGAAAGATTATGATTGCCAAATTAAGTGTAACATCCCACATTCTTAACCCCAAACTAATGGCACAATTCACAAATGATACAGGATGTTTCATATAAGATCGATCATATGCTAGGTAAAACCGAGTTCAAGAAAACACGATCTGAAAAATTTCCATAAATCCATACACACAAATTCACAAAACTCAAATCTCATAAGGGTACCTGCCACCACGCAATCCTTGCACTAGACATATGCAAGGCAATAGTTATATCAAAACCGATTCAAATTCATAAAATCCATAAAGGTACCTGCCACCAGGCAATACTTGCACTAGACATATGCAAGTTACAGGGTATATCAAAACCGATTGCACAGAATATACAACAAGCCGAAATTCAAAACAAAATCACAAAATCGATTTTATAAACTCATACCAAACACCGAAACCAGGCTGAAGCCCGCGGTGACACAAAAATCAAACTCATAAGACTGCCATAACTGGCAACATACTTCACATAGTTCACATAGTCTCATGATTCACATAGTTCATATAGTTTATGTTAAGGCCACAACCGGCCCCAAGAATTAAGCATAAAAATTCTTAAAACAGCAAACAGCATAATTATCCACGCCAATGCACTCAAGACATGCGCCCCTGCTCTATGCCTGAAAATAGTGAGGGGTGAGCTACACAGCCCAGTGAGTGGATAGTCTAAATCGACCATCCATAACATACATTCAAAAATATAGGCAGATTATTTTTAAAAATATTTAACAGAACATTATGTCAACATATAACAAAATAAAGAAACAGAAGTCATATAGACAGTTAAATGTACACACTAGCATATAACAAATTCAGGTTCTAGAGTTTTACTCTAACCCAATTAAACACATATATTCTAAACCAACTAAACACACCATACTTAATTAACCTAGTTGTCCAGCATATTCAGTAGTGACCAATATGGTCTAACCCGGCTTGGCCAAAGCACTGGGAGCTGCAAAATCTCGTGCAACACATAAACATGGATAGTGAGTAGAATCAAGAGGTGGCCCCCGCCAGGTCACGACGTGGCACTTTGCTCTCTCACCCCATAACACATCGATGGATTGTGTGTAGATTCAAGAGGTGGCCCCCGTCAGGTCATGACGTGGCACTTTGCTCTACGACACCCAACATCACAAAATGAGAGTGATGACATCAAGAGGTGGCCCCTGTCTGATCAAGACATGGCACTTTGCGTCTTATATCACCCCATCACATAAAAGAGTAATGACATCAAGAGGTGGCCCCTGTCCGACCAAGACATGGCACTTTGCGTCAAAACCCGTTCTCCCAAAAGGTTCCTACTGGACAACAGACATATCTTATTTCATATTTCACAAAGGTGGACTCCTAAGTGTCAACTAGACTCTAGGATAGTCATCACAAAAATCATATCGGGCAGGCTGAACATCAACCCCCATCACAAAAATCATAATAGGCAGGCCGAACATCAGCCCCCTCACATATCAAATACAGGGCTGAAATTCAAACCCTTCACATATCACATAAGGACTATCCTATGAGTACACTGTTACACTTAGCCATAGTCCTAACCAACACATAACACATAATATTCAAAATTCTCATAATCACATAATTTTCAAAAATCTCATAACCACATAATGTTCACAATTTACATAACAACATAATATTCCAAAAATCACATAAACACCTAATATTTAAACATCACATAATTACATAATATTAACAATCATATAATGTAGTGTGGTCCTTAGGTTTCATGCTGATTAGTTCAGTCAAACCTTACTAGGTTATCATCCAAATTTCTCAAACAATTTCTCAATAATGCAGTTAACAAGCATCCATAAAAATTAACATAAAACTAAAACATGTAGTCATACAAACTATCCATAAAATTAACAAAAATTAAAACATGTATTCATACCAACTATTTTACAAATCTCTACATATAAACCACGGTTAACATAACATACTATCTATTAAATTTTACACCTTGAATTAACATGAATTTCATGCTCAAACCATTGGTCTAAAACTTCCGAATTTCCATAATTTAATACCTTAAATTTCATATTACCAACTTTCGGATTTCATAAAGAAAATCATCAAAATTTCGGTTTTCATGCATATTATCAAGAATTTGGTCTTCATAAATAATATCAAGATTTCGGATTATCATGAATAATTATCAAAGATTCGGTTCACATGAAGAAACATCTTGAATTTGGTTTACATGAAAAATACATCTTGAGTTTCGGTTTTAACATGATAAAAATTCCAATAATTCAATTGTATCAAGTCACAAACACAACCAAACTAATAGATCAAATAAGACATTCCACTCACCTCTTAACCGAGAACACAAGGTGAAAAACTCTCCAAAAACAATTCGTCTAAGGCTTGAAGTTCTACCAAGAATCGCCACCAAAGGAAGGAAACACCTCCAACACTAAAGACTCCAAGAGAGAAGGAAGATATTTCACCTCTAAGCCTCCAAGAATCGCCTAAGTTCTTCAAGAAGTCGCCAAGTTCTTCAAGCCGTCGCCCAAGGTTTCTTTCAAGCCAAAAAAAATCGCCAACACTCTACCCTAACCGAAATTACCTACTTAAATTTCGGTTTTTAACTCTTAACCCATTAACCCATTAATTCAATTCGGGTTTAATCCATTTAATTAATAATTTGAATTTTAAAACCCAATTAGTTTAAACCCATTAATTCAATTAACTTACAAATAACCAATCACTTAACCGAAATCCAATAAGGATTTAATTAATATCCAATAAGGATTTAATTAACCAATAAGGTCTAATTAATTAACCAATAAGGTCTAATTAATTAACCAACAAACTGTAATTAATTAACTTACAATTTACAACCCATAAATCCTAATTAATTTATTATGAACAACCAATAATAATTTATCATAAATTAACAGCCAATAATCAAACAAATAATCTCTAATTAAATAACTATTAACAACCAATACATAAAAATATCACAGTTAATAATTTTAGACTAAATCAAAATAATGCTTACCAGGACTTAAGATCCTTGGATCTTACATTAAGTATCACCCTGGCAAGGCAAATGTGGTAGCCGATGCTCTGAGTCAGAAATCAGAAGGAACACTTGCTTGTCTGAGGACTACACCAACCGATTTAATTAAACAGCTTGTGGAATTGGGTGTTGAAGTAATAAATGAATCAGAAAGGGGTTACTTGGCTGTTATGAGAGCTCAGTCTCAGCTTGTGCAGAAAATTAAGGATACTCAATTGGGTGATGAAAATCTATTATCTTTGAGTAAGAAAGTAGAACAAGGGCTATTACCCGATTTCACCAAAGATTCAGAAGGAGTGCTGAGATTCAGAGGAAGACTGTGTGTACCAGAAAATCATCCTGTGAAAGAAGAGTTACTGAATGAAGCACACCGATCTAAGCTTACCATTCATCCAGGGAGTACAAAGATGTACAAGGACCTTAAGGAATATTATTGGTGGAACAATATGAAAAGGGTGTGGGGTCATTTTGTTACATTGGGAATGTATCATGACCGTTTCAAATCCACCTTAAATTAATAAGGCTTTTTGTTTAATGGGTCCTTACTTCCAATGAGCGCAAGCGCTCATTGTTAATTACCCCTAAAATTAGGGAACCTTTGATTAAAAGATCTATAATACGCAACAAGATAAAAGCGATAATCAGCTGATGTCATTTACAAAATTTCATTCATGAATTTGATTTCATGTGATACATATTTCGACATGATAAGAGAAAAAGAGTATTCATCAAGATAGGCAATTTGTGTTCATCGGACTTTAGCCTTGTATTGGCGTGTTGGATAATATCCGGCCCGGGCAGTACAACGTTATATCGAGGAGCTACGCCCCGATGGTAAACATCGACGTACGCATCTCCCACACGATATTCCATCGTAATACATTGAGGCGCGTTGGATATTAGACTGGGAAGATCACCCGGCCTTGATGGCGCGTTGGATGACTTGAAGTAGAGAAGGATTATCCGGCCTTGACGGCGTGGTGGATAATTTGATTCAGAGATTTATCCGGCCCTACGGCGTGGTGGATAATTTGATTCGGAATTCGTCTGGCCTTACGGCGTGACTTGGACTTTATCCGGCCTTGCGGCGTGATGGATAATTGGACAATTTGGTTTTGGGATTTATCCGGCCGTGCGGCGTGTTGGATAATTTAACTTGGCATTTATCCGGCCTTATGGCGTGATGGATAATTTAATTCGGAATTTATCCGGCCTCGCGGCGTGATGGATAATTTAATTTTGAATTTATCCGGCCTTGCGGCGTGACGGATAATTTAATTTTGAGATTTATCCGGCCTTGCGGCGTGATGGATAATTTAATTTGGGATTTATCCGGCCTTGCGGCGTGATGGATAATTTAACTTTTTATTCGGCCTTGTATCATGACGTCGTGTCGAGAGGCAATGCTCTGACTTTAGACACAGACGTGCGCATTGCGCATTCTCCGATGGCCCAACCGCAGGCGAGTGTGCAACCACCTTATGCAGGACTTGATAAGTCGAATTTAGTTGACTAAATTCTGACCCTACGATCTGGCAGATGAGTCAGGCTAAATATCCGGATCAGGTTCGGATCTCCGCCCAGGGCGATTCCGGAATTACCCGATTTCGTGGCCCCTTTTCGTTTACTTATTTTCTTCGGAACGGCGGTAATTTTGGACGTTGGGGGGGGGGCGGCATTTCGTGGGGCGTCACACCACGTTCCATTATTGCACGATCTTCAGTGATTTTACGGTTTGTTTAGGTCAAAGAATAAAATTACCTTCTGACCCATCTGAGCGTCCCAAAAAAAAAAAACGTAGCCGACATCGAGGGACGACCGCGGACGACTGATCGTTGGGCATCCGGCGAAGGCAGACTACTCGCAGCCTCAGTTCTCGGGGGGAAACGCTGGAGATTCGGCTGCGGCACCGGAGGTGTTGAAGAGGCGACGAGATCGGAGATCGCGACGGTGCCGTCGGACTTCCGGGGAGACGGCGACGAACAAAAAGGTGGGTCGGCTCAGAGGCTTTCGCCGAGAGTTCATATGGTGATGGAGCCTCGTTGCCCAGCATAGATCGGGTTGAACTCGGCGGCGGCGAGGCTTTCTCTTCGCTGTTTCGAGAAAGTAACACATCTATCATGTGGTGATTCCTTTGATTCTTTACCGGGTTCCGACGGAGCTTCTTTTGTGATTCTGGCGTTTCGTTTTCGTTGTTACTTCTCCTGCTGTGTAACAGGGCTCTTCTAAGATTTTCACCGTTTGTCCCTTTTTATTGCTTATCATAATGCCTAGAATGATTCGTTTTTTTTGTTTATGGTTCTCTGTTTTCAAGTTTTATCTCGGCTTTTCATCCTTCTTATTCAAAGTTGCCTGCCTTGCAGCGCCCTGACGAGGGATATCCCTCATTCTTAGTCCACTTTGGTGGTTTCTTACTTCTTACTCTTTCAAGGAGAAGAATTAAGCGAGGGATCAGAAACAACCCTACTTCTTCAGGTAGTACTCGCTGACCCTTCTTTAGAACACTCGTCGACTTCTTCAGTCTCTTCCCTTTTTGCTTAATTTCCCTATTCTCCGCCAGCAGCGCCTGTGGCCGGTGAATGCAGTGGAAAACGGCCTGCATCAGGTTAGCTCCCACACCCTCCGACGCATCGAGCGTTTCCCCTTTTTTGTAGCTTCGAGTCTGATTCGCACAGCATTACCTTCTCTTTTTGACGAAAACCCTACGGAAGAATTCCAGACGGCGGCGAGCCCTCGTTGACGGGGACGTTTATTCTCCTCTTGTGAGCTCAAAGAGTTAAGGTGGAACAGGTACCCATTTTCTTTTCCACATTTTGTTCTATATATATATTTTTTTACTTCTTTCCCCTTTTTCTTTTTTTTCTTGTCTTTTTATCACGTATATTCTTAACGAATCTTCCTGGTATCTTCTCAGTCTATTCTTACTCTATTTCCCTTTTCGTTCATCGTCGTTTTTTTTTTTACTTCACCTCTTTTACCTGGCTTTTCTTACCCCCAGGACATCTCAGTGTTGTTTTTTTTTAGTTTTCAACCATCTTCTTCCCTCCCCTATTGTCGTGGGATGCTCAATGCCTCTTGGGCCTCAACGGGAGATGGCGTGAGCGTATGATGCCAAAAAAAAACGAGCGGATAGTGTGTGTGTCTTCTGTGATGCCAGGGCACTTAATGTGCCCATGAAGCCTAAAAGATCCGAACAATCGAGCGATCGAGAGGGAAGAAAAGGTGGTGTGTGTATCTTCTGTGATGCCAGGGCACTTAGTGTGCCCATGAAGCCTAAAAAAAACAACAACAAAACAAAAAAAAATTCGAACAATCGAGCGATCGAGAGGGAAGAAAAGGTGGTGTGTGTGTCTTCTGTGATGCCAGGGCACTTAGTGTGCCCATGAAGCCTAAAAAAACTCAGATCAAGATAAAAAGAAGTTTCTCTTCCCCTCTTTTACCTTCTCCCGTTCCTGCGTTTTTTTCTTCTCTGTTCCTTCTGATCTCCCCTTTTTCTCAAGCTTCTCTCCCTCTTTTATAGACTGCCGGCATCTTTTTTATTTTTTTTTATTTTATTTTTTTTTTTACCTCCCGCTTTTGTTTCCTTTCGCGCCTATTCCGTTTTTTTTATTGTTGTTCTCTTATTGTCTGCTGCCGTGAACGCTTTCCTCCTGCTCTTTCTCCCTTTTCCCCTGCTGCCGTGAACACCTTCCATTTGCAGATTTTTTGTCTTCGCGTTTATTATTGGCTGCTGCCCACTTTTCTTTCACCTTTCTCCTTTCTGACAATTGCCGCATCTCTAGCTTTTTTTTTTTTCTTGCCTTACAAAGCGCCATGCCAACTTTGTCCCTCATTTTGGGTTTTTTGCCAACGCATAAATTTATTTTGTGGTCAAAATAAATTTTGGCCTCTCAATGACTCAACTCTTTAGCTTCACCCCATCCAAAATTGGAGACCTGGGATGACTTACCATGGTTTATATCATTACCAAATGGGTCTTTCCACTTCTCTTTCTTGAGTGCTAGTATTTATCTGAGCTTTCCTTTTTATTCCTCTTGCTTGCTTAATGTCAGGTACTATTGTTAAGAGGACAATGCGCAGCGATTTCTCCAGCTTGCTCTTCACTCTTCCATTCACTAAACCTAACCCTGAGTTTATTGATTAATACCCCTTTCTTTTTTAACACCTGAATGTTTCAACATTTCACAGCCTTCGCTTTGTTGAGTGTAGCACAATTTGCAAGAGCAAATTTTGATGGATCGATTTTTGCTGTTTGTTTGATTCTGAAGATTTGCTGTAGTATACATGCATATATCCTTCTCTTCTTTGTGTGTCGCACTTGATTGTATCAATTAACTGTGAAATTTCATGTATGCGACTGCTTCATAGTCACATTCCCTTTTGATCGAGCTGAAGAGTAGCTTTAGTTGAGTCCTTCAGGCTGACAGTAACTTTTTGAGTCGCTTGAGATGTGTTTCTTTCTTAAACGAAATAGATGTTCCATTCAGCGGAGTCGACTATAGGTTGTAATTTTCTTCCTTAGCTTGTTCCTTATTTGCCTCGTGCTTATAGTCTTGCTTTTAATGGCTCAACATCATAGTATTCTGTTTCCTGGCTGTATAACTTTAATATAAACTTTTTGCTAGTACATGTTTCTATTAAATAATTGACATTTTATCATTTCACCATAGATTTCTCTATTTCAGGGAACGAATAACCAACCATTGTTGCTGGAGAAATTGAACCAAAAAGTAGCCGAGGAATACAATAGCTCTGGAGATGTGGCATCTGGTGTAAGAGTTTTTGTCGAGCAACTAAGTAACAAGAATGAAGGCTTTCAAGAGTATGTCCAGGAAATTGAGAAGATAGACCAGCAAGTTACCGAATTTGAAGCTGTTGTGTCAATGCTTGACAAATATACTTCTTTGCTAGAGAAGAAACCACAATCTGCGTGTCATGCTAGAGAAGAAACCACAATCTGCGTGTCATTATAGTATGCCTACATAGGCTTTTGTTTACAATGCTAAAATTGCAGTGTCTTTCTGATATCACTCTGGATCATTCAATTTGCTGTTGTTTTTGCTACTCTGCGCACCAATCTTTAACAACAAGATAGATGTTGAGTTCTCACTTTTTCTTCACGTGTACAAAAAATATTAACTGCCAATATATAATGCAAATTTCAAGTTAGCTTCTAAAGTCTGTGTTGAGTTATAAATTCCCCCTGTGATTTGCTATATATTTACGAAATGTTTGACAAGGTTGACATCATCCATAGCAATGACATGGACAAACGCATACATTATGGCAAAGAATGGAGCATTCTTGCTTGTTGCCATAAATTATCTGCTTTATTCCAACCTTGCAATCGAAGGCCGACAGGGTGGTGCCATTTAAAATAATCCCTTCAAAAAGCAAGCACCTTGGAGAAAGAGAAACCAGCAATGAGGATTGAACAAGAGAAACCAGCTTTTACTGGCTCAACAAATGCCCCCCAATGGATTTCGTATAAGTGACGGGCGTGTACAAATCCATTGGAATATTTTCTTCACACTTTCTTATTCGATCTCGTTATCATTTCAGGTATACGGCGTCAAAGTTGACGGTAACAATATGCTTGAAACTTCACATGAGAATAATCACCTTGAAGGGTCTCCAAAAACTCTCATGTCTTTGAGGATGCTGTTGAGATGGATAGATAAAACTCATGCTGCCAGAAGCCGAGGACTTTGATTCGGTTATATTTGGGCATTGTGTGCTCCTTTACATTGCGACTTGTATTCATATACCAATGTTGAGTTATAAACCTTCGATAAAAGATTTGCTCATCTGCCTGCGCCACTTAGAAATATTTACCTCGCTCTGCTATGTATACTTGACGTGAGGTAAAGAGACCAGCCTTTATGAAATTTCACGAATATTCTTGCATTATTAAGATTATGTCTTTGCTCGAGCGGTGTGCGTTGAATTTACAAACTTATTACGTAATATTCGTTGCAACATATCTTGAAACTTATTACGTTAAAACTTATTACGTAATATTCGTTGCAACATATCTTGAAAATCCCATTGCGCAATATTGCTATCAATTCTTGCACTTGAGCTCTGATCAATGTTTAAGTATATGCATCCCATTGCGCAATATTGCTATCAATTCTTGCACTTCGATTGCTCGTTTGAAGGTTGATCATGCATGATGGGACTACAAATCTCGCACTCTTGAGTTATTTCCCATGTATTAGAGTCAGGGAAAATAAGTAACCATGAGATTGTAGCACGCTTGTCCCTTTGCGATCTTGAACAAGAGTTCAATTGATGTCTTTTGATCTTTTTGTGTAAACGACAAACGGACACACAAATCCATCGGCAAGGGCGTTTGGCACTAACAGGATGGGTAGTGACCATATGCACACATAATACTTGTTTCAAGCATGCTTTGATGACGGTAACATGATTTGAGATATTGTATGCTCTTGCGATAAGTGAGTGATGCATTTGACGAGGGTTCTCATGTGTGGGTCCAAGTGGCTTGGCTTCCAAATATACAATATATCTATCCGGCATTATCCTGGCTCCCGGAATGGAGCCATGAAGTTACGAACTGTTCCGAGCTTAGCGGTGCTTGTTCGAAGGTTGCCCTTAGTACATGATTTAGTAAAGTCCTTTCACAATCTTCCTTCCGAACTGATGTCGTGCCTTAAACTGAGAGACCCTCCTCTTCTTTTGATACTATAAGATACTTGTGCTGATATGTCAACACATTATAGGTGAAAGGAATTTTTTGTAAGAAACTAAATTGATGTATCAACATTTGTAGATGATCTTTTTTTGCTTTTTTCTTTTCTTTTCTTTTTTTTTTTTTGTGTTTTTTTTTTGTTGTTTTTTTTTGTTTTTTGTTTTTTGTTTTTTTTTTTTTTTTTGTTTTTTTTTTGTTTTTTTTTGTTTTTTGTTTGTAGATGATCAAGGCCGTCATCCAACTTGGTGAATGCTCACATAAGGAGCTTACACAGGTCTAGCGAATAGTCAACCAGCAACGGCCTTGATATTCTTGAGCCTAGTGTTGCTTGGTCAGGATCGGATTCGCACTTTAAGCATGGTACTTCTTTAAGAAACGACCGTTGATGGGCGGCATCGGGTGCGCCCCGTCTTGATCTATCAATTGGTAAGCTCCTCCTTCGTAGACTTTTTCTACCACGTAGGGTCCTTCCCAATTAGGGTTGAACTTCCCTTTTGCTATCTTGTTGGATATGATGGGTCGTCTTACTGCTAGGACAAGATCTCCTTTCTTGAAAGTGCGTTCTCTGGCCAACTTGTCATATGCCCTTGTCATTTGTGCTTGGTATAGCTCTAGGTTCTGCTGTGCAATCAGCCTTTGCTCATCAAGCGTGTCCAGTTCGTCAAGACGTAATTGGGCATTTTCATCCATGGTCATGTCACATTGCATCGCCATTCTTAGCGAAGGTATTTCGACCTCGAGTGGAAGCACGGCTTCGACACCGAAGACCAGGGAATACGGCGTCGATTGTGTGGGCGTGCGATACGTGGTTCGATAAGCCCATAATGCTTCCACTAGCTTCTGATGCCACTCTTTCTTGTTCTTTGAAACGCTCTTCTTGAGCAGTTTGCATAGAGTTTTGTTGAACGCTTCGGCTAGTCCATTCGCTCTTGGATTGTATATTGAGGAGTATCGCCAATCAATTTTGTGACGCTCTGCAAATTTGTAAATCGAGGCATTTTTGAAGGCCAAGCCGTTATCGGATATGATTCGTCTAGGGGTTCCAAAACGACTCAATACATTCCCACGAAAGAAATTGACGACATTGGCTGCCTTGACTTCCCTTAATGGAATGGCTTCCGCCCATTTGGAGAAGTAGTCCGTTGCCGCGAGTATGAATCGATGCCCCAGAGAGGAAGGAGGTTCTATGGGCCCCACTATATCTGTCCCCCACATTTCGAATGGCCACGACGAAACTGTCGGATGAAGAGGGTTAGGGTGCTTATGAATTAAATCTCCGTGCACTTGGCACAGATGGCAAGTCTTTGCGCAGTTTACGCAGTCTCGTACCATGCTTGGCCAGTAGTACCCCAACCTCTTAATCTTAAGATACATCTTGGGTCCTGATTGGTGGGCACCACAAAGACCGGAATGGACTTCCTGTAATATATGAGCGACCTCATCTATTGCAATGCACCTGAGCCAAAGCTGTTCGTATGATCGACGATACAGGGTGTCATTCACAAGCGTATACCGAAGGGCCCGTTTCTTCAATTGCACTCTTTGAGTCTTATCCTCGGGTAGGATGCCACTTTTGAGATAGTTGACGAACGGCTCTCTCCAGTCATGTTCTTGCGTGAGGGAGACTGTTATAGCATCTGTTATTTCTTTCTTGTTGACGCGATCGCCTTCGGCCGGTGCGATTAATTTCCTATCTCTGATAACGATGTTGACTTGGTCAACGGATGGCCCAGCTAGCTCTTTGGCAAACTTTGCCAGTGCGTCCGCTCTACCATTAGCGGCCCTAGCAATGCAGGTCAGAGTGACGTACGGTATTTGTTCCATGAATTCCACAGCTTTTGCATGATATTTGTGCAGTTCCGTTTTCTTGACTTGGTATTCACCCGTCACCTGTTTGACGATGAGCTGGGAGTCGCCGTATACATGCATTCTTTCAATTTTCATCTCTAGCGCGAGCTCGAGTCCGGCGATCAAAGCCTCGTACTCAGCTTCGTTGTTGGTGCAAGGGCCAGTGAGGGCCAAGGAGTAATGCAGTATTCCTTTTTCCGGGGTGACAAATACCAGGCCGATCCCTGATTTTACTTTCGGGATATTTGGGGGAATAGCTGGTTGAATTGAGGATGCCCCATCAAAGTAGAGTTCCCAATATCCCTGGTCGATTTCGGCATTTAATATTTCCTCGTCTGGTAAATCATAATTCAGAGGAGAGTCATCGGGGACAGGATGAGCCGCTAGGAAATCGGCGAGAATTTGCCCTTTTACCGCTTTTTGTGACACATATGTGATGTCGAATTCTTGGAGTAGGACGGCCCATTTAGCCAGTCGTCCTGTTAGGGTAGGCCTCGTCATCAGGTATCTTAAGGGGTCGACTCTTGATATGAGACGAACTTCATGTTCGAGGAGGTAATGTCTTAATTTCTTGATGGCAAATATCAACGCCAAACATTGCTTTTCGATTGGCGAGTAGGAATGCTCTGCTCCTACGAACATTCGGCTAAGATAATACAACGCGGTCTCTTTTCCCTCGTCATTACTCTGAGCCAACAGTGCTCCCAAGGATGCTTCCAACGCCGTGGTATATAAGATGAGTGGCTTTCCAGTGATAGGTGCCCCAAGGACTGGAGGGCATGAGAGGTATTCTTTGATATCTTCGAAAGCGTTTTGGCACGTACTATCCCAGATGAACGGAGCATTTTTCTTTGTCAGTTTGGAAAAGGGATGAATTCGCCCGGATAAATTGGAAATGAACCTCCGAATATAGGCCAGTCGCCCTTGAAAGGATCTAAGCTCCCTAAGATTCTTTGGGGGCGGCATGTCTTTGATTGAGCTTATCTTCGCAGGATCAATTTCGATCTTTTTGTGTTTGACCACGAAACCCAGGAATTTTCCAGATGATACCCCAAATGCGCATTTGAACGGGTTCATTTTAAGGTTGTACTTGCGGATACGAGTGAACACGGTCCTCAAGTCCCGACAGTGCTCTGCTCTAGATTGCGACTTAACCACCAAATCGTCCACATAGCACTCGACGAGCTTGTGGATTAAATCATCGAAGATCTTAGTCATCGCGCGTTGGTATGTTGCCCCAGCGTTCTTTAATCCAAACGGCATAACAGTGTAACAAAAGATGCCGATAGGCGTGCGAAATGCAGTGTGCTTCTCATCTTCAGGCGCCATCTTAATTTGATTGTAACCAGATGACCCGTCCATAAATGAAAACACTTCGAAATTTGATACCGAGTCGATCATTACTTCTGTCACAGGGAGTGGGAAATCGTCCTTGGGACACGCGTCATTCAAGTTTCTGAAGTCTACGCAGATCCGGATTTGCCCGTTTTTCTTCTTTACAGGAACGATGCTTGCTATCCAGTCTGCGTATTTCTCCTCTCTTATGAAGCCTGCCTCGATTAATTTCTTTATTTCAAGTGTGATCTGTTCTTCAAGTTCTATCCTCATTCTTCTTGGTGCCTGTTTTACCGGAGTAGCATCAGGACTGATTGACAAATTATGGACGGCGACCTCCGGACTAAGGCCCGGCATCTCTTTGTATGTCCACGCGAAGCAATCACTAAACTCGTGGAGGAGTGCCTCCAGCTGGTCCCTTTCATGTTGAGAGAGTTGTGCACTTATATAAGTAGACTTGACATCCTCTTCTGACCCAAGATTGATCTCAATCAACTCATCGCAGGTGGTCTGCCCCCCATCTTCTAGCTCTTTCGGTGCCCTTTTGAATTCTTCATTTTCTTGCTCCACTTCGTATGTTTCGCCTATTGTCACCATATTGCAAGTATACGGGTGAAACATAAAAGCTTCTTCATTTGGTTCTGTGTATCCTAAACCCCGAGTATTGGAGGTCTTCCCATTTGGTAATGTGATGTTCCGTGAACCTGGGTTCCACAACTTTTCGAATTGGCGTAGCTCACTCTTTAGACGAGGGTTCAAGCAACCGTATTTTTCTACGAGATTTCTTAAACTCGGAGGGTAATAAGCAAACGGGGGAACTTTGACGAGTTGCGTTGACTCCGGGTCATCCTCTTTGTCTGTCATGACGTGATGAATTTCGTCTGATCGATAGAAGTGTATTGGTTTGTGGACAAAGAACCTTCCTTTTGTGCATTCCCTCTTGCTAGGGACAATAAAAGTCTTCATCTCTACGACTTGCGATGCATTCAGGGGAGTGAAACCCTTAAGGTAGCCTTGAGGAACTCTCAATACTCCTATCTCGTATTCCGCCATGTTTTGTCGTGTTGTCAGTCTTTGTGACCAACCTCCCTTTTCATGGGTTTCAACCACGTCGCATGTAGAGGCCGAGCAATCACTCGCTTCTGACTCGGAGTCACTTCCGAAATGGGGACATGCTGACAGAGTTGTTTTCTTTAGCTTGGAGATGATCGAGTTCTGTAGTGTTAAATTCGCAGACCGCGTTGCCGATCCAATAAAATAGTGCGCGTCTTCGTATTTAACTTCATGCACTGAGAAGGGTTGGATATCCCCATCGATACGTTCCTCCCTACCTTCTCTTAGGTACTTTAGGCATTGGTGTAAGGTAGAGGGGACTATGTGATTCTCGTGCAGCCAAGGCCTCCCGAGTAACGCCTTGTACGAGGTATCAGTGTCGATGACATGGAATTTGACTTTGGTCTTTAAGTCGTCGAGCTGTAACGGCAAACATATAGAGCCTAAAGCCTTCTGGCTGTTCTTATTGAATCCTTGGATGATAACCTTTTCGGTTGTTAAATTATGGACGCCTAAAGAGAGGCTTTTTAAGGTCCGTAAGGTGACGAGGTTAACTGATGACCCTGGGTCGATTAAGATTCTGCTTATCTTCATTCCTTCCACGTCCCCAGTCACATACAACGGTCGATTATGCTGCGACGTTCCCAATATCATGTCGTCGTCGTTGAAAGTAATGGACGGTGTAGCGTATGTACTCAGCGCCTCTTTTATATCAGCCTCCACGAAGAATGCTTGGAATTTTTGAGGATTTCGTAGGGCGTAAATAAGAACATCTCTCAGTTCTTGTGACATCATCAAGGCGTCGTATATGCTGAGGAGGGCGGGAACCTTTCTCAAATGTGATAGTATGTGATATTCCGAAGAGGATAGTTTTAGTAGGGGTACCGCGTCGTCGCCCACTTCCTGTGTTTCAATTTGCTTTCCCTTGAGTTTTTCCTTTTCCTTGTCTATCGTGCGCCCTACCACAACCTTGCCGCTTCTAAGATTCATTTGGCAGGATTCGTTTATTTGCTCGCTGTTTTTTGCAGTAGGTACCTCCTCATATAGGTAAGCAGGTAAGATTTCATCTTCGGAATCGCTTCCCAGGTTGATCGCGTTACAGACACCTATCCTTGCGGTAGTGACGTCTTTAACACTATCAGCTTTGTTTTCCTCCGGGGGTTCCGGGATTACTGATATCATTCTGCAGGACTCCACCCCGTACTCTTCATCCTCTGAATCGTCCTCCAGGAGTCTCTCCCACATCTCTTCCGTGATGTAGTGGTGAAGTTTCACAGGCTTAGGCATTTCCTGTACATACTCCTCGAGCGAATCGATGTATTCTTTGAGATCGCTTTTTTCTTGCGCCTTAGTCGAAAGGACTATTTTCTTATTTTTGTTCTTTAGTTGAGGACTCCTTTTCTTTTTCTCTCGTCTTTCCCTCGTTGGTGGATGGGGTCTTGGCGATACGTATCGCGGGGACAAGGAGTCTTTCCACACTATGCCTGGTATTTGCTGTAATTTTCGGAGGAGTCGCAGTGTCTTTTTCGGCACCACAGTGTTCCACTCCCGGTCTTCTAGAGACGCCGGATCTATTCTTGTTTGAATAACATCGACCTCCTCGGTTTGGGCTTCGTTCAGTACTTGCTTCGATAGGGTTATCTTCCCTGTCTTATATTGTTTCTCCACCCAATCTTTGAAAATATAACAATCTTCTATTGTGTGCCCCAGTACGCGATGGTAAGGGCAAAAGTTGGGGTCGTCAGTTTTATTGCTTTCTTCGGGGCGTTTCGGCTCTGGCAGTTGTAAGCCATTTTTTAGGGCGTCCCTAAATATTTTCATCGTCTTTTCCCTTTTGAACGAATATATTTTATTCTTTCTCTCTTCGAGGGTCAATGGCTTGCCCCGGCTATTCTCGCCGAGCGTTGGCGCTCTCTCGATTCGAGGTACATTTGCATTGTGAACTTCCACCCTTTTGCCCTTGTTAGCAACGTTTGTGTAGGCGATCTTGGGTTCGTTCCTTCTTGGTTCTTCCCTTCTGAATTTTGGGTTTTGCGTATTTATGTAAGGCTGATGGTTCGTTCGTTCCAACTTCGCCACTTGGGTGATCAATTCTTGAAACGTGGATATGTTATTGCCGCAAAGAAAGGGGGCCATCCAGCTATCGATGTTACGGACCAACAAATCCACGGCTTCGGTTTGCTCTAATGGCTTTTCGCATTTGATACTCAAGTTTCTCCACCTGGTAATGTAATTGAGGACGGTCTCATCCTTTCTCCTCTTTGTATCGGCCAGATCCGCGATTGTAATCTTATCGCTTACCGAAGCAAACTTCATCCTGAAGGCTTCTTCCATGTCAACCCAAGTCCCGATGACTTCATTCTCCAGGGAGTAATACCATTCAAAGGCAACCCCTGAGAGACTTTGCGGGAATTGCCGAAGCAATAGAGCGTCGTTGCCACCAGTATTTCCACAAGTCGCGACGAAATGAGCCAAGTGCTGGTCAGGATTTCCTACCCCATTAAACATCCTGAAATGCGGTACGATATACCCTTTGGGGTAAGGGATATTATCGTATGCGGCTGGGTAAGGTCTCCCTCGTCTCCTTCGTGGAGCAATTTTGGTTCCCTCCATTTGCCTTAGCTGGTCCATCACCATTTCCTGTACTTCTTTCCTAGTCAAGGTAATGGCCTCGTCATTTGACTGTGCTGGCAAGGAAGATGTTGCCGGAGCGTTATTTTGTTCCCGCGATGACTGTTCTTGGCGTAACATCATCTCTTGCGTCTTTGCAAGAGCACTAGTCACCTCCTCGAACTTCGCCATGAGGATGCTCATGTCGTTATCCCTCTTCTTAAGTTGCCTCTTAAGATCGGCGATAGCTTCATCCCTATGGTCATGACTAGTGGTCATGACGGGTTCTTCCTCGTCCTCCTCTTCTTCAAAAGTTTCTTGATGTAGAGGGGTCGCTCCTAGTTCGTACCGTTGGACAGGCTCCTGGATTACGATAGAGGCCAACTTTTTACCCTTGGCTTTCCTTGTCATCACACGAAGGGTATCTTCCTCAGAATTAGAACCGGTCTCTCGTGTATGTTCCACCATCTGCACTGTGTGGATTATATGACCCTCTGTTTCCTTATGATTGATCCTGGAACGTCTCTCCTCTCTTTTCATGTTCTTCTGAACCCTCTTGTACGCCTCATAAATCCTTTGAGATGCCATTTTCTGAATAGCGATATTTCTGGGCCTTGGGTGTGGCTTGTTCTGTACGTGGGTTTGCAGTTGTAGTCCCTCCATCAAATTAGAATTTTTTAGAACCAATAGAAGCGGCGCGAACTGGTTCACAGACCGGTTTGTCATGGCAGCTTCTTTCTTAGCAGCCGGGTGGGTACGCCTTACAGGGATTAGGCGACCTTGCTTGGAGAGCCGTGCCTTCTTCTTCCTTAAGGCTTGTCGCTCCTGTTTCTTTGTCTTCTCAGGGCTTGAGAATATGGCTTGGTGAATCTTGCCCCCATTAACAGTGAAGGATGCTTCCTCCTCCTCTTTGTCGAACACGCCCCCATCAACAGCGACAAGCAGCTCTTCCCTTTTTGCTACAGTCTTCTTATTCTTCAGGGAGGTCTTACTCTTGAGGGTTGGAATGATCTTTCCCTCACCCTTAACGTTCTCAGAGTCTATGAAGGGTAAGTAGATAAACTCAACGTCTTCCTCCGAAATGGAGCCAAACTGGACGCCATGCATGATGATCGATGCGTCCTCAACGAAGATGTTCAACTTCTTTGCCATTGTTGTTTTTTTTTTCTGTAAAACAAAAGAAGTGTAAGAACGAGGGCATGGAATTTGATGTTGCGTAATATAGATCTCGAAGATGAAAGGAGAAGCTTGTCCCACCGGGCGTGCCAGATTTTGTGGGGTCATTTTGTTACATTGGGAATGTATCATGACCGTTTCAAATCCACCTTAAATTAATAAGGCTTTTTGTTTAATGGGTCCTTACTTCCAATGAGCGCAAGCGCTCATTGTTAATTACCCCTAAAATTAGGGAACCTTTGATTAAAAGATCTATAATACGCAACAAGATAAAAGCGATAATCAGCTGATGTCATTTACAAAATTTCATTCATGAATTTGATTTCATGTGATACATATTTCGACATGATAAGAGAAAAAGAGTATTCATCAAGATAGGCAATTTGTGTTCATCGGACTTTAGCCTTGTATTGGCGTGTTGGATAATATCCGGCCCGGGCAGTACAACGTTATATCGAGGAGCTACGCCCCGATGGTAAACATCGACGTACGCATCTCCCACACGATATTCCATCGTAATACATTGAGGCGCGTTGGATATTAGACTGGGAAGATCACCCGGCCTTGATGGCGCGTTGGATGACTTGAAGTAGAGAAGGATTATCCGGCCTTGACGGCGTGGTGGATAATTTGATTCAGAGATTTATCCGGCCCTACGGCGTGGTGGATAATTTGATTCGGAATTCGTCTGGCCTTACGGCGTGACTTGGACTTTATCCGGCCTTGCGGCGTGATGGATAATTGGACAATTTGGTTTTGGGATTTATCCGGCCGTGCGGCGTGTTGGATAATTTAACTTGGCATTTATCCGGCCTTATGGCGTGATGGATAATTTAATTCGGAATTTATCCGGCCTCGCGGCGTGATGGATAATTTAATTTTGAATTTATCCGGCCTTGCGGCGTGACGGATAATTTAATTTTGAGATTTATCCGGCCTTGCGGCGTGATGGATAATTTAATTTGGGATTTATCCGGCCTTGCGGCGTGATGGATAATTTAACTTTTTATTCGGCCTTGTATCATGACGTCGTGTCGAGAGGCAATGCTCTGACTTTAGACACAGACGTGCGCATTGCGCATTCTCCGATGGCCCAACCGCAGGCGAGTGTGCAACCACCTTATGCAGGACTTGATAAGTCGAATTTAGTTGACTAAATTCTGACCCTACGATCTGGCAGATGAGTCAGGCTAAATATCCGGATCAGGTTCGGATCTCCGCCCAGGGCGATTCCGGAATTACCCGATTTCGTGGCCCCTTTTCGTTTACTTATTTTCTTCGGAACGGCGGTAATTTTGGACGTTGGGGGGGGGGGCGGCATTTCGTGGGGCGTCACACCACGTTCCATTATTGCACGATCTTCAGTGATTTTACGGTTTGTTTAGGTCAAAGAATAAAATTACCTTCTGACCCATCTGAGCGTCCCAAAAAAAAAAAACGTAGCCGACATCGAGGGACGACCGCGGACGACTGATCGTTGGGCATCCGGCGAAGGCAGACTACTCGCAGCCTCAGTTCTCGGGGGGAAACGCTGGAGATTCGGCTGCGGCACCGGAGGTGTTGAAGAGGCGACGAGATCGGAGATCGCGACGGTGCCGTCGGACTTCCGGGGAGACGGCGACGAACAAAAAGGTGGGTCGGCTCAGAGGCTTTCGCCGAGAGTTCATATGGTGATGGAGCCTCGTTGCCCAGCATAGATCGGGTTGAACTCGGCGGCGGCGAGGCTTTCTCTTCGCTGTTTCGAGAAAGTAACACATCTATCATGTGGTGATTCCTTTGATTCTTTACCGGGTTCCGACGGAGCTTCTTTTGTGATTCTGGCGTTTCGTTTTCGTTGTTACTTCTCCTGCTGTGTAACAGGGCTCTTCTAAGATTTTCACCGTTTGTCCCTTTTTATTGCTTATCATAATGCCTAGAATGATTCGTTTTTTTTGTTTATGGTTCTCTGTTTTCAAGTTTTATCTCGGCTTTTCATCCTTCTTATTCAAAGTTGCCTGCCTTGCAGCGCCCTGACGAGGGATATCCCTCATTCTTAGTCCACTTTGGTGGTTTCTTACTTCTTACTCTTTCAAGGAGAAGAATTAAGCGAGGGATCAGAAACAACCCTACTTCTTCAGGTAGTACTCGCTGACCCTTCTTTAGAACACTCGTCGACTTCTTCAGTCTCTTCCCTTTTTGCTTAATTTCCCTATTCTCCGCCAGCAGCGCCTGTGGCCGGTGAATGCAGTGGAAAACGGCCTGCATCAGGTTAGCTCCCACACCCTCCGACGCATCGAGCGTTTCCCCTTTTTTGTAGCTTCGAGTCTGATTCGCACAGCATTACCTTCTCTTTTTGACGAAAACCCTACGGAAGAATTCCAGACGGCGGCGAGCCCTCGTTGACGGGGACGTTTATTCTCCTCTTGTGAGCTCAAAGAGTTAAGGTGGAACAGGTACCCATTTTCTTTTCCACATTTTGTTCTATATATATTTTTTTTTACTTCTTTCCCCTTTTTCTTTTTTTTCTTGTCTTTTTATCACGTATATTCTTAACGAATCTTCCTGGTATCTTCTCAGTCTATTCTTACTCTATTTCCCTTTTCGTTCATCGTCGTTTTTTTTTTTACTTCACCTCTTTTACCTGGCTTTTCTTACCCCCAGGACATCTCAGTGTTGTTTTTTTTTAGTTTTCAACCATCTTCTTCCCTCCCCTATTGTCGTGGGATGCTCAATGCCTCTTGGGCCTCAACGGGAGATGGCGTGAGCGTATGATGCCAAAAAAAAACGAGCGGATAGTGTGTGTGTCTTCTGTGATGCCAGGGCACTTAATGTGCCCATGAAGCCTAAAAGATCCGAACAATCGAGCGATCGAGAGGGAAGAAAAGGTGGTGTGTGTATCTTCTGTGATGCCAGGGCACTTAGTGTGCCCATGAAGCCTAAAAAAAACAACAACAAAACAAAAAAAAATTCGAACAATCGAGCGATCGAGAGGGAAGAAAAGGTGGTGTGTGTGTCTTCTGTGATGCCAGGGCACTTAGTGTGCCCATGAAGCCTAAAAAAACTCAGATCAAGATAAAAAGAAGTTTCTCTTCCCCTCTTTTACCTTCTCCCGTTCCTGCGTTTTTTTCTTCTCTGTTCCTTCTGATCTCCCCTTTTTCTCAAGCTTCTCTCCCTCTTTTATAGACTGCCGGCATCTTTTTTATTTTTTTTTATTTTATTTTTTTTTTTACCTCCCGCTTTTGTTTCCTTTCGCGCCTATTCCGTTTTTTTTATTGTTGTTCTCTTATTGTCTGCTGCCGTGAACGCTTTCCTCCTGCTCTTTCTCCCTTTTCCCCTGCTGCCGTGAACACCTTCCATTTGCAGATTTTTTGTCTTCGCGTTTATTATTGGCTGCTGCCCACTTTTCTTTCACCTTTCTCCTTTCTGACAATTGCCGCATCTCTAGCTTTTTTTTTTTTCTTGCCTTACAAAGCGCCATGCCAACTTTGTCCCTCATTTTGGGTTTTTTGCCAACGCATAAATTTATTTTGTGGTCAAAATAAATTTTGGCCTCTCAATGACTCAACTCTTTAGCTTCACCCCATCCAAAATTGGAGACCTGGGATGACTTACCATGGTTTATATCATTACCAAATGGGTCTTTCCACTTCTCTTTCTTGAGTGCTAGTATTTATCTGAGCTTTCCTTTTTATTCCTCTTGCTTGCTTAATGTCAGGTACTATTGTTAAGAGGACAATGCGCAGCGATTTCTCCAGCTTGCTCTTCACTCTTCCATTCACTAAACCTAACCCTGAGTTTATTGATTAATACCCCTTTCTTTTTTAACACCTGAATGTTTCAACATTTCACAGCCTTCGCTTTGTTGAGTGTAGCACAATTTGCAAGAGCAAATTTTGATGGATCGATTTTTGCTGTTTGTTTGATTCTGAAGATTTGCTGTAGTATACATGCATATATCCTTCTCTTCTTTGTGTGTCGCACTTGATTGTATCAATTAACTGTGAAATTTCATGTATGCGACTGCTTCATAGTCACATTCCCTTTTGATCGAGCTGAAGAGTAGCTTTAGTTGAGTCCTTCAGGCTGACAGTAACTTTTTGAGTCGCTTGAGATGTGTTTCTTTCTTAAACGAAATAGATGTTCCATTCAGCGGAGTCGACTATAGGTTGTAATTTTCTTCCTTAGCTTGTTCCTTATTTGCCTCGTGCTTATAGTCTTGCTTTTAATGGCTCAACATCATAGTATTCTGTTTCCTGGCTGTATAACTTTAATATAAACTTTTTGCTAGTACATGTTTCTATTAAATAATTGACATTTTATCATTTCACCATAGATTTCTCTATTTCAGGGAACGAATAACCAACCATTGTTGCTGGAGAAATTGAACCAAAAAGTAGCCGAGGAATACAATAGCTCTGGAGATGTGGCATCTGGTGTAAGAGTTTTTGTCGAGCAACTAAGTAACAAGAATGAAGGCTTTCAAGAGTATGTCCAGGAAATTGAGAAGATAGACCAGCAAGTTACCGAATTTGAAGCTGTTGTGTCAATGCTTGACAAATATACTTCTTTGCTAGAGAAGAAACCACAATCTGCGTGTCATGCTAGAGAAGAAACCACAATCTGCGTGTCATTATAGTATGCCTACATAGGCTTTTGTTTACAATGCTAAAATTGCAGTGTCTTTCTGATATCACTCTGGATCATTCAATTTGCTGTTGTTTTTGCTACTCTGCGCACCAATCTTTAACAACAAGATAGATGTTGAGTTCTCACTTTTTCTTCACGTGTACAAAAAATATTAACTGCCAATATATAATGCAAATTTCAAGTTAGCTTCTAAAGTCTGTGTTGAGTTATAAATTCCCCCTGTGATTTGCTATATATTTACGAAATGTTTGACAAGGTTGACATCATCCATAGCAATGACATGGACAAACGCATACATTATGGCAAAGAATGGAGCATTCTTGCTTGTTGCCATAAATTATCTGCTTTATTCCAACCTTGCAATCGAAGGCCGACAGGGTGGTGCCATTTAAAATAATCCCTTCAAAAAGCAAGCACCTTGGAGAAAGAGAAACCAGCAATGAGGATTGAACAAGAGAAACCAGCTTTTACTGGCTCAACAAAGGGACATAGCAAAATTTGTATCATGTTGCCTAACATGTCAGCAGGTGAAGGCTGAGCACATGAGACCAGCAGGGAAGTTGCAAAATATTCCTATACCTGAATGGAAGTGGGAGCATATTACAATGGATTTTGTCTCAGGGCTTCCTAGATCTCAAAGGGGATATGACTCAATCTGGGTAATTGTTGATAGATTGACTAAGTCAGCACATTTTCTACCTGTTAAGAAAACTGACACCTTGGATAAGTTAGCCACCCTATATTGCAATGAGATTGTCAGACTGCATGGTGTACCTACTAGTATTATTTCAGACAGAGATCCGAGGTTTACTTCTAGATTCTGGGGTAGTTTACAAAAAGCTTTAGGTACACGATTGCATTTTAGTATAGCATTTCATCCCCAGACAGATGGCCAAACAGAAAGAACTATACAAACTTTGGAAGATTTGTTGAGAGCATGTGTACTTGATTTTGGTGGCAACTGGGAAAGTTATTTACATTGGGCAGAATTCTCATATAATAACAGTTATCATTCATCAATAAAGATGGCACCGTTTGAAGCCTTATATGGGCGGAGATGCAAGTCCCCTGTACTTTGGAATGAGGTGGGTGAAAGACTATTGTTAGCACCTCAGATGCTACAACAAGATGTAGAGATAGTGCAAGGAATCAAGCAAAGGTTGTTAACCGCTCAGAGCAGACAAAAGAGTTATGCTGACAGGAGAAGAAGAGATTTGGAATTCATAGTCGGCGACCATGTATTTTTAAAGGTATCTCCATTGAAAGGTGTGATGAGATTTGGAAAGAAAGCAAAACTAGCTCCGAGATACATTGGACCTTTTGAAATTCTGGAACGGATAGGTGCAGTAGCCTACCGGTTGGCATTACCACCCTCTCTCTCTGGAGTGCACAATGTTTTTCATGTCTCTATGCTACGGAAATACATATCTGATCCATCTCATGTGTTAGAGAAATTGTCAGTGCCGATTCAGTCCGATACTTCCTTTGTTGAACATCCTGTGCGAATATTGGAAAGAAAAGAACATCAGTTAAGAAACAAGATCATCAAGATGGTTAAGGTCGGCTGGCAACATCATTCAGATAGCGAGGCTACGTGGGAGCGTGAAGAAGATGTACAGGCTCAGTACCCCTATTTGTTCTAGCATGGTACGTGAATTTGAGGGACCAAATTCTTTTAAGGGGTAGATAATGTTATGCTTTGTTTTTTTTTTGTTATTTAAAATTTAAATTTAACTTTTATTATATTTATTTGGAAAACCCTATTCCCTAATCAAGATTTTTCCTCGACGCACGAACCTTGTTTTCTTTCCTACGAGTGTGCGTCGCCAGCCTCTGCGTCATGTCTTCGTTCCGGCAGCGATTTCCGAAGCCTCCCTCCGGCGGCTCCTTCCCCTCCGACCGGCGAGCATCCCAGTCGAGCAGACCTCGTCCTCTTCCCGTCGGTGGCTGTCTTCCCCTCTGGTCGGCGACGAGTTTCTGGGCCGAGGCTCGAACGGCGACTATTCTCTGTTCCAGACGCGAACGGCGAGAGACGAGTTGTCAGGCGGTTGCGTTTCCTCCTGCGGCGACTGATCTCATCTTCTCCCAGCGGTGAGTTTTTCTCTGAGTCGACATCGTCTCCGCCTCCGTCCGACGCCGACGACTCTTCTCCACTTAGCGGCTTCTTCTTCCTCTGTTCACCGCGCCTCTTCTTCCCTTTCCTCAGCGGCGGCCTTTCCCCAATCGGCGACGACCCTCCTTCCTCCTCCGGTGCCGGTTGTTGTTCCGCCGGTGACCTTTTCCCCTGCCGGTGGCGTCGGCAGCTTCGCTCGCTTCCCTTTCGATTCAGCGACGCGAACGAAGACGAACGAAGCGTCGTTCGTTCCGCGTCGAGATTTCGACAAAAAGGTAAGTTTCGTTCGTTCATTTTTTTCATTTATTTATTTGATTTATTTTAAATATGATTTAGTGTATAAGTGGATAATAGAAATATCTAAAATTGTTAATTATGATGGCGGGAAAATTATTTAGATGATAATTATTTTGGGATAAGATTCTGATTTAGTAGAAAATTTGGGGTTAATGGTAATATTATGGATAGATGCTCGATAGTTAATAACAAGGGTTTATTTAAATGATTCAGTTGAGAAAAGGAGGTAATCGAGCTTTCAGAGAGTATTCAGGAAATCAGCACTTCAGGTAGGAATCTTTCCCCTACCTTTGTTACGGTGTCAGATTCATGTGTAGATAGATATTGACACCTTACCTTTGAAACTATTCTGATTGATTTGATTCTAAATTCAGTTGACCTCATTATCCTATTATTTGTGCATAATTGGCTCCAGTATCATATGATTATTATGATTGCATTGAGAATGTGTTTTCTGATATTTCTGTTGGAAAGTCATGAATATATATGAACCGTGAAAAATGATTGAGATGTTATACTGTTATCATGTCGTGCATGCATATGATCTCTGACCTGGTGATTTATCACCAGTGGCCTGTTTATCTGAGTTGTAGTTCTAATTATATCAGACTATGTGTTTGCCGGTTAGGGCACCGCCAGTTGTCCTCGGGACAATACTACGGATGTCAGATGTTGGACGCAACATTCACCAGACTGTCTAGATACAGTCGTTCTATCGTGTGAGCTGGCGATAGAAACACTCTGAAAATGAGTGCGGCTCATGAGTGAGAATTGTGGCCAAGCTTGATGATTTACACGACAACCTTATGTTCAAATATTTTGTTGTATTATCAGTTCCTGACATGTAGTGTAGTTCTATTATTGCAAATTTCATATAAATTGAACATGCATCATATCTCTTGGTTCCTACTTAGCATTTTCGCTAACTCCCCTTGTTTCTCCTCTAGGTACCGAGTTTGCGTATGGGAGGGATAGAGTAGATAGTTAGTTAACCACCGAAGACAGAGTATCATCAAATGTTCTTTGATAAAGACTTTTCTGAATTATTCTAGTCTTATAGTTAAATTAATTGCATCTTTGTTAGAGTGTCTTTATAGACTTTAGTTAATAAATTTTGTAATGGAGTCAGTTGACTATGATACACAGTGCTGATGTTGAATTTAAGACTATTTGATTTATTTGATTTTATAGTTCCTTTGTTCCTATCAATATTGTCATCTCCCTGGGGAACCCTGAGCTAGAAATAGCCGGCTTCCGCCGGGCCGTGACACGTTGGAAAGCTTATGAAATTTCCTATCCAATGGTATTCTGTGTATCTTTAAATGACTTGTATATTTTGTGTAATTTAAGTTCTAAGTGTCAGTCTGACTTGGTTTAGGGTGAATCTGATCGGTTCACTGCAATTCTGTCCGCTTCAGTGAGTTTTAGGTCCGGTTCACTAGATCTAAGATTGATTCTCTAAGTTTAGGGATGTGTTCTATCTGTCTTGGTTTTCAAGTTAGAATATTTATTGATAGAGTTTATGTACAAATTCATGTTACAGAGTGATTGATCCACTAGTCGACTTGCATCGTTTAATAAACAATTTGTTGGCTTTCCAAAAGGATTCAGAATAACAACGTTTGAGGTAGGAATCTTACCCTACTACTTTGTTACGGTGTCAAGAGCCTATAGGATTTGTTGCTTATTCCTTTGATTTGATATATGATGCATATATATTAGAATTGATTGACACTGATATCTATTTGATTTGTCTGCTTGTTTTGATTCTGAAATTCTGTTGACCTCAATTATCTTATTCATTTGGTCATATTCTGTTTCTGTATGAATGGTTAATAACGTTGTATTGAGATATCTGATATATTGGCATATGAGCATTGTTGAATAATTGTGTATCTGTGATATTGACATATGAGTATGTTGGAACAGTTGAATATCTGTGATGTTAAAGTTGTGATATATTGACCTCTGGACTGGATGATTTATTCTCTAGTGGCTTGTTGGTGTGAGATATAGTTCCGACGCGTATCGGGCTATGGTTGCCGATCAGGTAACCGCCAGTTGTCCTCGGGATAAAACTACGGATGCTAGGTATTGGACGGAACACTCCGAACTATTTAGGACAGTCGTTCCACTGCGTGAGCAACAGTGTAAACACTCTGAAAATGAGTGCGGCTCTTGATTGAGATCCGTTGGCCAGCTTGATGATTTACACGACATTCTTTATAATATTTGTATATCGTTGTTTCTGTCATTGGATATCATGTTATTTGACTCTCTCACCACTTTGTTTGTTTATCTTCCAGGTACAGAGTTAGCTTCTGGGAGGGATAGAGTAGATAGCTATATGTCAGCCTCGAGTTGAGATAATCTTTTAGTTTTATTTCAGTTGATTTATGTACACCTTGGATAGTATATTTAAATACTGTGTTATGTTAAGTTTGGATTATTTATTTAATAAATGATATTGGATTATTGTAGTTCTTTGGTTCCTATCAATATTGTCGGGGAACCCTTAGCTAGGAATAGCTGGCTTTCCACCGGGGCGTGACAAAAACACTCATATCAAGTATTTCTTCTTCTAATCTTCCAATGACAAACATCTTCCCTTTTAACTCATCCTCAAGAGAACATTTTGTGACCAAAACTTGCTCCCTATGAGATTTCAACTCTGAATTTTCAGCAGAAATCAACTTTATCATCTGAAGCTTTTCAGAAAGCTCAAATTGAAATGATGATATTTTGTCATTTTTCTCCAATAATTCAGCTTCCAGCTTCTTTCCATGAACAAATGCCTCATTAAGCTCTTGTGATCTGATAGCTCTCCGCAAGTGCACGGAATTATCAAAGTAATAAAAAGATATCGTTCCCAACGAGGATTACATAGTTAAGTACTGACTTTTTGACTTGTTTAAATCCAGGCAAAACAAATGAGTGGTTATGATAAACTTCTAAGCAAGAACAATTCAAAAGCAGCTTTTTAGAGGATTCAAGTTCTAAGAGAATCAGGATTTCTGGGTTTCACTACACTGACTATTATAAATCTTATAAATATAACTCGATCAATAGAAAATATCTATCATGAAAGGAACTTTTCCTAATGTACATATCACCTCCTCTCGGAGTGTAATATGATATTTAATTAAGTTAACTCCCTTCTCTCGTGACAGTTAACCTATCTAAACCCATTAAGCTCTATGAAAAGCTATTTAGATCCTTTAGACGAATCCAACCTGCTCTCGTGATTGGATTCGAAGGTTCAATTGAAATAGATCGGACGTTGCGATTCACCTCTCGGTCCTTCTCGCAATTTCTAAAGCGCAATTATACGTGGCCAAGGTAGATTACGAAATAAATATAACTTCAATCAAATCATGATAATAAATTCATATAAAAAGAGTATGAATAAAGATTAATTCATAAAAGTCAGCGGGCTAAACCCTAAATCCCGAAACAAGGATCTACTCACTCATGTTCTTAAGGAATACATGTTTGTACGATGAACAAGTATAGATCTAGTAAAAATCACAAAGAATTCACTAAGACAACAATAAAACCGGCTTCCCCTCAATCTGGAGATGAAGAGTAGAAGATCAATCGTTGCTTTTGCGTGAAATCCCATCGAAATTTTACTCAGAAATCAACTTTCGCCTCTTTTGCCGCTGCCCCTTGTGTTTGTTGGAAAAAGCTCTCTTTTTTCCCTTGAAAAATCTGATTTTTTATAGTTAGGCCGGTTTGGAACCCATCAGCGAACGTTTCTATGAAGTTTGGTTCAAATCTGGTTCGAGTCGGTGGAGAATCGAGTAAAAAACTCGTCGGGCGGATGTTTTCACGGTCCGTAACAAGTTCACGGCCACGGCCGTGAATGTCTCTGTGTGTACAACTTTTATGTCACAGAAATTTTCACGGGCCGTGATAGATTCACGGCTTCACCCTTGAAAGTTTCTGTTCATTTCAACACTTAGCCGTTTTTCGCTCACTGCTCGAACTCAAAATTACGGCCGAGGCACAATTACGGCCAAGGCCGTGATTCTCGCGTTCTTCACTATTTTGATTCCAAATTTGACCTGTAAGCTCGTGATCTCCTCGGGAATAGTATTGTGGCTTCAAAACTCTCGAAATCCATCATTTTTATGCTGTTTTACCCACATTTTCAATAAAACGAAGAAAAGTGGAGATTCTGTGCCAAGTAAAGCAAAAACACCAGAATTTTACTTGTCCTCAAGCAATACATCCATATGAATAAAGAATGTAAAGATAAGGAACACTCATCTGTTCTATCATCAATAAAGTTCTCAGTCTACATTTCAGGTAAACAACTTTTCAGAACTTAGATAATTTAAGAGAAATCACAATAGAAACAAACTGTTAGGAATTTACAACCCAAGAAAGATAAAGTTCACGGTTCATGTTATAATGTTCATTCAACACATATCAAGAAATCAAATACTTTTTGGTTTAATAAATCTACATTAATCAATAGATAAATATTTATTTCAAGTCATTTGGTGAAATTATAAATAAGAGATTTTTAATGCAATTTGGTCTTTAAACTGTTATGTATCATAACATTGTTCAAAGTATACTGCATAGCAGTATAATTTAACTCATGGTTTTAATCTTAAAATCAGCGGATTTGCCCACTTAGCCTACAGCTTTCTATTTTTCTCCATTTATTTTATTCAGACTTCAACTCATGTCTTCGGTACCACTGCCAATTTTTCGCAGTGCCAAGTAGAGGAGTCATTTTTTTTTCAATCAAATCATGGAAAAAGTCGGCCAGTGTCAACCCATAACCTCAGATTAAGCAACCAGAGGAGTTGGAGCAAATCTCAAATTAAATATATAAATAACCAAATTTCTATCCATAAAAATCACTATCAAATCAAAGGAAAATAAATTAAACTTAAAGTGCAAGGATTACTATGCACATGTTGTTTAAACATACAACAATTCCTATGTAAATTTTATCAAAACCAGAATCAATCTTACTCAACAATTTAAGTTTTCATGAAATCTCAAAAATTCTCTAAGTCATCAATTTAAATGCCCAAAAATGTTTTCTAAGTGCAAAATTGAGGATAAAATGAATCTGATTAATCCTTAACAACTTTAAACATTCAAAAATCATATCTATAAAGCTATGAAGGACTAGCAAGACATGAAAAAGAGGACACCCTAGACTTAAATTAATGCACATGTATAAACATTGAATCAATGAAAGATTTCAGAAAAATTTTGCAAGGGTTCCCTTTGTATTATGAGCGAAACCCTGTACAGTTATATCAAAAGTGTGAAATACAACTCAGAAAAATCAGGAAAATATACCATATCGAAGATATTCAAGTTTTACATGGTAATCAAGTCTCAAATATCAAATACATTCAAGTTTTATCAACCAAATCATAGTTTACCATATCAAATTACTATTCACTCAAAATATCAAGGCATGTATCAAGATTAGTCTAAAATTTCACAAACTCATCAACCAAGAATCCAAAACCATCATATAGCATCACAGTCACATGATGAATATCAAATATATGTAAAACCATCCTTTCTGTATCAAGTTCAGCATCCTAAGGTCTAATACCATCATGAATGTACAATATCAGTCCTAATGTCAAACATCACACAATATCTAGATACAACACACACATAAAGAAAACATAAAAACATCGTTTGTGGTCATATCAGCATCAAATCCCCTAAATCAAAGCCTGTGCACAAATGAGATATATGTGAGATTTCATGCATAATATCAAACAACTACTTCAAATTGCATGTAAAGAGAATAAGATACTCACAAAACTTGTCAATCTGTCTCCGTGTGCTCGGAGTCCTCCTCCTCGTCTCTAGTATGTCGTTTTGATGAAGATGGGAGACGACGCCGTAATAGTTTTTCTATCGCGTGTAAAGACTCGAGTGCCCTTGACTGTCCCTGCTCAAGGCACGATATGTCATCACGCATCCTCCTCTGCTCAGCACGCATCTGCTCTAAAGAAGGGTCTGGCCGTGCTGATGTAGATGGTCTGTCAGCGGCGGATGGCTCGACTAGAGGGATATGCTCTGAAGTCCTCGGCGGTGATGGAGGTGAAGCTGCCTCTCTAGGACCACCCCCACGAGTGGGATCCACAATCCAATTTTGCTGAACATGAACTGTAGTACAGTCCATGTTCGGCAGCCTCATCGTAACATCAGTACCTCTGAACATCAGATGATACGAGCTCCCAAGCCTCGTAACATCTTAATGGCTACACATGCATCCATATCTAGTCTGGGATTGCCCTTTGCCTCGTTCAACCCTGAGGGGTCAAAACCGAGGGCAAGGGCAATGGTGGTAATCATGCCTCCCATCACGAGGACTCCTCTCCGTGCTCTAGCAGCTTTATCCATTTGCTTCATGAGGTAGAATGGGGTGCTGAGGCGAAATCCTGTCAACATAGCCCATAAGAAAAACTGCTCTGAAGATCTGACCATGCCATCGCTCTCTGCTCTCCCGAAAATAGTATGTGCAAGTACTTGATGGACATATCTAAAAACTGGGCTAGATAGACGTGTGGCTATGGCGGTCCTCGGATCGAATCCTGCCTCACCAGATATATCTCGCTAGAAAGTCCTCTCAGTGTACTCGCGTGGGCGATATCTAGTACCGTCCGAGGGGAACCCAAATATATGACCAAACTGGTCAAGTGTCAATACATGGTCCCGGTTCCCCAACCGGAACATCATCCTACCAGGATCACTATCATCATAGTTCCTCAATGTAATTTGGATTGAGCTGAAAAACTCTAGAGTCAGCTGAACATAGGTCGGATGCCTCTGGTGATAGAAATCCTGCCACCCTATGTTCGTGAACATCCATTGGATGTCATCGAACAATCCTAGGGACTGCAGTGTCTGGTCGTCCCAATATCTCGTGCTAAGCACTCCTCGAGTAGACATAGCATGATACCACCTCTCCTGCTCCCTACTCCTGTGTATGATCTGTCGCGAGTAAGGAGTAAGTACAGGAGGTGGTGATCACACATGTTGACACTATCCGCAAGTGCACGGAAATATCGCAGTAATACAAAAGATATCGATCCCACAGGGAGCAAGGTGAGTACTAGAAAGTCTAATTTTTCGGAATCCAAGCTAATCGAATCGTGGTTTTTAGAACTTTAAAAACTGAAATTAAGCAAAATAGTAAACAAGAAATCAAACAACTACGACAAGGAAAATATATGAGAGAGAATTTCAGGGCAAGGTTTCCACCACTTTGACGATTTTGTTTGTGTTAAGAATTAAATAACAGTTACTTGGATCTACAGATATGCATAAGGAATCTACCCTGTGGTACAAGGTGCCCTCTTTCGAGTGTACACCCCGGTGTTTACTCAGAACGTCTCCTACTTTCGCGGTGGATCATTCTAGATAAACCCAATGGGTTCTGTGGTAGATTATGAACCCTCGAGCGCAGAATAAGCACTTTCGCGTCAAGCATTCACAAGATTCACAGAGAGGTTCGGTCGTTACGGTCCTACTCTCGTTATGAACCGTAACAACTATGACATGATAATACTTGGCCAAAGTACAAATCAAGAAATCAATACATCAAGTGAAATATGCTTAAGATATAATCCAAATAGCAAAGTTAATACATGAGATGCAAATAAAAATCGTCAGAGAGCTTAAACCTAGCCCTGAAAATGGGTTTACGCTACAACCATTGTTACAACGCTCAAAATCCTCTCTTTAATCATGGGAAAATCACAGGAAAAAGTTTCTAAGAGGGAGGAGAAGATAAACCGAATGGAACAAGCAAGAATCGCGAGGTTCCGATGATCCAATCTTCAAAAATCTGCTCGAAGTCGCCTGTTCGTCGTGTCCGTTCGCCCTAGCCGCTTCGTCACCCGATTGCTCGATCCTTAGGTCACGGAATTAGGGCTTTTATATTCTATATGTTCGTCTTCGAGTCAGCTTTCCGAAAAATCCTCACTTGCTGAATTTAGAGTTGAATCGGACCGGGAATCAGCGAAAGACCGAGTGGAGGTCGTGCTGTTCCGATTACTTCACGGGTGAACCCCGCGGGGTTCACCAGGTGGTGAAGTGCTCGGAGCTCTTTTGTCGCGAAATAATCACAGGTGTGGGTTCACCTGCCGGTGAAATTCTCGGCGTACTTCTGTGCAGGTATCTTCATATGAGATCACGGGTGAACCCCATGGGGTTCACCTGCTAGTGAAGTGTGCGGCAGCTTTCAGAAATCTTGACATCATCGGTGAAACCCGCCGGGTTCACTAGGCAGTGACGCACGCGCTGAAATCCTTCCTTCGGCAAGATCACGAGTGAACCCCGCGGGGTTCACCTGGCCGTGAAGTCCAGAGAAGGTTGTGATTTAGCCCAAATTTTATGGGCAGCTTCATCTTTTCATAAGGAATCACCTCATGCTTTTAGATTCTTCAAAAAGGCTTCAAAATTGGGTGATTTTACCTGAAATTAAATAATACAAATGAAAAGTGAAGATTCTGAAGTTTTTAACTAATTAAGTTTTAAAGGAGTGTGGAATCATTAAAATAGGCCTAAATTCATCATGGAATAATAGTAAAAATCACTACTAAAATGCAAGGTGTCAAATACTCCTCGACTTAAGTCTTTGCTTGTCCTCAAGCAATAAAATAAGTTGAAATACATGCTTGGTATAGGAAAAATCTCTTGTGTTGAAGTTCGCACCCAAGTTCAGAAAAGTACTTTTTAGCAATCCAAGATCTAATCAGAAGAAATCAACTAAAAGGAGTGTCTTAAGCATTCTCTAGTTTGGTCCCACAGTTTTTAGATGTCAATCAATTTAGAAAATAGTAAACATGAGATTCAATCAAGCATACAAAATACTCATTCCATTCCTATCCTTCCAATTCATAATGTTGGGGTTGACTCAAATGTTTTATTCGGGATATGAAACACTGATCATTGCATTAGACTTCAACTCATATCCTTAGGTACCATTGCCAATTTTTCACAATGCCAAGTAGAGGAGTCTTTTTATTTCAATTCACATTTCTTAGATTTCAACTCATATCCTTCGGTACCACTGCAAATTTTTCGCAGTGCCAAGTAGAGGAATCTAAGTGTGATTTTTTTTAAAACATATCCTTTCTTTTAACAAATGTAGTGTCTCCCCAATACTAGAAAGAAATTTAAAGTTTGAAAAGAGATTATGTATCTTGATATGTATCGAATGTAAATTGCAAACCAAAATCAATTGAAGAATCATGAAAACATTTGACCCACTTAATGAACCACCTAAAAACAATCCACTTAGAAAATTTCTAATTCATAGAATATATATGGACATAACTAATGAGTAAGTTTCCAACAAGTACTACGTTCAACATGTTTTGATAAATTCTCACCAATCATGCATCTAACTTTAAGAGTTTTACAAAGCTATCATCAGACAAGACTATCATGACAGAATATGCAATATAATCCTTCAAAACAACTACATGCAAGCTTATAAATTCATACATCATTTAACATGAAAAGCATAGCATCAAAGTGGAGAGCAAGGGACTCAAATATATCTCATACACTGCAGAGAGTGGGGCCTGAAGATGTGGACCAGGCCCACGAATAGTGGCATATATGATACAATGCCAATATCAAAATATCCATCATAGAGTAACATAACAAATCCATGGAATGAAAATAGAAAGTCACGACAACTACAACCAAACAGCCAAGAAGAAGCTGGAGTCAAGACAGCTCACCCGCTCTTAGATTTTTGCATAGTCCTCTATGCAACATCATATACGTGAGAGGAGAGGGTGGGAATGTCGAGTGAGGATGATGCTAGCGCCTCCTGCGTGACTGCGAGCCAGAAGCTCGAGAGCTCTTCCCCTTACCACGTGAGGTGTACTCTGGCGCTTCCTCCTCATCAGAAGAGACCGGTATGTTTCTAATGTTTTCTTCATTAAGTAGGGAAAACCGGTCATCCATGATACATAATTTCTCCCAGATTGAGCCCAGCATCTTGTGTTGACGCTGCATCCCAGCCTCGTTAGCTTCCCACTTGGAAGATTGTTCTTGGCGTATAAATGAGATGGAGGAGTCCATCTGGTCGATGAGCTCACGCTGCTGGAGCTACTCCTCCCTCATCTCCTGGAGGATACTCATCATGGAATCCATGGAAGAACTGCCACCAAAGAAAAACGAGCCAGGGGCTAGTGGTGCAGTGTCAACAGGGTCAGGCTGAGGATCTTCGGTTGGCTTGATGCGCCAGTTCTCTCGAACACGCACAGTGGTGCGTGCTGGATTAGGTAGTGGTAAACAGAACTGGCTGTCCTTGAACGTCATACAATAAGAATCACCTCGACGGACGATAAGTTTCATGGAAACGCATGACTCAATCTCGAGCCGGTTGTTTCCATGAGCCTCGGGTGTACTGTAGGGGATGACCCCTAGAGCGACAGCAAGCAGTGTGATAAGGCCTCTGATGATGATCGCTCCCTTGCGGCAATGCGCGATACAGCTGAACTGCTTTGCCAAGTAGAAACCCGAATCGACCCTGAAAGAATGCAGCATGCACCACAAATAAAATAGCTCAGACTGGCATACCATGCCATCGCTCTCCCCACGTCCGAAGATGGTATGGATGAGCACTCTATGGACATATCTGATTGTCGGGTTGCAAATGCTAGAAGCTCTGGCCACTCTGGCTGAGTAGAAGTGTTCATTCGTGATTGATGCCCAGAAAGATTGCTCATTGAATTCACCTGGGACACTACGTGTGCTTGGTTCCGGGAAACCATAAATATGGCAGAGATCAGAGAGAGATAAACTGTGCTCGATGTTCCCCATCCGGAAAGAGATGTGTCCTGGGTCTTCATCAACTGCTGCAGCGGCTCTCACATCCAGAGAGCTGAGGAACTCTAGAGTAACTCCAATGTACGTAGGCGAGGTGAGCCAGAGGAACTACTCCCATCCAATATTGGAGTACATCAATTCAACATCATCCATGAGCCCTAGAATGATGAGAGTGTTCCTGTCCAAATAACGAGTGTTGAGTATCTGGCGATGGAGGAGCTGCTCGAAGTTTATTTGGTGTTCGGCATTCCTGAAGACAATGCCGAATTCGTTTGGTGGGGAAACATAAGCTTGGGGCCGCCGAGCAGTCGAACGTGACGGATTTCTGGAAGAAGAAGGCTGTGCCGGCTGACTAACAGGAGTTGTTTGCGGTGGCTGAGATGATCCGTGAGGGACGAAGTCATCATCGTCAGTAGAAGATTCAGACACAGGTTGTGGATCACGGCGACAGAAGGCAAGCACCTTACGCCTCGGTGCCATTATGTATGAATGTCAGAAATGATGGAGAAAACCAGAGAACCACCAGAGAAGATTTCGCTCGAGTACAAAAATAGCAACCGATCGAGGAGGCGGAAACAAAAGGTTCAGCGGATAGGAAAAACCATAGTGCTAAAGGCGAGAAACGGAACGAGTCTGCGTGGATCTCACCAGAGATTCAGGTCTTGAAGAAGGGAGGTCCCTTGAAGTTTCAAGGCATGAGATCGTCGGGTGAGCTGAGATCCGGAGTGGTTGAGGGCGGCGGCGGCGTGGAGTCGCTAACCCTAGCTGTGGACTGGAGCAAACACGGCCAATGCATCAATAGGAACACAGGTGAACCCACCCGGGTTCACCTAGCCATGTAGTGCACGGCGGAATTTTCCCTCTTTGGTTCGGATGTCTTCACGGGTGAACCCCACCGGGTTCACCTGGTCGTGAAGAGCACCGAGTTTTGGTAAAAATCTAGTAAAATACTCCTGTTCACATAGCGTAGCTGTGTCACCCAAAAATAACGTGCCGTCAGTGTATTTCAATATCAACACTTCCTATAGCAAACTAAATAAGCAAGAGAATAGAATTTTCATCGATGGTAAAGTAAGGAAAAACTAACAACAATGAATGTAACAAAAAGAAAATGGAAACAACGAGAAAACTTGGGTTGCCTCCCAAGAGCGCTAGTTTTCGGTCAATAGCTCGACCAAAGAGTCATCAGGTAATCAAATCAGGGAGGATCAAAAGGGTCGTAATCTTCCCTTTGTTTGACTAATTCATCATCAAAATGGTGTTCGAGGTAATGTCCATTCACTACAGAATTTCCAATGCATTCAACTAAACCCACGCTGCAACATATACCTGTAAAAGAAGGTTTTTTGAGAGAGTTAGACAGGTCAAATTGAATAACATTGCCACCGATGTTTAAATCCAGTTTCCCATTTTTAACATCGATGACAACACCATCCGTGGCAAGAAAAGGCCTTCCTAAGATAATAGGAAGCCTATCATCCTCATCAGTGTCTAGTACAACAAAGTCAGCAGGGATAAAATAATCCCCAACTTTAATGGGGACATCCTCTAAAATTCCCACGGGACTCCTAACTGATCGGTCGGCTAGCTGCAGAGAAATATTTGTGGACTTTAAGTCACCCAAATCCAGCTTCTTACACAAAGACAGCGGCATGATGCTGACACTCGCCCCTAAATTGCACAGTGCTCTCTGAAAGGTCATCTCTCCTATCTGGCACGGTATGGAAAAGCTGCTAGGGTTTTTGAGTTTTTGTAGAAGCTTGTTCTGCAAAATCGCACTACACTCTTCAGTAAGTGTCATAGTGCCTTGATCTTCTAGCTTCCGTTTATTTGAGAGGATGCCCTTCAGGAATTTCACGTATGTTGGCATCTGTGAAAGGGCATCAACAAAGGGAATGTTAATATATAATTTTTTTCAATATTTCTAAAAACTTACTGAATTGCTTGTCTAGCTTGGCTTTGACAAGTCTCTGAGGGAAAGGTATTTGTGGCTTGTAGGCTGGCGGCCCAACATAGGGTCGCTCTTCCTCTGTTCTTTCAGGTTCTGCCGGTATTGTATCTGTGTGTTGCTCCTCAGGGTTCAGTGTCTCATCATCCCTTGTTTCATTGGTCAGCATTGGTGGATCTTCGAGTTGCTTTCCGCTCCGAGTGGAGATTGCATTGCAATGCTCCCTCGGGTTAACTTCTGGCTGCGATGGAAGCTTCCCTGGCGCTCTTGTTGATGAGCTGGCCTATTGCGTAAGCTGGCTCTCCAACATCTTGTTGTGCGTCTCCAAGGAATCCATCCTGGTCATCATCAATTTCATCATGTCAGTTAACCCTTCTAATTGCTTACTCAGCTAGGAGTCCTAGGTCGGTCTTTGAGGAGGATTGTAATTTCCTTGCTGAGGTGGAGGGTTGTAACTCTGTTGGAACCCAGGTGGCTGCCTAAAATTCTCTTGTGGTGGCGGCCTGAAGCTCCCATGTTGAGGTTGTGCTTGTTGTGGCGCTTGCCCTGGTTGAAGCGGCTGTGTGGTCTGGTAGGAGAAGTTAGGGTGGTTGCGCCAGCCAGGGTTGTAATAGTTGGAATAAGGGTTGTTCATGGAGTTTATATTTCCAACTGCATTAAGCTGTTCAAGCTGACTTGGACCACTTGTCCATCTCCCACCCGGCACTCAGCAGCTGCGTGTCCTGCCACACCACACAACTCAAAAGATAATGAATTAGTGTCCAAAGAATTAGTAGACCATGAATCAAATTTCTAAGTCAGATTGTCTACCTTTGCAGTTAGGGCAGTTAATGAATCAAGATCGAATTTACCTGCTTTTCTTGAAAGTGTACCTCGCTCTGGATTCCATTGATGGTAGTTTAGTGCCATGTCCTCCAGGAGGCTTATAGCATCTTCAGGTACTTTGCTCATCAGTCCTGATCCTCCAACAGCTGCATCGACTGTGAGTCTAGTATTGTATTGCAACCCCATGTAAAATGTGTGTACTAGGACCCAAGTCTCAATCCCATGATGGGGATACAGTCTTTGAAGCTCTTTAAATCTTTCTCAGCCTTCATACAAAGACTCTCCATCCTTCTGCATGAAGCTCGTTAGCTGGTTTCTGAGGTGGATCGTCTTCGAAGGAGGGAAATACTTCGAGAGGAAAGCCTGAGACAGTTCATCCCATGTCCGTATTGACGCTGGGGGGATCGTGTGGAGCCATGCCCTTGCTCTATCCCGCAGAGAGAAGGGAAACAAGCGTAACCTGATAGCATTAGAAGTAGCTCCATTAATCTTAAGCATATCGCAATATTCCAAAAATATAGATAAGTACATATTGGGGTCCTTAAGAGGAGAACCACGGAATTGATTCTATTGTGTCATGGAAAGTAATGCAGGTTTAATTTCAAAATTATTGGCCTCGACACTAGGCCTAACTATTCCTAATTGAAACCCATGTGTAAAAGGCGCTGCATAGCCTCACAGTGTTCTGGCATTGTTGTGGTTCAGAGATTGAGGTGCTGGTTCGTTCTCCATGTTGTTGTGAAGATGTTCCATCTGTTCCTGATTCTCCTTTTTCTGGATTTGTGCAAACTTCCTTCTTTGTCTGAAGGTCCGTTCTATCTCAAAGTCGATTTCAAATAGTGATCTTGCCCTGGAACTTCTTTGCATAAAAATTTGTCAGATTCAATTAAGAAGTTCAAAGCGATTAACACAAGCAGAAAGCAGCGTGAAACAAAATAAAGAAAGAAAAGAAAACAAACTAAAGCTTGGTCTCCCAAAAACTCAGAAGTGTACTAATATCAACCGTTGCTCCTCGGCAACGGCGCCAAAAACTTGACACTATCCGCAAGTGCACGGAAATGTCGCAGTAATACAAAAGATATCGATCCCACAGGGAGCAAGGTGAGTACTAGAAAGTCTAATTATTCGGAATCCAAGCTAATCGAATCGTGGTTTTTAGAACTTTAAAAACTGAAATTAAGTAAAACAGTAAACAAGAAATCAAACAACTACGACAAGGAAAATATATGAGAGAGAATTTCAGGGCAAGGTTTCCACCACTCTGACGATTTTGTTTGCGTTAAGAATTAAATAACAGTTACTTGGATCTACAGATATGCATAAGGAATCTACCCTGTGGTACAAGGTGCCCTCTTTCGAGTGTACACCCCGGTGTTTACCCAGAACGTCTCCTACTTTCGCGGTGGATCGTTCTAGATAAACCTAATGGGTTCTCTGGTAGATTATGAACCCTCGAGCGAAGAATAAGCACTTTCGCGTCGAGCCTTCACAAGATTCATAGAGAGGTTCAGTCGTTACGGTCCTACTCTCGTTATGAACCGTAACAACTATGACATGATAATACTTGGCCAAAGTACAAATCAAGAAATCAATACATCAAGTGAAACATTCTTAAGATATAGTCCAAATAGCAAAGTTAATACATGAGATGCAAACAAAAATCGTCAGAGGGCTTAAACCTAGCCCTGAAAATGGGTTTACGCTACAACCATTGTTACAACGCTCAAAATCCTCTCTTTAATCATGGGAAAATCACAGGAAAAAGTTTCTAAGAGGGAGGAGAAGATAAACTAAATGGAACAAGCAAGAATTGCGAGGTTCCGATGATCCAATCTTCAAAAATCCGCTCGAAGTCGCCTGTTCGTCGTGTCCTTCCGCTCTAGCCGCTTCGTCACCCGATTGCTTGATCCTTATGTCACAGAAATTAGGGCTTTTATATTCTATATGTTCGTCTTTGAGTCAGCTTTCCGAAAAATCCTCACTTGCTAAATTTAGAGTTGAATCGGACCGGGAATCAGCGAAAGACCGAGTGGAGGTCGTGCTGTTCCGATGCCTTCACGGGTGAACCCCGCGGGGTTCACCAGGTGGTGAAGTGCTCGGAGCTCTTTTGTCGCAAAATAATCACAGGTGTGGGTTCACCTGCCGGTGAAATTCTCGGCGTACTTCTGTGCAGGTATCTTCATATGAGATCACGGGTGAACCCCTGGGGTTCACCTGCCAGTGAAGTGTGCGGCAGCTTTCAGAAATCTTGACATCATCGGTGAACCCCGCCGGGTTCACCAGGCAATGACACGCGCACTGAAATCCTTCCTTCGGCAAGATCACGAGTGAACCCCGCGGGGTTCACCTAGCCGTGAAGTCCAGAGAAGGTTGCGATTTAGCCCAAATTTTATGGGCAGCTTTATCTTTTCATAAGGAATCACCCCATGGTTTTAGATTCTTCAAAAAGGCTTCAAAATTGGGTGATTTTATCTGAAATTAAATAAGACAAATGAAAAGTGAAGATTCTGAAGTTTTTAACTAATTAAGTCTTAAAGGAGTGTGAAATCATTAAAATAGGCCTAAATTCATCATGGAATAATAGTAAAAATCACTACTAAAATGCAAGGTGTCACACGTCTACTCTCTGGTATCTCAGGCTCTGGTATAGCAGGAGATGGCTCGAAAGATGAAGGCTCTGGGGATGGTAGGTGTATCTCTGGTGATAGTGCGGGCTATGCAGTAACTGGTATCTCAGTGGTATGTGGGGCCTCAAAAGTTGGTGGTGACACTGACTCAGTGGTAACAAATGTCCTATGCACAACGGATGCTGGAGAGTGGAGCTCTGGTATATCTACTGATATCTCCGGTAAGTCTGCGAATATCTCGGAGATCTATCCTCTATATCTGGCAATACTGGCGTGGCAGCCTCAGGGATATGTAGGCCTCCCTGGGCTGACGATGGTGAAGGGATCTCTGGAGTCTGGACGGTATCACGTGGAGTGTTTACCTCCATAGTCTGTGTATTTGCAGGTGTTGCAGACTCTAATAAATCAGTAGGAGGCACCAGTGTGGCGGACTCCTCAACATCCATCGGAGTGGTATCAGCTACTGTCGGTGCTGGCGCTGGGGGTGCTATAGATATCTTAGCTGTCTCTACAATTGGTGATAAGGGTATAGTAACTCTCCTCCCCCAAGTGCTAGAAGCACGACCGGTATGCTTCCTAGCGTACCGTCTCGCGATCCTCTGATCGCGGCTCTTTGGCCTATCAGCAGGCCTCTCTGATATAATCTCCAGCTCTGGGGAGCTGGCTGGCTTGGGCACTAGCATCTGCGATGTACTGTGTACTGAGGATGTGCTAGGGGAAGGGGACGTCCTCTCAGTGCTAATCTCGTCAGAGACACTGGGATACTCCCATGGCGTATCAGAGGGAGGATATAAGTCGAACGGTATTGGAGACTCCACTGCCGACATCTGTGCTAGCTCAAACCTCTCAGGGAGTGCTCCATGGACCATCCTACACCTAGGATATATAGGAGGGTACTGTTATCGATCAAAGTAACCCAAAATATCCAATTTTTCACAAAAGAAACGTGATGCCCCAAAAACCCTTGAAAGTCGCCCGTGAAAGTCGAATGAGAAATCGCTCCAAAAATCCGATCAAACGGTTCCAAATTGATGATAATAGCAGGCAAATCTAGTGCTGAGATTGAAAATCAGGTTTTGAAAGAGTTTGCTCACAAATCTGTGCAGAAATCAGCGTCGAATCGGTCGAAAGAATAATCTCTGGTGCGCTAACGGACGGAAGCGATTCTCCATGAAATCCGGCGCAAATCCAGTGGATGATTGCTGGAGAGCACTCGCTGGAAGTAGGGGAAGGTTCGTGGAAGGGTTTCGTCGCCGCTTGTGGAAGGAATCGTCGAAAATCGGCGAGTTACGAGCGTGGGCGTAAACCCTAAGTCGCCCGTCAATTTTAAACCGTAAAAATTTATGGCCCGTAATGTCTTCACGGCTTCGGCCGTAATTCTCCTTCGAAGTACGGTACCAGCTATATTTAAAATTACGGCTGGCGCGATATTCGCGGGTTCGGCCATAAATTTCGCATTTTGACCTTGGTTTCCTCCAGAAAAATCACAGAAAATTTCCAAAAAATTTCTGCACGCAAAACAACAAATTTAGAGTGTTTTCCTTATAGACAAGTTCATCATAACATGCAGATAAAATTGATTATGAAAATTTAAAGCTAAATAACTAATCACGAAAAATTAAAAAACTTAATGACAAAATGCTGAAATTAACAAAATTCAGAGTCTCTGGGTTGCCTCCCAGGTAGTACTTAGTTAAGGTGCTTAGCTTGACCGAAGTAATGTTCATTGTCCTTCAGGTGGATATGAGGCATAGTGAATAATAGGCAGTATTTGTTCTTCACGCCTTTCTAGATCGTTACTTGAGTTTAACTTTAAAGTTTGTGATAACTCCCATGTTCCATCTTTTTTCTTCTTGTCCCTCTCATGCTTTGCCCGATATTCTAAGGGAGATCTATCGGTTTCAAAAATATTTCCTTCATCAAATTTATCCTTCTTCACTTCAAGGGATTGACGGGGGAACCTGCAAAATAAAGCTTCTTAGCCCTTAAAGAAAAATCATAAACCAATTTGCTGTCATTTAAATTCAACGTTAGCTTCTCATGGAGCATATCAATTATAGCTCTTGTACTTGCCAAAAATGGTCTACCTAGAATAATAGGTGATTTAATGTCTTCTTCCATTTTTACAATCATGAAATCAGTCAAGACAGAAAACTTGTCAATTTTAATAGACACATTTTCTAAAATTCCTAAAGGTTGCTGAATAGATCCATTAGCAAATTGAAGGCAAGTTCTAGTAGGTTTAAATTCTCCACTACCTACTTTCTCAATTATATACGAAAGCATCAAATTAACACTCGATCCTAAGTCACATATAGCATTTTCAACAAAAAAACTTACCAACTTGGTAGGGAATTGAAATGTCTCCAGGATCTCTTACCCTTGTTATTTCTATGTCCATACTTACCTGGTCACCTTTCACCTCGGACTCTCTGATATCAGATTTTCCCTGATCTGCTCTAAATAGCCTCTGGGGAAAAGGGATTGGAGGAATATATGTAGGCGGACCTACATATTTTTCCTCCCCTTTTTCCTCACAACTATCTAATGCAGGAGTGTCGTCCTCAGGTTTGACTATAGGACCCACGATAGAGTCTCCAGGTGCGTCATTATTTTTGCCTCTCACAATAGTGACCGCATTACAATGCTCCCTGGGATTCATCTCAGGTTGTCCCAGAAGTCTCCCTGTGGGCCTGCCAGCAGTACTAGCTTGCTGAGCTATCTGGTTTTCTAACATCTTGTTGTGGGTAGCCAAAGCATCCACATGAGATGTCAACTGCTTGACCGCTTCAGCGAGGTCATCAGTGCTCTTTTGCTATTTCATGAGAAATCCTTCTAGCATGGTCTCCAAGTTTGACTTCTGGGGTTATCCGTATTGTCTTGATTGAAAGCCTGGTAGTGGCCTATTATTCTGCTGAGGATATTGAGGGGGAACTTGCCCTTGATTGTTCTTGTAGGACAAGTTGGGGTGGTTCCTCCATCCTGGATTGTAAGTTGCAGAATATGGGTCATTCACTGGTCTCTGATTGAAATTCCCCAAGGCATTAACTTGCTCATGATTAAGATTTTCTTGAGATGAAGCAATAAACTGACAGTCAAATGAATCGTACACTATTACACCACACACTTCACAGGAAACTGCATTAACGACAACTGAGGGAAAGGAAAATGAATCTAACTTCTGTGCTAATGAATCTACCTTTGCCGCTAGAGATGTCAAAGAATCATTATGGTACTTACGAAATCCCGTGGAAGTAGTACCTCGCTCACTTGACCAGTGGTTATGGTTCATGGTCATATCCTCAAGTAGAGCTATCGCCTCTTCCACGCCTTTACTCATGATTGTTCCTCCAGCCGCAGCGTCCACCATCAACTTGGTGTTATAATCCAATCCATTTTAAAAGATGTGGATCAAAACCCATGCTTGGAGTCCATGGTGTGGGCACATACGCTGGAGCTCCTTGAATCAATCCCAGGCGTTATACAGTGATTCTCCCTCTTGTTGTGCAAAACATGTAATCCTGTTGCGCAGCTGAACACTCTTGCTAGGTGGGAAGTATTTGTTCAGAAAAGCTTTGGAAAGCTCGTCCCAGGTAGTAATAGATCCTACTGGTAGCGAATATAGCCAAACTCTCGCACGGTCCCTGAGAGAAAAAGGGAACAATCTTAGTCTTATAGCATCAGATGAAACTCCATTAACTTTAACAGTGTCGCAATATTCTAAAAAGACAGCTAGATGTAAATTAGCATCCTGATTTGGGGATCCCCCAAATTGATTTTGCTGGACCATCGTCATCAATGCTGGTTTGAGTTCAAAGTTGTTCGCTTCTACATTGGGTCGGACTATGATTGAATTAAAGCCTTGTATGTTCAGTACAGCGAAGTCCCTCAAAGATTGATTGTTTGCCGCCATTACACCTTTCTTCAGAAATCTTCAGAGTTTGAAACTGCAATCTCCTTCGAAGGCGAAATGTATGTTCAATTTCTGGGTCTGCTAGAACTAAAGTACCTATTCGAGAAATTCTGGGCATACCATGTGTAAGTCAAAACAGAAAATAAAATAACAGTCAAAAAGAAAAGAAAAGTAAAAAACTAACACTAAAACAAAAGAAAGAAAAGTGTCTAGTCTCCAAACTTATCTAATAAGTCAATATTAACTAGCCGTAATCCCCGACAACGACGCCAAAAACTTGATAGCTTTCCGCAAGTGCACGAAATTATCGAAGTAATAAAAAGATATCATTCCCAACGAGGATTATGTAGTTAAGTACTGACTTTTTGACTTGTTTAAATCCAGGCAAAACAAATGAGTGGTTATGATAAACTTCTAAGCACGAACAATTCAAAAGCAGCTTTTTAGAGGATTCAAGTTCTAAGAGAATCGGGATTTTTGGGTTTCACCACACTGACTATTATAAATCTTATAAAGATAACTCGAGCAATAGAAAATATCTATCATGAAAGGACTTTTCCTAATGTACATATCACCACCTCTCGGAGTGTAATACAGTATTTAATTAAGTTAACTCCCTACACTCGTGACAGTTAACCTATCTAAACCCATTAAGTTTATGAAAAGCTGTTTAGATCCTTCAGACGAATCGAACCTACTCTCATGATTGGATTCGAAGGTTCAATTGAAATAGATCGGATGTTGCGATTCACCTCTCGGTCCTTCTTGCAATGTCTAAAGTGCAATTATACGTGGCCAAGGTAGATTCTGAAATAAACATAACTTCAATCAAATCATGATAATAAATTCGTATAAAAAGAGTACGAATAAAGATTAATTCATAAAAGTCAGCGGGCTAAACCCTAAATCCCGAAACAAGGATCTACTCACTCATGTTCTTAAGAAAATACATGTTTGTACGATGAACAAGTATAGATCTAGTAAAGATCGCAAAGAATTCACTAAGACAACAATAAAACCGGCTTCCCCTCAATCTGGAGATGAAGAGTAGAAGATCAATCATTGCTTTTGAATGAAATCCCGTCGAAATTTTACTCGGAAATCAACTTTCGCCTTTTTTGCCTCCGCCCCTTGTGTTCGTCCGAAAAAGCTCTCTTTTTTCCCTTGAAAAATCTGATCTTTTATAGTTTGGCCGGTTTGGAACCCATCAGCGAATGTTTCTGCAAAGTCTGGTTCAAATCCGGTTCGAATCAGTGGAGAATCGAGTGAAAAACTCATCGGGCGGACATTTTCACGGTCTGTAACAAGTTCACGGCCACGGCCATGAATGTCTCTGTGTGTACAGCTTTTATATCACAGAAAGTTTCACGGGCCGTGATGGATTCACGGCTTCACCCGTGAAAGTTTCTGTTCATTCCAACACTTAGCCTTTTTCGCCCACTGCTCGAACTCAAAATTACAGCCGAGGCTCAATTATGGCCAAGACCGTGATTCTCACGTTCTTCTCTATTTTGACTCCAAATTTGACCCGTAAGCTCGTGATCTCTTCGGGAATAGTATTGTGGCTTCAAAACTCTCGAAATCCATCATTTTTATGTTGTTTTACCTACAGTTTCAATAAAACCAAGAAAAGTGAAGATTCTATGCCAAGTAAAGTAAAAACACCAGAATTAGCACAAAATCATGCAATTAAGTTTAAAATATGATCTAAAATATAGGCAAAAATGTGGTGTAAATACAACGCATCATGATCTAGATTCAAGCTCATCCTGTAAAGACTCCAATTTAGCAGCCATCTTCTGGAGCTCATCCTCTTGGTCCATTGCAATAGATGCCGACTCCTGTAATAATCTCAAATCAAATAGAGCACCTTTTGCAATTTCATCTTTATGCAACAACTCTGACTGGAGAAAAGAATTCTTGGTCACCAATTTATTTATAGAATTCTCCAAGACCTTTATTTCATCAATAAACTCAGAAGCCATCTTTGTGTAGTCAATTTTTTCTTGATGCATCCTCTCCATTAAAAGAAATATAGACTCAATTTCGTGGAATAATTTGTTTACTGATTGATCCATTGATTGTGATAAATCAGAGGCATGACTAAGCGTACAAGCAAGCATGTGAAGAGATTCACTTTTCCCAGTCACTAAAGCTTTTAGTTCTTTTTCAAAAAATCATTCTCAGACATTAAGATATTTGTTCTCTCACTTTGGATGCCACATAACTCTAATTTTGACTCAAGCTCCTTAGATGCAACAACATGGGAGTTCAACAATTCTCGCAGTTCTACTTGTTTGTTTTGAAGACCTCTTGCTAGACATGTATTAGAAGCATCCAAAAAACTTTTTCATGCAACTTCTTGGTGATCCTCAAATGATCATTGTGCTGCTTGTGTAGTTCATCCCTCATGTTTCCATTTTCATTTTGCAAGGAATGCAATTCACTATCTTGCAAACCACCATAAACATTACTTACAATTGCCTCAAGCATAATTTTCTCAACAATTAAAGTGGATATGGCACATCGTCTTTCCAACTCAGCTATGTGCAAGGCCATCTGGTTATATTTGAGTACATTCTGCTCCAGCTCTGAAGCCACAACAAGTAATTCAATTTCTTTGGAAAATGAATGTATTAAATTAGATTCGATACTATCCAGCAGCTTCTTTGGTAGTTCAGATTCGTCACAGCACGATATATTGCTTAGTATGGGAATATCTACGGCAATTTGAAATTTTTTTTCATGATTCAGCAGATCTAATGAATTAAGAAACATTTCTTGTAGTATTTGTGCCTTACTTAACTGCCGAGTTTTATCCTCTAGCTCCCTGACAATCACTTCTTTTTCCCTTAAAAGTTCCTCTTGCATCAACATGGCTGTTTGGGTATTCATGTTCTTATCATCAAACTCTTTAACCAAAACAGCAAGTTCAGTGCCCATGGAATTTGACCTAGCTAACATTGATTCTTCTTGCAAATGCAATTGTGAGATCTTTTTTTCAAATGAATTTATCCTTGCCCTAAACTCAGTTGTTTCATCTTCCTTTTTTGCAATGCCATTGAAAACGTTATTAATGTCAATCAATAATATACCCTTGAGAATGCTACACATTTCAAATTCCTTTTTTGCTTTAACATTGCGTTCACTCAGATCAGCAATTACAGAACTAGATCTGCACAACCCATGCTGAAGAAAGCTGTTCTCCATGTTCAGCCCAGTTATTCTCTCTATTAGAATTCCCATGTGACAGAGGTGCAGTATAGACAGAGCACAATCTTTTTTTATGATCTCTGACCAGGTGTCTTCCAAATAGCTTCTGATTAGCTCGATATCTTTATGAATATGGAACTTCGTCCAATCAATATCACATACTGATGCATTGCATTTACACCATGTTTTTGCCTATATTTTACATCATATTTTGGGCATATTTGCATGATTTTGTGCTATTTTAGCATTTTTACTTCACTTTGCACAGAATCTTCACTTTTTTTGGTTTTTATGAAAATATAGATAAAAGGCACAAAAATGATAGATTTTGCAAGTTTTGAAGCTATAACACGATTCCCGAGGAAATCACGAGCCTACACGTCAAATCTAGGGCGAAAACGGTGAAAGACGGGAGAATTACGGCCTTGGCCGTAATTATGGATGCAGCCGTAAAAGCAACGACGAGAGGATGAAGGAAAAAGGGCTAAGTGTCAGAAGTGACCAGAAACTTTCACGGGTGAAGCTGTGATTCCATCACGGGCCGTGAATCTCTCTGTGACTCAAGCGCTGTACACACAGAGGGAATTACGGCCGTGGCTGTGAACAAGTTATGGACCGTGAAAACATCCGCCCGACGAGTTTTTCACTCGTTTCTCACTCGATTCAAACCGGATTTAAGCCAAACTTCACAGAACCGTTCCTTGATGAGTTCTAAACCGGTCCAAGTATAAAAGATCAAATTTTGATCGGGTTTGGGGACTTTTTCGGACAAAGGCGAGCGGCGGCGGCAATAGAGGCGACAACTTGATTTCTGATCAGATTTTGGTGAGGTTCTCTCCAGAAATGACGATTGATCGACCAATCCTCATATACGGATCAAGGAGAAGGAAATTCTATAGTTTCTTTAGAGATTTCTTGTGATTTTTTTCATGGTTTCTTACTTGTTCATATCAAATATCATGTATTCCATTATTACTATGAGTGAGTAGATACTTTTTGTCGGGATGATTGGGTGTAACCCATTGACTTTTATGAGTTAACCTATATTCTTACTATTTCAATAGAATTATCTTCATGATTTAGTTGTCATTGCCCTTAATTCATGATTTACCCTGGGCAAGTAAATTTGCGTTTTAGGCGTTGCGAAAAGGACCGGGAGGTGAATCGCAACACCCGATCAATTTCAATTAAACCTGCGAATTTAATCACGGAAGTAGTTTGAATTCGTCTGAAGGGTTTAACCAACTCTTCACAGAGCTTAAAGGGTTTAATTAGATTAACTGTCACGAGAGTAGGGAGTTAATTTAGTTAAGTACCGTGCTACGCTCCGGGAGGAGGTAGTATGCACCTTAGGAAGAGTCCCTTTCATGATTGATATTTCTTGTGAAATAGTTATTCTTTTTAAATGCTCATAATTGTCTCTGTGGTGAACCCATGATATCCCGACTCTTTAGAAATCAAGACCTCCTTAAAGCTATTTCCGAAATCATTAGTTCGTAGAAGTCTAGAAAAATCCTTTAATTCAATTTGCCTAAATTCAAACATATCAGGAAGTCGGCACTTAGCTACGTAGTCCTCGTGGGATCAATAACTTTTATTACTTCGATAAAATCCGTGCACTTGCGGAGGCTATCAAGTTTTTGGCTCCATTGCTAGGGACTACAGATAGTTAATGTTGATTGATTGATAAGTTAGGAGATTAGGAATTTTTCTTTTGTTTTTACTTTATATTAGTATTTACTGCTTTCTATTTTGTTGGTGACTTACACGTTGTATGCCCAGAAACTCTCGTGCAGGTGTTTTGTTTCCAGAAGACCCAGAAATTGAATGCACTTTCCGACTTCGAAGGAAATTACAATTTGAGACTAGAAAGAGTTCTGAGAAAGGAAAGATGATGCAAAACAACCACAATCAGTCTTTGAGGGACTTCGTAGCACCAAACATACAAGGGTTCAACTCAAGCATCGCTAGACCGAATGTGGAGGCAAATAACTTCGAGTTAAAGCCAGCACTGATGACGATGGTTCAGCAAAATCAATTCGGGGGATCCCTGAATCAGGACCCAAATCTTCATCTAGCTATTTTTCTTGAATATTGCGATACTGTTAAGGTTAACGGAGTTTCATCTGACGCAATTAGACTGAGATTATTTCCATTTTCTCTCAGGGACCGTGCCAGGGCTTGGTTGTACTCTATGCCAGCCGGATCTATCACCACGTGGGAAGAGCTGTCCAAAGCCTTTCTAAACAAATATTTCCCACCAAGCAAGACTATGCAGCTACGCAACACAATTACGGCTTTTGCACAACAAGCAGGAGAATCACTGTATGACGCCTAGGAACGTTTCAAGGAACTTCAGCGCATGTGTCCACACCATGGGCTCCAAGACTGGGTTATAATCCACATCTTCTATAACGGATTGGACTATAACACCTGATCGATGGTGGACGCTGCAGCTGTTGGGACGATCATGAGTAAGAGCATGGAAGAGGCGACCGTTCTACTTGAGGATATGGCCATGAACCATAACCACTGGTCGAGTGAGCGGAATACCACTTCCACCGGGTTTGGTAAGTATCAGAATGATTCCTTGACCTCACTAGCGGCTAAGGTAGACTCTCTGGTTCAAAAGCTTGACTCTATTTCTTTCCCCTCAGTTGCGGTTAATGCGGTTTCTTGTGAAGTGTGTGGTGTAACATGGCACAATTCGTTTAACTGTCAAATTCTAGCCTCATCACAGGAAGAATCAATTTAGGAACAAATCAATGCCTTGGGGAGTTACAATCAGAGACCTGTGAATGATCCCTATTCTGCAACATACAACCCAGGATGGAGGAACCACCCCAACCTGTCCTATAAGAACAATCTAGGGCAAGGTCCTCCACAGTTTGCTCAGCAGAACAATAGGGCACCACCAGGTTTCCAACCAAGACAATATGAGCAACCCCAAAAGCCGAACTACGAAACCATACTAGAAGTGATGATGAAGCAACAGAAGAAAATGGATGACCTCGCTGACCAACTCAAGCAACTGACATCTTGTGTGGAAGCCCTAACTACCCACAACAAGATGTTAGAGAATCAGATTGCGCAGCAGGCCACTACTGCTAGTAGACCGGCAGGGAGACTACCCAGACAACCAGAGATGAACCCCAGGGAGCACGTCAATGCAGTTACGATGATGAGTACTGAATACGATGAGACACCTGGTCAGCTCGTCGAGGAACTTGTTGATTCATCCACGAGCACCTTCTTGAAGGCAGAGGACCATGAGGAGAAAGTAAAAGAGGAGAATTATGTAGGCTCACCTTCATATATCCCTCCAATCCCTTTTCCCCAGAGGTTACTCAGGGTAGATCAGAGTGAACCTAATATTGGTAAGCCCCTAGCGAAGAAAAACAAGGTAATCAAGAACACTGAAGTAACAAAGGTAAGACCCTGGTGATATTTCAATTCCATGCCAAGTAGGTAAATTCTCTGTTGAAAATGTTTTATGTGATATAGGAGCTAGTGTTAGCCTTATACCCTCACATTTACTTGATGAGATAGATGATGGAAAACTTAGGCCTACTGAGACTTATGTTCAATTTGCTAATGGCTTCGACCAACAACCAATTGGAATATTAGAGAATGTAACAGTTAAAATTGATAAATTTTCTATCGTTATTGATTTTATGGTTGTTAAAATGAAGGAAAATGTTAAGTTTCCAGTTATTCTAGGAAGACCGTTTTTGGCAAGTACAGGAGCCATAATTGACATGTTTCATGAGAAGCTTACTCTAAATTTACACGATAGCAAGTTGATTTTTGATTTTTCATCAGGAACTAAGAAGATGGATTTTGCAGGCACCAAGTAGCTACCAGAAACAATGGTGGATGATTTTAATAGAGGTGGTGATTTAGAGGCTGATAAACGTCTCACAGGAAATTGGCAAAGTTACATAGGAGACAAATTGAAGGAGGCTGAGAAATGGGCATTTCCTAGAGCTCTAAGAGTAGATCTGTGCAATGAATTGAAGGAGCATAAGGAACTTCAATTGCCAATCATTCACTGCGCTTCTTATCCACCAAAAAAGTCATAAACATTACTTTGGTCAAGCTAAAGACCGAAAACAAGCGCTTCCTGGGAGGCAACCGGGAGGCAACCCAGAGGCTTTTTAATATTCATTTATTTGTTTCAGCATGACTTTTACTATTTCAAAAAAAAAATGTTTTCTAAACCCTAAATGGCGGTTTCTTGGTCTTCGAATTTATTTTGAGTTTTATCAATGTTGTCTGATGAACTATTATATATGAAAATTCGTCCGAAATCAATGATCTAGGTGCAGGAATTTTTCAGGATTTTTATGATGAGAAGCCAAGTCAAAACATGATATTTACGGGTGAAGCCGTAATTATCGCAGAGCCATGACTACGAACATAGCCGAGCTTTACGGGTCACTGTACATCAAAACGTGTTTAAGGGCAAAGCCGTGATGGCATTACGGGCCGTAAGTTCATTCGCTTTAAACCTTACGGGTGGCTTAGGGTTTTACGCCCACGCTCGTAATTTGTCAATTTTCAACGATTCTTCTCATGAGCATCGACGAAACCCTTCTTCCACCTTCTTCGACTTCCGGCGTGTGTTTTCCGACGATCGTTCGCCAGATTTTTCACCAAAGAACGAGGAAAAGCGCTGTCCGTCCACTGAGTCGCCGAGACATGTTCTTCGACCGATTCGAGCCCGATTTCTGCATAGATCAGTGAGTTACTCTTGCTCAAACCTGTGATTCATCATCCACAATTAGTTTACATACATCTTGCATCGATTTGGAATTGTTAGATTGGATTTTTGGATCGATTACTACGTGTGCTTTTACGGTTGAGACTTGTAGCTACTGTAGCATCACGGTTTTGAGTTGGATTTGCATATTTTGTGTTGTTTGGATTGTTATTATGGCACCGAGGAGATCTGTGAGGACTAGGCCCTACGGGGCAGTGATGAAGAGCAGATATCCGGGACCAGAGCCTCGTTTCGTCTATAGGATGGTTCCCGGAGTTTGCCCGGAGATATTTGAGCGTATCGTTTATCCGGACTCAGAGCCCGAGACTCAGACTCCGACATCAGAGGCTCCGAGGACATCTCCGGTAGCCAGAACATCACAGGCAGCAGTGCCAGAGCCCACCAACTCCCCCGAGCTAGAGATTTTATCTGAGAGACCTGCTGATAGGCCGGAGAGCCGTGACCAGAGGATTGCTAGGCGGTACGCTAGGAAGCATACCACACGAGGCATGACATCACGAGGGAGTAGAGCCACCAGATCTTTATCGCCAGTGGTGGAGACTGCAGAGATTTCAGCAGCACTCCCAGTGTCAGCTCCTGCAGCGACAGAGGTAGAGCAGCCAGAGGGTATGCAGATTGATGCTACACCTTTGGATGTGGAGAGTTCTGCTATGCCAGAACCCTCCACAGATATACCAGAGTCTGCTGGTCCTGCTGATGGCCCGAGTATGGAGGTGGACACTCCGCATAATACGGCCCACACACCAGAGGTTGCATCACCCTCATTAGCCCAAGGAGACCTGTTGACCCCTGAGGCTAGCATACCTACACTGCCAGATCAACAAGAGAGATCACCAGAGATATTTGCTGACTTACCGGAGATATCAGTAGACATAACAGAGCTCCACTCTCCGCCATCTGTTGCTCGTCAGTCCTCCACTACTCCAGAGACAGTTCCACCCCCAGTATCAGAGATACCATGCACTCATGAGCCAGTACCGCCGATATCTACTTCAGCAGGACCGGTACAGTCTCTAGAGATTCACTTACCGTCCCCTGAGCCATCATCAGACCACTCTCCAGCCGCATCATTTGAGGCACCATCACCTGAGCTCTCTCCAGCTGCACCAGAGACCACTATACCAGAGAGGAGACGCGCACGATCACCACCCGCTGCCCTCATTCTATATCCACACCGGATCAGACATAGGAGTAGAGAGTAGGAGCGGAGATATCGTGCTATGTCTACAAGAGGGGTGCTCAGCACCAGATATTGGGACAATCAGACACTACAGTCCATAGGATTGTTCGACGACGTCCAGTGGATGTTCGCGAACATAGGGTTGCAGGATTTTTATCAGCAGCGGCATCCCACATACGTTCAGCTCACTTTAGAGTTTTTCAGCTCTGTTCAGGTTGAGCTGAAGATCCATGATGATAGGGATCCTGGACCAGCTTGGTCATATTTTTGGATTCCCCGCGGACGTGACTAGACACCGCCCTCGCGAGTTTTCTGAGGGAGAGTTTTGGCATGAGATATCTAGCGAGGGGAGATTTGACCCTAGGACTGCCAGAGCTACACATCTATCCAGCCCTGTCTTCAGATATATACATCGAGCACTTGCGCACATGATTTTTGGGAGAGCAGAGAGCGACGGGATGGTTAGATCATCAGAGTTATTTTATTTATGGGCCATGCTTAGAGGATTCCCTGTCAGCACCGCATTTCACATGATGAAGCAGATGCAGAATGCTGCTAGAGCTTGGAGAGGAGTCCTTGTGATGGGTGGTATAGTTACCACGATTGCCCTTGCCCTCGGTATCGACCCTTCAGGATTGAACGAGGCGAAGGGTAATCCTAGACTCGATATGGACGCGTGCATAGCTATTAGGATGATTACGAGGCTTGGGAGCTCGTATCATCTTATGTTCAGAGGCTCAGATATTACCATGAGGCTACCAAACATGAACCGTACTATGGTTCGTGTTCAGCAGAACTAGATCGTGGATCCCGTACTCGGGGGAGGTCCTAGAGAGGCAGCTTCACCTCCATCACCATCCAGATCTACAAAGCGTACTCCTCCAGTCGTGCCATCAGTCGCTGATCAGCCATCCACATCAGCCGGACCATCCACTTCAGCACGCCCAGATCCTTCCATAGAGCAGATGCGAGCTGAGCATAGGAGGATGTGAGACAACATATAGCGCCTGGAGCAGGGACAGTCGAGAGCACTAGACTCATTACGCGCGATAGAGGAGTTATTGTGGTGCCGTCTCCCATCATCATCATCGACTAGACATGCTAGAGACGAGGAGGACTCCGAGCACACCGAGACTGATTGATTTGACTTTGTGAGTATAGCATGTCATTTATACACTCTTTGCAAATATAATTCGATTTTATGAATGCGATCTCACGATTGTCTTATGTATACACAGGATTTAGTAGACTTGATGCCGATGCAACCACACATAGCTGATTTTATGATTTCTTTGTGTGTGTGCATTGTATAAGGATTTAGTGGGATTCATTTGGATAGTTGTTATTTGATTTGGCATTGTATATACTAGATGGTATTATACCTTAGGATGCTGAACATAACCTAGATATGATGGTTTCATATATATCTGATACTGATATGTCCTGTGATGATTTTTGATATTTGGTTGGTAGATTTAAGCATGTGAGATACTTAGATGCATTTTGGATATTTGAGTTGAAAACGCTAACTGAGTATGGTAAACTGTATTTTGATCAGTGAAACTAGACGGTATTTGATATCTGAGAGTTGATTACCTTGTATAAATTGAATATCTTTGAGTTGGTAATTTTTCTGGATTTTTCTGAATCATGTTTTCATCTTTTGATATAACTGCACAGGATTTCGCCACATAATACAAAGGGAACTCTTGCAAAAAATTTTCTGAAATCTACCATTCATTTAATTTTAATGACTATGTATATGCAACAATTTAAGTCTAGGGTGTCTTCATGATTTGCCTTTTCCTTCAAAAAGCTTTATAGATATGGATTTTGAATGTTTATGATTGTTAAGGATAATCAAATTTGTTTTGTCCTTAATTTTAAACTTAGGAAAAATTTTGAGTGATTGATTTGATGAGTTAGGAAATTTTTGAAATTTCATGTGGACTTAAATTGTTGAGTAAATTCAATTCTGGTATTAATAAAATACATTTGTGAATTGTTATATGTTCATACGACGCGTGCATAGTATCTTTATACTTGAAGTCTAATTTATCTATTTCTACTTGATGGAAATTTTTATGAATAGAAATTTGGTGATATATCTTTAAATTGAGATTTGCTCCAACTCCTCTAGTTGAGAAATCTTAAGTCATGAGTTATATTATACCACGAGTTGGTATACTTTAAATCTGTTGTGATCAAGTAACAGAGGGAAAATCTTAAAAAATAAATATTTATCCCTCTTGCAGAAAGATCAACAACGATTTAAATACCATGCCACTGACCGACTTCCTCCAGAAAAAAAAATGGAGAAAAAGATAAAGTTGTAGGTCAAGTGGACAACTCCGCTAACTTTATGATTGAGACTATGAGTTAAATTATACTACTTTGTGGTATACTTTAAACAATGTTATAATGCCAACAGCAAAAGGCATATAACCGTTTAAAGATCAAATTGCTATAAAAATCTCTTATCTTTAACATCACCGAGATTCTTGAAATAAATTTTTGTCAATTGAGTAAGATAGATCTGTTAAATCGAAAGTATCTGATATTTGGTGTGTGAAGAATGAATATTATGACATGAACTGTGGATTTTATCTTTCTTGGATTGTAACCTCTTGAGAAATTATCTCTATTATGATCTTTCTTGAATTACTTGAGTTTGAAAGATTGATTACTTACTTTGTGGACTAAGGACATTATTAAGGGCAAAAACAAATGAAAGATTCTTATCTTTACATTCTCTATACATATCGATGTATTGCTTGAGGACAAGCAAAATTCTAAGTCTAGGGTATTTTGATGCGTTGCATTTACACCATATTTTTTCCTATATTTTACATCATATTTTGGGCATATTTGCATGATTTTGTGCTATTTTAGCGTTTTTACTTCACTTTGCACAGAATCTTCACTTTTCTTAGTTTTTATGAAAATATAGGTAAAAAAGCACAAAAATGGTAGATTTTGCAAGTTTTGAAGCTATAACATGATTCCCGAGGAAATCACGAGCCTACATGTCAAATCTGGGGCGAAAACGGTGAAAGATGGGAGAATTATGGCCTTGGCTGTAATTATGGACGCAACCGTAAAAGCAATGACGAGCGGATGAGGAAAAAGGGCTAAGTGTCGGAAGTGACCAGAAACTTTCACGGGTGAAGCCGTGATTCCATCACGGGCCATGAATCTCTCTGTGACTGAAGCGCTGTACACAGAGGGAATTACGGCCGTGGCCGTGAACAGGTTACGGACCGTGAAAACATCTGGCCGACGAGTTTTTCACTCGTTTCTCACTCGATTCAAACCGGATTTAAGCCAAACTTCACAGAACCGTTCCTTGATGAGTTTTAAACCGGTCCAAGTATAAAAGATCGAATTTTGATCGGGTTTGGGGACTTTTTCGGACAAAGGTGAGCGGCGGGGGCGATAGAGGCGACAACTTGATTTCCGATCAGATTTCGGCGAGGTTCTCTCTAGAAACGACGATTGATCGACCAATCCTCATCAACAGATCAAGGAGAAGGCGATTCTATAGATTCTTTAGAGATTTCTTGTGATTTTTTTCATGGTTTCTTACTCGTTCATATCAAACATCATGTATTCTATTATTACTATGAGTGAGTAGATACTTTTTGTCGGGATGATTGGGTGTAACCCATTGACTTTTATGAGTTAACCTATATTCTTACTATTTCAATAGAATTATCTTCATGATTTAGTTGTCATTGCCCTTAATTCGTGATTTACCCTGGCCAAGTAAATTTGCGTTTTAGGCGTTGCGAGAAGGACCGGGAGGTGAATCGCAACGCCCGATCTATTTCAATTAAACCTGCGAATTCAATCACGAGAGTAGTTTGAATTCGTCTGAAGGGTTTAACCAACTCTTCACAGAGCTTAAAGGGTTTAATTAGATTAACTATCACGAGAGTAGGGAGTTAATTTAGTTAAGCACCGTGCTACGCTCCGGGAGGAGGTAGTATGCACCTTAGGAAGAGTCCCTTTCATGATTGATATTTCTTGCGAAATAGTTATTCTTTTTAAATGCTCATAATTGTCTCTGTGGCGAACCCATGATATCCCGACTCTTTAGAAATCAAGACCTCTTTAAAGCTGTTTCCAAAATCGTTAGTTCATAGAAGTCTAGAAAAATCCTTTAATTCAGTTTGCCTAAATTCAAACATATCAGGAAGTCGGCACTTAGCTACGTAGTCCTCGTGGGATCAATAACTTTTATTACTTTGATAAAATCCGTGCACTTGCGGAGACTATCACATACGAGAGGCACAAATTTTTGTGTGAACGCAGTCTGTAGATTCCTGCAGCAATCTTCTAGATCTAGAACTAAGCACCTTGCCTCAGCAAGATTTGACTCAAAATTGTCCACTATGTAATTATATTCCTTCTCCTTTGTGTCCATGGAAATTTGTAGATGCAGTACCTCGTCAATCAAACAATTCTTTTCAAAGCATAATGTGGTTTCAATGTTCTGAAGCCTTTCTATATCACGCTTTGCAGTTTCATTTGCTTTTAACAGCATGTTCATCATGACATCAGCATCTTGCATTGTTGCTTGAACCTCCTCAATCTTAGCCAGAAAATGAGTAGCCTCAATTGTTTTCTAGGCTGCAATGGCCTTTAAATCACTGATCTCCATCTCAAGTGCATAGAGAAAAAAAAAATGTTTATTGAACGCTTAATTTCAGGTGTTAGTAAGAAATAAAAGTAACTGAAAACGAAAGAAGAATAACATGTTTAGAGAAAATGACAGGAATGAGAAAATCTTAAACAAAGATAGGTATTAGATCTAAAATTAATTCAGTAACAAAAGGAGCTGGACTTTATACATCACATAAAACAGTTTGGTGCTCATGCTACGGAGAAAACATACTGGAAAAGTAGCATTTGAGGCACTTTTCTGAGCTATCTTCTTTTATGCATTTTAATATCGTATACTTAATATTAAAATACAGATAAAAAACCAGTTGGGGCACAGTATGTATAAGCCTAGAGGTGCCTGACCTATGAGTCCTCCTATCTCAAGACCACATGCATGTATCTAGGCATAGAGAGAGAGGCCTATGCATGGCGTTCAAAACATGATATAAATCTAACAGCTAGATTTCTAAATGTTTGGAAGTTTAAACAAATGATCAGTAGTTCTTTCTGTGACAATTTGGCTTATTTTTAATATTGATTCAACCTATATATCCCCTGCTCCAACCCCTTTTCCATCACTCGCTTATTCTCAATTCAAGATCTAAACCTCTCTTAAACTCTCTACAATATCTCTAATACTCTTCCCATCAACATTCTTCCTTCTAAATCATATCAGCTCAATCCACAATAACAGTACCTATGAAAAATCGAAGGAGAATGCCGTGTAGCAATTCCCAAATAGATTTACTTCAACTAAATGTGTGCGTACTTGCAAAACATCATACAAAATAAGTAAAATTTCAATTTGATGTTAAAATCAAGAAATGAACATGAAGTTCTAAAAACTTTTAAAAAAATATTGTTAGAGATAATATTAGAATAATGTTAGTAGATTAATAGCATTTTGTTAAAATATTATAGTAAATGGTATGTTGATCTTCGTAAGTGTTGCATTCTCTCCTTTCCTTCAAAAATACACATTATTTTTTTCTCTAAACTTAGTATCAATACAAGTCTATATCTAATCCGAGTATCCACTTCTCTTCTTATCTACTATTGTGCCTAACTTATTGTGCCCTAGTTTCACACAACTTATATTGGAGCATAACCTCAACTTCAAAGCAGACAATATGCTGAGCTAACTAAAAAATCTCATTACCTAGCTCAGTTTGTATATGCTCAACTCGAACAGGTACCACACGCCACACTCAAGTTTCTATCATCTAACTACAATCTAAAAACATATTTAAAATCTTGTGTCAATATGCTATTGAGCAGGTTAAAATCCACAAGACATAATCTATAGAATCTACTGAACCCAAACTATCTCATATCACGACCCAATCCACGTAGGCACCCCTATACTGTTACACCCTAGTACCAAGACTAGAATATAACTAAAGCAATCTATTATTATTGTAGACTTTAGGAACAATAATATAAGTCTAACTGCTACAAAAATTCTCTTTTCAAGACTTTATATCAGAGTACACTTTTACAACACTCAAACCTCAACTTTAATACAAGTATTACAAATCTTCAAGAATAATTCCTCAAGCAATACTTTAAATCCATGCCTTGATTTCCTTAGTCCAGACTAGTACCTGCAATATCAACAAGACTCAGCAAAACATTGCTGAGTAAGCCTCTCCCCAGAAGAAAGGGTAGTCCCTTAAATTCAAAGGAGGGGAAACTAGCAAGAAACATAAACAATGAAACTGTAACAACTGAATACTGAAAACTGTAAACTGAAAGCTGGAAACTATAAACTGGAAGCTGGAACTATAACTGAAAACTAGAACTTATAACTGAAACCGTAATGCAACTAGATAAGTTGATTCAACTGGGTTATCTATGTCAAAAAGAGAAACTGATATCATGCAAGGAAACAACTATGAGCAATTAGATAAACTGGTGCAACTGGGTTGTCTGTGTCAAATATCAAAACTAATACCATGCATAAATCAACTGTGAGCAATACCTACTGGCTTGTGGGGCCGTCACCCCGAATACGCATGATAAGGTGTATCACACCTTACATGGTGAACACACGCGCTACCATGCATCATGAATCCCGGTGCATGCTAACTTGGGACCCTGATCTGTCCACCAAATGGATACTACTAGGTATATGCTCAATATAACATGTAACTGTCCACACACGTGGATACGAAAAAACTAGTTATGCTTCCACAACGTGGATACTGAAAACAATAACATACTTTGACACACACTTGACTGGTATATAGAAACTGAAAACTGAAATAACAATAATACCACAATAATACCACTAGCAAATCATCGATATGCTCAAGATACTATACTACATGAGTCAACGGAAACAAGGATAACAAATTTTATCTACAGAAATCTAGTTTGAGGTCTTACCTTTGAAAAGCCAAGAAAACTAGTTATCAAACGACGCAAGCCAAATACTGGATCAATTGCTCTAAAACATAGATTTGTACACAAACTTCATCAAATAAGATTCAAACTTGAAAACAGAGACCACCAATAGATAGAAAACATCCCAAAACCTAGGGAACCAACCTTGAATCAAGTGAACCGGACACAGAACCCACTGAACTGCTCAGGATTGCAGTGAACCGGTCAGATTCACTCTGAACCAAACCAAACCGAGACTTGAAACCAAAATTACACAAAATACACAATGAATCGAGGGACACACTAGGTAACATTGGATAGAACATTTTACAAGCTTTCCAACGGATACCTGAACTGGCCCAGATTCGACCGAATCGAGGTCGAACCGGTCCGAATTCAATAATTGGGCCAAAATTGAAATTGAACCGCTCAATCTGTTAAGCCGGACCAAATCAATTCCAAAACTTAGTGAATTGGGTTTATTTCTAAATAAACCAGACTCAAACCCTAAATCAGACCGAACTGCCCGCTCGCCCGTGCCGCCCCATCGCCGCCGTGCAAGGAGGTCGGACTTGCATCCGCCGCTTACGCCGGCGAGCTCCTGAGAGCACGTCGATCGTCGATTCGCTTCCAAACTTTACCAGTCGACATCTGATGACGAAGCGAGGCTTCTGCGGTGGCTTCGGCGAGTTATCGACGCACGACCAAAGCTTTCACAGACGCCAAAACTATCGACGGTACATCGCCGCCGACGACACACAAAACAACACGAAAACTCCACAGAACTTCACCAAAACATTCTGAAAACACTCTAGGACCACAATCATATAATAGCCTAAACCCTAGGGGGTCCTATTTGATCATGGCTAAGGATATATCTAACAGTGTTTTAAAACCCGGTCCGAAACCGGCTAGTACGGCCGGTTTGTACCGGTCTAGTGGGTAGCCTGCTCTAACGCAAGCCTCGGAGCACGGCTCTGGGCGGAAAGGTAGCGGGCGGCAGCGGCAACGGAAGGCTTCTGGCGGCTGAACCTTTCGGCAGCAACAGAAACTTCAATTGAGGCTTCCGGCGTCGAAGCTTCCAGCGAGCTTCCAGGGTCGCCGCTTCTAGCCCGCTGTTGCCGCTATAGTCCGGTACAAATGGTATGGTACCGTACCAGTCCCTTAGCTCATCAGATCGAGCTGCCGGACCGGATTTTCGAACCTTGATATCTAACTTGCTCTCCAATCTAAAAACTTTTTTCCTTAATGCCACAACCATTAAATGTAATAGATATATTCTTTTAGCATAACAATTTCAATTCTTCCTCGTATCACATACAATACTTCATTTCAACTCATGCCATCTAGTTTAATGGAAAATGTTAGAATATGTTGTCTCCACTTGGCATTGTAACAAGTTAGAGAATTCCTTTGCCTCAGAATATGAATGTTTCACGTGAGATATATCCAACTTACCTTGTGGTTTATGTCTATACTTTATATAAAGAGCTCTTTAGTCTCAAGCAAGGGGACTAATCTCTACATCAATATTGTTTCATTTGAAGAACAAATGGGATGATTTATAGATCTATAACCTCCTCATTAATATGCTCATGGATCTTTTGAACAACATCAAGATTTTCTTATAGCTAAGTTTATCTTTGGCCTGAATGATTCTTTTGTTGGAATTCAAGAGCCAGCATCTTGGTGATGCCACTTTTCTAGACCCTAAGAATACTTCTCTAGGTTTCTTAAAAATTTCACATCAAATTCCTACTATGGCATCCCTTCTGTTATTGTTGACTAATTTGCCTTTACAACAATCTAGTTCCCATGGATGTAGAAGAGTCAAAACTCTTATACTTCTTGTGTTCATTTTGGTAGAAGAGGTCAAAACTCTTATATTTCTTGTGTTCATTTTGGTTGTTCAAACCATACATTTGAGTATTGCTAGAAGAAGTTTGGATTGACCATCATGCAAGTTGCTACTAACCCCATTATTGCTCATGCCACTATTACTGAGCCTACTTTTTCTGAATTGTTAGAACCTCTACAACGAAGTATGAAAGACTCCTTCAATCATATGCTATCTCTTCATCATCATTTGCTTCCATGCTGCCAATAATCTCTTCATCATCATTTATTCTTGATTGATTTTATTGTTAGATTTTTTTTACATATAACCTTTTTCCCTATGAGTTGTATTCATAAGAGTCCATTGAAGATGAACGTCCTCAAGAAGAAATAAGCACCTAGGATCTATTTACTACTCTTGGCTTTAACCAAGCGCCATGTCAATGGGTATTTAGTCCCAAGTATAATCCTAATAGTCCAATGGAACACAATAACATAAAACCTATTGCAAAAGGGTTTACACAAATGTACAGCTTCATCAATTTGCCATCGTCTCCCATGTGGTTAGGTTAAACTATATCACAATACTATTTTTCTATTCTTGTTAATTAGAGTTGGCATGTCGATGTAAAAATGTCTTTTATATGACGATTTAAGAGAAACTTATAGGCAAAACCTCTAGGGTATGTTGCTTGTGGAAAGGATTAAGTGTGTAAAGTCAAGAAGATAATTTGAAAACAAAAATAAAGCTATTTTGTTTGGTTTGATAAATTTTCACATGTGGATACTAGCATTGCCTTTTGTTGCAGTAAGGTTGTTCACTCTATCATTATTTCAGAAAGTAGTTTTGGTACTGTTATTTTAGAAACATATGTTGATGACATTCTTTTGAAAGGAGTGATAGAAAAGCCATTATTAGTGCCAAGAAACATCTAGAGGACATATCTATCTTGTAACAAAGGTGGATATTGTAAAAGCAGAAGCAGACAAACAACGATGAGAGAGAGAGGAAATAGAAATAGAACTTCAGTCAGTGAAAGATCAGGTGGTGCAGCATAATGTACAAGCTCTTCAAAAGGAGATTGCAAAAAGAGATGCAGAGGTATGACTATGAATACATATGATATCTGCCGTGTCTGTTGAAATGTACTGAAAAACCAAACTATCGCAATACCACATCTATCTATCTATATATTTCTAGACTTAACAAACTGTTGACTGCTATTCAGATAATCTTTCCATAATCATATATTAGTTTTCACCCTAAGAGCGTTACTAAAAATTCTTGTTGAATGCTTCAAGGAAAATTTGCACTGTTGCAAATACTTGTCACAAGCAAGAAATTGCTTTGAAACAGAGAAATTTCATATTCTGAAGACAATAAAAATGAACCGATGCACCAATACATACCGCTACAAGTTTGGATCAGTACGTCCTGCTCAGCATGGGCGGTACGGACCGGGTTTTATTTCTATAGTTTGACCTATTATTTGATAACTTCTACTTTTACAGATTGCGCAATTCAAAGCCCACGTTTCTGAGCTGAATATGCACATCGAAGCGCAAGCAAGAGAGTATAAACAAAAAGTAAGTGATCCTTTTACCGGAATTTTTGAAAATACAGATGAATTAGTTAGATATCTCTATAGTCATGAAAGGAGTCATTGGAGTTATAATTTTTTGACTAATAAAATTCACATTATTTATAGTTTCTTGACTAATAAAATTCACGTTATTTATAGTTTAATGAATTGGAAGCTTTGGCTCAAAAAGTTACTACAGATCCAGCATCCTCCAATGCTGCAAGTTTGACACCAACTAAATCAGAAAAAAATGCTGCGAAGCCTAGAGGTTCAAGTTCGCCTTTTAAATGCATCGGATTAGGACTAGTACAGCAAATGAACTCCGAGAAAGATGAGGAGCTAACTGCAGCGAAGTGTAAAATTGAGGAACTCGAATCATTGGCTGCAAACAGACAAAAGGAGGTATTTTTTCTAGTTTTATTTCATTACATGTACGATCATTGAAATCTGAATAGCAATATAAAGAAACATCTGAATCTACTCAGATTTTCATGCTCAAATCTCAATACAAGACTAGCACAAGCAGAGAGCATGACACAATATGTTATACAGGACCTGCTTGGTGTCAAGTTTGACATTACAGTAAGTTGAAAACTATTACTCCTTAAATTAAGCTTTTCTTGTATGTGAAACATTTGTTGAATCATACAAACTAAAACTCGTAATGTTGTTTTTTTTTTTCTAAAATGATGAATTTTAACTCTAGTAATTAAATAATGTCCACCAATGGCGTAACAAATTTGTTTATCATGCATTTTACACCACTGTGGTTATGGAGGTATGTTCATTCTTTATCACCTAACATTGCCCCCTTTGGAATAGTCATTGTTAGACCAACCAGAAATGCCGAAGGTACCGGATGCAGCACAAACTCAGAATCATAATTGCCAGCATAAGGTTTTTGAACTATTACATAATATAAACATACAAAATTTCTTAATTCTCTTGTAATCTTTTTTATTTACGTTGCCTAGGAAGAAGATGTAATCAAGCTTAAGAAAGAGCTCAAAGAATTTATTGAGGAAAGGCAAAGGTAGATCAGTTCAGTGAACCACCATATCTTATCACTCGAGATGCTTCTCTTTGCCAAATATGTTTACAATTTTTTTATTACTTTGTTGCTGGTTGCACGAGATAAAGCAAAGACACACGGAAACGATGGATGCCCGAATGTTGGCTGAAAAGCTTCGACAGAAAGAACAGTTTGCTAGAGCTGAAAATTAAATGTTGATGGTGCAAACTCTAGTTCTATTATTTATTAATTTCTTCATTTTAGGGTTTTTTTTCTTCCGTACTAAAAATTTGTTCCACTTTGTAGCTAGAAAATACAAAATGTACGAAAATGATTATGGAACTCGAAGATGAACTCAAAAAACTGTCAAACCAGCAAAGCCTCCAGCACCGTATTCATCACCATACTAAAATTGTAAACGCACAAATCACGCTGTCAAAGATGCCGATCACGCTGTCAAAGATGCCGAATCAAATCCTCCCAATGATGCTATTACCTAATATCGCAGCAATCACATTGGCCACGATTCAAGCAAATGAAATCGTAATCAAATCGTGGCAATGTTTCCTACACAGCGATCTTCCTATTTGTATATTTCCATTAATTCTTTGCCATCGTTTTGTATAAATTCAGAGGCTTGTAACACTATCAATCATCGAATACAATTATATTCTTCAACTTCTTCCCTGCTAAGTTTCTTACATGGTATCAGAGGGTTGAATTTCTGATCCAATTTGCTCCGTCAACACGCTTCAAAGGAAGAAGTCCTCGATCCGGCTTGCTCCGTCGTTTCTGAAGAAGACGAGAAGACTCCCCATTATTCTCTTGTGAACGACAGCTGTTGATTGCTGTCGTCTTCCGCCTGCTGATCAACCGGCGATCGACCTACGCCACGAGCCGCTGCGATTCCCTCTTACGACATTCGCAGCCCTTTTAATCCATCCACATGGATTCGACACTCAGCTCTTCCTCACGGCAACCTGCTAGGTCATCCACCACTTTAACCCCACCCAGCAGCGTGCCCTTTCTTTCTCTCAAGTTAACGAAGGACAATTTTCAATTATGGCGGACTCAATTCGTTCCTCTCCTACGCGTTCATGGCATGCTTGGCATCGTCGAAGGCACTGATCCTGCTCCTTCCTCAACGGACCCTTGTTACGCTGATTGGACCCTCAAAGACCAATTAATCCTCACCTGGATTAATTCCACTCTGACGGAAGAGGTTTTCCCTTTGGTGGTTGGCCTCACCTCTTCCAAACTCGTCTGGGACACTCTTGCCACCACCTTCCAGTCCAACTCTCGCGCCAGAGTGCTCCAACTTAAATCTCAACTGCAGGTGACTCGCCGCGGCACGGATTCTATTCATGACTATATGCAAAAAATCAAGACTATTGCCAATAACTTGGCAGCGATCGGGCACCCTATCTTTGACGCTGATCTCATCATGCATGTTTTATTGGGGCTCGGCCCCTCTTATGACACCTTTATTCCCAGCGTCACTGCACGCAATGATTCCTTGACTCTGGAAGAGGTTCATGGGATGTTATCCTCCCACGAACGTCTTATGCAACTTCAATCCATGCGCGACCTCGACATTACAAGTCCCACCATTAACAACACTGTTCATCTTGGCTCAAGCTCTCGTGGCGGAGGCCGCTCTCATAACGGTAGTCGCTTTCAGGGACACGGCCGTGGCAGAGGACGGTGCCAAATCTGCTTCATTCCTGGGCACTATGCTCATGAATGTCGCAGACGCTTTGATACAGATTTTATTGGCGGTTTTTCTAGCCAAACCCCTACTCAGCATCCGGTCCGACCCGGAGTCTTCCACGCCACCACTCCTCATGACATATCATCTACCTCCACGGCTTGGTATCCGGACTCCGGCACAACTCACCATGTCACCTCTGATCTCAACTCTCTCCAACAGGTGGCGCCCTACAATGGATACGACACGGTTCAAATAGGCAACGGTCAAGGTTTGCATATCACTCACCTTGGAAACACATCTTTTTCCGCCTCTAATCGTCTATTACACATGCGCAATATTCTTTGTGTTCCGTCAATTACTAAACCCTTGCTTTCTGTTCGTCAATTCGCTCACGATAATGACGTCTTCTTTGAATTTCATTCTAATGCCTGCTTTGTTAAGGACCGGCTCACAGGGACAACGCTGCTCCAAGGGGGAATTAAAAACGGCCTCTACCACATTCTACCACCATCCACAACTGCTCTACTCTCTCGGCGTGTGACCTCCAACACTTGGCATGCTCGACTTGGTCATCCCTCCATCCGCCTCGTCCAGCAAATAATCAACCACTATGGTTTACCTGCTCGGAATATTTTGTCTTCTACTTGTGATGCTTGTATGTGCTCAAAAAGTCACAAAACTCCGTTTTATCCGTCAATAAATAAAGCGTCTATTCCTTTACAACTTATTCATTCTGATGTTTGGGGCCCTGCTCCCGTTCTTTCCGCCGGTGGTTACTCATATTATGTCTCCTTTATTGATCATTACAGTAAATTTACTTGGCTTTTTCTCATGAAACGTAAATCCGACTTTTTGGATATATTTTGCCATTTCCAACAGTACAAGTTTCTTACAAAAATCAAGGTTAGACAAGCGAGCTTGGCATAAACAAGTACCAAAAGCTATTGTTTATAATTAATTGTGTTTCTCTTTTGTTTTCTCAATCAACACCTTGCCTTAAATATGTGACAGGAAGAGAACACGTTGTTGAAAAGAGAGAACGAAGACCTGCATGTGAGATTGAAACGCTCCGAGGAAATTCTTTACAGAGTAAAACAAGAACTCGCTCGCTATCGGACTTCTTTGGGAAAGAGTCCCAATATTGACTTTGATGAAGAGGAGCAGAGGTGTGTAAGAGGATAATAGTTATAGAAACTAGCAGACACATGTACTAAAATATTTTTGCAGTTAGCACAAAAGCTATTGTGCTTGTGTACCTTGATTTTCAAGGTCAGTAAGTTTATGCTAAATTTCTGTGTTCCTTCTTTTGGTAATTAACATTTTTTCCTGATAAAATATTTTGTTACATCAATGCAGGCTGCTGGTTTAACTGAGCTGGCAACGAATGCAAGTCCCTCAGCTGTAGATGCTTTGTATCAACTTGAGAATCGGATCAAATCCTTGGAGACTGAAATAAAAGATCTGAACCTGAAGGTAAATCTCGACAAAGTCGAGCTTGAAATTCGTTTACTTTGCTGGTGTTCAAATTTTTAATCCATGTATTTTCAGTGCAAAGTACTCCATGAGAAGAGCCGACTCCACGAGCTTCAGCAACAATTTTCGGGCATTTAAAGATAAATGAACCCAAGAACAAATTGAAGCAAAGAGGAAACCTGGATGGTCAATGCGTTCTTACTTTGTTGGATTGGTTCGAAAAGAAACCGAGATTGTGCCAAAATCGAAAATTTTCAAAAGCAATGCAGAAAGAGTAACATACCCTTGGCAGGTTTGTTCTTCTCCATGTTCCTCTCACGAGCCGGAAAAGTATTTTAAGCAGTCGCGGCTGCCTAAAATTTATTAGAAGGATCTAAAATTTTTAGTAAAAAAGTTTTTTTTAAAAAAGAAAATTATATGGATATAATCTATACATTATAAGCTATCCAATGATATTAATATCATCGTGAATGGATTTATCCACGACAAAAAATTAATAAAAATATAATAAAATAAAAAAATTACTATTTACAATAGTAAAATTTTTTTATCATAATAATTTTATTAATTTCTCATCTCATTTACGATAATATTGGTATGATTGGATAGCTTACAATATATGAATTATATTTATATAATTTTTTTTTAAAAAAAATTATAAAAATTTTGATTCCTTCCTAAACATTTTAGGCAGCTGCGGCTGCTTAGAAAATTTGCTCTCGCGAGCCATCCTCAATTTCTAGCCATTGCAGCTGCCCATCTACGATCCCTTGCGACTTGGCCTAATTCGATCTCTTCTCGGTGAGGTAGAGGTACAATTTTGCAAGGGGTGTGGGGTGAAGAAAAGAGGTTTTTTTTTATATATTATAGTATTATAATTTAGCCCTTATAATTTTTAAAATTATGCAATTAGCTATGTATAAGCTAACTAACATCTAAGCTTAACAACGACTAAGCTCAACAATGATTCCTAATGGATAAGGGACTGGTCTACAGTCTCGGTTCGATTCCCACTAAGTCGTCTTTTTTTTTTAAGTCACTGGCCATATGATTTCTCATCGCATTGATCGGCATGATTGTTAAAGCGTACATTTGTTCTCTTGCCGATCCCAACAACAGGCTGTGACGCCGGAGGAAAAACGGAGTGTTTCGTTTTTTCTAAAAAATAAATATATTTTTAGAAATGATATATATCTTGTAAGCTTTCCAATGATATTAATGTTGGGTATTTTAGATTACGTATACGTATAAAATATCTTAACCAATATTAATTTTTTTATAAAGTGAATAGTATATTTTATTTTATATGTGATATTGGTTAAGGTATTTTATACGTATGTAATCTAAAATATTCTAATATTGGTACAATTGGAAAAGTTACAAGGTATACATTATTTTTAAAAATAAAAAAATAAAAAAAATATTTTTTTGGAAAAAATGAGGCACCCCGTTTTTCCCCATGTAAGCACCCTCGGGCGCTTAAAATTTTTTTCCGTGACGCGGTCCGCTATCCCGTCGGATCTACTTTGGTCCGAGCGAGGGATAAAACTTTTAAGCAGTGTACCCACTTGGAAGATGTAAAAAGGGGAGATCCTGACCCTTGAATCGAGAATAAAATAGCACCTAGGGATCTGTGTTGCGCAGGTTCCCATTTCTACGCAAGTTTAAAAATATTGCATAAATCCCAAGATAGAATTCAAGAGTCAGGATCTCCCTTTTTACCTCGCCCCCACTTGGAAGTTTTATCCCCAAGGGAGCGCTCTTTCCAGCTGCCTCACCGGCTTGTCCAGATTTTGCTCTCCCAAAATCTAAATCCCCGATCTCTGTAAATTAGTCAACCCTAGATTTGTTCTCGCTTCATTGTTGTTCATCATGGAAATTTTGATCCCAAGCTGTTGAACCATTAAAAAAGGAGATTGCAAACACGAGGCAAATAAGGAATATGCTAAAGAAGAAAATTACAATTTACAATTGACTCAGCTGAATGAAACATCAATTTAAAAAAAATTAGTACTTAATTTGTACGATTTGTTGATCCTGTATGTCTCTTTTTTCAGAGCGCATGAGCACAAGAGCAAATGGCTTGAATTGAAAGCAGTCTGAATTTGATGCACAAGGAGAGGATGAAATGGATTGATTTCACAAGTAAATATTTGTAGAAAACATCAGCGAAAAGGCCAAGTAAAAAATAAGGCTCATAGTGTAGCATAGATTGATCGTGTTCTCTGAATGGAAGAAAAATAACATGAGAATTAAGAATGTGATGCCTACGACTGTGCCATGTCTGTACACTCTTCTAAACATGGTAAAGAGAAAAAAGTCACAATAAATGATCTGATTGGATTCTCATGTTGAACTTTATCCTGGTTTGTATATCCTTTTTCTCTGGTAGTTATTTGTGTATTCGGATAGAGATTAAGTCCAGGTCTTTTTGCTGTTCATCAATTTTAGTAGTCCTTGTTTGAGGCAAGCAAGCACCAATAACTCAAAGTTCATATTTTAAGCTGAACAAACATTCAAATCTGTCACTTGTGTAGAAGTATGATCTTGAACTGAATCTGTAGCAGCTGAAGATACCTGCATTAATTGACACTGACTATAGTAATCCAGTCTTAAATATGAATTTAGTGCCTACTAAATTCTATACAAAACTAGATCTGTAGGATCAATTTTACGCTAAAAAAATGGATAGTCAATTATTCCTTTATGAACATATTCTATCCAAACATAAGTTTTCCTTTTCCTTAGGAAACGCTCAGTATACTCCTCCTACGTATGTAGGATGTATTTGTCTTCGCTCTTTAAAATTAGCCAAGACAAAGTTTATCATCAGCCTTAACATGCTGATAAATTCTTATAAAGTGGTTACCTTAACTGCCGATGGGTTATACCTCTTACACCATTCTCTAATTCCATATACAACCACTGTCGCCGCAACGCGTGGTGGGTGTCCCGGTGCAATTCCACATTCTTGTCAACAACAAGATCAGAATCCTGACGAAGCCAAAGTTGAAATTTGTCGTATCAATAACGAATCTTGGATATGCTACACATCAATGAAAAAGAAGATAGGGGTTCTCTCAATCTTCCTCTGAATAGTAAAATTAAATCAGGAAATTCGGATGTGGATGACCTAATTCGATTATTAGAAAAAGACCACATATTTGGTACAAATCCCCAAATGCATTAGGCAAAGAACAAACTTATTTGTACATTGAAAATCAAAGACCCTGGTTTTCATATTACAAATAAGAAAATTATAATAACAAATGAAAATATTGCTGAATTCCAAATGTACATTGATGAACTCTTAAAACTCAATGTCATTAGAAGGAGTATATCTCCTCACAGATCCCCTGCTTTTATTATAAATAAACATAGTGAACAAGTCAGAGGAAAATCACTAATGGTTATAGATTATCGTCGCCTAAATGATAATTTAAAAAACGATGGCTATGACTGTCACGCCCTAGCGGGAAGCGGGCTATTTCTAGCTCAGGGTTCCCCAGGGAGATGACAATATTAATAGGAACCAAAGAACACAATAATCACATATCCTTTATTAATTGAATAATCCAAATTTAACATCTACAGTTTTATAACACAAACTCTAAAATATAATATTCAAAATGTACATAAATCAACTGAAATAAAACTAAAATTTCTATCTCAACTCGGATTGGTATCTGCTATCTACTCTATCCCTCCCAGACGCTAACTCTGTACCTGGAAGAGAAACAAAGGAAGTTAACAAAAATGCTAAGTAGAAATCAACAAATATGGCGAGGGAGTCAAACAACAAGATAATTCAATGACTGAAACAACAATATACAAATAATATACAGAATGTCGTCTAAATCATCAAGCTGGCCAACAGATCTCAATCAAGAGCCGCACTCATTTTCAGAGTGTTTCCACTGTTGCTCATGCAATAGAACGACTATCCTAAACAGCCTGGAGTGTTGCGTCCAATACCTGACATCCAATGTATTGTCCCGAGGACAACTGGCGGTGCCCTAACCGGCAAACAGATAGTCCGATACGCGTCGGAACTATAACATACACACGGTGGCCACTGGAGAATAAATCATCCAGTCCAGAGGTCAATATATATATATCACGACTTTAACATCACAGATATTCCATGGTTTCCACAAACTCACATGTCAATATCACAGATACAAAATTGTTCAACCATGCTCATATGCCAATATATCAGATATCTCAATATAGTTTTGTTAATCATGCATACAGAAACAGAATATGACCAATGAACAAGATAATTGAAGTCAACTAAATTTCAGAAACAAATCAAGCAGACGAAACAATTAGATATCAGTGTCAATTAATTCAAATATATGCATCATATATCAAACCAAAGGATTAAGCAGCAAATCCTATAATTCTTGACACTGTAACAAAGGAGTAGGGTAAGATTCCTACCTCAAATGCTGTTATTTTGAATCCTTTTGAAAAGTCAACAATTTGTTTATCAAATGGTACAAGCCGAATAATGGATCAACCACTATGTAACATAAGTTTGTACATAAACTCTATCAATAAATATTCTAACGTGAAAACCAAGACTACGAACAGGTAGAACACATCCCTAAACCTAGAGAACCAATCTTAGATCAAGTGCACCGGACCTAAAACCCACTGAACCGAATAGAATTGCAGTGAACCGATCATTGTCACCCTGAACCAAGTTAAACCGAGACTTATAACTTAAATTACACAAAATATACAAGTCATCTAAAGACACAAAGATAACCATTAGATAGGACATTTTGTAAGCTTTCCAACGGCTACCTGAACCGGCCCGGATTCGCCCGAATTGGGGTCGAACTGGTCCGACTTCAAGAACTGGGCTGAAATTGGAATTGAACCGTTCGCCACTGTTGAACCAGTTCAAATCGATTTCAATACAGCTGGCCGATTTATTTCCAAATAAACCGCCTGAACCCTAATTTTCGACCGAACCTATCCATTCGCCTGCGCTGCCCGATCGCCGCCGTGCAAGGCCGTCGGACTCGCGTCCACCGCTTGCGCTGGTGAGCTCCTGAGGGCGCGTCGAACGTCCGTTCATCGTCAAGTTTCACCGGATGACTCCTTTCGTCGCCGGGAAGCTCCACGACCAGCTGCGGCGAGCTTTCGACGCGCGATCGAAGCACCCGAAGCAGCCAAAGGCGACGGTGGCGCCGCTACCGTCGATACACGAAACTCAACCAAAACCTATCTATACCCAACAAAAACTTCACAGAAGAAGGAATACCTTGCTACGAAGATGTATCGTTGCCTAGAATAGATAGATTGCCGTCGCCGGTTGCACAGAGGATGAAAGCGGCGCAAAGCTCCGGCGAACTCTTCCTTCTCCGATTTCTCCCTTTTAGTGGCGCCGTGCGTCTCGAAGATACTCCAGGGTTCGTGCCTCATCAAGGAGAGCAGAAGCCCTCTAAAATAGCCACCAGATGCGTCCCAGAACGGCGATATTGCGGCGGCGACTCAATCGCCGAAATCCGCGGAGAAGACGACGGGTTGACTCGTTCTAGATTTGAAAATAAACTTAAACCAAATAAAATAGGCGCGCATTAATAACTAAAACTCAACTCAGCCCAATGGTTAGGCTGAGTCAAAATATCACGCGCGACGCGGGTTCGATTCCCTGCGAGCGCAAATCCAACTTTTTAATAGAATTAAATTTTAAAACTTTTAAAAATTTCAAGGAAAATTCTAGAAAAATCCTAAAAATTCCAAAACCCATTTTCTGATTTTTTTAGAACTTAAAAATTAAAGATATAACAATGACATTCCAAACAAAACAGAGTTAATTAACTCTATACAAGGAAGCATAGTCTTATCTAAATTTGACTGTAAATCTAGATTCTGGCAAATTCGGATGGTAGAAGAATCGATACCATGGACAGCTTTTGTACATGTCGATTAGGAAGTTTTGAAAGGCTAGTTATGCCATTAGGACTAAAAATGCCCCAGCAGTATTTCAGAGAAAAATGGATATGGTTTTTGCACCATACCGAGAATTTGTTTGTGTATATATAGACGATGTCTTAGTACACAACAAAAATGAGAAAGAACATACAAGCCATCTAAAGCTTGTATTACAAAAATTTTATAATAATTGGATTATTGTCTTTGGGCAAAAATCTCAATTTTATAAGAAATTGATTGAGTAGCTTGGAGTCGAAATTGGTAATGGAGCTATAAAACTCCAACCACATATTTCTTCCAAAATAAAAACCTTGGAAATCACAGATACTAAGAGTTTACAACAATTCTTAGGTCTTATTAATTATACGAGGCCTTTCTTTAAAGACTTGCATAAATTGAGTGGTCCTCTCTACTCAAAATTAAGTTTGACGGGAGTAAAGAAATTTAACTCTGAAGACTATAAACAAATCAATAAAATAAGACAATTGGTAGATTCCCTACCATTGTTAAAATTACTATTGGACAATGATTATCTTATTGTTCAAACAGATGGCTACGAACATGGATGGGGAGCCATCCTACTTCGTAAACCTCATAAATATGCTTTTGAACCAGAAGCCATTTATCGATATGCCTCTGGCAAATTTCGGGAAAAGAATGTAATAAGCAGCATTGATCAAGAGATCTTAGCTGTATGTTACGGCTTAGATGCCTTTAGATTATTTCTTTTAAACAAAAAAGAAATATTAATAAGAACAGGCTGTGAGGCTATCGTCAAGTTCTTTAAAACAAAAAAATGAGAAACACATCTCTTAAAAGAGGTGGTTATCATTTATTGACCATTGTATCAACAATGCATACAGAGTAACCTTTGAACATATCAAAGGAAAAGATAATATAATATCCGATATCTTATCACGGCTTTTAATTAGGCCTAATGACAACTAATTCAGTTGTGCAGAATATGGTTGCTATTGCTACTTCTTTGAAAAAGAAATCAGCAAAAGCATCAAAAGCACTTTAGCAGATGATGGTAGACAAAATGTTTGAAGAAAAATCTTCTTATGCTCATGCAGTTAAAGAAGACCCTCTAAAAGAGCAGATATATTAATTCAGAACTCCAAAACATTACACTGCTCTTACTGGACAAGACTATATGCTCTTAGATCTCCTATGGAAGGATCATCATGGAGCAGGATTTCTAAGTGCTATGAATACCTTAGCCGGACATCTCCAAGCGCTCAGGTATATGCATAAAGCTTTGCCTACTACACAATAACTGGTAAAGCTTGTGTTACGACCCGCTTAGTAAGCAAACTATTTATTAACTTAGTGAGCTGATTTACAACGTGGCCCAATCTATTAAAATGCTTAAGCCCAAGTTAACAATGGCAAGCCCACTAAGCCATATATACCATATAATGGTTTCTCCCACTTGCAAATGTGGGGCCCACCATCCCTTAGTCGACAGCATGTGAGGTCAGCCCAATGGCGGCTCCACCATCCTTGGTAGCCCTTTCCTATTGGAATCTCATCATGCATAGGACTAAGTTTGGCTTTGATACCAATGAAATTGTTATGCCCCGGTAGAAAGCCAGCTATCACTAGCTGAGGGTTCCCAGGGAGATGACAATATTGATAGGAACCAAAGAACTACAATAATCACTTATCATTTATTAAATAAATAATCCAAATTTTAACATCAGAAGTTTTAATACAATTTCTAAAAACATACTATCCAATTTGTATACAAAACAACTGAAATAAAACTAAAATACAAACTATTTCAACTTGGGCTGGTATATAGCTATCTATCAACTCTATCCCTCCTAGAAGCTAACTCTATACATGAAAGAGAAACAAAGGAAGCTAGCAAAATGCTAAGTAGGAATCAACAAATATGGTGAGGGAGTCGAATATAAAGATAATACAATGACTGGAACAACAATATACAAATAATATAAGAATGTCGTGCAAATCATCAAGCTGGCCAACATATCTCAATTAAGAGTCGCACTCATTTTCAGAGTATTTCCACTATTGCTCACACAGTAGAACAACTATCTTAAATAGCCCGGGGTGTTGCGTCCAACACTGACATCCATAGTATTGTTCTCAAAACAACTAGCAGTGGCATACCGGTATCTTAGATAGTCCGATACGCGTCGGAACTATAACTTACACAAACAGACCACTGGAGAATAAATCATCCAGTTTAGAGGTCAATATATCACGACTTTAATATCACAGATATTCAATTGTTCCAACATACTCATTTGTCAATATCACAGATACATAACTACTCAACCATGCTCATGTGCTAATATATCAGATATCTCAATACAGTTTTGTTAACCATGCATACAGAAATAGAATATGACCAATGAATAAGATAATTGAGGTCAACAGAATTTTAGAAACAAGACAAGCAGACGAATCAAATATATATCGGTGTCAATCAATACTAATATATGCATCATATAACAAATCAAAGGAATAAGCAGCAAATCCTACATATCATTGACACCATAACAAAGGAGTAGGGACAGATTCCTACCTGAAGTGCCGATATCCTGAATTCCTCTGAAATCAAATTTATCTCCCTTATTAACTGAACAATTTAAATAAATCATTCGTTATTATCTATCATATGCATCAACCCATAATTATCCCTCATTCCTCAATTTCTTATCAATTTTATCCCAAATAACTATCATGTAATTCCCCCCAAGATAACATTTAGATATTTTTATTACTAATCTATTCTCTAAAATCGGATTTAAGATAAGTAATAATACAAAAAAATGAAAACAAAACTTACCTCTCTGCTCTGCTCGACGCGGAACGAACGATTCGTTCATTCATTCGTGCGATTGGGAGACCACCGGCGCTTGCTGCCGGATGCATTGCCGGAGAAGATTGGCCGCCGGAAGGAAGAGCAGTCGGCTCTGGAAGAAGCTGCCACCGGCGCTGGGAGAGGAAGGAGAGGGAGGCGTCACTTGCCACAGAACTCGCCGCCCATATGGACAGGGGAACTCGCCGCTCGCTGGAAAGAGCAGCTGCCGGAAGGAAACTGAGTCGCCGCCACAGAGAGAGCAGCAGTAGCTGGCACCGGGAGAAGAAGGGTCGCCGCTGCTTGGAAGAGCCGCCTCAGCCGCATGCGTCCGAAACTTCGTTGGAAGGTGGATGCCACACCAAGGGGAGACGAGGTGGTCACTGGCGCCTCTTTTTGGGGCCGCCGGACGCACACCCTTGCTGCCGACGGGGAAGACACGATGGCGCACGTGGATAGGTAGGTAGCCGCAACATTCACAGGGGAAAAAAAATAGAGGAGCGTGCGGCGCATGAGGGAGAGAGAAAATAATTAGGGAAGGTTTAGGGTTTAACAAGATAGGGATTAAGGAAGGAGGGTTAGGGTATTATTTATAGGGAATTAAGGGAGGATTAGGATACTAATTATAGGAAATTTCAAAATTCAAAATTTAAACAAATCTAATTATATATTAAAAAAAATCAAGTTATAATAGCTTGTACCACAAACTCCTGAAGAGCGAGTTATTTTGTTCAACAAAGCTTGGGAATGAGACCTAGAAACTCAGTGGACTCAATCAAAGTCAAAGATTCCACCACAACTTCATTATGTAAAATAGCAAGTTTATGAGATGCTAAAAGCTACTCAGCATCAAAAATGTCTCAAAGTGGTCCAATATCTCAGAAAGATGGCACTTAATGAATTTACCAAACCAGCTAGCTTACATCTAACGATGACAGCTCTATACACAAACAAGGCTCATTCCAATGAACTCTACTGTTATTCTCACAAGGGGTTTACTGTCACTAAAACCTCTATAGACACTATTCTATGGCAAGACTGCAGAATTATGGATACTAAAGTATCCTTACTGGATCTCTTTAATTATGGACAAATTGACATACTTGTAGTCCATCAAGTACATCTTGAGAAGGTATATGTTTTTCCTTGGAAACTCAAATACTCTCTTGACAAAATTTATAAGACACTACAATTCTCAGGGTTTCTAGACTTGAACATCTGTTCTTGTCTGCCATGGTATATTTGCTATCCTACTGACACCAAGCATCAGATATTAATCAAAGTCCAGCAAAATTATTTGCCAAATTTTTGGGATCAAAACTTGGAAGAGGAAGTCACTCATACAGAGAATATTCCTATAGAATTACAAGTAAATTTATGGTGGAATTTTTGTATGACAGAAGAAAGTCTTTCCTTCTATCGGTCTTATCTAATCTCCGAAGAGAAGACTATCAAAATATACGTTGAGGACGAAAGAGACATCTTTTTTGTACCCTTTATCCGTCATTTCTGCACCGATCCGGACCTCTTGGATCATTTTAAAAATATCAAAGGAGAACGAATTGCCAAAGTTTTTAAAGACTATGGATGAATGATCATTCCCGCAGACGGAAATGAAAAAAATAATATCTTGGAAGACATGCAAGATGATGACTAGGCATCTGCCTATAGTTCCATTATTAGAGATAATGGTACTATAAAGACTAAAGAAGAAGAATCTCCACTATTTATGAATAGTGGTCAACACAAATAATTGTTTCACAAAGCAACTTTTGGAAGCAATTATCAATGGGTGGTGCAAATAATTGATTCCACTGTAGACATGAGTGGTGCATATAATTGGTGCCACTTACTTATGAAGCAAGTAAGCTCTCTTCTCTTTGTCTATATAAGAGAGTGCAAGGTGTTGTAAGGAGGCATCCTCCACCTTCAGCTAGTGTGTAAGGGTGTGTGAAAGAGTGCGATTGTGTGCTCTCCTTGTCCTGTAAGCTTATGATTCTGCATAAATAAAGTTTGTGTCTCGCTTTTCTGTATATTTTCGCTCAATTGGTATTAGAGCCTTGTCTTTACTTATTTGAACGAATGGGAACGAGTATACGATGGGATAAATCAAGAGTCTATAAGAGATAAGCTTTTAGCCATTGTATCACATCAGGAAGTTCAGATAGGATGTAATACGTATAGTTCTTTATACAAATCTGGGTAATCTGGGGCTGCTCAAGTCACCATTATTCATTACCAATTATACCTAGAGGGCCAATGGCTTGACAAGTGAATGTCTGTAGGCAAGGTGTGTCGTACTAGACGCATAGACTTGCTAACGACCATACAACATGATGATATAAGTGTTAATAAAATTCATGGTAAAGCAGATGATACCAGAGGAGAACTAGGTCGCATTAATGCCCAGGAATCTATAGCTATCTGATGTTTTTACTCCTAAAAGTCTTCTCTCTTTCATATGAAACTTGACCCATCAAATATACTTTAGTACCTAGTAGTTTTGTTGAGTTGACATCTGTGCTCTTTCAGCATGTTTTACACATAGCTGATGACTTCACAAACAGATGAGCCAAAAGGCTTTAAGAAACAATGTTATGCCTTACGGCATAAGCAAACCTATAAAGTTACCATCAATCTGAAGGATATCAACCTATAGATTAATATAACTCATAAGAGTTCAATAGGTCGTCAGACCTTAGTATGTACAAGTTAACTATGGATATTACTTATCTATATTTAACTTTAGCACAAAAATACTGGGAAACACAATATACTTCCCAGGCAACAAAACATATATGCTATTTTCCAAAAGAAAATGATAGATATGTACATCAGTTTCATATTGAGAATCCTCAGATAAACACAATTATTGACCTACAAATCTCTTAGGCTGAGAGTCTAAGAGAATTTAATCATGTGTGTATTGAACTCTAGAGAAAAGTACATACTAAAATAATTGCCAAGAATATTTTACTTAGAAATATTCGTGAAAATCAAGAGTATATCAAAAACCAATATAATCATTTGATTATTATGGTTAAAGAAATAGAGAAATCTATTCTTATACAGAAACAGCTCATAGCAGAGCTAAAAGATATTCTTGATAATCTACATAGACAATCTAAAGTCTTTGATTATCAAATTACGAAAATAGCAGCTTTACTCAAAAAACTGCAAAAGAATTCTGAAGAATGGAAATACCATTGGAAGAACATCCAAGACAGATAGATCTTGATACAGACTATCAACAAGCCTTGGTGGAGGCAAGTAATTATTTAGATAATGCGCTTGGGATGATTTCGGATAATCCCTCTAGCGTAGCAGACAAAAAATTTGTTTGACAAAATAATTTTATCATTGCATATCCTATGCAATTAAATAAGTAACTTGATTTCATTATAGCACAGGTCTCACAAGACACCATACTACAACAACAAGAGTTACTACAAAGATTAGATAATCTTCTAGTAGTTCAAACTCAACAACATCAAGAGTTGATCAACCAACTAAATCAATTCTTACAAACAACATCTAAACATTCCAAGCAAATATCTACAAGGAGTACACTATTTGCTTGTAAATGAGTACTAGACCTTTTACTGGTATTTCTAATACTCTTGCTAGTACTACAACCGTAAGAGAAAACAATCAAAATGAACATCTCTCAATCAATAACAATTTATTGTCTAGATTGTTTGATGGGAATGGCTTACCAACTCAAGTATTAGAAGAAGTTGTTGATATTGATCAACAATTTGAGCTCTATCAAAATAATAGTCTACGACTATTACAACCACAAGTCCTGTATCGCACAGGACCATTGAATTTACGAACACAACTTCTCAGAATAAACCGAGAAGAAAATATTTCTATTACAACAGAACCAAGAAATCTAAGGATTATCTCCAGAGAATCCTTACAACATATCAGACAATCAGGGAAAACATTAGCCCATATTGGGATGATTGTTATCTCTATTAAAGGCATAGCTTGTAAGAAACTAGGAACAAAAGTATTAATTGCTATACTTGACAAAAGATGGAAATCTAATGTAAGGAAAGCAATTATTGCTTGTATGAAAATCGATATGACTGAAAATAAGGGCATATTGTATTGTGCTCCAGATTATCTCATAGGTGTAAGAGACCTAGGAGAATTAGAAATTGGTATCCAAACTAGAGGATATGAAGATTTTGCTGGAGACTCCAATCTCTTAATTGGACTTAGATTCTTAGGCAAGCTAAAAAATAATTTTAATACTCGGTACAAGCTCTATATCTCCTCTATCATAGAAGCTTTAGCTAGTAAAGAAATTAAGATGATTAAGCCTATGGCTATATCTCTAGATGATCTTGGTGGTCTTGACTGGAATATTTCTAAAAATTTGAATTGTGAACAAATGCTTGTTCCTGAAGACAACATTATGTTTAAAAATCCTAATAATATGTATAATTTGAGATTTTCAAATTATAAACAAAAACAAACTCATGATGATGAGGCTTCTACATCTTCTGGGTTTGAGAAATTCTTGACTTAATAGTATTAGCAGATCAAACACTTCTAATACCCAAAGAATTAAGCTTTACCTTTGAAGAAACGTTAAGCCTAGAAATTGAATTAATTGAGTTTGGACAGATACTAAGCCATCATAGACTAGTACCAGATTTAGAAGGGAATATTTATGTAAATTATGAAACAACTCTTGAAAAATTACAGAGACTCATCTCTGAGACACCACATACCAATGTGGACAACTTTCTGGATGAAGTATGCGATACTCAAAGCAATGCTTTAGAAGAAATTGAACAGGAAGAGAATCTAGATTTTAATAATATTCCTTATGAGAATGACTCTGAGTATGATCTAGATACTCAAAGTATTCAAAGTATCCCCAAGAATATAGTAGATACAATTATTAGTGATGCACCACAAGCTAGTTCTATAGCACAAGCTAGTACATCACATTCCAGGACCTACACAGTAGGATAACCTCCTCGAGACCCTTATACTCAGTATGAAGGGGAAAGAGAAGGAATAAGAACCAAAGGTAAAAGATTACCTTTAGAAACTGTGGATAAGAAGAAACTGTTAGATGACGGACAAGTACTGAATCTAGCAGCTCATGATCCACAAACATGGAATACCGTTCTTGACAATTGGTCATCTATGGTAGCCCGAAAAGTTGCAAAAATAGATGGAAACTTCTTCGCAGAAGAAATGTATTCCTATTTAGAAACATTCCTTGGAGAAACTGCATGGTCTATGTGGGAATCCTATAAATTGAATTTCTCTTAGGAATTCCAACAAGATGTCGCATTAGGGGTTAATCCATATAATTTTACTAATCGCATGTGACTAATGATCACAAGTTCCAATCCTAATATGGGATAAAATGCTCAATAAAAAGAAGCCATAAGAAAGCTTGAAGTTCTTCAAATTAAAAATTGAAAATATATCAAACCTTTCTTACAAGACTTCTTATACTATTCTTGTATGGCAGGGTGTTATCACGACCAAACCATAGGAGAAAGATTATTTTTAAAACTACCCGCCCCTTATGGGACAGAAATTCATCAAGCTTGGTAGGCTATTGAAAGGCCTCTAGCCATAAATAACATCACCATTCGGATACAATTTATTATTGATAAACTAGTAGAAAGATGTACCTATCTAAGGATAGATCATCAAATAAAATGTGAATTTAACTTTTGTAATCAGCTATATACACCTCAAACTTATGTCCAAGATCCTACTCCCAAATGAAAGGGAAAAGGCCAAGGAAGAAAATCTTCTAAGAAATATTTCTTATGGAGATCTTCTGCTAAAAAACCTTATCTTGCCAAAGATAAGCATCTTAAAAAATATAATCCCAAAAGGGATTATAAAAATAAACTATCTTGTTTCACTTGTGGAGGACAAAATCATTTAGCATGCGATTGTACTAAAAGACAGAAACTCCATAATAAACAATCTATACTTGTAGATTGTGTACAAGAAGATATACTCCATGTAGATGAATATATATCAGATACTGAGTCAATATATAGTATTGTCTCTATTCCTGATCTAGAGTATCCATCTGATTCTGATAGTGAGTTAGATGCATTTACATTAGATTTATTGTCTAAAGTTGAACGACTACGTTCGCCTTATATGGACAGATTAACATCTCCTAATTTGGATATTTTAGACTCACTTAATCCATACCTTGGTCAGATTTGATGACATCTCAAGTTACCAAATATGCTATTATGGTCCCATTGTTTCCTCCTGTTCATGAGCACCAATGGCAACATCGCCGTGGTAGTCAAGATCATGCATGTTCTTTGAGCTGCAAATATCCAAGCATGACTCTACGCTACCAATGCATCATTTGTTCCCTTGAGGCTTGTAAATATTGTCTCAAGCAACAAATGCAATCATCTTTGTACCTGTTTCTTCTTCGGTCTCACCAAAGAAGTCAGATAGAATAGAAATCATAGAACTACAAATTCTATAGCTTGAAAATGACCTATATACATTTACACAACGTGTAGAGGTCTTAAAAAAAAGGAGTTCTCCTTCACCACAAATAACTCTCTATGAGAGTAATGATTATGAGCCTAATACAACTAACCCTCCTGGGCAGTATTTGGTTGAATATATTCATAAGCCAACCTCTAATCAGACATGGCTTTATACTATCAAAAGTCAATTGTATGATCCAAATTTATGATTGGAAATTAGAGATACCTGCATTAATTAACACTGGCTGTAGTAATACAGTCTTAGATATGAATTTAGTGCCTATTAAATTTCATACAAAACTAGATCCGCAGGATCAATTTTACGCTAAACAAATGGATGGTCAACTATTCCTTTATGAATATATTCTATCCAAACACAAGCTTTCCTTTTCTTTAGGAAACACTCAATATACTCCTCCTACATATGTAGGACGTATTTGTCTTTGCCTTTTAAACTTAGCCAAGAAAAAGTTTATCATTGGCCTTAACATGCTGATAAATTCTTATAAAGGGGTTACCTTAACCGCCGATGGGTTATACCTCTTACACCATTCTCTGATTCCATATACAACCACTGTCGCCGTAAAGCGTGGGGGGGGGTGTCCCTATGCAATTCCACATTCTTGTCAACAACAAGATCAGAATCCCGACGAAGTAGAAGCTGAAATTTGTCGTATCAATAACGAATTCTATCGGGTGCTTCGCCATCCTATAGATATGCTACACATCAATGAACAATGGTGATTTGAGCAGCGCAAATTACCCAGATTTGTATAAAGAACTATACGTATTACTTCCTATCTGAACTTCCTGATGTGATACAACGGCTAAAAGCTTATCTCTTACAGACTCTTGATTTATCCCATCGTATACTCATTCTCATTCATTCAAATAAGGAAAGACAAGCCTCTAATACCAATTGAGCGAAAATATATAGAAAAGCAATAGAAAAGAAAGACACAAACTTTATTTATGCAGAATCATAAGCTTACAGGACAAGGAGAGCACAGAGCACACAAGCACACTCTTTCACACACCCTTGCACACTAGCTGAAGGCAGAGGATGCCTCCTTACAACACCTTACACTCTCTTATATAGACAAGGAGAAGAGAGCTTACTTGCTTTAGAAGTAAGTGGCACTAATTATATGTGCCACTCATGTCTACGGTGGCATAAATTATTTGCGCCACACATTGATAATTACTTCTAAAAGTTGCTTTGTGAAACAATTATTTGTATTGGCTACTATTCATGAATAGTGTAGATTCTTTTTCTTTAGTCTTTTCGGTACCATTATCTCCTTTAATGGAACTGTAGGCAGATGCCTAGTCATCATCTTGCATGTCTTCCAAGATATTGTTTTCTTCATTTCTGTCTACGGGAGTGATCATTTGTCCATAGTCTTTAAAAACTTTGGCAATTCGTTCTCCTTTGATATTTTTAAAATGATACAAGAGGCTTGGATCGACGCAGAAATAAGAGATAAAGGGTACAAAAAAGATGTCCCATTCGTCTTCAACATATATTTTGATAATCTTCCCTTCGGAGATTAGATAAGACCGATAGAAGGAAAGACTTTCTTCTATCATACAAAAATTCCACCATAAATTTACTTGTAATTTTATAGGAATATTCTCTATATGAGTGACTTTCTCTTCAAAGTTTTAATTCCAAAAATCTGGCAAATAATTTTGCTGGACTTTGATTAATATCTGATGCTTGGTGTCAGCAGGATAGCAAAGATACCAGGGCGGACAAGAACAAATGTTCAAGTTTAGAAACCCTGAGAATTGTAATGTCTTATAAATTTTGTCAAGACAATATTTGAGTTTCTAGGGAAAAACAAATACCTTCTCAAGATGTACTTGATGGACTACAAGTCTGTCAATTAGTCTATAATTAAAGAGATCCAGTATGCATACTTCAATATCCATAATTCTGCAGTCTTGCCATAGAGTAGTGTCTATAGAGGTTTTAATGATAGTAAACCCCTTGTGACAATAAAGTAGGGTTCATTGGAATGAGCCTCGTTTGTGTATAGAGCTGTCATCGTCAGATGTAAGCCAGCTGGTGTGGTAATTTCGTTAAGTGCCATCATTCTGATATATTGAACCACTTTGAGAAATTTTTGATGCTGAGTAGCTTTCAACATCTCATAAACTTGTTGTTTTACAGGATGAAGTTGTGGTGGAATCTTTGACTTTGATTGAGTCCACCGAGTTTCTAGTTTTCTTTCCCAAGCTTTGTTGAACAAAATAACCCGCTCTTCGAGTTCTTTTTTCTGAGCTTGTAGAGAGTAAAGCTGGTCTTTCAAAGAACGAATTTCTTTTTCAAGACTGGTGATTTTACACTCATTGGCTATATATGCTTCAAGAGTTTGTGGTTCAAGCTTTACTAGTTGTTGTATAGTAGGCAAAGCTTTATGCATATACCTGAGCGCTTAGAGATGTCCGACTAAGGTACTCATAGCACTTAGAAATCCTGCACCATGATGATCTTTCCATAGGAGATCTAAGAGCATATGGTTGTCCAGTAAGAGCGGTGTAATGTTTTGGAGTTTTGAATTAATATATCTGCTCTTTTGAAGGGTCTTCTTTAACTACTTGAGCATAAGAAGATTTTTCTTCAAGCATTTTGTCTACCATCATTGGCTGAAGTGCTTTTGAGGCTTTTGCTGATTTCTTTTTTGAAGAAGTAGCAATAGCAACCATATTATGCACAACTGAATTAGTCGTCATTAGTCCTAATTAAAAGCCGTGATAAGATATCAGATATTATATTATCTTTTCCTTTGATATGTTCAAAGGTTACTTTATATGCATTGTTGATACAATGGTAGATAAATGATAACCACCTCTTTTGAGATATGCATTTCTCATTTTTTGTTTTAAAGAACCTGACAATAGCCTCACAATTTGTTCTTATTAATATTTTTTTGTTTAAAATAAATAATCTAAAGGTATCTAAGCCGTAACATACAGCTAAGATCTCTTGATCAATGCTGCTTATTACATTCTTTTCCTAAAATTTGCCAGAGGCATATCGGCAAATGGCTTCTAGTTTAGAAGCATATTTATGAGGCTTATGATGTAGGATGGCTCCTCATCCATATTTGCAGCCATCTGTTTGAACAATAAGATAATCATTGTCCAATGGTAATTTTAACAATGGTAGGGAATCTACCAATTATCTTATTTTATTGATTTATTTATAGTCTTTGGAGTTAATTTTCTTACTCCCTTCAGACTTAATTTTGAGTAAAGAGGACCACCCAATTTATGCAAGTCTTTAAAGAAAGACCTCGCATAATTAATAATACCTAAGAATTGTTATAAACTCTTAGTATCTATGACTTCCAAGGTTTTTATTTTGGAAGAAATATGTGGTTGGAGTTTTATAGCTCCATTACCAATTTCGACTCCAAGATATTCAATGGATTTCTTATAAAATTGAGATTTTTTTGCCCAGAGATAATAATCCCATTATTATAAAATTTTTGTAATACAAGCTTTAGATGGCTTGCATGTTCTTTCTCATTATTGTTGTGTACTAAGACATCGTCTATATATACACAAACAAATTCTCGGTATGGTGCAAAAACCATATCCATTTTTCTCTGAAATACTGTCGGTGCAGTTTTTAGTCCAAATGACATAACTAGCCATTCAAAACTTCCTAATGGACATGTAAAAGCTGTCCATGGTATCGATTCTTCTGCCATCCGAATTTGCCAGAATCCAGATTTGCAGTGAAATTTAGATAAGACTGTGTATCCTTGTATAGAGTTAATTAACTCTGTTTTGTCTGGAATGTTATAGCCATCATTTTGTAAATTATCATTTAGGCGATGATAATCTATAACCATTAGTGTTTTTCCTCTTACTTGTTCACTATGTTTATTTACAATGAAAGTAGGGGATCTGTGAGGAGATGTACTCCTTCTAATGACATTGAGTTTTAAGAATTCATCAATGTGCATTTGGAATTTAGCAATATTTTTATTTGTTGCTATAATTTTCTTATTTGTAATACGAAAACTAGGGTCTTTGATTTTCAATGTACAAATAAGTTTGTTTTTTGCCCAATGCATTTGGGGATTTGTACCAAATATGTGGTCTTTTTCTATAATCAAATTAGGTCATCCACATCCGGATTTCCTGATTCAATTTTATTATTCAGAGGAAGATTGAGAGAACCCCTATCTTCTTCTTCATTGATGTGTAGCATATCTATAGGATGGCGAAGCACCCGATAGATTTCATTATTGATACAACAAATTTTAGCTTTTGCTTCGTCAGGATTCTGATCTTATTGTTGACAAGAATGTGGAATTACACAGAGACACCCACCACGCTTTGTGGCGACAGTGGTTGTATATGGAATCAGAGAATGGTGTAAGAGGTATAACCCATCGGCGGTTAAGGTAACCCCTTTATAAGAATTTATTTGCATGTTAAGTCCGATGATAAACTTTGTCTTGGCTAAGTTTAAAGGGCGAAGACAAATACGTCCTACATATGTAGGAGGAGTATGCTGAGTGTTTCCTAAGGAAAATGAAAGCTTGTGTTTGGATATAATATTCATAAAGGAATAATTGACCATCCATTTGTTCAGTGTAAAATTGATCCTGCAGATCTAGTTTTGTATGTAATTTAGTAGGCACTAAATTCATATCTAAGACTGTATTACTACAGCCAGTGAATTGAGCGAAAATATATAGAAAAGCAGCAAAAAAGAAAGACACAAACTTTATTTATGTAGAATCATAAGCTTACAAGACAAAGAGAGCACACGAGCACACTCTTTCACACACCCTTGCACACTAGCTGAAGGCGGAGGATGCCTCCTTACAACACCTTACACTCTCTTATATAGACAAGGAGAAGAGAGCTTACTTGCTTCAGAAATAAGTGGCACTAATTATATGCGCCACTCATGTCTATGGTGGCATCAATTATTTGCGCTACCCATTGATAATTGCTTCCAAAAGTTGCTTTGTGAAACAATTATTTGTGTTGGCCACTATTCATGAATAGTGGAGATTCTTCTTCTTTAGTCTTTTCAGTGCCATTATCTCCTATAATGGAACTGTAGGCAGATGCCTACATGTCTTCCAAGATATTGTTTTCTTCATTTCCTTCTGCGGGAATGATCATTCGTTTATAGTCTTTAAAAACTTTGGCAATTCGTTCTCCTTTGATATTTTTAAAATGATCCAAGAGGCCTGGATTGGTGCAGAAATGAGAGATAAAGGGTACAAAAAAGATGTCCCTTTCATCTTCAACATATATTTTGATAGTCTTCTCTTCAGAGATTAGATATGACTGATAGAAAGAAAGATTTTCTTCTGTCATACAAAAATTCTGCCATAAATTTACTTGTTATTCTATAGTAATATTCTCTGTATGAGTGACTTCCTGTTCAAAGTTTTGATCCCAAAAATCCAGCAAATAATTTTGCTGGACTTTGATTAATATATGATGCTAGGCGTCAGCAGGATAGCTAAGATACCAGGGCGGACAAGAACAGATGTTCAAGTCTGGAAACCCTAAGAATTGTAGTGTCTTATAAATTTTGTCAAGACAGTATTTGAGTTTCCAGGGAAAAGCAGATACCTTCTTAAGATGTACTTGATGGATTACAAGTATGTCAATTAGTCCATAATTAAAGAGATCCAGTAAGGATACTTCAGTATCCATAATTCTACAGTGTTGTCATAGAGTAGTGTCTATAGGGGTTTTAATGATAGTAAACCCCTTGTGACAATAGCAGTTACTACGGATGTCAGTATTGGACGCAACACCCCGGGCTGTTTAAGACAGTTGTTCCACTGTGTGAGCAACAGTGGAAACACTCTGAAATGAGTGCAGCTCTTGATTGAGTTCTGTTGGCCAGCTTGATGATTTGCACGAAATTCTTATATTATTTGTATATTGTTGTTCCAGTCATTGTATTATCTTGATATTTGACTCCCTCACCATATTTGTTGATTCCTACTTAGCGTTTTGCTAACTTTCTTTGTTTCTCTTCTAGGTACAGAGTTAGCTTCTGGGAGAGATAGAGTTGATAGATAGCTATATACCAGCCCAAGTTAAAATAGTTTGTATTTTAGTTTTATTTCAGTTGTTTTGTCTACAAATTGGATAGTATGTTTTTAGAGATTGTATTGAAACTTCTGATGTTAAAATTTGGATTATTTATTTAATAGATGATATTTGATTATTGTAGTTCTTTGGTTCTTATCAATATTGTCATCTCCCTGGGGAACCCTCAGCTAGAAATAGCTAACTTTCTGCCGGGGCGTGACAGCTACCGTTGTCCATTCCCCCCACACCTCATGGCTCACACAGCCACCAGCGGCTGAGCTGCACGCCCCTTTAATAACTCTCTTCTTTGGCCTTTGTCTCGTCTTCAAGGTCATCCGCCTCCTGCTGGCATGACATTTTTGGGAGGGTAAGATGTTGAAGGAATCAACATCGTCATCAGCAAGATTGAAGAGTGGATCCACCTAATTTTGTCTTCATTAAGCTCGTAGCAGCTGGTGATCACTCCCAGTAACACATCATTCCTCTCACCAATTTTTCACTACTAGTCGATGCTGCAAAAGACGCCGAGAGTGCAAAGAGTAACTTTACTCATTGACAAAATAATAATAAAATAACAATAAAAATAATAATAAGTAATAAAATAAAAATATATATAATAATAAAAAATGTAGTGAACGAAAATATTTTGAGGTCATTCACCGGATTTTGCAATGTGACATACATGACCAAACGATGATTCCAAGAATCCTTGAAACAAATAGTAGCTTTGGCATGATGAAATTAAATATTGTGTAGGAGGTATGTGCGTTGATACTTACCGTCGCGGCGTAACTCCTCAATATGACGTTGCGTTCATCAAAGTTGAAGTATTTTCTAAATTTAATTATCTAGCACGCCGCAAGGCTGAGTAATTTTTCAAAATTTAATTATCCAACACGCCGCGAGGCCGGGTAATTTTCTAAATTAAATTATCCAACACGCCGCAAAGCTGGATAATTTTCCAATTTTAAATATCCAACTTGCCGTAAGGCCGAATATTTTTCCAAATTTAAAAATTCAACACGCCATGAGGCCAGATATTTTCCAAATTAAATTATCCAATATGCCATGAGGTCGAATATTTTCCAAATTAAATTATCCAACATGCCGCAAGGCCGGGTAATTTTCTAAAATTAAATTATCCAACATGCCGTAAGGCCGGATAATTTTCTCAATTTAAATATCCAACACGCTATAAGGCCGGATATTTTCTAAATTAAATTATCTAGCATGCCGCAAGGCTGGGTAATTTTCCAAATTAAATTATCCAACACTTCGCAAGGCCAGGTAATTTTTCAAAATTAAATTATCCAACACGCCGCAAGGCCGGATAATTTTCTAAATTAAATTATCCAACACACCGCAAGGCCGGGTAATTTTCTCAATTTAATATCCAGCACGCCGCAAGGCCGGATAATTTTCCAAAATTAAATTATCCAACATGCCGCAAGGCCGGATAATTTTCTCAATTTAAATATCCAACACACCGCAAGGCCGGGTAATTTTCTTAATTTAATATCCAACACGCCGCAAGACCGGGTAATTTTCCAAAATTAAATTATCCAACTTGCTGCAAGGCCGAATAATTTTCTCAATTTAAATATCCAACACGCTGTAAGGCCGGATATTTTCTAAATTAAATTATCTAGCATGCCGCTAGGCTGGGTAATTTTCCAAATTAAATTATCCAACACGCCGCAAGGCCAAGTAATTTTCCAAAATTAAATTATCCAACACGCCACAAGGCCGGATAATTTTCTAAATTAAATTATCCAACACACCGCAAGGCTGGGTCATTTTCTCAATTTAATATCCAACACGCCGCAAGGCTAGATAATCCCAAATTTAATTATCCAACACGCCACAAGACTGAATAATTTTCCAAATTTAAGTTCCAACACGCTGCGAGGCCGGATAATCTTCTCAAATTTAAATATCCAATACGTTGCAAGGCCGAATATTTTTTAAATTAAATTATCCAACGCGCCGTGAGGCCGGATAATTGTCCAAAAATAAAACATCCAACACATCATCAAGGCTGGATGATCTTCAAAATTCAAATATCCAACATGTCTTAATGCATTACGATGGAATATTATTTGGGGGGTGCGATGTTTACCATCGGGGTGTAGCTCCTCAATATGATATTGTGTTGCCTAGGACGAATATTACTTAATAAGCCATTGCAAGACTAAACATTTGATAAATACAAGTTGTCTAAATTGATAAAGGCTTTTTCTTTTCTCTCATCGCTTATGTATCATGCCAAATCATGTATTTTCATAATATTTATGAATAATATTGTTTAGTCTTGTATTTTACTTTATAGTATAGATCTCTTAATCAAAAGTTTCCTAATTTTAGGAATAATTAACAATGAATGCTTGCGCTCATTGGAAGCCAGAACTCATTAAACAAAAAGTCTTATAATTTATAAGGTGAATTTAAAAAGGTCAAATCATATTAGCTAGGATCAAAAATGACTCCACAGCTGTTGAGATCTACGGAGGACTCACCTGCTTATCCACGAAAAAAAATTGATTTCTTGTTGTGGAGATCTGTGGAGGCACCTCGTGCTTGCTCCAGAAGTAGCCCGCGAGTCTCTCAACAGCTTCGAGTAATCTTCAGGGCTTGGTCGATGATTCTTCGAGAAGTTTGCTCCAATCCTGTTTATTGGTTCAATGTGCGCTTTTCAGTGGCCATATCAAGCTAGGAGCTTTTAGGAGCAGCAGATGTTATGGAATGACCAATTTGAGGAATCTTAGATATCTTTCTCTTTTCTGGTGTTTGATGTTGGATACCTGAAAAGACCTTGTGTGTAGTTTTGTTCCACTGTGGTTTGTTTTCTTCCTGTCATACACCGTTGCTTGTGTTGTTGTTCTGGAATTCATATATAATTACATTGTTCTAGTACCTCCTTGTTTCTATGTAAATTGCTCGAAACGTGAATAACCAAGCTTCAGCAGCTTTACATCACTAGTTTGTATTGCCATCATGATTGCAGGTCGCACGAATCAACAACCTTCTGTCGCCTCGTTGCAGGTTCTTCATGGTTTGAATCCTCAGTAAGTTCATCTTTTACCTCAGATGCAACTTCAGCATCTTGGCCAAGAGGGGCGTTCGGACCTAGTAGAGAGCAGTGCTCGTTAGTAAAAAAGAGAGGGATGTCGTGTAATTCCTGCACACAACTACAAAGGATATGAGCCATTTCATGGCAGTATTTCCCTTTCAAAGGATATGAGCCATACCTCATTTTTTAATTAAACAATAAATATATAAGAATTATATTATTGTAAGACTAACCATTTGGGAAGCACTAACATTTGGACCATTACTTTGAATGGCAAACCTCTCCAATGTTTCCACAAAGAACTGCCATGTCAGTAGCTGTACACATCAAAATGCCTCCATCTGCAACTGATTGTACTTCAGAGTCCAAAAACACAGATGGCGATCCATAAGGATCAAGATCAACCTGCAAAAAAGTTGGTTAGCTAAAGGCTTAATGTCACGCCCCGGCGGGAAGCCGGCTATTTCTAGCTCAGGGTTCCCCAGGGAGTAACAATATTGATAGGAACAAGAGAACTACAATAATCACATATCCTTTATTTAATAAACAATCCAAATTTAACATCTACAGTTTTGTAACACAATATCTAAAACATACTATCCAAGATGTACATAAATCAACTGAAATAAAAATACAAAAGACAACTATCTCAACTTGGGCGGGTATCTGCTATCTACTCTAGCCCTCCTAGAAACTAACTCTGTACCTGGAAGAGAAACAAAGGGAGTTAGCAAAAATACTAAATAGGAATCAACAAACATGGTGAGGGAATCAAACATCAAGATAATACAATAACTGAAACAACGATATACAAATAATATAAGAATGTCGTGCAAATCATCAAGCTGGCCAACAGATCTCACTAAAGAGCCGCACTGATTTTAAGAGTGTTTCCACTGTTGCTCATGCAATGGAACGACTGTCTTAAACAGCTCGGAGTGTTGCGTCCAACACTGACATCCGTAGTATTGTTCTCAAGACAACTGGCGGTGCCGTACCGACATCTCAGATAGTCCGATGCGCGTCGGAACTATAACTCAGATAAACAGGCCACTGGAGAATAAATCATCCAGGTCAGACGTCAATATATATCACGACTTTATCATCACAGATTTACAACGGTTCCACATACTTATGCATCAATATCTCAGATACACAATTGTTCAACCAGGCTCATAAGCCAATATATCTGATATCTCAAAATAGGTTTGTTAACCATTCTTATAGAAACAGAATATGACCAAATAATCAAGATAATTGAGTTCAACAGGAATTTCAGAAACAAACCAAGCAGACGAAGCAATCAGATATCAGTGTCAATTAATTCTATCATATGCATCATATATCAAGTCAAAGGATTAAGTAGCAAATCATATTATTGACACTGTAAGAAAGGAGTAGGGTAAGATTCCTACCTTAAACGTTGTTATCCTGAATTCCTCTGAAATCAAAACTATCTCTCTTTCCTGAACAATTTAAATAAACCTCTGTTATATCTATCATATGGATCAATCGATAATATTACTATTACCCTCAACCCCTTATTAAAATTATTCCAAATATACTACAATATCTAAAATAATTATCATAAAATTTTCCCCAAGATAATAAAATAATAGAATCTAGGTTTTATTAATTTACTCTCTAGGTAGAAAATTATAACCGAGAATCAACATTACAATTAGAGTAAAATAAAACATAAGAGGGAAACTTACCTCTGCCGATAGCTTGACGTGGACGAACGACGCTTCGTTCGTCTTCATTCGCGTCACTGAAGCTGGAGAAGATTTCCGACGCTTGCTGCCAGAAAAGGGATGCAGGCCACCGAGAGAGGAGGAAAAGGAGTTGCCGATAGAGGAGGAGGAAGCCGCCGGCGCCGGACACGCTGGAAGGAACAGCCGCCGCACACTAGACAGAATCCGCCGCCAATAGAGAAAAACGAGGCCACCGCTCGCCATGAAGAGCAGCCGCCGAAAGAAGCAGATGGACAATCGGTGCTGGAAGGAGGGAAAAGGCTACCGGCTCTGGAAGAGGAAGGAAGCTGTCGCTGAGAGGGGAGAAGCTCGCAGTCGCTGGACAGAGTCGCCTCAGCCGCCGCTGCAGAGGACTCGTCGCACGCGTCTGAAACACAACGGACGGCGGGCGCTGCTCGAAGGGACGACGAAAACGATGCCTGCGCTTCTTCCCGTCGCCACCGAAATCACTGCCGTCAACGAGGGTGGTAACAACTGCCGCCGCTTGGAGAAGGAGAAAAGAGCCGTCGCTCACACAGGGAACTTGTCTCCGCCTCTGATCTAGTCGCGCACGCCCGGGATCACAGTGGACGGCAGACACAGCACCAAGGGGAGAAAGGGTGACCGCTGGCGTCTCTTCCCGTCGCCGCCGAACGCCTGCGCTTGCTTGCCGGAGAAGACGTGAACACGAATTGTGGAGGCGGGCAACGCAACGTTGGCAGGGAAGAAGAAATAAAAGGAACAGAGTGCTGCGACACTCGTGGGAATAGTAAGTGATTAGGGAATAGGATTAAGAAAATAGGTTTAGTTTAAATTGATAAGGATTAAAGGAGGAGGGTTTAGGGTATATTTATAGGGAGTTTAGAGAGAATTTAGGGCAAAATAGATTAGGATTTAAGGAGAGTTTTTTTTAGGGCTTAACCAATCAGGATTTCAAAAATTCAAATTTTAAATTTTTAATAAATCTAATTATATAAAAAACTTAGGTTATAACATTATTCACCCCTTTAAAAATAATTTGGTCCTCCAAATTCAGAGTAAGAAAATGATGAGCGCTCATCATTTTTGCAGCATCAACAGAGCCATTAAACTTTATATTTCTATTGCAAGCCTCAATTGATGCTGCAAAAATGATGAGCGCTATTGTTCAATCCCAGAGCAAGAAAAAAAACAAAAACATAATACATAGGAAAAGTGAAGATACCTTTATCATTGTCTAAAGCAATAACTTGGCCAATTCCATTTACTTCACGAGCATATCTCAGAGCTCTTAATCCTGAAACTGCTAAAGCCTGTCAATCATGCAGAGGAAAACATAAACACCCAATAGAACATCTAGACAGAATTCCATTTTCATTTGTTTAAGAATGCAAACTTTTGCTCCAAAATTAACTGGCTTTAACACAAATTCAGTAACTTATTTGTGAAAAGGAATAGAAAATATTGGCTCACCTCAAGAACTATAGATGTTATAACCTTGATTTTAGTAATTTTAAAATTTAAAATTTTAGAAATGTCAGAATTTGTATTTTTGGAATTTTAGGGATTTTTCTGGAATTTTTGGAAAATTTTTTAAGGTTTTAAAATTTTATTTTTGATTTGCGCTCGCGGGGGCTCGAACCCGCGACGCGCGAATCCTTTCGCGTGCAACCGAACCACCAAGCTATATTTTCGTTTCTGATATTAAACCATGCTTCTTTTAATTAATTCGTATTTTATTTGAATTTATTTGCAAATCGAAAAACGCGTCCGCGGGGATTCGAACCCGCGTCCCGCATTCGTTTTTGACTCCTTCTAACCACCGAGCCGAGTTGCGATTTTAATATAACATCGGATTTGATTTACTTGATTTAAATTTAAAATTTGATTTTGGGGACCGAGTCAACCCATCGTCTTCCCCGCGGATCTCGGCGATTTACTCGCCGCCGCGTTCTCGCCGTCTGGGACGCGCTTGGCCTCTATATTAGAGGGCTTCTGTCCGTATCGTGGATACGTTGAACCCTATTCCCTCTTCGAGCTTGGACACGCCACCAGGAAGGAGAAATAGCACTCGAACCAGTCGCCGGAGTTCTAGCAGCGCCGCCTCGTGTTTCAACCATCCAGCGCCTCCATCAACAGCGATCTCTCAGTTCTGGGCCACGATACAGCTCCATAGCAAGGTATACTTCCTTTCCTAAAGTTTTCGTGAAGTTCTGTTGGGCTTTGGTTGAGTTTTGAGTATCGACAGCGGTGGCGCCATCGTCGATACTTTCGTCTGTTTCGAGAGCTTCGACCGGGCGTCGAAATCCTGCCGAAGTTCATCGAGGAGCTTCGTTTCGTTGTTATAAGTCTTCTGGAGAAATTTGGAGTCAATCCGACCTTCGACGCGCCCTCGGGAGCTCGCCGGTGCAAGCAGCGGACGCAAGTCCAGCGGCCTTGCGCGGCGGCATTTGGGCGGCGCGGGCGAGCTCGGTTCGGTCCAAAAATTAGGGTTTGGGTGGCGGTTTATTTATAAATAAACCGGTCGCTGAGTTTTGAAATCGAATTGAACCGGACCGAGCGGTTCAATTCCAGTTTGGGTCAGTAATTGAATTTCGACCGTTTCGACCCCAAGGCGGTCGAATCCGGGCCGGTTCAGGTAGCCGTTAGAAAGATAATGAAATTTCCTATCCAATGGTAGTATGTGTGGTCTTAGAGGAAGTTTATATTTTGTGCAATTGAAGTTCTAAGTCTCGGTCTGACTTGGTTCAGGGTAAATTTGATCGGTTCAGTGCAATTCTATTCGGTTCAGTGGGTTTTAGGTTCGGTTCATATGATCTAAGAGTGGTTCTCTAAGTTTAGGGCTACGTTCTACATTTTGGTAGTCTTGGTTTCCAAGTTAGAATGATTATTAATAGAGTTCATGTACAAATTCATGTTTCAGAGTGATTAATCCAATAATCGGCTTGCATCGTGTTATAAACAATTATTGGCTTTTCAAAAGGACTCAGAAATAACAGCGATTGAGGTAGGAATCTTACCCTACTCCTTTCTTACAATGTCAAGAATTATAGGATTTGCTGCTTAATCCTTTGGTTTGATATATGATGCATATGTTAGAATTAATTGACACTGATATCTAATTGCTTCGTCTGCTTGCTTTGCTTCTAAAATTCAGTTGATCTCATTTATCCTGTTATTTGGTCATATTCTGCTTCTATATGAATGGTTAATAAACCTGTTTTGAGATATCTAATATATTGGGAGCATGGCTGAACGGTTATGTATCTGTGATGTTGACATATAAGTATGTGGAACCGTTGTAAATCTGTGATGATAAAAGTCGTGATATATATTGACCTCTGACCTAGATGATTTATTCTCCAGTGGCCTGTTTATCTGAGTTATAGTTCCGACGCGCATCGGACTATCTGAGATGCCGGTACGGCACCGCCAGTTGTCTTGAGGACAATACTACGGATGTCAGTGTTAGACGCAACACTCCGGGCTGTTTAGGACAGTCGTTCCATTGCATGAGCAACAGTGGAAACACTCTGAAAATGAGTGCGGCTCTTAAGTGAGATCTGTTGGCCAGCTTGATGATTTGCACGACATTCTTATATTATTTGTATATCGTTGTTTCAGTTATTGTATTATCCTGTTATTTGATTCTCTCACCATGTTTGTTGATTCCTACTTAGCATTTCTGCTAACTCCCTTTGTTTCTCTTCCAGGTACAGATTTAGCTTCTGGGAGGGATAGAGTAGATAGCAGATACCAGCCCGAGTTGAGATAGTTGTCTTTTGTATTTTATTCAGTTGATAATTTGGATAGTTGTATTCAGATATTGTGTTATAAAGCCGTTGATGTTAAATTTGGATTGTTTATTAAATAAAGGATATGTCATTATTGTAGTTCTCTGGTTCCTATCAATATTGTTACTCCCTGGGGAACCCTGAGCTAGAAATAGCCGGCTTCCCGCCGGGGCGTGACAATAGAAGCCTTAAATTATTGTGGACGTTTAGAAGTACTTGAGTATCCTTAGTGATACTACTGTCTGCTTCACCTACGGACTGGTTTTTTTCTACTTCAGTCTCTCCGTTTTCTTTTAATTCAGTACCTCCATTTGCTGCTTCATCTTGAGTTGTACTTTCATCCACTAAAACAAATGTAGAATGACCGCCCTCAGGAACCTTCTTTGTAGATTTTCCTTTTTTGTTTAAATATGCATCATGTTCCTCCTTACGCTTAGCAATATAAGTCATTAAAACAGCAATGGACATGTCCCGGTTGTAAACCTAATTGAAGTAATAATGCAACAACCTGTTATAATTTTGCTCGCAGCAACAGGTTGACTTAAGAAGTCATGAAAAAAACAAATTGTTGTAGGCAGAAGTATATAAACATACTAGGAAATAATGAGAATTGGTAAATTTTATACATCTGTCGTGATTTATGAACAGAAAATACCAATGCACTAGCATGTGTTACAGCATCTTTAACATGGCTATGTAAACCTATTCACAGTAGGTATTTGGTCTTTACCAGACAATAAGCCCACTAAGTATATGGTTCACAAAAATTATTAAAAAATATCAGCGACAGTGATCCCAGCAATTTACATACTAGTATGTACTGCCATACTGATTCAATCCATGACTAGTAAATCAGACCCAAATTGGTGCTTTAAACCATGGTCCCCTGAAGAACAAGTGAAGAAAAAATATTGTTAAGAATCTAAAGGTCAGAGTAAGAACAAAAAATGTCCTTTACTTCTTTTGAAGTCAAATAAGAGTCCGCAAACTTTACAATATTCATCTATAATATTTTCTAGATATGCTACTGACAATTATACTACTTATTCTTTGCAGATAACTGTAGGATGAGCACTAACGTCCTGCTAGAATTAAAAATCTGTAAATATGAAGGATTGTTAAGCCTGAGTTACAGGTGACAAAATTATTAAGTAGAGATGAGCAAGAAGCACTGCTGGCAAGCTAAAACACTTAAAACATATATAATTTACTCAAAACAAGTGAAAAATAATTATGGTAGAGGTGCTGTGTTTTCATGCAGCAGAATACACTTTTTTCTTTACCAAAATGTTCTCGCACTCTGTTTTTCCAGCATCGACAGTACAACAACAAACTCAGTTTTTACACAGCAGAAAACTAAGCTATGTGTTGGCTTCTCTAAGAAGCCACATGATACCTAACCCAAGTGACACAACTTTACATGCTAGTATAACAAATATATAATTAATACACATTACTCTCAACATTCTCCCCCTTAATGTGCTGCTCTTGAACTCCAAGTGCTTCTCTTATGTTTTCAAACTTTGCTCTTGGCAATGCCTTGGTAAAGATATCTGCCAATTGCTCATTTGACTTGCAAAATCTAATCTCTATAGCACCTTCTTCAATAGCTTCACGAATAAAGTGATGTTTGATTGAAATGTGCTTTGTACGACTATGATAAGCAGGATTCTTTGCCATGGCTATTGCTGATTTGCTATCACAATATATTATCCCAGCTTCATCTTGCTTCTCTCCTACATCTTCAAGTATTCTCTTCAACTATATTGCTTGTTGAGTTGCAAAACCAGCTGCAATATATTCAGATTCAGTAGAAGACAATGCAACAGATTGTTGCTTCTTTGAAGACTAGGAAAATACTCCAGAACCAAGGGTAAAAACATAGCCTGAAGTGCTCTTCATGTCATCAATACAACCAGCCCAATCATTGTCACAAAACCCAACTAATTTTGCTTTATAACCACTTCCATATCTAATGCCATATCCCAAAGTGCTTTGAATATATTTCAGCACCCTTTTAGTAGTTCCTTTATGAATATGACTTGGATTCGTTGAGAATCTTGACAACATACTAGTAGCAAACATGATATCAGGTCTAGTTGATGTCAAATACAATAATCTTCCAATTAGACTTCTGTATTCACTAGCATCCACTTTTGTTCCTCCATCTTCTTTCATCAACTTCTCACCAACAACAAGTGGTGTAGACACAAAATTACAATTAAATACTCTATTTTCTTCAATATTTTTTCTGCTATTTCTTTTGACGAATGAAGACACCATCTCCATCTTGATAAACTTCCATGCCAAGAAAGTGATGTAACAATCCCATATCACTCATTTCATACCTTTTCATCATCCCATTTTTAAAATTTTCAATCATTTTCTGGTCATTTGCAGTAAACACCAAATCATCAACATAAAGAGCAATAATGAGAATGTTGAACTCACCTTGATGCTTTACATATAAGGTAGGCTCATTTTTGCTTCTTTGAAATTCTTGTTTCATGAGATACTTATCAATTTGGTTATACCAAGCTCTTGGGGCTTGCTTTAAACCATAGAGAGCTTTCTTCAATTGATACACCTTGTCTTCATGCCCTTTAATCATAAAACCTTCAGGTTGCTCGACATAAACTTCTTCTTTCAATTCACCATTTAAGAATGCTGATTGAATATCAAGTTGGTGCAAAAACCAACCTGTATGGGCTGCCGAGGCAATAAGTGCTCTAATAGTGTCAAACCGAGCTACCGGAGCAAAAGTCTTACCAAAATCAATACCAGATTGTTGTGAATACCCCTTTGCTACCAATCTTGCCTTGTTTCGTTGAATTGATCCATCCAGGTTGTGTTTCACTTTGTAAATCCATTTGACTTTAATAACTTCTTTATCTTTAGGCCTCTCCACAAGCTTCCATGTCTCATTCTTTTTTATAACATCAATTTCCTATTGCATAACTTTCTTCCAAGCTTCTTCTTTCATTGCTTCTTCAAAGCTTTCTGGTTCTACAACACAATAATTGCAGCTTGCATAAATATCACTTAAAAAACTTTTATATCTTTTAGGAGTTTCTTCATCATTCTCATCATCATCATGGGCTGATTTCTTCTCTAAATTAGCAGTAGGAGAAGAATTAACATCCACCTTGTCCTCCTCATAATTCCAAGTAGAATTTTCATCAAATATCACATCCCAACTAATAATTATCTTCTTGAATTCCAAATTGAATAATCTATAGCCCTTTGACATAGAGCTATAGCCTATAAATAAACATTTCTGACTCACCTCATCAAGCTTGTGCCTCTTCACTTTTGGAATTTGAGCATAAGTCATACATCCAAAAACTCTCAAGTGATTCACTGATGGTTTTCTTCCACTCCAAGCTTCATATGGTGTCATATCCCAAATAGCTTTTGTTGGACATCTATTCATCAAATACACAGCTGTATTTATGGCTTCAGCCAAAAAAATCTTTGACAACTTCTTCTCAAATAGCATAGATTTTGTCATTTCCATAACAGTTAGGTTTTTCCTTTCAGAAACTCCATTTTGTTGAGGAGTATACCTGATTGTAAGCTGTCTTTCCACACCTTCATCTTCACAAAATCTTTGAAACTCTCTTGAAGTGTACTCTTTTCCTCTATCACTTCTCAGCACTTTGATACTATATCCAATTTGATTTTCAACAAAATATTTAAACTTCTTGAAAATTGAGAACACTTCAGATTTTTGTCTCATAAAATAAACCCATGTCATTCTCATATAATCATTAATAAACAAGATAAAATACTTGTTTCCAGCATGAGAAGTAGTGGACATAGGCCCGCAAACATCAGTGTGCACCAACTCCAACTTCTTTTTTGCTCTCCATGCAACTCCCTTAGGAAAGGATTGTCTATGATGCTTCCTGAGTGCACATCCTTCACACACTTCACTCTTGTCATGAATATAAGGAAGCCCTTGTACCATGCCTTTTTGATGAAGCAATTTGAGTCCTCCAAAGTTTAAGTGACCTAGTCTTTTATGCCAAAGCCAAGAAACATCTTCTTTAGTTAGCCTCATTGCAACATTTTTAACATAGTTGAATTCAAGTGGGAAACACCTATTCACCATTTCTACTTTAGCTAACACAAGCTTCTTTTCTTTCTTATCAAAAATAGTGCAGCAATCAGCTTCAAAATGTAGTGTATATCCATGTTCTACAAGCTGTTCCACACTCAACAAATTTTGATCAAGATCTGGAACAAACAAAACTTCATGAATCCTTTCTGTTCCTCTCTTTGTTTGAACTCCAACTGACCCAATGCCTTTTACTTGCATGAACTCTCCATTTCCTACCTTAACCTTAGATTGAAATGTAGTATCCAAGTCAAGAAAGATATTTCTATTTGTTGTCATATGGCTGCTGCATCCACTATCAATAAGCCACCTTTCATCTTTTTGTTCCAACACATTTTGACTAGCATAAAACAAACTCCCTTCACTTTGTTTTTCTTTAACCATGATTGCTTGCTGATCATTCTTCACTCTGCAATCCTTCTTCACATGACCAAGTTTTCCACAATTATAACATCTTGGTCTGTTCTTATTATACCAGCAATCTTTAGCAAAGTGTCCAGCTTTATCACACACATGACATCTCCTTATTGTGCCTTCTTCATTTTTTTTGTTGTCATAGCAAAATCTGCCTCTACCTCTCCCCCTTGAACTTTGACTTCTTGCTCTTCCTCTTCCTCTACCATATCTACCACCACAAAAGTATTACTCCTTCTTAGTAGCATTACTTGATGAACCTTGCTCTTGACATTTGGAGTCAAAAACTAGTTTGGATTGGAAAGCACCCTCTACTGATTTTTCTGAGTGTCTTGCCAACCTTTGCTCATAAGATTTCAAGGAACCAATCAGCTCTTGCACACCCAATCTTGCTATATCTTTAGTTTGTTCAATCACAGCAACAATAGGATCAAACTTTTTAGAAATGCTTATCAAAATCTTCTGTATAATTCTCTTATCACTAAATTCTTCACCATAAGATTTCATCTCATTCACTACTTCAATAAATCTGGTGAAGAACTCATCAATCTTGTCATTTTCTTTCATTTTCATATTCTCAAAATCCCTTTTAAGGATTGAAGTTTAATAGCTCTCACCCTTTCATCTCCTTGATACTCTTTTTGTAAAATCTCCCATCCTTCCTTTGCTTTTGTTGCTCTCATGATTCGAGGAAAGATCACATCAGAAACTCCTCTTTGAATCATCCCAAGAACAGCTGCATCAAGAGTTTTCTTCTCTTTCAACTCTCTCACTTTAGCTACTGTCATATTAACATCATCACTTGGTTCTTCATATCTTGTTTCAATTATATCTAACACTTGAAGTGACCCAAACAAAGTCTTCATTTTCACACTCCAGAAATCATACTTGTCCCCTTGGAAGAGAGGAACTTGAACTGAACTCAAGCTGATGATCTTGTTGCTTGCCATGTCTTCAAAACTCTTCTCTTTTCTTTCTTTCTCCACTTTGATGATCTCTAAACCTAGAAGCTCTGATACCACAATGTTGGCAAGCTAAAACACTTAAAACATATACAATTTACTCAAAACAAGTGAAAAATAATGGTTGTAGAGGTGTTATGTTTTCATGCAGCAGAATATACTTTTTTCTTTACCAAAATGTCCTCGCACTCTGTTTTTTCCAGCATCAACAGTACAACAACAAACTCAGTTTTTACACGGCAGAAAACTAAGCTATGTGTTGGCTTCTCCAAGAAGCCACATGACACCTAACCCAAGTGACACAACTTTACATGCTAGTACAACAAATATATAATTAATGCACATTACTCTCAACAAGCACTAACAAAACAACACATTACTATTGGAAATCTAGCAAGCATAAAAACAATTAGCATTTTATTTCTATTAAGCCACACTCATGTCTCTAAACACTACTACATGATCTTAAGACAAAAGTAAGAAGAATAACACAAACATCTAATGATGAATTGGTCGGCAGTATACTACAAATTAATTTTTGTAAGAACTGTGTTATGAAGTGTTGTTCCAAAGAAATGTTCATCCACCCAGTGATGGATCTGTTCTTTTTTATAAAACATGCAAAACAAGGTTTGACAAGAACATAGAAAGGTTAGCAGTAACAACTAGATGGAAAAAAGTGAAAGATTTGGGAAAAAAGAAACAGTAGGATCAGAATTCTAAGTAGATAGATAATTTTGTTCATTTAAACACCAAAGCAGATGATTGAAAGTGAATGACCATACCCAGATGAGAACCTGATTTAGTCATGACTATTAGATTAGGTCAAATAAGTGTGACACACTTGTCCAATCTGGATATCAACTTGGCAAAAGGACAAAGGTGTACAAGTACTTTGTCCATTCTGATGACATGGGTAGCAATGATATAGTGCTAGGTGCCAAACATTGCTTGTGATAATTATCTTTGCTAAGATCGAGATGTCATATTGATCGGACAGCCAAGATCGAGTTATTTAGTTGATTCGGATCTAAGTGGGAGTCTGATGCATCTGATAAGCTAGAGATGATCATATGGAGTTTATATTACATTTTGACCTTAGTTGACCTTTTGGGTGACCTCGTATGACATAGATAGACTAGGTCTAGTCGATGGGTCAAAATTGAGATTTTAGCGCCGAATTTATTCGGAACATTTTTGCGACTAAATTTAGCATAACTGGAGGGGTCCGCAACTTAAGCACTAAAATAAATATTTATATTCATGTTTATTTGCAACTTAAGTTACGGGACCCGGTAAAAACTCTCTATATATGAGAGGGCTTAGGCGCATACATCATATAATTTAATCCTAGCTGCCCTCCTCTTAAAACCTAGCCGCCCAATTCAAAAGAGCCGCCGCCCTCCTCCTCCTCTCTTGTGGTGGCACAACTTTGAAGAAGGGGACAACAAGGTTGAAGAAGGCATTGGGTCAAGTGGAAGAGACCTCCATCTCTCCTTGGCACATCTCCTTCTTCCTCATCACTCTTTGGCGCCAGTGGGAGTGTTGCACACTCCTTGCGGCCAAGAAGAAAATAACTTGTTGGAGCATCCTTAGTGACTGGCGCAAGCAACAAGCAAACCTCCCTAGGTGTGGATCTCACCTTCCGAGGCTAGCATCAAGCATGAAGGTTGAGAGGACTCCAGGAGCTCATGTGTGCTTGATTGCAGAGGACACTCCCGTGGTGTCTTTTGTCATCGACGCATCTCCGAAAAATTGCAAAATGGTACTACTCTAGTACTCTTCACATCCATCGGTTTTTCACTCGTAAGACAATCCAGCGATCATGGGAATTCTATTTTGGACCATCGCTTTTGCTGTTCATAAATTTTAAAATTGGCCTGGGGATTCCCAACAGTGGTATTGATGACACCGAAATTTATAGTAAATTTCATGCCATTTTGTATATCTTTTTGTGTCATATTATTACCACTTTGCTTATTTTTATGCCTTTCTTATCAATTATTGCAAAATCTACTTCTATTTTAGTTTTTCATGATTTTCAGATAAAAAGTGTCATATTTTGATGGATTTTGAAAGATTTGAGCACACAAATGGATTCCAGATGTCGAAACAAAGTTACCCATTAGTTTTCATGAAATTCGGAGCTAAATTGCAAACATACGACACTACCGTATTTTTGGGACAAAATCTCACGGTACCGTATTTTTGAAGGATTTTATACAGAAAGTTTCTGAATTCTGGGTTAAAATACGGCACTGCCATATTTCAAAATACGGTACCATATTTTAGACCCAGTTTTTTAATTTTTCCGCCCGAATCTTGCGCGGACCATATCTTTTGATCCAGAAGTCCAAATTGAGATCCGAAAGTTGCTGCGAACCCGTCGTTAAGAGGAGAAGATACACGAAGTGAAATCCCTAATTTTTATCACCAATAGAGGGAGCATTCGACAGAGAGGCGATTAGGGTTCGGCCTCACGCCGAGAGGCGTAGAGACCACCTCTGGCCACGATTTTTACATTGACGTTCGTCTAGAGTTGGAGAGCATACACCAGAAGTTTCAGAGCGTTTAAAGTCTGATCAAGGGAGAAATCAATGAAACAGTGGGCGCCGCCACTGTGCATAGTGTTTCCAACATATTACGGTGCTGTAATTTCGATTACAGCACCGTGTTCTGTAATTTCTTCCCTTTTTCTTTGGTTTCTGATCATCTAAACTATGGTTTATTGTAATCTTTTCTCCATGCTAGCTTAGATTTCTTATGGGACATGGGGAGTAATTTTCCTTGATTTTTAATGACTAGATGACTTTTATTTGGCCAGAATAGTTTTGTTATGATAATTTTACTTATGTAATGATTGTCTCTAATTCTCCTTAGTTTTATAAATATCAGCATGTTTTAGAATTTGGCGAAATAGACTGAGAGGTTGATTGTGAAATTCGGAACCTTAGAAATCATGGAGTTTGGAACTTATTGTAAGAGATTAGGTTTGTTCTTTGAATTTTGATTTTTAGTGATTTTATTGCCATGTTGATAATTTGAATCTAGGATGAGTTATTGTGTTAGACTTGATTTGATGCTGCAAGAGATTGAGTATCGAGTCGTCGGAGAACCTTAAGTAGAACCTGTGTTGAGTTTCAGGATGCACGAGAGTGATCCTTGAGATTCCACTTGAGATGTTTGACTTAGAATTCGGATGCACGAGAGTGATCCTTGAGTTCTTTGTTCAATGATTTACTTATTTTCAGCATTGGATAGATCTTGCACGAGATTGAGGATTGGTCCTTTGTATGATTGTCTGCGCGAGAGCGAGATGATCCTTTTATCAAGTAAATTATATCTTTGTCATTTCAGAATTAGACTGATAGCCTTTATTTCCTTCTAGTCATTGGAATTAAGGTAGATGAAACCCTAGTCCCAATTTTTCCCTCTGATCATCCTTTAGCACACTTTTCTGCATATTTTACTTCATCATATTCGGTTTGCTTAGGTAGTGAGAAAATAATTATTTGGTACTTAACAATAAGGTCTCTGTGGTTCGATATTTTTATTACTTCGAAGTATCCGTGCACTTGCGGACACAATAGGTATCAGAGCAATCTTACGAGGCCCGATGGTGTACTTACTACATGCGCAACCCCATGTCATAAAAATTATATTTTGAAAAGTTTATGCCATGATTTTTCTATTGAAAAATAATCCCTCTATTTTTGCCTCCTTCATCTCTATCTTGTTTTGTTTTCTTCACATGTGAGATAGACCATGTATGGAAGAATTTATCTCTCCTTGTGCTCGTAGGATAGACCTACGACTCAAGACCCATAGGAGATTATGCGAGGCATGGACTGGTGATTGCCCTAATCTCTATAGGGTAAGGATTGCAAGTGGTGGCTACCTTTGTAGACTTCTGAGATGGATGAAACACAAAAAAAAGATAATGAAGAGTCACTGACAATTGACGGAAGGGTTTTATGAAAAAACTAAAATTGATTACATGTTGGTTTTTCATAGCATGTAGAAGAGAATGAGTATGTTTTTTTTTTATGCATTGTGATGTGATCTTAGGGAAGCCATATGTTGCCACGCCTGTGATGTATCCTTGTGAGGCCTGCGTGCCGACTTTCTATTTTATTTCAATTATGTATTGTAATATGAAGTCAATATTAGGGAAGAAATCTCTTGGCGTTTTCTCCTCTCTCCCTTGCGCATCTAATCAAGGTGGCGCAACCTTGACCTAGCCAAAACCTAGGTGGCTTCTATGGTTTACCTAGAGGCGCATCTTGAAGTTTGGTGGCCGGGGTTAGGGTTGGCCCACCTCACCATCTATAGGTGGCACATCTCTTACTTTGGCATAACCTTGAGTGGCTTCTAGGGTTTCTTAGATAGTGCACTTGAGGGATTTTGGCTGATCAAGGTAAAGCCTAAACAAGTTAGGGGGCTGATCTTTTACCTTAGCGGAATCTTGATGCCTTCTAGGGTTTCCTAGTGGCGCATCTTAATATTCAAGAGTTGATGAAGAGGGTTGGTGCAACCTAGCTTGTAAGGTGGATTGCCTAGTCATGGTGGCACATCTTGCAAAGGGAAGTGGCGCATCATGCAAAGATGGTGACACACCTAGAAGTTGATAGCACATACATGTTGGCCGAACCCTAGAAGGAGTCTAGGGTTTGTTAGCTAGCATCAAGGAGGAGTCTAGGACGGGACAAACCTAAGGGGGCATCTAGGGTTTCCTTGATGGTGCCTCTAGCATTCGTGAGCTGACCCTTGGAGCTGAAGACCTAGGTGAAACACATAGGGTTTGGAGAAGAGCCTTTAGGGCACTCAGGACTGAGCTGAGGACTTAGTGGCATGGGCCCATAGCTCAGGGCCCTTGGAAGTGCTAGGTGTTTAGGTCTAGGACTAGGGGCTTATTACCCAAGTTAGGGATTTGATCACATCATCTTTATTTTCTACTCTTGTTAAGCATGACTTTACTATTTTATTTTTATTCCACCATAAGATTGCATGCATGTATTGGTAGAAATAAGATAAAACTAAGCGGTGGAGAGACCACAAAAATCCTCGCTAAATCATATCGAGTTTGTTTTGCCTTCTGAAGCGTAACTCTCATCAAACTATCGATCGTTAGTGTTGTGCACTGTTTTCCACCCTCGTGGGACACACCCATCCATCTTTAAGAGGCGTGTGGTGGCAATGATTTCCCTAGTCTATTTAAACTCTAGGCATGCCTTCGCAAGGAAATCGTTGGCCCTATGTATAAGGGTCACATTAGACTTGACTAGATTTTTCGTATGTAATGGTTCACATGATGAAATTTCTAAAGGAAGCCTCAAGAAGTTAGGGCTTTGTGCTATATTCAGCCCTCGCCAGACACAAAGTGTCTGAACTATCTTGAAAAAGAAAATTGTCGAGTTGCAATTGGCCAGCGGGCCTACCTCAGGAAACATGCATCACCTTGTGTAGTACATCCCATCCTCGTGGGATGCAAGACCGTGTACAAAATGAGGATCCCATCTCACTAAAAGGTGACTTCTCGATCGATTTTTGAGGATTATCGATTTGAATAAAATAGTGAGAAATGATCATTTATAGAAGTCCAGTATAAATGGTTGAAATATAATACTATTATGTTTGTCTTTTGTTGTAGATGTCTACGAACAATAATAATAACAGTGGACTGTCACTCTGATCTTTCCTCGAGAGAGAGAAGTTGGTTGGAGTCGACTTTTATGGATTGGTACTAGAATTTGAGGATAGTCCTTATGCATGAGAAGAAGCTTTATGTCTTAGAGTAAGCTCTTTCTCCTTCACTGCCATCTGACACTATCCGCAAGTGCACGGAAATGTCGAAGTAATATAAAAGATATCGTCTCCCACAGGGAACAAGGTGAGTACTAGAAATTCTAATTTTCGGAATCTAAGCAGATCAAATCGTGGTTTTTGGAACAAGAAAACTAAAGCTAAGCAAATCGTAAATAAGAAATCAAATAACTGCAGCAGGGAAATGTTGGTGTATATGCCCTGAAGACCAATATATGGACATGGTCAGGCCTTGTTTGAATGTACTTTGATAGAATTATTATTCTATATATAGAGGCATGGTCGTTATTATGCAGACTTCTCTACCTGCGTTGATGTATTGAGTTGCATATATAATGTCCCAGGAGTTTGGATTGGATCCATTCTCATAAGAAATCCCCAGACAAGGTACCTTATCAGATATGGGACAGCTTTGGTACATGTGAGACTAGTGTATGGGCTGGTTAAGTGCGGGGCACAGTAACGCAGACATACAGGTGCATTGGATGCACTGGAGTGATCCACCGTGAGGATTGACTTGTCTAGTCAACAAGTCAATCTCACATGCAAGAGGTTTGCATTGATCCTTAGACTTGAGGTATTCATGTCTAGATTTGATGATGGGTATGCTTTGATACAGTCTTACGTCTCTCCGTAATTGGGAGATCAAAACGACTGTCATTGGGCATGTCATAAGTCACGTAGAGACATGGGTGACCAATAGTAGGATTTGCCCCTTCCTTATTGGAAGCATGATATCCACTCGGGGTGCCCCACCTTATTGGTGCATGACAGGAATGTGTGGCCACACTTGTTGAGTCATGACCAATGCATTGGATTGATAAACTTGAGACTAATCCAATGGCAGGATATCAGCTTAGGCAAAGGGATCTATAATGCAATGGGAATCCTTGTTGCTTTTTAGGAGTTGTTGCCATAATGACTTAAGTCCTATGATATGGGTAGTAGTGATGTGTTGCTAGATACCCCTCACTACTTATGATGTTTACATCATTGCCATCGTCATATGGATCCTACGGGTCACACGCAATAGACTCTTGACGTTGCTTTAATCAGAAGCCTTAGGATCAAGTTATTGGATAACTTGGATCAATTTGGAAGATTTCATCAACGCCAATGGGCCTGATGAGTTGGAAGAAAGTTATTGGAGCCAAACTTCATTTTTGGTAGGTTGACCCGAAATTGACCTAGATTCATCACATTTGGATTAGGGTTGCATTGGATTGGATCCAATGGCTTAATCAACCTATGCCATGAAGTTTGGGCTAGCTCATTGTCCAATGAGGCCCAATAATTAGTTGTCATGAAGAGAGAATTGGCTTAAAAGGGTATAATGGGGAGAAGTCTTCACCCATTAGCGCCTAGGGGCATAATGGGGTGAAGTGGGCGGTTTTGCTTCATTAAGGAAGTAAAAGACGCCTTGCCCTTTCTCCCTTGATGGAAACCTTGCCTCTAAGGCAAGTCTTGGGGCTAATATGGCTTGAGAACTTTTATGGGAAGTTCCTAGGCGCATATGGATGTTGGGAAGAAGTATATGGTAAGGTCTTGGAGACTTACCTTACCTCAAACCCTAATTTCTCCTAAGACACAACCCTAGCCGAATTCCTCTTGCTTGTTGCACCTAGCCCTTCTCCTTGGATGGAAAGAATGCCTCTAAGGTATGACTTAGGTTGATATGGCTATTGGGCAAATAAGGATAGGTTGAATGAGGTTTATGGCAAAGTCTTGGAGACTTTCCTTACCACAAACCCCTATCATCCTAGCCGCCCACTTGGCATGATCTTGGCCCTCCCTAAACCGCCTCTTGGCTTATGAAAGGGACCCTAGCTGCCCCCTCTCATGAGTTCGAATACTTAGAGGCGTGAACACACATAGAGGGGCGAGAGCAAAGGCAAAGGGCGACAACATCAAGGTGGCGTAACCCTTCTTCCTACTAGTGGCCGCAAGTCTTCTCCTTCCTCTCCTCTTGGCGTGACTTGGAGAAGGACTTGGTGGCGCCACTTCCTCTTATTCTTCCTCAGGGCCGAAACTCTTCTCCTCCCTCTTCTCTTGGAGTGAAGAGGATAAGGAGTTGGCGGCATCTTCCTTGCACTTGGCGCATGATCCTTGGAGGTGGCGCAAGAGTAGTGAAGGAACCCTAAGGCTTGATTCTCTTCCCGAGGCTAGCACCAAGCGTGGAAGGGAGCAACGATCAAGGAGTCGACGCGTGGATACTTGTGGAGGGCGAACACTTGGGCGCCTTCAACATGGCTTCAACAACTAGACAAGCAAAAGAGGTACATCTCTAACACATCCTTGTGTCTTCTCTCTCGCATGGATCCTTGGGACCGGAATATGTTTCGGGTGTAATGATTCTTCCGCTGCGTCCTGGGACTACAAAATTTTAAATTACACCCGGTATTCCTTAACAGTGGTATCAGAGCTACTTGCGAGAAACACAAGGTGTATGTTTGCTTGTGTGAAAAATTCTTGAAAATTTTTCTTTTATCCATGCGCGTTTCACGTAGAAAGCGTTTTCATCCAGACCTCTCTTCTTATCTTTGTGGCCGAAACTTGGATTTTGTTTATGATTGATTTAAGACCAAAGGCGCACGTGGTTTTGTCAAGTAGGACGGACATTGTGTCTTCGGACTAGCCGGGTCTCTTGATCTGACAAAACTGCCAGCCTATAGGGTCTATGAAATCATCATGAAACTTGATCTAAATTTTGGCGTAAATTTAGTTAAGAGAGTGCTTTGGATGATGTTGGCGCATAAGGTGTTAAAATTTGATTTTTCTGGATTTTCAAATTTTACATGCGCCACTTGATTGGGTTGATATGGTCATAGCGAGTGCCCTCCTGTGTTGTGATGTGGAAGCATGTTTCCACTTGTGATGAATGCTTGTAAAATCTCTTTCCACCTGCGTGTGGTTCTCTCCCTATCTTGTTGTAAAGAATTTTTCATCTTGTTTAGAATAGATGTAGAATTATGTGATAGGTTAAGGTTTCATCTTCACAACAAGGAGTCTTCTTCAATCGGAGTCAGAAGTGGCGACAGCTTTGGAAGCGTGGTGATGGACTTGCGGCTGAAGGAAGGACACATGCTTTCGGCTTCTGGCATGGGCTGATCTGCTTTAGGGACTCGCAACCCTTGGATGCACGATAACATGTCACATGGCTCGTGACAAGTTATGTGTATGAAAAGGGCTATGACCATATCGACCAAACTAGCATGCCTGTGATGGTTTATTATTTTGTCTATAGCATGCCTGTGATGTTTTTCCTTTGCTGCCATAATCATAGGAAAACTGCATGCTAGAAAAGAATAAAACAAACATGCAAAAACTCTCAATACAATATCAAGTCGATAGCCTTCTAACGCGTAGCCCTCATCAAACTATCGATCGGTGGTGTTGTGAACTGTTTCCCACCCTCGTGGGATACACCCACTTATCTTTAGAAGGTGTGTGGTGACAATGATTTCCCCAGTCCAGTTTTAACCTGGGCGTGCCTTCGCAAGGAAATTCGTTGACCCTGGGCATAACGGTTAGGACCAGACTTGACTAGTTTTTCATATGACACTGACATGATGAATCACTAGAGGCAGCTGTTGAGAGGATAGGGTTCAGTGTTGTATCCAGCCCTCGCTGGACACAGGGCGCCTAGTCTGTCTTGACTAAGAGGAATTGTGCATGGCACAATTGGCTGGTATGCCTACCTAAGGAAGCATGAGACTCTCTGTGCATCCCAACTCACCCTCGTGAGTCGCGGAGACCTTATGTGAAATTAGGATCCTACTCACTTATTTCCATGTTGAGTTTGAGAGTTTTCAACTTGTTTTGGAAGTAGTGGGAGCATAGCATTTAATTTAAAGTCCTTGTTAAATGCTTTATCATTGTACTTATTTTACTTATTTGCTTATTGTAGATGGCATCTCCTGATCTAAGATTGAAACTCTATAAAAACAAATTGGATGAGACAAATTGGACAAAGTGGTTCAAGATTTTGTCCAAGATACTCGAACAAGAAAATAAGGTGCATCTTCTTGAAAGACCTCCATCCCAGCCCAGTGTGTATTTCACTAATGAGTGGGAGTGGAATGTCTATCTTGAACATTGTGAAGATAACGAACAGTACACTGCTCTTGTCTTAGAGTGCATGACCCCAAAGGTCAAGGTTGAATGTGATAAGATGGGGATTTATGATCTTATCATACATCTCAAAGGTCTCTTCACACCATGCTCTATAGACAATGATCAGGAGAGTTCTGTTGGATCTTCAGAGTGTATGCCTGAATCTGAGAATGACCATGGTTCTGTATCTTCGAAGCTAATACTTCGGAAGACTGGGAATGCATGGATATTTCGAAGAGGATTAATGGCCAAGAAGTGCATGGCAAAGAAGACGAGGGATGTAATCCATCCGCTTCAGGTATTGTGTTACCGAGGTCTTTTGTCTACTTCTTATTCATGGGTACTGGGTACCGTATGTGAGGCTCACATATGTTTTACATGTGCAGGAGCTCAAAGGAAGTAGGACGAAGAGGCTTGATGGGATCGACTCTCGGGTCATGGACGGAGCATTGGATGCTGCTGTTGATATCATCTCACTGCCTTGAAGACTTTATGTTGGGGTATGCCCTTAAGGCTAATGTTTGAGGCCTTGGGATTGTATAAGTATCATGTAATACATTCTTGTGTTTATAAAGGCAATGGTTATTATTCAGGTTGTTACATCATCTGCTGCAATGTGTGTTCTTCTGAATAATGTCTCAATGCTGTTCAGCTAGGCTGACATGCTAAATGTCCTTAGTCGATATATCTTGGTGAACATGAGACAGCCTTGATATGATTGAGACTAATATGTGTTCTAATCTTATAGGATGCTTCGAGCATGGAATAAGATGTAGACTCATGGGTACATTGGATGTACTGGACAGACCCTACTAGGACATTCAATTGCTTGTCACAATGTGAATGATCCTTGATTGCAACAAGTGGCACATGTCCTCTGACTTGAGATCACTTGTGTTTCTAAATGATGATTGTCATTGTTTTGAGGTAGTTCAATATCATTTGAAACATAATGGTTATAGACTATCTTGGATAATGATCATGAGTCAGGTTAGGGCACTAGTGATAGATAGAGGATTGCCGTCTCCTTGTTGAAGGAGTGTGGTGTTCTATAGGGGCCCCCTAGATGAGATGATTGAGAAAGTGTATGGCCATACCCAGGTGACTATGTGCATCTGATCTAATCATGCTCATCATATTGGAGCTACAGGCTTGACACGCTTGTCCAATAAGAACATCCAGTGGCAAAGGAAACATGCATGCCTTGTGAAGTGGATTCACACTTGTGCTGTGGTTTGGGTGTAGTCTTGGAAGACTCTTTCCTTTATATCGGGAGACAGTGATGTGTTGCTAGATACCCCTCACTGATCGTGATAACGTAAGTTATCGTTACCGACATTTAAAGGAAACCCTCAGGGTCGCACAATTTGGTGATATGGCTTACTTGAGTCAGATCGTGTGGACTGAATTGTTTGGGTTCAGTTTAAAGGGATTTAATCTCTGATTGTAAGTGAGATCTGGTCTGATCATGTTTGATTGATTAGGGCTTGAGATCGGTAAGCTTCGATCGAGAGAGATGATGCTAGATCGGTAAGATCAGGAGCATCAGGAGATGAACGGTTAGATCTGGAACCTATTGGTTCAATGAGGTCTAGACCATGGCTTGGGCTGATTTGATTTGGTTTTTTGGACCAAAGTCAATTGGATCGATTGAGCATGAACCGGTTCACATGTGTGTGAACGCTTGGTTCAATGCTTAAGCGTTTTGGTCGGTTTTCAAAGCATTACTTCATGTCATTCCATTTTTGGAAAGTCATCAAGGCGACTTTGTAAAAACGCCTCAACGCTTCTCTTGGATGATGACCGCTTGCAATCTCGTGGAGAGGAGAGTGTGTTGACGACAAGAGGAGGCATTCGGCCGAGACAAGCCATCTCTATCCTCTCCTTCACGCGACAAGGTCCCATTGAAGCACTTTGCTAGCACAAAGGATTCAAAGGAGCAAGCCATCTTCACTTGTTGTGTGCGTCACCTTTGGAGAAGGAGCACTTGCGTCTTTGCTTCCAAGGCACCAACCAAACCGATGGCATTGGTATGATCTACTCTTGATCTATTCAATCTATGATAGTTGATCATATGGCATGCAAAAGATCATCAAACCCTTGCTTCCGCTTGCAAAATTTTATTTGCGCCATGCTTAGGGTTTTCGCCCCCCTCTCGAAAGGGGTTTCTTCACTTTATATAGAACTTTGCTATTATGTATCAGCTTATGTATTAGAACATCATTCCTTTAAGAAAGGATTTCAGTTTGAAATAATATATGATATTTTCTGAGATGTTCTATTGAAATGATACAGTTGACAATAGTTTGTGGTTCTATATGTAACACAAGATCAGATCTAATGATTCGATAAACATCCTCTTATAGCATTGTCTCTTGAACCATAGAACAATGGTCACATCTAAAGGTCCATGGACTATTGGGATCATTGTCTGTAACATCCCGTTATCTTAACCCCAAACAAGCAACACAAATCATGAAAGAAACAGGATGTTATCATACAAGATCGATACATATGCTAGGTAAAACCCCGTTCAGGAAACCCGATCTGAAAATTTCGAAAATCCATACATATAAATCTCCACAAAAACACAATTTCATAAAGGTACCTGCCACCACGCATTCCTTGCACTAGACATATGCAAGGCAACAGTTATATCAAATCCGTATCAAATCCATAAAATCCATAAAGGTACCTGCCACCAGGCAATACTTGCACTAGACATATGCAAGTTACAGGTATATCAAAACCGATTACAAAGTATACACCACAAACCGAATTTCAAAACAAAATCACAAAATCGATTTTTATAAACTCATACCAAACACCGAAACCAGGCTGAACGCCCGCGGTGACACAAAAATCAAACTCATTTAATAGTCACAATCTGACATCACAAGTTCACATAGTTCACATGGTTCACATGGTTCACATAGCTCATATCATTCATATAGTTCGGCCACAACCGGCCCCAAATAATTAAGCACCAAAGTTCTTAAACAGCAAACTAGCGATATCCATGCCAATGCTAACTTAAGAAATGCGCCCCTGCTCTATGCCTGAAAATAGTGAGGGGTGAGCTACACAGCCCAGTGAGTGGATAGTCTAAATCGACCATCCATAACATACACTCAAAAATATAGACAGATTATTTTAAAAATCTTTAACAGGAACATTATGTCAACATATAACAACATAAAGAAAACAGAAGTCATATAAACAGTCAGATGTACGCACCAACATATAACAAACTCAGGTTCTAGAGTTATACTCTAAACCAACTCAGATGTACACACCAACACTTAATTAACCTAGTTGTCCAGCATATTCAGTAGTGACCATTATGGTCTAACCCGGCTTTGGCCTAAGCACTGGGAGACTGCAAAATTTCATGCAACATATAAACATGGACAGTGAGTAGAATCAAGAGGTGGCCCCCGCCAGGTCACGACGTGGCACTTTGCTCTAAAACACCCCATAACACATCGATGGATAGTGTGTAGATTCAAGAGGTGGCCCCCGCCGGGTCACGACGTGGCACTTTGCTCTACGACACCCCATATCACAAAAAGAGAGTGATGACATCAAGAGGTGGCCCCTGTCCGACCAAGACATGGCACTTTGCGTCAAAACCCGTTCTCCCAAAAGGTTCCTACTGGACAACAAACACATCTTATATCATATTTCATAAAGGTGGACTCCTAAGTGTCAACTAGACTCTAGGATAGTCATCACAAAAATCATATCGGGCAGGCTGAACATCAACCCCCATCACAATAATCATAATAGGCAGGCTGAACATCAACCTCCTCACATATCAAATACAGGGCTGAAATTCAAACCCTTAACATATCACATAAGGACTATCCTATGAGTACACGGTTATACTTAGCCATAGTCCTAACCAACACATAACACATAATATTCAAAATTCACATAATCCATCACATAACACATATTGTTCAAAATTCACATAACCCATACTATTCGAAAATCACATAACATAACACATAATATTTCATATTCGAATATCACATAATATAGTGTAGTCCTTAGATTTCATGCTGATTAGTTTAGTCAAACCTTGCTATGTTATCACCCAAATTTCTCAAACATTAAATAACAGGCTACACACCTAAATTAAATAACATGCTACACACCTAAATAAACAGTCATGGATTGTAATTAACACACATCCAAAAATCATTACAACACATATAACCCACGGTTTTACAACATGTCATCTATTTAAAATTTAAACTCTAGTTAACAAGAATGTCATGCTCAAAATTCACTAATTTAAAACTACCTAAATTCCATAACATCAACATAAAATTATAACATGTAATTGTCTTTATAATCCTCATGTAAACATGTTAATTTCGGTTTTTCATAAATAATACCAAATTTCGGTTGTCATGAATAATTTATCATAAATAATATCAAGATTTCGGATTATCATGAAAATTATCAAGAATTCGGTTTACATGAAAGAACATCTCAATTTTGGTTTTCATCCCCTAAATTTGGTTTTAACATGGTAGAAATTCCAAGAACTCAAATGTATCATGTCACAAACACAACTAAATTCATAGGTCAAACAAGACATTCCACTCACCTCTTAAACCGAGAATACTAAGGTTAAAATCTTCCCAAAAAAAACTCGCCTAAAGCCTTGATGTCGCCCAAAGGATCTCCAAGAACTCACCAAGGAAGTTTCACCTCAAGGAATTCGCCAAGGGGAAGAAGATGGAGAAAATCGCCAAGAACTCTTCAAGAACACCAAGATCGCCTTCTTCCTTGCCCTAGCCGCCCCAAGATTTCCTCAAGCCAAAAATCGTCAATTCTTCCTTCCCTAACCGAAATACCCACTAAAAATTCGGTTTTTAATTTTTAACCCATTAACCAATTAATTCAAATAGGGTTTAATCCATTTAACTAATAAATTTGAATTTCAAACCCAATTAGCGCCAACCCAAAAAAAACTCATAATTAACAATTAATTTAACCATCCACTAACCATTCACTTAACGAAATCCATTAAGGATTTAATTAACATCCAATAAGGATTTAATTAACCAATAAGGTCTAATTAATTAACTTACAATTTACAACCCATAAATCCTAATTAATTTATCATGAACAACCAATAATAATTTATCATAAATTAACAGCCAATAATCAAATAAATAATCTCTAATTAATTTATAATAAATTAACAACCAAAAATCTCTAGTTAATTAACTATTAACAACCAATACATAGAAAAATATCACAGTCAATAATTTTAGACAAAATCAAAATAATGCTTACCAGGACTTAAGATCCTTGGATCTTACATCCCTCCCTCCTTATAAAGCTTTAGTCCTCTAAAGCTCAGCAACCATATCATCAAAAAGATAAGCATAAAACTTCCTCATATCCGCTTCAGTCTCCCATGTCGCCTCCTCAACTGACTGATTTCCCCAGATAACCTTTACCAAAGGTATAGTCTTGTTCCTCAGAACTTTATCCTTTCTATCCACAATCCGAAGATGTCTTTCCTCAAATGTCAAGTCACTCTGAATCTGAAGAGGTTCCAACTCCAACACATGAGATGGATCAGGATGATATTTCCTCAAAGCAGAGACATGGAATACATTATGCACATGATCCAAAGCAGGAGGTAAAGCTAACCGGTAAGCCACTGGACCAATTCTCTCAATAATGTCAAAAGGGCCTACAAACCTAGGGCTCAACTTGCCCTTTTTGCCAAACCTCATAACACCCTTAGTAGGTGATACCTTTAAGAAAACATGATCCCCTACCATAAACTCCAAGGAACGACGACGGTCATCAGCATAACTCTTCTGTCTGTCCCGAGCAATCTTCAATTTATCCTGAATCTCTCTGACCTTATCAGTAGTCTCCTGTACTGCATCAGATCTCAAAATCATTCTGTCACCAGTTTCCTCCCAACACAAGGGAGTCCTACACCTTCTCCCATACAAAGCCTCATAAGGAGCCATCTGAATACTGGAGTGGAAGCTATTATTATAAGTGAACTCTATCAAAGATAGATCCCGATTCCACTCAGAACTCCAATCAACCACATAAGCTCTCAACAAGTCTTCTAGAGTCTGTATAGTACGCTCCGTCTGGCCATTAGACTGAGGATGGTATGCTGTACTAAAACTCAACTTAGTACCCAAACCCTCCTGTAAGCTCTTCCAAAATCTGGACAAAAACTGAGAGTCCCTATCAGACACAATATCAACAGGCACTCCATGCAGTCTGACTATCTCATCAATATACAATCTAGCCAGCCTCTCTAAAGAATAAGTCATCTTGATCGGGAGAAAATGGGCTGATTTAGTGAGTCTATCAACAATCACCCAAATAGCATCATGACCCAATCTGGTTCTGGGCAAACCACATACAAAATCCATACTGATGCATTCCCACTTCCACTCAGGAATAGGAAGGGGCTGCAACAAACCACCAGGCTTCTGGTGTTCAGCCTTTACAGTCTGACAGGTTAAACACCTAGAGACAAAATCATATACCTCTTTCTTCATGCCCGGCCACCAAAAACTCTTCTTGAGGTCCTGATACATCTTAGTCACGCCAGGATGTAGAGAATATTTGGAGTTATGGCTGTCCTCCAATATTTCTTTCCTCAAGCTCGGTTCCTCAGGGACACATACCCTTCCACGAAACCGAAGAATACCATCATCAGACAGGCTAAAATCCTGAACTGCTCCATCAACCAAACTATCCCTGATCTGAACTAATCTCGGATCCACAGACTGCTGATCTCTGATCTTCTGCAACAAAGCAGACTGTACTCTGAGAAAGGCCACATAACCCGACTGAACTCTAGGAGAAACACTGATCCTGAGATCGCTGAACTCCTGCAGTAACCGCCACTCACTGACTCGTAAAGCAGCTACTGAAGTAACTGGATGTCTGCTCAGTGCATCCGCCACTACATTGGCCTTTCCAGCCTGATACTGAATAGAGAAGTCATAGTCTTTGATCAACTCCATCCATCTTCTCTGTCTCATGTTCAACTCCTTCTGAGTGAAGATATACTTGAGACTCTGGTGATCAGTGAACAGATCAAACTCCTGACCCAACAAATAGTGACGCCATATCTTCAAAGCAAAGACTACGGCCGCCAATTCTAAGTCATGAGTAGGGTAGTTCAACTCATACTCCTTCAGTTGTCTCGACGCATAGGCTACTACAGAACCCTTCTGCATCAAGACACAACCCAACCCTTTGCCTGAAGCATCCGTATAAACAGTAAACCTTTCCCCATCACTAGGAATAATGAGGATCGGTGTACTAGTCAACCTCCTTTTCAGCTCTTGAAAGCTCTCTTCACACTTATCATCCCAAATAAACTTGGCCTCCTTTCTGGTCAATTTAGTTAAAGGACCCGCCAACTTGGAGAATCCCTCAACAAATCTCCGGTAGTAACCTGCTAAACCCAGGAAACTTCTGATCTCAGTAGCACTAGTCGGTCTTTCCCAATCAAGGATGGCTTGCACTTTAACTGGATCCACAGACACCCCTTGACCAGAAATCACATGTCCCAAGAAGCTGATTTTCTCTAGCCAGAACTCACACTTACTAGCCTTGGCAAATAATCGGTTCTTCCTCAGAATCTCCAGCACTCTGCGCAAGTCACTGACATGATCTGAAGTAGTCCGTGAGTATACCAAAATATCGTCTATAAAGACTACCACACAAGAGTCAAGCAATTCATGGAATACCCTGTTCATCAAATCCATGAAGACAGCAGGTGCATTCGTCAGTCCAAAAGGCATAACTAAAAATTCGAAATGCCCATACCTGGTCCTGAAAGCAGTCTTAAATATATCCTCATCCTTGACCCTAAGCTGATAATACCCTGATCTCAGATCAATCTTAGAGAACACTGTCGCTCCCTGTAATTGATCAAATAGATCATCAATTCTGGGAAGAGGATACTTATTCTTGATAGTCACTTGGTTAAGCTGCCTGTAGTCTATACACATCCTCAGGGTTCCATCTTTCTTCTTTACAAACAGCACTGGCGCTCCCCAGGGAGAAGCACTAGGCCGAATGTACCCTTTCTCTAGCAATTCCTCCAGTTGTTTCTTAAGCTCAGCCAGCTCTGAGGTAGCCATGCGATAAGGAGCTCTGGAGATAGGTGCCGTACCTGGCGCCAACTCAATGCCAAACTCTACTTCTCTAATCGGTGGCAAGCCTGAAAATTCCTCAGAGAACACATCAGGAAACTCTTTCACCACCGCCATCTGAGTCAAATCAGAAGTAGAATCATCCTGCACCTTAACATGTGCAAGGTAACCCTTACACCCACTAGCAAGTAACTTTCTGGCCTGCAGAAAAGATATTACATGCGGTCCTTGGTCCGACACTAGACCTCTCACAAAAATCCTACTCCCATCTAGCAGATTTAAAGTGATTACTTTCTCAAAGCAATCCACAGTAGCATGATGTGAGGATAACCAATCCATACCTAGGATGATATCATAATCTTGCATGTCTAAGAGGATTAGATCTACCAGAAACTCATAACCCTCTACATGCACTAGACAATTAGCACAAACAGTATCTGTAGATAATGATGTTCCTAAGGGAGTACTCACAGACACAACATAATCTAGCATCTTAGGTACAACAGGTAAACATGCAGCAAATCTAACAGATACAAAAGACAGATTTGCACCAGGATCAAATAAGATACGAGCTAACTGATCAAATACAAATAAGGTACCTTCCACGACGGATCGGGAAGCTCGTGTATCCTTCTCAGCCACAGCATAAACTCGTGTCTGGACTGTAGGCTTCTCTGCGCCTCTATTCTGTATCTCAGGCTCTTTGCAGTCTTTGACCATGTGCCCTGGTTTCTTACATCTGAAGCATACACCATTCTTCTTATAACAATCCTTCACCAGATGTCCCTTGATCCCACAATAATTACAAGTCCTATCCTCTGTGATACTGTTCTTTACATCTCTGACATCCCTGAACTGCTGCGGTGCGGACTGCTGCGGTGCCTTGTAAGAGTAAGGCTTATACCTGCTCTTCTTGTAGTCCTTATGTTTAGGGTACTTCTTACCCTTGCCGCCACTACCATACTGAGGAACCGCCGCCTCAGCTGCAGGAACCACTGTCACGGCAACATGAGAACTCCTCTCAGCTATGTATCTCTCAATGGTGCGTGCTCGCCCAACAGTCTCAACATAGGTCTCCAAGTGCTGAGCACCAACCTGCTCTCTAATGTCCCATCTGAGACCTCTGAGAAACTTAGTAGCCCTCCTCTTTTCAGTGTTTATCAGGTGAGGGGCATACTTTCCCAACTTAGTGAACTGCAATTCATACTGGTCCACTGTCATATCACCCTGCTCCAGGTGAATAAATGCCACCTCTCGGTCCTCCACCAAACTATCTGGGAAGTACTTCTCGTTAAATCGAGACAAGAAGTAAGGCCAATCTACAGTCTCATGTCTTTCTTCGGCAAGTCTCACCACGCCCTTCCACCACTCATCTGCGTCAGCACGCATCATATAGGTGGCCAGACACAGCTTGTCTTCGTCCGAGCACCGCATAACTTGGAAAATCTTTTCCAAGACCAACTGCTAGTTCTCGGCAGTACTGGATTCTGAGCCCCCATAAAAAGAGCTGGGACCCAGTTTCTGGAATTCACTCACAAGTGAGGCATAGCGCCTGTGAGCGCCCTCCTGAGAGTCATCCCCCACCGCTCGAGTAGTAGTCTGGGGTCTCTCTTGAGTCAACTGCTGCAAAAGCTGCTATTGTGCCTCTTGATGCTGAGTCTGTTGCTGCTGCAGCATCTGAGCTTGCCTCTCTATCATGGCACCTTGTTGCTGTACCATGCCAGTCAGAGCCTCAATAGTTCTCGTGAGGTTCGAAGGCTGCTCATCCTCGCCACTAGCATTTCCTCTGGTTCGCACCATCTTAAATTCCTACACACACAGGCCATAGTCAGGAAAACAAACATAAACCTATCCGGTGTCTAGCAATACACAAACATGTTTTCCCCCCGAACTAAGTTTTAGCTAGCCAACTGCTCTGATACCATTCTGTAACATCCCATTATCTTAACCCCAAACAAGCAACACAAATCATGAAAGAAACAGGATGTTATCATACAAGATCGATACATATGCTAGGTAAAACCCCGTTCAGGAAACCCGATCTGAAAATTTCGAAAATCCATACATATAAATCTCCACAAAAACACAATTTCATAAAGGTACCTGCCACCACGCATTCCTTGCACTAGACATATGCAAGGCAACAGTTATATCAAATCCGTATCAAATCCATAAAATCCATAAAGGTACCTGCCACCAGGCAATACTTGCACTAGACATATGCAAGTTACAGGTATATCAAAACCGATTACAAAGTATACACCACAAACCGAATTTCAAAACAAAATCACAAAATCGATTTTTATAAACTCATACCAAACACCGAAACCAGGCTGAACGCCCACGGTGACACAAAAATCAAACTCATTTAACAGTCACAATCTGACATCACAAGTTCACATAGTTCACATAGTTCACATGGTTCACATGGTTCACATAGCTCATATCATTCATATAGTTCGGCCACAACCGGCCCCAAATAATTAAGCACCAAAGTTCTTAAACAGCAAACTAGCGATATCCATGCCAATGCTAACTTAAGAAATGCGCCCCTGCTCTATGCCTGAAAATAGTGAGGGGTGAGCTACACAGCCCAGTGAGTGGATAGTCTAAATCGACCATCCATAACATACACTCAAAAATATAGACAGATTATTTTAAAAATCTTTAACAGGAACATTATGTCAACATATAACAACATAAAGAAAACAGAAGTCATATAAACAGTCAGATGTACGCACCAACATATAACAAACTCAGGTTCTAGAGTTATACTCTAAACCAACTCAGATGTACACACCAACACTTAATTAACCTAGTTGTCCAGCATATTCAGTAGTGACCATTATGGTCTAACCCGGCTTTGGCCTAAGCACTGGGAGACTGCAAAATTTCATGCAACATATAAACATGGACAGTGAGTAGAATCAAGAGGTGGCCCCCGCCAGGTCACGACGTGGCACTTTGCTCTAAAACACCCCATAACACATCGATGGATAGTGTGTAGATTCAAGAGGTGGCCCCGCCGGGTCACGACGTGGCACTTTGCTCTACGACACCCCATATCACAAAAAGAGAGTGATGACATCAAGAGGTGGCCCCTGTCCGACCAAGACATGGCACTTTGCGTCAAAACCCGTTCTCCCAAAAGGTTCCTACTGGACAACAAACACATCTTATCTCATATTTCATAAAGGTGGACTCCTAAGTGTCAACTAGACTCTAGGATAGTCATCACAAAAATCATATCGGGCAGGCTGAACATCAACCCCCATCACAATAATCATAATAGGCAGGCTGAACATCAACCTCCTCACATATCAAATACAGGGCTGAAATTCAAACCCTTAACATATCACATAAGGACTATCCTATGAGTACACGGTTACACTTAGCCATAGTCCTAACCAACACATAACACATAATATTCAAAATTCACATAATCCATCACATAACACATATTGTTCAAAATTCACATAACCCATACTATTCGAAAATCACATAACATAACACATAATATTTCATATTCGAATATCACATAATATAGTGTATTCCTTAGATTTCATGCTGATTAGTTTAGTCAAACCTTGCTATGTTATCACCCAAATTTCTCAAACAATTAAATAACAGGCTACACACCTAAATTAAATAACATGCTACACACCTAAATAAACAGTCATGGATTGTAATTAACACACATCCAAAAATCATTACAACACATATAACCCACGGTTTTACAACATGTCATCTATTTAAAATTTAAACTCTAGTTAACAAGAATGTCATGCTCAAAATTCACTAATTTAAAACTACCTAAATTCCATAACATCAACATAAAATTATAACATGTAATTGTCTTTATAATCCTCATGTAAACATTTTAATTTCGGTTTTTCATAAATAATACCAAATTTCGGTTGTCATGAATAATTTATCATAAATAATATCAAGATTTCGGATTATCATGAAAATTATCAAGAATTCGGTTTACATGAAAGAACATCTCAATTTTGGTTTTCATCCCCTACGGTTTTAACATGGTAGAAATTCCAAGAACTCAAATGTATCATGTCACAAACACAACTAAATTCATAGGTCAAACAAGACATTCCACTCACCTCTTAAACCGAGAATACTAAGGTTAAAATCTTCCCAAAAAAAACTCGCCTAAAGCCTTGATGTCGCCCAAAGGATCTCCAAGAACTCACCAAGGAAGTTTCACCTCAAGGAATTCGCCAAGGGGAAGAAGATGGAGAAAATCGCCAAGAACTCTTCAAGAACACCAAGATCGCCTTCTTCCTTGCCCTAGCCGCCCCAAGATTTCCTCAAGCCAAAAATCGTCAATTCTTCCTTCCCTAACCGAAATACCCACTAAAAATTCGGTTTTTAATTTTTAACCCATTAACCAATTAATTCAAATAGGGTTTAATCCATTTAACTAATAAATTTGAATTTCAAACCCAATTAGCGCCAACCCAAAAAAAACTCATAATTAACAATTAATTTAACCATCCACTAACCATTCACTTAACGAAATCCATTAAGGATTTAATTAACATCCAATAAGGATTTAATTAACCAATAAGGTCTAATTAATTAACTTACAATTTACAACCCATAAATCCTAATTAATTTATCATGAACAACCAATAATAATTTATCATAAATTAATAGCCAATAATCAAATAAATAATCTCTAATTAATTTACAATAAATTAACAACCAAAAATCTCTAGTTAATTAACTATTAACAACCAATACATAGAAAAATATCACAGTCAATAATTTTAGACAAAATCAAAATAATGCTTACCAGGACTTAAGATCCTTGGATCTTACATTGTCCTTTCAGGATTATGATACATGTGAGCCTAGTTCAAAGGAACAATATGACAGATGCTGCCTTCACCATAAAGGGTGGAAGGACTATTGGCTTGTTGGATCTATTACATAACAATGTATGTGGACCCATATAAACAAGCACTAAGAGGTGTTACGTGCTTTATCAGGTGTGGGTATGCCTTATCCAACCTAAGAACTTTGAAAAATCCAAGAAGTTCACAAATGAAGTATTGAGTCAAATTGAAGGATCTATTAAAGCACTTTGATTAGATCAAGGTGATTAGTGGAGAATTTGATGACTGTCCTAAGAAGTGTGAAGTTATCTCACAGCTTACTTAGTACACCACTGTGTGGTGAATTTCAAAGAAAGAAAAGGAACACATTGGATGCGGTTCCATCTTTGATTAGTCATGCAAATATACTACTATGATGCCATGCAAACAGGTGTACTGCTACTCCATAAGAAAATGTCTAAGTTAGCTTTTGAGTTGCGAACTGCAAATATCCCATTTCCTCAATGGAATTGGGAATATAATGTGCAGTAATTCAAAAGTATGTGTTTGTGGTGCACTGTAGAGTGCTAATTCTATCCCAAAGAGAACAAAATATTTGTTGCTCAAACTACTAGTGGGAGTAGATTTGATTTGGACAAGGTCCAGAATCAACCACAATACAATTAGACATAAATGGAGAGCAAAATCTCACATACAGGTTGAAAGTCAACCTGAGGTTCAAGTAACACAGGAACCACATAAGTCTGGATTGATTCGATATGCTGGGCATGACAAATTTTTCATCAAGGATGAACCTAAGACTTATGAGGAAATGGAAGCAGTCGGTGGACTAGATTCCAAGAAATGGCTAAAGGCCATGATAACCGTAATGGACTCCATGTCTGCTAATCAAGTCTGGGACTTGGATGAGCTGCCAAAGGGGTAATTCCCACAGGCTATAAATAAATCTTCTAGGAAGATAGACATGGAAGGTAACATTGTTACCTTAAAAGGCAAGCTAGTGAAAAGAAATTTCAGGCAAATCCACTGGGTGGATAATGATGAAATTTTTCACCAATAGCTAAGTATTAAGTCCATTAGGGATCTGCTTGTTATTATTGCATGATCAATTATGGCATGTTGTTATGAAAACTGCCTTTCTTGCATGGACATCTGAAAAGATATCTATAAGGAAATAGCCAGAAGGTTTTCATATCAAAGCCATGAAGGTATGCATGGTGTTATGCAAGCATGTTTGAAATAGCCCGTGTTTACAAGAAGATCAGTGGGAGCACCTTAATAGTATTTATTGTTCTAGATGATTGATGATATTCTCCTCACATGGAATGACATCTCAGCTCTTCACATGGTGAAGAAAAGGCTTGAGATGTATTTCGAGAAGAATGATCTAGGGAATGATGCCTACATCCTAGGCATGAGGATCTATAGATAGAGATCCAAGAAAGTCATTGCCCTTTAGTCAATCTATGTTCATCCAAGAGTTTCTGGAGAGGTTTATATTGGATGATTCCAAATATTAATACCTTCCAGGAAGATATGGTCTGACTCTCTCAAGGATGTTGTGTTCTGTGATACAGCTGGAGAGTAATAACATGGGTCTAAAATCCTGATACATGGTGTATAGGATGGATCATGTTTTGAATAATATACACAAGACCATTTGTGGAAAATGCTTGGAGCATGGCCAGCAAGTTTCAATTAGATCTTTGTGATTAACACTAGATAGCTGTGAAAGCAATCCTTATGTATATACTTGGGAAGTATAAAGGATTGAAGTCTAGTCTATGATAGACATGAAAGAATTTTGTGTACAGGGGTACACTGACACTTCGTTCCAGTCTAGTGACTATTGATCACAGCCAGGATTTGCACTTTGCCTTATTGTGGTGTTGTGTGCTGAAAGAGCATTATGCAAACCAAAGTGGCAAGATTCTACAAATAAGGCTGAGTACATTGCAGCTTCTTGTGGCAGCCAAGGAAGCAGCTTCATTTGAACTTGATTTAGTTCATGATGCTTGATGGTCCAATATAGTTCTTACTAGGGCCATAGCATAAGTGAAGGAACTTAGTGCTCAAGTATGTACTGCAGCATATCATCTGATCTTAGAGATCATGAATAAGGATGATGATCAAATTTGTTAAAATAAACACAGATAGCAATCTGGAAAAACCCACTGACCTAGCCTCTGGCGCAGCGGAAGCTAAATGGGTCATACTAGAGACATTGGAACTGGTTGAACATCAGTTGTCCTTGGTCTTAGTGCAAGTGGGAGATTGTTGGTGTATATGCCCTGAAGATCAATATATGGACATGGTCAGGCCTTGTTTGAATGTACTTTGATAGAATTATTATTCTATATATAGAGGCATGGTCATTATTATGCAGACTTCTCTACCTGCGTTGATGTATTGAGTTGCATATATAATGTCCCAGGAGTTTGGATTGGATCCATTCTCATAAGAAATCCCCAGACAAGGTACCTTAGCAGATATGGGACAGCTTTGGTATATGTGAGACTGGTGTATGGGCTGGTTAAGTGCGGGGCATAGTAACGCAGACATACAGGTGCATTGGATGCACTGGAGTGATCCACCGTGAGGATTGACTTGTCTAGTCAACAAGTCAATCTCACATGCAAGAGGTTTGCATTGATCCTTAGACTTGAGGTATTCATGTCTAGATTTGATGATGGGTATACTTTGATACAGTCTTACGTCTCTCCGTAATTGGGAGATCAAAACGACTGTCATTGGGCATGTCATAAGTCACGTAGAGACATGGGTGACCAATAGTAGGATTTGCCCCTTCCTTATTGGAAGCATGATATCCACTCGGGGCGCCCCACCTTATTGGTGCATGACAGGAATCTGTGGCCACACTTGTTGAGTCATGACCAATGCATTGGATTGATAAACTTGAGACTAATCCAATGGCAGGATATCAGCTTAGGCAAAGGGATCTATAATGCAATGGGAATCCTCGTTGCTTGTTAGGAGTTGTTGCCATAATGACTTAAGTCCTATGATATGGGTAGTAGTGATGTGTTGCTAGATACCCCTCACTACTTATGATGTTTACATCATTGCCATCGTCATATGGATCCTACGGGGTCACACGCAATAGACTCTTGACGTTGCTTTAATCAGAAGCCTTAGGATCAAGTTATTGGATAACTTGGATCAATTTGGAAGATTTCATCAGCGCCAATGGGCCTGATGAGTTGGAAGAAAGTTATTGGAGCCAAACTTTATTTTTGGCAGGTTGACCCGAAATTGACCTAGATTCATCACATTTGGATTAGGGTTGCATTGGATTGGATCCAATGGCTTAATCATCCTATGCCATGAAGTTTGGGCTAGCTCATTGTCCAATGAGGCCCAATAATTAGTTGTCATGAAGAGAGAATTAGCTTAAAAGGGTATAATGGGGAGAAGTCTTCACCCATTAGCGCCTAGGGGCATAATGGGGTGAAGTGGGCGGTTTTGCTTCATTAAGGAAGTAAAAGGCGCCTTGCCCTTTCTCCCTTGATGGAAACCTTGCCTCTAAGGCAAGTCTTGGGGCTAATATGGCTTGAGAACTTTTATGGGAAGTTCCTAGGCGCATATGGTAAGGTCTTGGAGACTTACCTTACCTCAAACCCTAATTTCTCCTAAGACACCACCCTAGCCGAATTCCTCTTGCTTGTTGCGCCTAGCCTTTCTCCTTGGATGGAAAGAATGCCTCTAAGGTATGTCTTGGGTTGATATGGTTATTGGGCAAATAAGGATAGGTTGAATGAGGTTTATGGCAAAGTCTTGGAGACTTTCCTTACCACAAACCCCTATCATCCTAGCCGCCCACTTGGCATGATCTTGGCCCTCCCTAAACCGCCTCTTGGCTTATAAAAGGGACCCTAGCTGCCCCCTCTCATGAGTTCGAATACTTAGAGGCGTGAACACACATAGAGGGGCGAGAGCAAAGGCAAAGGGCGACAACATCAAGGTGGCGCAACCCTTCTTCCTACTAGTGGCCGCAAGTCTTCTCCTTCCTCTCCTCTTGGCGTGACTTGGAGAAGGACTTGGTGGCGCCACTTCCTCTTATTCTTCCTCAGGGCCGAAACTCTTCTCCTCCCTCTTCTCTTGGAGTGAAGAGGATAAGGAGTTGGTGGCATCTTCCTTGCACTTGGCGCATGATCCTTGGAGGTGGCGCAAGAGTAGTGAAGGAACCCTAAGGCTTGATTCTCTTCCCGAGGCTAGCACCAAGCGTGGAAGGGAGCAACGATCAAGGAGTCGATGCGTGGATACTTGTGGAGGGCGAACACTTGGGCGCCTTCAACATGGCTTCGGCAACTAGACAAGCAAAAGAGGTACATCTCTAACACATCCTTGTGTCTTCTCTCTCGCATGGATCCTTGGGACCGGAATATGTTTCGGTGGGAATGATTCTTCCGCTGCGTCCTGGGACTGCAAAATTTTAAATTACACCCGGTATTCCCTAATAGGAAATTATATGAAAGCGAATATCAGGGCTCGGGTTTCCACCTCTCTGACGATTTTAAATGCTCTAAGAAACAAATGCTGGTTACAAGGATTTACAGATTTGCATAAGGAATCTACCATATTGTACAAAGGTGCCCTCTTTCGAGTGTACACCCCGGTGCTTGCCTAGAACGTCTCCTAATTTCGTGGTGGATCGTTTTTGACAAATCTGATGGGTTCCATGGTAGATTATTGACCCTCGAGCGAAGGGCAAGCACTTTCGCGTCAAGCCTTCACAAGATTCACATAGAGGTTCGGTCGTTACGGTCCTACTTTCGTTATGAACCGTAACCACTATAACATGATAATACTTGGCCAGAGTATAAATCAAGAAATAAGCGCATCAAGTGAAATATGCTTAAGATGTGAACCAAATAACAAGATTAAAACAAGATTTGCATAAAGAAATCATCAGAGGGCTTCAACCTAGCCCTGAAAACAAGTTTATGCTACCACCATCGTTGAATTGCTCAAAATACTATCTTTATACATAAGAAAATCATAGGAAAAGGTTTCTAACAAGGAAGAGATGATTAACCGAAAGTAATAAACAAGAATCACAGGGTTTCGATGATCGAATCTCCAGAAATCCGCTCGAAGTTGCTGAATCACCGTGTTCTTTCGCCCTAGCCATTTTGTCATCTAATTTCTCCCTCATTAGGTCACGGAATTTGGGGCTTTTATACTCTATTTATCTGCCTCTGAGTAAGCTTTCCAAAACATCCTCACTTGCTAAATTTGGAGTTGAATTGAGTTCAACATTGCCAGAATACCGAATAGGTGTCGGGCTGATCCGTCAACTTCACGGGTGAACCCCGTCGGGTTCACCAGGTGGTGAAGTGCACGGTGCTCTTTTGTTGCGAAATAATCACAGGTGAACCCCGTGGGGTTCACCTACCAGTGAAATCTTCGGCATATTTCTATGTGGGACTTCATTAGACCAGATCACGGGTGAACCCCATGGGGTTCACCTGCCAGTGAAGTGTGCGGCAGATTTCAGAAACCTTTGACATCATCGGTGAACCCCACCGGGTTCACCAGGCAGTGATGCGCATGCTGAATTTCATCCTTCGGCAAGATCACGGGTGAACCCGTGGGGTCCACCTGGTCGTGAAGTCCAGAGAAGGCTCCGATTGAGCCCAAATTTTATGGGCAGCTTCGTCTTCTCATAAGGAATCACCCCATGCTCTTAGATTCTTCAAAAATACCTCAAAATTGGGTGATTTTACCTGAAATTCAATAGGACAGACGAAAAGTGAAGATTCTAAAGTTTTTAACTAAATAAGCCTTAAAGGAGTGTAAAAACATTCAAACAAGCCTGAATTTAACATGAAATAACAGTGAAAATTACTATAAAAATGCATGGCATCAAATACTCCTCGACTTAAATCTTTGCTTGTCCTCAAGCAATAAAATAAGTTAAAATACATGCTTGGTATAGGAAAAAATCTATTGTGTTGAAGTTTGCACCCAAGTTTAGAAAAATACTTTTTAGCAATCCAAAATCTAATCAGGAGAAATCAATTAAAAGGAATGTCTTAAGCATTCACCAGTTTGGTCCCACAGTTTCTAGATATCAATCAATTCAGAAAGCAGTGAACATGAGATTCAATCAAGTATACACAACACTCATTCCATTCCTATCCTTCCAATTCGTAATGTTGGGGTTAACTCAAAAGTTTTATTCAGGATACAAAACACTGATCATTGCATTAGACTTCAACTCATATCCTTAGGTACCATTACCAATTTTTCGCAATGCTATGTAGAGGAGTCTTTTTATTGAATTTCAATTCACATTTCTTAGATTTCAACTCATATCCTTCGGTACCACTGCCAATTTGTCGCAGTGCCAAGTAAAGGATTCTAAGTGTGATTTTTTTATGATAACAGAAATCAACATATCCTGGCTTTTAACAAATGCAGTGTTTCCCCAATAATAGAAATGAATTCAAAGTTTGAAAAGAGATTATGTATCCTGATATGTATCAAATGTAAATTGCAAACCAAAATCAATTGAAGAATCATGAAAACGCTTGACCCACTAAATGAACAACCTAAAAAGAATCCACTTAGAGAATTTCTAATTCATAAGACATATGGACATGACTATTAAGTAAATTTCCAAAAAGTACTACATTCAACATGACTTGATAAGTTCTAACCAATCATGCACTCAGCTATTTAAACAAAAATTTGCAAGGCTATCATTAGACAACATATAACATATAACATGCAAAGCTATCATCACAATAATATCACACAATATCATGAATGCGCAGATAACACAAAAAAGATGACACAAAAGATGAAAAGCAGCATAACACAAAAGTGAAAAGCGGGTGGATCAAATATCAGTTATACACTGCAAAAAAGTGGGGCCTGCAGATGTGGACTAGGCCCACGAATAGTAATAGTGGCATATAAGATACAATGCCAATACCATAATATCCATCAGACAGTATCATGACAACAACTAAACAGTAAGAACACAACAACCAAACAGAAGCTGGCGTAAAGACAGCTCACCCGCTCTTAAATTTTGCATAGTCCTCTATGCAATGTCATATACGTGAGAGGAGGGGAATAGTGCTGTCGGGTCTGAATGGTCCTAACGCCTCTTGCGTGAGTGGGAGCCAGAAGCTCGGGAGCTCTTCCCCTTACTGCGTGAAGTGTGACCTGGCGCCTCCTCCTCATCCGAAGAGATCAGTATATTCCTGATGTTTTCTTCATTAAGCAAGGCAAACCGGTCATCCATAATACATAATTTCTCCCAGATTGAGCCCAGCATTTTGTGCTGTCGCTGCATCCCAGCCTCGTTAGCTTCCCATCGGAAAGCTTGTTCCTGGTATATAAAGGAGATGGAGGAATCCATCTGGTCAATGAGCTCACGCTGCTGAAGCTGCTCCTCCCTCATCTCTTGAAGAACACACATCATGGAATCCGAGGAAGAGCAGCCACCAAAGAAAAACGAGCCAGGGGCTGGTGGTGTAGTGTCAACAGGGTCTGGCTGGGGATCTTCGGTTGGCTTGATGGGCCAATTCTCTCGCACACGCACAGTGGTGCGCTCAGGATTTGGCAATGGCATGCAAAACTAGCTGTCTTTAAAGGTCATGCAGTAAGAATCACCTCAGCGGACGATAAGTTTCATGGAAACGCAGGACTCAATCTCGAGTCGGTTATTTCCATGAGCCTCGGGTGTACCGTAGGGGATGACCCCTAGAGCGACAGCAAGTGGTGTGATAAGGCCTCCGATGATGATCGCGCCCTTGCGGCAGTGTGCGATACGGCTGAACTGCTTTGCTAAATAGAATCTTGAATCGACCCTGAAAGAATGCAGCATTCACCATAAATAAAATAACTCGGACTGACGTACCATGCCATCGCTTTCCCCACGATCGAAGATGGTATGGGCGAGCACACGATGGACGTATCTGATGGTTGGGTTGCAGATGCTGGATGCTCTTGCAACTCTGGCTGAGTAGAAGTGTTCATTCATAATCGACCCCCAGAAAGCTTGCTCATTGAACTCCACCGGGACATTTCGCGTGTAGGGCTCCGGGAAACCGTAAATATGGCGGAGATCAGAGAGAGATAAACTGTGCTCGATGTTCCCCATCCTGAAGGAAAGGCGCCCTGGGTCTTCATCTACTGTCGTAGCAGCTCTCACATCCAGAGAGCTGAGGAATTCTAATGTAACTCCGATGTATGTGGGCGAGGCTAGCCGTAGGAACTGCTCCCATCCAACATTCGAATACATCCATTCAACATCGTCCATGAGCCCTAGCATAATAAGAGTGTTTCGGTCCAAGTATCTGGTGTTGGTTATCTGACGATGGAGAAGCTGCTCATAGTTTTGTTGATGCTATGCATTTTTGAACACTATGCCAAATTCATTCGGCGGAGATGCATAGGCTTGAGGCTGCCGAGCAAAATGGCACACTGGGTTTCTGGAAGAGGAAGGCGGCGCCGTCTAGCTTGTAGGAGTAGCACGAGGTGGCGGAGGATGTCCGTGTGGGACGAAGTCATCGTCATCTGTGGACGATTTCGATGCAGGCTGTGGGTCACGGCGACAGAAGGTGAGCACTTTGCGCCTTGGTGCCATATGGTAAGAATGCCGGAAGCGGTGAAGAAAACCAGAACACCAGGCAAAAAAGTCGCCGGAGTAGAGTAGCAGTCGAGCTCGGAAGCTAAAGCAGGAAAACCGGTGGACGACAAGAAAAATTGGGTACCAGCGATGGAAAATAGTGCAAGATCGTGCGAATCTCACCGAAGATGAGGAGCTTGGAGATGGAAGGTCCCTGAAGATCTGGTGGCAAGGGTTCGTTGAAAAGGTCGCGGATCAGGATCAAGGGGGAGGGGGGGGGGGGGGGGGAAGGCGGCGGTGTCGCAAGGTCAAGAAATCCCTAGGGCAAACACGGGCGATGCTCCAAGGAAAACACGGGTGAACCCAGCTGGGTTCACCTAACCATGAAGTACAGTTTACGGACGCGCCTGGTCAGAATCCATTGTCTTCACGGGTGAACCCCGTGGGGTTCACCTAGCCGTGAAGTGCTCGGTAAGTGGCTGAAGTTCCGGTGATTATATACACATCTTAACATTGCTGGCTCCATCTTTATTTAGCAAAAATATCTTTCAAAAAGTTCCTCATCAAGATGCAGAGTGTACTTCATGGGCGAACCCCGTGGGGTTCACCTGGCCATGACGTGCACTGAGCTGCATTAAAATTCCAGCAAGAATTTCCTATTCGGGTAGCTCATCTGCATTACAAGAATAAACCTCTGATTAGTGCATAACAAGATTAAGATTCCCTAAAATAAATCAGACAAGCAAGAGAGTATAGTACTCAACGATGGTGGACCAAAAACTGAACGACAATTAAAAACAAATAAATAAAAATGGAAAGCAACTAGGAAACTTGGGTTGCCTCCCAAGAGCGGTTTAGGGTCTATAGCTCGACCGTAGAGTTATCAGGTCGTCAAATCATGGTGGTTCAAAAGGGGCGGGAACTCCCCTTTGTTTGGGTAATCCATCATCAGAACGGTGTATGGGGCGATGTCCACTGTCTTCCAAATCTTTATCGCGCTCAAGTATACACACACTGTGACATACACCTGCAAGAAAAGGTTTTTTAAGAGGGTTAGACAGATCAAATTGAATAATATTACCACCAATGTTTAAATCCAGTTTTCCATTTTTAACATCGATAACAACTCCGGCCGTAGCAAGAAAAGGCCTTCCTAAAATAATAGGAAGTCTGTCATCTTCATCAATGTCCAATACAACAAAGTCTGCAGGGATAAAGTAGTCTCCCACTTTGATGGGTACATCCTCTAAAATACCCACTGGACTCCTAACTGATATGTCAGCAAGCTGCAGAGAAATATTAGTCAATTTCAAATCACCTAAATCCAGCTTTTTACACAATGATAGCGGCATGATGCTGACACTCGCCCCTAAATCGCACAGTGCTCTCTGAAAGGTCATCTCTCCTATCTGGCACGGTATGGAAAAGCTGCCAGGGTCCTTGAGTTTTTGTGGAAGCTTGTTCTGCAAAATTGCACTACACTCTTCAGTAAGTGCGACGGTGCCCTGGTCTTCCAGCTTCCTTTTGTTTGAGAGTATGTCTTTCAGGAACTTCGCGTAGGTTGGCATCTGCGAAAGGGCATCAACAAAGGGAATGTTAATATATAATTTTTTCAATATTTCCAAAAACTTACTGAATTGCTTGTCTAGCTTGGTTTTGACAAGCCACTGAGGGAAGGGTATCGGCGGCTTATAGGCCGGCGGCCCAACGTAGGGTCGCTCAGGCTCCTCAGGGTTCAGTGTCTCATCATCCCTTGTTTCATCGGTCGGCATTGGTGGATCTTCGAGTTGCTTGCCGCTCCGAGTGGAGATTGCATTGCAATGCTCCCTCGGGTTAACTTCTGGCTATGATGGATGCTTCCCTGGCGCTCTAGAGGATGAGCTAGCCTGCTGCGCAAGCTGGCTCTCTAACATTTTGTTATGCGTCTCCAAGGAGTCCATCCTCGTCATCATCAACCTCATCATATCAGTCAGCCCTTCTATCTGCTTACTCAGTTGAGAGTCTTGGGCTGGTCTTGGAGGAGGATTGTAATTTCCTTGCTAAGGTGGAGGGTTGTAATTCCTCTGTTGGAACCCAGGTGGCTGCCTGTAATTTTCTTGTTGTGGCGGCCTAAAGTTCCCTTGCTATGGTTGGGCTTGTGGTGGCGCTTGCCTTGGTTGAATGGGCTGCGTGGTCCAGTAGGAGAAGTTCGGGTGGTTGCGCCAGCCAGGATTGTAATAGTTGGAATAAGGGTTGTTCATGGGGTTTGCATTTCCAACTGCATTTAGATGTTCAGGCTGACATTGGACCACTTGTCCATCTCCCGCTCGGCACTCAGCACCTGCGTGTCCTGCAATGCCACACAGCTCACAAGATAATGAATTAGTATCTAAAGAGTTAACAGACCATGAATCGAGTTTCTTAGTCAGATTGTCTACCTTCGTAGTCAGGGCAGTTAATGAGTCAAGTTCGAATTTACCTGCTTTTCTGGAAGGTGTACCTCGCTCTGGATTCCATTGATGATAGTTCAATGTCATGTCCTCCAGGAGGCTTATCGCATCTTCAGGTATTTTTCTCATTAAGCCTGATCCTCCAGCAGCTGCATCGACTGTGAGTCTAGTACTGTACTCTAATCCCATATAGAATGTGTGTACTAGGACCCAAGTCTCAATCCCATGGTGCAGACATAACCTTTGAAGCTCTTTGAATCTTTCCCAAGCTTCATACAAAGACTCCCCATCCTTTTGCGTGAAGCTCGTTATCTGGTTTCTGAGGTGGATTGTCTTCGAATGAGGGAAATACTTTGAGAGGAAAGCTTGAGACAGTTCATCCCATGTCTGAATCGAAGCTGAGGGGATCGTGTGGAGCCATGCCCTTGCTCTGTCCCGCAGAGAGAATGGGAACAAGTGTAACCTAATAGCATCAAAAGTAGCTCCATTAATCTTTAACATATCGCAATATTCTGAAAACATAGACAAATTGATTCTGTTGTATCATGGAAAGTAATGCAGGTTTAATTTCAAAATTATTGGCCTCGACACTAGGCCTGACTATTCCTGATTGAAACCCATGTGTAAAAGGCGCTGCATATTCTCACAGTGTTCTGGCATTGTTGTTGTTCGCAGGTTGAGGTGCTGGTTCGTTCTCCATGCCAATATGAAGGTGTTCCATCTGTTCTTGGCCTTCCTTTTGTTGAGTTTGCATAAGCTTTCTTCTTTGTCTGAAGGTTCTTTCTATCTCAAGATCGATTTCCATGAGTGCTCCTGCCCTGGAACTTCTTTGCATAAAAAATTTGTCAGATCCGAATATGAAGTTCAAAGCAAGTAACGAGCAGAAAGCAGTGTGAAACAGAATAAGAAAGAAAAAAGAAAAACTAACTAAAGCTTAGTCTCCCAAAAACTTAGAAATGTACTAATATGAACCGTTGTTCCCCGGCAACGGAGCCAAAAACTTGACACTATCCGCAAGTGCACGGAAATGTTGAAGTAATATAAAAGATATCGTCTCCCACAGGGAACAAGGTGAGTACTAGAAATTCTAATTTTTGGAATCTAAGCAGATCAAATCGTGGTTTTTGGAACAAGAAAACTAAAGCCAAGCAAATCGTAAATAAGAAATCAAATAACTGCAGTAGGGAAATTATATGAAAGCGAATATTAGGGCTCGGGTTTCCACCTCTCTGACGATTTTAAATGCTCTAAGAAATAAATACCGGTTACAAGGATTTACAGATTTGCATAAGGAATCTACCCTATTGTACGAAGGTGCCCTCTTTCGAGTGTACACCCCAGTGCTTGCCTAGAACGTCTCCTACTTTCGCAGTGGATCATTTTCGACAAACCCGATGGGTTCCATGGTAGATTATGGACCCTCGAGAGAAGGGCAAGCACTTTCGCGTCAAGCCTTCACAAGATTCACATAGAGGTTCGGTTGTTACGGTCCTACTTTCGTTATGAACCGTAACCACTATAACATGATAATACTTGGCCAGAGTACAAATCAAGAAATAAGCGCATCAAGTGAAATATGCTTAAGATGTGAACCAAATAACAAGATTAAAATAAGATTTGCATAAAGAAATCGTCAGAGGGCTTCAACCAAGCCCTGAAAACAAGTTTACGCTACCACCATCGTTGAATCGCTCAAAATACTATCTTTATACATAAGAAAATCACAGGAAAAGGTTTCTAACAGGGAAGAGATGATTAACCGAAAGTAATAAACAAGAATCACAGGGTTTCGATGATCGAATCTCCAGAAATCCGCTCGAAGTCGCCGAATCACCGTGTTCTTCCGCCCTAGCCGCTTCCTCATCTGATTTCTCCCTTGTTAGGTCACAGAATTTGGGGATTTTATACTCTATTTTTCCGCCTCCGAGTAAGCTTTCCAAAAAATCCTCACTTGCTAAATTTGGAGTTGAATTGGGTTCAAAATTGCCAGAATACCAAATAGGTGTCGGGCTTGTTGGGGTATGCCCTTAAGGCTAATGTTTGAGGCCTAAGGATTGTATCAGTATCATGTAATAAACTCTTATGTTTATAAAGGCATGGTTATTATTCAGTTTGTTATATTATCTGCTGCAATAGATATACTTCTGAATAATGTCTCAATGCTGTTCAGCTAGGCTGACATGCTATATGTCCTTAGTTGATGTATCTTGGTGAACATGAGACAGCCTTGATATGGTTAAGACTAGTATGTGTTCTAATCTTATAGGATGCTTCGAGCATGGAATAAGATGTAGACTCATGGGTACATTGGATGTACTGGACAGACCCTACTAGGATATTCAATTGCTTGTCACAATGTGAATATTCCTTGATTGTATCAAGTGGCACATTTCCTCTGACTTGAGATCACTTGTGTTTCTAAATGATGATTGTCATTGTTTTGAGGTAGTTCAATATCATTTGAAACATAATGATTATAGACTATCTTGGATGGTGAGCTTGAGTCAGGTTAGGGCACTAGTGATAGATAAAGGATTGCCGTCTCCTTGTTTAAGGAGTGTGATGTTCTAAAGGGCCCCCCTTGATGAGATGATTGAGAAAGTGTATGGCTATACCCAGATGACTGTGTTCATCTGATCTAATCATGCTCATCGTATTGGAGTTACAGGCTTGACATGCTTATCCAATAAGAACATCCAGTGGCAAAGGAAACATGTATGCCTTGTGAAGTGGATTCACACTTGTGCTGTGGTTTGGGTGTAGTCTTGGAAGACTCTTTCCTTTATATCGGGAGACAGTGATGTGTTGCTAGATACCCCTCACTGATCGTGATAACGTGAGTTATCGTTACCGACATTTAAAGGAAACCCTTAGGGTCGCACAATTTGATGATATGGCTTACTTAAGTCAGATCGTGTGGACTGAATTGTTTGAGTTCAGTTTAAAGGGATTTAAACTCTGATTGTAAGTGAGATCTGGTCTGATCATGTTTGATTGATTAGGGCTTGAGATCGGTAAGCTTCGATCGAGAGTATTGATGCTAGATCGGTGAGATCGGGAGCATCCAGAGATGAACGGTTAGATTTTGAACCATTTGGTTCAGAGAAATCTAGACCATGGCTTGGGCTGTTTTGATTTGGTCTTTGAACCAAATTGAGTTGGGTCAATTAGATTGAACCGGTTCAAGACAATGAACGCATGGTTCAATCTTGAAGTGTTATTGTCGGTTATGAAGATGTGGGCGCATGCTCTTCATGGCTTGCTATTTTTGGTAAGTCTTCATGGGCCACCTCTTGAGAACGCCAATACGTTTTTGACGCTTACTCTCGACGCTCTTGCTTGGTGAAAAAACTTCCTTCACGTCTTGGAGAGGTCTCGGCCAAGTGGGAGAAGACATCTCATCCCTTTGATTCGAACAAAGACCCTTGAAGCACCTTGCTAGCACAAGGATCTCAAGGAGTAGGCGGCATCACCTTGTGTGCGCACCTTTTGGAGGAGTTTCATTCGAATCTCTTCTTCCTTGACGCCATCCAACACATGGCTTCGGTATGATCTTCTTTCGATCTTCATGCTTCTTAAAAGTTGATCATATGAATGTATAGCATCCGATCCTCATGAAACCCTACTTCCGCTGCTAAAACATAAGAATAAGGTTGCTTGCGCCACCTTAGGGTTTCGCTCCCCCTTGAAGGGGACCCAACAATTGGTATCAGAGCGGTTCTATGCATTGTTATTATGATTGCTTTAGCCTTGTGTGATCCATTGCTTACGCATATCTCTAGATCTAGGGTTACATGCGAAATCTCTAGTATGTGTTAGTTGGCGAAAATGCATATTTTCTTTTTGCGCATGTATGTTGGCGCATGATGTAGTTTTGCTCAAAATATATCACTTGCGCGACCTCACTAGATCTAAGAGGCGCCTGCTGTAAACCCTTAGACGGGTTATTAGGGTTGAAGTCATCCCCTAGGTTAGATCCAGACAGTCTGATCAGACCATCTGACAGCCTTGATGGGTTGACCAGATAGCACCTGTGCGCAAGCACTTGGTGGCTATAGGTCGACTGCAGACAGGCGTGTAGCGATGTCTGGTTGAGACGACTAGTGAACACACATGAGTTAGGCCCGGGGTCACACCCGCTTGCCAGAACTCATGAGGGTTGTTCAGCCCTGGCGCATGCATGGTTGACCATTTGGTCGACTCAAGTCAGTTAGGACTTGGTGCATGTAAGGGCAGTGGATCTGACTAGGTCTGATGAGTGGATCCCTAGTAATGGACCGTTGTAAGGTAGTAGGGCACATAAGGAAAATTAAAATTGATGCCAATGGGGTTTTCAAAATTTTATTTTCCTATGTTGGATCACATGTTTGATTGTTGCATATGCCTGTTTATTTATTCTTATGTGGGCTGCCCATGTTAAATGTGTGCTGTGCTGGGGCCTGCGTGCCTGTATTAAAGTTGTAAATTAATTATTGTGATCTGCGTATCACATTGTATTTAATTTATAAAGTGTAATTGACCTGCGTGTCAATCTTGTCTAGATAGATTAATTTGTAAGTTAATAAGACAAGAGCACAGAGCACACTTGGCAGAGGCGCATGCAGCAGTGGCTTGACCAGGTGGGAGGTCCAGGGTTTGACTCTGGGACCAGGCGCATTTTCCCTGGTGGGCGCACCTCAGCTGCAAATGGCGCTTGGGCCCTGGTTTGGGCCAGATGAGCAGCTAAAGTCCCATGAAGAAAAGCAAGTGAAGACTTAAGTATCTTAAGGTCTTACTTAGGCTATGGGCTTTTACCACATAAGATCCATGCTTTCTTTTATTGTTTAAATAAGTAGAACAGCATGATTTATTTATCTTCTGCTATCACCATAGGAATTGCATGATAGTGAAGAAGATAAAAGACCGTTAAAATCCAACGTTAAAATATCAAGCTCGTTAGCCTTCTGACGCGAAACCTCACTGTTCTGATTATCGTTGGAGCCGTGTTGTACCCACTCAGTGGGCACGTCCATCTATCTTCAGACTGTGCGGGATTACACCTGCGTGTTACAGAGAAGGGATTTATCGCTTCTCGTTGCTCAGCATAGCACGTGGTGGTCCAGGGAGTAGGTCGGGTCAGCTTGACCATGTAGCCTACATATGTGGCGCATATGGTAGCACATGGAGGCAGCCATCTGTGGGGTCAGAGATTGTGTTGTACCAACTCAGTTGGCACAGTCTGCTGGATTGCCCAGATGAAGGGGAATCGCACGGGTTGGCGATTGGCTAGGGCAGCCTACTAGAGATTAGTGCTTGTACTCTCTGTGCATCTTATCTCGCCTGAGCGGGACGCGGAGACCAAGTATGAAATCTGGATCCCATCTCACTAAAAGAGTTCTACTCTTTCGGGCTGTTTTGCTGGATTTTTCAGCCAGATAAAATAGTGAGAAAAAGAATCTTTCTTAAGTCCTGATTGATTCTTAACATTGATACTGACCTTGTTGTTCTTGCATTGTTGTAGATACCTGCAGCAACGAACACCATGAGCTTCAATGTGCGATCCCTACTGGAAAGGGAGAAGTTTGCTGGGCCGAACTTCTCAGACTGGTACGGACACCTTAAGATCGTTCTTAAGGCAGAGAGGAAACTGTATGTCCTCGAGACGGCGATACCGCCTCAGCCCGCCCCGAACACCGCAAGGGCGGTTCGGGAAGCCTATGAAAAGCACGTCAATGATAGCATTGATGTCGCTTGCCTGATGCTAGCGTCTATGACGCCACCGCTGCAGCGTCAGCATGAGGATATGTCTGCTATAGACATGATAGCGAACCTCAAGATGCTGTATGCTGCACAGGCGAGGACAGAACGCTATAATCTGACAAAGCTGTTCTTTCAGAGCAAACTGGCTGAAGGGAGCCCAGTGGGAGCTCATGTGCTCAAGATGATTGGGCACAAGGAAGCTCTAGAGAAACTGGGGCATACCATCAATCAGGAGCTTGCTGTAGACATTATTCTGCAGTCTCTCCCGCCTTCATTCGACGCGTTCATCATTAACTTTAATATGAACAAAATCGATTGTACTCCGGCAGAGCTGCTGAATATGCTCTTGACTACTGAGGAAATTCTGAAGGGAAAGCCTTCGACCTCTGTCTTAATGGTTCCTTCTAGGAACAAGAAGAAGGGGAAGAAGGGCAAGACCCCTGTCAAGAATTACAGCAAGGCTCTGAAGCAAAAGGTGAAGCGGTCCAAGGAATACAGATGTTTCCACTGTGGCCAGCTGGGTCACTGGAAAAAGGACTGTAAAGCGCTCCAAGGAGATAAGAGGGGAAGCTTTGCTTCTGGCTCAGGTATTTACGTGACGGAAGTCATGGTTTCATCTTCTTCTATTTCATGGGTGTTGGACACTGCATGTGGAGTTCACATTTGTTCAAATGTACAGGAACTCAAGAGAAGAAGGCAGGTGGGACAGCATGAGGTGGACCTACGCGTTGGAAACGGGGCACGGGTTGCTGCTGTTGCTGTAGGAGACTATTTCATTTCTTTACCATCTGGACTTGTATTGGAACTAGACAATTGTTACTTTGTTCCCAGTATTACTAAAAATATTATCTCTATTCCTGCTCTTGTCAGGAAGGGATTTTCCTTTGAATGCAATATTTCAAAGTGTGTTTTATCTTTAGATAATATTGTTTATGCAACTGGTTCAATTAACAATGGGTTATTCATGTTGGACATGGAATGTTCTATACAAAATATTGATATTAAGAAAGCCAAGTATGCTGATGACAGCACCTTGCTATGGCATAGTCATTTAGGCCATATTAACAAGAAACGCATTAAGCGGTTGCATGATCATGGACTGCTGGGATCATTCTCCTATGAGGAGATTGATACATGCAAGGCTTGTTTAATGGGTAAAATGACGAAGTCACCTTTTCCTCACAAAGGTCAAAGGGCTTCAGGTTTACTTGACCTTATACACAGTGATGTGTGTGGGCCATTTAGTAAACATGCCAGAGGTGGCTATTCGTACTTCATTACCTTTACTGATGATTTCAGTAGGTATGGTTATGTCTATCTTATGAGACATAAGAGTGAATCTTTTGACAAGTTCAAAGAGTTCAAGAATGAAGTACAGAATCAGCTAGGCCGAAATATCAAGGCACTTCGCTCTGATCGAGATGGAGAATACCTAAGTCATGCGTTTACTGACTATCTGAAGGAGTGTGGGATTATCTCATAGCTCACTCCGCCAGGAACACCCCAATGGAATGGTGTGTCCGAGAGGAGAAATAGAACGTTACTTGATATGGTTCGTTCTATGATGAGTCAGGCTACTCTTCCATACTCCTTTTGGGGATTTGCACTGGAAACAGCTGCAAAGGTACTAAACCGAGTGCCATCCAAGGCCGTTTCAAAGACGCCATATGAGTTATGGTATGGGAAACAGCAAAGCTTGACATTTATCAGGATCTGGGGCTGCGAGGCTTATGTCAAAAAGCTCGCCTCTGGGAAACTAGAGAGCAGATCTGACAAATGTATCTTTGTCGGTTACCCTAAGGAAACTAAGGGTTATTATTTCTTCGATCCCAAAGAGAACAAGGTGTTTGTTGCTCGGACGGCCATATTTCTTGAGAAGGAGTTTCTTCTGCAAGAGGCCAGTGGGAGAGAAATAAAGTTGGATGAGAATCCAGAAGAAGGACAAAGTGCTCAAGCACAGTTGGATGAGCCTGAGCCGGTAGAACAGGTTATTGAACAACCTGAGGCTCAGATATCACGGGAACCGCGAAGATCGGGAAGGATCCGTCGACAGCCTGAGCGCTATGACGGAGTCTACATCATTGATCATGATGAACCCCTCACTTATGCGGATGCGGTCAGTGGACCGGAGTCAGCGAGATGGCTTGAAGCTATGCGAGCCGAGATGGACTCCATGTTAGATAACCAAGTCAGGGATTTGGTTGATCCGCCTCCGGGAGTTATCCCTATAGGCTGTAAATGGATCTTCAAGAAGAAGATTGACATGGATGGTAACGTGGTTACCTATAAAGGCAGGCAAGTTGCGAAAGGTTTCAAACAAATCTACCGGATAGATTATGATGAAACTTTCTCACCAGTAGCTATGTTTAAGTCTATTCGGATTCTTTTCGCGATAGCTGCATATTACGATTATGAGATCTGGCAGATGGATGTGAAGACAGCTTTCCTTAATGGAAATCTGGATGAGGATGTGTATATGACACAACCTGAAGGTTTCACTAATCCATCAGATCGTCATAAAATATGCAAGTTAAAGAAGTCTATTTATGGACTTAAACAAGCATCAAGAAGCTGGAATATTCGTTTTGATGAATCAATCTCTGAGTTTGGTTTCATCAAGAACGAGGATGACCCGTGTGTATATAAGAGGTTTAGTGGGAGCGTAATTACTTTCCTAGTCCTCTACGTCGATGATATCTTGATCATTGGAAATGACATTCCTGAAATGCATGCGGTTAAGGCATGGTTAAGGAAATGTTTCCAGATGAAAGATCTAGGAGAAGCAGCCTATGTGTTAGGTGTGAAGATCTACAGGGATAGATCTAAGAGGCTTCTCGGGCTGTGCCAGAGTACTTACATCGATAAAGTCCTGGAGAGATTTCATTTAGAGAATTCTAAAAGAGGATATCTTCCAGTCAGACATGGTCTGAATCTTTCGAAGAGTCAGTGTCCACAAACACAGACTGAGAAAGATGAAATGGACAATACGCCTTATGCTTCGGCTATTGGGTCCATAATGTATGCGATGTTGTGTACTCGCCCAGACGTCGCTTACGGGTTAAGCGTGACCAGTCGGTTCCAAAGTAATCCAGGTCAGGCACACTGGATTGCGGTCAAGAATATCTTAAAATATCTGCGGAGAACCAAAGATATGTTCTTGATATATGGTGGTCAGGAAGAACTCAGTATTGAAGGATATACTGACGCTTCGTTCCAGTCTGACCAGGATGATTTCCGATCGCAATCAGGCTATGTTTTTAGCTTGAATGGTGGAGCAGTGGTGTGGAAGAGTTTCAAACAGTCAACTGTTGCTGATTCCACAACAGAAGCCGAGTATGTTGCAGCCTCGGAAGCATCCAAGGAGGCAGTGTGGATTCGTAAGTTCGTGAGAGAACTTGGTGTTGTTCCTTCGAGTGCAGATCCTTTGGTTATCTTCTGTGATAACACTGGAGCAATCGCACAGGCAAAGGAACCACGGTCGCACCAGAAGTCCAAGCACATACAGAGACGGTTTCACTTGATCAGGGAGATCATAGATCGTGGCGAGATCAAAATCTGCAAGGTTCATACAGATGACAATCTGGAAGACCCGCTTACCAAGCCTCTGGCGCAGCAGAAGCATGAGAAGCACTGTAATAATATGGGTTTGAGATTTCTCAACCATTAGATTAAGTGCAAGTGGGAGATTGTTGGGGTATGCCCTTAAGGCTAATGTTTGAGGCCTAAGGATTGTATCAGTATCATGTAATAAACTCTTATGTTTATAAAGGCATGGTTATTATTCAGTTTGTTATATTATCTGCTGCAATAGATATACTTCTGAATAATGTCTCAATGCTGTTCAGCTAGGCTGACATGCTATATGTCCTTAGTCGATGTATCTTGGTGAACATGAGACAGCCTTGATATGGTTAAGACTAGTATGTGTTCTAATCTTATAGGATGCTTCGAGCATGGAATAAGATGTAGACTCATGGGTACATTGGATGTACTGGACACACCCTACTAGGATATTCAATTGCTTGTCACAATGTGAATATTCCTTGATTGTATCAAGTGGCACATTTCCTCTGACTTGAGATCACTTGTGTTTCTAAATGATGATTGTCATTGTTTTGAGGTAGTTCAATATCATTTGAAACATAATGATTATAGACTATCTTGGATGGTGAGCTTGAGTCAGGTTAGGGCACTAGTGATAGATAAAGGATTGCCGTCTCCTTGTTTAAGGAGTGTGATGTTCTAAAGGGCCCCCCTTGATGAGATGATTGAGAAAGTGTATGGCCATACCCAGATGACTGTGTTCATCTGATCTAATCATGCTCATCATATTGGAGTTACAGGCTTGACATGCTTATCCAATAAGAACATCCAGTGGCAAAGGAAACATGTATGCCTTGTGAAGTGGATTCACACTTGTGCTGTGGTTTGGGTGTAGTCTTGGAAGACTCTTTCCTTTATATCGGGAGACAGTGATGTGTTGCTAGATACCCCTCACTGATCGTGATAACGTGAGTTATCGTTACCGACATTTAAAGGAAACCCTTAGGGTCGCACAATTTGATGATATGGCTTACTTAAGTCAGATCGTGTGGACTGAATTGTTTGAGTTCAGTTTAAAGGGATTTAAACTCTGATTATAAGTGAGATCTGGTCTGATCATGTTTGATTGATTAGGGCTTGAGATCGGTAAGCTTCGATCGAGAGTATTGATGCTAGATCGGTGAGATCGGGAGCATCCAGAGATGAACGGTTAGATTTTGAACCATTTGGTTCAGAGAAATCTAGACCATGGCTTGGGCTGTTTTGATTTGGTCTTTGAACCAAATTGAGTTGGGTCAATTAGATTGAACCGGTTCAAGACAATGAACTCATGGTTCAATCTTGAAGCGTTATTGTCGGTTATGAAGATGTGGGCGCATGCTCTTCATGGCTTGCTATTTTTGGTAAGTCTTCATGCGCCACCTCTTGAGAACGCCAATACGTTTTTGATGCTTACTCTCGACGCTCTTGCTTGGTGAAAAAACTTCCTTCACGTCTTGGAGAGGTCTCGGCCAAGTGGGAGAAGACATCTCATCCCTTTGATTCGATCAAAGACCCTTGAAGCACCTTGCTAGCACAAGGATCTCAAGGAGTAGGCGGCATCACCTTGTGTGCGCACCTTTTGGAGGAGTTTCATTCGAATCTCTTCTTCCTTGATGCCATCCAACACATGGCTTCGGTATGATCTTCTTTCGATCTTCATGCTTCTTAAAAGTTGATCATATGAATGTATAGCATCCGATCCTCATGAAACCCTACTTCCGCTGCTAAAACATAAGAATAAGGTTGCTTGCGCCACCTTAGGGTTTCGCTCCCCCTTGAAGGGGACCCAACAGGGCTGATCCGTCAACTTCACGGGTGAACCTTGCCGGGTTCACCAGGTGGTGAAGTGCACGGTGCACTTTTGTTGTGAAATAATCACAGGTGAACCCCGCAGGGTTCACCTACCAGTGAAATCTTCAGCATATTTCTGTGCAGGACTTCATTAGACCAGATCCCTGTGAACCCCATGGGGTTCACCTGCCAGTGAAGTGTGCGGCAGATTTCAGAAACCTTTGACATCATTGGTGAACCCCACCGGGTTCACTAGGCAGTGACCCGCGCGCTGAATTTCGTCCTTCGGCAAGATCACGGGTGGACCCCGTGGGGTTCACCCGGCCGTGAAGTCCAGAGAAGGCTCCGATTGAGCCCAAATTTTACGGGCAGCTTTGTCTTCTCATAAGGAATCACCCCATGCCCTTAGATTCTTCAAAAAGACCTAAAAATTGGGTGATTTTACCTGAAATTCAATAGGACAGATGAAAAGTGAAGATTCTAAAGTTTTTAACTAAAAAAGCCTTAAAGGAGTATAAAAACATTCAAACAAGCCTGAATTTAACATGAAATAACAGTGAAAATTACTATAAAAATGCATGGCATCACCATCCATAGCTCGTGTGGCTGAACAGGATGTTATCGAAAGCATCAGGATGACGCTTTGGATGTTGGCTGCCTCATGTTAATCACGATGTCGCCTGAGTTGCCAATGCAACAAGAGGATTAGAATGCTTTTCAGATCATTATGCATCTGAAGCAACTGTTCGAGGCACAGGCTAGGACAGAGAGGTTTGACACATCTAAAGCTGCGTGAAGGTACTCCAGTGGGATCGCATGTACTCATGGTGATTGGGTATATTTCACATCTCACTAGACTAGAACACCAAATGGATCAAGATTTGGCCACGGATCTGATCCTGTAGTCACTGCCTCCGAGTTATAGTTCATTCATCATAAACTTTAACATGAATAAAATTGTCTGTACTCATGAGGAGTTGTTAAAACTGCTCGAGACAACCAAAAAGAAAATGGATAAATCCAAATCCAAGTCTGTTCTTATGGTCCCCAAGGCTAATAAAAAGTGAAAGAGGCGTAAGGGCAAAGCCAAGGCCAAATCCAAGGCACTGAAGAAGTGCAAGGAGAGGGAGAATAAGTGCTTTAACTTTGGCCAGGAGGGCCATTGGCGAAAATACTACAAGTAGCTTCAAAATGAGTTGAAGAGAAGTAACCCTTCGTCTTCAGGCTCAGGTAATTTTTGTTACCAAATCCAGATTGCCTATTTCTAATCATGGGTATTTTATGTTGCATAATGAGACTGATATTTGTAAAAATATATAAGAGTTCAACAGAAATAGGATATAGATAACAGTGAGAAAACTGAGCTTGAGCACAAGATGCTGCCAAGTCACTCTTTTTGTAGTCATAGATAGGATTTTTTTTATTATTTGCAATTATGTAGTTGACATTATATCTATTCCATGGGAATATAATTTTTAGAATAAAAAAATTTGGTATTATTATTATTTGCAAATATCTTGTCATTACATTGTGCAAAGTAATATGGGGAATAAAATTATCTAATGAATTAAATAAGTGGTTCAAAATAAACACATATCTCTTGACTTTAATATTTTATCATAAGCAAGAATTGCATCCAATGACTCCATGCAAATGGACTCTGTTAGTGTTTATGCCCTGTAGACCAATTTATGGACATGGCCTGACATTATGTGAATGTACTTTGATAGAATCAATTAAGGCATGGTGGTTATTATGCAGATTGCTTTACCTGCGTTGATGTATTGAATTGCATAAGTAATGTCCCATGAGTTTGGTTGGATCCATTCTCATAGTAATCCCCTGTCAAGGTGCCTTAGCCGATATGGGATATCTTTGGTACATGTGAGACTGGTGTATTGGCTGGTTACGTGCGACGCACAGTAACACAGACATACAGGTGCTTCAGCATTAGTTACACTGGAGTGACCCACCGTGAGGATTGACTTGTCTAGTCAACAGGTCAATCTCACATGTGAGAGGTTTGCATTGATCCTTAGACTTGAAGTGTTCATGTCTAGATTTGATGATGGATGTGTTTTGATGCAGTCTTACGTCTCTCCGTAAATGGGTGACCAAAATGATTGTCATTGGGCATATCATAAGTCACATGGAGACATGGATGACTAAGAGTAGGATTTGCCCCTTCCTTAAGAGGAAGCATGATATCCACCTTGGGGCGCTCCACCGCATTGGTGCATGACTGGAATGTATGGCCATACTGTTTATGTCATGACCAATAGATTGGATTAATAAACTTGAGACTAATCCAATGGCATGATATCAGTTTAGGCAAAGGGACCTATAATGCATAATAATCCTCATTGCTTGTTAGGGAGTTGTTGCCAGATGACTTAAGTCCTATGACATGGGTAGTAGTGATGTGTTGCTAGATACCTCTCACTACTTATGATGTTTCATCATCATTGCCATTGTCTTATGGATCCTACGGGGTCAGACGCAAGAGACTCTTGACGTTGCTTTAGTCGGAAGCCTTGAGATCAAGTTATTAGATAACTTGGATCTATTTGGAAGATTTCATCAGCGCCAATGGGCCTGATGAGTTGGAAGAGAGTTATTGGAGCCAAACTTCATTTTTGGCAGGTTGACCCGAAATTGACCTAGATTGGTCACATTTGGATTAGGGTTGCATTGGATTGGATCCAATGGCTTAATCAGCCCATGCAATGAAGTTTGGGCTAGCTCATTACCCAATGAGTCCCAATAATAAGTTGTCATGAAGAGTGAATTGGCTAAAAGGGTATAATGGGGAGAAATCATCCCCATAGACGCATGAAGGGTATAATGGGGCATAATGGGCGCATAGTGCTTCATTAGGAAGCTTTTGGCGCCTCTCCCTTCATCCTTTCATGGTATGCTTGCCTTCTTGGCAAGTCTTGGGGCTGATATGGCTTAATGGACTTCTATGGAAAGTCTTGAGCGCATATGGTAGAGGGCTAAAGGGTTTATGGAAATTCCTTGGTGTCTTTCCTTGCTTAAAACCCTAGCCGCTCACTTCCCCTTAACCCTAGCTGAATTCTCTCATATGAGTTGCACCCTTATGCCCTCTTGCCACCACCTCTTGCATCTATTAAATAGATGCAAGCGTAAGCCTTAGTTACATACATCAATTGGCGAAAGTAAGATAAGAGAGCATGAGCAAGATCAAGTGAAAAAGAGCGAGGCGCAACATCTCTTCCTCCTTGAAGCTGCAAGCATCCTTTCTTCTTCCTCTTCCCTTGGCGCAAGAAGAAGGATTGCTTGGTGTCTTCTTCCTCTTCCTAAAGGCCGAATCTCATCTTCTCCTTCAACTCTTGGAGTGAGGAAGATTTGAGGTTGGCAGCATCATCTTCCTTCTCCTCTCCCTTGGCGCAACTTCCTTGAAGGTGGCGCAAGTGAAGTGAAGGATCTCTCAAGGCTTTGATTCTCTTTCCGAAGCTAGCACCAAGCGTGGAAGGGAGCAACGTTGAGAAGGTCGACGCGTGGATACTTGTAGAGGACGAGCACTTGAGTGTCTTCAACATGGCTTCATCAACCAAACGAGCAAGAGAGGTATCATCTCTTACACATCCTTGTGTTCTCTCTCTCGCATGGATCCTTGGGAAAGGAATATGTTTAGGGTGTAATGCTTCTTCCGTTGTGTCCTGGGACTGCAAATTTTTAAATTACACCCGGTATTCTCCAACAAACCCATGGTCTCAAACTCCTTAGAGGAGGTTGACTATTTTAAACCACTCTTTGAGAAGTTGGAAAATAAGCAAGACTTGTTTATTGATTAAAATAATTATCATTCACTAACTGAGGTGAAGTGGACTAAAAGTTCAAAAAAAAAAAGGAATTCATCCTTCAAACTTAATGATAAATTTGGAGCCAGCTTAATGAATTCATAAGAACTCTTCAGTCTAGATGAAGAGCACTTGAGAAATTAATGACTATCGTGATAAGGATGAGATCTACTCATAGCTCATTCCTCCTAGAACACCTCAGTATGAGAGTGTGTCTAGTTAGAGGAATTGAATCATGCTGAGCAAGATTCAATGAATGAAGAGTCATATAACTATACCTCTTTTTGAGCTTATGCGAATAGCTTTTCTTAATACTGAACTATATTTCATCTAAAATGTATCTCAAAGATTGGGAGATGACGTGACATATTATCAGGATCTAGAGATGTGAGAGTTCAGGTCATACATCTGAGTTCTAGTGGATAGAACAAAGATCTAATAAGTGTGAGTGGAGTATCCTAAGGTAACTTAGGGATATAGTTTCCATATTCCCATAGGAGAATAAGTGATTATTACTATTAGTGTTATTTTTCATAGAACTGTTTTTCTTTGAAAAAGGGCTAGTGGGAAGAAGTTTTGACTTAGATCTAGTCCAAGGTCAACCACTAGACATAAATGGTCAAAGATGGAATCTGAACCATGGATATAGGTGGTGGGCAACCTGGGTTTAGAAAAGTTAGGTTATAAAGGTTGAATGGATTCATATATGTTTGAGTTATATGTAACTCATAACTTAGGCAAAGAATCTTCATCCTATATTACCTAAGTTCATTGGGAGCTTAAAGACTTAGCTTATGTTGTGCGCATAATCAAATAGTACCAAGTCCAAATCCATATGCATAGCACTAGACAAGGAGAAAAGAACACTCTTAGGAACTAAAAGGAACTAAGGAGTGGTTCTTGGTCTGTAAAATAGGAAAAGCTCAGTGGTTACACTTGGCAATTTGTTCCACTTAGACCAAAGTCGTAGTCTGGCTGCTGTGGTAGTGCTAGAAGCTAAGGGAGCTTTGTTGTGTCTGCAAGTGCACGGATACTTCGAAGTAATAAAAAGATATCAAACCACAGAGACCTACGTGTTAAGTACCAAATAGTTGTTTTCTCACTAGCTAAGCAAATCGAATATGATGAAAGTAAACGATCGGAAAATGCATGAAATATCTAAGAGAGAAACTGGGACTAGGGTTTCATCCACCTTAATTTCCATGACTAGATATAAATATGTATTCGCTAGTCTAATCTTATTATGATAAAGACATAATTTACTCCATAAAGAAATCATCTCGCTCTCATGCAGAAAATTTACAAAGAACTAATCCTCACTCTCATGCAGGAATTATTCAATGTTAGATATAAGTAAATCATTGACAAAGAACTCAAGGATCACTCTCATGCATCCGAATTCTAAGTCAATCATCTCAAGTGAAAACTACATATTTTCATACTATAATTTTCACAGGTTCTACTTATGGTTCCCCAACGATCCGATACTTGATCTCTCACAGTATCATCATGTTTATTTCAATAACTCAATCCTAAGTTCAGATTATCAACATGACAAAATACTTCTAAAATCGAGAAATAAGAACTAACCTAATTTCTTATGATGAGTTCCTAACATTCAATTTTAGGGTTCCAAGTTTTCACAAGTCACCTCTCGGTCCATATCGCAAAAACTCTAAAACATGCAAATAATATGAATCTATGGAGAATTAAAGGCAATCATCACATAAGTAGAATTATCATATTAAAATTATCTTGACGAAATAAAAGTTATCTAGTCATATAAAATCAAGGGGATTGCACCCTCATGTCCCAAAAGATATCTAAGCTAGCATGGTAGAAGAATTACAATAAACCATAGTTCAGATTGATCAAAAATCAAAGAGAAAGGGGGAAAAACACTTTACACAGGGCTGTAATGAAAATTACAATCCGTAATTTTGCTCCAGAATTGTGATGAATAGTGCATGCGACCCTTCTTTCATTGATTTCTCCTCCGATCGATCTCCTTTCGCTCTGAAACTTCTGGGGTATTGTCTCCTCCTCCAGGCGAAGCTTTACTGTAAATTTTGTGGCCTGAGGCCTCTACACCTCTCGGCGCGAGGCCGTGCCCTAGGGATGCCTATCTTGATTTCTCTCTAGCTAGTGGATAAAAATTAGGGCTTTTGCTTCAGATCGTTCTCCTCTTTATCCTGATCGTTCCCCTTTTTACGGATCTTCAATTGGTGCCTTAAAGCTCGAGAAATCGTCTTTTTAAGTTTCCAGCGGATCTTCAACTAGGCCGTAAATTACAGTCCCGTAAAAATTATTATGGTAGTGCCATAATTTCTTCTGTGTATTTATGGGCAGAAATTATGGTAGTGTAAAATTTATTACGGCACTACCATAATTTGCTTCTGTGCATTCTGGGGAAAAAATTACGGTAGTGTAATTTTTATTACACCCGGGGATGTAATTTTCAAATTTGCTCCGATTTGCATGAAAATTGACAGGTAACTTCGTCTCGACGTCTGGAATCCATTGGTGCACTCAGATCTTTCAAAATCCATCAAAATATGGCACTTTTTATCTAAAAATGATCAAAAATAAGAAATGGTGTAGATTCCGCAATATTTGACAAATAAGGCTTAAAAACAAGCAAAGAGCATAAATATGACTCCAAAAGATCTATCAAATGGCATAAAATTTACTATAAATTTTGGTGTCATCAGGCTTCAAGGCAGACTACTAAAAGCAGAGTATGTTAATGCTTATGGGAAGCAGTTTGAATAATGGGAGTTCTTTACTGAACTTCACATGGATCCGTGTGCTAGTCGGGCTCTATTGTGCGTACAATGGAGCGACAAATATATGATTAAGAATCAAGAATTCAAATAACATACTCAGATGCTTATATCTTGTCTTGGAGATAGAGGTGTTATTAACATAGTGGATATTGACACTGATACAGTCATAGTAGGCCCACTAACCAATGCTTTGGCACAGTAGGAGCATGGTAGGTCATACTAAGGACATGACATTGAGGTTACTCAACTGTAGGGTCCTAGTGCAAGTGAAAGATTGTTAGTGTTTATGCCCTAGGACCTATAGTTGGTCCAATGTGATGTGTGTCACATCTAATAGTGATAGATTGCATATCCTGGCATTGTTGTTATTATGCATTTAGTACATCTACAACATATGTACATTTGCATAAATAATGTCCCTAAGAGATAGATTTTATCTAGTCTCTGTTTATGTCCCCGGTCGAGTATCATAGTGGATATGAGAAAGCTATGATGCAAGTGAGACTAGTATATGTGTTGGTTGAGCATGTGGTGCTAATGCAGACATATGGGTATATCAAGAAAGATATACTGGACTGACCCGCTGTGAGGATTCATCTTGGTGTCTCAAGATGAATATCATAGTGATAGAGGTACGCTTGTCCTTAACTTGAGGGCATTGATATCTCTATATGGTAAGTGATGCACTTTTATACAACCTAACGCTTTGCCGTAGTAGGGGAGTCATAATTGTTGTCATTGGGTGTATCATAAACCATAGGAGAGATTCAATGAGGCAAGATAGGATTTGCCCCTTCCTTAATTAGAAGCTTAATGTCCATGGGGCCCCCTATATGGTTGCATGACTAAAAGTGTGTGACAATACCTAGATGAGAATCTGATTTAGTCATGACCATTAGATTAGGTCAAACAAGTGTGATACACTTGTCCAATCTAGATATCAGCTTGACAAAAGGACAAATGTGTACAAATTCTTTATCACAGTTTTAGGGGATGTCGATGATGGCTCTATTCTGATGACTTGGATAGCAATGATGTACTGCTAGGTGCCACTTATTGCTTTTGATGATTATCACTACAAATGTCTGAAAAACATACAAGGTCGCACACCTAGATACTCGAGATCTCATATTGATCAAATAGTCTAGATCTAGTCATTTGGTGGATTCAGATCAAAGTGGGAGTCTGATGTTATCCGCAAGTGCACAGAAATGTCAAAGTAATAAAAATATCGATCTCACATAGACCAATGACCAAGTACTGACTTATCTTAGGATCATTAGTTAAATGATTTGAAAAAGAGTTTAATTTTTTGTATAAGAGAGAATGAAAACACGAATAGGTTATAATCAAATTATGGAAAATCAGGATTTCGGGTTCACCGCACTATGTTTCATGACTTTTATAATTAAAAATATCTTAAGAAGGATTTACTATGATAGAGGGGATTTATCCACATGTATAGATTGTCCCGCTCAGCAGTACAATCCAGTGTCTATTCGAATTAATGCCCTACTCTTGTGGTTGTTAACTCGAGATAGACTTAATGAGTTAATGACAAATTTATAAAATCCCTCAAGCCGATTCGAACTACTCTTATGATCGAATCAACTTGTCCAAAAACTATAGATCCGACGTCGCAATTCACCAGTAATCAACATGTAAATAAACGCAACAATAATTGAATCTAACACAAGTAAATTACTTCAAAAGATGAAAATCAATGATTAAGTCATAATACAAAGAGGGCTATGCCCTAGTCCTGAAGAATAGATTACGCTAGCATGGTGTTCATGTTCACATTGTAAAATCCATGTTTTGATTACAAAATTGGCAAAATAATAATAAAAATGACAAGAAGGATGCAGTGTGAGGCTCCCTCGTGAAGGTCGACGCCAATCGGCCCGAATAATAGAGTTTTTTCGGTGAAGAAACACCTTCCGCTTTTAGTCGCACTTGATTTCACCCCTTCATCAAATTCAGATTAAATCCGTGCCAAAAGCCCCCAATAATCACTCCTTTGGTAGCTTATATAGTTTCCCCTCTCCTAATTAGGTTTTCCCCTAAAATTTGGCTCGAAAATGAGCCAAATCGGGTAAGAAACGGAATCAAACTCGAGTTTGGCAGACAAAATTATGGTCGTGAAAATAATCACACCCCTGCCATAATTCTTTCTATGAATATTGTCGCAAGAATCTGGAAAAATTATGGCTGTGATAAAAATCACAGGCAGAAATTATGGCCGTGATAATAATCACGGGCAGGCCGTAATTCTTTGTGGATTCTGGAAAAATAACTTAGAAAAATTATGGTCATGATAAAAATCACGGGTAGGCCGTAATTCTTTCTGTGCCTTTCCTAGAAATTACGACCGTGAAAATAATTACGAGCATGGTGTAATTTTCAAACTAGCTCCAATTCGCATGAAATTTGATGGGTAGCTTCGTCTTGACGTCTGGAATCCATTCGTGCAATCGGATCTTTCAAAATCCATCAAAATTTAGTTGTTTTTCCCTAAAATATGATAATAAAAAGCGGTGAAGATTATGAAGAAACAAAAGAATTTAATCCAAAATGAGTAAATATATGATAGAAAAGAGAGATAATTGACGGTAAAAGCATATTAAAAATACTATATAAATGCATGTCATCAAATATCCCTAGATTTAAACTTTTGCTTGTCCTCAAGCAAATAAATAGACCAAAGAATAATACTGAGTGTGGAAAAGATAACTCAGTAATGAAAAATAAACTTCCAAAATATAATCACTCATTAAAGATTTCCAACTCATGTCACAAAAGATTCTAGAGAAATAAACTATTCTTAGAATTTAATTCTTAAGATTCACAATCCAAAACAAATAAAATTTGCAACTTGCATAATAAACTGAATCTCAATCTCATGAGTTTACCTTATATTTAGTTCAACTTTGTAATGTTTTTGTTTACAAGAATAAGACCTCCAAAATCTTTTTCTGTATTTATTTTTGACATTCTTTAAATCGATTACCACCTTTTTTCTAATGATGAATTATGAGTACACTGACCACATAGCCAATGTAATAGAACTCATATCTTTGAGCTAGCGGAGTTGCGACTGTCTTTGAATCGTCTATTAACCTTTCTGCATGAAGGGAAAACACTTGTGGTGAATGCCCCCCGTTACTTAGTTGGTGACAAACTCAAAGTGTGCCTATATGCACAATAGAACTTATAGCTGAAGATAGTGGAGTTAATGTCAAAATCTTTTCTTTGGCATGTACCCACACAGATACATACTTTTATTTCCTTCTTTTCTTTAGACTTGAACTCATGTCTTCGGTACCACTGCCAATTTTTCGTAGTGCCAAGTAGATGAGTCTTCTTATTCTTCTTTTTTTTTTGGATTTTGGATTCTTTCTTCCCAACAAATAACACAATTCAAAAAAATTATACTCATATAATAACCTTATTTTGAAAAGGAAGTTTCACTCATGAATCACAGTCTTCAAACAATCTACTTACCAGAATCTTATGATCAATAAGCAGAAGATCATATATGAGAATATATATCGAGGAAATAAATGTAGCACATTGAGCAATTAATCCATTCACAGGCATTAATATATGATCATCCATAGCACAAATAATCAATAGTATAAAACCACACATCAACATGTATTAGAAAATACATAATATCTAAGTACAATCCAGAATGAGCATAGCATCCACATGTGATGCTAATCAAAATACATCAAAACATCATAACTCGCCGAACACATGGCACCAGACCACAAATCAAATAGTAAAGTCAAAGTTATACAATCACCACCACGAAACAAATAAAACCTATCCCCCTCAACATAAAGAGTGCATCGTCCTCGATGCAATTAAGCAAATAGTAAGAGAGCAGGAGAAAGGATACTCATGGAGTACTACTCGTCTGAGCCGCTGTCCGAACCACTCTCATCGCCAGAGCTATCCTCCTCATGGGAAATGTATCACAAAGCTCCTACACAAAATATAGATAATGATCAAAAGGGGAAACCATTCTAAAAGCATCATATAAGATTCATAGCGTAACTCCCAAAAGAAAATAACTAACCTATACTACCAAAAAGTAAAATAACTCAAAATAAAAAACTGAGAATGGAAATGAAAGATAGTGCTTGGGTTGCCTCTCAAGAAGCGCTAATTTTAAGGTCACTAGCTCGACCAGAATTAGACATCATGATGTCGACGGTGAATCAATGCTAAAGTATAGAGCCTGTAATTTCTTGTGTTTCCGTCATTTTAAAAGTATGCCCACCAAAGTAAATATCCAAAGTAGTAGGTGGATCATTGTCATTTCGAATAATCTGTGTAAACAAAAAGAACATTTAATAATCACAATATCATCAAAAGAATACCCTATAGCCTTCGTAAACTTATCTATTATTGAACTTGTTTGTTTTTCATGTTCCTCTGCATCATCAATTATAGAAAAAGTAAAGTCTAGGCCTTGAAATTCATACCTCACATGTTGGGGTATGCCCTTAAGGCTAATGTTTGAGGCCTTGGGATTGTAATAGTATCATTGTATAAACTCTTAAGTTTATAAAGGCAATGGTTGTTATTCAGGTTGTTACCTTGTCTGCTGTAATAAGTGTACTACTGAATAATGTCTCAAAGCTGTTCAGCTAGGCTGACATGCAGTAATGTCCTTAGTCGATATATCTTGGTGAACATGAGACAGCCTTGATATGGTTAAGACTAATATGTGTTCTAATCTTATAGGATGCTTCGAGCATGGAATAAGATGTAGACTCATGGGTACATTGGATGTACTGGACAGACCCTACTAGGATATTCAATTGCTTGTCACAATGTAAATGATCCTTGAGTGCAACAAGTGGCACATGTCCTCTGACTTGAGATCACTTGTGTTTCTAAATGATGATTGTCATTGTTTTGAGGTAGTTCAATATCATTTGAAACATAATGGTTATAGACTATCTTGGATAATGATCATGAGTCAGGTTAGGGCACTAGTGATAGATAGAGGATTGACGTCTCCTTGTTGAAGGAGTGTGGTGTTCTATAGGGGCCCCCTAGATGAGATGATTGAGAAAGTGTATGGCCATACCCAGGTGACTATGTGCATCTGATCTAATCATGCTCATCATATTGGAGCTACAGGCTTGACACGCTTGTCCAATAAGAACATCCAGTGGCAAAGGATACATGCATGCCTTGTGAATAGATTCACACTTGTGCTGTGGTTTGGGAGTAGTCTTGGAAGACTCTTTCCTTTATATCGGGAGACAGTGATGTGTTGCTAGATACCCCTCACTGATCGTGATAACGTGAGTTATCGTTACCGACATTTAAAGGAAACCCTCAGGGTCGCACAATTTGATGATATGGCTTACTTGAGTCAGATCGTGTGGACTAAATTGTTTGGGTTCAGTTTAAAGTGGTTTAATCTCTGATTGTAAGTGAGATCTGGTCTGATCATGTTTGATTGATTAGGGCTTGAGATCGGTAAGCTTCGATCGAGAGAGATGATGCTAGATCGGTGAGATCAGGAGCATCAGGAGATGAACGGTTAGATCTTGAGCCTTAGGGTTCAATGTGGTCTAGACCAAGTGGCTTGGCTTAATTGAGATCTTGAACCAAATCTAATAGAACCGGTTCACTATGTGAACGTTTGGTTCAATTAGTGAGAAGTTTCGAGCGTTCACTTGGAGTGAACGCATGAACCATAAACACTTACCATTTGTGGATGGCGGTTTTCTATGTTGAAAACCAAAACGCCTCCATGTGGTAAATGGGGGTTGATCGAACTTCACTTGGCTTCTTGCAATTTTTGCGTGTGAAAGAAGTGGTGGACGAAGGTGTGGAGCTCTCGGCCAAGCTTGATCTCTCATCATCCCCTTCCATTCGACAAGAAAGCTTGGGTGCCTTGCTAGCACAAGGGACGCCAAGGAAGTAAGCGCTCTTCATCTTGTGTGTGAACTTTTGGAGGAGATCTAAGTTGCTCTCTTCTTCCAAGCCGACCTCCAAGGCAATGGCGTTGGTATGAATCTCCTTCTTGATCCAATCAATAGATCTAAGTTGATTATATGAGCATATAAGCGATTGTCCAGATGAAACCCTAGCAAAATGCATGCGCCCCCTGAATTAGGGTTTTTCATCTGCTTGCGCTCCCCCTCGAAGGGGACTCTTCAATTGGTATCAGAGCTAGGATCTTATATGTTTCATATGATTGCTTAAGGTGATCCTTGTTTGCGCTTATGATCTAAGTTTTCTCATCATGCGATAATACTAGTTGAAAGTATTTTTTGTGGCGCATATATGAGATTGTTCTGGTGGCGCATGTGTAAGGTTGATTTTGTTGATACATGTATATTGCTTACATTATTGCGCATGTTACATGTTGTTGTTTTATCAAAAACTTTCCTTGCGCGCCTTTGACTAGATCTAAGTTGCGCCTACTGTAAACCCTTAGACGGGTTGATGGGGTTGAAAGCATCATCTAGTTTAGATCAACCTAGTCTGATCAGACCATCTGACAGCCTAGATGGATCGACCAGATGGCACCTGTGCGCAAGCACAAGGTGGCTATAGGTCGATTGCATCACAGGCGTGTAGCGAGGTCTGGTTGAGACAACCAGTGAACACACATGAGTTAGGCCCGGGGTCACACCCGCTTGCCAGAACTCATGTTGGTTGTTCAACCCTTGGCGCATGCATGGTTGACCATTAGGTCAACTCGAGTCAGTTAGGACTTGGTGCATGCAAGGGTATGGATCTAACTAGATTGTTGAGTGGATCCCTATCAATGGACCGTTGTAAGGTTGTAGGGCACATAAGGAAATTAAAATTGATGCCAATGGGGTTTTCAAAATTTTATTTTCTTTGTAAGGGATCACATGATGATTGATTGATGCCATATGCTTGTTTATTTTATCTTATGTGGGATGCCCATTTTAATGTGTGCTGTGCTGGGGCCTGCGAGCCTGGAAAATTGTAAATTATTATTTTTGTGATCTGCGTATCACTTTAATTAATTTACTGTATAATTGACCTGCGAGTCAAGCTTGTCTAGATAGATCAAAATGTATTTTGATTAGACAAGAGCACAAAGGCACACATCCCAGAGGGGCATTCAGCTGGTGGCGCACCTGAGGTGCTCTTGGCGCAAGGGCCCTGGGTTGGACCAGATGAGATGCTAAAGACCCAAGAAGAGCAAGTGAAGACTTAAGTATCTTAAGATCTTACTTAGGCTATGGGCTTTTACCACATAAGATCCATGCTTTCTATTATTGTTTATATAAGTAGAACAGCATGATTTATTTATCTTCTGCTATAGCCATAGGATTTGCCTGATAGTAAGAAGATAAAAAGACCGTTAAAATCCAAATGCTAACATATCAAGCACGTAATACCTTCTGACGCGAAACCTCACTGTTCTGACTATCGTTGGAGCCGTGTTGTACCCACTTAGTGGGCACGTCCATCTATCTTCAGACGGTGTGTGATTTCACCTGCGTGTTACAGAGAAGGGATTTATCGCTTCTCGTTACTCAGCATAGCACGTGGTGGTCCAGGGAGTAGGTCAGGTCAGCTTGACCATGTAGGCTACATATGTGGCGCATATGGTAGCACATGGAGGTAGCCATCTGTGGGGTCAGAGATTGTGTTGTACCAACTCAGTTGGCACAGTCTGCTGGATTGCCCAGATGAAGGGGAATCGCACGGGTTGGCGATTGGCAGGGACTGCCTACCAGAAATTAGTACTTGTACTCTCTGTGCATCTTATCTCGCCTGAGCGGGACGCGGAGACCAAGTATGAAATCTGGATCCCATCTCACTAAAAGAGTTCTACTCTTTCGGGCTGTTTTGCTGGATTTTTCAGCCAGATAAAATAGTGAGAAAAAGAATCTTTCTTAAGTCCTGGATTGATTCTATACATTGATACTGACCTTGCTGTTCTTGCATTGTTGTAGATTCCTGCAGCAACGAACACCATGAGCTTCAATGTGCGATCCCTACTGGAAAGGGAGAAGTTTTCTGGGCCAAACTTCTCAGACTGGTTCGGACACCTTAAGATCGTTCTTAAGGCTGAGAGGAAACTGTATGTCCTCGAGACGGCTGTGCCGCCTCAACCCACTGCGAACGCCGCAAGGGCGGTTCGTGATGCCTATGAAAAGCACGTCAATGATAGCATTGATGTCGCTTGCCTGATGCTAGCGTCTATGACGCCACTGCTGCAGCGTCAGCATGAGGATATGTCGGCTATAGAAATTATAGCGAACCTCAAGATGCTGTATGCTGCACAGGCGAGGACAGAATGCTATAATCTGACAAAGCTTTTCTTTCAGAGCAAACTGGCTGAAGGGAGCCCAGTGGGAGCTCACGTGCTCAAGATGATTGGGCACAAGGAGGCTCTGGAGAAACTGGGGCATACCGTAAACCAGGAGCTTGCTGTAGACATTATTCTGCAGTCTCTCCCGCCTTCCTTCGATGCGTTCATTATTAACTTTAATATGAACAAAATCGATTGTACTCCGGCAGAGCTGCTGAATATGCTCTTGACTACTGAGGAGACTCTGAAGGGAAAGCCTTCAACCTCTGTCTTAATGGTTCCTTCTAGGAACAAGAAGAAGGGGAAGAAGGGCAAAGCCCCTGTCAAGAACTATAGCAAGGCTCTGAAACAGAAGGTAAAGCGGTCCAAGGACAACAGATGTTTCCACTGTGGCCAGCTGGGTCACTGGAAAAAGGACTGTAAAGCGCTCCAAGGAGATAAGAGGGGAAGCATCGCTTCTGGCTCAGGTATATACATGACGGAAGTCATGGTTTCATCTTCTTCTATTTCATGGGTGTTGGACACTGCATGTGGAGTTCACATTTGTTCAAATGTACAGGAACTCAAGAGAAGAAGGCAGGTGGGACAGCATGAGGTGGACCTACGCGTTGGAAACGGGGCACGGGTTGCTGCTGTTGCTGTAGGAGACTATTTTATCTCATTACCATCTGGCATTGTATTAGAACTAAACAGTTGTTACTTTGTTCCCAGTATTACTAAAAATATTGTCTCTATTCCTGCTCTTGTCAGGAAAGGATTTGCCTTTGAATGCAATATTTCAAAGTGTGTTTTATCTTTAGATAATATTGTTTATGCAACTGGTTCAATTAACAATGGGTTATACATGTTGGACATGGAAAGTTCTATACAAAATGTTGATGTTAAGAAAGCCAAGTATGCTGAAGATAGCACCTTGTTATGGCATAGTCGTTTAGGCCATATCAACAAGAAGCGCATTAAGCGGTTGCATGATCATGGACTGCTGGGATCATTCTCCTATGAGGAGATTGATACATGCAAAGCTTGTTTAATGGGTAAAATGACGAAGTCTCCTTTTCCTAACAAAGGTCAAAGGGCTTCAGGTTTACTTGACCTTATACACAGTGATGTGTGTGGGCCATTTAGTAAACATGCCAGAGGTGGCTATCAGTACTTCATTACCTTTACTGATGATTTCAGTAGGTATGGTTATGTCTATCTTATGAGACATAAGAGTGAATCTTTTGACAAGTTCAAAGAGTTCAAAAATGAAGTACAGAATCAGCTAGGCCGAAATATCAAGGCACTTCGTTCTGATCGAGGTGGAGAATACCTAAGTCGAGAGTTTACTGACTATCTAAAGGAGTGTGGGATTATCTCACAGCTCACTCCGCCAGGAACACCACAATGCAATGGTGTGTCCGAGAGGAGAAATAGAACGTTACTTGATATGGTTCGTTCTATGATGAGTCAGGCTACTCTTCCATATTCCTTTTGGGGATTTGCACTGGAAACAGCTGCAAAGGTACTAAACCGAGTGCCATCCAAGGCCGTTTCAAAGACGCCATATGAATTATGGTATGGGAAACAGCCGAGCTTGACATTTATCAGGATCTGGGGCTGCGAGGCTTATGTCAAAAAGCTCGCCTCTGGGAAACTAGAGAGCAGATCTGAGAAATGTGTCTTTGTCGGTTACCCTAAGGAAACTAAGGGTTATTATTTCTACGATCCCAAAGAGAACAAAGTATTTGTTGCTCGGACGGCCATATTTCTTGAGAAGGAGTTTCTTCTGCAAGAGGCCAGTGGGAGAGAAATAAAGCTGGATGAGAATCCAGAGGAAGGACAAAGTAGTCAAGCACAGTTGGATGTGCATGAGACAGTGGATCAGGTTATTGAACAACCTGAGGCTCAGATATCACGGGAACCGCGAAGATCGGGTAGGATCCGTAGACAGCCTGAGCGCTATGACGGAGTCTACATCATTGATAATGATGAACCCCTTACTTATGCGGATGCGGTTAGTGGACCGGAGTCAGCTAGATGGCTTGAAGCTATGCGAGCCGAGATGGACTCCATGTCAGATAACCAAGTCTGGGATTTGGTTGATCCGCCTCCGGGAGTAATCCCTATAGGCTGTAAATGGATCTTCAAGAAGAAGATTGACATGGATGGTAACGTGGTTACCTATAAAGGCAGGCTAGTAGCGAAAGGTTTCAAACAAATCTACGGGATAGATTATGATGAAACTTTCTCTCCTGTAGCCATGTTCAAGTCTATTCGGATTCTTTTCGCGATAGCAGCATATTACTATTATGAGATCTGGCAGATGGATGTGAAAACAGCTTTCCTTAATGGAAATCTGGATGACGATGTGTATATGACACAACCTGAAGGTTTCACTAATCCATCAGATCGTCATAAAATATGCAAGTTAAAGAAGTCCATTTATGGACTGAAACAAGCATCAAGAAGCTGGAATATTCGTTTTGATGAATCAATCTCTGAGTTTGGTTTCATCAAGAACGAAGATGACCTGTGTGTATATAAGAGGTTTAGTGGGAGCGTGATTACATTCCTAGTCCTCTACGTCGATGACATCTTGATCATTGGAAATGATATTCCAGAAATGCATGCGGTTAAGGCATGGCTAAGGAAATGTTTCCAGATGAAAGATTTAGGAGAAGCAGCCTATGTATTAGGTGTGAAGATCTACAGGGATAGATCTAAGAGGCTTCTCGGGCTGTGCCAGAGTACTTACATCGATAAAGTCCTGGAGAGATTCCATTTAGAGAATTCTAAAAGAGGATATCTTCCAGTCAGACATGGTCTGAATCTTTCGAAGAGTCAGTGTCCACAAACACAGAGTGAGAAAGATGAAATGGACAATACGCCTTATGCTTCGGCTATTGGATCCATTATGTATGCGATGTTGTGTACTCGCCCAGACGTCGCTTACGGGTTAAGCGTGACCAGTCGGTTCCAAAGTAATCCAGGTATGGCGCACTGGATTGCAGTCAAGAACATTTTAAAATATCTGCGGAGGACCAAAGACATGTTCTTGATATATGGTGGTCAGGAAGAACTCAGTATAGAAGGATATACTGACGCTTCGTTCCAGTCGGACCAGGATGATTTCCGATCGCAATCAGGCTATGTTTTTAGCTTGAATGGTGGAGCAGTGGTGTGGAAAAGTTTCAAACAGTCAACTGTTGCTGATTCCACAACAGAAGCCGAGTATGTTGCAGCCTCGGAAGCATCCAAGGAGGCAGTGTGGATTCGTAAGTTCGTGAGAGAACTTGGTGTTGTTCCTTCGAGTGCAGATCCTTTGGTTATCTTTTGTGATAACACTGGAGCAATCGCACAAGCAAAGGAACCACGGTCGCACCAGAAGTCCAAGCACATACAGAGACGGTTTCACTTGATCCGGGAGATCATTGATCGTGGCGAGATCAAAGTCTGCAAGGTTCATACAGACGACAATCTGGCTGACCCGCTTACCAAGCCTCTGGCGCAGCAGAAGCATGAGAAGCACTGTAATAATATGGGTTTGAGATTTCTCAACCATTAGATTAAGTGCAAGTGGGAGATTGTTGGGGTATGCCCTTAAGGCTAATGTTTGAGGCCTTGGGATTGTAATAGTATCATTGTATAAACTCTTAAGTTTATAAAGGCAATGGTTGTTATTCAGGTTGTTACCTTGTCTGCTGTAATAAGTGTACTACTGAATAATGTCTCAAAGCTGTTCAGCTAGGCTGACATGCAGTAATGTCCTTAGTCGATATATCTTGGTGAACATGAGACAGCCTTGATATGGTTAAGACTAATATGTGTTCTAATCTTATAGGATGCTTCGAGCATGGAATAAGATGTAGACTCATGGGTACATTGGATGTACTGGACAGACCCTACTAGGATATTCAATTGCTTGTCACAATGTGAATGATCCTTGAGTGCAACAAGTGGCACATGTCCTCTGACTTGAGATCACTTGTGTTTCTAAATGATGATTGTCATTGTTTTGAGGTAGTTCAATATCATTTGAAACATAATGGTTATAGACTATCTTGGATAATGATCATGAGTCAGGTTAGGGCACTAGTGATAGATAGAGGATTGACGTCTCCTTGTTGAAGGAGTGTGGTGTTCTATAGGGGACCCCTAGATGAGATGATTGAGAAAGTGTATGGCCATACCCAGGTGACTATGTGCATCTGATCTAATCATGCTCATCATATTGGAGCTACAGGCTTGACACGCTTGTCCAATAAGAACATCCAGTGGCAAAGGATACATGCATGCCTTGTGAATAGATTCACACTTGTGCTGTGGTTTGGGAGTAGTCTTGGAAGACTCTTTCCTTTATATCGGGAGACAGTGATGTGTTGCTAGATACCCCTCACTGATCGTGATAACGTGAGTTATCGTTACCGACATTTAAAGGAAACCCTCAAGGTCGCACAATTTGATGATATGGCTTACTTGAGTCAGATCGTGTGGACTGAATTGTTTGGGTTCAGTTTAAAGGGGTTTAATCTCTGATTGTAAGTGAGATCTGGTCTGATCATGTTTGATTGATTAGGGCTTGAGATCGGTAAGCTTCGATCGAGAGAGATGATGCTAGATCGGTGAGATCAGGAGCATCAGGAGATGAACGGTTAGATCTTGAGCCTTAGGGTTCAATGTGGTCTAGACCAAGTGGCTTGGCTTAATTGAGATCTTGAACCAAATCTAATAGAACCGGTTCACTATGTGAACGTTTGGTTCAATTAGTGAGAAGTTTCGAGCCTTCACTTGGAGTGAACGCATGAACCATAAACACTTACCATTTGTGGATTGGCGGTTTTCTATGTTGAAAACCAAAACGCCTCCATGTGGTAAATGGGGGTTGATCGAACTTCATTTGGCTTCTTGCAATTTTTGCGTGTGAAAGAAGTGGTGGACGAAGGTGTGGAGCTCTCGGCCAAGCTTGATCTCTCATCATCCCCTTCCATTCGACAAGAAAGCTTGGGTGCCTTGCTAGCACAAGGGACGCCAAGGAAGTAAGCGCTCTTCATCTTGTGTGTGAACTTTTGGAGGAGATCTAAGTTGCTCTCTTCTTCCAAGCCGACCTCCAAGGCAATGGCGTTGGTATGAATCTCCTTCTTGATCCAATCAATAGATCTAAGTTGATTATATGAGCATATAAGCGATTGTCCAGATGAAACCCTAGCAAAATGCATGCGCCCCCTGAATTAGGGTTTTTCATCTGCTTGCGCTCCCCCTCGAAGGGGACTCTTCATCACATTATTTGGAAGAGTTCTGAGTTCAATTTTTGGATTTTTACTTACCTCAACAGCAGCATGGTATGAATTTTCTGGTTCTACCTTATGCATGTCAATAGCAGAAATTGAATCAAGTGGTTGAGAGTAAGCCTTGACACTCTCATCTGTCACCTTATCATCATCATCATCCATTATACAAATTTCCAAATGGCTTTCACTAGTTTAGGTGACATTGGTTTCATCAACCAATTTATCCAAGATGTCTACACTATTACATGACCCAAATTGCCCATCAAGTGTTACTTTTACCAACCTTTGGGAAAAGGAATCAGTGGCTTATATGGTGGAGGTAGAATGTACACCGGTTCTTGTTCCTTGCTTTGTGGAGTTGACTCCTCCTCATTATTTGGTTGCTCAATGGGTTCTTCTGAATTTTTAACTTCCTCACCTAGAGTGGTGTTACTCACCTGAGGCTCCTCTAATTGTCTAGCCTGCTGAGCTATCTGATTCGGTAGCATCAACTGGCGGGTTTGAATAGATTCAATTCTAGATGCCAAATTCTTGATAGCTTCACCAATTTTCCTGAATTCTTGCCTGATCTCCTCGTTTTGCTTGGTCTGGGAAACTATGAAGTTTTCAAGTAGAGTCTCAAAGTTGGATTTCTTAGGTTGATTGAACTGCCTAAATTCTTACCTAAACTCCTCATTTTGCTTGGTCTGGGAAACTATGAAGTTCTCAAGTAGAGTCTCAATGTTGGATTTCTCATGTTGGTAGAACTGTCATTCTTCAAATTCAAGAGGTGGTCCAAAGTTTGATTGCGAGATATAATTCGAATCATTCTCGCCAAAGAAGTTTGATTGATTCCTCCAATCCGGCTCATAGGTACTTGAGTATAGATCGTTCTAGGGCCATGGGTTGAAGTTATCATTTGTGTAGTCATGCCCTAAGGATGGTGATGGAGCTACGATAGGTGGGATGGTCCTTAGTGCCGTACTCTACAGTGTTTACACAATGCTCAAAAAATGGGAGAGGGTCTTGAGACGAGGGAAGAAAAAATGTTCGGAAAGTGCAGCAAGAAAACACGAAGAAACCAGCGACAAACTCGTTCGGGGCAACACAAATGCGGGAGAAAACCAACGGCACTCAGAACTATGAAATTATGCACTAAGCTATTGACAAATTTTAAGCGCAGCACATTTTTGGGGACAACGATTAAGCAGGGCTCAGCTCGCTCGCTTATGAACCTGGAAACACACCAAATAACAGGAAATCGTCCACGCCTCCGATGAACGGATACTCGTGGGCAAAGGGGAAGGAGGTAGAAACAAGCAACACAATGAACACTTAGAAACAGGAGAACCTGACCCACCGGATGTGGTGCGATTTACTTCTTACAAAGTAGGAAACAAACTTCTGAGTCGAGGCACCGACCACGACTCTTACAAACGCTGAAGCCGAAGCACTGACTATGACTTTCACAAACTAGAGGCACTCTGCTCACCAGGAGAACTCTACTCCTCTAGAGAACTAAAGATGAACTAGCCCATTCTCCACTTTTATAGAGTAAGAGGGGAGGAACAAGACAAAACAAGAATCCTAACTATTGCCAAATCTTGCACCCCAAAAGTGGTCAAGCTGTAGCTATAAGACAAAATAAAACCAACTCCTACCAACTAAAGTGAATCTTTTGCGCATGTCCTTGAGTTCGCAGGGGTGGGGACAGCCGTCAAACCAACTCAGAGCAAGCCGCGATAAAACAGCAGAATTTGGAAATTATGGGCTGGTTCATCTTGGTTGAGGCTTGTTCTTGGGCCGTGTTGTAGAGATGATTGTGGTATCCTTCTTGGGCTGGGCCTTCGGATGGCCGAGTGGTGAGGCCCATGGGCTGAAGAACTTCGGTGTGGACGGATAGTGGGCTGATGACTCCCATATAACGATCCAGGGGTTGGCTTGAGCATTGGGATTGTTGTATTATCACCTTGTTGGGCTCCCTTGGGCCCTCCTTGGATGGATGAACGCGGTAGGGAGGGTTGTGCATGTCGAAACGGGGTCGCCGAGGTGAAACAGAGGCTTCATGGGTGATCACGGCCTGGCCGTGATGTTGTTCATGGCCGTGATTAGGTGTGCCGGAACCTGCCAAAGTGTTCACGGCTTGGCTATGATAGTGTTCACGGCTGTGACCACGTTCGCGTCTAGAATTACCAGTTTTTCTATTTTTTTTATCGAGGTGATCATGGTCGTGATTGGTGGTGCCGAATTTCGCCGAGATCATCACGGCCTGTCCGTGATGGGCTTCACAGCCATGCTTATGTCCTGGATTCTTTACCGAGGCCATCATGCCCATGATGGGCTTCACGGCCATGCTTATGTCCTGGATTCTTTGCTGAGGCCATCATGCCCGTGATGGGCTTCATGGCCTGCCCGTGTTCAGCTCGCACAAAAAGTTGTGGTGGTGGGGGGGGGGGTTTATCGTTCGATTCATCCCCCTCTTCAGTGCTAGCTTCTCCTGCATCAACTCCCACCCCCCTCCCAGTTTGATGAGCTCCTCCGAAGAACTAGGGGGAAGAGGCTTGTCGGTGTCCAAAGGCTCCTCTAATGGACCGTGGAAGGGAAGGATGTCCGCCACGTTGAAGACAGGGTGGATCCCCATGCACTCGGGCAAGTCCAGGACATAGGCATTGGAGCCGACCCACCGCACCACAGCACAGGGTCCCATGTAATGTGGCTAGAGCTTAAAATGTGCCCTGTTGGAAATACGCTTAGGGTGGATACGCACCCTCACCAACTCACCACAGCATAGGGTCCCATTTAAATTTCAGAAACCCTAATCCGTTAAGCCCTAAAATCTCTCTGCTATTTTTACTCTCCCTAAATCCTCTCAAAATTTTTCCTATAAATAAAACCCTAAACCCTCCCCTTAATCTCTCCAATTAATCCCTAATCAATTATTTCCCTCCTCTCACGCGCCGCTAGTCTCCGCTCCTCTGTTTTATCCGAAATCTACTCGCGTCTTTCACCAACGACGCGTGAGCTTTCGGCTTTGTCCTCCAAGCGTGTGGCGGCCCTCTTCTCCTCTGTCCAGCGGCATCAGGAATAGGCACAGGCGGCCTCCTCGTCTTCCCTTGGTGCAACGCCCTTCATCCGGCGAACTTCCGGTGACGAATGCGGCAGAGGCGGCGACGAGCTCTCTGCGGCGGCGTCTCTTCCTCTTCCAGCGAGTATCATGCGCGTAAGGCGGGTCCAGCAGAGGCGGCAACTCACTATCTCGCCGTCTGTCCTATTTTCGGCGAGCATCCAGTACTTCGTGGCGGCGCTCGCACCGACGATTCCTTGCAGCAACGCGAGCAGATGACGCCGCATCCGCGTGTAGTCGCGCAGCACCGCCTCCATCAGGCGTCGGCAACCCGTTCCCTTCTGTCGGCGGCGTTCTCTTCCCCAGCGCCGGTTGTCGTTCTCAGCGACGAAGCGAGTTCGCTTCATCCGTTCGCGTTGAACTCTACGGCAAAGGTGAGTTTTGTTTTAGTTTAAATTTATTACATTAAATTATTTTAATTTCGTGTTAGGGGATAAATTAGAGAATATAATTTCTACTGGAGAAATTACATGATATTAATGTTGAGACAAAATTGATTTAAATAGGAAAATAGGGGTTGAGGGTATTTTAGTAGATTGATGTATGATAGATAATAACAGATGATTTATTTAAATTATTCAGTTAAAAAGGGGAGATAAATTTGATTTCAGAGGAAGTGAGGATATCGGCACTTCAGGTAGGAATCTTACCCTACTCCTTTGTTACAGTGTCAAGAATTATAGGATTTGTCGCTTAATCCTTTGGTTTGATATATGATGCATATGATAGAATTGATTGACACTGATATCTGATTGCTTCGTCTGCTTGGTTTGTTTCTGAAATTCCTGTTGACCACAATTATCTTGTTTAATTGGTCATATTCTGTTTCTGTATGAATGGTTAACAAACCTGTTTTGAGATATCTCATATATTGGTATATGAGCATGGTTGAACAGTTATGTATCTGTGATGTTGACATATGAGTTTGTGGAAACAGTTGAAAATCTGTGATATCTGTCGTGATATATTGACCTCTAGACTGGGTGATTTATTCTCCAGCGGCCACCGTGTGTGTGTTATAGTTCCAGCGCGTATCGGACTATCTGTTTGCCGGTTAGGGCACCGCCAGTTGTCTGCGGGACAATACTACGGATGTCAGTGTTGGACGCAACACTCCAGGCTGTTTAGGACAGTCGTTCCATTGCATGAGCAACAGTGGAAACACTCTGAAAATGAGTGCGGCTCTTAATTGAGATCTGTTGGCCAGCTTGATGATTTGCACGACATTCTTATATTATTTGTATATCATTGTTTCAGTCATTGTATTATCCTGTTATTTGATTCCCTCACCATGTTTGTTGATTCCTACTTAGCAATTCTGCTAACTCCCTTTGTTTCTCTTCCAGGTACAGAGTTAGCTTCTGGGAGGGATAGAATAGATAGTAGATACCAGCCGAGTTGAGATAGTTGTCTTTTGTATTTTTATTTCAGTTGATTTATGTACATCTTGGATAGTATGTCTTAGAGATTGTGTTACAAAATTGTAGATGTTAAATTTGGATTGTTTATTAAATAAAGGATATGTGATTATTGTAGTTCTCTGGTTCCTATCAATATTGTTACTCCCTGGGGAACCCTGAGCTAGAAATAGCCGGCTTCCCACAGGGGCGTGACAATTTAAATGGTATCAGAGCAATAGGTTCAGAGGTATAGATTTCTGTGGGCCCATAACCCACAGGTTAGAAGTATACGTTTGTAAGAAAACCTAAGGAGATAGGAACCTCAAGAATAGGATTGGGTTAAGGTATGAATAAGTGATTAAGTAAATATTTATTATATAACATATTCTTTTGTTGATAGGATGGCATCAAGAACTAGAGGCAAAGCAATTCCAAGTCAAGGAAGTAGAGGACATGGAGGTGGAAGTCAGAGAGTGAGTGCCCACAGCATTAGAGAAGCTAGAAATTCTCCTAAAGCTGAGGTACAGTTACCTCAAAACTTGCCTAGGGCCCCTACGAGAAGAAGAAGTGGGTATGAAGCCTCAGTACCCTTAGAAGCAGCACCACATGCTTCCCCTGTAGTACAAGCAGCAGTAAGGGATGAGGGTGAATCTTCCTCTCCATCATTGGTACCACAACCAGTAGTAAACCAACCAGTTAGGTCAGCCAATATGCTGATGCAGTTCTCATAGTTGGGAAAAGATTGATTTCGTGATTTTGGAGGAACTACTGACCCTTGGGCTGCTAGAGATTGGTTATTAAAGGTAGAGCAAACCTTTAGGGCATTAGGATGTCCAGATGAGCATAAAGTGGAATTGGCCACATATTTCTTATCTGATAGAGCTGGGACATGATGGTCTGGAATGAGAGTTACTTTTGGAAATGATCCCATCTCTTGGACTGATTTTAGAGGAGCATTCTTTGAGAAATATTTTCCAGAATCTTTTTAGGATAGCCAGATGCAAGAGTTTCTAAACTTAAAACAAGGAAAAAGGTCAGTGAATATTTATGTAACTGATTTTGAGAGATTATCATATTTATGTCCAGAATTAGTGACCACTGAAAGGAGAAAGTGTCAACTCTTTATCAAGGGATTACATCATACAATAAAGGAACAGATGAACACTATTCCATTAGATAGTTTTGAATCAGTGGTTAATACAGCATTCAGGATAGAGGCTTCTCTAACAGATGTGGCTAAAGAAAAACAAATTGAGGAGGTTCAGGAATTAGCAGAATGGAGAAAAGTAAGCCAGACAACTAGATCAGAAGAGGAAAGAACCTATGATAATAGAGGAAAAAGATCTAGAGCAGTATTCAATAGCCACCAGAGACCAGTACCTTCTTCCCATGTGTCAACCCCTCATTCAGAAGAGATACCAAGAAGATGTTTCAATTGTAATAAGATGGGTCACATAGCTAAAGAGTGCAGAATCAATGGAATCCAATGTTACTATTGTAATGAATGGGGTCATTATAAGAACGAGTGTCCTAATAAGAGAACCATATCACAACAACAAAGCTATCAGTAGAGCTCTAGACCGAGGACTTATCAGGAGAGAGATGGTCAAGTTAGTCAGATGCCACAGAGAGGATTTCAGCAGCAATCTACAGCTCCAGCATGAGTTTATGCAGTGACTTAGCAGACTCAACAGGATACTCAGCAGACTCCGGACTTGGTGTAATTTTTGTTTTCATAGTTATAGTTATGCTATTATTTTTTTGTGCACTCTAAATTTGGAGGACCAAATTCTTTTTAAGGGGTAGATAATGTTATACCTTGAATTTTATTTAATTATTAATTTAAATTAAAATTTTTTAAATTTTAGAAACCCTAATACGTTAAGCCCAAAAATCTCTCCGCTATTTTTACTCTCCCTAAATCCTCTCAAAATTTTTCCTATAAATAAAACCCTAAACCCTCCCCTTAATCTCTCCAATTAATCCCTAATCAATTATTTCCCTCCTCTCACGCGCCGCTAGTCTCCGCTCCTCTGTTTTATCCGAAATCTGCTCGCGTCTTTCACCAACGACGCGTAAGCTTTCAGCTTTCTCCTCCAGGCGTGCGGTAGCCCTCTTCTCCTCCGTTCGGCGGCATCAGGAAGAGGCACAGGCGGCCTCCTCGTCTTCCCTTAGTGCGACGCCCTTCGTCCGGCGAACTTCCGGTGACACGTGCGGCTGAGGCGGCGACGAGCTCTCTGCGGTTGCGTCTCTTCCTCTTCCAGCGAGTATCGTGCGCATAAGGCGGGTCCAGCAGCGGCGGTGACTCGCTATCTCGCCGTCTGTCCTATTTCCGGCGAGCATCCAGTACTTCCTGGCAGCGCTCGCACCGACGATTCCTTGCAGCAACGCGAGCAGATGACGCCGCATCCGCGTGTAGCCGCGCAGCACCGCCTCCATGTTTCTTCTTTCTCTGGCAGCCTCCTCCTTCCTCTCCAGGAGTCGGCAACCCGTTCCCTTCTACCGGCGGCGTTCTCTTCCCCAGCACCGGTAGTCGTTCTCAGCGACGAAGTGAGTTCGCTTCGTCCGTTCGCGTTGAACTCTGCGGCAAAGGTGAGTTTTGTTTTAGTTTAAATTTATTACATTAAATTATCTTAATTTTGTGTTAGGGGATAAATTAGAGAATCTAATTTCTACTGGAGAAATTACATGATATTTATGTTGAGATAAAATTGATTTAAATAGGAAAATAGGGGTTGAGGGTATTGTAGTAGACTGATGTATGATAGATAATAACAGATGATTTATTTAAATTGTTCAGTTAAAAAGGGGAGATAAATTTGATTTCAGAGGAAGTGAGGATATCGGCACTTCAGGTAGGAATCTTACTCTACTCCTTTGTTACAGTGTCAAGAATTATAGGATTTGTTGCTTAATCATTTGGTTTGATATATGATGCATATGATAGAATTGATTGACACTGATATCTGATTGCTTCGTCTGCTTGGTTTGTTTCTGAAATTCCTGTTGACCTCAATTATCTTGTTTAATGGGTCATATTCTATTTCTATATGAATGGTTAACAAACCTGTTTTGAGATATCTGATATATTGGCATATGAGCATGGTTGAACAGTTATGTATCTGTGATGTTGACATATGAGTTTGTGGAAACAGTTGAAAATCTGTGATATCTGTCTTGATATATTGACCTCTGGACTGGATGATTTATTCTCCAGTGGCCACCGTGTGTGTGTTATAGTTCCGGCACGTATCGGACTATCTGTTTACCGGTTAGGGCACCGCCAGTTGCCCTCGGGACAATACTATGGATGTCAGTGTTGGACGCAACACTCCAGGCTGTTTAGGACAGTCGTTCCATTGCATGAGCAACAGTGGAAACACTCTGAAAATGAGTGCAGCTCTTAATTGAGATCTGTTGGCCAGCTTGATGATTTGCACGACATTCTTATATTATTTGTATATCATTGTTTCAGTCATTGTATTATCCTGTTATTTGATTCCCTTACCATGTTTGTTGATTCCTACTTAGCAATTCTGCTAACTCTCTTTGTTTCTCTTCCAGGTACAGAGTTAGCTTCTGGGAGGGATAGAATAGATAGCAGATACTAGCCGAGTTGAGATAGTTGTCTTTTGTATTTTTATTTCAGTTGATTTATGTACATCTTGGATAGTATGTCTTAGAGATTGTGTTACAAAACTGTAGATGTTAAATTTGGATTGTTTATTAAATAAAAGATATGTGATTATTGTAGTTCTCTGGTTCCTATCAATATTGTTACTCCCTGGGGAACCCTGAGCTAGAAATAGCCGGCTTCCCGCCGGGGCATGACACAAGACCTCGGGTGATCGCCAATGAGGCAATGAAGCAAATTACCCAAACTATAGTTAACCACCTTGGTTTGTCCGTCAGTTTGAGGGTGATAAGCAATAGAAAATTTCAGGGTGGTGCCAAAGAGGGCCAAAAGTGAGTGCCAGAAGTGGCTCACAAACCGTGTGTCACGATCGGACACAATGTTCAAAGGGAGACCATGGAGACGAACAATCTCCTTAACAAAAAGGTGTGCTACGTGGGACGCATCAGCAGTCCGCGAACAGAGGATGAAGTGGGCCATCTTTGAGAATCAGTCTACAACCACGTAGACGGAATCCAAGCGGGAGGCAGTTCGGGGCAACCCAAGGACGAAGTCCATGTTGAGGTCGCGCCAAGGGCCTTTGGAAACAGGCAGTGGGGTATAGAAACCCGTGTTCGGGGGACAGGGCTTGGCTAGTTGGCAAGTGCCACAGTGGCACACAATACGCTCGACATCCTTGCATAGGGTGGGCCAAAATAGGCGCTCCTCCACCATCTCAAGGGTCTTGTCCCGGCCATTGTGGCTAGCGACGCCACCCGCGTGTAGCTCGAGCAAAAGATGATCTCAAAGCAATGATCGGGGAATGCACAGATGGATCCCTAAGAAAAGGTAGCCCTCGCAGAGTTGGTACGAGGACTTGGGGTCAGAAGACTCAATCAAGGTGGCGTAAGTAGTGCTGAAGTCAGGGCACATGGTGTATTCCTCCTTGATGTGGTCATAGGTATTGACACAGGTGCGCATCACGCACAACAAGGTCTGGACGTGACTCAGAGCATCTACAATGACATTTTCCTTGTCCGCCTTGTGATTAATCACAAAAGAGTACTGCTGCAAGTGCTCGACCCACTTGGCGTGGCGGGCACTCAATTTCTTTTGGGCATTAAGGAAGGACAAGGCCTGATGGTTGCTATACAGGACAAACTCATGGTGGAGAAGGTGTTGGGAAACCCCGGGGATTTTAAATTTTTACAGACAAGCACAGCGGAAGCAATCCCCGAAACAGGCCAGTCCTAAAAAACCCAGAAGATTGAGTCTTGCGAGGAGATCGACACGGTGAGTAGGAGATGATACCTTGATACAAATCAAGAGATGCGATGCAGGCGCCCAAGTGTGCGCTCTCTGCAGTCTCGCACACAGCCGAACCTCGAGTCCTCTTCTTCCACGCCCGGTGCTAGCCTCGGGAAGAAGATCCACGCCTTTGGGAATCTTCCTCAATCACTTGCGACAACTCCAGAGGAGATGCCAAGTAGATGAGGTGGAGCTTCGTCGTAGTCCAACTCTTGAAGCACTCCACCACGATCCGAACAGGAATCAACCCAAGCCAAAGTCCAACTTTGGGGAGGAGGGCGACAAGGAGCTTGCAAGAACCGAACCAAGCAAGGAGGAGAGTCCAACTCTCTCAATGGCCGGATATCTCAAGAGTGGCGACAAGGGGGCAAGTGCTATAGGCGACAAGGGGGGAGGAAGGGGGTTTATATACCCATGAATAGGTGCACCTCTTCACAAGTGAAGAGGCACACCTCTTCACAAGTGAAGAGGCACACCTCTTCATGAAGAGACACATCTCTTCAAGAGGTAAAACCCATTTCGCCCACTCCAAGTCCCATGCGCCCATGTTCATTCACCCATTCCAAGTGAGAAGCTCCAAGCTTCTCTCTTTAAGTGAGAAGTCCAACTTGGTCTTGTCCACTTGATGGAATTGCGCCAAGCTCACTCCAAGTGACTTGCGCCCATCCCATTTGGCCCATTTGGCCCAAATGGCTCATTGAGACCATTTGGCCTATTAGCCCAACTTGGTCTATTGGGCCCATTTGGCCTACTAGGCCCAAAAAATAAGTTAGCTCCAAATGATTCCTTTCATCTCATCAAGCACAATGGTGCTGATGGATTCTCCCAAACAGATCTGAGTTATCCAATAACTCAATCAATAGGCTACCCGATCAATACGAGAACCTGAGTTTCAAGTTGTGTGACCCTGTAGGTTCCTCAGACGTTGGCAGTGATGAACCGAGTCATCTCAAGCAGTGATTGGCACCTAGCAGTGCATCGCTGCTACCCAAGTCATCGGAATGGATATCAACATCGACATCCCCATCATCGCAACAAGGTAACGATGCATTACAGTCTCTTTGCCGAACTGATATCCGATTGGACAAAGTGTGTCACCACTTTGTTTTATCCAATCTCATGGTCATGACTAGATCAGGCTTTCACCTGGGTATGTCCATACAGTCTCAGTCATGCAACCATAGGGGGGCCCCGTGGATATCAAGCTTCTCGTAGGAAGGGAAAAATCCTATATCTGTCCATTGATCTACTCATATGGGTCGTGACATACCCAATGACAACCGTTATGACCTCCCTACTACGGTGAGGCGTTAGGTTATATCAAAGCATGTCCCTAACCATATAGAAGAGTCAATGACCTCAAGTCGAGAGATCAATGCATCTCCTGTCACATGTGAGCTTAACTCATGACACCAAGTTAAAGCCTCACAGCGGGTCAATCTAGTATATCCATCACTGATATACCCATATGCCTGCGTTAGCACCCCGTGCGTAACCAGCCCATATGCCAGTCTCACATGTACCAGAGTTGTCCCTTATCCACTCAGGTATTCGACCGGGGACACACCGTTTGAGCACAGATACAATCTGTCTCCAGGGACATTATTATCTATGTACATAATCGCAGATGTAAACATAGCATAATAATGACAATGCCAGAATGATATATTAATATCAATATCAAGTAGTACAATCTTGACCAACAACGGGTCCAAGGGTATATACACCAACAGAAGGTAGTTCCTCCACTAATGAAGCAACTGGACTATGGCATAAAACTCGTTGTCGTACGTTGAATAGCACTGCAGGACGGTGTTCAACTTCTCACTAAAGAAGGCAATAGGGTGACCTTCTTGGCTAAGGGAACCCCTGATACTAGTACCGGAGGTGTCACACGCGACCTCAAAGACTTTCAAGAAGTTAGGAAGTCAGAGAACCTGGGCTATCGTAAGGCCATCCTTAAGGGCATCGAACACACATTGAGTGGCAGGTGTCCACTCAAAATTGTCCTTAGACAGGCGTTGGGTCAAAGGGGTCGCAATCGTGCTGAAACCCTAGATGAAATGACGGTAAAATCGAGCAAGACCCAGGAAACTGCAAACGTCAAAAATAGTGTGAGGCTTGGGCCAATGACAGATGGCCTCAATCTAAGCGGGGTCAATAGAGAGACCCTGGTCAGACACAATGTACCCAAGGAAGTGAACCCGGGTGGTCATGAAGGCGCACTTCTTCGTGTTAAGGAAGATGCTTTCCTTGCGCAAGAGGTCAAATGTAGAGTGAAGATGCTCTATGTTTTCATCGCGGTTCCGACTATAGATTAGCATGTTATCAAAATAGACAACCAAGAACTTGCCCATGTAGGGCTTGAGGACCTGACTCATCAGCCTCATGAAGGTGGATGGGGCATTTGACAAGCCACTCATATAGACCATCCTTGGTCTTGAAAGCAGTTTTTCACTCATCGCCTTTGCGAATGTAGACTTGGTGGTATTCGTTGCGAAGGTTGAGTTTGGAGAACTAGGACACTGCAGAAACTAAGTCCAACTTGTCATCTAGTCTAGGGATGGGGAACCTATACTTGTTGGTAATCCAGTTAATGACGCGGCTGCAATGCACATGCACCACGACCCATCCTTCTTGGGCATGAGTAATGTGGGGACAGCACAGGGACTTAGACTCTCGTGGATGTACCCATTTGTGAGGAGTTCATCCACTTGACGCTGCAACTCAGCGTGCTCGGTGGGGTTGAGACGATGGTGGGGAAAGTTAGGGAGAGGTGCTCCCGGGATAAGGTCAATCACATGTTGGATCTCCCTATCTAGAGGGAGTCCATGGGGCAAGTCTTCCGGGCTGATATCACTAAACTTGAACAGAACAGCTGACACTTCGGCAGGAAGTGCGGCGTCCGAAGGGGACGATGGGTTTTGCGTCTCGCGCGACATCAAGGCGTAGACTATCTTGGATTCGGTGGCTTTGCGTATCAGCGTGGGGGTGCGCATGAGGGATACCACAGTGGGCACCGGAGGGGCGGTCGTATGATGCGTCCGCAGGTGCACGGATTTATCAAAGTAATAAAAAGATTATTGTTCCCAACAAGGATCTGGTGGTCAAGTACCGATTACACGGTCGATCTATAGCTAGACGATTCAAATGATGTTTTTATTTGGAAGCTTCTAGTACGAGAAAACAAAAAGATAGTTTTTAGGGTTTAAATCAATATGCAAAAGGTCGGGACTCGTGGTTTCACCATACTGATAATTATGAATTATAGCAAAATAAATTCTTTGAATAGAAAATTATAGTGTTGAAAGGGATTTTTCCTAAGATACATATTACCTCCTCCCGAAGCGTAATCCGGTATCTATTCATATCAATCCCCTACTCTCGTGACAATTAACATGAATAGACCCATTAAGCTCTCTGAAAAATCATGAAATCCTTCAAACGAATCCAAACTACTCTCGTGATTGGATTCATAGGTTTGAAAAGAATAGTTTTGACATTGCGATTCACCTCCCGGTCCTTCTCACAACGTCTAAGACGTAGACATACTTGATTAGAGTAAATCATGTAAATAAATATAATTCTAATCAAATCAACTCTATAAAATTCATGTCAAAGATTTAAACAATAAGTTTAATCCATAAATCATTAGTGGGCTACACCCCTAATCCCGAAAATAGGTTTAAGCGAACATGTTATTCAAAAACAGCATGTATATTGATGAACTCGACATAATCTCTCTAAAATAATGTTTTCAAAAAGACACTAGAATAGTAATTAGAACTCTTCCTCTTGATCTGGAGATGAAGATGAAGTGTCCAAATCACTCCTTTGCGTGATCTTTCACTGGAATTCTGCCCAGAAATCAATTTTTGCCCTAGCCGCCGCCTCTATTTGTATTTGTGCGTAGAAGTCCCCTAAACCCTTCCAAAATCCTTCTTTTTATTGTTTAATCAGTGTAGAACCCTTCAAGGAAGAATTCTAAAGAGTTTGGTTCAATTTTGACTAGGGGTCGAATCGAGTGCAAAACCGAAAGGGGCGGAAAAACTCACGGCCCGTAAACTGTTCACGGCTGCGACCGTGAAAGTTTCTGTGAATAAAAGCTGTGTACATAGAAAAACTCACGGCCCATGAAGGATTCACGGCTTCACTCGTGAAAGTTTCTGTGCACTTTTATACTTAGCCACAGAATCAACCCTTGAACGCGAAATTCATGGCTAGACGAAAAACTCACTGCTGCGGCCGTGAAAGTTGCGTTTGACACTGTTTTCGCTCCAAATTTGATGTGCGACCTCATAATTTCTTTGGGAATTGTGCTATGGCTTTAAAACTCACAAAATCCATCATTTTTATGTTATTTTACCTATATTTTCATAAAAACCAGGAAAAGTGAAGATTCTATACCAAGTGAAGTAAAAACACTAAAAATCAGTATAAAATCACAAAATGAGCCCAAAATATCATGTAAAATATAGGTAAAAATTTGATGTAATTACAATGCATCGAAATACCCTAGACTTGAAACTTTGCTTGTCCTCAAGCAATACTCTGATATGTATGAAGAATGTAAAGATAAAGAACACTCCTTTGTCTTCCCTTTAATCGTGCCTTTAGTCCACAATTCAAGCAATCAATCTTTCAGAACTTAAGTAATTTAAGAAAAATCATAATAGAGATAAATTCCCAAGAGTTTACAATCCAAGAAAGATAAAATTCACAATTCATGTCATAACATTCATTTATCATGCACTAAGTATCAAATACTCTAAGCTTAATAAATCCTCATTACTTAATAGACAGAAATTTACTTCAAGTAGTTTGGTGATGTTAAAGATAAGAGATTTTTAGAGCAATTTGGTCTTTAAATGTTTATATGCCCTTTCCTGTTAGCATCATAACATTATTTAAAGTATACCACAGAGCAGTATAATTTAACTCATAGTCTCAATCATAAGGTCAGCGGAGTTGTCCACTTAACCTACAGCTTTCTCTCTTCTCTCTCTCTCTCTCTTTTTTAATTCATAAATGCAGAAAGTCAATCAATGGCATGGTATTTAAATCATTACCGATCTTTTTGCATGAGGGACAAATATTTGTTTTAAATCATTACCGATCTTACTTGATTGCAACAGACTTAAAGTATACCAATTCACAGTAGAATATTACTCATGACTTTAAATTACTTAACCAAAGGAGTTGGAGCAAATCTCAATTTTTAAAGAAAAATCACCAAATTTCCTATTCAAAAAAATTTTCTATCAAGCAAAGATAGATAGATTAATCTTCAAGTATGAAAATACTATGCACACATCGCATGAATATATAACAATTCATACATGCATTTTATCAATACCAGAATTGAATTTACTCAACAATTTAAGTCCACATGTAATTTCAAAAATTTCCTAAGTCATCAAATCAAAAACTCAAAATGTTTCCTAAGTTCAGGATTAAAGAATAAACAAATTTGATCATACTTAACAATTATAAACATTCAAAATACATATCCATAAAGCTTGAAGAAAAAGCAAAATACATGGAACACCCTAGACTTAAATTGTTGCATATACTCAATCATTTAATCCATAATCATTACCGATCTTACTTGATTGCAACAGACTTAAAGTATACCAATTCATAGTAGAATATAACTCATGACTTTAGATTACTTAACTAAAGGAGTTGGAGCAAATCTCAATTTTTAAAGAAAAATCACCAAATTTCCTATTCAAAAAAATTTTCTATCAAGCAAAGATAGATAGATTAATCTTCAAGTATAAAAATACTATGCACACATCGCATGAATATATAACAATTCATACATGCATTTTATCAATACTAGAATTGAATTTACTCAACAATTTAAGTCCACATGAAATTTCAAAAATTTCGCAAGTCATCAAATCAAAAACTCAAAATGTTTCCTAAGTTCAAGATTAAAGAATAAACAAATTTGATCATCCTTAACAATTATAAACATTCAAAATACATACCCATAAAGCTTGAAGAAAAAGCAAAATACATGGAACACCCTAGACTTAAATTGTTGCATATACTAAATCATTTAATCCATAATTATTAATGAAAACTAAACATGCATCATCCCACAAAGAAAAGTATGCATCGTCCTCAATGTATAAATAATAAAACAATAAAATACTCACAGAGATTAATCGATTTCAGTGTCTTTAGAGTCCTCTAGTATATCCGCGGGTAAATCTGGTAGAATATCTGATGGAAAATTAGCAAAAGGCTCAGCTGGCTGTCTGCGATGTACTCGGTCCAACGGGTGTACTCGGAGCTAAAGATGTGCTCGTAACTTCTGATGTCTATGTATGAGTCTCTAGCTCTAGGTCATCATATGATATACACTCAAATTGATGGGGTAAAACCCCGTGTACCATCTTGTATATAAATTGTGGTGCTGGACCAAAATTCCTAGTCTTCTTTACTGCTCCATAAGACCTAGTCCTCACTGTTCTTCTTGGTCCCATTATTTTTCAAAATACATAGAAATATAGAGTTTTTACAAAAATCATGAAGCTACAGTAACTCTTTCAAACCTTCAACCATGATTTTGCATAAATCTCACTCAAGAATTAAGTAATCTCGGCTCTAAATCAGTGCAAAAGCATGTAGATCGAGTGATGTGTTGGGAAACCCCGGAGATATTTTACAATTTTTCAAAGAGATTACATTTGCACAGCTGAAGAATATCCCCGAAATAGGCCAGTCCCAAAAACCCAGTGAAGATCTCTTACGAGGGGGTCGACACGATGTGATAGTAAGTACCTTTAAGCAATGAGAAGCCGATGTCGAGGAAGGCGCCCAAGTGTTCGCCCTCTGCAGTCTCGCACACACGGATTCCTCGAGCTTTCTTCTTCCTCGCCCGGTGCTAGCCTCAGGAAGAATATCCATGCCTTAGGAGAGTCCTCCAAGCAACTTGCGCCACCACCAAGATGTGATGCGCAAAGGAGATGGAAGGAGGAAGATGCCGCAAGCTTCTTTCTTTCTTTCTTTGCACCAAGGAAGGAAAGGGAAGAAGAGAGCTTCGGCTTTGATGGAAGAAGAGGAAGAGAAGTCCTCCAAGAACTCCAAGCTTTCGCCCCTTCACTTGCTTCATGTCTCCAAGGAGTTCATCATCAAGAGGGGGCGGCTAGGTGGTTCTTTTATAGCACTAAGAGGCGTTTTGGGTTATTGGAAGGTATATGCGATTTGGGCCTTGAATAAGGGATTCATTAAATCAATCACATTGACCAAATCCCTAATACCATATGTACCTAAGCCTTGCATAAGCAAGTATAGGCCATATGCGCCCACATCAATCCATATAAGGTAATCATTCCATCCATGCAATATGACCTAGTCAAAGCATGAGGATAGATTGCCTAATATGGTATAGGCGCAAATCCTAATTTAATTAGGAATCTAATTATGTAAATAATCAGCCCCTTATGCGCCTATCACCTTCCAATCAATCATCATGTGTGATATAATAAAATTCAATTTGATTTAATCACTTAGGAGATACCAAACAAGGCATAAGCGCAAATCCTAGTCCAACTAGGATACCATAGGCACCTATCTTGTTAATTTATCCCCATTATACCCTTTAAGCCTCTAATCTCTTCATTACAACTTATTAGCAAGCCCAACCAAGCAATGGGCCAAGCCCAAAGTCCATTATGCATGTTAACCAAGCTATTGGATCCAATCCAATTTAACCCATAGTCAAATGAGGCTAACCATGGTTAATTTGGTCAATATGCCAAAAATGGAAGTTGACCCCAATAAGTTTCTTCCATCTCATTAGGCCCATTGGCGTTGATGAAATCTCTCAAATAGATCTGAGTTATCCAATAACTCGATGTAAAGGCTACCCAATCAATATGAAAACTCGAGTATCAAGGTGTGCGACCTTGTAGGTTCCTCTGATGTTGGCAGTGTTGACCTAAGGTCACCACAAATAGTGAGTGGCACCTAGCAGTGCATTGCTGCTACCCAAGTCATCGAAATGGATATCGACATCGATATCCCCATCATCTCAACTAGGTACAGTTGCATTACAGTCTCTTTGCCGAACTGATATCCGATTAGACAAGTGTGTCATCAGTTGTTTTCTTCCAATCACATGGTCATGACTAAATCAGGTTCTCACCTAGGTATGGCTATACATTTTCAGTCATAGAACCATAGAGGAGCTCCATGGATATCAAGCTTCCCTCCAAAAGGGGCAAATCCTCTGTCTGTCCATTGACCTTCTCATATGGATCGTGACATGCTCAATAACAACTATTATTACCTCTCAACTACAGCGAGGTGTTAGGTTCTATCAAAGCATGTCCCTAACCATATAGAATGGTCAATGACCTCAAGTCAAGGAATCAATGCATCTCCTGTCACTTGTGAGGATAACTCATGACACCAAGTCATAGCCTCACAGCGGGTCGGTCCAGTATATCCACCACTGATATACTCATATGTCTGCGTTAGCACCTCGTGCCTAACCAGCCCATATACCAGTCTCACAAGTACCATAGCTGTCCCATATCCACTAAGGTACATTGACTAGGGACAATCATTTGAGCACAGATCCAATCTGTCTCCAGGGATATTATCATGTAAGTATACACAAACAATGATAATGACAATGCCAGAATGATATATAAATATCAGAGTCAAGTAGTACAAAGATGGATCAAAACTAGGTCTCAGGGCATATACACCAACAATCTCCCACTTGCACTAAGACCTAGAAGTTGAGCAACCTCAACCCCATATCTTTAGTACGACCATCATGCTTCTGCTGCGCCAACGCCTTGGTCAGTGGGTCTGCTAGATTGTTCTCTTTGTCAACTCTGCTAATCTTGACATCACCTCGATCAATGATCTCTCTGATCAGGCAAAATCTCTTGAGTATGTGTTTGGACCTTTGATGAGACGTGGTTCCTTAGCTTGTGCAATTGCACCATTGAAGTCACAGTAGAGCTCAATGGGATCCACTGCACTTAGAACCACCTGAAGTTCAGAAATGAACTTCCTGATCCAAACGGCTTCTTTGGCTGCCTCAGAAGCATCAACATACTCAGCCTCGGTTGTAGAATTAGCTACAATGGACTGCTTATAACTCTCTCAGCTCATAGCATTTCCATTTAATGTGAACACATAGCCTGTATGCGTCAGTGTACCCTTGAATGATGCGTCAGTGTAGCCTTGAACATTGAGCTCTTCTTATCCCCCATAGACCAAGAACAAATCCTTAGTTATTCTAAGATACTAAAGGATGTTCTTTACAGCCACTCAGTGCTGCAGACCCGGATTGGATTGATATCGGCTGGTTATGCTCATAGCATAAGCCATATCTGGTCTAGTACACAACATTGTATACATAATCGATCCCACTTCCGAAGCATAGGGCACTCGACTCATGTCATCCCTCTCAGCTTGTGTGGTGGGACACTGGCTCTTTGAGAGAGTAAGGCCATGTCTCACTGGAAGGTATCCTTTCTTGGATTGCTCCAAGTTGAACCTCTCCAGAACCTTATCAATATAGGTACTCTGACTAAGGGCCTGGAGCCTCTTGGATCTATCCCAGTAGATCCTCACGCCTAGGATATAGGCGGCCTCCCCTAAGTCCTTCATCTCGAAACACTTCCCTAACTATGTCTTCATAGCTTGAAGACTAGGGATGTCATTTCCGATGAGCAGTATGTCATCGACATACAAGACCAGAAAAGTCACCAAGCTCCCACTGAATTTTCTGTATACACAGGCGTCATCTTAGCTTTTGATAAAGCCATAATCTCTCATAGCTTCATCAAACTGATGATTCCAACTTTGAGATGCTTGCTTTAATCCATAAATGAATTTCTTTATCCTGCAGACCTTACTAGCATCTGCAGGATGGAAGAAGCAATCAGGTTGTGTCATATACACATCCTTAGTCAGCTTCCCGTTAAGGAACGCTGTCCTCACATCTATCTGCCATATCTCATAATCATGATATGTAGCTACAGCAAGCAGAATCCGAATGGATTTGATCATGGCAACTGGCGAGAAGGTTTCATCATAGTCCACTCCATGGACTTGTTTGAATCCCTTAGCCACTAGTCTACCTTTATAGGTAACTATGTTGCCATCCATGTCTGTCTTCCTCTTGAAGACTCATTTACACCCTATGGGTTTTACCCCATCAGGTAGCTCAACCAAATCCCATATTTAGTTAGCTGACATGGAATCCATCTCGGATCGCATGGCCTCAAGCCATCTCTTAGAGTCCGGTCCACTGACCGCCTCATCATAAGTCATGGGCTCATCCTCAATGATGAAGATCCCGTCGTGTTGGGTCGGCAGCGACCCATACCTATCAGGTGCACGATGAATCCTCCCAGACCTACGTGGGACCTATGTCTAAGCCTTAGGTTGCCTAGCAACCTTTGTAGGTGGCTCAGGTTCCATCTCCTTGTCTTGTGGTTGCACCTGGACTACGTCTAAGTCAAACTTGCTCCCACTAACTTGTTTCATGAGAAGTTCTTTCTCTAGAAAGACAGCACCTCGAGCAACAAAAACTTTGTTCTCGGTAGGAATATAGAAGTAGTATCCTTTGGTTTCCTTAGGATACCCCACAAAGACACACTTATCAGATCTAGGTTCTAGCTTGCTAGAATCTTGACGTTTGACATAAGCCTCACATCCCCAGATCCTGATAAAAGAAAGGTTAGGGCGTCTCCCATTCCATACCTCGTATGGTATTTTGAGACACTCTTAGATGGAACATTATTCAGTATGAGAGAAGCTGTCTCAAGTGCATAACCTCAGAATGAGTGTGGTAGAGTTGCATGACTTATCATAGTTCGAACCATGTCCAACAAAGTTTGATTTCTCCTTTCTGACACACCATTCCATTGAGATGTTCTAGGAGGAGTGAGTTGGGATAGGATCCCACACTCTCTCATATAGTCAAAGAACTCACTGCTCAGGTACTCTCGACCATGATCTGATCGAAGAACTTTAATGGATCTACCAAGCTGGTTTTCTACTTCATTCTTGAACTCCTTGAATTTCTCAAAGGATTAAGATTTATGTCTCATCAGATAGACATAACCATATCTACTGAAGTCATCAGTAAATGTGATGAAGTAATTGTACCCTCCTCTGGCTTATTTATTGAATGGCCCACACACATCACTGTGTATAAGATCCAATAAACCTCCTGCCCTCTCACCATTCTTGGTGAAGGGCGCCTTTGTCATTTTCCCTAATAAACAAGGCTTACAAGTATCAAATTCATCTAAGGAACTTGAATCTAACAACCCATTTGCATGGAGTTGTTGGATGTCATTCTTGTTTATATAGGCTAATCGACAATGCCATAGGAAAGCATCAACTGAACCACTCAGTTTGATCCTTTTGCTATTTATGTTACAAATAGAACTATCCATGTCCAAGACATATAATCCATTACACAAAGTACCCTTCTCACAAAACATGTTTGCAAATGAGAAAGAACAAGAGTTCTTCTTTATTTCAAACTTAAATCCTTTCTTTGCCAAGCAAGGAATGGATATAATGTTTTTGTAAGTGAAGGTACATAATAGCAATGATCTAGTTCTAGTTGAAGTCCAGAAGGCAAGGAGAGAGCAACAATAGCAACCTGTGCCCTGTTTCCAACTCGTAGGTCAATCTCTCCAAGCTGCACCGATCTATTTTTCTTGAGCCCCTGCATATTTTTATAAATATGAGCTCCACATGCGGTATCCAATACCCATGTTATTGAAGTAGAAAGGTTGATTTCAGTAACATAAATACCTGAGTATGAAGATGAAGCCCAGCTTCTCTTCTTCTCATTCTGAAGTCGCACCATGTCCTTTATCATGTGAGGTGGTCCTCCACATGAGTAGCACTTGCTATTCCAGACTCTTTCCATCTTTATCTTTAATGTCTTAGTTAAGTCTTTGGGCTCAACACATTGAATGCCTACTATAGGAGGGTTGAGCTCAACCAATTCATCAAAGAGCCGCCTTAGATTAGAAATAATCCCAGATGCACTCTTAGATTCATATTGCCTTTTTCATTCAGGCGACATGTTGGTTAGAATCAAATTAGCAACCTCCAAAGCCTAATGCTTATCATAAGCATCCTTCTCAACCTCTGAGGCCGGGCATGGAAGTAGCTCAGGAATAGGCTGCTCAAGGACATAGAGCTTCCTCTCGAGCTTGAGCACAATTCTCAAGTTCATATACCAATCCAGTAAGTTGGATCCTACCAACTTATCGCTTTCCAGGGTAGATCGCAGTGACCATCTGCCATTGTTCTACAACAACCAAGAAACAGCAGATTAGTACTACTTTCAGATCATTTAATCTTGACTTGTAATAAATGACCATGGCTCCCACTATTTTAATCGAATTGACAACCTACAAAGTCAATCGGGAAATCTCAGATTTCCTAGTGAGATGGGATCCTTATTCCACACAGGGCTTCATGTCCCACGAGAGTGGGATGAGATGCACAAAGTGACCCATGCTTCCTAAGGTGGGCATGCCGGCCGATTGCTCCAAGCAATTCCCCTTGTTGAGACAGTCTAGGCATTTCATGTCCAGCGAGGGCAGGATACAGCATGAAACCCTAACCTCTCAACGATGCCTCTAGAGTTTCATCATGTGCCTTGCACATATGAAAATCTAGTCAACTCCATTCCTAACTGTTAAGCCTAGGGCCAACGAGTTTCCTTGCGAAGGCATGCCCAGGTTAAAACTGGAATGGGGAAACCATTGTCACTACACACCTTCTAAAGATAAGTGGGTGTGTCCCACGAGGGTGGGAAATAGTTCACAATACCACTGATCGATAGTTTGATGAGGGCTACGCATTAGAAGGCTACTAGACTTGATATTTTAAGTGAGGGTTTTTGAGGTCTCATCATCTCAGTTTTATCTTATGTCTATCATTACAGGCATGCAATCCTATGGTGATAACATAACGATAAAACATCACAGGCGTGCTTTAGCTTTTGTAAAGAAAGCAATAAAAGGATGATGTGATCATAGCCCATTCAAGACATTGAACCAATCCATGCCAAAAAAGGGTTCAACTCTTGACCTAGGATTCAAGCCCCCAAAACTAGACCTAGCCTAGCCGACCTCTATCTTACTCTTCAAGGTTGGCTCCAAGGTCCTCCTTTCCATGGTTTAGCTCTCAAACCCTAGAGGTACACTTTAGAAGCTGATAGGTATCCGCAAGTGCACAAATTTATCGAAGTAATAAAAAGATTATCGTTTCCAACGAGGATCTGGCGGTCAAGTACCGATTACACATTTGATCTATATCTAGACGATTCAATATGTGGTTTTTGTTGTGGAAACTTCTAATGTAGGAAAACAGAAAGGTGGTTTTAGGGTTTTGGCTATAAATTAATTCGGATAAAATCAGGACTCAGGGTTTCACCACGCTGACGATTATGAATATAGTAAAAATAAATCTTTAATCAGAAAATTATAGTTTTGAAAGGGATTTTTCCTAGGGTACAGATTACCTCCTCCCGAAGCGTAATCCGGTATCTATTTTCATTAATTCCCTACTCCCGTGACAATTAACATAAATAGACCCATTAAGTTCTGTGAAAAACCATGGTAATCCTTCAAGTGAATTCGAACTACTCCCGTGATCGGATTCACAGGTTTGAAAAGAATAGATCTGACTTTGCGATTCACCTCCCGGTCCTTCTCGCAACGTCTAAGACGTAAAATTACTTAATCAGGGTAATTTACGGAATAAATACAATTCTAATCAAATCAAATCTATAGAATTCACGTAAAAGATTTAAAACAATGTATTTAATCCATAAATCGTCAACGGGCTATTCCCCAAATCCCAAAATAAGGTTTACACGTTCATGTTCATAACAAACAGCAAGTTCATCGATGAATTAAACATGTAATCTCTCTAAAATAATGCAAAGAGACACTAGAAAGGTAATTAGAACTCTTCCCTTGATCTGGTGATGAAGATGAAGAGATCAAACTCCTCCTTTGCATGATCTCTCGCCGGATTTCTGCCCTAGAACTAATTTCTGCCGCCGCCGCTACAGCCCTTCGTTTTTGTGCCTAGAAGCCCCTGATACCCTTCCAAAACCATTCCTTTTATAGTCTAATCAGTATAGAACCCATGTATGAAGGTTTCTGGTTCAATTTGGAGTCGAACCGAGTGAGAAACAAGAAAAGCGAATGTTTTTACGGTTCGTGATGAGTTTACGGCCACGGCCGTAAATGTCTCTGTGTGTACAGCGCTTAAGTCACAGAAATATTCACGGCCCGTGATGGATTCACGGCTTCTCCCGTGAAAGTTTCTGTGAACTCTGATACTTAGCTGTTTTCGCCATCCGCTCGAACTCAGAATTACGGCCGATCCATAATTACGGCCAAGACCGTAATTTTCTCATTCTTCACTATTTTGACTCCAAATTCGACGTGTAAGCTCGTGATTTTCTCGGGAATCATAATATGACATCAAAACTCTCGAAATCCATCATTTTTATACCTTTTTACCTACATTTTCAATAAAGCCAAGAAAAGTGAAGATTATGTGCAAAGTAAAGTAAAAACACCAAAAATAGCACAAAATCATTCAATTAAGCCCAAAATATGATGTAAAAATATAGGCAAAAACACGATGTAAAAATCACTTATCAAATAACCCTAGACTTAGAATTTTGCTTGTCCTCAAGCATACCTTGATATGTATAAAGAATGTAAAGATAAGGATTTTTCAATTATTTTTGCCTTAATAATGTCCTTAGTCCACAAATTAAGTAATCAATATTTCAAACTCAAGTAATTCAAGAAAAATCATAATAGAAATAAATTCCCAAGAGGTTACAATCCAAGAAAGATAAAATTCACAATTCATGTCATAACATCCATTCAACACACACTAAGCATCAAATACTTTCATCTTAATAAATCCATTTCACTTAACAGATAAAATTTCTACTTTAAGAATTTCAGTGATGTTAAAGATAAGAGATTTTTAAAGCAATTTGGTTTTTAAACTGTTATGTGCTATTTACTGTTAGCATCATAAGATTGTTTAAAGTATACCACAGAGCAGTATAATTTAACTCATAGTTTCAATCACAAAGTCAGCGGAGTTGTCCACATGGCCTACAACTTTCTCTTTTTCTCCATTTTTATTCTCTTCTCTTTTCTTTTTCTTTTCTTTTCTCTCTTTTTTTTCATTTTTATTTTCTCTCTCTCTTTTTTTTTATTTCTGGAGAAAGCCAGTCAGTGGCATGGTATTTAAATCGTTGTTGATCTTTCTGCAAGAGGGTTAAATATTTCTTTTAAAAGTTCTCCCTCTATTACTTGATCACAACAGATTTAAAGTATACCAAACAATGGTATAATATAACTCATGACTTAAGATTTCTCAACTAGAGGAGTTGGAGCAAATCTCAAATTAAAGATATATCACCAATTTTCTATTCATAAAAATTTCCATCAAGCAAGAATAGATAAATTAAACTTCAAGTAACAAGATACTATGCATGTGTCATAAGAACATATAACAATTCACATATGCATTTTATCAATACCATAATTGAATTTACTTAACAATTTAAGTCTACATGAAATTTCAAAAATTCCCTAAGTCATCAAATCAATCACTCAAAATGTTTCCTAAGTCTAGAATTAAGGATAAAACAAATTTGATCATCCTTAACTATCATAAACATTCAGAATTCATATCTATAAAGCTTGAAATAAAGCAAAATACATGGAGACACCCTAGACTTAAATTGATGCATATACATAGACATTAAAATCAATGAATGATAGATTTCAGAAAAAATTTTCAAGAATTCCCTTTATAATGTTGGCGAAAACTTGTACAATTATATCTAAATATGGAAACATGAACTAGAAAGATCTAGAAACTATATCACATTAAAGATATTAGCATTTTACATGGTAAACAAGTTTCAACCATTAAATATCATCATGTTTCACTATCAAAATCATTTTTACAATACTCACAAAGAAACTGTCGTCATCACGGTTGGTATATGATTCACGGCTGCACCCATGAATATCTCATTAATCACTTCTCTCATATAAAAATTCTCCAAAAATTCCTACAAATAAACAACTTATCAGAAGATTTCCCATCAATAAAAATTAATCAATACATGCTCAAAGATTCCTAAAAATTTAAAAGAAGATAAATTTTGTAAAGAAAAATTAAAATTAAAAATGTTGGAATGAATAAAGTTCAAAGCCTCTGGGTTGCCTCCCAGGAAGCGCTTGTTTAAGGTCATTAGCTTGACCACAGCTTCATTTCATGGTGGAGTTGGTGAATCTGTGCCATAGTAGAGAGCATATAGTCTTCTACTTTTTCATCGTCTCAAGAGTGTGTCCACCAATGTATAAATCCAGTTAAACAGGTGGATCCATGTTGTAGTAGCCAATACATGCATACAAAAACAAGAGTTAAAGTCATGCAAAGAATACTCAATAATTTTCCTATATTTATCCAAGAGTAATATCATGCATTCTTCCTTTAGATTTATATTAGCAATTGGAAGAAGATTAAAATTAAAATCAAAGAATTCATACCTTGGATTGATCAAAAAGTTTTCAAATTTCAAATTTGGTTTTTCATTTACCTCAATGCCAATGAAATCAAGAATTTCATGTGTTATCTTCTACTGGGTACCTGTGCTTGAATTTGAATCAAACAATATTTCAATCACTTCATCATCATTATCCTTAAAATTATCTCCTTCATCATTAATCATGCAAATTTTTAATGGATTTTCCTGGAGAATAAGAATTGATGGTACAATATGCATAAGATCATCTTCCTCATAATTTTCCTCAATTTCTTTCTCTTCAATGGGGCATTTCATCTTAACACCGTCAATTTCATCCCCATCTATATCATTAGTTCTTTCTTGAGGATCTTTAAATTCATCATCCTTCTTCTCACAAGACTCAAAAAATTCATATATCTCTTCAAACATGTCCCAAGTATTTGTGTTGCAAGACACTTCATTATGTGAGAGGGGACTAGATGGCTGGTGAATTTTTGAAGAAAATAAATCACAATCATCCAAATCATTAAAATTTGAGGAAGGTAAATCACAATCATCAAATTTTTTAAAATTATCAAAATTCAAAGAAGGTAAATCACAATCATCAAAATTTACAGAATCCTCAAAATTTGCAGAAGGTAAATTACAATCAGGAGTCATGACTAATGATTGATCTAACTCTACAAAATTCTTAGATTCATCATGGATTTCTTCCTTTATGTCATTTTTATCAGTGCCATCAATCATACTATGAATATCTTCACTTTCCAAATCAAACTCAAGTATACAACTTTGTTGTGCTATCTGTGTTTCTAGCATTTTAGTATTAGCACATATAGATTCTACATGAGAAGTAAGCTGAGCAATCATCTCACTAAGAGCTTCAAGTTCCTTACTCTGATTTATCATAATTTTTTCAAGCATGGATTCTAGCATGGATTCTTCAGATTCCTCAAAGTGTGGTTCTGAAATATTATTTGAGAAATCCTCATCAAAAGAAGTTTGCTGATTTTTCTATCTAGAATTATACTGATCATCTTGGTACCGTGATAAATTAAAACTGGCAGGATTTCCAAATTCACACTCAGAAGGATAATGATAATTGTTGGGGTATGCCCTTAAGGCTAATGTTTGAGGCCTATGGGAATGTAACAAGTATCATGTAATAAACTCTATGTGTTTATAAAGGCATGGTTGTTATTCAGTTAGCTACATTGTCTGCTGCAATATATGTTCTTCTGAATAATGTCTCAAAGCTGTTCAGCTCGGCTGACATGCTATTATGTCCTTAGTCGATATATCTTGGTAAACATGAGACAGCCTCGATATGGTTAAGACTAATATGTGTTCTAATCTTATAGGATGCTTCGAGCATGGAATAAGATGTAGACTCATGGGTACATGGGATGTACTGGACAGACCCTACTAGGATGTTCAATTGTTTGTCACAATGTGAATATTCCTTGATTAAGACAAGTGGCACATTTCCTCTGACTTGAGATCACTTGTGTTTTCTAAATGATGATTGTCATTGTTTTGAGGTAGTTCAATATCATTTGAAACATAATGATTATAGACTATCTTGGATGGTGAGCTTGAATCAGGTTAGAGCACTAGTGATAGACATAGGATTGCCGTCTCCTTGTTTAAGGAGTGTGATGTTCTAAAGGGGCCCCCTGGATGAGATGATTGAGAGAGTGTATGGCCATACCCAGGTGACAGTGATCATCTGTTCTAATCATGCTCATCATATTGGAGTTACGAGCTTGACAGGCTTGTCCAATAAGAACATCCAGTGGCAAAGGAAACATGTATGCTTTGTGAATTGATTCACACTTGTGCTGTTTCTGGGTGAAGTCTTGGAAGACTCTTTCCTTGATATCGGGAGACAGTGATGTGTTGCTAGATACCCCTCACTGGTTGTGATAATGTAAATTATCGTTACCGATGTTTTAAGGAAACCCTCAGGGTCGCACAATTGATGATATGGCTTACTTAAGTCAGATCGTGTGGACTGAATTGTTTCGGGTTCAGTTTAAAGGGATTTAATCTCTGATTGTGAGTGAGATCTGGTCTGATCATGTTTGATTGATTAGGGCTTGAGATCGGTAAGCTTCGATCGAGAGAAGAGATGCTAGATCGGTCAGATCAGGAGCATCATAGAGATCAACGGCTAGATCTGGAACCTTAGGGTTTTAATATGATCTAGGCCATGTCGTTTGGTTTATTTGGTAATTGAACCAAAATTAAATTAAACCAAAATGGTTCAAGCATTGGCGACAAGTTCACTTGGCGTGAACATGTTGGGCGGTTAGTGGTGCTATTTTTAGCAACCATGATCTCCACTTGGAGACACTCACGTTCGAAAGAGAGTGCTCTCTCTATTCTCGCCACTTGAACGCATTCCTCTAGTTTTTCCGTGGGTGACGACGCCTTGGATTTGGAGGAGAAATCGGCAAAGAAAAGATCTCTTCATCCCTTTCTCATTTTCGATCAAAGACTTCTTTGGATCTTGCTAGCACAAGGATCGCAAAGAGGAGTAGGCGACATCAACTGTGTGCGTCACCTCTGGAGAAGATCTGCTTTGATCTTTGCTTCCTAGGCGCCATTCGAAATGGCTATGGTATGAGTTTTATCTCTTACATGCAATCGTTTCCATTTGGTTGATCATATCACATGAACCGATTCTTGAAACCCTAATCCGCTGCCCAAAAATTTTATGCGCCACTGCCTAGGGTTTTCGCTCCCCCTAGAAGGGGACCCCCCTTAGTTTAAGGGGTACTTTCAATTGGTATCAGAGCCTGATGTTTCATGCTTGTTTATGATTGCCATGATATGTCATATGATCCATGTATGCGCATTATAATAGATCTATAGGTTACATGCGATTATCTAAGTTGGCGAAAATTCATGATTTGTATAGATGTTATTTTCTCCATTGCGCATGTTGTTGTTGGCGCATGTTTTTGTAAGTTTTTCTAAAACCTTGATCACATGCGCGTTTCACCTTAGATCTAATGCTCCTACATTAAACCCTTAGATGGGTTATTAGGGTTGAAGTCACCCCCTAGGTTAGATCCAAACATGTCTGATCAGACTATCTGACAGCCTGAATGGGTCGACCAGTTAGCACCTTGGCGCATGCCTGTGGTGGCTATAGGTCGACTGCAGACAGGTGTGTAGCGATGTCTGATTGAGACAACTGATGAACGCACCTGAGTTAGGCCCGGGGTCACGCCCGCTTGCCAGACCTCAGTGTGGTCGTTCAGCCTTGGTGCATGCATGGTTGACCTTTTGGTCGACTCAAGTCAGTTAGGACTTGGTGCATGCTAGGGCAGTGGATCTGACTAGGTTGGATGAGTGGATCCCTAGTAATGGACCATTGTAAGGTTGTGGGGCAAATAAGGAAAAATTAAAAAAAAAAAAAATCGATCCCAAGGGGTTTTTTAAAAATTTATTTTTCCTGACTGGATCACATGATGGTTGTTGCATCTGCTTGTTTATTTAGTCTTATGTGGGCTGCCCGTTTTTAATGTGTGCTGTGCTGGGGCCTGCGTGCCTGGATTATATGTTGTAAATTAATTTTCTTTATGTGATCTGCGTATCACAATTTTAATTAATTTATAATGTGAAAGTGACCTGCGTGTCACTCTTGTCTAGATAGTTAAATTTGTAATTTAATTAGACAAGAGCACAATGCACACTTGGCAGAAGCGCATGCAGCAGTGGCTGGACCAGGTGGGAGGTCTAGGGTTCGACCCTAGGACCAGGCGCAAATTCCTGGTGGGCGCACCAGAGCTGCAGTTGGCGCTTGGGCTCAGGTTTGGGCCAGATGAGCAGCTAAAGACCCATAAAGAGCAAGTGTAGACTTAAGTTAGGTTAAGGTCTCACTAGGGCTATGGGCTTTTACCACAAAAGACACATGCTTTCTTTTATTGCTTTATATTAGAATTGCATGAGTAAATTTATCTTCTGCTATCACCATAGGAATTGCATGATAGGCAAGAAGATAAAAGACCGTTAAAATCCAACGATTAAATATCAAGCTCGTAAGCCTTCTGACGCGAAACCTCACTGTTCTGATTATCGTTGGAGCCGTGTTGTACCCACTCAGTGGGCACGTCCATCTATCTTCAGACGGTGCGGGATTACACCTGTGTGTTACAGAGCAGGGATTTATCCCTTCTCGTTGCTCAGCATAGCACATGGTGGTCCAGGGAGTAGGTCGGGTCAGCTTGACCGTGTAGGCTACATATGTGGCGCATATGGTAGCACATGGAGGCAGCCATCTGTGGGGTCAGAGATTGTGTTGTACCAACTCAGTTGGCACAGTCTGCTGGACTGCCCAGATGAAGGGGAATCGCACGGGTTGGCGATCGGCAGGGACTGCCTACCAGAAACTAGTGCTTGTACTCTCTGTGCATCTTATCTCGCCTGAGCGGGACGCGGAGACCAAGTATGAAATCTGGATCCCATCTCACTAAAAGAGTTCTACTCTTTCGGGCTGTTTTGCTGGATTTTTCACGCCTGATAAAATAGTGAGAAAAAGAATCTTTCTTAAGTCCTGATTGATTCTTATACATTGATACTGACCTTGCTGTTCTTGCATTGTTGTAGATACCTGCAGCAACGAACACCATGAACTTCAATGTGCGATCCCTACTGGAAAGAGAGAAGTTTGCTGGGCCGAACTCCTCTGACTGGTTTGGACACCTTAAGATCGTTCTTAAGGCAGAGAGGAAACTGTATGTCCTCGAGACGGCGATACCGCCGCAGCCCGCTCCGAACGCCGCAAGGGCGGTTCGGGAAGCCTATGAAAAGCACGTCAATGATAGCATTGATGTCGCTTGCCTGATGTTAGCGTCTATGACGCCACCGCTGCAGCGTCAGCATGAGGACATGTCGGCTAGAGACATGATTACAAACCTCAAGATGTTGTATGCTGCACAGGCGAGGACTGAACGCTATAATTTGACGAAGCTCTTCTTTCAGAGCAAACTGGCTGAAGGGAGCCCAGTGGGAGCTCACGTGCTCAAGATGATTGGGCACAAGGAGGCTCTAGAGAAACTGGGGCATACCATCAACCAGGAGCTTGCTGTGGACATTATTCTGCAGTCTCTCCCGCCATCATTCGACGCGTTCATTATTAATTTTAATATGAACAAAATCGATTGTACTCCGGCAGAGCTGCTGAATATGCTCTTGACCACTGAGGAAACTCTGAAGGGTAAGCCTTCAACCTCTGTCTTGATGGTTCCTTCCAGGAACAAGAAGAAGGGGAAGAAGGGCAAGGCCCCGGTCAAGAATTACAGCAAGGCTCTGAAGCAGAAGGTGAAGCGGTCTAAGGAATACAGGTGTTTCCACTGTGGCCAGCTGGGTCACTGGAAAAAGGACTGTAAAGCGCTCCAAGGAGATAAGAGGGGAAGCTTTGCTTCTGGCTCAGGTATATTCGTGACTGAGGTCATGTATTCTTCTTCTGTATCATGGGTGTTGGACACTGCATGTGGAGTTCACATTTGTTCAAATGTGCAGGAACTCAAGAGAAGAAGGCAGGTGGGACAGCATGAGGTGGACCTACGCGTTGGAAACGGGGCACGGGTTGCTGCTGTTGCTGTAGGAGACTACTTCATTACTTTACCATCTGGAATTGTATTGGAACTAAACAGTTGTTATTTTGTTCCCAGTATAACTAAAAATATTATCTCCATTCCTGCTCTTGTCAGGAAGGGGTTTTCCTTTGAATGCAATATTTCAAAGTGTGTTTTGTCATATGATAATATTGTTTATGCAACTGGTTCAATTAATAATGGGTTATTCATGTTGGACATGGAAAGTTCTATACAGAATGTTGATATTAAGAAAGCCAAGTATGCTGATGACAGCACCTTGCTATGGCATAGTCGTTTAGGCCATATTAACGAGAAACGCATTAAGCGGTTGCATGATCATGGACTGCTGGGATCATTCTCCTATAAGGAGATTGATACATGCAAAGCTTGTTTGATGGGTAAAATGACGAAGTCACCTTTTCCTAATAAAGGTCAAAGGGCTTCAGGTTTACTTGACCTCATACACAGTGATGTGTGTGGGCCATTTAGTAAACATGCCAGAGGTGGCTATCAGTACTTCATTACATTTACTGATGATTTCAGTAGATATGGGTATGTCTATCTGATGAGACATAAGAGTGAATCTTTTGACAAGTTCAAAGAGTTCAAGAATGAAGTACAAAATCAGCTAGGCCGTAATATCAAGGCACTTCGCTCAGATCGAGGTGGTGAATACCTAAGTCATGCATTTACTGACTATCTAAAGGAGTGTGGGATTATCTCACAGCTCACTCCACCAGGAACACCGCAATGGAATGGTGTGTCCGAGAGGAGAAATAGAACGTTACTTGATATGGTTCGTTCTATGATGAGTCAGGCTACTCTTCCATACTCCTTTTGGGGTTTTGCGCTGGAAACAGCTGCAAAGGTACTAAACCGAGTGCCATCCAAGGCAGTTTCAAAGACGCCATATGAGTTATGGTATGGGAAACAGCCGAGCTTGACATTTATCAGGATCTGGGGTTGCGAGGCTTATGTTAAAAAGCTCGCCTCTGGGAAACTAGAGAGCAGATCTGACAAATGTATCTTTGTCGGTTACCCTAAGGAAACTAAGGGTTATTATTTCTTCGATCCCAATGAGAACAAGGTTTTTGTTGCTCGGACGGCCATATTTCTTGAGAAGGAGTTTCTTCTGCAAGAGGCCAGTGGGAGAGAAATAAAGCTGGATGAGAATCCAGAAGAAGGACAAAGTGATCAAGCACAGTTGGATGAGCCTGAGCCGGTAGAACAGGTTATTGAACAACCTGAGGCTCAGACATCACGGGAACCGCGAAGATCGGGTAGGATTCGTCGACAGCCTGAGCGCTATGACGGAGTCTACATCATTGACAATGATGAACCCCTTACTTATGCGGATGCGGTCAGTGGACCAGAGTCAGCGAGATGGCTTGAGGCTATGCGCGCCGAGATGGACTCCATGTCAGATAACCAAGTCTGGGATTTGGTTGATCCGCCTCCGGGAGTTATCCCTATAGGCTGTAAATGGATCTTCAAGAAGAAGATTGACATGGATGGTAACGTAGTTACCTATAAAGGCAGGCTAGTTGCGAAAGGTTTCAAACAAATCTACGGGATAGATTATGATGAAACTTTCTCACCTGTAGCCATGTTTAAGTCTATTCGGATTCTTTTCGCGATAGCTGCATATTATGATTATGAGATTTGGCAGATGGATGTGAAAACAGCTTTCCTTAATGGAAATCTGGATGAGGATGTGTATATGACACAACCAGAAGGTTTCACTAATCCAGCAGATCGTCATAAAATATGCAAGTTAAAGAAGTCCATTTATGGACTTAAACAAGCATCAAGAAGCTGGAATATTCGTTTTGATGAATCAGTTACTGAATTTGGTTTCATCAAGAACGAGGATGACCCGTGTGTATATAAGAGGTTTAGTGGGAGCGTGATTACTTTCCTAGTCCTCTACGTCGATGATATCTTGATCATTGGAAACGACATTCCTGAAATGCATGCTGTTCAGGCATGGCTGAGGAAATGTTTCCAGATGAAAGATCTAGGAGAAGCAGCCTATGTGTTAGGTGTGAAGATCTACAGGGATAGATCTAAGAGGCTTCTCGGGCTGTGCCAGAGTACTTACATCGATAAGGTCCTGGAGAGATTTCACTTAGAGAATTCTAAGCGAGGATATCTTCCAGTCAGACATGGTCTGAATCTTTCTAAGAGTCAGTGTCCACAAACACAGACTGAGAAAGATGAAATGAACAATACGCCTTATGCTTCGGCTATTGGTTCTATAATGTATGTGATGTTGTGTACTCGCCCAGACGTTGCTTACGGGTTAAGCGTAACCAGTCGTTACCAGAGTAATCCAGGTATGGCGCACTGGATTGCAGTCAAGAACATTTCAAAATATCTGCGGAGGACCAAAGATATGTTCTTGATATATGGTGGTCAGGAAGAACTCAGTATTGAAGGATATACTGACGCTTCGTTCCAGTCTGACCAGGATGATTTCCGATCGCAATCAGGCTATGTTTTTAGCTTGAATGGAGGTGCAGTGGTGTGGAAAAGTTTCAAACAGTCAACTGTTGCTGATTCCACAACAAAAGCCGAGTATGTTGCAGCCTCGGAAGCATCCAAGGAGGCAGTGTGGATTCGTAAGTTCGTGAGAGAACTTGGTGTCGTTCCTTCGTGTGCAGATCCTTTGGTTATCTTCTGTGATAACACTGGAGCAATCGCACAGGCAAAGGAACCACGGTCGCACCAGAAGTCCAAGCACATACAGAGACGGTTTCATTTGATCAGGGAGATCATAGATCGTGGCGAGATCAAAGTATGCAAGGTTCATACAGATGACAATCTGGCAGACCCGCTTACCAAGCCTCTGGCGCAGCAGAAGCATGAGAAGCACTGTAATAATATGGGTTTGAGATTTCTCAACCATTAGATTAAGTGCAAGTGGGAGATTGTTGGGGTATGCCCTTAAGGCTAATGTTTGAGGCCTATGGGAATGTAACAAGTATCATGTAATAAACTCTATGTGTTTATAAAGGCATGGTTGTTATTCAGTTAGCTACATTGTCTGCTGCAATATATGTTCTTCTGAATAATGTCTCAAAGCTGTTCAGCTCGGCTGACATGCTATTATGTCCTTAGTCGATATATCTTGGTAAACATGAGACAGCCTCGATATGGTTAAGACTAATATGTGTTCTAATCTTATAGGATGCTTCGAGCATGGAATAAGATGTAGACTCATGGGTACATGGGATGTACTGGACAGACCCTACTAGGATGTTCAATTGTTTGTCACAATGTGAATATTCCTTGATTAAGACAAGTGGCACATTTCCTCTGACTTGAGATCACTTGTGTTTTCTAAATGATGATTGTCATTGTTTTGAGGTAGTTCAATATCATTTGAAACATAATGATTATAGACTATCTTGGATGGTGAGCTTGAATCAGGTTAGAGCACTAGTGATAGACATAGGATTGCCGTCTCCTTGTTTAAGGAGTGTGATGTTCTAAAGGGGCCCCCTGGATGAGATGATTGAGAGAGTGTATGGCCATACCCAGGTGACAGTGATCATCTGTTCTAATCATGCTCATCATATTGGAGTTACGAGCTTGACAGGCTTGTCCAATAAGAACATCCAGTGGCAAAGGAAACATGTATGCTTTGTGAATTGATTCACACTTGTGCTGTTTCTGGGTGAAGTCTTGGAAGACTCTTTCCTTGATATCGGGAGACAGTGATGTGTTGCTAGATACCCCTCACTGGTTGTGATAATGTAAATTATCGTTACCGATGTTTTAAGGAAACCCTCAGGGTCGCACAATTGATGATATGGCTTACTTAAGTCAGATCGTGTGGACTGAATTGTTTCGGGTTCAGTTTAAAGGGATTTAATCTCTGATTGTGAGTGAGATCTGGTCTGATCATGTTTGATTGATTAGGGCTTGAGATCGGTAAGCTTCGATCGAGAGAAGAGATGCTAGATCGGTCAGATCAGGAGCATCATAGAGATCAACGGCTAGATCTGGAACCTTAGGGTTTTAATATGATCTAGGCCATGTCGTTTGGTTTATTTGGTAATTGAACCAAAATTAAATTAAACCAAAATGGTTCAAGCATTGGCGACAAGTTCACTTGGCGTGAACATGTTGGGCGGTTAGTGGTGCTATTTTTAGCAACCATGATCTCCACTTGGAGACACTCACGTTCGAAAGAGAGTGCTCTCTCTATTCTCGCCACTTGAACGCATTCCTCTAGTTTTTCCGTGGGTGACGACGCCTTGGATTTGGAGGAGAAATCGGCAAAGAAAAGATCTCTTCATCCCTTTCTCATTTTCGATCAAAGACTTCTTTGGATCTTGCTAGCACAAGGATCGCAAAGAGGAGTAGGCGACATCAACTGTGTGCGTCACCTCTGGAGAAGATCTGCTTTGATCTTTGCTTCCTAGGCGCCATTCGAAATGGCTATGGTATGAGTTTTATCTCTTACATGCAATCGTTTCCATTTGGTTGATCATATCACATGAACCGATTCTTGAAACCCTAATCCGCTGCCCAAAAATTTTATGCGCCACTGCCTAGGGTTTTCGCTCCCCCTAGAAGGGGACCCCCCTTAGTTTAAGGGGTACTTTCAATAATAGCTTCCACAAATATCACAAGTAACATAAGATTTCATTCTCATATATTCAGTGTGTCGAGAAAAAGAATTTACCCTTGCTGCAGGTGATTGAAATGCAACTGTGCCATATGTTGGTGTATATGCCCTACAAACCAATGTATGGACATGGTCAGACATTGTTTGAATGTACTTTGATAGAACTATTATTCTTTATAGAGGCTTGGTCGTTATTATGCAGACTTCTCTACCTGCGTTGATGTATTGAGTTGCATATATAATGTCCCAGGAGTTTGGATTGGATCCATTCTCATAAGCTATCCCCAGACAAGGTACCATAGCAGATATGGGATAGCTTTGGTACATGTGAGACTGGTGTATGGGCTGGTTAGGTGCGGGGCACAGTAACGCAGACATACAGGTGCATTGGATGCACTGGAGTGATCCACCGTGAGGATTGACTTGTCTAGTCAACAAGTCAATCTCACATGCAAGAGGTTTGCATTGATCCTTAGACTTGAGGTATTCATGTCTAGATTTGATGATGGTTATGCTTTGATGCAGTCTTACGTCTCTCCGTAATTGGGGGACCAAAACGACTGTCATTGGGCATGTCATAAGTCACGTAGAGACATGGATGACCAATAGTAGGATTTGCCCCTTCCTTCAGAGGAAGCATGATATCCACTTTGGGGTGCCCCACCTTATTGGTGCATGACAGGAATGTGTGGCCACACTAGTTGAGTCATAACCAATGCATTGGATTGATAAACTTGAGACTAATCCAATGGCAGGATATCAGTTTAGGCAAAGGGATCTATAATGCAATGGGAATCCTCATTGCTTGTTAGGGAGTTGTTGCCATAATGACTTAAGTCCTATGATATGGGTAGTAGTGATGTGTTGCTAGATACCCCTCACTACTTATGATGTTTACATCGTTGCCATCGTCATTAGGATCCTATGGGGTCACACGCAATAGACTCTTGACATTGCTTTAATCAGAAGCCTTAGGATCAAGTTATTGGATAACTTGGATCCATTTGGAAGATTTCATCAGCGCCAATGGGCCTGATGATTTGGAAGAAAGTTATTAGAGCCAAACTTTAATTTTGGCAGGTTGACCCGAAATTGACCTAGATTGGTCACATTTGGATTAGGGTTGCATTGGATTGGATCCAATGGCTTAATCAACCCATGCCATGAAGTTTGGGCTAGCTCATTATCCAATGAGGCCCAATAATAAGTTGTCATGAAGAGGGAATTGGCTTAAAAGGGTATAATGGGAAGAAACCCAACCCCATTGGCACCTAGGGGCATAATGGGGTGTGGGTGGCATAAATTGCTTCCTTTGGAAGGAACTGGCGCCTCCCCCTTCATCCTTTGATGGTATCTTGCCTCTATGGCAAGTGTTGGGGCTGATATGGCTTGATGGCTCTTTTGGAAAGAGCTTGGGCGCATATGGATAGTAGGGTAAGGTTTATGGTAAGATCTTGGAGACTTACCTTACCTCCAAACCCTAATTCCCCTCAAACCCTTGCTTAGCCGAATGACTCTTGCATGTTGCCCCTAGCCCTTCTCCTTGGATGGAAAGAATGCCTCTAAGGCATGTCTTGGGCTGATATGGCTATTGGGCAAATAAGGATATGTTGAATGAGGTTTATGGCAAAGTCTTGGAGACTTTCCTTACCACAAACCCCTCTCATCCTAGCCGCCCACTTGGCATGATCTTGACCCTCCCTAAACCGCCTCTTGGCTTATAAAAGGGACCCTAGCTGCCCCCTCTCAATGGTTCGAATGCTTGGAGACATGAACATACATAGAGGGGCGAGAGCAAGGACAAAGTGCGACAACATCAAGGTGGCGCAACCTTTCTTCCTACTAGTGGCCGCAAGTCTTCTCCTTCCTCTCCTCTTAGCGTGACTTGGAGAAGGACTTGGTGGCGCCACTTCCTCTTACTCTTCCTAAGGGCCGAAACTCTTCTTCTCCCTCTTCTCTTGGAGTGAAGAGGCTAAGGAGTTGGCGGCATCTTCCTTGCACTTGGCGCATGATCCTTAGAGGTGGCGCAAGAGAAGTGAATGAACCCTAAGGCTTGATTCTCTTCCCGAGGCTAGCACCGAGCGTGGAAGGGAGCAACGTTGAGATGGTCGACGCGTGGATACTTGTAGAGGGCGAACACATGGGCGCCTTCAACATGGCTTCGGCAACTAGACAAGCAAAAGTGGTACATCTCTAACACATCCTTGTGTCATCTCTCTCGCATGGATCCTTGGGACCAGAATATGTTTCGGGTGTAATGATTCTTCCGCTGCATCCTAGGACTGCAAAATTTTAAATTACACCCGGTATTCCCTAACACCATATTCTCTTGTCTGCATCGCCGGTGGCACATATGTCTGACCTGACCATTGACACTGATTCAACATTATTTTTTTTTCAATAAAATTCAGAAATATAAAAAAAATGCGAAAAACAAACAAAACAAAAATGAAAACAAAAATTAAAAAATTTAAAAATAAAAAATATAAAGAATAAAAACAAATAAAAATAAATAAAAAAAATGTCTAGTCTATAAATCTCACGATTAAATCAATATTGACTGGCCTGATCCTCGGCAACAGGGCCAAAAAACTTGATAGGTATCCGCAAGTGCACGGATTTATCGAAGTAATAAAAAGATTATCGTTCCCAACGAGGATTTGGCGGTCAAGTACCGATTACATGTTTGATCTATATCTAAACGATTCAATATGTGGTTTTTGTTGTGGAAACTTCTAATGCAGGAAAACAAAAAGGTGGTTTTAGGGTTTTGGCTATAAATCAATTCGGATAAAATCAGGACTCAGGGTTTCACCACGCTGACGATTATGAATTTAGTAAAAATAAATCTTTAATTAGAAAATTATAGTTTTGAAAGGGATTTTTCCTAGGGTACAGATTACCTCCTCCCGAAGCGTAATCCGGTATCTATTTACATTAATTCCCTACTCCCGTGACAATTAACATAAATAGACCCACTAAGTTCTGTGAAAAACCATGGCAATCCTTCAAGTGAATCCGAACTACTCCCGTGATCGGATTCACAGGTTTGAAAAGAATAGATCTGACGTTGCGATTCACCTCCCGGCCCTTCTCGCAATGTCTAAGACGTAAAATTACTTGATCAGGGTAATTTACGGAATAAATACAATTCTAATAAAATGAAATCTATAGAATTCACGTAAAAGATTTAAAACAATGTATTTAATCCATAAATCGTCAACGGGCTATTCCCCATATCCCAAAATAAGGTTTACACGTTCATGTTCATAACAAACAACATGTTCATCGATGAATTAAACATGTAATCTCTCTAAAATAATGCAAAGAGACACTAGAAAGGTAATTAGAACTTTTCCCTTTGATCTGGTGATGAAGATGAAGTGATCAAACTCTTCCTTTGCGTGATCTCTCGCCGGATTTCTGCCCTAGAACTGATTTCCGCCGCCGCCGCTACATCCCTTCATTTTTTGTGCCTAGAAGCCCCTAAAACCCTTCCAAAACCTTTCCTTTTATAGTCTAATCAGTATAGAACCCATGTAGGAAGGTTTCTGGAGAGTTTGGTTCAATTCTGGTTCAATTTAGAGTCGAACCGAGTGAGAAACACGAAAAGCGGATGTTTTTATGGTCCGTGATGAGTTTACGGCCACGGCCGTAAATGTCTCTGTGTGTACAACGCTTAAGTCACAGAAATATTCACGGCCCGTGATGGATTCACAGCTTCACCCGTGAAAGTTTCTGTGAACTCCAATACTTAGCCGTTTTCACCTTTCGCTCGAACTCAGAATTACGGCCGATCCATAATTATGGCCAAGACCATAATTTTCTCATTCTTCACTATTTTGACTCCAAATTTGACGTGTAAGCTCGTGATTTCCTCGGGAATCATAATATGGCATCAAAACTCTCGAAATCCATCATTTTTGTGCCTTTTTACCTACATTTTCAATAAAACCAAGAAAAGTGAAGATTCTGTGCAAAGTAAAGTAAAAACACCAAAAATAGCACAAAATCATTCAATTAAGACCAAAATATGATGTAAAATATAGGCAAAAACACGATGTAAAAATCACTTATCAGAAGCACCCTCATAGGTTCAGCCAATGCCATGGTCTTCCTCCAAGGAAGGTGCGCCACCATGCAAGGGGCTAAGATGGCTAGCTCACAAACCAAAGGAGGTTCGGCTATGCCCTCTTGCACCACCAATGATGCTTGTTGTGCCATCAGGCAAGGATGCGCAACCAAGCAAGCATGCACCATGCTCCAAGTAGATGCGCCACCCTAATCTTCTTCTTAGTTAAATGCAAAAAGAAAAGCGACACGCAGGCCTCACAAGAATACATCACAGACATGCTAAGGGGCTTGACATATGACCACAACATCATGCACAATCAAGTACTTACTCATACAATTCTACATGCTCATGAAAAACATAAAATCTAAAATTTTACTTATTCATAAAACATGTCTCTCTTCCTTCCCTTCATATCACAAATCTTTGATTCTAAGTTTCTCTCAGGAGTCTACAAGAGGCATACAGGTTGCCCTCCTTGCAATCCCTAACTTGCTAGGATAAGGGCAATCACTCAGTCCATGCCCTATCCCAACAAGTCTCTCAAGATAGGTCTATCCTATTATAAGAGGAGAAATTTTCTCTTCCACATGTGGGTCTATCCCATCACATGAAGAGAGCAAAGAACCACAAGAAGTTGATTAGAAGTAAGAAACAAGAGACCTACGATTTTTTTACTTAAAGAAAAACATGCGCCAACATCTATGCAATATGCGAAAATATAGATATGACATATGAGCATGGAAAAGCATGAAAGAAACATCGATCGAGGCTCGCAAGTCCCTCTGATACCACTGTTGGGAAACCCTGGGGATATTTTACAATTTTTCACAGAGATTACATTTGCAGAGCGGAAGAATATCCCCAAAACAGGCCAGTCCCAAAAACCTAGTGAAGATCTCTTGCGAGGGGGTAGACACGATGTGATAGTAAGTACCTTTAAGCAATGAGAAGCCGATGTCGAGGAAGGCGCCAAAGTGTTCGCCCTCTACAGTCTCGCACACACGGATTCCTCGAGCTTTCTTCTTCCTCACCCGGTGCTAGCCTCGGGAAGAAGATCCACACCTTAGGAGAGTCCTCCAAGCAACTTGCACCACCACCAAGATGTGATGCACCAAGGAGATGGAAGGAGGAAGATGCTGCAAGCTTCTTTCTTTCTTTCTTTGTGCCAAGGAAGGAAAGGGCAGAAGAGAACTTCGGCTTTGATGGAAGAAGAGGAAGAAAAGTCCTCCAAGAACTCCAAGCTTTCACCCCTTCACTTGCTTCACGTCTCCAAGGAGTTCATCATCAAGAGGGGGCGGCTAGGTGGTTCTTTTAAAGCACTAAGAGGCGGTTTGCATTATTGGAAGGTATATGCGATTTGGGCCTTGAATAATGGATTCATTAAATCAATCACATTGACCAAATCCCTAATACCATATGCGCCTAAGCCTTGCATAAGCAAGTATAGGCCATATGCACCCACATCAATCCATATAAGGTAATCATTCCATCCATGCAATATGACCTAGTCAAAGCATGAGGATAGATTGCCTAATATGGTATAGGCGCAAATCCTAATTTAATTAGGATTCTAATTATGTAAATAATCAGCCCCTTATGCGCCTATCACCTTCCAATCAATTATCGTGTGTGATCTAATCAAATCCAATTTGATTTAATCATTTAGGAGATACCAAACAAGGCATAGGCGCAAATCCTAGTCCAACTAGGATACCATAGGTGCCTATCCTATTAATTTATCCCCATTATACCCTTTAAGCCTCTAATCTCTTCATTACAACTTATTAGCAAGCCCAACCAAGCAATGGGCCAAGCCCTATTAGGAAATACCGGGTGTAATATAAAATTTTTGCAGTCCCAGGACGCAGCGGAAGAATCATTACACTCGAAACATATTCCGGTCCCAAGGATCCATGCGAGAGAGAAGACACAAGGATGTGTTAGAGATGTACCTCTTTTGCTTGTCTAGTTGCCGAAGCCATGTTGAAGATAATCAAGTGCTCGCCCTCTACAAGTAACCATGCGTCGACTCCTTGATCGTTGCTCCCTTCCACGCTTGGTGCTAGCCTCGGGAAGAGAATTAAGCCTTAGGGCTCCTTCACTTCTCTTGCGCCACCTTCATGGAAGTTGCGCCAAGTGCAAGGAAGTAGCCGTCAACTCCTTATCCTCTTCACTCCAAGAGAAGAGGGACAAAAAGAGTTTCGGCCCTTAGGAAGAGTAAGAGGAAGTGGCGCCACCAAGTCCTTCTCCAAGTCACGCCAAGAGGAGATGAAGGAGAAGACTTGCGGCCACTAGTAGGAAGAAGGGTTGCGCCACCTTGATGTTGTCGCCCTTTGCCCTTGCTCACGCCTCTCTTTGTATGTTCATGCCTTCAAGGAATTGAATCATTGAGAGGGGGCAGCTAGGGTCCCTTTTATAAGCCAAGAGGCGGTTTAGGGAGGGCCAAGATCATGCCAAGTGGGCGGCTAGGATGAGAGGGGTTTGTGGTAAGGAATGTCTCCAAGACTTTGCCATAAAACTCATTCAACCTATCCTTATTTGCCCAATAGCCATATCAGCCCAAGGCATGCCTTAGAGGCATTCTTTCCATCCAAGGAGAAGGGCTAGGTGCAACAAGCAAGAGGTATTCAGCTAGGGTAAGGTTTTGAGTGCATGTAGGGTTTATGAGGTAAGGAAAGTTTCCAAGACTTTACCATAAATCTCACCCTAGTTGTCATATGCGCCCAAGATCTTTCCAAAAGAGCTTTCAAGCCATATCAGCCCCAACCCTTGCCATAGAGGCAAGGTTTCCATCCAAGGAACAAAGGGGAGGCGCCTAATGCTTCCTTATGAAGCAACATGCGCCCACTTCACCCCATTATGCCCTTGGCGCCAATGGGGTGAAACTCTTCCCCATTACACCCTTATTTGCTTATACCTCTTCTTGACAACTAGTTATTGTGCCTCATTGGATTAATGAGCTAGCCCAAACATCATGGTATGGGTTGATTAAGCCATTGGATCCAATCCAATGCAACCCTAATCAAAATTGACCAATCTAGGTCAATTTCGGGTCAACCTGCCAAAAATGAAGTTTGGCTCCAATAACTTTCTTCCAACTCACCAGGCCCATTGGCGCTGATGAAATCTTCCAAATTGATCTAAGTTATCCAATAACTTGATCATAAGGCTTCTGATTAAAGCAACGTCAATAGTCTATTGCGTGTGACCCCGCAGGATCCTTATGACGATGGCAATGATGTAAACATCATAAGTAGTGAGGGGTATCTAGCAAGACATCACTACTACCCATGTCATAGGACTTAAGTCATTATGGCAACAACTCCCTAACAAGCAACGAGGATTCCCATTGCATTATAGATCCCTTTGCCTAAACTGATATCCTGCCATTGGATTAGTCTCAAGTTTATCAATCCAATGCATTGGTCATGACTCAACTAGTATGGCCACACATTCCTGTCATGCACCAATAAGGTGGGGTGCCCCCGAGTGGATATCATGCTTCTAATAAGGAAGGGGCAAATCCTACTATTGGTCATCCATGTCTCTACATGACTTATGACATGCCCAATGACAATCGTTTTTGTCTCCCAATTACGGAGAGATGTAAGACTGCATCAAAGCATATCCATCATCAAATCTAAACATGAATACCTTAAGTCTAAGGATCAATGCAAACATCTTGCATGTGAGATTGACTTGTTGACTAGACAAGTCAATCCTCACGGTGGATCACTCCAGTGCATCCAATGCACCTGTATGCCTGCGTTACTGTGCCCCGCACTTAACCAGCCCATACACCAGTCTCACATGTACCAAAGTTGTCCCATATCTGCTATGGTACCTTGTTTGGGGATAGTTTATGAGAATGAATCTATTCCAAACTCCTGGGACATTATACATGCAACTCAATACATCAACGTAGGTAGTGAAGTTTGGATAATAACGATCATGCCTCTATAAAGAGTAATAGTTCTATCAAAGTACATTCAAACAATGCCTGACCATGTCCATACATTGGTCTTCAGGGCATATACACCAACAAGCCCAAAGTCCATTATGCATGTTAACCAAGCTATTGGATCCAATCCAATTTAACCCATGGTCAAATGAGGCTAACCATGGTTAATTTGGACAATATGCCAAAAAGAAAGTTGGCCCCAATAAGTTTCTTCCATCTCATCAGGCCCATTGGCGCTGATGAAATCTCTCAAATAGATCCAAGTTATCTAATAACTCGATCTAAAGGCTACCCGATCAATATGAAAACTCGAGTATCAAGGTGTGCGACCTTGTAGGTTCCTCTGACATTGGCAGTGCTGACCTAAAGTCACCACAAGCAGTGAGTGGCACCTAGTAGTGCATCGCTGTGTTGGGGTATGCCCTTAAGGCTAATGTTTGAGGCCTTGGGATTGTAACAGTATCATGTATAAACTCTTATGTTTATAAAGGCAATGGTTGTTATTCAGTTTGTTATATTATCTGCTGCAATACATATACTTCTGAATAATGTCTCAATGCTGTTCAGCTGGGCTGACATGCAGTAAAGTCCTTAGTCGATATATCTTGGCGAACATGAGACAACCTTGATATGATTGAGACTAATATGTGTTCTAATCTTATAGGATGCTTCGAGCATGGAATAAGATGTAGACTCATGGGTACATTGGATGTACTGGACATACCCTACTAGGATATTCAATTGCTTGTCACAATGTGAATAATCCTTGATTGCAACAAGTGGCACATTTCCTCTGACTTGAGATCACTTGTGTTTCTAAATGATGATTGTCATTGTTTTGAGGTAGTTCAATATCATTTGAAACATAATGGTTATAGACTATCTTGGATGGTGAACTTGAGTCATGTTAGGGCGCTAGTGATAGATATAGGATTGCCGTCTCCTTGATTGGAGTGTGATGTTCTAAAGGGGCCCCCCTGGATGAGATGATTGAGAAAGTGTATGGCCATACCCAGGTGACTATGATCATCTGATCTAATCATGCTCATCATATTGGAGCTACAAGCTTGACACGCTTGTCCAATAAGAACATCCAGTGGCAAAGGAAAATTGCATGCCTTGTGAAGTGGATTCACACTTGTGCTGTGGTTTGGGTGTAGTCTTGGAAGACTCTTTTCTTTATATCGGGAGACAGTGATGTGTTGCTAGATACCCCTCACTGATCGTGATAACGTGAGTTATCGTTACCGACATTTAAAGAAAACCCTCAGGGTCGCACAATTTGATGATATGGCTTACTTAAGTCAGATCGTATGGACTGAATTGTTTGGGTTCAGTTTAAAGGGATTTAGTCTCTGATTGTAAGTGAGATCTGGTCTGATCATGTTTGATTGATTAGGGCTTGAGATCGGTAAGCTTCGATCGAGAGAATGGATGCTAGATCGGTGAGATCAGGAGCATCAAGAGATGAACGGTTGGATCTGGAGCCTTAGGGTTTAATTGTGATCTAGACCAAATCGCTTGGGTTAATTGGTCTTGGACCAAACTGAAATTGAACCAGCTCATCAAGTGAGCGCATGGTTCAAGTGGAGAGGAGTATGCGCTTGGGGTAATCCCATGGTCGCATGAAGAGAGTGGTTTACTATTTTTGGAAACCATGTTTCCAAATCGTGACCACGCCTCACGATAGCTTCTCTTCATGCCTATTGTCGCTCCTTCCTCGCGTGGCTCTCTCATCCGAGTGTTTTTGGGGTTGACGACAAGAAGCAAATTGCCAAGCAAAGAAAAGGTTCTCTCTTCCCTTCCATACGACAAGGACCTCTTGGAACCTTGCTAGCACAAGGAGCACCATCGGAGTAGGCGACTTCTTCATCTTGTGTGCGCATCCTTTGGAGGAGATCCCTATCGCTCTCTGCTTCCAAGTCGCCATCTAGAAATGGCATCGGTATGACATCTTCTATGTTTGCAATCGGTTTAACAAGTTGATCATATGTTATGCATGAATCCGATCCCCTAGAAACCCTCTTCCGCTGCTTAAAAAATTTTATACACGCCATGCTTTAGGGTTTCGCCCCCTTCTGGGGACTTTCACGCTGCTACCCAAGTCATCGGAATGGATATTGACATCGACATCCCCATCATTGCAACTAGGTACAGATGCATTACAGTCTCTTTGCTGAACTGATATCCGATTGGACAAGTGTGTCATCACTTGTTTTCTTCCAATCACATGGTCATGACTAAATCAGGTTCTCACCTGTGTATGGCTATACACTTTCAGTCATAGAACCATAGAGGAGCTCCATGGATATCAAGCTTCCCACAGGAAGGGGCAAATCCTTTGTCTGTCCATTGACCTTCTCATATGGGTCGTGACATGCTCAATAACAACCGTTATTACCTCCTAACTACAGTGAGGTGTTAGGTTGTATCAAAGCATGTCCCTAACCATATAGAATGGTCAATGACCTCAAGTCAAGGGATCAATGCATCTCCTGTCACTTGTGAGGATAACTCATGACACCAAGTCATAGCTTCATAGTGGGTCGGTCCAGTATATCCACCACTGATATACCCATATGTCTACGTTAGCACCTCGTGCCTAACCAGCCCATATACCAGTCTCACAAGTATCTTAGCTGTCTCATATCCACTAAGGTACATTGACTGGGGATAATCATTTGAGCATAGATCCAATCTGTCTCCAGGGACATTATCATGTAAGTACATAAATCGCAGATGTAAACAAACAATGATAATGACAATGCCAAAATGATATATAAATATCAGAGTTAAGTAGTACAAAGATGGACCAAAACTAGGTCTCAGGGCATATACACCAACATGGAGAAACCAAATGTAATAGCTAGGTAAGAGACTCTCGCAAATCTGAGCAAAAACTAGGTTGAAATCAAGCTTCGGCAGCGAACTCGTGTTCTTGCGAATGTTCGGCAGTTTCTAAGAAATTTCGGCCGAAATCTCGTCAGAGATCAACGGAAAGGGCCGCCGGTGATGAAGGAAGGTTTGGAAGAGGGATTTGTCACTTGAGAAGGGAAGGATCAGGCGGAAATTGTGATTCACGAGCAAAGGCGTGAACCCTAACTTTTGCCCGTGATGTGTTAAACTGAGTCTTCATGGCTCGTGAGTCGTTCACGGCTGCAGCCGTGAATAATTCTGTGACTTAAGTCCCTTTTGCAAAATAAAACTCACGACCGTGACCGTGAAAGTTTCTGTGGACTTTTGGCCTTCTTGTGTTGGCTCTAGATGCAGCATTCACGGCCCATGAGTAACTCATGGCCACACCCGTGAATGTCTCGTTTGGCACTTGTTCTTCAAGTAAAAATTTTTAAAAAATTCCTACATATAAAACAACTTATTAAAAGATTTTCCATCAATAAAAATTCATCAAATCATGCTGCAAAAATTTCTAAAAAATTAAAGAAAATCAAAAACTAAAACTAAGAGTAGTAAAAGTCAAAAATTTGGGTTGTCTCCCAAAAAGCACTTGCTTAAGGTCATTAGCTTGACCTAGCTTCATGTCATGGTAGAGTTGGTGAATCAGTGATATAGTAGAGAGCATATAATCTTCTGCTTTTCATTCGTCTCAAGAGTGTGCCCACCAAAGTATATATCCAGTTAAACAGGTGGATCCATGTCGCAACGGCCAGTACATGCATAAAAAAAAATTAAAGTCATGCAAAGAATACATAATAATTTTTCTGCATTTATCCAAGAGTAATATCATGCGTTCTTATTTTAAATTTGTATCAGCAATTGGAAGAAGATTAGAATTAAAGTTAAAGAATTCATACCTTGGATTGCTTAATAGGTTTTCAAATTTAACATTGGATTTTTCACTTACCTCAATGTCAATGTGATCAAGAATCTCATGTGTTATCATATTCTGGGTACCTATTGTTGGATTTGAATCAAATAATATTTCAATCACCTCATCATCATTATCCTTAAAATCATCTCCTTCTTCAATGCAAATTTCTAATTAATTTTTCTGGAGAAAAGGAATTGATGGTTAATATGGTGGTGGTGGTAGAATATGTACAAGATCCTCTTCCTCATCTTTCTCCTCAATTTTTTTCTCTTCAATGGGGTACTGCATCCTAACACTATCAAATTCATCATCCTTCCTCATCTATCTCGCTTGTTCTTACTTGAGGATCCTTAAATTCATCATCCTTCTTATGTGAGAAGTGACTGGATGGTTGGTAAAGTGTTGAGGAAGGGTTAATGGGGTATTTAAAATTTTCAAAATCATCAAAATTTGAAGAAGGTACATCATAATCCGTGACTGGAGTCATGACTAATGATTGTTCCAACTCTGCAAAATTCTCAGATTCATCCTAGATTCCTTCCTCTATGTCATTTTTATCAGTGCCATAAATTATACTATAAAGTTCCTCACTTTGTTTGGTCATATCAGCTATAGAGTTTTCAAGCATGGCTTCTAAACTAGATTCTTGAGGTTAACTAAAGTCTGATTGTGAAATAAATTTCTGGTCGTTCTGATAAAATAAGTATTAATGGTTCTCCCAACTTGGATTATAGGTACTAGGCATGAGTTAAAGGATGCAGGAATCCCTAATTGACATTCAGTATAATGATGCCCATGATATCCACAAATATCGCAAGTAATAGATTTCAACATAGAATATTGCATGCTTAAATAATCAGTTTGTTGAATAAAGCAATTTACCTTTGTTGCAAGTGATTGTAATGCATCCGTGCCATATTTCCTTGTCGGTGGCACATATCTTTGATTTGACCATTGATATTGGTTAAACATGATATTTTCAATTTATGCAATAAAATTCAAAAATACAAAGTGTAAAATAGGAAATGCAAAATAAAGCATAAAATATATAGTCTAGTGATTTTTGGCATGAATTTTACTGTTCATTCATCGTGTTAATCCAAAAAGAGAAAAATAGAATAAACTAACTATAAAGAAAAAGAATATGAAAAACAAACAGAAAATAAAAACAAAAACAAAACAAAAATAAATAAATAAATAAAAATATCTAGTATATAAATCTCACGATTAAATCGATATTGGCTGGCCTGATCCCTGGCAACAGCGCCAAAAACTTGATGCGTCCGCAAGTTCATGGATTTATCAAAGTAATAAAAAGATTATCGTTCCCAACGAGGGTCTGATGGTCAAGTACCGATTACATGGTCGATCTTTAGCTAGACGATTCAAATGGTGTTTTTATTTGGAAGCTTCTAGTACGAGAAAACAAAAAAGTAGTTTTTAGGGTTTAAATCAATATGAAAAAGGTCGCAACTCGGGATTTCACCACACTGACAATTATGAATTATAGCAAAATAAATTCTTTGAACAGAAAATTATAGTGTGGAAAGGAATTTTTTCTAAGGTACAGATTACCTCCTACCGAAGCGTAATCCGGTATCTATTCATATCAATCCCCTACTCTCATGACAATTAACACAAATAGACTCATTAAGCATTGTGAAAAACTATGAAATCCTTCAAACGAATCCAAACTACTCTCATGATTGGATTCATAGGTTTGAAAAGAATAGTTCTGATGTTGCGATTCACCGTCCGGTCCTTCTCGCAACGTCTAAGATGTAAACATACTTGATCAGAGTAAATCACGTAAATAAACACAATTCTAATCAAATCAACTCTATAAAATTCATGTCAAAGTTTTAAACAATAAGTTTAACCCATAAATCATCAGTGGGCTACACCCCTAATCCCAAAAATAGGTTTAAGCGAACATGTTCTTCAAAAACAGCATGTATATTGATGAACTCGACATAATCTCTCTAAAATAATGCAAAAAGACACTATGATAGTAATTAGAACTCTTCCCCTTGATCTGAGATGAAGATGAATTGTCCAAATCCCCCCTTTGTGTGATCTTTCACCGGAATTCATCCCAGAAATTAATTTTTGCCCTAGCCGCCATCTCTATTCGTATTCATGCGTAAAAGTCCCCTAAACCCTTCCAAAATCTTTCTTTTTATTGTTTAATTAGTGTAGAACCCTTCAAGGAAGAATTCTGGAGAGTTTGGTTCAATTCTGACTCGATTAGGGGTTGAATTGAGTGAAAAACCGAAAGGGGCAGGAAAACTCACGACACGTAAACTGTTCACGGCTGCAGCCATGAAAGTTTCTGTGAATAAAAGCTGTGTATACAGAAAAACTCCCGGCCCGTGAAGGATTCACGGCCTCACCCATGAAAGTTTCTGTGCACTTTTATATTTAGCCATGAAATCAACCCTTGAATGTGAAACTCATGGCCAGACGAAAAACTCTCAGCTGCGGCCGTGAAAGTTGCGTCTGACACTGTTTTCACTCCAAATTGGATGTGCGACCTTGTAATTTCATCGAGAACCATGCTATGTCTTTACAACTCACAAAATCCATCATTTTTATGCCATTTTACCTGCATTTTCATAAAAACTAAGAAAAGTGAAGATTCTATACCAAGTGAAGTAAAAACAGTCAAAACATAACAACCAAACAGAAGCTGGAGTAAAGATAGCTCACCCGCTCTAAAATGTTGCATAGTCCTCTATGCAACGTCGTATATGTGAGAGGAGAAGGTGGCGGTGTCGAGTCCTGATGCATAGTGTACTTCACGGGTGAACCCCGCCGGGTTCACCTGGTCGTGAAGTGCACGGAGCTTCAGTAAAAATCCAGCAGAAATCTCCCGTTTTAAAGGCATACCTGTATCACAAAAATAACCCTCTAATTAGCGTACATCAAGAATAAAACTTCCTAGGATGAGCTAGATAAGCAAGAGAGTAGAGTACTCAACGATGATAAACTAAAAACTGAATGACAACTAATGCAAATAAATAAAAAAATGAAAGTAAAAACAACAAGAAAACTTGGGTTGCCTCCCAAGAGCGCTTGTTTAAGGTCAATAGCTTGACCATACAAGTATCAAGTTATCGCATCAGTCGGGTCAAAAAGGGCGAGAACTTCCCCTTGTTTGACCTGTTCATCTTCAAAATATTGTTTAAGACGGTGCCCATTGACCACAAAACATCCAGTGTGCTCAGCCCATATCGTGATTGCGCCATAAGGTTGAACCTGTTGTACTATGAATGGTCCAGACCACCTCGTGCGAAGCTTTCCTGGGAAGAGGCGAAGTCTCGAGTTGAAGAGCAGCACTTTGTCCCCTTCGTGGAACTCCTTCTTGAGTATGCGCTTGTCATGCCAATGTTTGGTACGAGCTTTGTAAATCTTGGCGTTTTCATAAGCGTAGAGGCGCATCTCGTCCAGTTCGTCTAGTTGCAGTCTTCTCCTTTCGCCGGCACTTTTAAATTATAATTGATTTGCTTGATAGCCCAGTGCACCCTATGCTCAAGTTCAATAGGTAAGTGGCAAGATTTTCCATAGATAAGTTGGAAAGGAGACATACCTAGGGGTGTCTTAAATGCAGTCATGTAAGCCCATAGAGCATCGGGTAACTTAAATCCCTAATCCTTCCGTGATCGAGATACAGCCTTTTCCAATATCTGCTTGATTTCCCTGTTGGAGACTTCTACCTGACCACTCATCTGAGGATGGTACGACATGGCAATCTTGTGCTTTACCCCATACTTCTTCAATAACGCTCCAAACCTTTGCTCAATGAAGTGGGACCCTCCGTCACTTATCAGTATGCATGGGACTCCAAACCGGGGGAAAATCACTCGTTTCATGAACTTCACAACCACCCTGGAGTCATTGCTGGCTTCGGCTGATGCCTCAACCCACTTTGACACATAGTCGATGGCAACAATGATATACAGCTTGCCGCATGAGGATGGGAAGGGTCCCATAAAATCTATATCCCATACATAAAAAATTTCCACTTCTAACATGTCATTCAGAGGCAACTCGTTCCTTCTTGAAATATTCCCGGTTCATTGGCAGCTGTCACAAGTTAAAAAAAATTGTTTAGCATCATGAAATAAAGAGGGCCAATACAAACCTGACTATACGACTTTGAATGCCGTTTTTGAAGCCGCAGCGTGTCCTCCATAGGGCGATGCATGGCAATGAGTCAACATGTTATGCATCTCCCCCTCTGGTACACACTGTCTATACATCCCGTCAGCGCATCTCTGGTACAAGTATGGCTCATCCCAATAATATGACTTCACATCATGCAGGAACCTCTTCTTCTTCTGAACGGAAAGATTAGGGGGAATATGTTAGAAACTATATAATTAACAAAATCTGTATACCACGGCACTTGTTGTTCGAGTAAAGCATATAAGTTTTCTTCAGGGAACGTGTCATTTATTTCCAACTTGTGGTCAGTCCTTGTGTCAACATTTCGTTCCAGCCTAGAGAGGTGGTCGGCTACAAGATTTTCACTCCCCTTCTTGTCTCTAATTTCCACATCAAATTCTTGTAAGAGGAGGATCCATCGAATAAGCCTCGGCTTGGCATCCTTTTTGTTGATCAAATATTTAATGGCTGCATGTGTTGGCGTATGCCCTTAAGCCTAATGTTTGAGGCCTTGGGATTGTAACAGTATCATTTGTATAAACTTATATGTTTATAAAGGCATGGTTGTTATTCAGTTAGCTACATTGTCTGCAGCAATATATATGTTCTTCTGAATAATGTCTCAAAGCTGTTCAGCTAGGCTGACATGCAGTTAAGTCCTTAGTCGAGATATCTTGGTGAACATGAGACAGCCTTGATATGGTTAAGACTAATATGTGTTCTAATCTTATAGGATGCTTCGAGCATGGAATAAGATGTAGACTCATGGGTACATTGGATGTACTGGACTGACCCTACTAGGATGTTCAATTGTTTGTCACAATGTGAATAATCCTTGATTGCAACAAGTGGCACATTTCCTCTGACTTGAGATCACTTGTGTTTCCTAAATGATGATTGTCATTGTTTTGAGGTAGTTCAATATCATTTGAAACATAATGATTATAGACTATCTTGGATAATGAGCTTGAATCAGGTTAGGGCACTAGTGATAGACATAGGATTGCCGCCTCCTTGTTTAAGGAGTGTGATGTTCTAAAGGGGCCCCCCTGGATGAGATGATTGAGAAAGTGTATGGCCATACCCAGGCGACTATGTTCATCTGATCTAATCATGCTTGTCATATTGGAGTTACAAGCTTGACACGCTTGTCCAATAAGAACATCCAGTGGCAAAGGAAATATGTATGCTTAGTGAGTTGAATTCACACTTGTACTGTGGTTTGGGTGTAGTCTTGGAAGACTATTTCCTTTATATCGGGAGACAGTGATGTGTTGCTAGATACCCCTCACTGATCGTGATAACGTGAGTTATCGTTACCGACATTTAAAGGAAACCCTCAGGGTCGCACAATTTGATGATATGGCTTACTTAAGTCAGATCGTGTGGACTGAATTATTTGGGTTCAGTTTAAAGGGATTTAATCTCTGATTATAAGTGAGATCTGGTCTGATCATGTTTGATTGATTAGGGCTTGAGATCGGTATGCTTCGATCGAGAGAATGGATGCTAGATCAGTTAGATCAGGAGCATCAAGAGATCGACGGTCAGATCAAGAACCTAAGTGTTTATTATGGTCTGGACTGGTTGCTTGGTTTATTTGGTTATTGAACCAAATTCAAATGAACCGGCTCATGGATGAGCGCTTGGTTTAAAGAATAGAGAGGAAAAATGCGATTGGTTCGAAATGCATGAACACATGATCGCATGAAAGAGTAAGTTGGCTATTTTTAGCAACCACGCCTCCATGTCTTGTGTGGAGCGCATCTCTTGTCGCCTCACTTCTATTCCCATCGCCTTCTCTCGTGTGGAACCTCTGCTTCACGCTTTTGAAGAGTCGAGGACTAAGCAAGCAAGTTTCTCTCATTCCCTCCATACGAAGGACTCCTTGAAGATTTGCTAGCACAAAGTCCCCAAGGAAGTAGTCGCCTTCTCATTGTGTGTGTCATCTAAGGAGAAGAGGCACTTGCGTCTTTGATTCCAAGACACCATCAAACCGATGGCAATGGTATGGTTCTATCTCTTGTGCAATCGGTTTTAAGTTGATTATAATGCATGCATCAAAAGATCCTAGAAACCCCCTTTCCGCTGCTTAAAAGAAAAATACATGCGCCTATCTAGGGTTTCGCCCCCTTTGTTAGGGGATCTTTCAATTGGTATCAGAGCCATTGTTTGCATGTTTCTATGATTGCTTAAAATATTGTGATCCATGTATGCGGATATATAAGTATGCTTAGATCTATAACATGCGCATATTAGATGTTTCATAAGAAAAATGTTTCATGTTACATTCTTATGTTGGCGCATGTTCTTGGCGCATTTTTGTATGTTTTCTTAAAACTTATATTACATGCGCGATTCACCTTAGATCTAAGGCGCTTACTTTAAACCCTTAGATGGGTTATTAGGGTTGAAATCTCAGTCTAGTCAAGATCCAATTAGTCTGATCAGATTATCTGACAGCCTTGATGGGTCGACCAGATGGCACCTGTGCGAAAGCACAAGGTGGCTATAAGTCGACTGCAGACAGGCGTGTAGCGATGTCTGGTTGAGACAACCTATGAACGCACATGAGTTAGGCCCAGGCTCACGCCCGCTTGCCAGACCTCAGTGTGGTCGTTCAGCCCTTGGCGCATGCATGGTTGGCCTTTTGGTCGACTCAAGTCAGTTAGGACTTGGTGCATGAAAGGGCAGTGGATCTACTAGATCTGATGAGTGGATCCCTAGTAATGGACCATTGTAAGGTAGTAGGGAAAATAAGGAAAATTAAAATTGATCCCAAGGGGTTTTCGAAATTTAATTTTCATGAATGGATCACATGTTGATTGATGCATATGTATGTTTATTTAATCTTATGTGGGCTGCCCGTGTTTTAATGTGTGCTGTGCTGGGGCCTGCGTGCCTGGTTAATTTTGTAAATTAATTTTTATATTGTGATCTGCGCATCACATTGCATTTAATTTATAAAATGTAATTGACCTGCGAGTCAACCTTGTCTAGATAGATTAATTTGTAAATTAATCAGACAAGAGCACATAGCACATTTGGCAGAGGCGCATGCAGCAGAGGCTTGACCAGGTGGGAGGTCTAGGGTTCGACCCTAGGACCAGGCGCATTTACCTGGTGGGCGCACCTGAGCTGCAGATGGCGCTTGGGCCCTGGTTTGGGCCAGATGAGCAGCAAAAGCCCCATGAAGAAAAGCAAGTGAAGACTTAAGTTCTTAAGGTCTTACTAGGGCTATGGGCTTTTACCACATAAGATTCATGCTTTCTTTTATTGTTTAATAAGTAGAACAGCATGATTTATTTATCTTCTGCTATCACCATAGGAATTGCATGATAGTGAAGAAGATAAAAGACCGTTAAAATCCAACGCTAAAATATCAAGCTCGTATGCCTTCTGACGCGAAACCTCACTGTTCTGATTATCGTTGGAGCCGTGTTGTACCCACTCAGTGGGCACGTCCATCTATCTTCAGACGGTGCGGGATTACACCTGCGTGTTACAGAGAAGGGATTTATCGCTTCTCGTTGCTCAGCATAGCACGTGGTGGTCCAGGGAGTAGGTCGGGTCAGCTTGACCATGTAGGCTACATATGTGGCGCATATGGTAGCGCATGGAGGCAGCCATCTGTGGGGTCAGAGATTGTGTTGTACCAACTCAGTTGGCACAGTCTGCTGGATTGCCCAGATGAAGGGGAATCGCACAAGTAGGCGATTGGCAGGGACTGCCTACCAGAGATTAGTGCTTGTACTCTCTGTGCATCTTATCTCGCCTGAGCGGGACGCGGAGACCAAGTATGAAATCTGGATCCCATCTCACTAAAAGAGTTCTACTCTTTCGGGCTATTTTGCTGGGTTTTTCAGCCAGATAAAATAGTGAGAAAAAGAATCTTTCTTAAGTCCTGATTGATTCTTGACATTGATACTGACCTTGCTGTTCTTGCATTGTTGTAGATTCCTGCAGCAACGAACACCATGAGCTTCAATGTGCGATCCCTAATGGAAAGGGAGAAGTTTGCTGGGCCGAACTTCTCAGACTGGTTCGGACACCTTAAGATCGTTCTTAAGGCAGAGAGGAAACTGTATGTCCTCGAGACGGCGATACCGCCTCAGCCCGCTCCGAACGCCGCAAGGGCGGTTCGGGAAGCCTATGAAAAGCACGTCAATGATAGCATTGATGTCGCTTGCCTGATGCTAGCGTCTATGACGCCACCGCTGCAGCGTCAGCATGAGGATATGTCTGCCATAGACATGATAGAAAACCTCAAGATGCTGTATGCTGCACAGGCGAGGACAGAACGCTATAATTTGACAAAGCTGTTCTTTCAGAGCAAACTGGCTGAAGGGAGCCCAGTGGGAGCTCACGTGCTCAAGATGATTGGGCACAAGGAGGCTCTAGAAAAACTGGGGCATACCATCAACCAGGAGCTTGCTGTAGACATTATTCTGCAGTCTCTTCCACCTTCTTTCGATGCGTTCATTATTAACTTTAATATGAACAAAATCGATTGTACTCCGGCAGAGCTGCTGAATATGCTCTTGACTACTGAGGAAACTCTGAAGGGTAAGCCTTCAACCTCTGTCTTGATGGTTCCTTCGAGGAACAAGAAGAAGGGGAAGAAGGGCAAGACCCCTGTCAAGAGTTACAGCAAGGCTCTGAAACAGAAGGTTAAGCGGTCCAAGGAATACAGGTGTTTCCACTGTGGCCAGCTGGGTCACTGGAAAAAGGACTGTAAAGCGCTCCAAGGAGACAAGAGGGGAAGCCTTGCTTCTGGCTCAGGTATATACGTGACGGAAGTCATGGTTTCATCTTCTTCTATATCATGGGTGTTGGACACTGCATGTAGAGTTCACATTTGTTCAAATGTACAGGAACTCAAGAGAAGAAGGCAGGTGGGACAGCATGAGGTGGACCTACGAGTTGGAAACGGGGCACGGGTTGCTGCTGTTGCTGTAGGAGACTATTTCATCTCTTTGCCATCTGGAATTGTATTAGAATTAAACAGTTGTTACTTTGTTCCCAGTATTACTAAGAATATTATCTCCATTCCTGCTCTTGTCAGGAAGGGATTTTCCTTTGAATGCAATATTTCAAAGTGTGTTTTATCTTTAGATAATATTGTTTATGCAACTGGTTCAATTAACAATGGATTATACATGTTGGACATGGAAAATTCTATACAAAATGTTGATATTAAGAAAGCCAAGAATGCTGATGACAGCACCTTGCTATGGCATAGTCGTTTAGGCCATATTAACAAGAAGCGCATTAAGCGGTTGCATGATCATGGACTGCTGGGATCATTCTCCTATGAGGAGATTGATACATGCAAGGCTTGTTTAATGGGTAAAATGACGAAGTCACCTTTTTCTAACAAAGGTCAAAGGGCTTCAGGTTTACTTGACCTTATACACAGTGATGTGTGTGGGCCATTTAGTAAACATGCCAGAGGTGGCTATCAGTACTTCATTACCTTTACTGATGATTTTAGTAGGTATGGGTATGTCTATCTAATGAGACATAAAAGTGAATCTTTTGACAAGTTCAAAGAGTTCAAGAATGAAGTACAAAATCAGCTAGGCCGAAATATCAAGGCACTTCGTTCTGATCGAGGTGGAGAATACCTAAGTCGAGAATTTACTGACTATCTGAAGGAGTGTGGGATTATCTCACAGCTCACTCCGCCAGGAACACCGCAATGGAATGGTGTGTCCGAAAGGAGAAATAGAACGTTACTTGATATGGTTCGTTCTATGATGAGTCAGGCTACTCTACCTTACTCCTTTTGGGGATTTGCACTGGAAACAGCTGCAAAGGTACTAAACCGAGTGCCATCCAAGGCAGTTTCTAAGGCGCCATATGAGTTATGGTATGGGAAACAGCCGAGCTTGACATTTATCAAGATCTGGGGTTGCGAGGCTTATGTCAAAAAGCTCGCCTCTGGGAAACTAGAGAGCAGATCTGACAAATGTATCTTTGTCGGTTACCCTAAGGAAACTAAGGGTTATTATTTCTACGATCCCAAAGAGAACAAGGTATTTGTTGCTCGGACGGCTATATTTCTTGAGAAGGAGTTTCTTCTGCAAGAGGCCAGTGGGAGAGAAATAAAGCTGGATGAGAATCCAGAGGAAGGACAAAGTGCGCAAGCACAGTTGGATGAGCCTGAGCTGGTAGAACAGGTTATTGAACAACCTGAGGCTCAGATATCACGGGAACCGCGAAGATCGGGAAGGATCCGTCGACAGCCTGAGCGCTATGACGGAGTCTACATCATTGATAATGATGAACCCCTCACTTATGCGGATGCAGCCAGTGGACCGGAGTCAGCGAGATGGCTTGAAGCTATGCGCGCCGAGATGGACTCCATGTCAGATAACCAAGTTTGGGATTTGGTTGATCCGCCTCCGGGAGTTATCCCTATAGGCTGTAAATGGATCTTCAAGAAGAAGATTGACATGGATGGTAACGTGGTTACCTATAAAGGCAGGCTAGTTGCGAAAGGTTTCAAACAAATCTACGGGATAGATTATGATGAAACTTTCTCACCTGTAGCTATGTTTAAGTCTATTCGGATTCTTTTCGCGATAGCTGCATATTATGATTATGAGATTTGGCAAATGGATGTGAAGACAGCTTTCCTTAATGGAAATCTGGATGAGGATGTGTATATGACACAACCAGAAGGTTTCACTAATCCATCAGATCGTCATAAGATATGCAAGTTAAAGAAGTCTATTTATGGACTTAAACAAGCATCTAGAAGCTGGAATATTCGTTTTGATGAATCAATCTCTGAGTTTGGTTTCATCAAGAACGAGGATGACCCGTGTGTATATAAGAGGTTTAGTGGGAGCGTAATTACTTTCCTAGTCCTCTACGTCGATGATATCTTGATCATTGGAAATGACATTCCTGAAATGCATGCCGTTAAGGCATGGTTAAGGAAATGTTTCCAGATGAAAGATTTAGGAGAAGCAGCCTATGTATTAGGTGTGAAGATCTACAGGGATAGATCTAAGAGGCTTCTCGGGCTGTGCCAGAGTACTTACATCGATAAAGTCCTGGAGAGATTTCATTTAGAGAATTCTAAAAGAGGATATCTTCCAGTCAGACATGGTCTGAATCTTTTGAAGAGTCAGTGTCCACAAACACAGACTGAGAAAGATGAAATGGACAATACGCCTTATGCTTCGGCTATTGGATCCATTATGTATGCGATGTTGTGTACTCGCCCAGACGTTGCTTACGGGTTAAGCGTGACCAGTCGGTTCCAAAGTAATCCAGGTATGGCGCACTGGATTGCAGTCAAGAACATTTTAAAATATCTGCGGAGGACCAAAGATATGTTCTTGATATATGGTGGTCAGGAAGAACTCAGTATTGAAGGATATACTGACGCTTCGTTCCAGTCAGACCAGGATGATTTCCGATCGCAATCAGGCTATGTTTTTAGCTTGAATGGAGGAGCAGTGGTGTGGAAGAGTTTCAAACAGTCAACTGTTGCTGATTCCACAACAGAAGCCGAGTATGTTGCAGCCTCGGAAGCATCCAAGGAGGCAGTGTGGATTCGTAAGTTCGTGAGAGAACTTGGTGTTGTTCCTTCGAGTGCAGATCCTTTGGTTATCTTCTGTGATAACACTGGAGCAATCGCACAAGCAAAGGAACCACGGTCGCACCAGAAGTCCAAGCACATACAGAGACGATTTCACTTGATCAGGGAGATCATAGATCGTGGCGAGATCAAAGTTTGCAAGGTTCATACGGATGACAATCTGGCAGACCCGCTTACCAAGCCTCTGGCGCAGCAGAAGCATGAGAAGCACTGTAATAACATGGGTTTGAGATTTCTCAACCATTAGATTAAGTGCAAGTGGGAGATTGTTGGGGTATGCCCTTAAGCCTAATGTTTGAGGCCTTGGGATTGTAACAGTATCATTTGTATAAACTTATATGTTTATAAAGGCATGGTTGTTATTCAGTTAGCTACATTGTCTGCAGCAATATATATGTTCTTCTGAATAATGTCTCAAAGCTGTTCAGCTAGGCTGACATGCAGTTAAGTCCTTAGTCGAGATATCTTGGTGAACATGAGACAGCCTTGATATGGTTAAGACTAATATGTGTTCTAATCTTATAGGATGCTTCGAGCATGGAATAAGATGTAGACTCATGGGTACATTGGATGTACTGGACTGACCCTACTAGGATGTTCAATTGTTTGTCACAATGTGAATAATCCTTGATTGCAACAAGTGGCACATTTCCTCTGACTTGAGATCACTTGTGTTTCCTAAATGATGATTGTCATTGTTTTGAGGTAGTTCAATATCATTTGAAACATAATGATTATAGACTATCTTGGATAATGAGCTTGAATCAGGTTAGGGCACTAGTGATAGACATAGGATTGCCGTCTCCTTGTTTAAGGAGTGTGATGTTCTAAAGGGGCCCCCCTGGATGAGATGATTGAGAAAGTGTATGGCCATACCCAGGTGACTATGTTCATCTGATCTAATCATGCTTGTCATATTGGAGTTACAAGCTTGACACGCTTGTCCAATAAGAACATCCAGTGGCAAAGGAAATATGTATGCTTAGTGAGTTGAATTCACACTTTTACTGTGGTTTGGGTGTAGTCTTGGAAGACTCTTTCCTTTATATCGGGAGACAGTGATGTGTTGCTAGATACCCCTCACTGATCGTGATAACGTGAGTTATCGTTACCGACATTTAAAGGAAACCCTCAGGGTCGCACAATTTGATGATATGGCTTACTTAAGTCAGATCGTGTGGACTGAATTATTTGGGTTCAGTTTAAAGGGATTTAATCTCTGATTGTAAGTGAGATCTGGTCTGATCATGTTTGATTGATTAGGGCTTGAGATCGGTAAGCTTCGATCGAGAGAATGGATGCTAGATCAGTTAGATCAGGAGCATCAAGAGATCGACGGTCAGATCAAGAACCTAAGTGTTTATTATGGTCTGGACTGGTTGCTTGGTTTATTTGGTTATTGAACCAAATTCAAATGAACCGGCTCATGGATGAGCGCTTGGTTTAAAGAATAGAGAGGAAAAATGCGATTGGTTCGAAATGCATGAACACATGATCGCATGAAAGAGTAAGTTGGCTATTTTTAGCAACCACGCCTCCATGTCTTGTGTGGAGCGCATCTCTTGTCGCCTCACTTCTATTCCCGTCGCCTTCTCTCGTGTGGAACCTCTGCTTCACGCTTTTGAAGAGTCGAGGACTAAGCAAGCAAGTTTCTCTCATTCCCTCCATACGAAGGACTCCTTGAAGATTTGCTAGCACAAAGTCCCCAAGGAAGTAGTCGCCTTCTCATTGTGTGTGTCATCTAAGGAGAAGAGGCACTTGCGTCTTTGATTCCAAGACACCATCAAACCGATGGCAATGGTATGGTTCTATCTCTTGTGCAATCGGTTTTAAGTTGATTATAATGCATGCATCAAAAGATCCTAGAAACCCCCTTTCCGCTGCTTAAAAGAAAAATACATGCGCCTATCTAGGGTTTCGCCCCCTTTGTTAGGGGATCTTTCAGCATGGTCAGTGAAAACAATTACTTTTGAATTAACTAAATATGAACGAAATTTATCAAAAGCGAAAACTATTGCTAGCAGCTCTTTCACTGTGGTAGCATAGTTTATCTGGGCATCGTCGAGCGTTCGACTGACATAATAAATGGCATGAAGCTTCTTGTCCTTTCTTTGCCCTAACACCGCCCCCACTGCCTGGTCACTAGCATCGCACATCAATTCAAAAGGAAGGGACCAGTCTGGAGGTTGAATTATTGGAGCGGTAGTTAATGCTTCTTTGAGCTTCACGCAAGCTCCTTCGCAATCCCTATCAAAGCAAAAGATGGAATCTTTAGCAAGTAAATTAGTCAAGGGGCGAGCTATCTTAGAGAAGTCTTTAATAAAGCATCGGTAGAAGCCAGCATGTCCCAGAAAGCTTCTAATCCCTTTTACAGATGTTGGCGGCTTGAGGTTCTCAATGATTTTGATTTTTGCTTTGTCCACCTCTATCCCTCGCTCTGAGACTAGATGACCAAGGGCAATGCCTTCTTTCACCATGAAGTGGCACTTCTCCCAATTTAGCTCTAGGTTCACCTCTTCACATCTCTGCAAAACCTTAGATAAGTTAGATAAACAATGATGAAAAGAAGAACCATACACAGAAAAATCATCCATAAATATGTCCATAAAATCTTCGTTAAAATCAGAGAATATGGCCATCATTGCTCTCTAGAAAGTCGCAGGGGCATTGCAGAGTCCAAACGGCATCCTCCTATATGCGTATGTGCCGTAGAGAAATGTGAATGTAGTTCGCTCCTGATCTTCGGGATGGATGGGGATTTGAAAGAAACCTGAAAATCCATCCAAGAAACAAAAGTAAGAATTATGAGCTAATCTATCAAGCATCTGATCAATGAAAGGAAGAGAAAAATAGTCTTTTCTCGTCGCAGAGTTCAACTTCCTGTAATCAATGCACATCCTGTGTCTTGTAATTGTGCGTGTCGTTATTAACTCATCTATGCCAGTCTTAACAACCGTGACGCCTAGGACCAAACTGAGTGGTTCAGTTGGTGCCTTCCTATGGCATAATCGATTAGCGCATATAAACAAGAATCGTATCCAACAACTCCATGCAAATGGGTTGTTAGATTCAGTTCCTTGGAGGAATTTGATACTTGTGAACCTTGTTTATTAGGGAAGATGACAAAGGCGCCCTTCACCAAGATTGGTGAGAGGGCAGGAGGTTTTTTGGATCTCATACATAGTGATGTGTGTGGGCCATTCAATAAACAAGCCAGAGGAGAATACAACTACTTTATCACATTTACTGATGACTTCAGTAGATATGGTTATGTCAACTTGATGAGACATAAGTCTGAATCCTTTGAGAAATTTAAGGAGTTCAGACATGAAGTAGAGAACTAGCTTGGTAGATCCATTAACGCTCTTCGATCAGATCATGGTGGAGAGTACCTGAGTGGTGAGTTCTTTGACTATCTGAGAGAGTGTGGGATCCTATCCCAACTCACTCCTCCTAGAACACCTCAATGGAATGGTGTGTCTGAAAGGAGAAATCGAACCTTGTTGGACAAAGAAGGAAAAGGAGGGAAAAGAAAAAAATCTCTATTTTCTTTTGTTTACTTGGAGGGAAAGGAAAATTGAGGAAGAAAAACTCTCTTAGTTTTTCAAATTCATACAAATGCGATCCACCTAAATTGGGCGAAAAACCAACTTAGATGCTTTCTATTCGTCTCTCTCCCCTCCTCGGCTTCTCTACGCTAAACCCATCCACCACGCTGCCCGTCCTGCCCACCCACCTGCCATCCTCCTCGCCTGCTATCTGCCTCATCACCCACTAGCCTCATCACCTTCTTGATCGCTCATCCACCTCGTCCGCCAGCCTCGCCACTCGACTGCCTCGACGCTTGCCACTATCGCTGATGTAATATTTTTTCCTTCTCTGAATTACATGAGAATCACGTGATTCATTTTCTTTTCCATTTGTTTTTCTCTCTACCCTTTTTTCTTTTCCCTCGTTTTACCTCTTATTTCCTTTCTTCTCTAGTAAACACAGCCTAAATCCGTGCCTCTTGACCTTAGCACACTCTCTTTCTCTCTTAGCCATCCCAAGTTGTTCTTTTAGCCATCCAAGATCCACCTCATCTCCCAAAGGCCACGTCACCCACCACCTAAGCATACATGTTGATGTCATACATTTATATAATATTTTTAGTATACTTTTACCATCAATTATCTCTCTTTTCTATCATATTTTTGATGGAACCCCTAATCTAAGGGGGAAGAAACCCTAAACATGCGCATCTAGCATGTATAGCGGAAAGAGGGCTTCAAGTAGATCGCATATGAACTATATGTTAACTTAATTCAACTTAAGATCAAGTTTTTGATCTTACCAATGCCATGGATTGGATGGCGGCTTGGAATGAGAGAGAGCAAGCGAGATCTCCTCCAAAGAATACACACACCAAGTGATGAAGGCTTCCAACTTGCGCAACTTTGTGCTAGCAAAATGCCAAGTTGTCCTTCTCGAGTGGTAGGGATGAAGATGATGCTTTTGCCGGTTCTGCTCTTGTCGTCCACTCCAAGCATCTCTCAAGTCTCGCCGAGCAAGAGCAAAACGCAAGGAGACAAGGGATGAATGAGCTCAAGCCGTTTTGGCGTTTCAAGGAGCCATGCGCTCAATGACTTTCCAAATTTGGAAACTCCATTAAGCCATGCGTTCTCCTCTTCAAGCAAACCGCCCAAAACGCTTATGGATCGAACCATGGGTTCACCCATGTAAACCGGTTCAATCCAAATTGGTCCAAACCAAAGCAATCGGTCTAGATCAACCAAACCCTAAGGTTTCCAATCCAACCGTTCATCTTATGATGCTCTTGATCTCACCGATCTAGCATCAATACTCTCGATCGAAGCTTACCGATCTCAAGCCCTAATCAATCAAACATGATCAAGCTAGATCTCACTTACAATCAGAGTCTATATCCCTTTAAACTGAACCCAAATAATTCAGTCCACACGATCTGACTCAAAGAAAGCCATATCACCAAATTGTGTGACCCTGAGGGTTTCCTTTAAACGTCGGTAACGATAACTTACGTTATCACGATCAGTGAGGGGTATCTAGCAACACATCACTGTCTCCCGATATAAAGGAAAGAGTCTTCCAAGACTCCACCCAAACCATAGCATAAGTGTGAATCAACTCACTTGGCATACATGATTCCTTTGCCACTGGATGTTCTTATTGGACAAGCATGTCAAGCCTGTAACTCCAATACGATGAGCATGATTAGATCAGATGAACATAGTCATCTGGGTATGGCCATACACTTCCTCAATCATCTCATATAGGGGGGCCCTCTAGAACATCACACTCCTTAAACAAGGAGACGGCAATCCTTTATCTATCACAAGTGCCCTAACCTGACTCAAGCTCACCATCCAAGATAGTCTATAATCATTATGTTTCAAATGATATTGAACTACCTCAAAACAATGACAATCATCATTTAGAAACACAAGTGATCTCAAGTCAAAGGACATGTGCCACTTAGTGCTTACAAGGATCATTCACATTGTGACAAGCAATGGAATATCCGAGTAGGGTCTGTCCAGTACATCCAATGTACTCATGAGTCTACATCTTATTCCATGCTCGAAGCATCCTATAAGATTAGCACTCATATTAGTCTCAATCATATCAAGGCTGTCTCATGTTCACCAAGATATCTCGACTAAGGACATAGAGCCTGTCAGCCTAGCTGAACAGCTTTGAGACATTATTCAGAAGTACACTTATTACAGCAGACAAGATAACAACCTGAATAATAACCATGCCTTTTATAAACTTAAGAGTTTATTACATGATACTTATACAATCCCAAGGCCTCAAACATTAGCCTTAAGGGCATACCCCAACAATCTCCCACTTGCACTTAATCTAATGGTTGAGAAATCTCAAACCCATATTATTACAGTGCTTCTCATGCTTCTGCTGCGCCAGAGGCTTGGTAAGCGGGTCTGCCAGATTGTCATCTGTATGAACCTTGCAAATCTTGATCTCGCCACGATCAATGATCTCCCGGATCAAGTGAAACCGTCTCTGTATGTGCTTGGACTTCTGGTGCGACCGCGGTTCCTTTGCTTGTGCGATGGCTCCAGTGTTATCACAGAAGATAACCAAAGGATCTGCACTTGAAGGAACGACACCAAGTTCTCTCACGAACTTACGAATCCACACTGCCTCCTTGGATGCTTCCGAGGCTGCAACATACTCGGCTTCTGTTGTGGAATCAGCAACAGTTGACTGTTTGAAACTTTTCCACACCACTGCTCCACCATTCAAGCTAAAAACATAGCCTGATTGCGATCGGAAATCATCCTGGTCCGACTGGAACGAAGCGTCAGTATATCCCTCTATACTGAGTTCTTCCTGACCACCATATATCAAGAACATATCTTTGGTCCTCCGCAGATATTTTAAAATGTTCTTGACCGCAATCCAGTGCGCCAAACCTGGATTACTTTGGAATCGACTGGTTACGCTTAACCCGTAAGCGACGTCTGGGCGAGTACACAACATCGCATACATAATGGATCCAATAGCCGAAGCATAAGGCGTATTGTCCATTTCATCTTTCTCAGTCTGTGTTTGTGGACACTGACTCTTCGAAAGATTCAGACCATGTCTGACTGGAAGATATCCACGTTTAGAATTCTCTAAATGGAATCTCTCCAGGACTTTATCGATGTAAGTACTCTGGCACAGCCCGAGAAGCCTCTTAGATCTATCCCGGTAGATCTTCACACCTAGTACATAGGCTGCTTCTCCTAAATCTTTCATCTGGAAACATTTTCCTAACCATGCCTTAACAGCATGCAGTTCAGGAATATCATTTCCAATGATTAAGATATCATCGACGTAGAGGATTAGGAATGTAATCACGCTCCCACTAAACCTCTTATATACACACGGGTCATCCTCGTTCTTGATGAAACCAAACTCAGAGATTGATTCATCAAAACGAATGTTCCAGCTTCTTGATGCTTGTTTCAGTCCATAAATGGACTTCTTTAACTTGCATATTTTATGACGATCTGATGGATTAGTGAAACCCTCAGGTTGTGTCATATACACATCCTCATCCAGATTTCCATTAAGGAAAGCTGTTTTCACATCCATCTGCCAGATCTCATAGTCGTAATATGCTGCTATCGCGAAAAGAATCCGAATAGACTTAAACATGGCTACAGGAGAGAAAGTTTCATCATAATCTATCCCGTAGATTTGTTTGAAACCTTTCGCTACTAGCCTGCCTTTATAGGTAACTACGTTACCATCCATGTCAATCTTCTTCTTGAAGATCCATTTACAGCCTATAGGGATTACTCCCGGAGGCGGATCAATCAAATCCCAGACTTGATTATCTGACATGGAGTCCATCTCGGCTCGCATAGCTTCAAGCCATCTAGCTGACTCCGGTCCACTGACCGCATCCGCATAAGTGAGGGGTTCATCATTATCAATGATGTAGACTCCGTCATAGCGCTCAGGCTGATGACGGATCCTACCCGATCTTCGCGGTTCCCGTGATATTTGAGCCTCAGGTTGCTCAATAACCTGATCTACCGGCTCAGGCTCATCCAACTGTGCTTGACTACTTTGTCCTTCCTCTGGATTCTCATCCAGCTTTATTTCTCTCCCACTAGCCTCTTGCAGAAGAAACTCCTTCTCAAGAAATATGGCCGTCCGAGCAACAAAAACCTTGTTCTCTTTGGGATCGTAGAAATAATAACCCTTAGTTTCCTTAGGGTAACCGACAAAGATACATTTCTCAGATCTGCTCTCTAGTTTCCCAGAGGCGAGCTTTTTGACATAAGCCTCGCAACCCCAGATCCTGATAAATGTCAAGCTAGGCTGTTTCCCATACCATAACTCATATGGCGTCTTTAAAACTGCCTTGGATGGCACTCGGTTTAGTACCTTTGCAGCTGTTTCCAGTGCAAAACCCCAAAAGGAATATGGAAGAGTAGCCTGACTCATCATAGAACGAACCATATCAAGTAACGTTCTATTTCTCCTCTCGGACACACCATTCCACTGCGGTGTTCCTGGCGGAGTGAGCTGTGAGATAATCCCACACTCCTTCAGATAGTCAGTAAACGCATGACTCAGGTATTCACCACCTCGATCAGAACGAAGTGCCTTGATATTTCGGCCTAACTGATTTTGTACTTCATTTTTGAACTCTTTGAACTTGTCAAAAGATTCACTTTTATGTCTCATTAAATAGACATATCCATACCTACTGAAATCATCAGTAAAGGTAATGAAGTACTGATAGCCACCTCTGGCATGTTTACTGAAAGGCCCACACACATCACTGTGTATAAGGTCAAGTAAACCTGAAGTCCTTTGACCTTTGTTAAGAAAAGGAGACTTCGTCATTTTACCCATCAAACAAGCTTTGCATGTATCAATCTCCTCATAGGAGAATGATCCCAGCAGTCCATGTTCATGCAACCGCTTAATGCGCTTCTCGTTTATATGGCCTAAACGACTATGCCATAGCAAGGTGCTGTCATCAGCATACTTGGCTTTCTTATTATCAATGTTTTGTATAGAATTTTCCATGTCCAACATGTATAACCCATTGTTAATTGAACCAGTTGCATACACAATATTATCATGAGATAAAACACACTTTGAAATCTTGCATTCAAAGGCAAATCCTTTCCTGACAAGAGCAGGAATAGAGATAATATTCTTGGTAATACTGGGTACAAAATAACAATTGTTCAATTCTAATACAATGCCAGATGGTAAAGAAATGAAATAGTCTCCTACAGCAACAGCAGCAACCCGTGCCCCGTTTCCAACTCGTAGGTCTACCTCATGCTGTCCCACCTGCCTTCTTCTCTTGAGTTCCTGCACATTTGAACAAATGTGAACTCCACATGCAGTGTCCAACACCCATGAAATAGAAGAAGAAGATAACATGACCTCAGTCACATATATACCTGAGCCAGAAGCGATGCTTCCCCTCTTATCTCCTTGGAGCGCTTTACAGTCCTTTTTCCAGTGACCCAGCTGGCCACAGTGGAAACACCTGTTGTCCTTCGACCGCTTGACCTTCTGTTTCAGGGCCTTGCTGTAATTCTTGACAGGGGCCTTGCCCTTCTTCCCCTTCTTCTTGTTCCTTGAAGGAACCATCAAGACAGAGGTTGAAGGCTTACCCTTCAGAGTTTCCTCAGTAGTCAAGAGCATATTCAACAGCTCTGCCGGCATACAATCGATCTTATTCATATTAAAATTAATAATGAACGCATCGAAAGAAGGCGGGAGAGACTGCAGAATAATATCCACAGCAAGCTCCTGGTTGATGGTATGCCCCAGTTTCTCCAGAGCCTCCTTGTGCCCAATCATCTTGAGCACGTGAGCTCCCACTGGGCTCCCCTCAGCCAGTTTGCTCTGAAAGAAGAGCTTCGTCAGATTATAGCGCTCAGTCCTCGCCTGTGCAGCATACAGCATCTTGAGGTTCGCTATAATTTCTATTGCCGACATATCCTCATGCTGACGCTGCAGCGGTGGCGTCATAGACGCTAGCATCAGGCAAGCGACATCAATGCTATCATTGACGTGCTTTTCGTAGGCATCCCGAACCGCCCTTGCGGCGTTCGGAGCGGGCTGCGGCGGTATCGCCGTCTCGAGGACATACAGTTTCCTCTCTGCCTTAAGAACAATCTTAAGGTGTCCGAACCAGTCAGAGAAGTTCGGCCCAGCAAACTTCTCCCTTTCCAGTAGGGATCGCACATTGAAGCTCATGGTGTTCGTTGCTGCAGGAATCTACAACAAGCAAGAACAGCAAGGTCAGTATCAATGTTTCAGAATCAATCCAGGACTTAAGAAAGATTCTTTTCTCACTATTTTGTCTGACTGAAAAATCCAGTAAACAGTCCGAAAGAGTAAACACTCTTTTAGTGAGATGGGATCCAGATTTCATACTTGGTCTCCGCGTCCCGCTCAGGCGAGATAAGATGCACAGAGATGACAAGCACTAGTTTCTGGTAGGCTGTCCCAGCCAATCGCCAACCCGTGCGATTCCCCTTCATCTTGGCAATCCAGCAGACTGTGCCAACTGAGTTGGTACAACACAGTCTCTGATCCCAGAGATGGCTGCCTCCATGTGCTACCATATGCGCCACATATGTAGCCTACATGGTCAAGCTGACCCGACCTACTCCCTGGACCACCACGTGCTATGCTGAGCAACGAGAGGGGATAAATCCCAACTCTGTAACACGCAGGTGAAATCCAGCACCGTCTGAAGATAGATGGACGTGCCCACTGAGTGGGTTCAACACGGCTCCAACGATAATCAGAAAGGTGAGGTTTCGCGTCAGAAGGCTTACGAGCTTGATATATTAGCGTTGGATTTTAACGGTCTTTTATCTTCTTACTATCAGGCATGCCTATGGCTATAGCAGAAGATAAACATAAACATGCAATTCTAATTATTAGCAATAAGTAGAAAGCATGATCTTATGTGGTAAAAGCCCATGAACCCTAGTAAGACCTTAATGTTACTTAAGTCTTCACTTGAGCTTCATTGCATCTCATCTGGTCCAACCCAGTGCCCTAGCGCCAAGAGCACCTCAGGTGCACCACCAGGTGAATGCCCCTCTTGGATGTGTGCCTTTGTACTCTTGTCTAATCAAAGTACATTTGATCTATCTAGACAAGGTTGACTCGCAGGTCAACTACATTTCATAAATTAAAACAATGTGATTCGCAGATCACAAAAATTAACTTATAATTTACCAGGCACGCAGGCCCCAGCACAGCACACAATATGGGCAACCCACATAAGACTAAATAAACAAGCATATGGTTCAATCAACATGTGATCCAATCATCTTGAAATTAAAAGTTTTGAAAACCCCATGGCATCAATTTTAATTTCCTTATGAGCCCTACAACCTTACAATGGTCCATTGATAGGGATCCACTCAACCATCTAGTTAGATCCATTGCCCTTGCATGCACCGAGTCCTAACTGACCCGAGTTGACCTAATGGTCAACCATGCATGCGCCAAGGGCTGAACTACCCTCATGAGTTTTGGCAAGCGGGTGTGACCCCGGGCCTAACTCAAGTGTGTTCAGTAGTGTCTCAACCAGACCTCGCTACACGCCCTAGATGCAGTCAACCTATAGCCACCTTGTGCTTGCGCATAGGTGCTATCAGGTTAACCCATCTGAGCTGTCAGATGGTCTGATCAGACTTGGATCTAACCTAGTGGTGACTTCAACCCCATCAACCCATCTAAGGGTTTAATGTAGTGGCACCTTAGATCTAATCAAGCGCGCAAGATGTAAGTTTTAGAAAACTTTTAGAACGTGCGCAAATAAACAAACAACATGCTTGATAATGGTTAGATCTAAGGGGGTCCCCTTCAAGGGGAGCGCATACTTTAGGGGGTCCCCTTCAAGGGGGAGCGCATACTTTAGGGGGTCCCCTTCAAGGGGGAGCGCAAACTACATGTCAACATATGATACAAGCGCAACCTTCATGCAACCATGATACAAGCGCAACCATCATGTAACCAAAGTAAGCGCAACCATCATGTAACCAAAGTAAGCGCAACCAACATGGATCACAAAATCGTAAAGCAATCATATAGATCATATGGAGAGCCTAGCTCTGATACCAATTGATGGAACCCCTAATCTAAGGGGGAAGAAACCCTAAACATGCGCATCTAGCATGTATAGCGGAAAGAGGGCTTCAAGTAGATCGCATATGAACTATATGTTAACTTAATTCAACTTAAGATCAAGTTTTTGATCTTACCAATGCCATGGATTGGATGGCGGCTTGGAATGAGAGAGAGCAAGCGAGATCTCCTCCAAAGAATACACACACCAAGTGATGAAGGCTTCCAACTTGCGCAACTTTGTGCTAGCAAAATGCCAAGTTGTCCTTCTCGAGTGGTAGGGATGAAGATGATGCTTTTGCCGGTTCTGCTCTTGTCGTCCACTCCAAGCATCTCTCAATTCTCGCCGAGCAAGAGCAAAACGCAAGGAGACAAGGGATGAATGAGCTCAAGCCGTTTTGGCGTTTCAAGGAGCCATGCGCTCAATGACTTTCCAAATTTGGAAACTCCATTAAGCCATGCGTTCTCCTCTTCAAGCAAACCGCCCAAAACGCTTATGGATCGAACCATGGGTTCACCCATGTAAACCGGTTCAATCCAAATTGGTCCAAACCAAAGCAATCGGTCTAGATCAACCAAACCCTAAGGTTTCCAATCCAACCGTTCATCTTATGATGCTCTTGATCTCACCGATCTAGCATCAATACTCTCGATCGAAGCTTACCGATCTCAAGCCCTGATCAATCAAACATGATCAAGCTAGATCTCACTTACAATCAGAGTCTATATCCCTTTAAACTGAACCCAAATAATTCAGTCCACACGATCTGACTCAAAGAAAGCCATATCACCAAATTGTGTGACCCTGAGGGTTTCCTTTAAACGTCGGTAACGATAACTTACGTTATCACGATCAGTGAGGGGTATCTAGCAACACATCACTGTCTCCCGATATAAAGGAAAGAGTCTTCCAAGACTCCACCCAAACCATAGCATAAGTGTGAATCAACTCACTTGGCATACATGATTCCTTTGCCACTGGATGTTCTTATTGGACAAGCATGTCAAGCCTGTAACTCCAATACGATGAGCATGATTAGATCAGATGAACATAGTCATCTGGGTATGGCCATACACTTCCTCAATCATCTCATATAGGGGGGCCCTCTAGAACATCACACTCCTTAAACAAGGAGACGGCAATCCTTTATCTATCACAAGTGCCCTAACCTGACTCAAGCTCACCATCCAAGATAGTCTATAATCATTATGTTTCAAATGATATTGAACTACCTCAAAACAATGACAATCATCATTTAGAAACACAAGTGATCTCAAGTCAAAGGACATGTGCCACTTAGTGCTTACAAGGATCATTCACATTGTGACAAGCAATGGAATATCCGAGTAGGGTCTGTCCAGTACATCCAATGTACTCATGAGTCTACATCTTATTCCATGCTCGAAGCATCCTATAAGATTAGCACTCATATTAGTCTCAATCATATCAAGGCTGTCTCATGTTCACCAAGATATCTCGACTAAGGACATAGAGCCTGTCAGCCTAGCTGAACAGCTTTGAGACATTATTCAGAAGTACACTTATTACAGCAGACAAGATAACAACCTGAATAATAACCATGCCTTTTATAAACTTAAGAGTTTATTACATGATACTTATACAATCCCAAGGCCTCAAACATTAGCCTTAAGGGCATACCCCAACAATTTTTACTCATTTCGGCTTAAATACTTTTGTTTGTTCGGAATTTTCACCTCTCTTCATTTTTGTCATATTTCAAGAGAAAATGACCAAAATTTGATGGATTTTGAAAGATCCGAGTGCACAAATAGATTCCAGATGTCGAGACGATGTCACCCATGAAATTTCATACGAATCAGAGCTAGTTTGAAAAATACACCCCGCCCGTGATTATTTTCACGGCCGTATTTTCTAGAAGAGTATAGAAAGAAATATGGTCCTGCTTGTGATATTTATCACGGATGTATTTTACTTAGCACAAAATACCAGAAATCGAAAGAAAGAAATATGGTCCGCCTGTGATATTTTTCATAGCTGTAATTTATTGAAGAAAATCTACAGAAAGAAATATGGCGTGCCTGTGATATTTTTCCGTATTTCTGTCGATTTTATTTCCAGAAGACAAAAAAAAAATACGACCAGGTCATATTTATTATCACGGTCGTATTTTTGTCCGCTAGTTTCGGTTTTGACTTTGTTTCTTGCCTGATTTGGCTTGTTTTCAAGCCAAATTTTGGGAAAACCCTAATTAGATGATAGGGAACTATATAAGCTACAAAAGGAGTGATTATTGGGGGCTTTTTGCAAGGATTTAACATGAATTTGACAAAGAGGTCAGATCAAGGGTGAACGGCGGCGATCTTCACTTTCTCACCGGAAAAGCTTCGTTTTTCCGGCCGGCTGTTGATCTTCATCAGGGAGTCTTGATTCTCATCTTCCTAGTCAATTTTATTTTTATTTTGCCAATTTTGTAATCAAAACATAGATTTTTACAACGTGAACATGAACACCATGCTAGCGTAACTTCTTCTTCAAGACTAGGGCATAACCCTCTTTGTATTATGACTTAATCATTGATTTTCATCTTTTGAAGTAATTTACTTATGTTAGATTCAATTATTGTTGTGTTTATTTACATATTGAATATTGGCCATAATTTGCATGCTAGAGACATCGCAAGAAGTACTGAGAGGTGAATTGCGACGTCGGATCTACAGTTTTTGGACAAGTTGATTCAAACACGAGAGCAGTTCGAATCGGCTTGAGGGATTTTATTGATTTGTCAAGAACTCATTGGGTCTATTTTGAGTTAATAACCATGAGAGTAGGGGATTACTTCAGATAGACACCGGATTGTAGTGCTAAGAGGGGGTAATATGTACATGCGGATAAATCCCCTTTGGCACAGTAAATCCTTCTTAAGATATTTTTAATTATAAAACGTCATGAAACATCGTGTGGTGAACCCGAAGTCCTGATTTTCCATAATTTGATTGCTACCCATTCGTATTTTCATTCTCTCTTATACAAAAATTAAACCATTTTTTTGAATCATCTAGCTAACGATCCTAAGATAAGTTAGTACTTGGTCATTGGTCTCTGTAGGATCAATATTTTTATTACTTCGACGTTTCTGTGCACTTGCGGACAACATCAAGTTTTTGGTGCCATTGTCGGGGACCAATTTTACCAATATTGATTAATTCTAAAGATTGCTAGACTAGATATTTTACTGCATTTTTATTTGCCATTATTTTCTTTGTGATTTTTTATATAATTTTAATTTTTATAAATACTTTTTTTAGATTTTTATTTCTTTCATATTAATTGAAAATTTTGTTTTATCTCTGCTGTAATCTCACTTGGTTTTTGTACAGGATTCTTAGATACTTCTTTATTGCTTTTTTAGTTTCTCTAGTTCTAACTTCATTTTTCTTATTTTTATTTTTGTTTACCCTTCTATCTATTCCTAATTGTTATTGCTTGTTTATGCCTAGGAGTTCTCAGGATAGAAAGCTATTCAAAGAGGATCCAGAGATCGAAAGAACATTCTGGCTCCAATGAAAATAGAAAGGAAGTGTATTATTTGAGCATTATCAAACATCAAAGATGATGGAGGCAGGGACCATAAGCCACGTAGGTATAAGTGGAGTCTACGAGTACCTTAGTCAATGGCTTACAAGCTCACAAATAAGCTAGCAAAGCTTCACTCATAAAGCTAGCTCAAATAATAGGAGGAACTACTTCAAGAATAAAAGAAGCCCAAGGCATTCAAGCCCATCTCCAACGCTGCACCTTGCAACCCACATTTGCAGCCAACGCATCATCTTCAACAGGGCAAAAAAGGAAGCTCCAACGTTACATTCGCTCAACCAAGAGAAAAGGGAAACTCCAACGTCACCTGGCTGCCATCTTCGCTCAAAGCTCCTCAACGTCTCTTGGTGCCGAATAAGGAAATAGCAACGTCTCTCAATCACCTGCAACGTCTCTCCATGCTCTAGCGTATATGTATCTCTTTAACGATTGTAATTAGTAGTTTTGTTGAATGGAAATGGTTTTCTTCCTTTATCGGATGTTCTTCTTCCCCCTTCTCTAGGTGTCGAGCACCTTATCCTTCTTCTTCTCCTTCTAGGGCCGAGCCCTCTTCCCTTCCTTCCTCTCTTCCCCTCTCCTCCATTCTCTTCTTCCTCACAAGTTCAATCTTCCAGCCGCAATAGTTCCAGATTTTTGGAATTTTCTGAGTTCGCCGCCGACGATCCACCGGCCGGATCTCCACGAGACTTCGGCCACCACTCCCCCTCCCCAAGATGAAGCCACAGCCACCGGCATCCATCCATCCGACTCTCCGATCACCGGAATCGAACTTCCATTCGAATCCTCTGTTCTCGCCAGCCTTCCGTCCCACTTTCGCCTTTCATCGTCGTCCGCCTTCGACCGGCCACCGCACGACCCGAAACTCCGGCCACCTGTTTTCCATCACCACATCAACTCCCAACTGTAACAGGTTCGGCGTCCGTGCATCACTGGCCGTCCGGCAAGGAGCCCTGCAACTCGCGCACCAACCCCTGTTTCCGCCCTAGTCCCGCCTTTCACCATCTTCCTCCTCCAACCGGCCACCATCTGTCCCAAAACTCCGGCCATGCCCTATCATCAATCATATCAACCTCCAGACGTAGCAGTTCCGGCGATTGTACACCACAGGACGAACGCCGACGATCCCTGCTCCGATCCCGCACTTCCGCTGTTCGGTTGAACATCCGCTTCTCCGCTTCCGCCTATACTCCGACGCCGTCCTCGCCTCCTCCTCCACCTCTCGTCGGTGCTCCGACGTCTTCAACATCATTCCATCTCGACTCTACGCTGCCGACAGACGATCCAAGTCCCAGCGCCGTTGATCAGCGCTTGCCTCTATCCCTCTGTTTTCCAGACTCCCTTATCTCCTGTTTATCTGCTCTGCTTTAAAACTTAACTGATTAAGCTTCTTCTTGCAGGCATTCAACGTGCTTGGACGTGACAGAACCCCTGATCTCTGATACGATCATGAAGAACAGGTTTCACTCTGCAGATCAGATAACTTGGCTCCATTAAAGAATCACCAGATCAACCCCGGAGGCATAGGAACTTTTGATAATCGATTAATTCCTGCACTTGTTTTTTTTTTTAATCTAATCTGATTAGTATTGTTTGTGCAGGAACTTTAAGAATCTGATGCACTATAAATCTTTAACTTTGGCATGATTAGGAAGCTCTCATATTGTTCTTTCATTTGGACCAGATGATGTGAGCCCAAATTCAACAGATCAACTTAGGAAGCCTAGCAAACATTGATGTCTAATACAATTCCTGCACTGATTTATTGTCTGATCTGATTAACTATTTTTGTTGCAGATATCTTACTCGCATGAAAGATCCAGAATCCCAAATTTTGATTGATTCATAAGAACTAATTTAGTTCTACAATGTGGTTCATTTAGTTTGAATATTGGATAATTGGAACCCATTATTTGATAGGACTCCTTTTCTTAACTTATTATTTCTATAGTCCTGGAATTCTGGTTGCTTTATGAAGTTTTGATGAATAAATAAATTGATTTTTTAATTAGTAATATTTTAATTTCATGTTCTTAATTAGTAGCATTGTCACACGCTTCCGTCCTACATCAGTTAGGTATCAGAGCAGGTTTGTGGGCAACTCTTGTCTGCCCACCCGATCTTTGCTTTGCTCATTGCATTAAAAAAAAGAAAAAAATTACATGCTTTCATGTTTCTTGTATTTAGTTTACATGTTAGTTAAGTAATTGCTGTTTATTTCCTTAAAAAAAAAATTCTATCCTAGTTTTTGCTTTGTGATTCATGCTTAGTTGTTTGCACATTATTTGCTAGTTGCAGTTTGTTTGCATTGAAAAAAAAAATGAAAAAAAAAGAAAAGAAAACTTATTATGTGTTTTCATCTTTATTGCTTTTGCATGCTAGTTTGTTTTATCTCAGATTTATCTTTTCATACTAGCCCAAATCATTTCAACCATCTTAGGGAGCTCTATTTTCAAAGGATTATATTGTGTTTTCAAATATTCCATGGCCACTAGACTCCAACCCCCTACCTTTAGCGGGTCTCTTAACCCTAAGGATTTTAATGACTGGTCAACAAAACTTGAGCATTATTTCTATTTTACTACCATGCCTGAACATTGCAAAGTTAGGTTCACCAAGTTACTTTTACAAGAATCTGCTAGATATTACTGGACCACTATTGAACAAACCTTGGAAAGAGACAATCTGCTACCCATTGAGAGATGGGATGACATGCTTCATAAACTCAGAGAAAAATATGATCCTTCCTCTCTCCCTGGAAGATTTCTTACATAAAAGAACATGACTGTAGCTGAATACATTCTAAAGTTTAAGACCCTCAACCATAGGAGTAGAGCTAGAGAACATCCTTGGGTTGTGCGTAACCGGTTTATAGATGGTCTTAACTTTGAGATTAATAGAGGTCTCACCTACTACCCCATACACACAATAGAAGAAGCTTTCCAAATAGCTAGTATGGTAGAACAACATATTAAGGCAACAAATAGGAAAGGACTTGACCAACCTAGAACACAAAGCCAACCACTCCAACGAAAACTTGCTCAAACCTCAAAGTCTACATTAGAGACTAAAACAAGTCCAGAGGTGACATGTGAAACTCAAGAGGAAAACCACAGCCAATACCTAGAGAGACTCCCAACATATAGGATCACCCTTAGGAATGATTTTTTCCATACCTACATCAAAATGAAAGATAAGATGTGTAAGGTAGCCATAGATGAGTCCATAGGCTTCAACTGTTGGGGTATGCCCTTAAGGCTAATGTTTGAGGCCTTGGGATTGTAACAGTATCATGTAATAAACTGTTATGTTTATAAAGGCATGGTTGTTATTCAGTTAGTTACATTGTCTGCTGCAATATATGTTCTTCTGAATAATGTCTCAAAGCTGTTCAGCTAGGCTGACATGCAGTTAAGTCCTTAGTCGATGTATCTTGGTGAACATGAGACAGCCTTGATATGGTTAAGACTAATATGTGTTCTAATCTTATAGGATGCTTCGAGCATGGAATAAGATGTAGACTCATGGGTACATTGGATGTACTGGACAGACCCTACTAGGATATTCAATTGCTTGTCACAATGTGAATAATCCTTGTTTGCTACAAGTGGCACATCTCCTCTGACTTGAGATCACTTGTGTTTCTAAATGATGATTGTCATTGTTTTGAGGTAGTTCAATATCATTTGAAATATAATGATTATAGACTATCTTGGATAATGATCATGAGTCAGGTTAGGGCACTAGTGATAGACATAGGATTGCCGTCTCCTTGTTTAAGGAGTGTGGTGTTCTAAAGGGCCCCCCCCGGCTGAGATGATTGAGAAAGTGTATGGCCATACCCAGGTGACTGTGTTCATCTGATCTAATCATGCTCATCATATTGGAGCTACAAGCTTGACACACTTGTCCAATAAGAACATCCAGTGGCAAAGGAAATATGTATGCCTAGTGAAGCCTAGTGAAAAGGATTCACACTTGAGCTGTGTTTTGGGTGTAGTCTTGGAAGACTCTTTCCTTTATATCGGGAGACAGTGATGTGTTGCTAGATACCCCTCACTGATCGTGATAACGTAAGTTATCGTTACCGACATTTAAAGGAAACCCTCAGGGTCGCACAATTTGATGATATGGCTTACTTAAGTCAGATCGTGTGGACTGAATTGTTTCGGTTCAGTTTAAAGGGATTTAAACTCTGATTGTAAGTGAGATCTGGTCTGATCATGTTTGATTGATTAGGGCTTGAGATCGGTAAGCTTCGATCGAGAGTGTTGATGCTAGATCGATCAGATCAGAAGCATCTGGAGATGAATGGTCAGATCTAGGACCTTAGGGTCTAATTCGATCTAGACTTAATGTTTGGGCTGATTTGGTTTGGTCATTGAACCAAACATCTTGAACCGGCTCATGGGTTGAGCGCAAGGTTCAGATGGGAGAAGAGAGTTGCACATGGTTCACTTGGTGAACGCATAACGCACGTAATCATGGCTTGCTATTTTGGGAACTCTCGGTCGGTTTTCAACGTGGGAACGTTTCCACGTTCACTTGCAACGCCTCCTCTCTATTCCTCTTGGGATTTCGCTCTTGGCATGAGATGACTCACGGCTGGTGGCGTGAAGGTTGACGACAAGAGGATTCGGCCAAATTTTCATCTCATCATCCCTCAAACGATCGAGGAAGCTTTGGAACATTGCTAGCACAAATCGCCCCAAAGAAGTAGGCCTTCTTCTTCTTGTGTACGACAGCCTTTGGAGGAGATCTCTTTTGCTTTCTTCTTCCAAGACACCATCCAAGAGATGGCGACGGTATGGATCATTCTCATATCTATCTAAGTTGATCATATGCAATAGAAAGATCTTTGAAAGCCCTTCTTCCGCTTGCAAAATTTTATGCGCCACCCTAATAGGGTTTTCGCCCCCCTCTCGAAAGGGGTTCCTTCAATTGGTATCAGAGCCGATTTATCTATGCATATGATTGCTTAATGCTATATTGTGATCCTTGTTTGCAAAACATGCTTAGATCTATAGTTTACATGACATGCGAATATGATAACACATGTTTTATGTTTGCGCATGTTTCAAACTAGGCGCATCTTTGTGATCTTTGTTGTTGATGTTTTATCAAAAGAATATCACTTGCGCGCCTATCATTAGACTAAGCGCCTACTATAAACCCTTAGACGGGTTAGTAGGGTTGAAGTCATCCTCTAGGTTAGATCCAACTAGTCTGATCAGACCATCTGACAGCCTAGATGGGTCGACCAGATAGCACCCTTGCGCAAGCAAGAGGTGGCTATAGGTCGGCTGCATCATAGGTGTGTAGCGATGTCTGGTTGAGACGTCTGTTGAACGCACATGAGTTAGGCCCGGGCTCACACCCGTTTGCCAGACCTCATCGTGGTCGTTCAGCCCTTGGTACATGCATAGTTGACCACTGGGTTGACTCAAGTCAGTTAGGACTTGGTGCATGCAAGGGCACAGGATCTGACTAGAATGGATGAGTGGATCCCTATTATTGTACCGTTGTAAGGTTGTGGGGGCATATAAGAAAATTAAAATTGATGCCAATGCGGTTTTCAAAATTTTGTTTTCTTATTGGATCACATGCTGATGTTTGATGCCATATTGCCTGTTTATTTAATCTTATGTGGGCTGCCCATGTTAAATGTGTGCTGTGCTGGGGCCTGCGTGCCTGGTAATTTTTGTAAATTAATTTTTATATTGTGATCTGCGCATCACATTGCTTAATTTATAAAATGTTATTGACCTGCGTGTCAATCTTGTCTAGATAGATTAATATGTAAATTAATCAGACAAGAGCACAAAGCACACTTGGCAGAGGCGCCTGCAGCAGTGGCTAGACCAGGTGGGAGGTCTAGGGTTCGACCCTAGGACCTGGCGCATATTCCTGGTGGGCGCACCAGAGCTGCAGATGGCGCTTGGGCCCTGGTTTGGGCCAGATGAGCAGCGAAAGCCCCATGAAGAAAAGCAAGTGAAGACTTAAGTTTATTTAAGGTCTTACTTAGGCTATGGGCTTTTACCACATAAGATCCATGCTTTCTTTTATTGTTTAATATTAGAATTGCATGATTAGTTTATCTTCTGCTATCACCATAGGAATTGCATGATAGTGAAGAAGATAAAAGACCGTTAAAATCCAACAATTAAATATCAAGCTCGTAAGCCTTCTGACGCGAAACCTCACTGTTCTGATTATCGTTGGAGCCGTGTTGTACCCACTCAGTGGGCACGTCCATCTATCTTCAGACGGTGTGTGATTTCACCTGCGTGTTACAGAGAAGGGATTTATCGCTTCTCGTTGCTCAGCATAACACGTGGTGGTCCAGGGAGTAGGTCGGGTCAGCTTGACCATGTAGGCTACATATGTGGCGCATATGGTAGCGCATGGAGGCAGCCATCTACGGGATCAGAGATTGTGTTGTACCAACTCAGTTGGCACAGTCTGCTGGATCGCCCAGATGAAGGGGAATCGCACGGGTAGGCGATTGGCAGGGACTGCCTACCAGAGATTAGTGCTTGTCATCTCTGTGCATCTTATCTCGCCTGAGCGGGACGCGGAGACCAAGTATGAAATCTGGATCCCATCTCACTAAAAGAGTTCTACTCTTTCGGGCTGTTTTGCTGGATTTTTCAGCTAGATAAAATAGTGAGAAAAAGAATCATTCTTAAGTCCTGATTGATTCTTAACATTGATACTGACCTTGCTGTTCTTGCATTGTTGTAGATTCCTGCAGCAACGAACACCATGAGCTTCAATGTGCGATCCCTACTGGAAAGGGAGAAGTTTGCTGGGCCGAACTTCTCAGACTGGTACGGACACCTTAAGATTGTTCTTAAGGCAGAGAGGAAACTGTATGTCCTCGAGACGGCTGTGCCGCCTCAACCCGCTGCGAACGCCGCAAGGGCGGTTCGTGAAGCCTACGAAAAGCATGTCAATGATAGCATTGATGTCGCTTGCCTGATGCTAGCGTCTATGACGCCACCGCTGCAGCGTCAGCATGAGGATATGTCGGCTATAGAGATTATAGCAAACCTCAAGATGTTGTATGCTGCACAGGCGAGGACGGAACGCTATAATTTGACCAAGCTCTTCTTTCAGAGCAAACTGGCTGAAGGAAGCCCAGTGGGAGCTCACGTGCTCAAGATGATTGGGCACAAGGAGGCTCTAGAGAAACTGGGGCATACCATCAACCAGGAGCTTGCTGTAGATATTATTCTGCAGTCTCTCCCGCCTTCATTCGACGCGTTCATTATTAACTTTAATATGAACAAAATCGACTGTACTCCGGCAGAGCTGCTCAATATGCTCTTGACTACTGAGGAAACTCTGAAGGGAAAGCCTTCAACCTCTGTCTTAATGGTTCCTTCCAGGAACAAGAAGAAGGGGAAGAAGGGCAAGGCCCCGGTCAAGAACTACAGTAAGGCTCTGAAACAGAAGGTTAAGCGGTCCATGGAATACAGGTGTTTCCACTGTGGCCAGCTGGGTCACTGGAAAAAGGACTGTAAAGCGCTCCAAGGAGATAAGAGGGGAAGCATCGCTTCTGGCTCAGGTATATTCGTGACTGAAGTCATGTTTTCATCTTCTTCTATTTCATGGGTGTTGGACACTGCATGTGGAGTTCACATTTGTTCAAATGTACAGGAACTCAAGAGAAGAAGGCAGGTGGGACAGCATGAGGTAGACCTACGCGTTGGAAACGGGGCACGGGTTGCTGCTGTTGCTGTAGGAGACTATTTCATTTCTTTGCCATCTGGACTTGTATTGGAATTAAACAATTGTTATTTTGTACCGAGCATCACCAAAAATATTATCTCTATTCCTGCTCTTGTCAGGAAAGGATTTGCCTTTGAATGCAATATTTCAAAGTGTGTTTTATCTTATGATAATATTGTTTATGGAACTGGTTCAATTAACAATGGGTTATTCATGTTGGACATGGAAAATTCTATACAAAATATTGATAATAAGAAAGCCAAGTATGCTGATGATAGCACCTTGTTATGGCATAGTCGTTTAGGCCATATTAACAAGAAACGCATTAAGCGGTTGCATGAACATGGACTGCTGGGATCATGCTCCTATGAGGAGATTGATACATGCAAAGCTTGTTTGATGGGTAAAATGACGAAGTCACCTTTTCCTCACAAAGGTCAAAGGGCTTCAGGTTTACTTGACCTTATACACAGTGATGTGTGTGGGCCGTTTAGTAAATATGCCAGAGGTGGCTATCAGTACTTCATTACCTTTACTGATGATTTCAGTAGGTATGGTTATGTCTATCTGATGAGACATAAGAGTGAATCTTTTGACAAGTTCAAAGAGTTCAAGAATGAAGTACAAAATCAGCTAGGCCGAAATATCAAGGCACTTCGCTCAGATCGAGGTGGAGAATACCTAAGTCATGCGTTTACTGACTATCTAAAGGAGTGTGGGATTATCTCACAGCTCACTCCACCAGGAACACCGCAATGGAATGGTGTGTCTGAGAGGAGAAATAGAACGTTGCTTGATATGGTTCGTTCTATGATGAGTCAGGCTAATCTACCTTACTCCTTTTGGGGTTTTGCACTGGAAACAGCTGCAAAGGTACTAAACCGAGTGCCATCCAAGGCAGTTTCTAAGACTCCATATGAGTTATGGTATGGGAAACAGCCAAGCTTGACATTTATCAGGATCTGGGGCTGCGAGGCTTATGTCAAAAAGCTCACCTCTGGGAAACTGGAGAGCAGATCTGAGAAATGTATCTTTGTCGGTTACCCTAAGGAAACTAAGGGTTATTATTTCTACGATCCCAAAGAGAACAAGGTTTTTGTTGCTCGGACGGCTATATTTCTTGAGAAGGAGTTTCTTCTGCAAGAAGCCAGTGGGAGAGAAATAAAGCTGGATGAGAATCCAGAGCAAGGACAAAGTAGTCAAGCGCAGTTGGATGAGCCTGAGCCGGTGGAACAGGTTATTGAATTACCTGAGGCTCAGATATCACGGGAACCGCGAAGATCGGGAAGGATCCGTCGTCAGCCTGAGCGCTATGACGGAGTCTACATCATTGATAATGATGAACCCCTCACTTATGCGGATGCGGTCAGTGGACCGGAGTCAGCGAGATGGCTTGCAGCTATGCGCGCCGGGATGGACTCCATGTCAGATAACCAAGTCTGGGATTTGGTTGATCCGCCTCCGGGAGTTATCCCTATAGGCTGTAAATGGATCTTCAAGAAGAAGATTGACATGGATGGTAACGTGGTTACCTATAAAGGCAGGCTTGTTGCGAAAGGTTTCAAACAAATCTACGGGATAGATTATGATGAAACTTTCTCACCTGTAGCCATGTTTAAGTCTATTCGGATTCTTTTCGCGATAGCAGCATATTACGATTATGAGATCTGGCAAATGGATGTGAAAACAGCTTTCCTGAATGGAAATCTGGATGAGGATGTGTATATGACACAACCAGAAGGTTTCACTAATCCATCAGATCGTCATAAGATATGCAAGTTAAAGAAGTCTATTTATGGACTTAAACAAGCATCTAGAAGCTGGAATATTCGTTTTGATGAATCAATCTCTGAGTTTGGTTTCATCAAGAACGAGGACGACCCGTGTGTATATAAGAGGTTTAGTGGGAGCGTGATTACTTTCCTAGTCCTCTACGTCGATGATATCTTGATCATTGGAAACGACATTCCTGAAATGCATGCGGTTAAGGCATGGTTAAGGAAATGTTTCCAGATGAAAGATCTAGGAGAAGCAGCCTATGTATTAGGTGTGAAGATCTACAGGGATAGATCTAAGAGGCTTCTCGGGCTGTGCCAGAGTACTTACATCGATAAGGTCCTGGAAAGATTTCATTTAGAGAATTCTAAAAGGGGATATCTTCCAATCAGACATGGTCTGAATCTTTCGAAGAGTCAGTGTCCACAAACACAGACTGAGAAAGATGAAATGGACAATACGCCTTATGCTTCGGCTATTGGATCCATTATGTATGCGATGTTGTGTACTCGCCTAGACGTCGCTTACGGGTTAAGCGTGACCAGTCGGTTCCAAAGTAATCCAGGTATGGCGCACTGGATTGCAGTCAAGAACATTTTGAAATATCTTCGGAGGACCAAAGATATGTTCTTGATATATGGTGGTCAGGAAGAACTCAGTATTGAAGGATATACTGACGCTTCGTTCCAGTCTGACCAGGATGATTTCCGATCGCAATCAGGCTATGTTTTTATCTTGAATAGAGGAGCAGTGGTGTGGAAGAGTTTCAAACAGTCAACTGTTGCTGATTCCACAACAGAAGCCGAGTATGTTGCAGCCTCGGAAGCATCCAAGGAGGCAGTGTGGATTCGTAAGTTCGTGAGAGAACTTGGTGTCGTTCCTTCGAGTGCAGATCCTTTGGTTATCTTCTGTGATAACACTGGAGCAATCGCACAAGAAAAGGAACCACGGTCGCACCAGAAGTCCAAGCACATACAGAGAAGGTTTCATTTGATCAGGGAGATCATAGATCGTGGCGAGATCAAAGTCTGCAAGGTACATACAGATGACAATCTGGCAGACCCGCTTACCAAGCCTCTGGCGCAGCAGAAGCATGAGAAGCACTGTAATAATATGGGTTTGAGATTCCTCAACCATTAGATTAAGTGCAAGTGGGAGATTGTTGGGGTATGCCCTTAAGGCTAATGTTTGAGGCCTTGGGATTGTAACAGTATCATGTAATAAACTGTTATGTTTATAAAGGCATGGTTGTTATTCAGTTAGTTACATTGTCTGCTGCAATATATGTTCTTCTGAATAATGTCTCAAAGCTGTTCAGCTAGGCTGACATGCAGTTAAGTCCTTAGTCGATGTATCTTGGTGAACATGAGACAGCCTTGATATGGTTAAGACTAATATGTGTTCTAATCTTATAGGATGCTTCGAGCATGGAATAAGATGTAGACTCATGGGTACATTGGATGTACTAGACAGACCCTACTAGGATATTCAATTGCTTGTCACAATGTGAATAATCCTTGTTTGCTACAAGTGGCACATCTCCTCTGACTTGAGATCACTTGTGTTTCTAAATGATGATTGTCATTGTTTTGAGGTAGTTCAATATCATTTGAAACATAATGATTATAGACTATCTTGGATAATGATCATGAGTCAGGTTAGGGCACTAGTGATAGACATAGGATTGCCGTCTCCTTGTTTAAGGAGTGTGGTGTTCTAAAGGGGCCCCCCGGCTGAGATGATTGAGAAAGTGTATGGCCATACCCAGGTGACTGTGTTCATCTGATCTAATCATGTTCATCATATTGGAGCTACAAGCTTGACACACTTGTCCAATAAGAACATCCAGTGGCAAAGGAAATATGTATGCCTAGTGAAGCCTAGTGAAAAGGATTCACACTTGAGCTGTGTTTTGGGTGTAGTCTTGGAAGACTCTTTCCTTTATATCGGGAGACAGTGATGTGTTGCTAGATACCCCTCACTGATCGTGATAACGTAAGTTATCGTTACCGACATTTAAAGGAAACCCTCAGGGTCGCACAATTTGATGATATGGCTTACTTAAGTCAGATCGTGTGGACTGAATTGTTTCGGTTCAGTTTAAAGGGATTTAAACTCTGATTGTAAGTGAGATCTGGTCTGATCATGTTTGATTGATTAGGGCTTGAGATCGGTAAGCTTCGATCGAGAGTGTTGATGCTAGATCGATCAGATCAGAAGCATCTGGAGATGAATGGTCAGATCTAGGACCTTAGGGTCTAATTCGATCTAGACTTAATGTTTGGGCTGATTTGGTTTGGTCATTGAACCAAACATCTTGAACCGGCTCATGGGTTGAGCGCAAGGTTCAGATGGGAGAAGAGAGTTGCGCATGGTTCACTTGGTGAACGCATAACGCACGTAATCATGGCTTGCTATTTTGGGAACTCTCGGTCGGTTTTCAACGTGGGAACGTTTCCACGTTCACTTGCAACGCCTCCTCTCTATTCCTCTTGGGATTTCGCTCTTGGCATGAGACGACTCACGGCTGGTGGCGTGAAGGTTGACGACAAGAGGATTCGGCCAAATTTTCATCTCATCATCCCTCAAACGATCGAGGAAGCTTTGGAGCATTGCTAGCACAAATCGCCCCAAAGAAGTAGGCCTTCTTCTTCTTGTGTGCGACAGCCTTTGGAGGAGATCTCTTTTGCTTTCTTCTTCCAAGACACCATCCAAGAGATGGCGACGGTATGGATCATTCTCATATCTATCTAAGTTGATCATATGCAATAGAAAGATCTTTGAAAGCCCTTCTTCCGCTTGCAAAATTTTATGCGCCACCCTAATAGGGTTTTCGCCCCCCTCTCAAAAGGGGTTCCTTCATCAACTTCATAACCCCTAGTGCCATTGATAGATTTGGCCTTACCAGTGAGCCTATCCCAAACCCTTACACCATTAGTAGGGATGATGGAACCAAAACCTTAGTGAACCATATGTGCTTAGTTCCTGTTTTGTTAGGTACCCTTCTACTAGAAGTTTGGTGTTATGTCTTACCCTTAGAAGGTACATACCATGTCTACCTAGGAGCACTTTGGTTATATGATGTCAATGGGTATTACCAAAGGCAAGATGATTCATATGTCTTAAGATGCCAAAACCCAAAGATTAAGATCAAGAGATCCAAACCTAAAACCTCTAAGGTACCTACTCCCTCAAACTCTCAAGAGAATATACCAACCTTAGAGTCTACCATGGGAACAAAAACAACCTCAGGTAACACATGTGAAACTCAACAGGCAAACCATGAGGTAGAACCCATACCTCAACCTTCAATTTTAGGGCCCATACCCATAGGTCCTCAACCTAAGTCTAGCAATCCAGCTAAAGAAACCATAGTTGACTTGTCTGAGAGTCAAACTACACCTGAGTTGCCCATAGAGACCACAGTAGGCTTGTCTCAACCTAAGTGTCAAATAGGGCCATTACCTTCAATTTCAGGGCCCATACCTATAGGTTCTCAAATTGAGCTTAGCACTACTACTAGAGAGCCTAAAGTTGAACCCAAACCATTAGGTCTTCTTCAACCACATTTTGAACCTAAACTCAAGCCTTTTCAACTTGATGTAGATCCTAATCCTGAACCTTTAGGGCAACACCTAGGCTTAGAAAATTTTTCCCAGGACCCTATGATCCTTGAATCTTTTCCCTTAGGTCCTTCTACCGACACCCTTAAGCCACCATTAGGATCAAGAGAACATAATAAACTCAAACATGATTTGTTCTTTACATTTAATGATGTTGAGTACATTGACTTCATCATTCCTTGTTCTCTTCTAACTCCTATGATTTTCTATGACAAACTTACTAATGAGTACGGCCGAGAAAGGGAATTCGATGCAGGTACCCTTGATCTGCAGCTTGGACCGTGGACAAAGAACAACAAGATAGGATGCTGTGATGCTGACAACACTTGGAAGTTTCAGATCCTTAAGGAGCAACTGACTCTCTCCCTTCCAGAACTTCTCCATCTACACAAGTGCAATTCTTCGGAGAAGAATTATTTTCACCCGGGGAGAAATGATGGAGACAGGGACCATAAGCCACGTAGGTGTAAGTGGAGTCTACGAGTACCTTAGTCAATGGCTTACAAGCTCACAAATAAGCTAGCAAAGCTTCACTCATAAAGCTAGCTCAAATAATAGGAGGAACTACTTCAAGAATAAAAGAGGCCCAAGGAATTCAAGCCCATCTCCAACGCTGCACCTTGCAACCCACATTTGCAGCCAACGCATCATCTTCAACAGAGCAAAAAAGGAAGCTCCAACGTTACATTCGCTCAACCAAGAGAAAAGGGAAAATCCAACGTCACTTGGCTGCCATCTTCGCTCAAAGCTCCTCAACGTCTCTTAGTGCCGAATAAGGAAATAGCAATGTCTCTCAATCACCTGCAACGTCTCTCCATGCTCTAGCGTATATGTATCTCTTTAACGATTGTAATTAGCAGTTTTGTTGAATGGAAATGGTTTTCTTCCTTTATCGGATGTTCTTCTTCCCCTTCTCTAGGTGCCGAGCACCTTATCCTTCTTCTTCTCCTTCTAGGGCCGAGCCCTCTTCCCTTCCTTCCTCTCTTCCCCTCTCCTCCATTCTCTTCTTCCTCACAAGTTCAATCTCCCAGCCGCAACAGTTCCAGATTTTCAGAATTTTCTGAGTTCGCCGCCGACGATCCACCGGCCGGATCTCCACGAGACTTCGGCCACCACTCCCCCTCCCCAAGACGAAGCCACAGCCACCGGCATCCATCCATCCGACTCTCCGATCACCGGAATCGAACTTCCCTTCGAATCCTCTGTTCTCGCCAGCCTTCCGTCCGACTTCCGCCTTTCATCGTCGTCTGCCTCCGACCAGCCACCGCACGACCCGAAACTCCGGCCACCTGTTTTCCATCACCACATCAACTCCCAACTGTAACAGGTTCGGCGTCTGTGCATCACTGGCCGTCCGGCGAGGAGCCCTGCAACTCGCGCACCAACCTCTGTTTCCGCCTAGTTTCCGCCCTAGTCCCGCCTTTCACCATCTTCCTCCTCCGACCGGCCACCATCCGCCCCGAAACTCCGGCCATGCCCTGTCATCAATCATATCAACCTCCAGACGTAGCAGTTCCGGCGATCGTACACCACAGGACGAACGCCGACGATCCCTGCTCCGATCCCGCACTTCCCCTATTCGGTTGAACATCCGCTTCCGCCTGTACTCCAATGCCGTCCTCGCCTCCTCCGCCACCTCTCGTCGGTGCTCCGACGTCTTCAACATCATTCCATCTCAACTCTACACTGCCGACAGACGATCCAAGTCCCAGCGCCGTTGATCAGCGCTTGCCTCCATCCCTCTGTTTTCCAGACTCCCTTATCTCCTGTTTATCTGCTCTGCTTTAAAACCTAACTGATTAAGCTTCTTCTTGCAGGTATTCAATGTGCTTGGACGTGACAGAACCCCTGATCTCTGATACGATCATGAAGAACAGGTTTCACTCTGCAGATCAGATAACTTGGCTCCATTAAAGAATCACCAGATCAACCCCGGAGGCATAGGAACTTTTGATAATCGATTAATTCCTGCACTTGTTTTTTTTTTAATCTAATCTGATTAGTATTGTTTGTGCAGGAACTTTAAGAATCTGATGCACTATAAATCTTTAATTTTGGCATGATTAGGAAGCTCTCATATTGTTCTTTCATTTGGACCAGATGATGTGAGCCCAAATTCAACAGATCAACTTAGGAAGCCTAGCAAACATTGATGTCTAATACAATTCCTGCACTGATTTATTGTCTGATCTGATTAACTATTTTTGTTGCAGATATCTTACTTGCATGAAAGATCCGGAATCCCAAATTTCGATTGATTCATAAGAACTAATTTAGTTCTACAATGTGGTTCATTTAGTTTGAATATTGGATAATTGGAACCCATTATTTGACAGGACTCCTTTTCTTAACTTATTATTTCTATAGTCCTGGAATTCTAGTTGCTTTATGAAGTTTTGATGAATAAATAAATTGATTTTTTAATTAGTAGTATTTTAATTTCATGTTCTTAATTAGTAGCATTTTCACACGCTTCCGTCCTACATCAAAAGATGGATGGCCATAGATCATTGAGGGATTTCGCAATCCCGAATGTGCAATGGGTCCACTCTAGTATTGCTCGTCCCATCATTGAGGCGAACAGTTTTGAAATCAAGCCGTCCTTGCTTTCCATGGTTCAACAGAACTAGTTTGGAGGCTTGCCTTCTGAGGACTCTTATATTCATCTCTCGATTTTTCTTGAATACTGCGACACACTTAAAATGAATGGGGTTAATAGTGACGCACTTCGACTTAGACTCTTTCCTTTTTCTCTTAGGAACAGAGCGTGCGCTTGGCTACACTCCCTTCTGCATGGTTCTATAACAACTTGTGAGCAACTTTTGAATGCATTCTTATCAAAATACTTTCCCCCAAGCAAGACCGCGCAACTTCAGATTCAAATAACGAGCTTTGTCTAGAGAGATGATGAATCTTTGTATGAGGCATGAGATAGATTTAAGGAGCTCCAGAGAATATGCCCTCATCACGACCTTGAGAAATGAGTAATTGTCCATACTTTCTATAATACACCTAATTACAACACTCGTATGACAGTTGATGTCGCCACCGGTGGCATAATAATGAATAATAATGTGGAGGATGCAATAAACTTATTTGAGGAAATGACTTTAAACCACTGTCAGTGGACAGTGAGAGAGGGCCGTCTTCTAAGACGCCAGGTATGTATGATTTAGATGCTATTACTTCATTGACTGCCAAGGTTGATTCTCTTACTCATAAAATTGATTATTTGAATTTTAATCTTGCCACTGTTAATTCTGTTTCGTGCGAGATTTGTGGTAATACATGACATTATACGCAAGATTGTCAGTTGGGAATATCCACACAGAGCGAGTGCAATTCTGATCAAGTTAACGTCATTGGGAACTATAATGCTAGACCTCAAAATGACCCATACTTAAGCACTTACAACCCAGGATGGCGGAACCATCCAAATTTTTCTTACTAGTGTGTTTCCTTGAATGGAAAACTGAAAGGAAAGAATGGAAAACACATTGAATCTAGACACAAAGGAATAATCAGAACCCAACACCTCAAGACAACTTCAGACAAACCCCTAGCTTCCAACAAATATAATATAGCCAACCCTAAGCCCCTCAAAAGTCTAATATGGAGATACTACTTGAGAACTTCATAGCTGCACAGACAAAGCATAATATTGAGTTCAGACAAGTAAGCAAAACTGTAAAACTCTGGCATCTAAAATGGAATATATGGCAATCCACCAAAAGATGATAGAGAACCAAATAGCATAACAGACTAGCTCTTCAAGTAGACTGATAGAGAGGCTACCCGAGCAACTAGAGGCAAACCTACGTGAATACTGCAATGCTATTACAACGCGCAGTGGGAAACAACTATAGGAACCATGGGCAAGCGACACAACACTAGACCAAGAGGTGCAAAATTCTGAACTTATTAAGCATTAGGGAATGACACATCCCGCAAGTGCATGGTTATGTCGAAGTAATATAAAAGGTTGTTCAACCCACAGGGAGCAAGGTTAAATACTAGAAAGTCTAAGTTTCAATAGCTAAGCAATTCAAATCGAGGTTTTTGAAATCAATAAGCAAAGACAAGAAATCGAATGCAATGACGAGGAGGTTATCTATATGAGAGAGATCAGGACTTCGGTATCCACCACAATGACGAATCTAACTGCGATATAAAAGACCTATTATAAGAACTCACAATTTTGTATAAGGAATTTTCTCCAAGGTATAGGATGCCCCGTCTCGGTGGTACATTATAAGTGATTTTTACATCATGTTTTTGCTTATGTTTTAGATCATATTTTGGGCTTATTTGCATGATTTTGTGCTAATTTTAGTGTTTTTATCTTACTTTGCACAGAATCTTCACTTTTTTTAGTTTTTGTGAAAATGTAGGTAAAATGGCCTAAAAATGATGGATTTTGAGGGTTTTGAAGCCAAAGCATGATTCCCGAGGAGATCACGAGCTCACACGTCCAATTTGGGGCGAAGACGGTGAAGAACGAGACATTTACGGCCTTGGCCGTAATTGCTGATTCGGCCGTAAAAGCGACGACGAACAGAGGACGAATAAACAGAAACTTTCACAGGCAAAAGTTCCTGTGACCCAAAGTATTATACACCGAAATAATTACGGCCGAAGCCGTAAACTCATCACCGACCGTAAAAGTTTCCGCCCCTTCGTGTTTCTCACTCGATTCGACTCCAAACTGAACCAAAATTGAACCAAACTCTCCAGAAACCTTCCTAGACCGATTCTATACTAATTAGACTATAAAAGGAAAGGTTTTGGAGGGTTTCGGGGGCTTCTAGGCACAAAAACGAAAGGAGGCAGCGGCGACGGCGAGAATTGATTCCAAGGCAAAAAACGAACAAGAAAGCCGCGCAAAGGAAGAATTAGAGGGTTGATCTTCATCTCCACGTTGAGGGGAAACCTTTCTACTATCTTGTCTAGCGATTTCTTGTATTTTTATTGAGTTTCCATGCGATTTTCATCAATGAACATGCTGTTTGTTATGAACATGAACGTGTAAACCCTTATTTCAGGATTTGGGGAATAGCCCGTTGATGATTTATGGATTAAATACATAGTTTTAAATCTTTGACATGATCTTTTATAGATTTGATTTGATTAGAATGGTGCTTATTTCGTGAATTACCCTAATCAAGTAATTTTACGTCTTAGACGTTGCGAGAAGGACCGGGAGGTGAATCGCAACGTCGGATCTATTCTTTTCAAACCTGTGAATCCGATCACGGGAGTAGTTCGGATTCGCTTGAAGGATTACCATGGTTTTTCACAGAACTTAATGGGTCTATTTATGTTAATTGCCATGGGAGTAGGGAATTAATGTAAATAGATACCGGGTTACGCTTCGGGAGGAGGTAATCTGTACCTTAGGAAAAATCCCTTTCAAAATTATAATTTTCTGATCAAAAGATTTATTTGCAAATTTTATTCATAATCATCAACGTGGTGAAACCCTAGATCCTGAATTTATCCGAATTGATTTTTACCCGAACGCTCGCTTTTGTTTCTTTTTGTACTTAGAAGTTGCCAAAACAAAAACTACATATTGATTCGTCTAGATATAGATCAAACGTGTAATCGGTACTTGACCGCCAGATCCTCGTTGGGAACGATAATCTTTTTATTACTTCGATAAATCCGTGCACTTGCGGATACCTATCAAGTTTTTGGCGCCGTTGCCGGGGATCAGGCTAGTCAATATTGATTTAATCGTGAGATTTATAGACTAGACATTTTTTTTAACTTACTTGTTTTTGTTTTTATTTTATTAATTTTAATTGTTTTTGTTTTTATTTTTTTGTTGTATTTGTTTTTCGTAATTTTTTATATAGTTAGTTTATTTTATTTTCCTCTTTTTGGATTAACACGTTGTATGAACAGGAGAACTCAAAAATCACTTGTCTACATATTTTGCATTTCCTATTCTACATTTTATATTTCTGAATTTTATTGAAAAAAATGATGTTTAATCAATGTCAATGGTCAGGTCAGACATATGTGCCACCGGCGATGACAAGAGAATATGACATAGTTGCATTTCAATCACCTGCAACAAGGGTAAATTCTTTTTCTCAACACACTGAATATTTAAGAATGAAATCTTATGTTACTTGTGATATTTGTGGAAGCCATTATCATTATCCTTCTAAGTGTCAATTTGGAAATCCTGCCAGTTCTAATTTATCACGGTACCAAGATGATCAGTATAATTCTAGATGGAAAAATCAGCAAACTTCTTTTGATGAGGATTTCTCAAATAATATTTTAGAACCACACTTTGAGGAATCTGAAGAATCTATGCTAGAATCCATGCTTGAAAAAATTATAATAAATCAGAGTAAAGAACTTGAAAATCTTAGTGAGATGATTGCTCAGCTTACTTCTCAAGTAGAATCTATATGTGTTAATACTAAAATGCTAGAAACACAGATAGCACAACAAAGTTGTATACTTGAGTTTGATTTGGAAAGTGAAGATATTCATAGTATGATTGATGGCACTAATAAAAATGACATAAAGGAAGAAATCCATGATGAATCTAAGAATTTTGTAGAGTTAGATCAATCATTAGTCATGACTCCTGATTGTAATTTACCTTCCGCAAATTTTGAGGATTCTGCAAATTTTGATGATTGTGATTTACCTTCTTCGAATTTTGATGATTTGGATGATTATGATTTACCTTCCTCTGCAATTCACCAGCCATCTAGTCCCCTCTCACATAATGAAGTGTCTTGCAACACAAATACTTGGGACATGTTTGAAGAGATATATGAATTTTTTGAGTCTTGTGAGAAGAAGGATGATGAATTTAAAGATCCTCAAGAAAGAACTAATGATATAGATGGGGATGAAATTGACAGTGTTAAGATGAAATGCCCCATTGAAGAGAAAGAAATTGAGGAAAATTATGAGGAAGAGGATCTTATGCATATTGTACCATCAATTCTTATTCTCTAGGAAAATCCATTAGAAATTTGCATGATTAATGATGAAGATGATAATTTTAAGGATAATGATGATGAAGTGATTGAAATATTATTTGATGCAAAGTTAGCTACAGGTACCCAAGAGAAGATAGCGCATGAGATTCTTGATTTCATTGGCATTGAGGTAAATGAAAAACCAAATTAGAAATTTGAAAACTTTTTGATCAATCCAAGGTATGAATTCTTTGATTTTAATTTTAATCTTCTTCCAGTTGCTAATATAAATCTAAAGTAAGAATGCATGATATTACTCTTGGATAAATATAGAAAAATTATTGATTATTCTTTGCATGATTTTAATTCTTATTTTTCCATGCATGTATTGGTCACTGCGACATGGCTCTACCTGCTTAACTGGATACATTTGGTGGACACACTCATGAGACGAAGAAAAAGAAGAAGACTACATGCTCTCTACTATGACACTGATTCACCAACTCCACCATGACATGAGGCTTTGGTCAAGCTAATGACCTTAAACAGCGCTTTTTTGGAGGCAACCCAAATTTTTGAATTTTACTACTCTTAGTTTTTTTTCTTTAAATTTTAATAAATTTTTACAGCATGTATTGATGAATTTTTATTGATAGAAAATCTTTTAATAAGTTATTTTATCTGCAGGGATTTTTGGAAAATTTTTACATGAAGAAAAGGTATTTGATGAGATATTCACGGGCGTGGTCGTGAGTCACTCACAAGCATAAATTTAATTTTTGCAGATGGATTTAAGTCACAGAAACTTTTACGGCCGCACTATTTTGATCGAATTGACAACCCACAAAGTCAATCGGGAAATTTAAGATTTCCTAGTGAGATGGGATCGTTATTCTACATGAGGCTTCGTGTCCCATGAGGGTGGGATGAGATGCATAAAGTGACCCATGCTTCTTAAGGTGGGCGCGTCGGCTGGTTGCTCCAAGCAACTCCCCTTGTTGAGATAGCCTAGGCATTTCATGTCCAGCGAGGGCTGGATACAGCATGAACCCCTTACCTCTCAACGATGCCTCTAGAGTTTCATCATGTGCCCAGCACATATGAAAATCTAGTCAAGTCCATTCCTAACCGTTATGCCCAGGGCCAACGGGTTTCCTTGCGAAGGCACACCCAAATTAAAACTAGACTGGTGATGAAGCGTCTAATAGGAAGGAGGGTCCTTAGAGCCATACTCTAGGGTTTTACACAATGCTTGTGGAAAACGGGAGAGGGTCGTGAGGTGAGGGAAGAGAAACGTGTCGGAAAATGCAGGGAAACCGATAGAAAGCACAGTGAATCTGCGACGAACTCGATCAAGGCAACACAAATGCAAAGGAAGAACAACGACACCCAACTATTTAACGCAACACACTAACCTCATAGCATTTTTAAGCATTCCTTACAGCTCACTTAGCACATTTTAAGCTCAGCCACGCGGGGAGAACAGCAAGTACGCAGGGGTTCAGCACGCCTGCCTATACGGCTGAAACAAACCAAAGACATAAGAGATCCGACCATGCTCTGATGTGCGAACAGACATGGGTGAAGTAGAAAGGAGAAAACCGCAGCAAAGAAACGTACAAGAGAGTGGCAAACAGGCAAACCTGACACACCGGAAGTGTGGTATTTACTTCAAACTGGAAGAGGGAACAACTTGGAATCGAAGAGACACCTTCGACCTGAACAATAGTGAAGGCGAGGCTCCAGCTCGTCTTCACAAACGCTGGCGACTCTAAGCTCACTAGGAGATCTCTAAGCACCAAAGAGAACTCAATAACACTCTAGCCCAACCTCCTCTTTTGTAGAGTAGAAGGGTCGGAACAAACAAAACACATAAGAGACAACCTACTCTAACAAACCAACCACTCTTGCAGGCCACTACAGTGGTCAATCTACAACTACAAGACAAGGAATAACTACTTAATATACTTTGAAGCTGATCGCATGATCCTGCGACTTTGTACAGGGACGATTTAGACGCACTCGGAGCACATGACAACAAAACAGCAGAACTTGGACATCATGGGCTGAGTTACCACCGTGGAAGCTCGATCTTGGAATGAATTACGGATGATATTGAGTGGCCCATTTGGGGATGGGTCCTCATAAGGTTGGGCTGTAGTGTCCTTAGGTTGAGTCGCATCGGTTTGGGTGGAAAGGAGGCTAACGACGCCCATGAAACGATCCGAAGGCTTGCTTTGGTGTTGGGATCACCGTATTATCACCTTGCTGGGCTCCTTTGGATCATCATTAGGTGGAGCAACAAAGTAGGGAGGGTGGTGCTCGTCGAAATGGGGTCGTCGGGGCCCCATCTCAACTTCAGGGGCGATCACGGCCTACCTGTGTCGGTGGTCACGGGCATGTTCGGATGCTCCAGATTCCGTCACGGAGATCACGGTCGGGGGCATGGGCGTGTCGCGGGCTGTGTTCGCGTTCGCGTCGCGACTGGACCGTGTCACGCCCGTGCTGGTCGTCACGGCCTGGCCATGTCGGGGTGGACAGTCGGGGCCATAGTCTTCTTTACGGGCCGTAATGTTGGGCCCGAAATCCAGAGAAAGTTCTGTCACGGCCGTGCTCTCCATCACGGCCTGGCCGTGTCCGGGTTGGTTTGGTGCGGCGCCAAACACGGTCGCGGGAACGGGCGTGTAGAGGGGCTGTGTGCTTGATGACACCAAAATATATAGTATACTTTGTATCATTTTTAGATATCTTTTCATGCTAGATTGAAGATCTTTTACTTATTTTCAGACTAAATTTATCGATTATTGCAAAGTCTACTTCTATTTTGGTTTTTCATGGTTTTCAGGTAAAAAGGCACTATTTTTAGGCATTTCCAAGAAAAATCAAATACATAGAAGGATTACCATCATCAAGAGGAGATTACCCAAGAAATTTCACGCAAAACGGAGCAAGGCAGCAAATTACGGCAGTGCCGTAATCCATTTTACGGTACCGTAAAATCTGAGCCCTGCCGTATTTTGAGAAGTTTCTGAATAGAAAGATTTTTGGATTTTACGGCACCTGCCGTAAGCCATATTACGGTACCGTATTTCGGAGTGCTTCAGAACAGAAACTTCACCCGATTTTATGGCACTACCGTAAGAAACTACACGGGCCGTAATTTCCAGACGTTCGTGAACAGAGAGTTCAGCTGATTTTACGGCACTACGGTAAACCAGATTACGGTGCCGTAATTCCCCAACAACATCAGAATAAAAGACTCGAGTGATTTTATGGTAGTGCCGTAAGACATTACACTACCGTAATTTCGATTTTGAACACGATGCCCAGGTCAACTTCTAGGCCCGATTCTTACGGAGATGATTATGAGTGATCCAGAGCCCTAAATCGGATGCCATAAGAAGCAGAGAGGGAGCTTTTCATGAGAGGATTACGGAAAGACCAAAAGCCCCAATTTTTGTACATAGTCGAGGGAGAAATCACGATCCACGCCGCCGCCTAGGGTTTGGACGCCGTGCTCGATCCAGACATTCTCCGGCCGTGATTTTCATACTGAAGCTTCATCTGAAGGAGGAGAGAACGTGCCAGAAGTTTCAGACCGAAAGGAGATCGATTGGAAGAGAAATCGAAGAAAAAGAAGTCACCGGCACTGTTCATCGACGGTTCTTACAAAATTACGGCTATGAAATACTTCACAGCCGTGCTGTATTTTCTAAACTTCTCTTTTACTTTGATTTTCGATCCTCTGAAACCATGATCTATTGTAATTCCTTCATGATGATAGCTTAAACTACTTTTGTGACATGGGGGAGTAATTCACTTGATTTCCAATGACTAGATGACTATTTTTACTATTTCGTTGAGTTTAATATTACCATGATGATTTTGCTCATGCGATAATTGTGCTTAGACTCTCTATAAGTTCATGTTACTAATTATGTTCTTAGAATTTTCGCTTGAGACCGAAAGGTAATTGCTTGAGAATTTGGAACCCTAGAATTGCATGTTAGGATCCCTTCCTTGGGTTAGATCTAATTTGATCTGTTCTAGTAGATTAATTGCAATAATTACAACATGAACCTATAGATTGAGTTTATTTGTCAAACGTGGAGATCTTGTGCGAAAGCAAGGATCAGAACGTTGGAGATCCATGAGTAAAACTAGTGTTGAGACTCGGATGCACGAAAGTGATCCTCGAATCTCCACTAGAGATTATCAACATTGAATTCGGATGCACGAAAGTGATCCTTGAATTCATTGTTTGATGATTTACTTATCTTCAGCGTTGGGAAGAATCTTGTGCGAAAGCGAGGATAAATCCCTGTGCGGTTGTTTGCACGAAAGTGAACCAACCCTTTTTTTTGTAAATTACATCTTCATCATGATAAATTTAAACTGACGAAATCCTCATTCATATCTAGCTCATAAAAGTTAAAGTGAACGAAACCCTAGTCCCAGCTTTTCTCTCTGATAATTCTGTTTTTAGCTTCCAATTTCTATTCTCATTACTTCGATTAGCCTAGATAGTAAGAAATCAGCTATTTAGTATTCGACAACGTAGGTCCCTGTGGATTCGATATTTTCTTTATTACTTCGAGTATCCGTGCACTTGCGAATCACAACAAGTTTTTGGCGCCGTTGCCGGGGAGCTTAGTTTTGTCGATATTAAAGAGGTTGAGATTATTGTTAGACTAGGTTTCATTTATGTTTTATCTTTTTATTCTTTTCTGTTTACTTACATCAATTGATCAGTTTGCTCTAGCGTGCGCAGGAAATTCACTTCTAATGGCTGAGCAAAGATCACTAAGGGACTATGCAACCCCTAATCCTCATGGGATACACTTTAGCATTGCTAAACCTGCAATTGAGGCCACCAACTTTGAGATTAATCCTGCCCTCTTGACTATGATTCAGCAAAATCAGTTTGGAGGATCATCAATCGAAGATCCTTATTTACACTTATATATTTTTCTTGAATATTGCAATACCATAAAAATTCATGGAGTTTCTGATGATGCACTAAAACTGATATTATTCCCTTTTTCTCTCAGGGATCAAGCACGATCTTGGTTGCATTCTCGTGGACCCAACACCTTCACAACATGGGAACAATTATCAAAAGTTTTTCTGATAAAATATTTTCCACCAAGCAAGACTATCCAATTGAGGAAGCAAATCATGAACTTTCAACAAAAGAGCGGAGAATCACTCAGCGATGCATGGGAGAGATTCAATGATCTACAACGGAAGTGTCCTAACCATGGCCTCGAAAATGAGTTTCTAATTCAGACATTTTATTCTAGCTTAGTTTATAATACCCGTCTAATTATTGATGCGGCCGCAGGGGGAGCCTTGATGAGTAGAACATTTGACAATGCTTTCAAGTTGCTTGAAGAGATGTCCTTGAATCATAGCCAATGGACTCCAGATGAAGGAATGTTATATTGTCATCAACTTGGTAAGAATGAGAATGAGGATCAGCAACCCTTGACTGAAAAGGTTAGTGAACTCATGCTAGAGAAACTTTCAGCTAGCCAAATTCAATCATTGCAAATTCAAAACACAAAAAAATTTGAGGATATTGAAGGAACTGTTAGTCACCTTGCTTCTCAACTAGAATCCTTAGTGGCTCACAATAAAGTTCTAGAAGAACAAATGTCTAGATTAAATTCTGGGGAACATTGCAATGCCATTATCACTAGAAGTGGGAGACAATTAAGAGAACTTAAGGAGAAAGAATCTATTAATGATCATGATGAGGAATTAGAGTTAGAAAAATCTTCTGAACATAAACAAACCCTACCTAGTTTAACACCTCAAAAGGAAAGTAAACCAAAAGGGGATGTGCCATGTAAAGAAGATGATTCTAAAACTAATCTACCTCCTCCTTATAGACCACCAGTACCTTTTCCCCAAAGGTTAGTGCAGGAAACGTTAGATAAGCAATTTGGGAAGTTTCTTGATGTTTTGAAAAAGCTTTACATTAACATACCATTTACAGAAGCTTTATCTCAAATGCCCATATATGATAAATTTTTGAAAGAAATCTTGTCTAACAAAAGAAAGATAGAGAACTATGGTACTGTGGCTTTAACTGAAGAATGTAGTGCTGTTATTCAAAACAGGTTGCCACCAAAATTGAATGATCCAGGTAGCTTTTCTATCCCATGTTTTATTGGTAGTATGACTTTCGACCGAGCCTTATGTGATCTAGGGGCTAGTGTAAGTCTCATGCCTTTATCTGTGTGCAGGAAATTGGACATGGGAGCTCCTAAGCCGACTGCAATTTCTTTGCAGCTCGCCGATCGATCAGTAAAATATCTAGTAGGTATTCTAGAGGATGTTCCTATTCAAGTTGGTAAGTACTTCATACTTGCTGATTTTGTGGTACTTGAAATGGAAGAGGATGGCAAGATTCCTATTATTTTGGGTAGGCCGTTCTTAGCCACTACTGGAGCCCTATTTGATGTGCGGAACGGTAAACTTGCTTTAAGAATTGGCAATGATAAGATTGAGTTTGATTTGAATAATTCATTGAAAAAACCTGCATATGCCAGTTCTTGTTGCACTATTCATGCCATTGATGACACAGTTTATGATGTTAGTTGTTTGTTTGATGATTCTTATGCTGATGTTTCACCTTCTAATTCTTTTTCTGATATCTTGAAAAATTATTGTGAAAAAATTGATAATTATGTTTTTGAGAATGATTTTGATGAATTCGATGATGAAAAACATGATATTTTAGATTGTGCTACTTTTGATAATGAAAGTGAAAAGATCCCTAAAGTTGAGTTGAAAGATTTACCTGATAATCTTATATATGAATTTCTTGGTCCTAACTCCACCTACCCTGTGATTGTGGATGCTAAATTAGATGCCAGGGAAACTTATCTACTCTTGAAGGAGTTAAGAATTCATAGAAAGGTAATTGGGTATTCCATTGATGACTTAAAAGGGATTAATCCTACTTTTTGTATGCACAGGATTCACATGGAGGATGAGCACAAACCGCATGTAGATTTTCAGAGAAGGCTCAACCCGTCCATGAAGGAAGTGGTGAAGAAGGAAGTACTAAAATTGCTAGATGCAGGTATTATCTACTCTATCTCAGAAAGTAAGTGGGTGAGTCCTGTACACTGTATTCCAAAGAAGGGAGGTGTCACTGTAATGAAAAATAAGGATAATGAATTGATACCTGTTAGAAATGTCACTAGTTGGCGTATGTGTATTGATTATAGAAAATTAAATGTTGCCACTAGGAAAGATCATTTTCCCTTACCTTTCATTGATCAAATGGTGGAAAGACTTGCCAAACACTCTCACTTTTGTTTTCTTGATGGGTATTCCGGATTTTTTCAGATTCCTATTCATCCTGATGATCAAGATAAAACCACTTTTACTTGTCCATATGGTACTTTTGCTTATAGAAGAATGCCCTTTGGTTTATGCAATGCACCTGTAACTTTTCAAAGGTGTATGATGGCAATTTTTTCTGAATTTATTGAAGACTTCATGGATGTTTTTATGGATGATTTCTCTATCTATGGTTTCACTTTTGATGACTGCTTAGCTAATCTCTCTAGAGTCTTACAGAGATGCGAAGTGACTAACCTTGTCTTAAATTGGGAAAAGTGTCACTTTATGGTTAGACAGGGGATAGTTTTAGGCCATCTTGTTTCAGAGAGAGGGATTGAAGTGGACAAGGCCAAGATAGAAGTGATTGAGAAGCTAGCACCACACACCACTGTCAAGGAGATTAGGAGTTTTTTGGGACATGCAGGGTTTTACAGGAGATTCATTAGGGACTTCTCTAAACTTGCTAAACCTTTAACTGATTTACTTTGTAAAGATGCCAAATTCTGCTTTGATGAGAAATATCTGTTTGCTTTTCAGGAGTTAAAGAAAGCCTTGGTTTCAGCACCCATCATTCAACCCCCAGATTGGAACATACCCTTTGAACTCATGTGTGATGCCAGTGATTATGCAATGGGAGCAGTCTTGGGACAGAGAAAAGATAAGAAACCTCATGTTATTCACTATGCCAGCAAGACTTTGGATGAAACACAGAAAAATTACACCACCACTGAGAAGGAACTATTGGCCATAGTATTTGCTTTTGATAAATTTATGTCATATTTGATTAACTCCAAAGTGGTAGTGTACACTGACCATGCAGCTGTGAAATACTTAATGCAAAAAAAAGACAGCAAACCACGATTACTCAGATGGATTTTACTCCTGCAAAAATTTGATTTGGAGATTGAAGACAAAAAGGGATCAGAAAAGTTTGTCGCAGATCATCTCTCAAGAATAATGGTAAACACTAGAAAGAATGATGAGATCAATGATTCCTCCCCTGAAGAACAACTCTTGACCATTGAACAACTCAGAGCCCCCTGGTATGCTGACATAGTGAATTATCTTGTAGCCAATATTTTTCCTCCTGATTTGAGCTACCAAAAAAGGAAAAGATTTTTGGCTGAGATGAAACACTATTTTTGGGATGAGCCTTATGTATTTAGAAGAGGTGCAGATGGTATTTTCCGGAAATGTGTACCCGAAAAGGAAGTTGCAGACATACTGTTCCAATGCCATGGATCTTTTTATGGTGGGCATGCTAGTGCCGAGAAGACTGCCTTCAAAGTGTTGCAATCAGGATTTTATTGGCCCACAATATTTAAAGATGCTAGAAAGCTTGTTTTATCCTGTGATAGGTGTCAGAGGACAGGCAACATTAACAGAAGACATGAGATGCCGCTGTCTAATATTCTTGAGGTTGAGATATTTGATGTTTGGGGAATTGACTTCATGGGACCTTTTCCATCTTCTGGAGGTAACAAATATATTCTTGTAGCGGTAGATTATGTTTCAAAATGGGTTTAAGCTATTGCATCCCCAACTAATGATTCTAGAGTTGTTGTTAAATTATTCAAAAAAATTATCTTTCCATGGTTTGGGACCCCACGAGTTGTGATTAGTGATGGAGGCCCGCATTTCATAGAACACAAGTTTTCTCCCTTACTAAAAAAATATGGGGTGAATCATAAAGTGGTGACACCTTATCATCCTCAAACAAGTGGACAAGTTGAAATATCAAATAGAGAAATAAAAGGGATTTTGGAGAAGACAGTTTCACGCACAAGGAAAGATTGGGCATTCAAACTTGATGATGCATTGTGGGCATATAGGACAGCTTTCAAAACACCAATTGTGATGTCTCCTTATCAATTAGTTTATGGCAAATCTTGTCATCTCCCTGTAGAACTCGAACAGAAGGCATTCTGGGCAATCAAAGCATTAAACTTTGATTTAAAGAATGCGGGAGAAAAAAGAAGATTACAGTTGAATGAGTTGGAGGAGATCAGAATTTCAGCTTATGAAAATGCAAAAATTTATAAGGAAAGAACCAAAAGATGGCATGATCGGCATATTTTTAGAAGGGATTTCCAACCAGGTGACTTTGTTCTTTTATTCAATTCTAGATTGAGACTTTTTCCTGGAAAACTTAAGTCTCGATGGTCTAGGCCTTTTCAGGTAAAGAAAGCCTATCCTTACGGAGCCGTGGATATATGGAGTGAAGAAATAGGAGAATTCAAAGTTAATGGTCAGAGACTTAGACACTATTATCAAGAAGAGCGAGTTGAAGAAAGGGAGAGTTTTTATTTGGATGAACCACTATCAAATCTGAGTGTTAAAGGGTCAAGCTAAAGACCTTTAAATTAGCGCTTCTTGGGAGGCAACCCAAGCTTTCTAACTTTAGTTCACTTCCTTTAATTTACTTTTATCTTAGTTTAACCTTAGCATAAATTTTTATCTTTAAGAAGAAGCATGGAGAGGAAGAAGACTCGACTCATAGGGGTGACAAAATTTTGTAAGTATCCCCTTCCATTTACCTTTTGGGATTTCATCATTGACTCTTATTTTTGTGACTACCACCACTACTTCATCTACATAAAAAATATTGTGATTAATGTGATATATGGTCATGTTTTGAGATGTGATTGATGATTTTTGATGATGAATGAACTCAAATCCATGATTAGAGATAGAACCCCATCATGTTAGATTTATTTCTTCAATACATATTTGTCTATTGAAATATGAAATTAGTTGATGCATGAAATTTTAGATGGATGTATTGTTTGAAGAATAAAATCTAAAAGTGAAACTTTTCTTTTGAATAAAATGACTATATAAGTATGATTTATGAATTGAGATCAATTGATCAACCTAGTAGATGTTTAGTCTATTCATGTTATTTGTTGGGAAATAAGAATTCAAGATCCGCAAACTAAAGGTGAGGACTCCCCTACTTGGCACTGTGGGAAAGCGCAGTGGTACCGAAGGTCATGGGTTGAAGCAATAAACTAAGAAAGTATGTATCTATGTGGGTACATGCCATGAGAGAAATCATTTCACATAAACTCCGCTGTCCTTAGTAAATTCTTTCCAAATGAGAGGATATGAGTTCCATTGCATTGATTATGTGATCCATGCACTCAAATCTCGCCACCAGAAAAAAAAATGGTAATCGAGTTAGAGAATGCGAATGATGCCAAAAAAAACAAAAAAATAAAAATTTTGATATGAGTGGAAAAAGATCTTGGAAACCTTATTCCTGTAAACAAAAGCATGATAGATTTGAACTAAAAATTGGGTGAAATCATGAGATTGAAAATTCTATTTATTGTACATGTTGCGAAGTTTTATTTGATTGAATTATGGATCTAAAGGGTTGAGTTCTAAGAATGATATGTTTATTTGAAATTTTATAAATCAATTGATAGAACTTTTCATTGATGAGTTGTATTTTAGAAATTTATTGAGCATGAAAAGGTTACTCTTTTAATCAAACTTTGATTTCAAATTTTGATTTTTGCTTGAGGACAAGCAAAGTTTGAGCCTTATGTATTTTGATGACACCAAAATATATAGTACATTTTGTATCATTTTTTGATATCTTTTCATGCTAGATTGAAGATCTTTTACTTGTTTTCATACTAAATTTATCGATTATTGCAAAGTCTACTTCTATTTTAGTTTTTCATGGTTTTCAGGTAAAAAGGCACTATTTTTTAGCGTTTCCAAGCAAAATCAAATACATAGAAGGATTACCATCATCAAGAGGAGATCACCCAAGAAATTTCATGCAAAACGGAGCAAGGCAGCAAATTACGGTAGTGCCGTAATCCATTTTACGGTACCGTAATTCCAGACGGTACCGTAAAATCCGAGCCCTGCCGTATTTTGAGAAGTTTCCGAACAGAAAGATTTTTGGATTTTATGGCACCTGCCGTAAGCCATATTACGGTACCGTATTTCGGAGAGCTTCAGAACAGAAACTTCACCCGATTTTATGGCACTACCGTAAGAAACTACACGGGCCGTAATTTCCAGACGTTCGCGAACAGAGAGTTCAACTGATTTTACGGAACTATCGTAAACCAGATTACGGTGTCATAATTCCCCAATAACATCAGAACAGAAGACTCGAGTGATTTTACGGCAGTGCCGTAAGACATTACATTGCCGTAATTTCAGTTTTGAACACGACGCCCAGGTCAACTTCCAGGCCCGATTCTTGCGGAGATGATTGCGAGCGATCCAGAGCCCTAAATCGGATGCCGTAAGAAGCAGAGAGGGAGCTTTTCACGAGAGGATTACGGAGAGACCAAAAGCCCCAATTTGCGTACACAGTCGAGGGAGAAATCACGATCCATGCTGCCGCCTAGGGTTTGGCCGCCGCGCTCGATCCAGACATTCTCCGGCTGTGATTTTCATACTGAAGCTTCATCTGAAGGAGGAGAGAACATGCCAGAAGTTTCAGACCGAAAGGAGATCGATTGGAAGAGAAATTGAAGAAAAAGAAGTTGCCAGCACTATTCATCGACGGTTCTTGCAAAATTACGGCTGTGAAATACTTCACAGCTGTGCTGTATTTTCTAAACTTCTCTTTTACTTCGATTTTCGATCCTCTGAAACCATGATCTATTGTAATTCCTTCATGATGATAGCTTAAACTACTTTTGGGACATGAGGGAGTAATTCACTTGATTTCCAATGACTAGATGACTATTTTTACTATTTCGTTGAGTTTAATTTTACCATGATGATTTTGCTCATGCGATAATTGTGCTTAGACTCTCTATAAGTTCATGTTACTGATTATGTTCTTAGAATTTTCGCTTGAGACCGAAAGGTAATTGCTTGAGAATTTGAAACCCTAGAATTGCATGTTAGGATCCCTTCCTTAGGTTAGATCAAATTTGATCTGTTCTAGTGGATTAATTGCAATAATTATAGCATGAACCTATAGATCGAGTCTATTTTTCAAACGTGGAGATCTTGTGCGAAAGCAAGGATTAGAACGTTGGAGATCCATGAGTAAAACTAGTGTTGAGACTCGGATGCACGAAAGTGATCCTCGAATCTCCACTAGAGATTATCAACATTGAATTCGGATGCACGAAAGTGATCCTTAAATTCATTGTTTGATGATTTACTTATCTTCAGCGTTGGGAAGAATCTTGCGCGAAAGCGAGGATAAATCCCTGTGTGGTTGTTTGCACGAAAGTGAACCAACCCTTTTTTTTGTAAATTACATCTTCATCATGATAAATTTAAACTGACGAAATCCTCATTCATATCTAGCTCATAAAAGTTAAAGTGAACGAAACCCTAGTCCCAGCTTTTCTCTCTGATAATTCCGTTTTTAGCTTCCAACTTCTATTCTCATTACTTCTATTAGCCTAGATAGTAAGAAATCAGCTATTTAGTATTCGATAACATAGGTCCCTATGGATTCGATACTTTCTTTATTACTTCGAGTATCCGTGCACTTGCGGATCACAATAGTGCTCGTCACGTGCGTGACCACCGTCACGGCCTACCGTGTCGGGGTCTAGGAAACTCCGATCACGCTGAAAATCGCGTTGTATCTTCCCCACGTCCTGGGGAGTCTTCCCAAGTGCCTTCCAGGGGGTTTGGGCCATCCTCAGGTATGTTCATAGGCCTGTTTGCTCTTGCATCTGCTTCCGCTGCATGATCTGATGGGTTCTCCTCCGGAGAAATTGGGGCCAGCGGGTCGTCAGGGTCAGAGGGCACCTCCAAAGGACGGTAGAATGGAAGAAGGTCTGCCACGTTGAAGACGGGGTGTATTCCCATGTCCTCGAGTAAGTCCAGTTCATAGGCGTTGGAGCCAATCCTACGTACCACCGCGTAGGGTCCTATATAACGCGACTGAAGCTTAAAATGTGCTTTGTTGGACAAACGCTCGGGGTGGATGCGCACCCTTACCAGCTCACCTACAGAAAAGTGATGTGGCCTACGATGCTCATTGGCCTTCATTGCATTGTGAGTGTTGCCTAAAAAGATACGACACCAAACCTCATCATGCAAACTAGCGATATGCTGGGCGAAGGAGTATGCATGCGGGGAGAGATGGGACTCGATTGGAAGGTCATGCAGGTCGATGGGTTTACGCGGCTGATGGCCCATGACAATCTAGAAGGGGCTGAGACCCGTAGACCTATTAGAAGCACTATTGTACGCAAATTCAGCCATGGGTAGGATGGAATCCCAAGACCTCGAATGGTCACCGATGAGGCAACGGAGGAGATTGCCCAAACTACGATTAACAACTTCAGTTTGCCCATCGGTTTGAGGGTGATAGGCCGTGGAGAATTTCAGGGTGGTGTGTAGGAGTGCCAAAAGTGAGCGCCAGAAATGGCTCACAAAATACGTGTCGCGATCGGACACGATCGTGTCGGGAAGACCATGGAGACGCACGATCTCCCGAACAAAAAGATGGGCGACGTGGGACGCATCTGCAGTGCGCGAACAAGGGATAAAGTGGGCCATCTTCGAAAACCGGTCTACGACCACATAGATGGAATCGAAACAGGAGGTGGTCCGAGGCAACCCAAGGACAAAGTCCTTGCTCAGGTCACACCATGGGCCGGTGGCCACTAGTAATGGGGTATAGAGACCCGTGTTCGGAGGGCGGGGTTTGGACAACTGACAGGTGCCGCAATGGCGCACAATTCGCTCGACATCTCTACTGAGGGAAGGCCAAAACAGGCGTTCCTCCGCCATCTCAATGGTCTTGTCGCGACCATGGTGGCCAGCGACTCCACCCGCGTGAAGCTTGAGGAGTAAGTGATTGCGGAGGGAACACCGGGGAATACATAGGCGGTTTCCCAAGAAGAGGTAACCCTTGCAAAGCTGAAACGGCGACTCGGGGTCGGAAGATTTGGAGAGGGCAGCATAGGCAGCCCCGAAGTCGGGGCAAGAGGGATACTCCTCTTTAACATGATCGAAGGTGTTGACGCAAGTGCGCATCACACACAAGAGAGTTCGGACGCGACTCAGGGCATCCGCGACAACATTGTCCTTGCCCGCCGTATGGTTGATCACGAAAGAGTACTGTTGCAAGTACTCGACCCATTTGGCATGGCGGGCACCCAACTTCTTTTGGGCGTTAAGGAAGGAGAGGGCCTGATGGTCGCTATACAAAACGAACTCACGGTGGAGGAGATAGTGCCTCCACTGGCAAAGGGATTGAACGATGGCATAGAACTCCTTGTCGTATGTGGAGTAACGTTGCCGAACCACGTTCAGTTTCTCACTAAAGAAAGCAACAAGGTGGCCCTCTTGACTAAGAGAACCACCGATGCCGGAACCGGAGGCATCACACGCGACCTCGAAGACTTTCGAAAAGTCGGGGAGGCGCAAGACAGGAGCGGTGGTCAAGGCATCCTTAAGGGCATCAAAAGCGCGTTCAGTGGCATGGGTCCACTCAAACTCATCCTTAGAGAGACACTGGGTTAAGGGGTTGCAATCGTGCTGAACCCACGGATGAACCGGTGATAAAAGCCCGCAAGACCGAAGAAACTACGGACCTCAGTCATGGTGCGATGCTTAGGCCAATGCCGGATGGCCTCCACCTTCGCAGGGTCAATGGACAGCCCACACTCGGAGATGATATACCCTAGAAAATACACGCTATTGGTCAAGAAGGTGCACTTCTTCATGTTAAGGAAGAGGTGCTCCTTATGCAGGAGGTCAAAAGTGGAGCGAAGATGCTACAAGTGTTCATCACGGGTCCGACTAAAGATCAGAATGTCGTCGAAGTAGACGACCAAAAACTTGCCCATGTAAGGCCAGAGGACTTGACTCATCAAGCGCATTAACGTTGACGGGGCATTGGATAACCCGAATGGCATGACAAGCCATTCGTAAAGAACATCCTTGGTCTTGAACGCGGTTTTCCACTCATCGCCCTCGTGAATGCGGACCTGGTGATCGAGCTTGGAAAACCAAGACGCGCCGGAGATCAAATCTAACATGTCATCTAGCCGAGGGATGGGAAACCGATACTTGACAATGATCCTATTGATGGCGCGACTATCGACACACATGCGCCACGACCCGTCCTTTTTGGGCGTGAGGAGTGCGGGAACGTTGCAAGGGCTGAGACTTTCGCAGATGTACCCCTTAGTGAGGAGATCATCCACTTGACGCTGCAATTCAGCGTGCTCCGCAGGGTTAAGGCGGTGATGGGGCAAGTTAGGGAGGGGTGCTCCCAGGATGAGGTCAATCGCATGCTGAATTTCCCTTGCCGGGGGAAGGCCACGAGGCAAATCCTCGGGGCTGATATCACAAAGCTCGGCAAGGAGGGCGGACACCTCAATAGGAGGTGTTGAATCAGGGCAAGGGACAGGATCCTGCACTTCACGTACCATGAGAGTGTATACGGTCTTGGCCGCATGAGCCACGTGAACCAACGCGGGGGTGCACATGTGGGAGACCATAGGGGAACGCGGAGGGGCAGGTGCCGAGGGTGTAATCAAGCCCTTAGATGTGGACGAACGAAGCTCCTTGGACAGAGTTGGGATCAAACAGATCTTCTACTCATCGTGGTCGAACACATAGGTGTTCGACTGGCTATAGTGGACTACGTCTCTATTGTACAACCATGGGCGGCCAAGGAGGACGTGGGCGACGTCCATAGTCGCAACGTTGCACAATACCTTCTCACGATAGTTCCCAAACGCGATGGGGACCTAACATTGGTGTGTGACCGGAAGGCTTGTAGTATCGACCCATGCGATAGAGTAAGGTCTCGGATGGGGCTCAAGGGGAAGGCCAAAATGCGTGACTGCGGTCCGAGGGACCACGTTCAAGCTACTACCACCGTCAATGACGATCTTACACGAGTGCCCATTGCACTTAATGTAAGTTGTGAAAATGCCCGAGTGCCTCCAATCCTCGGTAGGCACGGGCTGCATAAGGTTGCAGCGTACGACAAGTGTGGACAGACCCGACTCTTCGCCACTAGTGTAGCACTCAGCCTCGACGTTGTGTTTAGCGGGGGTTATGGTAGCGACGCGGGCCGGACCGGCGTCGGCTCGGGCGGTTTTCTTGGGACACTCACGCAATATGTGACCTGGTTGCAAACAATTGTAGCAGGTGATACGACCAGGGGTTCCGACTGCCGGGGCCTTACCCTTCTCCTCCCAAGTGGGCCGAGAAGGTGAAGCCTCATGGTGTGTGCACTGCCTAAGGGGTTGATGGGTTGGGGGCGCGGGTCGTGGGTCCGGACGAGGCTCCGGACGTTCAAGTTGCAGGTGGGGCGTCGGAGGGCCGCCCATATGGGGGCGTCTATGGGGGCCAAAATCGCTGCGCCTTGCAGCGGCGCGAAGGTCTTGCTCGATGTCCCGAGCACGCTAGAAGGTTTGGTCAAAAGTTTCCGAGCCGTACGTAGGCAAGGCTCGGCGGATGTCGGCACGGAGGCCATTTCTAAACTTGGACAATGACAACTCGGGGTCCTCTTCTAGGTTACAACAGAGTTGAAGCATCTCAACGGTGAGACAATACTCCTATACTGTGCTCGAGCCTTGATGTTGGCTACTATACTGATCAAGGAGATGCTGCCGATATGAAGTAGGGACGTAGCACTCACGGAGGCGATATCGCATCTCCGCCCACTCGGTGATCGGGGGAAGAGCTTGTTGCGCATTTAGGCACTCCACGTTTTCCCAATGTAAACGTGCAGGCCCTTCAAGCTAGGTGCGCACATACCAAACACGGGAATGCGGCAGAAGCCCTATAAGGTCGAAGTGTGCGTCAACGGATGCGACCCAGTCAAGAAACTCGGTGGGGTCAAGACCACCCTTGAAAGGCGTGGGAGTATGTTGAATATAACGATGGAAGATGTCGTCCGTCCGAGGACGCTCGACACGGGTGTGGGCAGGGGTACGGGGCGTGGCCCAAGCATGGCCGAAGTGCCCATCGGGCTGAGGACCTTGTGCGGCCCAAACGTCATCGTCATCAAGCGGGTCGTCACCGGGGATAGGGTCCCTAAGGGCCTTGTACGGCCGTGTGCAACCCCATTCCTCCTCTTGGACACGCCGCCGGGTGGGCGCGGCCAACGGTGGCAACTCTCTAGTGGGGGCTGGGTTTGCGGACACCGGAGGGTTTACTGGAGTTGGGCGCTCATGCTCCGTGGCATCGGGGCGACTAACAAGGTGTTGGATTCCAGCCAAAATCTGCTGGACCATGGCATGGGTGCTTGCTTGTTGGGCGTCCACTCGCGCGAACAGCGCCTCAAGCTTTGCATCGATCCGCGCCTCAAGCACAGCTATAGATCCTAGATGGGAATTAGCCCCTTCCGAAGGCTGGGCCGACTCTTGGGTTTCGGGGATGGTTTCTGGATATTGGGACGACATGATTTGTGACCGCGTAGTCACCATACACAAACAAGGGGGGACGCGACTAATGCAAAATGCTGAAAACACCGAAATGATGCAGAAATATGCAATGCGATGGGGAGGGATCGTGCAAACAATAAGAATCGAACGCGCAACGCCCTCTGATACCAGAATTGATGAAGCGTCTAATAGGAAGGAGGGTCCTTAGAGTCGTACTCTAGGGTATTTGCACAATGCTTGCGGAAAACGGGAGAGGGTCGTGACGCGAGGGAAGAGAAACACGTCGGAAAATGCAGGGAAACCGATAGAAAGCACAGTTAATCGGCGACGAACTCGATCAAGGCAACACAAATGCAAAGGAAGAACAACGGCACCCAACTATTTAATGCAACACACTAAACTCATAGCATTTTTAAGCATTCCTTGCAGCTCACTTAGCACGTTTTAAGCTTAGCCATGCGGGGGAGAACAGCAAGTACATAGGGGTTCAGCTCGCCCGCCTATACGGCTGAAACAAACCAACGACACAAGAGATCCGACCACGCTCCGATGTGCGGACAGACGTGGGTGAAGTAGAAAGGATAAAACCGCAGCGAAGAAACGTACAAGAGAGTGACAAATAGGCGAACCTGACCCACTAGAAGTGTGGGATTTACTTCAAACCAAAAGAGGCAACAACTTGGAATCGAACAGACACCTTCAACCCGAACAACAGCGAAGGCGAGGCTCCGGCTCGTCTTCACAATCGCTGGCGACTCTAAGCTCACCAAGATATCTCTAAGCACCAAAGAGAACTCAATAACACTCTAGCCCAACCTCCTTTTTTGTAGAGTAGAGGGGTGGGAACAAACAAAACACATAAGATACAACCTACTCTAACAAATGATGTGGGACCGAGACAGGACCTTCGGAGATCCACCCGGGTTCGAAAGAAGCCCTCTAGGTATGGCTATCCTAGCCCCTAGACATGACTTCCTTAGAACCCCATTTTGCTTATTTTGTCTTAGATTAGGGTGCATCATGTGGTAGGTTAGATCCACCCTCCAATTACACCATGTAGTTACATTTCTAGGATCCGCCACTTATGTATGGTAGGTTAGTTCATGTGATTAATGTAATAGATTAGAACACTCCATTTTGGGACTCAAGTCAAAATCAGGTCAAGCTACATCAAGGAGGCGCCAAGCTCAAACCCAACCCACCATGAAGAGCACCCTCAACAAATCCACCCAAGTTTCACCCTCCATGTTGTCATCCATGTGGACCTAATCATTCTTCATATCTAACCGCCACCCTCCCCTTGGAGCAAAGGGGACAAAGCCAGCTAGATACCAGCTTTTGCAGCCACTCCACAAGGGAAGATGCGCCAGCCATCAATGCCAAGAAGCAGCCCACACGCCACCAACAAATGCTGGATTTTGGTCTTCAAGGAGCTGCCCACATTTACTGCCGAATGACAGCCACTTCAGCCCCTCATCACCTCTAGTTTCGAACTTACCATCATGAGAAAAGCTCCAAGCCAAGTCTCAAAGCAAATCTGCCATTTGGAGAAAGAAATCAGCCCCATTAAAGCCGCCTGCATCATGCTTTCTTGTCTTGATTGTGTGACCTGTTTTGCGCTTAGGGAAGAGAGGCACCCGTTGGGAACTCTCCTATATGATGTATTTTCTTGTAAAGCTACCGGTTGGTGTTAAATGCAATTTGAAACTTCAGAAGTGTGTCTTCTAGTGGTGTGTGTCACCTTCCCTTTCCCCTCCCCCACACCTTGCCGAGGGCTCCTTTCTTCCTCCCTTCCTCAAGCTCCCACCACTAGCGCATGTTCTGAGGTTAGGAGCTCACGCCACTGCCCCTATCAGCCTTGATGAAGCCTCATTCTAAGAGAAGGAGTTGGATACAACCGTGACTCAAGATGGTGCTTCCCACACCTTGCCGAGAACAAGCAACCCCCATACTCTAGCTAAGTTCCACCCTTTCTTGGTTGGTATTTTCTTGATGTTCTTGAGCATCCATCTACACTCATGTATCTATTCCATGAAGGTTGCGCAAGGATCAGAAGGGAATGCAAGGCGTCACTCCTTTTCCCCCTTCCCTCATAGCTAGTCTCTAAAATTGTTAGCAAGGGAACTTGGAGAACTAGTCTCCCCCTTGGTTGTGATTGTGAAAGGGCCTCTTAATAATCATTTTAATTCACCCACGCATGTGTGGGAGTGCTGTAATGTCATGAATGTAAGCTCATAGGGCCCTACTTCGTGAGATTCAACCATTGGACCGGTGAAGAACGGGATGGACGTCCCTTCTATTCTCAAGGGGCGCAAGGTGAGTTCCTCCCCTAGTGTAGCCTTGTTTATTGTTGTGTAACCGCATGCTTGAATCTTGTTGAAGTTTTTCATCTTATCTAGAAGTGCATGATAGGTTTACTTGCAAGTTAGCCTCGGTTTTCTCTAAAGAGATATCAAACCCTAATTTCTAAAAGTGTTAAGACAAATCGGTTTTCACTATCTATAAGTTAACTACAAACGATTTCAAAAGTGTTGTTTGCATGCTTGTAAGGTCTCCACCCATCAACAAACCAACCACTCTTGCAGGCCATTAAAGTGGTCAATCTGCAACTACAAGACAAGGAATAACTACTTAATATTCTTCCAAGTTGATCGCACGATCCTACGCCTTTGTACGGGGACAGTTTAGAGGCGCTCGGAGCACATGGCGACAAAACAGTAGAACTTGGATGTCGTGGGCTGAGTTACCACCGTGGCGGCTCGATCTTGGACCGAATTATGGATGAGATTGAGCGGCCCATTTGGGGATGGGTCCTCAGGCGGTTGGGCCGTAGTGTCCTTGGGTTGAGTCGCATCGGTTTGGGTGGAAAGGGGGCTAACGACGCCCATGAAACGATCCGAAGGCTTGCTTTGGCGTTGGGATCGCTGGATTATCACCTTCCTGGGCTCCTTTGGATCATCATTAGGTGGAGCAACAAAGTAGGGAGGGTGGTGCACGTCGAAATGGGGTCGTCGGGGCCTGATCTCATCTTCAGGGGCGATCACGGGCTGCCCATGTCGATGGTCATGGGCGTCTTCGGATGCTCCAGATTCCGTCGCGGAGATCACGGTCGGGGGCGTGGGCGTGTCGCGGGCCATGTTCGCGTTCGCGTCGCGACTGGACCGTGTCACGGCTGTGCTGATCGTTATGGCCTGGCCGTGTCGGGGCGGACGGTTGGGGCTGTAGTCTTCTTTACGGGCCATAATGTTGGGCCCGAAGTCCACAGAATGCTTCACGGTCGTGCTCTCCATCACGGCCTGGCCATGTCGTGGTGGACGGTCGGGGCCGTAGTCTTCTTTACGGGCCATAATGTTGGGCCCGAAGTCCACAGAATGCTTCACGGCCGTGCTCTCCATCATGGCCTGGTCGTGTCAGGGCGGACGGTCGGGGCCGTAGTCTTCTTTACGGGCCGTAATGTTGGGCCCAAAATCCACAGAAAGTTACATCATGGCTTGGCTGTGTCCGGGTTGGTTTAGTACGGCGCCGAACACTATCGCGAGAACGGGCGTGCAGAGGGGCTGTGTGCTCGTCACGGGCATGACCACCATCACGGTTTGGCCGTGTCGGGTTCTAGGAAACTCCGTTCGCGCTGAAAATCGCGTTGTATCTTCCCCGCGTCTTGGGGAGTCTTCCCAAGTGCCTTCCAGGGGGTTTGGGCCGTCCTCAAGTATGTTCATCGGCCCGTTTGCTCCTATATCAGCTGGGGAAACCATTGCCATCACGCACTTTCTAAAGATAAATGGGTGTGTCCCACGAGGGTGGGAAATAGTTCACAACTCCACTAATCGATAGCTTAGTGAGGGCTATGCGTTAGAAGGCTACTAGACTTGATATTTTGAACGAGGGTTTTTAAGGTCTCATCAGTTTTATCTTATGTCTAACAATACAGGCATGCATTCCTATAGTGATAACATAACGATAAAACATCACAGGCATGCTTTTGTAGATAATGAAAGCAATAAAAGAATGATGTGATCATAGTCTATTCAAGACATTGAACCAACCCATGCCAAAAAGAGGTTCAACTCTTGACCTAGGACTCAAGCCCCTTAAAACTAGACCTAGCGTAGCTGACCTCTAGCTTGGTCTTCAAGGTTGGCTCCTAGGTCCTTCTCATCATGGTTTATCTCACAAACCCTAGAGATTGTTCTAGGGAAAACCTAGAAGCACCCCCATAGGTTTGGCCAATGCCATGGGCTCCCTTCAAGAGTGATGCACCACCATGTATGGGCCAAGACACCTAGCACACAAGCCCTAAGGCTCGGCCAAGTCATCTTGTGCCACTATACCATGCGCCATAAAAGAAGAGTGCTTCTTGCGCCACCAGGCAATGTGCGCAAGCAAGCATGCATGTGTCAGTCTCCAAGTACATGCGCCACCATAATCTTCTTCTTAGTTAAAAGTAAAGAAAAGCGGCATGCAGGCCTCACAAGGATACAACACAGGCATGCAAAGGGGCTTGACTCATGATCACAACATTATGCACTACCAAGATATTTACTCATGCAATTCTACATGCTCATGAAAAACATAAAATCTGAAATTTTACTTTTTCATAAAACAAGTCTCTTTTCCTCATCTTCTTATCACAAATCTTTTGGTTATTTGCGATTAACTTTTCATGATGATTTCATAGATCTTTTTGGCTGGCAATTTTGTCAGATCAAGAGACCTAGCCAGTCCGAAGACACAATGTCACGTGATCTTTAAATCAAGCAAGAAAAGTAACCCAAAAATCCAAAAGAGATTGACAAGATGATAGGAACAAGAAACCCAAATTTCTCCTACTTAGAAAAATCATTTGCCATGTGATCATGCAATTTTCAAAAATTGAGATATGGCATGTGAGCATGGAAAAGCATGAAATTACATTGTTCGAGTCTCGTAAGTCGCTCTGATGCCACTGTTGGGAAACCCCGGGGATATTTTATAATTTTTTCAAAGTTATATCAACACAAATACATTGCACAGTTGAATAATGTCGCCAAAACTGGCCAGTCCCAAAAACCCAGTGAAGATCACATGCGAAAGAGTCAACACAATGAGATAGAAAATACCTTAAAGCAAGACGAGGCCGATGTCGAGGTAGGCGCCCAAACGTGCGCCCTCTGTAGTCTCACACACACGGATGCCTCGAGTCCTCTTCTTCCACACCCGGTGCTAGCCTCGGGAAGAAGATCCAAGCCTTGTTCTTTACTTTCTTCAAGCCTTGCGCCACCTCCAAGGTTGATGCGCCAAGGTGGAGAGAAAGGGAGATGGTGCCGCCATGTCTTCCTCCAATTCTTGCGCCAAGAGGATGGGATGGAGAAGACTTGAGGCTAGGAAGGAGAAGCCACCAACTTCAAGTCTCCTTGCGCCAACAAGAGATGAAGAACAAGATGACTTGCGGCCTAGTTGAGGAAGAGAAGCGCCAATGCCTTATTACAATCGCCCCTTCTTGTTGCTCACGCCAAAATCCACTTTTGCTCTCGCATATACCCATGTATATATAGACAAGCAAGATGGAACAGCAATAATAGGGTGTGGGCGCAATTCTCAAAGGAGGAGGCAGCTAGGGTAAAGGGGAGGGAGTAATTAGGGTTTGAGGTAAGGAAAGTCTCCAAGACTTTTCCATAAACCACTCCCTAATTTCCTATATGCGCCTATAACCTTCCATAAAAGTTCATCAAGCCATATCAGCCTCAAGACTTGCCTTAGAGGCAAGTATACCATCCAACGTAGAGGGGCAAGGCGCCTAAAGCTTCCTAATGAAGCAAATTGCGCCACTTCTCCCCATTATGCCCTTAGGCGCCTAGGGGAGAAGTTTTGTCCCCATTATACCCTTTTAGCCTTTTATCTCTTCATGAAAACTTGTTATTAAGCCTCATTGGGTAATGAGCTAGCCCAAACTTCATTACATAGGTTGATTAAGCCATTGGATCCAATCCAATGCAACCCTAATCCAAATGTGACCAATCTTGGTCAATTTCGGGTCAACCTACCAAAAATGAAGTTTGGCTTTAATAACTCTCTTCCATTCCATCAGGCCCATTGGCTCTGATGAAATCTCCCAATTAGATCCAAGTTATCCAATAACTCGATCATAAGGCTTCCCGATCAAAACGAGAACTCGAGTATCAAGGTGTGCGACCCTATAGGTTCCTCTGACGCTGGCAGTGCTGACGAAAGGTCACCACAAGCAGTGAGTGGCACCTAGCAGTGCATCGTTGCTACCCAGGTCGTTGGAATGGATATCGACATCGACATCGACATCCCCATCATCGCGACTAGGTACAGATGCATTACAGTCTTTTTGCGGAACTGATATCCGATTGGACAAGTGTGTCACCACTTGTTTTCACCAATCACATGGCTATGACTAAATCAGGTTCTCACTTGGGTATGGCCATACACTTTTAGTCATAGTACCATAGAGAAGCCAAGAGAAGCCACGGATCGACTACTGAAATGAAACTACTCACTTACCTGTAGAGCCAATTTTTTTGCAAGCAAGCAGCACGCGTACAAGACCCTTCTGATGCAGGGGGGAAGCGTGTGATTTAAAACTACTGATTAAGACTTATTTTCATATTTTTTATTTTTTAGAAAAAAGTCAAATTGAGGGAAACAACTAGGAAACAGTAATCAGAATTCCAGGGAAAAAATTAATCATTTACAAAGAGTTGCTATGCCCTGTAGAAAAATCCTTATGTCAAAAAATTGAGCCGACTAAACCAAGATGTAGAACATGATGTATTCTACAGAATCATGTCAAGGGTCAGGGGTTCTAGCTTACCTATGCACATTTAATACCTGCACAAAGAGGACTAATTAGATTAGTCGATGAAACAATTGCAGGAAATGTATCATTTATCAAAAGTGTTGGGAAACCTCAAGGATATTTTACAATTTTTGAACAGATATTACATTTCAACAGCGGAAGAATATCCCCGAAACAGGTCGGTCCCAAAAACCTAGTGAAGATCGTCATGCGAGGGGGTCGACATGATTTGATAGTAAATACCTCAGGAGCAAGATGAGGCCGATGTCGAGGTAGGCGCCCAAGTGTTCGCCCTCTGCAGTCTCGAACACACAGATGCCTCGAGCTCTCTTCTTCCACGCCCGGTGCTACCCTCAGGAAGAAGATCCAAGCCTTTGTTCACCTTCTTCCAGCCTTGCGCCACCTCCAAGGTATATGCGCCAATGAAGAAGAAGAGGAGATGAAGAAGCCGCCAAGATCTACTCCAACTTGCGCCAAGAGGAGAAGAGGATAGGATGCTTGCGGCTACAAGAGGAAGAGATGCGCCAAGACCTTGTTGCTTTCGCCCTTTCTTTTGCTCATGCCCAAAATTCTCTCTTTAGCTCTCGCATATACTCATGTATATATAGAGAGGCAAGAGGGGGCAGCAATATTGGGGTGTGGGCACAATTCCTAGAGAAGGGGGCGGCTAGGGTAAAGGGGAGGGAGTAATTATGGTTTGAGGTAAGGAAAGTCTCCAAGACTTTACCATAAACCTCTCCTAACTATCCATATGCGCCAAGGACATACCAAAGATGTCCTCCAAGCCATATCAGCCCCAAGACTTGCCTAAGAGGCAAGCATACCATCCAAGGCATCAAGGGGAGGTGCCAATTCCTTCCAAGAGAAGCAAATTGTGCCAAACTTGCCCCATTATGCCCTTGGCACCAATGGGGTTTGCTTTTCTCTGCATTATACCCTTTTAGCCCAATTCTCTTATCATGATAACTTGTTATTGGGCCTCATTGGATAATGAGCTAGCCCAAACTTCATTACATGGGTTGATTAAGCCATTGGATCCAATCCAATGCAAACCTAATCCAAATGTGACCAAGTATGGTAAATTTTGAGTCAACATGCCAAAAATGAAATTTGGCTCCAATAACTCTCTTCCATCTCATCAGGCTCATTGGCACTGATGAAATCTCCCAAACAGATCTGAGTTATCAAATAACTCGAACAAAAGACTTCCCAATCAATACGAGAACTCGAGTATTAAGGTGTGCAACCTTGTAGGTTCCTTTGACATTGGCAGTGCTGACCTAAGGTCACCACAAGTAGTGAGTGGCACCTAGCAGTACATCACTGCTACCCAAGTCATCGGAATGAATATCGACATCAACATCCCCATCATCGCAACTAGGTATAGATGCATTACAGTCTCTTTGCCGAACTGATATCCGATTGGACAAGTATGTCATTACTTGTTTTCACACAATCACATGGTTATGACTAAAATCAGGTTCTCACCTGGGTATGGCCATACACTTTCAGTCATAGAACCATAGAGGAGCTCCATGGATATCAAGCTTCCCTCAGGAAGGGGCAAATCCTCTATCTGTCCATTGACCTTGTCATATGGGTCGTGACATGCCCAATAACAACCGTTATTATCTCCCAACTACGGTGAGATATTAGGTTGTATCAAAGCATGTCTTTAACCATATAGAATGGTCAATGACCTCAAGTCAAGGGATCAATGCATCTCCTGTCACTTGTGAGGATAACTCATGACACCAGGTCATTGCCTCACAGCAGGTCGGTCCAGTATATCCACCACTGATATACCCATATGTCTGCGTTAGTACCTCATTCCTAACCAGCCCATATACCAGTCTCACAAGTACCATAGCTGTCCCATATCCACTAAGGTACATTAACTGGAGACAAGAGTTTGAGCACAGATCCAATCTGTCTCCAGGGACATTATCATGTAAGTACATAATCGCAGATGTAAACAAACAATGATAATAACAATGCCAGAATGATATATAAATATCAGAGTCAAGTAGTACAAAGATGGACCAAAACTAGGTCTCAGAGCATACACACCAACAATCTCCCACTTGCACTAAGACCTAGAGGTGGAGGAATCTCAACCCTATATCTCTAGCATGACCATCATGCTTCTACTGCGTCAAAGCCTGATGACACCGAAATTTATAGTAAATTTCATGTCATTTTATATATCTTTTTGTGTCAAATTCATGCCATTTTGCTTATTTTTATGCCTTTTTATCCAATATTGCAAAATCTACTTCTATTTTGGTTTTTAATGATTTTCAGGTTAAAAGGCACGATTTTAAGTCATTTTCAAACAAAATCAGATACATAGAAGAATTCTCATCATCAAGAAGAGGTTACATGACAAATTCCATGCAAATCGGAGTCAAAACCCAAATTACGGCAGGGCCGTAATTTTCATTTCGGTACCGTAATTTTGAATGCTGCAGTAATTTTGAAGAACTTCTGTATTTTGAGTGATTTTCATATAGAAGATTTTGGGAGAAATTATGGCACGGCCGTAACAAACATTACGGTGCCGTATTGTGAAGCAACTTCCAAACCCAGAGTTTTCCAAAAATTATGGCACTGCCGTAAAGATGTTTACAGGCCGTATTTTCATCCAGAAACTTATGGAAGAAAATACAGCACCACCGTAACCAATTTTACAGGCCATAATTTGACGCAGAATTCCCAGACTCTAAATTACGGCACTGCCGTAATGGTTTTTACGGCCGTAATTCTAACCTGCAAACGTAATTTTTTCGGGGCCGATTTTTGCGTGGACCATATCTTTTGATCCAGAAGTCCAAATTGAGATCTGAAAGAAGGGGCGGACTCGTCTTAAAAAGGAAAAGACTCATGAAGTGAAAGAACCGATTTTTATCAAGAATTAAAGAAGCAATCGACAGAGAGGCGATAAGGGTTTGGCCTCATGCCGAGAGGCGTAGAGGGCACCTTACATCGTGATTTTTACGCTGAAGCTTTGCCTAGAGAAGGGAAGGACATACCATAAGTTTTAGAGTGAAAGGAGATAAGACAGAGGAGAAATCAATGAAACACCAGTCGCTGCCGCTGTTCGTCGCAGATTATGTCCGTAATCATCTTTACGGCCGTACCGTAAATTGTTTTCTCTCTCTGTTTTCAATTTCCTACACTATGGATTATTGTAATCTTCCTTCCATGCAAGCTTAGAAACTTTTTGGGACATGGGGTGTAATCCCCCTTGATTTTTAATGATTAGATAACTTTTTATTTTCGTTAGAATAGTTTTATGATGATAATTTTACTTATGTGAATAATTGTACTTTGATTCTTCATAGATGGATATTATTATTCATGTTTTAGAGTTCTCGCAATAAGGACCGAAAGGTGATTTGCTTGAGAACTTGGAACCCTAGAATTGCATGTTAGGAACTCTCTTAGGTTAGCTCTTATTATTTGATTTTATTGATTTAATTGCCATGATAATAACATGAATCTAGGGTTGAGTTATTGCGTTAGACTTGATTTGATCTTGCACGAAAGTGAGGATCGAGTCGTTGGAAAACCATAAGTAGAACTTGTGCTGAGTCTTGGATGCACGAAAGTAATCCTTGAGATTCCACTCGAGACAATCAACTTAGAATTCGGATGCACGAAAGTGATCTCAAGTTCTTTGATTGATGATTTACTTATCTTTAGCGTTGGGATAGATCTTGCGTGAAAGCGATGATTGATCTCTGCTTGATTGTCTGCACGAAAGTGAGATGATCCCTTTATGAAGTAAATTAAGTCTTTATCATGATAAAATTAGTCTGATGACCTTTTATTTAAATCTAGTCATTAGAATTAAGGAGGATGAAACCCTAGTCCCAATGTTTCTCTCTGATTATTTGATTTCGTGTGTTTTCCATCATTGCTTTGCTATTATTCGGTTATTTAGCTAGTAAAAAAATAACTATTTGGTACTTAACAATAAGGTCTTTGTGGGATCGATATTTTCTTTATTAATTCGAGTATCCGTGCACTTGCGGACACTACAAGTTTAGGGACAACAAGTTTTTGGAGCCGTGTCAGGGAGTGACAATAGCCCTGTGCGCCAACACTTAGGTTTTAGCCGCGACACCTTAAATAAGTCTACCTACTTGTATTTATAAGTGTGTCCTTTCGGATCACAACAAGTTTTTGTGATTCTCCCTTGAGAGAATTATTTTTTTCATTATTATTTTTTGAGACTATTTTCAGACTGAGCCTAATGTTTTTAAAATTGTGCAGGTAAAATTTCAAATGGCACATCTTTGGACCTAGCAGCATCTTCCCGACACTATTTTTTGGTCCGAGCCTTATGTATATTCGGTCAAAGCTTGCTATATAGTTTTGTGAGTATCTTTTGCACTCTCTTGTATTCATGATTATTTCATATGTTTGCATCTTTGATTTGCTTTAGATGTATCACTCACTTAGATTTCTATTCGATGTGGTCTCTTGAATCTATTATTTTACACTTTTGACCATGATTGTGTGATTTTGATACTTTACACCTTTTGTAGTGATTTTGACATATTTTGATGATTAAAAATTTTTATGACTTAAATGAAGGGAACCCCTTCTAAAGGGGTAGAAACCCATATGGTGGCGCAACAAAATTTCGCATGGGATATTAGGGTTTCAAAAGATCTATATATGTCATATAACTAGCTTTCGAATATTTGAATGGATGAAGAAAAACTCATACCATTGCCATCGGTTTGATGAAGCTTTGGAAGGAAAGACGCAAGCGAGCCTTCTCCTAAGTTTCACACACAAGATGATCAATGCGCCTACCCTTGGTGCTCTTTGTGCTAGCAAAGTTCCAAGGTGTCCTTGATCGAAAAGGAAGGGAGAGAGCAACTCCTTGCTTGGTCGAAACTTCCTCTCTTCTTCACGTTGTCGCCTCACGCAAAAACGTCTAGAGGAAAACTTCAGATGGCGAGAATAGAGGAATATGGTCTCTTCGAACATGATCCTCATCCAAGTGGAGATCATGGTTACTAAAAATAGTAACCACCACTCGCCCCAACGTTCACGCCAAGTGAACATGTCGCCAAGCCTTGAACCATGCGCTCATTACATGAGCCGGTTCAACTTGGTCTGGTTCAAAGACCATTCGACCCAAGCCATCAGTCCAGATCACATTGAACCCTAAAGCTCTGGATCCGACCGTTGATCTCTAGATGCTTCTGATCTCACCGATCTGGCATCCATTCTCTCAATCGAAGCTTACCGATCTGTAGCCCTAGTCAATCAGACATGATCAGACTTGATCTCACTTACAATCAGAGATTAAATCCCTTTAAACTGAACCCAAACAATTCAGTCCTCACGATCTGACTTAAGTAAGCCATATCATCAAATTGTGCGACCCTGAGGGTTTCCTTTAAATGTCGGTAACGATAATTTACATTATCACGATCAGTGAGGGGTATCTAGCAACACATCAGTGTCTCCCGATATAAAGGAAAGAGTCTTCCAAGACTACACCCAAACCACAGCACAAGTGTGAATCAACTCACAAAGCATACATATTTCCTTTGCCACTGGATGTTCTTATTGGACAAGCGTGTCAAGCTTGTAGCTCCAATATGATGAGCATGATTAGATCAGATGAACATAGTCACCTGGGTATGGCCATACACTTTCTCAATCATCTCATCCAGGGGGCCCCTTTAGAACATCACACTCCTTAAACAAGGAGACGGCAATCCTATGTCTATCACTAGTGCCCTAACATGACTCAAGCTCACCATCCAAGATAGTCTATAATCATTATGTTTCAAATGATATTGAACTAACTCAAAACAATGACAATCATCATTTAGAAAACACAAGTGATCTCAAGTCAGAGGAAATGTGCCACTTGTCATACTCAAGGAATATTCACATTGTGACAAGCAATTGAATATCCTAGTAGGGTCTGTCCAGTACATCCAATGTACCCATGAGTCTACATCTTATTCCATGCTCGAAGCATCCTATAAGATTAGAACACATATTAGTCTTAACCATATCAAGGCTGTCTCATGTTCACCAAGATATATCGACTAAGGACACAACAGCATGTCAGCCCAGCTGAACAGCTTTGAGACATTATTCAGAAGAACATATATTGCAGCAGACAATGTAACAACCTGAATAATAACCATGCCTTTATAAACATAAAAGTTTATTACATGATACTGATACAATCCCAAGGCCTCAAACATTAGGCTAAGGGCATACCCCAACAATCTCCCACTTGCACTTAATCTAATGGTTGAGAAATCTCAAACCCATATTATTACAGTGCTTCTCATGCTTCTGCTGCGCCAGAGGCTTGGTAAGCGGGTCTGCCAGATTGTCATCTGTATGTACCTTGGAAACTTTGATCTCGCCACGATCAATGATCTCCCTGATCAAATGAAACCGTCTTTGTATGTGCTTGGACTTCTGGTGCGACCGTGGTTCCTTTGCTTGTGCGATTGCTCCAGTGTTATCACAGAAGATAACCAAAGGATCTGCACTCGAAGGAACAACACCAAGTTCTCTCACGAACTTACGAATCCACACTGCCTCCTTGGATGCTTCCGAGGCTGCAACATACTCGGCTTCTGTTGTGGAATCAGCAACAGTTGACTGTTTGAAACTCTTCCACACCACTGCTCCTCCATTCAAGCTAAAAACATAGCCTGATTGCGATCGGAAATCATCCTGGTCCGACTGGAACGAAGCGTCAGTATATCCTTCTATACTGAGTTCTTCCTGACCACCATATATCAAGAACATATCTTTGGTCCTCCGCAGATATTTTAAGATGTTCTTGACTGCAATCCAGTGCGCCATACCTGGATTACTTTGGAAACGACTGGTCACGCTTAACCCGTAAGCGACGTCTGGGCGAGTACACAACATCGCATACATAATGGATCCAATAGCCGAAGCATAAGGCGTATTGTCCATTTCATCTTTCTCAGTCTGTGTTTGTGGACACTGACTCTTCGAAAGATTCAGACCATGTCTGACTGGAAGATATCCTCGTTTAGAATTCTCTAAATGAAATCTCTCCAGGACTTTATCGATGTAAGTACTCTGGCACAGCCCGAGAAGCCTCTTAGATCTATCCCTGTAGATCTTCACACCTAATACATAGGCTGCTTCTCCTAAATCTTTCATTTGGAAACATTTCCTCAGCCATGCCTTCACAGCATGCATTTCAGGAATGTCATTTCCAATGATCAAGATATCATCGACGTAGAGGACTAGGAAAGTAATCACGCTCCCACTAAACCTCTTATATACACACGGGTCATCCTCGTTCGTGATGAAACCAAATTCAGTGACTGATTCATCAAAACGAATATTCCAGCTTCTCGATGCTTGCTTAAGTCCATAAATGGACTTCTTTAACTTGCATATCTTATGACGATCTGATGGATTAGTGAAACCCTCAGGTTGTGTCATGTACACATCCTCATCCAGATTTCCATTAAGGAAAGCTGTTTTCACATCCATCTGCCAGATCTCATAATCATAATATGCAGCTATCGCGAAAAGAATCCGAATAGACTTAAACATAGCTACAGGTGAGAAAGTTTCATCATAATCTATCCCGTAGATTTGTTTGAAACCTTTCGCAACTAGCCTGCCTTTATAGGTAACCACGTTACCATCCATGTCAATCTTCTTCTTGAAGATCCATTTACAGCCTATAGGGATTACTCCCGGAGGCGGATCAACCAAATCCCAAACTTGGTTATCTGACATGGAGTCCATCTCGGCGCGCATAGCTTTAAGCCATCTCGCTGACTCCGGTCCATTGACCGCATCTGCATAAGTGAGGGGTTCATCATTATTAATGATGTAGACTCCGTCATAGCGCTCAGGCTGTCGACGAATCCTTCCCGATCTTCGCAGTTCCCGTGATATCTGAGCCTCAGGATGTTCAATAACCTGATCTACCGGCTCAGGCTCATCCAACTGTGCTTGAGCACTTTGTCCTTCCCGTGGATTCTCATCCAGCTTTATTTCTCTCCCACTGGCCTCTTGCAGAAGAAACTCCTTCTCAAGAAATATGGCCGTCCGAGCAACAAAAACCTTGTTCTCCTTGGGATCGAAGAAATAATAACCCTTAGTTTCCTTAGGGTAACCGACAAAGATACATTTGTCAGATCTGCTCTCTAGTTTCCCAGAGGCGAGCTTTTTGACATAAGCCTCGCAACCCCAGATCCTGATAAATGTTAAGCTCGGCTGTTTCCCATACCATAACTCATATGGCGTCTTTGAAACGGCCTTGGATGGCACTCGGTTTAGTACCTTTGCAGCTGTTTCCAGTGCAAAACCCCAAAAGGAGTTGGGTAAAGAAGCCTGACTCATCATAGAACGAACCATATCAAGTAACGTTCTATTTCTCCTCTCGGACACACCATTCCATTGCGGTGTTCCTGGCGGAGTGAGCTGTGAGATAATCCCACACTCCTTCAGATAGTCAGTAAACGCATGACTCAAGTATTCTCCACCTCGATCTGAGCGAAGTGCCTTGATATTTCGGCCTAGCTGATTCTGTACTTCATTCTTGAACTCTTTGAACTTGTCAAAAGATTCACTCTTATGTCTCATTAAAAAGACATAGCCATACCTACTGAAATCATCAGTAAAGGTAATGAAGTACTGATAGCCACCTCTGGCATGTTTACTAAATGGCCCACACACATCACTGTGTATAAGGTCAAGTAAACCTGAAGCCCTTTGACCTATGTGAGGAAAAGGTGACTTCGTCATTTTGCCCATCAAACAAGCTTTGCATGTATCAATCTCCTTGTAGGAGAATGACCCCAGCAGTCCATAATCATGCAACCGCTTAATGCGTTTCTCGTTTATATGGCCTAAACGACTATGCCATAGCAAGGTGCTGTCATCAGCATACTTGGCTTTCTTAATATCAATATTTTGTATAGAACGCTCCATGTCCAACATGAATAACCCATTGCTAATTGAACCAGTTGCATAAACAATATTATCATAAGATAAAACACACTTTGAAATATTGCATTCAAAGGAAAATCCCTTCCTGACAAGAGCAGGAATGGAGATAATATTTTTAGTAATACTGGGAACAAAATAACAACTGTTTAGTTCCAATACAAGTCCAGATGGTAAAGAAATGAAATAGTCTCCTACAGCAACAGCAGCAACCCGTGCCCCGTTTCCAACGCGTAGGTCCACCTCATGCTGTCCCACCTGCCTTCTTCTCTTGAGTTCCTGTACATTTGAACAAATGTGAACTCCACATGCAGTGTCCAACACCCATGATATAGAAGAAGATGAAAACATGACCTCAGTCACGAATATACCTGAGCCAGAAGCGATGCTTCCCCTCTTATCTCCTTGGAGCGCTTTACAGTCCTTTTTCCAGTGACCCAGCTGGCCACAGTGGAAACATCTGTATTCCTTGGACCGCTTGACCTTTTGCTTCAAAGCCTTGCTGTAGCTCTTGACAGGGGTCTTGCCCTTCTTCCCCTTCTTCTTGTTCCTAGAAGGAACCATTAAGACAGAGGTCGAAGGCTTACCCTTCAGAGTCTCCTCAGTGGTCAAGAGTATATTGAGCAGCTCTGCCGGAGTACAATCGATTTTGTTCATATTAAAATTAATAATGAACGCGTCGAATGAAGGCGGGAGAGACTGCAGAATAATATCCACAGCAAGCTCCTGGTTGATGGTATGCCCCAGTTTCTCTAGAGCCTCCTTGTGCCCAATCATCTTGAGCACGTGAGCTCCCACTGGGCTCCCTTCAGCCAGTTTGCTCTGAAAGAAAAGCTTCGTCAAGTTATAGCGTTCTGTCCTCGCCTGTGCAGCATACAGCATCTTGAGGTTCGCTATCATGTCTATAGCAGACATATCCTCATGCTGACGCTGCAGCGGTGGCGTCATAGACGCTAGCATCAGGCAAGCGACATCAATGCTATCATTGACGTGCTTTTCATAGGCTTCCCGAACCGCCCTTGCGGCGTTCGGAGCGGGCTGAGGCGGTATCGCCGTCTCGAGGACATACAGTTTCCTCTCTGCCTTAAGTACGATCTTAAGGTGTCCAAACCAGTCAGAGAAGTTCGGCCCAGCAAACTTCTCCCTTTCCAGTAGGGATCGCACATTGAAGTTCATGGTGTTCGTTGCTGCAGGTATCTACAACAATGCAAGAACAGCAAGGTCAGTATCAATGTATAAGAATCAATCAGGACTTAAGAAAGATTCTTTTTCTCACTATTTTATCTGGCTTGAAAAATCCAACAAAACAGCCCGAAAGAGTAGAACTCTTTTAGTGAGATGAGATCCAGATTTCATACTTGGTCTCCGCGTCCCGCTCAGGCGAGATAAGATGCACAGAGAGTACAAGCACTAATCTCTGGTAGGCAGTCCCTGCCAATCGCCAACCCGTGCGATTCCCCTTCATCTGGGCAGTCCAGCAGACTGTGCCAACTGAGTTGGTACAACACAGTCTCTGACCCCACAGATGGCTGCCTCCATGTGCTACCATATGCGCCACATATGTAGCCTACACGGTCAAGCTGACCCGACCTACTCCCTGGACCACCATGTGCTATGCTGAGCAACGAGAAGGGATAAATCCCTACTCTGTAACACACAGGTGTAATCCTGCACCGTCTGAAGATAGATGGACGTGCCCACTGAGTGGGTACAACACGGCTCCAACGATAATCAGAACAGTGAGGTTTCGCGTCAGAAGGCTTACGAGCTTGATATTTTAGCGTTGGATTTTAACGGTCTTTTATCTTCTTCACTATCATGCAATTCCTATGGTGATAGCAGAAGATAAACTTAATCATGCAATTCTAATATTTAAACAATAAAATAAAAGAAAGCATGAATCTTATGTGGTAAAAGCCCATTGAGCCTAAGTAAGACCTTAACCTAACTTAAGTCTTCACAAGAGCTCTTCATGGGTCTTTAGCTGCTCATCTGGCCCAAACCAGGGCCCAAGCGCCATCTGCAACTCAGGTGCGCCTACCAGGAATTTGCGCCTGGTCCCAGAGTCGAACCCTGGACCTCCCACCTGGTCAAGCCTCTGCTGCAAGCGCCTCTGCCAAGTGTGCTTTGTGCTCTTGTCTAATTAAATTACAAATTTAACTATCTAGACAAGATTGACACGCAGGTCAATCTCACATTATAAATTAATTGAACTGTGATACGCAGATCACAAAATTAAAAATTAATTTACAATTAATTCCCAGGCACGCAGGCCCCAGCACAGCACACATTAAAACACGGGCAGCCCACATAAGAATAAATAAACATACATATGCATCAATCAACAATCATGTGATCCATCATAAAATTAAAATTTTTGAAAACCCCATGGGATCAATTTTAATTTTCCTTATTTGCCCTACAACCTTACAATGGTCCATTACTAGGGATCCACTCATCAGACCTAGTCAGATCCACTGCCCTTGCATGCACCAAGTCCTAACTGACTTGAGTTGACCAAAAGGCCAACCATGCATGCACCAAGGGCTGAACGACCACACTGAGGTCTGGCAAGCGGGTGTGACCCCGGGCCTAACTCAGGTGCGTTCATGGGTCGTCTCAATCAGACATCGCTACACGCCTGTCTGCAGTCGACCTATAGCCACCTCAAGCTTGCGCCAAGGTGCTATCTGGTCGACCCATCAAGGCTGTCAGATAGTCTGATCAGACTGGTTGGATCTTGACTAGACTGAGATTTCAACCCTAATAACCCATCTAAGGGTTTATAGCATGGCCTTAGATCTAATGTTAATCGCGCATGTGATATTTCCTTTTGAGAAAACATAAGCCACAATATGCGCCAACATAGATGCGCAAAAAGAAAAGCATAAACAAGTTTCGCACATATAAGATCTAAGCATATTTGGATCACAATCAAAGCAATCATATGAACATATAACCCTAGCTCTGATACCAATTGAAAGGGAACCCCTTCTAAAGGGGTAGAAACCCATATGGTGGCGCAACAAAATTTCGCATGGGATATTAGGGTTTCAAAAGATCTATATATGTCATATAACTAGCTTTCGAATATTTGAATGGATGAAGAAAAACTCATACCATTGCCATCGGTTTGATGAAGCTTTGGAAGGAAAGACGCAAGCGAGCCTTCTCCTAAGTTTCACACACAAGATGATCAATGCGCCTACCCTTGGTGCTCTTTGTGCTAGCAAAGTTCCAAGGTGTCCTTGATCGAAAAGGAAGGGAGAGAGCAACTCCTTGCTTGGTCGAAACTTCCTCTCTTCTTCACGTTGTCGCCTCACGCAAAAACGTCTAGAGGAAAACTTCAGATGGCGAGAATAGAGGAATATGGTCTCTTCGAACATGATCCTCATCCAAGTGGAGATCATGGTTACTAAAAATAGTAACCACCACTCGCCCCAACGTTCACGCCAAGTGAACATGTCGCCAAGCCTTGAACCATGCGCTCATTACATGAGCCGGTTCAACTTGGTCTGGTTCAAAGACCATTCGACCCAAGCCATCAATCCAGATCACATTGAACCCTAAAGCTCTGGATCCGACCGTTGATCTCTAGATGCTTCTGATCTCACCGATCTGGCATCCATTCTCTCAATCGAAGCTTACCGATCTGTAGCCCTAGTCAATCAGACATGATCAGACTTGATCTCACTTACAATCAGAGATTAAATCCCTTTAAACTGAACCCAAACAATTCAGTCCTCACGATCTGACTTAAGTAAGCCATATCATCAAATTGTGCGACCCTGAGGGTTTCCTTTAAATGTCGGTAACGATAATTTACATTATCACGATCAGTGAGGGGTATCTAGCAACACATCACTGTCTCCCGATATAAAGGAAAGAGTCTTCCAAGACTACACCCAAACCACAGCACAAGTGTGAATCAACTCACAAAGCATACATATTTCCTTTGCCACTGGATGTTCTTATTGGACAAGCGTGTCAAGCTTGTAGCTCCAATATGATGAGCATGATTAGATCAGATGAACATAGTCACCTGGGTATGGCCATACACTTTCTCAATCATCTCATCCAGGGGGCCCCTTTAGAACATCACACTCCTTAAACAAGGAGACGGCAATCCTATGTCTATCACTAGTGCCCTAACATGACTCAAGCTCACCATCCAAGATAGTCTATAATCATTATGTTTCAAATGATATTGAACTAACTCAAAACAATGACAATCATCATTTAGAAAACACAAGTGATCTCAAGTCAGAGGAAATGTGCCACTTGTCATACTCAAGGAATATTCACATTGTGACAAGCAATTGAATATCCTAGTAGGGTCTGTCCAGTACATCCAATGTACCCATGAGTCTACATCTTATTCCATGCTCGAAGCATCCTATAAGATTAGAACACATATTAGTCTTAACCATATCAAGGCTGTCTCATGTTCACCAAGATATATCGACTAAGGACACAACAGCATGTCAGCCCAGCTGAACAGCTTTGAGACATTATTCAGAAGAACATATATTGCAGCAGACAATGTAACAACCTGAATAATAACCATGCCTTTATAAACATAAAAGTTTATTACATGATACTGATACAATCCCAAGGCCTCAAACATTAGGCTAAGGGCATACCCCAACATTAAATCCATGTGATGAGAGGTTTATGGATTTTTCTATGATGATGAATGTGTTAATGCTTGTGATTAGGTCTAGATCTATTATGTTGAATTTATTTCTCTAATACATATCTGCTTTTGGAATTTTTCATTGGTTGATGCATGAAGTTTTGGGTAGATGTGTTATTTGAGGAATAAGATCTAAATGTGAAACTACTCCTTTAAAAAAAATGAGCATATGAGTATGATTACTGAATTGATATCAATTGATCAACCTAGTAGATGTTTAGTCTATTTTGCTATTTGTTGGGAAGGAAGAATAAAAGATCCATAAAAATAGTGAGAGACTCCCCTACTTGGCACTATGTAAAATTGATAGTGGTACCTAAGACATGGGTTAAGTCTATGAGAGAGAAAAAGAATAAGACTCCTCTACTTGGCACTATGCAAAATTGATAGTGGTACCGAAGATAAGAGTTGAAGTCAAAATAAAAAAAAGGTGTGTATCTAAGTGGATACATGCCATCTACGCAAAAATAACAAAATACATGAAAAAAAAATATGTGTGGAAAAGGATCTTGGAAACTTAATTCCTGTAAACAAAAGCATGATAGATTTGAACTGAAATTGGGTGAAGTATTGAGATTAAAAATTCTATTTATTATACAAGTTGCAAAGTTTTATTTGATTAACTCGTGGATCTAGAGGATTGAATTTTGAGAATGATATGTTTATTTGAAGTTTTGTGAAACAATTAATGAAATTTTTCATTAGTGATTGTATTTTAGAAATTTATTCTTCATAAGAAAGTTTATGCCTATGATTAATTTTTGATTTTTGCTTAAGGACGAGCAAAGTTTGAGCCATATGTATTTGATGATACCAAAATTTATAGTAAATTTCATGCCATTTTATATATCTTTTTTGGGTCAAATTCATACCATTTTGCTTATTTTTATGCCTTTTATCCAATATTACAAAATCTACTTCCATTTTGGTTTTTAATGATTTTCATGTTAAAGGCACGATTTTAAGGCATTTTCAAGCAAAATCAGATACAAGGAAGATTTCTCATCATCAAGAAGAGGTTACATGACAAATTCCATGCAAATCGGAGTCAAAACCAAAATTACAGTAGGGCCGTAATTTTCATTATGGTACCGTAATTTCGGATGCTGCCGTAATTTTGAAGCCCTGCTGTATTTTGGGTGATTTTCGTACAGAAGATTTTGGGGAAATTACGGCACGGCCATAACAAACATTACGGTGCCGTATTGTGAAGCAACTTCCAACCCGAGAGTTTTCCAAAAATTATGGCACTGCCGTAATGATGTTTACGGGCTGTATTTTCGTCCAGAAACTTACAGAAGAAAATACGGCACCACCGTAACCAGTTTTACGGGTCGTAATTTGACGCAGAATTCCCAGACTCAAAATTACAGCACTGCCGTAATAGTTTTTACAGTCGTAATTCTAACCTGCAAACGCAATTTTTTCGGGGCTGATTTTTGCGTGGACCATATCCTTTGATCCAGAAGTCCAAATTGAGATCCGAAAGAAGGGGTAGACTCGTCTTAAAGAGGAGAAGACGCACGTAGTGAAAGAACCAATTTTTATTGAGAATTGAAAGAGCAATCGACAGAGAGGCAATTAGGGTTTGGCCTCATGCCGAGAGGCGTAGAGGGCACCTTAGGTCATGATTTTTACACTGAAGCTACGCCTGGAGAAGGATGGACATACCAAAAGTTTCAAAGTGAAAGGAGATCAAACGGAGGAGAAATCAATGAAACACCAGTCGCCGCCGCTGTTCATCGCAGATTACGGCCGTAATCATCTTTACGGCTATACCATAAATTGTTTTCTCTCTCTGTTTTCAATTTCCTACACTATGGATTATTGTAATCTTCCTTCCATGCAAGCTTAGACACTTTTTGGGACATGGGGTGTAATCTCCCTTGATTTTTAATGATTAGATAACTTTTTATCTTCGTCAGAATAGTTTTATGATGATAATTTTACTTATGTGAATAATTGTACTTTGATTCTTCATAGATGGATGTTATTATTCATGTTTTAGAGTTCTCGCAATAAGGACCGAAAGGTGATTTGCTTGAGAACTTGGAACCCTAGAATTGCATGTTAGGAACTCTCTTAGGTTAGCTCTTATTATTTGATTTTAGTGATTTAATTGCCATGGTAATAACATGAATCTAGGGTTGAGTTATTGCGTTAGACTTGATTTGATCTTGCACGAAAGTGAGGATCGAGTCGTTGGAAAACCATAAGTAGAACTCGTGCTGAGTCTCGGATGCACGAAAGTGATCCTTGAGATTCCACTCGGGACAATCAACTTAGAATTATGATGCACGAAAGTGATCTCGAGTTCTTTGATCGATGATTTACTTATCTTTAGCGTTGGTATAGATCTTGCGTGAAAGCGTGGATTGATCCCTGCATGATTGTCTGCACAAAAGTGAGATGATCCCTTTATGAAGTAAATTAAGTCTTTATCATGATAAAATTAATCTGACGACCTTTTATTTAAATCTAGTAAGTAGAATTAAGGAGGATGAAACCCTAGTCCCAATGTTTCTCTCTGATTATCTGATTTCGTGTGTTTTCCATCATTGCTTTGCTATTATTCGGTTACTTAGCTAGTAAAAATTCAACTATTTGGTACTTAACAATAAGGTCTCCGTGGGATCGATATTTTTCTTTATTACTTCGAGTATCCGTGCACTTGCGGACACTACAAGTTTAGGGACAACAAGTTTTTGGAGCCGTGTCAGGGAGTGACAATAGCCCTGTGCGCCAACACTTAGGTTTTAGCCGCGACACCTTAAATAAGTCTACCTACTTGTATTTATAAGTGTGTCCTTTCGGATCACAACAAATCCTTGGTCAGTGGGTCTGCTAGATTGTTTTTTGTGTCAACTCTCTCTGATCAGGTGAAATCTCCTGAGTATGTGTTTGGACCTTTGATGAGACCGTGGTTCCTTGGCTTGTGCAATTGCTCCATTGTTGTCACAGTAGAGCTCAATAGGATCTATTTCACTTGGAACCACCTAAAGTTCAGAAATGAACTTCCTAATCCAAACGGCTTCTTTGGCTGCCTCAGAAGCGGCCACATACTCAGCCTCGGCTATAGAATCAGCTATGGTGGATTGCTTGAAGCTCTTCCAGCATACAGCGCCTCCATTCATCTTGAACACATAGCCAGCCTGCGATCTGAAGTCTTCAGGGTCAGACTAGAACGACGCATCAGTGTAGCCCTGAACACTGAGCTCTTCCTGTCCCCCGTAGACCAAGAACAAATTCTTAGTTCTTCTCAGATACTTTAGGATCTTATTTACAGCCACCCAGTGCTGTAGACCTGGATTGGATTGGTATCAGCTGGTTTTGCTCACAGCATAAGCTACATCTGGTCTAGTACACAACATTACATACATGATCGATCCCACTGTCGAAGCATAGGACACTCGACTCATGTCATCCCTCTGAGCCTGTGTGGTGGGACACTAGCTCTTTGAGAGAGTAAGGTCATGTCTCACTGGAAGATACCCCTTCTTGGATTACTCCTAGTTGAACCTCTCTAGGACCTTATCAATGTATGTACTCTGACTAAGAGCTAGGAGCCTCTTGGACTTATCCCGGTAGATCCTCACACCTAGGATATAGGCAGCCTCCCCTAAGTCCTTCATCTCAAAACACTTCCCCAACCATGTCTTCACAGACTGAAGACTAGGGATGTCGTTTCCGATGAGTAGTATGTCATTCACATACAAGACCAGAAAAGTCACCAAGCTCCCACTGAATTTTCTGTATACACAGGCGTCATCTTCGCTTTTGATAAAGTCATAATCTCTCACAACTTCATCAAACTGAAGATTCCAACTTCGAGATGCTTGCTTTAATCCATAAATGAATTTCTTTAGCCTGTAGACTTTACTGGCATCTGCAGGATGGATGAAACCACCAGGTTGTGTCATACACACATCCTCTGTCAGCTTCCCATTAAGGAATACTGTCTTAACATCCATCTGTCATATCTCATAGTCATGATATGCAGCGATAGCAAGCAGAATCTGAATGGATTTGATCATGGCAACTAGCGAAAAGGTTTCATCATAGTTCACCCCATGGATTTGTCTGAATCCTTTAGCCACTAGTCTACCCTTATAGGTAACTATGTTGCCATCCATGTCGATCTTCCTTTTGAAGACCCATTTGCACCCTATAGGTTTTACCCCATCAGGCGGCTCAACCAAATCCCAGACTTGGTTAGCGGACATGGAATCCATCTCGGATCGCATGGCCTCGAGCCATCTCTCGGAGTCCGTTTGATGCAGGAGCAACTTACATTAACGACGAAGAGGACAGACCCATGAACACACATGAGGGCAATCCAAGCCCTCTAGAAGGCACTTGGGTAGACTCCCTAGGACTTGAGGAATTTTCAGCCCGATCAGAGCTCTCCAGACCCCGACACGGCCAGGCCGTGACGGTGGACACGGCCGTGACGAGCCCGCAGACCACCTGCACAACCGTTCCCCATGCCGTGTTCGACGCCGCAAGACCCAGCTGACCCAGACACGGCCGGGCCGTGATGGAAAGCACGGACGTGACACGGTCAAGGAAGAACACGAATGCAAGCACGGCCCTCGACACCCCTGTGGCATCCGCCGTGACGAGTTCGACGGAATTCAACCTCAGCAATCACGGCCGTGACAAGGAACACGGCCAGGCCATGATCAGATCGCTAGAAAACACTACAGATTCTCAGCGCTAAATTACGGCCCCGCGGTAATTTGGGACCAACATTTTGTGGATTTTGGACCCAGAATTACGGCCCATGAATCAGATTACGGCCCCGCCTTAATTTCTGCCGGTCAACCCCAACACAGCCAGGCCGTGAAGATGATCACGGCTGTGACACGGTCCACCCGGGACGCGAACGCAGACACAGCCCGCGGCACGCCCGTGCCACCACCCATATTCTCCTCAACGGATCCTGGAACTTTTGAACACGGTCGTGTTCGCCCCTGAAGATCTGATGAAGCCCCAGCGACCCCATTTCGACGTACACCACCCTCCCTACCATGTTGCACCACCTCATGATGATCTAAAGGAGTCCAACAAGGTAACAATCTGACGATCCCAACGCCAAAGCAAGCCCCCGGACCACTTTACGGGCGTCATCAGCCCCCTTTCCATCCACACCGAGGAGATTCAGCCCAAGGACACCACGAGCCGGCCTCCTGAGGGCCTAGCTCCAAATGGGCCGCTCAATCTCATCAACAACACGGCCCAAGATTGGGCCGCAACGGTGGTAACTCAGCCCACAACGTCCAAATTCTACTGCTTTGTCGCGATGTGCTCCAAGCACGTCTAAACCGCCCCCGTACGAAGACGCATGATCGTGCTACTAGCTTCAAGGAATATTAGATAGTGGTTTGTGATTTCTTGTCGTGTAGTTGCAGCTTGACCACTTTAGTGGCCTGCAAGGGTTGTTAGGTTGTTGAAGTAGGTTCTCTTTTGTGTGTTTTGTTTGTTCCAGCGCATGGAAGTTGAGCCGGCATCTAGTCTTTAGAGTGTTTGGGTCGAGGACATCTCCTCGATTCCAAGTTATGCCTGTTCCTGCTTTATAAGAAGTAAATCCCACCCCTCCGGTTGGTCAGGTTCGCCTGTTTTTCCATTCTGTTACATGTTTATTCGCTGTGGTTTTCCCATCCTTCACCCACGGCCATCTGCTCATCGGAGGCGTGGTTGGATCTCTTGTTTCTTTACGTGTTTCCAGCTCCATAGGCCTGCGAGCTAAATCTTGTGCATTCGCAGTCCCCGACGCGTTCTGAGCTTAAAAACGTGCTAAGTGAGCAGCTAAATTGCTAAAATCGCTACGACGTTAGTGCGTTACATTAAGTAGTTGGGTGCTGTTTTCTTACATTCGTATTTGTGTTGCCCAGATCGAACTCTATGCTGTTTCATCGTGTTTTCTAATGATTTCCGTGCACTTTTTGACGCGTTTTCTCTTCCCTCGCCTCACAACCTTCTCCCGTTTTTTGCGTGCATCGTGTAGAACCCTAGAGTACGGCATTAAGGACCCCCCCCCTCCTATTAGTCGCTCCATCACTGGTCCACTAAGCGCCTCATCATAAGTCCTGGGCTCATCCTCAATGATGAAGAACTCGTCGTGTTGGGTCGGCAGCGAACCATACCTCTCAGGTGCACAACGAATCCTCCCAGGCCTACGTGGGACCTATGTCTAAGCCTCAGGTTGCCGAGCAACCGGTGCAGGTGGCTCAGGTTCCATTTCCTTGTCGTGTGGTTGCACTTTGACCTCATCCAAGTCAAACTTGCCCCCACTGACTTCTTTCATGATAAATTCTTTCTCTAGAAAGATAGCACCTCGAGCAACAAAAATTTTGTTCTCGGTAGGAACATAGAAGTAGTATCCTTTAATTTCCTTAGGATACCCCCATAAAGACACATTTATCAGATCTAGGTTCTAGTTTGCTAGAATCCTGACGTTTGACATAAGCCTCACATCCCCATATCCTGATAAAAGAGAGATTAGGGCGTCTCCCACTCCATACCTCATATGGTATCTTTGAGACACTCTTAGATGGAACATTATTTAGTATGAGAGAAGCTGTCTCAAGTGCATGACCCTAGAATGAGGGTGGTAGAGTTGCATGACTCATCATAGATCGAACCATGTCCAACAAAGTTTGATTTCTCCTTTTAGACACACCATTCCATTGAGGTGTTCCAGGATGGGATAGGATCCCACACTCTCTCAGATAGTCAAAGAACTCACCGCTCAGGTACTCTCCACCACGATCTGATCGAAGAGTCTTAATAGATCTACCAAGCTGGTTCTCTACTTCATTTTCGAACTCCTTGAATTTCTCAAAGGATTCTGACTTATGTCTCATCAAGCAGACATAACCATATCTACTGAAGTCATCAGTAAATGTGATGAAGTAGTTGTGTCCTCCTCTAGCTTGCTTATTGAATGGTCCACACATATCACTGTGTATGAGATCCAATAAACCTCCTGCCCTTTTACCAGTCTTGGTGAATGGCGCCTTTGTCATCTTCCCGAATAAACAAGGCTCACAAGTATCAAATTCCTCCAAGGAACTTGAATCTAACAACCCATTTGCATGGAGTTGTCAAATACAATTCTTGTTTATATGGGCTAATCAACAATGCCATAGGGAAGCACCAACCGAACCACTTAGTTTGATCCCTTTTGTTATTTATGTTACAAATAGAGCTGTTCATGTCTAGGACATAAAAACCATTGCATAATGTACCCATTCCAAAAACATATTTGCAAATGAAAAAGAACAAACGTTCTCCTTTATTTCAAATTTAAAACCTTTCCTTACTAAGCAAGGAATGGATATAATATTTTTGTTAAGCGAAGGTATATAATATCAATTATCTAGCTCTAATTGAAGTCCAGAAGGCAGGGAGAGCATCAAAAGTCCTACGGCAACAGCAGCAACCTGTGCTCCGTTTCCAACACGTAGGTCAATCTCTCCAGGCCGTACCGATCTACTTTTCTTGAGCCCCTGCATATTTGTACAAATACGAGCTCCACATGCGGTATCCAATACCCATGACATAGAAGTAGAAAGGTTGACTTTAGTAACATAGATTCCTAAGCATGAAGATGAAGCCCTACATCTCTTCTCATCATTCTGAAGTCGAACTATGTCCTTTATCATATGAGGTGGTCCTCCACATGAGTAGCACTTGTTATTCCTGACTCTTTCCATCTTTAATTTCAATGTCTTAGTTAAGTCTTTCAGCTCAACACATTGAATGTCTACTTTGAGAGGGTTGAGCTCAACCAATTCATCAAAGAGCTGCCTTAGATTAGAAATAATCTCAGTGGCATTGATGCCTTGCATTTTAATAGTAATATTCATAGCTATTTCATGTTAAATCTAGGCTTGTTTTGACACTTTTATACTTTTGTAAGGCTTATTTACTTGAATACTTTGGAATCTTCACTTTTTCATGCTTTTGTGGAATTTCAGGTAAAATCACCCATTTTCAACATATTTTGAAGATTATGAGGCCATAGGGTGATTTCTTATATGAAGACGAAGCTACACATCAAATTTGGGCTTAAACAGAGTTAGCTTGAAAAATACGGCCAGGTGAACCCCATGTGGTGGGTTCACCAGCACGTTTGCCAGCCAGCAGAAATCTCACAGAGAGCTTCACAGCCGGGTGAACCCCGCGGGGTTCAACAGTATTCCTTTAGGCCGAGAATTGCACAGAACAAAGCACAGCCAGGTGAACTCGGCGGGGTTCGTCGTGCTTCTTTCAGCCAGAATACACAGATTGAATCACGGCTAGGTGAACCCGGCGGGGTTCACCCATGATTTGAACCCAGGCACGCAAGAACCCGAGTTCCACTCGGATTTTTGGTGATTTTTGACCCGTTTGGCATCCAAATTTGGCAAGTAAGGACTCTATAGAAAGCTCTTTCAAAGGCGAAGCTGTGGAATATAAAAGCCCAAATTTTCATGCCCTAAACATCGAGTAATCACACAACGAAGAGGCTAGGGGGAAGAACACGGCGGAAAGACGAGTTCAAGGCGATTTTCAGAGATCTGATCATCGGAGCGCTTCGATTCTTGAGGATTTGTTTTGGTTTATTGTCTCCTATCCCTTAGAAACTCTTCCTTGCAATTTTCCTACGTTAAAAGAGAGATTTTTGAACGTTTCAATGATGATTGTAGCGTAAACCTTATTTCGAGGCTCGGTCGAAGCCCATTGATGATTCTTATTCGCAAACTTTATTTTAATTCTATTATTTGGATTAATTTATGAGCATATTTTTCTTTGATGCACTTATATCGTGATTTTACCTTGGCTGAGGATTTTCATGTATTAGCTGTTACGATTCATACTGAGAGGAGGATCATAAGGATGGAATCTCTTAGTAAAACTTGCGAGACCTTGACACGAGAGTGCTTGGTCTTCACTCGAGGGTTTCATAATTTGCCATATAACTCATTGGATTCATCTATAACGATCCACCGTGAGAGTAGAAGATCATCTTAGTCAAACACCGGGGTGTACACTCGAGAGAGGGCACCTTGTACCCTAGGGTTAGATTCCTTGTGCAAAACCAATAATCCAAATAACAAATATCTTTCTTGTGCAATTAAGATCGTCATCGTGGTGGAAATCGTAGCCCTGATATCTCTCTCATATCTACTCTCTACCATCGTAATTGCGATTGCTTGTTTTCGATTTTAGTTTTCAAAACCACGTTTCGATTCGCCTAGCTATTAAAACTTAGATTTTTTGGTACACAACCATGTTCCCTGTGGGATTCGACATCTTTCATATTACTTCGACATAACCGTGCACTTGCGGGATGTGTCAAGTTTTTGGTGCTGTTGCTAGGGAACAATGGTTGATATTAGTATACTTATGCGAATTAGTAGACTAGGCTTTAGGGTAGTTTTTCTTTACTGCACTGCTATTTTATTTTTCTCTTTATTTACTCGCTGTCTTAGAACTTTATAATTTTGACTGACCCTTTTATGCGAAGAAGTTCTAGGGCAGGAGCATTCTTTGACATTGATCCAGAGATCGAGCGCACCTTGAGGATGAGAAGGAAGCAAAATCAAATTCAGAAAAAGGAAATCATGAACCATCCTTGAGGACAAAATCAGATGGAGCACATTCAGCTTGATGTGAAGAATGACCGAATACCACAACCAATGCCGAACAACTACAGCAATAGGACATTGAAAGATTATTCTGCTCCCTACGCTCATGGTTTTCAATCAGAAATTGCTAGGCCCATTGTTGAGGCCAATAAATTTGGATTACAACACAAGACTTACAGTGGACACTGCAGCAGGAGGCGCCTTGATGAATAGGAGAGTTGAAGATGCAATGAACCTCCTCGAGGACATGGCGATCAACCATCACCAATGGACATCTGAGAGAGGTACCTCTACCAAGAAGTCAAGTAAGTATGACCTAGACTCTCTGACTGCTCTTACGGCTAAGGTGGATAATATGACTAGAAAGATTGATTCTTGGTCTGCTAATTCAATGGATGTTAACGCTATTTCTTGTGAGGTCTGTGGAGTTACAGGTCATGCAGGGGCAGATTGTCAGGCAGGAGACGGACAGATGGCTGCAGTTCACTCTTAGCAATTGAATGCTGTTGGAAATTTCAATCCCAACAATAATCCATACTCCAACATATTCAATCTAGGATGGCGCAACCACCCAAACTTCTCATACCGAACAACTTAGCCAATGCAGCCTGGACAAGTTCCACCACAGTAAGCCTAGCCCCCACAAGGAAATTTCAGGTAGCCCCAACAGAACAATTTCAGACCGCCAGCATTTCAGGCTAGGAACTACAATGCGCCACCACCACAGCCGAGGCCGAACAATGATTCACATTTGAGCAAGCAACTTGAAGGACTGACAGACATGATGAAACTTATGATGACAAGGATGGACTCCCTGGAGACACATAATAAGATGCTGGAGAGTTAGCTAGCCCAGCAAGCTAGCTCATCCTCCAGAGCACCAGGCAAGCTTCCATCCCAACCAGAGGTAAACCCGAGGGAGCATTGCAATGCAATCTCCACTTGGAGCGGCAAGCAACTTGATGATCCAAAGATGCTGACCGATGACAGGATAGATGATCTGACTACCGAACCTGTGGTACCACAGTCAGATGCAACACCGGTGGAACCTGAACCAGCTAAAGAAGAGTGACCCTACGTGGGACCGCCTGCATATAAGCCACCGATTCCTTTTCCACAAAGGCTTGTCAAGGCTAAATTGGACAAGCAGTTCGGTAAGTTTTTAGAAGTATTGAAAAAACTATATATTAACATCCCTTTCGTTGATGCTCTTTCGCAGATGCTGATTTTTGCAAAATTCCTGAAAGACATCTTATCAAAAAAGAGGAAGCTAGAGGATCAAGGGACCGTTGCACTCACTGAGGAATGCAGCGCCATTATTCAGAACAAGCTCCCTCAGAAGCTTAAAGACCCAGGCAATTTCTCCATACCCTGCTAGATTGGGGAGATGTCCTTTCAGAGAGCTCTGTGCGACCTAGGAGCAAGCGTTAGCCTCATGCCATTATCACTTTGTAAAAGGCTAGATCTAGGGGATTTGCAACCGACTAATATCTCTATACAGCTTGCAGATAGATCAGTGTGTCAACCAGTTGGTATTTTAGAGGACGTACCTGTTAAAGTAGGAGATTATTTTATTCCTGCTGATTTTATTGTTTTAGAGATTGATGAGGATGACAGGCTCCCTATCATTCTAGGGAGACCTTTTCTTGCTACTGTAGGCGCTGTCATGGATGTCAAGCATGGGAAACTGTCTTTCAACATCTGTGGCAATGTTATCCAATTTGATTTGACTGACACCTTGAAAAAACCTTCTCTTGCAGGAACATGTTGTAGCGTGGACATAGTGGAAAAAGCAGTACAGCATGCCGAGCCCTTCAGGAAAGAAATAGACCCGTTGGAACTTACCCTTTCAAACCACACCGAAAATGCAAATAAAAGGAGTAAGTCGCAGCGCTATGAGAATGCCAAGAGCTATAAAGCACGCACCAAGTTCTGGCATGACAAGTGCATAGCAAAAAAAGAATTTCATGTAGGGAATAAAGTGCTTCTATTTAATTCAAGACTTCGGCTATTTCCAGGAAAGCTTTGCACGAGATGGTCCGGTCCTTTTACAATTCAGAAAGTTCAACCATATGGTGTCATCACAATTTGGACAGAATGAACTGGCAGTTTCACAGTTAACGGGCACCTCCTCAAGCACTACTTCGAAGATGAGCGGGTCGAAAGAGAGGAAGCGCTTGCTCTTTCAGACCCCATGAATTTGCTACTCTGAAAACTCTTATGGTCGAGCTACCGACCCTAAACTAGCGCTTTTGGGAGGCAACCCAAGTGTTTGATTGTTTTTGTTTTCATGCATTATCTCTCTGCACTGTTTTTAGTTGTTATTAGACAATTTTCTAAGACTGTCAATTTCTTTTTCATTTAATTTTTAGTTTTCTAGAGGGGATTGCTAATAATTTGATGTCCCTTTATGCTGTAGGAGGAAGATGTAGCGCATGGAATTTTTTTAGAATTTTATGAGTTGATCAGTGCACTTCATGGGCAGGTGAACCCCACAGGGTTCACCAGTATTTCTTTCTGCGCAGGAATCCTCTAGTAAACTTCATAGGCAGGTGAACCCCATGGGGTTCATCACCATCTTTTCTGAACACCAAACGACCACTAGAACACTTCACGGGCTGGTGAACCCCAGTGGGTTCACCCGTGCTTCTATAGCAATAGCCCGACACCAGTAAACATCACAGGCTGGTGAACCCGGGTGGGTTCACCCGTATTTTCATACGCTCCTCACCCCGGCTCGAAGCGTTGCGCAGCTAGGGTTTCCGCCGCCTCCAAATCTCGCCAAGATCCCACCGATTTTGCTGCTCTCCCATCTTTCCAAATTCGAAGGCGATCTCTTCGGTCCAGATCAGAGTTTCATTGCAAGCGGGGCTAGTTTCTTTTCTATTTAGTCCCCAATTTTTGCATCGCCAGATTTCTGAGTTCTATTTCCGCTGATCCGCCGCTGCCTTCATTTTCTTTGCGCCTCCAACCAGATCTTCTCTCATCGAAGCTTATCGGCATCGTTCCGATCATCTCTAGCCATCATGCCTCCAAGAACCAAAGCCATGGCTTCCAAGAAGACCGCACCTCCGCAGGCATTCTCCGACTCGTCCGCCACTGATGACGACGAGTACGAGCCGTCGCCGACTCCTCCATCCTTCCGGCCATCTTCAGCCACACCTAGTTCTTCATCATCTAGGCATGGATGCATGCCTACCAACCGGCAAACACCATACGTCTCTCCCCTGAATGAGTTCGGGATCATCTTTCGTAACACCGGGCAGGAAGAACACTATCAAACGTTGCGTCAACGCCGAGTTCTCAACACCAGATACCTTGATAGAGGGACATTGCAGATGCTTGGGCTGCAAGAAGATGTTGATATGATGTACGCAGTAGTAGGTTGGGAGCAGTTCCAGCTACCATTCTATCCCACCTACGTTGGAGTGACGCTGGAATTTTTGAGTTCCTTAGAAGTGAAGGCAGACCCGATTCTTGAGGATGATCCAGGCCGTCTGACATTACGTCTGGGTAACATTGAACATACTCTTACTCTTTCCCAGTTACGCAGCATTTATGGTTTTCCTGAGTATTGTGTATGCAAGGTCCCCACTGAGTACAGTGAGCAGAGTTTCTGGGGAGCAATTACTAATGAACATATCTACTCTGCTCGCGTGGCCCGTGCATCTAGCCTATGCAACCCGGTCATCAAGTATGTCCACCGCGTATTGGCCCATACCCTCTTTGGCCACGGTGAGAGCGACGGCATGATCCGATAGATGGAGTTATTCTATCTCTGGTGCATGCTCCACAGTTTCCATGTGGACTCTGGGTACTATTTAGCAAAATAGTTCAGCCGCGTCGCCCGTTCTTTGAAGGGGGCGATTGTGATTGGCGGCTTGATCATCCCTTTGGCAGTTTGATTGGGTGTCATTCCTTACGGGACACTGGAGGCTACTAGCAACAATAGGCTTGAGATCAAGTCTTGCGTCGCCATGAAGCTAATCATACGCAAAGGCAACTCTTACTGCATGACGTTCAAGGGGAGCCCATTTTGACTGCCCTTACCGAACCCAGAGCGCACCACTGTACATGTGTGAGGGAACTGGCATATCCAGCCGACTGAAGATCCATAGCCTAACCCTGTCGACACCGCACCACTAGCACCAGGAGCATTTTCTTTTAGTTGCACCTCCTCTCATGATTCTATGATGTCTGTGTTGTAGGAAATTAGGGAGAAGCAGCTCCATCAACGGGAGGTGATCGATCATATGGACACCACTCTATCTTATATTCAGTAAGATCATTCTTCACGTTGGGAATCTATGGAAGCACATATGCAAAGGCAACACAAGATGATGGGGTCCGTTTGGGAGAAGCTATCAAGCATAGATGAGAGGCTTGCCTTCATCATTCAAGAGAACATGGCACGCGTGGAAATTTCTTCAGACGAGGAGGTCGAGCAGACTATAGTGCACACGGGAAGAGCAAGAGCTCACGAGCTTCTGGCTCTCTCTCACACAAGCGGAGATAGCTTCCCAGAGCATCAGCATCATCCTCCATTCCTCTCACATCATGGTATTGCATAGAGGACTATGCAAACTTTTAGAGTGGGTGAGCTGTCTTTACTCCGATCTCTGCTTATTGTCTTCATGTGTTGTGGTTTGCTGTGTTTGGATTGAGACTGTTATTCTGTGATGGATAGTATTTTGGCATTGTATCTTATATGCCATTATATTCGTGGGCCTAGTCCACATCTTCAGGCCCCACCTTGTGACTGCATGACATTACTTTCTTATTTATGCTTGTACTCTGTTATGATGATTATGCTTTTCATATATGCTGTGTGAAATTTTTCCATGAGTTTGCATGAGAATTTTCCTATGATAGCCATTTCATTATTTTTTAAGGCTGAATGCATGATTGGTTAGGAATAATCAAAGATTGTTAAGAATACCTCATTGTTAGAGATACTTTTTGATCATGCCCATATGTTCTATGACTCAGAAATTTTGTAATGTGGATTGACTTTGAGTTGTTCATTAGTGGGTCAAACATTTCTATGATTGTTAAATCAACTCAAGCTTGCAACTTACATGAGAATCGTATTGAGATACATATTCACTTAGTTATTCTTTGAATTCCTTTCTGTTGTTGGGGAGACACTGCATCTGTCAAAAAGGATATGTTATCAACTGCTGAGTATAAAAAAAAATCACCCTTAGATTCCTCTACTTGGCACTGCAAAAAATTGGCAGTGGTACCGAAGGACATGAGTTGAAATCTAAGGGATGTGAAGTTGAAATCAATAAAGAGACTCCTCTACTTGGCATTGCGAAAAATTGGCAATGGTACCTAAGGTTATGATTTAAAGTCTAATGCAATAATCAGTGTATCATACCCTAAATGAAACATTTGAGTTAACCCCAACGATTTGCTTAGGAAGGATTTGAATTGCATGAGTGTTGTGTGCAAACTTGATTGTGGGATCTAGTTATTGTGGGATCAAACTGTTGAACACTTGAAACAACCATTTACTTGATTTCTCCTTATTAGATCTTGGATTGCTATTGAATGTTTTTCTAACTTGGATGTATACCTCAACACAATAGAATACTCTTACACCTAGCTTGTATTTCATCTTATTTTATTGCTTAAGGACAAGCAAAGATTTAAGTCTGAAGTATTTTGATGCCTTGCATTTTAGTAGTAATATTCATAGCTATTTCATGTTAAATCTAGGCTTGTTTTGACACTTTTATACTCTTTTAAGGCTTATTTACTTGAATACTTTGGAATCTTCACTTTTTCATGCTTTTGTGGAATTTCAGGTTAAAATCACCCATTTTCGACATATTTTGAAGATTCTGAGGCCATAGGGTGATTTCTTATACAAAGACGAAGCTACACATCAAATTTGGGCTTAAACGGAGTTAGCCTGAAAAATACGGCTAGGTGAACCCCATGGGGTGGGTTCACCAGCACGTTCGCCAGCCAGCAGAAACCTCACAGAGAGCTTCACGGCCGGGTGAACCCTGCGGGGTTCAACAGTATTCCTTTAGGCTGAGAACTGCACAGAACAAAGCACAGCCAGGTGAACTCGGCGGGGTTCACCATGCTTCTTTCAGCCAGAATACATAGATTGAATCATGGCCAGGTGAACCCAGCGGGGTTCACCCGTGATTTGAACCCAGGCACGCGCGAACCCGAGTTCCACTCGGATTTTTGGTGATTTCTGACCCGTTTGGCATCCAAATTTGGCAAGTAAGGACTCTATGGAAAGCTTTTTCGAAGGCGAAGAGCTGTGGAATATAAAAGCCTCAATTTTAATGCCCTAAACATTGAGTAATCATGCAACAAATCGGCTAGAGAGAAAGAACACGGTGGAAAGACGAGTTCGAGTTGATTTTCGAAGATCTAATCATCGGAGCGCTTCGATTCTTGAGGATTTGTTTCGATTTATTGTCTCCTATCCCTTAGAAACTCTTCCTTGCAATTTTCCTATGTTAAAAGAGAGTTTTTTGAACGTTTCAATGATGATTGTAGCGTAAACCCTATTTCGGGGCTCGATCGAAGCCCGTTGACGATTCTTATTTGCAAACTTTATTTTAATTCTATTATTTGGATTGATTTATGAGCATATTTTACTTTGATGCACTTATATCGTCATTTTACCTTGGTCGAGTATTTTCATGTATTAGCCGTTACGATTCATACCGAGAGGAGGATCGTAAGGGTGGAATCTCTTAGTAAAACTTGCGAGACCTCGACATGAGAGTGCTTGGTCTTCGCTCGAAGGTTTCATAATCTGCCATAGAACTCATTGGGTTTGTCTAACATGATCCACTGCAAGAGTAGGAGATCGTCTTAATTGAACACTTGGGGGTACACTCGAGAGAGGGCATCTTGTACCCTAGGATTAGATTCCTTGTGCAAAACCAATAATCTAAATAACTAATATCTTTCTTGTGCGATTAAGATCGTCATCGTGGTGGAAACCATAGCCCTGATATCTCTCTCATATCTACTCTCTGCCGTCGTAATTGCGATTGCTTGTTCTCGATTTTAGTTTTTAAAACCACGTTTCGATTCGTCTAGCTATTAAAACTTAGATTTTTTTGGTACTCGACCTTGTTCCCTGTGGAATTTGACATCTTTTATATTACTTCGATATAACCGTGCACTTGCGGGACGTGTCAGGCACTCTTAGATTCATATTGCCCTCTTAATCTGGGCGATATGTTGACTAGCATCAAATTAGCAACCTTCAAAATATCAGCCTGATGCTTATCATAAGCATCCTTCTCAGCCGCTGAGGTCAAGCATGGAAGAGGCTCAGGAATAGGCTACTCAAGGACATAGAGCTTCCTCTCGAACATAAGCACATTTCTCAAGTTCATATACTAATCCAGTAAGTTGGATCCAACCAACTTATCCCTTTCTAGGGTAGATCGCAGTGACCATCTACCATTGTTCATAGCCATTCTTCTACAGCAACCAAGAAACAGCAGATTAGTACTACTTTCATATCATTTAATCTGGACTTGCATTAAATGACCATGGCTCCCACTATTTTAATGGAATTGACAACCCATAAAGTCAATCGAAAAATTTAACATTTCCTAGTGAGATGGGATCCTCATTCCACATGGGGCTTTGCGTCTCATGAGGGTGGGATGAGATGCACAAAGTGACTCATGCTTCCTAAGGTGGGCACGCCGGCCGATTGCTCCAAGCAATTCCCCTTGTTGAGATAGTCTAGGCATTTCATGTCCAGCGAGGGCTGGATACAGCATGAAACCCTTACCTCTCAACGCTGCCTCTAGTGTTCCACCATATGCCTAGCACATGTGGAAATCTAGTCAAATCCATTCCTAACCGTTATGCCTTGGCCCAATGAGTTTCCTTGTGAAGGCACGCCCAGATAAACTGGACTAGGGAAACCATTGTCACCACACACCTTCTAAAGATAAGTGGGTGTGTCCCACAAGGGTGGGAAACATTTCACAACACCACTTATCGATAGCTTGATGAGGGCTATGCATTAGAAGGCAACTAGACTTGATATTTTGTGTGAGGGTTTTTGAGGTCTCATTAACTCAGTTTTATCTTATTTCTAACTTTATAGGCATGCAATCCTATAGTGATAACATAACGATAAAACATCACAGGCATGCTTTAACTTTTGTAAAGAAAGCAATAAAAAGATGATGTGATCATAGCTCACTCAAGACATTAAACCAACCCATTCCAAAAAGGGGGTTCAACTCTTGACCTTGGATTCAAGCCCCTAAAACTAGACCTAGCCTAGCCGACCTCAAGCTTGGTCTTCAAGGTTGGCTCCAAGGTCCTCCTTTACATGGTTTAGCTCTCAAACCTTAGAGGTACTTTTAGGGAAACCCTAGAAGCACTCATAGGTTCGGCCAATGTCATGGATTTTCCTCCAAGGAAGATGCACCACCATGCAAGGGGCCAAGATGGTGATGACACCAAAATTTATAGTAAATTTAGTGCCATTTCATTGGTGTTCTTATGTCATATTCATAGACTTTGCTTATATTTATGCCTTTTTAATCGATATTTGCGGAATCTACACTCTTTTTGGTTTTTAATGATTTTCAGGCAAAAAGGCACAATTTTCAGTCGATTTCAAGCAATCCGAATGCATGGATTAGTTCACAACATCAAGAGGAGATCACACGTCAAATTTTAAGAGAATTGGAGCCATAACCAAAATACGGCAGGGCCGTAATCTATATTACGGTACCGTATTTTCGTACGCTGCCGTAATGTCAGAGCACTGCCGTAATTTGGAGAGTTTTTCATCAGAAAGTTTCCTGAAAATTACGGCACTGCCGTAAGAAATTACACAGGCCGTAATCTGGAGCGACTTCAGACCAGAAACATTCACCGAAATTACGGCACTGCCGTAAACCATTTTACGGTGCCGTAATTTCCAGACATTTTCGACCAGAGAGTTCAGCCAATTTAACGGCACTACTGTAAACCATTTTAAGGTGACATAATATCCAGAGGTTTTGAAACAGAGAATGCGACCGATTTTACGGCAATGCCGTAACATATTACACTGTCGTAATCCTAATCTAAAACGCGATTCCACAGTCAAATTTGAAGCATGATTTTTGTGGAGAAGATTGTCGACGATCGAGACCTTTAAATTTGTAGCCGTAAGAAGAAGAAGGGGAGCTTTCACCGAGGATAACACGAAGACACCAAAAGCCCCAATTATCATCCACCATACAGAGAGAAATCGAGTTTTTTGTCGCCGCCTAGGGTTTCGCCGCCGTGACACACACAATGCATCTCTGGCCGTGAAATTTGAGGAGAAGCTATGCTAGGAGGAGGAGAACACGCCCCAGAAGTTTCAGAGTGAAAGGAGATCATTTGGACAAGAAATCAAAGAAAAGGTAGGCGCTGACACTGTTCACAGCAACTCCTACACAAATTATGGCTGTAATTTATATTACAGCCATGGTGTGTTTTCTTAAACCCTCTTTTTCTTTGATTTTTGATCTTTTGAAACCATGAATTATTATAACTCCTGCACCATGCTAGCTTAAACTTTTATGGGACATGAGGAGTAATTCCCTTTAATTCTTAATGACTAGATGATATTTTTTCACTATTTCATCACGTATAATTTTACCATAGTAATTTTACTCATGTGATAATTGCACTTTTGATTCTCCTTAGATTCATACTATTATTCATGTTTTAGAGTTCTCGCAATAAAAACCGAAAGGTGACTTGCTAGAGAACTTGGAACCCTAGAATTGCATGTTAGGAACTTTCTTTAAGAAATTAGGTTAGTGCTCATTGTTCGATTTTAGTAGTCAAATTGCCATGATAATAATATGAATTTAGGATTGAGTCGAGTTGTCAAACGAGGAGATCTTGTGCGAAAGCAAAGATCGGAATTTTGGAGAACCTTGAGTAAAACTTGTGTTGAGACTCGAATGCACGAAAGTGATCCTTGAGATTCTACTTGTGATAATCAACTTAGAATTCGGATGCACGAAAGTGATCCTTGAGTTCTTTGTTTGATGGTTTACTTATTCTCAGCGTTGGGATAGATCTTGATCGAAAGCGAGGATTGATTCCTGCATGATTGTCTTCACGAAAGTGAGAAAATCTTTTTATGAAGTAAATTATATCTTTACCATGATAAAATTAAACTAACGAATCTCTATTTACATCTAGTCATAGAATTTAAAGTGGATGAAACCCTAGTCCCAGTCTTCTCTCTCTGGTATTTTCGTTTTAGTCTTCTATTGCTCACTTGCATACTTTCGATTCACCTAGATAACAAGAAATCAATTATTCAGTACTCAGCAAACAAGGTCTCTGTGGGTTCGATATCTATTTTATTACTTCGAATATCCATGCACTTGCGGACACAACAAGTTTGGTGACATAACCAGTTTCTGGAGCCATGTTAGGGAGTGACAAAGTCCCTATGCGCCAAACAACGAGTTTGGCCGCGACACCAGAAATAAGTTTTTGTCTACCTACTTGTTGGGATACAACAAGTTTTTAGCATCGTTGCTGGGGACCTTGGTTTTTGTTGATATTGAAGATATTGAAAGTATTGTTATACTAGGTTTTATTTATGTTCTATCTTTTTATTCTTTTATGTTTACTTAAGTTATTTGATCCATCTACTTTAGTGTGCATAAAAAATTTAGATCTAATGGCAGAACAGAAATCAATTAGGGATTATGCAGCCCCTAAGCCACGAGAAATATACTTCAGCATTGTCAAGCCAACCATTGAAGTGGATAATTTCAAAATTAATCATGCCTTCTTGACCATGATCCAGCAGAACCAATTTGGAGAAGCTCCAATTGAGGATCCCTATCAACATTGACATCTTTTTATTGAATATTGTGATACCATTAAAATTTATGGAATTTCTGATGATGCACTAAAACTAAGACTGTTTCCTTTTTCTCTCAGAGACTGAGCACGATTTTGGCTACTTTCTCGACCTTCTGGTGTTTTCACTACATGGGTGTTGTATCCCAACAAGTAGGTAAACAAAATTTATTTATGAAGTCGCAACCAAAGCTGATCGTATGGTGCATAGGGACTTGTCACCCCCTAATACGGCTCCAAAAACTGGTTGAGTTACCGCACTTGTTGTTATCTCCGCAAGTGCACGAATACTCGAAGTAATAAAGAAAGATATCGAACCCACAGAGACCTATGTTGTCAAGTACCAAATAATTGATTTCTTCCTATCTAGGCAATCAAATAAAAGCAGAGTAAAGATCGAAAATACACGGGAAAATACTATCAGGGAGAAGCTGGGACTAGGGTTTCATTCACTTTAATTTTCATGACTAGATATATAAGGATATTCATCAATCAAATTCTATTATGATAAAGGCATAATTTACTTTGTAAAGAGATTAACTCACTTTCGTGCAGATAACTATGCAGAGACCAATCTTCGCTTTCGCACAAGATTATTCCAAGCTAATGATAAGTAATTCATTAAACAAAGAACTCGAGGATCACTTTCGTGCATCCAAGTTCTAAGTTGATCGCCTCGAGTGGAAATTCAAGGATCACTTTCGTGCATCCGAGTCTCAACACAAGTTCTACCTATGGTTCTCCAATGTTCCGATCCTCACTTTCGTGCAACATCTCCACGTTTGACACAATAACTCAATCCTAAGTTCATAATTATCATCATGGCAATTTAAACTACTAAAATAAAAAAAATAAGAAGTTAACCTAATTTCTTACAGTGAGTTCCTATTAATCAATTTTAGGGTTCCAAGTCCTCAAACAAAACACCTTTCGGTCCTTATTGCAAAAACTCTAAATCATGAAGACAAAAAGTAAACTAAGGAGAATCTTAGAGCAATAATCGTATTGGTAAAATTATCAAAATAGAATAATCATGATGAAAGTAAAAAGTATCTAGTCATTAAGAAAATCAAAGGGAATTACTCCCCCATGTCCCAAAGAGTATTTAAGCTAGCATGGTGAAGAAAATACAATATTCCATAATTTCAGAAGATCAAAAATCAAAGGGAAAAGAGGGGTGAAGAAAATACACCACGGCTGTAATTCAAATTACAGCCGTATTTTGCAGAGAGGGCGATGAACAGTAGCGGCACCTCCTTCTTCTTTGATTTCTCCTCCAATTGATCTCCTTTCGTTCTGAAACTTTTTGAATTTTGTCTTCTCTTCCAGGGGAAGCTTTAGTATGAATATCACGGTCGGAGGTGCTCTGGATTCTCTCTATGTAGTGAATAAAATTTAGGGCTTTTGGTGTCTTCATGCTCCTCCTGTCGAAAGCTGCTCTTTTCCTTTTTACGATTTTTAGTTTAAGGCCTTGGAATGTTCGCAATCTTCTCCGAAAAAATCGGGCTTCAAAATTGACCTCGGAGTCGCGTTCAAAAGCAGAAATACGGTAGTGTAATATTTCACGGCAGTGCCGTAAAATCACTTGCGTTCTTTGATCTGATGTTGTTTGGGAAATATGGCACTGTAAAATAGTTCACGGCACTGCCGTAAAATTGGCTGAACTCTCTGGTCGAAATTGTCTGGAAAATACGGCCTGTGTCAAAATTTATGGTAGTGCCATAAAATCAAGAATTATCTCTGTTCTGAATGTGTTTCAAAATACGGCAATGTTAAGTTTTACGGCAGTGCCATATTTTTCATTAAATCTTCTGGTCGAAGATTCCACCGACTTACGGCCGTGCTCTGATATTACGGTATCGTACGAAAATACGGTACCGTAATATAGAGTACAACACTATCGTATTTTGGTTTGTTGCTTCGTTTTGTGTGAAATTTGTCATGTGATCTCCTCTTGATGATGGTAACTCTTCCATGTATTTGATTTTGGCTAAAAATGCTTCAAAATAGTGCCTTTTTACCTTAAAATCATCAAAAACCAAAATAAAAGTAGATTTTGCAATATTTGATAAATTTAGCATAAAAATAAGTAAAAAATCTTCAATTGAGCATGAAAAGATATAAAAAAATGATACAAAATATACTATATATTTTGGTGTCATCAAAATACATAAGGCTCAAACTTTGCTTGTCCTCAAGCAAAAATTAAAAATTAATTAAAAGATAAATCTTTTCATGCTCAATAAATTCCTAAAATACAATCATCATTGAAAAAATTCCATCAATTGTTTCACAAAACTTCAAATAAACATATCATTCTTAGAACTCAACCCTCTAGATCTACATCTCACTCAAATAAAACTTTGCAACTTGTATAATAAATAGAATTTTCAATCTCAAGATTTCACCCAATTTCAAATCAAATCTATCATGCTTTTATTTACAAGAATTAGGTTTCCAAGATCTTTTTCCCACACATATTTTTTTATTCATTTTTTTTCTTTTTCATGTATTTTGTTGTTTTTGCATAGATGGCATGTACCCACTTAGATACACACCTTTTTTATTTTGACTTCAACTCTTGTCTTCGGTACCACTATCAATTTTGCATAGTGCCAAGTAGAGGAGTCTTATTCTTTTCTCTCTCATTATCTTTTAAGCATAGACTTTAACCCATGTCTTAGGTACCACTATCAATTTTACATAGTGCCAAGTAGGGGAGTCTCTCACTATTTTTATGGACCTTGGATTCTTCCTTCCCAACAAATAGCAAAATAGACTAAACATCTACTAGGTTGATCCATAGATATTAATTCAGTAATCGTACTCATGTGCTCATTTTATTTAAAGGAGTAGTTTCACCTTTAGATCTTATTCCTCAAATAACACATCTACCCAAAATTTCATGCATCAACTAATGTCAAATTTCAAAAATAGATATGCATTGAAGAAATAAATCTAACATGATAGGGTTTTTCTCTAATCACGAATATTGATTTATTCATCATTAAGGAAAATATTCATCAATGAAATTCTTTAAGGACAAAATCACACCATGATATAAAGTCAATCATATGTATTCAATAATTCTTCATATGAATTAGCATACACATCCAATTAAAGTATAGCACTGGAAGACACAATAGTTTATAGAGTCATTCATTTTTATGAAATTTTCATGTAAAGGAGCAAGGGGATGGGTACTCACAAGACTCTCTTCATCATCGTTTGGTCTGATATCTTTTGTACTCCTAGGAAAGTATCCTTCTTCTCTCTCCCCTTTTTTTTTGAATAATACGGTACCGTAAAATATATTATGGTGCTACCGTAATTTCGGGGTAAGTTGGAAAATCTCGTCAGAAAAATCGCGCGAAAATACGGCCCGTGAAATAATTTACGGTGGTGCCATAAAAACGGGGAAACTCTCGGGTTGATTTTGGCCACAAAATACGGTACCGTGTAACAGTTTATGGCGGTGCCGTAATTTCATCACAACTCTCTGTCGAAAGTGGACTGGAAATACGGTACCGTAATATACTTTACGGCAGTGCCGTATTTTGCACCAAATCTCGATTTACCTACAAAAATAAAAGAAAAAATTTAGTCCTAAGCAGAAATTAAAGCAAAAGAAAACAAATAGAGGTTAGAAAGCTTGGGTTGCCTCCCAAGAAGCGCTAATTTAAAGGTCATTAGCTTGACCGTTCTGCACTCAGATTTGATCTTGGTTCATCTAGGTAAAAGCTCTCCTTTTCTTCAATTAGTTCTTCTTGATAGTAGTGTTTCAATATTTGACCATTAACTTTAAATTCTCCCATATCTTCACTCCATATGTCCACAGCTCCATAGGGATAAATTTTCTTCACCTGAAAAGGCCAGACCAACAAGATTTGAGTTTACCAGGAGAAAGTCTTAATCTACAATTGAATAAAATAACAAAGTCACCTGGTTAGAAATCTTTTCTAAAAATATGCCGATCATGCCATCTCTTAGTTCTCTCCTTATAGATTCTTGCATTTTCATAGGCCGAGAGTATAATCTCATCTAGCTCGTTCAATTGCAACCTCCATTTTTCACCCGCATTCTTTAAGTCAAAGTTTAATGCCTTGATTGCCCAGAACGCCTTATGCTCGAGTTCTACAGGTAGATGGCAACACTTACCATAAACTAATTAAAAAGGAGACATACCAATTGGTGTTTTGAAAGCTGTCTGGTATGCCCACAGTGCATCATCAAGTTTGAATGTCCAATCTTTCCTTGTGCGTGAAACTGTCTTTTCCAAAATCCCTTTTATTTCTCTATTTGATATCTCAACCTATCCACTTGTTTGAGGATGATAAGGTGTAGCTACTCTATGATTTACTCCATACTTTCTAAGTAAAGCTAAGAACTTGTGTTCTATGAAGTGTGAGCCTCCATCACTAATTACACCTCGTGGTGTCCCAAACCTTGGAAATATAATTTTTTTTGAATAATTTGACAACAACTCTGGAATCATTGGTTGGGGATGCAATAGCTTCAACCCATTTTGAAACATAATCTACTGCTACAAGAATATATTTGTTGCCTCCAGAAGATGGAAAAGGTCCCATAAAGTCAATTCCCCAAACATCAAATATCTCAACCTCAAGAATATTGGATAGTGGCATCTCATGTCTTTTATTAATGTTCCCTGTCCTCTGACATCTATCACAAGATAAAATAAAGTTTCTAGCATCTTTAAAAATTGTCGGCCAATAAAATCTTGATTGCAACACTTTGAAGGCAGTTTTCTCAGCACTGGCATGCCCACCATAAGAAGATCCATGGCATTGAAATAATATATCTGTAATCTCCTCCTCAGGCACACATCTCCTAAAAATATCATCTGCACCTCTTCTGAACACATAAGGCTCATCCCAAAAATAGTGTTTTACCTCAGCCAAGAATCTCTTCCTTCCTTGGTAACTCAAATCAGGAGGAAAAACATTAGCTACAAGGTAATTCACAACATCAGCATACCAAGGGGCTCTGATTTGTTCGATGGTCATTAGTTGTTCTTCAGGGAAGGAGTCATTAATTACATCATTTTTTTTAGTGTTCACCATAATCCTTGAAAGATGATCTGTAACAAAATTCTCTGATCTTTTTTTGTCTTTAATTTCCAAATCAAATTCTTGTAAAAGTAGAATCCATCTGAGCAAGCGCGGTTTAGTATCCTTTTTTTGCATTAAGTATCTTACAGCTGCATGATCAGTATACACTACCATCTTGGAGTTAATCAAATATGATCTAAATTTATCAAAAGTAAATACTATAGCCAATAATTCCTTTTCAGTGGTAGTGTAATTCTTCTGTGTCTCATCTAAAGTCCTGTTGGCATAGTGAATAATGTAAGGTTTTTTATCTTTTCTCTGTCCCAAGACTGCCCCTACTGCATAATCACTGGCATCACACATGAGCTTAAATGGCAAGTCCCAATCTGAGGGCTAAATGATGGGTGCTGAAACCAAAGCTTTCTTCAATTCCTGAAAAGCAGATAAACAATCCTCATCAAAAGAAAATTTAACATCTTTACAAAGTAAATGTGTGAGAGGTCTAGCAAGTTTAGAGAAGTCCTTGATGAATCGCCAGTAGAACCCCGCATGTCCTAGAAAGTTTCGGACCTCCTTCACTGTGGTGGGCGGCTCCAATTTGTCTATCACCTCAACTTTGGCTTTATCCACTTCAATTCCTTTTTCTGAAATTAAATGTCCCAAGACTATCCCTTGCTTAACCATGAAATGACATTTTTCCCAATTAAGCTCAAGGTTAGTTTCTTCGCACCTCTGTAAAACCCAAGATAAGTTAACCAAACAAATATCAAAGGAGGAACCATATACTGAGAAATCATCCATAAAGTCTTCAATAAAATTAGAAAAAATAGCCATCATGCATCTCTGAAAAGTAGCAGGTGCATTACATAAACCAAAAGGCATTCTCCTATATGCAAAAGTTCCATAAGGGCAAGTGAAAGTGGTTTTCTCTTGATCATCGGGGTGTATAGGAATTTAAAAAAAACCAGAATATCCATCTAAGAAGCAAAAGTGAGAATGGTTTGCTAGTCTTTCAATCATCTGATCAATAAAAAGTAAAAGGAAAATGGTTTTTCCTAGTGGCAGTATTCAATTTTCTATAGTCTATGCACATGTGCCAACTAGTAACAGTTCTAACAGGAATCAATTCATTGTCTTTGTTTTTCATGATAGTTACCCCTCCTTTCTTAGAAACACAATGTACAGAACTTACCCATTTGCTATCAGAGATACGATAGATAATACCTACATCAAGTAATTTCAGAACTTCCTTTTTTACAACTTCTTTCATGGAGGGGTTCAGTCTTCTTTGGAAATCTGCATGTGCCTTGTGCTCTTCTTCCATCAAGATCCTGTGCATACAAAAAGAAGGGTTAATTCCTTTCAAGTCATCAATTGAGTACCCAATTACCTTCCTATGAATCCTTAATTCTTTGAGAAGCAACTCTGTTTCTCGTTTCCCAAGTTGTGCATCAACAATCACAAGATAAGTAGAATTAGGACCAAGAAACTCATAACGAAGGTTATCAGGTAGAGCCTTAAGTTCTATTTTTGGAGTCTTTTCTTTTTCATCACAAGTGTTGCAGTCTAGAAATTCATTAATTTTAGAATTGGTTTCGTCCTTAAGAATAGAATTAGAATCATACTCAGAAGTTTCAACAAACAAATCATTAAGATCATAGATAATGTCATCTACATCATGTATACTACAACAATACTCAGAATTTGAAGGGTTTTTCATGGTTTCATGCAAGTCATATTCTATTCTTTCATCCTCGATGTTAAGTGAGAGCTTACCGTTTTTTACATCAATGAGTGCTCCTGCTGTAGCTAAAAATGGTCTACCAAATATGATAGGGATTTTTGCATCTTCTTCCATCTCAAGAACTACAAAATCTGCTGGAATGAAATACTTACCTATTTGAATAGGTACATCTTCAAGAATCCCCACAGGATATTTAATTGAATGATCGGCGAGCTGTAAAGATATTGAAGTTGATTTGAGCTCTCCCATGTCCAACTTCCTACAAATAGATAATGGCATTAGACTCACACTAGCTCCCAAATCACATAAGGCTCAGTCAAAAGCCATACTTCCAATAAAACAAGGAATAGAGAAACTACCTGAATCCTTCAATTTAGGTGGCAACTTGTTTTGAATGATGGCACTACATTCTTCAGTCAAAGCTACAGTACCACAATCTTCTACTTTCCTCTTATTAGACAAAATTTCTTTCAAAAATTTAGCATATGTGGGCATTTCAGATAAAGCTTCAGTAAATGGAATGTTAATGTAAAGTTTTTTCAGAACATCTAAAAATCTCCCAAATTGTTTGTCTAGTTTTTCTTGTACTAACCTTTGAGGAAAGGGTATAGATAGCTTGTATGGTGTAGTAAAATTAGGTTTAGAAATATCTTTGTGATATGGCATATCACCTCTAGGTTCATCACCCTTATGAGGTGATAAACTAGTTTGGGATTGCTCATGCTCATAAGATTTTTCTGACCCTAATTCTTGGTCATATTCACTATTAAGCTCTTTTCTATTGTTCTCAATTCTCCTTTTTGGTTCTTCAAATTTCTTTCCACTTCTAGTGACAATAACATTACAGTGTTCATTAGGCATCTGATCTTCTAGAAATTTTTTATGAGTAGTTAAAGATTCTACTTGAGAAGCAAGTTGACCAACCATTCCTTTAAGATCTTCAATTTCTTTGTTTTTATTTTGCATGAATTGAGTTTGATTAGCCATAAACTTGTCAAGCAAAGATTCTATACCAAAAGAATTTACCTCTTCAGTTGGGTTTGCAATTCCTTACTCTCATTCTTACCATGGTGATGACAATATAGTATTCTTTCTTCAGGATTCTATTGGTTATGGTTCAAGGACATTTCTTCAAATATGGTAAAGGCATCTTCGATAGTCTTGCTCATGATAGCTCCTCCTGCAGCAGCATCAACAATTAGACGGGTATTAGGGAGTAGACCATAATAAAATATATTAATCAAAGCCCAATTTTCGAGGCCATGGTGAGGGCACTTTCGTTGTAAATCATTGAAATGCTCCCATGCCTTGCTAAAGGATTCGCCATCTTTTTGTGTGAAGCTTGTAATCTGGTTCCTTAGTTGAATGGTTTTGCTGGGTGGAAAGTACTTCATCAGGAAGACATTTGACAATTGTTCCCATGTAGTGAAAGCACCAGCTTGTCGAGAATGTAGCCAGGATCGTGCTCGGTCCCTGAGAGAAAAAGGAAATAATCTTAGTTTTAGTGCATCATCAGAGACTCCATTAATTTTAATGGTATCACAATATTCAAGAAAAATATATAAGTGTTGATAAGGATCTTCATTTGGATCTCCTCCAAATTGATTCTGCTGGATCATGGTCAAGAAGACAGGATTAATCTCAAAATTATCGGCTTCAATGATGGGTTTGACAATGCTAAAGTGTACTTCTCATGACATAGGGACGGCATAGTCCCTAAGTGATCTCTGTCCCGCCATTGGATTTAAATTTCCCATACAGTCTAAAGTAGACATATTAAGTAACCCAAGCAAACAAAAAAGAACAGAAAAATAGAACATAAATAAAGCCTAGTCTAGTAATACTTTCAATAACTTCAATATTGACAAAAACTAAGGTCCCTGGAAACGGTGCCAAAAACTTGTTGTATCCCAACAAGTAGGTAAACAAAACTTATTTATGAAGTCGCAACCAAAGCTGATTGTATGGCGCACAGGGACTTGTCACCCCCTGATACGGCACCAAAAACTTGTTGAGTTACCACACTTGTTGTTATCTCCGCAAGTGCATGGATACTCGAAGTAAAAAAGAAAGATATCGAACCCACAGAGACCTATGTTGTCAAGTACCAAATAATTGATTTCTTCCTATCTAGGCAATCAAATAAAAGCAGAGTAAAGATTGAAAACACACGGGAAAATACTATCAGGGAGAAGCTGGGACTAGGGTTTCATTCACTTTAATTTTCATGACTAGATATATAAGGATATTCATCAATCAAATTCTATTATGATAAAGGCATAATTTACTTTGTAAAGAGATTAACTCACTTTCGTGTAGATAATCATGCAAAGACCAATCTTCGCTTTTGCGCAAGATTTATCCCAAGCTAATGATAAGTAAATCATCAAACAAAGAACTCGAGGATCACTTTCGTGCATCCGAATTCTAAGTTGATCGCCTCGAGTGGAAACTCAAGGATCACTTTCGTGCATCCAAGCCTCAACACAAGTTCTACCTATGGTTCTCCAATGTTCCGATCCTCACTTTCGTGCAAGATCTCCACGTTTGACACAATAACTCAATCCTAAGTTCATAATTATCATCATGGCAATTTAAACTACTAAAATAAAGAAATAAGAAGTTAACCTAATTTCTTACGGTGAGTTCCTATTAATCAATTTTAGGGTTCCAAGTCCTCAAACAAAACACCTTTCGGTCCTTATTGCGAAAACTCTAAATCATGAAGACAAAAAGTAAACTAAGGAGAATCTTAGAGCAATAATCGCATAGGTAAAATTATCAAAATAGAATAATCATGATGAAAGTAAAAAAGTATCTAGTCATTAAGAAAATCAAAGGGAATTACTCCCCCATGTCCCAAAGAGTGTTTAAGCTAGCATGGTGAAGAAAATACAATATTCCATAATTTCAAAAGATCAAAAATCAAAGGGAAAAGAGGGGTGAAGAAAATACACCACGGCCGTATTTTGCAGAGAGGGCGATGAACAGTAGCGGCGCCTCCTTCTTCTTTGATTTATCCTCCAATTGATCTCCTTTCGTTCTGAAACTTCTGGAATGTTGTCTTCTCTTCCAGGCGAAGCTTCAGTATGAATCTCATGGTCGGAGGTGCTCTGGATTCGTCCCAGCAGCGAAACCCTAGGCAGCGGTGAGAGACGTGATTTATCTCTGTGTAGTGAATAAAATTTAGGGCTTTTGGTGTCTTCGTGCTCCTCCCATCGAAAGCTGCTCTTTTCCTTTTTATGGTTTTTAGTTTAAGGCCTTGCATCATTCGCAATCTTCTCCAAAAAAATTGAGCTTCAAAATTGACCTCGGAGTCGCGTTCAAATCGCTTGCGTTCTCTAATCTGATGTTGTCTGGGAAATACGGTACCGTAAAATGGTTCACGGCACTGCCGTAAAATTGGCTGAACTCTCTGGTCGAAATTGTCTGCAAAATATGACCCATGTCAAAGTTTACGGTAGTGCCGTAAAATCAGGAATTATCTCTGTTCTGAATGTGTTTCAAAATACGGCAGTGTTAAGTTTTACGGCAGTGCCGTATTTTTCATTAAATATTCTGGTCGAAGATTCCACCAATTTACGGTCGTGCTCTGATATTACGTTATCGTACGAAAATACGGTACAATAATATAGAGTACAGCACTGCCGTATTTTGGTTTGTTGCTCCGTTTTGTGTGAAATTTATCATGTGATCTCCTCTTGATGATGGTAACTCTTCCATATATTTGATTTTGCCTAAAAACGCTTCAAAATAGTGCCTTTTTACCTGAAAATCATCAAAAACCAAAATAGAAGTAGATTTTGCAATATTTGATAAATTTAGCATAAAAACAAGCGAAAAATCTTCAATTGAGCATGAAAAGATATAAAAAATGATACAAAATATACTATATATTTTGTTGTCATCAATGGGAACAACTATCAAATGCTTTCCTGATGAAGTACTTTCCACCAAGCAAAACCATCCAATTGAGAAATTAGATCACAAGCTTTACACAAAAGGATGGAGAATCATTCAGCACGGCATGAGAGCGATTCAATGATTTACAACGGAAGTGCCCTCACCATGGCTTTGAAAACTGGGTTTTAATTCGTACATTTTATAACGATCTACTTTATAATACCCGTCTAATTGTTGATGCTGCTGTAGGAGGAGCCCTCATGAGTAAGACCATTGAAGATGCTTCAACTCTATTTGAAGAAAAGTCCTTGAACCATAACCAATAGGATCCTGAAGAAGAACTGCTATATTGTCATCGTCATGGTAAGAATGAAAGTGAGGAATGTCGAACCCTAACTGAAGAGGTAAATTTTTTTAGTGTAGAATCTTTGCTTGACAAGTTTATGGCTAATCAAAATCAATTCATGCAAAATCAAAACAAGGAAATTGAAGGTCTTAAGAGAATGGTTAGTCAACTTGCCTTTCAAGTTGAATCCTTAACTACTCACAATAAAACCCTAGAAGTGTTGGGGTATGCTCTTAAGGCTAATGTTTGAGGCCTTAGATTATTTACAGTATCATGTATAATCTATATGTTTTATAAAGGCAATTGTTGTTATTCAGATTGTTACATTATCTGCTGCTGTATGTATACATCTGAGTAATGTCTCAATGATGTTCAGCTTAGCTGACATTCAGTATTGTCCTTAGTCGAGATATCTCGGTGAACATGAGACAGCCTTGATATGATTGAGACTAATATGTGTTCTGTTCTTGTAGGATGCTTCGAGCATGGAATAAGATTTAGACACATAGGTGCATTGGATGTACTGGACTGACCCTATTTAGGATATTCAATTGTTTGTCACAATGTAAATAATCCTTATATGCAAGCAAGTGGCATATTTCCTCTGACTTGAGATCACTTGTGTTTCTAAGTGATGATTGGCATTGTCTTGAGGTAATTCAATATCATTTGAAAGATAATGATTAAGGATTATCTTGGATAGTGGGCATGAGTCATGTTAGGGCACTAGTGATAGATATAGGATTGCCTCTCCTAGATGGAGTGTGATGTTCTAAAGGGGCCCCCTAGATAAAATGGTTGAGAATGTGTATGGCCATACCCAGATGACTATTGATCTAACCATTTTCATCATGTTGGAGTCACAGGCTTGACATGCTTGTCCAACGGGAACATCCAGTGGCAAAGGGAAACATGTATGCCAAGTGAATTAGATTCACACTTGTGCTGTGGTTTGGGAGTAGTCTTGGAAGACTCTTTCCTTCATATCGGGAGACAGTGATGTGTTGCTAGATACCCCTCTCTGATCGTGATAACGTAAGTTATCGTTACCGACATTGAAGGAAACCCTTGGGGTCGCACAATTTGATGATATGGCTTGCTTATGTCAGATCGTGTGGACTAGAATTATTCTAGTTCAGTTTAAAGCAATTTAAACTCTGATTGGAAGTGAGATCTAGTCTAATCATGTTTGATTGATTAGGGCATATGATCGGTAAGCTTCGATCGGGAGAATTGATGTTTGATCGTAAAGATCAAGAGGTTCAATGAGATGTGTGGTTAGATCTTGAGCCACTTGGTTCAGAGAGAGATCTTAACCAGGTCTAGTTCGGTTTGATGCTTGAACCAAATTGGGATTGAACCGGTTTACTTTGTGAACGCATGGTTCAATTGAAGAGGAGTTTTCGATGGCTTCATGGGGAGTTAAGAAGGGAGTTACAATTCGGTTCTTACCATTTTTGGTGGCCGAATCTTTCCTTTTTTGGAAACAACGATTTTGAAACCCCTTCTACTCTCTTCCTCCTCTCGCATCTTCTTCATCTTCACGCAAGGGAAGAAGTTAAGAAAAACCTACCCAAGGGCGCACATCTCCTCTCCAAGACACGATCAAAGACTCCTTGGTGTCTTTGCTAGCACAAGGAGCACAAGGAAGAAGTTGACATCATCTTGTGTGTGACACTTTTGGAGAAGAGGCACTCGCCCCTTTCTTTTTCCAAGTCGCCACTCACATCATGGCAATGGTAATACTCTAACTTGTCTTTCAAGTTTACAAGGTTGATCATAGTATCAAGTCATGTGATTTTGTTTTTCCTTTTTCGCTTCAATAAGTTCATATGAAACAATACTTGCGAACTAGGTTTCCTTCAAGAAGATCAAATATCTGATGAACACTGTAATGCAATCATCACTAGAAGTGGAAAAAAATTAGAGGAACCAAAAAGGAGAGTTGAGAATAACAAAAAAAGGCTTGATGATGAACATGACTATGAATTAGAGTTAGAAAAATCTTCTGTGTATGAGCCATCCCAAACTAGTTTGCCACCTCACCAAGGTGATGAACCTAAAGGTGATGTGCCGTGTTAGGAAGATATTTCTAAACCTAATTCTCCTATACCCTATAGGCCACCTATACCATTTCCCCAAAGGTTAGTGCAAGAAAAATTAGACAAACAATTTAGGCGATTTTTAGATGTTTTGAAAAAGCTTTACATTAACAATCCATTTACTGAAACTTTATCTCAAATGCCCACATATGCTAAATTTTTAAAAGAAATATTGTCTAATAAGAGAAAAATAGAGGACTATGGCACTGTGGCTTTAACTGAGGAATGTAGTGCTGTTATCCAAAACAAAGTGTCACCTAAACTGAAGGATCCAGGTAGTTTCTCTATCCCTTGTTTTATTGGTAGTATGGCTTTTGACCGAGCCTTATGTGATTTGGGTGCTAGTGTGAGCCTAATTCCATTGTCTATCTGCAGGAGATTGGACATGGGGGACCTCAAGCCAACTTCTATATCTTTGCAGCTCGCTGATCGCTCGGTGAAATACCCTGTGGGAATTCTTGAAGATGTGCCTATACAAGTAAGTAAATATTTCGTTCCAACGGATTTTGTAGTTCTTGAGATGGAAGAAGATGCAAAAATCCCCATTATACTTGGTAGACTATTTTTAGCCACTGCAGGAGTGCTTATTGATGTAAAAAATGGTAAGCTTTCACTTAACATTGGGGATGAAAGAATTGAGTATGACTTGCATGAAGCAATGAAAAATCCTTCAAATTCTGAATCTTGTTGTAGTATACATGATATAGATGACATTGTCTATAATCTTAATGATTTATTTGAAACCAATGAATGCGACACTGATTTAGGCTTTGCTTTTGGAAAAACAAACTCTATTACTGATGAACTATCAAATTGCAATGCTTGTGACAATGACAAGAGTGAAGAAAGAAAGACTCCAAAAATAGAACTTAAGGCTTTACCTAATAACCTTCGTTATGAATTTCTGGGTCCTGATTCTACTTACCCTGTTATTGTTGATGCACAGTTAGGGAGAAGGGAGACATATTTGCTTCTCAAGGAATTAAGAATTCATAGAAAGGTAATTGGGTACTCAATTGATGACTTAAAAGGAATTAACCCCTCTTTTTGTATGCACAGGATTTTGATGGAAGAGGAGCACAAGCCACATGCAGATTTCCAAAGAAGACTGAACCCCTCCATGAAAGAAGTTGTAAAGAAAGAGGTTCTGAAATTATTAGATGCATGTATTATCTATCCTATATATGATAGCAAATGGGTAAGTCCTGTACATTATGTTCCTAAGAAAGGAGGGGTAACTGTCATAAAAAACAAAGACAATGAATTGATTCCTGTTAGAACTGTTACTAGTTGGCGCATGTGCATAGACTATAGAAAACTAAATGCTGCCACTAGGAAAGACCATTTCCCTTTACCTTTCATTGATCAGATGGTTGAAAGATTGGCAAACCATCCTCACTTTTGCTTTTTAGATGGATATTCTGGTTTTTTCCAAATTCCTATACATCCTGATGATCTAGATAAAACCACTTTCACATGCCCATATGGAACTTTTGCATATAGGAGAATGCCATTTGGTTTATGTAATGCACCTGCTACATTTCAAAGATGCATGATAGCTATCTTTTCTGATTTCATTGAAGACTTTATGCATGTATTTATGGATGATTTCTCTGTATATGGTTCCTCTTTTGATGTTTGTTTGGTTAATTTATCTCGGGTTTTACAGAGATGTGAAGAAACTAACCTTGTGCTTAATTGGGAAAAGTGTCACTTCATGGTTGCAAGGGATAGTTTTGGAGCACTTGATTTCAGAGAGAGGAATTGAAGTTGATAAGGCCAAAGTTGAAGTAATAGAGAAATTGGAACCACCCACCACAGTGAAGGAGGTCCGAAGCTTTCTAGGACATGCGAGATTCTACCGGCGATTCATCAAGGATTTCTCTAAGCTTGCTAGACCTCTTACAAATTTACTTTGTAAAGATGTAAAATTTTCTTTTGATGAAGATTGTTTATTTGCTTTTTAGGAACTAAAGAAGGCTTTGGTTTCAGCATCTATCATTCAACCTCTAGATTGGGATTTACCCTTTGAACTCATGTGTGATGCCAACGACTATGCAATTGTAGCAGTTCTAGGACAAAGGAAAGACAAAAAGCCTTATGTTATCCATTATGCTAGTAGGACTTTGGATGAGACACAGAGGAATTACACTACCACTGAGAAGGAACTTTTAGATGTAGTATTTGCCTTTGATAAATTTAGATCATACTTAATTAACTCCAAAGTGGTAGTGTACACTGACCATGCAGCTGTTAGGTACTTAATGCAGAAAAAGGATATTAAACCACGATTACTCAGATGGATTTTACTTTTGCAAGAATTTGATTTGGAGATTAAAGACAAAAAGGGATCAGAAAACCTTGTTGCAGATCATCTTTCAAGGATAGTGGTAAATACTGAAAAGAATGATGAGATCAATGTGTGGGGTCAAAATTGTTACACTGAGGATGTATTATGACCGTTTCAAATCCACCTTAAATTAATAAGGTTTTTTTTTGTTTAATGGATTCTGGCTTCCAATGAGCGCAAGCGCTCATTGTTAATTACCCCTAAAATTAGGGAACCTTTGATTAAGAGATCTATAATACGCAACAAGATAAGGACGACATTCATAAATTTAACTTGACGTGATACATAATTTGACATGATAATAAAAGAGATTTCGTCAACATGGGAAATTTGTATTTGTCAAACTTTAGCCTTGTGACGACGTATTGGGTAATACCCGGCCTAGGTAGTACGACGTCATTTATAACCGTAACGAAATACAAAGTTTGACATAATATTTAAACGATAAGAGAATGAGCTTTTCATCAATTTGAGCATCTTGTGTCCGTCGGGCGTTTGGCTTTGAAGCATCCCGTTGAGTGATATCCGGTCTAGGCAACCCGATGTTATATTGAGGAGCTACGCCCCGATGATGAACATCGACGTACGCACCTCCCAAACAATATTCCACCGAAGTTGCGTTTAGACGTGTTGGATACCTGACTTGGGAAATTATCCGGCCTCGATGGCGTATTGGATAATTTGATTTGGGAATTTATCCGGCCTTACGGCGTGATGGATAACTGGACTTGAAAGAAAATTACCCGGCCTTGATGGCGTATTGGATAATTTGATTTGAAAATTTATCCAGCCTCGCGGCGTGATGGGTAACTGGACTTGGAAGAAAATTACCCGGCCTTGATGGCGTATTGGATAATTTGATTTGAAAATTTATCCGGCCTTACGGCATGATGGATAACTGGACTTGGAAGAAAATTACCCGGCCTTGATGGCGTATTGGATAATTTGATTTGAAAATTTATCCAGCCTCGCGGAGTGATGGATAACTGGACTTGGAAGAAAATTACCCGGCCTTGATGGCGTATTGGATAATTCGATTTGGAAATTTATCCAACCTCGCGGCGTGATGGATAACTGGACTTGGAAGAAAATTACCTGGCCTTGATGGCGTATTGGATAATTTGATTTGGAAATTTATCCGGCCTTACGGCATGATGGATAACTGGACTTGGAAGAAAATTACCTGGCCTTGATGGCGTATTGGATAATTTGATTTGGAAATTTATCCGGCCTTACGGCATGATGGATAACTGGACTTGGAAGAAAATTACCCGGCCTTGATGGCGTATTGGATAATTTGATTTAGAAATTTATCCGGCCTTACGGCGTGCCGGATAATTTGGTTTGGAAATTTATGCGACCTTAAGGCGGGGTGGATAACTAGATCTTGGTCTGGAATTTTATCCGGCCTCAATGAACACGACGCCGTATCGAGTAGCTACACCGCGACGTCAAACGTCGACGTACGCACCTCCAAAACGATATTTGTCATGATATGTCAAGGCTTTGGCTAAACCTAAAACGATATTTATCATGATATGTCAAGGCTTCGGCTAAACCGGAGGTGAATCTTTACTTCCTGTATTAAATTTTGACATTTAGTCGTATGTGAAGTATCAAATTCAAGAGATTGAGAGGGTAGCGCCGCCACCATTTTTGCATCGCCCATGTTTTCATTTGCTTTTTTTTTATTTCACTTAGCATTATCAGTGTCATCAGAATTTATTTTTACTATTTTTATTATTTTTTTTTTAATTTTTTGTTTCCATCGCGGAGGAATAAAGTCCTCTTTTTTTAGCACCGCTCGGCGCCAGCCGGCGGGTGAAATCGAGAGGTTATCCCGTTTCCGGCGGCGACAGAGGCTCCCGTCGATGGTGTGCTGTAAGCGGCTCTGATGGTTTTGAACGAGTTGGCGTCAGCGAATCCATTGAGGATGTCCTCCGGCGGCGATAGAGGCAGAGGCGTTCGAGAATCCATTTGAGGATGTCCTCCGGCAGCGATGGAAGCAACAATCTGACAACGGAAGGGACAGTCGGCGGACCCCATGGCCGAGGCTACGGCTTCACTGTCAGATCTGAGCCCCAGGAAAATGTCATGTTGCCCTATTGAATACGGGGCAGAAGATTTTTGGAGACGAAGACAGGGTTTAACTTTGATGCTGAGCTCAAATTGGAGATCGGCGAGTGGGATCCTCTCCTCTATTCTTCCTGGTAATTCCATGACGTCTGGTTTTCTTTTATTTTCTTCTTCCATTTCTTTCCGGCAGGGCAGGGCCACGGAAAACTGAAAACTTCACAACCATGAAATCGGCTGAGTACTGAGCGAAGAACTCCATGGCAGGGCTGTGGAGTAATTTCACAGCTGTAAACCCAGGCGATCCCTCCGGCCACTCATTTCTCATTTTCTTTTCTTTTAGCGTTTGTCACCTCTTCTCTCTTGTTAATTCCCCTTTTGTATATTTTTATTTCTTCTTCTCACATGGGGTCAGCTTGTTTCTTCGGCGATATTCCCCTCCTTCTTTTGGTGGTAGCTTTTATTCTCTGTTACCTCCTCCCCTCATTTATTTTTATTATTATTTCTTTTATTTATTTATTTACCCATTATCTTATTCAGCTCTCAAAAGGGTAAAGTTGCCCTAATTCTGAATACAACTTGGCACTAGCTGGGAGATGAACTCGGGCACCATTCTACTTCCAGCGGCGGCTTGCCGTGAACGACGTTGACGGCTTCGGCCAAGATAGCGTTGACGAAGGCGGAGGCGACCGGCTGATCTTTGTCGAGGTGGAGTTCTCTGGCTGCTAACTGCGACCAGATTTCATACAGGTAAGCTTGCCTCTCTTTCTTTCTTTTTTTCGTGTGGACGCGATTCATTTCACTATTCCCTTCTCACAGAAGAGCCCTCTTCAAGATTCTAAGGCGGCAGCAGGCCTTTTGACAGAATCCTTTGAGGGGTTTCATTGCTTGATGTGATTTTGTTTTGGACAAAGTCCCTGAGAAGAAACAAAGGAGGGCTTTTGACAGGTACTTCTCTTTTATGACTCAAACATCGGCTTTGTCCCTTCCCTTTTTATGAGTTCTTATTTTGGCCATGCTTCTATCGCCGTCGACATGTTTCTTTCTTCCCCTTTTTAATGCCCCTCACCCCTTTTCGAGATCGGCTTTTGCTCTCTCCCTTTTTTTTATCCCCTTCCTTTTGTGTGATCTTATCACCCTTGGGTTATTCTGGTTTTCACCTTCTTCCTTCTTTCGCTCGGTATTTTCTTCACTTTTGTTTACAGATCCCTCTGGTCTCTCTACGACTTCACTTCCTTCGGATTTTCTTCTCTCTCTTTTTTTTATTTTACTTTCTTTTTATACGAGTCTTCCTGCATCGTTTCTTCCTCCTTGACGTTTATTCATCCCTCATTCCCTCTCTTTTTTTTTTACGTCACTTCCTCTCCTCCCAACCGCCCCAACGCCTTCTCTCTTTTTACCCAGCGCGTGCCATGGATCATTCGCGCTTTAAACTTTTTGAAGGATAGAGGAGAAAAATGCGTGTGTGTTCTTTGTGGTGCCAGGTCGCTTAGTGCGACCATGAAGCCTAAAAAAAATCGAATGGTCGAAAAAAGGGTGGTGTGTGCCTTCTCGTGACGCCAGGTCGCTTAGTGCGACAATGAAGCTTAAAAAATCCAGATACAGAAGTTCATCTTTTACCTTTCTTTCTTCCCCCGCGTTCTTCCTTCTCTCCTGCTCTTTAACGCTTTTTTTTTCTCCTGCTTGCGATCATTTCTTCTCAAGGCCCCCCTTCTCTTTTTATAGGCTGCCGATTCTCTTTTTTCTTTCTTTTTTTTTTTTGCCCGTTCATTTTATTTATTATACTTATTATTTTTTGTCGTGGACCCCTTTCTCCGTTTCCCTATAAATCCTGCACATCTCCTGCTTGCGCCCCCTTTTTGTCTTTACCTTCATTATTGCCTGTCGTCAACGTTTCTTTCACTCTTTCCTCCCTCGACAATCGCCACTCTGTCTTTGATGGCGCGGGTCAGATTACCCTACACCACTCTTTCCAACTTCGTATCTTTCCAACCTTCTCCTGATCTATCTCTCTTAGATATGACGCTACCCCTCGGTTTCTTCTTCGAACTCTGTTTTCTTCTTTTTTTACTGCTTTCTAATAACACGTTGGCATCATCAGACTGGCGATACTTCTCTTGCTATTTCTAGGTGAGATAGGTGGTTCAACACCTACGTAGTCTGCTCTGAAGGGTTTTGCATATCTTTGGCTATCCATAAAATCCTGTCTACTTTGTATTCAATTATTGGAAAAGAGTCTTGGTCAAATTGAATTATAATTTTATGCCTTAGTACAATTCAAATCTAATATGCAGAAGATCGGACTGTGTGAATGATTCTGTTTTCGAATTCTTCATAAGGTGATTCAAAGTGAGCTTATCTGATTTTGTTCTGGAGCTCATGAAAGCAGATCATATTGCATTTGCTATTTTAGAGCTAAGAAGAGTATTTGTTTCTGTGTCTTCATTTCCTTTTGACTTTGTACTTTTGGGTCCATCATGGTCGACGCTTGTCAATAAGTAAGACTCTCATGGTTCTGCGACAAGTTGTTATTTTCCCCTTTTTTTGACATTTGAAACAACCCAGCACATTTTCCATGAATTTCACTTTATTGCGGCAGCTCCTTTTCATTTGACTAGTTTCTACCTTTACTTCATATTTACTAGTTTCTTGTACAATTTTCTTGATTTGTGTTCGAGTGTGTGACTGAGCATTAAGGCTTCTTTTCCCCCCTGATTGTCTCCCCCATATCAGGCTGTGATTGTTGCTGGTATAGCAAGTCCTTTGGTTCGTCTACTGTAGATTTCAGAGTCGAATTGATACTAAGAAAAAGGGTGCATGTTCAAACGCTTTAGGAGTTTTGCATATTTGCCACTCCACTCATTTGTTTCTTCTACAACGAGTCAAGCATCTAGATTCCCACGGCTGTATCAACCCCCTGTATGATTTCCTCGTCTTCCCCGATCCTAGGATCGTTACTGTGTCTTTGGTGATACTTCTCTTGCTATTTCTGGGTGAAATAGGTGGTTCAACAAATTGCCCCTCCCGACGGGTTTGTACAAGCGAAGGCGTGTACAGAACCGTTGGGAAGACAGAACATTTATATGTTGTCTTACTATTCTTGTTGTTGCCCCAGGTGTCGACTCGGTATTCCGGCTCTTCTATCTTTATCTTTCCGTATCATTCATGGGTTTTCTGTGGTCCCGCCGCGCTTCCATGCCGTTGGACGAACCCAATGATGAGATGATTATGGAGTATATTAAGAAGTGTGATTCCCTTGGCCACTTTCGGGGAATATGGCACGAGTGGCGCGATGTGATGTTGGATGGTAGGGATATGTTCCATAACAAGATACCCCGTCATTTGTCCATGCCTCTGTTGCCGTCAGAGCATAAGACTCACCCCCCTTTCGAGAGTGGGAACTGGACGCCTTTAGAGCGTAGTGTCATCGGAACGATGAACAAATCTCGTATCTTCGATCAAGGCCCCGACTTATGCTTATGTCTTGAGCCCAACACCAGGATATCCAACCAAGAGTCAAGTTTCTTTTTAGGCTTGGAGATGGCTTCTAAACGCGTACCAAGATGGGCATGATACATCTTGCGTAGTGAGAGGAAGATTCTTAAGAAGGCCGGGATTCACGAGGCCATCATGTTGTCGCTATTTAATTATGAGTATGATGTTACTTTACTAAAAAGCATCTTAGAACATTGGAGTCCAGTCACCAATACGTGTTATCTTTCTGAAGAGGAGATTGTCCCGAGTCTCTGGGACATGCGATATGTCTGCGGGCTTCCTATATTAGGTTCTCGATATGATGAGCATGTGCCAGATGAAAAGACACTCTTTGGTGAGACTACACATGGTGAGTTTCGATGTTCTCCCTCCCTTAAGGCTGTGTTCCACCACTTCTATGAGCTACTTCATCGGTATTCTGGGGCTGTCTCTATTACTCAGTGGATCTTACATTTTGTTGACTTAGGCACCGCATACGAGACCGGCTTCCCCTCGCCGCGTGACCCCTTTGGTGTCGGTTCCGACAACACTCTAGTACAGGACTATGATACACCCCTTCGGCCTCCCATCGCAGCAAAGGAAATGGATCGAATTACATTTCTCACGGCATTTTTAGCCTGTTGGCTATGCTACTTTGCCATTCCCTATAAGTATCCTAATCGCATTAGACCGGAGGTTTTTATCATGGCCGATAGACTGGCGCGGGGAGTTCGTCTCTCTTTGGCCCCGGCGGCGTTGTCGAATTTATTTCTGTCTTTGAGAGAGGCATGTACCGCTGATTTCCCGGGCTCAAAGGACACGCTGATTCCACTTCATTACTTGTTCGGATGGTTCAATTTGCAGTTTCAAGGGCTATATAACACCGTCGCTTCTGAGGCTATGAAGCGCAAGTTACCCCTCATGGTGTGCATTGCTGGGGCCCATCCAGTTCACTTTAGGGATCTTGAGGCACGTTTACTCTTTCGTAAGGATAAGGTCTTTGGGCACCGCCGAGTCGTATTCCCCAATAAAGCAGGATGCTTAGGTGAGCAGGTTGACGTTCAGGATAACCCTGCTGATGTATTGACCGAGGACAGGTGGCTTGCCACTGAGTTCCTCGTGAGCATTCGGGTGGGCTGGCTACCCTTTAGGAGTGAAAATCTCGCATCCATAGAAGTGTACAATCCTCATAGATGCGCTCGCCAATTCGGTTTTGATCAGGCCATTCCTCAAAACGTCCTGGATTATGGAAGATTATCAGGCGACCTTGCGACAGTGGCTTCTTGTTGGTGTTTACTGCTTCGGCGTGGGACCCACTCGTTATACGCTATCCCGGCTCGTGGCCGGGCTCCTAGATGCAGTTATGAATACTTGAGGTGGCACTCCATGCATTTGAAGGCGCTTTACAGCTATGACATCAAGGATACGCTTCGTTTAACCGAGAGATCTCATCCGCGGAAGTTTTTAAGGAGAACAATCAGCCGATCGTCGTATGGCTTTGAGTTTGACCTCTCGTGGTGCTCATCCTCCAAGTGGCTGAAGGTCTTGGACTTGGGGGCGACATCAGGCCCTTCTGAGGTAGTACCCCTCTCTTTCTCTTTCTTATGATTCACGGTATCGATTACTTGATGTTTTTTTTTTTTTTTTACGCAACAGGGTACAGGACATACACGAGGATCGACATTTGTTCTTAGTGCTGAAGGGTTACTAGGCGAGGATACAACTCAGCAGCGAGCGAGCAAGGATGAGTTGGCTACTACAGGTGCTATTTTATCCATTGGACATTCTGTGTACTTCCCCTTTTTATGCACTCGTTTTGTTGATACGGCAATTATTTCTGGCATATGCGATTATTTCTGACATATGCAATTATTTCTGACATACTCTGTGTTCCTTAGAGGTTCGAACTGCAACCAAGGTTGCTGAGCAGGTACATGCCCACCCCTCTGATGATGCAGTGGACATGGATAATATCGATACCGTCGAGTTGTTAAAGCATTATCCCAGCGATTCATCTGACGATGTAATTGGAGCCTTGAAAGGAAGTATGGCTTGTCCAGGTTATATAGACCACAAAATTCCTTACGTTTGACTTACAATCTGATCTTGGTGCAGTCGTTCACATGCCGGTGGAACCGACAAGGGGAGCTGATCCCGGCACAGGTTCGAGGAATTCCCCGATCAACTCAGAGACAAGTAAGGCATAAAGTCCCCGAATTATATCCTCCTGTTTATCGCTTTTACCACTTTGATACTGTAGTTTTAATTACGCATGATAAACCTTTTGAATAGTGCCTCTAACAATGATTTCATGATTGGTCAGTGTCAGATTCGCTCGCGAATTTAAAGCATGCGCCAAGTACGTTGAAGATCGAGGCAGAAGGGGTATCTTCCTTAAATAATGGTAACTTCTCATTTCTCCTTATACTGGCAGAATGTTTCAAGAAAAACAGCAGGGACACGAGTCCCTTTTCATATATCCTAGTGACTGTGTCGTTTTAGCAAGATTTTGTTTTTGTTGTTGTTGTCATTTTTGTGGCACTTTCAGTGCCTGTGTCGGAAGATATGGACACCGCCGCAGGGAATGAAGGGGCCGTGGAGGACGGTAATTTTCATCACCCGTCATCTTTATTTTGTTAGCCGCATTATATCACCATGATAGCGGGAGAAGAACTTCACTTTTTCATACTTGTGACTTGTTATCGCTTTGCTTTCCAATCGATTTTCATCGCCAATATTGTCTCTTTTAGTTGCGCATAATCTTTGTCCCTTCTTGACTATACATAATTTGTTATGACGACAGGAGGGTCTTCGACCGGTCTGATATCTTGCACTAAGCAAGCTGTTGCGGGGGTGGAGAATATGCACAATGAAGGTATGTCTTCCCTATTCTTTCTGCTGATATGCAGTCTGATGTACTTGATTGTGGGTCATTTCTTTTCACAATGGTAATTAGATTTGTGCCGCGTACTGGATGACTGATTTTAGTATACATAGTGAAACTTTTGGTATTCCTGCTTTGTTGGTGGCAGGTATGGGGGAGGCAAGTGTTGAGGACGGTCATCCTTTCGGCGATGGTGGATTCCAACGTGGTGGGCCCTCCAACAAAGGTAACCTCGTCATGCCTGCACGGTTTGTCATACATCAGCTATGTACCACTATCTTTCTTTAACAGCCTATTTCATGTTATTGTTCCAGGGGTTGTGAGTGAAGTTCGGGAAATTACTGCGCCGCCACTGTCCGGGCCGTCTACTTCTCGAGTTTCGGATGCAGTCCGGCGGTCGCAGGAGAGAGCAGCCCGCTTCCTCATTTCTGACTACCTTGGCATATTTCGTGACGAGGATTCATTTCCCACAGTGGAAGAGTTTTTGGCTTCCTCGTATAGCATTTCGCAAACCTTGACCAGTTTTAAAGCTCTGGAGGCTACTTGGGAAGGGCTGAGTCGGGAGATAGTAGAAGTCTTAAAGCAACTTGAAGTTGAGCAAGACTCATTGACCAGTTTGGATACTGCTGCTCTTGATTCACAGATCGACAAAGAGGCAATCGTTTTAGAGGACTTGTGGTCCCTTCAAAATAGTTTAATTATTGAGAAGAATGCTACGATGATGTCTTGTGATCTAGCCAGAGCCAAAGTGAGGCGGATTGACACGCGCATGGAACAAATTGACGGAGAAAGGGAGAGGCTTCTATCAGAAAGATGTGCAGCGATTTCTGACATGCAAAATTGCGACAACAATTTGGAGAACATTGAAGCCGCCAAAGCACAGAACTCAGAGTTAATTGATGCAACTGAAGTCCACCAAGCTTCTTTAGAAACTCAGCGCGAGATGAAGGCAGTTGAGCGCGGCAAACTTACTTCTGTTATTAAAGAACGAAGGCACGTTCTCCAGAACATAATCAGGGAATTTTGATGTATTTCTTTCTGTACTATGCGCTTGGACTCTTAATCATTTTGGGATGTTTTGTACTCTTTGCTTCGCCATTTACCGGTTCAGGACCATTTTTGCTCTTAGTTGATTATAATTGATACGATAATGACTTTCTCTCTTTTAGATTGCGATGATTAGCATGGTGTTGTGTTTGTGCCATTTAGGTTGCGCATGTGGTATTGAGGGGTTACACTATTTCCCTCTTTTTGATATCATACTTGTGTTGCCCTCCTGTCGTTTAACAGGGTTGTATGCGTGGTATTGGGGGCATATCTTTTGCAAAATTTTATTCTGCACAATACGAAATCAGCTCCGAAGTATCCTTCTGAATCATTTGACGTCCTTCCTCTCGAATTGACATAATGCTTCGAATTAGAGGGGTTCTTTTTTGACAGAGGCAAAATCATGTTACAGGCTCAATAAGTTGTATATAAAAAGCTTAGGTATAATATGCTTCTTTCCCCTTTTTGAGCAAGCTCACATTTCCCTTGATGACTATACCAAAATGTCATCCCCCCGTCCCGAGTAATCAAAGTTGACTAGTAAGTAGTCCGGCTGTACAAAATTTTGCTTTCAACAACACAATGTCCTTACTTCCGTCAACAATATTTAGCGTCCCTTTTATGCCCATACATAGCGTCCGCATGCATCTTGCAACAAAATCCGTGGCATTTGGTATTTGGTTTACCAACGTCGTGTTTTTTTTGTTTTTTTTTTTTTTTAAGAAACTGACCACAGTCGGACTTACGCTTTTGTCATCCGGCTGGGGTGAGTGAGAGGTTACACAGTTTTAACCAATGGTCGACCAGAAACGAACCTGACATTCTTAATCCTGGCGTCGCTTAGTCAGACTTAGATTTGCCTTTTAAGCATGGTATTTTTTTAAGAAGCGGCCGTTAATGGGCGGCATCGGGTGCGCCCCATCTTGATCTGTCAGTTGGTAGGCTCCCCCTTCGTAGACTTTTCCTATCACGTAGGGTCCTTCCCAATTAGGGTTGAACTTCCCTTTTGCTATCTTGTTGGATATGATGGGTCGCCTTACTGCTAGGACAAGATCTCCTTTCTTGAAAGTGCGTTCTCTGGCTAACTTGTCATACGCCCTTGCCATTTGCGCTTGGTATAGCTCTAGGTTTTGCTGCGCAATTAGCCTTTGCTCATCAAGTGTGTCCAGCTCATCAAGACATAATTGAACATTTTCATCCATTGTCATGTCACATTGCATTGCCATTCTTAGCGAAGGTATTTCGACCTCGAGTGGAAGCACTGCCTCGACACCGAAGACTAAGGAATAAGGTGTCGATTGTGTGGGTGTACGATACGTGGTTCGATAAGCCCACAACGCTTCCACTAGCTTTTGATGCCACTCCTTTTTGTTCTTCAAAACGCTCTTCTTGAGCAGCTTGCATAGAGTTTTATTGAATGCTTCAGCTAATCCATTCGCTCTTGGATTGTATATCGAGGAGTACCGCCAATCAATCTTGTGACGCTCTGCAAATTTGTAGATCAAGGCATTTTTGAAGGCCAAACCGTTGTCAGATATGATCCTTCTGGGGGTCCCAAAATGACTCAGTACATTCCCGCGAAAGAAATTGACGACGTTGGTGGCCTTGACTTCTTTTAATGGGATAGCTTCCGCCCATTTAGAGAAATAGTCTGTTGCTGCGAGTATGAATCGATGCCCCAGAGAAGAAGAAGGTTCTATTGGCCCTACTATATCCGTCCCCCACATTTCGAACGGCCATGACGAAACCGTCGGATGAAGAGGGTTAGGGTGCTTATGAATTAAATCTCCATGCACTTGGCACAAATGGCAGGTCTTTGCATAGTTTATGCAGTCTCGTACCATGCTTGGCCAGTAGTACCCCAACCTCTTAATCTTAAGATACATTTTGGGTCCTGATTAGTGGGCACCACAAAGACCGGAATGGACTTCATGTAATACGTGAGCGACTTCATCCATTGCGACGCACCTGAGCCAAAGCTGTTCATACGATCGACGATACAGCGTGTCATTCACAAATGTATATCGAAGGGCCCGTTTTTTCAATTGTACTCTTTGAGTCTTATCCTCGGGCAGAATACCACTTTTGAGATAGTTGACGAAGGGCTCCCTCCAGTCATGTTCTTGCGTGAGGGAGGTTGTCATAGCATCTGTTGCTTCTTTCTTGTCGACGTTATCATTTTCGGCCGGTGCGATCAGCTTCCTGTCTCTGATCATGATATTGATTTGGTCAATGGATGGTCCAGCTAGCTCTTTGGAAAACTTTGCTAGTGCGTCCGCTCTACCATTAGCAGCCCTAGCGACGCAAGTCAAAGTGACATGCGGTACTTTTTCCATGAGTTCCACAGCCTTCGTATGATATTTGTGCAATTCCATTTTCTTGACTTGGTACTTACCCGTCACCTGCTTGACAATGAGCTGGGAGTCGCCATATATATGCATTCTTTCAATTTTCATCTCCAACGCGAGCTCGAGTCCGGCGATTAAAGCTTCGTACTCAGCTTCGTTGTTGGTACAGGGACCAGTGAGGGCTAAGGAGTAATGCAATATTCCCTTTTCCGGGGTGATGAACACCAGGCCGATCCCTGACTTTACTTTCGGGATATTTGGGGGAATAGCTGGTTGAATTGAAGACGCCCCATCGAAGTAGAGTTCTCAATATCCATCGTCGGTTTCGGTATTTAATATTTCCTCGTCTAGAAAGTCATAACTCAGAGGAGAGTCATCGGGGACAGGATGAGCCGCTAAGAAATCGGCGAGAATCTGCCCTTTTACTGCTTTTTGCGACACGTATGTGATGTCGAATTCCTGGAGTAGGACGGCCCATTTAGCCAATCGTCCTGTTAAAGTAGGTCTCGTCATCAGGTATCTTAAGGGGTCGACTCTTGATATGAGACGAACTTCATGTTCAAGGAGATAATGTCTTAATTTCTTAATGGCAAATATCAATGCCAAGCATTGTTTTTCAATTGGAGAGTAGGAATGCTCCGCCCCTACGAACATCCGGCTAAGATAATACAAGGCGGTCTCCTTCCCATCATCATTCTTCTGGGCCAATAGTGCCCCCAAGGATGCCTCCAATGCCGTGGTGTATAAGATGAGTGGTTTTCCAGTGATAGGTGCCCCGAGGACTGGAGGATATGAAAGATATTCCTTGACATTTTCGAAAGCGCTTTGACACATGCCGTCCCAAATGAATGGGGCATTTTTCTTTGTTAGTTTCGAAAAGGGGTGGATTCGCCCGGATAAGTTGGAAATGAACCTCCTAATATAAGCCAGTCGTCCTTGAAAGGATCTAAGCTCTTTAAGACTCTTTGGGGGCGGCATGTCTTTGATTGAGTTTATCTTCGCGGGATTAATTTCAATTTTTTTATGTCTGACCACGAAACCCAGGAATTTTCCAGATGATACTCCGAACGCGCATTTGAATGGGTTCATCTTGAGGTTGTACTTGCGGATGCGAGTGAACACGGTCCTCAAATCCCGACAGTGCTCCGCTTTAGATCGCGACTTAACCACCAAATCGTCCACGTAGCACTCGACGAGTTTGTGGATTAAATCGTCAAAGATCTTGGTCATTGCGCGTTGATACGTTGCCCCAGCGTTCTTTAATCCAAACGGCATAACGGTATAGCAAAAGATGCCGATAGGCGTACGAAATGCAGTGTGCTTCTCATCTTCAGGCGCCATCTTAATTTGATTGTAACCAGATGACCCGTCCATAAATGAGAACACCTCAAAGTTTGACACCGAGTCGATCATTACTTCTGTCACAGGGAGTGGAAAATCGTCCTTGGGACATGCGTTATTCAAATCTCTGAAGTCCACGCAGATCCGGATTTGCCCATTTTTCTTCTTCACAGGGACGATAATTGCTATCCAGTCTGCGTATTTCTCCTCTCTTATAAAACCCGCCTCGATTAATTTCTTTATTTCAAGGGTGATTTGCTCCTCAAGCTCTATCCTCATTCTTCTCGGTGCTTGCTTTACCGGAGTGACATCAAGACTGATCGATAAATTATGGACGGCGACCTCCGGGCTGAGGCCTGGCATCTCTTTATATGTCCATGCAAAGCAATCACTAAACTCGTGGAGGAGTGCCTCTAGCTGGTCCTTTTCAAGTTGAGAGAGTTGTGCACTTATGTAGGTGGGCCTGACATCCTCTTCCGACCCAAGATTGACCTCAATCAACTCATCGCAGGTGGTCTGCCCCCCATCTTCCAGTTCTTTTGGTGCCCTTTTGAATTCTTCATTTCCTTGTTCAACTGCGTATGCTTCGCCTATTGTCACCATATTGCAAGTATATGGATGAAACATAGGAGCTTCTTCATTTGATTCTGTGTATCCTAAACCACGGGTATTGGAGATCTTCCCATTTGGTAACGCGATATTTCGTGAACCTGGGTTCCACAACTTTTCAAATTGGTGTAATTCACTCTTTGGACGAGGCTTCAAACAACCATACTTTTTTACGAGATTTTTAAGCTCGGAGGGTAATAAGCAAATGAGGGGACTTCGATAAGTCGCGTTGACTCTGGGTCATTCTCTTTATTCGTCCTAACGTGATGAATTTCGTCTGACTGATAGAAGTGTATTGGTTTATGAACAAAGAGCCTTCCTCTTGTGCATTCCCTCTTGCTAGGAACAATAAAAGTCTTCATCTCCATGACTTGCGATGCATTCAGGGGAGCGAAACCCTTAAGATAGCCTTGAGGAACTCTTAGAATTCCTACCTCGTAGTCCGTCATATTTTGTCGTGTCGTCAATCTTTGCGACCATCCTTCCTTCTCATGAGTTTCAACCACATCGCATGCGGAGGCTGAACAGTCACTTGCTTCTGACTCGGAGTCACTTCCGAAATGGGGACATGCGGACAGAGTTGTCTTCTTTAGTTTAGAGATGATCGAGTTCTGTAGTGTTGGTTTCGCAGGCTGCGCGGTCGCTCCAATGAAATAGTGTGCATCTTCATATTTGACTTCATGCACTGAGAAGGGCTGGACGTCCCCCTCGATACGCTCTTCCCTACCTTCCTTTAGGTATTTCAAACATTGGTGCAAGGTAGAGGGGACTATGTGATTCTCATGCAGCCAAGGTCTCCTGAGTAATGCCTTGTATGATATATCGGTGTCGATAACATGGAATTTAACTTCGGTCTTTAAATCATCGAGTTGCAACGGCAAACATATAGAGCCTAAAGCCTTCTCGCTGTTTTTATTGAATCCTTGGATGACAACTTTTTCGGCCGTTAAATTATGGACGCCTAAAGAAAGGCTTTTTAAAGTCCGCAAGGTTACGAGGTTAACTGACGATCCTGGATCAACCAAGATTCTGCTTATCTTTATTCCTTCCACATCCCCGGTCACATAGAGTGGTCGATTATGCTGTGACGTTCCCAATAGCATGTCATCATCGTCGAAAGTAATGGACGATGTAGCGTATGTACTTAATGCCTCCTTTATATCAGCTTCCACGAAAAATGCTTAAAATTTTTGAGGGTTTTGCAGGGCGTAAATAAGAACATCCCTCAGTTCTTGTGACATCATCAAAGCATCATATATGCTGAGGAGGGCGGGGACTTTCCTCAAATGTGAGAGTATATTATATTCAGAAGAGGATAGCTTTGATGGGGGTGCTGCATCGTCGCCCACTTCCTGTGTTTCAATTTGCTTTCCTTTGAATTTTTCTTTTTCTCTGTCTATCGTACGTCCTATTACAACCTTGCCGCTCCTAAGATTCATTTGGCAGGATTCATTTATTTGCTTACTGCTTTTAACGGCAGGTGCTTCTTCATATAAAGGCAGGTAAGATCTCATCTTCGGAGTCACTCCCCAGGTTAATCGCGTTACAGACTCTCATCTTCGCGGTAGTGACGGCTTCAGCATCGTCAATTTCATCGGGTTCCGGGATCACCGACATCATCCTACAGGATTCCACCTCGTATTCCTCATCCTCCGAGTCATTTTCTAGGAGTCCGTCCCACACCTCTTCAATGATGTAGTGGTGGAGTTTTATAGGCTCAGGTATCCCTTGCACATACTCTTCAAGCGAGTCGATGTATTTTTTGAGATCGCTCTTTTCTTGCGCTTTAGTTGAAAAAGTTGCCTTCTTATTTTTGTTCTTCAATTGAGGATTCTTTTCCTTTTTCTTTTGACTTTCCCTTGTTGATGAACGAGGTCCTGGCGATACGTATCGTGGGGACAAGGAGTCTTTCCACACTATGCTTGGTATTTGTTGTAATTTTTGGAGGAGTCGCAACGTCCTTTTTGGCACCACGGTATTCCACTCCTGGTCTTCTATAGGCGCTGGATCCATCCTTGTTTGAATAACATCAACCTCCTCGGTTTGGGTTTCATTCAATACCTGTTTCGATAGGGTTATCTTCCCTGTCTTATATTGTTTCTCTACCCAATCTTTGAAAATATAGCAATCTTCTATTGTGTGCCCCAGTACGCGATGGTAAGGGCAAAAGTTGGGATCATCAGTCTTATTGCTTTCGTCGGGGCGCTTCAGCTCTGGTAGTTGTAAGCCATTCTTCAGAGCGTCCCTAAAAATTTTCATCGTCTTTTCTCTTTTGAACGAATAGATTTTATTCTTTCTTTCTTCAAGGGTCAGCGGTCTGCCTCGGCTATTTCGCCAAGCGTTGGCGCTTTCTCGATCCGGGGTATGTTTGTACTATGAACCTCCACCCTTTTGCCTCTGCTGGCAGTGTTTGTATAGGCGACCTTGGGTTCATTCCTTCTTGGTTCTTCTCTTTTGAACCTTGGGTTCTGCGTATTTACATAGGCTGATGATTTGTTCGTTCCAGCTTTGCCACTTGGGTGATCAATTCTTGAAATGTAGAAATGTTATTGCCGCAAAGAAAGGGGGCCATCCAGCTGTCGATATTGCGGACCAATAATTCTACGGCTTCGGTTTGCTCTAGTGGCTTTTCGCATTTAATACTCAAATTTCTCCATCTTGTAATGTAATTAAGGACGGTCTCATCCTTTTTCCTCTTTGTATCTGCCAGATCCGCGATCGTAATCTTATCGCTTACCGAAGCAAACTTCATCCTGAAAGTCTCCTCCATGTCAGCCCAAGTTCTGATAACTTCATTCTCCAGGGAGTAGTACCACTCAAAGGCGATCCCTGAGAGACTTTGTGGAAACTGCCGGAGCAATAAGGCGTCATTGCCGCCGGTATTCCCACAAGTCGCAACGAAATGGGCCAAGTGTTGGTCAGGGTTTCCTATTCCATTAAACATCTTAAAATGTGGTACGATGTACCCTTTGGGGTAAGGGATATCATCGTATACAGTTGGATAAGGTCTCCCTCACCTCCTTCGCGGGGCAATTTTTGTTCCCTCCATTTGCTTCAGCTGGTCCATCACCAGTTCTTGTACTTCCTTCCTAGTCAAGGTGATGGCCTCGTCATTTGACTGAGCTGGTAAAGAAGATGTTGCCGGAGCATTATTTTGTTCCCGCGATGATTGTTCTTGGCGTAACATCATCTCTTGCGTCTTTGCAAGAGCACTAGTCACCTCCTCAAACTTTGCCATGAGGATGCTCATGTCGTAATCCCTCTTCTTGAGTTGCCTCTTGAGGTCGGCGATAGCTTCATCTCTATGATCATGATTAGTGGTCATGACAGGTTCTTCCTCTTCCTCTTCCTCTTCGAAAATTTCTTGGTGTAAAGGGGTCACTCCTGGTTCATATCGTTGAACAGGCTCCTGGATTACAATAGAGGCCAATTTTTTACCCTTGGCTTTCCTTGCCATGGTCCGGAGGGTATCCTCCTCAGAATTAGAACCGGCCTCCCGTGCATGTTCCACCATCCGTACCGTATGGATTGTATAACCCTTTATCTCCTTATGGCTAGTCTTGAAACACCTTTCCTTTCTTTTCATATTCTTTTGAGCCTTTTTGTAGGCCTCATAAACCCTTTGAGATGTCGTCTTTTGAGCAGTGATATTCTTAGGTTTTGGGTGAGGCCTGTTCTGTACGTGGGTTCGCAGCCATAGTCCCTCTACCAGGTTAGAGTTTCTTAGAACTGACAGAAGTGGTGCAAATTTGTTTGTTACGGCGGTTCCTGTTTTAGCAGCAGAATGGTTACGCCTCATAGGGATTAGGCGACCTTGTTTACAGAGCCTAGCCTCCTTCTTCCTTAAGGCTTGTCGTTCCTGCTTCTTTGTCTTCTCAGGGTTTGAGAACATAGTCTGGTGGATCTTGCCCCCGTTAATAGTGAAAGATGGTTCCTCCTCTTCTTTGTTGAACATGCCCCCATTATCAGCGAATGACGGCTCTCCCTTTTTCGTGGCAGTCTCTTTCTTCTTCAGGGAGGTCTTACTCTTGATAACCGGAGTATTCTTTCCTTTGCCTTTAATGTTCTCGGAGTCTGTAAAGGGTAGATAGATGAACTCAACGTCCTTCTCCGAAATAGAGCCAAATTGAACGCCATGCATGATTATTGATGCGTCCTCAACAAAGATGTTCAGCTTCTTTGCCATTGCTGTGTAGAACAAGAGAAGTATAAGAACAAGGATGGGAAATTTTTGTGTCGCGTAATATAGATCTCAAAGATGAAAGGAGAAGTCGGTCCCACCGGGCGTGCCAGAATTTCTGGGGTCAAAATTGTTACACTGAGGATGTATTATGACCGTTTCAAATCCACCTTAAATTAATAAGGTTTTTTTTTGTTTAATGGATTCTGGCTTCCAATGAGCGCAAGCGCTCATTGTTAATTACCCCTAAAATTAGGGAACCTTTGATTAAGAGATCTATAATACGCAACAAGATAAGGACGACATTCATAAATTTAACTTGACGTGATACATAATTTGACATGATAATAAAAGAGATTTCGTCAACATGGGAAATTTGTATTTGTCAAACTTTAGCCTTGTGACGACGTATTGGGTAATACCCGGCCTAGGTAGTACGACGTCATTTATAACCGTAACGAAATACAAAGTTTGACATAATATTTAAACGATAAGAGAATGAGCTTTTCATCAATTTGAGCATCTTGTGTCCGTCGGGCGTTTGGCTTTGAAGCATCCCGTTGAGTGATATCCGGTCTAGGCAACCCGATGTTATATTGAGAAGCTACGCCCCGATGATGAACATCAACGTACGCACCTCCCAAACAATATTCCACCGAAGTTGCGTTTAGACGTGTTGGATACCTGACTTGGGAAATTATCCGGCCTCGATGGCGTATTGGATAATTTGATTTGGGAATTTATCCGGCCTTACGGCGTGATGGATAACTGGACTTGAAAGAAAATTACCCGGCCTTGATGGCATATTGGATAATTTGATTTGAAAATTTATCCAGCCTCGCGGCGTGATGGGTAACTGGACTTGGAAGAAAATTACCCGGCCTTGATGGCGTATTGGATAATTTGATTTGGAAATTTATCCGGCCTTACGGCATGATGGATAACTGGACTTGGAAGAAAATTACCCGGCCTTGATGGCGTATTGGATAATTTGATTTGAAAATTTATCCAGCCTCACGGCGTGATGGATAACTGGACTTGGAAGAAAATTACCCGGCCTTGATGGCGTATTGGATAATTTGATTTGGAAATTTATCCGGCCTTACGGCATGATGGATAACTGGACTTGGAAGAAAATTACCTAGCCTTGATGGCGTATTGGACAATTTGATTTGGAAATTTATCCGGCCTTACGGCATGATGGATAACTGGACTTGGAAGAAAATTACCCGGCCTTGATGGCGTATTGGATAATTTGATTTGGAAATTTATCCGGCCTTACGGCGTGCCGGATAATTTGGTTTGGAAATTTATGCGACCTTAAGGCGGGGTGGATAACTAGATCTTGGTCTGGAATTTTATCCGGCCTCAATGAACACGACGCCGTATCGAGTAGCTACACCGCGACGTCAAACGTCGACGTACGCACCTCCAAAACGATATTTGTCATGATATGTCAAGGCTTCGGCTAAACCTAAAACGATATTTATCATGATATGTCAAGGCTTCGGCTAAACCGGAGGTGAATCTTTACTTCCTGTATTAAATTTTGACATTTAGTCGTATGTGAAGTATCAAATTCAAGAGATTGAGAGGGTAGCGCCGCCACCATTTTTGCATCGCCCATGTTTTCATTTGCTTCTTTTTTTATTTCTCTTAGCATTATCAGTGTCATCAAAATTTATTTTTACTATTATTATTATTTTTTTTTATTGTTTTTTTTTGTTTCCATCGCGGAGGAATAAAGTCCCCTTTTTTTAGCACCGCTCGGCGCCAGCCGGCGGGTGAAATTGAGAGGCTATCCCGTTTCCGGCGGCGACAGAGGCTCCCGTCGATGGTGTGCTGTAAGCGGCTCTGATGGTTTTGAACGAGTTGGCGTCAGCGAATCCATTGAGGATGTCCTCCGGCGGCGATAGAGGCAGAGGCGTTCGAGAATCCATTTGAGGATGTCCTCCGGCAGCGATGGAAGCAACAATCTGACAAGGGAAGGGACAGTCGGCGGACCCCATGGCCGAGGCTACGGCTTCGCTGTCAGATCTGAGCCCCAGGAAAATGTCATGTTGCCCTATTGAATACGGGGCAGAAGATTTTTGGAGACGAAGACAGGGTTTAGCTTTGATGCTGAGCTCTGTTAGCTCAAATTGGAGATCGGCGAGTGGGATCCTCTCCTCTATTCTTCCTGGTAATTCCATGACGTCTGGTTTTCTTTTATTTTCTTCTTCCATTTCTTTCCGGCAGGGCAGGGCCACGGAAAACTGAAAACTTCACAACCATGAAATCGGCTGAGTACTGAGCGAAGAACTCCATGGCAGGGCCGTGGAGTAATTTCACAGCTGTAAACCCAGGCGATCCCTCCGGCCACTCATTTCTCATTTTCTTTTCTTTTAGCTTTTGTCACCTCTTCTCTCTTGTTAATTCCCCTTTTGTATATTTTTATTTCTTCTTCTCACATGGGGTCAGCTTGTTTCTTCGGCGATATTCCCCTCCTTCTTTTGGTGGTAGCTTTTATTCTCTGTTACCTCCTCCCCTCATTTATTTTTATTATTATTTCTTTTATTTATTTATTTACCCATTATCTTATTCAGCTCTCAAAAGGGTAAAGTTGCCCTAATTCTGAATACAACTTGGCACTAGCTGGGAGATGAACTCGGGCACCATTCTACTTCCAGCGGCGGCTTGCCGTGAACGACGTTGACGGCTTCGGCCAAGATAGCGTTGACGAAGGCGGAGGCGACCGGCTGATCTTTGTCGAGGTGGAGTTCTCTGGCTGCTAACTGCGACCAGATTTCATACAGGTAAGCTTGCCTCTCTTTCTTTCTTTTTTTCGTGTGGACGCGATTCATTTCACTATTCCCTTCTCACAGAAGAGCCCTCTTCAAGATTCTAAGGCGGCAGCAGGCCTTTTGACAGAATCCTTTGAGGGGTTTCATTGCTTGATGTGATTTTGTTTTGGACAAAGTCCCTGAGAAGAAACAAAGGAGGGCTTTTGACAGGTACTTCTCTTTTATGACTCAAACATCGGCTTTGTCCCTTCCCTTTTTATGAGTTCTTATTTTGGCCATGCTTCTATCGCCGTCGACATGTTTCTTTCTTCCCCTTTTTAACGCCCCTCACCCCTTTTCGAGATCGGCTTTTGCTCTCTCCCTTTTTTTTATCCCCTTCCTTTTGTGTGATCTTATCACCCTTGGGTTATTCTGGTTTTCACCTTCTTCCTTCTTTCGCTCGGTATTTTCTTCACTTTTGTTTACAGATCCCTCTGGTCTCTCTACGACTTCACTTCCTTCGGATTTTCTTCTCTCTCTTTTTTTTATTTTACTTTCTTTTTATACGAGTCTTCCTGCATCGTTTCTTCCTCCTTGACGTTTATTCATCCCTCATTCCCTCTCTTTTTTTTTTACGTCACTTCCTCTCCTCCCAACCGCCCCGACGCCTTCTCTCTTTTTACCCAGCGCGTGCCATGGATCATTCGCGCTTTAAACTTTTTGAAGGATAGAGGAGAAAAATGCGTGTGTGTTCTTTGTGGTGCCAGGTCGCTTAGTGCGACCATGAAGCCTAAAAAAAATCGAATGGTCGAAAAAAGGGTGGTGTGTGCCTTCTCGTGACGCCAGGTCGCTTAGTGCGACCATGAAGCTTAAAAAATCCAGATACAGAAGTTCATCTTTTACCTTTCTTTCTTCCCCCGCGTTCTTCCTTCTCTCCTGCTCTTTAACGCTTTTTTTTTCTCCTGCTTGCGATCATTTCTTCTCAAGGCCCCCTTCTCTTTTTATAGGCTGCCGATTCTCTTTTTTCTTTCTTTTTTTTTTTGCCCGTTCATTTTATTTATTATACTTATTATTTTTGGTCGTGGACCCCTTTCTCCGTTTCCCTATAAATCCTGCACATCTCCTGCTTGCGCCCCCTTTTTGTCTTTACCTTCATTATTGCCTGTCGTCAACGTTTCTTTCACTCTTTCCTCCCTCGACAATCGCCACTCTGTCTTTGATGGCGCGGGTCAGATTACCCTACACCACTCTTTCCAACTTCGTATCTTTCCAACCTTCTCCTGATCTATCTCTCTTAGATATGACGCTACCCCTCGGTTTCTTCTTCGAACTCTGTTTTATTCTTTTTTTTTACTGCTTTCTAATAACACGTTGGCATCATCAGACTGGCGATACTTCTCTTGCTATTTCTAGGTGAGATAGGTGGTTCAACACCTACGTAGTCTGCTCTAAAGGGTTTTGCATATCTTTGGCTATCCATAAAATCCTGTCTACTTTGTATTCAATTATTGGAAAAGAGTCTTGGTCAAATTGAATTATAATTTTATGCCTTAGTACAATTCAAATCCAATATGCAGAAGATCGGACTGTGTGAATGATTTGTTGGGGTATGCCCTTAAGGCTAATGTTTGAGGCCTAGGGATTCTTTCAGTATCATGTATAAACTCTTATGTTTATAAAGGCAATGGTTGTTATTCAGTTTGTTACATCATCTGCTGCAATATATACACTTCTGAATAATGTCTCAATGCTGTTCAGCTTGGCTGACATGCAGTATTGTCCTTAGTCGAGATATCTTGGTGAACATGAGACAGCCTTGATATGATTGAGACTAATATGTGTTCTAATCTTATAGGATGCTTCGAGCATGGAATAAGATGTAGACTCATAGGTACATTGCATGTACTGGACAGACCCTACTAGGATGTTCAATTGCTTGTCACAATGTGAATAATCCTTGTATGTGAACAAGTGGCATACTTCCTCTGACTTGAGATCACTTGTGTTTCTAAATGATGATTGTCATTGTTTTGAGGTAGTTCAATATCATTTGAAATATAATGGTTATAGACTATCTTGGATAATGATCATGAGTCAGGTTAGGACACTAGTGATAGATAAAGGATTGCCGTCTCCTTGTTTAGGAGAGTGATGTTCTAAAGGGGCCCCCTGGATGAGATGATTGAGAAAGTGTATGGCCATACCCAGATGACTATGTTCATCTGATCTAATCATGCTCATCATATTGGAGTTACAAGCTTGACACGCTTGTCCAATAAGAACATCCAGTGGCAAAGGAAACATGTATGTCTAGTGAAGTGGATTCACACTTGTGCTATGTTTGGGTGTAGTCTTGGAAGACTCTTTCCTTTATATCGGGAGACAGTGATGTGTTGCTAGATACCCCTCACTGATCGTGATAACGTAAGTTATCGTTACCGACATTTAAGGGAAACCCTCAGGGTCGCACAATTTGATGATATGGCTTACTTAAGTCAGATCGTGTGGACTGAATTGTTTTGGTTCAGTTTAAAGGAGTTTAAACTCTGATTGTAAGTGAGATCTGGTCTGATCATGTTTGATTGATTAGGGCTTGAGATCGGTAAGCTTCGATCGAGAGTAGTGATGCTAGATCGGTGAGATCAAGTGCATCTAGAGATGAACGATTAAATCTTGAACCTTCATGGTTCATATAGATTTAGACCATGGCTTGGCTTGGTTTGATTTGGTCTTTGTACCAAATCCTTTTGAACCGATTGCAATTGAACCCATTCACCTATGTGAACGTTTGGTTCAATGAGGAGGGGAGTTTCGATGGTTCACTTGAGGTGAACGCATGAAGCTTTGAAGACTTGCTATTTTGGAGTTCGGTTTTCAAAAAGGAAAAACGTCTCCATGTTGTAACGTGTTCGCCCCCTTCTCGAGTTGTGAAGCTATCATCGGTGTGTCTTCTTCCTTGACGAAAGGAAAAAGAGGATAGGCCATCAAGAGGATTCATCTCATCTTCTTCACACGACAAGGAAATTTGGAGATCCTTGCTAGCACAAGGAACGTCCAAAGAGGTAGCCATCTCTCATCTAGTGTGCGTCTTCTTAGGAGGAGAGCCAATTCGCCCTCTTGCTTCCAAGTCGCCTCCTTCATCATGGCTACGGTAAAAGATCTTAACTTGATCTTTGCATCATAATCAAAGTTGATCATATATATTCATGCAAGCGATCTTGTTAAAACCCTAGAAAAGTTTATATGCGCAAGTTTTAGGATTTTCGCCCCCCCCCCCCTTTAGGGGACTTACAATTGGTATCAGAGCATGGTTGATGTATGAATCATATGATTGCTTTGAGTGATGTTTGTTTGTGCCATAATGTAGATCTATCGTCACCATGAGAACATGCTAGTCATTAGATGTTGGCGCATGTTTGATATAACTTGTTTGCGCTAATGCATAGATCTAATGTTAACATGCGAAACTACATGATTTAGTTGTTTGCGCATGTATGATTGTTTCATGTTGGCGCTTGTTGAATGTATTTATCAAAACTCATTACATCTTGCGCGCCTATCACCTAGATCTACATATGCGCCTGCTGTAAACCCTTAGACGGGTTATTAGGGTTGAAGTCATAGTCTAGTTAAGATCCAAATAGTCTGATCAGACCATCTGACAGCCTAGATGGGTCGACCAGATGGCACCTGTGCGAAAGCACGAGGTGGCTATAGGTCGACTGCAGACAGGCGTGTAGCGATGTCTGGTTGAGACAACCAGTGAACGCGCATGAGTTAGGCCCGGGGTCACACCCGCTTGCCAGAACTCATGAGGGTCGTTCAGCCCAAGGCATGCATCGTTGACCATTGGGTCAACTCAAGTCAGTTAGGACTTGGTGCATGCAAGGGCAGTGGATCTGACTAGACATGATGAGTGGATCCCTATTAATGGACCGTTGTAAGGTAGTAGGGCACATAAGAAAAATAAAATTGATTCCAATGGGATTTTCAAAAATTTTATTTTGTTATTGGATCACATGTTGGTTGAATACCATGATGAGTGTCTATTTCATCTTATGTGGGTTGCCCTTTTAATGTGTGCTGTGCTGGGGCCTGCGAGCCTGGATTTAATTGTAAATTATTATTATTGTGATCTGCGCATCACATTTTAATTAATTGTGTTATTGACCTGCGTGTCAATCTTGTCTAGATAGATTAAATTGTAATTTTAATCAGACAAGAGCACAGAGCACACATGGCAGAGGCGCATGCAGCAGTGGCTTGACCAGGTGGGAGGTCTAGGGTTCGACCCTAGGACAGGTGCATTTACCTGGTGAGCGCACTTGAGCTGCAGTGGGGCGCTAGGGCCCTGGGCTGGGCCAAAAACCCAAGAAGAGCTCAAGTGAAGACTTAAGTTAACTTAAGGTCTAACCTAGGCTTAATGGGCTTTTACCACATAAGATCAGCATGCTTTCTACTTATTGTTTATATAATTAGAACTGCATGATTTTTCTTCTGCTATCGCCATAGGTTATGTATGATAGTTAAGAAGATAAAAGACCGTTAAAATCCAACGCTAATATATCAAGCACCTAAGCCTTCTGACGCGAAACCTCACTGTTCTGACTATCGTTGGGGCCATGTTGTACCCACTCAGTGGGCACGCCCATCTATCTTCAGACGGTGTGTGATTACACCTGCGTGTTACAGAGAAGGGATTTATCGCTTCTCGTTGCTCAGCATAGCACGTGGTGGTCCAGGGAGTAGGTCAGGTCAGCTTGACCATGTAGGCTACATACTGAGCATATGTGAGCTATATGGAGGCAGCCATCTGTGGGATCAGAGACTGTGTTGTACCAACTCAGTTGGCAGAGTCTGCTGGATTGCCCAGATGAAGGGGAATCGCACGGGTTGGCGATTGGCAGGCATTGCCTACCAGAAATTAGTGCTTGTACTCTCTGTGCATCTTATCTCGCCTGAGCGGGACGCGGAGACCAAGTATGAAATATGGATCCCATCTCACTAAAAGAGCGTTACTCTTTCGGACTGTTTAATGGATTTTTCAGTCAGATAAAATAGTGAGAAAAGAATCTTTCTTAAGTCCTGGATTGATTCTAAACATTGATACTGACCTTGCTGTTCTTGCATTGTTGTAGATTACTGCAGCAACGAACACCACGAATTTCAATGTGCGATCCCTACTGGAAAGGGAGAAGTTTGCTGGGCCAAACTTCTCAGACTGGTATGGACACCTTAAGATTGTTCTTAAGGCAGAGAGGAAACTGTATGTCCTCAAGACGGCTATACCGCCTCAACCCGCTCCGAACGCCGCAAGGGCGGTTCGCGATGCCTATGAAAAGCATGTCAATGATAGCATTGATGTCGCTTGCCTGATGCTTGCGTCTATGACGCTAGAGCTGCAACGTCAGCATGAGGAACTATCTGCTATACAGATTATAGCAAACCTCAAGATGCTGTATGCTGCACAGGCTAGGACTGAATGCTACAATTTGACTAAGCTTTTCTTTCAGAGCAAACTGGCTGAAGGGAGTCCAGTGGGAGCTCACGTACTCAAGATGATTGGGTACAAGGAGGCTCTAGAGAAACTGGGACATACCATCAATCAGGAGCTTGCTGTAGACATCATATTGCAGTCTCTCCCGACCTCTTTCGATCCGTTCATCATTAACTTTAATATGAACAAGATCGACTGTACGCCGGCAGAGTTACTGAATATGCTCTTGACTACAGAGTTGACTCTAAAGGGAAAGCCTTCAACCTCTGTCTTGATGTTTCCTTCCAGGAACAAGAAGAAGGGGAAGAAGGGCAAAGCCCCTGTCAAGAGTTACAACAAGGCTCTGAAACAAAAGGTTAAGCGGTCGAAGGAATACAGATGTTTCCATTGTGGCCAGCTGGGTCACTGGAAAAAGGACTGTAAAGCGCTCCAAGGAGACAAGAAGGGAAGCATCGCTTCTAGCTCAGGTATTTTTGTGACTGAGGTCATGTTTTCTTCTTCTATTTCATGGGTGTTGGACACTGCATGTGGAGTTCACATTTGTTCAAATGTACAGGAACTCAAGAGAAGAAGACAGGTGGGACAGCATGAGGTGGACCTACGAGTTGGAAACGGGGCACGGGTTGCTGCTGTTGCTGCAGGAGAATATCACATCTCATTACCATCTGGACTTGTATTAGAACTGAACAATTGTTACTTTGTACCTAGCATAACGAAAAATATTATCTCTATTCCTGCTCTTGTCAGGAAAGGGTTTTCCTTTGAATGCAATATTTCAAAGTGTGTTATTTCTTACGATAATATTGTTTATGCTACTGGATCAATTAACAATGGGTTATTCATGTTGGACATGGAATATTCTATACAAAATATTGATAATAAGAAAGCCAAGTATGCTGATAATAGCACCTTGCTATGGCATAGTCGTTTAGGCCATATTAACAAGAAACGCATTAAGCGGTTGCATGACCATGGACTGCTGGGATCATTCTCCTATGAGGAGATTGATACATGCAAAGCTTGTTTAATGAGTAAAATGACGAAGGCTCCTTTTCCTAACAAAGGTCAAAGGGCTTCAGGTTTACTTGACCTTATACACAGTGATGTGTGTGGGCCATTTAGTAAACATGCCAGAGGTGGCTATTCATACTTCATTACCTTTACTGATGATTTCAGTAGGTATGGATATGTCTATCTAATGAGACATAAAAGTGAATCTTTTGACAAGTTCAAAGAATTCAAAAATGAAGTACAGAATCAGCTAGGCCGAAATATCAAGGCACTTCGCTCAAATCGAGGTGGAGAATACCTAAGTCGAGAGTTTACTAACTATCTGAAGGAGTGTGGGATTATCTCACAGCTCACTCCGCCAGGAACACCACAATGGAATGGTGTGTCCGAGAGGAGAAACAGAACCTTATTGGATATGGTTCGTTCAATGATGAGTCAGGCTACTCTACCTTACTCCTTTTGGGGATTTGCACTGGAAACAGCTGCAAAGGTACTAAACCGAGTGCCATCCAAGGCAGTTTCAAAGACTCCATATGAGTTATGGTATGGGAAACAGCCGAGCTTGACATTTATTAAGATCTGGGGTTGCGAGGCTTATGTCAAAAAGCTCGCCTCTGGGAAACTAGAGAGCAGATCTGAGAAATGTATCTTTGTCGGTTACCCTAAGGAAACTAAGGGTTATTATTTCTACGATCCCAAAGAGAACAAGGTATTTGTTGCTCGGACGGCCATTTTTCTTGAGAAGGAATTTCTTCTGCAAGAGGCCAGTGGGAGAGAAATAAAGCTGGATGAGAATCCAGAGGAAGGACAAAGTAGTCAAGCACAGTTGGATGAGCATGAGCCAGTAGAACAGGTTATTGAACAACCTGAGGCTCAGATATCACGGGAACCGCGAAGATCAGGAAGGATCCGTCGACAGCCTGAGCGCTATGACGGAGTCTACATCATTGATCATGATGAACCCCTCACTTATGCGGATGCGGTCAGTGGACCGGAATCAGCGAGATGGCTTGAAGCTATGCGCGCCGAGATGGACTCCATGTCAGATAACCAAGTCTGGGATTTGGTTGATCCGCCTCCGGGAGTAATCCCTATAGGCTGTAAATGGATCTTCAAGAAGAAGATTGACATGGATGGTAACGTGGTTACCTATAAAGGCAGGCTAGTTGCGAAAGTTTTCAAACAAATCTACGGAATAGATTATGATGAAACTTTCTCTCCTGTAGCCATGTTCAAGTCTATTCGGATTATTCTTGCGATAGCAGCATATTACGATTATGAGATCTGGCAGATGGATGTGAAGACCGCTTTCCTTAATGAAAATCTGGATGAGGATGTGTATATGACACAACCTGAAGGTTTCACTAATCCATCAGATCGTCATAAAATATGCAAGTTAAAGAAGTCCATTTATGGACTTAAGCAAGCATCTAGAAGCTGGAATATTCGTTTTGATGAATCAATCTGTGAATTTGGTTTCATCAAGAATGAAGATGACCCGTGTGTGTATAAGAGGTTTAGTGGGAGCGTGATTACTTTCCTAGTCCTCTATGTCGATGATATCTTGATCATTGGAAACGATATTCCTGAACTACATGCCGTTAATGCATGGTTAAGGAAATGTTTCCAGATGAAAGATCTAGGAGAAGCAGCCTATGTATTAGGTGTGAAGATCTACAGAGATAGATCTAAGAGGCTTCTCGGGCTGTGCTAGAGTACTTACATCGATAAAGTCCTGGAGAGATTTCATTTAGAGAATTCTAAAAGAGGATATCTTCCAGTCAGACATGGTCTGAATCTTTCGAAGAGTCAGTGTCCGCAAACACAGACTGAGAAAGATGAAATGGACAAAACGCCTTATGCTTCGGCTATTGGGTCCATTATGTATGCGATGTTGTGTACTCGCCCAGACGTCGCTTACGGGTTAAGCGTGACCAGTCGATTCCAAAGTAATCCAGGTCAGGCGCACTGGATTGCAGTCAAGAACATTTTGAAATATCTGCGGAGGACCAAAGATATGTTCTTGGTGTATGGTGGTCAGGAAGAACTCAGTATTGAAGGATATACTGACGCTTCGTTCCAATCTGACCAGGATGATTTCCGATCGCAATCAGGCTATGTTTTTAGCTTGAATGGAGGTGTGGTGGTGTGGAAAAGTTTCAAACAATCTATTGTTGCTGATTCTACAACAGAAGCCGAGTATGTTGCAGCCTCAGAAGCATCTAAGGAGGTAGTGTGGATTCGTAAGTTCATTCAGGAACTTGGTGTTGTTCCTTCGAGTGCAGATCCTTTGGTTATCTTTTGTGATAACACTGGAGCAATAGCACAAGCAAAGGAACCACGGTCGCACCAGAAGTCCAAGCACATACAGAGACGGTTTCACTTGATCCGGGAGATCATTGATCGAGGAGAGATCAAGGTCTGCAAGGTTCATACAGATGACAATCTGGCTGACCCGCTTACAAAGCCTCTGGCGCAGCAGAAGCATGAGAAGCACTGTAATAATATGGGTTTGAGATTTCTCAACCATTAGATTAAGTGCAAGTGGGAGATTGTTGGGGTATGCCCTTAAGGCTAATGTTTGAGGCCTAGGGATTCTTTCAGTATCATGTATAAACTCTTATGTTTATAAAGGCAATGGTTGTTATTCAGTTTGTTACATCATCTGCTGCAATATATACACTTCTGAATAATGTCTCAATGCTGTTCAGCTTGGCTGACATGCAGTATTGTCCTTAGTCGAGATATCTTGGTGAACATGAGACAGCCTTGATATGATTGAGACTAATATGTGTTCTAATCTTATAGGATGCTTCGAGCATGGAATAAGATGTAGACTCATAGGTACATTGCATGTACTGGACAGACCTTACTAGGATGTTCAATTGCTTGTCACAATGTGAATAATCCTTGTATGTGAACAAGTGGCATACTTCCTCTGACTTGAGATCACTTGTGTTTCTAAATGATGATTGTCATTGTTTTGAGGTAGTTCAATATCATTTGAAACATAATGGTTATAGACTATCTTGGATAATGATCATGAGTCAGGTTAGGACACTAGTGATAGATAAAGGATTGCCGTCTCCTTGTTTAGGAGAGTGATGTTCTAAAGGGGCCCCCTGGATGAGATGATTGAGAAAGTGTATGGCCATACCCAGATGACTATGTTCATCTGATCTAATCATGCTCATCATATTGGAGTTACAAGCTTGACACGCTTGTCCAATAAGAACATCCAGTGGCAAAGGAAACATGTATGTCTAGTGAAGTGGATTCACACTTGTGCTATGGTTTGGGTGTAGTCTTGGAAGACTCTTTCCTTTATATCGGGAGACAGTGATGTGTTGCTAGATACCCCTCACTGATCGTGATAATGTAAGTTATCGTTACCGACATTTAAGGGAAACCCTCAGGGTCACACAATTTGATGATATGGCTTACTTAAGTCAGATCGTGTGGACTGAATTGTTTTGGTTCAGTTTAAAGGAGTTTAAACTCTGATTGTAAGTGAGATCTGGTCTGATCAGGTTTGATTGATTAGGGCTTGAGATCTGTAAGCTTCGATTGAGAGTAGTGATGCTAGATCGGTGAGATCAAGTGCATCTAGAGATGAACGATTAAATCTTGAACCTTCATGGTTCATATAGATTTAGACCATGGCTTGGCTTGGTTTGATTTGGTCTTTGTACCAAATCCTTTTGAACCGATTGCAATTGAACCCATTCACCTATGTGAACGTTTGGTTCAATGAGGAGGGGAGTTTCGATGGTTCACTTGAGGTGAACGCATGAAGCTTTGAAGACTTGCTATTTTTGGAGTTCGGTTTTCAAAAAGGAAAAACGTCTCCATGTTGTAACGTGTTCGCCCCCTTCTCAAGTTGTGAAGCTATCATCGGTGTGTCTTCTTCCTTGACGAAAGGAAAAAGAGGATAGGCCATCAAGAGGATTCATCTCATCTTCTTCACACGACAAGGAAATTTGGAGATCCTTGCTAGCACAAGGAACGTCCAAAGAGGTAGCCATCTCTCATCTAGTGTGCGTCTTCTTAGGAGGAGAGCCAATTCGCCCTCTTGCTTCCAAGTCGCCTCCTTCATCATGGCTATGGTAAAAGATCTTAACTTGATCTTTGCATCATAATCAAAGTTGATCATATATATTCATGCAAGCGATCTTGTTAAAACCCTAGAAAAGTTTATATGCGCAAGTTTTAAGGTTTTCGCCCCCCCCCCCCCCCCCCCTTTAGGGGACTTACATGATTCTGTTTTCGAATTCTTCATAAGGTGATTCAAAGTGAGCTTATCTGATTTTGTTCTGGAGCTCATGAAAGCAGATCATATTGCATTTGCTATTTTAGAGCTAAGAAGAGTATTTGTTTCTGTGTCTTCATTTCATTTTGACTTTGTACTTTTGGGTCCATCGTGGTCGACGCTTGTCAATAAGTAAGACTCTCATGGTTCTGCGACAAGTTGTTATTTTCCCCTTTTTTTGACATTTGAAACAACCCAGCACATTTTCCATGAATTTCACTTTATTGCGGCAACTCCTTTTCATTTGACTAGTTTCTACCTTTACTTCATATTTACTAGTTTCTTGTACAATTTTCTTGATTTGTGTTCGAGTGTGTGACTGAGCATTAAGGCTTCTTTTCCCCCCTGATTGTCTCCCCCATATCAGGCTGTGATTGTTGCTGGTATAGCAAGTCCTTTGGTTCGTCTACTGTAGATTTCAGAGTCGAATTGATACTAAGAAAAAGGGTGCATGTTCAAACGCTTTAGGAGTTTTGCATATTTGCCACTCCACTCATTTGTTTCTTCTGCAACGAGTCAGGCATCTAGATTCCCACGGCTGTATCAACCCCCTGTATGATTTCCTCGTCTTCCCAGATCCTAGGATCGTTACTGTGTCTTTGGCGATACTTCTCTTGCTATTTCTGGGTGAAATAGGTGGTTCAACACAATGATTCCTTCCCTGAAGAGCAGCTCTTAGCCATTGAACAACTCAGAGCCCCCTCGTATGCTAACATAGTGAATTATCTTGTAGCTAATATTTTTCCTCCTGATTTGAGCTACCAAAAAAGGAAGAAATTTTTGGCCAAGGTGAAACACTATTTTTGGGATGAGCCTTATGTGTTTAGAAGATGTGCAGATGGCATTTTTAGAAGATGTGTACTTGAAGAAGAAGTTGCAGATATATTGCTTCAATGCCATGGATCCTCTTATGATGGTCATGCCGGTACTGAGAAAACTGCTTTTAACGTGTTACAATCAGGATTTTATTGGCCTACAATGTTCAAAGATGCTAGAAATTTTGTATTGTCTTGTGATAGATGTAAAAAGACAGGAAACATTAACATAAGACATGAGATGCCACTGTCCAATATTCTTGAAGTTGAGATATTTGATGTTTGGGGAATTGACTTCATGGGACCTTTCCCATCTTCTAGAGGTAACAAGTACATTCTTGTAGCAGTAGATTATGTCTCAAAATGGGTTGAAGCTCTTGCTTCCCCTACAAATGATTCCAGAGTGGTAGTTAAACTGTTCAAAAAAATTATCTTTCTACAGTACGGGACACCACGAGTAGTAATCAGTGATGGAGGCTCGCATTTCATAGAGCACAAGTTCTCATCCATGTTCAAGAAGTATGGGGTGAATCATAGAGTTGTAACACCTTATCACCCCCAAACGAGTGGTCAAGTTGAAGTATCAAACAGAGAAATCAAAGGAATTTTGGAAAAGACAGTGTCACGCACTAGAAAAGACTAGGCATTCAAACTTGATGATGCATTGTGGGCATACAGGACTGCTTTCAAGACACCCATAGGTATGTCTCCTTTTCAATTGATTTATGGAAAATCATGTCACCTTCCTGTAGAGCTCGAGCATAAGGCGTTCTGGGCAATCAAGAAGCTGAATTTTGACTTGAAGAATGCAGGTGAAAAATGGAGATTATAATTAAACGAGCTAGATGAGATCAGACTCTCTGCATATGAAAATGCAAAAATTTACAAAGAAAGGACTAAAAGATGGCATGATCGACATATTTTCAGAAAAGACTTCCAACCAGGTGACTTTGTTCTTTTGTTCAATTCTAGATTGAGACTCTTCCCTAGAAAGCTTAAATCTCGATGGTCTGGTCCTTTTCAGGTAAAGAAAGCCTATCCTTACGGAGCTGTAGACATATGGAGTGAGGAAACAGGAGAATTTAAAGTTAATGGTCAGAGATTGAAGCATTATTATCAAGAAGAGCAGATTGGAGAAAAGGAAAATTTTTACCTTGATGAGCCACGATCAAATCCGAGTACCAAACGGTCAAGCTAATGACCTTTAAACTAGCGCTTCTTGGGAGGCAACCCAAGCACTCTTGCTTAGTTTAGTTACTTTTATTTTAGTTTATTTGTAGAATTAACATTTCTTTTCGCTGTGCAGGTAAAACTTTCAAAAGGTGCATATATGGACCTAGCAGCATCTGCCCCAACACTATTTTTGGTCTGAGCCATATGTATTTTTGGTCAAATGCTTGCTATATAGTTTTGTGAGTATCGTTTGCACTTTCCTGTATTCATGACCATTTCATATGGTTGCATCCTTGATTTGCTTTAGATGTATCATTTATTGGGATTTCTATTCTATGAGGTTGCTGGAGTCTATCATGTCACACTTTTGACTATGATTCTATGAGTTTCTGAAAGTCCCCTGACTAAGGGGGAAAAACCCTAAACTGGCGCAAACAGAAACATGGGCAGCGGATACTAGGGTTTCAAAGAATCGGTGCATGAAGTATGATTAACTTTGATATAACTTGTAAATAAGAATGAATGCGATTCATACCATGGCCATTTCTAGATGGCGCCTTGGAAGCAAAGATCAAACGAGATCTTCTCCAAATCGTCACACACAAGATGAGAATGCGCTTCTTCTTGTCGTCCCTTGTGCTAGCAAGGATCGTCCAAGTATCACAATCGTATGAAGGGAAGAGAAAAACTTGCTTAGCGATTTCCTCCTTCTTTTCGTCAAAACTCTTCTTCACGAGAGAGCAAGCCACACGAGAAGAGGCAAGAGGCGAGAGTGATGAGCGACCATAGAGCCAACGTGAGATGTAGTCACGTAAGAGACATGCTATCTAAAAATAGCAAACACGTCTCAACGTTCACAAGTCGCAAATCTCTTCTCTTATTTTGAACCACTCGCTCATCCATGAGCCGGTTCATCTTGGTCTGGTTCAAAGACCAAATAAGCCAAGCGACATGGTCTAGATCAAATTAAACCCTAAGGCTCCAGATCTAACCGTCGATCTCTTGATGCTTCTGATCTCACCGATCTAGCATCTATTCTCTCGATCGAAGCTTACCGATCTCAAGCTCTAATCAATCATACATGATCAGACTAGATCTCACTTACAATCAGAGATTAAATCCCTTTAAACTGATCTCGAACAATTCAGTCCACACGATCTGACTTAAGTAAGCCATATCATCAAATTGTGCGACCCTGAGGGTTTCCTTTAAATGTCGGTAACGATAACCCACGTTATCACGATCAGTGAGGGGTATCTAGCAACACATCACTGTCTCCCGGTATAAAGAAAAGAGTCTTCCAAGACTACACCCAAACCACAGCACAAGTGTGAATCCAATTCACAAGGCATGCATACTTCCTTTGCCACTGGAAGTTCTTATTGGACAAGCGTGTCAAGCTTGTAGCTCCAATATGATGAGCATGATTAGATCAGATGAACACTGTCACCTGGGTATGGCCATACACTTTCTCAATCATCTCATCCAGGGGGCCCCTTTAGAACATCACACTCCTTAAACAAGGAGACGGCAATCCTATGTCTATCACTAGTGCCCTAACATGACTCAAGCTCATTATCCAAGATAGTGTATAATCATTATTTCTCAAATGATATTGAACTACCTCAAAACAATGACAATCATCATTTAGAAAACACAAGTGATCTCAAGTCAGAGGAAATGTGCCACTTGTTGCACTCAAGGATTATTCACATTGTGACAAGCAACTGAATATCCTAGTAGGGTCTGTCCAGTACATCCAATGTACTCATGAGTCTATATCTTATTCCATGCTCGAAGCATCCTATAAGATTAGAACACAAATTAGTCTTAACCATATCAAGGCTGTCTCATGTTCACCAAGATACATCGACTAAGGACATAATAGCATGTCAGCCCAGCTGAACAGCTTTGAGACATTATTCAGAAGTATACTTATTGCAGCAGACAAGGTAACAAACTGAATAATAACCATGCCTTTATAAACACAAGAGTTTATTACATGATACTGTTACAATCCCAAGGCCTCAAACATTAGGCTTAAGGGCATACCCCAACAGTTTCATGCTTCACACCTTTTACATTGATATTGAAATTTTTGATGTTCAAAAATTTTTATAACTTGAATCCATGTGATGAAAGGTGTGTAGATTTTTCTATGATGATGAATGTTCATGCATGCATGCCTATGAATGGAGATATACCTATTATGCTAAATTTATTTCTTCAATGCATATCTATCTTTTGAAATTTGACATTGGTTGATGCATGAAATTTTGGGTAGATATATTATTTGAAGAATAAGATCTAAAGGTGAAACTACTCCTTTAAATAAAATGAGCTTATGTGTATGATTACTAAATTGATATCAATTGACCAACCTAGTAGATGTTTAGTCTATTTTGCAATTTGTTGGAAAGGAAGAATCCAAGATCCATAAAATAGTGAGAGACTCCCCTACTTGGCACTATGTAAAATTGATAGTGGTACCTAAGACATGGGTTGAAGTCTATGTCCAAAAGATAATGAGAGAGAAAAAGAATAAAACTTCTCTACTTGGCACTATGCAAAATTGATAGTGGTACCGAAGATAAGAGTTGAAGTCAAAATAAAAATGTGTATCTAAGTGGGTACATGCCATCTATTCAAAAATAACAAAATACATGAAAAAGAAAAAAAATGAATAAAAAAAAAACTATGTGTGGAAAAAGATCTTGGAAACCTAATTCCTGTAAACAAAAGTATGATAGATTTGAACTGAAATTTGGGTGAAATCATGAGATTGAAAATTCTATTTATTATACAAGTTGCAAAGTTTTATTTGATTGAGTTGTGGATCTAGAGGATTGAGTTCTAAGAATGATATGTTTATTTGAAGTTTTGTGAAACAATTAATAGAATTTTTCATTGGTGATTGTATTTTAGAAATTTATTGAGCATGAGTAAGTTTATCCCTCAATCAGTTTTTGATTTTTGCTTGAGGACAAGCAAAGTTTGAGCCTTATGTGTTTGATGACACCAAAATTTATAGTAAATTTAGTGCCATTTCATTGGTGTTCTTATGTCATATTCATAGACTTTGCTTATATTTATGCCTTTTTTATCGATATTTGCGGAATCTACACTCTTTTTGATTTTTAATGATTTTCAGGCAAAAAGGCATGATTTTTAGTCAATTTCAAGAAATCCGAATGCATGGATGAGTTCACAACATCAAGAGGAGATCACACGTCAAATTTCAAGAGAATTGGAGCTAGAAACCAAAATACGGCAGGGCTGTAATCTATATTACGATATCGTATTTTTTTCGTATGCTGCCATAATATCAGAGCACTGCCGTAATTTGGGGAGTTTTTCATCAGAAAGTTTCCTGAAAATTACGGCACTGCCGTAAGAAATTTCACAAGCTGTAATCTGGAGCGACTTCAGACCAGAGACATTCACCGAAATTACGGCACTGGCGTAAACCATTTTACGGTGCCGTAATTTCCAAACATTTTTGACCAGAGAGTTCAGTCAATTTTATGGCATTGCCATAAACCATTTTACGATGTCGTAATATCTAGAGATTTTGAAACAGAGAACACGACCGATTTTACGGCAGTGCCGTAACATATTACACTGTCGTAATCCTAATCTAAAACGCAATTCCACGGTCAAATTTGAAGCCCAATTTTTGCGGAGAAGATTGTCGACGATCGAGACCTTTAAATTCGAAACCATAAGAAGAAGAAGGGGATCTTTCGCCGAGGATAACACAAAGACACCAAAAGCCCCAATTTTCATCCACCATATAGAGAGAAATCGAGTTTTTCGTCGCTGCCTAGGGTTTCACCGCCGTGACACACACAGTGCATCTTTGGTCCTGAAATTTGAGGACAAGCTACGCTAGGAGGAGGAGAACATGCCCTGGAAATTTCAGAGCGAAAGGAGATCAATTGGAGGAGAAATCAAAGAAAAGGGAGGCGCCGACACTGTTCACAGTAACTCCTACACAAATTACGGCTGTAATTTATATTATAGCCGTGGTGTGTTTTCTTAAACCCTCTTTTCTCTTTGATTTTTGATCTTTTGAAACCATGGATTATTGTAACTCCTGCACCATGCTAGCTTAAACTTTTATGGGACATGGGGAGTAATTTCCTTTAATTCTTAATGACTAGATGATATTTTTTCACTATTTCGTCACGTATAATTTTACCATGGTAATTTTACTCATGTGATAATTGCACTTTTGATTATCCTTAGATTCATACTATTATTCATGTTTTAGAGTTCTCACAATAAAGACCGAAAGGTGACTTGCTAGAGAACTTGGAACCCTAGAATTGCATGTTAGGAACATCCTTTAAGAAATTAGGTTAGTTCTCATTGTTCGATTTTAGTAGTCAAATTGCCATGATAATAATATGAATTTAAGATTGAGTCAAGTTGTCAAACATGGAGATCTTCTGCGAAAGCAAAGATCAGAACTTTGGAGAACCGTGAGTAAAACTTGTGTTGAGACTCGGATGCACGAAAGTGATCCTTGAGATTCCACTTGTGATAATCAACTTAGAATTCGGATGCACGAAAGTGATCCTTGAGTTCTTTGTTTGATGGTTTACTTATTCTCAGCGTTGGGATATATCTTTCATGAAAGCAAGGATTGATCCCTGCATGATTGTCTGCACGAAAGTGAGATAATCTTTTTATGAAGTAAATTATATCTTTACCATGATAAAATTAAACTGACGAATCTCTATTTACATCTAGTCATAGAATTTATAGTGGATGAAACCCTAGTCCCAGTCTTCTCTCTCTGGTATTTCCGTTTTAGTCTTCTATTACTCACTTGCATAGTTTCGATGCACCTTTGGCTAGCTCACAAACCAAAGGGGTTTGGCCATGCCATCTTGCGCCACTTACCATGCATGCGCCATCAAGGGAGATGCATGCACCAAAGCTCCATGTGATATGCACCACCCTAATCTTCTTCTTAGTAAAAAGAAAAAAGAAAAGCGGCACGCAAGCCTCACAAGGATACATCATAGGCATGCAAAGGGGCTTGACACATGACCACAACATAATGCACAAGCAAGGTATTTACACATGCAATCTACATGCTCATGAAAAACTCAAAATCTAAAATTTTAGTTTCTCATAAAACAAGTCTCCTTTCCTCATCTCCTTATCACAAATCTTTTGGTTATTTGCGATTAACTTTTCATGATGATTTCATAGATCCTATCGGCTTGCAATTTTGTCAAATCAAGAGACCCGGCCAGTTTGTAGACATAATGTTCGTCCTACTTGACAAAACTATATGCACCTTTGATCTTAAATCAATCAAGAAAAATAACCCAAAATTCCAAAAGAGATTGACAAGATGATAGGAACAAGAAACTATAATTTTTCTTAATTAGAAAAATCGTGTGCCATGTGTATGAAATTTTCGAAAAATAGAAACATGGCATGTGAGCATGGAAAAGCATGAAAGTACATCATTCGAGGCTCGCAAGTCGCTCTGATACCACAGTTGGGAAACCCCGGGGATATTTTACAAATTTTGAACAGAGATTTCAATTGCACAGCGGAAGAATATCCCCGAAACAGACCGATCCCAAAAACCCAGTAAAGATCATCATGCGAGGGGGTCGACACGATGTGATAGTAAATACCTCAGGAGCAAGATGAGGCCGATGTCGAGGTAGGCGCCCAAGTGTTCGCCCTCTGCAGTCTCGCACACACGGATGCCTTGAGCTCTTTTCTTCCATGCCCGGTACTAGCCTCGGGAAGAAGATCCAAGCCTTTGTTCACCTTCTTCAAACCTTGCGCCACCTACAAGGTATATGCGCCAATGAAGAAGCCGCCAAGATCTACTCCAACTTGCGCCAAGAGGAGAAGAGGATAGGATGCTTGCGGCTACAAGAGGAAGAGATGTGCCAAGACCTTGTTGCTTTCGCCCCTTCTTTTGCTCACGCCCAAAATTCTCTCTTTAGCTCTCGCATATACTCATGTATATATAGAGAGGCAAGAGGGGGCAGTGATATTGGGGTGTGGGCACAATTCCTAGAGAAGGGGGTGGCTAGGGTAAAGGGGAGGGAGTAATTATGGTTTGAGGTAAGGAAAGTCTCCAAGACTTTACCATAAACCTCTCTTAATTATCCATATGCGCCAAGGACATACCAAAGATGTCCTCCAAGCCATATCAGCCCCAAGACTTGCCTAAGAGGCAAGCATACCATCCAAGGCATCAAGGGGAGGCGCCAATTCCTTCCAAGAGAAGCAAATTGCGCCAAGCTTGACCCATTATGCCCTTGGCGCCAATGGGGTTTGATTTTCTCCCCATTATACCCTTTTAGCCCAATTCTCTTATCATGATTACTTGTTATTGGGACTCATTGGATAATGAGCTAGCCCAAACTTCATTACATGGGTTGATTAAGCCATTGGATCCAATCCAAGGCAACCCTAATCCAAATGTGACCAACTATGGTCAATTTCGGAAGTTGCAACGTTCACCAGCAACGTCTCCAAGCTTCAACATTCACAAACATCTCCTATATGTAACTCTCGCTAGCACCATTGTAAATACAGACTTGTTGAATGAATTTGGAAATGGTTTTCTTTCCGATGGAATCAGATGTCTCCTTTCTTCTTCTCCTCTGAGGTGCTTGTGTCACCTACCTTTCCCCTCTCCTCCTTCTAGGGTTGAGCCCCTCCCTCTTCCCTTCGTCTCTACCAACTTCTTCCTCCCGAAACCAAGTCAAAACCCACGTGTTCCTAGTTTCCAGGATTTCCAGAAACTTGTGACCTCGCCTCCGACCATCCATCGGCCTGATCTCTATGAAAGTTCGGCCTTCACTCCTCCTCGCCACAACGAAGCTCCAGCAACTGGCATCCATTCATCCGCCCCTCAGATTGCCGGAATCGAAATGCTGACTTCGATCCCCTGTTTCCGCCTTGCTCCAGCCACCGGCCACTGTCTGCCTCCAAACTCCGCCCACGATGTCACAACTACCCCAACGACTTATAGTTATAGCAGGTTTTGGGTTCGTGCTCTACTGGCCGAACAGCGACCACCGCTGCTATGCTCGCCTGCCTCCCCTGTTCTGTTCCAACAGCCGTCTCCCTTTTGCAGCTTACCCTGTTTCGCCTGAATAGTCATTTCTCCGCCTCTGCCAGTGCTCCTACGCTGCCATCACCTTCTCCACCACCTGCAATATCGGAGTCACCGACGAACCCCTAGCTCCGGCATCACTGAATGGCGCAAAACATGCTTGCTTGTTTCCAGACTCTGCCTCTTGTTGTTGTCTTCTGTTTTGCTCTTTCATATTGGTCCGATTACCCTACATTGTCACAGGTTTTTGACATGGTCGGACAAGCCTCCAGCTCTGATCCTTGGGGCTAATAGCAAGACCAAATCCTCCTCTAACATGTGGACTAGTTGGAACAAATTCAAATTAACCAGATCAACCTGCAAAACACACCATCTTTTGATAACTGATTAAATTTTGCACCTGTTTTAAAACTAATCTGATTAGTGTTTTTGTTGCAGGTACTTTAAACAATCGGTGAGGCACAAGTTTATAAGTTTCACACGGTCAAGAAGAACACATCTTGTTCTGTCATTTGGACTAGATGAGCCAAACCGAGATTCAACAGATTATCCTAGGCGACCTGGTAACATTTTGTTGGTGTGTATGCCCTGAGACCTAGTTTTGGTCCATCTTTGTACTACTTGACTCTGATATTTATATTTCATTCTGGCATTGTCATTATCATTGTTTGTCTACATATGCGATTATGTATTTACATGATAATATCCCTAGAGATAGATTAGATCTATGCTCAAACTCTTGTCCCCAGTCAATATACCTTAGTGGATATAGGACAGGTATGGTACTTGTGAGACTGGTATATGGGCTGGTTTTGCACGATGTGCTAACGTAGACATATGGGTATATCAGTGGTGGATATACTGGACCGACCCGCTGTGAGGCAATGACTTGGTGTCATGAGTTATCCTCACAAGTGACAGGAGATGCATTGATCCCTTGACTTGAGGTCATTGACCATTCTATATGGTTAAGTACATGCTTTGATACAACATAACATCTGTTGGGGTATGCCCTTAAGGCTAATGTTTGAGGCCTGTGGGAATGTATCTGTATCATGTAATAAACTGTTATGTTTATAAAGGCATGGTTATTATTCGGTTGTTTACATTGTCTGCTGCAATATATGTTCTTCTGAATAATGTCTCAAAGCTGTTCAGCTGGGCTGACATGCTATTATGTCCTTAGTCGATGTATCTTGGTGAACATGAGACAGCCTTGATATGGTTAAGACTAATATGTGTTCTAATCTTATAGGATGCTTCGAGCATGGAATAAGATGTAGACTCATGGGTACATTGGATGTACTGGACAGACCCTACTAGGATGTTCAATTGTTTGTCACAATGTGAATGTTCCTTGATTAAGACAAGTGGCACATTTCCTCTGACTTGAGATCACTTGTGTTTTCTAAATGATGATTGTCATTGTTTTGAGATGGTTCAATATCATTTGAAACATAATGATTATAGACTATCTTGGATGGTGAGCTTGAGTCAGGTTAGAGCACTAGTGATAGACATAGGATTGACGTCTCCTTGTTGAAGGAGTGTGATGTTCTAAAGGGGCCCCCTGGATGAGATGATTGAGAAAGTGTATGGCCATACCCAGGTGACAGTGTTCATCTGTTCTAATCATGCTCATCATATTGGAGTTACGAGCTTGACAGGCTTGTCCAATAAGAACATCCAGTGGTAAAGGAAATATGCATGCCTTGTGAATTGATTCACACTTGTGCTGTTTTTGGGTGTAGTCTTGGAAGACTCTTTCCTTGATATCGGGAGACAGTGATGTGTTGCTAGATACCCCTCACTGATCGTGATAATGTGAATTATCGTTACCGACGTTTTAAGGAAACCCTCAGGGTCGCACAATTGATGATATGGCTTACTTAAGTCAGATCGTGTGGACTGAATTGTTCAGGTTCAGTTTAAAGGGATTTAATCTCTGATTGTAAGTGAGATCTAGTCTGATCATGTTTGATTGATTAGGGCTTGAGATCGGTAAGCTTCGATCGAGAGAATGGATGCTAGATCGGTCAGATCAGGAGCATCAAAGAGATCAACGGTTAGATCTGGAACCTTAGGGTTTTAATGTGATCTAGGCCATGTCGATTGGTTTATTTGGTTATTGAACCAAAATTAAATTGAACCAAAATGGTTCAAGACTAGGCGACAAGTTCACTTAGCGTGAACATGTTCGGCGGTGAGTGGTGCTATTTTTAGCAACCATGACTCTCACGTTCGAAGAGAGAGGGTTCTCTATTCTCGCCTCTTGAACGCATATTCCTCTCGTTCTTTTGGTGACGGCGCCTTGGAGCTTGAGGAGAATTCGGCAAAGAGAAAAGATCTCCTTCCCTTTCCATTTCGATCAAAGACTTCTTTGGATCTTGCTAGCACAAGAATCGCAAAGAGGAGTAGGCGACATCAACTGTGTGCGTCACCTCTGGAGAAGATCTGCTTTGATCTTTGCTTCCTAGACGCCATCTTGAAATGGCTATGGTATGAGTTTTATCTCTTCTATGCAATCGAATTTTTATGGTTGATCATATCACATGAAGCCGATCCATGAAACCCTAATCCGCTGCCTAAATGTTTATAATGCGCCATGCTGGGTTTCGCCCCCCTCTAGAAAGGGGTTCTTACAATTGGTATCAGAGCGGGTTGTTTCATGCTTGTTTATGATTGCCATGATATGTCATATGATCCATGTATGCGCAAGTTGATAGATCTATAGGTTACATGCGATGTCTTATGCTGATAGTTGTAAGATGGCGAAAGTTATTTTCTCCTTTGCGCATGTTGTTGTTTGCGCTTGTTCTTGTAAGTTTTCTTAAAACCTTGATCACTTGCGCGATTCACCTAGATCTAATGCGCCTACATTAAACCCTTAGATGGGTTATTAGGGTTGAAGTCATCCCCTAGGTCGGATCCAAACAGTCTGATCAGACCATCTGACAGCCTAGATGGGTTGACCAGATAGCACCTTGGCGCATGCTAAAGGTGGCTATAGGTCGACTGCATCAAAGGCGTGTAGCGATGTCTGATTGAGACAACTTGTGAACACACCTGAGTTAGGCCCGGGGTCACGCCCGTTTGCCAGACCTCAGTGTGGTTGTTCAGCCTTGGCGCATGCATGGTTGACCTTATGGTCGACTCAAGTCAGTTAGGACTTGGTGCATGCAAGGGCAGTGGATCTGACTAGGTTGGATGAGTGGATCCCTAGTAATGGACCATTGTAAGGTTGTAGAGCAAATAAGGAAAAATTAAAATTGATCCCAAGGGGTTTTCGAAAATTTTAATTTTTATGGATCACATGGTTCTTGATTGATGCATATGTTTGTTTATTTAGTCTTATGTGGCTGCCCGTTATTAATGTGTGCTGTGCTGGGGCCTGCGTGCCTGTATTAAACATTGTAAATTAATTATTGTGATCTGCGTATCACTGTGTTTTAATTTATAAATGTAAGTGACCTGCGTGTCACTCTTGTCTAGATAGTTAAATTTGTAATTTAATTAGACAAGAGCACAGAGCACACTTGGCAAAGGCGCTTGCAGCAGAGGCTTGACCAGGTGGGAGGTCCAGGGTTCGACTCTGGGACCAGGCGCATATTCCCTGGTAGGCGCACCAGAGCTGCATATGGCGCTTAGGCCCTGGTTTGGGCCAGATGGGCAGCTAAAGACCCATGAAGAGCAAATGAAGACTTAAGTTAGGTTAAGGTCTTCTAGGGCTATGGGCTTTTACCACATAAGATTCATGCTTTCTTTTATTGCTTAATATTAGAATTGCATGATTAAATTATCTTCTGCTATCACCATAGGAATTGCATGATAGGCAAGAAGATAATAGACCGTTAAAATCCAACGCTGAAATATCAAGCTCGTAAGCCTTCTGACGCGAAACCTCACTGTTCTGATTATCGTTGGAGCCGTGTTGTACCCACTCAGTGGGCACGTCCATCTATCTTCAGAGGGTGTGGGATTACACCTGTGTGTTACAGAGTAGGGATTTATCCCTTCTCGTTGCTCAGCATAGCACATGGTGGTCCAGGGAGTAGGTCGGGTCAGCTTGACCGTGTTGGCTACATATGTGGAGCATATGGTAGCACATGGAGGCAGCCATCTGTGGGATCAGAGATTGTGTTGTACCAACTCAGTTGGCACAGTCTGCTGGATTGCCCAGATGAAGGGGAATCGCACGGGTTGGCGATTGGCTGGGATGCCTACCAGAAACTAGTGCTTGTACTCTCTGTGCATCTTATCTCGCCTGAGCGGGACGCGGAGACCAAGTATGAAATCTGGATCCCATCTCACTAAAAGAGTATTACTCTTTCGGGCTGTTTTGCTGGATTTTTCACGCCTGATAAAATAGTGAGAAAAAGAATCTTTCTTAAGTCCTGATCGATTCTTATACATTGATACTGACCTTGCTGTTCTTGCATTGTTGTAGATACCTGCAGCAACGAACACCATGAACTTCAATGTGCGATCCCTACTGGAAAGGGAGAAGTTTGCTGGGCCGAACTTCTCTGACTGGTTTGGACACCTTAAGATCGTTCTTAAGGCAGAGAGGAAACTGTATGTCCTCGAGACGGCGATACCGCCGCAGCCCGCTCCGAACGCCGCAAGGGCGGTTCGGGAAGCCTATGAAAAGCACGTCAATGATAGCATTGATGTCGCTTGCCTGATGCTAGCGTCTATGACGCCACCGCTGCAGCGTCAGCATGAGGATATGTCAGCTATACAGATTATAGCAAACCTCAAGATGCTGTATGCTGCACAGGCGAGGACTGAACGCTATAATTTGACTAAGCTCTTCTTTCAGAGCAAACTGGCTGAAGGGAGCCCAGTGGGAGCTCACGTGCTCAAGATGATTGGGCACAAGGAGGCTCTAGAGAAACTGGGGCATACCATTAACCAGGAGCTTGCTGTGGACATTATTCTGCAGTCTCTCCCGCCATCATTCGACGCGTTCATTATTAATTTTAATATGAACAAAATCGATTGTACTCCGGCAGAGCTGCTGAATATGCTCTTGACCACTGAGGAGACTCTGAAGGGTAAGCCTTCGACCTCTGTCTTGATGGTTCCTTCAAGGAACAAGAAGAAGGGGAAGAAGGGCAAGGCCCCGGTCAAGAATTACAGCAAGGCTCTGAAGCAGAAGGTGAAGCGGTCCAAGGAATACAGGTGTTTCCACTGTGGCCAGCTGGGTCACTGGAAAAAGGACTGTAAAGCGCTCCAAGGAGATAAGAGGGGAAGCTTTGCTTCTGGCTCAGGTATATTCGTGACTGAGGTCATGTTTTCTTCTTCTATATCATGGGTGTTGGACACTGCATGTGTAAGTACCCCTTAAGATAAAGGGGGGTCCCCTTCTAGGGGGAGCATAACCCTAAAGTATATGGCGCATAAAATTTTTCTTCTTGCGGAACTAGGGTTATAAGATCGATATGCATGCTAAAAGATCAACTTGATTATAAGAAAGCAATCATACCATCGCCATGGGAAGATGTTTCCTTGGAAGCAAAGATCAAAGTAGATCTTCTCCTTAGGTGGCGCACACAAGGTGATGTCGCCTACTCTTTGTTGATCCTTGTGCTAGCAAGGTTCTCCAAAGGTTCTTGTCGAGTGGAAAGGATGAGAGATCTCCTTGGCGAAAACTTCCTTGTCGTCTTAGCTTCTCCTCCACGCGAGAATGCCTCAAGACCCGATAGCCAAGCGCGGCGACAAGGTGTGAATGAAGCGAGAGAGATGTGTCCACGCTTAGGAGTCGTGGTTTCTGAAAATAGAAAACCACTCCCACGTTCATGCTCTCATGCGACTTCGGTTTTACCCAAGCGCAAACTTCTCTTCACTTTGAACCATGCGCTCATTCATGAGCCGGTTCATTACGGTTTGGTCCAAGACCAATTATCCCAAGCAATATGGTCTAGATCTTAATTAAACCCTAAGGCTTCAGATCTAACCGTCGATCTCTTTGATGCTCTTGATCTGACCGATCTAGCATCCATTCTCTCGATCGAAGCTTACCGATCTCAAGCCCTAATCAATCAAACATGATCAGACCAGATCTCACTTACAATCAGAGATTAAATCCCTTTAAACTGAACCCAAACAATTCAGTCCACACGATCTGACTTAAGTAAGCCATATCATCAAATTGTGCGACCCTGAGGGTTTCCTCTAAATGTCGGTAACGATAACTCACGTTATCACGATCAGTGAGGGGTATCTAGCAACACATCACTGTCTCCCGATATAAAGGAAAGAGTCTTCCAAGACTACACCCAAACCATAGCACAAGTGTGACTCAAATCACTAGGCATGCATATTTCCTTTGCCACTGGATGTTCTTATTGGACAAGCCTGTCAAGCTCGTAATTCCAATATGATGAGCATGATTAGAACAGATGAACACAGTCACCTGGGTATGGCCATACACTCTCTCAATCATCTCATCCAGGGGGCCCCTTTAGAACATCACACTCCTTAAACAAGGAGACGGCAATCCTATGTCTATCACTAGTGCTCTAACCTGACTCAAGCTCACCATCCAAGATAGTCTATAATCATTATGTTTCAAATGATATTGAACTATCTCAAAACAATGACAATCATCATTTAGAAAACACAAGTGATCTCAAGTCAGAGGAAATGTGCCACTTGTCATATCCAAGGAATATTCACATTGTGACAAACAATTGAACATCCTAGTAGGGTCTGTCCAGTACATCCCATGTACCCATGAGTCTACATCTTATTCCATGCTCGAAGCATCCCATAAGATTAGAACACATATTAGTCTTAACCATATCAAGGCTGTCTCATGTTCACCAAGATATATCGACTAAGGACATAATAGCTTGTCAGCCCAGCTGAACAGCTTTGAGACATTATTCAGAAGAACATATATTGCAGCAGACAATGTAGCTAACTGAATAACAACCATGCCACTATAAACATAACAGTTTATTACATGATACAGATACATTCCCACAGGCCTCAAACATTAGCCTTAAGGGCATACCCCAACAATCTCCCACTTGCACTTAATCTAATGGTTGAGAAATCTCAAACCCATATTATTACAGTGCTTCTCATGCTTCTGCTGCGCCAGAGGCTTGGTAAGCGGGTCTGCCAGATTGTCATCTGTATGAACCTTGCAGATTTTGATCTCGCCACGATTTATGATCTCCCTGATCAAATGAAACCGTCTCTGTATGTGCTTGGACTTCTGGTGCGACCGTGGTTCCTTTGCTTGTGCGATTGCTCCAGTGTTATCACAGAAGATAACCAAAGGATCTGCACTCGAAGGAACAACACCAAGTTCTCTCACGAACTTACGAATCCACACTGCCTCCTTGGATGCTTCCGAGGCTGCAACATACTCGGCTTCTGTTGTGGAATCAGCAACAGTTGACTGTTTGAAACTCTTCCACACCACTGCACCTCCATTCAAGCTAAAAACATAGCCTGATTGCGATCGGAAATCATCCTGGTCAGACTGGAACGAAGCGTCAGTATATCCCTCTATACTGAGTTCTTCCTGACCACCATAAATCAAGAACATATCTTTGGTCCTCCGCAGATATTTTAAAATATTCTTGACTGCAATCCAGTGCGCCATACCTGGATTACTCTGGTAACGACTGGTCACGCTTAACCCGTAAGCGACGTCTGGGCGAGTACACAACATCGCATACATAATGGATCCAATAGCCGAAGCATAAGGCGTATTGTCCATTTCATCTTTCTCAGTCTGTGTTTGTGGACACTGACTCTTCGAAAGATTCAGACCATGTCTGACTGGAAGATATCCTCGTTTAGAATTCTCTAAATGAAATCTCTCCAGGACCTTTTCGATGTAAGTACTCTGGCACAGCCCGAGAAGCCTCTTAGATCTATCCCTGTAGATCTTCACACCTAACACATAGGCTGCTTCTCCTAGATCTTTCATCTGGAAACATTTCCTCAGCCATGCTTTTACAGCATGCATTTCAGGAATGTCATTTCCAATGATCAAGATGTCATCGACGTAGAGGACTAGGAAAGTAATCACGCTCCCACTAAACCTCTTATATACACACGGGTCATCCTCGTTCTTGATGAAACCAAATTCGGTAACTGAGTCATCAAAACGAATATTCCAGCTTCTAGATGCTTGTTTAAGTCCATAAATAGACTTCTTTAATTTGCATATCTTATGACGATCTGCTGGATTAGTGAAACCTTCTGGTTGTGTCATGTACACATCCTCATCCAGATTTCCATTAAGGAAAGCTGTTTTCACATCCATCTGCCAAATCTCATAATCATAATATGCAGCTATCGCGAAAAGAATCCGAATAGACTTAAACATGGCTACAGGAGAGAAAGTTTCATCATAATCTATCCCGTAGATTTGTTTGAAACCTTTCGCAACTAGCCTGCCTTTATAGGTAACCACGTTACCATCCATGTCAATCTTCTTCTTGAAGATCCATTTACAGCCTATAGGGATAACTCCCGTAGGCGGATCAACCAAATCCCAAACTTGGTTATCTGACATGGAGTCCATCTCGGCGCGCATAGCTTCAAGCCATCTCGCTGACTCCGGTCCACTGACCGCATCCGCATAAGTGAGGGGTTCATCATTGTCAATGATGTAGACTCCATCATAGCGCTCAGGCTGTCGATGGATCCTACCCGATCTTCGCGGTTCCCGTGATATCTGAGCCTCAGGTTGTTCAATAACCTGTTCTACCAGCTCAGGCTCATCCAATTCTGCTTGGTCACTTTGTCCTTCCTCTGGATTCTCATCCAGCTTTATTTCTCTCCCACTGGCCTCTTGCAGAAGAAACTCCTTCTCAAGAAATATGGCCGTCCGAGCAACAAAAACCTTGTTCTCCTTGGGATCGAAGAAATAATAACCCTTAGTTTCCTTAGGGTAACCGACAAAGATACATTTGTCAGATCTACTCTCTAGTTTCCCAGAGGCGAGCTTTTTGACATAAGCCTCGCAACCCCAGATCCTGATAAATGTCAAGCTTGGCTGTTTCCCATACCATAATTCATATGGCGTCTTTGAAACTGCCTTGGATGGCACTCGGTTTAGTACCTTTGCAGCTGTTTCCAGTGCAAAACCCCAAAAGGAGTAAGGAAGAGTAGCCTGACTCATCATAGAACGAACCATGTCAAGTAGCGTTCTATTTCTCCTCTCGGACACACCATTCCATTGCGGTGTTCCTGGTGGAGTGAGCTGTGAGATAATCCCACACTCCTTTAGATAGTCAGTAAATGCATGACTTAGGTATTCACCACCTCGATCTGAGCGAAGTGCCTTGATATTACGGCCTAGCTGATTCTGTACTTCATTTTTGAACTCTTTGAACTTGTCAAAAGATTCACTCTTATGTCTCATCAGATAGACATAGCCATACCTACTGAAATCATCAGTAAAGGTAATGAAGTACTGATAGCCACCTCTGGCATGTTTACTAAATGGCCCACACACATCACTGTGTATAAGGTCAAGTAAACCTGAAGCCCTTTGACCTTTGTGAGGAAAAGGTGACTTCGTCATTTTACCCATCAAACAAGCTTTGCATGTATCAATCTCCTTATAGGAGAATGATCCCAGCAGTCCATTTTCATGCAACCGCTTAATGCGTTTCTCGTTAATATGGCCTAAACGACTATGCCATAGCAAGGTGCTGTCATCAGCATACTTGGCTTTCTTAATATCAATTTGCTGTATTGAACATTCCATGTCCAACATGAATAACCCATTGTTAATTGAACCAGTTGCATAAACAATATTATCATAAGACAAAATACACTTTGAAATATTGCATTCAAAGGAAAACCCCTTCCTGACAAGAGCAGGAATGGAGATAATATTTTTAGTTATACTGGGAACAAAGTAACAACTGTTTAGTTCCAATACAAGTCCAGATGGTAAAGAAATAAAGTAGTCTCCTACAGCAACAGCAGCAACCCGTGCCCCGTTTCCAACTCGTAGGTCCACCTCATGCTGTCCCACCTGCCTTCTTCTCTTGAGTTCCTGTACATTTGAACAAATGTGAACTCCACATGCAGTGTCCAACACCCATGATACAGAAGAAGAAAACATGACCTCAGTCACGAATATACCTGAGCCAGAAGCAAAGCTTCCCCTCTTATCTCCTTGGAGCGCTTTACAGTCCTTTTTCCAGTGACCCAGCTGGCCACAGTGGAAACACCTGTATTCCTTAGACCGCTTGACCTTCTGCTTCAGAGCCTTGCTGTAACTCTTGACAGGGGCCTTGCCCTTCTTCCCCTTCTTTTTGTTCCTTGAAGGAACCATCAAGACAGAGGTTGAAGGCTTACCCTTCAGAGTCTCCTCAGTGGTCAAGAGCATATTCAGCAGCTCTGCCGGAGTACAATCGATTTTGTTCATATTAAAATTAATAATGAACGCGTCGAATGAAGGCGGGAGAGACTGCAGAATAATGTCCACAGCAAGCTCCTGGTTGATGGTATGCCCCAGTTTCTCTAGAGCCTCCTTGTGCCCAATCATCTTGAGCACGTGAGCTCCCACTGGGCTCCCTTCAGCCAGTTTGCTCTGAAAGAAGAGCTTCGTCAAATTGTAGCGTTCAGTCCTCGCCTGTGCAGCATACAGCATCTTGAGGTTTGCTATAATCTGTATAGCCGACATATCCTCATGCTGACGCTGCAGCGGTGGCGTCATAGACGCTAGCATCAGGCAAGCGACATCAATGCTATCATTGACGTGCTTTTCATAGGCTTCCCGAACCGCCCTTGCGGCGTTCGGAGCGGGCTGCGGCGGTATCGCCGTCTCGAGGACATACAGTTTCCTCTCTGCCTTAAGAACGATCTTAAGGTGTCCAAACCAGTCAGAGAAGTTCGGCCCAGCAAACTTCTCCCTTTCCAGTAGGGATCGCACATTGAAGTTCATGGTGTTCGTTGCTGCAGGTATCTACAACAATGCAAGAACAGCAAGGTCAGTATCAATGTATAAGAATCAATCAGGACTTAAGAAAGATTCTTTTTCTCACTATTTTATCAGGCGTGAAAAATCCAGCAAAACAGCCCGAAAGAGTAGAACTCTTTTAGTGAGATGGGATCCAGATTTCATACTTGGTCTCCGCGTCCCGCTCAGGCGAGATAAGATGCACAGAGAGTACAAGCACTAGTTTCTGGTAGGCAGTCCCTGCCGATCGCCAACCCGTGCGATTCCCCTTCATCCGGGCAGTCCAGCAGACTGTGCCAACTGAGTTGGTACAACACAATCTCTGACCCCACAGATGGCTGCCTCCATGTGCTACCATATGCGCCACATATGTAGCCTACACGGTCAAGCTGACCCGACCTACTCCCTGGACCACCATGTGCTATGCTGAGCAACGAGAAGGGATAAATCCCTACTCTGTAACACACAGGTGTAATCCCACACCCTCTGAAGATAGATGGACGTGCCCACTGAGTGGGTACAACACGGCTCCAACGATAATCAGAACAGTGAGGTTTCGCGTCAGAAGGCTTACGAGCTTGATATTTAAGCGTTGGATTTTAACGGTCTTTTATCTTCCTGCCTATCATGCAATTCCTATGGTGATAGCAGAAGATAATTTAACCATGCAATTCTAATATTAAGCAATAAAAGAAAGCATGTATCTTATGTGGTAAAAGCCCATAGCCCTAGAAGACCTTAACCTAACTTAAGTCTTCATTTGCTCTTCATGGGTCTTTAGCTGCTTATCTGGCCCAAACCTGGGCCCAAGCGCCAATTACAGCACAGGTGCGCCCACCAGGAAAAATGCGCCTGGTCCTAGGGTCGAACCCTAGACCTCCCACCTGGTCCAGCCACTTGCTGTATGCGCCTCTGCCAAGTGTGCTCTGTGCTCTTGTCTAATTAAATTACAAATTTAACTATCTAGACAAGAGTGACACGCAGGTCACTTACATTTATAAATTAAAACACAGTGATGCGCAGATCACAATAATTAATTTACAATTTAATACAGGCACGCAGGCCCCAGCACAGCACACAATTAAAATGAGCAGCCCACATAAGACTAAATAGACAAACATATGCATCCAATCAGCATCATGTGATCCATCATAAAAATTAAAATTTTTCGAAAACCCCATGGGATCAATTTTAATTTTTCCTTATTTGCCCTACAACCTTACAACGGTCCATCACTAGGGATCCACTCATCCAACCTAGTCAGATCCACTGCCCTTGCATGCACCAAGTCCTAACTGACTTGAGTCGACCATAGGGTCAACCATGCATGCGCAAGGGCTGAACGACCACACAGAGTTCTGGCAAACGGGCGTGACCCCGGGCCTAACTCAGGTGCGTTCATAAGTCGTCTCAAGCAGACATCGCTACACACCTGTCTGCAGTCGACCTATAGCCACCATAGGCTTGCGCCAAGGTGCTATTTGATCGACCCATTCAGGCTGTCAGATGATCTGATCAGACATTCTGGATCTAACCTAGGGGTTGACTTCAACCCTAATAACCCGTCTAAGGGTTTATAGTAAAGCCTTAGATCTATAATGAGTCGCGCAAGTATTCAAATTTTGTAAAACAAAAACAAGATGCGCCAACTTACAACATACATGCGCCAATAGATGGAAACATATTTCATACATGAAGTTTCGCAAGATGATAAAACCTATCATGCAACTTTCGCATGTTATATAGATCTAAGTATATGGAATCACAAGGCCAAAGCAATCATAACGAACATGCATTCAACCAAAGCTCTGATACCAATTGTAAGTACCCCTTAAGATAAAGGGGGGTCCCCTTCTAGGGGGAGCATAACCCTAAAGCATATGGCGCATAAAATTTTTCTTCTTGCGGAACTAGGGTTATAAGATCGATATGCATGCTAAAAGATCAACTTGATTATAAGAAAGCAATCATACCATCGCCATGGGAAGATGTTTCCTTGGAAGCAAAGATCAAAGTAGATCTTCTCCTTAGGTGGCGCACACAAGGTGATGTCGCCTACTCTTTGTTGATCCTTGTGCTAGCAAGGTTCTCCAAAGGTTCTTGTCGAGTGGAAAGGATGAGAGATCTCCTTGGCGAAAACTTCCTTGTCGTCTTAGCTTCTCCTCCACGCGAGAATGCCTCAAGACCCGATAGCCAAGCGCGGCGACAAGGTGTGAATGAAGCGAGAGAGATGTGTCCACGCTTAGGAGTCGTGGTTTCTGAAAATAGAAAACCACTCCCACGTTCATGCTCTCATGCGACTTCGGTTTTACCCAAGCGCAAACTTCTCTTCACTTTGAACCATGCGCTCATTCATGAGCCGGTTCATTACGGTTTGGTCCAAGACCAATTATCCCAAGCAATATGGTCTAGATCTTAATTAAACCCTAAGGCTTCAGATCTAACCGTCGATCTCTTTGATGCTCTTGATCTGACCGATCTAGCATCCATTCTCTCGATCGAAGCTTACCGATCTCAAGCCCTAATCAATCAAACATGATCAGACCAGATCTCACTTACAATCAGAGATTAAATCCCTTTAAACTGAACCCAAACAATTCAGTCCACACGATCTGACTTAAGTAAGCCATATCATCAAATTGTGCGACCCTGAGGGTTTCCTCTAAATGTCGGTAACGATAACTCACGTTATCACGATCAGTGAGGGGTATCTAGCAACACATCACTGTCTCCCGATATAAAGGAAAGAGTCTTCCAAGACTACACCCAAACCATAGCACAAGTGTGACTCAAATCACTAGGCATGCATATTTCCTTTGCCACTGGATGTTCTTATTGGACAAGCCTGTCAAGCTCGTAATTCCAATATGATGAGCATGATTAGAACAGATGAACACAGTCACCTGGGTATGGCCATACACTCTCTCAATCATCTCATCCAGGGGGCCCCTTTAGAACATCACACTCCTTAAACAAGGAGACGGCAATCCTATGTCTATCACTAGTGCTCTAACCTGACTCAAGCTCACCATCCAAGATAGTCTATAATCATTATGTTTCAAATGATATTGAACTATCTCAAAACAATGACAATCATCATTTAGAAAACACAAGTGATCTCAAGTCAGAGGAAATGTGCCACTTGTCATATCCAAGGAATATTCACATTGTGACAAACAATTGAACATCCTAGTAGGGTCTGTCCAGTACATCCCATGTACCCATGAGTCTACATCTTATTCCATGCTCGAAGCATCCCATAAGATTAGAACACATATTAGTCTTAACCATATCAAGGCTGTCTCATGTTCACCAAGATATATCGACTAAGGACATAATAGCTTGTCAGCCCAGCTGAACAGCTTTGAGACATTATTCAGAAGAACATATATTGCAGCAGACAATGTAGCTAACTGAATAACAACCATGCCACTATAAACATAACAGTTTATTACATGATACAGATACATTCCCACAGGCCTCAAACATTAGCCTTAAAGGCATACCCCAACAGCATGTGGAGTTCACATTTGTTCAAATGTACAGGAACTCAAGAGAAGAAGGCAGGTGGGACAGCATGAGGTGGACCTACGAGTTGGAAACGGGGCACGGGTTGCTGCTGTTGCTGTAGGAGACTATTTCATTTCTTTACCATCTGGACTTGTATTGGAACTAGACAATTGTTACTTTGTTCCCAGTATAACTAAAAATATTATCTCCATTCCTGCTCTTGTCAGGAAGGGATTTTCCTTTGAATGCAATATTTCAAAGTGTATTTTGTCTTTTGATAATATTGTTTATGCAACTGGTTCAATTAACAATGGGTTATACATGTTGGACATGGAATGTTCGATACAGCAAATTGATATTAAGAAAGCCAAGTATGCTGATGACAGCACCTTGCTATGGCATAGTCGTTTAGGCCATATTAACGAGAAACGCATTAAGCGGTTGCATGATCATGGACTGCTGGGATCATTCTCCTATAAGGAGATTGATACATGCAAAGCTTGTTTGATGGGTAAAATGACGAAGTCACCTTTTCCTCACAAAGGTCAAAGGGCTTCAGGTTTACTTGACCTTATACACAGTGATGTGTGTGGGCTATTTGGTAAACATGCCAGAGGTGGCTATCAGTACTTCATTACCTTTACTGATGATTTCAGTAGATACGGGTATGTCTATCTGATGAGACATAAGAGTGAATCTTTTGACAAGTTCAAAGAGTTCAAGAATGAAGTACAGAATCAGCTAGGCCGAAATATCAAGGCACTTCGCTCAGATCGAGGTGGTGAATACCTAAGTCATACGTTTACTGACTATCTGAAGGAGTGTGGGATCATCTCACAGCTCACTCCGCCAGGAACACCGCAATGGAATCGTGTGTCCGAGAGGAGAAATAGAACGCTACTTGATATTGTTCGTTCTATGATGAGTCAGGCTACTCTTCCATACTCCTTTTGGGGTTTTGCGCTGGAAACAGCTGCAAAGGTACTAAACCGAGTGCCATCCAAGGCAGTTTCAAAGACGCCATATGAGTTATGGTATGGGAAACAGCCGAGCTTGACATTTATCAGGATCTGGGGCTGCGAGGCTTATGTCAAAAAGCTCGCCTCTGGGAAACTAGAGAGCAGATCTGACAAATGTATCTTTGTCGGTTACCCTAAGGAAACTAAGGGTTATTATTTCTACGATCCCAAGGAGAACAAGGTTTTTGTTGCTCGGACGGCCATATTTCTTGAGAAGGAGTTTCTTCTGCGAGAGGCCAGTGGGAGAGAAATAAAGCTGGATGAGAATCCAGAAGAAGGACAAAGTGACCAAGCACAGTTGGATGAGCCTGAGCCGGTAGAACAGGTTATTGAACAACCTGAGGCTCAGATATCACGGGAACCGCGAAGATCGGGTAGGATCCGTCGACAGCCTGAGCGCTATGACGGAGTCTACATCATTGATAATGATGAACCCCTCACTTATGCGGATGCGGTCAGTGGACCGGAGTCAGCAAGATGGCTTGAGGCTATGCGCGCCGAGATGGACTCCATGTCAGATAACCAAGTCTGGGATTTGGTTGATCCGCCTTCGGGAGTTATCCCTATAGGCTGTAAATGGATCTTCAAGAAGAAGATTGACATGGATGGTAACGTGGTTACCTATAAAGGCAGGCTAGTTGCGAAAGGTTTCAAACAAATCTACGGGATAGATTATGATGAAACTTTCTCACCTGTAGCCATGTTTAAGTCTATTCGGATTCTTTTCGCGATAGCTGCATATTATGATTATGAGATTTGGCAGATGGATGTGAAAACAGCTTTCCTTAATGGAAATCTGGATGAGGATGTGTACATGACACAACCAGAGGGTTTCACTAATCCAGCAGATCGTCATAAGATATGCAAGTTAAAGAAGTCCATTTATGGACTTAAACAAGCATCGAGAAGCTGGAATATTCGTTTTGATGAATCAGTCACTGAATTTGGTTTCATCAAGAACGAGGATGACCCGTGTGTATATAAGAGGTTTAGTGGGAGCGTGATTACTTTCCTAGTCCTCTACGTCGATGACATCTTGATCATTGGAAATGACATTCCTGAAATGCATGCTGTTAAAGCATGGCTGAGGAAGTGTTTCCAGATGAAAGATTTAGGAGAAGCAGCCTATGTGTTAGGTGTGAAGATCTACAGGGATAGATCTAAGAGGCTTCTCGGGCTGTGCCAGAGTACTTACATCGATAAGGTCCTGGAGAGATTTCATTTAGAGAATTCTAAACGTGGATATCTTCCAGTCAGACATGGTCTGAATCTTTCGAAGAGTCAGTGTCCACAAACACAGACTGAGAAAGATGAAATGGACAATACGCCTTATGCTTCGGCTATTGGTTCCATTATGTATGCGATGTTGTGTACTCGCCCAGACGTCGCTTACGGGTTAAGCGTAACCAGTCGTTACCAGAGTAATCCAGGTATGGCGCACTGGATTGCAGTCAAGAACATCTTAAAATATCTGCGGAGGACCAAAGATATGTTCTTGATATATGGTGGTCAGGAAGAACTCAGTATTGAAGGATATACTGACGCTTCGTTCCAGTCTGACCAGGATGATTTCCGATCGCAATCAGGCTATGTTTTTAGCTTGAATGGAGGAGCAGTGGTGTGGAAAAGTTTCAAACAGTCAACTGTTGCTCATTCCACAACAGAAGCCGAGTATGTTGCAGCCTCGGAAGCATCCAAGGAGGCAGTGTGGATTCGTAAGTTCGTGAGAGAACTTGGTGTTGTTCCTTCGAGTGCAGATCCTTTGGTTATCTTTTGTGATAACACTGGAGCAATCGCACAAGCAAAGGAACCACGGTCGCACCAGAAGTCCAAGCACATACAGAGACGGTTTCATTTGATCAGGGAGATCATAGATCGTGGCGAGATCAAAGTATGCAAGGTTCATACAGATGACAATCTGGCAGACCCGCTTACCAAGCCTCTGGCGCAGCAGAAGCATGAGAAGCACTGTAATAACATGGGTTTGAGATTTCTCAACCATTAGATTAAGTGCAAGTGGGAGATTGTTGGGGTATGCCCTTAAGGCTAATGTTTGAGGCCTGTGGGAATGTATCTGTATCATGTAATAAACTGTTATGTTTATAAAGGCATGGTTATTATTCGGTTGTTTACATTGTCTGCTGCAATATATGTTCTTCTGAATAATGTCTCAAAGCTGTTCAGCTGGGCTGACATGCTATTATGTCCTTAGTCGATGTATCTTGGTGAACATGAGACAGCCTTGATATGGTTAAGACTAATATGTGTTCTAATCTTATAGGATGCTTCGAGCATGGAATAAGATGTAGACTCATGGGTACATTGGATGTACTGGACAGACCCTACTAGGATGTTCAATTGTTTGTCACAATGTGAATGTTCCTTGATTAAGACAAGTGGCACATTTCCTCTGACTTGAGATCACTTGTGTTTTCTAAATGATGATTGTCATTGTTTTGAGATGGTTCAATATCATTTGAAACATAATGATTATAGACTATCTTGGATGGTGAGCTTGAGTCAGGTTAGAGCACTAGTGATAGACATAGGATTGACGTCTCCTTGTTGAAGGAGTGTGATGTTCTAAAGGGGCCCCCTGGATGAGATGATTGAGAAAGTGTATGGCCATACCCAGGTGACAGTGTTCATCTGTTCTAATCATGCTCATCATATTGGAGTTACGAGCTTGACAGGCTTGTCCAATAAGAACATCCAGTGGTAAAGGAAATATGCATGCCTTGTGAATTGATTCACACTTGTGCTGTTTTTGGGTGTAGTCTTGGAAGACTCTTTCCTTGATATCGGGAGACAGTGATGTGTTGCTAGATACCCCTCACTGATCGTGATAATGTGAATTATCGTTACCGACGTTTTAAGGAAACCCTCAGGGTCGCACAATTGATGATATGGCTTACTTAAGTCAGATCGTGTGGACTGAATTGTTCAGGTTCAGTTTAAAGGGATTTAATCTCTGATTGTAAGTGAGATCTAGTCTGATCATGTTTGATTGATTAGGGCTTGAGATCGGTAAGCTTCGATCGAGAGAATGGATGCTAGATCGGTCAGATCAGGAGCATCAAAGAGATCAACGGTTAGATCTGGAACCTTAGGGTTTTAATGTGATCTAGGCCATGTCGATTGGTTTATTTGGTTATTGAACCAAAATTAAATTGAACCAAAATGGTTCAAGACTAGGCGACAAGTTCACTTAGCGTGAACATGTTCGGCGGTGAGTGGTGCTATTTTTAGCAACCATGACTCTCACGTTCGAAGAGAGAGGGTTCTCTATTCTCGCCTCTTGAACGCATATTCCTCTCGTTCTTTTGGTGACGGCGCCTTGGAGCTTGAGGAGAATTCGGCAAAGAGAAAAGATCTCCTTCCCTTTCCATTTCGATCAAAGACTTCTTTGGATCTTGCTAGCACAAGAATCGCAAAGAGGAGTAGGCGACATCAACTGTGTGCGTCACCTCTGGAGAAGATCTGCTTTGATCTTTGCTTCCTAGACGCCATCTTGAAATGGCTATGGTATGAGTTTTATCTCTTCTATGCAATGGAATTTTTATGGTTGATCATATCACATGAAGCCGATCCATGAAACCCTAATCCGCTGCCTAAATGTTTATAATGCGCCATGCTGGGTTTCGCCCCCCTCTAGAAAGGGGTTCTTACAACATCTCACCGTAGTTGGGAGATAATAACGGTTGTTATTGGGCATGTCACGACCCATATGAGAAGGTCAATGGACAGACAGAGGATTTGCCCCTTCCGGAGGGAAGCTTGATATCCATGGAGCTCCTCTATGTTTCTATAACTGAAAGTGTGATGACACCAAAATATATAGTATATTTTGCATCATTTTTGATAACTTTTCATGCTAAATTGAAGATCTTTTACTTGTTTCCATGCTAAATTCATTGAATATTGCAAAGTCTACTTCTGTTTTGGTTTTTCATGGTTTTCATGTAAAAAGGCATTAATTTAAGGAGTTTTCAAGCAAAATCAAATACATGGAAAGATTACCATCATCAAGAGAAGATCACCCAAGAAATTTCACACAAATCGAAGCAAGCCAGCAAAATACGGTAGTACCGTAATCTATTTTACAGTACCGTAATTCCACATGGTACCGTAAAATCCGAACACTACCGTAATTTGTGAAGATTTCCGAACAGAAAGATTTTCTGATTCTACGGCACCTACCGTAAACATTCTTACGGTACCATATTTCGGAGCGCTTCAGAACAGAAACTTCACCCGATTTTACGGCACCTACCGTAAGGTATTTCACGGGCCATATTTTTTAGCCGTTTCGGAACACAGAGTTCAGCCAATTTTACGGCACCAGCCATAAACTAGATTACGGTGCCATAATTCCAAGACAACAATAGCACAGAAGACTCGACCGATTTTACGGCAGTGACGTGAACGTTTACATTGCCGTAAAACCTGTTCTGAACGCGAGTTTTCCGCTCCGAAACTTGTGAAGGTCATAACTTTTGATCCAGAGCTCCAAATTTAGATCTAAAAGTTGCTACGGCTTTTTCATTAAGAGGAGAAGGCGTATGAAGTGGAACGGGGAACTTTTATCCAATATCGAGGGAGAAATCGCCAGAGAGGTGGCTAGGGTTTGTTCTGGTGCCGAGAGGCGTAGAGGGCACCTCATGCCTTTATTTTCATGCAGAAGCTTTTCCGGGAGGAGAGGAAGACACCATAGAAGTTTTAGAGCGTTTGGAGTCCGATCGGAGGAGGAATCAACAAAACAGCGGTGACAGCGCTGTTCATCACAAAATTACAGGTGTAATTTACATTACACCCGTGTTGTAACGTTGTTTCTCCTTTCTGTTTGTTCTCTGATCACTCTAAGACTATGATTTATTGTATCTCTTTCTCCATGCAAGCTTAATACTCTTTTGGGACATAGGGTGTAATCCCCTTGATTTTTAATGATTAGATAATCTTCTTTTTCGTCATGATAACTTTGCCATGATAATTTTGCTCATGTGATAATTGTGCTTAGACTCTCTATAAGTCCATGTTACTAATTATGTTTTTAGACTTTTCGCAATGAGACTGAAAGGTGATTTGCTTGAGAACTTGGACCCCTAGAATTGCATGTTAGGATCCCTTCCTTAGGTTATATCCAATTTGATCTGTTCTAGTAGATTAATTGCCATGATAGTAATATGAATTTATGGATCGAGTCTATTTATCAAACGTGGAGATCTTGCACGAAAGTGAGGATCGGAACGTTGGAGATCCATGAGTAAAACTAGTGTTGAGGCTCGGATGCACGAAAGTGATCCTTGAGTTTCCACTAGAGATTATCAACCTAGAATTCGGATGCACGAAAGTGATCTTGAGTTCTTTGATTGATGATTTACTTATCTACAGCATTGAGAATAGATCATGCACGAAAGTGAGGATCGGTTATCTGCATGATTGTCTGCACGAAAGTGAGACAATACCTTTATCAAGTAAATTATGTCTTTGTCATGGTAGAATTAGACTGATGACCCTTTTATTTATGTCTAGTCATTAGAATCAAGGAGGATGAAACCCTAAGTCCCAATTTATCTCTTTGATTATCTGAGTTCGTGTGTTTTCCATTATTACTTTGCACTAGAATTGGTTCACTTAGCTAGTAAGAATACCACTATTTGGTACTTAACAATAAGGTCCCTGTGGATTCGATACTTTTCTTTATTACTTCGATAGTTCTGTGCACTTGCGGAAGCCTATCAAGTTTTTGGCGCCGTTGCCGGGGATTAGTCCAAGGTACACACGTGCCAGACTTGTAGTGTTCCCTTTCGGGCTATCAAGTTTTTGGCGCCGTTGCCGGGGACCTTAGTTTTGTTAATATCAAAATAGTTGTTAGTATTGCTAGACTAAGTATTTTTGTTTTAGATTTAACTTTGTTTTTTTCTTTTTGCAGGTTTTGGATTTTCACAGTTGTGACAGAACTGTGATATCTGAAGATTTGTGAATTTGCTTGTGTTTTAGATTTTCTATTTTTTTCTATATTTGGAAAAATAATAATAAATTTGTTAAAAAAAAATTGATTGATTGGTGTTGGATTATCTTTCTGTTCTTGATAGATTTGAAAACATGTCTTTTAATCACAACTCCTGGGCAACTGAAAGAGGGGAGGTATACATGCCACAAGGTAAATCTCTTGTAGATCAATTTAACTCTTATATGCAATCTTTTTCTTCTTATTACTGTGTTATTTGTGGATATCCTGATCATTGTTCCTCTGATTGCCCATTTTTAAATCCCAATTTATCATGGCAAGAAAGAGATCAATTGTATTCTAGTTGGGAAAACCAAAATTCTTTTTATGATGACTGCTCTGATCATGTTTCTGTGCCATACTTTGAGGATACTGAAATGTCTGAAATAGAATCCATGTTTGAAAAACTTATGGCCAGTCAAAATCAGCAAAATAGAAAAATTGATGATTTTATGCCTGAAACAAGGGAATACATGGCAAGGCAAGAAAAACAAAATGAGGAATTTAAAGAAAATTTTTATCAAATCAACTCTAGATTGGACAGGGTAGAAGTCCACAACAAAATTTTAGAAAACCAGATTGCACAGCATGATTGTTTATTTAAATTTGATACTAAGGAACTTGAACTAGAAAAATCCCCCTGTGATTATGATTATTTTGAGATTGAGCCTTATGTGAACTTTAATGAATCTCACTCTGTTGTTGATAATTTTGATATTGATTTATCTAATAGTTTATTTGAGGAAAAGATTGAGAAAATTGAAATTGAAAAACCTTCTTTTGATGATAATTCTGATTTTGATAATATCTTATTTATGGTTAAATCTGATGAGCATGATGAAGGTTCAAAAATTATAGACATTGATGAGCCCCACTTTGATTTTGGTGATATTTTTGAAATTAATGATAAATCTCTTGTGGTCAACTCTGATTCTATTAATTCTTTTTCATATGATTCTGATTTTGACTCTTCTGATGATGAAGTATTTGTGGGGAAGCATGAGAAAATTGATTTTGTAGAGTTTCATCTTGATTTTGTTGATAATTTTGATATTGAAAAATTGTTTGATGATGAACATGAAGAAGTTGAAAAATATTTGAATGTTACAAACACTGATGAATCTCACTCTAATGTTTTGCCCTTATCTTTTGTTGAATCTTGTGATGAATTTGAAAAATTGTGCTTTATTGAAGAATCTAATGAAAGACATAAACATTATTTAGATGATCCAATACTTGATTCTTTTGATCTAGGTCCTTTTGTTATTGCTATTGAAAATATTAATTTGAAGAAAGGACTTATGATTTTGCTTTTTGATAAACATAGAAAGATCATAAAGATTACTTTGACTGGATTTGAAAATTCTGATTATAATTTCTGCAAATTTATGAAAGCCACATCGATTATGAATTACATGGAATTCTGGATATTTGGATTAGTGGCTAAACTTTTGAGAAAAAGAAAATGCAGAAAATTATATGCTTTATACTTTGGAACTGATTCACCTGCTTCACCATGATATTGATTCTTGGTCAAGCTATGGACCTAAAATTAGCGCTTCTTGGGAGACAACCCAAGCACTTTTATCTTAGTTTAGTTTTTTTTATTTTAATTTATTTTTAGAATTAATTTTGCTTTTGTTTTTGCAGGAAAATCAAATTTTGCGCAAAATACAGCACTGCCGTAATCTAGTTTACGCCCGTAATCTGCTCTGATTTCTTTTCTGAGAGTTTTTGGTATTTTACAGCGGTACCGTATTTCTTTTACGGTACCGTAGTTTAGGTGCCGTAATCTTGAGTGTTTTCTTTTCAAAAATTTTTTGAAAAATACGGCAGTACCGTAAGGAATTTCACAGTACCGTATTTGTAAACTGCTTCCAGTTATTCAGTAGGTGTCTTCTCGCATTGATTTTAAGAAATTGGGTTACGAAATTTTTTATTTTTGGCACGACATGGAAGTACTAATCTTTGTCTATTATTTGGATATTTTTGCTGAATTTTAAAGTCCATGGATTGTCCTAGAACACATAGCAACTTTTTGATTCTCATTAGATTTTGTGCAGTTTTTCATTTTGTAATCTGAGTAGCCTTCTTTCTGCTAATACCCTAAATTCCTGAAAGATTTTGATCCTTTATTTTTCACATACCTGGAAAGATCAAGTTTTATTCTACTTCATGGTTTTGTCTATTTTCTGTTTGGATCATTAAATCTTATTCTTGGGTATGGCTACTTTTCATAAAAAATTCAAAAACTACCTTGATTTGCTTTCTACCTGCTATAGCTTCTTCTCCATATCTGCATCCAGCACTAGCTACCACTGCATCTGCCTCTGACATCACTGTTTCCAGCTGTCAACATTGGATTATTCCATCAGCAGATTCTTACTTATTCTACTGCCTCTTATTCCATGATATTATTTATTTATGCAGTGGACTTTTCATTACTGACTCTGATTTTTTATGTGCAGCATTATCTTCCATAGCCCGACGATCTCACCTCCAGGACTGTATTTTCTAGCAGGCCATTAGAGATTACTCACCCTTATGTCAACACCATAACCATCATTGCTAACAGCTTTTCAGCTAGCATCTGTTCCACCAGCACTCTTCTGGACCCTCGATGATATCTCTGATTTTTCTTTGAGAAAATTATTTTTATTTTTATTATTTTTGAGACTATTTTTGATCTGAGCCTTATGTACCTTAAATTTTGTAGAAAATTTTCAAAAGGCACATCATTGGACCCAGTTGCACTAGCTTGACAACGATTGAGCATGATCTATATGGTTTTGTGAGTATCACTTGCACTCTCTTATTAATGACTATTTCTTATAGTGCATCTTTGACTTTATACTACTTATTGGTTTTCTCTTGAAAAATGATTTTATGGAACTCACTGTTTTGATGATGATATTATTCAAATTTGTTGTTCAGATTGATGAAAGCATATGATCCACTTTCTACTATATGATGTCATGATTTATTGATAAAATATCTTCCTTGATGATGTGAGTATTTATACTAGTGATTAGAGAAAAACCCTATCATGTTAGATTTATTTCTTCAATGCATATCTATTTTTGAAATTTGACATTGGTTGATGCATAAAATTTTGGGTAGATGTGTTATTTGAGGGATAAAATCTAAAGGTGAACTCATTCTTTTCAATAAAATGAGTATATGAGTATGATTTGTGAATTGATATCAATTGATAACCTAGTAGATGTTTAGTCTATTTTTGCTATTTGTTGGGAAATAAGAATCCAAGATCCATAAAAATAGTGAGAGACTCCCCTACTTGGCACTATGTAAAATTGATAGTGGTACCGAAGACATGGGTTGAAGTCTATGCATGAAAAATAATGAGAGTGAAAAAGAATAAGACTCCTCTACTTGGCACTGTGTAAAATTGACAGTGGTACCGAAGACAAGGGTTGAAGTCAAAAACAAAAAGAGTGCATCTAGGTGGGTACATGCTATCTTCACAAAAACAAACAAAATACATGAAAAAAAAAATCATGTGTGGAAAAAGATCTTGGAAACCTAATTTCTGTAAATAAAAGCATGATAGATTTGAACTGAAAACTGGGTGAAATCATGAGATTGAAAAATTCTATTTATTATACAAGTTGCAAAGTTTTATTTGATTGAATTATGGATCTAGAGGATTGAGTTCTAAAGATGATATGTTTATTTGAAGTTTTGTAAATCAATTGATGGAATTTTTCATTGATGAGTTGTATTTTAGAAATTTATTGAGCATGAAAAGGTTATTCTTTTAATCAAGTTTTGATTTTTGCTTGAGGACAAGCAAGGTTTGAACCTTATGTATTTTGATGACACCAAAATATATAGTATATTTTGCATCATTTTTGATAACTTTTCATGCTAAATTGAAGATCTATTACTTGTTTCCATGCTAAATTCATTGAATATTGCAAAGTCTACTTCTGTTTTAGTTTTTCATGGTTTTCAGGTAAAAAGGCATTAATTTAAGGAGTTTTTAAGCAAAATCAAATACATGGAAAGATTACCATCATCAAGAGAAGATCACCCAAGAAATTTCATGCAAATCGGAGCAAGCCAGCAAAATACAGCAGTACCGTAATCTATTTTACGGTACCGTAATTCCTCATGGTACCGTAAAATCTGAACACTACCGTAATTTGTGAAGATTTCCAAACAGAAAGATTTCCTAATTTTACGGCACCTGCCGTAAACATTCTTACGGTACCGTATTTCGGAGCGCTTCAGAACAAAAACTTCACCCGATTTTACGGCACCTACCGTAAGGTATTTCACGGGCCGTATTTTCCAGCCGTTTCGGAACAGAGAGTTCAGCCGATTTTACGGCACCAGCCATAAACCAGATTACGGTGCCGTAATTCCGAGACAACATCAGCACAGAAGACTCGACCAATTTTACGGCAGTGCCGTGAACGTTTATACTGCCATAAAACCTATTCTGAACGCGAGTTTTCCGCTCTGAAATTTGCAAAGGTCATAACTTTTGATCCAGAGCTCAAAATTTAGATCCAAAAGTTGCTACGGCTTCGTCTTTAAGAGGAGAAGGCGTACGAAGTGGAATGGGGAACTTTTATTTAGTATCTAGGGAGAAATCTCCAGAGAGGTGGCTAGGGTTTGTTCTCATGCCGAGAGGCATAGAGGGCACCTCAGGCCTTTATTTTCACGCAGAAGCTTTGCCTAGAGGAGAGGAAGACACCACAGAAGTTTCAGAGTGTTTGGAGTCCGATCGGAGGAGGAATCAACAAAACAGCGGTGACAACTTTGTTCATCACGAAATTACGGGTGTAATTTACATTACACCCGTGTTGTAACGTTGTTTCTCCTTTCTTTTTGTTTTCTGATCACTCTAAGACTATGATTTATTATATCTCTTTCTCCATGCAAGCTTAATACTCTTTTGGGACATGGGGTGTAATCCCCTTGATTTTTAATGATTAGATAATCTTCTTTTTCGTCATGATAACTTTGCCATGATAATTTTGCTCATGTGATAATTGTGCTTAGACTCTCTATAAGTCCATGTTACTAATTATGTTTTTTGAGTTTCGCAATGAGACTGAAAGGTGATTTTCTTGAGAACTTGGACCCCTAGAATTGCATGTTAGGATCCCTTCCTTAGGTTAGATCCAATTTGATCTATTCTAGTAGATTAATTGCCATGCTAGTAATATGAATTTATGGATCGAGTCTATTTATCAAATGTAGAGATCTTGCACGAAAGTGAGGATCGAAACGTTGGAGATCCATGAGTAAAACTAGTGTTGAGGCTCGGATGCACGAAAGTGATCTTGAGTTCTTTGATTGATGATTTACTTATCTACAGCATTGAGAATAGATCTTGCACGAAAGTGAGTATCGGTTATCTGCATGATTGTCTGCACGAAAGTGAGACAATACCTTTATCAAGTAAATTATGTCTTTGTCATGGTAGAATTAGACTGACGACCCTTTTATTTATGTCTAGTCATTAGAATCAAGGAGGATGAAACCCTAAGTCCCAATTTATCTCTTTGATTATCTGAGTTCGTGTGTTTTCCATTATTACTTTGCACTAGAATTGGTTCGCTTAGCTAGTAAGAATACCACTATTTGTTACTTAACATTAAGGTCCCTGTGGATTCGATACTTTTATTTATTACTTCGATAGTTCCGTGCACTTGCGGAAGCCTATCAAGTTTTTGGCGCCGTTGCCGGGGATTAGTCCAAGGTACACGCGTGCCAGACTTGTAGTGTTCCCTTTCGGGCTATCAAAGTGTATGGCCATACCCAGGTGAGAACCTATTTTTAGTCATAACCATGTGATTGGGTGAAAACAACTGATGACACACTTGTCCAATCGGATATCAGTTTGGCAAACAGACTGTAATGCATCTGTACCTAGTTGCGATGATGGGGATGTCGATGTCGACATCCATTCCGATGACTTAGGTAGCAGCGATGCACTGCTAGGTGCTACTCACTGCTTGTGGTGACCTTAGGTCAGCATTGTCAACGTCAGAAGTACCTACAGGGTCGCACACTTTGATACTCGAGTTCTCGTATTGATCAGGAAGTCTTTTGATCGAGTTATTGAATAACTCGGATCTATTTGGGAGATTTCATCAGTGCCAATGTGCTGATGAGATGGAAGAGAGTTATTAGAGCCAAACTTCATTTTTGGCCATTCATTTCAAATTTAGATATGAGCCATCATGATTGTTCACTTAAATTTGCAGATCTACTTCAATTCAAGTCTTGTATAAAAAAATCCAATATCGTATTTGGAAAGATCAAGTTCGAGTTAATAGGGATCAACTTCTTGATCATGTCAAAAGTCATCCGATTGACCTATATAGGCTCAGATTATTTGTAGTAGTTCATTTCAAATTTAGATCTGAGCCGTTCAATCACATCTGGTTGATCCTGACCATTCGATCAAAGTAAAAGATCTAAGTTGTTCGATCGACGTTTAATTTATTTAATCAGATTCATTAGATTTTGGCTAGATGAATCGTTGCCATTGGATTTATTTCATTAAATCAGATTAATGTCTTCCATACGATGTTACTTGGAGTAATCTGGACCGTCACATTTTGTTCAAATCAGGACTATCGGATATGATGCAGACGAATCTAAGTCATTGGATTTGATGTGGATGAATATTATTCATTGGATTCAATTTATTAAATCGGATTGATCTCAGCCGTCCGATTGTGTTTGAAGTAAACTGAATCATCGATTTGATTTGAATGGATCTGGACCATTGGATTTGATTTCAACAGATCTGGATGATTGATATAATTTGAATCTGGACCATCGATTTGAAGTGGACGAATCTCAGCCGTTCGTTCTTTCTCTCATCGCCCACGATGGAGATGGCGGCATTTAAAAACTAGGGTTCACCGCCGCCAGCCGTTCATCACTCCTCCATCCAATCGGCTCCTGGTGTACCTTCTCTATGTCAAGAAGGACTCATGGTCGAAGTTTGGCACCGTCCGATGGAGAATTGGCAGCGAATCAAAAGTTCAAAGTTGCCTCGGCGGAAACAAAGTCGCCAACACGAAATCGCTCGATTCCACTGATCTAAAGGTCGGATGGACGGATCCTCTAGCTTGTAGGTTTGTGGGCATGAGGAGAGCATGTAGGCATGATTTGAACGAAATCCAATGGTCGAATGCCGAGTTCTTACAGTAGAGGCATTGGCGGACGAAGAGGGCTTCGGCGATGGGGCTTTGTACACAAGCGTTATCGTCAGGGCTTCAAGTGACAACAACAAAGTCTCTTTCTTGTCTACGAAATCATAAAAATTCTTGCATGAATCCTTTAAATCATTAGGATATAAAAAAAATTCCTTGAATTTAGAGGATATGAAATCCTTCAATCAATGGAATATAATGATCCTTGAATAGTAGGATATAAAGATCCTTGACTTTTTAGGATTAAAAATCCTTGAATTTGTAGGATATAAAATTCTTGACTTTGTAGGATATAAAAAAATGCTTGATTTTGTAGGATATAAAATCCTTGAGTTCGTAGGATATCAAAAAGAATTCTTGCCTTTGTAGGATATAAAATCCTTGAATTTTAACTCACCCTTAAAACAATTGGTGGATCTCTCTCCCCATGTAAGCTCCTTTTCTTTGACGTGAGCATTGTATTCTCTTCTCCTCCTCTCTTTTTTTTTTATGAGTCTAGCCTCTCTTTTATAGGAGATGACTAAAAAATTTTATTATTATTTGTATTAGATTTGGTCTTTATTTACATTTTATTTTTTTTTCTTTATTTTTTATTATTTTTTTTAGCTATAGACTTGGTTTTATTTTTTTATTTTTTTACTATTTTAGTTTTGCTCATTCTCTCTCCCCTCTCTTTTTCTCTCTCTTTTTACAAAATCGAATTCCCCTTTTTTATTTTTTTTATTTTTTTTATTTTTTTGTATTTATTATTATTATTATTTTGCGTTCCTTTTTTATATTTTTTTATTTATTATTTTTCTTAGCCGTTACTAATCTTGCCAATTTTGATTTTTCTTTGTTAAACACATTTGATAATTTTTTTTATTTTGTTTTATTTTTGTTTTTTAATTAATTTTGTGAAAATTAATTTTGACTTTATTAATGTTGATTTTTTTTTTTGGGTAAAAATAATTAGCCAAACACTTTGGAAGATAAAATTTTGTGTTTTTGCTAGTCAAACTTGCTGTTTAGGGATATGTTTCTATGTAATCTTCTACAAATATCCATTGTATGTACATATAATCTACAGTATTCACACATTAGATGTGCTTCACATGCTTCGGAAGTGTGGCTAATTTTGTCACACTTGCCACACTTTAATTAACTATTTCTAGGTGTATAATTCTTTCTGAGTCTTTTGGCATTATGACCTAAAACAAATATTGATGTTCCAATTTTTGGATTATCAATGCTACGTTGTTTTTCATTTTGAAGCAGCAGAAAATATATCTTATTTACAAGAGGAAGAGGATCTATTAGGAGTACTTGTCCTCTAATGTATGCATATTTCTTGTAAGGCCCACGAGGAATTTGAAGGCCATTTGATTTTACTAATATTGCATAACTTTTGATCGATTCACAGGTGCATTTAAAAAATATCACGTTCATCCTATAAACTTTTAACCTTAGTATAATAAACCCCTGCAATCATACTTGTTTGTAGTTGTGTATGACTTCTTCAATGTAAAAGAGGTGGACAACAATGTGGGTGAGCCCAAATCGGTCCTTCAAGTCGAGCGAAATTTTATGTGCATTATCACTATAGATGATGCTAGCACTGATGTCTTACATTATTGAGTTGAACAACCAAGCCTTGGTGAGGTTGTTACATCTCTTCCACTGATGAAATTAAAGATTATTTTCTTATGCTTCCAATAACAAAGCCTTGTTTATTTTTGATACTAAAAGTGCCATGAGCGTTGTGTGACTCAAATTCTCCCCATCCGAGGGTGAGTCCTTGAATAATGGAGATAGTAGCCAGCCAGGACAATCAATAATTGAGAACAGAAGAACGCAATTGGACATAATTTAGATCACCTTGCGTACTGGAGCGTTTTTAGAATGAAATTGCATATGTATCTGCATTTCATATTATTTGCCGATTATAAGCAGGATTCGATATTGAGTATTCTATGTGTTTTAAAGATTTAAAGTTCTCCAACACACAAAAGTATCATATTTTATTATAATTAAATAGTTTTAAAGATTTATATAATTTTAAGAAAAATAATATTCTAATGATTAGAAGAGTATATAAGGTGTGAATGACAAATAATATAATACCATATATCTTCGCTTACAAATTATTATAGTGCTATTATATGATAACTTGAGTCAAGTGAATCTAGGTCTAAATTGCCAAAGGAATTAATTTGAATTTACACAAAAAAAACACATCTAATTTAAAATATACTATTATTCAAGCAACAATTATATAGTTTTTTAGAATAATAATATAAGATATTTTAATTAAATAATATCTTAAGATTAAAATAACCACATCTTGCTTGTGGTATTCTGCAGCTTATAATTAATAATATATGATTGATTAAATAAATATGGCATGAACATATCTTTAAAGCTGTAGAATTACTTTCTGAAAATTCATTTCAAATACAATAATCAAATCAACATTTTATTATTATAATAATAAATAAAATAAATGATTTTACACAATACTATTGATGTAAAATTATCAATTTCTATAAAAACCAATCAAGAAATAAAAATTGAAATAAATAAATAATAATAATAATAATAATAACAACTTGGAAATAGAATTGAAGACAAATGAGTGTCTATCCAATAAGGCAAGTATCTAACTCATATAAATTGTATAAGATATTCTACCGCAAGACAAGATAATAGAAAAACATGTATATATACTTTTTTTTTAAAAAAAACAATGAGATGCCAAAAAACAAATCTTAATAAATTACCTCAAGAAGAGCAAGAATACAAATAATTCGATTTCATTTCTAGTGTGCATATAGCGAAAGCTTCATAACACCAATTTATAAATAATATCAAATAAGTTAAGGTCACAATTATTTGGAACAAAATAATTAAATGGAAACAAAAAAGGTTATTGTAATTAAACAACACACGTTATATTTATAAATGTTAAAATTTTAATTTTAAGAAAACACTTTCAGAGAGGGATATAAAATCAGTAAAGTTGATCTCACCTCTATTTTGAATGATGGAGGGAGAGGCCACGCATCTAAGAGGTACAAATGGGGCTTAAAGCCACCCTAACCCAAGGGTACTTTCGAAGTCCTCACTTTCCTTTTCAGCACTTTCCTTATTTGCATTGCATGGCATTTTAGATTAGTTCCACCCCCAAGTTTATCATGTAGTTTACTTTTATGAATGTTGTTGGTAGGTTGTGCATTGTAATGTCATGGTAGGTTAGTGCATGTAGAATGGATACTTATAAATTCAGCTCAAGGGGAAATTAAGCTAGCTCACTCCACTTCAACAAGCTAGCTCCCAATTTGGAAGGTCCACATCAAACTAGTTCAAGAGAAAGCTTGGTGCCTCATCTCCTTCTTCCCCCCCTTTTTTAGTTAGTCCAATGTTTATGTTAGCAAGAGAACTTGGAGGACTAGCCTCCCTCTTGACTCTTTGATTTTGTGATCATTTAATCATCTTTTTATAACTCACCCACGCTTGTGTGGGGTTGCTGGATGCCTGTGTGTAACTTGCACCTTCCATCAGAGTAGGACCGGTGAAGAACGGGAAGGACGGTCCTTCTATTCTCAAGGACCGCAAGGTGAGTCCTCTTTAAGTTATTGTCATTTATTTTGAAGCAAGTAGTATAAACTCTATTTTCCCGCAAGTAGCATAAGTTCGGTTTTCTTATCTATAAAATACAAAAACATTATTTTCCAACTTCGTTAGTCTAATTCGGTTTTCTCTAGTTTATGAAAATACAAAAAAAAACTATTTTCGAAATTCGTTGTTTGCATGCTTGTGATCTCCCCCTACATCATCTTTGGTATCAGAGCCTAGGCCCCTAGATTAGAATTTTTAAGCCTTCAAAACTTAATTTTATAACTTCTAGGCAATTTTGGAACTAGGTTGTTTGAAACAAAAGGATTTTTCATAATTGGCTATTATATCCTATCATACTAGTAGCCCTATTTTTCTATAAATCTTTTCAAAATCAACCATGCAAACCCGATCTAAGGCTCAAAGCACCCAACCCATGACTTTGGAAACCTTAGCTGAGATGATTGCAACTTTAACTCAAAGGATGGACAACGTAGACACAAACCTAAATCAACTCAACGATAAGGTGCAAGAAATAGAAGAGTCCAATAGGAGTAGATCTCCTAGCCGCCCACCTAGTGAACACCACTCTAGAGATCCTCTAGAACCTATGCAAAGGCATCAAACCCCAAGGAACACCCCTAGGAACACTCCCCAAAACTTTGATTGGAAAGGACACCATGTCCAAACCCAACATCCTAGACCTAGGGATGACTACACACAACATACTGTGAGGCTTAACCCGCCCACCTTTAATGGATCCCTTGATCCCAGAAAATACATAGATTGGGCAAACAAACTCGAGCAATACTTCGAATGGAGTATGATGCCCGAGCACTCTAAGGTTAGGTTTACCAAATGTCTACTAGAAGGTTCTGCTAGACTCTATTGGAGCAATGTAGAAAGAAACCTACTGAGATTTCGTCAACCCCCCATTAACCGATGGGAAGAGATGAATGCTAAACTGAGAGAAAAGTATGTTCCTCTAAACTTTCATTCTAAGCTTCTCAACCAAACTAGTAGCCTTACCCAAGGAAACTCAACTGTAGAAGAATACATGATACAATTTGATGAGCTTTTGTTGAGGAGTGAAATGGATGAGACCCCTATGTTCACCCTGAGTAGGTTTAAAAATGGTCTTAGGCCAGAAATCAAGAGAGCTCTTGCCCATTATCAAATAGACACCATAGAAGAAGCTTACCATAGAGCCCTTGAGATAGAAAACCAACTTAAGACTAGAAAGGAAACCATGACCCCAAAACCATCCTATAGATCTCCTCCTAGCAACTCTTACTCCAACTCCTCAACCTCTCAACCCAAACCAACCCAAACCCAGGTCAACTGCCACAACTGTCATCAACCTGGTCACCTTGTAAGGAACTGTCCCAAAAGGGTTATGACCATGACTGAGGAGCCTGTAGAACTAGAAGCTGAACCTGAGGAAGCTTTAGACAAAGACCCCAATTGTTGCAATATTGAGATAGATGATTGTGATGGTGAAGAGGATTTTTTCCTCAACACTTTGGGAGTAGTCAGGTGCACCCTGATCAACCCCAGCCCTACTGAAGACTGGCGTAGAACCAGCATCTTCCACACTTACTCAAAATGCCATGGTCACATGTGCAAAGTAGTAATTGATGGAGGAAGCAGTTTGAATGCCGTCTCTCAGATTGCAGTCACCAAACTCAATCTTAACGTAGAGCCTCACCCAAAACCATATAGTATCTCCTGGGTTAACCAGACTAATATCCCAATCTCCCATAGATGCCTTGTCCCTCTGCAATTTGGTGATTACCAAGGAGAGATATTGTCACGCCCCGGCGGAAGCCGGCTATTTCTAGCTCAGGGTTCCCCAGGGAGTAACAATATTGATAGGAACCAGAGAACTACAAAAAAAATCACAACTCCTTTATTTAATAAACAATCCAAATTTAATATCACCACAATATCTGAATACAACTATCCAAATTATCAACTGAATAAAAATACAAAGGACAACTATCTCAACTCGGGCTGGTATCTGCTATCTACTCTATCCCTCCCAGAAGCTAACTCTGTACCTGGAGGAGAAACAAAGGGAGTTAGCAGAAATGCTAAGTAGGAATCAACAAACATGGTGAGGGAATCAAATAGCAGGATAACACAATAACTGAAACAATGATATACAAATAATATAGGAATGTCATGCAAATCATCAAGCTGGCCAACAGATCTCAAACAAGAGCCGCACTCATTTTCAGAGTGTTTCCACTGTTGCTCATGCAATGGAACGACTGTCTTGAACAGCCCGGTGAATGTTGCGTCCAACATCTGACATCCGTAGTATTGTCCCGAGGACAACTGGCGGTGCCCTATCCGGCATCTCAGATAGTCTGATATAATCAGAACTATAACTCAGATAGTCTGATATAATCAGAACTATAACTCAGATAAACAGGCCACTGGAGAATAAATCATCCAGGTCAGAGGTCAATATAAATCACGACTTTGTCATCACAGATTTACAACGGTTCCATACATTTCAATATCTCAGATACACAATTGTTTAACCAGGCTCATAAGCCAATAAATCAGATATCTCAAACAGATTTGTTAACCAATCATACAGAAACAGAATATGACCAAATAATCAAGATAATTGAGTTCAACAGGAATTTCAGAAACAAACCAAGCAGACGAAGCAATCAGATATCAGTGTCAATTAATTCTATCATATGCATCATATATCAAGTCAAAGGATTAAGTAGCAATTCCTATTATTGACACTGTAAGAAAGGAGTAGGGTAAGATTGTAGGGTAAGATTCCTACCTCGAACGATGTTATCCTGAATCCTTTTGAAAAGCCAATAATTGTTTATCACACGATGCAAGCCGATTATTGGATTAATCACTCTGAAACATGAATTTGTACATGAACTCTATCATTAAACATTCTAATTTGAAAACCACAACTACCAACATGTAGAACATAACCCTAAACCTAGAGAACCAGTCTCAGATCATATGAACCGAACCTAAAACCCACTGAACCGAACATAATTGCACTGAACCGCTCAATTCACCCTGAACCAAATTAAACCGAGACTTCTAACTTAAATTACACAAAATAGAAAACTCATATAAAGATATAAAGATTACCATTAGATGGGAAATTTAATTATCTTTCCAACGGCTACCTGAACCGGCCCGGATTCGACCGAATCAGGGTCGAACCGGTCGACATTCCATTACTGACCCAAACTGGAATTGAACCGCTCGGTCTGGTTCAATTCGATTTCAAAACTTAGCGACCGGTTTATTTATAAATAAACCGTCGCCCAAACCCAAATTTCGGACCGAACCGAAGTTCGCTCGCGCCGCCCAAACGCCGCCGCGCAAGGCTGCCGGACTTGCGTCCGCTGCTTGCGCCGGCGAGCTCCCGAGGCCGCGTCGAAGATCGGATCGCCACCAAACTTCGCCAATAAACTCAGAACGACGAGGCGATGACCCACGACAAGCTTCGGCGAGGTTTCGACCCACGGTCGAAGCTCTCGAAACAGACGAAAGTATCGACGGTGGCGCCGCCGCCGTCGATACACAAAACCTAACCAGAACTGATCAGAACTTCGCGAAAACTTCAGGAAAGGAAGGATACCTTGCTACGATGCTGTATCGTAGCCCAGAACAGAAAACGCGTGTCGATAGAGACGCAGGAAGACCGGAACAGGAGGCGGCGCCGCTCGAGCTCCGGTGACGAGTTCGAGCTCGGATTTCTCCCTCCTGGCGGCGCTTTGAGGCTTGAAGACAGGCTAGGGTTTCGAAACTCCTTGAGTCGAACAAAAGCCCTCTAATATAGAGGTAAAACGCGACTCATACAGCGAGAACGCGGCGGCGAGAAAATCGCCGAGATCCGCGGGGAAGACGACGGGTTGACTCGGTCTGAAAAATCAAAATTTAAATCTAATACAAAAAATAACAAATCCTATATTAAATTAAAAACAAAACTCGCCGCGTTGGTTAGACGGCGACGCTAAATCACGCGCGACGCGGGTTCGAGCCCCCGCGAGCGCAAAACCAATTGTTTTAAAAAAAAACTGATTTTAAATCTTTTAAAATTCCGAAAAAATCTCAGAAAATTTTAAAAAAAATCAAAAAGTAAATTTTCGAATTTCTAAAATTAAATTTCAAAAATTACGGTTATAACAGATATGGTGTGATGTCATCACTATGGATGTCGCACAAATTCTCCTAGGTCGCCTTTGGATTTATGACATAGATGTTGTCCACTATGTTCGGACTAACACTTATGTCTTCAATCACAATGGGCAGAAGATTAGGCTTAAGCCCTCCTTGCCTAAGGAACTTAGAGCCACCACTAGCAAAGGACGGATAGTAGAATCCAAGCAACCCAAGCCAACTATTCAATTGATCCAACCTCTTGCTAAGGAATCCTTAGAATGCCATTCTGAATCCATAGGATCCTATCTCTCTGAATCCATAGGACCCACAGAACCCACACAGCTTAACCCTAAGGAAGCACTTGAGGCACCCTTAGGAGTAGACCTACTTAAGGATTCCCCTCTTAGTTTTAGTGGCACATTAGAATATCAAGACTTAGGGAGCCATGAACCTGACCTAGAATCACCTACTTTAAGCTTAATATATCAAGAGCCCTGTTTAGAGAACCCAACTTTAAGCCTGATGTATTATGAGCTTGATCTAGGTCTACCCACCCTCATGCCTGAGCTTAAGGAACCTATGATATCAGCCTTAGGAATTGAACCTGAACTTGACCTAGGTTCCCCATTAAGACTTCAAACCTTAGAGGACTCTCCAACTCAACTTGAGTTAGACTGCCTTAGTTCACCTAAGGAAATCCTAGGACCTCACTTAGACCCTCATGATTTTCCAACACTAGGAGTTGATCTAGGATCCATCTCCTTTAGTCAAACTCTTGACTTAGCTCCTCACCCTCTGAACTTTAGGTCCTGTTTTCTAGAACCCAGTCCAAACACTTTAGGGTTAAGTAACAACAATGATGATATTTCCTTACTTCCCCTACCTGATGTTGATTTTATAATACCTAACCATCTTAGTAGTACTAAGAAATTCTATCCCAAGTGTACTAACAAGCATGGCCGAGAAAGGTATTCCAATGTAGGAGACCCTGAACAAATAGGACAACTTATGGAGCATAGGACCTTGACATGGAGTGAAAAGACTAGTTGCAGTGATGATGTTTCAAGCCCTTCTAAGTTATTGGATCCTTGGGATCCCACATCATATGAGTCTCAGTCCACCCACCACATACATGAGCATAGGATTGAGTCTATCCTTGAGGACCACACCCGATTCACCTTTGATGAGGTCCAGTTCTCTTACCTTGTCAAGTATGCCAATGGTGATGAAGGTTGGCTCCCTGAGGAAGAGCTCGCCTCAGCCACCCTTGCACTTCTCTACCGATATAAGAACAATTCTCCAGAGGAGAATTTTTTCAACCCGGGGAGAATTGATGGAGGGAGAGGCCACGCATCTAAGAGGTACAAATGGGGCTTAAAGCCACCCTAACCCAAGGGTACCTTCTAAGTCCCCACTTTCCTTTTCAGCACTTTCCTTATTTGCATTGCATGGCATTTTAGGTTAGTTCCACCCCCAAGTCTATCATGTAGTTTACTTTTATGAATGTTGTTGGTAGGTTGTGCATTGTAATGTCATGGTAGGTTAGTGCATGTAGAATGGATACTTATAAATTCAGCTCAAGGGGAAATTAAGTTAGCTCACTCCACTTCAACAAGCTAGCTCCCAATTTGGAAGGTCCACTTCAAACTAGTTCAAGAGAAGGCTTCAAACTCAACTCCGCTTCAACTCCACTTCCAAGATCACGTACCAATTGAAGACATTGCCAACTCATGAAGGAATATGCGCCACCCTCATTCAATAAATCAAGCAAGGCTCACTCAAGATCCACAAATCAAGGAAGGGCCTCATCTAGATCCACAAATCAAGGAGGAGCATTGATGAAGACTTTCCTTACCTCATTGCCGCCCAAACAACAAAGGAAAGGTTTTCAAAATTTAGCCACCCATGCGCCAACAACCCAAGGAGGCAGCCATTCGAAATTCAAAGAAGTCATTCGAAATTCAAAAGCTTACCATGTTCGGCCCCCAAAGAAGGCAACAAAATCAGCCCCTTTAATGTCTTGTTCCTATTTCGAATTTTCCCCAAATATGTAAGGGGCGCAAGGGGCCAATGACCACCTTGCCCTCACCTTATCCTCATCCCTTAGCTGCTATTTATTGTATCTCCATCGCATCATGTCATTAGCATTGTTGAAATAAAATTGTCTACTAGTTGCTATCCAACTTATGGGTGCATGTGTCACCTAGGGTGCATGTGTCGCCCATCCTCTCCTCTTCTTCTCCTCTCAACACTTCAAGGCCGAGCCCTTCACCCTCTCATCTTCATCTCGTCACCCTTCTCTTCATCAAAGCAAGGCCGAGACTCATCTCTATCAAAGCAAGAAAACAAAGAGATCTAGAACTCAAGATGGCGCAAGGACTTGGATACATCTCTTGGATCTCTTCAAGGCGCTTCACTAAGATGAGTATTCCAACCTCTTGTGTTTCTTCTCTTAGTTTCTAAAGAACATCTTACTACACTTATCTTGGTCTTTGTAGGGATTGGCGCAAGGCGAAGAAAGCTTGGCGCCTCATCTCCTTCTTCCCCCCCTTTTTTAGTGAGTCCAATGTTTATGTTAGCAAGAGAACTTGGAGGACTAGCCTCCCTCTTGACTCTTTGATTTTGTGATCATTTAATCATCTTTTTATAACTCACCCACGCTTGTGTGGGGTTGCTGGATGCCTGTGTGTAACCTGCACCTTCCATCAGAGTAGGACCGGTGAAGAACGGGAAGGACGATCCTTCTATTCTCAAGGACCGCAAGGTGAGTCCTCTTTAAGTTATTGTCATTTACTTTGAAGCAAGTAGTATAAACTCTATTTTCCCGCAAGTAGCATAAGTTCGGTTTTCTTATCTATAAAATACAAAAACATTATTTTCCAACTTCGTTAGTCTAATTCGGTTTTCTCTAGTTTATGAAAATACAAAAAAAAAACTATTTTCGAAATTCGTTGTTTGCATGCTTGTGATCTCCCCCTACATCATTGAATAATTTGTTCATTGAATAATTTGTCAACTCAATTTGCATTTTACACCATGATCAAATATGCTCAAGGAAACCATGGTTGTCTTTTAGAAAACCACCATTGAGATATAGTCGTAAAGATTATGTGAGGTAGTTGATCTCATACACAACATTGAGTACTAATACAACTCAATTGCAACCCTACTTAGAATTGCTTGAGTAAATTATATTATCTGAATTTTAGACGAGCATATGGTTATATATATCTATATGTTTAGTAATATACTACCATTCTATATCCTTATTTATTTTATGTTGCCTACAGTGGCTTGTAGGACAACCACCGACGAGCCATGGCAAGACACTCCTCAGGCTTGTACTCAGCAGGCACATGTCCAGCACCCTGCATACATTACAAGTCAAATGAAATGAGAGCATTAGCCCTTCATGTTTATTAACATACTCACCTTCACGGTTGCAAATGTTAAGTTGTTGGAGAAGGTTGTTGTATACCTGTAATGATAAATAGATAAATTTTTAAATGAATATTTGATAGCATAATAATCTAGAACAAAACAAATTCGATGCATCTCACCCTGCAACTTGGTTTTTAACATGCCATGATCGCCATTTATCAACAACAGGAAAGCCAAGAGACTTCATCCATGAATAAGTGGCCAAAAAAGGTTCATCCAAGTCGTGATCCCCACTGTTTGGTTTGGTTTAGTTATATAGCATATTAATTAATCAATCAACAAATCTCTATCCAAATTAGGCCCAAATAATTGATTAACAAAAATCCTAAATAAATAGATGCTTACCTGTACACTAAAGCTCTATAACCTGCTTTTGTAATGTTGAGGTAATACTCCAAGCTACTTTGAATATCATACTTGTAAGGCATCTCGCGATCGCATAGCTGCCATTCTCCAATTGTTCCCTGCATTTAAACAATACATTCTTTAAAGAAATGGAATATGTTGTAGTTTTAGTAAGAGGGTTGATACATTTGCAAAGATTCCCCTATTAAATTGGAACCAAGTACCTCTTTGATGTGTAAGGCCTCTCTTGTGAGATTGTTGTTCATCCAAAAGTAGCTGAGATATAAGTCGTATCCCTGAATAAAGGATAGAAATTGATAGATAATTGTGTAGGTAGGTAGGTTGATAGGCATGGACAAATTGATACAAGTTATTACTCTACAATACAGTTGTGGAGTAGGTGGCGGATCAAGGATCTCCAGGTACTCCTGCAACCATCTTTCTTCATCCTTGCCCTTTGAAATTGACCTCGGGGAAATAATAGGACACCGGGGATCCAAAATATAATGTATATCCAACTCATTGCATATCTTGAACAATAAGATACGTAGATTAGTTACAGCTGCTTTTGCTATGCCAATCGACATTAAAGAAATTAAAAGTGGATAGATGTGGTACATGCTCATACCTGATTAAAGGTGTCGACCTCACTTGCACATTTTTCCTTCTCTATATGAGCATAGTCCTTCACTCCTTTACAACTTTCATGTATTTGCTGAAACAGAGCCATGAAAAATGATAAACATGCTGACTTTTTCTATCTACTCTTCATATCTACAGAAAAAGTCTGAAATTGCAACTACAAGAAAATTTTTTAATGGAGATGCTAAAGGCTGTTCACAACGATTGAAGTTTTTTAAAGCATCTCTCAACTTGTTGCTATGCCAACAATGAATGCAATTAATTTAAACATGATAGCTTTTCAAAATATGGCAGGAACTGGTAGATTTTACATTCTGCATATTCATGGTTGTGCCTAGGTTTTAAAGACCATTTTGTACCACCAAGTATTTGATAGTACATATCAAGTTTGAGACTACTACTAGTGGTACATAGTAGTTCAAGACTATACTAGTACACTGGTATGAACCGAGATTTAAAACCATAGTCATATCTATAATTCAAGCACTTGTTAGTGAATAAGGGCAATCCCGATAGAATAAGACCACAAATTTTTAAGTGCTTCATGAAGCCCAATTTGGGGAATTATTAAGAAGCTTTATGTTCAATAACACAATGCTAATAAAAGTGAAATTATCAAATTCCAATACATAAGCATAAAATTTAATATCACAAAGCCATTAAAGAGAGAATAAGTTCATAGCCAAAATTTATGTAATCACAACCCATTTATAACCGTTGAACCAAATTATAATTCTTAACAAAAAAATGTTGTACATTTCAACACTCAAAGTTCTCTTAATTCAAGGTTACCAAGCAATCCCAAGATAATGAATGATAATCAAAATGTCATAAGATCAAAAAGCCATATCTTTCTATAGGTTGAATTTGGAGGGTTACATAACATTTCAAAATGATAAGTTCTGTCCATGAGAGGGTAACAAAATTTTCCCAAATTTACAATAAAAAATAGGTTATATTTATTGATATTATTAGCTAATATCATAGATATCAAATATAATTTGTATGCATATTTTGGTGTATATATATATACATATATTAATCTACCTTGATCATCACAATGCTTTTGATTTCTTACATATAATTACCTCATAGAAGTCGTCGGATATGATCCCCATTCCATAAGCAAATTGAAAACGAGAACTAAAATCAATAGCATCACCAGTAATTGGGTTGCCGACAATGTAACCCTGATAAAGAAAAGGAAGGACCATCAATTGAAGAAGGGAAAAAAAAACTATTTAGCTCCATAAAACATGAATTAATTCTAATTGCATGATTTTGTTATAAATATTATTGTGATAAATAATTAACAACATAATATATATTATAATATTTATATGTGCTGGAAAACCAAAAACAAAAAAGGAACTAATCACCTTGTTGCTCACTACATACCTTGAGATTAAGGAGTGGCTGCTTTCCTGCATTAATACCTGATTGAAGGGCATGCATTTAGTGCTCCCTACTTCTTGTGAATGAGCGCTTAGAATATGGAAACTTGCTTGTGAACGTGAGATACTAAGATAATTCAAGTTTTTTTAAAGAAAAAAATTTGCTAAGATTACTCAAAAAATAATAATTTTATTCAATGAATATATAGTTACCTTTTAGTCTTTAAAATTCTATATTAATAAAATTTTCCAACACTAATTGATAACCCATTTTATACAATAAAATAGTAATTTTGCGAACTATTACTTGTCTCATAATAAAATTTTTTTTGTAGTCGAACAAAACTATCAAAAGGTACAAGGCATGATTCTATTATGTAGAAATTTTTTAAATTTTTTTTGGAAAATAAATTAGTTTAATAGTTAGATTTAGCTTTTGGGTTATACAAGCATGCAAACATTATTAATGCATTCATGTCAGCTCAATCATTAACTAGCTCTGAAATCTTTCTACCATATAATCATATGATCAATGAACCATTGGTCATTGAAATGATGGCTTCAATTCAACATAATGAGAACATAGAGGAAAACCTCATATTCTATCTTGAGTATACGCCTCCAAATAAAATTTCCATGAGCAATAACAGTGGTTCTTTCTGAAAGGACGCTGATACTAGAACAAGTTGTACATGATTAGGAGTGTTAGAGTCAATAACAAAGAGTTCATCCCATAAGAGAATCAGATAATATTCGTGAAGAAACTATTTTGATGTTTTCAGACGAATAAGTTTTAATAGAGTGCCCCAACTTTCTTTGCCTTAGAGAGACATAGTTGTGTTTTGAATGTTTGGGAATCCGTGTGGCTAATCATCATACTGATTACACCATAATTGCTAGTTGATCATGTACTGAAGGAGAAAGGAATCAAAATGTTGCAGTTTTCTCAATCGCTGAGAAGAAAACCAAAATGATCTTGTACAATTGAACTTAACAATCATCACTGGGAGTTGGTGAACTTGATATTAATCATCAAGCTTGTTGAATCTATCTTTGTTTCTGGAGAAGGCTATCAGAGAGGAAGAAGTGAAATAGTGCTTATATGTGATGTAGGCAGATGCTACGACTCACATAGGTACAAGTGGAGTTTAAGATTATCTTAGCCTGAGGTTACATAACCCCTTGCATTACATTGCATTACATGCATCATGATAGATTATATATTTTTTTAAAAAAAAAATTACATGCATCCATGTAGTTGGTAGATTTGGTAGGATAAATCGTAAACATGCATATGTCAACCCGATATTTAGACATGCATTCATCATAGTACTAGAGCACACTTGCATTTGCATTTTTACATACAAGCAAGCAATCAAGCAATGGAGACACGAATTCTCCCATGACAATATCAACGAGCCATCCAAGCTTCTAAGGGAGAATCAAATTTAGAAAGGAGCCCAAACAAAGCCAAATTGAACAACCAAGAGGCTTTGATGTCCAGCCAAAGATAAAAGTCCAAAAGTCAGCAAAGAAGGCTTAAAGCCCGGGCCAAAAATGAAGTTCATGTTTGCAGCCTAAATCTAAAAAAACAAACAAACAAATAAATAAGCTGCAGCCGCTTGTATGAAGGAAAATAAGGGAAGAACAGCTTGCGTGAGGGAGCTGCCATTGGAAAGAAACGACAGTTGCAGCTTGCGTGATGGTGAAGCTGCCAACGGCTAGAAGAAAGGGTCTGTTATTTGTTCTCAGCCTATAAGAACCTGCAATCTTCCATGTAAAAGCAAGTCTTTTGAATGAAAATATGGAATTAGTTTCCTAGTATAATTCAAGGACGCCGAGCACCATTCTTCCTTCATCAGCCAAGCTTGTGCAAGCTTCCTCCACACGCAGACTTCCCCTGTTTTGTCCTTGCCTCCCATCGCCACTGTCATGCAACCAATCTAACCGTCAGATCACGCCGAAACTTCGGCCATCCTTTTTCCTTATCCAATCAAACTAACGGCTAGTGGGATCTTTTCATCCGACTGCTGGATTGTCAGAATCGGAAGGATCCACGTGACGCCCCAGCTTCTAACCGGCTGTTCTGTATCGATCTCCTCCATCCCGCCTCTAGTCGATCCCAAATTTCTGCCACAAGCTCGCCATGAGGAGAGAGACCTCCAGGAAAAGCAGGTCCGATGTTAGCACGCCGCCAGACGAGCGGCGGCAACCGCTGTTCCCCTTGTGCGCCTCCCCTGTTTCCACCAAGCTTACGGAAACTTTTTCGCTTCCTGACGTCCGGCATTTGGACATGGGCTAATGCGCTCATGAACCTCTCCGGCCAGCGGCCTTGACGTTCTCTTCCCCGCTCGCAAGACCCCGCCTGTTGCCGGCGCCCACATGCGACTTGCTCGTTCACGAGTCCCCCTGCCCCAACTCCCCTGTGCCGGCTGCTGTCGTCGACACCACACTATGACACCCCTCCCAACATGATTCGTGATACCTCAACTAGCAGAGACTCTTCTTCCTATCTCCTCCAACGGTCGCAGCCCTTTCCTTGACAATCGCTTCCAGCTCTATCCATGATGTAGGAGAGAGCCATGCCTGCCACACAAGGGCCGTCCGGACATGTATGTCTGCCTCATTCGGCGCATCTGACATAAGCGACCCATGCCTGCCTCACTCGGCGCATCTGACATGCTCGCCCCTCTCCCCTACAACACTAAGGACTGGCGGAGCTCCACCGATCCCCTCGAGGTTAGGCATCCCAGAGACCTAACCCGCAAGGTCCAGGGTGTCGAATCCTGGCACAGTTATAGGCTGTGCAAATTTCGTCTGCAGCAGGATTCGAACCCTCGACTTGGCCTTCACAAACCAAGTCCCTCTAACCATTGAGCTTAAAAGGTACCTTTTATGATGTAGGAGAGAGCCATGCCTGCCTCACAAGGGCCGTCCGGACATGTATGTCTGCCTCATTCGGCGCATCTGACATAAGCGACCCATGCCTGCCTCACTCGGCGCATCTGACATGCTCGCCCCCCTCCCCTACAACACTAAGGACCGGCGGAGCTCCACCGATCCCCTCGAGGTTAGGCATCCCAGAGACCTAACCCGCAAGGTCCAGGGTGTCGAATCCTGGCACAGTTATAGGCTGTGCAAATTTCGTCTGCAGCAGGATTCGAACCCTCGACTTGGCCTTCACAAACCAAGTCCCTCTAACCAAGACGCACCACCTGATGACACACGCGCACTCCGGCGATCCAAGCGGCACCGAAAGATACCCAAGCGGTACCTCTGCTCCCTATCGGTCCGCACAGACATCCACCCAGCTCAAGAGCTTCACCCAGTCCAAGCACGCCTGCAAACCTCGGCATCGCCTCCAGCCCAAGTTTCTCCTCCAGCCCAAGCGCCAGCCCAAGCGCTCGCCAGCCCCGCGAAGCTTCCAGATCTCGGCTGATTTTCTCCAAATCCTCTATTAATCCTTGATTAGTTGTCATCTGTAACTAATCAAGATTCTCTTTTGCTCTATAAATAAGAGCCCTCAAACGATGTAAAAGACAGATTGAATATGATTTCGATAGTCTTGTTTTCTCCAGTTTCTGTATTGCGTTTTCGCTGGTGAATTGTCCCAGCTTTAGTTTTCTGTCTTGAGTTGTATTGTTTTCTTGTTTGGAGATCGATTGCCCTTCCTGCAGTTCCTTCCCTTCTGATCAACCTTCTCCTCCATAGAAGGATTGGTTTGAGCACGCCGCTACTAGTGCTATCACTAGGCAGCAGCTCTTCATCCTATGTTTCCCAGGATGAACATCTGGTGCCAGGAACCCAGCCACAACGCCCGCATTTCTTTTCTGTTAAATTGAAGGCAATTCGGAGGGGATGTCTCCGCCTTCTGCATTTTACTCTTGGAATGTAATAATGGCTACTGTGAGGTCGTCGATGGACTGCACGATGGAAACAGACCCTGCTCTGGCGTGAAACAAGAACTGACTCCTTCCACCTGGTGAGTTCTATCCTGCTGAGACTTTTCTTGTGAAGTTCATTCTGTAGTATGCTAGTTTCCTGCACTATATCCTTGTTGCTCAAGTTAGTCATTTTTGGATTTCTTGGTTCACCTGGATGCTGCTGCAATGTTCCTGCATTTTCCGTTTTATCTGTAGCGTACCGCCTCTTGTTTCTTCTCCTCGGTTTCCATTCTCTCGGTATCGTTCTATTTTCCCTGCATCGCTAGTTCTGTTTGTTATGCTTACTGGTACTACAATCTAGCTCACTAGTTTATAACTTTCAACATTTGTTATTGCCTCTCTGTATCGATTGATCTGCTATGGTCATTTACGAATCTGCAATCTGGCTCACTTCCTGATAGCTTTCAACACGACATTGCCTTTCTGTATCGATTGCTTTGCATCGCTAGCTCTGGCTTTTACAAATCTACATTCTAGTTCACTGTCTGATAGCTTTCAATATGGTATTACCTCCCTGTATCGATTAATCTGCTCTGGTTTTTCTTACAAATCTGCAATCTAGCTCCCTATCCGGTAGTTTTTTTTCAACAATTTATTGTCTCTGTATCGACTGCTCTGTTGTTTTCCCTGCATCGCTCGCTTTGGCGTTTACGAACCTGCAAACTCGATTACCATTTGATAGCCTTCACCTAGTCTTTTGTATCGTCGGCTCCGGCACCGTGCCTGGGCTTACGTCAAATCTGGTATCAGAGCCTTGCTCTTTAGGCTAAACACCCCTGCTAGTTTTTTTTCCAGGTTCATCGATCTTCACAAACCATCATTCTCCCATGACAACTAGATCTGGAATAAACTACCAGCTCCCAAATCCCACTGAACAAAACCAAAATGAGGGAACCACTGAGCTCTCCAATGTGTTGATCGCACGATTAATAGAGCGAATAGAGGCGTTAGAAGCAGCAGTTCAGCGAACTGATGCTCGCCTAGAACAGCTAGAGGGTCAACCTGGGATCCGAGGAACCCCTCCCCTGCCGCCTTTGAGGCTGGCGACTGAAGAACCGCCTCAGTTTCACCCAGACGCAGCCCATAGAGAACCTTACCGTAGGAATCCTATTAGGCGTGTCGACTTCCGTGAAGAAGAGGCAGCCTGGGAACTAGGCCACCCGCGGCCTCGCGCACCTCCTGTTCGTTCACGCGAGGACGATGATGTCCGTCGCCTTGTGAAAATCTCTCCACCCCATTTCGATGGAAGCCTAGACCCTCGAGTTTTCCTAGACTGGACCACCGCTACTGATCACTACTTCGATTGGAGCCATATGCCTGAAAACCTGCGTGTAAACTTTGCACGCCTCCTACTGCTAGGACCTGCAAAGCTCCATTGGCTCAACATTGAACGCCAACGTGAGCGGAACTACCTGCCACCTGTAGCTAGTTGGGAAGACATGAAAGCCCGCCTTCGGGACAAATATGTTCCCCCATCATATCGCCAACGACTACTTGATCAGTTAAGTAGTCTTTCCCAAGGGAATGGTTCCGTCGCCGAGTACATGGCTCGGTTTGACGAATTATTGATCCGATGCGACTTGGATGAAGACCCTAGCTTTACCTTGGCTCGTTTTAAAAATGGGTTGCGTCTTGAGATTCGTCGTGCACTAACGACTGGGGTCAATGACTCCTTGGACCTTGTCTTTCAACGTGCTTGTGAGATCGAACAAGATCTCAAGAAGGCCTACACACGCCCCTCCTATGTACCTAAGCCAGCCGACCATTCCTTAACACATCATGGGAATACTGCCAACCCTAGAACCACCAGCAGGCCAGCTGCTCATGAGAAAATTCACTCTCCCGTCCAAGACAAAGGAAAGGCACCAGTCCACATGGGGCCTAATCGACCCACTTGTCATCATTGTCACCAACCAGGCCATATGATTCGAGACTGTCCCCATCGTGCGCTACATGTTAGTGAAGGAACATCTCTTTGAAGAACGGATGAGCCCCAACCTGAGTCCTATGCATCCGAACCCACTAAGGATGATCCAAGCGTCAACGAGGTTGACCCCGAACATTATTCTAGTGAAGAAGAAGAACCGGCTCCAGCTCTAGCCGTTGTGCGATGCACTTTAGTACACCCTAAGCCAACCGAAGACTGGAAACGCACCAGTATCTTCTATACCTACACTAAGTGCAATGGACATTCATGCAAAATCGTTATCGATAGTGGGAGCAGTCTTAACGTTGTTTCCCGATCAGCCGTGACCAAGTTCGGACTAACCTTGGAACCACATCCAAATCCCTACTCCATAGCTTGGGTTGACACGTCTAGCCTTGCCGTTACCCATCGCAGCCTTGTGCCTCTTAAGTTAGGAGAATACCAAGATAGCATTTGGTGTGATGTTATCTCAATGGATGTATCACATGTCCTATTAGGTCGCCCATGGTTGTATGACCTTAACGTCACACACTATGGAAGATCTAACACCTATCTTTTTGAGTTTGGGGGAAAACGAATTCGGCTTAACCCAGCTCCCCCAAAAGAGCTGCGCGTTCCCAACCCAAAGGGAATCATTAAAGATACACCTCCCTCTCGACCATTGAGCGTTCTCCGGCCCCGAGCTTTTCTTTCTGAATCCCAAGAAGTTCGTGCCCTTTTTGTTCTTCTCGTTAAGGAAGTTAATGAGGGAAGAGAAGAAGTGGGCCACGAACTCCCTAAAGCTGTTAACGACTTAATAGTTGAGTTTCAAGACATAGCCCCAAGTGACCTCCCCAAAGGTCTACCACCCATGCGTAGCATTCAGCACGCCATCGATTTCTTCCCTGGATCATCCATACCAAACCTGCCCCACCATCGGCTCAACCCAAGCGAACATCTAGAACTCCAAAGACAAATAGAGAACCTTCTTGCGAAAGGCTTCATTCGTGAAAGCCTAAGTCCGTGTGCCGTTCCGGCGCTTCTCACCCCAAAGAAAGACGGAACTTGGCGAATGTGCATTGACTGCCGCGCGGTCAATAAAATCACTGTTAAGTATAGGTTCCCCATACCTCGCTTAGACGACATGCTAGATCTCATTGCTGGGTCTCAATACTTTTCTAAGTTGGACCTTCGTAGTGGGTATCACCAAATTCGCATTCGTGAAGGGGACGAATGGAAGACTGCTTTCAAATCTAAGGAGGGTCTATACGAATGGTTGGTCATGCCATTCGGACTCACTAATGCCCCCTCCACTTTCATGCGTATGATGACCCAAGTTTTAAGACCCTACTTAGGGAAATTCTTAGTTGTCTATTTTGACGATATCCTCATATACAGTCACAACGAATCCGAGCATCTTGATCACTTACGACTCACCCTAGGACTACTAAGGCAAGAACAACTCTACCTCAACCTTAACAAGTGCTCCTTTCTAGTTTCCCAAGTGGCTTTTCTTGGTTTTATCGTGTCCGCACAAGGACTCAGTGCCGACCCTGCTAAAATCCAAGCCATTATCAACTGGCCAGAACCACAAACACTTACAGAGGTTAGGAGCTTTCACGGTCTAGCTACATTTTATCGTCGCTTCATTCAAGGATTCAGCACTCTTGCGGCCCCACTCACTAACTGTATTCGCAAAAACGAATTCAGTTGGACCACTGCTGCTAGACGCGCTTTTCAGGAAATCAAAGACAAATTGACCTGTGCCCCTGTCCTTCGACTTCCAGACTTTGCAAAAGTCTTTGAAGTCACATGCGATGCTTCCGGGGTAGGAATAGGCGGGACGTTAAGTCAAGAGGGACACCCAATTGCCTTCTATAGCGAAAAACTTAACGAAGCTAGGCAAAGGTACTCGACTTATGACAAGGAATTCTACGCCCTTGTCCAGGCCCTCCGTCATTGGCGGCATTACCTTTTGCATGCTGAGTTTGTCTTGTTCAGTGACCATCAGGCCCTCTCTTTTCTCAGTACCCAAAAGAAGCTTAGCGCTAGACATGCAAAATGGGTAGAGTTCTTACAACAGTATACCTTTGTGCTAAAACACAAGACCGGGCGAGATAATAGAGTTGCGGACGCCCTTAGCCGAGTTCGACACCTGTTGAGCGTCCTCCAATCCCAGATCACCACTTTTGATCACATCAAGGAAGAGTACCAAACATGTCCTGATTTCTCCACAATATATGATCAGCTTGCTAGTGGCCCCCTAGTTGGAAGTCTTTTCGCAGTTAGGGATGGGTACCTTTTTTTTGGCCTACGATTATGCATCCCGCAGACTTCTTTAAGAGAGCACCTTCTCTTAGAAGTCCACGCCGGAGGCGCTGCTGGACACCATGGACGTGACAAAACTTTTGCCTTAGCTGAGGAACGGTTTTTTTGGCCCAACTTGAGAAAAGATGTTGAGCGCATTGTCCGACATTGTGGGGTTTGCCAGACGGCCAAGACACGTAAACCAAACACGGGCCTATACACTCCCCTGCCGATCCCTATGAAACCATGGGAGGACATTAGCATGGATTTCGTCTTAGGTCTACCCCGAACGGCACCCAAGCATGACTCTGTTTTCGTAGTAGTTGACCGATTCTCAAAGATGGCCCATTTTATAGCCTGCTCGAAGACTTTTGACGCCTCCCATGTTGCCAAGGTTTTTGTGAAGGAAGTGGTTAGGTTGCATGGCTTGCCCAAGTCCATCGTATCAGATAGGGACACTCGATTTGTAAGCTATTTTTGGAAAACTTTATGGGCCGCGCTTGGAACAAAATTGAGGTTTTCTTCAGCTTTCCATCCTGAGACGGATGGGCAGACCGAGGTAGTAAATCGGAGCCTAGGGAATCTCTTGCGCTGTCTCGTGGCTGAACATCAAAGTAGTTGGGATGTTGTCTTACCTATCGCTGAATTTGCCTATAATAGTGCTATCAACAGATCTACAGGGCTCAGTCCTTTTCAAATAGTACTAGGTCACCAACCCAGAAAACCCCTTGACCTACACCCAACCTTTTCCATTCAACGCCCTTCTGAATCTGCTCTCTCCTTTGCACAACACCTGTCTGAACTTCATAATGAAATCCGTCGGAAAATCTACTTGAGCAACAGTCGATATCAAGCTGCAGCTAACTTGCATCGTAGGCCACGTACTTATAGTGAGGGAGAGAAGGTAATGGTAAGAATCAGACCTGAGAGGCTTGGCATGGGAGTCAACTCGAAGTTACACGCCAAGAGCATGGGACCGTACACTATCATGCAGAAAATCGGAGACAACGCATATACATTAGACATTCCTGCCACCATGGGAATCAGTACCACCTTCAACATTCAAGATCTCCTACCTTATTATCCACCCCTACTTGACGAAGAATCAACCCCAGAACCCCAGCCGGAACAAATCCTTGACAAACAAACCGTGTTAACGAAAGAATGTCCAGAACAACGCTATTTGACCCGATGGAAAGATCAGCACACCGTTGAAGATGCTTGGTTAACTGAAAACGAAGCGCAGCAACTTGCTCCACGACAGCTCGAGGAATACCAGCAATCTTCTTCTCCGGCGAAGATTTCCTCCCACCAGGGGAGGGTTGACGAAGACGCACCACCTGATGACACACGCGCACTCCGGCGATCCAAGCGGCACCGAAAGATACCCAAGCGGTACCTCTGCTCCCTATCGGTCCGCACAGACATCCACCCAGCTCAAGAGCTTCACCCAGTCCAAGCACGCCTGCAAACCTCGGCATCGCCTCCAGCCCAAGTTTCTCCTCCAGCCCAAGCGCCAGCCCAAGCGCTCGCCAGCCCCGCGAAGCTTCCAGATCTCGGCTGATTTTCTCCAAATCCTCTATTAATCCTTGATTAGTTGTCATCTGTAACTAATCAAGATTCTCTTTTGCTCTATAAATAAGAGCCCTCAAACGATGTAAAAGACAGATTGAATATGATTTCGATAGTCTTGTTTTCTCCAGTTTCTGTATTGCGTTTTCGTTGGTGAATTGTCCCAGCTTTAGTTTTCTGTCTTGAGTTGTATTGTTTTCTTGTTTGGAGATCGATTGCCCTTCCTGCAGTTCCTTCCCTTCTGATCAACCTTCTCCTCCATAGAAGGATTGGTTTGAGCACGCCGCTACTAGTGCTATCACTAGGCAGCAGCTCTTCATCCTATGTTTCCCAGGATGAACATCTGGTGCCAGGAACCCAGCCACAACGCCCGCATTTCTTTTCTGTTAAATTGAAGGCAATTCGGAGGGGATGTCTCCGCCTTCTGCATTTTACTCTTGGAATGTAATAATGGCTACTGTGAGGTCGTCGATGGACTGCACGATGGAAACAGACCCTGCTCTGGCGTGAAACAAGAACTGACTCCTTCCACCTAGTGAGTTCTATCCTGCTGAGACTTTTCTTGTGAAGTTCATTCTGTAGTATGCTAGTTTCCTGCACTATATCCTTGTTGCTCAAGTTAGTCATTTTTGGATTTCTTGGTTCACCTGGATGCTGCTGCAATGTTCCTGCATTTTCCGTTTTATCTGTAGCGTACCGCCTCTTGTTTCTTCTCCTCGGTTTCCATTCTCTCGGTATCGTTCTATTTTCCCTGCATCGCTAGTTCTGTTTGTTATGCTTACTGGTACTACAATCTAGCTCACTAGTTTATAACTTTCAACATTTGTTATTGCCTCTCTGTATCGATTGATCTGCTATGGTCATTTACGAATCTGCAATCTGGCTCACTTCCTGATAGCTTTCAACACGACATTGCCTTTCTGTATCGATTGCTTTGCATCGCTAGCTCTGGCTTTTACGAATCTACATTCTAGTTCACTGTCTGATAGCTTTCAATATGGTATTACCTCCCTGTATCGATTAATCTGCTCTGGTTTTTCTTACAAATCTGCAATCTAGCTCCCTATCCGGTAGTTTTTTTTCAACAATTTATTGTCTCTGTATCGACTGCTCTGTTGTTTTCCCTGCATCGCTCGCTTTGGCGTTTACGAACCTGCAAACTCGATTACCATTTGATAGCCTTCACCTAGTCTTTTGTATCGTCGGCTCCGGCACCGTGCCTGGGCTTACGTCAATCCAACTCCAAGAGCTCATCAGACTTCCATTTGCTCCCTCAAACCGACTGTCCAGCTTCCCCCTCCCGTTACAGCTCTATGATTTTATGATTGTTTTACTATTGGTGATCCTCACTCCAATTGCTTTGATTTAGGTATAAAGGTACAACAAATGTACATAGAGCCAACATATACATATTTAGGGCCTGTTAACATATTTAGAGTTTATTCTCTTAGCCTTGTTACACTAGTTACTTAGAATAGAGCTAGTGTAGTTCTTTAGATACTCTAATTTGTCAGGGAATTTAAAAGCTTAATTTTTCCCTTGAGCTTAAAATAGTTAATTAAGCAAGCATGTTTGAGATTGTGGTAATTTATGTGTAATCTCATAGAGCCCTATGTGCCTACGTATCCACCAATGGATAGATGAATAACGATTTGTACACCCTTTCTATTCTCAAAGGGCAGAAGTTGGGCTTTTTGTTTTGCAAATTTTATTTCCTAGCACAGCTTAACATAATTTTATTTTCCTATTAAAAAGTAAAAAACATAGCTTCGAATGTCATTAGCTAATTCAGATCGTTCTAATTAGCGATCTATTATCAAATATTTTTAAACTCGCATTGTTTGCATGTTGATGGACCTTTCTGCATTAGAGCAAACCTTAGATTTAGAATTTTATGGACTTTAAAATCTATTTTTTCTATACTTATAGGACGAATTTACGACCAGCCTTGTTTGCTATTGTTTGCTTATCCAACAGGGTTTTGAACAATATGTTATATTTTAAGCCTTAAGGATACATATATTTTTAAGTTACATGTGCAGCATTGGTTCTGATTTGCTATTGAGTCTTTGCTTCTGAATTTTGCACTACACCTAATTTATAAATCATTTTCAGCTTCCTATTTTACTTTATCATTTACTTGTTGGATGCTATGCCCCATTTTAAACCAAGTGACTTGATCTCTACTAGGAATGCATACAGAAGACTCACTCTTAGACCAAATAGTTTCACAACACGTGTGGTGTAATGACTATAAAGGGTAGAGTTGTAATTGACCATCAAGTTAGATTTAATGGTATATATCTTAAAGCTGTTGAATAATTTGGCCAGAGACAAACACATATCCATGCTTCACAACATGGGATGATTTCAAATCGACCTTAGTTGACTATCAATGTCTAGTTCCCATTCATTTAGATGGAATTAAGAACTATTTGTGGTGTGACATCATAAGTATAGAGGGCTTTAACATCCTACTAGGAGATAAATTTCTTTATGGTGTTCAAGGATGCTAATATAGTTAACCTTGGTTGTATAATATCATTTTTGGAGGTTTAGAACACATAATCAACCCTTGAAGCCAAGAATTAACATAATCTAAGGACAATAGATCTTTTGATAAGTTGGCTAAGCATATTGGAGAGCTTCAACAAAATTTAGAAAGACTAAAATCAACTAGGCCTAAAGAGCAATCCTTACTAGTTGAACATGGGAGTTCAAATCTTCAAGAGTCCAATCAAGCCATAGAGTCGAGTCTACCCCTTGAATCATCTCAAGGCATACCCCTAGATTAGTCTAAGGAACCTATAGTTGACTTGCCAGAATGTCAAACTCACCATGAACCATCCTTAGAGATTCCACTAGGAGTGCTTCAACTTAAGTTTGGATCCCTCACTATGGATGATATGCTCAATTGTCATCATAAGCCCAATACCCTCGGTCTTACCCAACCATGCCTTGAACCTAAGAGAGACCTAAACCCATTGGATGACCATGAACCAAGCATAGCAACTCCTACCTTATGCTTACTATACAATGAACCTTGCCTTGAGTCTCCAAACTTAAACATAATGTTCTTTGAACCTTGAATATATCCACCCACTCTCCTACTTAACCCTGGCCCTCTTGATCACATAGGGTGTAACCAACTCTTAGAAGACACAACTAGCCAAATGCTAGAGTCAAACTTTGAGTCAACCTTAGGTCCAACCCTAAGCACAATTAATCTAGGTAGACTTGAGCCCCGTTTGGAGGCAGCTTTTAGCTGCATTTGCGTTTGCAAGCAACCATTTTTGAGAAGCTAGAGCGTTTGGAGCGCGGCTTCTCAGTTCCCAAGTGAGAAGCTAGCGCGTTGATGGAAAGCCGCATAAGGGGAGCTTTCCCGAAATGAGAAGCAGCTTCTCCTGCACAATAACCTTTGCGCCGCTTTGCCCACTCTCCCTCCCGCGAGTGGATTTTCACCGCTTCATTCGCCCGATCATGCTTCTGCCCGTTGTCACCACCTCCTGCCCTACGTTCACTTGATCACGCTCCCTGCCCGTCACCGCCTCCTCTCCCAACGCTGCCTCCTTCCGTTGTCGACATCTCCTTCCGTCGCCGCCTCCTGTCCCGTCGCTACCTCCTTCCCTTGTCGACTCCTATCTCGTCGCTACCTCCTTCCGTTGCCGACATCTCCTTCCGTCGCCGCCTCCTCTCCCATCGCTACCTCCTTCCCTTGCCAACTCCTATCTCGTCGCCGCCTCCTTTCGTTGCCGACTCCTCTCCGGTCGTTGCCTGTGGCTGTTGCTCCCTCTGGCCATCACCGCCTCCTTCTGTTGCCGACTCCACTCCCATCGCCACCTGTGGCTGTTGCTCCCTCTGGCCATCGCCGCACCTTCCCGTCGCCAATGCCCACCCATCGCCAAGCCATCGACAAGCTACCAAACACGACGAATCCCAAATCCCATCCTTCGCGTGGGGACGATGGGTGGGATTTGGGAATCTTTTTTATTTTATTTTTTTATTTTTTTTACCAAGTATAGGTATAAAGTGAAAATAATAAAAAAAAATTAAATTTAAGATTAGAGATATTAATAAATACAAAATTTTAAAATTAAAATAATAAAAAATATAAAAATAAGAGAATAATTATTTCTATATAATTAATAATTTTTTCTTGTCATATATTATGATTGGATATTATTTTATATAATAATCTAAAAATTATTTATTGTTGTGTAAAGTAATTTAAAATTTTTAAGAATAAATTAAAAAAAAATTCTTAATAGAACTGAACAGCACAGCACAGCAGTTCACAGTTGCTTATTAGACCAGCTATAACACCCAAACAGCCTCAGCTTTTCAGACCAGCCAAAAGCCAGAAGCTCTAGCCGCTCCAAACTGGGCCTTGATCACCTAGAGTATAAGGTGCATATGACTTTAGAAAGTGATCAACTTGAGCCTAAACTAAACTCATGTTCCCCACTAGGAGTCCATGACTTAAAGGACCCTCCAACTCAACTTGAATCAGACCCTCTTAGTTTTCCTAAGGAATTGTTAGAGCATACTCTAAGTCCTATGAATCTTCCTAGGTTAGGTCCTTTTGAGATTGACTTAGACCCTAAGCATCAACCCTTAGGAGAACCCTAACCTCAAGGCTTAGAAGACTTAACCGATGATCCTATGACCCTTGAGTCATGTCTCTTAGGTTCAACTACCCACACCCCTGAGCAACCCTCAAGGTCAATAAGGCAAAACAAGGAACTTGAAAACATGATTACTTTACCACTTTTACCCGTTAAGCATATTGACTTTATTATACTAAGTCACCTTTATCCTAGGATTCCCTACTACAAGTGTACTAATGACTATGGCCAAGAAAGGGAATTCAATGCAGTGCCCCTGATTCAATCCAAGAACTTGGTAGGACGTTTGGAATGCAAAGATGTGGTTGTTTTATTGCTGCTTGACTTGACTTTGCCACCCCACTAATGTTTTGGATCCCAAACCCCTCATAATGTGGAGGAATCCATCTATTTTTGGCATCATTCTACCCATAATTTTGACAATTTTTATATGCATTAGACTAAGGCATACCTTGTGAACTAAGACTTGTTCACCTTGGACAGGGCCTACCTAATCAAGAACACTAATGGTGAAGAAGTACGGTTACCCAAGGAACAGTTCACATTGGCTACAAAACTCCCCAAGGATACAGGGAGAATTCTCTAAAGGAGAATTTTTCTCACTCGGGGAGTGCAAAGGTAGGCAGGTACTACGACCCACAGAGGTACAAGTAGAGCTTAAGGTTACCATAGTCAGGGAGCCCAAGGTTGCATAACCCCTTGCATTGCATATATCATGGTAGATTAGATTTTTTTAAAAAAAAAATTATATGCATACATGTAATTGGTAGATTTGTTAGGATAAATTCTGCATCGTGGACATGCATATGTCAACTTAGTATTTAGACATGCATTCATCATAGAACTGGAGCATACTTGCATTTGTATTTTTATAGGAAAACAACCAATCAAGCAATGTAGACAGATTCTCCCATGACAATATCAACAAGCCATCCAATCCTCTAAGGGAGAAACAAACTCAGCAAGAAGCCCAAAGATGCAACCAAAATTGAACAACCAAGAGGGCTTAGATGTCCAACCAAAGATAAAACCCAAAAGTCAGCAAAGAAAGCTTGAAGTCTAGCCCAAAGATGAAGTCCAAGTTTGCAGCCCAAGTCACATAAAAAAAAAACAAACAAACAAACAAGTTGCAGCCACTTGTGTGAAGGAAAATAGGAAAGAACAACTTGCACGAGGAAGCTACCATTTGAAAGAAATGCTTGTGTGAGGGAGCGCTTGCGTGAGGGAGCTGCCATTGGAAGAAACAACTATTGCAGCTTGTGTGAAGGTGAAGCTGCCAACGGCTAGAAGAAAGGATTTGTTATTTGTTCTCAGCCTATAAGAACCTGCAATCTTCCATGTAAAAGCAAATCTTTTGAATGAAAATATGGAATTAGTTCCTAGTATCAATCTTCTAAGGATCGAATCTTCTTCTCTTTTTCTCTAGGTGCAGGTGCGGAGCACCATTCCCCCTTCATCAGCCAAGCACCAGCCAAGTTTGTGCAAGCTTACTCCACGCGCAGACTTCCCCTGTTTTGTCCTTGCTTTCCATCGCCACATCATAGATCACACCGAAACTTGGGCCATCCTCTCTCCTTGTCCAATCAAACTAACGACTATTGGGATCTTTCCATTTGATGGCTGGATCGTTAGAATCAGAAGGATCCACATGACGCTCCCACTTCCAACCAGCTTTCCCTATCTTACATCGATCTCCTCCATCCCACTTCCAGTCGATCCCAAATTCCTGGCACAAGCTTGCCGTGAGGAGAGAGGCCTCTAGAAAAAGCAAGTCCGGCATCCGCACCCCACTGAATGAGCGGCGGCGACCCCTGTTTCCCCTTGCGTGCCTCTCTGTTTCCAGCAAGCTCACGGCAACGTTGACGCTTCCTGACGTCTAGTGTTTGGATATGGGCTGACGCCGTCCTGAACCTCTCTGTCCAGCGGCCTTGATGTCCTCTTCTCCGTTCACAAGACCCACCTATGGCCAGCGCTGACATGCGAGTCGCTCGTTTGCGAGCCCCCCTACCCCAAGTCCCCTGTTTCGCATGCTGTCGTCGACACCACACTATGACGCCCCTCCCAACATGATTCGTGATACCTCAACTAGCAGAGACTCTTATTCCTGTCTCCTCCAGCTGCCGTATCCCTCTCCTTGACATTCGCTTCTAGCTCTATCCAACGCCAAGAGCTCAGCCTTCCACTTGCGCCACTCAAATCGACAACCCAGCTTCTCCCTCGCGTTACAACTATATGATTATTTTTACTGTTGGTAATCCTTACTCCAATTGTTTTGATTGTAGGTATAAAGGTGTAACGAGTCTCCATGGAGCCATCATATTTGGAGTTTGTTCCCCTAACCTCGTTACACTAGTTACTTAGATTAGAGCTAGCGTAGTCTTATAAGTCTTAATTAATTTTACTCAATCATACTTAAAATTATGATAATATATATTTAAGCTCATAGGGCCCTATGTGTCTATGTATCCACCAATAAAATAAACTGGTGAAGAATGTTACGTACGTGTTTTCTATTCTGAAATGGCGCAAGGCATGCTTCTTATTTTGTAAATTTTGTTTCCTAGTGCAGTTTAACATAATTTCATTTTCCTATTATAAAGTAGGAAAAGAAAACTACTTTGAATCTCATTAGCTAATTTGGGTTTCCTACTTAGCTCTCCATTATAAAACTTTTTTCAAACCTGCATTATTTTCATATTGGTGGACCGTCCTACGTCAATATGCCTTTTCAACAAATGGAGGCTACATTCTTATGGAGAAAATCAATCACGTTTCACAAAGGAAACTGTGCAAAACCAAGTTTACCTTGTGATACCAGCTGAACGACGACAGGAATGATCTTCCCAGAATATGATCCGCCAGCAATGTAGAGTGGACATGAGAAATATTGTGGATGCTCAACTAACCACTGCAAAAGGAATTATTATAAAGGTGCAAATGATCAAACATATACATTAATTACTTGAATGATGATATAAGCAGTGCAAAAGCGCGTAAGGTTGTGATGCCTTGGTGACAAATTCATAGAGGTATAACGAAGTAGATGCATCTCCCACTTGATAAGTAGTTTCAGGATCTCTTGCGAATGAGAAACCTGTCCCGATCGGTGAATCTACGAAGACAATACTGGCTACCTGCAAATCATTATACTTTATATAATTTTTTTAAAAAAAACAAACTGGAAAGAGAAACAAAACGATGTATCAAATGAAATGGTAAAAGAATAATCTTATTACTTTGGTCCAAGCATGTGGCTGATCTGCTAATTTAGGCAATGTTCCATCGTATCTGTTAGGTAAAATTTGAATAGGACCTGGAGAACAGCACATATGTTGAGCAAAAAAAATTAAATAGCCAAGGGATAATAATTTTTGTCTGTTATTGTTCATCAATGGCTATTATCAACTGTTTTACCTTTCCTACCTTCTCCTAGTCCAACAGCTTACATTTATATATTTTTAAAATATCGAAAAATTAAAAATGTATATTTATTTGTACATTGGTGGGGCATGGGCTACTGCTTTCGCGTTTGTTGTGTCCTTATTTAATTGGGAAATAAAAATATATTAATTGACTCGCTCTAGTGTTGTCGCTATTTTGAGAGAGAGAGAGAGAGAGAGAGAGAGAGGGAGGGAAGAAAGCAATAGAACAGTAACAGTCACCTAGCAAGTCAAAAGCGGTGAAGGAGGAACATCCTGGGCCGCCGGTGAGCCAGATGAGGAGCGGGTCCTTCTCCGGTTCTCCTTGGGACTCCACAAAGTAGTAGAACAGCTCTGCGCCCTTCTCCTCGTCCACAGTCACATACCTGCGAATACAATATGCACCAAATTAATTACTGGTAGCGTCGGCTGGAGATTGAACGGACATACCCCGTCTCCAGATAGAAGGGAAGTGGGCCTTGGTAGCCGGGGAGGTGGGTGACGACAGAGGCTGACAGAGCAACAGGCCATAAGCTGAAGAAATGGAAGAGGAGGAGGAGTTTGAGGGGAAGCATGGCTTTGCCATTAGATGATGGTTTTTCCATACTGCGACAAAACAAACAGAGTTGTTGTGAGAAGAATCATTTCTCTCTTATAAGATTTCAGGTGTTGGTTTGGCGGCATTCCCACTTTCATCAATTGGATAAGAAAGTCATATTTATGGTGTTTATAAGTTACTTGCTCGAGCTTCTCATAAGAAAGCCATATTTATGGTGTTAGTAATGCCCACTTTTTTTTTTATATCGGAACTAAACACTTTTTCTTTTTTTCTTTTTTATTTTTTAAAAAAACTTACATGCTTACATCGAAAATATAACTAATTACATGTTTGTAAATTACTTACATAGAAAATATAACTAATTAAAACAAGAAATTTTCAATAGAATAATTAATACATAAATAACTTCTTTAGAAGGCTGACTTGCTTTTCCTTGGACACCCGATGGCTTCTCTAACTTCTGTGCTCTTCTTTTTTTTTTCTTTTCTAACTTATGCGCTATTCTAGGGCAATGCACTAGAAACTGCTCTTATGTTCCATCTAACGGTGTATCTAAAACACTTTATAAATTATGGACTAGGAGGAATCACAACTTATTTTTTTTTAAGGTTTGGGTATATGATGCATTTTGTAAAATAAACTGATTCTACTAAACCAAAGTCCAAATTAAAAAACATATACATTTGTAGGGTATCCTAAAGAAACTAAAGAATATTTCTTATACATCCGAAATGAGAGCAAAGTCTTTGTTGCTCATAGAATTTTCTTCTTTGATAAGGAATTTCTCTTGAAAGAAGCTAGTGGAAGTGAGTTTAATTTGGATGAAGTTCAAGATTAACCACAAGACACTGATATACAGGTCTTCATCATTGTAGATAAGTCTCAAACCTATGAGAAAGTGGTCTCTACATTGGACTCTAAGAAATAGATTAATGCCATGAGGACTAAAATGGACTCCATATCCAAGTATAGGATTTGGTTGAGCTACCTAAAGGGGTAAAACTCATATATTGTAAATGGTACTTCAATATGGAAGGTAATATAGTTATCTATGAAAGTAGACTAGTTGCAAAAAATTTCACACAAGTCCACAAGGTGGGCTATCATGAAACCTCTTCCTCAATTGTCATAATCAAGTCAATTCACATCTTGTTTGCTATAGTTGCATTTCATAATTATAGGATTTGACAAATGGATATAAAACTATATTCCTTATGAGTTTCAGATAAGGATGTATAATACAACCAGAAGGTTTTATACATCCTCTAATTGCTCATAAAATATGTAAGTTGAAAAGGTCTATTAATGGACTAAAGCAAGTTTTTTGAAGTTGGAACATTCATTTTGATGAAGTAGTCAAGGACTATAGTTTTATCAAGAATGAAGATAGTGCCTTACAAGAAAATTAATAGGTGCATTATTCTTTATCTTATATGTTAACAATATCATTCTCATTGGAAATGACATTTGATTACACAAAATTTTATTGTATTTTTCGTGTATATTTATTATAAATTTATATAATATTTTTCTCTATTTGCATTTAGAATTACCTTATTATTATTATTTGTAGGAAAAAGCTCTTATTTTCTCTATTTTTTATGAATTTGTAGAAAATTAAGCCACAAAAATAGTCAAAATTTAAGATATTTTATCACAATAATACTTAATACATCAAAAGGAACCTTGACTACAAATTTGAAGTATAAAGCTGAACAAAAAAAACCTAAATACTAAAAAAATCTAAAACCCAATGGTATAAATGATACACATATATATATGGCATTGTCGACTTGACCATATAAATAAAAGTCACATACAACAACTCTATGTGAATAGATTATTAGGATTATCCTTGGAAGAGTATGATACATGCAAGCCATGTTTATTATTCAAGATGACAAAGACACCATTCACCAAGAGAGGTGAAAGGGCAATAGACTTACTTGACCTAATACACACTAATTATGTGTGTATCATGTCTATTAGAAAAAAATTTATTCTAATCGTGATCTCGGCCTCAATTAACGCAAAGCAAGTGAAGGTATCCTCTTGTAAAAAGGGTACAAAAAGAGAAAAGTGGGGATAATAATCAGGGGGATTGGGAGAGGTAATGTGCGGCGAGAGCTGGCAGAAAAAAATGTGGGTGTGCTACTTACACCTAGGTATATGTACTTTTATGAGAAAAAACAATGTTGATAAGTAAAAAAGATGAGAAGAGATAAAAAAAAAAGTAAAATAATAGCATAAAAAATGATGACGATAAGTAGGGGTGTTCAATAATTAAAAAATTGAAAAAATATAGTTAACTCACTAAATCGAACCGAATGGGCAGTTAACCAAATGGATCAGTTCGGTTCACGGTTGGTTTTTAGATTATAATTTTACGGTTTGATTCAGTAACGATTCGAGGAAAAAATTTTCGCCGATTAACCGAACTGAACGATATATATATGTATATACATATGCATACGTATATACATATGTATATAAACATATACATATATATATATATGTATATATACAAATGTATACATATGTATATGTATATGTTTATATACATATGTATATACATGTATATACATATGTATACATACAGTATACATATGTATATACATATGTATATAAACATATACATATGTAGACATATGTATACATACATATGTATATATAACATATGTATATGCATATGCATATACAACATATGCATATGCATATGCATATATACATATGCATATGCATATGCATATACATATATATACATATGCATATGCATATGCATATACATATATATAGATATATATATATATATATATATATATATATATATATATATATATATATATATATATATATATATATATATATATATGTATATATACGTACGTACGTACGTACGTACGTACATACATACGTACGTACCTACATACGTACGTACCTACGTACGTACGTACATACATACATACATACATACATACGTACATACATACACGTACATACATACGTACGTACGTACATACATACGTACGTACATACATGCATACATGCATACACGCATACATGCATACACGCATACACGCATACACGCATACACGCATACACGCATACACGCATACACGCATACACGCATACACGCATACACATGCATACACATGCATACATGCATACATGCATACATGCATACATGCATACATGCATACATGCATACATGCATACATATATATATATATATATATATATATATATATATATATATACATATATATATGTACCAGTCAAATGGTTCAGGAATGGTTCAAAATTTTTTCGAATCAAATGGTTCGATCAACTAGTTGACTAAGGTCAACGATTCAGTTAACTAACAATGAACACCCCTGACGAGAAGGTACAAAAGCATGGTAAAAAAAAGAAAAAAAAGAAAAAATGATAATAGCAAATTTTTATGAGAGCTCAAATGCACGCAACTATGTGAGGTCATTTTTGGTCATTTTTTTAATTATAATTTGACCTTTTCAAATTCACCTTATAATAATAAGGATTTTTTGTTTAATGGGTTCTAGCTTCCAATGAATGCAAGCACTCATTGTTAATTACCCCTGAAAATTAGGACATCTTTGATTAAGAGATTTATGTTATAAAATAAAATAATAAAAATAGCTTAACAAAATGATTCATTAAACATTATAACAAAAATACAAAATTGAGCTCAGAAATAAAATGACAGAAAAGAAAATCTTTACTAACTTGGATGAATTGTATTTGTCAAATACCCAGCCTTGCAATGGCTTATTGGATACTTTAGATTTATAAGAGATCCGGCCTCGACAGCTTATTGGATATTTAATTTGAAAAATACTTGGCCTCAACAGCTTATGAGCATTTGAATTTGATTTGTACTTGGTCTTGATGGCTTATGAGTATTTAAATTTGGCATGTACTCAACCTTGATGACTTGTGAGCATTTGAATTTGACATGTGCTCGGCCCTTGATGGCTTATGATCATTTGAATTTTTGAAATATCTGGCCTTGACAGCTTATTGGATGTTCAATTTGAGAAAATATATGGCTTCAACGGCTTATTGAAAATTTTAATTTGTGAATTACCCGGCCTCAGCAGCTTGTTGGATATTCTATTTGAAAAAAAAAACATCCAGCCTTAACAGCTTATTGGATATTTTAATTTGTGAATTATCAGCCTCAATGCCTTGTTGGATATTCAATTTAAAAAATATCTGGCCTCAATGGCTTATTGGATATTCAATTTGAGAAAATATCTGGCCTCAATGGCCTATTGGATATTTCAACCTTAACGAACACAACATCATATTGAGGAGTTATGCCTCGACGATAAACATAAACGTATGCACCTCTCAAACAATATTTTATTGTGATACATTAAAGTTTTTTAATATTCTTTATCTGACCTCGATAGCTTATTGGATATTTAATTTGAGAAAATATTCAGTCACAATGGCTTATTAGATATTTCAGCTTTAACGAACACAATATCATATTGTGGAGTAATGCCTCGACAATAAACATTAATGTACGCACCTCCCAAACAATATTTTATTATGATACATTAAGGTTTTCGGAGATTTTTATTTGACCTCGATAGCTTATTGGATATTTAATTTGAGAAAATATCCAGCTGCAATGGCTTATTGGATATTTTTGTTGGGGTATGCCCTTAAGGCTAATGTTTGAGGCCTTGGGATTATATCAGTATCATGTATAAACTCAATGTTTATAAAGGCAATGGTTGTTATTCAGGTTGTTGCATTATCTGCTGCCATATGTATACTTCTGAATAATGTCTCAATGCTGTTCAGCTTGGCTGACATGCAGAATTGTCCTTAGTCGAGATATCTTGGTGAACATGAGACAGCCTTGATATGATTGAGACTAATATGTGTTCTAATCTTATAGGATGCTTCGAGCATGGAATAAGATGTAGACTCATGGGTACATTGGATGTACTGGACAGACCCTACTTAGGATATTCAATTGCTTGTCACAATGTGAATAATCCTTATATGCTAACAAGTGGCATATTTCCTCTAACTTGAGATCACTTGTGTTTCTAAATGATGATTGGCATTGTCTTGAGGTAGTTCAATATCATTTGAAACATAATGGTTATAGACTATCTTGGATAATGAACATGAGTCATGTTAGGGCGCTAGTGATAGATATAGGATTGCCTTCTCCTTGATTGGAGTGTGATGGTCTAAAGGGGCCCCCTGGATGAGATGGTTGAGAAAGTGTATGGCCATACCCAGATGACTATGTTCATCTGATCTAACCACTCTCATCATATTGGAGTTACAGGCTTGACACGCTTGTCCAATAAGAACATCCAGTGGCAAAGGAAACATGTACGCCTAGTGAATTGGATTCACACTTGTGCTATAGTTTGGGTGTAGTCTTGGAAGACTCTTTCCTTTATATCGGGAGACAGTGATGTGTTGCTAGATACCCCTCACTGATCGTGATAACGTAAGTTATCGTTACCGACATTTAAAGGAAACCCTTAGGGTCGCACAATTTGATGATATGGCTTACTTAAGTCAGATCGTGTGGACTGAATTGTTTTGGTTCAGTTTAAAGGAGTTTAAACTCTGATTGTAAGTGAGATCTGGTCTGATCATGTTTGATTGATTAGGGCTTGAGATCGGTAAGCTTCAATCGAGAGAACTGATGCTAGATCGATGAGATCAAGAGCATCAAGAGATGTGTGGTTAGATCTTGAGCCATTTGGTTTTATATGATCTAGACCAAGGCTTGGTTTGATTTGGTCTTTGAACCAAATATAATTGAACCGGCTCATCACATGAGCGCATGGTTCAAAAGAAGGAGTTTGCGGTTGGTTCATGAACGCATGAACGCATGAAGTGATGACTTGCTATTTTTGGAAGTCATGGTTTCCAAAATAGACTTCACGCCTCACGTTCGAGATGAACGCTCGCCTCTCTTCTCCTTTCGACGCCTCTCTCGTGTGGGGAGAGTCTTCACGCCAAGGAGGTTGTGTGACAAGCAAAAGACATCATCACATTCCTTTCACACGATCAGGAGACTTGGAGATCCTTGCTAGCACAAGGAACGACAAGGAGAAAGCCATCAATCATCTTGTGTGCGCACGCTTTGGAGAAGAAGCACACGCTTCTTTGCTTCCAAGTCGCCATCCAAGAAATGGCTATGGTATGATCTTAATTTGATCTATACAAGTATTAATAAGTTGATTATATGACATGCAAACCGATCTTAGAAACCCTAGCTTCCGCTTGTGAAAGCTCTGATATGCGCCTATTCGGGTTTTCGCCCCCCTTTAGGGACTTTCAATTGGTATCAGAGCAATAGGTTTCTGTATGATCATATGATTGCTTGTTTTTGTGATCCTTGTTTGTGCTTATGAATAGATCTAAATTACATGCGAAACCACATGATAGTTGATCATGCGAAAATAGATGTATGCTTTACATTGTCGCATGTATATTGTTGGCGCATGTTGTAGTTTTTGATCAAAACTCTTTTACTTGTGCGCATCCATTTAGATCTAAGCGCCTACTTGAAAAAACTTAGACGGGTTATTAGGGTTGAAGTCATCGTCCAGTATAGACCCAACTGTCTGATCAGACCATCTGACAGCCTAGATGGGTCGACCAGATGGCACCTATGCGCAAGCATGAGGTGGCTATAGGTCGACTGCAGAAAGGCGTGTAGCGATGTCTGATTGAGACAACCAATGAACGCTCATGATTAAGGCCCGGGGTCACACCCGCTTGCCAGAACTCATGAGGGACGTTCAGCCCTTATGGCATGCATTGTTGACCATGAGGTCGACACAAGTCAGTTATGACTTGGTGCATGCAAGGGCAGTGGGTCTGACTAGGTCTGATGAGTGGATCCCTATTAATGGACCGTTGTAAGATAGTAGGGCACATAAGGAAATAAAATTGATGCCAATGGGATTTTCGAAAATTTTATTTTCTTGATTGGATCACATGATGTTTGTATAACATGATTGAATGTCTATTTCATCTTATGTGGGTTGCCCAATTTTTGTGTGCTGTGCTGGGGCCTGCGAGCCTGGATTAATAATTGTAAATTATTATTGTGATCTGCGAATCACATTTCAATTTATATTAATGTGTAATTGACCTGCGAGTCAAATCATGTCTAGATAGATTAAAATGTAATTTAATCAGACATGAGCACAGAGCACACATGGCAGAGGCGCATGCAGCAAGTGGCTTCACCAGTGGGAGGTCTAGGGTTCGACTCTAGGACAGGCACATTTTACTTGGTGGGCACATCTCAGCTGCACAGGGCGCTTTGGCCCGGGTTGGGCCAGATGAAATGATAAAGACCCATGAAGAGCCCAAGTGAAGACTTAAGTTAATTTAAGGTCTAACTTAGGCTTAATGGGCTTTTACCACATAAGATCATCATGCTTTCTATTTACTGTTTAAGTAAATTTATATCTGCATGATTTATTCTTCTGCTATCACCATAGGATTTGCATGATAGTTAAGAAGATAAAAGGACCGTTAAAATCCAACGATGAATATCAAGCACGTAAGCCTTCTGACGCGAAACCTCACTGTTCTGACTATCGTTGGGGCCGTGTTGTACCCACTCAGTGGGCACGCCCATCTATCTTCAGACGGTGTGCGATTACACCTGCGTGTTACAGAGAAGGGATTTATCGCTTCTCGTTGCTCAGCATAGCACGTGGTGGTCCAGGGAGTAGGTCAGGTCAGCTTGACCATGTAGGCTACATATTGAGCATATGGGAGCCATATGGAGGCAGCCATCTGTGGGATCAGAGACTGTGTTGTACCAACTCAGTTGGCACAGTCTGCTGGATTGCCCAGATGAAGGGGAATCGCACGGGTTGGCGATTGGCAGGGATTGCCTACCAGAGATTAGTGCTTGTACTCTCTGTGCATCTTATCTCGCCTGAGCGGGACGCGGAGACCAAGTATGAAATCTGGATCCCATCTCACTAAAAGAGTTTTACTCTTTCGGACTGTTTTACTGGATTTTTCAGTCAGATAAAATAGTGAGAAAAGAATCATTCTTAAGTCCTGGATTGATTCTAACATTGATACTGACCTTGTTGTTCTTGCAATGTTGTAGATTACTGCAGCAACGAACACCACAGCGTTCAATGTGCGATCCTTACTGGAAAGGGAGAAGTTTGCTGGGCCAAACTTCTCAGACTGGTACGGACACCTTAAGATTGTTCTTAAGGCTGAGAGGAAGCTGTATGTCCTCGAGACGGCAATACCGCCTCAACCCGCTGCGAACGCCGCAAGGGCGGTTCGGGAAGCTTATGAGAAGCATGTCAATGATAGCATTGATGTCGCTTGCCTTATGCTTGCGTCTATGACGCCAGAGCTTCAGCGTCAGCATGAAGATTTATCTGCTATTGAAATTATAGCAAATCTCAAGATGCTGTATGCTGCACAGGCAAGGACTGAACGCTATAACTTGACTAAACTTTTCTTTCAGAGCAAACTGACTGAAGGGAGTCCAGTGGGAGCTCACGTACTCAAGATGATTGGGTACAAGGAGGCTCTAGAGAAACTGGGACACACCATCAATCAGGAGCTTGTTGTAGACATCATCCTGCAGTCTCTCCCGGCCTCTTTCGATCCATTCATCATTAATTTTAATATGAACAAGATCGACTGTACGCCGGCGGAGTTACTGAACATGCTCTATACTACAGAGCAGACTCTTGAGAAGGGAAAGCCTTCATCCTCTGTCCTAATGGTTCCTTCCAGGAACAAGAAGAAGGGGAAGAAGGGCAAAGCCCCTATCAAGAGCTACAACAAGGCTCTAAAGCAAAAGATAAAGCGGTCGAAGGAATACAAATGTTTCCATTGTGGCCAGCTGGGTCACTGGAAGAAGGACTGTAAAGCGCTCCAAGGAGATAAGAAGGGAAGCAAGCCTTTCGCTTCTGGCTCAGGTATTTTCGTGACTAAAGTCATGGTATCTTCTTCTTCTATTCCATGGGTGTTGGACACTGCATGTGGAGTTCACATTTGTTTAAATGTGCAGGAACTCAAGAGAAGAAGACAGGTGAGACAGCATGAGGTGGACCTACGAGTAGGAAACGGGGCACGGGTTGCTGCAGTTGCTGTAGGAGAATATCACATCTCTTTACCATCTGGTCTTGTATTAGAACTGGACAATTGTTATTTTGTACCGAGCATAACTAAGAATATTATCTCTATTCCTGCTCTTGTCAGGAAAGGGTTTTCCTTTGAATGCAAAACTTCAAAGTGTTATATTTCTTTTGATAATATTGTTTATGCTACTGGGTCGATTAACAATGGATTATTCATGTTGAACATGGAATGTTCTGTACAACAAATTGATAATAAGAAAGCCAAGTATGCTGATGACAGCACCTTGCTATGGCATAGTCGTTTAGGCCACATTAACAAGAAGCGCATTAAGCGGTTGCATGACCATGGACTGCTGGGATCATTCTCCTATGAGGAGCTTGATACATGCAAAGCTTGTTTAATGGGCAAAATGACGAAGGCTCCTTTTTCTAATAAAGGTCAAAGGGCTTCAGGTTTACTTGACCTCATTCACAGTGATGTGTGTGGGCCATTTAGTAAACATGCCAGAGGTGGCTATTCATACTTCATTACCTTTACTGATAATTTCAGTAGGTATGGTTATGTCTATCTAATGAGACATAAGAGTGAATCTTTTGACAAGTTCAAAGAGTTCAAAAATGAAGTACAAAATCAGCTAGGCCGAAATATCAAGGCACTTCGTTCAGATCGAGGTGGAGAATACTTGAGTCGAGAGTTTACTGACTATCTGAAGGAGTGTGGGATTATCTCACAGCTCACTCCGCTAGGAACACCGCAATGGAATGGTGTGTCCGAGAGGAGAAATAGAACCTTACTGGATATGGTTCGTTCTATGATGAGTCAGGCTACTCTACCTTACTCCTTTTGGGGATTTGCACTGGAAACAGCTGCAAAGGTACTAAACCGAGTGCCATCCAAGGCCGTTTCAAAGACGCCATATGAGTTATGGTATGGGAAACAGCCGAGCTTGACATTTATTAAAATCTGGGGTTGCGAGGCTTATGTCAAAAAGCTCGCCTCTGGGAAACTGGAGAGCAGATCTGATAAATGTATCTTTGTCGGTTACCCTAAAGAAACTAAGGGTTATTATTTCTACGATCCCAAAGAGAACAAAGTATTTGTTGCTCGAACGGCTATTTTTCTTGAGAAGGAATTTCTTCTGCAAGAGGCCAGTGGGAGAGAAATAAAGCTGGATGAAAATCCAGAAGAAGGACAAAGTAGTCAAGCACAGTTGGATGAGCCTGAGCCAATAGAACAGGTTACTGAGCAACCTGAGGCTCAGATATCACGGGAACCGCGAAGATCGGGAAGGATCCGTCGACAGCCTGAGCGCTATGACGGAGTCTACATCATTGATGATGAACCCCTCACTTATGCGGATGCGGTCAGTGGACCGGAATCAGCGAGATGGCTTGAAGCTATGCGAGCCGAGATGGACTCCATGTCAGATAACCAAGTCTGGGATTTGGTTGATCCGCCTCCGGGAGTAATCCCTATAGGCTGTAAATGGATCTTCAAGAAGAAGATTGACATGGATGGTAACGTGGTTACCTATAAAGGCAGGCTAGTTGCGAAAGGTTTCAAACAAATCTACGGGATAGATTATGATGAAACTTTCTCTCCTGTAGCCATGTTCAAGTCTATTCGGATTATTCTCGCGATAGCGGCATATTATGATTATGAGATTTGGCAAATGGATGTGAAGACCGCTTTCCTTAATGGAAAACTAGAAGAGGATGTGTATATGACACAACCTGAAGGTTTCATCAATTCATCAGATCGTCATAAAATATGCAAATTAAAGAAGTCCATTTATGGACTTAAACAAGCATCGAGAAGCTGGAATATTCGTTTTGATGAATCAATCTGTGAATTTGGTTTCATCAAAAATGAAGATGACCCGTGTGTATATAAGAGGTTTAGTGGGAGCGTGATTACTTTCCTAGTCCTCTACGTCGATGATATCTTAATCATTGGAAACGATATTCCTGAACTGCATGCCGTCAAGGCATGGTTAAGAAAATGTTTCCAGATGAAAGATTTAGGAGAAGCAGCCTATGTATTAGGTGTGAAGATCTACAGAGATAGATCTAAGAGGCTTCTCGGGTTGTGCCAGAGTACTTACATCGATAAAGTCCTGGAGAGATTCCATTTAGAAAATTCTAAAAGAGGATATCTTCCAGTCAGACATGGTCTGAATCTTTCAAAGAGTCAGTGTCCACAAACACAGACTGAGAAAGATGAAATGGACAATACGCCTTATGCTTCGGCTATTGGGTCCATTATGTATGCGATGTTGTGTACTCGCCCAGACGTCGCTTACGGGTTAAGCGTGACCAGTCGATTCCAAAGTAATCCAGGAAAGGCACACTGGATTGCAGTCAAGAACATTTTGAAATATCTTCGGAGGACCAAAGATATGTTCTTGATTTATGGAGGTCAGGAAGAACTCAGTATTGAAGGATATACTGACGCTTCGTTCCAATCTGACCAGGATAATTTCCGATCGCAATCAGGCTATGTTTTTAGCTTGAATGGAGGAGCAGTGGTGTGGAAAAGTTTCAAACAATCAATTGTTGCTGATTCCACAACAGAAGCCGAGTATGTTGCAGCCTCAGAAGCATCCAAGGAGGCAGTGTGGATTCGTAAGTTCGTTCAGGAACTTGGTGTTGTTCCTTCGAGTGCAGATCCATTGGTTATCTTCTGTGATAACACTGGAGCAATAGCACAAGCAAAGGAACCACGGTCGCACCAGAAGTCCAAGCACATACAGAGAAGGTTTCACTTGATCCGGGAGATCATTGATCGAGGAGAGATCAAGATCTGTAAGGTTCATACAGATGACAATCTAGCTGACCCGCTTACTAAGCCTCTGGCGCAGCAGAAGCATGAGAAGCACTGTAATAATATGGGTTTGAGATTTCTCAACCATTAGATTAAGTGCAAGTGGGAGATTGTTGGGGTATGCCCTTAAGGCTAATGTTTGAGGCCTTGGGATTATATCAGTATCATGTATAAACTCAATGTTTATAAAGGCAATGGTTGTTATTCAGGTTGTTACATTATCTGCTGCCATATGTATACTTCTGAATAATGTCTCAATGCTGTTCAGCTTGGCTGACATGCAGAATTGTCCTTAGTCGAGATATCTTGGTGAACATGAGACAGCCTTGATATGATTGAGACTAATATGTGTTCTAATCTTATAGGATGCTTCGAGCATGGAATAAGATGTAGACTCATGGGTACATTGGATGTACTGGACAGACCCTACTTAGGATATTCAATTGCTTGTCACAATGTGAATAATCCTTATATGCTAACAAGTGGTATATTTCCTCTGACTTGAGATCACTTGTGTTTCTAAATGATGATTGGCATTGTCTTGAGGTAGTTCAATATCATTTGAAACATAATGGTTATAGACTATCTTGGATAATGAACATGAGTCATGTTAGGGCGCTAGTGATAGATATAGGATTGCTTTCTCCTTGATTGGAGTGTGATGGTCTAAAGGGGCCCCCTGGATGAGATGGTTGAGAAAGTGTATGGCCATACCCAGATGACTATGTTCATCTGATCTAACCACTCTCATCATATTGGAGTTACAGGCTTGACACGCTTGTCCAATAAGAACATCCAGTGGCAAAGGAAACATGTACGCCTAGTGAATTGGATTCACACTTGTGCTATGGTTTGGGTGTAGTCTTGGAAGACTCTTTCCTTTATATCGGGAGACAGTGATGTGTTGCTAGATACCCCTCACTGATCGTGATAACGTAAGTTATCGTTACCGACATTTAAAGGAAACCCTTAGGGTCGCACAATTTGATGATATGGCTTACTTAAGTCAGATCGTGTGGACTGAATTGTTTTGGTTCAGTTTAAAGGAGTTTAAACTCTGATTGTAAGTGAGATCTGGTCTGATCATGTTTGATTGATTAGGGCTTGAGATCGGTAAGCTTCGATCGAGAGAACTGATGCTAGATCGATGAGATCAAGAGCATCAAGAGATGTGTGGTTAGATCTTGAGCCATTTGGTTTTATATGATCTAGACCAAGGCTTGGTTTGATTTGGTCTTTGAACCAAATATAATTGAACCGGCTCATCACATGAGCGCATGGTTCAAAAGAAGGAGTTTGCGGTTGGTTCATGAACGCATGAACGCATGAAGTGATGACTTGCTATTTTTGGAAGTCATGGTTTCCAAAATAGACTTCACGCCTCACGTTCGAGATGAACGCTCGCCTCTCTTCTCCTTTCGACGCCTCTCTCGTGTGGGGAGAGTCTTCACGCCAAGGAGGTTGTGTGACAAGCAAAAGACATCATCACATTCCTTTCACACGATCAGGAGACTTGGAGATCCTTGCTAGCACAAGGAACGACAAGGAGAAAGCCATCAATCATCTTGTGTGCGCACGCTTTGGAGAAGAAGCACACGCTTCTTTGCTTCCAAGTCGCCATCCAAGAAATGGCTATGGTATGATCTTAATTTGATCTATACAAGTATTAATAAGTTGATTATATGACATGCAAACCGATCTTAGAAACCCTAGCTTCCGCTTGTGAAAGCTCTGATATGCGCCTATTCGGGTTTTCGCCCCCCTTTAGGTACTTTCAATTTTAGCCTTAACAAACATAATATCATATTGAGGAGTTACGCCCCGACAATAAACGTCAACGTACGCACCTCCCAAACTGTAATACATTAAGGTTTTTAGAGATTCTTTATCTGGCCTCGCTAGCTTATTGGATATTTAATTTGAGAAAATATTCGGCCACAATGGCTTATTTGATAATTTAGACTTAATGAACACAACATCATATTGAGGAGTTAGAGTTAGTCCCCAACATAAAAATCGATGTACGCACCTCCAAAATAATATTTTATTGTGATATATTAAGGTTTTCGAAGATTCTTTATCTGGCCTCAATAGCTTATTGGATATTTAATTTGCAAAAATATCCGGCCGTGATGGCTTGTTGGATATTTTAATTCCATTTATCTTAGATTATCTTCAGCTGTCAAATATATGATTTTCTCATGACCGCCCACTAAATTTGCAGATCTGATTCAATTCAACTCTTTGATTATGTCAAAAGTCATCTGATTGATCTAGATATGCTTAGATTATTTTCAGCCATTGATATGAAATTTAGATCTAACTCATTATGACCGTTCAATTAAATTTGCAGATCTGCTTCAATTCAAGTCTCGGATCGAAAATCCGATATCATATTTAGATAGATCAAGTTCGATTTAATAGAGATCAACTCCTGGATCATGTCAAAAGTCATCTGATTGACATATATATCCTTAGATTAATTTGAGCCATTCATTACAAATTTAGATATGAGCCATTCGATTGCATTTAATTGATCCTAACCACTCCATCAAAGTAAAAGATCTAGTCCATTCGATCGACATTTGATTTATTTAATCTAATCCATTATATTTTGGTTAGATGAATTATTGCCGCTGGATTTAGTTTATTAAAGCAAATTAATGTCCGTCGTCCGATGTTGCTTGGAGTAATCTGGACCATCCCTTTTATTCAAATCAGGACCGTCGGATTTGATGCAGACGGATCAAGGCTGTTAGATTTTGTGTGAACAGATCTGAACCATTGGATTCAATTTATTAAATCAGATTGATCTCTGCCATCTGATTTTTGTTTGAAGTATCTCGACCATAGTTTTTTTTTATGAAGATCGAGACCGTTAGATTCAATTTAAATGAATCTAAATAGTTGATTTGAATTTATTAGATCAGATTGATCTTGACCGTCTGATGTGGATTGAGGTAATCTAAATCATCAATTTTATTTGAATTTGGACCATCGATTTGAAGTGGACGAATCTCAGCCGTCTGTTCTTTCTCTAGTCACCGCGACAGAGATGGTGGTGTTTAAAAATTAGGGTTTGTCGCCGCTAGCCGTTCGTTGCTCCTCTACTCAATCGGCTCTAGGTGTACCTTCTCTATGTCGAGAAAGACTCATGGCCAGAGTTTGGTGCCATCTGGTGGAGAATTGGCGGCGAATCGAAGGTTCAAAGTTGCCTCAGCGAAAACAGGGTCCCCGGCATGAAATCGCTCAATTCCGCCGATCCGAAGGTCAGATGAACGAATCATTTGGCTTGTAGGTTCGTAGACATGATGAGAGCATACAAACATGATTTGTGAGAAATCCAACAGCCGGATGGCGAGTTCTTGTAGTAGAGGCATTGGCGGACAAATAGGGCTTTGGCGTTGGGGCTTCGTACGCGGGTGTTTGTCGTCAGCGCTTTAAGTGACCACAATAAAGTCTTTTTCTCAGCCAAATAACACATGCAATCTTGCACGACTCTTAAAATCAGATTGATGACAACGTCGATGAGGGGATATAAAGATCCCAGAAAAATTTGATGGATATAAAGATCCTAAGAAATAATAGGATATGAAATCCTTGACTTTGTAGGATATAGAAAATCCTTGAATTTGTAGAATATAAAATCCTTGACTTTGTATGATGTAAAAAATCCTTGACTTTGTAGGATATAAAAAAAAAAGAATCCTTAACATTGTAGGATATAAAATCCTTAACTTTTAACTCACCTTAAAACAATTGCCGGATCTCTCTCCCTAGGTGAGTCACTTTTTTTTTTGACGTGAGCATTATATTCTCCTCTCCTCCTCTCCTTCTCTTTTTTCTTTTTTTGCTTTTTTCATGCGCCTAGCCTCTTTTTATAGGAGATGGCTGAAAAAAACTTATTATTACTTTTATTTAATTTTGTCTTTATTTATTACTTTATCTTTTTTATTTATATATATTTTTTATATGCGCATGCTCTTCCCCCACTTTTTTAGCTTTTTTTAACATAGACTTGGTATTATTATTATTATATTTTTTATTATATTTTTATTGTTATTTTTTATTATATTTTTTTTTGTTTTTTGATTTTGCTCATTCCTCCTCTCTTTTTTTTTCCTTTTTTTATGCATAGCCGAACTCCCTTTTTTTTATTTTTTTATTTTTTATGTTTTAGCTGTAGTTAATCTTGCTAAATTTGATTTTTTTTATTTTTAAACACATTTGATGATTTTTTATTTTGTTTTATATTTTTTAATTAATTCTATCAAAACTAATTTTAATTTTTTTTTTGTAAAAATAATTAATCCAACAAACTAGAGCCCAAATGCAAAGTCGAGAACGTTGTTTTGACATGGCCCTTAATCAATTTCATGTTTGTTCACTTCGACTATTCTCTTATCAAATGGCTAATCGCACAAGGAATCAAATTTTACTTATCAATTTAATGATAATGTATGATTCTTACCTCATGGTATATCACTACTTGCCATGTCATTAATGAAGGCTAAAGCTTCTCAGGTAGTCACTCTTGGCACTACCATATCATATCATCAAGAGATTTGATGGATCAAGGCTAAATCAATACAAGCTTCTTAGTAACAAAGGTTGACCTCTTTGACCAAACCAATGGAAAGTATACTTATCAAGATCTATATTTTCAAGATAGCACAAGAACAAGCATGCTTCAAAGGACTTATTTTAGTGTCTTAATATCCAAGATACCTTACACCAAAAATTGTTGCTATCCAAGTGTCTATTATAAGGCTCATGAAGTAATTTCCTACCAAAGGGAAGAAGACCACCTCTTCTCAAAATTCACATGAAATCATCCATCCAAGGTTTAGGACGAGCGTTCTGCTACTCGAACCTCTAATTTGAGGCATGTTTCTTCTCAAGGGAAACTACTGATGTTCAAATAATTACTCCTTAAATTTCGCAAATTCAAACATATACAAGCCACTTAAGCGCAATATTCCATATTCAGTGTAGCATTATTTAGGAGATATATACGTCGATATTTGTTATCATGGCATAGCTCCACAATATAACACTATGTGCAAAGAAATAATTGCATGCTAGATTATGTGATTATTCATAGACATCCAAATTCAAAAATTCACAAGTTATTAAAACAACTATAAAAGACAGATACTTGTCAAATTTCAAACTCCTAATATCCATGAGCCACAAAGGGTGGATATCTATCAAAACTTCAAATATCCATAAGATATCAAACTTCAAAATTCAAATATCTACAAGTCGTAAAGGCCGAATATATGTCAAACTTTAAAATATCCATAAGCCATAAAGGTCATATATATATCAAAATTGCAAATATCCATAAGTCAAAAAGGTTGGATATTTATCAAACTTTAAAATTCCAAATATACACAAGCTAAAAAGGTCAGATATCACTCGATGTTCAAAACTCTGAACCTCTTGAATTTCAATAATTAAGAGGGAAGCTTGACTGAAAAATGCAATAAAGAAGATATAAAGAGTGCAACTTTGAGCAGTCTTCTTCCTCATAATGCTATACTTTAGCAACATTGATATGCATCTCAATATATTGTTGAACTATAAATTTTCACCTATATGTGCGTAACAAAGGATAGTAAAAGTTAATTTTTGACAGCAAATAGATGTAGACTATAAATATGTTCACCTGCACATGTACAAAGATTGCGTACAATATCTTCTACCCAATATTTTGCTGATCTGATATGTGGCAAAGTGGGAAATAAAATGCCTGATCAGTGGGCAGTCTAAATCTGCTCACTTGTCCCAACTCTTAAGAGAATTCCAGCTTGTGGAGATGCACCAAGCTGCGCATGACATCTTACAATACCACTTTTGGAAGATAAGGGACTTCATTTAGCTTATTCAACAAATTATCAGCAAAGCAGAACGATCAAAATGAGGTGATTGAGCAATCAGAATGGATAGGTAATGTATTGATTGTGAAGTGATGATCTGTGAGCTGTGATACCAAATAGGCAAGATTTGGTGGAGATGAACCAACAACTATCACCAAAAGAAGACTCCCACATTGTTTCCGGGCTCTCTCTAAGCAATCAGTTTTTTTGCAAGAATTAAGCGTGCACACACTCCATGGTGGCCAAAGGACAAGTCTAGAAACTATGTTTGTCCCCTTTATTCTGGCTTTATGCGTGAGAACAATACATGGAAGAAAAGTCATCAATGTGGCTATCTGCATCTGCTATGTAAATGTGCTGATCATTGTAGGAACATTATGGTTGAATTAAATTGTTGAACCATTAACCATATATGCATAACAAGAAATAGTCAAAATTAATGTTGACTACAAATGAAATAAAGGAGCGCATCAATAGGAAGTTGAAAGGGGAAGGGAGAATTTGGCATATGCCAGAAAATAGAAAGCCAGCACCTTGAAATAAAAGGGAAGAAACGCAGGAGCAAATATCATCGATGAAGGGAGCCTCGGCTAAATAATTACAGCAAAGAAGGCAAGCAATCATTGAGGAAATCAAAAAGATAATCACGATAGCTAGCAATTGGAAAACAAATAGCTGGAAATAGGGGTGAGCAAAAGGAAGTTCGGGACTAGTACTGGTTGTCACGCCCCGGCGGGAAGCCAGCTATTTCTAGCATAGGGTTCCCCAGGGAGATGACAATATTGATAGGAACTAGAGAACTACAATAATCCAATATCATTTATTAAATAATTAGTCCAATCTTAACAATCCAATATCATTTATTAAATAATTAGTCCAATCTTAACATCAACAGTTTGATAACACAATATCTGAATACAACTATCCAAATTATCAACTGAATAAAAATACAAAAGATAACTATCTTAACTCGGGCTAGTATCTGCTATCTACTCTAGCCCTCCCAGAAGTTAACTCTGTACCTGGAAGAGAAACAAGGGAGGTTAGCAAAAATGCTAAGTAGGAATCAACAGACATGTTGAGATAATCAAATAACAGGATAATACAATGACTAAAACAATGATATACAAATAATATAAGAATGTCGTGCAAATCATTAAGCTGGCCAACAGATCTCACTTAAGAGTCGCACTCATTTTCAGAGTGTTTCCACTGTTGCTCATGCAATGGAACGACTGTCTTAAACAGCCCGGTGAATGTTGCGTCCAACATCTGACATCCGTAGTATTGTCCCAAGGACAACTGGTGGTGCCCTAACCGGCAAACATATAGTCCGATACGCGCCGGAACTATAACTTAGATAAACAGGCCACTAGAGAATAAATCATCCAGTCCAGAGGTCAATATATCACGACAGATATCACAGATTTTCAACTATTTCCACATGCTCATTTGTCAACATCACAGATACACAATTGTTCAACCATGCTCATAAGCCAATATATTAGATATCTCAAAACAGGTTTGTTAACCATTCATACAGAAGCAGAATATGACCAAATAAACAAGATAATTGAGGTCAACAGGAATTCAGAAACAAATCAAGCAGATGAAATAATCAGATATCAGTGTCATCAATTCTATCATATGCATCATATATCAAATCAAAGGATTAGGCAGCAAATCCTATAATTCTTGACACTGTAACAAAGGAGTAGGGTAAGATTCCTACCTCGAACGTTGTTATCCTGAATTCTTTTGAAAAGCCAGTAAGTTGTACATCAAACAATGCAAGCCGATTATTGGATCAACCTCTCTGTAACATAAGTTTGTACATAAACTCTATTAATAATTATTCTAACTTGAAAACCAAGACTACCAACATGTAGAACACAACCCTAAACCTATAGAACCAATCTTAGATCAAGTGAACCAGACCTAAAACCCACTGAACCGAACAGAATTGTAGTGAACCGATTAATTTCACCCTGAACCAAGTTAAACCGAGACTTAAAACTTAAATTACACAAAATATACAAGTCATATAAAGCTACACAGATTACCATTGTATAGGCAATTTCATAAGCTTTCCAACGGCTACCTGAACTGGCCTAGATTCGACCGAATTGGGGTCGAGCCGGTCAGAATTCAAGAACTGAACCGAATTGGAATTGAACCGCTCACCACTGTTGAACCGGTTCAATTCGATTTCAAAACTCAGCGGCCGGTTTATTTCTAAATAAACCGCTACTCAAACCCTAATCTTGGACCGAACCGCCACTCGCCCGCGCCGCCCAAACGCCGCCGACCAAGGCCGCCAGACTTGCGTCCGCTGCTTGCGCCGGCTAGCTCCCGAGGGCGCGTTGAAGATCGGATCGCCGCCAAACTTCGCAGGTGACTCCTGACGACGAGGCGAGGTTCACAACCAGCTTTAGCGAACTTTCGACCCACGGTCAAAGCATCCGAAGCGACAGAAGGTATCGACGGTGGCGCCGCCGCCGTCGATACACAGAACATAACCAAACCCAAACGGAACTTTGCTAAAACTTCACAGGATCTTACATACCTTGCTACGAAGCTGTATCGTAGCCCAGAACAGAGAGATCGTCAACGATGGAGACGCTGGAAGGCTGGAACTTGTGGCGGCGCCGCTCGAACTCCGGCGATGCTTTCGAGCGCTATTTCTCCCTCCTGGCGGCGCGTCTGAGCTCGAAGAGAGGCTAGGGTTCAAGGTATCAACCATACGGACAGAAGCCCTCTAATATAGAGGCCAAACGCGTCCGAGACGGCGAGAACGCGGCGGCGACTCGATCGCCGCAAAAGTCGGAGAAGATGACGAGTTGACTCGGTCCTCAAATTCAAATTTAACTTAACTCAAATAGACTAAATCCGATATTATACTAGAAATGCAATTTGGTTTAGTGGTTAGACGGAGCCTTTTACGTCCGCGCGACGCGCGATGGAATCCCCGCGGACGCGGTTTTAGGTTTTGAAATAAATTCAAATCAAATCCAAATTAACAAAAAGAAGCATGGTTTAATATCAGAAACGAAAACTTAGTTTGGTGGTTAGGATGTAGCAGAAACTTAAGTGCGTCGTGGGTTTAAGTTCCCGCGAGCGCAAATTAAATTTTTGATACAAACTTAATTTTTTTAACCCTTTTAAAATTCTGAAAAATTCCAGAAAATTCATAAAAATTCTAAAATAAAATTGCTGAATAATTGAAATTTAAAATTTTATAAAATCAAGGTTATAACACTGGCACCAAACTCCCAGTCCTGAACACCCGAATTTCAAATCGTAGGTACCGGCACCGGTACCGAATTCTAATTCGGGAGTCTGGTACTGAACTCCCAAAAATTATTTCGGGAAATCCTGAAATTTTAAATTTCTAATTTTTTTAAGTATTTAAGTGTATAAATTAATAAATAATATAAAAATAAATAATTAATTAGTAAATATATCTTATAAGTTATAAATATACCTCATAAATATGTCTCATAAATTAGTAAATAATATATAAATAAATATATTAATTAATTAATTAATTAATATTTTGGTACTTCGGGACTTTAAATAGATCCTGAAGTTTTTTTCAGGTACCGGTACTACTACCGAAATCCTGATTTAAAAATCGGTACCGATACTGAAGTACCAAAATACTGAAATACCCATACTGAAATACCAAATACTGAATATCAAAAATTTTGCGATGGTACTTCGGTACCAGTACCGAATACTCACCGTTAGCTGGAAAATAGGCTCTTACACTATCCGACCAAAAAAAATTGGAATGGAAAGGAGCGCAAAATGATTAAAACACAAACATCTGAGAAGGAAAATATTTTTTTTGAAAATCGATGGCTGCTAGCTTATAAAAGAGGCGGCATTGAGCAAAAAAAAAGGGACACAGAGATAGAATGCCAACAGGCTACGAAACACCAGAGGAGAAGTGCACAAAGGTAAAGAAGGGTAAGATGAATTTTAATTTTTAGGCCTAAGATGCATTCGGCATCCCGGGCACCACAATTAGGCCTAAGACGCATTCGGCATCCCCGGCACCACAATTAGGCCTAAGATGCACTCGGCACCCCCGACACCATGGCTAACCCTTATTTTACTTGTATTTTTGCTTGTTTGTCTCTTTCTGAATCGCTTGATGTAAAAAAAAAAAAAAATACAAAAGAGGCTGCAGAAGGCAAAAGAGGTAATGAGAAAATACATACATAAAAACAAGAGAGAGAGAGGTAAGAGACTGCGAAGGAGAGCAAAAGCAGACTCAAATCCGAAGCCTAAGGAAAATAAAAAAAGTTGTTATCTGCAAGTTCTCCTGATCCTTGCTTCACTACTGCTTGTAGTGTTATAAGAAGAAGATATCTGTTGCTTATACTGCTGCAAGAGAGAAGAAAGGTCTTGCAAAAAAAAAATCCAGTAGAAAGAAACACGTTGCTACATCAGAACAAGAAAGAAATAGAGTTTCATCAATATATATATATATATATATATATATATATATATATATATATATCAACACAAAACCCAAATTTGGGTGTTTCCCCCTCTGTTTATACTATTGCAAGCAAGAAGTAGGATATTACAAAATCTGTTAGAGAGAGATGTGTTGCTGCAAGAAAGAATCAATAAAAAAAAGAAATACAAAATTTGATAATATGGCTGTAAGAAAGAAGCACACAACAAAACGCAAAAAAGAGAAAATCTTGTCAAAAGAAACCCGCTGCCACTATATTGCTATGAGATGGGAGCAGAGTGTTAAAAAATTCTATCAGAGGGAATATGCTTCTGTATCGCTATGGAAGAAAGCAAAACAAATAAATAAATAAAATAAAATAATATCTTGTCAAGAAAATTTATGAGAGGAAGCTTGCTGTGTCACTGTGAGTAAGAAGCACGAAAACTTTCAACTCTAAATTCTTGAAGAAATCCTTGCTCCACTATATTGCTGTAGGGAGGAATCAGCAAAAGAGTTATGTCAAAATAAAAAAGAGAAATCAGATGAGAAGCAAAATTACTTAGATAAAATTCAATTGCAGTCAACAGTGAAAAAAAAGTATTCTACCTTGATAGAAATCGCTGATTGTCGCCGTCTGCAGGAGAATTGCCACTAACTCGACTGATGTAGCTATCTCCTCTACAGACGAATTGCCACGAGCTCAACCTAGCAGCGCCTTCTTCCTTCCTCTGACATGAACTCTTGGCGAACACTCCTGATTCAACCCGCTGATGTCTCCACCGAAGGAATCGGAAACCCAGATTTCCACTGCCTCTCCATCAGAAGCTTGACAGCATCGTCGCCATCTTCGGTCTCGTCGCCTCCTTGGCCTACTTGCTCAGCTCCTTTGGTATCACAGTCAAATCTTCAGTGCCTCCCTGGAATCTAAATTGATGCAATGTGTAATTGCCCTCACTGAAGCTTAGCAATCAGCAACTTATAATCGCCCTCCGGAACTTTGGTTGTGTCTTTGAACATTCAGCTGGGTTAAGGAGTAATTTACTCTTTGACCTAAGAATAATAATAAATCATTAAACTTCATGAATGAAGTATATAATGAAACAATGAAATGTGGCATAACCTTACATGAAACTCCAGCTTGACGCACGAGATGACAGAATCTTCATAATAATAATATTTATCCTCAATCAATGGAGAGGAAATCTGCTCCTACGATTGATCGATTCCCCTATCACCACACTTCTACCTTGATCGACCAGGAAGAATCGATACGCTCGATGGCCAAGAATTACTTCAAGCTTGAGCACCCCCTTTGAAAGGAGATAGACTGAAGCTAGTCGGATCAGAGAGAAGTTTCCAGAAAGAATTTCTATAATTGTTGAGAAGCAAGATAATTAAGCTCAGCACAGAAAGAATTTCGTCGACGACCACGAGCTCCTATCATTGCACATCCCCTATGGTTTCGGCCGCTTGATCAAAGGTCTACATCGAATCTGCCTTCCCCCTACTTCAACGGGCTAGCCCGGTGACTCCATCACCACTCCCCACAAGCTCCTCGTCGAATAAAATCGCACGCAAGAAAGAGTAACTTTACTCTTCTAAAAAAAATTATATATATATAAACAAAAAAAAAAGATAAAATAAGTAAAATAAAAATGTGATGCAAAATAATGTTTAGCTGGTCTCGTCACCTCGCTGACGACTCATACTTCACTCAAGTCACGTCTAATTCTCAAAAACATTCTCGATTGAATATTCATAATACTGAAAACCTTAATGCATTGTGATGAAATATTGTTTGGGAGGTGTGTAAATCAACGTTTAACGTCGGGGCGTAACTCCTCAATATGCCGTTGCATTCGCTAAGGCTGAAGTACTTTCCCAAATTTGAATATCCAACAAGCCGCAAGGTCGGATATTTTTCAAATTCAAATTATCCAACCAGCCGTGCGGCCGAGTAATTTTCCTCAAAATTCAATATCCAACAAGCCGCAAGGCTGGATATTTTTCAAATTCAAATTATCCAACAAGCCATGAGGCCAGGTAATTTTCTCAAATTTAAATATCCAACAAGCCGCAAGGCCGGATATTTTCCCAATTTCAAATTATCCTACAAGCCGCGAGACCGGGTAATTTTTCTCAAATATCCAACAAGCTGCAAGGCCGGGTATTTTCCAAATTCAAATTATCCCACAAGCCGCGAGGCCGGGAATTTTCCCAAATTAAAATATCCAACAAGCCACAAGGCCAGGTATTTTTCAAATTCAAATTATCCAACAAACCGCGAGGCCGAATAATTTTTCCAAATTAAAATATCCAACAAGTCGCAAGGCCGGATATTTTTCAAATTCAAATTATCCAACAAGCCACAAGGCCAAATAATTTTCTTCAAATTTAAATATCCAACAAGCCGCAAGGCCAAATATTTTCCCAAATTCAAATTATCCAACAAGCCACAAGGCCGGATAATTTTCTTCAAATTTAAATATCCAACATGCCACAAGGCCGAATATTTTCTCAAATTCAAATTATCCAATAATCTGCGAGGCCAGATAATTTTCTTCAAATTTAAATATCCAACAAGCTGCAAAGCCGAATATTTTTCCAAATTCAAATTATCCAACAAGCTGCAAGGGCGGATAATTTTATTCAAATTTAAATATCCAACAAGCCACGAGGCCGGATAATTTTCTTCAAATTTAAATATCCAACATGACGGAAGGCTGAATATTTTCCCAAATTCAAATTATCCAATAAGCCGCAAGTCCGGGTAATTTTCTTCAAATTTAAATATCTAACAAGCTGCAAGGCTGGATATTTTCTAAATTCAAATTATCCAACAAGTCGCGAGGCCGGATAATTTCCAAATTCAAATTATCTAATAACCCATGAGGCCGGATAATTTTCTTCAAATTTAAATATCCAACAAGCCGCAAAGCCGGATATTTTTCCAAACTCAAATTATCCAATAAGCCGCAAGGCCGGGTAATTTTTCTTAAATATCCAACAAGCCACAAGTCTGGGTATTTTTCAAATTCAAATTATCCAACAAGCGACGAAGCTGGGTAATTTTCCCAAATTAAAATATCCAACGAGCCACAAGGCCGGATATTTTTCAAATTCAAATTATCTAACAAGCCACGAGGCCGGGTAATTTTTCTCAAATATCCAACAAGGCGCAAGGCCGGGTATTTTCCAAATTCAAATTATTTAACAAGCCGCGAGACCGGATAATTTGTCCAAATTAAAATATCCAACAAACCGCAAGGCCGGATATTTTCCAAATTCAAATTATCCAAAACATCACGAGGCTGTATAATTGACTAAAATAAAACAATCTTCACGCTGTCAAGGCCGGAAGATCTTCCAAATTCAAATATCCAACATGCCTTAACGCATTACGATGGAATATTATTTGGGAGGTGCGTACGTCGATGTTTACTATCGAGGTGTAACTCCTCAATATAACATTGTGTTGCCTAGGCTGGATATTATCCAAAGTTCAAATGCCTAATAAGCCATTCCAAGACTAAGCATTTGACAAATACAAAGCTGTCCAAATTGATAAAGACTCTTTGCTTTCATTGCTTATATGTCATGCAAAATTATGTATTTTCATAATATTTATCAATAAAATTATTTAGTCTTCTAGTCCTTTCATTTTCTTTCATAGTATAGATCTCTTCATCAATGGTGCCCTAATTTTAGGGGTAATTAACAATAAGTGTTTGCGCTCATTAGAAGCCATAACATATTAAACAAAAAACTTTATTAATTTAAGGTTAATTTGAAAATGGTCATATAACATTTTTAACGTAAAACTTTTTGACCCCACAAATTCTAGCATGCCCGGTGGGACCTGGCTTCTCCTTTAACCATTGAGATATATGTTATGTGATAATTGATGCCTTCATTTTGACTTTGTCATATTAGTTCTCATGATGGCAATTAAGATTCTTTATTTGGTTGGAGGAATACTTGGGCTTTCATCCTTTGAATTGTCAATTATATTTGGAACAAAATGACATATAGTTTAGTTCCATAGTTGAGGCTCTACTTTCATCCACACATGGATGCCTTTAAGACATTGACTAACAGTTGGGTCATTGTTTGCAACCTAGCAACTACAAGCATAATGAGTACTTCGATCAAGGATGGATTTCCTCAACATGGGGGCACCTCAAATAGTACAGATGACTTCTATTTCATGAAGGGCTATTATACCATAATTGAGAAGGTCAACATATGGTGGAACCTTACTCTTAGTGACAAGAAGAAATTAAGAAAAGCATTAAAAAAAAGAAGAAGAGTTGACTTAAGAGATATCAGTATATCTATGTTGAAATATTAACGAATGATGTGATAGAAAAGAGGAACCCAAGATGGGGGCAACCAATTAATTGCATTAGTTGCTACAAGAATGTTTCTTTCACATTCAAGCCTGGTGTTAAAGGACGAAATTGATGCATCAGCGAAGGAAGAAATGCAATAATTGACGAGCGACCAAATTGATCCTAATTAAACGATAGTAGGATCGAAAATGTCAAGTCCGTTCATAGCTGGCAGTTTACTAAAAACTGTATGCTCCTTACACGAGCGACCAAATTGATCCTAATCAAACGGTAGTATGATCGAAAATGTCAAGTCCGTTCATAGCTGGCAGTTTGCTAAAAGCTGTAAGCTCTTAACACGAGCAAAAAAAAATTGATTCTTGTCAAATGACAGTAAGATCAAAAGACGTCATGGTCTTTTATAGCTCTCAATCTGCCAAAAATTGAAAGTTTCTCGAATGAATGGATATGAAATGTATCATGAAAGAATTATAGATGCTCAAGGACTTATTTTATCCTTCCAACAAAGAGAAGAGATGATAAAACATGCAGTTTCAAATAATGGGTCATTTTGGCTTGGGCTATGTTTTGACTATTCACTTTGAATATTATCTTATAAAATGGTTAGTGCCACAAGGCTAAAGGTTCTCGCCTAGTCACCTTTGGCACTACCTTGTTGTGTCCGCAAGTGCACGGATATTTCGAAGTAATAAAAATATCGAACCACAGAGACCTTATTGTTAAGTACCAAATAATTGTATTCTCACTAGCTAAGCGAATTGAATATAATGCAAGTAAAAGATGTAGAAAAGTATGCTAAAAGATGATCAGAGAGATAAACATGGGACTAGGGTTTCATCCACCTTAATTCTAATGACTAGAAGGAAATAAAGGTTGTCAGTTTAATTTTGTTATGATAAAGACCTATTTCACTTCATAAAGGTATTGTCTCACTCTCGTGCAGACAATCATGCAGATAACCGATCCTCACTCTCGTGCAAGATCTATTCTCAATGCTAAAGATAAGTGAATCATTGAACAAAGAACTCAAGGATCACTCTCGTGCATCTGAATTCTAAGTCAATCATCTCAAGTGGAATCTCAAGGATCACTCTCGTGCATCCTAAAACTCAACACAGGTTTTACTTATGGTTTTCCGACGACTCGATCCTCACTCTCGTGCAAGATCAAATCAAGTCTACACATTAACTCAATCCAAAGTATTATAAATTCAACATGGCAATAAAATCACTAAAAATTAGAATTCGAAGAACAAATCTAATCTCTTACGATAAGTTCCAAACTCAATGATTTTTAGGGTTCCGAATTTCAAACGATCAACCTATCGGTCTATATTGCAAAACTCTAAAACATGCTGATATTTATAAAACTAAAGAGAATTAAAGACAAGTCATTACATAAGTAAAATTATCATACTAAAATTAAACTTGACAAAAATCGATGATCTCTAGTCATTAACAAACCAAGGGGATTACACTCCATGTCCCATAAAAAGATCTAAGCTAGCATGAAGGAAAGATTACAATCAACCATAGTTTCAAAGTATTAGAAATCAAAGGAGAAGGGTAGAAGTTACAAAACACGGTGCTATAATCGAAATTATAGCACCGTAATTGCCTTTGAACGGCGCTGTCACCGCTGTTTTGTTGATTTCTCCTCCGATCGGACTCCAAACGATCTAAAACTTCTGGTGAATTCTCCTCTCCTCCAGGCGAGGCTTCAGTGTAAAAATCACGGTCCGAGGTGGCCTCCACACCTCTCGGCGTGAAGCCAAACCCTAAGCGCCATTCTGTCAATTTCTCTCTCAATTCTCGATAAAAGTTCCCTCTTTTACTTCATGTGTCTTCTCCTCTTAAAGACGAGTCCGCAACATCTTTCGGATCTTAATTTGGACCTCTTGATCAAAAGTTATGGCCCACACAAGAATCAGACTCAAAAAACTCACGAAAATCCTCCGAAAATACGGCACTGTGGAAGTTTTACTCAAAAATACGGTAGTGCCGTATTTCTGCCTCTAGGGTTCTGTAGAAAATTGTCTCGAAATACGGCACCGTGGGATTTCATATGGCAGTGTCGTATTTTGCAAAAGTATTCTGGTCGAGTTTTTATGGAGAATACGGTACCGTGAGAATTTTACCGAGAAATATGGTAGTGCCGTATTTGTGCTAGAATTCTCTGGTTGAAATTGCTGAAGAATACGGTACCGTGTAATTGTATATGGCAGTGCCATATTTTCTGATTGTCGTCTGATGCAAAATATGGTACCGTGACAGATTGTCCAGAAAATACGGTAGTGCCGTATTTTTGCAAATGGGCTCCAAATTTGATGAAAATTTATGGGTAGCTTTGTTTCGACGTCTGGAATCCATTGGTGTGCTCAAATCTTCCAAAATCCATCAAATTATGGCACTTTTAACCTGAAAATGATCAAAAACAAGAAATAGTATAGATTCTGCAATATTTGATAAATAAGGCTTAAAAACAAGCAAAAGAGCATAAATATGACACAAAAAGACACATGAAATAACACAAATATACTATGAATTTTGGTGTCATCAAACACATAAGGCTCAAATTTTGCTTGTCCTCAAGCAAATAAATAAAAACAATGTTAAGTATGGAAAATATGCTCTTTTATGAAAAAATAAATTTCTAAAATATAATCACTCATGAAATACTCCATCAACTTTTTGCATAAAATTTCAGATAAATACATCATCCAATGAATTTAATCTTTAAGATTCACAGCTTTGATCAAATAAAATTTCACAACTCGCATAATAAAAAGAATCTCAATCTCATGATTTCACCTTTGTTTTAGTTTAAATCTATCATACCTTTGTTTATAGGAATATGATATCCAAATCTTTTTCCACTCAAAATCTCTCTTTTCTTGCTCCTCTCTCTCTCTCTTTTTTTTTTTTTGTGTTTTTGATGGTATGTACCCACATAGATACACACTTTTATCTGGACTTCAACTCTTATCTTCGGTACCACTGTCAATTTTACACAGTGCCAAGTAGAGGAGTCATTCTCTCATGCCTACCCAAAATTTTTCTCTCATCAAATTTTTTTATTATTTTTGACTTCAACCCATGTCTTAGGTACCACTGTCAATTTTGCACAATGCCAAGTAGGGGAGTCTCTCACTATTTTTATGGATCATTGATTCTTCCTTCCCAACAAATAGTAAAATAGACCAAACATCAACTAGGCTAATCAATTGACATCACTTCAAAAATTACACTCATATGCTCATTTTATTCAAGAAAGATGCTTCACTCTTAGATTACATTCATCAAACAAAATACCTACCCAAAACATATGCATCAATCAATGGATAATTTCAACAAGTAGATATATATTGAAGAAATAAATTCAACATAATAGGTATATCTTCATTCACAGGCATTAGCATGAACTTTCATAATCAATGTAGAAAAATCTACCCATCTAAGAAAAACATATCATCAACTTATCAATCTTATCATGTCCATAAAAAATTTCTAATTCAATGCAAAAGGTGTGAAGCATGAAAACTCATATAATCATAGTCAAAAGTGTAACATGATTGGTCCATATAATCACATAAGGCTCAAACAATGCAAAGGGTGTAAAGTGATAACAAATCAAAGATGCAACCATATGAAATAATCATGAATACAAGAGAGTGTAAACAATACTCACAAAACTATACATCAAGCTCTGACCCAAAGTACATAAGGCTCAGATCAAAAACAGTGTTGGGGCATATGCTGCTAGGTTCAAAGATGTGCCTTTTGAAAATTTTACCTACAAAATTTAAGGTACATAAGGCTCAGTCTAAAAATAGTCTCTAAAAATAATAATGATAAAAATAATTTTCTAAAAGAAGAATCAGATATATCATCGATGGTCCAAAATAAGGTGCCGGTATAAAGAATCAAGCAGAGGTGGAACAGATGCTAGCTGAAGAGCTGCTAGCAATGATGATGGTGCCGACAATAGAGTGAGTAATCTCTAGTGGCCTGCTAGAGAATACAGTCATAGAGGTGAGATCGTCGGCCGGTGCAAAAGATAGTACTGCATAAAAAATCAGAGTCAATAATAAAGAACTGCTGCAAAAATAAATAAAATCATGGAATAAGAGGCAGCAAAAGAAATAAGAATCTGCTGGTTGTATGATCCAGTGTCGATGGCTGGAGACAGTGATGTCAGAGGCAATGCAGTGGTGGCTAGAGGTGCTGCAAATCTGGAGAAGAAGCCGCAGGTGTCCAAGGAAAGCAGTGCAACCGTAAAGAACTTTATTTTCCAGCAACAAGAAAAGGAAAATTAATTCTAAAAATAAACTAAAATAAAAGAAACTAAGCAAAGTAAAAGTGTGCTTGGGTTGCCTCCCAAGAAGCGCTAATTTTTGGTCCATAGCTTGACCTAAACTCAAATCTCATGGTGAAGCAGATGAATCAATTCCAAAGTATAAAGCATACAATCTTCTGCATTTCCTTTTTCCCAAAAGATTAGCCACTAATCCAAATATCCAAAATTTCACACAATTCATGATTGATGTGGCTTTCTTAAACATGCAGAATTTAAAATCAAGATTTTCAAATCCACTCAAAGTAATCTATATGATCTTCCTATGTTTATCAAAAAGCAAAATCATAAGTCCTTTCTTCAGATTAATATTTTCAATAGCAATAGAAGTAGGACTTTTATCAAAATAATCAAGCATTGGATCATCATAATAATGTTTATGTTTTTCATTAGATTCCTCAATAAAGCATAAATTTTCAAATTCATCAAAATATTCAACAAAAGATATGGGCAAAACATCAGAGTGAGATTCATCAGTGTTTGTAATTTTTAAATCTTTTTCAATGTCCTCATGTTCATCATCAAACAATTTTTCCATATCAAAATTATCAACAAAATCAAGATGAGACTCTTCAAAATTAATTTCCTTATGCTTCCCCACAAATAATTCATCATCAGAAGAGTCAAAATCAGAATCATATGAAAAAGAATTAATAGAATTAGAGTTAACCACAAGAGATTTATCATTAATTTCAAAAATATCACCAAAATCACAGTGGGGTTCATCAATGTCTATAATTTTCGAAACTTCATTATGCTCATCAGATTTAACCATAAATGATACAACATCAAAAGAATCAATTTCATCAAAAGAGGGTTTTTCAAAATCAATTTCTCAAACTTTTCAACAAATAAATTATCACATGAATCAATTTTACAATCATCAAAATCAAAGTGAGATTCATTAATGTTAACATAAGGCTCAATCTCAAAACAATCATAATCAGAGGGGGAATTTTCTAAATCAACTTCCTCAGTTTCCAAATCAAATTCAAACAAACAATCTTGTTGTGCTAACTAGGTTTCTAAAATTTCATTATGAGCACATGTGTCATTTAGCCTAGAATTTATTTGCCTTAGTGTCTCATTCATATCTTCATTGTGTTTCATCTGGGCTTCCATAAACTGAGCAAACATAGATTCTAGATTAGATTTTTCAGTTTTCTCAAAGTATGGTTCAGAGACATGATATGAGTAATCATCATAAAAAGAAGTTTGATTTTCCCATGTAGAATACAATTGATAAGATTCTTTCCATGATAAATTGGGATTTAAAAAGGGGCAATCAGAGGAACAATGATCAAAATATCCACAAATATCACATCTAACAGAAGAATAAGATGTCCTAGAATTGTAATGAAAAGACATATTTATCAAATCTATCAAGAACAGAAAGATAATCCAACCCAATCAATCAAAATGAATATATATATATATATATATATATATATATATATATATATATATATATATATATTCAGAATATAGAAAAATTAAAAAGAATAAAACACAAGCAAATTTATAAATTTAAGAATTCATAGTTCTGTCACAACTGTGAAAATCCAAAACCTGCAAAAATAGAAAACAAAGTTAAATCTAAAATAAATAAAACTTAGTCTAGCATTACTAACAACTATTGTGATATTAACAAAACTAAGGTCCCCGGCAACGGCACCAAAAACTTGTTGTGTCCGCAAGTGCACAGATACTTCGAAGTAATAAAAATATCGAACCATAGAGACCTTATTGTTAAGTACCAATAATTGTATTCTCACTAGCTAAGTGAATCGAATATGATGCAAGTAAAAGATGCAGAAAAGTATGCTAAAAGATGATCAGAGAGATAAACATGGGACTAGGGTTTCATCCACCTTAATTCTAATGACTAGAAGGAAATAAAGGTTGTTAGTTTAATTCTGTTATGATAAAGACCTAATTCACTTCATAAAGGTATTGTCTCACTCTCGTGCAGACAATCATGCAAATAACTAATCCTCACTCTCGTGCAAGATCTATTCTCAATGCTAAAGATAAGTGAATCATTGAACAAAGAACTCAAGGATCACTCTCGTGCATCCGAATTCTAAGTCAATCATCTCAAGTGGAATCTCAAGGATCACTCTCGTGCATCCTGAAACTCAACCCTGGTTTTACTTATGGTTTTCCGACAACTCGATCCTCACTCTCGTGCAAGATCAAATCAAGTCTACACATTAACTCAATCCAAAGTATTATAAATTCAACATGGCAATAAAATCACTAAAAATTAGAATTCGAAGAACAAACTTAATCTCTTACGATAAGTTCCAAACTCAATGATTTTTAGGGTTCCGAATTTCAAACGATCAACCTCTCGGTCTATTTCACAAAACTCTAAAACATGCTGATATTTATAAAACTAAAGAGATTTAAAGATAAGTCATCACATAAGTAAAATTATCATACTAAAATTAAACTTGACAAAAATCGATGATCTCTAGTCATTAACAAACCAAGGGGATTACACCCCATGTCCCATAAAAAGATCTAAGCTAGCATGAAGGAAAGATTACAATCAACCATAGTTTCAAAGTATCAGAAATCAAAGGAGAAGGGTAGAAGTTACAAAATACGGTGCTGTAATCGAAATTACAGCACTGTAATTGCCTTTGAACAGCGCTGTCACCGTTGTTTTATTGATTTCTCCTCCGATCGGATTCCAAACACTCTGAAACTTCTGGTGGGTCCTCCTCTCCTCCAGGCGAGGCTTCAGTGTAAAAATCATGGCCCGAGGTGGCCTCCACACCTCTCGGCATGAAGCAAAACCCTAAGTGCCGTTCTGTCAATTTCTCTCTCAATTCTCAATAAAAGTTCCCTCTTTCACTTCGTGTGTCTTCTTCTCTTAAAGACGAGTCCGTAGCATCTTTTGGATCTTAATTTGGACCACTGGATCAAAAGTTATGTCCCACGCAAGAATCGGACCCAAAAAACTCACGAAAATCCTCCGAAAATACGGCACCGTGGAAGTTTTACTCAAAAATACGGTAGTGCCGTATTTCTACCTCTGAGGTTCTGTAGAAAATTGTCTGAAAATACGGCACCATGGGATTTCATATGGCAGTGCTGTATTTTGTAAAAGTATTCTGGTCGAGTTTTTATAGAGAATACGGTACCGTGAGAATTTCACCGAGAAATACGGTAGTGCCGTATTTGTGCTAGAATTCTCTGGTTGAAATTGCTGAAGAATACGGTACCGTGTTATTGTATACGGCAGTGCCTTATTTTCTGATTGTCGTCTGATGCAAAATACGGTACCGTGACAGATTGTCCAGAAAATACAGTAGTGCCGTATTTTTGCAAATGGGCTCCAAATTTGATGAAAATTGATGGGTAGCTTTGTTTCGACGTCTGGAATCCATTGGTGTGCTCAAATCTTCCAAAATCCATCAAAATATGGCACTTTTAACCTGAAAATGATCAAAAACAAGAAATAGTATAGATTCTGCAATATTTGATAAATAAGGCTTAAAAACAAGCAAAAGAGCATAAATATGACACAAAAAAACACATGAAATAACACAAAATATACTATGAATTTTGGTGTCATCAACTACCCCATCATGTCATCAAGAGATTTGATGGATCAAAGATGAATCAAATGCAAGCTTCTTAGTAACAAAGGGCTCATGAAGAAATTCTTACCAAAAAAAGAAGACAATATCTTCTCAAAGTTCACGTGAAATTATATACTTAAGATCCAAGATGAGCATTCTGCTACTTAAAACTCAAATTTTGGAGACCTATTGCTTCTCAAGGGAAACTACTACAAATATTTGACGATGTCAAAATGTAGAGTTTTAGTGCATTATGGTATAGTATTGTTTGGGAGATGCGTACATCGATACTTGTTATCAGGGCATAGATCCTCAGTACGACACTGTGTGCAAAGAAATAACTACATGCTAAGATTGAAATTCAAATATTCACAAATCATGAAGACATAATATTTGCTCAAACTTTAAATGTCCACAAGCCGTAAAGGTCATATACATGTCAAACTTCAAACTCCAAATTCCATAAGCCACAAAGGCTCATTCATAAATTTTGAACGTTTGGTCCAACAACTCGTTCACCAAATTCGAACGCTTGGCTCAATGGCCCGTTCACCTAAATTTTGAATGTTTGGCACTACGGCTCGCTTACTCAAATCTCGAATACTTGGCCCAATGGCCCATTCACCAATTTTGAATGTTTAGTCCAATGGCCCATCACCCAAATTCTGAACGTTTGGCCCAACGGCTCGTTGGCCCAAATTTTGAACGTTTGGCCCAACAGCTCATTCACAACATTTCGAACACTTGGCTCAATAGTCTATTCACCCAAATTCTGAATGTTTGGCCTAACGGCTCATTCACCAAATTCTAAACATTTTTCCCAACGACTCATTCACCACATTTCAAACACTTGGCTCAACAGCCCGTTTGCCCAAATTTTAAACGTTTGGCCCTACGGCTTGTTCACTCAAATCTCGAATGCTTGGCCCAACGGCCCATTCACCAATTTTGAACATTTGGCCCAACGACCAATTCACCCAAATTCTGAACATTTGGCCCAACGTTTTGTTCATCAAATTTTGAATGTTTGGCCCAATGGCTCATTCACTAAATTCTGAAAGTTTGGCCCAATGGCTCGTTCGCCCAAATTTTGAATGTTTGACCCTCTACCGGCCAGTTCGCTCAAATTCAAATGTTTGGCCGAACGGCCATTCACCCATTTTGAATGTTTGGCCCAAAGGCCTATTCACCAATCTCGAATGTTTAATCCTCTACAAGCTCAATCACCCATCTTAACTCCCTCTATATCACAATGACAACTTACATTCAACTCTCAAAGCCCTTCATATTGCTAAAGGAGTTTTAAGTAAAACCACTTTTGATCCTTCATGAATGTACACTTATACGAAGCTTCTCGAGGTCCATCATTGAGTGATGTTATTCATTAAGAAGGAAAGATCAAGACTTTTGGTTGATGTGAAGTCAATGGAAAGATTACAATCACAAACCTGATGAATATTGAAAGAATTGAAGATGAAGCAATGTTTGACCATATTGCAAGATGGTATGACTCGAATGCTAAACATTAGCAACCTTTACACACATCTCAACTTATCATCGATATATTGGATAGCTCCTTTTGAAAATTATTGAAGTATACGAATAAGAGATGTCAAATCTTACAATTTCATGTTATCTCATCATGAAAGATATAAAACTCTTGAGAAATAGAGGCTTTTTGAGAAGTGATATACCATGCCCAAGTATTCAAAACAAGCTCAAGTTCAAACTAAGGGATTCATAAGTATTGAAGATCAAAGATAAACAAGATGAATTACCAAGGAAAACAAATATGTCACCATAGATGCAAAATCACACTGGGGCATCATTACTTTGGCAAGCCTATTGATACCAAAATCAAGGATAAAAGAGATGAATTGACACAACAACAAAGTCCTTGATGGCTTGATAAAATGTTGGCATAATCTGGTGGTTGCTTTGTTGTCAATCAAATTTATAGCGCAAAAGACTCGCCCACTCTCTTCAACCTAAAATTAGTCAATAATGAATATACCACCCTCATGAAATCTCAAGGAGTGTAAATTCTCCCAAGGGAATTGGACCTGCATCAACATGTTTAATTTATCAATGTGTGGGGCATCTATTGCAGATATTCACACCATGCAATATGTATTAAATGATGTAATATGGCTGATAGCCTATCCAACTCTAGTTTGAGATATGAAGACTTGTTATCCACAACTGCTATGTTGGTCAATAGATTTTAAAGCAAAGAGAGTGGAACAGTATATACATGGAGCAAATCATACTAGTGGTGAGTTTGAAATAGCTATGAAGATCCCTCTCATGATACTAGTGATGAGTTTGAGATAGCTATGAAGATCCCTCTTATGGTGCTTGGAAAGTCCTCCACATGAATGCTACATTCAATATGAAGACATGTGACAAGGAATACACAATGAATTCCAAATAAAGTGAATGACAAGTCAACAGAAGATGGTGAAAAGAAAAGTTTCTCAAGTCAACGAATGATCTTACTTTCTCAATCTTAGACCACCTCTCAGGCATATACTTCATTCAAAGATACTAATCATCAAGCACTCAAAGTTCTCCTTGGTGATGGAGCTTGCAAAATTCAAAAAAAAAAAAAAAGAACGATAGATCTTCAGTGATAAGTATTAGTTAAAAGAGTTCTAACACTCTCATACCATATTCACATGCTTCTCATTCGAGCATAGGATACAATGCTCTTACCCAACATATGTTACAAGATGCATGAAGATATATTGACTTTTAAAGGGATGCTTGTTCATTGAACCCACACATAAAAACCCTTGCCAAGTGCACCATTCACTTATCCCAAGGGCATACAATATTTCAAATCATGTCTTCATCAAAATATACTCGAAACAAGTATTTCATGCACATATGGTCACTACCCTTCCTATTAGTACTAGGTATCTTCGCCAACGGATTTGTATGCGCTCGTCGTTTATACAAAAAGATCAAATGACATCAACTGAGCTCCTATTCAAGATCGTGAACGGGCAAGCGTGCTTTGAAATAAATGATAAAATATCTCATGACTAGTCATTTTTGTCAGCTCCAATGCATAGGAAGCAGCTCCAGAGTGCAAGATTTGCAGCACCATCATGCATGAACAACCTTTAAGCAAGTAGTTAAAATGAGGAGATGCATATACTTATATGCTGATCGAAACTCAAGCTTGAGAACCAATAATAATAGCAATTTTGCGCAACTGAACTTTCAAAATATGTTTCAACAAACACTACATACCAAGTCTATAAATTCAATATATACTGCTCGAGCAAAGACACAATCTCAGTAATGCAAGAATATTTGAAGCATGTTACAAAGACCAGTCTCGTTACCTCACATCAAGTATAAATAGCAAAAGAAGATAAACATTTTGAGGTGACACAAGTAGACTAGAAAATCTTGTATCAAAGATTTATGATTTAGGATTGGCATCTAGACATAAGTTTCAATGTAAAGGAGTACACAATACCCAAGTACAACCAAATAAAAGTTCTTGAATGACTCCTTCAAGCATAAGTTTTCATCTGTCCATCTCAGTAGCATCCCTAAGACATGAGAGCTTTCGAAGATCCTTCAAAGCAGTTGTTCTAATCAAGAGTTTCAAGCATATTGTTACCTTGAGCTTTGATGCATTATACCTAAAACAATAATGAGATCAGACAAGCAAAAAACAAAATCTATTTTCCCAATGGATTTGTACTCACTATTGGCTCATACAAAATCCGTTGTGGGGGCATTTGTTGAACTATAAATTTTCACCTATATGTGCATAACAAAGAATAGTAAAAATTAATTTTTCACAACAAATAGATGTAGACTATAAATATGTTCACCTGCACACGTACAAAGATTATGTACGATATCTTCTACCCAATATTTTACTGATCTGATATGTGGCAAAGTGGGAAATAAAATGCCTGATCAGTGCGCAGTCTATGACATCTTACAATACCACTTTCGGAAGATAAGGGACTTCATTCAGCTTATTCAGCAAATTATCAGCAAAGCAGAACAATCAAAATGAGGTGATTGAGCAATCAGAATGGATAGGTAATGTATTGATTGTAAAGTGATGATCTGTGAGTTGTAATACCAAATAGGCAAGATTAGGTGGAGATGAACCAACAACTATCACCAAAATAAGACTCCCACATTGTTTCCAGGCTTTCTCTAAGTAATCAATTTTTTGCAAGAATTAAGCACACACATAGCATGGTGGCCAAAGGATAAGTCTAGAAACTATGTTTGTCCCCTTTATTCTAGCTTTATGCATGAGAACAATACATGGAGAAAAGTCATCAGTGTGTCTGTCTGCATCATGCTATGTAAATGTGCTGATCATTGTAGGAACATTATGTTTGAATTAAATTGTAGGAACATTAACCATATATGCATAACAAGGAATAGTCAAAATAATGTTGACTACAAATGAAATAAAGGAGTGCATCAATAGGAAGTTGAAAGGGGAAGGAAGAATCTGGCATACGCCAGCGCTTTGTAAGAAAAGGGGACGAAAATAGAAAGTCAGCACCTCGAAATAAAAGGGGAGAAACGCAGGGAGCAAATATCATCGATGAAGGGAACCTCAGCTAAATAATTACAGCAAATAAGGCAAGCAATCATTGAGGAAATCAAAAAGATAATCACGACAGCTAGCACTTGGTAAACAAATAGCTGGAAAATAGGCACTTACACCATCCGACCAAAAAAATTGGAATGGAAAGGAGCACAAAATGATTAAAATGCTAACAGCTAAGAAGGAAAGAATTTTTTTTGGAAATCAATGGCTACTAGCTTATAAAAGAGGAGGTGTCGAGCAAAAAAAGGACACATGGACAGAAGACAGGCTGCGAAACACCAAGGAGAAGCGCACAAAGGTAAAGAAGGGTAACACGAATTTTAATTTTTAGGGCTAAGATGCATTCGGCATCCCGGGCACCACAATTAGGCCTAAGATGCACTCGGCATCCCCTACACCACGGCTAACCCTTATTTTACTTGTATTTTTGCTTGTTTGTCTGTTTCTGAATCGTTTGATGTAAAAAAACACAAAAGAGGTTGTAGAAGGCAACAGAGGCAATCAGAAAATACATACATAAAAAAAAGAGAGATAAGAGACTGCGAAGGAGAGCAAAAGCAAACTCAAATCCAAAGCCTAAGGAAAATAAAAAAAGTTGTTACCTGCAAGTTCTCCTGATCCTTGCTTCATTGCCGCTTGTAGTCTTATAAGAAGAAGATATATGCTGCTTATACTATTGCGAGAGAGAAGAAACGTCTTGCAAAAAAAAAATCCAGCAGAAAGAAACACGTTGCTACATCAGCACAAGAAAGAAATAGAGTTTCATAAAAAAATATATATATATATATCAGCACAAAACACAGAATTTGGGTGTTCCCCCCTCTACTTATACTACAAGTAAGAAGTAGGATATTACAAAATCCGTTAGTGAGAGATGCGCTGCTGCAAGAAAGAATCAATAAAAAAAGAAATACAGAATTTGATTGTTGTTGGTCTGTCGCAAAGAAAATTGCTATATGGCTGTAAGAAAGAAGCACAGAACAAAACACAAAAAAGAGAAAATCTTGTCTAAAGAAACCCGTTGCAACTATGTTGCTGTCAGAAGGGAGCAGAGTGTTAAAAAATTCTATCAGAGGGAATATGCTATTGTATCGCTAGGGAAGAAAGAAAATAATAATAATAGGGGAAAAAGAAATTTCATCCGGATGTTAAACATTTATTGTGGGATGAACTATACTTCTATCGATGATGTGCAGATAGCGTATTCAGAAGATGCTTACCAGAGAAAGAGATATCTGACGTACTTTTTCACTATCATTCTTCTCCTTATGGAGGATATGCCAGTGCATCAAAAATAGCAATCAAAATTCTCCAATCAGGTTTTTATTGGCTAATAATTTTCTGTGATTCTAGAAAATTTATTCAATCTTGTGATAAATGCCAGCGAGCTGGTAATATTGTTAGAAGGGATGAAGATTTGATGGGTCCTTTTCCTAATTCATGTGGAAAGAAATACATTCTCTTGTGTGTTGATTATGTATCTAAATGGGTAGAGGCATCTGCTGAAGTATGATTCACGTGTTGTAGCCAAGATGTTTGAAAAGATAATTTTTCCTAGATTTGGTGTGCCCAAAGTTCTGATTAGCAATGGTGGCTCTCATTTTATCGAACATAGGCTCGAGTCATTGCTAAAGAAATATGGAGTACACCATAAAATTGCTACACCGTATCATCCACAGACGAGTGGACAAGCGGAGGTCTCGAACCGTGAGATAAAGAGAATTCTTGAAAAAATTGTGTCAGGGGCAAGGAAAGATTGGGCACTGAAGCTTGACGATGCTCTTTGGTCTTACAGGACAGCTTTCAAAAACCCTTAGGTATGTCTCCATTCTAACTTGTTTGTGGCAAATATTGTCACTTACCCGTGGAACTCAAGCACAGAGCCTATTGGGTGGTGAAAAGGCTGAATTATGACTTCAAGAGCGCTGAAGAGAGAAGAAAATTTTAGTTGAATGAACTTGATGAAATCCAAAATTCTGCTTACGAGAGTGCCCGAATATATAAGGAGTGCACCAAAAAGTGGCATGATCAGCGAATTTCAAAGAAAGAATTTATTGAAGGAGACAAAGTCTTATTGTTTAATTCGTGTCTCAGATTATTTCCAGGGAAATTGAGAAGTCGATGGTTAGATCCTTTTGTTGTTCAGAGAGTATTTCCATATGGCACAATTGAAATATCAAAAGAAGGGCAAGAAAGCTTCAAAGTGAATGGTCAACGTAACACTACTTCCAGCATGAACAAGTTGAAGAAGATGTACACTTGATTTTATCTAATCCACTAGAACATACTTAATCTAAGCTATGGTCGAGCTAATAACCTTAAACAAGCATTTTTTGGGAGGCAACCTAAATTTCTGATTTCCATTATTCTTTTTAGTACTTTTAGTTTTGGTTTTTGATTTTCTTTAAATTCTTAGAAATTTTTGACAGTATCATTTGATGAATCTCTATGATGGAAAGTCTTATAATAAGTTGTGATATTTGTAGGAATTTTTGGAGAATTTTATGTAAAAGAAAGGTGATCAATGAGGCGATCACGGTTGCAGCCGTGAGTCACTCACAAACTGTGACTCTTGCAGCATTTTCTTTGTGAGTATGGTAAATGTGATTTAGTTGATAAAACGTGACGGTATTTGATATTTTGAACTTGTTTACCATGTAAAATGAGAATATCTATGATGTAATACAGTTTCCAGATTTTTCCGAGTCACGTTTACATGAATTGATATAATTGCACAGGATTTCGCTCATATTTTAAAAGTAACTTTTGCAAAATTTTTCTAGAATCTGTCATAACATTGATTTAATATTTATGTTTATGCAACAATTTAAGTCTTGGGTGTTTCCATGAATTTTGCTTTTCTTCAAGCTTTATAGATATGTATTATGAAAGTTTGTGATTTTTAAGGATAATCGAATTTGTTTTATTCCTTAATTCTAGACTTTGAAAACATTTTGAGTATTTGATTTAGTGACTTAGGGAATTTTTGAAGTTTCATGTAGACTTAAATTGTTGAGTAAATTCAATTCTAGTATTGATAAAATGCATATGTGAATTGTTATACATTCGTGCGACACATGCATAGTATTTTTATACTTGAAGTTTAATCTATTTATTTTTGCTTGATGGAAAATTTTTATGAATAAAAAATTTAGTGATATTTCTTTAAATTGAGATTTGCTCCAACTCCTCTAGTTGAATAGTCTGAGGTCATGAGTTATATTATAACATGAGTTGGTATACTTTAAGTCTGTTGCGATCAAGTAACAGAGGAAATTTTAAAAATAAATATTTATCCCTCTTGCCAAAAGATCGATAATGATTTAGGTACCATGCCATTGGCCAGCTTTCTCCATGATTTATAAAAAAAGAAGAGAAAACTGTAAGTTAAGTGGACAACTCCGCTGACCTTATAATTGAGACTATAAGTTAAATTATACTGCTCTGTAGTATACTTTAAACACTGTTATAATGCTAACAGGAAATGGCACATAACTGTTTAAAAACTAACTTGCTTTAAAAATCTCTTATCTTTAACATCACCAAAAATTCTTGAAATAGGAATTTTTATCTGTTAAGTGAAGTGGATTTATTAAGATGAGAAGTATTTGATACTTAGTGTGTGAAGAATGAATGTTATGACATGAACTATGAATTTTATCTTTCTTAGATTGTAAACTCTTGGGAGTTTCTTTCTATTATGATTTTTCTTAAATTATTTAAGTTTTGAAAGATTGATTGCTCAAATTATGGACTAAGGACATTATTAAAGGGAGAACATAAGAGTGTTCCTTATCTTTACATTCTCTATATATATATCAAAATATTGCTTGAGTACAAGTAAAGTTTTAAGTCTAGGGTATTTGATGCGTTGCATTTACATCATATTTTTGCCTGTATTTTACATAATATTTTGGGCTTAATTATATGAGTTTATACAATTTTTAGTGTTTTTATCTTCTTTTGTATGGAATCTTCACTTTTCTTGGTTTTTATGAAAATTCAAGTAAAATGGCATGAAAATGATGGATTTTGTGAGTTTTAAGGCCATAGCACGGTTCCCAAGGAAATTACAAAGTCGCGTGTCAAATTTGGAGCGAAAATAGTGTCAGATGCAACATTCATGGCCGCAGCCATGAGTTTTGTGGCTAGCCGTGAGTTTTGCATTCGAGGATGGATTTTTGTAGCTAAGTTAAAAAGTTCACAAAAACTTTCACAGGTGAAGCGGTGAGTCCTTCACGGGCCGTGAGTTTTTCTGTGTACACAACTTTTAGTTCACAGAAACTTTCACGGCCACAGCGAGAACAGTTCACGGGTAGTGAGTTTTTCCGCCTTCACCAATTTTTCACTCGATTCAACCCCGAATCAAGTCAGAATTGAACTAAACTCTCCAAAATTCTTCCTTGATGGGTTCTCAACCGGTTAAACTATAAAAGGAAGGATTTTTGGAGGGCAAAAGAGACTTCTTACGGATGAACACGAACAAGGGTGGCGGCTAGGGCAAAATCGACTTCCAGAGCAATATTCGAGCGAGGAATCATGCAAAGGGGAGGATTGAACACTTAATCTTGATCTCCAAATCGAGGGGAAGCATTTCTACTTACTTTCCTAGTGATTTCTTGTATTTTTGATAGGATTCAATGTAATATTCATCTATATTCATGTTGTACACGTTGAACATGAGTGAGTAAACTTCTTTTCGTGATTAGGGATGTAGCCCACTGACATTTATGAATTAAATTTTATATTTTTGTTCTTTGACATAATTATTATAGCATTGATTTGATCACAATTGAGTTTATTACGTGATTTACTCTGGCCAAGTATATTTATGTCTTAGACGTTGCGACAAGGACCGGGAGGTGAATCGCAACGTCAGATCTATTCTTTTCAAAACTACAAATCCAATCACGAGAGTAGTTTAGATTCATTTGAAGGATTTCAAGGTTGTTCATCGAACTTAATGGGTCTAGCTGCGTTAATTGTCACAAGAATAGGGAGTTAGCGTAGCTAGGTACCGGATTACGCTTCGGGAGAAGGTAATCTGTATCTTAAGAAAAATCCCTTTCAATATTTTAATTTTCTGTTCAAAGATATATTTTTATTAAATTCATGATTGTCAGAGTGGTGAAACCCAAAGTCTTGACCTTCCAAAAATCAATTTTCACTCTAAAATGCTTCCTTCGTTGCAATTTCTTACTTAGAGTTCATACAAAACTACAAATTGATTAGTCTATATACAAACGAGTCATGTAATCGGTACTTGACCGCCAGATCCTCGTTGGGAATGATATCTTATTTTATTACTTCGATAAATCTATGCACTTGCGGACGTATCAGTGCTCGGTCTTAATGACTTATGAGCATTTGAATTTGACATGTGCTCGGTCTTGACAACTTGTGAGCATTTGAATTTGTCATGTGCTCGATTTTGACGACTTGTGAGCATTTGAATTTGATATGTGCTCGGTCTTGATGACTTATGAGCATTTGAATTTGATATGTGCTCGGTCTTGATGACTTATGAGCATTTGAATTTGACATGTGCTCGGTCTTAATGACTTGTGAGCATTTGAGTTTGTGAAATATTCGACCTCAATGGCTTGATAGATGTTCGATTTGAGAGATACCCAGCCTCAACAGCTTATTGGGTAAAGATATCTGGCCTTGACGGCTTGTTAGATATACAATTTGAGAAAATACCCAGCCTCAACGGCTTATTTGGTAAAGCTATCCGGTCTTGATGACTTGTTGGATATTCAATTTGAGAAAGTACTCGGCCACAACGGCTTGTTAGGTAAATATATCCAACTTTGACAGCTTGTTGGATATTCAATTTGAGAAAGTACCTAGCCACAACGGCTTGTTAGGTAAAGATATCCGGCCTTAACGGCTTGTTGGATATTCAATTTGAGAAAATATCATGTCTTGATGGTGTGTTGGATATTCCAGCCTTAACGAACACAACATCATATTGAGGAGTTACGCCCCAACTAAATGTCGACGTATGCACCTCCCAAACAATATTTTATTATGATACATTAAGGTTTTCAAAAATTGTTTATCCAACTTCGATGGCTTGTTGGATATTTGAATTTTGAAAGATCTCCGGTCGTGATGGTTTGTTGGATATTTCAATTCCAATTGACTCAGATTATTTTCAGTAGTCGAATATTTGATCTTCTCATGACCATTGATTTAAATTTATAGATCTGCTTCAATCTAGAATTTGGATCGAAAATCTGATATCATATTTGGAAATATCAGGTTCAATTTAGTAGGGATCAACACCTTGATCATGTCAAAAGTCAACCGATTGACCTAGATATGCTCAAATCAATTTCAGTCGTTGATTTCATATTTATATCAAACTCATCATGACTATTTATTAAGATTCACAGATCTGCTTCAATTCAAGTCTCAGATTTAAGATTCAATATCATATTTGAAAAGATCAGATTCAATTTGATATGGATCAAATCCTTGATCAAGTCAAAAGTCAACCGATTGACCTAGATATGCTCAGATCAATTTCAGCCATTGGATTTAGATTTAGATCTAATTTATCATGACTATTCATTTAAATTCACAGATTTGTATCAATCCAAGTCTCGGATCAAAAATTTGATATTATATTTGGAAAGATCAGGTTCCATTTAGTAGGGATCGATACCTTGATCATGTTAAAAGTCAACCGATTGACCTAGAAATGCTCAGATCATTCTCAGCCGTTCATTTAGTTTATATTCAGATCAGAACCGTTGATTTCATTTGAACCTGGACCATCGATTTGATTTGAATCTAAACTGTCAATTCGATTTAAATCTGGATCGTTGATTTGAAGTGGACGAATCTTAGCCGTTAGATTCAGTTTATTTGTTCAGAATGATCTCAGCTGTCTGATTTGACTTGAAGTAATCTAGACTGTAGAGTTTGATTCAGATTTGAACTGTTAGATTTTATTTGAACGGATCTAAACTGTTGGATCTAACCTGAATGATTTTAGTCGTCTAATTTGATTTGAAGTAATCTGGAATGTTGATTTTGTTTGGATCTGGACGTTTTATTGGACTAATCTAAGCCGTCCAATCTTATTCTCGTCTCTCTTGTCCACGGCAGTGACGGACGAAAACTAGGATTCGTCGCCACCAGCCGCTCGATGCTCCTCCACTCAATTGGCTTCAGGGGTACCTTCTCTATGTTGAGGGGGGCTCGTGGCCGGAGTTTGATGCCGTCCGGTGGAGCATCGACGGTGAATCAATGATTTTAGCATAAATAGGGTCACTGGCATGAAATCATTTGATTCTGCCAATCCGACTGTCCGATGGACCGATCCTCTTGTCTGTTAGTGCGCACACTCGAGGAGAAGGCATAGATGAAGTTTGGTCTTGATCGGTTGCCTAGATTTGATAGAAGAATCTTCTAAAAATTCTGCATCGAGTGCATGTCAGCTGAGCGATGAACAGTAATTTTTTTGTTATATTTTTTTTACTAGAGTATCGTTCTCTAGGATTTAGTCCGGAGTTTACTCTTCGCAAAAGTGATTTTGTAGTATCTTATCCATGATTTAATCCGGAGTTTACATCTTCGTAAAAGTGATTTTGTAGGAGTATCCTCTCCGTGAGAATAGATTGAGGAAGAAGAAGCGATAAAAACGTATACCTATGCAATGTTAGCGTCTGGACATTGTGATCTCCTTGTAATGTTCTTCGTAGCATCAGCGTTTGGATGTTATATTTGTCTCTACTTTTTTTTTACATGCGCGCCTAGCCTCTCTTTCACAGGAGATGGCTGAAAAAAAATATTATTATTTTTATTTGATTTGGTCTTTATTTATATTTTTTATTTTTATTATTATTTTTTTAGCTGTAGACTTGGTTTTATTATTTTTTTTATTTTTTTTAGTTTTACTCATTCCCTCCCCCTTTTTCTCTTCTTTTGTTTAATTCGCCCCCTTTTTTATTTCTTTAATTATTTTTTTATTTTTTTTGTAAAAATAATTAGTCCAACCCCTTATACTCTATTTAACCTTGAGAAATCAATGGCCTCTGCCTACATCACAATTCAACTCAAACTTAAAGTCATTAGGAGAGATAATGGATCAGAGCTCATAATGTAATATTTCTCCTCTAAGAAAAGACTAATGCACCAAACGAGTTATATATCTACTCCACAACAAAATGGAGTGGCAAAAGAAAAGCATTATCATCTCCTTAACATGGCATGGGCACTTAGGTTCCAAGCCAACTTACCCAAGAAGTTCTGGGGTGATGTTGTCTTAACCATGAACTATATTATCAATTGAACCCCAAGTCATGTGTTGCATGGGAAAACACCAATCAAAATACTCACTTGCAATCCACCCTCATATGATCACATGCAAGTATTTGGTAGTTATGTTTCGCATCAACACACCATCACAGACATTCTAAGTTTGACCCAAAACTAAGAAATGTGTCTTCTTAGGATATCCTCATGAACAAAAGGGATATCCATTACTAACTCTATCAAATAATCAAGTTTTTATTTCATGCGATGTCATTGTTTATGAAGAAAATTTTTCATTCACCCCAATAATAACACCAACAAATCTAGGAACTCAGCCAACTATGAGAGACATAAAGGAGGAAAATATTAAAAACAATGGCACCACACTCATGCTGAACAACACAGTATTTATATGTGGAGAGGAAGACATGACTACATCCAATTCACACGACAATCAAAGAGAAAACATTCCAATGAACAATGAAAGAACACGAACATCAACAATAGATACACAAGTAGTAGTGCGCTGCTCCACTCATAGCACTAGAATTCCAAGTTATTTAAAAGAGTACCACATCGAGTCTCTTCTTCCGATAAGAGAAGCAACTTCAACCAACTTAGCTGCTACCAAAATTATCAATGCTAAGTATTCACTACTTCAATCTCTTTGACTCATCTCTTGGCTAATGATGAGTCTTGTACCAAATTGTAAGCCATTGCATGGCATAATATTATGAATTATATTGTTTTTCCAAACACTTGTCTTCATTTGATTATATGTATGTAGATCTCTTAATCAATGGTATCCTAAGTTAGTTGGAGGTAATTAACAATTAAATACTTGCATTCATTGAAAGTTAAAACCCCACTAAACAAAAAATTCTTATAATTTATAAAGTGAATTTGAAATAGTGATACTATATTTCAATATCAATTAAACTTAACCATTTTTGGATTATATCAATCTTTAAGTTTTATTTAATTAAATTATTTAAACCGTTTGAATCTAAAAAATAAATATTGTTGTTGAATATTATTATATTTTAAATTATGTATTCTTATTTGTAAAATTTGAATTGATTTTTGATATATTCTTTGGCAATTGAAACTTAAATTTACTTGGACTCAAGTTATCATATAATACTATTTCTTAATCAAGAAAGTCTAGTTAGGTTAAATTTATTAATTGTATATATTGTTGCATTATGATGTACGAAAAGAGGAGGTTTTCTTGTTTATATGAAGGGTTAAGTAGTGATAGAATTACTTTTCCTAATCTTACAATTAAGTTACAATGGATCATATATTATATAGGTGGACAATTAAGAATGATTAAGCACAAGGATCAAATTGACCGATTGAGCCAAATAAAAAGATGTGCTTTTAGATATTATAATCCGCTTAATAAGCAAATTGACTAATTAACTTGGTGAGCCAAATAATAATATAATCCAATTTATTAAAATGCTTAAGCCCAAATTAATATTAGTAAGTCCACTGAGCTAGGGTGTTTATTCGGTTTGACCCGAACTAATTAAGGCCAAACCGAATCGAACTGATTTCAATGGTAAGAAACCAAACCTGAACCGAATTATAGTAAAGCCGAATATGAATCGAACCGAATAAGCTCGGTTTGGTTCGGTTTAAATCAATAAAACTGAATGAGAATAAGACCGCGGCTGAATTAATTTGCTTCTCCACGTTGCTTTTCCACGTCGAAACTCATGCCGAAGCTCGAAATCACACCGCGGCTGAATTAATTTGTGCCTAAAATCTGATTTTTGACTTGGTCAAAATCATGTTCACGCCTCGCTCGACGCGTTCTTCCCCTTCGTCTCCTTCGCGACAATGACGCCGCCTGCGTTCGTTCTTGCCGCCGTTCCTCGACGCCGGAGAAGGGAAGCCGGAAGGGTGTGCTGGCAAGGAGAGGCCTCGTTGCCTCCTCCCTCAGCCCTAGTCGTCGTTCCTCAGTTCCTCATCAACCTGAGCATCCGCCAGAGCGCGTCCGCCTTCCTCGTTGAAGCGCGTCCGCCAGAGCGACGATGCCCGTGTCTGCTTTCCTCAGCGTCCGCATCGCCCGCCTCGTTTGAGACTTATGTTGAAGACGGCGAAGACGCAGCTGCCTTCGATCTCATCACTGAGGACCTCGACCTCCCCGCCACCGCCATCCATGTGCTCTCCGCCCTCCACTCCCTCGTGTTCGTCCAAGCCGCTAGTGGGGAGTCGGTGGAGTCCCAGTCGTTGGAGTCCACTCCTCGCCCTCCGCCCTTCACATGCCCTCTGCCTCGCTAACTCCTTCTCACCGAGATCTTAGTCGTCGCCAACGGCCCCATCATGATCCTCTCCCACATGGCGTCGAGTCGTCAATGGGAAGAGGAGTTCGCCGGCGACTCACAGAGCAGCGGCAGGCAGTCGGCACAGGGGAGAAGGAGACACGGAGCAGGAGCAGCAGAGGCGAGGGTGTCTAGCGTGAGTCACGGCAGATGGAACTAATGTGGGTTCAGTTTAGGAAAATTAGGTTTATGGTTTAAAATATATATATATATATATATATATATATATTTAAGTATATGTTATTCGGCTCGATTTCGGGTTAGAAGAAAAAAACTCGAATCGATTAAGTTTTTTAACTTTTCAACTCGAACCAAACCGACGGTTCGGTTTGTCGGGTTGGACCGAATAATGGACAGCCCTACACTATGCCTTTATATATGGAAGTAAATTTATTAAAATATTTAAGCCCAAATTAATAATAGTAAGCATACTAAGTCTTATATATTATACTTTCTTTTCTTCTACATCCAATATGGGACTAAATCCAAGCAAGAACACTTTGACGCTTATAATTGGAGGCAATAAAATTGGAAAGGTTATGAGGGAGCTCCGCATGTAGTTACGAAGATGAGCAAGTTGCACACAAGAAGAGGGGGAAGGAGAGTTCACTCGACTACTTGTTTATACAAGTTGCAGTAACAAATGAAAATTTATAAAAATTCTAGTAACCCATTAACTCATTTAGGACTTCAAAGTGTTATTCATTTAGAGATGGGAAGGGAAGTCCTAACTATCTTCTCATTGCTTCTCCTATGAGTGTGTGTGTGTATGAGAGAGAGAGAGAGAAAGAGAGTGTATGGTGTAGGCTACCACCTATAATCACATGCTCATTAACCCCTAATTGAGTCAAAGTTGGATTTGCAGTCATGGCACCATAAGTCTAGCACTATATACACCTAACAATAGCAACGGAGTCTACATGCATGGTCCAATTTAATGTCACTTGGTGGAGTTGAGTTTTTCATGATATTTATAGGATTACTTATTGATCCTTTGTAGGAATGATATCATTGAAACTTTAATAATTAAAAATGATTTAAATTACAAAATATATTTCCTAATTTATTCTAAGTATGGGAAATTATGGCTTGCATTATATGATACCGATTTGAATAATTTCTTACAATTAAAATTTGATTTTAAAATACTTTGTAATGCTAATTCATTACGAGACCATCTTAGAATTAAATATTATGATACATAAGACAAACTAATCATATCCTCAATTGTACTCCTAATTTTGGATAGTGCACCTAGCGGTTTACAGGTAAATATTGTTGATCTATCTTAAAATTTAAAAATGATAAAACAAAAATTAAGTCACTATTGAAATAAAGTGGGTTCAACTCATAAATCTTCTCAAATAGCCAACCCATCAACTAAAATTAATCAAATATTATTTTCTAATCTCATATTAATATAAAGGATTAAATGTTAGTGTAGGTCATAAAGACCAATCATTCGATGATGAGTTTATCATATATAAAATTATGTTCATATTTGTATTTTAATAAAAGGGATTACTATTATATTTATTTGATATCCATGTAATATAAGTGACTATAATAATGTCTCTACAATTATATAACTATTCTTAAATGTTGCTAGTAAGGTATTATTGTAGAGTGGAACAAGAATAATATGTTCAACTGAGTATGTGTAGTAACTAATGACAAGGATTTGTCATGATATGATACATGAAATCAACACATAGTTATATGTTATATAACATTACACTAGACATACCCACTATAAGAATGCTATAGAGATCGGTATATGAGTATCCTAAGCTCTCATTATAATAATAGTGTAAGCAACCTTAAACTTGAGGTCACCATAGATTATTACATCACTAATTGTATACTTTGATACAATCAAATGTTACTTGTAATTGGTTGACCATAAAAACTATAATTGAGTATATCACAAATCATAGGGAGAAATATATATGATTAAAATGAGATTTATCCCTTCTATATAGTAGGAATATTGGTGTTTTAGGCCCCTGTCATCAATAAAATACATAGTCATCCTCAAATGAATTGATATCAAATATAAACTATATTTGTTATATTAATCTACCTAGGAATGAATATATATAATAATTGAACAATACTAGCACAATATGTTCAATTATTTTTGTTTAATCTTGATACCAAGACAAAGAGATCAACTACATGGGGACATTATTACAAAAAAAATTTATGTCATGTATTAATATTTTATATCTAAGGTAGTAGTGATATATTACTAGTGCTCACTATTTGACATTATAATCAGATTATATTAATGTCATAAGGACCTACTAGGTTACACACCAAGAAACAACTTGAGAATAAATATTTGGCCATGAAAATAGATTGTAAATATTAATTTAATTTGACAAATATCCAAATCAATATATACCTATTTGATATGAGGAGATAAATATCCAAGTGAATAATTTATCAATTTGATATGAAGAGATAAATATTCAAGTGAATATTTATCAATTTGAGACGAAGAGATGAATATCCAATCAAATATTTATCAATTTGATAAGAAGAGATAAATAACTATCGATTTGGGATGAAGAGATAAATATCCAAGTGAATAATTATCAAATTGATAAGAAGAGATAAATATCAAACGAGTATTTATCAATTTGAGATGAAGAGATAAATATTCAAGTGAATATTTATCAATTTGATATAAAAAGATAATCCCAGCAAATATTTATAAATTTAGATAAAGAGATAAATATCAATGCAAATATTTATCAAATATAATATGAAGAGACAAATATCAAAGAAAATATTTATCAATTTGGTATGAAGAGATAAATATCCAAGCAAATATTTATCAATTTGGTATGAAAAGATAAATATCCAAGTGAATGTTTATCAGTTTGAGATAAAGAGTAAATATCCAAATGAATATTTACTAATATGAGAAAAGAGATAAATATCTAAGTGAACTTTTATCAATTTGATATGAAGAGATAACTATCCAAGCAAAGATTTATCAATTTAGTATAAATTTATAAAATTATTATTTAGTATTGGCATATAATTATCCCATAATTTGATAAACATCCAAGTGAATATTTATCAAATTGACAAGAAGATTTGGGAATAATTATTTAGCCTCTAACACTAGGTGTATAATTTTTCTATGATTTGATAAATATTCAAGCAAATATTTATCAATGAAGATTTGAGAATAATTATTTAGCCTTTAACCCTGGGCATATAATTATTTATCTACCAAAATCAAGTTCAATTGGCCCTGATACTATGGTAGTTAAAATTAGGATAATATAGGTCTAATACAATAGCAATTAAAATTCAGTCAAATCAGGCCGCACATTTATGATATAACTATCTCCTCGCATGTTGAAAAGAACACGTGTATCAATATAAAATGATTATTTGTTCATCGAAGTGGAAGTCTATATATAAAATTACTATACCATTTGACGGTTCATTAATTATGTTTACCCTCAAGTGGTTTACATATCCAATTTTGATTCAATTGGTATCAAAAGCAGGCTCAATCATAAGATATGACATCAAAGGCAAGTTGTGAACTTGATAAGTTGTATCGACATTGATTCTAATTTGGTATATCATCACTTTGAGGTGTCGTTTGAATTGGCAAGTCAGCCATCAAAGGAAAGAAATTACTTGAAAAAGTATTATCAGATACACTTTTGGGAGACAAGGCCTGTTTGGCCCAGCTTCTATTTTTAGCTTCTACTAACTGAAGAAGTACTAGTTGAAAAGATGCTGACTGAAGTTTGAAAGTATTTGAATGCACAGCTTATGATTAGGTATTCTATTTATAATAAATAATTTTTTATTAAAAAAAATTGCTAAGATAAAAATTATATAACTAAATTTATAGTTACTATAATTAATGAAAAAGCTAATTTCATATCTTGTTTATTAAAATATTTAGCGTTTTATGATTAACTTAGGTTAAAGTATTGCTAATTAAGTTACATTATTTAAAATTTATAAAGTTAATAAGTTAATTTTGATATTAACAAATAAGATTTTAATAATAAAAATATATTTTAAATTATTAAAATATGAAATTATAATCATGGTGCATTATAGAAAAAAATTATAAAAAATTGATTGAGAGAAATATACATTTTATTTATCAAAGTTTAAAATTATAAGAATCGAGGCAGAAAAGCAGTGGGAGGCCAAAGAAGTAGCTTCAGCCCTACTTCTCAGCTACAGTGCTAATTTGTAAGTTAGAATAGAGAAACTAAAGGGCCAAACACCTCAACTTCTTGATTTTTGCTAGCCGCAAAGCTATAAGCAGGCCTAGAAGCTAGGTCAAACAGGGTCACTACAATGACAAGACAAATTAGATGGATGATAGATATTGAGTCGCACATCCAATCATCGGAGGTGACACTTGCAAGGCTAGGAATTAGTAAGCCACAAGCTAATTCCATGGGTGCTTTGCAAGCTGGCAGAATAGACTATATCAGAGACCTTAATGAGGATATGATGGATGTTGTACAACAACTATAGAGGCAAGTTGAGATTTTGATAGCAACAATTTCATAAATCATAAGAACTATGCAAGCAAGCTTGGGGGACGCTCGTATCTATCCATATCTGGGGGTGCCAAAACTGCATTGCTATGGATGGGCATGCGATACTAAGGAGTTGGAAAACTTCTTATTTGATCTGGAACAATACTTTAAGGTAATCTAGCTTGCATTAGAGGGGTTGAAGTGGCAATAGCACTTGGTATCCTTTGGATGCCATTGAGCTATAGTGGTGACAATGCTACGAACATAGTCAATATGGGCTATGTACTATTGGTACATGGGTAGAGTTGGAGTTGTAAGGTTAGTTCCTATAGAGAATGTTAGGTACATTGCTCAAAGGAAGTTATGAAAACTTCAATAAACATCTTCTATGTGAGATATGTGAGATAGTTTTCTTCAATAAACATCTTCTCTTGTGTCTCTTCCTCTTCTCTATCTGTCTTCTTATTTTCTGCTTTTGCTTTAATAGTGATTGCATCAAGTAGGAGAGGAAAGTAGTGATAGAGCATAGGCCACTATAGGTGGGAGACGTAAAAAGCAAAAGCAAGAGGGAAACATCGATTGATGCTACCAAAGTCAGCACATGTGATTGCCAATAGAAGATGAAAACAATAGACAAGCACATATTGTTATGAATGAGAGGAAGTGATAGAAGGGGAGAGAGGAGCAGGCGCATCGACTAATGTAGTTAGAGTAGCAAGAGTGAAAAAAAAAATTCTAAGCAAGGTATCCTAGGAAGGGTTATATTCCTACTATTCATTGCCTCAAATACAAATATTAAAGCAAAGTAACATGAGTAGTACTTTAATATTCATATATCATGTGCAATAGACAACAAAGATATGACCATATCTAAGAATCTTAGGCAAGGTGCTTGCCAAGAAAATTTTTTTTTTTCAATAGGAGTTAAAAGTGGCAATGAAGGCACCCTTCACAATTTTTTATTTGATTTGGATGTAACCAAATGAACAAAAAAAAAAAATCACATTTTTCACTTTCTAAAAAAAATAAAAGAAATATAACTTTTAAGTCACCGTATTCATTTTTTTTATAGGACATAGTGTTACTGCTTTTGTTCTCACGAGAAGCTAGTGCACTCCGCATTTTGTACCCTTCTTTCGGAACAAAATTTATAGCGTTTCGGAGAATTTTGTATAGGAATACTGATGCAGGAGTATCCAGCAAAGAAGATCCAAGCACAAACGAGCATCAGAAAATGTCCCTGCGAGCCAAGCACGGGCAGGCCGTGCGCCCGGACACGGGCGTGTTCGGCTTGTCAACTTCCTGCGGCCCTGTTCACGACCATGCATACAAACACAGGCAGGCCGTGTTCGACTCGGCGATTTTTCGTGGACCTGAACATGGGTGTGCATCCAAACACGGGCAAGCCGTCGGTTTCTCTCTAGCTTTTGTATTGCCCCTAAACGGACTTGCGCTGATTTCTCGTGTTTCTTGCTATTTTCCGAACACTTCTTACTTCCCTCGTCTGAAGATCTTCTCACGATTTTCGTGCATTGTGTAAACACCGTAGAGTATGGCTTTAAGGACCTCCCACCCATAGTAGCTTCATCAATTCTGGTATCAGAGGAGGTTGCGCGTTCGATTCTTATCGTTCGCACGATCTACTCCCTCCCATTGCATATTTCCGCATTATTTCGCATCTTTCAACATCTCATAGTCGAGCCCCTTTGTTTGTGCATGGTGGCCACGAGGTCACAAGTCATGTCTTCTCAATTCTCGGATACCATCCCCGAAACCCAAGAGTCAGTCCAACCTTTGGAAGGGGCTAACACCTGTTTAGAGTCTATGGCTGCGCTTGAGGTGCGAATTGATGCAAAGCTTGAGGCGCTGTCCGCACGCGTGGACGCCCACCAAGCGAGCACGAACACCATGGTTCAGCAGATTTTGGCTGGGATCCAACATCTCACGGGTCACCTTGGGTCCATGGAGCTTAGTCGTCCGAACCCGGCTAACCCGCCGGCGTCCGCAAACCCAGCCCCCTCTAGAGAGTTGCCCCCGTTGGCTGCGCCCACCCGGCGGCATGGCCACGAGGATGAATGGGGCCGCCCACGGCCTTACGAGGTCCATGGGGCCCCAAGTCATGGCGACGACCCTCTTGATGAGGATGGCGTATGGGCCGCACAAGGGCCCCAACCCAACGGTCGCTTTGGCCATGCTTGGGCCGCACCTCGCACTCCGGCCCACACCCATGTTGAGCGTCCCCGGGCGGAAGACAATTTTCGTCGCTTCATTCGGAACACCCCCGGTCGCTTTGTATCGCGTCTGTTGACGCGTATTTTGACCTTAGCGATTGGCCACCGCACTCACGCGTTAGGTACTTGCACACCTTGCTTGACGGGCATACACGTTTACATTGGGAAAACGTGGAGCGCCAAAACACACAGCAAGCCCTTCCCCCGGTCACCGAGTGGGCGGAGATGCGATATCGCTTCCGCGAACGATACATATCTCCTTCGTATAGGCAGCGTCTCCTTGACCAATATAGTAGCCTGCACCAAGGTTCGGGTACCGTCGAGGAGTATCGTCTCACCTTTGAGACGCTACAACTCCGTTGTAACCTGTAGGAGGACCCTGAGTTAGTGTTGTCCAAATTTAAGAATGGGCTCCGCGCCGATATTCGCCGAGCGTTGCCCATGTATGGGTCAGAGACGTTTGACCCGACCTTTCAGCGTGCTAGAGACATAGAGCACGACCTTCACACTGTGGCTTGACGCAGTGAGCTCGGATCCCATAGGCGCCCTCATGCGGGCGATCCCCCACACCGGCCCGAGCGGCCAGAGTCTCGCCCGAACCCGCGACCTACACCCCCGGCCCATCCGTCCCCTAGCCGCCCATGCCCCGAGGCTGTGTCTTCTCGCCCCACTTGGGAGGAGAAGGGCAAGGCCCCCGTGGTTGGGTCCTCTAGTCGGGGTAACCTATTACAATTGTTTGCAACTGGGTCATTTGTCGCATGATTGCCCCAAGAGGCCCGCCCCTACGGACAAGGGCCTAGCCCGCATTGCGACCATTACTCGTGACCACGCAGAGCACGACGTCGAGGTCGAGTGCTACACGAGTGGTGAGGAGTCGGGTCAGCCTACAGTCGCAGTGGTGCGCTGCAACCTTGTCCAGTCCCTACCCTCCGAGGATTGGAGGCGCACGAGTATTTTCACGACTTACATCAAGTGCAACGGGCACTCGTGTAAGATAGTCATTGATGGAGGCAGCAGCTTGAACGTGGTCTCCCGGACCGCGATCACGCGCTTCAATCTTCCCCTCGAGCCCCACCCACAACCTTACTCTATCGCGTGGGTGGACACATCAAGTCTTCCGGTCACCCACCGATGTCAGGTCCCCATCGCTTTTGGGGCCTACCGCGAGAAGGTATGGTGCGACGTGGTGACCATGGACGTTGCTCACATCCTCCTCGGACGTCTGTGGTTATATGACTGCGATGTGGTTCACTACAGTCGGTCGAACACTTCGACCACGACAACCAAAAGATCTGATTGATCCCGACTCCGCCTAAGGAGCTTCGTGCGTCCACCTCCAAGGGCCTGATCACGTCCACGCCACCCGCACCTCTGCGTCCCGCCATGGTCTCCCTCATGCGCACCCCCGCACTAGTTCGCGAGGCCCATGCGACGAAAGTCGTTTTCGCGCTCATGATGTGCGAGACGCAGCTTGCCGACACTAGCTTAGACGTAGCCCCACCTATCGAGGTGTCCGCCCTGCTCTCCGAGTTTAGTGATGTTAGCCCCGAGGATCTACCCCATGGTCTCCCTCTGGATAGGGAGATCCAGCACGCGATTGACCTTATTCCAGGCGCACCCCTCCCTAACCTGCCCCACCATCGTCTCAACCCCGTGGAGCACGCTGAGCTACAGCGTCAGGTGGATGACCTCCTTACTAAGGGGTACATCCGTGAGAGCCTCAGCCCTTGTGCCGTTCCAGCACTACTTACGCCCAAGAAGGATGAATCGTGGCGTATGTGCATCGATAGTCACGCCATCAATAGAATCATCATCAAGTATAGGTTCCCCATACCCCGGCTTGACGACATGTTGGACTTGATCTCCGGCGCATCCTGGTTTTCCAAGCTCGACCTCCGGAGCGGATATCACCAAGTCCACATTCGTGAGGGCGATGAGTGGAAGACTGCATTCAAGACCAAGGACGGTCTTTATGAGTGGCTTGTCATGTCATTCGGGTTGTCCAATGCCCCGTCCACCTTCATGCGTTTGATGACTCAAGTTCTCAAGCTCTACATGGGCAAGTTTTTGGTTGTCTACTTCGATAACATCTTGATCTATAGTCGGACCCGCGATGAAAACTTGGAGTATCTTCGCTCCACCTTCGAGCTCCTGCGCAAGGAGCACCTCTTCCTTAACACGAAGAAGTGCGCCTTTATGACCAACCGCGTGTATTTCCTTGGTTACATTGTGTCCAACCAATGTCTGTCCGTCGACCCTGCTAAGGTTGAGGTCATCCGGCATTGGCCCGAACTGCGCACTATGTCGGAGGTCCGTAGTTTCCTAGGTCTGGCCAGTTTCTACCGCCAGTTCATACGCGGGTTCAGCATGATTGCAACCCCTATCACTCAGCATCTCTCTAAGGATGATTTCAAGTGGACCCCTGCCACTCAGCGTGCCTTCGACGCCCTTAAGGACGCCTTGACCACAGCCCTGGTCTTGCGACTCCCTGACTTCTCAAAGGTTTTCGAGGTCGCGTGCGATGCCTCCGGCACGGGCATCGATGGTTCCCTTACCCAAGAGGGTCACCCTGTGGCCTTCTTTAGTGAGAAACTGAACGCTGTCCGGCAACGTTACTCCACATACGACAAAGAGTTCTATGCCATCGTTTAGTCCCTTCGTCAGTGGAGGCACTATCTCCTCCACCATGAGTTCGTGTTGTATAGCGACCATCAGGCCCTCTCTTTCCTTAATGCCCAAAAAAACTTGGGTGCCCGCCATGCTAAGTGGGTCGAGTACCTGCAACAGCACTCCTTCGTGATCAACCACAAGGCGGGAAAGGAGAATGTCGTCGCAGATGCCCTCAGTCGAGCCCAAACCCTTTTATGCGTGATGCGCACCCGTGTCAACACCTTTGACCATGTCAAAGAGGAGTGCACCCCATGCTCTGATTTTGGTGCCATCTACACCGCCCTGACTGCGTCCCCGGATCCTGAGTCCCCATATCAGTTGTGCGAGGGCTACCTTTTCCTCGGTAGTCACCTGTGCATTCCCCGGTCGTCGCTTCGAGACCATCTCTTGCTCGAGTTGCACGCCGATGGTGTTGCCGGCCACCATGGCAGTGACAAGACACTTGAAATGGCGGAGGAATGCTTCTTTTGGCCTTCCCTGCGCAGAGATGTGGAGCGCATTGTGCGCCATTGTGGCACGTGTCAATTGGCCAAACCCCGCCCCCCGAACATGGGTCTCTATACCCCATTGCCTGTGGCCGATGGCCCTTGGCGCGACCTAAGCATGGACTTTGTCCTCGGGTTGCCCCGGACCACCTCCCGCTTCGATTCCATCTACGTGGTCGTAGACCGATTTTCAAAGATGGCCCACTTTATCCCTTGTTCGCGCACTGCGGATGCTTCCCACGTGGCTCACCTTTTCGTTAGGGAGATCGTGCGTCTCCATGGTCTACCCTCCACCATCGTGTCCGACCACGACACGCGCTTTGTGAGCCATTTCTAGCGCTCACTTTAGGCTCTCTTGGGCACCACTCTGAAGTTCTCCACGGCCTATCACCCCCAAACCGATGGACAAACCGAAGTTGTTAACCGTAGTTTGGGTAACTTGCTCCGTTGCCTCATCGGCGACCACCCGAGGTCTTGGGATACCATTCTCCCCATGGTCGAATTTGCGTACAACAGTGCTTCTAATAGGTCTACGGGTCTTAGTCCCTTCCAGATTGTCACGGGCCATCAGCCTCGTAAACCTATTGACCTGTATGACTTACCCATGGAGTCTCATTTATAGCCACATGCATACTCATTCGCCCAGCATATAGCTAGCTTGCATGAGGAAGTTTGCAATCGGATCTTCTTGGGCAATACTCGTAATGCTATGAGGGCCAACGCGCACCGTAGGCCACAACATTTTTCTGTAGGTGAGCTGGTAAGGGTGCGCATCCACCCTGAGCGTGTTCCCCACCGGGCACACTTCAAGCTCCAGCCACGTTACATGGGGCCATATGCGGTTGTGCGGCGGATCGGCTCCAACGCCTATGTCCTGGACCTACCCAAGAGCATGGGGATCCACCCCGTCTTCAACGTCGTGGACATCCTTCCTTTCCATGGTCCGTTGGAGGAGCCTTCGGACCCGACGAGCCTCTTCCCCTCAGTTCTCCGGAGGAGAACTCTTCCAAACGGGGGGAAATTGATGCAGGAGCATCCAGCATAGAAGATCCAGGCACAAACGAGCATCAGAAAATGTCCCTGCGAGCCAAGCACGGGCAGGCCGTGCGCTCGGACATGGGCGTGTTCGGCTCGTCAACTTCCTGCGGCCCTGTTCACGGCCATGCATACGAACATGGGCAGGTCGTGTTCGACTCGGCAATTTCTGGCAGCCCTGAACACGGGCGTGCATCCAAACACGGGCAAGCCATGTTCGCCTCGGTGGAAAAAGGAAAAGACGGTGATTTCGGATGCGAACGCGGACACGGGCGTGCATCCGAACATGGGCAAGCCGTGTTCGACTCGGCGGATCCTGGTGACTCCGAACATGGCCATGCGCCGGAACATGGGCCAGCCGTGTTCTCTTCTATGGATTTCGGCGACTCCAAACACGGGCGTGTCTCGGAGCACGGGCCAGCCGTGTTCTCTTTTGTGGATTTCGGCGACTCCAAACACGGGCGTGTCTCTGAGCACTGGCCAGCCGTGTTCTCTTCTGTGGATTTCGGCGACTCCAAACACGGGCGTGCCTCCGAGCATGGGCAAGCCGTGCTCTCCTCTATGGATTCTGGCGAACCCGAACACGGCCGTGTTCGGCCCTGAAGCCCCGAAAGAGCCCCGATGACCCTGCTTCGACGTACGACACCCTCCCTACCATGTTGCTCCACCTCATGAGGACCCAAAGGAGCCAAACAAGGTGGCAATCCGGCGGTCCCAACGCCAAAGCAACCCTCCGGACCGCTTCATAGGCGTCATCAACCCACTCGCCGCCCACAACGAGGTGGTTCAGCCCAAGGGCACTGTAAGCCAACCCTCTGAAGGTCCAAACCCAAATGGGCCCCTCAACCACATCAGCAATACGGCCCAAGAGCGAGCCGCCACGGTGGTAACCCAGCCCACAACTTCTAAGTTTTGCTATTTTGTCACAATGTGTTCGGAGCGCGTCTAGCCACCTCCGACACCACCCGTACGTTGAAGAATCAAAGGACCTGCACCCCCTGCAGGAGTAGTTGTAGTTGGTATAATTATATTCTAGTTTGTTTTATGTGGCAGCTTGACCACATTTTGGTAGTTAGTTGTTAGGATACTGCCCCCTTGTCTTGTTCCCCTCCTTATCTTATAAAAGAGAGGGGCTGGCCAGCATTCATCTTCAGTTCTCTAGAGTGGTAGAGTGCTCTAGCTTGTGGAGATCGTGGAGAGTGTCTCGATTCCTGAGTTGCAAGAGTCGCAGCCGGTGCTTCGACTCGGAGTTGTAGTGTGTTCCCTACTTTCAAACAAGTAAATCCCACCTTCGTCGGTGGGTCAAGTTCGCTTGTTTATTCACATTTCATTCGTTGTTCTATTCCGCCGCGTGCTTTCCTTTGTCTCCTCACCCACGAGTATCCGATTGTCGGAGGCATGAACGATTTCCTTCTTGTGGTTTGGTCGCAGGTGCATAGGTGCGCAAGCCGAACCCCGCGAATCCGCCGCCTCGTAACGTGCTGCGCTTAAAGTTGCTTGAGAGGTTAGTGAGTAAATTTTACATAGTTGGGTGCCGTCGGTTTCTTTCTAGCATTTGTATTGCCCCGGAACGGACTTGTGCTGATTTCTCATGTTTCTTGCTATTTTCCAAATGCTTCTTACTTCCCTCATCTCAAGACCCTCTCACGATTTTCGCGCATTATGTAAACACCGTAGAGTATGGCTTTAAAGACCTCCCACCCATAGTAGCTTTATCAAATACTCTTACATATGGATAAAACAAGAGACGTGCGACGAAAAGTAAAACAAAAGGTACTTATTTTTTTTATTTTTATTGTTAAAATTTTTAATTCGCTGCTAAACCATTGCATGGACACAATCGGTCACATTGATTAGAAACGATAACACAACTCTCTTTTCGTATGACTTTTTTTTGGAAAACTACAAGATAGAATGTGTTTTAATACGCTAGCTAAGACCTAAAGCAGCCTTGTTGTTTTAATGTTTTGTATAAAAAATGACATTTGCAATTTACCATCAAGAACATAGCCGCATTACTGTCTTGCAAAGTACCTTACAAAATATTTTATAAAATGCACGTTCTTGTAATGTTTAATATAAGTACTTTCTTTTTTTTTAAAAAAAAAACTCTTTTGATGTGAGAATTCAAAATTATTCTCCATGAAAGAAGTAGATATAATGTCTGAAGGAGTACATGGCTATAACCCACATATGTCATGGTACATCCCATTTACATCAAATGATAAGAATTTTGTGTAATATAACTAAGTGGACAATATTGAGGTATAGTAAAAATAAAATACCAGAGGCAACGCTTGCCTAAACATGGATTTGCTAGAATAGAGCACTGAAATACAAAGCACCGATAAAACCCCTGCTAACCGGTTTGTTCTATGTTTGTTGAGGTAGAAGTCTGAGAGAAGTTCCTTAGGCCCAATCTTAACTTCTCCAGGTTTACACCATTCTCCACATGAATGCTTGTTACTCCCATTTTAGAAACCTGACGAGAGATCAGCAAAGTCGGTACAATAAAAAAAATAAATATGAAGAAATGATTGCTACATTTTCTTCTAAATATTTTTTATTTGGCCCAATTGCATGAATTCAGCTACAAGTAAAAAGAAAAAAAAATGGAAGGCAGGTAGGCGAACATTCAACCGTTCTAAAAGCCGCAAATTACTAGGCAAGGAGAGGCCAGCATTCTAAAGAAATGCATGAACGATTAGTTTCTTTAATATGGAAAGGTATGTCCGCCCTAGTAATTCGTTTGGCTAACTCGAAGCTGCAAATTACCAGGGAAGAAGAATAGGGAGCACGTAGATATTTATTGGGTATCCACCCTAACCAATTTAATTATATAGGGTTTGGGTACCCAAATAGATTCAAGATAGATTTGGATACTGTATATACTATATGAATAGAGTTTAAATAACACCCATGGGTAGCCTATTCCCGAACCTACTTACATATATTTAAAATTTTAAAGTATGAAAGTTTAAAGGCTACTAGATCCAAGCAGCAACCTAAGACCCACACCAAAATACTTACCTAATAACCAAACTTGTCAAGGTTTATAGTGTACTGTAAACCCTCTATAATCTGCAATTCTGCAGGTTGAGGGTGGCTGTCACTAGTGATTGCAATAGATGACTTGAGTGCAACTATCGGATGGTGCGAATTACCTTCATCAGACCATCAATATCACCCCTTTCTTCTCCTTCAATTATTGAGTCAGTGAGTAAACAATGTTAATGACGTCTGGCAGGCAAAAGGAAGGAGGCATCAAAGGACTTCTTCATATGAACTCAGCCAATCTAGTTTCATCAAATACTACTCTTTCTTCTCCTCTGACTTTTGATAATTGTTTGCTAGCTAGAACCATTAGCATCTAGTATGTATAAATTTCGATAGTTTCAAGCATTGTGGTTATGTCATTATGTACAACTTTTACCACTTCTTTTAATTTGTTTTTTGCAGTAATTGATTGTTTGTTGTTTTGTCCTTGATTGATGTGCTGTTACCAAGGTTGACAAGAACTCGATCTTAAGATTGTACGATCCTACAACCAAAATTATACTAAATAATCCAAAACATAGGTAGGATCTCTTATCCCACTCATAGGATTGAATTCATTCTATTTTTACAACATAGGTGAATAAGTATCAAATTTACCAACCTCCAATTAACTTGCGAAATACTAACCCAAGCTCATAAATTATTTAAATAGTTATAGTAATAAAATATAATTGTATCATTTACAATAACCAAACATATTTTATGAAGTTTTGGCAAATGCTTCAACATTTTGATGAATGACTTTGAATCTTTTGAGTCTTTAGATGTAGTAACTTGCATCCTTCCGAATTTTATTGTTCTTGTTATTATCATTATCATTTTAGTTACTACCCTTATTGCTTTTGTTAGTCATCTTCCTTTTATATTTTCATAAGTTGGACATCATTGTTTTAACTTCATTGAGTTTATTATAGTATGTAGGTCTACAAGGCTTCCTTACACATCACTTTCATCTTTATGAGCTCATTTTCATTACCTTCATCTTCATCTTATAATTGCACAAATAACATTTAACTACATAATTAATATATTGTATTCGACTATTGTGATATCTTAAATTCTAACTATATAAAGTCTATACCTTTTTCATTATTGAGCTTCATTAGGAAAATATTACTAATGCACTAGTTAAATTTATACTTGCTACTTAGTTATGGTAGTGGTTTTAACATAGTAAATATCCTCTTTTATATGACTTCTATGTAAATGGTTGCAAATACATAATTTGTTTTGTTACAAAATAGTATACGTCTTGGTAATTGAGACATTATAGACATTTATTATTTTTCTATTACTTTTACTTGTTAGAATGTCCATATTATTTTTAATATATGAATGTATTTTTTAGAAAATATATTTTTTGACTTTTGGTAAGATCTTAAGATCCTACATTCCAATCCTATAAAACCTGTATGGATAGGATCTCGATCCTAATAACTTGGTTATTACTTATTTCATGAATATGAAAATGTAATTAGAATGCTATAAGTGGATATCTAAAGCTTGTGTTTGTGATTAGATCAAAAGGAGTACATTGGAGGAACATCTCAAAACCATTTACTCTGCTTATAATTTAAATCCTTTTGTTTTTTTTCTTTTTTTGAATATCTAACTTTTTAATCTACTGATGCTACTTCGAATATTAATAAAATCTTAGGTGATACGCAATTCAATTTAGTGTGGTCTTAACTTCATCTCTCGATTAGTATTAAATTTTATTTTTCAGATATAAAAGTGTTTCAGTAAAGCCATCTTATCATTGTGTTCTCCCTCTTAGTTGTTTTTATCTTGTTTTAGTATTAGTTTTATGAGTTTAGATTTTTATTTTCTAATTTGTAATTGTTTATCTTGAGAAATTTTAGTCATTTATTAGCCCTCTACATTTTTCTTGACTTTCCTAGTTGCTCGTACTCAAGTTTGGTTTCTAAAAAAACCATTAGTTTAGCTTTAGTTTCTAGGTCAATTGTGCTTCATTTTGCTAATTATAGGCTTTATCACATTAGTTTCAAGATTCTTAGTTTGACACTAGAGATCTTTAGTTTAGTTCAGTCATTTATGTAGCGCTTTGTCTTACTTTACATTGGTTTTAGTAAATCACCAAAAATATTTTACGAGCTTCCTCTTTATTTTTTTCATCATTCTTATTTATCTTATATTGTTTTAGGTTATAAAATTTGATTAAACTTCATAGTTTTGGTTCATTAATGTTAAAAAAATTAATCTCAAAGGTTAGGAATTACCTGAAACAGAAAAGTATATACCGTGAAGATGTAGCGATTTGCAATTATTACAAATCTTCTTTGAAAGTTAATTGAAAGAATGAAACTAATGCTATGAATAATCATATCGATTCTTATTCAAGTCAACAAAAATTCTAGCATCAAAGCATGTTTTGGCAAATAAAAAGCGACTAACATAGAAAGGAAAAGTGATAGGAAGGTCTAGTTTGAGAATTTCACATTTGATCAAGATGTTTTAATCCATAAGTTAGTTGTTAACATAGTCTTCCATAAGTATCCTAGTTCTGTAGTAGATCATGCTGGTTTTAAAAAGTTTATTGCTAGTCTCCAACAACTTTTCAAAATAGTTTCTCACAACACAATCAAAGATAACATCCTCAAGATATAATTCATAGAAAGTAAAATACCAAAATGTGTTAAAAAATTAAAAACTTAAATAGCAATTACAAGTATATGGAATTCAAACCAAAGGAAATGTTATATGTTCATCACTGCATATTTTCTTCTTGACTCTTGGATATTATAAAGTCGTATATTGAGGTAAAATATTTCCTTCTTTTTTAATTCTATAACATGTATATTTGATTGATTAATGAGTTTATGAACCAATATTATTTCTAATGTCCAAAACATACAGTTTTGTTCCAAGGGCTTGCACCTCATGTTATCCATATTCTTGCACAAGAATTGATAAATACATTGACATAGTGAAATATAGAGAAATATTTCAACCATTATCGTTGCAACTCTAGTTATGGTATATTTCTATTATCTCAAAAAAAATTCTTAACCATTACTAGATGGGAAAATGCTTAACTATTACTTCACATGATATGTTATGCATATTTTTTAAATCATCTGTTAACGAAGGATTGTCTGTAATTGGAAGAATTCATGATAGTGTTGTAATTTGGTCAACTAGTCTAACAAAAGTAGAAAATTTTGAAAATATGACTCGTAAAGCAAATGTGATATGCTTGAAAAAGTTGAGTATTGATTGTAGAACTAAGTGCAACTCAACTCACTTGACACTTAAGACTGCTATAGGATATAAAAGTTTTTTTCACACATTAAAACTTAGAGATAAATATAAGAGGAATATTAGAAGATGGTAGCAAGTATTGCTGAAAAATTTAGAATCTTTTACAATGCCATTGAAACATTTAGAACAAATATCCTACCTCTACCCTTTACTTTGTCCAAATTTGTCAACTTTGAATTGCAATTGTGCAATGAATTTCATCTAATCTTGTTGTAATTAGTGCAAGGGCAAAGAAAATATTTAAAAAGTTTGGAAATGCTACCTATGATGATTATCTTGGACCAAAGGTTTAAAATGAAGGTAGTGAAATTTTATTTTTTTGAAATTTGTGGTGATAATGGAACTTATAAAATTGATCAAGTTAAGAGATTTGCTTCATGAATATCAATCTAAAACTTCTCAAGCAAATTCTCATTCTTTTTATATTTCACCAACAACACCTATTCAAGTATCTAATGGCCTTACTTTGAAAGATCTTCCTAAGTTAGTTGCATTTATTTCTTCTTTTGTTATTCCTATTTCTACAGTTGCATGTTAGTCAACCTTTAGCAACCACTAGGAGAATGGTGTCTTACTGTCAAAGCAAGCTTCATCCAGACACCATACAGGTATTGATGTGCTTATAAAATTGGTTCATGAGCAGAATAGAGAGTAAATAATACACTTCTTGTTTTATTTTTAATTTAGTGTATTTTTCATAAATATTCTATTATATTACATAAATTTTCATATATTTTATTTGCATTGGATCATGTTCTATAATCCAGGTACACATTTGTTGTTAAGGAAGAAGAATAATTTTTATCTATCTGATAAAATGAATCAAAATATAAATTTTATTTTTGTAGTTCTACTATCATCATCATCTTGAAGATACAATGCTCGATATAAAAACTCAATGTAAAAGATTATATTTGTTTTTCATATATCGGGGACTCAAGAGGATCATGTTTGTTTTTAGTATGGATTTACATACCATTTGAAATACTCATAGTTTATACAATAATCTTAGTGATGTAGATTAATTTTGGTTTTTGACTGCTTATAAAATAGTCCTAATGCTGATAGGAATGTTATATTCTCCTTAGTTCTCCGTGTTTGTTGTTAATATTTTATAGGTCATACATTGTTTTTATTAACACTATTTTAGTGTATAGCAATGTAGAAGTCTAGGTTTCACTTATTCACTAGTTTATTTTCATATTGTTCTATTAATTAGATAGTATAAGTTGGAGCTCGGTCAATGATCCTCAAATAGAATTTCATTAATTATTTATTTAACTTGTTGCAAATTCATTCTAAAAAAAGGAATAGACTGCATAAAAGACTACATAATTTATTGTATGCTAAATACAATCAATCATTGCTTAAAACAAGGTTCGTAAAACTGGCGGCGAGCCGTCGGACCAATACTGTACCGGTATCGTACCGTACATACCGGACGGCAGTGAGCCAGCAGGGCGACAGCAGAAGCGGAAGCGGCGAAAGCGAAAGCTTCAACGTCCGCCCTGGAGCCGTGCTCCGACGGCCATTCCAGGTTCGATCGCCGTCTGGACTGGTACCGTACCGTACAAACCTTGACTTAAAAGATATAATTATAGAGACGAAATTGACTCAATCTCACTCATATGATATTGATGAGTAAAACGAGTGGTTACTTGTAAGATGAATGATGATGAAGACGATGCTAGGAATGAAAGGGTTTTTGAGGATAAAAATGATAATGATAATGTCTTCAACAGTTGAAGAGCCTAGAACATCTAGGCAATGATTTAAAAAAAAAGGACCCCCTAGTGTTATTGGTGCTGCATCTAAGTCAAAAGGTTTAGTAAGTCAACTTATTCAACCAAAAAAAACAGAGACGGAGGTTTAGGTAGAAGATGATGCATTTTTCAAAAAATTAGATAAAGAATTAGAAGATATTGATTATGAGGATTCAGAAGAAGAAGTTGAAGGATATACCGTACTATGAGAATAATTATTATGTTAGAAAAGAGGCAAATGAGCATGAATAGACTTTTGTTTGTCTTTGTTTAGTGTTTTCAATATTTTGTATTGAACTTTGTCTTTATTTACTATGTTTAAAAAAATTAAATCTATGACTTTTGTTGAATGTTGAGTAAGTAATTTGTGTTGTCTTTCTTTATTCAACTTATTGTAATTTTTATGCAGCTTATTTTAATTTTTATACAACTTATTTTTTATATGTATATAATATATTGCTATAAATTTTCTGCTATTTGCCCATAACGCTATCTGCTATATTACATAGCAGATTTTTGACTTTTACTATTTTCCGTGATCCGCTATTGATAACACTAATTGACAGTAGTTAACATTCTAAGATTTGGATATTAGATTGTTGAAGAAGGCTTTCAGTCAATCATACAACAACCCTCACTATAGCATTTGACATAGTACTAAACCAAAAGTCTCCAATATTTGAGATGTCAATTAAGTCAATGGTGGTAGAAAAATCATTTGTAAAACTTATGGAAGTTGGCCATAATAGATTTTTAAGCCAAGTCCTAAGAGTGTTATAGAAACTCAAGCAAGAGACCATCTAGAGTGGAGGACTAATGGCTACCCGGATTCTCGATGGCACTACATACCTCTACTTATGTGAATAGTGTCATTTGACCTAAGAAGTCTATTTGCTAAGTTTAGTACAGGATAGGCTAGTCGTGGGAGATTAAGGGCATGAATATTCTCCCATAGAAAAAACCAAAGTAATAGAGGTTATAGTTCATAATTTCCCAAGGGAATGACATTTTGGTGCCACTAAAGAGAAGAGATCCAACCCTTGCTCAGATAGCCATTTGATTCCTTCTAGAAAAAGCTAGAGCATTGACCACAATCCATCATCCATGTAGCCTTTGCTTGTTGCACCCAATTGATATCATCTGTCAGAAAGTGCACATCCAACTCTATACAAAAGGACTTCAGAGTGGTATCGTAGACTCTACCACAGTAAGGCCACAATTCACAATCAAACTTAGAAGGCATTCCATGATGAGCTCAAAAGTTGTAGGCTAATGATACAATAAAGACATTTACTCTCACTCCAAGAGTTGTTCCAAATTCCTCACCATAGCCGAAAGGGGAGTGCATCGAGTGGGCATCAAGATACACACAAGTAACACTTGCAAACGTGTTTAAGGAAGGTTTATCATTGAACAATTATTGAATCTAAATAAGTGAAGAACACAAGAAAGCTAGAGGTTAATACTAGTCAACCATGATCAGATAGAAGTATTAGCTTCTAGAGGGTTTTCATGCTTAGAAAGGAAATCAAATTCTGTGTTGACGAGATATAAATCTTAGTCCAATGTTGTTCAATACTTTTAGTTGACTTGGCAAATGATGCAAAACATGATAAAATGGTCAATGTAGGATTAAGGTTGAAGTTTTCCTAAATAGCAATGAATGATATAGAAATATTTATCTTTAACTAAATCTACTAAGAAAACAAAGCCATAAAAAGCTTAGATAAGATATATTAATTTTTTTAATGCACAATATTCCAAATATAGAGTAAATTTCTTGGCGTCCTGGGCCTCAACAACATCTAATTTGGATATTTATCTTTTATGGATTGGTCCATCAAGTTGTACAAGTATTATCCAAGACAAACAGAAGAAAAAGCAAAATGGAGAATATAGTAACTTACAGCTTCAATATTCCGGTACTCATCATCAAAGAAAAGCATTGATTTGAATGGTATGCCTGTTCTCCTTTGAATCCTTTGAAAATGCTCAGTCTTGTGGGTCCAGCTGGAGAATATTTCCTGACAAAACAAGTAAAATACATTGCATAAAAAAATCGCAAGTGAAAACCAAATTGCTTATTATTCTTGAAGTTTATTCTTTTCAAATATTGTGTTTCCCCAAATGAGTTTTGTGCACATATTAATATCTAGCACTTCTTGAAGTTTATTCTTCTCAAATATTGTGTTTCCCCAAATGAGTTTTGTGCACATATTAATATCTAGCACTTTGTTAAGTTCTAACAGAATGATAACACTGAATGTTTAGATAAAGAAGACACAAAATATTTTAAATCTTAGTTAAGGGCATCATTTGAATGCAGAATCCAAGAGACATGCTTTTATATTAAAAAAAAAAAGATATTATCTGGACCTTCTATTTTAGATCTGATAGAGTTCGTGTGGCTCACATGCAGGCGATTTATTATACCCAATTCAACAAGTGTCCCAAAGAGAAAGTATAGTTTTCAGTACAGTTTTTCCATTCCATAAAATAGGGTAGATATGGAATAGCCAATCCAGATATCAACAACAGTGACGTTAGAATAAACAGATAAACCTGGCAGGCAGGGTAAATATAATCTACACTTCTATTATGTTTAGACAGATACAGTAAAATGCATGTCTTTTTGCAGACATGCTTTTCTTAAGACACAAGCTAGAGATGTTGAATTGCGTGGAAAAATTGAGATGGTTAACAAGTACAATATAGAGAAAAGATTTTCCTAAATCTAAAATATATAAGGAGTGATTGAAACCATATGAAGAATTCAGTTTACTAGCATAAGAGGGATATGAAATTACTCTTATATGTGAACAGAAAATGTGTGTTTTTAAAGATCTAGGTTAGATGCTTCTCGTAAAGCATGTAAAAGATAGACCATTTGCCTCTTTTCATCCCAAATCGATCTCTAAGCATCTATTCTAAGAATGTACATTACAAACCTATGCCCATATGTATATGATACACATCTAAGAAAGAAGCTTGCCCGTCTAACCTGTGCAACAAACATGGATTGGATGCTCAACTTTTGAAGAAATGCTTTAGCTTTGTCAGGAGTAGGTGATCTAGAAGCAATTGCCACATCAATTCCTTTATCCTTGAGCGCATAGAGTATGCCGTTAGCATGTGGGTACAGAGATGGCATATCCCTCTTGGAGCGACATTCGCTGGAAAAAAAATTGAATATGAAATTAAGCATCAACTGAAAACATGACAAGCTAAATTTGCACCAAAGTAAAATAGGATTGAAATATGCAAGTTGATCTTAGGGATTATTCAACCCCGTTGTTAATTATTTTATCACGGTACTAAATTGTATTATATTATACTATATTATGCTGTCAAAATTTATAAACTATTTGATAAATAATTTTTTAGCTACTGTCAAAATTTAAAATACTAAATAAATATATTATTTTAAATTATTTAAAAATAATAATATTTTTTATTATTATTAAAATTTTAAATTATTTAAAATAATAATACTTAAAGTTTTAATTAAAATTATATGAATTATCCTTTTGAAGAAGTCAAAAGTATCAACATGTAGTTTTCCTAATTTTTACTTTTTTTCCTATTTTTTTTTCTACTCCTGCTTTTCATTATCAACACATTTTTAGCTGTTGTTACTTAAAACCTATTTAAAAGCATCAACTGAAAACATGACAAGCTAAATTTGCACCAAAGTAAAATAGGATTGAAATATGCAAGTTGATCTTAGGGATTATTCAACCCCGTTGTTAATTATTTTATCACGGTACTAAATTGTATTATATTATACTGTATTATGCTGTCAAAATTTATAAACTATTTGGTAAATAATTTTTTAGCTACTGTCAAAATTTAAAATACTAAATAAATATATTATTTTAAATTATTTAAAAATAATAATATTTTTTATTATTATTAAAATTTTAAATTATTTAAAATAATAATACTTAAAGTTTTAATTAAAATTATATGAATTATCCTTTTGAATAAGTCAAAAGTATCAACGTGTAGTTTTCCTAATTTTTACGTTTTTTTCTATTTTTTTTCTATTTCTGCTTTTCATTATAACACATTTTTAGCTGTTTTTACTTAAAACCTATTTAAAAACGGGCCAAATAGGCTCTTACTTTGACTAAACCACAAAACTATATCTCAATTAAACTTTTCTTATTACCAAAAAGCATGAAGAATGTATAAAACAATGCATTCTTTCGAGAGTACAAAAAGAAGTTTATTCTTTTCATTTAGCAACTCATTCAAAATAGAGATCTTCATAATTTAAACAATGTTCACTCATTCGGATATTTTTCAAGAAGAAAAATGATGACATGAAAAAATTATTTTTTAAATATATATAAGACCAAAACTATATAAATAAGCATAAATAATAGAACTGTGGTCATCCATAAAAGTGTAAAAATATATTTCTTGATGTCTAATGATAAAACTAGAACCCCAAATCATTGTATAGTTGTGATCTAAGTTTGTAAATGAAGATTATGGTGCTTTCCCAATTTGAACGCGGCTGACAAGGGTCTTTTATTTCATGATAGAAAGGATACTCCAAATGAACCACTAGTATGGAACAATTGGTATGGAACAACTGTAAATTACTAGTATGCAATAAAATGATAGCAGTAGACAATATAGACTCCTTCAGCCTTAGCATCACCATCAATTGCCATCATTATCTTCAGTTCCTAAATAAGTCAAAACAAAGTCCAGAGCAGCCAAGAGATTTTGGAAGACTACTGAAAAAATAAAGTGAGTAAGATTTGAGCATCAATTGATCAACTAAATTTACAAGGAGGAAAAAACAGGTTTTAACCTTAATGAACAAATCATAAGCTATATTTCAGTCATACTTTTCTTATTAGCTAAAAGAATGAACTAAGAATGCAGAAAAAACATTCCATTGAAGGTACACAAAGATGTTTAATTTTTTTGTTCAGCAACACATTCATTTATTGAATAGCCCTACTCTAACGTAAGTAGAAAAATATAAAACTGAGACTACCTATCTCAAAAACATTATTATTGTAAAGTGTTTTCATATTAGAATCAAACAATGTTTTATTTCATAATAAAAACCATGGAATAAAAAAAACAATAACTATAAAGCAAACCTTATCTTGTTTACAAAGGTGCTCCTTTCCTTGGTGCTTCCAGCCGCATACTTTGGATTTGATGCTTTGGATTTCTTAATGCTGCACTCCCACTGCTAACACCTGAGTGCAGGCCCTTTTTGCCCCATTCCCTTGGTTAGCTTTTATTTTTTGAATCTGCATGGATTCCTTTACTTTAAATACTACGATCAAACATAATTCTATCTTTGGAGCGAATATTGTTAAATTTGATAGTTCTAATTTTTCGCTATGGGCTTAATCGATGCATCTATTTGTTGGATCTCACAGCAAAGGAGCATCCCTTAACACAAGAGGCTCCTATCTCTACTGATCCATTTTATGACCTTTGGCATTGATCTAATATGGCGGTACTCAAACTCTTGCTTAATAGCGTGGATCACAAGATTGCTCCCACCATCATGTACCATAAGTCTACTAAAATTGCCTGGGACTTCCTTAATAATAGTTACGCTCCTACACAGAATCTCAGTCATGTTTTTCGGCTATACAAAGAAATCATCAATATACAACAAGAAGATTGGATGCCCCAGGAGCTCTATACCTTGTTACACAGGAAATGGGATGAATTGTCACAGTATCATCCTCCCTCTACTGATATGGCGGTTACTCTTCAACAATGACAGGAGTTCTTGGTTGCCAAGTATTTGTCTACTTTTAATTCTCATTATTCGACTATTGGTTCTTAGTTACTTATGGACTCCACAATCACTCTTTGGTATGCGTCTACTAGTTTTGTAGGGCCCTCTACTTTCGTAGTCTCTTCCACTCCAGAATCGAGTATAGCATCTCTTGCCTCTTCTAGCAGTACTTGAATTGTTGATTTTGGTGCTTCTTCTTATATGGCAGATAACCGTGCCTCATTTACTTCCTTATCCACTGGGGGTACCTATCCTCCAATCTCCATTACCGATGGCTCCCTTATCCCTGTTTTGGGGATTGGGACTGTTCATATCTCTGTCATTACTCTTTCTAATGTTTTGTTTATACCTCAGTTCCAATCAACTTATTTTCTATCCATGCATTTACTAGCCAATGCAACAGCAGTATCATTTTTCTTTCCTCACATTATTTGTTTCAAGATCTTCGTCTTTTGTGTGTGTGTGTGGGGGGGGGGGGGGGGGGGGTGGCGTCGTTGTTGCCTTATGCGTTCTCCTCCACCATAGTCTCTCCCTTTCAGTGGCACTATCGGTTGGGTCATCCCTCACCTACTAGTCCCCTCCAATTTTTGTCCTTGCAGTTTAAGCCGTTCTTCACTTGTGATGTTTGTCAACTGGGCAAACACTACCGCACATCATTACCCCGTCTAGCTACTACTAGAAGTCTTCGTCCCTTTCATCTTATACTGTCACGCCCCGGCGGAAGCTGGCTATTTCTAGCTCAGGGTTTCCCAGGGAGTAACAATATTAATAGGAACCAGAGAACTACAATAATCACATATCCTTTATTTAATAAACAATCCAAATTTAACATTAACGACTTTATAACACAATATCTGAATATAACTATCCAAATTATCAACTGAATAAAATACAAAAGACAACTATCTCAACTCGGGCTGGTATCTGCTATCTACTCTATCCCTCCCAGAAGCTAACTCTATACCTGGAAGAGAAACAAAGGAAGTTAGCAGAAATGCTAAGTAGGAATCAACAAATATGGTGAGGGAATCAAATAACAGGATAACACAATAACTGAAACAATGATATACAAATAATATAGAAATGTCGTGCAAATCATCAAGCTGGCCAACAGATCTCAATCAAGAGCCGCACTCATTTTCAGAGTGTTTTCACTGTTGCTCATGCAATGGAACGACTGTCCTAAACAGCCCGGTGAATGTTGCGTCCAACATCTGACATCCGTAGTATTGTCCGAGGACAACTGGCGGTGCCCTAACCGGTAACTCAGATAGTCTGATATAATCAGAACTATAACTCAGATAAATAGGCCATTGGAGAATAAATCATCCAGGTCAGAGGTCAATATAAATCACGACTTTGTCATCACAGATTTACAACGGTTCCATACATTTCAATATCTCAGATACACAATTGTTCAACCAGGCTCATAAGCCAATATATCAGGTATCTCAAAATAGATTTGTTAACCATTTATACAGAAGCAGAATATGACCAAATAAATAAGATAAATTGAGGTCAACAGGAATTCAGAAACAACTCAAGCAGATGAAGCAATTAGATATCAGTGTCAGTCAATTCTATCATATATGCATCATATATCTAATCAAAGGAATAAGTGACAAATCTTATAAGTTCTTGACACTGTGACAAAAGGAGTAGGGTAAGATTCCTACCTCAAAGTGCTGTTATTCTGAATCCTTTTGAAAAGTCAATAATTGTTTATCAAACGATGCAAGCCGGTTAATGGATCAACCACTCTGAAACATGAATTTGCACATGAACTCTATCATTAAACATTCTAATTTGAAAACCAAAACTACCAACAGGTAGAACATAACCCTAAACCTAGAGAACCAGTCTCAGATCATATGAACCGAACCTAAAACCCACTGAACCGGACAGAATTGCACTGAACCGATCAAATTCACCCTGAACCAAGTTAAACCGAGACTTCTAACTTCAATTACACAAAATATAAACCTCATCTAAAGCTATACAGACTACCATTAGATAGGAAATTTAATTATCTTTCCAACGGCTACCTGAACCGGCCCGGATTCGACCGAATCATGGTCGAACCGGTCGAAATTCAAGAACTGACCCGAAACAGAATTGAACCGCTCAATCCAATTGAACCGATTTAAATCGATTTCAACATAGCCGACCGTTTATTTCTAAATAAACCGCCAAACCCTAAATTTGAACCCAGTCCAGCCATTCGAACCGTGCCGCCCGCCCGCCGCCGCACAAGGCTGCCGGACTCGCGTCCGCTGCTTGCGCCGGCGAGCTCGCGAGAACGCGTCGAACATCGGATCGACTCAAAATTCCTCCAGAATATTTATAACAACGAAACGAAGCTCCTCGACGAACTTCAGAGAGATTTCGACGCCTGGTCGAAGCTCTCGAATTAGACGAAAGTATCGACGGTGGCGCCGCCGCCGTCGATACTCAAAACTCAACCAAAACCCAACAGAACTTCACGAAAACTTCACAGAAGCCTACATACCTTGCTACGACGATGTATCGTAGCCCAGAACACAGAGATCGCCGTCGCTGAAGGCGCTGGATGGCTGGAACACGAGGCGGCGCCGCTCGAACTCCGACGACAAGTTTGAGCGCGATTTCTCCTTCCTGGCGGCGCTTCAAGGGGTGGAGATGTTCAAGGGTTCGAATCGAATCCACGAGAGCAAAAGCCCCATTATATAGAGGGAAAACTCGTTCCAGACGGCGAGAACGCGGCGGCGAGAAAATCGCCGAGATCCGCGGGGAAGACGACGGGTTGACTCGGTCCCCAAAATAAAAATTCAAATCTAATTCAAAAATATCAAATCCGATATTATATTAAAATCGCAATTTGGCTCGGTGGTTAGGCGGCGACGATAACTTACGCGCGACGCGGGTTCGATTCCCCGTGAGCGCAAAATAAAGTTTTGATTAAAACTTTATTTTTAACCCTTTTTAAAATTCCAAAAAAATTTTCTAAAAATCATAAAAATTCCAAAATAACTTTCTGAATTTCAAAAAAATTAAATTATAAAAATTTAGGTTATAACATTATCCACCCCTTAAAAAGAATTTGGTCCTCCAAATTCAAAGTACACAAAAATAATAGCATAATTATGAAAACTACGAATTACACCAAGTTCGGAGTCTCCTCTTGAATTTCCTGTTGAGTCTGCTTAGTCACTGCATAAACTCTTGCTGGAGCTGTAGATTGCTGCTGAAATCCTCTCTGTGGCATCTGATTAATCTGACTAGTTCTCTCCTGATAAGTCCTAGGTCTAGAGCTCTGCTAATAACTTTGTTGTGGGGGTTGAAATCCTCTTCGTGGGCAATCTACCTTATAATGACCCCAACCTTTGCAATAGTTGCACTGAATCTCATTGGAAGGGCATACATTAGCCAAATGTCCTTCTTGATTACACTTAAAGCATTTTCTCACAGACCCTACTGAATTAAAGCTTGGTGCATATGAAGAATGTACAGGTCTCTGATGGCTATTAAATACTGCTCTTGATCTTTTCCCTCTATTATCATAAGTTCTTTCCTCTTCTGATCTAGTTGTCTGGCTTACTTTCTTCTTTTCTGCTAATTCTTGTATCTCTTCAATTTGTTTTTCTTTAGCTACATCCATTAAAGAAGCCTCTATCCTGAATGCTGTATTTACCACTGCTTAAAAACTATCTAAGGGGATAGTATTCATCTGTTCCTTTATTGTGTGGTGTAATCCCTTAATAAAAAGTTGGCACTTTCTCCTTTCAGTGGTCACCAACTCTGGAAATAAATCTGATAATCTCTCAAAGTCAGTTACATAGATATTCACTGACCTTTTTCCTTGTTTCAGATTTAGAAATTCTTGCATCTGGCTATCCTGAAAAGATTCTGGAAAGTATTTCTCAAAGAATGCTTCTTTAAAATCGGTCCAAGAGATAGGGTCATTTCCAAAAGTAACTCTCATACCAGACCACCATGTCCCAGCTCTATCAGATAAGAAATATGTGGCCAATTCTACCTTCTGCACATCTGGACATCCTAATGCTCTAAATGTTATAACCTAAATTTTTTATAAATTTAATTTTGGAAATTCAGAAATTTTATTTTGGATTTTTATGATTTTCTAGAATTTTTTTAGAATTTTTAAAATGTTTAAAATTGAGTTTTATAAAAAAATCTTTGATTTTGCGCTCGCGGGAGCTCGAACCCGCGTCGCGCGCGAGGAAACGTCGCCGCCTAACCAATGGGCTGATTTGTGGTTTTAATATTATATCGGATTTGATATTTTTGTATTAGATTTAAATTTTGATTTTGGGGACCGAGTCAACCCGTCGTCTTCCCCGCGGATCTCGGCGATTTTCTCGCCGCCGCGTTCTCGCCGTCTGGAACGAGTTTTCCCTCTATATAATGGGGCTTCTACTCTCGTGGGTTCGATTCGAACCCTGGAACATCTTCACCCCTCGACGCGCCGCTAGGAAGGAGAAATCGCGCTCAAACTCGTCGTCGGAGTTCGAGCGGCGCCGCCTCGTGTTCCAGCCATCCAGCGCCTTCATCGACGGCGATCTCTGTGTTCTGGGCTACGATACATCGTCGTAGCAAGGTATGTAGACTTCTGTGAAGTTTTAGTGAAGTTCTGTTTGGGTTTGGGTATGTTTTGTGTATCGACGGCGGCGGCGCCACCGTCGATACCTGCTGTCGCTTCGGATGCTTCGACCATGGGTCGAAAGCTCGCCGTAGCTGGTCGTGGATCCTCGCCTCGTCGTCAGAAGTGTGCTGACGAAGTTTGGCAGCGATCGGCCCTTCGACGCGCCCTCGGGAGCTCGCCGGCGTAAGCTGCGGACGAAAGTCCAGCAGCCTTACACGGCGGAGGTCGGGCGGCGCGGCGGCGGCCGGTTCGATTTTTTTTTTATTTAAAGTTTTGGGTTCGGTTTATTTTGAAATAAACCATCGGCTGTTTTGAAATCGAATTGAACCGGACCGAGCGGTTCAATTCCAGTTTGGGTCAGTTATTGAATGTTGACCGGTTCGACCCCGATTCGGTCGAATCCGGGCCGGTTCAGGTAGCCGTTAGAAAGCTAATTAAATTTCCTATCTAATGGTAATATGTATAGCTTTAGATGAGGTTTATATTTTGTGTAATTGAAGTTTGAAGTCTCGGTTTAACTTGGTTCAGGGTGAATTTGATCGGTTCAGTGCAATTCTGTCCGGTTCAGTGGGTTTTAGGTTCGGTTCATATGATCTGAGACTGGTTCTCTAGGTTTAGGGTTATGTTCTACCTGTTGGTAGTTTTGGTTTTCAAATTAGAATGTTTAATGATAGAGTTCATGTACAAATTCATGTTACAGAGTGGTTGGTCCAATAATCGGCTTGCATTATTTGATATACAAACTTGTTGACTTTTCAAGAGGATTCAGAATAACAGCGATTGAGGTAGGAATCTTCCCTACTCCTTTCATACAGTGTCAATAATAGGAATTGCTACTTAATCCTTTGACTTGATATATGATGCATATGATAGAATTAATTGACACTGATATCTGATTGCTTCGTCTGCTTGGTTTGTTTCTGAAATTCCTGTTGAACTCAATTATCTTGATTATTTGGTCATATTCTGTTTCTGTATGATTGATTAACAAATCTGTTTGAGAAATCTGATTTATTGGCTTATGAGCCTGGTTAAACAATTGTGTATCTGAGATATTGACACATGAGTATGTGAAGCCGTTGTAAATCTGAGATGATAAAGTCGTGATATATTTTGACCGCTGACCTGGATGATTTATTCTCCAGTGGCCTGTTTATCTGAGTTATAGTTCTGATTATATCATACTATCTGAGCTGCCGGTTAGGGCACCGCCAGTTGTCCTCGGGACAATACTACGGATGTCAGATGTTGGACGCAACATTCACCGGGCTGTTTAGGACAGTTGTTCCATTGCATGAGCAACAGTGGAAACACTCTGAAAATGAGTGCGGCTCTTGATTGAGATCTGTTGGCCAGCTTGATGATTTGCACGACATTCCTATATTATTTGTATATCATTGTTTCAGTTATTGTGTTATCCTGTTATTTGATTCCCTCACCATGTTTGTTGATTCCTACTTAGCATTTCTGCTAACTCCCTTTGTTTCTCTTCCAGGTACAGAGTTAGCTTTTGGGAGGGATAGAGTAGATAGCAGATACCAGCCGAGTTAAGATAGTTGTCTTTCGTATTTTATTCAGTTGATAATTTGGATTGTTTATTAAATAAAGGTTATGTGATTATTGTAGTTCTCTGGTTCCTATCAATATTATTACTCCCTGGGGAACCCTGAGCTAGAAATAGCCGGCTTCCGCCGGGGCGTGACACTAAAGGTTTGTTCTACTTTTAGTAACCAATCTCTAGCAGCCCAAGGGTCAGTAGTTCCTCCAAAATCACGAAATCGATCTTTTCCTAACTGTGAGAACTGCATCAGCATATTAGCTGACCTAACTGGTTGGTTTACTACCGGTTGAGGTACTAACGATGGAGAAGAAGATTCACCCTCATCCCTTACTGCTGCTTGTACTTCAGGGGAAGCATGTGGTGCTGCTTCTAAGGGTACTGAGGCTTCATACCCACTTCTTCTTCTTGTAGGGGCCCTAAGTAGGTTTGGAGGTAACTGTACCTCAGCTTCAGGAGGATTTCTAGCTTCTCCAATGCTGTGGGCACTCACCCTCTGACTTCCACCTCCACGGCCTCTACTTCCTTGACTTGGGATTGCTCTGCCTCTAGTTCTTGGTGCCATCCTGCCAACAAAATAACATGTTATATAATAATTGTTTACCTATTTATTTTAACCTTAACCCAAACCCAGTCCTGAGGTTCCTATACCCTTAGGTTTTCTTACTGAACCTATAGCTCTGACCTGTGGGTTATGGGCCCACAAAAATTTATACCTCTAAACCTATACCTCTGATACCATTTAAATTGTCACGCCCCGGCGGAAGCCGGCTATTTCTAGCTCAGGGTTCCCCAGGGAGTAACAATATTGATAGGAACCAGAGAACTACAATAATCACATATCCTTTATTTAATAAACAATCCAAATTTAACATTAACGACTTTATAACACAATATCTGAATATAACTATCCAAATTATCAACTGAATAAAATACAAAAGGCAACTATCTCAACTCGGGCTGGTATCTGCTATCTACTTTATCCCTCCCAGAAGCTAACTCTGTACCTGGAAGAGAAACAAAGGAAGTTAGCAGAAATGCTAAGTAGGAATCAACAAATATGGTGAGGGAATCAAATAACAGGATAACACAATAACTGAAACAATGATATACAAATAATATAGGAATGTCGAGCAAATCATCAAGCTGGCCAACAAATCTCAATCAAGAGCCGCACTCATTTTCAGAGTGTTTCCACTGTTGCTCATGCAATGGAACGACTGTCCTAAACAGCCCGGTGAATGTTGCGTCCAACATCTGACATCCGTAGTATTGTCCGAGGACAACTGGCGGTGCCCTAACCGGTAACTCAGATAGTCTGATATAATCAGAACTATAAATCAGATAAACAGGCCACTGGAGAATAAATCATCCAGGTCAGAGGTCAATATAAATCACGACTTTGTCATCACAGATTTACAACGGTTCCATACATTTCAATATCTCAGATACACAATTGTTCAACCAGGCTCATAAGCCAATATATCAGGTATCTCAAAACAGATTTGTTAACCATTTATACAGAAGCAGAATATGACCAAATAAATAAGATAAATTGAGGTCAACAGGAATTCAGAAACAACTCAAGCAGATGAAGCAATTAGATATCAGTGTCAGTCAATTCTATCATATATGCATCATATATCTAATCAAAGGAATAAGTGACAAATCTTATAAGTTCTTGACACTGTGACAAAAGGAGTAGGGTAAGATTCCTACCTCAAAGTGCTGTTATTCTGAATCCTTTTGAAAAGTCAATAATTGTTTATCAAACGATGCAAGCCGGTTAATGGATCAACCACTCTGAAACATGAATTTGCACATGAACTCTATCATTAAACATTTTAATTTGAAAACCAAAACTACCAACAGGTAGAACATAACCCTAAACCTAGAGAACCAGTCTCAGATCATATGAACCGAACCTAAAACCCACTGAACCGGACAGAATTGCACTGAACCGATCAAATTCACCCTGAACCAAGTTAAACCGAGACTTCTAACTTCAATTACACAAAATATAAACCTCATCTAAAGCTATACAGACTACCATTAGATAGGAAATTTAATTATCTTTCCAACGGCTACCTGAACCGGCCCGGATTCGACCGAATCATGGTCGAACCGGTCGAAATTCAAGAACTGACCCGAAACAGAATTGAACCGCTCAATCCAATTGAACCGGTTTAAATCGATTTCAACATAGCCGACGGTTTATTTCTAAATAAACCGCCAAACCCTAAATTTGAACCCAGTCCAGCCATTCGAACCGTGCCGCCCGCCCGCCGCCGCGCAAGGCTGCCGGACTCGCGTCCGCTGCTTGCGCCGACGAGCTCGCGAGAACGCGTCGAACATCGGATCGACTCAAAATTCCTCCAGAATATTTATAACAACGAAACGAAGCTCCTCGACGAACTTCGGAGAGATTTCGACGCCCGATCGAAGCTCTCGAATTAGACGAAAGTATCGACGGTGGCGCCGCCGCCGTCGATACTCAAAACTCAACCAAAACCCAACAGAACTTCACGAAAACTTCACAGAAGCCTACATACCTTGCTACGACGATGTATCGTAGCCCAGAACACAGAGATCGCCGTCGCTGAAGGCGCTGGATGGCTGGAACACGAGGCGGCGCCGCTCGAACTCCGACGACGAGTTTGAGCGCGATTTCTCCTTCCTGGCGGCGCTTCAAGGGGTGGAGATGTTCAAGGGTTCGAATCGAATCCATGAGAGCAGAAGCCCCATTATATAGAGGGAAAACTCGTTCCAGACGGCGAGAACGCGGCGGCGAGAAAATCGCCGAGATCCGCGGGGAAGACGACGGGTTGACTCGGTCCCCAAAATAAAAATTCAAATCTAATTCAAAAATATCAAATCCGATATTATATTAAAATCGCAATTTGGCTAGGTGGTTAGGCGGCGACGATAACTTACGCGCGACGCGGGTTCGATTCCCCGCGAGCGCAAAATAAAGTTTTGATTAAAACTTTAATTTTAACCCTTTTTAAAATTCCGAAAAATTTTTCTAAAAATCATAAAAATTCCAAAATAACTTTCTGAATTTCAAAAAAATTAAATTATAAAAATTTAGGTTATAACATATACATTATGACATTTGGGATCCTAGTCCTTCTCTTGGTCGTGAGGGTCATAAATATTTTATAACTTTTATTGATGATTTCTCTCGTATATGTTGGTATTATATTTTGACAAATTGTTTGATGTTTTTTGCAACTTTTATACTGAAATTCAAACTCAATTTAATGTTTCTATCAAGGCTTTGCGTTCTGATAATGTCTTAGAGCATAATAGTGCTCAATTTATTTCGTTCTGTCAGTCTTGTGGTATTCTACATCAAACAACTTGTAACTATACTTTTGCCTAGAACAGTACTGCTGAATGCAAGAACCCGCACTTACTTAACTTTGCCCGTGCTTTACTTTTTCACATGCAGGTTCCTTGTTCTTTTTGGCCTAATACTGTCCTCATGGCTTCTTTTCTCATTAATCAACTTTGTACCCGTATTCTCTCTTTTCTCTCTTTTTCTCTCTTTTTTTCCCTCTAAGGTTCCTTTCTCTCTTACTCCTTGTGTGTTTGGCTATCTTTGCTATATTCATGTTTTCACTCTGAGCAATGATAAGTTAAGCCTGCAGGCTACTCGTTGTGTTTTTATTGGCTATTCTCAAACTCAAAAGGGGTATTATTGTTTTGATCCTAGTCGCCATACCTTTGTTAGTGTCGATGTGACCTTTGCTGAGTCTCAACCTTATTTTTCTTCTCCCTCTGGTCTGGCATCCACATCCACTCCTGCTTGTCTTTTGGTTCCCATCATGCTTCCGGCCCTGCCTTCTGCTAGTACACCCTCCTCCACTGATGTGCCTGACACTTATCTGCTCCCTTATAGGTCTACTGTTGGTGCCCACAGCCTCCACCTGCCGTCCCTTTTTCATCCGCGGATCCTACCCACATTCTCCCTATTGCTTTATGGAAAGGCAAGTGTACTACTGTCTCTCGCTATCCTATCTCTCATTATGTTTTCTTTCGACAGTTATCTCCTGTTTATCGTGCCTTCTCTATCGCTTAGTCCTTTGTTCCCTTACCACACTCTCATTTGCAGGACTTTGTTCCCTGGTTTCTGAGTGAAAAAAAGCTATAGACGATGAGATCACCACTTTGCACTCTCGCCGGACTTGGTCATTGGTTTCTCCCCCCTCTGATAGTCACATTGTTCCATGTCGGTGCGTGTTCACAGTCAAGTATCATCCTGACGGCTCCATTGCGCATCATAAAGCTCGGTTAGTTGCCAAAAGTTACTCTCAGGTTTATGGTCTTGATTGTTTCAATACTTTTTCCCGCTCGTCTTAATTCTATACGCACTTTGTTCTCTCTGGCAATTAATTGCAATTGGCCTCTACTTCAAATAGATATTACTAATGCCTTCATCTATGATGATCTTTTTGAGGATGTTTATATAAAGCAACTTCTCGGGTATGTTGCTCAATGGGAGATGGTGTGCAAGTTGCACAAATCTATTTGTGGCCTTAAGCAGAGTCCACATGCCTAGCTTTCTAAACTCTCACAGATAATGGCATCAATGGTTTTGTCACAGTCGTGCTAATCACATTATATTTATCCGTCAGTCTGACGCTGGAGTCGTTGTCCTGGCAATCTATGTGGACGACATCCTACTCACAGGGAATGATGTAGCTGGTATTGATTAAACCAAGTTACACTTGCAATCTCATTTCACTATTAAGGATTTGCGAAAACCAAAGTATTTTTTGGGGATTGAACTCGCCTATCAGCAAAATTGCCTATTCATGTCACGAGAAAGTATGTCATGGATCTTCTAGAAGAGACAAGTTTGAGTAATTGTAAGCCAGTGGACTCTTCTCTTGTTCCAAACCAAACATGTAGTGACAATGATGATTCTAGGTATATTGACGCCATATAATACAGGCGTCTGGTAGGCAAACTTAATTATCTCACTGTTACCAGACCAGATATTTCTTATGCAGTGGATATTATTAGCTAGTTTATGCAAAAATCAAAACAATATCATTTGGATGTTATATCATTGGGATGCTGCCACTCGGATTCTACAATACATTAAGAGTTCTCCTGGTAAAGGCTTAATATATAACAAAAATGGTCATAATTACATTGATGTCTATTCTGATGCTGACTATCCAGGAGCGTTCATGACAGAAAATCCATTTCCGGATTCTACACTTATCTTGGGGGAAATTTAGTTACCTTCTTGATGCCCTATGCAAACGCATCCGGCTTACAGTAGGGCTTCTTACGTCTTTTAGACTATCTGAACTTAGAAGTCAGACCAGTCTCTGTCCGTATAAGCAAAGAACTACACAGGATTCCTTGCTTTTTTTCATACTACAGCTTTACATCTAGGGCATTCTAATACCGAACCTCAATTGAATCTCATCTGTGATCTACTCACCCTCATTCATAATCAAAATCTAGATCGTGAGTTTCTAGGCTCGAGACACATAAGTGGCCAACATCTACGAGAAATCAAGGACAAGCTAGACTATCTCAAGGAATCGCAAGATTCGTTGATCCGCAAAACTGAACAATCATTTAATCTATTATTTCAGAAGTTTGATCAACGATTGACTAAAATTCAGACACTTGTTGATAGCCTTCACGAGAAATTAGCAAAACTATTATGACTAATCATGATCTTGAATACACAAAGGCTTTAGAAACCATTGGAAATACTCATCCTCCTGCTATTGGGTTTACAAATCCAGAATCTGTTAATGGTACTTCTGCAGATAAGGCAATTATTGCACAGAATAATTTAATTATTGAGCTCTTGATTAATCTGACAAAGAAGTTATCTTTTGCTTCTTCTGCTTCTTCTACATCAAGCTCTGCTGTTCTTGAAGTTCTAGAACAAAAGATCTCATCTTTGAACCTTGGACCTGCCAAGCCAAAAGTTCCATCCAGACAGTTCATTGTCAAGACAGATCCACAACAGTTGATTTCTGAGTATCGCCAAATATGACATCCACCAGTAGTTTAATGACAGAAGTGGCAACTTCTTCTGATGTCGTAAGAAGGTATAATCCTCTTACTTCCTTGTTGCAAAAGTTCAAGCAAAAACCTATTGTTGAACTTGAACGTTTGGTAAATCCTGAGCATCAGTTGAGAATCAATAGGTTTAAAAAGGGCAAACTAGTGCCAGCTGAAATCCTGTATGAACATAGGTTGTTGGAAACTAAGCAAAAGGTTTACCAACATTATTCTGAGTCCATGGTTACTTGCACCGGCAAGACTCAAGTCCAACTTTCATTCATCACTGATGAGTCAAAAAGAAAACTTCTGGCACAAGACTACAGTACTATCCATTTAGGTCTGTGTCTTATTGGAATTCATGGATTACATAGATCTCAGCTAGGCTATAAATGTCTCATTACGTTGGTTGATACGCGTTTCAATGACTTAGAAAAAGCCATAATCGGTACTATGGAAGTAGATATGGCTACAAATCACGAGTTAATTTACTTCATCCCTGACCTTTTGATGTCAGTACAAGATTTTACTAAACATATCAGTCTGCTTGTTCAGTTTAAAGGATATGAACATTTTACGTCCGATCACAATTTGTTGATTACTAAAGGATTAGTTGCACGTATTAGCAACCAAACTAATTGCAACTTTAGATTACAAATTGATGATGTGTTAGAACACCTAAGTACACATGGCATATGTGCCATGAAGGGCAAAAGAATCCCAACCACGGATTTAGAAGATGTGTTGAAGGTGAAAAAAAAATCTTGGATAAGATTTGATGCAGAAATTGAAACATGTAATTTATTGAAATTAATTTTGATGGAAGTTAAATCACTTTACGAAATTATGGGTCAAATTAAAATTTTTGACCAAGCAGAAATAAATTGCTCGGCTCGTTGGAGAATTGTTATCAACGATGGATTTTTGACAAAATTGGGACTTAATCCCAATTTCTTGAATTTTTTGAGAAAGGATCGATAATCCGATTTCTTAGTCAAAATTATATTTTTGACATCGCAATTTGCGGAATGCAAAAAAAAGGAAACAAAATAAAATTGTGATGAGAATTTCGATTGAATAGAAGGTCGAAATTGAAATTATGGCTAAGTTGGGATTAATTCCAAATTCTATCGCATTGGGTCAAAATTGAGATTTTGACCAAATTAAAATTGGATGTTAATATCCATTTTTATTATGTTGATTGCGATTCACGAATGTTGGGTCAAAGAAGGCAATTTTGACCATGAATTTTGAGAAGCAATTAATTGGCAAGCAATTAAGAATAAATTATTTTATTTTATTTTTAATGGAGAGAAAATCGTGGATGCGGTTTGAAGAGAGGTTTTTGGGGAGTTACGACGGTTCTTAAAACTGAAAGTGGGAAGCGACAATAGAAAAGGAATGAAAAAAAGGAGATTGGTTCGGCTTTGCTAAATTTGGGGAATACTGGAAACGAGGAAGACAAGAGAAGGAACATCAACGCAAGGAAGGTAAGTTCTCTTTTCTTCTTCCCTTGGTCTTCTTCTTCCTCCCTCTTCTCTCGACACCATCAACGGAGAAGGACAACTCCAATATCAAAACTATTGACGGAGAGACAACTCCAGCAAATAAAATCATTGACGGAGAAGGACAACTCCGATATCAAAACTATTGACGGAGAGACAACTCCGGTTAACAAAAATCATTAACGTAGAGACAACTTCGATAAATAAAATCATTGACGGAGAGAGAAACTCCTGTAAAAAAAATCAAATTTATGTTGTTCCCGACAACTATTATATCCATTGTTGAAAAATCCCTTCGCCGGCGATTTTTCTTCGATGACAAAAATTTGATCGGACTGCTGGCGATGCCGAAGACTGTAAAGGGTAAAGTTCCCCACTTAATCCTATTCTGTTGACGAAGAAGGCACGAAGCAAAAAAAAAAACAAGGGGGTAAAGAAATAAAAAAATCCTTGACGCTTCGACGAGGCAGGGGATGAATTCTGGTAAAAAAGAAAAGAAAGAAATAAAAATGGAAAATTGAAAGGAGATGCATGAGAAGGAAATTGAAGGAAGAGAAAAGAGAGGAAGTTTTATGTGACGCTACTTCGCCTTCATGTGGCCTTGCCGATGTCTTCCGTTGTCGTCGTGTCCGGCTCAACTGGAAGATAACTGGAAGATGTTCTGCTCACATAAGTGATAGACTCGGTATTATTTAGTTGGGTGCAAGCTTATCAAAATCGCGAGTTGACTCGTCCGAGTCAACGAGTTGACAGCATAGTAGCGAGTCAACTCGGTGTTAAAAACGTTTTTTATGGCCAACTCGGTCAAAATCGTGAGTTAACTCGGTGAAATCGGTTGAATCGGACGAGTTGGGCCGAGTTAGCCGAGTTAACTCTATGCAGTCGCTTCGTCTTCCGAAAACCAAAAGGAAACAGAAGGAGATAGTAAGGTAAGATTTCATTCCTTATTTCGTTCGTTTCCAATCTTCTATTTTGGTTTTTCGTAGAAAATGCCGCTTGCGATCTGCTCTGTCGCCGCCGGAAGCTGCTCCAGCCGCCGCTTGCCGAACTGCTCTGTCGCCGTGCCAGAAGCTGCTCCACTCCTGAGGTGTGTGATTTACACACCCCCCCCCCCTCGCCTTGGCTTCCCCAACTTGTATATCTGCCCGAGACTTGAACTGTGTGCTGCAGTGGCTTCCCGATTTCCCAACACTTGTTAGCTACTGTATATATGCCCGAGACTTGCTGTACCTATTGTATATCTGCCCGATTTTCGAAACTGTGTGCTGTAGCTATTGTATGTCTGCGTCCGAGACTTGCTTTTTAATGTGTTTTTTGTGTCTGCCAGTACATGTTATGATTTACCCTAAGCTTTCCCCATAGTTAGCTTTCTTTTTTCCTGTGCTAATTTTTTTCTTACCAATCGGCATGTTATTATATGTGCATTCATCATACTCTTACTTAGTCTTCCAGCATACTATTTGTCTATTAATTTATATTATTCTATTTTTTTCATGGTAGATTAATAGAAACATCAAATATGTCTAGCAACAACAAATTGAAAAGAAAGAATGCTGCTGGGAATTGATCTGATATTGGTTGGGAACATGGTATTGAAGTTGAAAATAATTCAAGAAAAATTAAGTGTAAATTTTGTGAAAAAATCATTACTGGAGGAATATATCGTTTTAAACATCATTTGGCTTGCACTAGAAAGGATGTTGAGGCATGTAGAAGTGTTCCAGATGAGGTGAAAAAATAAATGATGAATGTGGTTGGAAAACTTGCACTTGATGTAATTAATAAACATAGTAGTATTCATGACATTGGAGAAGATATTAGAGAAGAAAGCCAAGAAACTAATGTAAACAAAAAAGGAAAAAATATCTTAAAATCTTTTGTGAAAACAAGTGCAGCTCAACAGATTACAATAAACAACATGTTCAAGAGAGATTTAAGAGATGAAGCCTGTCAACAAATTGCAAGATTTTTTTACACAAGTGTCATTCCTTTCAATTGTGTTAAAAACCCAGAGTTTGTTAAGATGCTTGAACTAGTTGGTAAATATGGTTGTGGTTTTAAGCCACCATCTTATCATGAGATTAGAGAGACACTTTTGAAAAAAGAGGTGAAGAAGACAACAGACATGCTTGAAGAGTATAAACTTGAATGGAAAAAAAATGGTTGTTCAATTATGTCAGATGGATGAACAGATAAAAAAAGAAGATCAATTTGTAACTTTTTGGTAAATAGTCCTAAAGGAACTATTTTTTTATCTTCAATTGATACATCTGACATTTCTAAAACAGCTGAAAAGGTTTTTGAAATGCTAGATGAGGTTGTTGAGAAGGTTGGAGAAGATAATGTTGTGCAAATCATTACTGATAATGCGGCAAATTATAAGGGAGAGATGTTGATGCAAAAAAGAAAAAGATTATTTTGGACACCATGTGCTGCACATTGTATAGATTTAATTCTTGAAGATTTGGAAAAGAAAATTAGCACTAACCGATTGACCATTTGTAAAGGAAGAAAGATTACTTCATTTATTTATTCAAGAACTTTGCTGACGGAGCTTGTTAGAGCGCGCGTTAGGAGTGAATCCAGAACGCGCTAGCTAACGCGCGCCCACCTTAATCCATTCTTTTGTTGAGGGTCTGGTTCTTTCATCAGGTCAGCAGAGGAGCATTCAATGTTAAGACATTTTACAAAAGGGAGAGATCTAATTAGGCCAGCAAGAACTCGATTTGCCACATCATACTTAACTTTGAGATGCCTTAGTGACTTGAAAAGTTCTTTGATAAATATGTTCACTTCTACTCAATGGAAGGCATGCAAGTTTGCAACACTTGATGAAGGAAAAAAAATTCAGCAAGTTGTTTTGGATAGTAAATTTTGGAGGGACATTTTGACATGCCTTAAAGCAGCATTTCCACTTATTAAAGTGCTTCGATTAGTTGATTCAGATGAGAAACCAGCCATGGACTTTATTTATGAGGAGATGGATCGAGCAAAAGAAAAAATTCAATCAAATTTTAACAATATCAAGAAGAGGAAACCTTAAATTCTAGTTATCTAAGTTTTAGTATTTATGCCTTTAACTTTTTTCAATTGTCTTTTTAACAGATATGAGCCTGGGAAATTATTGATAATAGATGGGATGTACAATTGCATAGGCCCTTGCATGCAGCTGCATACTATTTAAATCCTCAATTTCATTATAGTTCAAACTTCAAACCAGATGCTGAAGTGAAAAGAGGACTGTATAATTGTTTAGCAAGAATGGTCCCTTCTCTTGATGAAAGAAGGAAGATTGATTTGCAGCTTGAAGATTTTAAGGAAGCAAAAGGATTATTTGGTATTGAAGCTGCAATCTTGGCCAGAGAGACTAAACTTCCTGCAAAATAGTGGGATTCTTATGGTGATGATTGTATAGAGCTACAAAGATTTGCAATTCGAATCTTAAGTTTAACATGCAGCTCTTCTGGATGTGAGTGAAATTGGAGCGTATTTGAAATGGTTAGTAACTCAAATTTATCTATTTAGCAATATATTAATTGGTTTTTTTATGCATAACTAATGTATAATTTTATATTTTATAGGTTCATACGAAAAAAAGAAATCGATTGCATCAAAGTAAGATGAATGATTTGGTTTTTGTGATGCATAACTTGAAGCTGAAAAATCAAAATAAGAAAAGGACATTTAGAGAAGCTACTTTTGATGAGCTCCCTTCTGATGATGAATGGATAATAGAGACAGAAGATGGACAACCAAGTTCAACAACAAATAATTGGCTTGATATTCTCACATCTGAAGATAATGAGTTGAGACTTGGAGATCAAGAGATGCAATTTAGTGATCAAGATATGGAAGGAAATACTATTGTTGAAGAAAATGAGCAAGTCAATCATTCAAAAGACTTAGAGTTGAATTTGGATGAAGGCTATGACCATGAGGATGAGATAAATGAAGAGGATGAAGAGAGTGATGAAGGTTTGGAAATTCAAGCTTCGGAAAATTTATTTTAGTTTTTGTGTGATCAATGATGTTCTTTACTTTATTTTATATTTTGGAATTTGAATGTCATTTTGGCTTAGACTTCACTCTTTAGTCTTTATTATTTACTATTTTACTTTTAAAAACATACACTGGGAGTCTGTGACACATTTCTTTTATAATCACTTGTTGATGTTATGGTTGTATTTTAGAATTGGTATCTAGTACATCTTTATATTGTATACTTTAATATATGCACATAATTTATAAAATATTATTATTATATTATAATTATAGGATCTTACGATCCTACGATTCGATCTTACGATCCGATCCTATGGAGCTTCTACCGTTCCTAGGTAGGATCACGATCCTGATAACCTTGGTTGGGTGTTTGTTAGATTAATATATTGATACAAAATTATCTACAATTACATTAGATAATTGTAGTACAAATGATGTTATGATTCAACAAATCAAGAATAAATTATAGTTAAATACTTTATTAATAGACGATTCTTTATTCTATATACGTTGTTGTGTGCATATTTTAAATTTAATTATAAATGATGGATTAGAAGTGGTGAAAGATGGGGTAAAAAAAATTCATGATAAGATAGCTTATTGGATTGCAACCTCTTAAAGAATAGAGAGATTTAAGGAGATAACTAAACAACTGCGCATGACCTATACTAGGAATTTATGTTTGGATTGCCCAACAAGATGAAATTCAACCTATAAAATACTTGATATTGTTATGTCATATAAGGAAATATTTTTTTAGGTAGAAACAACGTGATAATAAGTACACTTGTTCGCCAATAACAACCCAATAGGAATTTGCAAATAAAGTTTGTGAAAAATTGAAAGTTTTTAGTAATATTATAGAATTATTTTCTGAAACTAGTTATCCCACTACAAATCTCTAATTTCCTAAAATATGTGAGATTAATTTGATAGTATCAACTTGGTTGACTTCTAGCTACAAGATAAGTTAACTCGAATATTATTATCGAAAGTTATATCAAGTTGCTGCTTCAAGTGAAGTTAGTAGGATTGAACAACTCTACTATGATCTAGTTTTTTAGTTTTTGGTATCAATTAAATAAATAATTTAATATTGCTCACGCGGAAGAGGATGGTAATTATATGATTGATGGTTCATTGAATAACTTTAATACATTTGTAATGAGTTAAAAAAAGCAAAATCTCATGTCAAAATAGAGGTAGATCTTAATTTAGAAAAAGACATTACGAAGATCTACAAGTTTTGATATTTTATTATGGTGGAAGTTGAATGATGTCAAGTAACTAACACGATAAGTCATCGCAAAATATGTGTTAGCAATTCTCATATCTACTATAGCTTCTGAATCTGCATTTAGGACTGGTGGCCAAATATGTACCCCACATCACAATCGACTTCATTGGCATACTTTAGAAGCTTTAATGTGTATAATAAGTTGATTATAGAGCAAAAAAAATAAAGGTAAAGTTATATATTAATAATTTGCATTTCTTTATAAGTTTACTAGTTTTTATTAATTTATTATAACAATTGTCAATTGTAACCTTGTTAACTATTTGATTGTGAATTTATTTGTTTTTGTGTTATTTTACATACATGAGCTCTAAAGCGATGAAGGACTTTGCAAATATACTTGACCACATAGATTTTGTAAATGAAGGTATAATTGATATTTTATAAATTAATCATTATAAGTTTAAATAATATATAATTCTAAAGCATATTATTTTTTATTTAATATAGATGAATTATTAGCAAGTAGAGCTACGTTTGGATTAGAAGAAGATTGATGTCGATGGTGACTTGGAGCTTGTCTAATTGATGAATGTGGAATTGTGGACTTGATGTTGATTTGTATTAAAACTTGTTTTATATCTTAACAATTCTCATTGACTTGTCTTGATTGTGGTTCGTTGTATGAATTGTGATTTATGAAATACTAGGTAGTTGGTATGTTCATGAAAGTACTTTTATGGTTTAGAAGTATATATTATTTAAACTTATAATAATTAATTTATAAAATATCAATCATATCTTCATTTTCAAAATCTATAACATCAAGTATATTTGCAAAGTCATCCATTAGTTTAGAACTCATTCTTGTAAAATGACACAAAAACAAATAAGTTCATAATTAAACAATTAACAAGGTTTCAATGTATAGTTGAAATAATAAATAATAAAAACTAGAAAACATATAAAAAATACAAATTATTAATATATAACTTTACCTTTATTTTCTCCACTCTATAACCAACTTCTTACACACATCAAAGCCTCCAAAGTATACTAATGAAGATGACTGTGATGTGGGGTAAGTATTTGGCCACGAGTGCTAAATGCATATTTAGTAGCTAAAGTAGATATGAGAATTGCTAACACCTTTTGCAATTGCTTGTAGTGTTGAGTACTTGACACCATTTAACTTCCACCATAGTAAAATATCAAAACTTATAAATCTTAATAATGTCTTCTTCTAAATAAAGATCTAACTATATTTTGATATATGAGGTTTTTGCTTTTTTTGACTCATCACACATGCATCAAAATCATTCAATGAATCATCAATTATATAATTATCATCCTCTTCATCTTAAACAATATTAAATTGTTTACTTCTTAATTGATACTAAAAAACTAAATCATAGTAGAGTTATTGAATCCTACTAACTTCCACTCAAGCATCAACTTGATATAACTTTCAATAATAATATTCAAATAAACTAATCTTGTATCTAGGATCCAACAATATAATAATTCATATAACATCATGAATTATATTCTAATAATATTTAAATTTATCCATCATCTTTGATGTCATTCTTTGTATCACTGAGTTAGAAGAAGTCAACCAAGTTGATATTATCAAATTAATCTCATAAATTTTAGAAAAATAAAGATTTGCATTCCAGAAAATAATTCTATAATATTACTAAAAACTTTCAATTTTCTACAAACTTTATTTATAAATTCTCATTGTGTTGTTGTTGTTAAATAAGTATACTTATCATCATGTTGTTTCAACCTAAAAAAATAATTCCTTATATGATATAGTAATATCAAGTATTTTATAGGTTAAATTTTATCTTATTGGGCAATCCAAACATAAATTTCTAGTGTAGGTCATGCACAATTGTTTAATTATGTTCTTAAATTTTTCCATTTTTTTAGGGGTTACAGTCCAATAAGCTACACTATCATGAATTTTTTATATCCTATCTTTCACCACTTCTAATCCATCCTTTATAATTAAATTTAAAATATGCATACAACAACGCATATGGAACAAAGAACCGTCTATTAATAAAATATTCTAATTTACCCTTGACTTTTTGAATCATAGCATCATTTGTACAACAATTATATAATGTAATTATAGATAGCTTTATATCAATAGTTCATTCTAACAAATACTCAACTAAAACAACACTGAGTCTATCACTTAGTGTGAGGAGCAGGAACATAAACAAACCTAACATAAAATAAATTATATTTAATCATTCTATTAAATAAAAAATCAAATAATACTTACTAACACTAACAAAAAAAACATTTATAATAATTTGAGTTGATAGATATTTACCTCAAAATTTGACTTTGTAAAACCCAAGAAGAATCAATGTAATGTGCAGTAATCGTCATATATTCTCTTTTTTCTATTATTTGAAGTCCACAAATCTGATGTACCTACTACTCTTCCTTTATTACTATCAATTAATTTCAATACTATTGATTTTTCATCATTAGATACTTTAGAATCTCTCTTTGATAGTGTTTTATGAAGGAACCTTGAACAATAGTTGGAGTGCACTTGAGTACCACTCAAAACCGACACAATCCATTATCGAAAGTGGATATTCATGTGTAATAATTGCATATGCTAACTCTTTCTTTGCAATCTCTAAATCATAAGTTTTAAAAGTAAACTCAAGTTTGCCTTTATTTTACTTATCTTAGATGTGAGAACTGTTAGTCCCATCATAAGATTATACTAATCTTACATTGAATACATATATTCATATGTTGATGTAGATGTTTTGTTTCATTTTTTGATTTTCCTCCAAGCATCTTTTTATAATAATTGTATTGTGTCTTATCTTCTCCATTAACTTGTATCTTCTTAAAATGATTTCATACTACACTTTTTAGCATCCAACTTACTATACTCAAATATATTTGATCTATTAATTGACTTATGTCTCTTTCCATAACATTTTCACATGGAGTAGTATCTTTAGAACTTCTAATTTCAAGTGATTGAGGTTCCCTTCCAGTTGGTTGAGAAATTAATTGATGGGTCTGTCATTTATACATGAAATGCAATATAGGTGTTAAAAGAAAATAGGCAACGTTGATAGCTAATTTGTATGGAATACATGACAATAGAAATTATATATAGAAATGCAAAGTATATATACCTTGTTCAATATATTGGCTTGATAGTTAAGACTTAAGAGTTGACACAATGACACAACTTTCTCACTTTGTTATGATTGTCACTTAATTAAAGATATTAAGTGATGATAGGCTAGATAAACTTAACACAATATAATTCAATATTAAATAAGTTATAAGAAAAAATCCTTGCATTATAAACTTGTAAAAAAGTCATCAATGACTCTAATGAATTAAAATAAATTTGACTCTATCGAATTGAATTAATTCATGCTTAACATGAAAAATGAATATTAGGTCCAAAGGTATTACTTCTCTTAGCTTCAGGTAGTAACTAGCAAGATGAATTAAACTAATTAAACTAAATCATGCTTAAATATAAAAAAAGAATATAGGTTTAAGAGATATTAATTACTTCACTTAGCTTCAGGTAGTAAGACTGAAAGATGAACTTGTTAGTAGTCTAGCAGGTGAACTTCAATGAGCTACAGCCTGTAGTAGGGGTAGAGCAGTAGGTGAACTTGGTAGTTGACAGTATTCAGTTTAAACTGAATAACCGAACCAAACCGACCCGATAAAATCGGTTTGATTCAGTTTTAAATTCAATCGATTCGGTTCAATTTTTTGAAATTAAAATTTAGATTGGTTCGGTTTCAGGTTGAAAATTTTAAAAACTTGTAAAACCGAACCGAACCGAAAAGTATAAATTTTAGAAATCATGCGAACCGAAAACATTAGAAATCATGCGTGAGAACTGATTGGACAAGCGGGCAATCAAGTGCACCTCTCTGATGCCACACAAATCCAACTGGCTACAGCTACCACAATAATAAACACGCGCGCGTACGCAACTGCAGCAGAAGTGGCAGCAACCTCCGGGCCCCGCTCGCTGTCCTCTCATGGCCAACTTCCCGCCCTCCGCTGGCGTGACCACGGTCTCCAAGGCCCAAGCTGATCCTCTCTCTCCCCTGCCATCTACACGATGTCCGCCCGGCGAAACCCTTCTCGGTTGAGCAGCCTTTGCGTCGCCGTCGACGAGCGCAACATCTCCATGGACACCGCCTTCCGCGGCGAGCTGTAGGAGGCGCTTGAGGGCCGGCCCTTCCCCCTCCCCCAGGTCTTCGTCGACAGCGCTAGGAGATCCGCCGAATGGACGAGGCCGGCGAGCTCGGGAGGGTCCTCGAGGGAGTCGCCCACATGGATCGCACGTCGACCGGGGCTAGGGCTCTCTTCGCTCCCTGCTCGACTTCTTAGGGCACCCGGAAGGTGTCCTATGAGGGGGAGCGGCGGGTGCGGTGCGGCCATCTGGGAGTGCAAGGAGGCAACGAGAATAGGTTAGTGCGTTGCCCTAACTACTGGTCTGTTACAACTGTTCTGCTGCTACTAAATATTTGCTTAGAAATAAATTAAGAATTATTAAGGAATATTTAGTCTTTCGAGTTTCGAATTTTTATTGTATAAATTAATTATCAAATTGCTGATATGGTTTAGGATGAGAGATAGATGATCGAAATACATTCATGTTGCAGACATATTTAATGCACCCACGTGGCCACCTTTTGAAAAACTAAGTGCGAGCATTAAATGTGCCTGCAACATCATATCACGTTTAATGCGTAGAATAAACTTAATTAGATGCATGATATTAGACCGTGATGTTCGATTTTAATCGGTTTAAACCGAACCGAACTCGAAAATTTCGGTTTCGGTTCAAATCGGTTTTCACACTATTTGGTTCGGTTTCGGTTTCTAAATTTTACAAAAAAAAAAAATTCTGTTTGGGTCTAATCGGTTCGGTCTGGTTCGGGTTGAACCGATTGGACACCCCTAGCAGGCTTCAGTAAGATGAGTGGCGGCGACTATTAGTGAATAGCAGGCTTCAGCGGATGGTGACAGCTTCAGCAAATGGCGGGCTTCAACGGATGGTAGCATACATCAGTAGACGGTGGACTTCAGCGGACCGGAGCAAGCTTCGGGCCTTCAGCGGACAGCAACAGCTTCAACGAACTTCGGCAGTTCAATGGACTGAGCTTCATGATGAAGACTAAAGAGGGAGAGAGCTTCACGAGTGGTAGCGTTTCACAAGTTTAGCTGCGTGACTCGTGAGTGCCGAGTGCATGACTTTGTGAGGTCGAGGGATTGGGAGGAAATTTAGGGTTTTCCTAAAATAAGAGTATTTTAGTAAATTGAATGTTCGATTTGAGTTTTGGCTCGGGGTGGGTTCTGCAATACCCAGACCCGACCCCACCCCACCCCACTTATTAAGTTTGGGGTTTTTTTATACCCTGCCCCAAATCCCAGTCAATATGGTTTTCCCCATCAACATAAAGTTGGGTCGGGTCTGGTTAGATTTGGGTTTTCTTGCCAAGCCCTATATATATATATATATATATACATATACATACACATACATATATGTATACATATATGTATACATATACATACACATACATATATGTATACATATATGTATACATATACATATATGTATACATATATGTATACATATATGTATACATATACATACACATACATATATGTATACATATATGTATACATATATGTATGTGTATGTATATGTATACATATATGTATACATATATGTATACATATATGTATATGTATACATATATGTATACATATATGTATGTGTATGTATATGTATACATATATGTATGTGTATGTATATGTATACATATATGTATGTGTATGTATATGTATACATATATGTATATGTATGTATACACATATACATATATGTATACATATACATACACATACATATATGTATACATATATGTATGTATATATGTATATGTATACATATATGTATACATATATGTATGTGTATGTATATGTATACATATATGTATATGTGTATACATACACATACATATATGTATACATATACATACACATACATATATGTATACATATACATACACATACATATATGTATACATATACATACACATACATATATGTATACATATACATACACATACATATATGTATACATATACATACACATACATATATGTATACATATATGTATACATATACATATATGTATACATATATGTATGTATATATATATGTATATATATATAGGAGAGATTATATTAATCAATACCGTGTTTTGGTACATATCGATATTGTCCTGATCTAACAATTGATGGGTACACCAAATATATATATATATATATATATATGTATATATATATATATATATATGTATATATATATATAGGAGAGATTATATTAATCAATACCGTGTTTTGGTACATATCGATATTGTCCTGATCTAACAATTGATGGGTACACCAAAGAGGTAAAGAACAATCATATCTTCTATTAACAAAATATATCCAAAGCAAATGCTAGCAAAAAAAAGAAAAGAAAAGAAGCATCTCATTCTGCATTGGCACTTAATTGCAATAAGTAAGAAATGTTTGATTACATTGAAAAGTTTGTATGATAGACATATCACTTTGTTCATTCTATTTCTATTATTTGGGTGCATGTTTCACTCAAAAGAGGGAAAGAGCGATCTCCAAACATGCAAAACTACAACATCCAAAATGTTGGCATACCATTCTACACAACTTACTCTAACTCAAATTATGAACATCAATTAGAAGAACAATATTTGGCATCTGTACACAATGTTAGAATTGTCACAACAACACTAAATTGATAGCGATGGGTGTAAAAGCACTAATTCTAAAAGTCTCAAGTGTGGGATGTCATCATCTCTAGCAGGACAAAAAAATTTAAAAAGCTAAAAGACAGGTTGATGATGCCTCCCATGTGATTCTGACAATAGATAAGATTGCTAAGTGACTGTGTACGGGCTCGAGCAAGATTGGAGTTCAATTATTCTTTTGTGAATATGGAACTAGTGTTCCCAAGGACCTTTCTAACACTCCTAAGTGTATCAAAACCTTGTTCAATGTTGTCATCAGTGATGGGAACAAATACACTATGGTTGTGAAAAAGCTTTCTGAGTCTCATGAGTGGAGGATTACTTTTAGGTCTTTTCTAGCGTGGATTTCATAGATAATCGCAATTGAGTAGTGGCATTTGACAATAATATCTTTAGAAATAGTAGTATTTGACATATATTTAGATATGAACATGACTTGTTAGTATCTCCTTTTATTTAGATTTGAACATTACTATAAGTACTTCACTTCACGTTTTTAGGTCTCTTGAAAATATGTATAGTTAGATCATTGATGAACTAAAACACTTAGTTATACTTGTTATATTGCTTTTGTTGAAATTTGTACACTTGTTTTATTTCATTTTTTGTCTCATCTTGATTATAAATGTTTGATTGCTTGGTTCATGTTTAGTTTCTACTATTATTTTAATTAATGCATAAAGAGTATTACCTACAGGATGAATGATTTGTCAGATGAATTAGATTACATGATGAATACATAGAAATTGTGCTTGTATTAGGTGTGCACCTATTTGGATGAGTTTGCTCACCCGAAACCCATAATTGCAAAACATCTACTGCAAGTGAAGCAAAGCATATTCAAGAGATGATGGGAAATAACACCTCTTGCTTTGATTGCCTTTATGTTTAACCAAATTAATTTTGTGGTTTATGATAGCCTTATGAGGCTTATAAAACTAGAGGATCATCTCACTAGAGAAAAAGGCACAAAACAAAAGGTTATACATGTATATCTTTCTTAGTACTCACAAAGTAACAAGTTGCATCAAGTCCAAGCTGCAATTGCAAACCAATTATTGCAACAATGTTGAGGGCTTGACCTATTTGTTGATTTAGTTAAGTAAACATGCTATTTAGACATGTAACTGTAGTTTACAGTTTAGAGTATGTTTCTGATGCTAACATACTTTTCGGATATTTTGAAATTATAAATTTGAAATGATGCTTCCCTTGTTTGAGTTAGTGTTGGCTCTTTAACATATTTTGTCCGAGTTATGCAACATCAAATCATGGTGTTCAGTTTTTGTCAATAGTTTATTCATGTTATGTTTGAGTTGTTGATGCTTATCTTTAATACGGTAATGGTTTATGATACTTGTTGGGTCTTCACATATGCTATATTCCATAGAAGAGAAAACAAGAGAGAGAGAATTTATATTAATATAAATAAATTTAAAAATTTATAAGACTAAGCATTCATCTCTTCTTTCCTTCTAAAAATAGAAATATATTTTTATTTTTTTAACTTTTTTTCTTTCCTTTTGCTCCCTCTTGCTTTCTCTCCTAAGAAAGATGGACATAGTTCCACTTGTGCTATTTTTTCAAGGACAGAACATATGAGTCAAGGTTGATTTCAATTCTATTTATCTTCTTTTATATGTCAATGCAATGCGTAGTGTTCTAAATCTGTAAATCAATGCATTGTCAATTGGTGAAGATGTACATGTTCTTGTATTTTCTGAAACCTTGTGTCAAATAAACGATTGTCCATTTATTTTTCCTTACACTCGGTCTTTTCCAACTCCAAACAGAAGTTATACATACAAGGATGCCTTCCGGTTAATGAGCTGTATATACTTAAAATGGATGGATTAATTTGTATAAATGTTAAATTAGATATTTATTTTGCTCAATATTTATTTTTAAATATCAAATTAGATAGTCCATATTAATTTTTCATACTTATACATGCTAAATTAATTTGATATTTATATAGCAAACAAGTTATTATTTGATTAACATGGAGATTTTTTCAGTTCCAATCCTACCAAACATAATTTCAATATTTTCACAATAAAATGAATACTCCATTTTTTAAAACCAAACAAGTTTTCATTGTTTCTAAATTCACTAAAGTTGTCATCGACGAAACAGATTATCATAAAACTGAAATTTGAAAACTAAAAAATGATCCCATTTTCAGTGAAATAAAAACTTAAATTTTCTTCCAACCATATGCTACCAAGCTTTTAAGAAAACTATGCAACTCAAGCTAAATGGCCACTATCTTGTGTCATCATTAATCAAGAGAAAGCACTAAAGCAATCATTTATAAAGGAATATAATCATAAAGGTAAAAATAGATAAATTATTGATTTGATGTTCAGATCATGGATTAAGAAATGGTCTATAATGCTTGGTATGGCCAGTTTATACTGGTTTGATATTGGACTAGTAAGGTACAAACCACTCTTTATAGCTTTTTTGGGTAATGACACAAAACTAGTGGAACCGGTTGGTATACTTACTGGTTTCCACTAGTAAGCATTAAAGTTGACTCATCAGTTGAACCAACTAGTTGCACGGTAAGATTGTTGTACTGATCGGTTCCATTGTTCAATCAATAGAAATAAAATTTTATTAGTTGAATAGGAGCTCTATATAAGCTCTCATTCCCCTCACATGTCCCTCGTACTTCTCTCAATCATACTAAATATCTGTAATACTCTCTTAAATTCTCCAAACTCTTTCTTTTTTTACTTAATTATTTGTGATTAGCATTTCATGGCATATAAAAGTCAAAATATTGATCTTGTCTATCCTGATGCATGGAAAATGCCAAATAAAAACCACCGTTGGTAATGTATTTATTATAACATCTTTAAAAGTGAAGGTGTGACTTAAGTTAAGCAACATCTTGCTCGCAGATATCCTAACATTTCCAAGTGTACGAAAGTGTCGAAATCAACAAAACAATACATGAGAATCTTAATTCCTTGATATAGAGAATGGAATAGAGAAAGAGAGTGAGAATTTCGACAGGCCCACTACAGCCCCACATCATTTGATATGTATCAAGCCATGAAGATAAAGCTAATAAATATCTTGAGATTGAGGCTACTATTCAAACATTGAGAACTCAATATGCCTTTTAGAAGGACATCTAATTGGCTTTTATGTAATTCATAATAAGATTTAAAATTTCAGTTCACATTAGTGTACATGTCCAGTCTAAGAGCATATGTACCGGACGTTCAGATACTAAATGGTACTAGTACCGAATATACCAACACTACATATACTTGATGTTGTCTCATACCAGTATGTACCAGCGGTACATAATGGATTTTAAAACTATGGTTCACAATACAACCTCAATTTAAGGTCAGGAGTCAGAGTGGCATGGCAATGGTGGCAGAAGTGCGAAGGGTCTACTTCAACTACATAGCAAATGAGCCAAAACATAAGTATAGAGGCATTGGAACATGTATAACTCCTATAAGTTGACATGGAATTGTTGGCTTCTTTGGACTAAATTGACAAATTCGTGAAGGCAGCACTCCAATACTAACATGAGATATTTCCATCACAATTAAGTTGTTAGAATATGTAATAGTTAGGGGTATATTTGTCATATTAGAATTAGGGTTTATGTACTAACCTCTATATATAGAGGTGATGTCTAATGTGTAAGTTTAAATCCAGATCAATACAATGTAGCGCCCTTAGGGTTTTCCCCTCTTTCTCTCATTCTCTCTCATCTCTTCTAACTTGGTATCAGAGTGGGTTCACCGCCGCCACCACCATCCTTCCGCTTTCCCGGTATTCCATCTCCTTCGGACACGATCGTCGCTCGCCATCATTTTCCCTCTCGCCTCGCTTCTTCTAAAGCCTCCAGCGCTCCTTCCGTCCTCACCTCCTGCTTCCGCCGCCTCCTACTCTAAGGAGCCATCGAAGTGGCTCCAGATCGGAGATCGGAGATGTGCTTCGTTCCCTTCAACTAGGACGGCTGGGGCCCTCCGGATTCTCTTGACACCGTGCCGCTTCTCTCCTCTACGAACGACGGCGGCGGAACCCAGCCCGCTAACATCTTCAGCCTCGTCTTCTGCCGCCTTCACCTTCCGTGCAGCTTTCGGGGCCTCCTCAGCATCAACCGCATCCTCGGCTTCCCTGTTGTCCACTGCAGCACGAGATCCGCGACCTCCTCCATCAGACCACGCGCGACGCCTCCGCCTTGTCCCGACTCCACCTCTGCCTCTGACTCTGCTCGCGCATCTTCAGTGACGACTGATGAGGAGATCCTCAGCAATGATGGATTTGGCTGTGCGATCTCCTCGAGTTCTCTGGACGAAGCCCTATCCTGCTGCGACGCTGATACACGAGGAGGGAGGGGATCTTGTACTCTACCTTTCTAGAAGTTTCACTCTTCTTCTCCTCCGTGGTTCCTCCCCTTCCAAAGCCTCGCTGCTGTCTTCCGGAGCCGCTTCGAGTTGCGACGCTGCCCTAGCTTTCTTGCGACGACCGAGAGTGAGGAGCGGAAGTGAGTCATGGCTTCTAGTTTTCTCTGCCGTATTCCACTGCTGCTGCGCTCGACATCCTCTCGTCGAATTGAAGCCATCGGTGGCAATCTATCAGTTGATCAGCCGCCTCTTGCGGATCCACCGAAGCAAAATCAACGCCTGCATCTCCGTCAAGATCAGGCCTCTTCTTCCAGTTTGTTTTCTCCACCATCACGCTCGTCCGCATCGCTGGATTGCTGCTTGGGCGCATGAACTATAAGGCGTGGATGTTGTTCGTGTCACTTGCGCTTCCGGTGACTCGGCTGCTGACCTCATCAAGATCTGGACAGCCTTCAACGCTGCCCACCTCTGCTCCATGCTCCAGCCTCTGACGATCTTTTACCTTGGGTGTCTTCTTGTTTTGGCCGCCTTCTATAACTTGCGACGCCTTACGTCGCCTTCTGCTGCTTGCCGAATCTTGGAAGCCTCAGCTCCTCTTCTCCGGCGTTGACCTCATCAAGATATAAAAAGACCCGCTTTAGCTTGTGACGCCTTACGTCACCTTCTACAACAGCTTGCGTCGCTCTCTATGATGTCTTATGTCGCTCTTTACGACGCCTTACGTCGCTCTCTACGACAGCTTGCATCGCTCTCTACGACGCCTTATGTTGCTCTTTGCGACGCCTTACGTCGCTTTCTACTATTGCTTGTGACCTTGATGTACTTGTCTTTGAATTAGGTTGTTGTTTCTTTATTATGTGCAAGCTGGAGTATGTTCCAGCTTGAGGGGGAGTGTTAGAATATGTAATAGTTAGGGGTATATTTGTCATATAAGAATTAGGGTTTATGTACTAACCTCTATATATAGAGGTGATGTCTAATGTGTAAGTTTAAATCCAGATCAATACAATGTAGCGCCCTTAGGGTTTTCCCCTCTTTCTCTCATTCTCTCTCATCTCTTCTAACTTAAGTAATTAGACTTGAATAGATTATACTTACACAAAAAGTCAAAGATGACATTAGTCGAGCTATATCTAAATGGTTTCATTTTAACTAAATTTCTACCCATATTGCAAGTGAGACACTCATTATCAATATATCTATGGCTTCAAAGATCCTAGTATTATACCCAGAAATTTAGCCACCTACTTCATATAAGATTGTTAAGTCATATCTTGATGAAGAAGTCAAAGAATGTCATACTTGGATCAAAAGCATGAGAGGACTTCAGTGTCACTCTTATGTGGGCCCAGTGACCCACTTAAATAAGTATAATTAAATTTCTTTTTTATTATAATAGAAAAGTTATATTCCATAAGTTAGTAGATGCATAACTAAGTATCAAATGCTCATTATATCCATTAGCTTTTGAAGATTGTCATCAAAGAGATTGAAACAAAATATATTATCCAACTAGTGCTAGACAATGGGAGCAATTTTAAGCAAGCCAATGAATTGATTTAAGTTATTACTCTCACATTATTTAGACTTCTTATATGCTTATTGGATCAACCTAATCATGAAGGACATTGGTAAAATCGATAAGGTTAAAAATACATCAAAGGTGGCATAACTTATCACTGACTCATATACAATTATCATTTAGTTCATGCTAATATGCAATAATTTTTAAAGAGTGAGATACTATGACCTAGGCCTACAAGGTGAGCTATGCACTTTATTGCCCTCATGTCTTTGCCTGTGAACAAGATTGACCTAAAACCATTATTTGCGAGTGAAGAGTGATGAAAATCTTTCTATTTAAATTCACAGGAGGATAGGGATGTGGAACACATCATTCTCAACACACGTGTTTGGGACAACATAAGCAATATGTATATGGCAATAGAGCTTTTATATATGGTCCTGCAAAATGTTGATATAGAGAAGAACCCAATGATGAAAAAAATATATTACATGATTCAAGAATGTATGATACAAATTAATACAACTATGCGTACTAAAGTTGCTAATGAGAAAACCAAATGGTACAAGAAATTCACTTAGTTGGTGAATATTATATTTTTTATGCAATTATTTTAGTTATTTCATTAACTTTAATCCTATATATAATAATAATAATATTTACTTTTTGTCTTTTAGCTTCTTACCTAAATCTATCATACAAATACTAGTATAATTTAGGAATATGGCGGGACTTCATGGCTACATTATGTAATATGATACTCCACTTGGTGCCACTTATAGAAGTAGTTATTATGACAATTGGAGAAGGTTGAATATATAGAGAAGGAAAAATGACATTTGAAGATCGTATTGCGTTGGATTTTAACTACAAGATTGACCCAAGTAGGAATTTTAATTTATTTTTTAAAATTAATCTAGTCTTGTAATCTTGTAATTTAGTCGAGACTATCTAATTATGATATACTTTAAATTTATAGCTAAATAGTGGCTATAATTTGTAGTTACAACCCTGAACTTATGAAATATAGCAATTTGCATCCCCGTAGTGTGCATCATCATCTTAATAATGTGAATGTAATTGGTTAACCTTTTCATTAATTCATATAAAAGTTAAGAACATATTTTATATGTTCTGACATGAGAAATTAGTGTATGTTCACTACAATATGTGACTCCGACTTATAGTCCTACAAGAGGAAAAAGATAAAGTCATAAATTGTAATGGACCCATTATCTATACTATTAATGAGCAAGAAGATAGAGGGTTCTAAAAAAATCTTCTTCGTAAGATATACATCTACGACATGATGTACGCAATGATTCAAGCTACATAGATAGCAACGGAAGCACAAATGATCAAAATACTGGTGGTAGTAGTGAGACTAAAGCATAGGTGCCTACAATGCAACAACCAAGGAGTTATGAGTAAGGTTATATGCATACCACACAAAATGAAGATCATGACAACTGCTTGAATAGACCTAAAGGTAGCATGAGAGACAAGGGTTCAACTCTATTGAAGCAAAGAACTCAAGATTTAAAGGACTATAAAGAAATAAAATCCACTCTACTATCAAAGTCAGAGAGTAGCTCATTATGATCCAAGTCAAATCATAAATGATATGGTTTAGAAAGAGCTTATATGTATGTCTCTTTGTTTCTGTTCTCGTGTCAATCCTAATCTAGTTGGATGATACCTATTCCATAGAAGGTAGTGATGTACATAATGAGCATATAAACTTTAATATACTAGTATCACATGTGATTTCCAAATATAGGCTCTACAAAACTTTGGAATAAACTTAAGTCATATTCAACTGATTGTATATTCATATAGTTGTCATTTGTTCTAGATTTTGAAGGAGCTCCTACTTATGATTTATTAGAAAAGTTTCTACTTAAGTAGAAGCTCCAGCCCACAAGTTTTCATATTAATTATCATATTTATCATAGCCTACCCTGAAGACCTCGTACTTATTTTTTTGAAGTTCATTAGTACATCGTCCGTAAACCGGGAAAACCATCTCTAACAACCACATTGCGTACGAAGCGTCATTTTTTTTCGTCATTCACCTTCATAGCGCAGTTTCTTCATATTAAAATAACACAATATTTTCAGACTAAGTAGGAATTAAAGAACAACCAGAATGTGCCTTAGGCATCTTGAAGGAACAGATTGAGGTGAACAGGAGAATGAACATGGTTCAAGACGAAGGTAGGGTTTGGTAACTCACCAGTAGAAGGGCCAGAGGGTATAATCGAGGTCGAAGACGACCAGCTTGGGGAGCACTTGGAAGATGCCGAGGGTGGCGAGAGCCTGCTGCTTCACCCTCTCATCTCCCATCTTCCTTCTCTTCAGCCCTAATTGAGAGCACGGACTCCTCCCTCGCCTGTCTCAGAAAACGCAAAGCCTGAACAGGCACGAAATCTGCTTGTGACCAGGATTGGCAACGGCTCTGACACGGGTTTTTTACACGAACTCAAATTATTTAATTTAAATCCGACTTAAATATTTAAATGCATTCATGCAATAATCCAATTAAATAAAAAAATTATTTTTTTATTTTAATTTTTTATACAATATAATTTTATAAATTAAAATAATAGTATACATTTATATAATTATTTTTAAAATAAATTAGTATAAATTTAAAATAAAATTATAATTTTATTTATATTTTTAACCATGTATAATATATGGGTATTCATATCTTTAAACTCTAATTTGACATTAATTTGATTAATTAATCTTTAGTTTATCCAATTAAACTGATTAAGTACTTAAATTTGTTATAAATGAGTCGACTTAAGTTATATCGCCATTCCTATTTATGATAAAAAAAATATATATATATTAACCTATTAACTTAGGGGATTTAGATGCGTGAGTTAGTTTAATTGATAAGAAATTTTATTGTTGATAACAAAGTCAGATTAATTTATGCCTTTGTTAATTACTGGCTTACATTTATAAAAAAAGAACTTTTTCTCATATAACAAATGCATCCTTCTAAATTTAATTAAAAGTTGTAAAATTAGTTGCAAATTTATATAATACAAAGTACATAGTTTATGTATATTTTATTATATACTTAATAGTTGAAACACGATGATAGAGATCTTAACAAAAAAAAATTATTTCATATTTATTATACATTAAATTATGATTATAGTCATTGACTATACAAAGATTATATTTAAATGAACAATCGGTTCATATTAATTTTTAGTTATTCTAGATTTTAGTTAGATTAATTTTGATTAGTAGAATATTTTTCATATAATAGTGATAACACATGGTTTTGCTTAGATATTTAGTTATTTGATGGTGTTATATGTTTAATTCAATTATTGAAAGTCTATCAAGACTCATTTTATAAACAAACTCTTTCTAATTTCAAATTGTCAGTTAAGTGCTCCAAAGAATAAATAACTAACATGTTATGGGGATCCTTTGATGTTCAAGTCTTTTCTAATAAATGAAATGACACAAAGAATATTAAATTGACTAGTATATTTTCCATACACTTCATAGATATTTATTTATCTTTCTAACTATTGAGATAAGTTGACATTTTAGACATGCTCTTTATATCATGCTTAAGATGCTCCATTCACATAGAAAGATAAGCGCATTTTCTTTCTCACCCCTATGTGATTCTTAGAACCAACTTATAATTTTCCAAAGAAAGGTTAGTACTAACATGTTATAAGAGTTGATGCCAAATTTCATCATCTAATGGACATAACCAATTTTTGTTTGCTCAAATTAGCATTTACTATGACTATTAAATTAGTTCCTAGTATTTTTGTTACTTTTCTAATTGGCTATTTAATGACTAATTCATTTTGCAATAAAAGACATTAATGGAACATTCACTTCTATCCTAGACCAAAAGTATGCTCTTAGTTACTTGAATATAAGTTGACCAAACCCTTTAGGGGTGTCTTTGAGTGTTTATATTTTGGATGGATAAGGTATCCATGGGGTGTCTTTGCTTTTAGATGCATTAGTATATAATTTCATTTTACCTAGGTGTCTCTAACCAATGTATCTTTTTTTAATTGAACACGTTGACTCTTCCGCAGGGCTTTCTAAAGTGCCTCTAGTGAGAGGCTTTACTAAGGTACCTCCTTTCAAGATGTCAATGCATGGGGTATATTTGCTTCCTTTACTTCAAACTAAAGGGTGAAAGTGAAGAGACGTCCCAAATAGGCTAGTATTGGAATGGGTGGTCAAAGAGAGAGAGAGCTTTGACTAGCATAGATTGAAGTGTTTGAAAACAAAAGGTTTTGAAGAACAAGTATCAAATTAGTAACGGAGAGCTTTGGCCTTCTACAATCACTTTGGTTATCTTAGGACTTCTCAAAGCCTTCCAAATATCTATTTATTATGAAAGGTAAGATTCTAAATATGCACCATCCTTGGATGGACTAATGCATATTGACGAGTATATCCAATGTGAATTGATTGTTTTCTTAATTTATGAACTCTATAAAAAAATGTCCACTATATCCTTTTGGATTATTTATTTTTTGCTTCTCTTGTTTGTTTCATGATTCTAAAACTCATTAGCCTTTTCTAACAAAAGCATTTTCAAAGCCATCATGCTATTTCTTGGGGTTGTAGTATTGAGTGAGGTAGAACCATTGAGAAGACAATCAAATAATCTCTTGGTTGAGAAGTCTAACCTGTTATAATATCCTCAACTATAGATCAACCTAAATAAAGCCTTTGGCATTAGAATAAGTTGGTTACTAAGTAAAAATAGCTAAGAAGGAGTTCAAATCAATGATGGGACTATGATTGTCTCTCGTATGGTAGAGTGAAGTTTACATTTTTGAGGACCATAGGGGACTTACCTTAATTCAATGATAAAGGATATCATGATGAAGGAGATAATGGCAATAACTACAAAACTTTTGCTACTTCTAAGGACAATTGTAGGAAGTCATTCAACTAGGGTTATATTATCTATATTTATTATGCTCTTCATCTTGTTGAGAAGTCACCCAGAAGGAGTGTCCTAAGATGGTAATTGATGTTAGAGTGATCGAGTCTACTTATATCTCATTCATTAATAAGTCACCTTAAGATGAACCTTAAGATCAATGAGGTAGGGTTTTCAAGTCCATTGTCATTTGAGCTATTTGAGGTTGGATTCTTTTTAGAGAATGAGAACCAAGTTGATTTCTTTAAGCATTAGGGTTTTTGTCATTTGTTTTACATTTTCTCCCTTGATGGCATTAACTCACTCATATTTACTATTTGATCTAATGAAAAAAATATACTTTATTATTTTTTTTTATTTGTTGTCTAATCCAAATTAAACTTGTCATATTTTTGGTCTGAAGCTTTGATTTGCGTGAAATTTGACATGCGATCTTCTCTTGATGATGGAAATTCATCTATGCATCTGAATTTGCTTGAAAATTTCTTAAAATAGTGTCTTTTTACCTAAGAATGATCAAAAACCAGAAAAGGTGTAAATTCCCCAATATTTGATAAATAAGACATAAAAATAAGCAAAAGAGCATGAATATGACACAAAAGACCTATCGAATGACACAAAATATACTATAAATTTTCATGTCATCAGGTATTTAAATCGTTGTTGATCTTTCTGCAAGAGGGTTAAATATTTGTTTTAAAAATTCTCCCTCTATTACTTGATCACAACAGATTTCAAGTATACCAAACAATGGTATAATATGACTCATGACTTTAGATTTCTCAACTAGAGGAGTTGAAGCAAATCTCAGTTAAAGGAATATCACCAAATTCTATTTATAAAAATTTTCCATTAAGCAAGAATAGATAAACTAAACTTTCAAGTATAAAAATACTATGCATGTGTCGCATGATCATATAACAATCTATATATGAATTTTATCAATACTAGAATTAAACTTACTCAACAATTTAAGTCCGCATGAAATTTCAAAAATGTCCTAAATCATCAAATTAAATACCCAAAATGCTTCTTAAGTTCAAAATTAAGAATAACACAAATCTGATTATCCTTAACAATCATAAATATTCAAAATACATATCTATAAAGCTCGAATACAATCAAAATACATGAAGACACCCTAGACTTAAATTGTTGCATATACATAAAGATTAAATCAAGTCATGATGAATTTCAGAAAAAAATTTACAAGAATTCTCCTTAAAATGTAGGTGAAACCCTCTACAGTTATATCAAAACAGGTAAACATGACTCAGAAAAATCCGAAAACTATATTACATCATAGACATCATAGATATCAGCATTTTACACGCTAAACAAGTCTCAAATATCAAATACCATCATATTTTATCATCTAAATTACTTTTACATATACTCACAATGGAGATATCGCAAGAATCACAGTTTGTGATTGATTCACAGCTGCACCCGTGATGGTTTCATTAATCACTTTTCTCTCATATAAAAATTCTCTAAAAATTCCTACAAATAAAACAACTTATCAGAAGATTTTCCATTAATAAAATTTCATCAAAACATGCTGTAAAAATCCCTAAAAATTTAAATAAAATCAAAAACTAAAACTAAGAGTAGTAAAAGTTAAAAATTTGGGTTGCCTCCCAAAAAGTGCTTGTTTAAGGTCATTAGCTTGACCATAACTTCATGTCATGGCGGAGTTGGTGAATCAGTGACATAGTAGAGAACATATAATCTTCTGCTTTTCCTCCTGTTGGTGTATATGCCCTGCAGACCAATGTATGGACATGGTCAGGCATTGTTATGAAAGTACTTTGATAGAATTATTAAAGGCATGGTCGTTATTATGCAGACTTCTCTACCTGCGTAGATGTATTGAGTTGCATATATAATGTCCCAGGAGTTTGGATTGGATCCATTCTCACAAGCTATCCCCAGTCAAGGTACCTTAGCAGATATGGGACAGCTTTGGTACATGTGAGACTGGTGTATGGGGTGGTTAGGTGTGGGGCACAGTAACGCAGACATACAGGTGCATTGGATGCACTGGAGTGATCCATCGTGAGGATTGATTTGTCTAGTCAACAAGTCAATCTCACATGCAAGAGGTTTGCATTGATCCTTAGACTTGAGGTATTCATGTCTAGATTTGATGATGGGTATGCTTTAATACAGTCTTACGTCTCTCCGTAATTGGGAGATCAAAACGACTGTCATTGGGCATGTCATAAATCATGTAGAGGCATGGATGACTAATAGTAGGATTTGCCCCTTCCATATTGGAAGCATGATATCCACCTCGGGGCGCCCCACCTTATTGGTGCATGACAGGAATGTGTGGCCACACTAGTTAAGTCATGACCAATGCATTGGATAATAAACTTGAGACTATTCCAATGGCAGGATATCAGTTTAGGCAAAGGGATCTAGAATGCATGGGAATCCTCGTTGCTGGTTAGGAGTCGTTGCCATAATGACTTAAGTCCTATGACATGGGTAGTAGTGATGTGTTGCTAGATACCCCTCACTACTTATGATGTTTACATCATTGCCATCGTCATATGGATCCTACGGGGTCACACGCAATAGACTCTTGACGTTGCTTTAATCAGAAGCCTTTGGATCAAGTTATTGGATAACTTGGATCCATTTGGAAGATTTCATCAGCGCCAATGGGCCTGATGAGTTGGAAGAAAGTTATTGGGGCCAAACTTCATTTTTGGCAGGTTGACCTGAAATTGACCTAGATTGGTCACATTTGGATTAGGGTTGCATTGGATTGGATCCAATGGCTTAATCAACCCATGCCATGAAGTTTGGGCTAGCTCATTATCCAATGAGGCCCAATAACTAGTTATGAAGAAGAGGTATAAGCAAATAAGGGTATAATGGGGAAGAATTTCACCCCATTGGCGCCAAGGGCATAATGGGGTGAAGTGGGCGCATGTTGCTTCATAAGGAAGCATTAGGCGCCTCCCCCTTTGATCCCTTGATGGTATCTTGCCTCTATGGTAAGTATTGGGGCTGATATGGCTTGATGGCTCTTTTGGAAAGAGCATAGGCGCATATATCAAGTGGGATAAGATTTATGGAAAAGTCTTGGAGACTTTCCTTATCTCCAAACCCTAATTCACCCCAAACTATTTGCTTGGCCGAATTCTTCATGCTTGTTGCGCCTAGTCCTTCTCCTTGGATGGAAAGAATGCCTCTAAGGCATGTCTTGGGCTGATATGGCTATTGGGCAAATAAGGATAGGTTGAATAAGGTTTATGGCAAAGTCTTGGAGACTTTCCTTACCACAAACCCCTCTCATCCTAGCCGCCCACTTGGCATGATCCTAGCCATTGCCCTAGCCGCCCCTTGTCCTATTAATAGGACCCTTGCCGCCCTCTCTTGTTGTTGTTGGTTCGATTCCTTGGAGGTGTGAACAAACATAGAGAGGTGTGAGCTAGGGCAAAGGGCGACAACATCAAGGTGGCGCAACCTTCCTCCTCTTTGTAGCCGCAAGCCTTCTTCTCCTTCTTCTCCTCTTGGCGCAAGGATTCTTTGAGCTTGGTGGCGTCTTCTTGCCACAAGCCCTCATCGTCCCTTGGCCATAGGCGCACCTTGGAGGTGGCGCAAGCAAAGAAGAAGAAGGAAGTACTTGGCGCATCATCTTCCTCCTCATCTCTTCTTGGCGCTTCTACCTTGGAGGTGGCGCAAGTTTTGAAGAGAGTGATAAGGCTTGATTCTCTTCCCGAGGCTAGCACCAAGCGTGGAAGGGAGCAACGATCAAGGAGTCGACGCGTGGATACTTGTAGAGGACGAACACTTGGGCGTCTTCAACTTGGCACCTTCATCCTAACAAGCAATAAAGGTACTAACCCTAACACATCCTTGTGTTCTCTCCCTCGCATGGATCCTTGGGACCGGAATGTGTTTCGGGTGTAATGCTTCTTCCGCTGCGTCCTGGGACTGCAAAAATTTTAAATTACACCCGGCATTCCCTAACACCTCCGTCTCAAGAGTGTGCCCACCAAAGTGTATATCTAGTTAAACAGGTGCATCCATATCACAGTGGCCAATACATGCATACAAAAACAAAACTTAAAGTTATGCAAAGAATATCCAATAATTTTTCTGTATTTATCCAAGAGTAAAATTATGCATTCTTCCTTTAGATTTATATCAGCAATTGGAAGAAGATTAGAATTAAGATAAAAAATTTCATACCTTGGATTGCTCAAGAAAATTTCAAATTTCATTTTGGGTTTTTCACTTACCTCAATCTCAATGTCAATGTGATCAAGTATCTCAAGTGTTATCATCTTCTGGGCACCTATGGTTGGATTAAATAATAGTTCACCCACTTCATCATTATTATCCTTATAATCATCTCCTTCATCATTTATCATGTAAATTTCTAATGAATTTTTCTGGAGAAAAGGGATTGATGGTTCATATGGTGGTGGTGGTGGAATATGCATAGGATCCTCTTTCTCATCTTTCTTCTCAATTTCTTTCTCTTCGATGGGGTACTCCATCCTAACACTATCAAATTTACGCCCATCTATCTCGCTACTTCTTATTTGAGGACCCTTAAATTCATCATCCTTCTTCTCACAAGACTTCAAAGGTTCAAATTTTCTTCAAATATGTCCCAAGTATATGTGTTGGAAGGCACTATGTTATGTGAGAGGGGACTGGATGGCTGGTAAAGTGCTGAGGAAGGGTTAATGGGGTATTTAAAATTTTCAAAATCATCAAAATTTGAAAAAGGAAGATCATAATCCGTGACTGGAGTCATAACTAATGATTGTTCCAACTCTACAAAATTCTCAGATTCGTCATGGATTTCTTCCTCTGTGTCATTTTTATCAGTGTCATAAATCATACTATGAAGTTCCTCTCTTTGTTTGGTCATATCAGTTATAGAGTTTTCATGCATGGTTTATAAGTTGGATTTTTGAGGTTGACTAAAGTTTGATTGTGGAATAAATTTTGGGTCGTTTTGATAAAACAAGTTTTGATGGTTCTCCCAACTTGGATTATAGGCACTAGGGCATAAGTTAAAAGATGAAGCAATCCTTAATTGACATTCAGTATAATGATGCCCATGATATCCACAAATATTGCAAATAACATACTTTAACTTAGAATATTGCATGCTTAAATAATCAGTATATTGAGTAAATGAATTTACCTTTGCTGCAAGTGATTGTAATGAATTCATGCCATAATCCCTTGTCATTATCGGTGGCTCATACCTCTGATTTGACCATTGACATTGGTTAAACATCATATTTTTAATTTATGCAATAAAATTCAGAATACAAGTGTAAATAGGAAATACAAAATAAGCATAAAATATCTAATCAAGTGATTTTTGGCATGAGTTTTCCTATTCATACAACGTGTTAATCCAAAAAGAGAAAAATAGCATAAACTAACTTTAAAGAAAAAGAATGCGAAAAAAAACAAAAACAGACAAAAACAAAAAAAAATCAAAAACAAAAACAAAAATAAAATAAAATAAAATGTCTAGTCTATAAATCTCATGATTAAATCGATATTGGCTGGCCTGATCCCCGGCAACGGCGCCAAAAACTTGATACATCCGTAAGTGCACGGATTTATCAAAGTAATAAAAATTTTCATTCCCAACGAGGATCTGGCAGTCAAGTACCAATTACACGATTGATCTATATCTAGACGAATCAAATCTGTGGTTTTTATTTTGGAAACTTCTAAGTACAAATAAAAAGAAACAGAGGTAACGTTTTTGGACAAAAATCAATATGGAGAAAACCGGGACTTGGGGTTTCACCACGCTAATGACTATGAATTCAATAAGAATAAACCTTTGAACAGAAAATTAAAGTGTTGAAAGAGATTTTTCCTAGGGTACATATTACCTCCTCTCGAAGCATAATCTGGTACCTAGCTACGCTAATTCCCTACTCTCGTGACAATTAACGCAACTAGGCCCATTAAGTTCTATGAAAAACCTTATGAATCCTTCAAACTAATCCAAACTACTCCTGTGATTGGATTCGTAAGTTTGACAAGAATAGATCCGACGTCGTGATTCACCTCTCGGTCCTTCTCGTGACGTCTCAAACGCAATAAAACTTGTCCAGAGTGTTAAAGCGGAATACGTACAATTCTAATCAAATCAACTCAATAAAATTCTTAACAAAGATTCATGTAAAAGATTTAATTCATAAATCATTCAACGGGCTACACCCCAAATCCAGAAAATAGGTTTAAGCGAACATGTTCTTTGAATACAACATGTTTAGGGATGAATTCAACATGTAATCTCTCAAAAATAATGCAAAGAGATACTAGGAAAGTAATTAGAACTCTTCCCCTCAATTTGATGATGAAGATGAAGAATCAAATCCCCTCCTTTGCGTGATCTCTCGCCAGAATTCTGCCTTGAAAGTGATTTTCGCTGTCGCCGCTGCCTCCATTCGTTTTTGTCCGTAGAAGCCCCCGAAACCCTACCAAAATCCTTCCTTTTATAGTTTAATTAGTATAGAACCCATCTAGGAAGGTTTCTGGAGACTTTGGTCCAATTCTGGTTCAATTTGGAGTCGAATCGAGTGAGAAACATAAAGGGGCGGAAATATTCACGGCCCGTAATGTGTTTACGGCTACGGCCATAATTCTATAGGTGTATAGAGCTCTTTGTGCACAGAAAGTTTCACGGACCGTGAAAGATTCATGGCCTCACCCGTGGAAGTTTTTGTGAACTTTTTAACTTGACTGATTTTTATCACCCTTCGAACGTAGAATTACGGCCAAGGCCGTAAATGTTGCGTTTTTCACTGTTTTGACTCCAAATTTGATGTGCAACCTCGTAATCTCCTCAAAAATCATGCTATGGCTTCAAAACTCATAAAATTCATCATTTTTTTAGCCATTTTACCTATATTTTCATAAAAACCAAGAAAAGTGAAGATTCTATGCCAAGTGAAGTAAAAACATTAAAAAATACATAAAATCATTCAATTAAGCCCAAAATATGATCTAAAATATAGGCAAAAATACGATATAAATGCAACTCATCAATTTGCTTTTGAGGAATCTGATTTGCTGATCCAATTTCTCCACCCGATTCTAATCCTGCTTTGCTCTGACCGCTGGAAATTCTCTACCGCACACGAATCTAGTATTCGCCGAACCTATTTCTCCACTTCTGGCAAGCCTCTCCAGGATTTGGTACTGCACTATTCGTCTTCTCTTCTGGACTCTACTAATCCTGCAATGCACTCCTGCAATATGTCTCCGAAAAGAAAGATGAGTGCCCGTAAATCAACTAGCAACATTCCTCCTCACGGGCGCCAACTGCCATCTTCTTCCTCATCTGAGCATTCATCGGTTGATCCAAATCCACATCACAACTCTCCATTTGGATTTCACATGCGCAACCCAGTCTAAGAACGCAAATGCCATCTTCTCTAGCAGCGTAAAGTCCTCCATACATGATATCTGGATTGATTTGCTATGGTTCTCTAGATTTCCTGCTGAATTCACATGACGACAATGAGGATGACCCTCAAGAGGAAGATGCTAAGAAGAGCACCGACGATGACTTTAACTAATCTTGTGAGTATTGCAACCCATTTTTCCAAATTTTGTATTCTTTACATGCTATGCATAGGGACTATGCATAATCTAAATCTGGGAGATTGTGGGTTGGCTTCATTTTCAAAACTTGTTATGCAGTAACTCAATACTTATGCTTTGATGATACATTTCATATGTTGTTGCTTTGAATGTTAATATCTTATGATGTTTGATGATACATTCTGCATTATTACTCTAATGATTGTTACACCCTTGCTTTTGATAATTGGATTACACTTTGTGATGCTAATGATTTACTGATGATAAGTGGTGATATTGTTTTCATTTCAAATAATAATCATGATAGCTTGCTGTTTTATATTGACTCCATGGGATATTATTATGATCTGAATCTTAGTTCAAAGTAAGGTATTTCATATGATTATCCTATTTGATGAAAAAAAGGCCATGGAGTGACCTATCTGATATTCGAGTAAGGTTCTTACTTTCAAGATATGTTTATGATCTCTTTGTGGAAGTACATAACTCTTTCTATTTGATTCTCCTTACTACTTGTTGGTTATGATCAATGCACTTATCTGATGGTTGTTATCTCATCTAAAAAAAATAAAAAAAATAAAAAAAAGACTCTTCTACTTGGTATTGCGAAAAATTGGCAGTGGTACCGAAGATGAGTTGAAGTCTACAAAAAAAAATAATAAGACTCCTCTACTTGGCACTGCGAAAAATTGGTAGTGGTACCAAAGAAATGAGTTGAAGTCAAAAGAAAATAAAGAGGATAAAATAGTACAAATAAGAGTGCATTGGTATTTTTCCAACTCGTGTCTTTGGATAAATCAGATTCAAACAGAGTACATATACCACACAGAAGATTATTGCAGCTCTTAATCAAAAGTGCCCTAAGCTCCTTAGGGGTAATTAACAATGAATGCTTGCATTCATTAGAAGCTAGAACCTACTAAAACGAAAAGCCTTATAATTTATAAAGTGAATTTGAAACGGTCGCACTACTTTTTTAATATTTTTATTTAACCAAAAATGACCCATAGCAAATGGAGAAAATTTCACACTATTTCATATCTTAAAAAAATTAAAGGAGTTAATAGAATCATTTAATGATTTTTTTTTTGAAATGAAACAATGTAGTAAGGCTTGAGATGTATCCAATGACAATTCAGCAAATGAAGAAAATTATTGTTACATATGATAGTTATGACCAATAGGAGGCAAAAATGTTTATGTTCTTCTTGGACATCCTCTTTCCTTGGTAAAAGCAGCACCACTACTATAAACATGTACGTGGACTCCAATTAATGTGACATCCTCATTTCCCTTTTCTTTTAAAGGCACCTTCACGTTAGAATGAGTTCTTTATTGTGCCACGACGTAGTATAGCTTGTTATTACTCATTAAATATTGAAATTAGTATGAACTAAATCAAGGTTGGATTTTCATTACTAACTACCTTATGATGAGGGTTTTAGTCCCATAGCAAATTATTAATTGATCTTATAAAGACTATTGTTATAACACCATTAGAAATTAATTCTCTAATGTACTCATGCCATAGACATGAGTACAAATCCACTAGTTGTGTATTTGTTATCACCAGTGTTTGTGATCGAACTAGCATCAAAATATCCATCTAGTATTGTAGGATAATTTGAGTAACACAATGTTAGTGTTTTAGTTCTTTTCTGATTTCCAAGAACTATTGTAATTACCATCCAATGAACATTACTTGGATTAGTTGTGAATCTAGACGGTTGCACAAAACAAAAGCTTATCAATCAAGTATCGTACAATGAATATTATATATAATACTACCTATAGCACTTACATACTCTGTTTATGCTATTGCTCTACCAACATTTTACGTTAGCTTCTTGCTTGAATCAAAAGGAGTATTTACTTCTTTAATTCCTAGATGATTAACTTTAAGAAATTATCCAACGCGTCACAAGGCCGGGTAATTTTTTAATTTAAATTATCCAATATGCTGTAAGGCCGGATATTTTCCAAATCAAATTAATTGACACGCCACAAGGCCGGGTAATTTTTCAAATGAAATTATTCAACACGCCGCAAGGCCGGGTAATTCTCCAAATCAAATTATCCAACACGCCGCAAGGCTGAGTAATTTTTCAATTTAAATTATCCAATACGCCGCAAGGCCGAATATTTTCCAAATAAAATTATCCAATATACCTCAAGGCTGGGTAATTTTCCAAATGAAAATATCCAACACGCCGCAAGGCTAGGTAATTTTTCAATTTAAATTATCCAATATGCTGCAAGGCCGGATATTTTTCAAATCAAATTAACCAACACGCCGCAAGGCTGGGTAATTTTCTAAATGAAATTATTCAACACGCCGCAAGCTAGGTAATTTTCCAATTTAAATTATCCAATACGCCGCATGACCAGATAATTCTCCAAATCAAATTATCTAACACCACGCAAGGCCAAGTAATTTTCCAATTTAAATTATCCAATGCGCCGCAAGGCTGGATAATTTTTCAATTCAAATTATCCAACACGCCGTAAAGCCAGATAATTTTCTGAAATTAAATATCCAATATGCCGTCAAGGCCTGATGATTTTCCAAATTCAATATCTAATGAATGTCTTAATGCATTACGATGGAATATTGTTTGGAAGGTGCGTACGTCGATGTTTACCATCGGGGCGTAATTTCTCAATATGACATTGTGCTGCTAAGACCAGACATATATTCAATTTCAAATATCCACAAGCTGTAAAGGCCAGTTTTATGTCAAACTTCAAATGTCCATAAACCACAAAGGCCGGACATATTTTCAACTTCAAATATCCATAAACCATAAAGGCCGGATATGCTAGATATTTTTCAAGATATAAACATTGGATGTTGTTTGATGTTCAAAATCTTGAATCTCTTAAATTGGATAATTAGGAGGGGAACTGAAATGGCAAGTGCAATAAAAAAAGATCAAAGGAAGGCAACTCTAAGTACTCCTCTTCTCCACAATGCTAACTCACAAGATGGTATAACACGGGTGCTAAACATTAGTAACCTCTACACGCATCTCAGGTTATCATCAACATATTGGATAGCTCCTCTTAGGAATTATTGAAGTGTATAAACAAGAGACATCAAATCTTACAAGTTCATGCTATCTTGTCATAAAGATTTAAAGCTCTTGAGAAACAAAAGCTTTTTGAGAAGTGATATACCATGTCTAGGTATTCAAAACAAGCTCAAGTTCAAGTTAAGGGATTCATAATTATTGAAGATTGGAGATAAATAAGATGAATTACCCAGGAAAAACAAAGATGTCGCTATAGATGCGAAATTACATTGGGGGCATCATTACTTTGACAAGCCTATCCATACCAAAATCAAGGATGAATGAGACAAATAGACACAACAACAAAGTCTTTGATGGTTTGATAAAATGGTGGCATGATCCAATGATTGCATCATCATCAACCAAATTTATGGCACAAAAGACTTGCCCTCCCTCCTCAACCCCAAATAAATCAATCATGAATATGCTCCCTCATGAAATTTCAAGGGATGTAAATCATTCCAAGAGAGTTGGACTTACGTCTATAAGTTTAATCTATTGGTGTGTGGGGGATCTATTGCAAATATTCACACCATGCAATATATATCAAATGATGCAATACAACTTATAGCCAATTCAAATCCAGTTTGAGATACGAAGATATGGTATACATAACTGCTATATTGGTCAATGGACTTTAAAGCAAAGAGGGTGGAGCGTTATGCACAGAATAAATGGTGCTAGGAAAGTCTTGTAATAAATGTTGCATCCGACATGAAGACATGTGACATGGAATACTCTTTGAGTCACAAATTCCAAATGACAAGTCAATAGGAGATGATGAAAAGAAAAACTTCCCAAGTCAACAAATGGTCTTACTTTCTTAGACCGCCTAGATATATGCATTATCTAAAAATATAAGCATCAAGAAATCAAAGTTCTCCTTAGTGATAAAGCTTACAAACTTCAAAAATTCACGTGCAGCAACTATTTGTTGAAGGGTTCTTAAACTCTCATAACATATTCAAATGCTTCCTTTTCAAGTATAGAGTACACTGCGCTTATCCAATATATTTTATATGAAGCATAATGATGTTAGTTATCTTGACTTTAATGGGATGCCCATTCATTGATCCAACACATGAAAACTCATGCCAAATGCACCATTCAATTATCTCAAGTGTATACAATATTTTAAATCATGTCATCATCAAAACGTACTCGAAACAAGTACATCATACGCATATGGTCGCTACCTATCCTATTAGTATTACACATCTTTGCCAATGGATTTGTATGCGTTCGTCGCTTATACAAAATCCATTGTGGGGGCATTTGTTGAACCATTAATTTTCACCAAATATGCATGCAAAAATGGTAAAGTCAAAATTGATTTTGACCATGGATAAAATTAGAGATGTGCAAAAAAAAATCAATAAAAGAGAAAAAAATAGCAATTGAATTTATTGTCTTGATTAGAGATTAAAGCAAGCTAAAAAAAGGAAAGAATAAAATGTGGCAAGAAGGAGGTGCCAGCATTTCGGTTTGGATGAGAAAAAATAAGGAAAGCAAAAGATATTTATTCAAAAGCAGCGACAAAAATTGAATTAAATCAATAATAGCATACAAGGAAACACACAGTATAAAAGAAATTGCCAAGCTTGTATACGAAGAGAGAAGACTGATCGGCTGAAATTGGAGAATAAAATATGGCATGGAGGAGGCGTTATCATGTCGCTAAAAAAGGAAAGCAAAAAAATTAAATTAGAGGTGTGAAGCAACTAATTCATAAAATTAAATTAAACAAAATCAATAAAAAATTTGATTTACCAAAAAAAGATAGAGGACGTACTCGACAACAATACAAAGAGAGGAGGGTTCTTGCCTTTTGGCTGCATGGGTCTCGGTGAGAGAGAAGAAATAATAAAAGAGGAGGGCCTTGGCTACTGATAGGGTTATCCGCAAGTGCACGGATTCTATCGCATAATAAATAAGATTGATCCCATAGGGACTAAGGTCAAGTACTAACTAATCAGTTAATTAATAGCTAGGCGAGCAAATAAGCGTAGGAGTGTCACTAAATCCTAATGTAAGAAAGTAAACTAAAATAAATTAAAAGTAGATAGAACAGAAAACAAGCAATCGGGGTTTGAGATCTTTGAGAGAAGATCGGGGTTTTAGGTTTCACCACACTGAAGCATGAAAGAAAGTTCATGTTGATATTCTAAATAAGTTTTACCTATGTTCTTAAGGTAATCCTTCCTAAGGTACAGACACGCTCCCTCTCAGGACACGGTCCGGTATCCAACTTAACCCAAGTCTCCTACTCTCGTGGCTTACCGGGTTAAGCGGACCCAATGGGTTCTGTGAAGGATTAGAGTTCCTCGGGTGATTTCGACAACTCTCGTGGCCAAAATCACTAGTCCAGTCTAAGGGGATCCGACGATTGTGGTTCATCTCTCAATCCTTCCCACAATGTCTAAGACACAAATATGCATGGACAGTACATAATCGTGAATTAAAACTTCCTGGACATGAATAAGAACAAAGATAAATTTAAACAAAGTATAGATTAAACATTAAAAACCAACATTCTTATAGTGGGCTACGCCCAAACCCCGAAAAGAAAGTTACGCTACAAGATACATCGTTAAACACATGAAATCTCTCATACAAATCAAATCAAACCAGGGGAAAGCTAGATCCTTGATGGGAGAAGGTAGAGCAAGATCCTCAGTGTCGAAACGAGGGAGAAATCGAGCCCAAACTGTCCCGCCGTCCAGAAAATTGCTCCAAACCCTAGTTGTCACCTCTTTACTTCGTTCTCTCCAACCGCTGACCCAAATCATGTGATTCCTATCCCAAAACATTCGTGTCTAAGTTAGGAAGGTCTCCGTAAAATCTCAGCAAATTCCATTCCAAGAATAGTAAGATATGGCTGAAAAATCAAACGCTTGTTGAAACTGGACGTAACGTTACACGACCGTGCATGAATGCACGGCCATGCTCGTGAACGACTCGTCGAAGTTGATTTTCTTAAAAACTTACTCTTCACGGCCATGTGTGTGTTCACGGGTGTGCCTGTGAACGTTTCGTCGAATTCTGGAAAAATCGGCTGATCCCTTCACGGCAGTGCATGGATGCACGGGCGTGCCCGTGAATGGCTCGGCACAGTCTGGGAATGCAGGCTCATACACGGCCATGTATGGATGCACGACCATGCCCGTGAAGAGCGTAGAAAAGTCCGTTTGAGCTGAAATTTGACGTGTAGCTTTGTCTCATCATGAGGAATCATCTCATATCTTCAAATCTTCCAAATTCCACCAATTTTAGGGCGAAATCCCTATATTTCAATAAAATAGAGGAAAAGTAAAGATTCTGAAGAATATGAAACGTTTAAGTATATAAATGAGACAAAGCATGCAATTTACTCCAAAATAATAGCAGAAATAAGTCGTGATATATCATATATTTGCATGCTATAAAAATACATCGGACTTAAAGTTTTACTTGTCCTCAAGCAATTGAATTGTCTAGAACACAGTGATGAAGTGAAATAAGGAATCTCGAACAACTTCAGTAAGTCTAACAAGGTTATAGTTCAATCACAGCAAACCTCAAGTTATGATGTAGTATCAAAAACAAATTAAATCAAATATCATTAATACAATTCATTCGAATATGCAAAGTTGACGATACCAAAGACCTTTACCATACATCACACATAAATGAACTTTTTGATCAAGCATTCACAAATGAGAAGATTGTACATCAAGTCATGGGAAAAATAGCATCAGTGCCACATAGTCCCTATGTGGTGCCTTTTTTTTAAGAACAATGCCAAGCCATAGAAATGGGCTTCGGTACCACTACTATTATTTTGAACTTTGGGGATAGTGCCAAGTATGATGAACAATGAACTTAGGTACCACTATCCCTTTTGCAATTGAGATGCTATGAATAGTGTCAAGTGGAAGTACGATGTGCAATGTACAAGTACACTTCAGTACCACTATTATTATTTCTGATTCCCATGACAAGGTGTACAAATAAGTATGGAATTATGAAGCAAGATGCAAAGAAGTGTGTCAGATGTGATGTATTTCAAGGTGAAGATATATAAAACAAGTGCACCTCTTATGAATAAATAATAATTAATTGAGTTAATTAAACTTTCAACTGCACTAGACAAAAAGCTATATGTGCAAACTATAATCAATATAGACAACTAGGCATGCAAGATTCTCATCTCAATCAATCAAGTGTTCAAAGAACAAATCAATCCTCAAAGGCAAAGCAAATGTCATAGATACGGGGTGGGGCAGACACCTAAGATGTTGAAACTACTAGAAAAATAAAACATGCAAAAAGGGAAATGACAATCTAACTAAAGAAAACTAATAGAATTAGAACGGAAAACTAACAACTAGCGTAAACTACTGGAAACATAGAAAGCTGACTGAGTGATGGTGAAACCGAACTGCTCATCCCCAGCTCCGACGCAGTCTCGCCTGAAGCTCATGAACAGACTCCAAGATAGAAGATTGTACGCGTCCCTGGCATTCTACCTCGGTCTCAAGGCTGCGAAGCCGATCGAGTCCTTCATCGACGGTGAGGTGAGTTTCTTGTTGGGCATCTTGGACAAACCGGATCATAGCCTCCATCCGATCAAGCTGGGAAGTAGGTCGCTGAGAAGGTGGTGGTGGTTCAGTGTTGAGGGGAACATCATGATCTTCAACAGCTTCCATCCTCCAATTCCGCTACTCTTGAACTATGGTGCATGCAGGATTCGGTAGTGGTAGTTTAATATCGCTCCAGGGGAAGAGCAGACTGTAGAGTTCTCCTTCCTTGACTATCATCCGCATCAAGATGCATGCGTCAAGGTCAAGGTGGGAGTTCCCACGGGCTTGCTCCATCTGGTAGGGCTAGATCCCAACCGCAAGAGCAAGTGGGGTAAGAAGTCCCCCGAGAGCAATGGCACCCTTCGGCGCTCTAGAAACTTTCTGGAGTTGCCTGGCAAAGTAGAAAGCTGTGTTGAGGCGGACTCCATGCAGCATGGCCTAGAGATGTAGAAGCTCAGATGCCCGAACAGGACCATCAGACTCCCCTCGGCCAAAGATAGTATGTGCCATGACTCGGTGCACATATTTGAATACTGGGTTGCCAAGAAAGGTGGCTCTAGCTGTCCTTGTATCAAAGGGTCAGGCGCTAGTAATAAGTTCCCAGAAGGTACTGGCATTAAATTCTCTAGGGATTAGTTGCGTCCCATCAGTAGGAAAACCATATATCTGTTTCAGCTCTTATAGAGTGAGTACAAACTCGATGTTGTTGAGGCTGAAAGATAAATTGCTGTCGTCGTGATGACACCAAAATTTATCGTAATTTCTATGTCATTTTGTTGATATTTTTGTGTCATATTCATAGACTTTGCTTATTTTTTTATGCCCTTTTTATCAATATTTGCGGAATCTACACTCTTTTCTATTTTTGATGATTTTCAAGTGAAAAGGCGTGTTTTTCAGTCGATTTCAAGCAATACAAGTGTATAATTGAATTCACAACATCAAGAGGAGATTACACGTCAAATTTCAGAAGATTTGGAGCTTCAGAGAAAATTACGGCACCCCCACTATGGAATTTACGGTACCGTTATTTGACTGCACTCGCAGATCAAAATTACGGCCCTACCGTAATAATCTCCACGGTACCATATTTTGGAGTTTTTTCGGGCAGAGAATATTGTGTGATTACGGCACTACCGTAAACATCTTTACGGTGCCATATTTTGATGCATTTTCGGACAGAGATTGGTTGGAGTTTACGGCACTGCCGTAAAATGAAATACGGTACCGTAATTCGGGTTGATTTTTCACCCAAAGACAATGTCCACATTACGGCACCGCCTTAAAGAACAATACGGTACCGTAATTCCAGAAGAATTCAACCCGAGAACTCACTGTCCATATTACGGCACTGCCGTAAATCCCATTACGGCCGTAATTACGAAGCTGCTCGCGATTTTCCCGGTCAACTCCGAAGCCGATTCTTGCGGAGGAGATTGTGGTCGATCCAGGCCATTAAATGCATCACTGTAAGAAGCAATCGGGGAGCATTTTTTGAGACGAAGACAATCAAACCAAAAGCCCTAATTTTCATCCACTAGAGAGAGAGAAATCGCCTCACACGCCGCCGCCCTAGGTTTCACCGCCGGGAAGCAACCAGTGCATCTTTGGCCATGAAATTCAAGTGGAAGCTACGCTTAGAGGAGGAGAAGGTGTCCTAGAAGTTTCAGGTGATTGGAGATCCGACGGAGGAGAAATCATCAGAAAACTGAGTGCCGCCGCTGTTCGCCCCAGATTACGGCCGTACCGTAATTTTTCTTTCTTCCTCCTTTCGATTTCCTTCAACATGGATTATTGTACTCTTCTCTCTATGATAGCTTAAAATTATTTTGGGACATGGGGGAGTAATTCACTTGATTTTTAATGACTAGATGACTATTTTTTCACTATCTCGTCACGTTTAATCTTAGCATGATGATTTTACTCACGTGGTAATTGATCTTAGACTCTTTTTAGATCCACATTATTATGCATGTTTTAGAGTTTTTGCAATAGGCTGAAAAGTAAATTGCTTGAGAACTTGAAACCCTAGAATTGCATGTTAGGAACCCTCTTAGGATAGTTCTTATTTGTTTGATTCTATTAGATTAATTGCCATGATAATGATATGAATCTAAAGATCAAGTCTAAATTATCAAATGTGGAGATCTTGTGCGAAAGCAAGGATGAACATCAGAAAACCATGAGTAAAACTAGTGTCGAGACTCGGATGCACGAAAGTGATGCTAGAGATTCCACCAGAGATTTTCAACCTAGAATTCGGATGCACGAAAGTGATCTTTGAGTTCTTCGTTTGATGATTTACTTATCTTCAGCTTGGGATAAATCTTGCGCGAAAGCGAGGATTGATCTCTGCATGATTGTCTGCACGAGAGTGAGATAATCCTTTTATTAAGTTAATTGCATCTTTATCATGCTGAAATTAAACTGATGAAATCTTTATTCATGTCTAGTCATAAAAATTAAAGTGAATGAAACCCTAGTCCCAGCTTCTCTCTCTGATAATTTTGTTTTAGCGCTTTAATCCTAGATTGCTAGTTTACACTCTTTCAATTGCCTAGATAGTGAAAAATCAATTTTTTGGTACTCAACAATATTGGTTTCTGTGGGATCGATATTTTCTTTATTACTTCGAGTATCCGTGCACTTGCGGACACTACAAGTTTTGGGACAACAAGTTTTTGGAGCCGTGTTAGGGAGTGACAATAGCCATGTGCGCCAATACTCAGGTTTTGGCCGCGACACCTGAAGCGAGTCTACCTACTTGTATTTAAAAGTGTATCCTTTCGGATTACAACAAGTTTTTGGCGCCGTTGCCGGAGACCTTAGTTTTTGTTGATATTGAGGATATTGAGACTATTGCTAGACTAGGTGTTTATTTACTGATTATATTTTTTCTATCATTTTCTGTTTTTCTTGAAATCACTTGATCTATCTATTTTGCATGCGCAGGAGCCTTTGATCAGAACCACTTGTTCCATTGGATCCTGAAATTAACAAAACACTTAGAGTACGCAGGAAGTTGAGACTGGAAGAGGATTTACAAGGAACATCACAGGAGATACAAGAAGAAATTGTGGCGATGGCGAATAACCAGAGAACATTGAGGGACTATGCAGCCCCAAATCCATAGGGAGTTCATTCTAGTGTTACTAAACCGGACATAGATGCAAATAATTTTGAAATCAAACCGGCTTTTCTTTCCATGATTCAACAAAACCAATTTGGAGGATCTCCACTCGAAGATCCTAACATACATCTTTCACTTTTTCATGAATTATGTGATACCATCAAAATTAATGGTGTTTTTGAGGATGCACTAAAGCTAAGACTGTTTCCTTTTTCTCTTAGGGACCGGGCACGATCTTGACTTCACTCTCAACCTGTTGGAATCTTTACAACCTGGGAGCAGTTATCAAATGCTTTTCTGATGAAATATTTTTCGCCTAGCAAGACGGTTCATCTACGAAACCAAATCACTGGATTTGCACAGAAAGAAGGGGAATCAATTAGTGAAGCATGAGAGCGCTTTAAGGAACTACAAAGCAAGTGTCCTCATCATGGCTTAGAGAGATGGGTTTTAATTGAAACATTTTATTATGCTTTATTGAACAACACACGCCTCACTGTTGATGCCGCTGTAGGAGGAGCTTTCATGAGCAAGACATTGGATGAAGCTTACCCGCTGATTGAGGAGATGGCTCTTAACCATGACTAGAATACAAGAGAAAGAGAAGTGATATATCGACCTCCTCAGGGTAAGGATGATGGTAACGATTTTAGAACCCTAGCTGAGAAAGTTGAATCTTTGTGCAATCATTTCGATACATTTAAGATGCAAACTCATGCTATTTCTTCGTCTATTATTTGTGAGATTTGTGGAAATCATGGTCATGTTTCTGAGGAGTGTAAAATTGTAGTTGATAGGGGTGAGGAACAAGTGAATCATGTAGGGGATTACAATCAAAGTAAATCTAATGATCCTTACTCTAGTACATACAACCCAGGTTGGAGAAATCACCCAAATCTATTTTTGGAAGAACAATAATTACCAAGGAACACAGAATGAACATAGGGGGTTTCAACAAAGAACACAAAATCAGAGTCAACCACAGAAACTTAGTTTGGAAGAAATGTTTAATCAATTTATGAGATTCTAGAAAAAACAGAATGAAGATGTGAATGAGAGCCTAAAACAGATCAATTCTAGGATAGATGGTATTGTTGCCCACAACAAAATTCTTGAAAATCAAATTGCCCAACAAGCTAGTGTACCTTACAGACCCCATGGGAAATTGCCTGCTAAACCTGAGATAAACCCTAGGGAACAATGTAATGCCATCACGACTAGAAGTGGGAGACAACTAGAAGAGCATAAAGGGAAAGTTGTGGAGGATGATCATGAAGAGGAATTAGAGTTAGGAAAGTCTCCTTCACATGAGGAATCCCAAACTTGTTTCCCACCGCAAAAGGGTGATGAACCAAAAGGAGATGAATCATGTGAGAAAAACAATCCTGAACCTAATTTGCCTCCTACCTACAAGCCACCAATACCTTTTCCACAAAGATTAACTCAAAATAAATTAGACAAACAATTTGGCAAGTTTCTAGATGTTCTTAAAAGGCTCTATATTAACATTCTATTTATTGAAGCTATTTCTCAAATGTCATCATATGCTAAATTTTTAAGGAGATTTTGTCTAACAAAAGAAAATTGGATGATTATGGTACTTGCACTATAACTTTGACTGAAGATTGTAGTGCCATTATATAAAACAAATTGCCTCCTAAACTGAAGGATCCAGGTTGCTTTTCTATACCATGTTCAATTGGCACTATGGCTTTTGACCGAGCCTTATGTGACCTAGGTGCTAACGTGAGTCTAATTCCTCTTTCTATTTACGGGAAACTAAACATTGGAGCGCTAAACCCTACATCCATATCCTTACAGCTCGTGGATTCATCGGTGAAGTATCCTGTAGGTATATTAGAAAATGTTCCAATAAAAATAGGTGAGTTTTTCATACCGGCAGATTTTGTAGTGTTAGATATGGAGGAAAATCATAGAAACCCTATAATTCTTGGTAGACCACTATTGGCCACTACTAAAGCAAACATAGATGTGAAAGAAGGAAAGATCACTTTTGATATCTGTGACAACAAAATTGAATTTAATCTTAATGATTCACTGAATAAACTTTCTTACTTTGGTTCGTGTTGTAGTATTGAAATATTTGATGATGTTGTTATTGATGTTTCTAGTTTATTTGATGAAACCTTAAATTCTGAAACTAACAATCCTTCTAAGGAAATTGATAAGAAATTGCAGAAGAGGAAGACAAGAAGAAATAGAAGAAGATCAAAGTTGATGGACAAAGGGAAGAAAATTTGGAGTAAATTTGGAGATTGTTTCAAGGCTGAGCCTTATGTTATTTAGGGAGACACTCAAACAAAGAGAAAATCAGAGTGGATCTTGAGGAATTCAACATCAAAACTGAGTGCAAAAGGGTCAAGCTGAAGACCTTTAAATTAGTGCTTCTTGGGAGGCAACCCAAGCTTTCTAACTTTAGTTTTGCTTTGTTTTATTTACTTTTATTTTAGATTTCTCATAGAACTAATTTTTATTTTCTTTTTTTGTAGGAAGCAAGATTTGGCGCAAAATTATGGCACCGCCGTAAACTTCTTTACGGTACCGTAATCTCTACTATTTTTGACTAGAGAATTTTTCGAGAAAACGGTACCGCCGTAAGTAATTTTACGGTACCGTATTTTGTGTTAAAATCTTTCCGAGAGTTTTTGCGTGTCACGGTAGTACCGTAAATTATATTACGGTGCCGTAATTTTTGAAATTTTGAATTTTGAATTTTTGAAATATAAATATTTGAAAAAAAAATGTCTGAGTTTACGGCACCACCGTAAATATAGTTACGGTACCGTAATGGGCACTGGTTTTCAACCAAAGAGTTTTTACCCATTACGACACTACCGTAAACCTCTCTACGGTGCCGTAATCTGTACAATTTTTTAGCCAAAATTTTTCTTTACCCATTACGGCACTGCCGTAAACCTCTATACGGGCGTAATTCTATTCGAGGCCCGCGATAAAGGTGTCGTAACCTAGTTTTTTCCACTGCCGTTTTTGAGTTTTCTCGTTCGCTCGTGCACCATTTTTGGAGCTCCGACCATCCTTGACCTTCGGACGACTCAGACAACCATTCCCGTCCAGTGATCGCCGCCGATCTGGTAACCTTTCGTCCGATTTCACTGTTTTGGTGAGTTTTGACCTAGTTTTTGCCTCTTTCACTCGTGTGACTTTGTTTCTCAACTGATTTTGGGATTCTTGTTTTCATTTACTCGTGAGAGGATAGGCTTTCGATTCTTTCTTGGTTCAAAAGATTTGGACCGCTTTCTGGGACGGATTTGAGCTAAAACACGTTGAACATGATTAGAGTTTACTGTTCACATGTCACCCGTTTCCATACATTGTTAAAATCTTGATTTTTAAGCTTGGATAAGTTGATTTCTACTGACTTAAAGCTTAATGTAGTATTCTTAGAGTTTTATCTTTGTTGCATTGCTGTATTGTGCTGATTTTTTGAGTTCCAACATAAGTTTTAACTGATTTATGCCTATGACATGCTTGATTGGTGTTATTGATGATGATTGGAAGTATTATCTTTGTTCACTTGCTACATACATTGCTATATATGTGTTGAAATTCTTAGTTGCAGCTTGTGTTTGCAATCATGCCACCAAGGGTGAAGGGATTAGTTTCCAAAAGAAAAGGAAAGGCACCAGCTGAACCTTCCTTTCCACCTAATCCACATGGCATTGAGTTCAGAAATGAGATACAAGCTGCGAGATACAATCAACTAGTTGAAAGGAGAGTGGTAGCAACAAAATATGCTGACAAGAGAACATTGGAGACATTGGGGTTATATGAAGATGTTATGTGGATGTTTGATGAGATCAGAGCCCAGCACTTCTTCTAGATTACTCCACAGACTTATCTACCACTTGTATTAGAGTTTTTGAGCAGCTTTGATATGGAGCTTCATACTTACCCTACTAGACATTCGGATGGTGAGATCACCTTTCGTATGGCTAATCAAGAGAGGAAGCTGTCTATGATAGATTTAAGAGCTATCTATCAGCTAGGGAATGGAGGGCACACTTTTGTTTCACCTGGATATGCTGAAGATGTATTTTGGAACCAAATCACTCAAGAGAGCCACTTTTCTGCACTTACTGCTAGAGCTTCCAAGATTTCAAATCCATGTATCTAGTATGTCCACAGAGTTTTAGCCCACACTGTCTTTGGTAGAGGTGACAGTGATGGGATGGTCAGACAGACAGAGTTGTTTTTCCTCTGGAGCATGTTATTTGGATACCCTTTGGATGTTGCTTTCTTTTTCATGAAGCATATAGAGAAAGTCTCTAGGGCAAAGAAAGGTGCTATTGTGATAGGTGGTTTCATTACACCTATAGCACTTTACTTGAGAATTGAGCCATATGGGATACAAGTTGCAAACGGAAGCCCAAGACTTGACATGGAGTCTTGTATAGCCATGAAGATGATAGTGAGGGATGGAGACTGTTTTTCGTTGATTCTTGGAGGAGGACAGAAGCTACCACTACTATGCACAAAAAAGACCACAGTGAGGAACCAAGCAAATTGGATGTTGGTTCCTGAAGATGTAGATGTTGTTATGCCGCCCCCTCTTAGTACCATACCACCACCACCCACCTGGGGTGGTAGTGATGATCCTTTTGGGATGGGCATGGAGCAGCCATCAGGAGCTGCAGACTCTTCCACCCACCGAACTTCTGATAGAGGATTCTCCAGTGCCTTCGATCCCGGATTCAGATATCTCTCCACTCAGCTATACCGACAGGAGTAGAGGATGGAGAGAGTGATGAACACAGTGAGTGACATGCGAGGTTCCATGAGCCAGATGCAGGACTCGATGGACCACATGCATCAGGATATAGAGAGCTTGAGCACTTACATGGAGGAGATGGGGAACTTTTTATATGAGCGTTTCGATTTTCAGGACCCCAGGAGGAGTGGAGAGTATGGAGGTCACCAAAGAGCACCACCTACTGATCCTATGGATGCCGCAGCACAAAGCACTGAAGAGATAGGATCTGATGGTGGTGAAGATTGGTAGAATCTTGTGAGTATCTCTTTTCCCTTTTGTCTTTTGTCTTTCATTTTCTGTATCTTATTGATATTTCATGTGTTGAAGGGAAGGATGCTTCTTCTGCATATCTGTGTTCGCCGTCACTGCTACTTTGCTTTTCATGCTTATTTTTCTATTTTCGATGGGGTTGTATAATGATGATTGATAATATTTCCTTCAATATGGTTGTATTTACTTGATGATATTTTGATGATGATGATGAATATATTCTTGATATGAATGATTTATGGCCTTGATCTACTTTTGAGATTATTGTATATGACTTGTTGATGATTGATGTTGATGAGTAAATTCAAATTTGAGATTAGAACAAGATCTATCATGTCAAATTTATTTCTCTTATAGATATCTACTTTTGAAAATTTTCATTGGTTGATTAGTGAGATTTTAGGGAGATATGTTGTTTGAAAATTTTAATTTAAAAGTGAAGCTACTTTTTGAATAAAATTAGCATATGAGTATGAAATTTTGAATTGATGTCAATTGATTAATCTAATTGAGGTTTGGTTTATTTTACTATTTGTTGGGAAAAAAGGAATCCAAAGTCCAAAACTAGTGAGTGACTCCCCTACTTGGCACTGTGCAAAATTGACAGTGGTACCAAAGGACATGGGTTGAAGTCTGAAAAAGAAAAAAAAAATAATGAGAGGAGTCTATTCACATTAACTCCGCTATCTTTAGTAAAATTCTTTCTACTGAAAAGACATGAGTTCTATTACATTGACTATGTGGTCAGTGTACTCTAACTTCGTCACCAGAAAAAAGGTGGTAATCAAATTAGAGAATGTGAATAATGCAAAAAGAATAAAAAGTATGTATCTATGTGGGTACATGCCTTTCAAAAAGAAAAAAAAGGGGAGAAAAATTGGAGTGGAAAAAGATTTTTGATACCCCATTCCTGTAAACAAAAGTATGATAAACTTAAACTAAAAATTGGATGAAGTCATGAGATTGAGATTCTGTCTTTTATACAAGTTGCGAAGTTTTATTTGACTAAGTGGTGGATCTTGAGAATTGGATTTAGAAGATGATATATCTGTTTAAAATTTTATGATGCAATTGATAAGAAATTTTTATTAGTGATTGTATGTTAGAAATTTATTTTCCATGAGAAAGTCTATGCCTATGATCAATTTTTGAATTTTCTTGGTTTTTGCTTGAGGACAAGCAAAGTTTGAGCCTTATGTGTTTGATGACACCAAAATGTATCGTAATTTCTATGCCATTTTGTTGATATTTTTGTGTTATATTCATAGACTTTGCTTATTTTTTTATGCCCTTTTTATCAATATTTGGGAAATCTATACTCTTTTCTATTTTTGATGATTTTTAGGTGAAAAGGCATGTTTTTCAATCGATTTCGAGCAATACAAGTGCATAATTGAATTCACAACGTCAAGAGGAGATCACACGTCAAATTTTAGAACATTTGAAGCTTCAGAGAAAATTACGGCACCCCCACTATGGAATTTACGGTACCGTAATTTGACTGCACTCGCAGATCGAAATTATGGCCCTACCGTAATAATCTCTATGGTACCGTATTTTGGAGTTTTTTCGGGCAGAGAATATTGTGTGATTACGACACTACTGTAAACATCTTTACGGTGCCATATTTTGACGCATTTTCGGACAGAGATTGGTTGGAGTTTACGACACTGCCGTAAAATGAAATACGGTACCGTAATTCGGGTTCATTTTTCACCCGAAGACAATGTCCACATTACGGCACCGCCATAAAGAACAATACGGTACCGTAATTCCAGAAGAATTCAACCCGAGAACTCACTGTCCAGATTACGGCACTGTCGTAAATCCCATTACGGCCGTAATTACGAAGCTGCTCGCGATTTTCTCGGTCAACTCCGAAGCCGATTCTTGCGGAGAAGATTGTGGTCGATCCAGGCCATTAAATGCATCGCGGTAAGAAGCAATCGGGGAGCATTTTTTGAGACGAAGAAAATCAGACCAAAAGCCTAATTTTCGTCCACCAGAGAGAGAGAAATCACCTAACACGCCGCCACCCTAGGCTTCACCGCCGGGAAGCAACCAGCGCATCTCCAGCGTGAAATTCGAGTGGAAGCTACGCTTAGAGGAGGAGAAGGTGTCCCAGAAGTTTCAACGTGATTGGAGATCCAACGGAGGAGAGATCATCAGAAAATCGAGCGCTGCCGCTGTTCGCCCTAGATTACGGCCGTAAACTTCTTTACGGCCGTACCGTAATTTTTCTTTCTTCCTCCTTTTGATTTCCTTCAACATGGATTATTGTACTCTTCTCTCTATGATAGCTTAAACTTATTTTAGGACATGGGGGAGTAATTCACTTGATTTTTAATGACTAGATGACTATTTTTTCCTATCTCGTCACGTTTAATCTTAGCATGATGATTTTACTCACGTGGTAATTGTTCTTAGACTCTGTTTAGATCCACATTATTATGCATATTTTAGAGTTTTCGCAATAGGCTGAAAAGTAAATTGCTTGAGGACTTGGAAGCCTAGAATTGCATGTTAGGAACCCTCTTAGGATAGTTCTTATTTGTTTGATTCTAGTAGATTAATTGCCATGATAATGATATGAATCTAAAGATCGAGTCTAAATTATCAAATGTGGAGATCTTGTACGAAAGCAAGGATCGGAATGTCGGAAAACCATGAGTAAAACTAGTGTCGAGACTCGGATGCACGAAAGTAATCCTAGAGATTCCACTAGAGATTTTCAACCTAGAATTCGGATGCACGAAAGTGATCCTTGGGTTTTTCGTTTGATGATTTACTTATCTTCAACTTGGGATAAATCTTGCGTGAAAGCGAGGATTGATCTCTGCATGATTGTCTGCACGAGAGTGAGATAATCTTTTTATTAAGTTAATTGCATCTTTATCATGCTGAAATTAAACTAACGAAATCTTTATTCATGTCTAGTCATAAAAATTAAAGTGAACGAAACCCTAGTCCCAGCTTCTCTCTCTGATAATTTCGTTTTAGCGCTTTAATCCTAGATTGCTAGTTTACACTCTTTCAATTGCCTAGATAGTGAAAAATAAATTATTCGATACTCAACAATATAGGTCTCTGTGGGATAGATATTTTCTTTATTAGTTCGAGTATCCGTGTACTTGCGGACACTACAAGTTTAGGGACAACAAGTTTCTGGAGCCGTGTCAGGGAGTGACAATAGCCCTGTGCGCCAATACTTAGGTTTTTGCCGCGACACCTGAAGTGAGTCTACCTACTTGTATTTAAAAGTGTGTCCTTTCGGATCACAACACGTCGTCATCGGTATGGATGTTGGTGTGAAACTCCTTGGAAGATTGAAATTCCAACACAATGGGGATGTATGTGGGGTAGAAGATCGTGAAGAATTGGTCCTACCCTACACGTTGGAAAAGCCACTGCACATCTTCATGAAAGCCCAAAGTATTCAGTGTAGCATGATCAAGATATCTGGTGGTGATCACTTACCGGTGCACCAGAGCATTCAGCTTAGTTAATTGCTCAGGATCACGGTAGAGGATGCCGTAAGGAGTAGTGGGTGCGGTAGGTGGTGGCTAATCGGCGGTGGTGCTAGAGGAAGATGCACGGCGTTTGCTTGTCACCTGCTTGTATCTGGACATGTTGGTGGTGTAGAATGGTGACGGGAAAGGAGTAGCTGGTGTAGAGGAGGCGTCAGAGGCGTCGACGGCAAAGAAGGAAGGTCGGTAGCGACGGAATAGCAGGCGGCGGCAGAATTCAGAACAGCGGCGGATCTGCGACGGAAGGCACAGATCGGCGCCGGAAACTTAGGTGAAAGAGTCACCGGAGGATGAAGAAGGCAATGGAAGGTGGCCGGAGGTTGATCGGGAATTGGAGGTGATGGATCGGAATGGTGGCGGCGTGGCTAGGTTTTCTTGCACGGGTGTGTAGGCTAGTGTGCACGCTGCACACCTTTAAAACGAAACATTGCACGGCTGTGTATCAGTACACACCCCGGTCCGTGCAAGTCTCGGTGCAGAACCAATCTGATAGCCCCAAAGTTGTTGGCGTTTACCTTGGACTAATCCAAAGTAACGGCGCCAAAAACTTGTTAGGTATCCGCAAGTGCATAGATTTATCGAAGTAATAAAAATATCAAACCACAGAGACCTTATTGTTAAGTACCAAATAATTATTTTCTTGCTAGCTAAGTAAACCGAATATGATGTAAGTAAATAACTGAGAGAACACGAAATATAAACAGAGAGATAAATTGGGACTAGGGTTTCATCCACCTTAATTTCAATGATTAGATATGAATAAAAAGGTCGTCAGTCTAATTTTATCATGATAAAGACCTAATTCACTTCATAAAGGTATTGTCTCACTCTCGTGCAGACAATCATGCAGGGATCAATCCTCGTTCTCGCGCAAGATTTATCCTAAGCTGAAGATAAGTTAATCATTGAATAGAGAATTCAAGGATCACTCTCGTGCATCCGAATTCTAAGTCAAACGTCTCATGTGGTATCTCAAGGATCACTCTCGTGCATCCGAGTCTCAACACAACTACTTATGGCTTTCTGACGACTCAATCCTCTTGTGCAAGATCAAATCAAGTCTAAAACAATAACTCAAACCAAAAGAATCATAAAATCAACAAGGCATTAAAAATACTAAAAATCAGAATTCAAAGAACAAACCTAATCTCTTACGATAAGTTCCAAACTCGATAATTTCTAGGGTTCCAAATTTCACAATCAACCTCTCAGTCTATTTCGCAAAATTCTAAAACATGCTGATATTTATAAAACTAAGGAGAATCAAAGAACAATCAATCACATAAGTAAAATTATCATAATAAAATTATTCTGACGAAGAAAGAAAGTTATCTAATCATTAAAAATCAAGGGGATTACACCCCATGTAGTTATCTAATCATTAAAAATCAAGGGGATTACACCCCATGTCCCAAAATATGTTTAAGCTTGCATGAAAAAAGAAATACAACAAGCCATAGTTTAGAACGATCAGAAAATAAAAATAAGGGAGAAATAACGTTACAACACGGCTGTAATAGAAATTACAGCCGTAATTATGTGAGTGAACAGTGCTGGCGCCGCTCCTTTGTTGATTTCTCCTCTGATCGAACTCATTTTGCTCTGAAACTTCTGGTGTGTCCTCCTCACCCCCAAGCGAAGCTTTTGTGTAAAAATTGGGGCGAGACGTGCCCTCTACGCCTCTCGGCGTGAGGCCAAACCCTAATCACATCTCTGTCGATTTCTCCCTTGATACGTAATAAAAATTGGTCCTTTCACTTCGTGTGTCTTCTCCTCTTAATGATAAGTCCGTAACATCTTTCAGATCTGAATTTGGACTTCTGGATCAAAAGTTATGGTCCATGCAAGATTCAGGCAAAAAAATTAGAAAAACTGGGCAGAATTACGGTACCGTAAAAGACATTACGGCGGTGCCGTAATTTTGCCAAAAACTCTGAAAACTTATGTGGAAAAACGTCCAAAAATACGGTACCGTGGGATTTTGTCCTACCGTATTTTTGCAATTTGGCTCCGAATTTCATGAAAATTGATGGGTAACTTTGTTTCGACGTTTGGAATCCATTGGTGTGCTCAAATCTTCCAAAATCCATCAAAATATGACACTTTTAACCTGAAAATAATCAAAAATAAGAAATGGTGTAGATTCTGCAATAGTTGACAAATAAAGCTTAAAAACAAGCAAAAGAGCATAAATATGACACAAAAAGACACATCAAATGACACAAAATATACTATGAATTTTAGTGTCATCAAACACATAAGGCTCAAACTTTGCTTGTCCTCAAGCAAATAAATAAAATAAAGAACACTGCTATGAAAAATATACCCTCTTATGAAAAATAAATTTCTAAAATATAATCACTCATGAAATATCCCACCAAAAGGTACATAAAATTTCAAATAAATACATCGTGTTCTGAAATAAATCTTTAAGATCTACAACTTGATCAAATAAAACTTCGCAACTCGCATAATAAAAAGAATCTCAGTCTCATGATTTCACCTTTGTTTCAGTTTAAATCTATCATACTTTTGTTTATAGGAATAAAGTCTCCAAGATCTTTTTCCACACAAAATCTCTCTTTTCTTGCCTTTCTCCCCCTTTTTTTTTATAGACTTCAACCCTTGTCTTAGGTACCACTGTCAATTTTACGTAGTGCCAAGTAGAGGAGTCATTGTTATTATTTTTCTTCTCTCTTTTTTATAGACTTCAACCCATCTCTTAGGTACCACTGTCAAGTTTACATAGTGCCAAGTAGGGGAGTCTCTCACTATTTTTGTGGATCTTGGATTCCCTCTTCCCAACAAATAGTAAGATAAACCAAACATCAACTAGGTTAATCAATTGACATTAATTCAAAAATTACACTCATATGCTCATTTTATTTAAGAAAGATGTTTCACTCTTAGATTGCATTCTTCAAACAACATACCTACCCAAAACCCTATGCAACAATCAATGAAAACTTTCAACAAGTAGATATATATTGAAGAAATAAATGTAACATAATAGGAATATCTTCATTCACAGGCATTAGCATGAACTTTCATAATCAATGTTTAATCTACACATCTCTTATCTTATGGATTCAAGTCATAAAAATTTAAAATCAATGCAAAAGGTGTGAAGCATGAAACTCATAGAATCATAGTCAAAAGTGTGACATGATAGACTTAAGCAACCTCGTATAATAGAAATCTCAGTAAATGATATATCTAAAGCAAATCAAAGATGCAACCGTATGAAATAATCACGAAAACAAGAGAGTGCAAACAATACTCACAAAACTATGTAGCAAGCTCTGACCACAAATACATAAAGCTCAGACCAAAAATAGTGTCGGGGCAAATGCTGCAAAGTCCAAAGGTGTGCCTTTTGAAAATTTTACCTACACAATTTAAGATACATAAGGCTCAGATGAAAAAATAGTCTCTTACTTAAATAAAAAAAATAGAACAATAATCTTTTCAAAGAGAAATCAGAAATATCGCTAGAGGTGCAAAGAGTGCCGGTGACAAGAGCTGATGCAGGCGAGAAGCAGATGTGGAATAGAAGCTAGCTGAAGAGCTGCTAGCAATGATGATGATGGTGCCGACAGTAGAGTGAGTAATCTCTAGTGGCATGCTAGAGACTACAGTCCTGGAGGTGAGATCGTCGGCCTGTTCAAAAGATAGCACTGCATAAAAAAAATTAGAGTCAATAATAAAGAACTGCTGCAAAAATAAATAAAATCATGGAATTAGAGGCAGCAAAAGAAGTAAGAAGCCGCTGGTGATGCTACGCAAGAGGTGGAGGACAATTTCTCTTGAAGATTTCTGAATCTGGAGTCAAGAGAAGCAACACAAGTAGAAAACAAACAAAGCAGTTTTTGAATTTTTTATGAAAAGTAGCCATACCCAAGAATAAGATTTAATGATCCAAAAAGAAAATGGACAAAACCAAGTTGTAGAATAAGATATGTTCTTTTCAGACGTATGAAAATCAAAGGATCAAAATCTATCAGAAATTTAGGGCATCAACAGAAAGAGGACTACTCAGATTACAAAATTGTAAAAACTGCACAAAAGTTAATCATATTCAAAAAGTTGCTATGTGTCCTAAAATGATCAGAAAATATTTTCATGAAAACAACTAATCCACAAGATAGAATGATACATGTTCTTTATATTCCAAGTAAAAAATCTCGGTTTTAAGTCACCGAAGCACCTTAAAAACGCGCAGCAAAAGTGCTAATCAGATTAGTTAGAAGAAAACTGCTGCAGAAATTAATCAGAATCAAAAATTTGCTAGGTGTTTTAGAATGATCCATGGACTTTAAAATTCAACAAAAATATCTAGATGATAGACCAAGATGAGTACTTCGTGATGGTGCCAAAGATCAAAAATTTTCCCAACCCGGTTTCTTAAAATCACAGCGAGAAAACACCTACTCAGATAAGTAGAAAGCAGTTCAAAAATTACGGGCGTAATGTTCTTTACGGCAGTGCCGTAATGTACAAAAAATCTCGGGTCAAAAATATCCAACAATACGGTACCGTAAAAACCAATACGGTACTGCCGTAATATGCTAAAAACTCTCGGGTGAAATCAGATCAAGATTATGGCACCGTAAAGAGGATTACGGCAGTGCCGTATTTTACGCAAAATTTCATTTCTCCCTGCAAAAAGAAAAGAAAATTAATTCTAAAAATAAACTAAAATAAAAGAAACTAAACTAAGGTAAGAGTGTTTGGGTTACCTCCTAAGAAGCGCTAATTTTAGGTCCATAGCTTGACTAAAAATCAAACATCATGGTGAAGCAGGTGAATCAGTTCCAAAGTATAAAGCATATAATTTTCTGCATTTCCGTTGTCCAAAAATTTTAGCCACTAATCCAAATATCCAGAATTTCATATAAATCACAATCAAAGTGGCTTTCTTAAATATGCATAAATTAAAATCAAAATTTTCAACTTCACACAAAGGGTATTCAATGATCTTCCTAAATTTATCAGAGAGTAAAATCATAAGTTCTTTCTTTAAATTTAAATCTTCAATTGCAATAGGACTTAGATCAAAAGATTTAAGCATTGGATCATCAACATAATGTCTATGTCTCAAATTAAGTTCCTCAATAAAGCATAAATTCTCAAATACATCAGAAGATAGATCAATAGATATAGGCAAAACATTATCATGGTGAGATTCATCAATATTTGCAATATCCAAATTTTCTTCAAGTCCTTCATGCTCACAATCAGGTAATTCATCAATTTCAAAATTTTTAACAAAACTAGAATAAGATTTTTCTAAATTAGTCCCCTCATATCCTTCATTAGAATTAACCATAAATAACATATTATTAAAAGAATCAATATCATCAAAAGAGGGTTATTCAATTTCAATTTCCTCAATCTTTTCCACAATTAAATTATCAGAAGAATCTAATTCACAATTATCAAAATCAGAATGAGATGCATTAATGTTCACATAAGGCTCAATCTCAAAACAATCATAATCAGAGGGTGAATTTTCTAAATCAAGTTCCTCAGTTTCAAACTCAAATAAACAATCTTGTTGTGCTATCTGGGTTTCTAGCATTTCATTGTGTGCAACCATGTCATCCAACCTAGAATTGATTTGTTTGAAGGTCTCATTCAAATCTTCATTTTGTTTTGCCTGGGTACTCATGAACTTTTCAAACATTATCTCTAAGCTAGATTTTTCAGTATCCTCAAAGTATGGCTCAGAAGTAAAGTTTGAGAAATCATCATAAAAAGATCTAGAATCATATTGATCATTTTGATGCCATGGTGAATTGGAATATGGAGAAATTAAAATTGGGCAATCAGAGGAACAATGATCAAAATATCCACAAATATCACATCTAACAGGAGAAGAAAGAGAGTGCATATAAGAGTTAAACGTATCCTCAAGTGTGCACAATGAATCATACTTACCTTGTGGCATGTATACCTCACTTCTTTCAGTTGCCCACGAGCTGTGATTAAAAGACATATTTTAAAATCTATTAAGAACAGAAAGATAATCCAACACCAATCAATTAAATCTCTCTTTTTTTTTTCAGAATATATAAAAAAAACAGAAAATCTAAAACATAAGCAAATTCATAAATCTTCAGATATCACAGTTCTGTCACAACTGCGAAAATCCAAAACCTGGAAAAATAAAAAATAAAGTTAAATCTAAAATAAATAAAACTTAGTCTAGCAATACTAACAACAATTTTGATATTAACAAAACTAAGGTCCCCGGCAACGGCGCCAAAAACTTGATAGCCCCAAAGTTGTTTGGCGTTTACCTTGGACTAATCCAAAGCAACGGCGCCAAAAACTTGTTAGGTATCCGCAAGTGCACGGATTTATCGAAGTAATAAAAATATCGAACCACAGAGACCTTATTGTTAAGTACCAAATAATTATTTTCTTACTAGCTAAGTAAACCGAATATGATGTAAGTAAATAACTAAGAGAACACGAAATATAAACAGAGAGATAAATTAGGACTAGGGTTTCATCCACCTTAATTTCAATGATTAGATATGAATAAAAGGGTCGTCTGTCTAATTTTATCATGATAAAGACCTAATTCACTTCATAAAGGTATTGTCTCACTCTCGTGCAGACAATCATGCAGGGATCAATCCTCGCTCTCGCGCAAGATTTATCCCAAGCTGAAGATAAGTGAATAATTGAATAGAGAATTCAAGGATCACTTTTGTGCATTCAAATTCTAAGTCAAACATCTCATGTGGAATCTCAAGGATCACTCTCGTGCATCCGAGTCTCAACACAAGTTCTACTTATGGCTTTCTGACGATTCGATCCTCACTCTCGTGCAAGATCAAATCAAGTCAAAAATAATAACTCAATCCAAATAATCATAAAGTCAACAAGGCATTAAAAACACTAAAAATTAGAATTCAAAGAACAAACCTAATCTCTTACGATAAGTTCCAAACTCGATGATTTCTAGGGTTCCGAATTTCGCAATCAACCTCTCAGTCTATTTCACAAAATTCTAAAACATACTGATATTTATAAATCTAAGGAGAATCAAAGAACAATCAATCACATAAGTAAAATTATCATAATAAAACTATTCTGACGAAGAAAGAAAGTTATCTAATCATAAAAATCAAGGGGATTACACCCCAAGTCCCAAAATATGTTTAAGCTTGAATGGAAAAAGAAATACAACAATCCATAGTTTAGAACGATCAGAAAATGAAAAGAAGGGAGAAATAACGTTACAACACGGCTGTAATAGAAATTACGGTCGTAATTATGCGAGTGAACAGTGCCAGCACCGCTCTTTCGTTGATTTCTCCTCTGATCGAACTCCTTTTGCTCTGAAACTTCTGGTGTGTCCTCCACACCCCCAAGTGAAGCTTCTGTGTAAAAATCATGGTGAGAGGTGCCCTCTATGCCTCTCAGTGTGAGGCCAAACTCTAATCGCCTCTCTGTTGGTTGCTCCCTCGATACAAGATAAAAATTGTTCCTTTCACTTCGTGTGTCTTCTCCTCTTAAGTACGAGTCCGTAACATCTTTTGGATCTCAATTTGGACTTCTGGATCAAAAGTTATGGTCTGTGCAAGATTCGGGCAGAAAAATCGGGAAAACTGGGCAGAATTACGGTACCGTAAAATACATTACGGCAGTGCCGTAATATTGCCAAAAACTCTGAAAACTTCCGTGGAAAAACGTCCAAAAATACGGTACCATGGGATTTTGTCCCAAAAATACGGTAGTGCCGTATTTTTACAATTTGGCTCCGAATTTCATGAAAATTGATGGGTAACTTTGTTTCGACGTTTGGAATCCATTGGTGTGCTCAAATCTTCCAAAATTCATCAAAATATGGCACTTTTAACCTGAAAATGATCAAAAACAAGAAATGGTGTAGATTCTGTAATAGTTGACAAATAAGGCTTAAAAACAAGCAAAAGAGCATAAATATGACACAAAAAGACACATCAAATGACACAAAATATACTATGAATTTTGGTGTCATCACAATCCAGTCTTCACTTACTCTACATGGCCATGCATGGATGCACAGGTGCACCTGTGCATGGCCCAGCGCAAAATGGACACGAAAGTCACCTACGCATCATGGCCGTGTATCTCTACACACCCCTGCCCGGGAATGTTTCAGCGCTCTTCCCAGATAAGCTTGACGAGTTGTGCACGGCAGTGCATGGCTTGCAAGTACCTGAAAAATTCCAAAGAAATTACCACCAGCAGGGTACAACTTAGAAAGCATAAATATGAAAGAAAGTCTGAAAAATTACAAAGACTAAATGACGAAAATAAATAAGAAAGAAAGTAAACAAGAGGTTGGGTTGCCTCCCAACAAGCGCTTCTTTAAGGTCACTAGCTTGACCAGCGTGGTGCTTATGGTACGTCTGGTGTGGCAGAGGTGAAGTAAGTGGCATGGAGCCTCTGCTTTCGTTGCCACCCACGAATTGCACCTATTAAAATAGGCACAAGATATAATAGTTTCTCTGGAAAGGTTTTGACAGCACTTGGAACAACAAAATAGTAAAACATATAAGCCTTTGCAAGGTCAATTAAAACTTCATCTCCAAACACTCTTAATGTTTTCTTCTTCAGATTGGCTCCCGTGGCATCTTCAATTTGATCCACCATAGCCACCATCTTATCTCTTCTTAGACCAATCGAGCTGTCGGGCCTATCTTCAAAGTGTTCAGGAAAATCTTCTAGGGAGAGCTCCATCTTGCTTCTGGACTGTGTAGTATCTTCCTTCACTATCGTTCCGTCATCACTCGAGTCTGCAAAATGGAATTCTTTATTATTAGCAGAAAGATTGAATGACAAATTATTCCCATTAATGCTAAAATTCATCGTCCTGCATGAGACATCAATCATGGCTCCGATCGTAGCAAGCAATGGCCTTCCCAATATAAGACGAAAAATAGAATTCTTAGTCATGTCAAGAATCACAAAATCTACCGGGACAGAGAATCCTTTAATTTGTAGTGGCACATTCTCAACAATCCCAAGCGGGTGAAGCTTAGAGTTGTTCGCAAGTTGGAGAACCTTAGATGTCGATTTAAGACTTCCCAGGTCCAACTTCTTGAAGGTAAGGGAAGACATGATGCTAACACCAGAACCTAAATCCAAGAGTACTCCTTCGAATGAAGTGGTGCCAATCATGCATGGTATGTCAAAACTACCAGGGTCTTTGAATTTGAAAGGTGGCTGATTATGCATGCAATCTGTAGAGTTTTCAGTAACAGCCATTATCTTCTCGATGTCTGGTGTTTCAGGAATTTCTGGATGAGGCTTCTCTTTCTGGTTTTCAGACTCTTCTTTTTTATTCTCAATATTCTCAGCTTCAGAGTCCTTTAATTGCTCATCACCACTTGTTATGACGGCATTGCATTGGTCTCTCGGATTTGCTTCAGGTTGAGCTGGAAGCATTCCTAGGGTTCTAGAGGATGAACTGGTTCGCTGGTCTAGTTGTGTGATCCGATTCTCCATCATTTTCGAATGTGAGGACACTGAGTCCACTTTCATGTTCAGCTGGTGGATCTGCTCATTTATATTATCAGTGTGGTTCATCTGATTGGCCATGAAACTCTCCAGCATCAACTCTAATCTAGATTTTTGAGGAGGATCTGGCTATCTTTGATTAGCGGATGGATGTTGTATTCCAGGAGGAGGCCTAAAATTAGAAGAAGAATTTGGATTAGCAAAATTTACAGGATGGATTTGCCCTTGATTCAACCTGTAGGAGAAATTCTGATGATTTTTCCATCCTGGATTATATGTATTCGAGTAGGGGTCGTTCTGATTCCTGAAGTTCCTAATAGCGTTGACTTGTTCAGAAGGGGCGCTCAAGAAGTGGCAATCATCAGAAGAATGTCCTATCACTCCACAGACATTACAAGTCATAGAGTTAGAAGTAGAAACATTAATAGAATCAAGCTTAGAAGAAAGTGAATCTACTTTTGCTACTAGGGAGTTAATCATGTTCATACCAAACTTCCCTGAATTTCAAACTTGCTGGCTCCTCTCTCTTGACCACTGATAATGATTGAGGGCCATGTCCTCAATTAACTCCATCGCATCATCATAGTTTTTGTTCATTAGTGCCCCACCAGCAGCAGCATCCACAGAAAGTCTAGTCTGATATAATAAACCACAGTAAAAGGTATGTATGATCACCCATTTCTGTAGACCATGGTGTGGGCACATGCGCAGTAATTCTTTGAACCTATCCCATGCTTCATAAAGGGACTCTCCATCTTACTGAGCAAAGTTGGTGATTTGATTTCTGAGCTGGGTAGTCTTGCTTGGTGGGAAATATTTCGATAAAAAGGCCTGCGATAGTTGTTCCCACGTTGTTATAGAGCCCTGTGGTAAAGATTGCAACCACGCTCTAGCTCGGTCCCTGAGAGAAGAAGGGAAAAGCCTTAGTTTAATAGCATCAGGGGGAGCACCATTAATTTTCAGAGTGTCGTAGCATTCTAGAAAAATAGATAAGTGAAGGTTAGGGTCATCAGTGGCTGCTCTACTAAATTGATTCTGTTGCACCATCTGCACTAAGGAGGGCTTGATCTCGAAGTTGTTAGCTTCGATAGCTGATGTGTTCCGCAAGTGCATGGACAATCGAAGTAATAAAAATATCAATCCCACAGGGACCAATAGCTAAGTATTGATTCTTACTTAGAATTGTTAGCTAGACAAATCAGGGAGAGAATGATCTTTATCGTTACTAAAAAGAACGAAGAAACAATGAGCAGGCTTTGGTTGTAATCAATTTATGGAAAATCAGGATTTAGGGTTCACCACTCTATGTCTCATGACTTATTAAAATTAAGTTTATCTTAATTATGATTTACTATGTTGAAGGGGATTTATCCGCATGTACAGATTGCCCCTTATCAGTAGTACAATCCGGTGTTTATCTGAATTAATTCCCTACTCTCGTGGTTATTAACTCAAGATAAGCCCAATGAACTCTTGACAAATCAATAAAATCCCTCAAGTTAATTCGAACTACTCTCGTGTTCAAATCAACTTGTTCAAATATTGTAGGTCCGAAATCACAATTCACTTCTTAATACTTCTTGTGACGTCTAAGACATGAAAATCATGGTCAGTAATCATCATGTAATTATAACAACAATAATTGAATCTAACAAGAGCAAATCACTTCATAAGATAGTATTTAACGATCAAGTCATGAAAATAAGAGGGCTACTCCCTTAATCCTGAATAAAAGTTTACGTTGACATGTTAAACACGTTTACGTTTAAGAAATCCATGTTTTGATTACAAATTGGCAAAATAATTCGAAATAACAAAGGAAGACGAGGATTAATGTTTCCTGATGGAGATCGTCGCCAAATCACCAAAAAGACGAAGCTTTTTCGGTTGAAATCTGAAGATCGCCGCTCTCTTGCCCTCGTTTCGCTTCCTCCTCGAATTTCACTTGAAAATCCACCAAAAAGTCGTCAAACTCGGCCCAAAGATTCCTTAAATAGTTCCCCATCATTGTATTAGGTTTCCCCTAAAATCTGGCTCGAAAATGGATCAAATCGGATGAGAAACGAAGTCAAATCCGAATATGGCAAATGAAATTACGGCCGTGAAAATTTTCATGGGGGGCTTGTGAAACATTTTGTTCAATTCTGGATTATAAAATTACGGCCGTGAGCCATGAAATATTTCACACCCTAGGCCATGAAACTTTATATAGGATATTTGATATGGCCGTGATGAAAATTACGGGTAGGGCCGTAAAACATTATGCATGTTCAGAAAATACGGCCATAAAAGTTTTCATGGGGGGGCTGTATTTTCTAAAGATGCTCCGACTTGCATGAAATTTTATGGGAAGCTTCGTCTTGACTTGTAGAATTCATCCATGTGCTTGGATTCATCAAAATCTATCAAATTATAATCATTTTCACCTGAAATATGATAAAATGAAGAAAGGTGAAGATTATGAACAAATAAAGAGATTTAAGCCAAAATATATGAAAATATGATAGAAAAGAGAAATAAATGATGGTAAAAGTATACTAAAAACACTATATAAATGCATGTAATCAAATCTCCCCAGACTTAAACTTTTGCTTGTCCTCAAGCAAACAAATAAACTAAAGAATAATGCTGAGTATGGAAAAGATAACTCAATCATGAAAAATAAATTTTCAAAATATAATCACTCATTAAAGATTTCCAACTCATGTCACAAAAGATTCTAGAGAAATAAATTGTCTTCAAAATTTAATCCTTAAGATTCACAATCCAAAACAAATAAAATTTTCAACTTGCAAAATAATTAGAATCTCAATCTCGTGAGTTCACCTTGTAATCAGTTCAACACTATGATGTTTTTGTTTACAGTAATAGGACCTCCAAAATCTTTTTCTATATTTATTTTTGACATTCTCTAAATCGATTAACACATTTTTTTATGGTGACAAATTTAGAGTACACCAACCACATAGCCAATGTGATAGAACTCATATCTTTAAGCTAGCAGAGTTGCAACTCATAGCTAAAGATAGCGGAGCTAATGTCAAAATCTTTTCTTGGCATGTACCTACATAGATACATAATTTTATTTCCTCTCTCTCCCTTTTTTTTTAATTTTTTTTAGACTTCAATTCATGTTTTCGGTACCACTGCCAATTTTTCTCAGTGCTAAGTAGAGGAGTCCCTTTTTTTTTGGATTCTTTATTCCCAACAAATAACACAATAGACCAAACATATACAAAGCTAATCAATCAATATCAATTCAGGAAAATTATACTCATCTACTCATCTTATTTGAAAAGGATGCTTCACTCTTGAATCTCATTCCCCAAACAATCCTTTTATCAAAATCTTATGAACAATAAGCGGAAGATCAAATATGAGGATATACATCAAGGAAATAAATTTAACACATAGAGCAATGAATCCATTCACATGCATTGGTATAAGATCATCCACAACACAAATCATCAATAATATAAAATCATATATCATCATCAAAAATATCGTGCATCAGAAAGTACATATAATCTGAGTACAATCCAAAATGATTATAGCATCCACATATAACGCTAATCAAAATATATCAAGACATACACATGACATCATACCATAAATCAAAGAGTCAAGTCAAATACAATATCCATGAAACAAAATAAAATATCAAATAAAATATCCTCCCCTATATAAAGAATGCATCATCCTCAATGCAATTAACAAGGAATAAGAGCGTAGGTGAAAAGATACTCACAATGCACTAGTTGTCCATACTATCGCCCAAACCATCCTCCTCGCCAGAGCTATCGTCCTCCTGATAAATGTATCACAAAGCTCCTACACAAAATATAGATAATGATCAAAAGGGGAAACCATTCTAAAAGCATCATTTAAGATTCATAGTGTAACTTCCAAAAGCAAATAACTAATTATACTATCAAAAAGTAAAATAACGCAAAATAAAAACTAAGAATGGGAAAAGAGAGATAGTGTTTGAGTTGCCTTCTAAAAAGCGCTAAAGTTAACGTCGCTAGCTCAACGAAGATCAACCCTGATCAAGTAACGGCTTCTCGAATCGTATCTGTATGCTTTCCTTGTTTTGTTCTTTGATCTCTGAATATATAAGGATTATCATAAAAATAGTGTTTTACTTTAGCTAAGAATTTCTTTCTTCCCTTATCTTCATTAAACAATTTCAACCCTTCCTTTCTTTTTCGTCTCTTCCTCTGAATTTTTTGCTTCTTCAGAAGTAAATTAGTCTCCTCCTTATTAAGTTGACATTCTTTATCATTAGAATTCACAATATAATCCACAAAAGTACAACCTTCAGAGTCAAAATGTTCAGCAAATAATTTATGCACATCAGTCAAAATATCATTCACAGTACTAATATTACCGCAAGATCCATTATATGATGGGTTTTTTGTAGTTTGAGAAGCATCAATATTTGTATTACTAATTACAGGAAAAGTAAAGTTCTCTCCAAGAAATTCATACCTGAGGTTACTTGAGAGAGTTTTAAATTCATACCTCTTTCCCCCATCACTTTCATCACCTTTGATAGAACATACTTCAAGTGGACCTTTCTCTATCTTGGAATTAATGGTCATCGGTGAAGTGTCTTCCAAGACTTCTACACTGCAACAAGATCCTGCAAAAGAATGCTTATTTAGATTTTCTGTCAGATCAAAATCTACAGAATCCTCACCTATCCTAAAAGTTAGCTTCCCATTTTTGACATCAATATTTGTGCTAGCAGTCGCCAAAAAGGGGCGACCTAAGATTATGGGAAGCCTAGAGTCTTCCTCCATCTCAAGGACAACAAAATCAACATGAATAAAAAACTTACCGACCTTGATGGGCACATTCTCTAAAATACCTACCGGATGTCGTACAGAGCGGTCAGCCAACTGAAGTGAAACAGAAGTGGGCTTCAAATCTCCAATGTCCAGCTTTTTACAAACAAAGTGTGGCATTAAGCTGACACTAGCCCCTAAATCACACAAAGCACGGTCAATAAACATATTACCAATTAAACAAGAAATAGAAAAACTCCCTTGATCTTTAAGCTTTGGTGGCAACTTGTTCTGGATTATAGCACTGCACTCCTTCGTAAGTGCGACCGTTCCATGCTCCTCCAACTTTCTCTCTAAAAATTTTTCAAACTGCTTATCAATTTTGGCCTTTGCCAATCTCTGAGGGAAAGGTATTGGTGGTTTGTAGGGAGGTGGTAGTACATAAACTAGCTCTGGCTCCCTTTCTTACAAAGTTGTTTCTCCTTCTTTTCCCTCTTTCTCTGTAGGTTCAGAATTTTGCTCCTTTGATTCTTGTGTTGAGTTTGGTACTCTTGGTCCCTCTAACTGTTTCTCACTGCGTGTGATAATAACATTGCAATACTCACGTGGGTTCACTTTTGGCTTTCCTGGTAGTCTGCCAGTAGGCCTGCTTGAAGAGCTAGCCTGCTGAGCTATCTGAGTTTCCAACATCCTCTGATGAGTCTTTATAGACTCTACCTCAGAACTGAGATTCTTGATGACATGTCTAAAGTTATCATCCTGCTTCTCAAATTGTTGTATGAACCTTTCATTCTGCTTTGCCTGTGAAGTAATAAAATTTTCCATCATAACCTCTAAGTTAGACTTCTGGGGTATTGGAGGTTGATTATACTGTCTTGCTTGAAAATTAGAGGGTTGTCGATTATTGTTCTAGGGTGCTTGATTTTGATTTTGATTGCTCTTCCAAGAAAGATTAGGATGGTTCCTTCAACCAGGGTTGTAGGTACTCGAGTATGGGTCATTCTGAGATCTCTATTATAGTTCCCAATTGCATTTGCTTGTTCAGAGTTGCACTCCCCCTAAGTTGAAACTCCTAACTGACGCTCATCTGCATTATATCCTGCATTGCCACAAATCTCACACAAAATAGCATTAACAGTGACATAATTAACATTCAAGGAATTAATTTTATGAGTCAAAGAGTCAACCTTGGCGGCAAGCGAAGCGATAGCATCTAAATCATACTTACCTGACGCCTTAGCAGATGGTCCTCTCTCACTTACCCATTGACAATGGTTCAAGGCCATCTCCTCAAACAGATTAATTGCATCATCCACACTTTTATTCATGATTGCTCCACCGACAGTAGCATCAACTGACATACGAGTATTATAATTAAGTGCATTATAGAAAGTATGGATTATTACCCACTTCTCAAGGCCGTGATGTGGACACATCCTCTGAAGCTCTTTAAATCGGTCCCACACCTCGTATAGTGATTCTCCTTCCCTCTGAACAAAGTTCGTGATCTGGTTCCTTAGATGAGCAGTCTTACTTGGGGGAAAATATTTTGCTAGAAAAGCGTTGGAGAGCTCCTCCCAAGTCATTATGGAACCTGGTGGATTAGAATGTAGCCACGCACGAGCTCTATCCCTGAGAGAAAAAGAAAATAGTCTGAGTCTCAAAGCATCACTAGAAACACCATTCATTTTCAAAGTATCGCAATATTAAAGAAATATGGAAAGATGCATATTAGGATCTTCAGACGGCAAGCCCCCGAATTGGTTTTGCTGAACCATAGAGAGTAAAGATGACTTGATTTCGAAGTTGTTCGCCTCGATGTTGGGGTGAGCAATGCTAGATCGAAGTTCTTGATAATTTGGGTTTGCATAATCCTTTAGAGTTCTCGGTTACGGGTTTGCGTCACCCATCTTGGATTCTTTGGTCTCCTTTGCTAATTATTTTCTGCGCAAGCGAAGCGTTCGTTCTGGTTCCGGATCTTCCTCAAATAGCTTTCTAGAACACCTGGGCATGAACAATTAACAATTTAGGCTGAAAATAGAAAGCTTTCACTAAATGCAGAAAAGAAAAGAATTATAAATAAAACAAAAGCCTAGTCTATCAATTCTTAGATTGAATCAATATTAGCGAAATTGGTCCCCAGCAACGGTGCCAAAAACTTGATGTCTTCCACAAGTGCACGGACAATCGAAGTAATAAAAATATCGATCCCACAGGGACCAATGGCTAAGTACTGATTCTTACTTAGAATTGTTAGCTAGACAAATCAGGGACAGAATGATCTTTATCGCTATTAAAAAGAACGAAGAAGCAATGAGCAGGCTTTGGTTGTAATCAATTTATGGAAAATCAAGATTCAGGGTTCACCACTCTATGTCTTATGACTTATTAAAATTAAGTTTATCTTAATTAGGATTTACTATATTGAAGGAAATTTATCCGCATGTACAGATTGCCTCTTCTCAGTAGTACAATCCAGTGTTTTTCTGAATTAATTCCCCATGTTGAAGATGTTTTATTTCCCCTTGCAAAATTTAATTGTTCTCTTATTCGCAAAAGGAGGATTGTTCAAAAATAGGAGCCAAATATGAGTCTCAATTATGATCCATTATTGGTCAACCTCGATTGATTTTGACTATGATAAAATCAGTATGACAAATCTAAGAGAGGCATGCACGAAACATTAAAAAACGAGAGTGGGAGTAATTTTATGATAAGCCATGTCTCTCGGATCTAAGCCATCATTAATGATTTAATTCAAGTCAACAATTTGGATTATGACTTGATGAAAATTAAATCACGTGTGATGCGATGAAGTAAAGTGCGAAAGAAAATTACGTGGCATGTGCAGTTATCACATGTTATAGTGGATTAAAGCATGCAGTTAAAGGATAACTGCAAGGGAGCCTTTTTGAAGTAAAAAAAACTTACACAGAGGCAAAGAGAACCTGAAGATTTTCGAAAGAAGGAAGTGACGAGAGCTTCGGCCTCCTCTCCCTGTGAAGGAACATGTAATTCGTTGCACTTGCATGGCGGCTGGCAAAAATGGCTGGTGACTACAACAAGGAGGAGCGGCTACGGAGATTAAGAAAATAGAAAGAGGAGGTCTTCGGCTTCCTCTTCCTCTTCCTATGAACACGGCAAGTGAGAGGCCTTCGGCCTTCTCTTGAAGGGGACAAGAACACATTTGTCCATTTCCTTTTTCTCTTATTTCCTATCTATGGAGAAGAAAAACTTTGATATCAAAACTATTGACGAGGAGAACTCTGGTTAACAAAAATTTTTTAACGGAGAAAGACAATTCTAATAAATAAAATTATTGACGGAGAGACAATTCCAGTTTACAAAAATCTTCTAACGAAGAAGGACAATTCTAATATCGAAATTATTGACGGAGAAGAAAACTTCAATAAATAAAATTGTCCAATGGAGAAGAAAACACCAGTAAATAAAATAATACTGATGGAGAAGAAAATTCTTGGCAAATAAATCATGAGATATGTTTATAAACTAAAATAGTTAACGACGAGGCTTCGTTACAGGCAACGAAAAGAATTCCTAATTGAAAAGCAAAGTGTAAAACAGAAGGATAGATGATTTTACCTTGAAAAATCAATTGCCTCGCTTCTGTAATGTCTACGGCGATCAAAAGATGAAGATTAAAAATCAATTGATTGGTTTCTTTCTTAAGCCTCTGCGAATCGGCTGTAACTGAAGGAATTACCATGAAGGCTTTACAGATAAAAACCTCAATTGAAATTTTATAGCAGCAAGTGATTCTGCATGGCAAATTCAAATTCTTTCGCGAATTGGCTAAGTTAGGCGGTTTGACTTAGTAAATATTAATGTAGCCGCCACTTAACAAGTTTATCTCTGTACCACAATAAAGCCGCAATTCTTGCGACTTGGGGAGAGGCTGCGTAGCTGCTGACTTGGCAACAATGGGTCAAATAATTGCTCTCTCTATGCTATTTCCCAGAATACTGCCGGCCGGGAGGAAAGACCACTGCCTCTAGTAGGAAAGCAAGGAAAGAAGTTTTCTTTCCACCTGAGCGCCGGAAGCAATCTGTTTTCGCTGTTGTTCGTCGACATGTGATCTCACCACCAGTCGCCAACCACCCGGTTCTTCTGCCTCTATCGACATCGCCTGATGCATTTTTCGAAGACATCTGCATCATCGACGCCGGCGACATCACCTAAACTGCATCCGCCGAAGCTTGCATTTGTGCTGCTGTCTTCTTCGACGAACACGATATCCACGTGTCTGATCAAACCGAAACTTTGACGAAACCTTCTCCTCAAGTCTGCGAACATATGGCCAGAAGGATCCGGCCATCTGACGGTTGGATCGCCGGAACCGAAAGATTTTCCGGCGACCTCTATTCTGTTTTTCAGCCACGAGTACTCGACATTCATTCATGTCAAACTCAACATCTGGCCATCGGATCGGGTTGAGATTTTAACTACACCCTCTCAACGAACTTACGAACCTGTGGGAAAAACGATCTGGCCATCCGGCATCTCAATCGCCAGAACCGAGAGCTTTTCCGGCGACCCTATATTTTTCCCTGTTTTGGACTAGAAAAAACATGCATTTGACGTCTGTTCAACGTCGACTCGTTACCAGTCGGCATTAAGTTCCGCCCACTACTCCGGCAAATTGTAGGGAGTCTGAGTCCCTGATCAAAGTCTCTGAGCACCTATCCGACGATCGACGTGAAATCGAAGAAGAAAGATGCTTGGCGAACTCTGTTCGCATGCATCACGAAGACGTGAAGGAAATTCAGATCCAACGATCCGATTTTGTCTAGGGATGATCTAATGACTTAGATTAACTCTAGAAATAATAACTAAAATGATTTGATCATTAACGATCTAATGATCTGAATTAAATCCGAAATCAATGATTCAAAATTATCTTGCCAGAAGCGTACTGAAAATTACATGTTTATGCTTAGCCATGTCGACTCTTCATGCCACAGCTCCGAGCAGCACTCATCGTATCTTCGTCAAGCGATCCCCAGCCTTACACTAAGGATTTTATTGTCTGATATTTTAGCCATCCAAAGGCTATCTCTGATATCTTAGCCCTCTACAGGCTAACTTTGATATTTTAAGCCTTCTAAAGGCTACTCTTGACATATTAGCCTTTTAAAGGTTATCTATGATATTTTGGCCTATCAAAGGCTATCTTTGATATTTTTGCCTTGTAAAGGTTATGCATGACATATTAACCATCTGCAAGCTATCTCAGATTTATTAGCCTTTCGAGAGCTATTTTTGCTATTTTAGCCATCTCAAGGCTATTTCTGATACATCAGCCTTCCATAGGCTACTTTGAACGTTTGGCCCACTGGCTCGTTCTTCTATTGTGAATGTTTGGCCCAATTGCTCATTCACTTATTTCGAACGTTTGGCCGAATGGCCCGTTCTCTTATCTTGAATGTTTGGCCCAAGGGCCCATTCTTCTATTTTGAATATTTGGCTGACAGACCCATTCATATATTTCCAACATTTAGCTTTTCAAAGGTTTATCCAGAATACATCAACTCTCTAAGCTGTCGCATGCTGCTAACAGTATTGTTTGGGAGGTGCGTACGTCGATACTATGTATCGGGGCGTAGTTCCTCAATATTGTTGTAGTATCATTCGCAGCTGAAATCAGATTCCTCGAACTTGAAATCAAATAGATATTTACAGAAATAATATCTATTGAACTCGAAAAGATAAGTATTCACATGTCCTTCATAGGCCGAATATTTATCGAATGACACAATGGTACTCACATGTCCTTTATAGGCTGAGTATCTGTCATATCGAAAAGATAAGTATTCACATGTCCTTCATAGGCCGAATATTTATCGAATGACAGGAATATACTCACATTCCTTCATAGGCCGAGTATCTATCATATCGAATGACACGATAATACTCACATGTCCTTCATAGGCGCCGAGTATCTATCATATTGAAAAGATAAGTATTCACACGTCCTTCATAGGCCGAATATTTATCGAATGACACAAAGGTATTCATATGTCCTTTCTAGGCCGAATATCTATCACATTAATTGAATCTGATTTGCTGAACCGTCACCAGGAAAAGCATTGATTACTTCTGAATTTTGTCATTTAGCTATCTCTTGGCTAATGATGAGCTTTGTATTAAAATGAAATTGTAAGCCTTTTATGGCAGATGTTATGAATGAATGATATTTTTCTTCCGAATATTTGATTTTTATTTGATTTTATATGTTTAAATCTCTTAATCAAAAGGTGTCCTAAGCTATTTAGGAGTAAATTACAATGAATGCTTGTGTTCATTGGAAGCCATAACCCACTTAAATAAAAAGCCTTATATCCAGAAGGTGAATTTGAAAACGGTCGCATCATATTTTTCATGAAATTGAAATCGACCCATTTTTCCCCCAATACCCCACTCTCGTGGTTATTAACTCAAGATAAGCCCAATGAACTCTTGACAAATTAATAAAATCTCTCAAGTTAATTCGAACTACTCTTGTATTCAAATCAACTTGTTCAAATATTGTAGGTCCGAAATCACAATTCACTTCTCAGTACTTCTTGTGACGTCTAAGACATGAAAATTATGGCCAGTAATAATCATGTAATTATAACAACAATAATTGAATCTAACAAGAGCAAATCACTTCATAAGATAGCATTTAATGATCAAGTCATGAAAACAAGAGGGCTACTCCCTTAATCCTGAATAAAAGTTTACACTGACATATTAAACACGTTTATGTTTAAGAAATCCATGTTTTGATTAAAAATTAGCAAAATAATTTGAAATAGACAAAGGAAGATGAGGATTAATGTTTCCTGATGGAGATCGTCGCCAAATCACCGGAAAAACAAAGCTTTTCCGGTTGAAATCTGAAGATCGCCGCTCTCTTGCCCTCATTTCGCTTCCTCCTCGAATTCTGCTTGAAAATCCGCCAAAAAGTCCTCAAACTCGGCCCAAAGCTTCCTTAAATAGTTCCCCATCCTTGTATTAGGTTTCCCCTAAAATTTGGCCCGAAAACGGATCGAATTGGATGAGAAAAGAAGTCAAATTCGAATCTGGCGGATGAAATTACGGACGTGAAAATTTTCATGGGGGGGCCGTGAAACATTCTGTTCAATTCTGGATTATAGAATTACGATCGTGAAATATTTCATGGCCGTGAAATATTTCACACCCTAGGCCGTGAAACTTTCTGTAGGATATCTGATATGGCCGTGATGAAAATTACGGGTACGGTCTTATAACATTATGTATGTTCAGAAAATACGGTCGTAAAAGTTTTCATGGGGGGGGGGGGGGCGTATTTTCTAAAGATGCTTCGAATGGCATGAAATTTTATGGGAAGCTTCGTCTTGACTTGTAGAATTCATCCATGTGCTTGGATTCATCAAAATCTATCAATTTGTAATCGTTTTCACCTGAAATATGATAAAATGAAGAAAGGTGAAGATTCCGAATAAACATGAATTTCAACATACGAATTATCACTAGAATCAGTATCAAAATCAGAAGGATTATCGAATAAGAAACCAAGATCATAAACTACATCATCTATAGCATGAACACTACAACATGAACTAGAATATGAAAGTTTCTTCATGGAATCATTCAAATCAAACTCAATTTTGTTATCACCAATATTTAGAGTGAGTTTACCGTTCTTTACATCAATAATTGCTCCTGCAGTGGCTAAGAATGGTCTACCAAGAATAATAGGAATTTTTACATCCTCCTCCATCTCCAGAACTACAAATTCAGTTGGTACAAAATACTTACCAACTTGGATCGGAACATCCTCAAGAATACCTGCAGGATACTTCACTGAACGATCGGCGGGCTACAAAGATATTGAAGTTGGTTTAGGAGCTCCCATATCCAGTTTCCTGCACACAGATAGAGGCATTAGACTTACACTAGCTCCTAAATCACATAAGGCTCGATCGAAAGCCACACTCCCAATCAGACAAGGAATAGAGAAACTACCTAGATCTTTTAATTTCGGTGGCAACTTGTTTTGAATAATAGCACTGCATTCCTCAGTTAAAGCCATAGTACCATAGTCCTCTATTTTTCTTTTATTGGATAAAATCTCTTTCAAAAATTTAGCATATGTAGGCATTTGAGATAAAACATCAGTAAAAGGAATATTAATGTAAAGCTTTTTAAGAACATCAAGAAATTTCCCAAATTGCCTATCTAACTTGGCTTGTACAATCCTCTAGGAAAAGATATAGGTGGCAGTGGTGGTGAACTAGGTCTAGGAATATCAACTTCACAGGGCAAATCACCATTCTGTGAAAGCTCATCCTCCTTAGAAGGGTGCGAGCTAGGGTGGGACTACACATGTGTAGGTTGGGATTCCAAAACTAGTTCACTGCTAGGTTCAATATTAGGCTGTACCTCATCATAATCGAGTGATCCCCTTGGGTCCTCTAACTGTTTTCCACTCCTAGTTGTAATTGTTGGTGTATATGCCCTAAGGACCTAATTCTGGTCCGTTACTTGTACTACTTGACATTGATATTTATATCATACTGGCATTGTCGTTATCATTATTTGTTTACATCTGTGAACATGTACTTATATGATAATGTCCCTGGAGACAGATTGGATTTGTGCTCAAACTATTGTCCTAGTCAATGTACCTTAGTGGATATGGGACAGCTATGGTACTTGTAAGACTAGTATATGGGCTGGTTAGGCACGGGTTGCTAACGCAGGCATATGAGTATATCAGTGGTAGATATACTGGACCGACCCGCTATGAGGCAATGACTTGGTGTCACGAGTTATCCTCACAAGTGATAGGAGATGCATTGATCCCTTGACTTGAGGTCATTGGCCATTCTATGTGGTTAGGGATATGCTTTGATACAACCTAACGCCTTGCTGTAGTTGGGAGGTAATAACGGTTGTCGTTGGGCATGTCACGACCCATATGAGAAGGTCAATGCACAGACATAGGATTTGCCCCTTCCTAAGGGAAGCTTGATATCCATGGAGCTCCTCTATGGTTCTATGACTGAAAGTGTATGGCCATACCCAGGTTAGACCTGATTTTGTCATAGCCATGAGATTGGATGGAAACAAGTGGTGACACACTTGACCAATCGGATATCAGTTCGGCAAAGAGACTATAATGCATCTGTACCTGGTTGCGATGATGGGGATGTCGATGTCGATATCCATTCCGATGACTTGGGTAGCAGTGATGCACTGCTAGGTGCCACTCACTGCTTGTGATGACCATGAGTCAGCACTGCCAACGTCAGAGGAACCTACAGGGTCGCACACCTTAATACTCGAGTTATCGTATTGATCGGAAAGCCTTATGATTGAGTTATTAGATAACTCGGATCTATTTTGGAGATTTTATCAGTGCCAATGGGCCTGATGAGATGGCAAAGATTTATTGGGGCCAACTTCCATTTACGGCATATTAACCATGGTTAGCCCAATTTGACCTAGGGTTAAATTGGATTGGATCCGTGGGCTTGATTAACATGCATAATGGACCTTGGGCTGGGCCCTTTGATAAGTTGGGCTTAATGGGCTTAAGGAGGAGAAAAGGGATGGCGTGTGCTTAACCCTAGTTAGACTAGGGTTAGCGCCTATGCATTATGAGGTTTGAAATTAATCTTGGGGCTAATTATTCGAATTAATTAGAGTCCTAATTTTATGGGATTTTATGGGCTGATTTATTTGAATTAATAAGAGTCCTAATTAGATTAGGATTTAATTCAAATAAGTGATTAGAGTCCTAATTGGATTAGGACTTAATCAAAACCGCCCACTTAAAGTCCTAGTTGGATTAGGACTTGAGTTTGATCAAATCCTAATTGGATTAGGAATCAAGCTTGATCAAATCGTCCACATGAATCCTAGCCTTGATCAAACCGTTCACATCAGTCCTAATTGGATTAGGACATGATCAAGTCGCCCAAATTAAGTCCTAATTGGATTAGGACTTAATTTCCTATTTTCTCTCCTAGCCGCACATTCAATTTGAATGGTGGCCACACATTAAGCCGCCCTTTGCCTTATATATACCCCCCAAGCCGCCCCTCTCAAGATACTAATTCTCTCCTTGAAGGCGTGATCAAGAGAGGAGGCGAGCACTAGAGGGCGAGTTCTTGAGGGCGAAAGCAAGAGGCTAGTGGCGCAACTCTTCTTCCATTCAACCCTAGCCGCAACACACCTTCTTCTCTTCCTCTTGGCGTGAGGAACTTGGTGGCGTTTGGCGACTTCCTTCTCCTCATCTTCCTCTTGGCGCATACACCTTGGAGGTGGCGCAAGGCTAGAGGAATAAGCACAAGGCTTGGATCTTCTTCCTGAGGCTAGCACCGGGCGAGGAAGAAGAGAGCTCGAGGCATCCGTGTGTGTGAGACTGCAGAGGGCGCATGCTTTGGTGCCTACTTCGACATCAGCCTCACGTTGCTTTAGGTATTTTCTATCTCATCGTGTCGACTCCTTCGCATGCGATCTTCACTAGGTTTTTGGGACTGGCCTGTTTCGGGGATATTCTTCCGCTGCGCAATGTATTTGTGTCCATAAACCTCTGAAAAATTGTAAAATATCCCCGGGGTTTCCCAACAGTGGTATCAGAGGGACTTGCAAAACTCGAACGATGTTCTTCATGCTTTTCATGTTTTTCATGCTCACATGCCATATTTCAATTTTTGAAAATTGCAAATTGCATGACAAACGATTTTTCTAAAAATAGTAAAAATTAGGGTTTCTTGTTTCTATCACCTTTTCAGTTTCTTTTGGATTTTTGGGTTATTTTTCTTGCATGATTTAAGGATCAAAGACACACGTAGTTTTGTCAAATAGGACGGGCATTGTGTCTTCGGACTGGCCGGGTCCCTTGATCTGATAAAATTACCAGCCGAAAGGATCTTTGAAATCATTATGAAAGTTAATCGCAAATAACTGAAAGATTTGTGAGAAGAAGATGAGGAAAAGAAACTGGTTTTATGAAAAAGTAAAATTTGAGATTTTATGTTTTTCATGAGCATGTAGAATTGCATATGTAAATACCTTGATTGTGCATATTGTTGTGATCATGAGTCAAGCCCCCTTGCATGCCTATGATGTATCCTTGTGCGGCCTGCGTGCCATCTTTTTCTTTATTTTTGTAAAATTAAGATGAAGATTAAGGGAAGGAGCTTGGTGGCGTATCTTGGATGGTGGCGCAACAAGCACCCTACTTGGATTGGTGGCGCATGCAAGATGGTGCAAGCTTGCTTGGTGGCGTAAGCATAGCATGGCCGAGCCTTAGGTCTTGTGAGCTAGCTATGTTGGAACTTGCAAGATGGCGATTCACCTTTGGAGGACCTTGGAGCCAACCTTGAAGTTCAAGATAGAGGTCGGCTAGGTCTAGTCTTGGGGCTTGAGTCCTAGGTCAAGAGTTGAACCTCCTTCTTGGCATGGGTTGGTTCAATGTCTTGAATAGGTCATGATCACATCATTCTTTTACTGCTTTCAAATATATCTGCTAAAGCATGCATGTGATGTTTTATCGTTATGTTATCACTATAGGATTGCATGCCTGTAATGCTAGACATAAGATAAAACTAAATGAGACCTCAAAAACCCTCATTCTAAATATCAAGTCTAGTAGCCTTCTAATGCGTAGCCCTCATCAAGCTATTGATTAGTGGTGTTGTGAACTGTTTTCCACCGTCGTGGGACACACCCACTTATCTTTAGAAGGTGTGTGGTGGCAATGGTTTCCCTAGTTCGTTTTAACCGGGCGCGCCTTTGCAAGGAAACTCGTTGGCCTTGGGCATAACGGTTAGGAATGGACTTGACTAGAAGTTCATATGTGCTGGGCACATGATGAAAGTCTAAAGGCATCGTTGAGAGGTTAGGGTTTCATGCTGTATTCAGCCCTCGCTGGACATGAAATGCCTAGACTGTTTCAATAAGGGGAATTGCTTGGAGCAATCGGCCGGCGTTCCCACCTTAGGAAGCATGGGCCACTTTGTGCATCTCATCCCACCCTCGTGGGACGCGAAGCCTCATGTGGAATAAGGATCCCATCTCACTAGGAAATCTCAGATTTCCCGATTGACTTTGTGGGTTGTCAATTCGATTAAAATAGTGGGAGCCATAATCATTTAAAACAAGTTCAGTTTAAATGATTTGAAGTAGTACTAATCTGTTGTTTCTTGATTATTGTAGAACAATGGCAACGAAAAATAGCGGATTAACACTGCGATCACTCCTTGATAAGGATAAGTTGGTTGGAACCAACTTTATCGACTGGCATCGGAACTTGAGGATAGTCCTCAAGCTCGAGAAGAAGCTGTATGTCCTAGAGCAGGCTCTTCCGGCGCCTCCTCTGCCTAATGCCCGAGCGGCAGATAGAGATGCTTTTAGAAAGCATCAGGATGACTCTATGGAGGTATCATGTCTCATGCTGGCCACTATGGCACCTGAACTTCAGGTGCAATATGAGGAGCAGAACGCTTTTCAGATGATCACTCATTTGAAACAAATGTTCGAGGCTCAGGCTAGAACTGAGAGATTTGATACCGCAAAAGCAGTCTTTCGGTGTAAGTTATCTGAGGGTGCACCAGTGAGACCCCATGTTCTCAAGTTGATTGGAAATGTGGATCATCTCAGAAGGCTGGGACACGCCATAGATAATGAGCTGGTTGTGGATCTTATCCTGCATTCCCTGCCCCCTAGCTTCAGTCTGTTTATCATAAATTTCAACATGAACCGGATTGATTGCACACGGGAGGAATTGATGAATATGCTCCAGACAGCCGAGCACGAGATGGTAAAAACCAAACCTAATTCTATTCTTTTGGTCCCTACGGCCAAGAAGATGAAGAAAAAGGGTAAGGCACATGCCAAAGGCGGTGCCAAGGGTCCTACCAAAGCACTGAAGAAAAAGGCGAAGAAGTCAAAGGACCAGAGGTGCTTCCACTGTGGCGAGCAGGGTCACTGGAGGAGGGACTGCAAGCAACTTCAGAATGAGGAGAAGAAAGGCTTGGCCTTAGCTTCTAGCTCAGGTAATTATGTTACTGAAGTCAACTTTTCTATTTATGTCATGGGTTTGGATACCGCATGTGGAGCTCATATTTATACAAATATGCAGGGGCTCAAGAAAAATAGATTGGTGTGGCCTAGAGAGAATAACCTACGAGTTGAGAACAGGGCATAGGTTGTTGCTGTTGCTGTAGGAATTTTGACTCTCTCCCTGCCTTCTGGACTTCTATTAGAGTTGAATAATTGCTATGATGTACCTTCTTTTACCAAAACATTGTATCTATTTCTTTCTTGGTAAGGAAAGAATTTAAATTTGAAATAAAAGAGGACTCATGTTCTTTTTCATTTGCAAATATGAAGGGTACCTTATGCAATGGATTATAGATAACTCTATATGTAACATAAAAGTACCTGAGTGGTGAGTTTCTTGACTATCTAAAAGAGTGTTGGATTTTATCCCAACTCACTCCTCCTGGAATACGTCTGAAAGGAGAAATCGAACTCTGTTGGACATGGTTCGATGTATGATGAGTCACACAATTCTACCTCCCTCATTCTGGGGACATGCACTGGAGACAGCTTCTCTAATACTGAATAACGTTCCATCTAAAAGTGTCTCAAAGATTCCATATGAGGTATGGAGTGGGAGACGCCCTAATCTATCTTTTATCAAGATCTGGAGATACGAGGCATATGTCAAGCGTCAGGATTCTAATAAGCTAGAACCTAGATCTAATAAATGTGTGTTTGTGGGGTACCCTAAGGAAACTAAGGGTTACTATTTCTATGCTCCCACCGAGAACAAAGTTTTTATTGCTCGGGGTGCTGTCTTTCTAGAGAAAGAATTTCTCATGAAAGAAGTTAGTGGGAGGAAGTTTGACTTGGATGAGGTCCAAGTGCAACCACAAGACACAGAGATGGAACCTGAGCCACCTGTACCAGTTGCTAGGCAACCTGAGGCTCAGACACAGGCCCCACATAGGTTTGGGAGAATTCGTCATGCACCTGAGAGGTATGGGTCGCTGCCGACCCAATATGACGGGATCTTCATCATTGAGGATGAACCCAGGACTTATGATGAGGCGGTCAGTGGACCGGACTCCGAGAGATGGCTTGAGGCCATGCGATCCGAGATGGATTCCATGTCAACTAACCAAGTTTGGGATTTGGTTGAGTAACCTGATGGGGTAAAACCCATAGGGTGTAAATGGGTCTTCAAGAGGAAGACAGACATGGATGGCAACATAGTTACCTATAAAGGTAGACTAGTGGCTAAGGGATTCAAACAAGTCCATGGGGTGGACTATGATGAAACCTTTTTGCCAGTTGCCATGTTCAAATCCATTCGGATTCTGCTTGCTATAGCTGCATATCATGACTATGAGATATGGCAGATGGATGTGAAGACAACATTCCTTAATGGGAAACTAACTGAGGATGTGTATATGACACAACCTGATGGCTTCATCCATCCTGTAGAGGCCAATAAGGTCTGCAGGCTAAAGAGATCCATCTATGGATTAAAGCAAGCATCTCGAAGTTAGAATCTTCGATTTGATGAAGCTGTGAGAGATTATGGCTTTATCAAAAGCGAAGATGACGCTTGTGTATATAGAAAATTCAGTGGGAGCTTGGTGACTTTTCTGGTCTTGTATGTCGATGACATACTACTCATCGGAAACGACATCCCTAGTCTTCAAGCTGTGAAGACATGGTTAGGGAAGGTTTTGAGATGAAGGACTTAGGGGAGGCCGCCTATATCCTAGGCGTGAGGATCTATAGGGATAGATCCAAGAAGCTCCTAGCCCTTAGGATCTATAGGGATAGATCCAAGAAGCTCCTAGCCCTTAGTCAGAGTACATACATTGAAAAGGTACTGGAGAGGTTTTTCTTGGATTGCGAGTACATACATTGAAAAGGTACTGGAGAGGTTTTGCTTGGAGCAATCCAAGAAAGGGTACCTTCCAGTGAGACATGACCTTACTCTCTCAAAGAGCTAGTGTCCCACCACACAGGCTGAGAGGGATGACATGAGTCGAGTGCCCTATGCTTCGGCAGTAAGATCGATCATGTATGCAATGTTGTGTACTAGACCAGATGTGGCTTATGCTGTGAGCATAACCAGCCGATACCAATCCAATCCAGGAGTACAACACTGGGTAGCTGTAAAGAACATCCTAAAGTATTTGAGAATAACTAAGGATTTGTTCTTGGTCTATGGGGGACAGGAAGAGCTCAGTATGCAGGGCTACACTGATGAGTCATTCCAGTCTGACCCTGACGACTTTAGATCGCAGGCCGGCTATGTGTTCAAGATAAATGGAGGCGCTGTATGCTGGAAGAGCTTCAAGCAATCCACCATAGCTGATTCTACAACCGAGGCTGAGTATGTGGCCGCTTCTGAGGCAGCCAAAGTAGCTGTTTGGATAAGGAAGTTCATTTCTGAACTTCAGGTGGTTCCAAGTGCAGTGGACCCCATTGAAATCTATTGTGATAACAATGGAGCAATTGCATAAGCCAAGGAACCACGGTCTCATCGAAAATCCAAACACATACTCAGGAGATTTCACCTGATCAGAGAGAATATAGACAGAGGTGATGTCAAGATTAGCAGAGTTGACACAGAAAATAATCTAGCAGACCCATTGACCAAGGCTTTGGTGCAGCAGAAGCATGATGGTCACGCTAGAGATATGGGGTTAAGATTTCTCAACCTCTAGGTCTTAGTGCAAGTGGGAGATTGTTGGTGTATATGCCCTAAGGACCTAATTCTGGTCCGTTACTTGTACTACTTGACATTGACATTTATATCATACTAGCATTGTCGTTATCATTATTTATTTACATATGCGAACATGTACTTATATGATAATGTCCCTGGAGACAGATTGGATCTGTGCTCAAACTATTGTCCCTAGTCAATGTACCTTAGTGGATATGGGACAGCTATGGTACTTGTAAGACTGGTATATGGGCTGGTTAGGCACAGGGTGCTAACGCAGGCATATGAGTATATCAGTGGTAGATATATTGGACCGACCCGCTGTGAGGTAATGACTTGGTGTCACGAGTTATCCTCACAAGTGATAGGAGATGCATTGATCCCTTGACTTGAGGTCATTGGCCATTCTATGTGGTTAGGGATATGCTTTGATACAACCTAACGCCTTGCCGTAGTTGGGAGGTAATAACGGTTGTCATTGGGCATGTCACGACCCATATGAGAAGGTCAATGCACATACATAGGATTTGCCCCTTCCTAAGGGAAGCTTGATATCCATGGAGCTCCTCTATGGTTCTATGACTGAAAGTGTATGGCCATACCCAGGTTAGACCTGATTTAGTCATAGCCATGAGATTGGATGGAAACAAGTGGTGACACACTTGACCAATCGGATATCAGTTCGGCAAAGAGACTGTAATGCATCTGTACCTGGTTGCAATGATGGGGATGTGGATGTTGATATCCATTCCGATGACTTGGGTAGCAGTGATGCACTGCTAGGTGCCACTCACTGCTTGTGATGACCATGAGTCAGCACTGCCAACGTCAGAGGAACCTACAGGGTCGCACACCTTGATACTCGAGTTCTCGTATTGATCAGAAAGCCTTTTGATCGAGTTATTAGATAACTCGGATCTATTTTGGAGATTTCATCAGCGCCAATGGGCCTGATGAGATGGAAGAGATTTATTGGGGCCAACTTCCATTTACGGCATATTAACCATGGTTAGCCCAATTTGACCTTGGGTTAAATTGGATTGGATCCGTGAGCTTCGTTAACATGCATAATGGACATTGGGCTGGGCCCGTTGATAAGTTGGGCTTAATGGGCTTAAGGAGGAGAAAAGGGATGACGTGTGCTTAACCCTAGTTAGACTAGGGTTAGCGCCTATGCATTATGAGGTTTGAAATTAATCTTGGGGCTAATTATTCGAATTAATTAGAGTCCTAATTTTATGGGATTTTATGGGCTGATTTATTTGAATTAATAAGAGTCCTAATTAGATTAGGATTTAATTCAAATAAGTGATTAGAGTCCTAATTGGATTAGGACTTAATCAAAACCGCCCACTTAAAGTCCTAGTTGGATTAGGACTTGAGTTTGATTAAATCCTAATTGGATTAGGAATCAAGCTTGATCAAATCGTCCACATGAATCCTTGCCTTGATCAAACCATTCACATCAGTTCTAATTGGATTAGGACATGATCAAGTCGCCCAAATTAAGTCCTAATTGTATTAGGACTTAATTCCCTATTTTCTCTCCTAGCCGCACATTCAATTTGAATGGTGGCCACACATTAAGCCGCCCTTTGCCTTATATATACCCCCCAAGCCGCCCCTCTCAAGATACTAATTCTCTCCTTGGAGGCGTGATCAAGAGAGGAGGTGAGCACTAGAAGGCGAGTTCTTGAGGGCGAAAGCAAGAGGCTAGTGGCGCAACTCTTCTTCCATCCAACCCTAGCTGCAACACACCTTCTTCTCTTCCTCTTGGCGTGAGGAACTTGGTGGCGTTTGGCGACTTCCTTCTCCTCATCTTCCTCTTGGCGCATACACCTTGGAGGTGGCGCAAGGCTAGAGGAATAAGCACAAGGCTTGGATCTTCTTCCCGAGGCTAGCACCGGGCGAGGAAGAAGAGAGCTCGAGGCATCCATGTGTGTGAGACTGCAGAGGGCGCACGCTTGGGTGCCTACTTCGACATCAGCCTCACGTTGCTTTCGGTATTTTCTATCTCATTGTGTCGACTCCTTCGCATGTGATCTTCACTGGGTTTTTGGGACTGGCCTATTTCGGGGATATTCTTCCGCTGTGCAATGTATTTGTGTCCATAAACCTCTGAAAAATTATAAAATATCCCGGGGGTTTCCCAACAGTAATAGCATTACAATGTTCCCTAGGGTTAGGTTCAGGTTTGGCAGGTAATTTCCCTGGGGTCTGTGAGAAGTACTAGCTTGTTGTGCTATCTGTGTCTCTAAAATCTTATTGTGTGCTGTCAAAGACCCGACTTGGGAGGTAAGCTGGCTAATTTTATCCTTAAATTCTTCTCTTTGCTGATTCATTCGGTCCATATTTTTTTCAAATTTCTGGTCTTGACTAGACATCAATTTTTCAAACATGGATTCAAAACTATTGTTCTGGGGTTGATTTTGATTTTGTTGTCTCTATTGGTATCCTCTATTTTCAGCTTGTGCCCCTTGGTAATTGTTGCTCTTCCAAGATAGGTTAGGATGATTCCTCCATCCAGGGTTGTAGGTCTTAGAATAAGGGTCATTATTTTTATCTTGATTATAACCCCCTTTAGCATTAACTTGTTCAGAACCCTGATTAGTAATAATTTTACACTCCTCAGTATGATGCCCAGAATTCCCACATACTTCACAAGTAACAGAAGAAACTACAGCAGTTTGCATCTGAAAAGAATCAAATCTATTACACAAAGAATCTACCTTTTTTGCCACAGAACGCCAACCATCACCATCATTCTTACCATGAGGAAGACGATACAACACTCCTCTTTCAGTAGTCCACTGGTTGTGATTTAAAGCCATCTCTTCAATCAGTATGTGGGCATCTTCAACTGTTTTCTTCATTAGTGCTCCTCCTGCAGCAGCATCAACAGTTAGACGGGTATTATAGAGTAAACCATTATAAAAAGTTTGAATTAAAACCCAATCTTCTAATCCCATGGTGAGGGCACTTCCGTTGTAACTCGTTGAAACACTTGTTAGGGTATGCCCTTAAGGCTAATGTTTGAGGCCTTGGGATTGTAACAGTATCATGTATAAACTCTTATGTTTATAAAGGCAATGGTTGTTATTCAGGTTGTTACATTGTCTGCTGCAATGAGCGTACTTCTGAATAATGTCTCTATGATGTTCAGCTAGGCTGACATGCAGTAAAGTCCTTAGTCGAGATATCTTGGTGAACATGAGACAGCCCTGATATGATTGAGACTAATATGTATTCTAATCTTATAGGATGCTTCGAGCATGGAATAAGATGTAGACTCATGGGTACATTGGATGTACTGGACAGACCCTACTAGGTTATTCAATTGCTTGTCACAATGTGAATAATCCTTGATTGCAACAAGTGGCACATGTCCTCTGACTTGAGATCACTTGTGTTTCTAAATGATGATTGTCATTGTTTTGAGGTAGTTCAATATCATTTGAAACATAATGGTTATAGACTATCTTGGATGGTGAGCTTGAGTCATGTTAGGTCACTAGTGATAGATATAGGATTGCCGTCTCCTTCATTGGAGTGTGATGTTCTAAAGGGGCCCCCTGGATGAGATGATTGAGAAAGTGTATGGCCATACCCAGATGACTATGTTCATCTGATCTAATCATGCTCATCATATTGGAGTTACAAGCTTGGCAGGCTTGTCCAATAAAGAACATCCAGTGGCAAAGGAATCATGTATGCCTAGTGAGTTGATTCACACTTGTGCTGTTGTTTGGGTGTAGTGTTGGAAGACTCTTTCCTTTATATCGGGAGACAGTGATGTGTTGCTAGATACCCCTCTCTGATCGTGATAACGTAAGTTATCATTACCGACATTTAAAGGAAACCCTCAGGGTCGCACAATTTGATGATATGGCTTACTTAAGTCAGATCGTGTGGACTGAATTGTTTTGGGTTCAGTTTAAAGGGAATTAATCTCTGATTGTGAGTGAGATCTGGTCTGATCATGTTTGATTGATTAGGGCTTGAGATCGGTAAGCTTCGATCGAGAGATTGGATGCTAGATCAGTGAGATCAGAAGCATCAAGAGATCAACGGTTAGATCTGGAGCCTTAGGGTTTAATTGAGATCTAGACTGGATTGCTTGGGTTAATTGGTCTTGGACCAAACCGAAATGAACCAGCTCATCAAGTGAGCGTGTGGTTCAAATGGAGAGGAGTTTGCGATTGGGGTAAACCCATGATCGCATGTGAGGGAGTGGATTTCTATTTTTAGAAAGCATGATCACTTACGTGACCACGCCTCATGTTGCTCGCCTCTTCACGCCTTTGTCGCCTCTTGTGATTTCGAGAGTTTTGCATTCTCGTGTAAAAAAGAGTGGACGACAAGAGGAGAAAGTTTTTTTCGCCAAGCAAGGAGATCATCTTCCTTTTTCATACGACAAGAACCTCTTGGAACCTTGCTAGCACAAGGAGCACCAAGGGAGTAGGCGGCTTCTTCATCTTGTGTGCGCATCCTCTGGAGGAGACCCCTGTCGATCTCTTCTTCCTCGACATCATACAAACAATGGCCATGGTATGATCATTGTTGTTCTAAGTTGATCATATAATACATGCTATGCGATCCTAGGAAACCCTAGATTCCGCCCATGCAAATTTATATCTGCGCATGTCTTAGGGTTTCGCCCCCCCCTTGTGGGGACTTTCAACACTCCCATGCTTCCGTTGTAACTCGTTGAAACACTCACATGCTGTTTGCTTTGAACATGAGTGTGTAACCTTATTTCGGGATTTATGGATGTAGCCCACTAATATTTATGAACTGACAATTATATTTTCATTCGTGCTATGATTATTATATCATGATTTGTTTCGAATTGTGTTTACTTCATAATTTACTCTGGCCAAGTATTGTTGCGTTTAAGACGTTGCGAGAAGCACCGGGAGGTGAATCGCAATGTCGGATCTATTTTATTCAAACCTACAAATTCAATCACGGGAGTAGTTTGGATTCGTTTGAAGATTACCATGGTACTTCATAAAGCTTAATGGGTTTAGTTACGTTAATTGTCACGAGAGTAGGGAATTAGCATAGCTAAATACTAGACTACGCTTCGGGAGGAAGTAGTCTGTACCTTAGGAAAAACCCCTTTCATGACTATAATGTTCTATTCAAGGAATTACCTTTATTGAGTTCATAATTATCAGTGTGGTGAAACCCCGAATCCTGAAATTATTTGAATTGATTTTTACCCAAAACAATAAATCTGTTTCTTTTTATTTGTACTTAGAAGTTTCCAAAATAAAAACCACAGATTTAATTCGTCTAGATATAGATCAATAGTGTAATTGGTACTTGACCGCTAGATCATCGTTTGGAACGATAATTTTTTATTACTTCGATAAATTTGTGCACTTGTGGACGCATCAAGTTTTTTGCGTTGTTGCCGGGGATCAAGCCAGCTAATATCGATTTAATCGTGAGATTTATAGACTAGATATTTATTTTTATTTTTATTTTTGTTTATTTTTATTTTTGTTTGTTTTTTTTCATACTTTATCTTTGTAGTTAGTTTATTTTATTTTATTCTTTTTGGATTAACATGTTGTATGAACAGGAAAACGCTTGCCGGAAATCACTAGGTTAGATATTGATGACACCAAAATATATAGTATATTTTGTATCATTTTATGTTTCTTTTTATGCTAAATTGAGAATCTTTTACTTATTTTTATGCTGAAATTATCAAATATTGCAAAGTCTACTTCTATTTTGGTTTTTGATGATTTTCAGGCAAAAAGACACTATTTTGAGGCATTTTCAAGCAAAATCGAAGACATAAAAGAGTTACCATCATCAAGAGGAGATCACCTAACAATTTTCACGCAAATCAGAGCAAAAGACCAAAATACGGCAGTGCCACAATATATATTACGATATCATATTTCCGTACGATACCGTAATATCAGAGCACCTGCCGTAATTTGGAAGAATTTCAGATCAGAAGATTGTGTGGAAAATACAGCACTGCCGTAAGAAATTACACTGCTGTATTTTGGAGTGCTTTCAGAATAGAAATAATTGCCGAAATTACGGCACTACCGTAAACCATTTTACGGTGTCGTATTTTCTAGACAACATCGGATCAGAAGACTCGACTGATTTTACGGCACTACCGTAACATATTACACTGCCGTAATTTCCAGTCAAAAACTTGATTTTTATGAGTCCAAATCTTGCGCGGGCCATAACTTTTGATCCAGAGGTCCAAATTGAAATCCAAAAGTTGATGCGCACTCGTCTTTAAAAGGAGAAGACACACGAAGTGAAAGAGAGAATTTTTATCCAGCATAGAGGGCACAATCAACAGAGAGGCGTCTAGGGTTTGTCCTCACGCCGAGAGGCGTAGAGGCCACCTTAGGCTGTGATTTTTACACAAAAGCTTTGCCTGGAGGAGGGAAGGACACCCCAAAAGTTTCAGAGACTCAGGGTTTCACCACACTGACAATTATGAACTAAATAAAATTAACTCTTTGAACAGAAACTTATAGTCATGAAAGGGATTTTCCTAGGGTACAGGTTACCTCCTCCCGAAGCATCACCCAGTACTTAGTTACACTAATCCCCTACTCTCGTGACAATTAAAAGCCCATTAAGTTCTATGAAAAACCTTGAAAATCCTTCAAACGAATCTAAACTGCTCTCGTGATTGGATTTGTAGGTTTGAATAGAATAGATCTAACGTTACGTTTCAACCTCCCGGTTCTTCTCGCAATGTCTAAGACACAATTATACTTGGCTAGGGTAAATTGCAAAGTACACAATTCTAATCATATCATGACACAATAATCATAGCAAAGAGTGAAAATAAAATAATTAATTCATAATGTCAGTGCGCTACATCCCTAAATCCCAAAACAAAATTTACTCGCTCATGTCCATAGTTAATAACATGTATATTAAATGAACTAGCATCAAATCTTCTTGAAATTACAAGAATTCACTAAGAAAATGAGTTAGAAAAGCTTCCCCTCAATCAAGAGATGAAGGAGAAGTGATCAATCTTCTCTTTTGCGTGAAATCTCATCGAAATTTTGCTCTGGAACCGAGTTTCGCCCTAACAGCCACCGCCGATTGTCTTTGTCCCAAAAGTGTCTCCTTTGCCCTGAAAAATTCTTCCTTTTATACTTTAATCGATCTGGAACCCTTCAAGGAAAAAATCTGGAGAGTTTGGTTCAAATCCGGCTTGATTTGGAGACGAATCGAGTGAAAAAACTTGAAGGGGCGGAAAAACTCACGATCCGTAAACACTTTATGGCTGCGGTCATAAATGTTTCTGTGTCTAAAGTCTTATTTACACAGAAAGATTCACGGCCCGTGAAGGATTCACGGCCTCACCCATGAAAGTTTCTTTGGACTTTTTTACTTAGCCGCATTTCTGCCCTTTGAACGCAGAACTCACGGCCTACCAAAAAACTGACGGCCACAGCCAAAAAAGTTGTGTTCTTCACCATTTTTGCCCCAAATTTGACGTGCAACCTCGTAATCTCCTCGAGAATCATGCTATGGCTTCAAAACTCATAAAATCCATTATTTTCGTATTTTTTTACTTGCATTTTCATAAAAACCAAGAAGTTCTATACCAAGTGAAGTAAAATGCTAAAAATTAGTATAAAATCATGAAATAAGCCCAAAATATTATATAAAATATAAGTAAAAATGTGATATAAATACAACGCATCATTCACACAAATTTTGAACACTTGGCTCATCAGCTTGTTCACCCAATTTCGAATGCTTGGCCGAATGATCCATTTACCAAATTTTGAACATTTGGCCCCACGGCCCGTTCACTCAAATTTTGAATGCTTCACCCATCAGCCCATTCACCTAATTTTGAATGTTTTGCCCAATAGCTCATTCACTCAATCTGAATATTTGGCCCAATGACCCATTCACCCAAATTTTGAATGTTTAGCCATCTACAGGCTTATTCATAAAATTCGAACATTTGGCCCCACAATCCATTCACACAAAATTCGAACGTTTGGCCCCTAACCTGTTCACCCAAAATTCAAACATTTGGCCCCAAGTCCCGTTCACCCAAATTCAAACGTTTGGCCCCATAGCCCGTTCATCCGAATTTTGAACGTTTGGGCCCACGACTCGTTCACCCAAACTTTGAACGCTTATCCCAACAGCTCGTTCATTTCATTTGTGGATCTTCATGATTTGCTTCCTCAAGTTTTTGGTGCCAGCAATCTTGGACTCAAAATTGGAGGTCTTGGTAGAATTGGAGTAGGCTGGATTTGACTTTAACCTTGCTGTTGTTGAGCTGGGACCAATTTGATCTTGCTGGGTCCGAATTGGAAGCTGATGGTTGAGCTTGAATTCCAAGAGATAATGACTTTGTAGTTGAGATGCTTGGGTGCCATGTAGTGCATTACAGGTGCATGAAGCCTAAGCTAATAACAACTTATTACATCCACTAAAATTAAAAACAAAAGGCTCAAAAGTAAATCCTAGACTAAAGTCCTAACTACAACATAATAACATCAAGTGCTGAAATTTAAATAATGTTTGCAACATGTAGAAATTAAACAAGTCCAATATTTTAAATTGTAAACAAGTTTTCAAAATGATGTCAAACGCAATTAAGTCCTTGAAGATGCTCCAACATCATTTGTCCATGCAGGAACTTCTACGATGTCAACTAAGGCAAATATTGTCATCCAGGGAACAACGAATATTGCACCAGATATTCTATTCAATTCCATCTCTAAGGTGGTGAACCTCATCTACATTCCACCAAAAAGAATTAAAGGTCATAAGCAAAACTATACAAAAGACGCAGACAAGAAAGACGATCACGTGAAAGGTGTGGATGAGAAAGGAAGATGTCGAGAAGATCAAGGCTACATCAAGAGAGACCACTGCTATTTCTCAAATGGAGGAACCATCTTTTATTATCACTAGGGGCAAGCTTTGTTTGGCTGGTCTAGAGTAGACCATGAGACAAGAAAGACAAAGCCTAAGGAAGAAGAAAGCACGGGTTTTGAAGCAAAATCATGCGTTTCCCACGAACATCAACCAACAAAATGTTTTGAGGCCAAGTGTGCCTACTAAAAATCAATTCAAACCATTACTTGAGTTGTAACATAACTCAAACATTATAGAAGGGCTATAGTTGCGGCCAAGTCAAAGGAGGAGATTGTGCTCGGAGGAACCAGCCAGGGTTCCTAAGAAAATTTTATCCTAAACAATATACGAGGTTTATAAAAAGTCCAGGAGCACTTTAGCCACTACGCATGCTCGCCCTAAGGGAAGATATAGGAGAGAAGATAACTATCTCATCCACACTATGTGTGTAGTCGGGCACACAGAAGAAACAGGCCCAGATTGTGATGATTACACATTAAGATGCATATCAGAAAAGGTCAAAGGAAAGAGGTTGGCCTTTGTTATTTCCAAAGAACTTGAAGAGAGACACGACACTGAGTCTCCTTCTATACAATTCCAAGAACAACAACAAGAAAAAGATCTAGTCATGATTATCTCTCCTCTACTTCATCCAACTAACGTAAGAGATGGAGTTATAGCTGAAGTGAGGAGGCAGCTTGAAAAGTGAGACAGGGACATAGATGCCCTAATGGCAAAATTCAAAGTGGTGGCTGACGCCTTAGCTAAAACCCAGCAGAAGATGGCACAGTACGATGCAGCACCAAGTACTAGCCTTCCCCAAATATCTTTATCACCAGCTCGATAAGAAAATACCATTCCATCCTTGACAAAGAAAGATGTGCAAGATCTAGTGGTGGATCAATCAAGGCGCATGGAGGTTACTAAATTGATGCCCAATAAAAAGAGTGTTAGGGAATACCGGGTGTAATTTAAAATTTTTGCAGTCCCAGGACGCAGCGGAAGCATTACACCTGAAACATATTCCTTTTGCCCAAGGATCCATGCGAGGGAGAACACAAGGATGTGACAAGGATAATACCTCTATTGCTTGCTCGGTTCTTGAAGCCATGTTCGAAGACGATCAAGTGCTCGCCCTCTACAAGTATCCACGCATCGACTCCTTGATCGTTGCTCCCTTCCACGCTTGGTGCTAGCCTCGGGAAGAGAATCAAGCCTTAGGGTTCCTTCACTTCTCTTGCACCACCTCCAAGATGAAAGCGCCAAGAATAGATGAGGAGGAAGATGATGCGCCAAGTGCTTCTTTCTTCTTCTTTGTATGCGCCACCTTCAAGCAAGGTGCGCCTATGGCCAAGGAACGGAGAGGGCTTGTGGCAAGGAGATGCCACCAAACACTAAGAGTCCTTGCACCAAGAAGAGAGGGAGAAGAAGAAGAACTTGCGGCTATGGAAGAATATTGCGCTCCTTGATGAAGAAGGAGAGCTCCAAGCTCTCAAGTTGTCGCCACCTTAAGCCTCCACGCCTCCTTGTGTATGAAACCTCACGTCTTCAAGGAAGGGAACCCAAGAGGGGGCGACAAGGGGTCCTATAAATAGGACTAGAGGCGGTTTGGGCAAGGGCTAGGATCATGCCAAGTGTATGGCTAGGATGAGGTGTCTTGAGGCAAGGAAAGTCTCCAAGACTTTACCATAAACCTCATTCAACCTATCCATAAATGTCCAAGCACTATATCAGCCCAAGACATGCCTCAAATGAATTCTTACCATCAAAGGTGAAGTGGCTAGGCGCAACATGCAAGAGGAATTCGGCTAGGGTGGTGTCTTGGGAGAAACTAGGGTTTGAGGTAAGGTAAGTCTCCAAGACATTACCATATACCTCTTCCCTATATCCATATGTGCCTAGGAACTTCCCATAAAAGTTCTCAAGCCATATTAGCCCCAAGACTTGCCTTAGAGGCAAGTATTCCATCCAAGGAAGAGGGGCTAGGCGCCCTTTACTTCCATAATGAAGCAAAGGCGCCTCCCTCACCCCATTATGCCCCTAGGCGCCAATGGGGTGAGATTTCTCCCCACTATACCCTTTTAAGCCAATTCCCTCTTCATGACAACTAATTATTGGGCCTCATTGGATAATGAGCTAGCCCAAACTTCATGGCATGGGTTGATTAAGCTATTGGATCTAATCCAATGCAACTCTAATCCAAATGTGACCAATTAAGGTCAATTTCGGGTCAACCTGCCAAAAATGAAGTTTGGCTCCAATAACTTTCTTCCAACTCATCAGGCCCATTGGCGCTGATGAAATCTTCCAAATTGATACAAGTTATCCAATAACTTGATCATAAGGCTTCTGATTAAAGCAACATCAAGAGTCTATTGCGTGTGACCCCGTAGGATCCATATGACGATGGCAATGATGTAAACATTATAAGTAGTGAGGGGTATCTAGCAACACATCACTACTACCCATGTCATAGGACTTAAGTCATTATGGCAACAACTCCTAACAAGCAACGAGATTCCCATTGCATTATAGATCCCTTTGCCTAAACTGATATCCTGCCATTGGATTAGTCTCAAGTTTATCAATCCAATGCATTGGTCATGACTCAACAAGTGTGGCCACACATTCCTGTCATGCACCAATAAGGTGGGGCGCCCCCGAGTGGATATCATGCTTCCAATAAGGAAGGGGCAAATCCTACTATTGGTCATCCATGTCTCTACATGACTTATGACATGCCCAATGTCAGTCGTTTTGGTCTCCCAATTACGGAGAGACGTAAGACTGTATCAAAGCATACCCATCATCAAATCTAGACATGAATACCTCAAGTCTAAGGATCAATGCAAACCTCTTGCATGTGAGATTGACTTGTTGACTAGACAAGTCAATCATCACGGTGGATCACTCCAGTGCATCCAATGCACCTGTATGCCTGCGTTACTGTACCCCGCACTTAACCAACCCATACACCAGTCTCACATGTACCAAAGTTGTCCCTTATCTGCTAAGGTACCTTGACTAGGGATAGCTTATGAGAATGGATCCAATCCAAACTCCTGGGACATTATTTATGCAACTCAATACATCAACGCAAGTAGAGAAGTCTGCATAATAACGACCATGCCTTTATAGAGAATAATAATTATATCAAAGTACATTTAAACAATGCCTGACCATGTCCAAACATTGGTCTGTAGGGCATAAACACCAACAATCTCCCACTTGCACTAAGACCAAGGGCAACTGATGTTTAATCAGTTCCAATGTCTCTAGTATGACCCATTTAGCTTCCGCTGCGCCAGAGGCTATGTCAGTGGGTTTTTCCAGATTGCTATCTGTGTTTATTTTAACAAATTTGATCATCATCCTTATCCATGATCTCTAAGATCAGATGATATGCTGCAGTATATACTTGAGCACTAAGTTCCTTCACTTATGCTATGGCCCCAGTAAGAACTATACTAGACCATCAAGCACCATGAACTAAATCAAGTTCAAATGAATGAAGCTGCTTCCTTGGCTGCCATAAGAAGCTGCAATGTACTTACTGGGGCCTTATTTGTAGAATTTTGCCACTATGGTTTGCATAATGCTCTTTTAGCCCACAACACCACAACAAGGCAAAGCGCAAAGCCTGGCTGTGGTCATAAGACTGGAACGAAGTATCAGTGTACCCTTGTACAAAAAATTCTTCCTGTCTATCATAGACTAGACTTCAATCCTTTATACTTCCCAAGTATATATAAGGATTGCTTTCACAGCTATCAAGTGTCAAACACTAGGATCTGATTGAAACTTACTGGCTATGCTCCAAGCATTTGCCACAAATGGTCTTGTGTATATTACTCAAAACATGATCCATCCTATACACCATGTATCCGGATTTTAGACCCATGTTATTACTCTCCAGCTGTGTCATAGGACACAACATCCTCATGAGAGTCAGACCATATCTCTCTGGAAGGTATCAATATTTGGAATCATCCAATATAAACCTTTCTAGAAACTCTTGGATGAACATAGATTGACTAAAGGGCAATGACTTTCTTGGATCTCTATCTATAGATCCTCATGCCTAGGATGTAGGCATCATTCCCTAGATCATTCTTCTCGAAATACTTCTCAAGCCTTTTCTTCACCATGTGAAGAGCTGAGATGTCATTCCATGTGAGGAGAATATCATCAATCTTCTAGAACAAGAAATACTATTAAGGTGCTCCCACTGATCTTCTTGTAAACACAGGCTCTTTTAAACATGCTTGCATAACACCATGCATATCTTTATGGCCTTGATATGAAAACCTTCTAGCTATTTCCTTATAGATATCTTTTCAGACGTCCATGCAAGAAAGGCAGTTTTCATAACAACACGCCATAACTGATCATGCAATTATAACATGCAGATTCCTAATGGACTTAAAACTCAGCTATTGGTGAAAAATTTCATCATTATCCACCCAGTGGATTTGCCTGAAATTTCTATTCACTAGCTTGCCTTTCAAGGTAACAATGTTACCTTCCATGTCTATCTTCCTAGAAGATTTATTTACAGCCTGTGGGAATTACCCCTTTGGCAGCTCATCCAAGTCCCAGACTTGATTAGCAGATATGGAGTCCATTATGGTTCTCATGGCCCTTAGCCATTTCTTGGAATCTAGTCCACCGACTGCTTCCATTTCCTCATAAGTCTTAGGTTCTTCCTTGATGAAAAATTCGTCATGCCCAACATATCGAATCGATCCAGACTTATGTGGTTCCTGTGTTACTTGAACCTCAGGTTGACTTTCAACCTGTATGTGAGATTTTGCTCTCCATCTGTGTCCAATTATATTGTGGTTGATTCTGGACCTTGTCCCAATCAAATCTACTCCCACTAGCTTCTTTTAAAAGAAATACTTTCTCAAGAGAGACAACAGTTTGAGCAACAAATATTTTGTTCTCTTTGGGATAGAATTAGCACTCTACAGTGCACCACAAACACATACTTTTGAATCACTGCACATTACATTCCCAATTCCATTGAAGAAATGAGATATTTGCAGTTCGCAACTCAAAAGCTAACTTTAGACACTTTCTTATGGAGTGACAATGCATCTGTTTGCATGGCATCATAGTAGTATATTTGCATGACTATTCAAAGATGGAACCACATCCAATGTGTTCCTTTTTCTTTCTTTGAAATTCGTCACACAGTGGTGTACTAAGTAAGCTGTGAGATAACTCCACACTTCTTAGGACAGTCATCAAATTCTCCACTAATCACCTTGATCCAATCAAAGTGCTTTAATAGATCCTCCAATTTGACTCAATACTTCATTTGTGAACTTCTTGGATTTCTCCAAAGTTCTTAGGTTGGATAAGGCATACCCACACCTGATGAAGCATATAACACCTCTTAGTGCTTGTTTACATGGGTCCACATACATTGCTATGTAATAGATCCAACAAGCCAATAGTCCTTCCACCCTTTATGGTGAAGGCAGCATCTGTCATATTGTTCCTTTGAACTAGGCTCACATGTATCATAATCCTGAAAGGATAATGATCCCAATAGTCCATGGACCTTTGGATGTGACCATTGTTCTATGGTTCAAGAGACAATGCTATAAGAGGGTGTTTATTGAATCATTGGATCTGATCTTGTGTTACATATAGAACCACAAAATATTATCAACTGTATCACTTCAATAGAACATCTCATATTTAAAGAAAATATCATTTATTATTTCAAACTGAAATCCTTTCCAAAAAGGAATGATGTTCTAATACATAAGCTGATACATAATAGCAAAGTTCTAGATAAAGTCTTCAAGGCAGTGAGATGATATCAACAGCAGCATCCAATGCTCCGTCCCTGACCCGAGAGTCGATCCCACCAAGCCTCATGGTCCTACTTCTTTTGAGCTCCTGCATATGAAAAACATATGTAAGCTTCACATGCGGTACTCAGTACCCATGAATAAGAAGTAGACAAAAGACCTTAGTAACACAATACCTGAAGCGGATGGATTACATCCCTTCTTCTTTGCCATGCTCTTCTTGGCCATCAATCCTCTTCGAAATACCCATGCATTCCCAGTCTTCCGAAATATTAGCTTCGAAGATACAGAACCATGGTCATTCTCAGATTTAGGCATACACTCTGAAGATCCAACAGAACTCTCCTGATCTTTGTCTATAGAGCATGGTGTGAAGAGACCTTTGAGATGTATGATAAGATCATAAATTCCCATCTCATCACACTCAACTTTGACCTCTGGGGTCATGCACTCTAAGACAAGAGCAGTGTACTGTTCGTTATCTTCACAATGTTCAAGATAGACATTCCACTCCCACTCAGTAGTGAAATACACACTGGGCTGGGATGGAGGTCTTTCAAGAAGATGCACCTTATTTTCTTGTTCGAGTATCTTGGACAAAATCTTGAACCACTTTGTCCAATTTGTCCCACAAAGCCTTACAGATGTCACATTCAAATGGTATTATTCCTTAGAAAGCGGATCAATTAAAACGTGGACTGATATGTGATGACACCAAAATATGTAGTATATTTTGCATCATTTTAGATACCTTTTCATGCTAAATTGAAGATCTTTTACTTGTTTTTATGATTGAATCCATCAAATATTGCAAAGTCTACTTCTATTTTAGTTTTTCATGTTTTTCAGGCAAAAAGGCACTATTTAAGGCGTTTTAGGCGTTTTCAAGCAAAATCAAATACATGGAAGAGTTTTCATCATCAAGAAGAAGTCACCCAAGAAATTTCACGCAAATCGAGGCTGAAGACCAAAATACGGCAGTGCCGTATTTATAATATGGTACCGTATTTTTCACGGCTACCATATTATCGAGAGCACGGCCGTATTTTGGTGATTTTCCAAACAGAAGATTGTGAGAAAAATACGGCACCGCCGTAAGATTTTACACGGCTGTATTTTGGGGAGCTTTCGGAACAGAGACCTTTGCCGAAATTACGGCACTGCCGTAACCCACTTTGCAGGCCGTATTTTGGAGCGTCTTCAGAAAAAGTTTTCCAGAAATTACGGCACTGCGGTAAAGAATTACACGGGCCGTATTTTCTCGATTAATCCGACTAGAGAGTTCAGCCGATTTTACGGTGCTGCCGTAAACCATATTACGGTGCCGTATTTTCCAGCAATTTCAGAACAAAACATTCGATGGATTTTACGGCAGTGTCGTAAGATATTACACTGCCGTATTTTGGTTTTTGCACGTGACTCCCAGGTCAATTTCAATGCCTGATTTTTGCGGAGATTATTGTAGGCGATCTAGAGCTTTAAATTGGATGCCGTAAGAAGAGAAAGGGAGCCTTTCGACGGGAGGATCAAGGAGACACCTAAAGCCCCAATTTTTGTCAACGGTCGAGGGAGAAATCGGAGTACACGCCGCCGCCTAGGGCTTCGCCGCCGCAATCGATCCAGAGCACCTCCGGCTGTGATTTTCATACTGAAGCTTCGCCTGGTGAAGGAGACGACGGGCCATAAGTTTCAGATCAAAATGAGACAAATTGGAGGAGAAATCAAAGATTTGGGAGGCACCGCCACTGTTCGCGCGTACTTTGCAAATTACGGCTGTGAAATATTTCACAGCCGTGTCGTATTTTCTAAAAAACTCCTCTTTTGTTGATTTTTGATCTTCTGAAATTATGGAGTTTTGTAATTTCTTCACCATGCTAGCTTAAACTTCCTTGGGACATGGGGGAGTAATCCCCTTTGATTTTCTTAATGACTAGATAACTTTTCCTTTCATCATGATTACTCTATTTGATAATTTTGCCTTTGTGATTACTGCTCTAAGATTCTCTTTAGTTTATTTCTTGTCATCATGAATAGAATTCTTGCATTAAGGACCGAAAGGTGATATGTTTGAGAATTGGAACCCTAAAATTGACTAATAGGAACTCACCGTAAGAAATTAGGTTAAAGTTCTTATTTTGTTATTTTAGATGAGTAATTGCCTTGATGATGATTAATGAACTTAGGATCGAGTTATTGTGTTGAACGTGGAGATCTTGCATGAAAGTGAAGATCGGAATGTTGGAGAACCATAGGTAGAACGTGTGTTAAGTCTCGAATGCACGAAAGTGATCCTTGAGATTCCACTCGAGGCAATCAACCTAGAATTCGGATGCACGAAAGTGATCCTTGAATTCTTCGTCTGGTGGTTTACCTATCTTTAGCTTGGGATGAATCTTGCGCGAAAGCGAGGATTTATTCTTGCATGGTTATCTGCATGAGAGTGAGATATTCCCTTTCTTAGGTAAATTAAGCCTTTATCATATTAGAATTTGATTGATGAATACTCTATTTCTTTTCTAGTCATGGAAATCAAAGTGGATGAAACCCTAGTCCCAATTTCTCTTTGATAATAATTTTTCGTGTGTTTTCGATCATTGCTTAACTAATATTCGATTGTCTAGATAGTGAGAATTCAATTATTCAGTGCTTGACAGAACTAGTCTCTCTATGGGATCGATATTTATTTTATTACTTTGAGTATCCGTGCACTTGCAGACACTACGAGTTAGGGACAACAAGTTTTTGGAGCCGTGTTAGGGAGTGACAATAACCCTGTTCACCAATACCTTTGGCCTCGACACCTGAAACGAGTCTACCTGCTCGTATTTAAAAATGTGTCCTTTCGGATCACAACAAGTTTTTGGCGCCGTTGCCGGGGATATTTTAGTTTTGTTAATATTGAAGACATTGAAAGTATTGCTAGACTAGGTTTCATTTATGTTTTATCTTTTTATTCTTTTCTGTTTACTTACATAATTTGATCAGTTTGCTCTAGTGTGTGCAGGAAATTCATTTCTAATGGCTGAGCAAAGATCACTGAGGGACTATGCAGCCCCTAATCCTCAAGGGATACGCTTTAGCATTGCTAAACCTGCAATTGAGGCCACCAACTTTGAAATTAATCCTGCCCTCTTGACTATGATCCAGCAGAATCAATTTGGAGGATCATCAATCGAAGATCCTTATTCACACTTATATATTTTTCTTGAATATTGTGATACCGTAAAAATTCATGGAGTTTCAGATGATGCACTAAAACTGATATTATTCCCTTTTTCTCTCAGGGATCAAGCACGATCTTGGTTGCATTCTCGTCAACCCAATACCTTCACAACATGGGAACAATTATCAAAAGCTTTTCTGATGAAATATTTTCCACTAAGCAAGACTATCCAATTGAGGAATCAAATCACGAACTTTCGACAGAAGAGTGGAGAATCACCCAGCAAGGCATGGGAGAGATTCAATGATTTACAACGGAAGTGTCCTAACCATGGCTTTGAGAATGAGTTTCTAATTCAGACATTTTATTATGGCTTAGTTTATAATACCCGTCTAATTATTGATGCTGCCGCAGGAGGAGCCTTGATGAGTAGAACATTTGACGATGCTTTTAAGTTGCTTGAGGAGATGTCCTTGAATCATAGCCAATGGGCTCTAGATGAAGGAATGCTATATTGTCATCAACATGGTAAGAATGAGAATGAGGATCAGTAACCCTTGACTGAAGAGGTTAGTGAACCCATGCTAGAGAAATTTTCACCTAGCCAATTTCAATCGTTGCAAATTCGAAACACAAAAAAATTTGAGGATCTTGAAGAAACTGTTAGTCATCTTGCTTCTCAATTAGAATCCTTAGAGGCGTACAATAAAATTCTAGAAGAACAAATATCTAGATTAAGCTCTGGGGAACATTGCAATGCCATTATCACTAGAAGTGGGAGACAATTAGGAGAACTTAAGGAGAAAGAGTCTATTAATGATCATGATGAGGAATTAGAATTACAAAAATCTTCTGAACATGAACAAACCCTACCTAGTTTAACACCTCAAAAGGGAAGTAAACCAAAAGGGGATGTGCCATGTAAAGAGGATGATTCTAAGACTAATCTACCTCTACCCTATAGACCACCAGTACCTTTTCCCCAAAGGTTAGTGCAAGAAAAGTTAGATAAGAAATTCGGGAAATTTCTTGATGTTTTGAAAAAGCTTTACATTAACATACCATTTACTGAAGCTTTATCTGAAATGCCCATATATGCTAAATTTTTGAAAGAAATATTGTCTAACAAAAGAAAGATAGAGAACTATGGTACTGTGGCTTTAACTGAGGAATGTAGTGCTGTTATTCAAAACAGGTTGCCACCAAAATTGAATGATCCAGGTAGCTTTTCTATCCCATGTTTTATTGGTAGTATGGCTTTTGACCGAGCCTTATGTGATCTAGGGGCTAGTGTAAGTCTCATGCCTTTGTTAGTGTGTAGGAAATTGGCCATGGGAGCTCCTAAGCCGACTACAATTTCTTTGCAGCTCGCCGATCGATCAGTAAAATATCCACTAGGTATTCTAGAGGATGTTCCTATACAAGTTGGTAAGTACTTCATACCTGCTAATTTTGTGGTACTTGAAATGGAAGAGGATGCCAAGATTCCTATTATTTTGGGAAGGCCGTTCTTAGCCACTGCTGGAGCCCTTATTGATGTACGGAACGGTAAACTTGCTTTAAGAATTAGCAATGATAAGATTGTGTTTGATTTGAATAATTCATTGAAAAAACCTACATATGCTAGTTCTTGTTGCACTATTCATACCATTGATGACACAGTTTATGATGTTAGTTGTTTGTTTGATGATTCTTTTACTAATATTTCTTTTTCTGATACCTTGAAAAATTCTTGTGAAAAAATTGATAATTCTGGTTTTGAGCATGATTTGGATGAATTTGATGATGAAAAACATGATATTTTAGATTGTGCTACTTTTAATAATGAAAGTGAAAAGATCCCTAAAGTTGAGTTGAAAGTTTTACCTAATAATCTTAGATATGAATTTCTTGGTCCTAACTCAACCTACCCTGTGATTGTGGATGCTAAATTAGATGCCAAGGAAACTGATCTACTCTTGAAGAAGCTAAGAATTCATAGAAAGGTAATTGGGTATTCCATTGATGACTTAAAAGGGATTAATCCTTCTTTTTGTATGCACAGGATTCACATGGAGGATGAGCACAAACCATATGTAGATTTTCAGAAAAGGCTCAACCCGTCTATGAAGGAAGTGGTGAAGAAGGAAGTACTAAAATTGCTAGATGTAGGTATTATCTACCCTATCTCAAATAGTAACTGGGTGAGTCCTGTACACTGTGTTCCAAAGAAGGGAGGTGTCACTGTAATGAAAAATAAGGATAATGAATTGATTCATGTTAGAAATGTCACTAGTTGGCGTATGTGTATTGATTATAGAAAATTAAATGTTGCCACTAGGAAGGATCATTTTCCCTTACCTTTCATTGATCAAATGGTGGAAAGACTTGCCAAACACTCTCACTTTTGTTTTCTTGATGGGTATTCTAGATTTTTTCAGATTCCTATTCATCCTGGTGATCAAGATAAAACCACTTTTACATGTCCTTATGGTACTTTTGCTTATAGAAGAATGCCCTTTGGTTTATGCAATGCACCTGCAACTTTTCAAAGGTGTATGATGGCAATTTTTTTTGAATTTATTAAAGACTTCATGGATGTTTTTATGGATGATTTCTCTGTCTATGGTTTCTCTTTTGATGACTGCTTAGCTAATCTCTCTAGAGTTTTACAGAGATGCGAAGAGACTAACCTTGTCTTGAATTGGAAAAAGTGTCACTTTATGGTTAGACAGGAAATAGTTTTGGGCCATCTTGTTTCAGAGAGAGGGATTGAAGTGGACAAGGCCAAGATAGAAGTGATTGATAAGTTAGCACCACCCACCACTGTCAAGGAGATCAGGAGCTTTTTGGGACATGCAGGGTTTTACAGGAGATTCATCTGGGACTTCTCTAAACTTGCTAAACCTTTAACTGATTTACTTTGTAAAGACGCCAAATTCTGCTTTGATGAGAAATGTCTGTTTGCTTTTCAGGAGTTAAAGAAAGCTTTGGTTTCAGCACCCATCATTCAGTCCCTAGATTGGGACTTGCTCTTTGAACTCATGTGCGACGCCAGTGATTATGCAGTGGGAGCAGTCTTGTGATAGAGAAAAGATAAGAAACCGCATGTTATTCACTATGTCAGCAAAACTTTGGATGAGACACAGAAAAATTACACCACCACTGAGTAAGAACTATTGGCCATAGTATTTGCTTTTGATAAATTTAGGTCATACTTAATTAACTCCAAATTGGTAGTGTACACTGACCATGCAGCTGTGAAATACTTAATGCAGAAAAAAGACAGCAAACCACAATTACTCAGATGGATTTTACTTCTGCAAGAATTGGATTTGGAGATTAAAGACAAAAAGGGATCAGAAAACCTTGTTGCAGATCATCTCTCAAGAATAATGGTAGACGCTGAAAAGAATAATGAGATCAATGATTCCTTCCCTAAAGAACTGCTTTTAACCATTGAACAGATCAGAGCTCCCTGGTATGCTGATATAGTAAATTACCTTGTTGCTAATGTTTTCCCTCCTGATTTGAACTACCAAAAAAAGAAGAAGTTCTTGGCTGAGGTAAAACATTGTTTTTGGGATGAGCTTTATGTGTTTAGAAGATGTACAGACGGTATTTTTAGAAGATGTGTACCTGAAGAAGAAATCATAGATATTTTGTGCCAATGTCATAGATCCTCTTATGGTGGTCATGCCGGTACTGAAAAGACTGCTTATAAAGTGTTACAATCAAGATTTTATTGGCCTACCATTTTCAAAGATGCTAGAAACTTTGTGTTATCTTGTGATAGATGTCAAAGAATGGGGAACATTTGTAGAAGACATGAGATGCCACTGTCCAACATTCTTGAAGTTGAAATATTTGATGTTTGGGGGATAGACTTTATGGGACCTTTCCCATCTTCAGGTGGTAACAAGTACATTCTGGTAGCAGTTGACTATGTTTCAAAATGGGTTGAAGCTCTTGCTTTACCGACCAATGATTCAAGAGTTGTTGTTAAATTTTTCAAAAAGATCATATTTCCACGGTATGGGACCCCACGGGTAGTAATCAGTGATGGAGGCTCACATTTCATAGAACACAAATTTTCAGCCTTATTTAGAAAATATGGAGTGAATCATAGATTGGCAACACCTTATCATCCTCAAACAAGTGGACAAGTGGAGATATCAAATAGAGAAATCAAGAGAATTTTAGAGAAGACCGTGTCAAGCACTAGGAAAAATTGGGCATTCAAACTTGATGATGTCTTGTGGGCATACCAGACTGCTTTCAAAACACCAATAGGTATGTCTCCATTTCAATTGATTTATGGAAAATCATGTCACCTGCCTGTGGAACTTGAACACAAAGCATACTAGGCAATCAAGATGTTGAATTTTGACTTAAAGAGTGTGGGGGAAAAACGGAAATTACAATTGAATGAGCTAGATGAGATTAGACTCTCTGCATATGAGAATGCAAAAATTTACAAGGAGAGGACAAAAAGATGGCACGATCGACATATTTTCAGGAGAGATTTCCAACCATGTGACTTTGTTCTTTTATTCAATTCTAGATTGAGACTTTTTCCTAGAAAACTTAAGTCTCGATGGTCTGGGTCTTTTTAGGTAAAGAAAGCTTATCCTTACGGAGCCGTGGATGTATGGAATGAAGAAATAGGAGAATTCAAGGTTAATGGTCAGAGACTTAAGCACTATTATCAAGAAGAGCTAATTGAAGAAAAAGAGAGTTTTTATTTAGATGAACCACGATCAAATCTGAGTGTTAAAGGGTCAAGCTAAAGACCTTTAAATTAGCGCTTCTTGGGAGGCAACCCAAGCTTTCTAACTTTAGTTCACCTCCTTTTATTTACTTTTATCTTAGTTTTATCTTAGAATTAATTTATTTATTTCTGAAAAAGAAGCACGGAGAGGGGAAGAAAAAGAAAACTTGACACAAAAGGTTGATAAAATTTTGTAAGTATCTTCTCCCGTTCACCTTTTAGGTTTCTCATTGACTCATGTTTTTTGTGTCTACCACCACTACTTCATCTACATGATAATCTTTTGATTTAGATGATTGATTTGTGACCTTGATCTACTTTTGAGATTATTGTATATGACATGATGATGATATTATTTCTTTTTGACATTATGTGATGTTGAATATATTTTTCTTGAGTATTATTCTTAATTGATGAATTGACTGATGATGTGAAGAACTCAAATTCATGATTAGATATATAGCCCTATCATGTTAAATTTATTTCTTCAATACATATTTGTCTATTGAGATATGACATTGATTGATGCATAAAATTTTGGGTGGATGTATTATTTGAAGAATAAAATTTAAAAGTGAAACTTCTCTTTTGAATAAAATGAGTATATTAGTATGATTTGTGAATTTAGATCAATTGATCAACCTAGTTGAGGCTTAGTCAATTTTTGCTATTTGTTGGGAAGAAGGAATCCAAGATCCATAAAAATAGGGAGAGACTCCCCTACTTGGCACTATGTAAAATTGACAGTTGTACCTAAGACATGGGTTGAAGTCTATGCATAAAAAAATAATGAGTGATAAAAAGAATAAGACTCCTCTACTTGGCACTCTGTAAAATTGACAGTGGTACCGAAGAAAGAGTTGAAGTCAAAAAATAAAAAAGTATGTGTCTGTGTGGATACGTACCATCTATGCAAAAGAAAATTCCATGAAAAAGAAAAAAAGAGAGAGAGAAAGAAATTTTGTGTGGAAAAAGATCTTGGAGACTTAATTCCTGTAAACAAAAGCATGATAGATTTGAACTGATACTGGGTGAAATCATGAGATTGAAAATTCTATTTATTATACAAGTTGCAAAGTTTTATTTGATTGAGCTGTGAATCTAGAGAATTGAGTTCTAAGAATGATATGTTTATTTAAAGTTTTGTAAATCAATTGATAGAATTTTTCATTGACAAGTTGTATTTTAGAAATTTATTGAGCATGAAAAGATTATTCTTTTAATCAAATTTTGATTTCAAATTTTGATTTTTGCTTGAGGACAAGCAAAGTTTGAGCCTTATGTGTTTGATGACACCAAAATATGTAGTGTTGGGGTATGCCCTTAAGGCTAATGTTTGAGGCCTTGGGATTGTATCAGTATCATGTATAAACTTAATGTTTATAAAGTCAATGGTTGTTATTCAGGTTGTTACATCATCTGCTACAATATGTATACTTCTGAATAATGTCTCAATGCTGTTCAGCTTGGCTGACATGCAGTATAGTCCTTAGTCGAGATATCTTGGTGAACATGAGACAGCCTTGATATGATTGAGACTAATATGTGTTATAATCTTATAGGATGCTTCGAGCATGGAATAAGATGTAGACTCATGGGTACATTGGATGTACTGGACAGACCCTGCAAGGATATTCAATTGCTTGTCACAATGTGAATAATCCTTGTATGTAAACAAGTGGCATATTTCCTCTGACTTGAGATCACTTGTGTTTCTAAATGATGATTGGCATTGTTTTGAGGTAGTTCAATATCATTTGAAATATAATGGTTATAGACTATCTTGGATAATGAGCATGAGTCATGTTAGGGCACTAGTGATAGATATAGGATTGCCGTCTCCTTGTTTGGAGTGTGATGTTCTAATGGGGCCCCTCCTAGATGAGATGATTGAGAAAGTGTATGGCCATACCCAGGTGACTATGTTCATCTGATCTAATCATTCTCATCATATTGGAATTACAGGCTTGACACGCTTGTCCAATAAGAACGTCCAGTGGCAAAGGAAACACATATGTCAAGTGACTTGGGTTCACACTTGTGCTGTGGTTTGGGTGTAGTCTTGGAAGACTCTTTCCTTTATACGGGAGACAGTGATGTGTTGCTAGATACCCCTCACTGATCGTGATAACGTGAGTTATCGTTACCGACATTTAAAGGAAACCCTTAGGGTCGCACAATTTGATGATATGGCTTGCTTATGTCAGATCGTGTGGACTGAATTGTTTTGGTTCAGTTTAAAGGAGTTTAGACTCTGATTGGAAGTGAGATCTGGTCTGATCATGTTTGATTGATTAGGGCTTGAGATCGGTAAGCTTCGATCGAGAGATCTGATGCTAGATCGATGAGATCAAGAGCATCTAGTGATGTGTGGTTAGATCTTGAACCCTTTTTGGTTTAATGAGATCTAGACCATGTCTTGACTTGGTCTTGGTTTGATTTGGTTGTTGAACCAAAGTCAATTGAACCGGTTCACTTATGTGAACGCATGGTTCAAGTGATGGGGTTTTTTTGATTAGTTCACTAAGCGTGAACGTGTGGAGTGAAGACTTACCATATTTGGAAGCCTCAACGCCTAAACGCCTCAAGGCCAAGAAAACGCCTTAATGCTTCAATGCTTCGCTCTTGCCAAGATTGCTCTTGAGTGTGTCTTGTCTCGAAGAGGAAGAGAGGAGAAGGTATTCGGCAATCTAAGAACACATCCGATCTCCTTCACACGGTTAGGAGACTTGAAGCTCTTTGCTAGCACAAGGACGCCAAGGGAGTAGTCATCATCACCTTTGTGTGCGTCTTCTTTGGAGGAGAGCCAATTCGCCCTCTTGCTTCCAAGATTCCATTCGAATCAATGGCCTTGGTAAGATCCTATCTTGATCTATACAAAGAAATAAAGTTGATCATATGTTCATATTACATGCGATCCTAGGAAGCCCTAATTCCGCCCATGCAAATTTTTCAATTTACGCATGCTTAGGGTTTCTCCCTCCCCTTTAGGGGATCTTTCAATTGGTATCAGAGCTAGGGTTTTTGTATGAATCATATGATTGCTTTGATATGATTGTGATCCATACTTGATGCTATGTTTACATACGCTTACTTGATGCATTGTTACAAGTTGTTTGCGCATGTATCATTGTTACAAGTTGTTTGCGCATGTATCATTGTTACAAGTTGTTTGCGCATGTATCATTGTTACAAGTTGTTTGCGCATGTATCATTGTTACAAGATGTTTGCGGTTATGTATAGATCTAAGGTTTATCACTTTGCGCATCTACATGTTAGTTTGTAAAAATACATGATGTATGTTTTTACTCATTGGCGCATGTAAGATGTTTATTAGTTGGCGCTCGCTTGTTATAGATGTTTTTGTCAAAACCTGTTAACTTACGCGCCTAACCTAGATCTATATTTGCACCTACTTTAAACCCTTAGACGGGTTGATAGGGTTGAAATCATCAGTCTTGTCTGGACCCAACAGTCTGATCAGACCATCTGACAGCCTAGATGGGTCGACCAGATGGCACCTGTGCGCAAGCACGAGGTGGCTATAGGTCGACTGCATACAGGCGTGTAGCGATGTCTGGTTGAGACAACCAGTGAACGCTCTTGAGTTAGGCCCGGGGTCACACCCGCTTGCCAGAACTCATGAGGGTCGTTCAGCCCAACGCATGTATTGTTGACCACTGGGTCGACTCAAGTCAGTTAGGACTTGGTGCATGCTAAGGCAGTGGGTCTGACTAGATCAGATGAGTGGATCCCTATTAATGGACCGTTGTAAGGTAGTAGGGCACATAAGGAAAATAAAATTGATGCCCATGGGTTTTCGAAAATTTTATTTTCTTGTTTGGATCACATGTTGATTGTATAAACATGAATCAATGTCTATTTCATCTTATGTGGGCTGCCCATTTTTAATGTGTGCTGTGCTGGGGCCTGCGTGCCTGGATAATTAATTGTAAATTATTATAATTGTGATCTGCGCATCACATTTTAATTAATTTATAATGTATAATTGACCTGCGTGTCAATCATGTCTAGATAGATTAAAATGTAATTTGATTAGACATGAGCACAGAGCACACATGGCAGAGGCGCATGCAGCAAGTGGCTTCACCAGTGGGAGGTCTAGAGTTCGACTCTAGGACAGGCGCATCTTACCTGGTAGGCGCATCTGAGCTGCAGTGGGCGCTTGGGGCCAGATGGAGTTGCAAAAGACCCATGAAGAGCTCATGTGAAGACTTAAGTTAATTAAGGTCTTACTTAGGCTTAATGGGCGTTTACCACATAAGATCATCATGCTTTCATTTATTGTTTATATAATTAGAATTGCATGATTTAATCTTCTGCTATCACCATAGGGTTTGCATGATAGTTAAGAAGATAAAAGACCGTTAAAATCCAAACGTTAAATATCAAGCACGATAGCCTTCTGACGCGAAACCTCACTGTTCTGACTATCGTTGGGGCCGTGTTGTACCCACTCAGTGGGCACGCCCATCTATCTTCAGACGGTGTGTGATTTCACCTGCATGTTACAGAGAAGGGATTTATCGCTTCTCGTTGCTCAGCATAACATGTGGTGGTCCAGGGAGTAGGTTAGGTCAGCTTGACCATGTAGGCTACATATGGAGCATATGTTAGCTATATGGAGGCAGCCATCTGTGGGATCAGAGACTGTGTTGTACCAACTCAGTTGGCGCAGTCGGCTGGATTTCCCAGATGAAGGGGAATCGCACGGGTTGGCGATTGGCAGGGATTGCCTACCGGTCATTAGTGCTTGTACTCTCTGTGCATCTTATCTCGCCTGAGCGGGACGCGGAGACCAAGTACGAAATCTGGATCCCATCTCACTAAAAGAGTGTCACTCTTTCGGACTGTTTTGCTGGATTTTTCAGTCAGATAAAATAGTGAGAAAAAGAATCATTCTTAAGTCCTGGATTGATTCTCACATTGATACTGACCTTGCTGTTCTTGCAATGTTGTAGATTCCTGCAGCAACGAACACCACGAATTTCAATGTGCGATCCCTACTGGAAAGGGAGAAGTTTGCTGGGCCAAACTTCTCAGACTGGTATGGACACCTTAAGATTGTTCTTAAGGCTGAGAGGAAACTGTATGTCCTCGAGACGGCAATACCGCCTCAACCCGCTGCGAACGCCGCAAGGGCGGTTCGCGATGCTTATGAGAAGCATGTCAATGACAGCATTGATGTCGCTTGCCTGATGCTTGCGTCTATGACGCCGGAGCTGCAGCGTCAGCATGAGGATCTATCTGCTATAGAAATTATAGCAAACCTCAAGTTGCTGTATGCTGCACAGGCGGGGACTGAACGCTATAATTTGACTAAACTTTTCTTTCAGAGCAAACTGACTGAAGGAAGTCCAGTGGGAGCTCACGTACTCAAGATGATTGGGTACAAGGAGGCTCTAGAGAAACTGGGACATACCATCAATCAGGAGCTTGCTGTAGACATCATATTGCAGTCTCTCCCGACCTCTTTTGATCTGTTCATTATTAACTTTAATATGAACAAGATCGACTGTACGCCGGCAGAGTTACTGAATATGCTCTTGACTACAGAGCTGACTCTAAAAGGGAAGCCTTCATCCTCTGTCTTGCTAGTTCCTTCAAGGAACAAGAAGAAAGGGAAGAAGGGCAAAGCCCCTGTCAAGAGCTACAGCAAGGCTCTGAAACAAAAGGTTAAGCGGTCGAAGGAATACAGATGTTTCCATTGTGGCCAGCTGGGTCACTGGAAGAAGGACTGTAAAGCGCTCCAAGGAGACAAGAAGGGAAGCAAGCCTTTTGCTTCTGGCTCAGGTATTTTTGTGACTGAAGTCATGATATCTTCTTCTTCTATTTCATGGGTGTTGGACACTGCATGTGGAGTTCACATTTGTTCAAATGTACAGGAACTCAGGAGAAGAAGACAGGTGGAACAGCATGAGGTGGACCTACGAGTTGGAAACGGGGCACGGGTTGCTGCTGTTGCTGTAGGAGAATATCACATCTCATTACCATCTGGACTTGTATTGGAACTGGACAATTGTTATTTTGTACCAAGCATAACCAAAAATATTATCTCTATTCCTGCTCTTGTCAGGAAAGGATTTTCCTTTGAATGCAATATTTCAAAGTGTGTTATTACTTTTGATAATATAGTTTATGCTACTGGATCAATTAACAATGGGTTATTCATGTTGGACATGGAATGTTCTATACAACAAATTGATATTAAGAAAGCCAAGTATGCTGATAACAGCACCTTGCTATGGCATAGTCGTTTAGGCCATATTAACAAGAAGCGCATTAAGCGGTTGCATGACCATGGACTGCTGGGATCATTCTCCTATGAGGAGCTTGATACATGCAAAGCTTGTTTAATGGGTAAAATGACGAAAGCTCCTTTTTCTAATAAAGGTCAAAGGGCTTCAGGTTTACTTGATCTCATTCACAGTGATGTGTGTGGGCCATTTAGTAAACATGCCAGAGGTGGCTATTCATACTTCATTACCTTTACTGATGATTTCAGTAGGTATGGTTATGTCTATCTTATGAGACATAAGAGTGAATCTTTTGACAAGTTCAAAGAGTTCAAAAATGAAGTACAAAATCAGCTAGGCCGAAATATCAAGGCACTTCGTTCAGATCGAGGTGGAGAATACTTGAGTCGAGAGTTTACTGACTATCTGAAGGAGTGTGGGATTATCTCACAGCTCACTCCGCCAGGAACACCGCAATGGAATGGTGTGTCCGAGAGGAGAAACAGAACCTTGTTGGATATGGTTCGTTCAATGATGAGTCAGGCTACTCTACCTTACTCCTTTTGGGGATTTGCACTGGAAACAGCTGCAAAGGTACTAAACCGAGTGCCATCCAAGGCAGTTTCAAAGACTCCATATGAGTTATGGTGTGGGAAACAGCCGAGCTTGACATTTATTAAGATCTGGGGTTGCGAGGCTTATGTCAAAAAGCTCGCCTCTGGGAAACTGGAGAGCAGATCTAAGAAATGTATCTTTGTCGGTTACCCTAAAGAAACTAAGGGTTATTATTTCTACGATCCCAAAGAGAACAAAGTATTTGTTGCTCGAACGGCTATTTTTCTTGAGAAGGAATTTCTTCTGCAAGAGGCCAGTGGGAGAGAAATAAAGCTGGATGAGAATCCAGAGGAAGGACAAAGTAGTCAAGCATAGTTGGATGAGCCTGAGCCAATAGATCAGGTTATTGAACAACCTGAGGCTCAGATATCACGGGAACCGCGAAGATCGGGAAGGATCCGTCGACAGCCTGAGCGCTATGACGGAGTCTACATCATTGATAATGATGAACCCCTCACTTATGCGGATGCGGTCAGTGGACCGGATTCAGCAAGATGGCTTGAAGCTATGCGAGCCGAGATGGACTCCATGTCAGATAACCAAGTCTGGGATTTGGTTGATCCGCCTCCGGGAGTAATCCCTATAGGCTGTAAATGGATCTTCAAGAAGAAGATTGACATGGATGGTAACGTAGTTACCTATAAAGGCAGGCTAGTTGCGAAAGGTTTCAAACAAATCTACGGGATAGATTATGATGAAACTTTCTCTCCTGTAGCCATGTTCAAGTCTATTCGGATTATTCTTGCGATAGCAGCATATTATGATTATGAGATCTGGCAAATGGATGTGAAGACTGCTTTCCTTAATGGAAATCTGCAGGAGGATGTGTATATGACACAACCTGAAGGTTTCACCAATCCATCAGATCGTCATAAAATATGCAAGTTAAAGAAGTCCATTTATGGACTTAAACAAGCATCAAGAAGCTGGAATATTCGTTTTGATGAATCAATCTGTGAATTTGGTTTCATCAAGAATGAAGATGACCCGTGTGTATATAAGAGGTTTAGTGGGAGCGTGATTACTTTCCTAGTCCTCTACGTCGATGATATCTTGATCATTGGAAACGACATTCCTGAACTACATGCCGTCAAGGCATGGTTAAGAAAATGTTTCCAGATGAAAGATCTAGGAGAAGCAGCCTATGTATTAGGTGTGAAGATCTACAGAGATAGATCTAAGAGGCTTCTCGGGTTGTGCCAGGGTACTTACATCGATAAAGTCCTGGAGAGATTCCATTTAGAGAATTCTAAAAGAGGATATCTTCCAGTCAGACATGGTCTGAATCTTTCAAAGAGTCAGTGTCCACAAACACAGACTGAGAAAGATGAAATGGACAATACGCCTTATGCTTCGGCTATTGGGTCCATTATGTATGCGATGTTGTGTACTCGCCCAGACGTCGCTTACGGGTTAAGCGTGACCAGTCGATTCCAAAGTAATCCAGGTCAGGCGCACTGGATTGCAGTCAAGAACATTTTGAAATATCTGCGGAGGACCAAAGATATGTTCTTGGTGTATGGTGGTCAGGAAGAACTCAGTATTGAAGGATATACTGACGCTTCGTTCCAATCTGACCAGGATGATTTCCGATCGCAATCAGGCTATGTTTTTAGCTTGAATGGAGGAGCAGTGGTGTGGAAAAGTTTCAAACAGTCTATTGTTGCTGATTCCACAACAGAAGCCTAGTATGTTGCAGCCTCGGAAGCATCCAAGGAGGCAGTGTGGATTCGTAAGTTCATTCAGGAACTTGGTGTTGTTCCTTCGAGTGCAGATCCATTGGTTATCTTCTGTGATAACACTGGAGCAATAGCACAAGCAAAGGAACCACGGTCGCACCAGAAGTCCAAGCACATACAAAGAAGGTTTCATTTGATCTGAGAGATCATTGATCGTGGTGAGATCAAAATCTGCAAGGTTCATACAGATGACAATCTGGCTGACCCGCTTACTAAGCCTCTGGCGCAGCAGAAGCATGAGAAGCACTGTAATAATATGGGTTTGAGATTTCTCAACCATTAGATTAAGTGCAAGTGGGAGATTGTTGGGGTATGCCCTTAAGGCTAATGTTTGAGGCCTTGGGATTGTATCAGTATCATGTATAAACTTAATGTTTATAAAGGCAATGGTTGTTATTCAGGTTTTTACATCATCTGCTACAATATGTATACTTCTGAATAATGTCTCAATGCTGTTCAGCTTGGCTGACATGCAGTATAGTCCTTAGTCGAGATATCTTGGTGAACATGAGACAGCCTTGATATGATTGAGACTAATATGTGTTCTAATCTTATAGGATGCTTCGAGCATGGAATAAGATGTAGACTCATGGGTACATTGGATGTACTGGACAGACCCTGCAAGGATATTCAATTGCTTGTCACAATGTGAATAATCCTTGTATGTAAACAAGTGGCATATTTCCTCTGACTTGAGATCACTTGTGTTTCTAAATGATGATTGGCATTGTTTTGAGGTAGTTCAATATCATTTGAAATATAATGGTTATAGACTATCTTGGATAACGAGCATGAGTCATGTTAGGGCACTAGTGATAGATATAGGATTGCCGTCTCCTTGTTTGGAGTGTGATGTTCTAATGGGGCCCCTCCTAGATGAGATGATTGAGAAAGTGTATGGCCATACCCAGGTGACTATGTTCATCTGATCTAATCATTCTCATCATATTGGAATTACAGGCTTGACACGCTTGTCCAATAAGAACGTCCAGTGGCAAAGGAAACACATATGTCAAGTGACTTGGGTTCACACTTGTGCTGTGGTTTGGGTGTAGTCTTGGAAGACTCTTTCCTTTATATCGGGAGACAGTGATGTGTTGCTAGATACCCCTCACTGATCGTGATAACGTGAGTTATCGTTACCGACATTTAAAGGAAACCCTTAGGGTCGCACAATTTGATGATATGGCTTGCTTATGTCAGATCGTGTGGACTGAATTGTTTTGGTTCAGTTTAAAGGAGTTTAGACTCTGATTGGAAGTGAGATCTGGTCTGATCATGTTTGATTGATTAGGGCTTGAGATCGGTAAGCTTCGATCGAGAGATCTGATGCTAGATCGATGAGATCAAGAGCATCTAGTGATGTGTGGTTAGATCTTGAACCCTTTTTGGTTTAATGAGATCTAGACCATGTCTTGACTTGGTCTTGGTTTGATTTGGTTGTTGAACCAAAGTCAATTGAACCGGTTCACTTATGTGAACGCATGGTTCAAGTGATGGGGTTTTTTTGATTAGTTCACTAAGCGTGAACGTGTGGAGTGAAGACTTACCATATTTGGAAGCCTCAACGCCTAAACGCCTCAAGGCCAAGAAAACGCCTTAATGCTTCAATGCTTCGCTCTTGCCAAGATTGCTCTTGAGTGTGTCTTGTCTCGAAGAGGAAGAGAGGAGAAGGTATTCGGCAATCTAAGAACACATCCGATCTCCTTCACACGGTTAGGAGACTTGAAGCTCTTTGCTAGCACAAGGACGCCAAGGGAGTAGTCATCATCACCTTTGTGTGCGTCTTCTTTGGAGGAGAGCCAATTCGCCCTCTTGCTTCCAAGACTCCATTCGAATCAATGGCCTTGGTAAGATCCTATCTTGATCTATACAAAGAAATAAAGTTGATCATATGTTCATATTACATGCGATCCTAGGAAGCCCTAATTCCGCCCATGCAAATTTTTCAATTTACGCATGCTTAGGGTTTCTCCCTCCCCTTTAGGGGATCTTTCATGTAGTATATTTTGCATCATTTTAGATACCTTTTCATGCTAAATTGAAGATCTTTTACTTGTTTTTATGATTGAATCCATCAAATATTGCAAAGTCTACTTCTATTTTGGTTTTTCATGTTTTTCAGGCAAAAAGGCACTATTTAAGGCGTTTTAGGCATTTTCAAGCAAAATCAAATACATGGAAGAGTTTTCATCATCAAGAAGAAGTCACCTAAGAAATTTCATGCAAATCGAGGCTGAAGACCAAAATACGGTAGTGCCGTATTTATAATACGGTACCGTATTTTTCACGGCTACCGTATTATCGAGAGCACGGCCGTATTTTAGTGATTTTCCAAACATAAGATTGTGCGAAAAATACGGCACCACCGTAAGATTTTACACGGCCGTATTTTGGGGAGCTTTCGGAACAGAGACCATTGACAAATTACGGCACTGCCGTAACCCACTTTACAGGTCATATTTTGGAGCATCTTCAGAACATAAAGTTTCCCAAAAATTACGGCACTACCGTAAAGAATTACACGGGCCGTATTTTCTTGATTAATCCGACTAGAGAGTTTAGCCGATTTTACGGCGCTACCGTAAACCATATTACGATGCCGTATTTTCCAGCAATTTCAGAACAGAACATTCGATGGATTTTACGGCAGTGTCATAAGATATTACACTGCCGTATTTGAAAAACCCCTTAAAAAGGGGGGAAACCCTAAAGCATGCGCATATGAAATTTTTGGGTTTCAACAAGATCGATTGCATGAATATATATGATCAACTTTGATTATATTGCAAAGATCAAGTTAAGATCTTTTACCATATCCATGATGAAGGAGGCGGCTTGGAAGCAAGAGGGCAAATAAGCTCTCCTCCAAAGAAGATGCACACTAGATGAGAGATGGCTACCTCCTTGGACGTTCCTTGTGCTAGCAAGAATCTCCCAAGTTCCTTGTCATGTGTCGAAGAAGAGAGATGCTTGGCCGAGCTCCTATTTTCGTCAAGAAAAATCTCTACCCAAGAGTGAAGGCGACAAGAGAAGAGAATTGGCAAATGCGTTGAGGCGTTTTTAAGAGATGGCGTTACATGACTTCCAAATATGGAAAGTCATGAAGCCATGCGCTCACTCAAAGAAAACCGCCCAAAACACAATCAAGCCTTGAACCATGCGTTCACATATGTGAACCGGTTCAAACCAATTCAATTCTATTCAATTCGGGTCAAAGACCAAACCAAACCAGCCCAAGCCATGGTCTAGATCTCTCTGAACCAAATGGTTCAAGATCTAACCGTTCATCTCTTGATGCACTTGATCTCACCGATCTAGCATCAATACTCTCGATCGAAGCTTACCGATCTTAAGCCCTAATCAATCAAACATGATTAGACCAGATCTCACTTACAATCAGAGTTTAAACTCCTTTAAACTGAACCTAAACAATTCAGTCCACACGATCTGACTTAAGTAAGCCATATCAACAAATTGTGCGACCCTGAGGGTTTCCTTTAAATGTCGGTAACGATAACTTACGTTATCACGATCAGTGAGGGGTATCTAGCAACACATCACTGTCTCCCGATATAAAGGAAAGAGTCTTCCAAGACTACTCCCAAACCACAGCACAAGTGTGAATCCACTTCACTAGGCATACATGTTTCCTTTGCCACTGGATATTCTTATTGGACAAGCGTGTCAAGCCTGTAGCTCCAATATGATGAGCATGATTAGATCAGATGAACATAGTCACCTGGGTATGGCCATACACTTTCTCAATCATCTCATTCGGGGGGGCCCCTTTAGAACATCACACTCCTTAAACAAGGAGACGGCAATCCTATATCTATCACTAGTGTCCTAACCTGACTCATGATCATTATCCAAGATAGTCTATAACCATTATGTTTCAAATGATATTGAACTACCTCAAAACAATGACAATCATCATTTAGAAACACAAGTGATCTCAAGTCAGAGGACATGTGCCACTTGTTGCAAACAAGGATTATTCACATTGTGACAAGCAATTGAATATCCTAGTAGGGTCTGTCCAGTACATCCAATGTACCCATGAGTCTACATCTTATTCCATGCTCGAAGCATCCTATAAGATTAGAATACATATTAGTCTCAATCATATCAAGGCTGTCTCATGTTCACCAAGATATCTCGACTAAGGACATAGAGCATGTCAGCCTAGCTGAACAGCATTGAGACATTATTCAGAAGTACACTTATTGCAGCAGACAATGTAACAAACTGAATAACAACCATTGCCTTTATAAATGAAAGAGTTTATACATGATACTGATAGAATCCCAAGGCCTCAAACATTAGCCTTAAGGGCATACCCCAACAATCTCCCACTTGCACTTAATCTAATGGTTGAGAAATCTCAAACCCATATTATTACAGTGCTTCTCATGCTTCTGCTGCACCAGAGGCTTGGTAAGCGGGTCAGCCAGATTGTCATCTGTATGAACCTTGCAGATTTTGATCTCACCACGATCAATGATCTCCCGGATCAAGTGAAACCGTCTCTGTATGTGCTTGGACTTCTGGTGCGACCGTGGTTCCTTTGCCTGTGCGATTGCTCCAGTGTTATCACAGAAGATAACCAAAGGATCTGCACTCGAAGGAACAACACCAAGTTCCTGAATTAACTTACGAATCCACACTGCCTCCTTGGATGCTTCTGAGGCTGCAACATACTCGGCTTCTGTTGTGGAATCAGCAACGATAGACTGTTTGAAACTTTTCCACACCACTGCTCCTCCATTCAAGCTAAAAACATAGCCTGATTGCGATCGGAAATCATCCTGGTCAGACTGGAACAAAGCGTCAGTATATCCTTCAATACTGAGTTCTTCCTGACCACCATATATCAAGAACATATCTTTGGTCCTCCGAAGATATTTCAAAATATTCTTGACTGCAATCCAGTGCGCCTGACCTGGATTACTTTGGAATCGACTGGTCACGCTTAACCCGTAAGCGACGTCTGGGCGAGTACACAACATCGCATACATAATGGATCCAATAGCCGAAGCATAAGGCGTATTGTCCATTTCATCTTTCTCAGTCTGTGTTTGTGGACACTGACTCTTTGAAAGATTCAGACCATGTCTGACTGGAAGATATCCTCTTTTAGAATTCTCTAAATGAAATCTCTCCAGGACTTTATCGATGTAGGTACTCTGGCACAGCCCGAGAAGCCTCTTAGATCTATCCCTGTAGATCTTCACACCTAATACATAGGCTGCTTCTCCTAGATCTTTCATCTGGAAACATTTTCTTAACCATGCTTTAACAGCATGCAGTTCAGGAATATCGTTTCCAATGATTAAGATATCATCGACGTAGAGGACTAGGAAAGTAATTATGCTCCCACTAAACCTCTTATATACACACGGGTCATCTTCGTTCTTGATGAAACCAAATTCACATATTGATTCATCAAAACGAATATTCCAGCTTCTAGATGCTTGTTTAAGTCCATAAATGGACTTCTTTAACTTGCATATTTTATGACGATCTGATGGATTAGTGAAACCTTCAGGTTGTGTCATATACACATCCTCCTGCAGATTTCCATTAAGGAAAGCAGTCTTCACATCCATCTACCAGATCTCATAATCATAATATGCTGCTATCGCGAGAATAATCCGAATAGACTTGAACATGGCTACAGGAGAGAAAGTTTCATCATAATCTATCCCGTAGATTTGTTTGAAACCTTTCGCAACTAGCCTGCCTTTATAGGTAACTATGTTACCATCCATGTCAATCTTCTTCTTGAAGATCCATTTACAGCCTATAGGGATTACTCCCGGAGGCGGATCAACCAAATCCCAGACTTGGTTATCTGACATGGAGTCCATCTCGGCTCGCATAGCTTCAAGCCACCTAGCTGACTCCGGTCCACTGACCGCATCCGCATAATTAAGGGGTTCATCATTATCAATGATGTAGACTCCGTCATAGCGCTCAGGCTGTCGACGGATCCTTCCCGATCTTCGCGGTTCCCGTGATATCTGAGCCTCAGGTTGTTCAGTAACCTGTTCAACCGGCTCAGGCTCATCCAACTGTGCTTGACTACTTTGTCCTTCCTCTGGATTTTCATCCAGCTTTATTTCTCTCCCACTGGCTTCTTGCAGAAGAAATTCCTTCTCAAGAAAAATAGCCGTCCGAGCAACAAATACTTTGTTCTCTTTGGGATCGTAGAAATAATAACCCTTAGTTTCCTTAGGGTAACCGACAAAGATGCATTTCTCAGATCTGCTCTCTAGTTTCCCAGAGGCGAGCTTTTTGACATAAGCCTCGCAACCCCAGATCTTAATAAATGTCAAGCTCGGCTGTTTCCCATACCATAACTCATATGGAGTCTTAGAAACTGCCTTGGATGGCACTCGGTTTAGTACTTTTGCATCTGTCTCCAGTGCAAAACCCCAAAAGGAGTAAGGTAGAGTAGCTTGACTCATCATTGAACGAACCATGTCAAGTAAGGTTATGTTCCTCCTCTCGGACACACCATTCCACTGCGGTGTTCCTGGCGGAGTGAGCTGTGAGATAATCCCACACTCCTTCAAATAGTCAGTAAACTCTCGACTTAGGTATTCACCACCTCGATCTGAACGAAGTGCCTTGATATTTCGGCCTAGCTGATTTTGTACTTCATTTTTGAACTCTTTGAACTTGTCAAAAGATTCACACTTATGTCTCATTAAATAGACATACCCATATCTACTGAAATCATCAGTAAAGGTAATGAAGTATGAATAGCCACCTCTGGCATGTTTACTAAATGGCCCACACACATCACTGTGTATAAGGTCAAGTAAACCTGAAGCCCTTTGACCTTTGTGAGGAAAAGGAGACTTCGTCATTTTGCCCAATAAACAAGCTTTGCATGTATCAATCTCCTCATAGGAGAAAGATCCCAGCAGTCCATGATCATGCAACCGCTTAATGCGTTTCTTGTTAATATGGCCTAAACGACTATGCCATAGCAAGGTGCTGTCATCAGCATACTTGGCTTTCTTATTATCAATGTTTTGTATAGAACATTCCATGTCCAACATGAATAACCCATTGTTAATTGACCCAGTAGCATAAACAATATTATCATAAGAAATAACACACTTTGAAATATTGCATTCAAAGGAAAATCCTTTCCTGACAAGAGCAGGAATAGAGATAATATTTTTAGTAATGCTCGGTACAAAGTAACAATTGTTTAGTTCTAATACAAGTCCAGATGGTGATGAGATGTAATAAGTTCCTACAGCAACAGCAGAAACCCGTGCCCCGTTTCCAACTCGTAGGTCCACCTCATGCTGTCCCACCTGTCTTCTTCTCTTGAGTTCCTGTACATTTGAACAAATGTGAACTCCACATGCAGTGTCCAACACCCATGAAATAGAAGAAGAGGATATCATGACTTCAGTCACGAAAATACCTGAGCCAGAAGCGATGCTTCCCTTCTTGTCTCCTTGGAGCGCTTTACAGTCCTTTTTCCAGTGACCCAGCTGGCCACAGTGGAAACATCTGTTGTCCTTCGACCGCTTCACCTTTTGTTTCAGAGCCTTGCTGTAGTTCTTGACAGGGGCTTTGCCCTTCTTCCCCTTCTTCTTGTTCCTAGAAGGAAACATCAAGACAGAGGTTGAAGGCTTTCCCTTTAGAGTCTCTTCTGTAGTCAAGAGCATATTCAGCAATTCTGCCGGTGTACAGTCGATCTTGTTCATATTAAAATTAATAATGAATGGATCGAAAGAGGCCGGGAGAGACTGCAGAATAATGTCTACAGCAAGCTCCTGATTGACGGTATGCCCCAGTTTCTCTAGAGCCTCTTTGTGCCCAATCATCTTGAGCACATGAGCTCCCACTGGACTCCCTTCAGCCAGTTTGCTCTGAAAGAAAAGCTTGGTCAAATTATAGCGTTCAGTCCTCGCCTGTGCAGCATACAGCATCTTGAGGTTTGCTATAATTTCTATAGCAGACATATCCTCATGCTGACGCTGCAGCTATGGCGTCATACACGCTAGCATCAGGCAAGCGACATCAATGCTATCATTGACATGCTTTTCATAGGCATCCCGAACCGCCCTTGCAGCGTTCGGAGCGGGTTGAGGCGGTACAGCCGTCTCGAGGACATACAGTTTCCTCTCAGCCTTAAGAACAATCTTAAGGTGTCCGTACCAGTCTGAGAAGTTTGGCCCAGCAAACTTCTCCCTTTCCAGTAAGGATCGCACATTGAAGCTCATGGTGTTCGTTGCTGCAGGAATCTACAACAATGCAAGAACAGCAAGGTCAGTATCAATGTTTAGAATCAATCCAGGACTTAAGAATGATTCTTTTCTCACTATTTTATCTGACTGAAAAATCCATTAAAACAGTCCGAAAGAGTAATCACTTTTTTAGTGCGATGGGATCCAGATTTCATACTTGGTCTCCGCGTCCCGCTCAGGCGAGATAAGATGCACAGAGAGTACAAGCACTAATCTCTGGTAGGCAGTCCCTGCCAATCGCCAACCCGTGCGATTCCCCTTCATCTAGGCAATCCAGCAGACTGTGCCAACTGAGTTGGTACAACACAATCTCTGATCCCATAGATGGCTGCCTCCATATAGGTAACATATGCCCCATATGTAGCCCACATGGTCAAGCTGACCTGACCTACTCCCTGGACCACCACGTGCTATGCTGAGCAACGAGAAGCGATAAATCCCTTCTCTGTAACACGCAGGTGAAATCACACACCGTCTGAAGATAGATGGACGTGCCCACTGAGTGGGTACAACACGGCTCCAACGATAGTCAGAACAGTGAGGTTTCGCGTCAGAAGGCTATCGAGCTTGATATTTTAGCGTTGGATTTTAACGGTCTTTTATTTTCTTAACTATCATGCAAACCCTATGGCAATAGCAGAAGATAAATAAATCATGCAATTCTAATTATTTAAACAATAAAAGAAAGCATGATGATCTTATGTGGTAAACGCCCATTAAGCCTAGGTAAGACCTTAAGTTAACTTAAGTCTTCACTTGAGCTCTTCTTGGGTTTTTGCCTCTCATCTGGCCCAGCCCAGGGCCATAGCGCCCAGTGCAGCTCAGGTGCGCCCACCAGGTAAATGTGCCTGTCTTAGGGTCAAACCCTAGACTTCCCACCTGGTCAAGCCTCAAGCTGCATGCGCCTCATCCATGTGTGCTTTGAGCTCTTGTCTGATTAAAAGTACATTTTAATCTATCTAGACAAGGTTGACACGCAGGTCAATTACACAATAAATTAATTAAAATGTGATGCGCAGATCACAAATATAATAATTTACATTTTAATCCAGGCACGCAGGCCCCAGCACAGCACACATGAATTGGGCAACCCACATAAGATGAAATAGACAAGCATCATGGTATTCAACCAACATGTGATCCTATTACAAGAAAATAAAATTTTCGAAAACCCCATAGGCATCAATTTTACTTTTTCTTATGTGCCCTGCTACCTTACAACGGTCCATTAATAGGGATCCACTCATCAGACCTAGTCAGATCCACTGCCCTTGCATGCACCAAGTCCTAACTGACTTGAGTTGACCTAATGGTCAACAATGCATGCATTGGGCTGAACTACCCTCATGAGTTCTGGCAAGCGGGTGTGACCCCGGGCCTAACTCATGTGTGTTCACTGGTTGTCTCAACCAGACATCGCTACACGCCTGTCTGCAGTCGACCTATAGCCACCTCGTGCTTGCGCACAGGTGCCATCTGGTCGACCCATCTAGGCTGTCAGATGGTCTGATCAGACTGGTTGGATCTTAACTAGTCTATGACTTCAACCCTAATAACCCGTCTAAGGGTTTATAGCAGGCGCAAATGTAGATCTAGGTGATAGGCGCGCAAGATGTAATGAGTTTTAACAAATACATTCAACAAGCGCCAACATGAAACAATCATACATGCGCAAACAACTAAATCATGAAGTTTCGCATGTTAACATTAGATCTTTACATTAGCGCAAACAAGTTATATCAAACATGCGCCAACATCTAATGACTAGCATGTTCTCATGGTGACGATAGATCTACTATATTGGCGCAAACTAGGATCACTCAAAGCAATCATATGATTCATGCATAAACCATAGCTCTGATACCAATTGAAAAACCCCTTAAAAAGGGGGGAAACCCTAAAGCATGCGCATATGAAATTTTTGGGTTTCAACAAGATCGATTGCATGAATATATATGATCAACTTTGATTATATTGCAAAGATCAAGTTAAGATCTTTTACCATAGCCATGATGAAGGAGGCGGCTTGGAAGCAAGAGGGCAAATAAGCTCTCCTCCAAAGAAGATGCACACTAGATGAGAGATGGCTACCTCCTTGGACGTTCCTTATGCTAGCAAGAATCTCCCAAGTTCCTTGTCGTGTGTCGAAGAAGAGAGATGCTTAGCCGAGCTCCTATTTTCGTCAAGAAAAATCTCTACCCAAGAGTGAAGGCGACAAGAGAAGAGAATTGGCAAATGCGTTGAGGCGTTTTTAAGAGATGGCGTTACATGACTTCCAAATATGGAAAGTCATGAAGCCATGCGCTCACTCAAAGAAAACCGCCCAAAACACAATCAAGCCTTGAACCATGCGTTCACATATGTGAACCGGTTCAAACCAATTCAATTCTATTCAATTCGGGTCAAAGACCAAACCAAACCAGCCCAAGCCATGGTCTAGATCTCTCTGAACCAAATGGTTCAAGATCTAACCGTTCATCTCTTGATGCACTTGATCTCACCGATCTAGCATCAATACTCTCGATCGAAGCTTACCGATCTTAAGCCCTAATCAATCAAACATGATTAGACCAGATCTCACTTACAATCAGAGTTTAAACTCCTTTAAACTGAACCTAAACAATTCAGTCCACACGATCTGACTTAAGTAAGCCATATCAACAAATTGTGCGACCCTGAGGGTTTCCTTTAAATGTCGGTAACGATAACTTACGTTATCACGATCAGTGAGGGGTATCTAGCAACACATCACTGTCTCCCGATATAAAGGAAAGAGTCTTCCAAGACTACTCCCAAACCACAGCACAAGTGTGAATCCACTTCACTAGGCATACATATTTCCTTTGCCACTAGATATTCTTATTGGACAAGCGTGTCAAGCCTGTAGCTCCAATATGATGAGCATGATTAGATCAGATGAACATAGTCACCTGGGTATGGCCATACACTTTCTCAATCATCTCATTCGGGGGGGCCCCTTTAGAACATCACACTCCTTAAACAAGGAGACGGCAATCCTATATCTATCACTAGTGTCCTAACCTGACTCATGATCATTATCCAAGATAGTCTATAACCATTATGTTTCAAATGATATTGAACTACCTCAAAACAATGACAATCATCATTTAGAAACACAAGTGATCTCAAGTCAGAGGACATGTGCCACTTGTTGCAAACAAGGATTATTCACATTGTGACAAGCAATTGAATATCCTAGTAGGGTCTGTCCAGTACATCCAATGTACCCATGAGTCTACATCTTATTCCATGCTCGAAGCATCCTATAAGATTAGAATACATATTAGTCTCAATCATATCAAGGCTGTCTCATGTTCACCAAGATATCTCGACTAAGGACATAGAGCATGTCAGCCTAGCTGAACAGCATTGAGACATTATTCAGAAGTACACTTATTGCAGCAGACAATGTAACAAACTGAATAACAACCATTGCCTTTATAAACGAAAGAGTTTATACATGATACTGATAGAATCCCAAGGCCTCAAACATTAACCTTAAGGGCATACCCCAACAGTATTTCGGTTTTTGCACGTGACTCCCAGGTCAATTTCAACGCCTGATTTTTGCAGAGATTATTGTAGGTGATCCAGAGCTTTAAATTGGATGTTGTAAGAAGAGAAAGGGAGCCTTTCGACGAGAGGATCAAGGAGACACCTAAAGCCCCAATTTTTGTCAACAGTCGAGGGAGAAATTGGAGTACACGTCGCCGCCTAGGGCTTCGCCTCCGTGATCGATCCAGAGCACCTCTGGCCGTGATTTTCATACTGAAGCTTCGCCTGGTGAAGGAGACGACGGGCTAGAAGTTTCAGATCAAAAGGAGACAAATTGGAGGAGAAATCAAATATTTGGGAGGTGCCGCCACTATTCGCGCCTACTTTGCAAATTACGGCTGTGAAATATTTCACAGCCATGCCGTATTTTCTTAAAAAAACTCCTCTTTTGTTGATTTTTGATCTTATGAAATTATGGAATTTTGTAATTTCTTCACCATGCTAGCTTAAACTTGCCTTGGGACATGGGGGAGTAATCCCCTTTGATTTTCTTAATGACTAGATAACTTTTCCTTTCATCATGATTACTCTATTTGATAATTTTGCCTATGTGATTACTGCTCTAAGGTTCTCTTTAGTTTATTTCTTGTTATCATGAACAGAATTCTTGCATTAAGGACCGAAAGGTGATATGTTTGAGAATTGGAACCCTAAAATTGACTAATAGGAACTCACCGTAAGAAATTAGGTTAAAGTTCTTATTTTGTTATTTTAGATAAGTAATTGCCTTGATGATGATTAATGAACTTAGGATCGAGTTATTGTGTCGAACGTGGAGATCTTGCACGAAAGTGAAGATCGGAATGTTGGAGAACCATAGGTAGAACGTGTGTTGAGTCTCGGATGCACGAAAGTGATCCTTGAATTCTTCGTCTGGTGGTTTACCTATCTTTAGCTTGGGATGAATCTTGCGCGAAAGCGAGCATTTATTCTTGCATGGTTATCTGCATGAGAGTGAGATAATCCCTTTCTTAGGTAAATTAAGCTTTTTATCATATTAGAATTTGATTGATGAATACTCTATTTCTTTTCTAGTCATGGAAATCAAAGTGGATGAAACCCTAGTCCCAATTTCTCTTTGATATTAATTTTCCGTGTGTTTTCGATCATTGCTTAACTAATATTCAATTGCCTAGATAGTGAGAATTCAATTATTCATTACTTGACAAAACTAGTCTCTCTGTGGGATCGATATTTATTTTATTACTTCGAGTATCCGTGCACTTGCGGACACTACGAGTTAGGGACAACAAGTTTTTGGAGCCGTGTCAGGGAGTGACAATAACCCTGTTCGCCAATACCTTTGGCCTCGACACCTGAAACGAGTCTACCTGCTCGTATTTAAAAGTGTGTCCTTTCGGATCACAACAATATGGAAAATGCGTTTTGCATTAAATTCATAGCAGTAAGTAATAAAATCATGATTGTCGATTTGGCAAATGTCAAGAGGAAGAAGGATGAAATAGTCTTGAACTACATCACACGATGGTATAATATCAACAATTGGATGGCTCAAGTGTGAACAGCTACTAGAGCAGGCTCAAGCTGTGGGGCTATTGGTGGGTAATATCAACAATTGGATGGCTCCCTTTCACTGTGAGATTCATCTCATGACACCGAGATGAATCCTCGCGGTGGGTTAATCTAGTATATCTCCCTTGATATACTTACATATCTACGTTAGCAACCCGTGCTCAACCAGTGCATATACCAATCTTAGGTGAATCATAGATGTCTCATATCCACTATGATTCTCGACCGGGGATAAACTTAGAGACTAGATAAAATCTATCTCTAGGGATATTGTCTATGCAAATGTACATATGCGGCAGATGTACAATGCATAACAACGACCATGCCAGGATATGTCAACCATCAAACACAGATGTGACACACACCACACCAGACCAACCATAGGTCCTAGGGTATAAACACTAACAGCCGGTGCATGGATGCATGGTCATGCAAATTTCTGCCAAGCTTGACCTCTCGCCTGTTTCTTACTAGATTTGGATGATTTTGATGGTGGAATTTTGGGAAAATTCACAAGAACTTTCCTAACGCGATAGAGAAGAGATCTAGGTATAAAAGAGGAATTTTTGGGAAGTAAAAGGGTTTGAACTTTGCACTGGCGGATGCTAGGGCAAAAGATAGGCAAAAGCTGTGATCTTAGGCTCATTTTGGATGGATTTCTTCATAGTTTTTGAGAGAAGATCAGAAATTTGTCCTCTCCTGCCAAAGATCTATAACTTCCCCATCTTTTGAACATATTTTCCTAGGGTTTTCATGCTATAGTTGATAAAATCTGTAGCGTAAACCCTTTTTTGGGACTCGGGTGTAGCCTATTGAACAGATTTTTTGTTTAAACATTTTATAAATCTTTGTGTTGGATGTTTATGATTGCTTATTCAAACTTTATTGTGCTTATTCTGTGTAATTCTTTAGCCGTGTTTTCTACACATTTTAGATGTTACAAGAAGAATCGAGAGGTGAATCATAACGTTTGATCCACATTGTTTGAACTAGTGATCTTAACCACGAAAGTTGGTTGGGGTCACTCGAGGGTTTAGTAATTTATCATAGAACTCATTGGTCTGTCTCAAGTAGATAAGCCACGAGAGTAGGAGATTGACTTGGTTCGATACCGAATTGTGCTGCTGAGCGGGGCAATCCATACAAGTGGATAGATTGCCTTAAGCGGTTTAGATTTTCTGACTCTGGTTGTTTAACGTTTTTTCTTAATCTTTCTGCACGATGAAACCCAATGTCTTGATCTTTATAAAATTGCATTTTTTTTTTCATAGTAGTTGCTGAGCTTTCGAATAGATCTTGTTAGTTTAATTAAAATTCAAAACCCATTTCTAATTGTCTAGCAAACGATTGCTCAATAAGTCGATACTTGACACTTAGTCCCTGTGGATCGATATTTTTACTATGCAATAGAAACCATGCACTTGCGTTAAAGCTATCACAAGCTAGTGCCAAGTCTATGAAATTCACTCACTTACCTCTTAGCGAGCAATTTTAAGCGCAAGAAGTTTCAAGGGGACAGCGGGTAGACGTGTTGGGGTATGCCCTTAAGGCTAATGTTTGAGGCCTTGGGATTGTAATAGTATCATTGTATAAACTCTTAAGTTTATAAAGGCAATGGTTGTTATTCAGGTTGTTACCTTGTCTGCTGTAATAAGTGTACTACTGAATAATGTCTCAAAGCTGTTCAGCTAGGCTGACATGCACTGATGTCCTTAGTCGATATATCTTGGTGAACATGAGACAGCCTTGATATGGTTAAGACTAATATGTGTTCTAATCTTATAGGATGCTTCGAGCATGGAATAAGATGTAGACTCATGGGTACATTGGATGTACTGGACAGACCCTACTAGGATATTCAATTGCTTGTCACAATGTGAATAATCCTTATATACTACAAGTGGCACATGTCCTTTGACTTGAGATCACTTGTGTTTCTAAATGATGAATGTCATTGTTTTGAGGTAGTTCAATATCATTTGAAATATAATGGTTCTAGACTATCTTGGATAATGATCATGAGTCAGGTTAGGACACTAGTGATAGACATAGGATTGCCGTCTCCTTGTTTAAGGAGTGTGATGTTCTAAAGGGGCCCCCTGAATGAGATGATTGAGAATAGTGTATGGCCATACCCAGGTGACTATGCTCATCTGATCTAATCATGCTCATCATATTGGAACTACAAGCTTGACAGGCTTGTCCAATCAGAACATCCAGTGGCAAAGGAAACATGTATGCCTAGTGAGTTGATTCACACTTGTGCTGTGATTTGGGTGAAGTCTTGGAAGACTCTTTCCTTTATATCGGGAGACAGTGATGTGTTGCTAGATACCCCTCACTGATCGTGATAACGTAAGTTATCGTTACCGACATTTAAAGGAAACCCTCAGGGTCACACAATTTGGTGATATGGCTTACTTGAGTCAGATCGTGTGGACTGAATTGTTGAGGTTCAGTTTAAAGGAGTTTAAACTCTGATTGTAAGTGAGATCTGGTCTGATCATGTTTGATTGATTAGGACTTGAGATCGGTAAGCTTCGATCGAGAGAGATGATTCTAGATCGGTGAGATCAGGAACATCATGAGATGAACGGTTAGATCTTGAACCATTTGGTTCAGAGAGATCTAGACCATGGGCTGGTTTGGTTTTTTGGACCACATTGAATTGAATTGGGTTAGCTTGAACCGGTTCACAAGTATGAATGCATGGTTCAAGGCTTAATTGTATTTGGGCGGTTTTCTTATGGGTGAGCGCATGGCTTCATGACTTTCCATATTTGGAAGTCATGAAACGCCATCTATTGAAAAACGCCTAAAATGATAATGCCAATTCAATTGTCGTCTTTGCGCTGGGAGAGGTTTTCTTCCTAGACGACGAGGAGGTAGTTTGGCCAAGCATCTCTTGACTTCAACACACGCAAGGAAAAACTTGGCGTTTTTGCTAGCACAAGAATTGCGCAAGGAGGAAGCCTTCATCATCCTTTGTGTGCGTCTTCTTTGGAGGAGAGCTCATTTGCCCTCTTGCTTCCAAGCCGACTCCTTCTTCATGGCTATGGTAAAAGATCTTAACTTGATCTTTGAATTGAAAGAAGTTGATTATATAGACATACTACATGCGATCCTATGCAAACCCTATTTCCGCCCATGCAAAATCTTATGTTGCGCATGTTTAGGGTTTCCCCCCCTTACTCTAGGGACCTTTCAATTGGTATCAGAGCTTTAGGCTTTCGGTATGATCTATATGATTGCTTTGAAGTGTTTGTGATCCATACATGATGCTATGTTGCGCTTACTTGATGCTTTGTTTACATGATGCAAGGTTTACATTGTTTAGTTTGCGCTTGTATCATTGTTACAAGAAGTTTGCGCTCCCCCTTGAAGGGGACCCCCTAGATCTAAGGGTTATCAACATGCTAGATATGAGATATATCTTGTTTTCTCAAGTGCCGCATGTTGTTTGTTTGCGCATTGTTCTAGATGTTTTATAAAACTTACATCTTGCGCGCCTCATTAGATCTAAGGTGCCCCTACTTTAAATCCTTAGATGGGTTGATGGGGTTGAAAGCATCTTCTAGGTTAGATCCAACTAGTCTGATCAGACCATCTGACAGCCTAGATGGGTTGACCAGATAGCACCTGTGCGCAAGCACGAGGTGGCTATAGGTCGACTGCATCCAGGGCGTGTAGCGAGGTCTGGTTGAGACGACTACTGAACACACATGAGTTAGGCCCGGGGTCACACCCGCTTGCCGAAACTCATGAGGGTGGTTCAGCCCTTTGCGCATGCATGGTTGACCATTAGGTCAACTCAAGTCAGTTAGGACTTGGTGCATGCAAGGGCACAGGATCTGACTAGATGGATGAGTGGATCCCTATCAATGGACCATTGTAAGGTTGTAGGGCACATAAGAAAATTAAAATTGATGCCAATGGGTTTTCAAAATGTATTTTCTTTGTAATGGATCACATGTTGATTGAATGATGCCATGATGTTTGTCTATTTCATCTTATGTGGGTTGCCCTTTTAACGTGTGCTGTGCTGGGGCCTGCGAGCCTGGTAAATTATTATTTTTGTGATCTGCGAATCACATTTTTAATGAATTTATTGTATAATTGACCTGCGAGTCAAGCTTGTCTAGATAGATCAAAATGTATTTTGATTAGACAAAAGCACAGAGCACAATTGCAAAGGCGCATTCAGCTGGTGGGCGCACCTGAGCTGCATGGAGCGCTAAGGGCGCTGGGTTGGACCAGATCAGATGCTAAAAGACCCATGAAGAGCAAGTGAAGACTTAAGCTAGGCTAAGGTCTTACTTAGGCTATGGGCTTTTACCACATAAGATCCATGCTTTCTGTTATTGTTTAAATAAATAGAATTGCATGAGTTATTTATCTTCTGATATAGCCATAGGATTTGCCTGATAGTAAGAAGATAAAAGACTGTTAAAATCCAACGCTAAAAATATCAAGCGCGTAATGCCTTCTGACGCGAAACCTCACTGTTCTGACTATCGTTGGAGCCGTGTTGTACCCACTCAGTGGGCACGTCCATCTATCTTCAGACAGTGCGGGATTTCACCTGCGTGTTACAGAGTAGGGATTTATCCCTTCTCGTTGCTCAGCATAGCACGTGGTGGTCCAGGGAGTAGGTCGGGTCAGCTTGACCATGTAGGCTACATATGTGGCGCATATGGTAGCACATGGAGGCAGCCATCTATGGGATCAGAGACTGTGTTGGACCAACTCAGTTGGCGCAGTCTGCTGGATTGCCCAGATGAAGGGGAATCGCACGGGTTGGCGATTGGCTGGTACAGCCTACCAGAAATTAGTGCTTGTCATCTCTGTGCATCTTATCTCGCCTGAGCGGGACGCGGAGACCAAGTATGAAATCTGGATCCCATCTCACTAAAAGAGTGTTACTCTTTCGGACTGTTTACTGGATTTTTCAGTCAGACAAAATAGTGAGAAAAGAATCTTTCTTAAGTCCTGGATTGATTCTAGACATTGATACTGACCTTGCTGTTCTTGCATTGTTGTAGATTCCTGCAGCAACGAACACCATGAGCTTCAATGTGCGATCCCTACTGGAAAGGGAGAAGTTTGCTGGGCCAAACTTCTCGGACTGGTTCGGACACCTTAAGATTGTTCTTAAGGCTGAGAGGAAACTGTATGTCCTCGAGACGGCTGTGCCGCCTCAACCCGCTCCGAACGCCGCAAGGGCGGTTCGTGATGCCTATGAAAAGCACGTCAATGATAGCATTGATGTCGCTTGCCTGATGCTAGCGTCTATGACGCCACCGCTGCAGCGTCAGCATGAGGATATGTCGGCTATAGAAATTATAGCGAACCTCAAGATGCTGTATGCTGCACAGGCGAGGACAGAACGCTATAATCTGACGAAGCTCTTCTTTTAGAGCAAACTGGCTGAAGGGAGCCCAGTGGGAGCTCACGTGCTCAAGATGATTGGGCACAAGGAGGCTCTGGAGAAACTGGGGCATACCATCAACCAGGAGCTTGCTGTAGATATTATTCTGCAGTCTCTTCCGCCTTCTTTCGATGCGTTCATTATTAACTTTAATATGAACAAAATCGATTGTACTCCGGCAGAGCTGCTGAATATGCTCTTGACTACTGAGGAAACTCTGAAGGGAAAGCCTTCAACCTCTGTCTTGATGGTTCCTTCAAGGAACAAGAAGAAGGGGAAGAAGGGCAAGGCCCCTGTCAAGAACTACAGTAAGGCTCTGAAACAAAAGGTGAAGCGGGCGAAGGACAACAGGTGTTTCCACTGTGGCCAGCTGGGTCACTGGAAAAAGGACTGTAAAGCGCTCCAAGGAGATAAGAGGGGAAGCATCGCTTCTGGCTCAGGTATATTTGTGACTGAGGTCATGTTATCTTCTTCTTCTATTACATGGGTGTTGGACACTGCATGTGGAGTTCACATTTGTTCAAATGTACAGGAACTCAAGAGAAGAAGGCAGGTGGGACAGCATGAGGTAGACCTACGCGTTGGAAACGGGGCACGGGTTGCTGCTGTTGCTGTAGGAGACTATTTCATTTCTTTACCATCTGGCATTGTATTGGAATTAAACAATTGTTATTTTGTACCGAGTATCACCAAAAAATATTATCTCTATTCCTGCTCTTGTCAGGAAAGGATTTGCCTTTGAATGCAACATTTCAAAGTGTGTTTTATCTTATGATAATATTGTTTATGGAACTGGTTCAATTAACAATGGGTTATTCATGTTGGACATGGAATATTCTGTACAAAACATTGATAATAAGAAAGCCAAGTATGCTGATGACAGCACCTTGTTATGGCATAGTCGTTTAGGCCATATTAACAAGAAGCGCATTAAGCGGTTGCATGATCATGGACTGCTGGGATCTTTCTCCTATGAGGAGATTGATACATGCAAAGCTTGTTTGATGGGTAAAATGACGAAGTCACCTTTTCCTAACAAAGGTCAAAGGGCTTCAGGTTTACTTGACCTTATACACAGTGATGTGTGTGGGCCATTTAGTAAACATGCCAGAGGTGGCTATCAGTACTTCATTACCTTTACTGATGATTTCAGTAGGTATGGTTATGTCTATCTTATGAGACATAAGAGTGAATCTTTTGACAAGTTCAAAGAGTTCAAAAATGAAGTACAGAATCAGCTAGGCCGAAATATCAAGACACTTCGTTCTGATCGAGGTGGAGAATACTTGAGTCATGCGTTTACTGACTATCTAAAAGAGTGTGGGATTATCTCACAGCTCACTCCGCCAGGAACACCGCAATGGAATGGTGTGTCCGAGAGGAGAAATAGAACGTTACTTGATATGGTTCGTTCTATGATGAGTCAGGCTACTCTTCCATATTCCTTTTGGGGATTTGCACTGGAAACAGCTGCAAAGGTACTAAACCGAGTGCCATCCAAGGCAGTTTCAAAGACGCCATATGAGTTATGGTATGGGAAACAGCCGAGCTTGACATTTATCAGGATCTGGGGTTGCGAGGCTTATGTCAAAAAGCTCGCCTCTGGGAAATTAGAGAGCAGATCTGACAAATGTGTCTTTGTCGGTTACCCTAAGGAAACTAAGGGTTATTATTTCTACGACCCCAAAGAGAACAAAGTATTTGTTGCTCGGACGGCCATATTTCTTGAGAAGGAGTTTCTTCTACAAGAGTCAAGTGGGAGAGAAATAAAGCTGGATGAGAATCCACAGGAAGGACAAAGTAGTCAAGCGCAGTTGGATGAGCCAGAGCCAGTGGATCAGGTTATTGAACAACCTGAGGCTCAGATATCACGGGAACCGCGAAGATCGGGAAGGATCCGTCGACAGCCTGAGCGCTATGACGGAGTCTACATCATTGAAAATGATGAACCCCTCACTTATGCGGATGCGGTCAGTGGACCGGAGTCAGCTAGATGGCTTGAAGCTATGCGAGCCGAGATGGACTCCATGTCAGATAACCAAGTCTGGGATTTGGTTGATCCGCCTCCGGGAGTAATCCCTATAGGCTGTAAATGGATCTTCAAGAAGAAGATTGACATGGATGGTAACGTGGTTACCTATAAAGGCAGGCTAGTTGCGAAAGGTTTCAAACAAATCTACGGGATAGATTATGATGAAACTTTTTCACCTGTAGCCATGTTTAAGTCTATTCGGATTCTTTTCGCGATAGCTGCATATTATGATTATGAGATCTGGCAGATGGATGTGAAGACGGCTTTCCTTAATGGAAAACTGGGTGAGGATGTGTATATGACACAACCTGAAGGTTTCACTAATCCATCAGATCGTCATAAAATATGCAAACTAAAGAAGTCCATTTATGGACTGAAACAAGCATCTAGAAGCTGGAATATTCGTTTTGATGAATCAATCTCTGAGTTTGGTTTCATCAAGAACGAAGATGACCCGTGTGTATATAAGAGGTTTAGTGGGAGCGTGATTACATTCCTAGTCCTCTACGTCGATGACATCTTAATCATTGGAAACGATATTCCTGAACTGCATGCTGTTAAAGCATGGTTAGGAAAATGTTTCCAGATGAAAGATTTAGGAGAAGCAGCCTATGTGTTAGGTGTGAAGATCTACAGAGATAGATCTAAGAGGCTTCTCGGGCTGTGCCAGAGTACTTACATCGATAAGGTCCTAGAAAGATTCCATTTAGAGAAATCTAAAAGGGGATATCTTCCAGTCAGACATGGTCTGAATCTTTCGAAGAGTCAGTGTCCACAAACACAGACTGAGAAAGAGGAAATGGACAATATGCCTTATGCTTCGGCTATTGGGTCCATTATGTATGCGATGTTGTGTACTCACCCAGACGTCGCTTACGGGTTAAGCGTGACCAGTCGTTTCCAAAGTAATCCAGGACAGGCACACTGGATTGCAGTCAAGAACATCTTAAAATATCTGCGGAGGACCAAAGATATGTTCTTGATATATGGTGGTCAGGAAGAACTCAGTATAGAAGGATATACTGACGCTTCGTTCCAGTCGGACCAGGATGATTTCCGATCGCAATCAGGCTATGTTTTTAGCTTGAATGGTGGAGCAGTGGTGTGGAAGAGTTTCAAACAGTCAACTGTTGCTGATTCCACAACAGAAGCCGAGTATGTTGCAGCCTCGGAAGCATCCAAGGAGGCAGTGTGGATTCGTAAGTTCGTGAGAGAACTTGGTGTTGTTCCTTCGAGTGTCGATCCTTTGGTTATCTTCTGTGATAACACTGGAGCCATCGCACAAGCAAAGGAACCACGGTCGCACCAGAAGTCCAAGCACATACAGAGACGGTTTCACTTGATCCGGGAGATCATTGATCATGGCGAGATCAAAATTTGCAAGGTTCATACAGATGACAATCTGGCTGACCCGCTTACCAAGCCTCTGGCACAGCAGAAGCATGAGAAGCACTGTAATAACATGGGTTTGAGATTTCTCAACCATTAGATTAAGTGCAAGTGGGAGATTGTTGGGGTATGCCCTTAAGGCTAATGTTTGAGGCCTTGGGATTGTAATAGTATCATTGTATAAACTCTTAAGTTTATAAAGGCAATGGTTGTTATTCAGGTTGTTACCTTGTCTGCTGTAATAAGTGTACTACTGAATAATGTCTCAAAGCTGTTCAGCTAGGCTGACATGCACTGATGTCCTTAGTCGATATATCTTGGTGAACATGAGACAGCCTTGATATGGTTAAGACTAATATGTGTTCTAATCTTATAGGATGCTTCGAGCATGGAATAAGATGTAGACTCATGGGTACATTGGATGTACTGGACAGACCCTACTAGGATATTCAATTGCTTGTCACAATGTGAATAATCCTTATATACTACAAGTGGCACATGTCCTTTGACTTGAGATCACTTGTGTTTCTAAATGATGAATGTCATTGTTTTGAGGTAGTTCAATATCATTTGAAATATAATGGTTCTAGACTATCTTGGATAATGATCATGAGTCAGGTTAGGACACTAGTGATAGACATAGGATTGCCGTCTCCTTGTTTAAGGAGTGTGATGTTCTAAAGGGGCCCTCTGAATGAGATGATTGAGAATAGTGTATGGCCATACCCAGGTGACTATGCTCATCTGATCTAATCATGCTCATCATATTGGAACTACAAGCTTGACAGGCTTGTCCAATCAGAACATCCAGTGGCAAAGGAAACATGTATGCCTAGTGAGTTGATTCACACTTGTGCTGTGATTTGGGTGAAGTCTTGGAAGACTCTTTCCTTTATATCGGGAGACAGTGATGTGTTGCTAGATACCCCTCACTGATCGTGATAACGTAAGTTATCGTTACCGACATTTAAAGGAAACCCTCAGGGTCACACAATTTGGTGATATGGCTTACTTGAGTCAGATCGTGTGGACTGAATTGTTGAGGTTCAGTTTAAAGGAGTTTAAACTCTGATTGTAAGTGAGATCTGGTCTGATCATGTTTGATTGATTAGGACTTGAGATCGGTAAGCTTCGATCGAGAGAGATGATTCTAGATCGGTGAGATCAGGAACATCATGAGATGAACGGTTAGATCTTGAACCATTTGGTTCAGAGAGATCTAGACCATGGGCTGGTTTGGTTTTTTGGACCACATTGAATTGAATTGGGTTAGCTTGAACCGGTTCACAAGTATGAATGCATGGTTCAAGGCTTAATTGTATTTGGGCGGTTTTCTTATGGGTGAGCGCATGGCTTCATGACTTTCCATATTTGGAAGTCATGAAACGCCATCTATTGAAAAACGCCTAAAATGATAATGCCAATTCAATTGTCGTCTTTGCGCTGGGAGAGGTTTTCTTCCTAGACGACGAGGAGGTAGTTTGGCCAAGCATCTCTTGACTTCAACACACACAAGGAAAAACTTGGCGTTTTTGCTAGCACAAGAATTGCGCAAGGAGGAAGCCTTCATCATCCTTTGTGTGCGTCTTCTTTGGAGGAGAGCTCATTTGCCCTCTTGCTTCCAAGCCGACTCCTTCTTCATGGCTATGGTAAAAGATCTTAACTTGATCTTTGAATTGAAAGAAGTTGATTATATAGACATACTACATGCGATCCTATGCAAACCCTATTTCCGCCCATGCAAAATCTTATGTTGCGCATGTTTAGGGTTTCCCCCCCTTACTCTAGGGACCTTTCAAGACGGGGCTTAGCTCTTGTGCTTATGAGCCTGCAACGCACCAAAAATAGGAAATCGCTCCACGCCTCCGATGTACGGATTCTCATGGGGGATCAATGGGGAAGAATGCAAAACACAGTGGGTAGGAACACAAGGGAATTCTAAAAACAGATAAACCTGACTCAGCAAAGGCAGTGGGATTTACTTCTTGCAATGAACGGGATACATGAGGAGTCGAGGCACCGACCTCCACTCTTACAACACACTCCAGAGTCAAGGCACCCACCACTACTCCTTTAGCTCACACTATGAAAGGTGGTGAATAAGAAAGACACTAGCCCAGCCCTCTCTTTTATAGAACAAGAGGAGGGGAATAAGACAAAAGGGGCAACATCTGTTTACCTACTCTAACCATCAAAAAGTAGTCAAGCTGCTACATAAGACAAAAAGAATAAAAATCCTAACAACTATCAACTACACTGAAGTTTATGCGCATACCCTTGAGTCTGAGGATTGTGTGTGGCAGCCATCTGTCAAACTAGCTCGGAGCAAGCCGCGACAAAGCAGCAGAATTTTGAAATCGTGGGCTGGTTCATCACGGTCGAAGCTTTCTATTGGGCCATGTTGTTCAGGTGGTTGTGATATCCGTCTTGGGCTAAGCCTTCGGTTGGCCGACTTGGGAGGCCCATGGGCTGGAGGATCTCTGTGTGGACCGAGAGAGCGCTAATCACTTCCACGCATCGGTCCGGCGGTTGACTTGAGCGTTGGGAGCACTAGATTATTACCTTGTTGGGCTCCTTTGGGTCTTTTTGTGATGGGGAAATATGGTACGAAGGGCGATGTACATCGAAACGGGGTGTCCGGGGCATTTTTGCATCTTTAGGGGTGTTCATGTCCTGGCCATGATGGTGTTCACGGCCGTGATCTGGTGGTCCGCAGGTCGCTGATGTTGGAAAACCCTGGGGATATTTTATAAATTTTTGACATTAAACATTACAGAATACAATTGCACAGCAGAATAATATACCCGAAATAGGCCAGTCCCAAAAAACCCAGTGAAGATCATCATGCAAGGGAATCGACATGATGAGATAGAAAGTACCTAGAGCAAGGCGATGCTGATGTCGAGGTAGGCGCCCAAGCGTGCGCCCTTTGGAGTCTCACACACACGGATTCCTCGAGTCCTCTTCTTCCACACCCGGTGCTAGCCTCGGGAAGAAGATCGAAGCCTTGTGTCACCTTCTTCTATACTTGCGCCACCTTCAAGGAAGATGCGCCAATGGAAGAGCATGAAGGGAAGAGATGCCACCACCTTCCTCTTGCATATGAAGTCTTAGATAGAGGCAAGGGGCGTCAAGAGGTATATTATAGGCACAATACATGAAGGATAAATCAGCTAGGGTAAAGGGGAGTGGGCGGCTAGGGTTTCAATGCAAGGATAGACTCCAAGTTTTTCCCATAAACACTTAGCCTTCTTCCATATGCACTTAGGGCTTTCCATATAATTCCCTTAGGCCATATGCGCCCCCATCCTTGCCATAGAGAGAGGGGGGAGAGAGGCTCCATATCCTTCCTTGTTGAGCAATATGCACCTACCTCACCCCATTATGCACTTAGGTGCCAACGGGGTGGGATTTATCCCCATTATACCCTTTAGCCCTCTTATCCCTTCATGAGAACTTATTATTGGGCCTCATTGGGTAATGAGCCAGCCCAAACTTCATTACATGGGTTGATTAAGCCATTAGATCCAATCCAATGTAACCCTAATCCAAATATGACCAACCACGGTCAATTTCGGGTCAACCTGCCAAAAATGAAGTTTGGCTCCAATAACTCTCTTCCAACTCATCAGGCCTACTGGCGTTGATGAAATCTCCCAAATAGATATGAGCTATCCAATAACTCGATCATAAGGCTTTCCGATCAGTACGAGAACTCGAGTATCAAGGTGTGTGACCCTGTAGGTTCCTCTGACATTGGCAATAATGCTCTAAACTCATCACAAGTAGTGAGTGGCACCTAGCAGTGCATCGCTGCTAACCAAGTCATCGGAATGGATATCGCCATCGACATCCCCATCATTGCAACTAGGTACAGATGCATTATAGTCTCTTTGCCAAACTGATATCTAAATGGACAAGTGTGTCACCACTTGTTTTCACCCAATCACATGGTCATGACTAAATCAGGTTTTCACCTGGGTATAGCCATATACTCTCAGTCATAGAACCATAAGGGGGCCCTGTGGATATTGTTGACACCAAAATTTATAGTATATTTTCGTGTCAAATTTATGCTCTTTTGCTTATTTTTATGCCTTTTTATCAACTATTGCAGAATATACACATTTTCTAGTTTTTGATGATTTTCAGGTAAAAGACACTATTTTTATGTGTTTTCAAGCAAATTCAAAAGCATAGATGAGTACCCACCATCAAGAGAAGATTACATGTCAAATTTCACGTAAAACGGAGCTTCAGACCAAAATACGGCAGTGCCGTAATCCAAATTACGGTACCGTGGTTTCGTATCAAACCATGGTGCAGCCGTAATGGTTGAGTGCTACCGTATTTTGGGTCAGTTTTCATACAGAAAATTTGGAGGAATTACGGCACTGCCGTAAACTTTATTACGGGCGGTATTTTTTTCATATTTCTGACCCAAGGGATTAACTGATATTAAGGCACTGCCATAATGAATTTCACGGGCCGTATTTTGAAGCCGTTTTCCACCCGAGAGATTTCAAAAAATGCGGTGTTGCTGTAAAGTATTCCACGGTACCGTATTTGCAGATGATTCCTGTACCGAGATTTCCAACTGAAATTATGGCACTGCCGTAATGTATTTCACCGCCGTAATTCTATTCCTGGACGCGATTTTCACGGTCAACTTTGAAGTCCAATTTTTGCGCGATCGATTGCGGATGATCTAGGCCTTTAAATTCAAAGCCGTAAGAAGGAAAAAAGAAAGCCTCCGAGGAGGAGAGCACGTAGGGGGTGAAAGCCCTAAATTTGATCCACCACACAGGGAGAAATCGAGAGAGGCATCCAAAGGCATGGCCACGCATCGATAGGCGTAGAGACCACCTCAGGCCACGATTTTCACAAGGAAGCTTCGCTTGGAGGAGGAGAGCATACCCCAGAAGTTTCACAGCGAAAGGAGATCAATCGGCGGAGAAATCGACGAAAGAGCGGGCGCCGGCACTGTTCACTCACAACTTGTAAAGTTGTTTTCCCTTTCCCCTTGATTTTTGATCCCTTGAAACTATGGTTTATTGTATTTCTTCTTCCATGCTAGCTTAGACATCTTTTGGGACATGGGGGAGTAATTTCCCTTAAATTTCTTAATGACTAGATTATTTTTACTTTCGTTAAGATGGTTTTATCATGATAATTCTACTTATGTGATGATTGCCTTTAATTCTCCAAAGTATTCATATTATCTGCATGTTTTAGAGTTTTCACAATATGGACTGAAAGGTGATTTGCTTCAGAACTTGGAACCCTAAAATAGTGTGTTAGGAACTTATCGTAAGAAATTAGATTAGTTCTTATTTCTTGATTTTAGTAGAATAATTGTCATGTTGATAATTTGAATCTAGGATTGAGCTATTGTGTTAAACGTGGAGATCTTGTGCGAAAGTGAGGATCGAAATGTTGGAGAACCTTAAGTAGAACCTGTGTTGAGACTCGGATGCACGAAAGTGATCCTTGAGATTCCACTTTAGATAATTGACTTAGAATTCGGATGCACGAAAGTGATCCTTGTGTTCTTTGTTGATAATTTACTTATTTTCAGCATTGAGAATAGATCTTGCATGAAAGTGAGGATCGGTTATCTGCATGAATGTCTACACGAAAGTGAGATAATCCCTTTATGAAGTAAATTATATCTTTATCATGATAAAATTAGACTGATGACCTTTTATTTAAATCTAGTTATTGGAATTAAGGTGGATGAAACCCTAGTCCTAGTTTTTCTCTCTGATCATCCTTTAGCATACTTTTTTGCATAGTTTACTTCCATCATATTCGGTTTGCTTAGCTAGTGAGAAAACAACTATTTGGTACTTAACACGTAGGTCTCTGTGGTTCGATATTTTTTTTATTACTTCGAGTATCCATGCACTTGCAGGCACAACAAGTTTTTGGCGTCATTGCCGGGGACCTTAGTTTTGTTAATATCAAAATAGTTGTTAGTATTGCTAGACTAAATTTTATTTGTTTTAGATTTAACTTTGTTTTCTGTTTTTGCAGGTTTTGGATTTTCACAAGTTGTGACAGAACTGTGATTTCTGAAATTCTTGAATTTACTTGTGTTTTCTATTTTTTTATATATTTGAAAAAACATAATAATATATATTGATTGGTGTTGGATAATCTTTCTGTTCTGGATAGATATGAAGATATGTCTTTTAATCACAATTCGTTGGCAACTGAAAGAGGTGAGGTATACATGCCACAAGGTAAGTATGAAGAAGATTCATTGTGCACTCTTGTAGATAAATTGAACTCTTATATGCACCCTATTATGAAATCTTATTCTCCTATTAGTGTTGGGAAACCCCGGGGATATTTTACAATTTTCAGAGATAGAGATTACAAAATACATTGCACAGCGGAAGCAATATCCCCGAAACAGGTCTTCCATCTCAAACTTCATTACATGGCTTGATTAAGCACTTGGATCCAATCCAATGCAACCCTAATCCAAATGTGGCCAACCATGGTCAATTTTGGGTCAACCTGCCATAAATGAAGTTTGGCTCCAATAACATTCTTCCATCTCATCAGGCCCATTGGCGCTGATGAAATCTCCCAATTAGATCCGAGTTATCCAATAACTCGATCATAAGGCTTACCGATCAATACGAGAACTCAAGTATCAAGGTGTGCGACCCTGTAGGTTCCTCTGACGTTGGCAGTGCTAACCAAATGTCACCACAAGCAGTGAGTGGCACCTATCAGTGCATCGCTGCTACCCAAGTCATCGGAATGGATATCGACATCGATATCCCCATCATCGCAACTAGGTACAGATGCATTACAGTCTCTTTGCCGAACTGATATTCGATTGGACAAGTGTGTCACCACTTGTTTTCATCCAATCACATGGCTATGACTAAATCAGGTTCTCACCTGGGTATGGCCATACACTTTTAGTCATAGAACCATAGAGGAGCTCCATGGATATCATACTTCCCTTAGGAAGGGGCAAATCCTATGTCTGTCCATTGACCTTCTCATATGGGTCGTGACATGCTCAATGACAACCGTTATTACCTCCCAACTACGGCGAGGTTTTAGGTTGTATCAAAGCAGGTCCCTAACCATATAGAATGGTCAATGACCTCAAGTCAAGGGATCAATGCATCTCCTGTCACTTGTCAGGATAACTCATGACACCAAGTCATAGCCTCACAGCGGGTCGGTCCAGTATATCCACCACTGATATACCCATATGTCTGCGTTAGCACCTCGTGCCTAACCAGCCCATATACTAGTCTCACAAGTACCAGAGCTGTCCCATATCCACTCAGGTACATCGACTGGGGACAATCATTTGAGCACATATCCAATCTGTCTCCAGGGACATTATCATGTAAGTACACAATCGCAGGTGTAGACAAACAATGATAACGACAATGCCAGAAAGATATATATATGAATATCAGAGTCAAGTAGTACAAAGATGGACCAAAACTAGGTCCTAGGGCATATACACCAACAATCTCCCACTTGCACTAAGACCTAGAGGTTGAGCAACCTCAACCCCATATCTCTAGTACGACCATCATGCTTCTGCTGCGCCAAAGCCTTGGTCAATGGGTCTGCTAGATTGCTCTCTGTGTCAACTCTGCTAATCTTGACATCACCTCGATCAATGATCTCTCTGATCAGGCGAAATCTCCTGTGTTTGGACCTTTGATGAGACCGTGGTTCCTTAGCATGTGCAGTTCCCATTGTTGTCATAGTAGAGCTCAATGGGATCCATTGCACTTGGAACCACCTGAAGTTCAGAAAAGAACTTCCTGATCCAAACGGCTTCATTGGCTGCCTCAGAAGCAACCACATACTCAGCTTCTGTTGTAGAATTAGCTATGGTGGATTGCTTGAAGCTATTCCAGCATACAGCACCTCCAACCATTTTAAACAAATAGCCGGTCTGCGATCTGAAGTCGTCAGGATCAGATTGGAACGACTCATCAGTGAAGCCCTGCACACTGAGCTCTTCCTGTCCCCCGTAGACCATATAGAATAAATCCTTAGTCCTTTTCAGGATACTCAAGGATATTCTTTACAGCCACCCAGTGCTGCAGACCTGGATTGGATTGGTATCGGCTGGTTATGCTTACAGCATAAGCCACATCTGGTCTAGTACACAGCATTGCATACATGATTGATCCCACTGCCGAAGCATAGGGAATTCGACTCATGTTATCCCTCTCAGCCTGTGTTGTAGGACACTGGCTCTTTGAGAGAGTAAGGCCATGTCTCACTGGAAGGTATCCTTTCTTGGATTGCTCCAAGTTGAACCTCTCCAGGACCTTATCAATGTGGGTACTCTCACTAAGGGCCAAGAGCCTCTTGGATCTATCCCGGTAGATCCTCACGCCTAGAATGTAGGCGGCCTCCCCTAAGTCCTTCATCTCGAAACACTTCCCTAACCATGTCTTCGTAGCTTGAAGACTAGGGATGTCGTTTCCGGTGAGCAATATGTCATCGACATACATGACCAGAAAAGTCACCAAGCTCCCACTGAATTTTCTGTATACACAGGCGTCATCTTCACTTTTAATAAAGCCATAATCTCTCACAACTTCATCAAACTGAAGATTCCAACTTCGAGATGCTTGCTTTAATCCATAAATGGATTTCTTTAGCCTGCAGACCTTACTAGCATCTGCAGGATGGATGAAGCCATCAGGTTGTGTCATATACACATCCTTAGTCAGCTTCCCATTAAGGAACGCTATCTCCATGTCCATCTGTCATATCTCATAATCATGATATGCAGCTATAGCAAGCAGAATCCGAATGGATTTGATCATGGCAACTAGCGAGAAGGTTTCATCATAGTCCACCCTGTGGACTTGTTTGAATCCTTTAGCCACTAGTCCACCTTTATAGCTAACTATGTTGTCATCCATGTCTGTCTTCCTCTTAAAGACCTATTTACACCCTATGTGTTTTACCCTATTAGGTAGCTTAACCAAATCCCAGACTTGGTTAGCCGACATGGAATCCATCTCGGATCTCATGGCCTCAAGCCATCTCTCGGAGTCCGGTCCACTGACCGCCTCATCATAAGTCCTGGGTTCATCCTCAATGATGAAGATCCCGTCGTGTTGGGTCGGCAGCGACCCATACCTCTCAGGTGCACGACGAATCCTCCCAGACCTACATGGGGCCTGTGTCTGAGCCTCAGGTTGCCTAGCAACCGGTGCAGGTGGCTCAAGTTCCATCTCTATGTCTTGTGGTTGCACTTGGACCTCGTCCAAGTCAAACTTCCTCCACTAACTTCTTTCATGAGAAATTCTTTCTCTAGAAAGACAGCACCCCGAGCAACAAAAAACTTTGTTCTCGATGGGAACATAGAAGTAGTAACCCTTAGTCTCCTTAGGGTACCCCACAAACATACACTTATCAGATCTAGGTTCTAGCTTGCTAGAATCCTGACATTTGACATAAGCCTTACATCCCCAGATCCTAATAAAAGTGAGATTAGGGCGTCTCCCACTCCATACCTCATATGGAATCTTTGAGACACTCTTAGATGGAACATTATTCAGTATTAGAGAAGCTGTCTTAAGTGCATGTCCTCAGAATGAGGGAGGTAGAGCTGCATGACTCATCATAGATCGAACCATGTTCAACAAAGTTCGATTTCTCCTTTCAGACACACCTTTGCAATGAGGTGTTCCAGCAGGAGTGAGTTGGGATATGATCCCACACTCTCTCAGAGAGTCAAAGAACTCACTGCTCAGGTACTCTCCACCACGATCTGATCGAAGAGCCTTAATGGATTTACCAAGCTAGTTCTCTACTTCATGTCTAAACTCCTTAAATTTCTCAAAGGATTCAGACTTATGTCTCATCAGATAGACATAACCATATCTACTGAAGTCATCAGTAAACGTGATGAAGTAGTTGTACCCTCCTCTGGCTTATTTATTGAAAGGCCCACACACATCAGTATGTATGAGATCTAATAAACCTCCTGCCCTCTCACCAGTCTTGGTGAAGGGCGCCTTTGTCATTTTCCCTAATAAACAAGTCTCACATGTATCAAGTTCCTCCAAGGAACTCGAATCTAACAACCCATTTGCATGGAGTTGTCGAATGCGATTCTTGTTTATATGGGCTAATCGACAATGCCATAGGAAAGCACCAACCGAACCACTTAGTTTGGTCCTTTTATTATTTATGTTACAAATAGAGCTATCCATGTCCAAGACATGCAGACCATTGCACAAAGTACCCTTCCCATAAAACATGTTTGCAAAAGAAAAAGAACACAAGTTCTCTTTTATTTCAAACTTAAATCCTTTCTTTGCCAAGCAAGGAGTGGATACAATGTTTTGGTAAGGGAAGGTACATAATAGCAATTGTCTAGCTTTAACTGAAGTCCAGAAGGTAGGGAGAGAAACTCCTACAGCAACAGCAGCAACTTGTGCCCTGTTACCTATCCGTAGGTCAATCTCTCTAGGCCTTACCGATCTACCCTTTCTAAGCCTTTGCATATTTGTACAAATATGAGCTCCATATGCGGTATCCAATACCCATGTCATAGGAGTAGAAAGGTTGACTTCGGTAACATAAATACCTGAGCATGAAGACAAGGCCTTGCCTTTCTTCTCCTCATTCTGAAGTTGCAACATGTCCTTCAACATGTGAGGTGGCCCTCCACATGAATAGCACCTATTATTCCTGATCATATCCATCTTTAATTTCAGTTCCTTGGTCAAGCCTTTCGGCTCAACACACTGAATATCAACTTTAGGAGGATTGAGCTCAACCAATTCATCAAAGAGCTGCCTTAGATTAAAAATAATCTCAGAGGCACTCTTCGATTCATATCACCCTCTAAATTCAGGTGACATGTTGGTTAGCAACCTCTAAAGTATCAACCTGATGCTTATCATAAGCATCCCTCTCAGCCGCTGAGGCCGAGCATGGAAGTGGCTCAGGAAAAGGACGCTCAAGGACATAAAGCTTCCTTTCGAGCTTGAGCACGATTCTCAAGTTCATATACCAATCCAGTAAGTTGGATCCAACCAACTTATCCCTTTCCAGGGTAGATCGCAGTGACCAACTGCTATTGTTCATAGCCATTGTTCTACAACAACCAAGAAACAGCAGATTAGTACTACTTCGAGTCATTTAAACTGGACTTGTTTTAAATGACCATGGCTCCCACTATTTTTAATCGAATTGACAACCCACAAAGTCAATCGAGAAATCCAAGATTTCCTAGTGAGATGAGATCCTCATTCCACACAAGGCTTCACGTACCACGAGGGTGGGATGAGATGCACAAAGTGACCCATGTTTCCTAAGGTGGGCGCGCCGGCTGATTGCTCCAAGCAATTCTCCTTATTGAGACAGTCCAGGCATTTCATGTCTAGCGAGGGTTGGATACAGCATGAAACCCTAACCTCTCAACGATGCCCCTAGAGTTTCATCATGTGCCTAGCACACATGAAAATCTAGTCAAGTCCATTCCTAACCGTTATGCCCAGGGCCAACGAGTTTCCTTGCGAAGGCACGCCTAGGTTAAAACTGGACTGGGGAAACCATTGTCACCACGCACTTTCTAAAGATAAGTGGGTGTGTCCCACGAGGGTGGGAAACAATTCACAACTCCACTGATCGATAGTTTAGTGAGGGCTACGCGTTAGAAGGCTACTAGACTTGATATTTTAATTGAGGGTTTTTGTTTAAGGTCTCATCATCTCAGTTTTATCTTATGTCTATCATTATAGGCATGCAATCCTATGGTGATAACATAACGATAAAACATTACAGGCATGCTTTTGCAGATAATAATAAAAGCAGTAAAGAATGATGTGATCATATCCTATTCAAGACATTGAACCAACCCATGCCATGAAAGAGGTTCAACTCTTGTCCTAGAACTCAAGCCCCAAAAACTAGACCTAGCTTAGCCAACCTCTAGCTTGAACTTCAAGGTTGGCTCCAAGGTCCTTCTCTCATGGTTTAGCTCTCAAACCCTAGAGGTACACTTTAAAAGTTCCCCATAGGTTTGGCCAATGCCATGGTCTTCCTCCAAGGAAGATGCGCCACCATGCAAGAAGCCAAGTTAGCTAGCTCTCAAACCCAAGGGTTCGGCCATGCCTAACTTGCGCCACTAAGCAAGCTTGCGTCTCTTCCTTTGATGCTTGTTGCGCCACCATCCAAGGTGCGCAAGCTTCATTCATGCGCTAAGCTCCAAGTACATGCGCCACCCTAATCCTTTTTTTTTAGTTAAAAGAAAAGAGAAAAGCGGCACGCAGGCCTCACAAGGATACATCACAGGCATGCAAAAAGGGGGGGGGGTTGACTAATGATCACAACATCATGCACAATCAAGGTATTTACTCATGCAATTCTACCTGCTCATGAAAAACATAAAATATGAAATTTTACTTTTTCATAAAACTAGTCTCTTTTTCTCATCTTCTTCTCACAAATCTTTTGGTTAATTATGATTTATTTTTCATGATGATTTCAGAGATCCTTTCGGCTGGCAATTTTGTCAGATCAAGAGACTTGGCCAATCCAAAGACACAATGCCCGTCCTACTTGACAAAGTTACGTGCGCCTTTGATCTTTAAATCAGACAAGAAAAATAGTCCAAAAATCCAAAAGAGATTGAGAGGATGATAGAAACAAGAAACCCTAATTTTTCTACTTTTAGAAAAATCGTTTGCCATGCATCATGCTATTTACGAAAATAGAGATGTGGCATGTGAGCATGAAAGAAAAGCATAAAACATCGTTCGAGTCTTGCAAGTTGCTCTGATACCACTGTTTAGGAAACCCCGGGGATATTTTATAATTTTCAAAGATAGAGATTACAAAATACATTGCACAGCGGAAGCAATATCCCCGAAACAGGCCGGTCCCAAAAACCCAGTGAAGATCGCAAGCAAGAGAGTCGACACGATGAGTTAGGAAATACCTTAGAGCAAGATGAGGTCGATGTCGTGATAGGCGCCCAAGCGTGCGCCCTCTGCAGTCTCACACACACGGACGCCTCGAGTCCTCTTCTTCCACGCCCGGTGCTAGCCTCGGGAAGAAGATCTAAGCCTTCTGCTCCTTCTTCAAAATATGCGCCACCTCCAAGGTAGATGCGCCAAAGACGAAGAAGGATGAGGGAGAGGGAAACCGCCAAGCATCAAGTTCCTTGCGTCAAGAGAGAAGGAAGAGGCTTGCGGCTAGGGTTTGGAAGGAATAAGTAGATACGCCACTTCTTGGTGTTGTCGCCCTTCAAGCCCTTGCTTTTGCCCCTCCTCTTGTTGTCACGCCTCTAAGGAATATGCATCATCACAAGAGGGGGCAGCTAGGGTCACTTATAAAGAGCTAGAGGCGGTTAGGGCAAGGGTTGAGTCATGACAAGTGTATGGCTTGGATGAGAAGGTTTGAGGTAAGGAAAGTCTCCAAGACTTTACCATAAACCTCATTCAACCTTTCCATAAGCTACCAAGCCTTGCCTTGTGCGCCAAGGCCTAGCCTTGCGCCCCAAGCAATTCCTTAATGCATTCACACTATCAATGGGAGAGGGCTAGGCGCATAAAGCTTCCTTAATGAAGCAAATTTGCCATCCAAACCCCATTATGCCCCTTAGGCGCCAATGGGCTTGGCTTCCTCCCCATTATACCCTTTTAGCCTATTGCCTCTTCATGACAACTTATTATTGGGCCTCATTGGATAATGAGCTAGCCCATACTTCATTACATGGCTTGATTAAGCATTTGGATCCAATCCAATGCAACCCTAATCCAAATGTGGCCAACCATGGTCAATTTCGGGTCAACCTGCCATAAATGAAGTTTGGCTCCAATAACATTCTTCCATCTCATCAGGCCCATTGGCGCTGATGAAATCTCCCAATTAGATCCGAGTTATCCAATAACTCGATCATAAGGCTTCCCGATCAATACGAGAACTCAAGTATCAAGGTGTGCGACCCTGTAGGTTCCTCTAATGTTGGCAGTGCTAACCAAATGTCACCACAAGCAGTGAGTGGCACCTATCAGTGCATCGCTGCTACCCAAGTCATCGGAATGGATATCGACATCGACATCCCCATCATCGCAACTAGGTACAGATGCATTACAGTCTCTTTGCCGAACTGATATCCGATTGGACAAGTGTGTCACCACTTGTTTTCATCCAATCACATGGCTATGACTAAATCAGGTTCTCACCTGGGTATGGCCATACACTTTCAGTCATAGAACCATAGAGGAGCTCCATGGATATCAAGCTTCCCTCAGGAAGGGGCAAATCCTCTGTTTGTCCATTGACCTTCTCATATGGGTCGTGACATGCTCAATGACAACCGCTATTACCTCCCAACTACAGCGAGGTTTTAGGTTGTATTAAAGCAAGTCCCTAACCATATAGAATGGTCAATGACCTCAAGTCAAGGGATCAATGCATCTCCTGTCACTTGTCAGGATAACTCATGACACCAAGTCATAGCCTCACAGCGGGTCGGTCCAATATATCCACCACTGATATACCCATATGTCTGCGTTAGCACCTCGTGCCTAACCAGCCCATATACTAGTCTCACAAGTACCAGAGTTGTCCCATATCCACTCAGGTACATCGACTGGGGACAATCATTTGAGCACAGATCCAATCTGTCTCCAGGGACATTATCATGTAAGTACACAATCGCAGGTGTAGACAAACAATGATAACGACAATGCCAGAAAGATATATATATGAATATCAGAGTCAAGTAGTACAAAGATGAACCAAAACTAGGTCCTAGGGCATATACACCAACAATTAGATGTGATATTTGTGGATGTTTTGATCATTATACTTCTGATTGCCAATTTAGAAATCCTCAATATTCTAATTCACCATGGTACCAAGATGATCAACATAATTATAGATGGGATAATCACCAAACTTCTTTTTATGAGGATTGCTCAATTCATGTTTCTGAACCATACTTTGAGAATACAGAAAAATCTAGCTTAGAGATTATGCTTGAAAAATTCATGTCAAATCAAAGTAAGCAACTTGAGGAGCAAAGGGATATTCTTAATCAGATTAAGTCTCAGGTAGAATCTATATCTGCTAGTACTGAAATGTTAGAAAACCAGATAGCACAGCAAGATTCTTTATTTGAGTTCGATTTAGAAACTGAGGAAATTGATTTAGAAAATTCCCCCTCTGATTTATATTGTTTTGAAATTGAGCCTTATGTGTTTGATAATGAATCTCACTCTGATTTTGATGATTGTAAAATTGATTCATTTGATAATTTATTTGTGGAAAAGTTTGAAAAAATTGATTTTGAAAAATCCCCTCTTGATTCTAGTGATAGTGATGAAATTGATTCTTTTAATGATATATTATTTGTGGTTAAATCTGATGAAAGATACGAGGGAACTATTTTAGAAAAATCTTACTATGATTTTGTTGATAACTTTAAAATTGATAAATTATTTAATGATGTGCATGCGGAACTTGAAAATGATTTGAAAATTACAAATATTGATAAATCTCACTCTGATGTTTTGCCCATATCTATTGTTCAAACTTCTGATTTATTATAAAAATTAGCTTTATTGAGGAACCTAATGTGGAATAGAAAAACTATTTTGAAGATCCAATGCTTGTATCTTTTGATCAAAGTCCTATTGCAATTGAAAATATAAATTTGAAGAAAGGACTAATGATTTTGCTTACTAACAAATTTAGGAAGATTATTGAATACCCTTGGTGTGAAGTTGAAAATTTTGATTTTAGTTTCTGCATACTTGAGAAAGCCACTTTGATTGTATTTTATATGAAAGTTTGGATGTTTGAATTAGTGGCTAAACTTTTAGGACAACGGAAATGTAGAAAGTTATATGCTATTTACTATGGTACTGATCCACCTGCTTTGCCATGATATTTGATTTTAGGTCAAGCTATGGACTTAAAAATTAGCATTTCTTGAGAGGCAACCCAAGCACTCTTATTTAGCTTAGTTTCTTTTATTTTAGTTTATTTTTAGAATTAATTTTTCTTTTCTTTTTGCAGGAAAAATCAAACTTTGCGCAAAATATGGCACTGCCGTAATTTTTTCACGGTGCCGTAATTTCGGTCTGATTTCATCTAGAGAGTTTTGAGTCTTTTATGACACTACCGTAAGAAATTTTATGGTGCCGTAATTTGGGTAATTTTTGTACAAAAAGTTCTGTGGCTTTTACGGCCTACCGTATGCTTTTTCACGGTACCATATTTTTGAGTGATTTTTTATCCAAAAATTTTGAAGGTTTTTTGAACAATACGGTTGCCGTAAGTATTTTTACGGTGCCGTAATTCCTGTATATTTCTGACCCGAGGATTTTGTGTATATTACGTCACTGCCGTAAAGAATATTACGCCCGTAATTTTAAAACTGCATTCTGCTTATCTGATTAGGTTGTTTCTTGCTGTGATTTTAAGAAACTGGGTTGGGAAAATTTTTTATCTTTGGCACAGCATGGAACTACTCATCTTTGTCTATTATTTGGATATTTTTATTGAATTTTAAAGTTCATGGATCATCCTATAACACATAGCAACTTTTCGAATCTGATTAACTTCTGTGCAGTTTTTAATTTAGTATTCTGAGTAGCCTTTTTTCTGCTGATACCCTAAATTCATGGAAGATTTTGATCCTTTATTTTTCATACGCCTGGAAAGAACAAGTTTTATTCTACTACATGGTTTTGTTTGTTTTCTTTTTGGATCAATAAATCTTATTCTTGGGTATGGCTACTTTTCATAAAAAATTCAATGGCTGCTCTGCTTGCTTGCAACCTGTTATTGCTTCTTTTGCCTCTAGATCCAGAAAACTTCAAAGAGCAACTATCTTCCACCTCTAGCCAGCACCAGCCATCATCCTCAGCACCACCAGAAGCCTCTTATTTCTTTTGTGGTCTCTTATTCTATTGATTTTATTTATGCAGCAGAATCTTCATTAGTAACTCTGATTTTTTATGTGCAGTGTCATCTCTCGCACCCACCGGCAGACAATCTCACCTCCAGGACTGTAGTCTCTAGAATGCCACTAGAGATTACTCACTCTACTATCAGCACCATCACCTTCATTGCTAGTAGCTCTTCAGATAGCATCTGTTCCACCTCTGCTTCTTGCCTGCTCAGCTCTTTTCACCAGCACCCTCTTTGGACCGCTGACGATATCTCTGATTATTATTTTTTGTTAAAGTTAGATACTATTTTTGGTCTAAGCCTTATGTACTTAAAAATTGTGCAGATAAATTTTCAGAAGGCGCATCTTTGAAGACCCAGCCGCATCTAGCCTGACGGTACACCCTAGACGATGATTGAGTTTGCTATATAGTTTTGTGAGTATTGTTTGCACCTTCTAGTGAACTTATTCGATATGATTGTATGGTATTGCTCTCTAATTTCTTTTGCTATTTCCTATGATTGCATCACTTACTGAGATTCCTATTCGATGTGGTTGCTTGAATCTATCATGTTATACGCTTCACACCTTTTGCATTGATATTGATGTTTTGATGTTTAAAAATTTTTATGACTTGAATCTATGTGATGAGAGGTGTGTGAATTTTTCTATGCACGTCAATACCTGTGAATGGAGATATTTCTATTATGTTGAATTTATTTCTTCAATATATATCTACTTGTTGAAATTTTTTCATTGATTGATTCATATGGTTTTGGGTAGGTATGTTGTTTGATGAATGGAATCTAATAGTGAAACATCTTTCTTGAATTAAATGAGCATATGAGTGTAATTTTTGAATTGATGTCAATTGATTAACCTAGTTGATGTTTAGTTTATCTTACTATTTGTTGGAAAGGAAGAATCCATAATCCACAAAAATAGTGAGAGACACCCCCACTTGGCACTATGCAAAATTGACAGTGGTACCTAAGAGATGGGTTGAAGTCTATAAAAAAGAGAGAAAAATAAAAATAGTAACTCCTCTACTTGGCACTATGTAAAATTGACAGTGGTACCGAAGACAAGAGTTGAAGTCTAAAATAAAAAGTATGTATCTATGTGGGTATATGCCAGCTATTCAAAAAAGAGAGAGAGAGGGGGGGGGGGAAGAAAAGAGAGATTCTCTATGGAAAAAGATCTAGGAGACTTTATTCCTGTAAACAAAAGTATGATAAATTTAAACTGAAACTAGGTGACATCATGAGATTGAGATTCTTTTTATACAAGATGTGAAATTTTATTTGATTAAGTTGTGAATCTCAAAGATTAATTTTAGAGAACGATGTATTTATTTAAAATTTTTGTGTAACAGTTGGTAGAATATTTCATGAGTGATTGTATTTTAGAAATTTATTTTTCATAAAAGAGAATATTTTCCATACTTAGCATTGTTCTATATTTATTTGCTTGTCCATACTTAGCATTGTTCTATATTTATTTGCTTGAGGACAAGCAAAGTTTGAGCCTTATGTGTTTGTTGACACCAAAATTTATAGTACATTTTATGTTATTTTATATATATATTCATGTCAAATTTATGCTCTTTTGCTTATTTTTATGCCTTTTATCAACTATTGCAGAATCTACACATTTTCTAGTTTTTGAAAATTTTCAAGTAAAAAAGGCACTATTTTTATGTGTTTTCAAGCAATTTCAAAAGCATGGATGAGTTCCCACCATCAAGAGAAGATTACATGTCAAATTTTATGTAAAACGGAGCTTCAGACCAAAATATGGCAGCGCCGTAATCCAAATTACAGTACCGTGGTTTCGTATCAAACCACAATGTAGCCGTATATTGGGTCAGTTTTTATACAGAAAATTTGGAGGAATTATGGCACTACCGTAAACATTATTTCGGGCCGTATTTTTGGCGTATTTCCGACCCAAGGGATTAACTAATATTACGGCACTGCCGTAATGAATTTCACGGGCCGTATTTTGAAGCCGTTTTCCACCCGAGATATTTCCAAAAATTACGATGCTGCCGTAAAGTATTCCACGGTACCGTATTTGCAGATGATTCCTGTACCGAGAGTTCCAGCTGAAATTACGGCACTGCCGTAATGTATTTCACAGCCGTAATTCTATTCCCGGACACGATTTTCACGGTCAGCTTTGAAGTCCGATTTTTGCGCGATCGAATGCGGACGATCCAGGCCTTTAAATTTAAAGCCCTAAGAAGGAAAAAGAAAACCTCCGAGGTGTTGGGGTATGCCCTTAAGGCTAATGTTTGAGGCCTTGGGATTGTAAAAGTATCATGTAATAAACTCTTGTGTTTATAAAGGCATGGTTGTTATTCAGTTTGTTACGTTATCTGCTGCAATAAGTGTACTTCTGAATAATGTCTCAATGCTGTTCAGCTAGGCTGACATGCAGTAAAGTCCTTAGTCGATATATCTTGGTGAACATGAGACAGCCTTGATATGGTTAAGACTAATATGTGTTCTAATCTTATAGGATGCTTCGAGCATAGAATAAGGTGTAGACTCATGGGTGCATTGGATGTACTGGACAGACCCTACTAGGATATTCAATTGCTTGTCACAATGTGAATAATCCTTGAATGTAACAAGTGGCACATTTCCTCTGACTTGAGATCACTTGTGTTTTCTAAATGATGATTGTCATTGTTTTGAGGTAGTTCAATATCATTTGAAACATAATGATTATAGACTATCTTGGATAATGAGCTTGAGTCAGGTTAGGGCACTAGTGATAGATAAAGGATTGCCGTCTCCTTGTTTAAGGAGTGTGATGTTCTAAAGGGGCCCCCTGGATGAGATGATTGAGAGAGTGTATGGCCATACCCAGGTGACTATGTTCATCTGATCTAATCATGCTCATCATATTGGAGTTACAAGCTTGACACGCTTGTCCAATAAGAACATCCAGTGGCAAAGGAAAAATGCATGCCTTGTGAGTTAGATTCACACTTGTGCTGTGGTTTGGGTGTAGTCTTGGAAGACTCTTTTCTTTCTATCGGGAGACAGTGATGTGTTGCTAGATACCTCTCACTGATCGTGATGACGTAAGTTATCGTTACCGACATTGAAGGAAACCCTCAGGGTCGCACAATTTGATGATATGGCTTACTTAAGTCAGATCGTGTGGACTGAATTGTTTGGGTTCAGTTTAAAGGGATTTAATCTCTGATTGTAAGTGAGATCTAGTCTGATCATGTTTGATTGATTAGGGCTTCAGATCGGTAAGCTTCGATTGAGAGAATAGATGCTAGATCGGTGAGATCAGAAGCATCAAGAGATCAACGGTCAGATCAAGAACCTTAGGGTTCAATTGTGATCTAGGCTAAGTCGCTTGGTTTATTTGGTCATTGAGCCAAATGAAATTGAACCGGCTCATGGGTTGAGCGCATGGTTCAAAGAGAAGAGGTAAATGCGGTTTGTTCATGATCGCATGAACGCATGAACTTATGTTATTGCTATTTTTGGAAGATGCGTTTCCAAGATAGAAAAACGCCTCCACGTTCATGAGTTGCGTTACACTCTTGCTCGCATCTTGCTCTCTCGTCGCCTCAAGCATTCATCTTGCGTAGTGAAGGTGGACGAAAGAAGGAGCAAGAAATCGCCAAGCAAAGAAGGTCTCCTTCCCTTCCATTCGACAAGCACTTCTTGGAGCCTTGCTAGCACAAGGAGCACCAAGGAAAAGTAGGCGACATCAATTGTGTGCGTCACCTTTGGAGGAGATCTCTCTTGCTCTCTCCTTCCAAGACACCATCCAAGAGATGGCGATGGTATGGATCCTTCTCTTGTCAATTCTAATGTGTGAAAGTTGATCATATGCGATATTAAGATCTCTTGAAACCCTAGCTTCCATGCGAAATTTATACATGCGCCACCAATAGGGTTTCGCCCCCCTCTTGAAAGGGGTTCTTCAATTGGTATCAGAGGATAGGTTTCTCTATATGCATATGATTGCTTGATGATATTTTTGTGATCCATGTTTGCGCAAAATGCTTAGATCTTTTGGTTACATGCGAAAATGATTACATATGTTTTTCATGTTTGCGCATGTATGATGTTAGCGCATCTTTGTTGTTGATGTTTTATCCAAACGTATATCACTTGCGCGCCTATCATTAGACTAAGCACCTACTATAAACCCTTAGACGGGTTAGTAGGGTTGAAGTCATCCTAGAGATTAGATCCAAGTAGTCTGATCAGACCATCTGACAGCCTAGATGGGTCGACCAGATAGCACCATTGCGCAAGCAAGTGGTGGCTATAGGTCGACTGCATCATAGGCGTGTAGCGATGTCTGGTTGAGACGAATGTTGAACACACATGAGTTAGGCCCGGGCTCACACCCGTTTGCCAGACCTCATAGTGGTCGTTCAGCCCTAAACGCATGCATAGTTGACCACTGGGTCGACACAAGTCAGTTAAGACTTGGTGCATGCAAGGGCACTGGATCTGACTAGATTGGATGAGTGGATCCCTATTGATGGACCGTTGTAAGGTTGTAGGGCATATAAGAAAATTAAAATTGAGGCCAATGGGGTTTTTCAAAAATTTATTTTCTTATTGGATCACATGCTGATTGGATGCCATATGTTTGTTTATTTATTCTTATGTGGGCTGCCCATGTTAAATGTGTGCTGTGCTGGGGCCTGCGTGCTTGGAAATTAAAATTGTAAATTTTTATTGTGATCTGCGAGTCACAGTTTAATTAATTTATAATGTGAAATTGACCTGCGTGTCAATCTTGTCTAGATAGTTAAATTGTAATTTAATTAGACAAGAGCACAAAAGCACACATGGCAGAGGCGCATGCAGCACTGGCTTGACCAGGTGGGAGGTCTAGGGTTCGACCCTAGGTTAGGCGCATTTACCTGGTGGGCGCACCTGAGCTGCAGTTGGCGCTTGGGCCCTGATTTGGGCCAGATGAGCAGCAAAAGACCCATGAAGAAAAGCAAGTGAAGACTTAAGTTAATTAAGGTCTTACTTAGGCTATGGGCTTTTACCACATAAGATCCATGCTTTCTTTTATTGTTTAAATAAGTAGAACAGCATGTTTTATTTATCTTCTGCTATCACCATAGGAATTGCATGATAGTGAAGAAGATAAAAGACTGTTAAAATCCAACGCTAAAATATCAAGCTCGTATGCCTTCTGACGCGAAACCTCACTGTTCTGATTATCGTTGGAGCCGTGTTGTACCCACTCAGTGGGCACGTCCATCTATCTTCAGACGGTGCGGGATTACACCTGCGTGTTACAGAGAAGGGATTTATCGCTTCTCGTTGCTCAGCATAACACGTGGTGGTCCAGGGAGTAGGTCGGGTCAGCTTGACCATGTAGGCTACATATGTGGCGCATATGGTAGCACATGGAGGCAGCCATCTGTGGGGTCAGAGATTGTGTTGTACCAACTCAGTTGGCACAGTCTGCTGGATTGCCCAGATGAAGGGGAATCGCACGGGTTGGCGATTGGCTGGGACAGCCTACCAGAAATTAGTGCTTGTACTCTCTGTGCATCTTATCTCGCCTGAGCGGGACGCGGAGACCAAGTATGAAATCTGGATCCCATCTCACTAAAAGAGTTCTACTCTTTCGGGCTGTTTTGCTGGATTTTTCAGCCAGATAAAATAGTGAGAAAAAGAATCATTCTTAAGTCCTGAATTGATTCTTTACATTGATACTGACCTTGCTGTTCTTGCATTGTTGTAGATTCCTGCAGCAACGAACACCATGAGCTTCAATGTGCGATCCCTACTGGAAAGGGAGAAGTTTGCTGGGCCAAACTTCTCAGACTGGTTCGGACACCTTAAGATCGTTCTTAAGGCAGAGAGGAAACTGTATGTCCTCGAGACGGCTGTGCCGCCTCAACCCGCTGCGAACGCCGCAAGGGCGGTTCGTGAAGCCTATGAAAAGCACGTCAATGATAGCATTGATGTCGCTTGCCTGATGCTAGCGTCTATGACGCCACCGCTGCAGCGTCAGCATGAGGATATGTCGGCTATAGAGATTATAGCGAACCTCAAGATGCTGTATGCTGCACAGGCGAGGACAGAACGCTATAATCTGACAAAGCTTTTCTTTCAGAGCAAACTGGCTGAAGGGAGCCCAGTGGGAGCTCACGTGCTCAAGATGATTGGGCACAAAGAAGCTTTAGAGAAACTGGGGCATACCATCAATCAGGAGCTTGCTGTAGATATTATTCTGCAGTCTCTCCCGCCCTCTTTCGATGCGTTCATTATTAACTTTAATATGAACAAAATCGACTGTACTCCGGCAGAGCTGCTGAATATGCTCTTGACTACTGAGGAAACTCTGAAGGGAAAGCCTTCAACCTCTGTCTTAATGGTTCCTTCAAGGAACAAGAAGAAGGGGAAGAAGGGCAAGGCCCCTGTCAAGAACTACAGCAAGGCTCTGAAGCAAAAGGTCAAGCGGTCCAAGGAATACAGATGTTTTCACTGTGGCCAGCTGGGTCACTGGAAAAAGGATTGTAAAGCGCTCCAAGGAGATAAGAGGGGAAGCATCGCTTCTGGCTCAGGTATATACGTGACGGAAGTCATGGTTTCATCTTCTTCTATATCATGGGTGTTGGACACTGCATGTGGAGTTCACATTTGTTCAAATGTACAGGAACTCAAGAGAAGAAGGCAGGTGGGACAGCATGAGGTGGACCTACGAGTTGGAAACGGGGCACGGGTTGCTGTTGTTGCTGTAGGGGATTATTACATCTCATTGCCATCTGGCATTGTATTAGAATTAAACAATTGTTACTTTGTACCCAGTATTACCAAAAATATTATCTCTATTCCTGCTCTTGTCAGGAAAGGGTTTTCCTTTGAATGCAAGATTTCAAAGTGTTATCTTACTCTTGATAATATTGTTTATGCTACTGGTTCAATTAACAATGGGTTATTCATGTTGGACATGGAATATTCTATACAGAACATTGATAATAAGAAAGCCAAGTATGCTGATGACAGCACCTTGCTATGGCATAGTCGTTTAGGCCATATTAACAAGAAACGCATTAAGCGGTTGCATGATAATGGACTGCTGGGATCATTCTCCTATGAGGAGATTGATACATGCAAAGCTTGTTTAATGGGTAAAATGACGAAGTCACCTTTTCTTCACAAAGGTCAAAGGGCTTCAGGTTTACTTGACCTTATACACAGTGATGTGTGTGAAGGACCCCTTTCGAGAGGGGGGCGAAAACCCTATTAGGGTGGCGCATAAAATTTTGCAAGCGGAAGAAGGGCTTTCAAAGATCTTTCTATTGCATATGATCAACTTAGATAGATGTGAGAATGATCCATACCGTCGCCATCTCTTGGATGGTGTCTTGGAAGAAGAAAGCAAAAGAGATCTCCTCCAAAGGCTGTCGCACACAAGAAGAAGAAGGCCTACTTCTTTGGGGCGATTTGTGCTAGCAATGCTCCAAAGCTTCCTCGATCGTTTGAGGGATGATGAGATGAAAATTTGGCCGAATCCTCTTGTCGTCAACCTTCACGCCACCAGCCGTGAGTCGTCTAATGCCAAGAGCGAATTCGCAAGAGGAATAGAGAGGAGGCGTTGCAAGTGAACGTGGAAACGTTCCCACGTTGAAAACCGACCGAGAGTTCCCAAAATAGCAAGCCATGATTACGTGCGTTATGCGTTCACCAAGTGAACCATGCGCAACTCTCTTCTCCCACCTGAACCTTGCGCTCAACCCATGAGCCGGTTCAAGATGTTTGGTTCAATGACCAAACCAAATCAGCCCAAACATTAAGTCTAGATCGAATTAGACCCTAAGGTCCTAGATCTGACCATTCATCTCCAGATGCTTCTGATCTGATCGATCTAGCATCAACACTCTCGATCGAAGCTTACCGATCTCAAGCCCTAATCAATCAAACATGATCAGACCAGATCTCACTTACAATCAGAGTTTAAATCCCTTTAAACTGAACCGAAACAATTCAGTCCACACGATCTGACTTAAGTAAGCCATATCATCAAATTGTGCGACCCTGAGGGTTTCCTTTAAATGTCGGTAACGATAACTTACATTATCACGATCAGTGAGGGGTATCTAGCAACACATCACTGTCTCCCGATATAAAGGAAAGAGTCTTCCAAGACTACACCCAAAACACAGCTCAAGTGTGAATCCTTTTCACTAGGCATACATATTTCCTTTGCCACTGGATGTTCTTATTGGACAAGCGTGTCAAGCTTGTAGCTCCAATATGATGAGCATGATTAGATCAGATGAACACAGTCACCTGGGTATGGCCATACACTTTCTCAATCATCTCAGCCGGGGGGGCCCCTTTAGAACACCACACTCCTTAAACAAGGAGACGGCAATCCTATGTCTATCACTAGTGCCCTAACCTGACTCATGATCATTATCCAAGATAGTCTATAATCATTATGTTTCAAATGATATTGAACTACCTCAAAACAATGACAATCATCATTTAGAAACACAAGTGATCTCAAGTCAGAGGAGATGTGCCACTTGTAGCAAACAAGGATTATTCACATTGTGACAAGCAATTGAATATCCTAGTAGGGTCTGTCCAGTACATCCAATGTACCCATGAGTCTACATCTTATTCCATGCTCGAAGCATCCTATAAGATTAGAACACATATTAGTCTTAACCATATCAAGGCTGTCTCATGTTCACCAAGATACATCGACTAAGGACATAACTGCATGTCAGCCTAGCTGAACAGCTTTGAGACATTATTCAGAAGAACATATATTGCAGCAGACAATGTAGCTTAACTGAATAACAACCATGCCTTTATAAACATAAGAGTTTATTACATGATACTTTTACAATCCCAAGGCCTCAAACATTAGCCTTAAGGGCATACCCCAACAGTGTGTGGGCCGTTTAGTAAACATGCCAGAGGTGGCTATTCATACTTCATTACCTTTACTGATGATTTCAGTAGATATGGGTATGTCTATCTAATGAGACATAAGAGTGAATCTTTTGACAAGTTCAAAGAGTTCAGAAATGAAGTACAGAATCAGCTAGGCCGAAATATCAAGGCACTTCGTTCTGATCGAGGTGGAGAATACTTGAGTCATGCGTTTACTGACTATCTGAAGGAGTGTGGGATTATCTCACAGCTCACTCCGCCAGGAACACCGCAATGGAATGGTGTGTCCGAGAGGAGAAATAGAACGTTACTAGACATGGTTCGTTCTATGATGAGTCAGGCTACTCTACCTTACTCCTTTTGGGGTTTTGCACTGGAAACAGCTGCAAAGGTACTAAACCGAGTGCCATCCAAGGCAGTTTCAAAGACGCCATATGAGTTATGGTATGGGAAACAGCCGAGCTTGACATTTATCTAATGGTTGAGGAATCTCAAACCCATATTATTACAGTGCTTCTCATGCTTCTGCTGCGCTAGAGGCTTGGTAAGCGGGTCTGCCAGATTGTCATCTGTATGTACCTTGCAGACTTTGATCTCGCCACGATCTATGATCTCCCGGATCAAGTGAAACCGTCTCTGTATGTGCTTGGACTTCTGGTGCGACCATGGTTCCTTTGCTTGTGCGATTGCTCCAGTGTTATCACAGAAGATAACCAAAGGATCTGCACTCGAAGGAACGACACCAAGTTCTCTCACGAAGTTACGAATCCACACTGCCTCCTTGGATGCTTCCGAGGCTGCAACATACTCGGCTTCTGTTGTGGAATCAGCAACAGTTGACTGTTTGAAACTATTCCACACCACTGCACCTCCATTCAAGCTAAAAACATAGCCTGATTGCGATCGGAAATCATCCTGGTCAGACTGGAACGAAGCGTCAGTATATCCTTCAATACTGAGTTCTTCCTGACCACCATATATCAAGAACATATCTTTGGTCCTCCGAAGATATTTCAAAATGTTCTTGACTGCAATCCAGTGCGCCATACCTGGATTACTTTGGAACCGACTGGTCACGCTTAACCCGTAAGCGACGTCTGGGCGAGTACACAACATCGCATACATAATGGATCCAATAGCCGAAGCATAAGGCGTATTGTCCATTTCATCTTTCTCAGTCTGTGTTTGTGGACACTGACTCTTCGAAAGATTCAGACCATGTCTGACTGGAAGATATCCCCTTTTAGAATTCTCTAAATGAAATCTTTCCAGGACCTTATCGATGTAAGTACTCTGGCACAGCCCGAGAAGCCTCTTAGATCTATCCCTGTAGATCTTCACACCTAACACATAGGCTGCTTCTCCTAGATCTTTCATCTGGAAACATTTCCTTAACCATGCCTTAACCGCATGCATTTCAGGAATGTCGTTTCCAATGATCAAGATATCATCGACGTAGAGGACTAGGAATGTAATCACGCTCCCACTAAACCTCTTATATACACACGGGTCGTCCTCGTTCTTGATGAAACCAAACTCAGAGATTGATTCATCAAAACGAATATTCCAGCTTCTTGATGCTTGTTTCAGTCCATAAATGGACTTCTTTAATTTGCATATCTTATGACGATCTAATGGATTAGTGAAACCTTTAGGTTGTGTCATGTACACATCCTCATCCAGATTTCCATTCAGGAAAGCTATTTTCACATCCATTTGCCAGATCTCATAATCGTAATATGCTGCTATCGCGAAAAGAATCCGAATAGACTTAAACATGGCTACAGGTGAGAAAGTTTCATCATAATCTATCCCGTAGATTTGTTTGAAACCTTTCGCAACTAGCCTGCCTTTATAGGTAACCACGTTACCATCCATGTCAATCTTCTTCTTGAAGATCCATTTACAGCCTATAGGGATAACTCCCGGAGGCGGATCAACCAAATCCCAAACTTGGTTATCTGACATGGAGTCCATCTCGGCGCGCATAGCTTCAAGCCATCTCGCTGACTCCGGTCCACTGACCGCATCCGCATAAGTGAGGGGTTCATCATTATCAATGATGTAGACTCCGTCATAGCGCTCAGGCTGACGACGGATCCTACCCGATCTTCGCGGTTCCCGTGATATCTGAGCCTCAGGTAATTCAATAACCTGTTCTACCGGCTCAGGCTCATCCAACTGCGCTTGACTACTTTGTCCTTGCTCTGGATTCTCATCCAGCTTTATTTCTCTCCCACTGGCTTCTTGCAGAAGAAACTCCTTCTCAAGAAATATAGCCGTCCGAGCAACAAAAACCTTGTTCTCCTTGGGATCGTAGAAATAATAACCCTTAGTTTCCTTAGGGTAACCGACAAAGATACATTTCTCAGATCTGCTCTCCAGTTTCCCAGAGGCGAGCTTTTTGACATAAGCCTCGCAGCCCCAGATCCTGATAAATGTCAAGCTTGGCTGTTTCCCATACAATAACTCATATGGAGTCTTAGAAACTGCCTTGGATGGCACTCGGTTTAGTACCTTTGCAGCTGTTTCCAGTGCAAAACCCCAAAAGGAGTAAGGTAGATTAGCCTGACTCATCATAGAACGAACCATATCAAGTAACGTTCTATTTCTCCTCTCGGACACACCATTCCATTGCGGTGTTCCTGGTGGAGTGAGCTGTGAGATAATCCCACACTCCTTTAGATAGTCAGTAAACGCATGACTTAGGTATTCTCCACCTCGATCTGAGCGAAGTGCCTTGATATTTCGGCCTAGCTGATTTTGTACTTCATTCTTGAACTCTTTGAACTTGTCAAAAGATTCACTCTTATGTCTCATCAGATAGACATAACCATACCTACTGAAATCATCAGTAAAGGTAATGAAGTACTGATAGCCACCTCTGGCATGTTTACTAAACGGCCCACACACATCACTGTGTATAAGGTCAAGTAAACCTGAAGCCCTTTGACCTTTGTGAGGAAAAGGTGACTTCGTCATTTTACCCATCAAACAAGCTTTGCATGTATCAATCTCCTCATAGGAGAATGATCCCAGCAGTCCATGTTCATGCAACCGCTTAATGCGTTTCTCGTTAATATGGCCTAAACGACTATGCCATAGCAAGGTGCTGTCATCAGCATACTTGGCTTTCTTATTATCAATATTTTGTATAGAATTTTCCATGTCCAACATGAATAACCCATTGTTAATCGAACCATTAGATTAAGTGCAAGTGGGAGATTGTTGGGGTATGCCCTTAAGGCTAATGTTTGAGGCCTTGGGATTGTAAAAGTATCATGTAATAAACTCTTGTGTATATAAAGGCATGGTTGTTATTCAGTTTGTTACGTTATCTGCTGCAATAAGTGTACTTCTGAATAATGTCTCAATGCTGTTCAGCTAGGCTGACATGCAGTAAAGTCCTTAGTCGATATATCTTAGTGAACATGAGACAGCCTTGATATGGTTAAGACTAATATGTGTTCTAATCTTATAGGATGCTTCGAGCATGGAATAAGGTGTAGACTCATGGGTGCATTGGATGTACTGGACAGACCCTACTAGGATATTCAATTGCTTGTCACAATGTGAATAATCCTTGAATGTAACAAGTGGCACATTTCCTCTGACTTGAGATCACTTGTGTTTTCTAAATGATGATTGTCATTATTTTGAGGTAGTTCAATATCATTTGAAACATAATGATTATAGACTATCTTGGATAATGAGGTTGAGTCAGGTTAGGGCACTAGTGATAGATAAAGGATTGCCGTCTCCTTGTTTAAGGAGTGTGATGTTCTAAAGGGGCCCCCTGGATGAGATGATTGAGAGAGTGTATGGCCATACCCAGGTGACTATGTTCATCTGATCTAATCATGCTCATCATATTGGAGTTACAAGCTTGACACGCTTGTCCAATAAGAACATCCAGTGGCAAAGGAAAAATGCATACCTTGTGAGTTAGATTCACACTTGTGCTGTGGTTTGGGTGTAGTCTTGGAAGACTCTTTTCTTTCTATCGGGAGACAGTGATGTGTTGCTAGATACCTCTCACTGATCGTGATGACGTAAGTTATCGTTACCGACATTGAAGGAAACCCTCAGGGTCGCACAATTTGATGATATGGCTTACTTAAGTCAGATCGTGTGGACTGAATTGTTTGGGTTCAGTTTAAAGGGATTTAATCTCTGATTGTAAGTGAGATCTAGTCTGATCATGTTTGATTGATTAGGGCTTCAGATCGGTAAGCTTCGATTGAGAGAATAGATGCTAGATCGGTGAGATCAGAAGCATCAAGAGATCAACGGTCAGATCAAGAACCTTAGGGTTCAATTGTGATCTAGGCTAAGTCGCTTGGTTTATTTGGTCATTGAGCCAAATGAAATTGAACCGGCTCATGGGTTGAGCGCATGGTTCAAAGAGAAGAGGTAAATGCGGTTTGTTCATGATCGCATGAACGCATGAACTTATGTTATTGCTATTTTTGGAAGATGCGTTTCCAAGATAGAAAAACGCCTCCACGTTCATGAGTTGCATTACACTCTTGCTCGCATCTTGCTCTCTCGTCGCCTCAAGCATTCATCTTGCGTAGTGAAGGTGGACGAAAGAAGGAGCAAGAAATCGCCAAGCAAAGAAGGTCTCCTTCCCTTCCATTCGACAAGCACTTCTTGGAGCCTTGCTAGCACAAGGAGCACCAAGGAAAAGTAGGCGACATCAATTGTGTGCGTCACCTTTGGAGGAGATCTCTCTTGCTCTCTCCTTCCAAGACACCATCCAAGAGATGGCGATGGTATGGATCCTTCTCTTGTCAATTCTAATGTGTGAAAGTTGATCATATGCGATATTAAGATCTCTTGAAACCCTAGCTTCCATGCGAAATTTATACATGCGCCACCAATAGGGTTTCGCCCCCCTCTTGAAAGGGGTTCTTCACAAGGAGGAGAGCACGTAGGGGGCGAAAGCCCTAAATTTGATCCACCACACAGGGAGAAATCAAGAGAGGCATCCTTAGGGCACGGCCTCACATCGAGTGGCATAGAGACCACCTCATGCCGCGATTTTCACAAGGAAGCTTCGCTTGGAGGAGGAGAGCATACCCCAGAAGTTTCAGAGCGAAAGGGGATCAATCGAAGGAGAAATCGATGAAAGAGCGGGCGCTAGCACTGTTCACTCATAAATTATGGCTGTAATTTCTATTACAGTCGTGCTGTAAAGTTGTTTTCCCTTTTCCCCTTGATTTTTGATTCCTTGAAAGTATGGTTTATTGTATTTCTTCTTCCATGCTAGCTTAGACATCTTTTGGGACATGGGGGAGTAATTTCCCTTAAATTTCTTAATGACTAGATTATTTTTACCTTCGTTAAGATGGTTTTATCATGATAATTCTACTTATGTGATGATTGTCTTTAATTCTTCAAAGTATTCATATTATCTGCATGTTTTAGAGTTTTCGCAATATGGACTAAAAGGTGATTTGCTTGAGAACTTGGAACCCTAAAATTGTGTGTTAGGAATTTATCGTAAGAAATTAGATTAGCTCTTATTTCTTGATTTTAGTAGAATAATTGTCATGTTGGTAATTTGAATCTAGGATTGAGTTATTGTGTTAAATGTGGAGATCTTGTGCAAAAGTGAGGATCAAAATGTTGGAGAACCTTAAGTAGAACCTGTGTTGAGACTCGGATGCACGAAAGTGATCCTTGAGATTCCACTGAGATAATCAATTTAGAATTTGGATGCACAAAAGTGATCCTTGAGTTCATTGTTGATAATTTACTTATTTTCAGCATTGAGAATAGATCTTGCATGAAAGTGAGGATCGGTTATCTGCATGATTGTCTGCACGAAAGTGAGATAACCCCTTTATGAAGTAAATTATATCTTTATCATGATAAAATTAGACTGACGACCTTTTATTTAAATCTAGTCATTGGAATTAAGGTGGATGAAACCCTAGTCCCAGTTTTTCTCTCTAATCATCCTTTAGCATACTTTTCTGTGTAGTTTACTTCCATCATATTCGGTTTGCTTAGCTAGTGAGAAAACAACTATTTGGTACTTAACACGTAGGTCTCTATGGTTCGATATCTTTTTTATTACTTTGAGTATCCGTGCGCTTGCGGACACAACAGATATCAAGCTTCCCTCAGGAAGGGGCAAATCCTCTGTTTGTCCATTGACCTTCTCATATGGGTCGTGACATGCTCAATGACAACCGTTATTACCTCCCAACTATGGCGAGGTGTTAGGTTGTATCAAAGCATGTCCCTAACCATATAGAATAGTCAATGACCTCAAGTCAAGGGATCATTGCATCACCTGTCACTTGGCAGGATAACTCAAGACACCAAGTCATAGCCTCACAGTAGGTCGGTCCAGTATATCCCCCAATGATATACCCTTATATCTGCATTAGCACCTCGTGTATAACCAGCCCATATACCAGTCTCATGTGTACCAGAGTTGTCCCATATCCACTCAGGTACATTGACTGGGGACAATAGATTGAGCACAGATCCAATCTGTCTCCAGGGACATTATCATGTAAGAACACAATCGCAGATGTAAACATGCCATGATAACAACAATGCTTGAATGATATATAGAAAATATCAGTATCAAGTAGTACAAATATAGACCAATACTAGGTCTCAGTGCATATACACCAACAGCTGAGGCATTCACGGCTGGGCCATGATTATGTTGACACCCATGCTTTTGTCCGTGTTTGGGATCCATGGTTTTCTGATTTTTCATCGAGGAGTTCATAGCCTCGCCATGATGGTGTTCATGGCTGTGATTGCGTTCCCGTCCAGAATCACCAGTTTTCCCAATTTTTGCCGAGGAGATCACAGCCCATCCGTGATCATGTTCACGATCGTGATGTTATGTGCTGGATTTTGCCAAGGCGTTCATGGCCTGCCCGTGCTTTGGTCCACGGCCGTGACTCTGTTCGCCAAAATCTACTGAGGCGTTCACGCCCGTGCCTGCGTCCACGACCTGCCAGTGAATGTCTTGAAGAAAATTTTGGGGGGGGGGGGGGGGGTGGTGGGGGAGTGTTTTCTCGTCCAGATCTTCCCCCTCTTCAGTGTTGGCTTCTCCTGCATCACACGGCCCATTGAACCATGCCATACTTCAATGTGCAAGTTGATTAAGCCATCGGACTCAATCTTCCTAGTTAAATATGGCTAACCTTGGTTAACTCAGGGTCAACCTATCAAAAAATAAAGTTTGGCCCCAATAAGTCTCCTCTATCTCATCAGGCACATTTGTGCTGATAGAATCTCCCAAATCAATCCGAGTTATGAAATAACTCGATCTTATCTCTACCCAATCAATATGAGAATTCAAGTATCAAGATGTGCGACCCCATAGGTTCCTCAAACGTTGGCAGTGATGAACTTATGCTATCACAAGTAGTGAGAGGCACCTAGTAGTGCATCATTGTCATAGGCATATGATGACACGAAAATTCATAGTATATTTTGTGTCATTTGATTGGTCTTTTTGTGTCATATTTATGCTCTTTTGCTTGTTTTTAAGCCATATTTGTCAAATATTGCAGAATCTACACCATTTCTTATTTTTCATCATTTTTAGGTAAAAAGTGTCATATTTTGATGGATTTTGAAAGATCTGAGTGCCCCAATGGATTCCAGATGTCGAGACGAAGCTGCCTGTCAATTTTCATGCAAATCGGAGATAGTCAGAAAATTATACCACTGTCAATTTTAGGTTAAAAGTGTCATATTTTTACGAGTGTAATTTTCTGCCCAGATTACACCACTGCTGTGACAATTTTTATGGGCCGTAATTTTTGATCCAGAATTCACAGACAAAATTACGGCACTTCCGTAATATTTTTTACAGGCCGTAATTTTTGCCCAGAAATACGTAGAAGAAAATTACAGCACTGTCGTAATATTTTTTACGGGCTGTAATTTCATGGAAAATTTTCACATACCAAATTACGGTAGTTCCTTAATCCAAATTACGGGCCGTAATTATATTTTTGCACGAGTCTTTCGCCGCTTCCAAAAGTCCGATTTTTGCAATACAAAATCAGAAGATCCAGGACACTAATTCAAAAACCGTAAAAAGGGGAGTGTTCTATAAATCGAGGAGAAGATTTGAGAATAAGAATCATCCAATTTCATCACCAATCGAGCGAGAAATCGTGAAGGGCATCCCTAGGGCTCGGCCTCTCACCGACAGGTGAAGATGCCACCTCACGCGACGAAATTTATAGGAAACCTTCACCCAAGGGGGGAGAGGATACACAGAAAATTTCAGATCGAAAGGAGTAAACGAGGGAGAAATCATAGAAGAAAATTTTGGGCAGAAGGAGAAATCGCAGAACACTGTAGCAGGGTACTGTTCATGGTACTGTAGCAAGTAGGGGTGTGCAAAAAAACCGTCGAACCGTCGAACCGCGGTTAACCGAACCGAACCGAACCGATTTTCCGGTTAACCGAACCGAACGGTTCTTAATCGGTTCGGTTTTTTACTTGTGACCGGTTATCGGTTCGGTTACGGTTCGGAACTTGGCCGAACCGCGGTTAACCGAACCGAACCGTTTATATAATATTTATATATAAAATATTTATTTATATATAAAAATAAATATTTTATATAAAATCGAACCGGTTAACCGTCAAAACCAACGGTTAACCGAGAATATTTTTATTTACTAATTTTAAATTATTTTATAATTTTAAATATTTTGTAAATATTTTTTAAATATATAAATAATACGGTTAACCGTCGGTTTTCGGTTAACCGTACCGAAAAAACCGGTTAACCGAACATCGGTTAACCGGTACAAACGGTTCGGGATCGGTTCGGAATTTCTCCGAACCGATCCCACCGGTTCGGTTCGGTTTTTTGACACACGGTTCGGTTAACCGAACCGTGCACACCCCTAGTAGCAAGTTACTGTAGCAACACAAAAATTTGCAAAATCACGGGCTGTGAAATTTTTCACACCCCTGTGATTACAGTAAACCCTTATTCTCTGTTTTTCTATTTTTTTTATGAATTTTTATTATATTTTTAACTCTATGGTAGCGTAATTTTCTTGGGACATGGGGCGTGATCCCCTTAGTTTCATAATGACTAGATGATCCTTGGTTCGTCATGGAACTTTTATTATGATAATTCTGCTTATGTGATGGTTGCCTTTAATTCTTTCTAGTTTCATATTATCAGCATATATTGGAGTTTTTGCGATATGGACTGAGAAGTAACTTGTGAGAACTTAGAACCCTAAAATTGAGATTTAGGAACTCATCGTAAGAAATTAGGTTTTTTCTTATTTCTAGATTTTAGAAGTTTATTGCCTTGTTGATAAATCTGATCTAAGAAGAATTATTGAAATAAACATGAAGATATTGTAAGAAATTAAGTATCAGATCATTGGAGAACCTTAAGTAGAATCTGTGAAACTAAAGTATGAAAGTGATCTTAAATCTCCTTGTCAATGATTTACTTATCTTTAGCATTGAATTAATCTTGTGTGAAAGTGAAGATTGATTCTTTGTAAATTGTCTGCGCGAAAGTAAGATGATTTCTTTATAAAGTAAATTATATCTTTATCATAATATGAGTGGACTGACGATGCGCTTATTTCATTCTAGTCATAGACATTAAGGTGGATGAAATCCTAGTCCCAACTTTTCTCTTTGACTCTTCGTATACTTTCCGATCATTTGCTTACATCGTATTCGGTTTGCCTAGCTAGTGAGAAAACAAATATTCGGTAATTATCACTTAGGTCTCTATGGTTCGATATCTTTTTATTACTTCGACTATCCGTGCACTTGCGGACACAACAACATAATGCAAGTGCACGGTTCTATCGCGTAATAAAAGTATCGAATCCCACAGGGACTAGGGAGTCAAGTACCGACTAATCAATCGATTGTTAGATAGGAAATCAAATAGTGATGAAAATTTGATTAAACTAGTGCAAGAACTGAAACTAAACCAACCGAGATGATTGAGAGACGAGAAATTCTTGAGAGAAAAGTAGGGCATTAGGTTTCACCACACTGTAGAATACGGAAAAATGATGCATATAAAAGTCTTAGTTTGAGTAATATATGTTCTTTAAGGAAATTCTCCCTAGAGTACAGATCGTCCATTCTCAGGCTACGATCAGGTATTTGGCTTAACCTGAGTCTCCTACTTTCATGGCTTACCAGGTTAAGCAGATCCAATGAGTTTTGTGGGGAATTATTTACTCATCGTGCAGTTTCGACCTACTTTCGTGGTCGAAAATGCAAGTCCAATCCTAAGAGTTCTGACGTTATGGTTCACCTGTCAGATCATCCCACAATATCTAAAACATATGAACACAAGGCAAATGCAAGGATATGAATATTTGCAACTAGGATTGAATACAAGCATTAGAAAACCAAACAAAATACTTAATTAAACAACATAGAATTCTAACATCCTTACAGTGGGCTACGCCCAAAACCCCAAATATGCTTACGCTACTGTATACATCATGAAATACATCAAATCTCTTATAGAAAATCAATACAAGCAGGGAAAAGACTAGATCTACGATAGGAGAAGATGAATCTTGATATTCAACATCAAAACAGGGAAGAAATAGACGAAGAACATCCTCTTGAAATTGTTTTCGTCACCTGAACCCTAGCTGTCGCTTTTTCCTCAAAATCCCTCGATTTGCCCCATAAAACCGTCTGATAACTATCCCAAAATGTCTACCGCCAAGTTAGGAAGGTCCCCTCCAATTTTCCCCAAATTCTGCTCCAAGAATAGCAAGAATTGGGCAAAAAACAGAATGGGTATCATAAATGGCGGACATCTTCATCGCCATGCATGGATGCACGGGTATGCTCGTGAACATGTCGGCGAAGCCTCAAATACATTACCGAAATCTTCATGGCCGTGCATGGATGCACAGACATGCATGTGAACAATTCAACAAAGTCTAGAAAATAGCATCAAAATCTTCACGACCGGGAATGGATGCACGGGTGTGCCTATGAACATCTCGGCAACATCTAGGAACTCAGGATTATGCACGACCATGCATAGATGCACAGGTATGGCCATGAACTCTCGTTTGTGCTCCGTTTCGTTTGAAATTTGATGTGTGGCTATGTTTCATCATAAAGAATTACTCCATGTCTTCGGTTTCTCCAATTTCCATCCGCTTTCATCAATATTTTTTGTAATTTAACAAAATCAAAGAAAAGTTAAGATTCCGAGCAATATAAAGCTTTTAAGTGAATAAATGAGATAAATCTTGGAGCATTTTATTTAGAAAATTTTCTTTCTTAATACAATTTTAATTGATATGTTACCTTCTCTATGTATTTGAGTTTCATACGGGTCCTTTCTTGGTCTAATCTAGATATTATCTCTTACTTTTTGCTAATCAATAAAATTGATAGTCAAAATATATTAGGGCATCTGATGACACCAAAATTCATAGTATATTTTATGTCATTTGATGTGTCTTTTTGTGTCATATTTATGCTCTTTTGCTTGTTTTTAAGCCTTATTTGTCAACTATTGTAGAATCTACACTATTTCTTATTTTTGATCATTTTCAGGTTAAAAGTGCCATATTTTGATGGATTTTGGAAGATTTGAGCACACCAATGGATTCCAAACATCAAAACAAAGTTACCCATCAATTTTCATGAAATTCGGAGCCAAATTGCAAAAATATGGCACTACCATATTTTTGGGACAAAATCCGACGGCACCGTATTTTTGGACGTTTTTCCACAGAATTTTTCATAGTTTTTGGCAAAATTATGGTACTGCCGTAATGTATTTTACGGTACCGTAATTTTGCCCCGTTTTCCTGATTTTTTTGCTTGAATCTTACGCGGGCCATAACTTTTGATCCAGAAGTCCAAATTGATATCTGAAAGTTGCTGCGGACTCATCTTTAAGAGGAAAAGAAGTACAACGTAGAAGGAAGAATTTTTATCACGAATTGAGAGAGAAATCGTCAGAGAGGTGTGTAGGGTTTGGCCTCACGCTGAGAGGCGTAGAGGTCACCTCAGGCCATGATTTTCATGCAGAAGCTTCGCCTGGAGGAGAGGAGGACACCACCAAAGTTTCAAAGCCAAAGAATCTCAGACGGAGGAGAAATCAGCAAAAGATGCTCGCTGGTAGTGTTCACACGCAAATTACAGCTGTAATTTATATTACATCTGTAACATTGTTTCTCCCCTCTTCTTGGATTTTTGACACTTTGATACTATGATTATTTGTATTTTCTTTTCCATGCAAGCTTAATCTTTATTTAGGACATGGGGGAGTAATTTCCCTTGATTTTTAATGATTAGATAACTTTTGATCTTCGTCAGAATAGTTTTATGATGATAATTCTACATATGTGATTGTTTGTCTTTGATTCCCCATAGATTGATGTTATTATTCATGTTTTAGAGTTCTCGCAATAAGGACCGAAAGGTGACTTGCTTGAGAACTTGGAACCCTAGAATTGCATGTTAGGAACTCTCTTAGGTTAGTTCTTAATTATTTGATTTTAGTGATCTTATTGCCATGATGATAATTTGAATCTAGAGTAGAGTCGAGTTGTCAAACGTGGAGATCTTGCACGAAAGTGAGGATCGGAACGTTGGAGAACCATAGGTAGAACCTATGTTGAGTCTCGAATGCACGAAAGTGATCCTTGAGATTCCACTTGAGACTATCAACTTAGAACTCAGATGCACAAAAGTGATCTTGAGTTCTTTGATTGATGATTTACTTATCTACAGCATTGAAAATAGATCTTGCATGAAAGTGAGGATCGGTTATCTGTATGATTGTCTGCACGAAAGTGAAACAATACCTTTATCAAGTAAATTATGTCTTTATCATGATAGAATTAGACTGTCTAATCATTAGAATTTAGGAGGATAAAACCCTAAGTCCTAATTTATCTCTCGGATTATCCAAGTTCGTGTGTTTTCCATTATTACTTTGCTATTATTCGGTTGCTTAGCTAGTAAGAATATCAACTATTTGGTACTTAACAATAAGGTCTCTATGGGATCGATATTTTTTATTACTTCGATAGATCTATGCACTTACGGAAACCTAACAAGTGTTTGGCGCCGTTAGGATTAGTCCAAGGTACACGCCAAACTACTTTTAGGGCTATCAGCATCCGATTCTCGACTTATCTTGAAGTGATTTGCAATAAAATGTTTACTAGTGATGAAATTATGTGTTAATTTTAGAGTGTGCATACGCATGACTTGTGCCTCGGACATTGATATAAATAGGTATTTTTATCTTCTAAAATAAAATAATATTCGTGAAACTAATTCAAATATATAACTTTAAAATTTAGAAATGTTCCAAAGTCTTCAAATTTTCTTTACCCCTACTTTATTAAATAAAATATTCTATGTTGAACAATTTTGATTACATTGTACCGACACTTATATGTGGGTGATATATGTTAGGTTTTACTCGCGGAATTAACTTTTACTTTTTTGTACCCTTCTATGATGGCACCATCACTTTAATATAGACAAGAACTTCCATTCTAAAGTTTAGACTATAGAGAATCTATTTGGCCATAGATTTTAGGATGGATATGCACATAGTACTTCTGAGCAGTTATGTCATGGTTGAGATAACTTAAAAATTTCTTCAACCTATATAAATGATCTAATCAATAACTTAGCTTGATGAGTGATTTGAGAAAGGGCCACTAGAGTGAAACTAACTTCAATTTTGAATTATCATACCAATATATGAATGTTGGGTTATTAATGAGTGTAATATTGTTAATGATGATCATGCATGGACTTTTGATCCTTGCAATGATATTTTCTACCAGAAGATTTTTTTTTTTTTTTTGTTATTAGCATAATTGGTTTTATCTACGCCGTCTTGTGATTTGATCAACTCCACAATGATGAGCTTATTCTATGCCTTCATCTTAAGATAAACTCCTTAGATGGCTATCCCACAATGGCATGAAACGTCAAGTCTATTTAGTAAGTGTGAAGCAACTATAATAAGTGGGTATATATAGCAAACTTAATATTATATTTAAAAGATATTTAAGAAAAAGATTTCTCTCATAAACATAACATTGATTAACTTTGCAACCTCTAGATGTGTAGTAGTTTTAGGCCAATAATATCTATACCTTTAACACTTTATATGGTTCAGTCCTTTACATTTCATACCTCCAATGGTTCTCTATAAGGTTTTAGATGCTGAGTTGCTTTTTTTCCCTTCTTTCTTAAGCTCGTTGCACTTAGGTAATAAGGTTTTCTTATTCAAGATTAATATCCTAAAGTTGTAGCTCCTTGACTTTGTTGGGTTGCTCTAAACCTTGCCTATTCTAATGTGGAAAGACTAGTATCCTCCCACCATGATTCTAACAATGATAAAAGGTTAATCTATCAACATATTCAGATTTTTCATAATATATGAAAAATATTGGATTGATTATTTGATTGATCAATACAATATTCAAAATCTTTTATGAAGTTATATTGATAATTCAATTTGAAAGTGAAATGTTTTTTACTTAGAATGTGGTTCATGTCCATTAGAGTTTGTATTCTTAGTTTTTTCATTGTAAATCTTAAAATTACAAAAACTAAGACTATATTTCTAAAGTTGGATTCAAAATTTAGTAATAAACATAAAATTTAGTCATAAAAGCTTTGGATAGCATGAGAAAGAAAATAGTTAACTTGTAGGAGCTTGCCAAGAAAATTCCAGTTAATATAGTCATAAGCCATCAAGATCAATCTTAATACCCATAATAACGACACTTTTGATAGAGGACCTTAAACTCAATGAAATGTAAGTTATTCTTAGGGTCACAATGAAAGAGATGGAAATCTAATCAAATTAGTAAAAGGTTAATATATCGTTAAACTTTTTTAATTTTTATAGTATTAATCGAAACAATCTATTTATAAATTCTCTATCAATTAAGATTATCATGTATGCAATAGCTTAGAGATGAAGACTTGAAGCACAACACTAAATAGAAGGGAAGTGTTTCTTTACCTTAAAAATGATTCAAAGGCAGCAACACGAATTGTAGGCACAAATTATTTAGCTTTATATGAGAAAATGATTTAAAGTCATAAATTTTGAAATGAACTTTACGCACTCTTGGTGTCAGGCCTGGTACAAGCCGGTTCAGCCCAAGGCCCAAGGGGTCAAGCACCAGCCCAAACTCAAGCCCAAATCCACACACATGGTCAACGGGAGACGTTGACCCGCCCAAGTCGAACGCAGCAAGACACTCGGGCGCGGCGAGTTCTGCGCTTGCGTCTTCGTCCACAAGTTTTTCAGACGCGGAGTGGATGGCGACCTCGTCGCGAACGTCGGACGCGGCAGCTCGCGCGGAAGACTCGGATGGCGACGACGGCGCACGAGGAAAGGGCGCCAGACGCCCGAAATAGGGGAAACGCTAACGGATAGCGCAGAGAGAGGGAAGCGGCAGCCTTCCTCTATAAAACTAGCCGACGAGAAGAGTAATCATCAGGAGATCGAGCGCCGCCAGTGAGCTACCATCAGCGAGCAACGAGAGTTTAGAGAGTGAATTGTAACCGGGGATCAGAGGATCACCGGTGAGGGAGGGGAGAGGGTGTCGTTTGACAGAGGTCGGCGACGAAGAGAGGCGAGAGTTTTGTAGTCAACTTGAGGAAGAATAAAGCTTTCCATTCCTCTCACCTTCTTCCTCTGCTCCGGCGAGTTGCTCTGAGTTCCCGGCCGCGAGAACGGTGCTCGACAGCAGCAATGGTCAAGGAGAGAAGGCGACGTCCTTCCGGACCAGTACGACTTCTCTGGCGAGCTCGAACACAGTCGGTGCTCTGGTTCGTGCGAGGGAGACGAAGAAGGCGGGCATCTGTTTCGGCGAAGACGAAAGGAGCACAGTGAGTAACGCTTCCGATTTTGACCCGTGCGGACGACAATCGATTTCGGCGGAAATTGATTCGGCTGACGTCAACGATACAATTCAAAATCCGAATTTGATTTCAGTTGACGGCTGACACGGAGGTGACGTTAGCAACGGAATTGAATTCGGCGTGGTGAACGTGATTTTGACTCTGGTCAAAATCAAATTGAGGTATTTTGGGATTTAGGGTTCCGATTGAGTTTTCCTGAAATTAGGGTTAGCTTTTTGAGCGACCTTGTAATTTGGGGGTAAAATTTAATCGGGAAGTTAGGGGGTTGAGATTTTGCCTGGAAACCCTAGAGAGAGTGCGCGCCTCGGTGTTCCGCCGGATAGCCCTAAGACACCAATAAAGGACAGATCCGACCGGGGTGTGATAATTGGTATCAGAGCCAGACACGTTGACAGTGTTAACGTGGTACAGCAACCACGACTGCTTCACCCGCAAAGGTGAAGAAGGGGTTGAAATTCCAGAAGATCACCCACTCAGCTAGAGGAGAGACAGAGGATATCTGGCCCAAGCAGGATAAAGGTAAAGCCAAGGAGATGGCTAAACCTGAGCAGATGGTGAACCATGGGGAGCGTATTGCCGTGATCGAGCAGACGCTCAGTTTGGTGGGTGACAGAGACACTGCAGTGGTTCCCCAGATGGAGTACTTTCGGGAAATAATAGAGCATCAGAGGTTGCAGATTGAGTTCATGCAGTAGACTATCGACACTCTGATCCACCTGCCAGAGCAGATGGCACGCATGCAGCAGACCATAGACGATCTGATCCATCTACCAGAGCAGATGGCACACATGAGAGAGGAGCTGCAGGCAGAAGACATGGTACTGCGTTTGACCCTAGCGAAAGCATCACGATCGACAGCACCGACGGAGCAGGAGGCTCTCAAACCGAGGATTTGCATCCTGGAACCAGCGACGTTCGGGGGAGCCCGATCATCCACAGAGGTAGAAAATTTTCTTTGGGATATGGAACAACTCTTTTCTACCAACCATATTCCTGTAGGAGAACAAGTGTGGGTATGCATCGCATATCTCACAGGCGACGCAAAGCTTTGGTGGCGTACCAAAGTTAGCTCGACATTAGGGGCTACTAGTTGGCCATGTTGTGGTATGCCCTTAAGGCTAATGTTTGAGGCCTTGGGATTTTATCAGTATCATGTATAAACTTCATGTTTATAAAGGCAATGGTTGTTATTCATGTTGTTACATTATCTGCTGTCATATGTATACTTCTGAATAATGTCTCAATGCTGTTCAGCTTGGCTGACATGCAGTTAAGTCCTTAGTCGAGATATCTTGGTGAACATGAGATAGCCTTGATATGATTGAGACTAATATGTGTTCTAATCTTATAGGATGCTTCGAGCATGGAATAAGATGTAGACTCATGGGTACATTGGATGTACTGGACAGACCCTACTAGGATATTCAATTGCTTGTCACAATGTGAATAATCCTTGTATGCAACAAGTGGCATATTTCCTCTGACTTGAGATCACTTGTGTTTCTAAATGATGATTGTCATTGTTTTGAGGTAGTTCAATATCATTTGAAACATAATGGTTATAGACTATCTTGGATAATGATCATGAGTCAGGTTAGGACACTAGTGATAGATAAAGGATTGCCGTCTCCTAGTTTGGAGTGTGATGTTCTATAGGGGCCCCCTGGATGAGATGATTGAGAAAGTGTATGGCCATACCCAGGTGACTATGTTCATCTGATCTAATCATTCTCATCATATTGGAGCTACAGGCTTGACTCGCTTGTCCAATAAGAACATCCAGTGGCAAAGGAAACATGTATGCCTAGTGAGTTGATTCACACTTGTGCTGTGGTTTGGGTGTAGTCTTGGAAGACTCTTTCCTTTGTATTGGGAGACAGTGATGTGTTGCTAGATACCCCTCACTGATCGTGATAACGTAAGTTATCGTTACCGACATTTAAAGGAAACTCTTAGGGTCGCACAATTTGATGATATGGCTTACTTAAGTCAGATCGTGTGGACTGAATTGTCTTGGTTCAGTTTAAAGGGATTTAATCTCTGATTGTAAGTGAGATCTGGTCTGATCATGTTTGATTGATTAGAGCTTGAGATCGGTAAGCTTCGATCAAGAATATAGATGCTAGATCGGTGAGATCAAGAGCATCAAGAGATGAACGGTTAGATCTGGAACCTTAGGGTTTAATGAGATCTAGACCATGGCTTGGGCTGATTTGATTTGGTCTTTGAACCGAATGCAATTGAACCGTGGCTTGGTTCAAAGAGGAGAAAAGGTGCGATCAGTTCACTTGGAGTGAACGCATGGATGATCGCATGAACGCTTGGAGTTAAGGGCTTTCTATATTTGGAAAGTCGGTTTTCCCATTTGTGAAAACGCCTCCACGTTTGAGTGGAACGTCTCGATTTTCGGTTTTGAGACATCCTCTTGCCTCTTCTCTCTCGACGACACACTCTCGTGTGAAGAAGGTTAACGCCTTGGAGAAAGTTAAGCCAAGCGAGACTTCATCTTTCATTCCCTTCCATTCGACAAGGAAACCTTGGACCCTTGCTAGCACAAGGAACGCTAAGGGAGTAAGCGATCTTCATCTTGTGTGTGAACTCTTTGAAGGAGATCAACGTTGTTCTCTTCTTCCAACACGCCATTCGAATCAATGGCTATGGTATGAATCCAAACTTTATCAAGTTGATCATATGTTCTTGCGAAAGTTTTGAAACCCTTGCTTCCGCTATGAAAGTTTTATATGCGCCTCCTATTAGGGTTTCGCCCCCCCCCCCCCCTTTGATTTAGGGGACTTTCAATTGGTATCAGAGCGTAGGTTATCGTTTGAATCATATGATTGCTTGATGTTATTGTGTGATCCATGTTTGCGCTTATGCTTAGATAGGTTTATTACATGCGAAAATACATGTATGATGTATGTTACTCTTTGGCGCATGTATTGGCGCATGTTGTTGTTTTGTCAAAAACTTAACTTGCGCGCCCATCATTAGATCTAAGCGCCTACTATAAACCCTTCGACGGGTTGATAGGGTTGAAGTCATCAGCCGAGTTTAGATCCAAACAGTCTGATCAGACCATCTGACAGCCTAGATGGGTCGACCAGATGGCACCTGTGCGCAAGCACAAGGTGGCTATAGGTCGACTGCATCAAGAGCGTGTAGCGAGGTCTGGTTGAGACAACCAGTGAATGCGCATGAGTTAGGCCCGGGGTCACACCCGCTTGCCAGAACTCATGAGGGTCGTTCAGCCCAAGGCATGCATGGTTGACCATTAGGTCAACTCAAGTCAGTTAGGACTTGGTGCATGCAAGGGCAGTGGATCTGACTAGACATGATGAGTGGATACCTATTAATGGACCGTTGTAAGGTAGTAGGGCACATAAGAAAATTAAAATTGATGCCAATGGGTTTTCAAAAATTTTATTTTCTTATTAATGGATCACATGTTGATTGGATGCCATGATGCTTGTTTATTTAATCTTATGTGGGCTGCCTAATTTAATGTGTGCTGTGCTGGGGCCTGCGAGCCTGGAATTAAATTGTAAATTAATTTTATTGTGATCTGCGCATCACATGTTATTTAATTTATAAAGTGTAATTGTCCTGCGAGTCAATCTTGTCTAGATAGATTAAATTGTAATTTAATCAGACAAGAGCACAGAGCACACATGGTAGAGGCGCATGCAGCTTGAGGCTTAACCAGGTGGGAGGTCCAGGGTTCGACTCTGGGACAGGCGCATTTACCTGGTGGGCGCACCTGAGCTGCAGTGGGCGCTCGGGCCCTGGGTTGGGCCAGATGAGAAGGCAAAAGACCCATGAAGAGCTCAAGTGAAGACTTAAGTTAAATTAAGGTCTTACTTAGGTTTAATGGGCTTTTACCACATAAGATCAGCATGCTTTCTACTTATTGTTTATATAATTAGAACTGCATGATTTAATCTTCTGCTATCGCCATAGGTTATGCATGATAGTTAAGAAGATAAAAGACCGTTAAAATCCAACGCTAAAATATCAAGCACGTAAGCCTTCTGACGCGAAACCTCACTGTTCTGACTATCGTTGGGGCCGTGTTGTACCCACTCAATGGGCACGCCCATCTATCTTCAGACGGTGTGTGATTACACCTGCGTGTTACAGAGAAGGGATTTATCGCTTCTCGTTGCTCAGCATAGCACGTGGTGGTCCAGGGAGTAGGTCAGGTCAGCTTGACCATGTAGGCTACATACTGAGCATATGTGAGCTATATGGAGGCAGCCATCTGTGGGATCAGAGATTGTGTTGTACCAACTCAGTTGGCACAGTCTGCTGGATTGCCCAGATGAAGGGGAATCGCACGGGTTGGCGATTGGCAGGCATTGCCTACCAAAAATTAGTGCTTGAACTCTCTGTGCATCTTATCTCGCCTGAGCGGGACGCGGAGACCAAGTATGAAATCTGGATCCCATCTCACTAAAAGAGCGTTACTATTTCGGACTGTTTAATGGATTTTTCAGTCAGATAAAATAGTGAGAAAAGAATCTTTCTTAAGTCCTGGATTGATTCTAAACCATTGATACTGACCTTGCTGTTCTTGCATTGTTGTAGATTACTGCAGCAACGAACACCACGAATTTCAATGTGCGATCCCTACTGGAAAGGGAGAAGTTTGCTGGGCCAAACTTCTCAGACTGGTACGGACACCTTAAGATTGTTCTTAAGGCAGAGAGGAAACTGTATGTCCTCGAGACGGCTATACCGCCTCAACCCGCTGCGAACGCCGCAAGGGCGGTTCGGGAAGCCTATGAAAAGCATGTCAATGATAGCATTGATGTCGCTTGCCTGATGCTTGCGTCTATGACGCCAGAGCTGCAGCGTCAGCATGAGGATCTATCTGCTATACAGATTATAGCAAACCTCAAAATGCTGTATGCTGCACAGGCTAGGACTGAACGCTACAATTTGACTAAGCTTTTCTTTCAGAGCAAACTGGCTGAAGGGAGTCCAGTGGGAGCTCACGTACTCAAGATGATTGGGTACAAAGAGGCTCTAGAGAAACTGGGACATACCATCAATCAGGAGCTTGCTGTAGACATCATTCTTCAGTCTCTCCCGGCCTCTTTCGATCCGTTCATTATTAATTTTAATATGAACAAGATCGACTGTACCCCGGCAGAGTTACTGAACATGCTCTTGACTACAGAGTTGACTCTAAAGGGAAAGCCTTCAACCTCTGTCTTGATGGTTCCTTCCAGGAACAAGAAGAAGGGGAAGAAGGGCAAAGCCCCTGTCAAGAGTTACAACAAGGCTCTGAAACAAAAGGTTAAGCGGTCGAAGGAATACAGATGTTTCCATTGTGGCCAGCTAGGTCACTGGAAAAAGGACTGTAAAGCGCTCCAAGGAGACAAGAAGGGAAGCATTGCTTCTGGCTCAGGTATATTTGTGACTGAAGTCATGATATCTTCTTCTACTATTTCATGGGTGTTGGACACTGCATGTGGAGTTCACATTTGTTCAAATGTACAGGAACTCAAGAGAAGAAGACAGGTGGGACAGCATGAGGTGGACCTACGAGTTGGAAACGGAGCACGGGTTGCTGCTGTTGCTGTAGGAGAATATCACATCTCATTACCATCTGGACTTGTATTAGAATTGAACAATTGTTATTTTGTACCTAGCATAACGAAAAATATTATCTCTATTCCTGCTCTTGTCAGGAAAGGGTTTTCCTTTGAATGCAATATTTCAAAGTGTGTTATTTCTTATGATAATATTGTTTATGCTACTGGATCAATTAACAATGGGTTATTCATGTTGGACATGGAATATTCTATACAAAATATTGATAATAAGAAAGCCAAGTATGCTGATGATAGCACCTTGCTATGGCATAGTCGTTTAGGCCATATTAACGAGAAACGCATTAAGCGGTTGCATGATCATGGACTGCTGGGATCATTCTCCTATGAGGAGCTTGATACATGCAAAGCTTGTTTAATGGGTAAAATGACGAAGGCTCCTTTTCCTAACAAAGGTCAAAGGGCTTCAGGTTTACTTGACCTCATTCACAGTGATGTGTGTGGGCCATTTAGTAAACATGCCAGAGGTGGCTATTCATACTTCATTACCATTACTGATGATTTCAGTAGATACGGGTATGTCTATCAAATGAGACATAAGAGTGAATCTTTTGACAAGTTCAAAGAGTTCAAAAATGAAGTGCAAAATCAGCTAGGCCGAAATATCAAGGCACTTCGCTCAGATCGAGGTGGAGAATACCTAAGTCGAGAGTTTACTGACTATCTGAAGCAGTGTGGGATTGTCTCACAGCTTACTCCACCAGGAACACCGCAATGGAATGGTGTGTCCGAGAGGAGGAACAGAACCTTATTGGATATGGTTCGTTCAATGATGAGTCAGGCTACTCTACCTTACTCCTTTTGGGGATTTGCACTGGAAACAGCTGCAAAGGTACTAAACCGAGTGCCATCCAAGGCAGTTTCAAAGACTCCATATGAGTTATGGTATGGGAAACAGCCGAGCTTGACATTTATTAAGATCTGGGGTTGCGAGGCTTATGTCAAAAAGCTCGCCTCTGGGAAACTAGAGAGCAGATCTGAGAAATGCATCTTTGTCAGTTACCCTAAGGAAACTAAGGGTTATTATTTCTACGATCCCAAAGAGAACAAGGTATTTGTTGCTCGGACGACCATTTTTCTTGAGAAGGAATTTCTTCTGCAAGAGGCCAGTGGGAGAGAAATAAAGCTGGATGAGAATCCAGAGGAAGGACAAAGTAGTCAAGCACAGTTGGATGAGCATGAGCCAGTAGAACAGGTTATTGAACAACCTGAGGCTCAGATATCACGGGAACCACGAAGATCGGGAAGGATCCGTCGACAGCCTGAGCGCTATGACGGAGTCTACATCATTGATCATGATGAACCCCTCACTTATGCGGATGCGGTCAGTGGACCGGAATCAGCGAGATAGCTTGAAGCTATGCGAGCCGAGATGGACTCCATGTCAGATAACCAAGTTTGGGATTTGGTTGATCCGCCTCCGGGAATAATCCCTATAGGCTGTAAATGGATCTTCAAGAAGAAGATTGACATGGATGGTAACGTGGTTACCTATAAAGGCAGGCTAGTTGCGAAAGGTTTCAAACAAATCTACGGGATAAATTATGATGAAACTTTCTCTCCTGTAGCCATGTTCAAGTCTATTCAGATCATTCTCGCAATAGCAGCATATTATGATTATGAGATCTGGCAGATGGATGTGAAGACCGCTTTCCTTAATGGAAATCTGGATCAGGATGTGTATATGACACAACCTGAAGGTTTCACTAATCCATCAGATCGTCATAAAATATGCAAGTTAAAGAAGTCCATTTATGGACTTAAGCAAGCATCAAGAAGCTGGAACATTCGTTTTGATGAATCAATCTGTGAATTTGGTTTCATCAAGAATGAAGATGACCCGTGTGTATATAAGAGGTTTAGTGGGAGCGTAATTACATTCCTAGTCCTCTACGTCGATGATATCTTAATCATTGGAAACGATATTCCTGAACTACATGCGGTTAAGGCATGGTTAAGAAAATGTTTCCAGATGAAAGATCTAGGAGAAGCAGCCTATGTATTAGGTGTGAAGATCTACAGGGATAGATCTAAGAGGCTTCTCGGGCTGTGCCAGAGTACTTACATCGATAAAGTCCTGGAGAGATTCCATTTAGAGAATTCTAAAAGAGGATATCTTCCAGTCAGACATGGTCTGAATCTTTCGAAGAGTCAGTGTCCGCAAACACAGACTGAGAAAGATGAAATGGACAAAACGCCTTATGCTTCGGCTATTGGGTCCATTATGTATGCGATGTTGTGTACTCGCCCAGACGTCACTTACGGGTTAAGCGTGACCAGTCGATTCCAAAGTAATCCAGGTCAGGCACACTAGATTGCAGTCAAGAACATTTTAAAATATCTGCGGAGGACCAAAGATATGTTCTTGGTGTATGGTGGTCAGGAAGAACTCAGTATTGAAGGATATACTGACGCTTCGTTCCAATCTGACCAGGATGATTTCCGATCGCAATCAGGCTATGTTTTTAGCTTGAATGGAGGTGTGGTGGTGTGGAAAAGTTTCAAACAATCTATTATTGCTGATTCTACAACAGAAGCCGAGTATGTTGCAGCCTCAGAAGCATCTAAGGAGGCAGTGTGGATTCGTAAGTTCATTCAGGAACTTGGTGTTGTTCCTTCGAGTGCAGATACTTTGGTTATCTTATGTGATAACACTGGAGCAATCGCACAAGCAAAGGAACCACGGTCGCACCAGAAGTCCAAGCACATACAGAGACGGTTTCACTTGATCCGGGAGATCATTGATCGAGGCGAGATCAAAATATGCAAGGTTCATACAGATGACAATCTGGCTGACCCGCTTACAAAGCCTCTGGCGCAGCAGAAGCATGAGAAGCACTGTAATAATATGGGTTTGAGATACCTCAACCATTAGATTAAGTGCAAGTGGGAGATTGTTGTGGTATGCCCTTAAGGCTAATGTTTGAGGCCTTGGGATTTTATCAGTATCATGTATAAACTTCATGTTTATAAAGGCAATGGTTGTTATTCATGTTGTTACATTATCTGCTGTCATATGTATACTTCTGAATAATGTCTCAATGCTGTTCAGCTTGGCTGACATGCAGTTAAGTCCTTAGTCGAGATATCTTGGTGAACATGAGATAGCCTTGATATGATTGAGACTAATATGTGTTCTAATCTTATAGGATGCTTCGAGCATGGAATAAGATGTAGACTCATGGGTACATTGGATGTACTGGACAGACCCTACTAGGATATTCAATTGCTTGTCACAATGTGAATAATCCTTGTATGCAACAAGTGGCATATTTCCTCTGACTTGAGATCACTTGTGTTTCTAAATGATGATTGTCATTGTTTTGAGGTAGTTCAATATCATTTGAAACATAATGGTTATAGACTATCTTGGATAATGATCATGAGTCAGGTTAGGACACTAGTGATAGATAAAGGATTGCCGTCTCCTAGTTTGGAGTGTGATGTTCTATAGGGGCCCCCTGGATGAGATGATTGAGAAAGTGTATGGCCATACCCAGGTGACTATGTTCATCTGATCTAATCATTCTCATCATATTGGAGCTACAGGCTTGACTCGCTTGTCCAATAAGAACATCCAGTGGCAAAGGAAACATGTATGCCTAGTGAGTTGATTCACACTTGTGCTGTGGTTTGGGTGTAGTCTTGGAAGACTCTTTCCTTTGTATTGGGAGACAGTGATGTGTTGCTAGATACCCCTCACTGATCGTGATAACGTAAGTTATCGTTACCGACATTTAAAGGAAACTCTTAGGGTCGCACAATTTGATGATATGGCTTACTTAAGTCAGATCGTGTGGACTGAATTGTCTTGGTTCAGTTTAAAGGGATTTAATCTCTGATTGTAAGTGAGATCTGGTCTGATCATGTTTGATTGATTAGAGCTTGAGATCGGTAAGCTTCGATCAAGAATATAGATGCTAGATCGGTGAGATCAAGAGCATCAAGAGATGAACGGTTAGATCTGGAACCTTAGGGTTTAATGAGATCTAGACCATGGCTTGGGCTGATTTGATTTGGTCTTTGAACTGAATGCAATTGAACCGTGGCTTGGTTCAAAGAGGAGAAAAGGTGCGATCGGTTCACTTGGAGTGAACGCATGGATGATCGCATGAACGCTTGGAGTTAAGGGCTTTCTATATTTGGAAAGTCGGTTTTCCCATTTGTGAAAACGCCTCCACGTTTGAGTGGAACGTCTCGATTTTCGGTTTTGAGACATCCTCTTGCCTCTTCTCTCTCGACGACACACTCTCGTGTGAAGAAGGTTAATGCCTTGGAGAAAGTTAAGCCAAGCGAGACTTCATCTTTCATTCCCTTCCATTCGACAAGGAAACCTTGGACCCTTGCTAGCACAAGGAATGCTAAGGGAGTAGGCGATCTTCATCTTGTGTGTGAACTCTTTGAAGGAGATCAACGTTGTTCTCTTCTTCCAACACGCCATTCGAATCAATGGCTATGGTATGAATCCAAACTTTATCAAGTTGATCATATGTTCTTGCGAAAGTTTTGAAACCCTTGCTTCCGCTATGAAAGTTTTATATGCGCCTCCTATTAGGGTTTCGCCCCCCCCCCTTTGATTTAGGGGACTTTCAGGCCATGGGAGACCTTTCGTGAGGAACTGCGGCGGTAGTTTCTTCTCAGAAACTCAGAGGACCAGACTCGTGGCAAAGTGGATCGACTGAAGCACACTGGTCAATCCAGGAGTACGTCAGGGTATTCTCCGCGTTGATGCTGGAGCTACCCGACATAGCGGAGGGTGATAGGAAGTATCTCTTCATCCGGAACCTTCAGCCATGGGCGGAGGCGGAAGTCCGGCGACACTCACCACTAGACTGGAGGGCGGCTGCGGTGGTGGCGGAATCTTTGGCGGATAATCAGAAGTTCAAAACAACACCACCAAAGAAATAGCGGTCACCACCGAAGCGCGGCTACCCACGGACTCCACCGAGAGCTAGAGCACTAGAGAGGGGTAGACCCTTTCCCTGGCAGGACAGAGGTTCACGGGGTCAACGTGAGCCAAAAGTACAGGGTTGTTTCGCCTGTGGGGGTCCTCACTAGATAAAGGACTGCCCCAACAGACAGAAGCTCATGGCGATAATAGTGCAGGAGCAAGCTGAGAAAGCTGAGGAGCCCACCGAGGTGAGGATTGGAGGACTACAGTTAGTTCCACACACTGCCACGGGAGTGCAGCAGTGTCGGATCGGATACATCGGAGCGATGGTTGTAGAAAATCCACCCTGGACAGACATCGAAGACGATATCCAAATTGGACGGGGGAGAATTGTCAAGCCTGGTTCAGGCCGGTTCAGCCCAAGGCCCAAGGGGCCAAGCACCAGCCCAAACTCAAGTCCAAATCCACACACGTGGTCAACGGGAGACGTTGACCCACCCAAGTCGAACGCAGCAAGACGCTCAGGCGCGGCGAGTTCTGCGCTTGCGTCTTCGTCCGCAAGCTTTTCGGACGCAGAGCGGATGGCCACCTCGTCGCCAACGTCGGACGCGGCAGCTCGCGCAGAAGACTCGGATGGCGACGACGGCGCACGAGGAAAGGGCAGCGGCGCCCAAAATAGGGGAAACGCGAATGGATCGCGCAGAGAGAGGGAAGCGGCAGCTTTCCTCTATAAAACCAGCCGACGAGAAGAGTAATCATCAGGAGAACGAGCGCCGCTAGTGAGCTACCATCAGCGAGCAATGAGAGTTTAGAGAGTGAATTGTAACCAGTGATCAGAGGATCACTGGCGAGGGAGGGGAGAGGGTGTCGTTCGACAGAGGTCGGCGATGAAGAGAGGCGAGAGTTTTGTAGTCAACTTGAGGAAGAATAAAGCTTTCCGTTCCTCTCACCTTCTTCCTCTGTTCTGGCGAGTTGCTCTGAGTTCTCGGCCGCGACAACGGTGCTCGACGGCAGCAACAGTCGAGGAGAGAAGGCGACGTCCTTTCGGACCAATACGACTTCTCCGGCGAGCTCGAGCACAGGCGGTGCTCTGGTTCGTGCGAGGGAGACGGAGAAGGCGGGCGTCTGTTTCAGCGAAGACGAAAGGAGCACAGTGAGTAACGCTTCCGATTTTGGCAGAAATCGGAAACCACGCGGACGACAATCGATTTCGGCGAAAATCGATTCGGCTGACGTCAGCGATACAATTCGAAATCCGAATTTGATTCCGGCCGACGGCTGACGCGGAGGTGACGTCAACAACGGAATTGAATTCGGTGCGGTGAACGTGATTTTGACTCTAGTCAAAATCGAATTGAGGTATTTTGGGATTTAGGGTTCCGATTGAGTTTTCCTGAAATTAGGGTTATGTTTTTGAGCGACCTTGTAATTAGGGTGAGATTTTTTAAGTCTTTTCTAAAGGCTATATATATATATATATATATATATATATATCTCCTAATAATCCCCCATGAAATTAAAAAAATTCTGAATATAATTAAATTTAATAAGGTAATTAAATGAATTTAAATGACTGATCATGCCTATATTATACGGTCAGTAAAATGCACTTAAAGGCATAATTTTTACTTAGTAAAAATGTTTTCATCCGAAGGAAAGATAGTGAACTAGTCTTGAACTACTTTCCTTTTACCCAAACTTCAACAAATCCACATACAATATATAGTTTGTTCGATAACGGGGTTGTGCATTTTTGGCTGTGCGCATGTATCTTTATGAGAGCTTCTGAGGATTGTCTATGTCCTCAGCTGCGACTGTATATGGACTCTCTCATACGAGAAGTTCTCTACAAGGGATGAGTCTAGAGGCTCATCTCATGGTAATTATCCACTTTGGTAAATTTTCCTTACGTCTACAATAAGAAACGCAAAATGTATCCTCGGGAATGGAAGTGTAAAGTGTCAACTCTATCATATAAATATTTTTATACACTGTAGTATTTTATAAATTTTATTTTTCAAAGTACTTCTCAGTCAATCAATCAGTTTATTATTATCACATTGAACCTCATTCAAAGGATCTCCTATCATAGAAGTTGGGTTCCCACCGTTGAGAGGTCTATTTTCAGACTAATCTCATTTCTATTGATACTTCTAAGATTATAATATTGAGCAAACTTTGGTTAAGTCATAACTTTGTTGTGCTCAATCTTTGTAAAATTAAAAGCTGTAACTTTTTATAAGTCAAACCATTTTATAGACTTTTGTCTAATTTTAATATAACATTTTTTTTTTAAATAAGTATATTGCTGCTTTAGAATTTTATTTATTTTCTTTACTTTTGAATCCTTTACTCTTAATTCAAATATTTTATTCATAAATTTAGAGAAAAAAAAATTATTTTTATTTTTTTAAGTAGCAATTAGGCCTAATTATTTAATTAGGCTTTTGGTTGCTCTTATATAGAGAGAAGACATAAATAAAATTTTCTGGATGCAAGTTATTTTCTAAAACTATTTTAAATTTTAAGAGAATATTTTTTATGTACATAAATAATTTTCTTTTTATATGAATTATTTTAATTATTATTAAAATAATTATCATGGGCATTATATTTATTATGTACATGAGGTTTATTATGCCTATTATATTCATGATGTATTTGATATCCTTTAGAAATTACAAAATTACAAGCACATCATAAATATTATGTATTTTATGCACATTAAGTGTATTAAGTGCATTTTATTCTTTATGTCCATGTATTTTTTTTCATATGTATATTTTTTTATTTTGTACATTAAGTGCATTTCCATTATGAATATTATAAAAAATTATGCACTTTATGTATTTTATTTATTTTTTTATGTCAAATACATTAATTATGTTATTATGAACATTATGAATGACATCTATAATATGCTATTTATATTTTATATTATGTTTAACATAATGTCACTAAATATTATTTTAAAAATTTAAATTATACATTATGCTCATTCATCCAATATGTTTAAAATGTTATCCAATATATTCGGAGATGATTTGGAGCTTCGAGGACATCATCTCAATGGGCATGGAGATGCTTTGGAACTCCACTACAAGGATCATCACGTGCAAATCACGTGTTTCTTTTTTTTCCCTTCTCTCTATTTTTATTTTCTTTCTATTTTTCTTTTCCCTCTCTTTTTCTTTCCTCGTTAGGAAACCCAGTGTAGTTTCTGAATTGGTTGAAACAATTAGTTAAGAGGTCATTCATTTGAGACTAATTGACCAGGTCAAAGCTCAAAGAGTCTCAACTTAAATTTAAATAGAAAGTCACTAATTCAAAACCAGTTTACCTTATTAATATTTTCTTATAGCGCATATCTCACTAAATTGAGATTTTCTTTGAAAGCCACTCAAGATCTTGTACTATAAAATTTTATAGTTTAGAAGCCAGTTTAGAAGCCGTTGCCAATTGCATTGGCAACTTTCTTCTACTATAAAATTTTATAAGCATAAGAATTAGTTGTAGAAAGATATTTCTTTATGGAACAAATTTATCTTACTAGAACAGCTAGTAGCAAATTCAAAAACGTGAAGCACAAATTGTTGGTTCAAGACCGGCTATTAGCAGAAAATTGTGCTGAAACATACAAAAGTATCCGTTCAAAATAATATAAAAATTTCACCGAAATCAAAATGGTCATGAAAAGTAAAACCAGTTATACTTTGAAAACAATAGCATAATAACATTACAGTAACAATTAATAGTATAGTAACTTTTGATCAAATTAAACTAACTAACATCAAAGCATAGTAATTAATTGAAAATAAAATTTTCATAATTACGGAAATTAGTATATTAAGGTAAATTGCCAAACGACAGTAATAAATACTAATAAAGCATATAGTTTTAATTGTAACCAATATGGGAATTTTTTTTAATTAATCAATGCTAACGTTTTAGTAAACAATTATATATTTCTTTATTTATTTCACAGTCTTGGTACATGCGGCAATTAGGATTAAAAACCCTAATTCTATAATTAACTTGACTTATTTTTGGTAAGCTATTGACCTTTGCGGCAACAGTTAGAACTTTTTTAAAAAAAAAAAACCAATAAGGACTTTCAAAATAGAAAGTTTATTTATTTATTTTTTTCTAATTTACATGAATAGTAAACGAAACAATTTCATCGGTTAAATTTTGTTCTCTAAAATTAATAATAAAAAATAGTATTATGTTAAACAATTATAGTAATAAAAAAAATCATCTGGTAGCCATGTTTATTTTCTCACAGCCACGGCTTCTTTTGCCGATATTAGAAAATTTTTCTTTAATTTTTTTAGGAGAACAACATAATTAATAAATAGGAATTATATTGTACCGAGAATTTTCACAAGTCTAAAAATTTTATCTAGATCTTTATTTAAATAAAAAATAAAATATGAATTCAAAGACAATAACTCATAAATTATAAATAAAAGAGAGTTAGAATGATAAAACCTAAAGGCGCATTGCGGCTTGTCGTTAGGTAAAAATTCGGGCTCTCGTGTAAGTTAATTCTAGATTGAACATCGAGGATATAACCAGATACTCCTCTCCTACATGCACGACCGTGAAGAAGTTGATTGAACGCCCTTTCAGTCACGAGAAGCGAAATCAAAGATCCATGAAATAAAATAAATTGGAGAAAAAAAGAATGAGTGGAAAGAGGAAGAGCAAATCTCATATTTTTTAAGCCTTTTCTAAAGGCTAGTTAATGTAGCTGCTAATGTTATAAACGTTAGAATTAAATGCTAATATTATATATATATATATATATATATATATATATATATATATATATATATATAATTTTTCTAACATGGAAGCTTTAGGGGATAAGAGTTCTTGATGTAGGTTATTTTATGGTCTATATGTCCTAATTGATTAATTATTTTAAATAATTAATTATAGTTTAATAATTGATAAGTTTTTAAATAATTATAAGAATTATTTGTTAACCTATACATTGATGCAATATGAGTTATAATAGATAAAAAAAAGTACTTTCTCTAACCATTAATGTATATTCTCTACCAATAAAATGACAATGTAGTCTTCAATCATGGATGAGGGGATCAAGAGGGTCAAGAGTGAGAAATCTAGTTGAACAAAGAAGAGATTATTAAAATCAATTATTATCAAATCATTATAGATCAAGGTATGATTTTATTCTTGAATTTATTATTCATACAAATATTATATAATTCAAAGATCTTAATATAATGCTAATGTAATTATAATGTATTTAATTTACATAATAAAAAAAAGATTATCTTACACTTACAGCTAGTTGTTCATAGAAGCAACAACATTTGGTGCCACTATTGGGTACTTAACACTCTTTTTCGAAAAAGAATTCTAAGGCACAGACCCTAGCCTAGGCATCATTAGTAGAGTTTGCCCATCACCCGAACATAGATCTTGTAGCAAAGCAGATGCCATGAATTGCAAAGCAGTAATGGGAAGTGTGAAAGCGGGAAAAATAGCCTCTGTTAATGTGCATGCTCTATGTCATCTCCATTCCGTCTACCCTAAATCCACCTTTTACCCTTAACCATGATTAAACATTTCATCTTCCCACCTCCTAAAACCCAGATTTTTGTATTTCCCCAAATCCCTTCGCAAAAAGAAACTTTCATGCTCCCGTTCCATTTTTGTGTACGCACATTCTCTGACCTGCTTATATTTGTGCCAAAGCTCCAATGTATTGGGAAACTCCGGAAATATTTTATAAATTTTTAGAAACAAATATAATGCACAGCGGAATAATATCACTGAAACAGGCCGGTCCCAAAAACCCAATGAAGATCGCATGCGAGAGAGTCGACACGATGAGATAGAAAATACCTTTAGCAAAGCGAGGTTGATGTCGTAGTAGGCGCCCAAGCGTGCGCCCTCTGCAGTTTCACACACACAGATCACCTCGAGTCCTCTTCTTCCACGCCCGGTGCTAGCCTCGGGAAGAAGATCCAAGCCTTGTTACACCTTCTTCTCAACTTGCGCCACCTCCAAGGAATATCCGCCAAGGTTGAAGAAGGATGAAGGAGAGGGAAGCCGCCAAGCACTATGTTCCTTGTGCCAAGAGGAAAGGAAGATGAAGACTTGCGGCTAGGGTTTGATGGAAGATGTGCACCCCAACTCTCCTTGCTCTCACCCCTTCTAGTGTTCACGCCTCCAAGGAATTCATGTAATAAAGAGGGGCGGCTAGAGGCATTATTTATCGCAAGGAGAGGCGATTATGGATGGCTAGGATTTAGCCAAGAGGGCGATTAGGAGAAGAAGTAGGAAATTAGATTATTTTAATAATTAATCAATCCTAATCCAATTAGGACTCTAATTAATTATTTAAATAATCAAGTCCTAATCCAATTAGGACTCTAATTAATTAATTAATTAGCCCACAAATGATTAAATTAACTTAGATTAACCATATGTGTCATAGGCGCCAACCCTAGTCTAACCAGGGTTAAACATGTGCCTACACATTTTTTTTTCCTTAAGCCCATTTAACTTATTAACAAGCCCAACTATAGAATGGGCCTAGCCCAAGGTCCATTATGTATGTCAATCAACCCATTGGATCTAATCCAATTTAACCTAAGGTCAAACTAGGTTAACCATGGTTAATATGCCAAAAATAGAAGTTGGCCCTAATAAGTTTCTTCCATCTCATCAGGTCCATCGGCACTGATGAAATCTCCCAAATAGATCCGAGTCATCCAATAACTCGATCATAAGGCTTCTCGATCAATACGAGAACTCGAGTATCAAGGTGTGCGACCCTGTAGGTTCGTCTGACGTTGGCAGTGCTGACCTAAAGTCACCACAAGCAGTGAGTGGCACCTAGCAGTGCATCGCTACTACCCAAGTCATCGGAATGGATATCAACATCGACATCCCCATTATCGCAATCAGGCACAGATGCATTACAGTCTCTTTGTCATACTGATATCCGATTGGACAAGTGTGTCACCACTTGTTTTCATCCAATCACATGGTTATGACTAAATCAGGTTTACACCTGGCTATGGCCATACACTTTCAGTCATAGAACTATAGAGGAGCTCCATGGATATCAAGCTTCCCTTAGGAAGGGGCAAATCCTATGTCTGTTCATTGACTTTCTCATATGGGTCGTGACATGCTCAATGACAACCATTATTACCTCCCAACTACAGCGAGGTGTTAGGTTGTATCAAAGCATGTCCCTAATCATATTGAATGGCCAATGACCTCAAGTCAAGGGATCAATGCATCTCCTATCACTTGTGAGGATAACTCGTGACACTAAGTCATTGCCTTACAGCGAGTCAGTCTAGTATATCCACCACTGATATACTCATATGTCTGCTTCAGTACCTCGTGCCTAACCAGCCCATATACCAGTCTCACAAGTACCAGAGTTGTCCCATATCCACTCTAGTACATCGACTGGGGATGATCATTTGAGCACAGATCCAATCTGTCTCCAGGGACATTATCATGTAAGCACATAATCGCAGATGTAAACAAACATTGGGACCAAAAACTAGATCCTAGGGCATATACACCAACAATCTCCCACTTGCACTAAGACCGAGAGGTTGAGAAATCTCAACCCCATAACTTTAGTGTGACAGTCATGCTTCTGCTGCGTCAAAGCCTTGGTCAATGGGTCTCCCAGATTGTTCTCTATGTCAACTCTGCTAATCTTGACATCACCTCTGTCTATGATCTCTCTGATCAGGTGAAATCTTCTGAGTATATGTTTGGATTTTTGATGAGACTGTGGTTCTTTGGCTTATGCAATTGCTCCATTGTTATCACAGTAGATTTCAATGGGATCCACTGCACTGGGAACCACCTGAAGTTCAGAAATGAACTTCCTTATCCAAACAGCTTCTTTGGCTGCCTCAAAAGCGGCCACATACTCAGTTTTGGTTGTAGAATCGGCAATAGTGGATTGCTTGAAGCTCTTCCAGCAAACAGCACCTCCATTCATCTTAAACACATAGCCGGCCTGCGATCTAAAGTCGTCAGGGTCAGACTAGAATGACGTGTCAGTGTAGCCCTGCATACTGAGCTCTTCCTGTCCCCCATAGACCAAGAACAGATCCTTAGTTCTTCTTAGATACTTAAGGATGTTCTTTACAGCCACCCAGTGCTACAAACCAGGATTGGATTGGTATCGGCTGGTTATGCTCACAGCATAAGCCACATCTGGTCTAGTACACAACATTGCATACATGATCGATCCCACTACCGAAGCATAGGGCACTCGACTCATGTCATCCCTCTCAGCCTATGTGGTGGGACACTGGCTCTTTGAGAGAGTAAGGCCATGTCTCACTAGAAGGTACCCTTTCTTGGATTGCTCCAAGCTAAACCTCTCCAGGACCTTATCAATGTAAGTACTTTGACTAAGGGCTAGGAGCCTCTTGGATCTATCCTTGTAGATCCTCATGCCTAGGATATAGGCAGCCTCCCCTAAGTCCTTCATCTCAAAACACTTCCCTAACCATGTCTTCACAGCTTGAAGACTAGGGATGTCATTCCCGATAAGTAGTATGTCATCGACATACAAGACCAGAAAAATCACCAAGCTTCCACTGAATTTTCTGTATACACAGGCGTCATCTTCGCCTTTGATAATGCCATAATCTCTCACAGCTTCATTAAATCAAAAATTCCAACTTCGAGATGCTTGCTTTAATCCATAGATGGATCTCTTTAGCCTGCATACCTTATTGGCCTCTGCAGGATGGATGAAGCCATCAGGTTGTGTCATGTACACATCCTCAGTTAGCCTTTCATTAAGAAAAGATGTCTTTACATCCATCTGTCATATCTCATAATCATGATATGCATCTATAGCAAGCAGAATCCGAATGGATTTGAACATGACAACTGGCAAGAATGTTTCATCATAATCCACCCCATGGACTTGTTTGAATCCCTTAGCCACTAGTCTACCTTTATAGGTAACTATGTTGCCATCCATGTCTGTCTTCCTCTTGAAGACCCATTTACACCCTATGGGTTTCACCCCATCAGGTAGCTCAACCAAATCCCAGACTTGGTTAGCTGACATGGAATCCATTTCAGATCTCATGGCGTCAAGCCATCTCTTGGAGTCCGGTCCACTGACCGCCTCATCATAAGTCTTGGGTTCATCCTCAATGATGAATATTCCATCGTGTTGGATCGGCAGCGACCTATACCTCTCAGGTGCACGACGAATCCTCCCAGTCCTACGTGGGACCTGTGTCTGAGCCTCTGGTTGCCTAGCAACTGGTGTAGGTGGCTCAGGTTCCATCTCTACATCTTGTGGTTGCTCTTGGACCTCGTCCAAGTCAAACTTCCTCCCACTAACTTCTTTCATAAGAAACTCCTTCTCTAGAAAGACATCGTCCCGAGCAACAAAAACTTTGTTCTCGATGAGAATATAGAAGTAGTAACCCTTAGTTTCCTTAGGGTACCCCACAAATATACATTTATCAGATCTAGGTTCTAGCTTGCTAGAATCCTGACGTTTGACATAAGCCTCACATCCCCAGATCTTGATAAAAGATATATTAGGGCGTCTCCCACTCCATACCTCGTATGGTATTTTGGAGACACTCTTAGATGGAACGTTATTCAATATGAGAGAAACTGTATTAAGTGCATGTCCCCAGAATGAGGGAGGTAGAGTTGCATGACTCATCATACATCAAACTATGTCCAACAAAGTTCGATTTCTCCTTTCAGACACTCCATTCCATTGGGGTGTTCCAGGAGGAGTGAGTTGGGATAGAATCCCACACTCTCTTAGATAGTCAAGAAACTCACCACTCAGGTACTCTCCACCATGATCTGATCGAAGAGCCTTAATGGATCTACCAAGTTGGTTCTCTACTTCATGTCTGAACTCTTTGAATTTCTCAAACGATTCAGACTTATGTCTCATTAGGTAGACATAACCATATCTACTGAAATCATCAATAAATGTGATGAAGTAGTTGTGGCCTCCTCTGGCTTGCTTATTGAATGGCCCACACACATCGCTATGTATGAGATCCAACAAACCTCTTGCCCTTTCACCAGTCTTGGTGAAAGGCGCCTTTGTCATTTTCCCTAATAAACAAGGTTCACATGTATCAAATTCCTCCAAGGAACTTGAACCTAGCAACCCATCTGCATGGAGTTGTTGAATGTGATTCTTGTTTATATGGGCTAATCGACAATGCCATAGGAAACCTCCAACTGAACTACTTAGTTTGGTCCTTTTATTATTTATGTTACAAATAGAGCTATCCATGTCCAAGACATATAAACCATTATATAAAGTACCCTTCCCATAGAACACATTTGCAAATGAAAAAGAACAAGAGTTCTTATTTATTTCAAATTTAAATCCCTTCTTTGCTAAGCAAAGAATGAATATAATGTTCTTAGTAAGCGAAGGTACATAGTAGCAACTATCTAGCTCTAACAGAAGTCCAGAAGGCAGGGAGAGAGTCAAAACTCCTACAGCAACAGTAGCAACCTGTGCCCCGTTTCCAACCCGCAGGTCAATCTCTCCAGGCCGCACCGATCTACTTTTCTTGAGCCCCTGCATATTTGTACAAATATGAGCTCCACATGCGGTATCCAATACCCATGACATAGAAGTAGAAAGATTGACTTCAGTAACATAAATACCTGAGCTTGAAGCAAAGGCCAAGCCTTTCTTCTCCTCATTCTGAAGTTGTTTGCAGTCCCTCCTCCAGTGGTCCTGCTCGCCACAGTGGAAACATCTCTGATCCTTTGACTTCTTCGCCTTTTTCTTCAGTGCTTTGATGGGACCTTTGGCCTTGCCCTTGGCAGGTGCCTTTTTCTTCATCTTCTTGGCCTTAGGGACTAAAAGAACAGAACTAGGTTTAGATTTTCCCATCTCACGCTCGGCTGTCTGGAGCATATTCATCAGTTCCTCCCTTGTGCATTCAATCCAGTTCATGTTAAAATTTATGATAAACGGACTGAAGCTAGGGGGCAGGGACTGTAGAATAAGGTCCACAACCAGCTCGTTATCTATGGTGTGTCCCAGCCTCTTGAGATGGTCCACGTTCCCAATCATCTTGAGAACATGGGGTCTCACTAGGGCACCTTCAGATAACTTACACCGAAAGACTGCTTTGGAGGTGTCATATCTCTCCGTTCTAGCCTGAGCCTCGAACATCTGTTTCAAATGAGTAATTATTTGAAAAGCATTCTGCTCCTCATATTGCACCTGAAGTTCAGGTGCCATAGTGGCCAGCATGAGACATGCTACCTCCACAGAGTCATCCTGATGCTTTCTAAAAGCATCCCTATCTGCCGCTCAGGCATTAGGCGGAGGAGGCGCAGGAAGAGCCTGCTCTAGGACATACAGCTTCTTCTCGAGCTTGAGGGCTATCCTCAAGTTCCGATGCCAGTCCATAAAGTTGGTTCCAACCAACTTATCCTTATCAAGGAGTGATCGCAGTGTCAATCCGCTATTGTTTGTTGCCATTGATATACAACAATCAAGAAACAGCAGATTAGTACTACTTCAAATTATTTAAACTGTACTTATTTTAAATGATTATGGCTCCCACTATTTTAATCGAATTGACAACTGATGACACCAAAATATATAGTATATTTTGCATTATTTTATGTATCTTTTCATGCTAAATTGAGGATCTTTTTACTTGTTTTTATGCTGAATTCATCAAATATTGCAAAGCCTACTTCTATTTTGGTTTTTCATGATTTTCAGGTAAAAATGCCCTATTTTGAGGAGTTTTCAAGCAAAATCGAAGATATAAAAGAGTTACCATCATTAAGAGGAGATCACCCAAGAAATTTCACGCAAAATAGAGCAAGCCAGCAAATTACGGCAGTGCCGTAATCCATTTTACGGTACCGTAATTTCGGACAGTACCGTAAAATCCGAGCACTACCGTAAGGGATTTCACGGGCTATATTTTCCAGTCACTTCCGAATAGAGAGTTCAGCCGATTTTATGGCACCGGCCATGAACCACATTACGGTACCGTAATGCCAAGATGACATCAGATCAGAAACCTCGACCGATTTTACGGTACCGCCGTAAGATATTACACGGCCGTAATTTCCAGTCAAATTCGCGATTCTTCCGGTCCGAAACTTGCAAAGGCCATAACTTTTAATCCAGGGCTCCAAATTGAAATCAGAAAGTTGCTGTGGCTTCGTCCTTAAGAGGAGAAGACACACGCATAGAAAGAAAGAACCTTTATCCTGTATCGAGAGAGCAATCATCAGAGAGGCAGTTAGGGTTTGGCCTCGCGCTGAGAGACGGAGAGGGCACCTTAGGTTGTGATTTTCACTCACAAGCTTCACCTAGAGGAGAGGAAGATACCACAGAAGTTTCAGAGTGTTTGGAGTCCGATCGGAGGAGAAACCAACAAAACAGCGGTGACAGTGCTGTCCATCGAAGCAAATTACGGTAGTAAACTCTTTTACAGCCGTGGTGTAAAGTTGTTTCTCCTTTCTTTTCATTTTCTGATCACTCTTTGACTATGATTCATTGTATTTCTTTTTCCATGCAAGCTTAATCTTATTTTGGGACATGAGGTGTAATCCCCTTGATTTTTAATGATTAGATAATTCCTTTTTTTCATCATGATAATCTTCATTGTGATAATTCTACTTTTGTGATGAATTGTCTTTAATTTTCCATAGATCTATGTTATTATCCATGTTTTAGAGTTTTCGCAATGAGACTGAAAGGTGATTTGCTTAAGAGCTTGGAACCCTAGAATTGCATGTTAGGATCTCTTCCTTAGGTTAGATCCAACTTGATCTGTTCTAGTAGATTAATTGCCATGTTCGATAATATTGATCTAGGATTTAATTAATGTTATAGACATTGATTGATCTTGCACGAAAGTGAGGATCGATATGTTGGAAAACCATAGGTAGAACCTGTGTCGAGTCTCGGATGCACAAAAGTGATCCTTGAGATTCCACTTGAGACTATCAATCAAATTAGAATTTGGATGCACGAAAGTGATCCTTGAGTTCTTTGATTGATGATTTACTTATCTACAGCATTGAAAATAGATCTTGCACGAAAGTGAGGATCGGTTATCTGCATGATTGTCTGCACGAAAGTGAGACAATACCTTTATTAAGTAAATTAGGTCTTTATCCTAACAAGATTAGATTGACGACCTTTTATTATTGTCTAATCATTGAAATTAAGGTGGATGAAACCCTAGTCCCATGTTTATCTCTCTGATTATCCTTCGTGTTAGTTATACTGCTTACTTGCTATTATTCGGTTTACTTAGATAGCGAGAATACAATTATTTGGTACTTAACAATAAAGTCCCTGTGGATTCGATACTTTTCTTTATTACTTCGATAGTTCCGTGCACTTGCGGAAACCTGACAAGTGTTTGGCGTCATTACTTTGGATTAGTCCAAGGTATACGCCGAACTCCTCTTCGGGCTATCAAGTTTTTGGCGTCGTTGCCGGGAAATTAAATTGTGTTCATATTAAGTGTGTCCCCGTGCGCCATACTTGTAGTGCTTCCTTTTCAGGCTATCAAGTTTTTGGCGTCGTTGCCGGGGACCTTAGTTTTGTTAATATCAAAATAGTTGTGAGTATTGCTAGACTAAGTTTTATTTGTTTTAGATTTAACTTTGTTTTCTGTTTTTGCAGGTTTTGGATTTTCACAGTTGTGACAGAATTGTGATATCTAAAAATTTGTGAATCTACTTGTGTTTTAGATTTTCTATTTTTTTATATATTCTAAAAAAAAAGAGCTTTATTTGATTGGTGTTGGATTATCTCTCTGTTTTTGATATCTTTGAAAATATATCTTTTTATCATAATTCATGGGCTTCTGAAAGAAGTAAGAGATACATACCTCAAGGTGAGCATAAAGATTATTCACAGATGACTCTTGGAGAAATATGGAAATTACACAATCTTCCTCTTATTTATTGTAAAATTTGTAAAGGTGATGATCATTATTTTGATGAATGTCCATTTAGAAATCATGCAAATCCCAATTTACCATGTTATCAAGATGATCAATTGTATTCTAGTTGGGAAAATCAAACTTCTTTTTATGATGACTACTCTGATCATGTTTCTGAACCATACTTTGAGGATACAAAAAATTCTAGTATAGAATCCATGCTTGAGAAAATTTTGGCAAATCAAAATCAGTTCATGTCTAATCAAAGTAGGCAAAATGAAGAATTTAAAGAAAGTTTTCATCAAATCAACTCTAGACTGGAAAGAGCAGAAGCACATAGCAAAATCCTTAAAAACCAGTTTGCACAACAAGCATGTTTATTTGAGTTTGATACTGAAGAAATTGATTTAGAAAAATCCCCCACTGATTATGATTGTTTTGAGATTGAGCCTTATGTGGACATTAATGTATCTCACTCTGATTTTGATTCATATGATAATTTATTTGAGGAAAAGATTGAGAAAATTGATTTTGAAAAATCCCCTTTTGATGCTATTGATAATAATGATATTGATTCTTTTGATGATGTATTATTTGTGGTCAATTCTGATGAAACTTATGAGGGGGCTGATTTAGGAAAATCTTACTCTGATTTTGTTGATAAACTTGAAATTAATGAATTATTTATGGAAAGACATGAGGAAATTGACCTTGACTTTGATGATAATTTTGAAATTGATAAATTATTTGATGAAGTGCATGAGGAACCTGTAAAAGATGTGAATATTACAAACATTGATGAATCTCACCATGTTGATGCTTTGCCCAATTCTTTTGATTTATTTGAAAAATTATATTTTGTTGAGGAATCTAATGAAAGACATAGACATTATTTTGATGATCCAATACTTGCTTCATTTGATCAAAGTCCTTTTCTTATTGCCATTGAAAACATAAATTTGAAGAAGGGACTTATGATTTTACTTTTTGACAAACATAAGAAGATCATAAAGATTACTTTGAGTAGATTTGAAAATTTTGATTTTAAATTCTACATATTTGAGAAAGCCACATCAATCATGATTTATATGACATTTTGGATATTTGGATTAGTGGCTAAGCTTTTGGGAAAAAGGAAATGTAGAAAATTATATGCTCTATACTTTGGAACTGATTCACCTGCTTCACCATGAGATTTGATTTTTGGTCAAGCTATGGACCTAAAATTAGCGCTTCTTGGGAGGCAACCCAAGAACTTTTGTCTTAGTTTAGTTTCTTTTATTTTAGTTTATTTTTATAATTAATTTTTCTTTTATTTTTCAGGGAAAATAAAATTTTGCGCAAAATAAGGCACTGCCGTAATCTATTTCACGCCCGTAATCTGTGTTGATTTCCTCTCCGAAAGTTTTATGGATTTTACGGCAGTACCATATTCCTTTTACGGTACCATATTTTCTGACCGTTTTCGAGTTCACGAGCTGTAATTTTGACTGCTTTTCATCCGAAAATTTTTTGTCTTTTACGGCAGGGCCGTAACCAATTCCACGGTACCATATTCCCTGTATACTTTTGATCCGAGAGTTCTTTGCACAATACGGCACCGCCGTAATAGTTTTTACGGTACCGTATTTTAAAGCTGCAGTTTTCTTATTGACTGGGTGTTTTCTCGCTGCGATTTTAAGAAACTGGGTTATGAAAATTTTTGATCTTTGGCACAACATTAAAGTACACATCTTTGTCTATCATCTAGATATTTTTACAAAATTTTAAAATCCATGGATCATTCTGAAACATATGCCAACGTTTCAAATTTGATTAATTTTTGTGCAGTTTTTGCAGTTTTTAATCTGAGTAGCCTTCTTTCTGCTGATCCCCTAAATTCATGACAGATTTTGATCCTTTGATTTTCATATGTCTGGAAAGAACATATCTTATTCTACAACTTGGTTTTGTCCATTTTCTATTTTGATCATTAAATCTTATTCTTGGGTAGGGCTACTTTTCATAAAAAATTCAGAAACTGCTTTGTTGTTTTTCTACTTGTGTTGCTTCTTTTGACTCCAGATCTAGAAATCTTTAAGAGCAACTGTCTTCTACCTCTAGTCGCCACTACATCTTCCTCTGACATCACTGTATCCAGTCATCGACACTGGATTATACCATCTGCAGATTCTTAATCTTCTACTGCCTCTAATTCCATGATTTTATTTATGCAGCAAGATCTTTATTAGTGACTGATTTTTCTATATGTGCAGTGTTATCTCTTGAATTGTCTCACCTCTGGGACTGTATTCTCTAGTATGCCACTAGAGATTACTCATTCTACTATCGGCACTATCATCATCATTGCTAGCAGCTTTTCAGCTAGCCTCTGTTCCACCTCTGCATCAGCTCTTACCACCGGCATCTTCTTTAGACCTCCGGTGACATCTCTGATTCTCCCTTGAAAAATTATTTTTATCATTATTTTGAGACTATTTTTTATTTGAGCCTTATGTGAGCCTTATGTACCTTAAATTTTGTAGAAATTTTTCAAAAGGCACATCTTTGGACCTAGCTGCATTGGCCTGACAATGATTGAACATGATCTATATAGTTTTGTGAGTATCACTTGCACTCTCTTATTAATGACTATGTCTTATAGTGCATCTTTGACTTTATCATATTTATACTGCTTATTGGTTTTCTCTTGAAAAATGATTTTATGGATATATGGAACTCATTGTTTTGATAATGATATTATTCAAATTTGTTGTTAAAATTGATGAAAGCATATTATCCACTTTCTACTATATGATGGTGTTGGGGTATGCCCTTAAGGCTAATGTTTGAGGTCTTGGGATTCTTTCAGTATCATGTATAAACTCTTATGTTTATAAAGGCAATGGTTGTTATTCAGTTTGTTACATTGTCTGCTGCAATAATTGTACTTCTGAATAATGTCTCAATGCTGTTCAGCTAGGCTGACATGCTTTATGTCCTTAGTCGAGATATCTTGGTGAACATGAGACAGCCCTGATATGATTGAGACTAATATGTATTCTAATCTTATAGGATGCTTCGAGCATGGAATAAGATGTAGACTCATGGGTACATTGGATGTGCTGGACAGACCCTACTAGGATATTCAATTGCTTGTCACAATGTGAATAATCCTTGATTGCAACAAGTGGCACATGTCCTTTGACTTGAGATCACTTGTGTTTCTAAATGATGATTGTCATTGTTTTGAGGTAGTTCAATATCATTTGAAACATAATGGTTATCAACTATCTGTTGTTGTATATGCCCTGCAGACCAATGTATGGACATGGTCAGGCATTGTTATGAAAGTACTTTGATAGAATTATTAAAGGCATGGTCGTTATTATGCAGACTTCTCTACCTGCGTAGATGTATTGAGTTGCATATATAATGTCCCAGGAGTTTGGATTGGATCCATTCTCACAAGCTATCCCCAGTCAAGGTACCTTAGCAGATATGGGACAGCTTTGGTACATGTGAGACTGGTGTATGGGCTGGTTAGGTGCGGGGCACAGTAACGCAGACATACAGGTGCATTGGATGCACTGGAGTGATCCATCGTGAGGATTGATTTGTCTAGTCAACAAGTCAATCTCACATGCAAGAGGTTTGCATTGATCCTTAGACTTGAGGTATTCATGTCTAGATTTGATGATGGGTATGCTTTAATACAGTCTTACGTCTCTCCGTAATTGGGAGATCAAAACGAATGTCATTGGGCATGTCATAAATCATGTAGAGGCATGGATGACTAATAGTAGGATTTGCCCCTTCCATATTGGAAGCATGATATCCACCTCGGGGCGCCCCACCTTATTGGTGCATGACAGGAATGTGTGGCCACACTAGTTAAGTCATGACCAATGCATTGGATAATAAACTTGAGACTATTCCAATGGCAGGATATCAGTTTAGGCAAAGGGATCTAGAATGCATGGGAATCCTCGTTGCTGGTTAGGAGTCGTTGCCATAATGACTTAAGTCCTATGACATGGGTAGTAGTGATGTGTTGCTAGATACCCCTCACTACTTATGATGTTTACATCATTGCCATCGTCATATGGATCCTACGGGGTCACACGCAATAGACTCTTGACGTTGCTTTAATCAGAAGCCTTTGGATCAAGTTATTGGATAACTTGGATCCATTTGGAAGATTTCATCAGCGCCAATGGGCCTGATGAGTTGGAAGAAAGTTATTGGAGCCAAACTTCATTTTTGGCAGGTTGACCCGAAATTGACCTAGATTGGTCACATTTGGATTAGGGTTGCATTGGATTGGATCCAATGGCTTAATCAACCCATGCCATGAAGTTTGGGCTAGCTCATTATCCAATGAGGCCCAATAACTAGTTATGAAGAAGAGGTATAAGCAAATAAGGGTATAATGGGGAAGAATTTCACCCCATTGGCGCCAAGGGCATAATGGGGTGAAGTGGGCGCATGTTGCTTCATAAGGAAGCATTAGGCGCCTCCCCCTTTGATCCCTTGATGGTATCTTGCCTCTATGGTAAGTATTGGGGCTGATATGGCTTGATGGCTCTTTTGGAAAGAGCATAGGTGCATATATCAAGTGGGATAAGATTTATGGAAAAGTCTTGGAGACTTTCCTTATCTCCAAACCCCAATTCACCCCAAACTATTTGCTTGGCCGAATTCTTCATGCTTGTTGCGCCTAGTCCTTCTCCTTGGATGGAAAGAATGCCTCTAAGGCATGTCTTGGGCTGATATGGCTATTGGGCAAATAAGGATAGGTTGAATAAGGTTTATGGCAAAGTCTTGGAGACTTTCCTTACCACAAATCCCTCTCATCCTAGCCGCCCACTTGGCATGATCCTACCCATTGCCCTAGCCGCCCCTTGTCCTATTAATAGGACCCTTGCCGCCCTCTCTTGTTGTTGTTGGTTCGATTCCTTGGAGGTGTGAACAAACATAGAGAGGTGTGAGCTAGGGCAAAGGGCGACAACATCAAGGTGGCGCAACCTTCCTCCTCTTTGTAGCCGCAAGCCTTCTTCTCCTTCTTCTCCTCTTGGCGCAAGGATTCTTTGAGCTTGGTGGCATCTTCTTGCCACAAGCCCTCATCGTCCCTTGGCCATAGGCGCACCTTGGAGGTGGCGCAAGCAAAGAAGAAGAAGGAAGTACTTGGCGCATCATCTTCCTCCTCATCTCTTCTTGGCGCTTCTACCTTGGAAGTGGCGCAAGTTTTGAAGAAAGTGAAAAGAAGGCTTGATTCTCTTCCCGAGGCTAGCACCAAGCGTGGAAGGGAGCAACTTTCAAGGAGTCGACGCGTGGATACTTGTAGAGGGCGAACACTTGGGCGCTTTCAGCATGGCTTCGACATCTAGACAAGCAAAAGAGGTACATCTCTATCACATCCTTGTGTTATCTCACTCGCATGGATCCTAGGGAGTGGAATGTGTTTCGGGTGTAATGCTTCTTCCGCTGCGTCCTGGGACTGCAAAAATTTTAAATTACACCCGGCATTCCCTAACAGTGGTATCAGAGCTACTTGCGAGAAACACAAGGTGTACGTTTGCTTGTGTGAAAAATTTTTGGAAAATTTTTCTTTCTATCCATGCGCGTTTCACGTAGAAAGCGTTTTCATCCAAACCCCTCTTCTCAACTTTGTGGCCGAAATTTGGATCTTGCTTAGGGTTGATTTAAGACCAAAGGCGCACGTGGTTTTGTCAAGTAGGACGGGCATTGTGTCTTCGGACTGGCCGGGTCTCTTGATCTGACAAAACTGCCAGCCGATAGGGTCCATGAAATCATCCTAAAACTTGATCTAAATTTTAGCACAAAATTGGTTAAGATAGTGTTTGGATGGAGTTGGCGCATAAGGGACTAAAAATTTGATTTTCACGGATTTTCAAATTTAACATGCGCCACTTGATTGGGTTGATATGGTCATAGCGAGTGCCCTCCTGTGTTGTGATGTGGAAGCATGTTTCCACCTGTGATGAATGATTGTAAAATCTTCCCACCACCTGCGTGTGGTTCTTCCCCTTCTTGATGTAAAATTTTATCTTTCTTTAGAATAGATATAGAATCGTTTACATAAGATAGGTTAAGGTTCATCAAAAACAACAAGGAGCCTTCTTCAATCGAAATCAGAGTGGCGCCAGCTTTGGAAGCATGGTGATGGACTTGCGGCTGAAGGAAGGACACATGCATTCGGCTTCTGGCATGGGCCGATCTGCTCAAGGGACTCGCAACCCTTGGATGCGCGATAACATGTCACATGGCTCGTGACAAGTTATGTGTATGAAAAGGGCTATGACCATATCGACCAAAACTAGCATGCCTGTGATGGTTTATTATTTTGTCCATAGCATGCCTGTGATGAGTTTCCTTTGCTGCCATAACCATAGGAAAAACTGCATGCTAGAAAAGAATAAAATAAACTCTCATTGAAATATCAAGTCAGTAGCCTTCTAACGCGTAGCCCTCATCAAACTATCGATCAGTGGTGCTGTGAACTGTTTCCCACCCTCGTGGGACACACCCACTTATCTTTAGAAGGTGTGAGGTGACAATGAACTCCCCAGTTCAGTTTTAACCTGGACGTGCCTTCGCAAGGAATTCGTTGACCCTAGGCATAACGGTTAGGACCAGACTTGACTAGTTTTTCATATGTCACTGACATGATGAATAACTAGAGGCAGCTGTTGAGAGGATAGGGCTCTGTGTTGTATCCAGCCCTCGCTGGACACAGGGCGCCTAGTCTGTCTTGACTAAGAGGAATTGTGCGTCGCACAATTGGCTGGCATGCCTACCTAAGGAAGCATGAGATTTTCTGTGCATCTCAACTCACCCTCGTGAGTCGCAGAGACCTTATGTGAAATTAAGATCCTAGCCACTTAATTTCCATGTTGAGTTTGAGAGTTCTCAACTTGTTATAGAAATAGTGGGAGCATAGCATTTAATTCAAAAGTCCTTGTTAAATGCTTTGTCATTGTACTTATTTTACATGTTTGCTTTTTGTAGATAGCATCTCCTGATCTAAGAATAAAACTTTATAAAAACAAACTGGATGGAACAAATTGGACAAAATGGTTCAAGATTTTGTCCAAGATACTGGAACAAGAGAATAAGGTGCATCTCCTTGAAAGACCTCCATCCCAGCCCAGTGTGTATTTCACCACTGAGTGGGAGTGGAATGTCTATCTTGAACACTGTGAAGATAATGAACAGTACACTGTTCTAGTCTTAGAGTGCATGACCCCAGAGGTCAAGGTTGAGTGTGATGAGATGGGGATCTATGATATTATCATACATCTCAAAAGTCTCTTCACACCGTGCTCTAAGGACAATGATCAGGAAAGTTCTGTTGGATCTTTAGGGTGTGTGCCTGTGTCTGAGAAAAACCATGGTTCAGTATCTTCGAAGCTCATACTTCGGAAGACTGGGAATGCATGGGTATTTCGAAGAGGATTAATGGCCAAGAAGGGCATGGCAAAGAAGAAGGGATGTAATCCATCCGCTTCAGGTATTGTGTTACCATAGTCTTTATGTCTACTTCTTATAGGTACTGGGTACCGCATGTGAGCTTACATATGTTTTTCATATACAGGAGCTCAAAAGAAGTAGGACGATTGGGCTAGATGGGATCGACTCTCGGGTCAGGGACGGAGCATTGAATGCTGCTGTTATCATCTCACTGCCTTGGAGACTTTATCTAGGACTTTGCTATTATGTATCAGCTTATGTATTAGAACATCATCCCTTTTGGAAAGGATTTCAGTTTGAAATAATATGTGGAATTTTTCTTTATAACTGAGATGTTCTATTAAAGTCATACAATTGATAATAGTTTGTAGTCTTATATGTAATACAAGATCAGATCCAATGATTCTATAAGCACCCTCTTATAGCATTGTCTCTTGAACCATAGAACAATGGTCACATCCAAAGGTCCATGGACTATTGGGATCATTATCCTTTTAGGATTATGATAAATGTGAGCCTTGTTCAAAGGAACAAAGTGACAGATGCTACCTTCACCATAAAGGGTTGAAGGGTAAGTGGTTTGTTGGATCTATCACACAGCAATGTATGTGGACCCATGTAAAACAAGCACTGAGAGGTGTTATATGCTTCATAAGGTGTGGGTATGCCTTATCCAACCTAAGAACTTTGGAGATATCCAAGAAGTTCACAAATGAAGTATTGAGTAAAATTGGAGGATCTATTAAAGCACCTTGATTGGATCAAGATGATTAGTGGAGAATTTGATGACTATCCTAAGGAGTGTGAGGTTATCTCACAGCTTACTTAGAACACCACTATATGGTGAATTTCAAGGAAAGAAAGGGGAACACATTGGATGTAGTTCCATCTTTGAACAGTTATGCAAATATACTACTATAATGCCATGCAAACAGATGAATTGTCACTCCATTGGAAAGTGTGTCTAAGATAGCTTTTGAGTTAGAAACTGGAAAATATCCCATTCCTTCAATAGAATTGGGAATGTAATATGCAGTGATCTCAAAAGTATATGTATTTGTGGAGCACTGAAGGGTGCTGTTTCTATCCCAAGGAGAACAAAATATTTGTTGCTCAATAGTGCTGTCTTTCTTGAAAGGATATTTCTTTTGAAAGAAGCTAGTGGGAGTAGATTTGATTAGGACAAGGTCCAAAAATCAACCACAATACAGTTAGACACAAATGGAGAGTAGAATCTCACATACAGGTTGAAAGTCAACCTGAAATTCAAGTAACACAGGAACCTTATAAGTCTGGATGGATTCGAAATGCTGGGCATGACGAATTTATCATCTTGGATAAAACCTAAGACTTATGGAAGCGGTCGGTAGACCAGATTCCAAGAAATGGCTAAATGCCATAAGAACCATAATGGACTCCATGTCTGCTGATCAAGTCTGGGACTTGGATGAGCCGCCAAAGGAATAATTCCCACAGGCTATAAATAAATCTTCTTAGAAGATAGACATGGAAAGTAACATTGTTACCTACAATGACAAGCTAGTGAATGAAATTTCAGATAAGTCCACTGGGTGGATAGTGATGAGATTTTTCACCGATAGCTTTGTTTGAGTCCATTAGGTATCTACTTGTTATAATTACATGTTCTGTTATAGCGTGTTGTTATGAAAAATTTGCTTTTCTTAATGGACGTCTGGAAGAGGATGTCTAGATGGAAATAGCCAAAATGTTTTCATACAATCGCCATAAAGATATGTATGGTATTATACAAGTATCCTGTATTTACAAGAAGATCAGTGGGAGCATCACAATGTTTCTTGTTCTAGATGATTGATAATATTCTCCTCACATGGAATGACATCTCAGCTCCTCACATGATGAAGAAAAGGCTTGAGATGTATTTCGAGAAGAATGATCTAGGGAATGATGCCTACATCCTAGGCATAAGGATCTATAGACGGAGATCTAAGAAAGTCATTGCCCTTTAGTCAATCTATGTTCATCCAAGAGTTTCTGAAGAGGTTTATATTGGATGATTCCAAATATTGATACCTTCCAGAAAAATATGGTCTAACTCTCACGAGGATGCTATGTCTTTTGACACAGCTGGAGAGTAATAACATGGGTCTAAAATCCTGTTACATTGGGTACAGGATAGATCATGTTTTGTGTATGGTACACAAGACCATTTGTGGCAAGTGCTTGGAGCATGTCCAGAAAGTTTCAATGAGATCCTAGTGTTTAACACTGGATAGCTGTGAAAGCAACCCTTCGTACTTGGGAAGTATAAAGGATTGAATTTTAGTCTAATTTTAGTCTATGATAGACAGAAAGAACATTGTGTACAGGGATACACTGACACTTCGTTCCAGTCTAATGACTATCATTCACAGCCAGGATTTGTGTTTTGCCTTGATGTGGTGTTGTAGGCTGAAAGAGCTTTATGCAAACCATAGTGGCAAATTCTACAATTAAGGCTGAGTACATTGCAGCTTCTTGTGGCAGCAAAAGAGGCAGCTTCATTTATTTGAACTTGATTTAGTCCCTGGTGCTTGATGGTCTAGTATAGTTCTTACTAGGGCCGTAAGCATGTGCAAAGGAACTTAGCACTCAAGTATGTACTGCAGCGATATCATCTGATCTTGGAGATCATGGATAAAGATGATGATTCAAACTAGTTAAAATAAACACAGATAGCAATCTGGAAAAACCCACTGACGTAGCCTCTGGCGCAGCAGAAGCTAAATAAGTCATACTAGAGACATAGGAACTGATTAAACATCAGTTGCCCTTGGTCTTAGTGCAAGTGGGAGATTGTTGGTGTATATGCCCTGCAGACCAATGTATGGACATGGTCAAGCATTGTTATGAAAGTACTTTGATAGAATTATTAAAGGCATGGTCGTTATTATGCAGACTTCTCTACCTGCGTAGATGTATTGAGTTGCATATATAATGTCCCAGGAGTTTGGATTGGATCCATTCTCACAAGCTATCCCCAGTCAAGGTACCTTAGCAGATATGGGACAGCTTTGGTACATGTGAGACTGGTGTATGGGCTGGTTAGGTGCGGGGCACAGTAACGCAGACATACAGGTGCATTGGATGCACTGGAGTGATCCATCGTGAGGATTGATTTGTCTAGTCAACAAGTCAATCTCACATGCAAGAGGTTTGCATTGATCCTTAGACTTGAGGTATTCATGTCTAGATTTGATGATGGGTATGCTTTAATACAGTCTTACGTCTCTCCGTAATTGGGAGATCAAAACGAATGTCATTGGGCATGTCATAAATCATGTAGAGGCATGGATGACTAATAGTAGGATTTGCCCCTTCCATATTGGAAGCATGATATCCACCTCGGGGCGCCCCACCTTATTGGTGCATGACAGGAATGTGTGGCCACACTAGTTAAGTCATGACCAATGCATTGGATAATAAACTTGAGACTATTCCAATGGCAGGATATCAGTTTAGGCAAAGGGATCTAGAATGCATGGGAATCCTCGTTGCTGGTTAGGAGTCGTTGCCATAATGACTTAAGTCCTATGACATGGGTAGTAGTGATGTGTTGCTAGATACCCCTCACTACTTATGATGTTTACATCATTGCCATCGTCATATGGATCCTACGGGGTCACACGCAATAGACTCTTGACGTTGCTTTAATCAGAAGCCTTTGGATCAAGTTATTGGATAACTTGGATCCATTTGGAAGATTTCATCAGCGCCAATGGGCCTGATGAGTTGGAAGAAAGTTATTGGAGCCAAACTTCATTTTTGGCAGGTTGACCCGAAATTGACCTAGATTGGTCACATTTGGATTAGGGTTGCATTGGATTGGATCCAATGGCTTAATCAACCCATGCCATGAAGTTTGGGCTAGCTCATTATCCAATGAGGCCCAATAACTAGTTATGAAGAAGAGGTATAAGCAAATAAGGGTATAATGGGGAAGAATTTCACCCCATTGGCGCCAAGGGCATAATGGGGTGAAGTGGGCGCATGTTGCTTCATAAGGAAGCATTAGGCGCCTCCCCCTTTGATCCCTTGATGGTATCTTGCCTCTATGGTAAGTATTGGGGCTGATATGGCTTGATGGCTCTTTTGGAAAGAGCATAGGCGCATATATCAAGTGGGATAAGATTTATGGAAAAGTCTTGGAGACTTTCCTTATCTCCAAACCCCAATTCACCCCAAACTATTTGCTTGGCCGAATTCTTCATGCTTGTTGCGCCTAGTCCTTCTCCTTGGATGGAAAGAATGCCTCTAAGGCATGTCTTGGGCTGATATGGCTATTGGGCAAATAAGGATAGGTTGAATAAGGTTTATGGCAAAGTCTTGGAGACTTTCCTTACCACAAACCCCTCTCATCCTAGCCGCCCACTTGGCATGATCCTACCCATTGCCCTAGCCGCCCCTTGTCCTATTAATAGGACCCTTGCCGCCCTCTCTTGTTGTTGTTGGTTCGATTCCTTGGAGGTGTGAACAAACATAGAGAGGTGTGAGCTAGGGCAAAGGGCGACAACATCAAGGTGGCGCAACCTTCCTCCTCTTTGTAGCCGCAAGCCTTCTTCTCCTTCTTCTCCTCTTGGCGCAAGGATTCTTTGAGCTTGGTGGCGTCTTCTTGCCACAAGCCCTCATCGTCCCTTGGCCATAGGCGCACCTTGGAGGTGGCGCAAGCAAAGAAGAAGAAGGAAGTACTTGGCGCATCATCTTCCTCCTCATCTCTTCTTGGCGCTTCTACCTTGGAAGTGGCGCAAGTTTTGAAGAAAGTGAAAAGAAGGCTTGATTCTCTTCCCGAGGCTAGCACCAAGCGTGGAAGGGAGCAACTTTCAAGGAGTCGACGCGTGGATACTTGTAGAGGGCGAACACTTGGGCACTTTCAGCATGGCTTCGACATCTAGACAAGCAAAAGAGGTACATCTCTATCACATCCTTGTGTTATCTCACTCGCATGGATCCTAGGGAGTGGAATGTGTTTCGGGTGTAATACTTCTTCCGCTGCGTCCTGGGACTGCAAAATTTTAAATTACACCCGGCATTCCCTAACACTATCTTGGATAATGATCATGAGTCAGGTTAGGGCACTAGTGATAGATAAAGGATTGCCGTCTCCTTAATTGGAGTGTGATGTTCTAATGGGGCCCCCCTGGATGAGATGATTGAGAAAGTGTATGGCCATACCCAGGTGACTATATTCATCTGGTCTAATCATGCTCATCATATTGGAGCTACAGGCTTGACACGCTTGTCCAATAAGAACATCTAGTGGCAAAGGAAATATGTATGCCTAGTGAGTTGATTCACACTTGTGCTGTGGTTTGGGTGTAGTCTTGGAAGACTCTTTCCTCTATATCGGGAGACAGTGATGTGTTGCTAGATACCCCTCACTGATCGTGATAACGTAAGTTATCGTTACTGACATTTGAAGGAAACCCTCAGGGTCGCACAATTTGATGATATGGCTTACTTAAGTCAGATCGTGTGGATTGAATTGTTTTGGTTCAGTTTAAAGGGATTTAAACTCTAATTGTAAGTGAGATCTGGTCTGATCATGTTTGATTGATTAGGGCTTGAGATCGGTAAGCTTTGATCGAGAGAGTTGATGCTAGATCGATGAGATCAAGAGCATCAAGAGATGAACGGTCAGATCCTGAACCTTAGGGTTTAAGGTGATCTGGACAAAGGCTTGGTTTGATTAAATTATTGAGCCAAATTGGGTTGAACCGAATGGCTTGAACCGGTTCACATGGGTGAACGTAAGGTTCAAAGTCTTCATGGCGCTTTGGGCGGTTTTCCTTGAGTGAGCACACGGTTCATGAATGCATGAACACATGAAGTGAAGGTTTACTATTTTTGGAAGAGGCGTTTTCCAAAATAGATACCACACCTCACGTTTGATGCACTCATGCTATTCTCGCCCCTTTTTGCCTCTTCCTCTCGACGGCTTCTCGTGTGGTGAAGAAGGTTGTCGCCAAGGAGAAGAAGAAGATCGCCAAGCAAGATCTCTCATTCCTTCCATTCGACAAGCACCCTTGGAGAACCTTGCTAGCACAAGGATCAACAAGGAGTAGGCTACATCACCTTGTGTGCGCACCGTGTGGAGGAGAAGCACTCGATTCTCTTCTTCCTAGACGCCATTCGAACTAATGGCTATGGTATGATTCAATCTACAGATTTAAGTTGATCATATATGATGCATACGATTCTTGATGCCCTATTTTCCGCCCATGCACAAAGTTTTTCATATGCGCATGTTTAGGGTTTCGCCCCCCTCTTGAAAGGGGTCCTTCAAATTGGTATCAGAGCGCCAAGTTTATGCATGATCTTATATGATTGCTTTGTGTTTTTGTGATCCATGCTTTGTATTTATGCTTAGATCTAAAACTATCATCATGCTCATGCGAAATATACATGTTGTATGTTTATTCTTATGTTGCACATGTATGAAGTTTGTGTGGCGCATGTTATAGTTTTGCTAAAACTTATTTTGCGCGCCCTATTAGATCTAATGCGCCTGCTATAAACCCTTAGACGGGTTAGTAGGGTTGAAGTCATCCTCTAGGTATGATCCAAACAGTCTGATCAGATTATCTGACAGCCTAGATGGGTCGACCAGGTGGCACCTGTGCGCAAGCACGAGGTGGCTATAGGTCGACTACAGACAGGCGTGTAGCGATGTCTGGTTGAGACAACCAGTGAACGCACATGAGTTAGGCCCGGGGTCACACCCGCTTGCCAGAACTCATGAGGTCGTTCAGCCCTTGGCACATGCATGGTTGACCATTTGGTCAATTCAAGTCAGTTACGACTTGGTGCATGCAAGGGCAGTGGATCTGACTAGACATGATGAGTGGATCCCTATTGATGGACCGTTGTAAGGTTGTAGGCCTCATAAGAAAATTAAAAATGATGCCAATGGGTTTTCGAAAATTTTTATTCTTATAGGATCACATAATGATTGCATTCCATGATGAGTGTTTATTTCATCTTATGTGGGTTGCCCTTTTAATGTGTGCTGTGCTGGGGCCTGCGAGCCTGGATAAATTGTAAATTAATTTTAGTGTGATCTGCGTATCACATTTATTTAATTTATAAAGTGTAATTGACCTGCGAGTCAATCTTGTCTAGATAGATTATTTTGTAATTTAATCAGACAAGAGCACAGAGCACACTTGGCAGAGGCGCATGCAGCAAGTGGCTTGACTAGATGGGAGGTCTAGGGTTCGACCCTAGGACAGGCGCATATACCTGGTGGGCACACCTGAGCTGCAGTGGGCGCTTGGGGCCTGGATTGGGCCAGATGAGATGCAAAAGACCCATGGAGAGCTCAAGTGAAGACTTAAGTTAAATTAAGGTCTTACTTAGGGTTAATGGGCTTTTACCACATAAGATCAGCATGCTTTCTACTTATAGTTTATAATTAGAATTGCATGATTTATTCATCTTCTGCTATCACCATAGGGTTTGCATGATAGAGAAGAAGATAAAAGACCGTTAAAATCCAACGCTAAAAATATCAAGCTCGATAGCCTTCTGACGCGAAACCTCACTGTTCTGACTATCGTTGGAGCCGTGTTGTACCCACTCAGTGGGCACGTCCATCTATCTTCAGATGGTGTGTGATTACACCTGCGTGTTACAGGGAAGGGATTTATCGCTTCTCGTTGCTCAGCATAGCACGTGGTGGTCCAGGGAGTAGGTCAGGTCAGCTTGACCATGTAGACTACATATGTGGAGCATATGGTAGCACATGGAGGCAGCCATCTGTGGGATCAAAGACTGTGTTGTACCAACTCAGTTGGCACAGTCTGCTGGATTGCCCAGATGAAGGGGAATCGCACGGGTTGGCGATTGGCAGGGACTGCCTACCAGAAATTAGTGCTTGTACTCTCTATGCATCTTATCTCGCCTGAGCGGGACGTGGAGACCAAGTATGAAATCTGGATCCCATCTCACTAAAAGAGTGTTACTCTCTCGGACTGTTTTGTAGGATTTTTCAGTCAGATAAAATAGTGAGAAAAGAATCAGTCTTAAGTCCTGAATTGATTCTTAACATTGATACTGACCTTGCTGTTCTTGCATTGTTGTAGATTCCTGCAGCAACGAACACCATGAGCTTCAATGTGCGATCCCTACTGGAAAGGGAGAAGTTTGCCGGGCCAAACTTCTCAGACTGGTACGGACACCTTAAGATTGTTCTTAAGGCTGAGAGGAAACTGTATGTGAAAAGGTCCCCTTCAAGGGGGAGCGCAAGGGGGTGAAACCCTAAATGGGGGCACATTGAAAATTTTGCAGCGGATGCAAGGGTTGCAAAGGATCGCAAGTAAGAGCATATGATCAACTTAACCAAATAAGATCATACCATAGCCATTGTGTGGGTGACGACTTGGAAGCAAGAGAACAAAATAGATCTCCTCCAAACGGCGCGCACACAAGATGAAGTCGGCCACTCTTTGAGATCCTTGTGCTAGCAAGGTTCTTTAAAGGTACTTGTCGTATGGAAGGGATGAGATGTCTCCTTCTTGGCCAAGAGCTCCTTGTCCAAAGCCTCTCTTCCTCGTCAACCTCCTCTACACGAGAGTGCAAGTTTTCCACACGAGAAGAGGGGAACGTATTTGCGTTTTGGCGTTGAGAGGAATCGGCATTGAAGACATTCCAAAAATGGAACATCATTAAGCCATGCGCTCATGCCAACCCAAAAACGCATACTAGCATTGAACCAAGCGTTCACCTTTGTGAACCGGTTCAAGCCAAAACGTCCCAATCGAATTTGGTTCATAAACCAAATCAAAATAGCCCAAGCCATTTGGTCTAGACCATAGTAAACCCTAAGGTTCCATATCTAACCGTTCATCTCTTTGATGCTCCTGATCTTACCGATCTAGCATCATCTCTCTCGATCGAAGCTTACCGATCTCAAGCCCTAATCAATCAAACATGATCAGACCAGATCTCACTTACAATCAGAGTCTATATCCCTTTAAACTGAACCCAAACAATTCAGTCCACACGATCTGACTTAAGTAAGCCATATCATCAAATTGTGCGACCCTGAGGGTTTCCTTTAAATGTCGGTAACGATAACTTACGTTATCAGGATCAGTGAGGGGTATCTAGCAACACATCACTGTCTCCCGATGTAAAGGAAAGAGTCTTCCAAGACTCCACCCAAACCACAGCACAAGAGTGAATCAACTTCACGAGGCATGCATGTTTCCTTTGCCACTGGATGTTCTTATTGGACAAGCGTGTCAAGCCTGTGGCTCCAATATGATGAGCATGATTAGATCAGATGAACATAGTCACCTGGGTATGGCCATACACTTTCTCAATCATCTCATTCATGGGGGCCCCTTTAGAACATCACACTCCTTAAACAAGGAGACGGCAATCCTGTATCTATCACTAGTGTCCTAACCTGACTCATGATCATCATCCAAGATAGTCTATAATCATTATGTTTCAAATGATATTGAACTACCTCAAAACAATGACAATCATCCTTTAGAAACACAAGTGATCTCAAGTCAGAGGACATGTGCCACTTGTTGCAAACAAGGATTATTCACATTGTGACAAGCAATTGAATATCCTAGTAGGGTCTGTCCAGTACATCCAATGTACCCATGAGTCTACATCTTATTCCATGCTCGAAGCATCCTATAAGATTAGAACACATATTCGTCTCAATCATATCAAGGCTGTCTCATGTTCACCAAGATATCTCGACTAAGGACATTACAGCATGTCAGCCTAGCTGAACAGCATTGAGACATTATTCAGAAGCACACTTATTGCAGCAGACAATGTAACATACTGAATAACAACCATTGCCTTTATAAACATAAGAGTTTATATATACATGATACGGATAGAATCCCAAGGCCTCAAACATTAGCCTTAAGGGCATACCCCAACAATCTCCCACTTGCACTTAATCTTAATGGTTGAGAAATCTCAAACCCATATTATTACAGTGCTTCTCATGCTTCTGCTGCGCCAGAGGCTTGGTAAGCGGGTCAGCCAGATTGTCATCTGTATGAACCTTGCAAATTTTGATCTCGCCACGATCAATGATCTCCCGGATCAAGTGAAACCTCCTCTGTATGTGCTTGGACTTCTGGTGCGACCGTGGTTCCTTTGCTTGTGCTATTGCTCCAGTGTTATCACAGAAGATAACCAAAGGATCTGCACTCGAAGGAACAACACCAAGTTCTTGAACGAACTTACGAATCCAAACTGCCTCCTTGGACGCTTCCGAGGCTGCAACATACTCGGCTTCTGTTGTGGAATCAGCAACAGTAGACTGTTTGAAACTTTTCCACACCACTGCTCCTCCATTCAAGCTAAAGACATAGCCTGATTGCGATCGGAAATCATCCTGGTCCGACTGGAACGAAGCGTCAGTATATCCTTCAATACTGAGTTCTTCCTGACCACCATATGTCAAGAACATATCTTTGGTCCTCCGCAGATATTTTAAAATGTTCTTGACCGCAATCCAGTGTGCCTGACCTGGATTACTTTGGAACCGACTGGTCACGCTTAACCCGTAAGCGACGTCTGGGCGAGTACACAACATCGCATACATTATGGACCCAATAGCCGAAGCATAAGGCGTATTGTCCATTTCATCTTTCTCAGTCTGTGTTTGTGGACACTGACTCTTTGAAAGATTCAGACCATGTCTGACTGGAAGATATCCTCTTTTAGAATTCTCTAAATGGAATCTCTCCAGGACTTTATCGATGTAAGTACTCTGGCACAGCCCGAGAAGCCTCTTAGATCTATCCCTGTAGATCTTCACACCTAATACATAGGCTGCTTCTCCTAGATCTTTCATCTGGAAACATTTTTCTAACCATGCTTTAACAGCATGCAGTTCAGGAATATCGTTTCCAATGATTAAGATATCATCGACGTAGAGGACTAGGAAAGTAATCACGCTCCCACTAAACCTCTTATATACACACGGGTCATCTTCATTCTTGATGAAACCAAACTCAGAGATTGATTCATCAAAACGAATATTCCAGCTTCTAGATGCTTGCTTAAGTCCATAAATGGACTTCTTTAACTTGCATATTTTATGACGATCTGATGGATTAGTGAAACCTTCTGGTTGTGTCATATACACATCCTCATCCAGATTTCCATTAAGGAAAGCTGTCTTCACATCCATTTGCCAGATCTCATAATCATAATATGCTGCTATCGCGAAAAGAATCCGAATAGACTTGAACATGGCTACAGGAGAGAAAGTTTCATCATAATCTATCCCGTAGATTTGTTTGAAACCTTTCGCAACTAGCCTGCCTTTATAGGTAACCACGTTACCATCCATGTCAATCTTCTTCTTGAAGATCCATTTACAGCCTATAGGGATTACTCCCGGAGGCGGATCAACCAAATCCCAGACTTGGTTATCTGACATGGAGTCCATCTCGGCTCGCATAGCTTCAAGCCATCTCGCTGACTCCGGTCCACTGACCGCATCCGCATAAGTGAGGGGTTCATCATTATCAATGATGTAGACTCCGTCATAGCGCTCAGGCTGTCGACGGATCCTTCCCGATCTTCGCGGTTCCCGTGATATCTGAGCCTCAGGTTGTTCAATAACCTGTTCTACCGGCTCAGGCTCATCCAACTGTGCTTGACTACTTTGTCCTTCCTTTGGATTCTCATCCAGCTTTATTTCTCTCCCACTGGCTTCTTGCAGAAGAAACTCCTTCTCAAGAAAAACTGCCGTCCGAGCAACAAATACTTTGTTCTCTTTGGGATCGTAGAAATAATAACCCTTAGTTTCCTTAGGGTAACCGACAAAGATACATTTCTCAGATCTGCTCTCTAGTTTCCCAGAGGCGAGCTTTTTGACATAAGCCTCGCAACCCCAGATCTTAACAAATGTCAAGCTAGGCTGTTTCCCATACCATAACTCATATGGAGTCTTAGAAACTGCCTTGGATGGCACTCGGTTTAGTACCTTTGCAGCTGTTTCCAGTGCAAATCCCCAAAAGGAGTAAGGTAGAGTAGCCTGACTCATCATAGAACGAACCATATCTAGTAAGGTTCTGTTCCTCCTCTCGGACACACCATTCCATTGCGGTGTTCCTGGCGGAGTGAGCTGTGAGATAATCCCACACTCCTTCAGATAGTCAATAAACTCTCGACTTAGGTATTCACCACCTCGATCAGAACGAAGTGCCTTGATATTTCGGCCTAGCTGATTCTGTACTTCATTTTTGAACTCTTTGAACTTGTCAAAAGATTCACTCTTATGTCTCATTAGATAGACATATCCATACCTACTGAAATCATCAGTGAAGGTAATGAAGTATGAATAGCCACCTCTGGCATGTTTACTAAATGGCCCACACACATCACTGTGTATAAGGTCAAGTAAACCTGAAGCCCTTTGACCTTTGTGAGGAAAAGGAGCCTTCGTCATTTTACCCATTAAACAAGCTTTGCATGTATCAATCTCCTCATAGGAGAATGATCCCAGCAGTCCATGATCATGCAACCGCTTAATGCGTTTCTTGTTAATATGGCCTAAACGACTATGCCATAGCAAGGTGCTGTCATCAGCATACTTGGCTTTCTTATTATCAATGTTTTGTATAGAATATTCCATGTCCAACATGAATAACCCATTGTTAATTGAACCAGTAGCATAAACAATATTATCAAGAGTAAGATAACACTTTGAAATCTTGCATTCAAAGGAAAACCCTTTCCTGACAAGAGCAGGAATAGAGATAATATTTTTGGTAATACTGGGTACAAAGTAACAATTGTTTAATTCTAATACAATGCCAGATGGTAATGAGATGTAATAATCCCCTACAGCAACAGCAGCAACCCGTGCCCCGTTTCCAACTCGTAGGTCCACCTCATGCTGTCCCACCTGTCTTCTTCTCTTGAGTTCCTGTACATTTGAACAAATGTGAACTCCACATGCAGTGTCCAACACCCATGAAATAGAAGAAGAAGATATCATGACCTCAGTCACAAATATACCTGAGCCAGAAGCTATGCTTCCCTTCTTGTCTCCTTGGAGCGCTTTACAGTCCTTTTTCCAGTGACCCAGCTGGCCACAGTGGAAACATCTGTTGTCCTTTGACCGCTTCACCTTCTGTTTCAGAGCCTTACTGTAGTTCTTGACAGGGGCTTTGCCCTTCTTCCCCTTCTTCTTGTTCCTGGAGGGGAACATCAAGACAGAGGTTGAAGGCTTTCCCTTCAGAGTCTCCTCCGTAGTCAAGAGCATATTCAGCAACTCTGCCGGAGTACAGTCGATCTTGTTCATATTAAAATTAATAATGAACGCATCGAAAGAGGCCGAGAGAGACTGCAGAATAATGTCTACAGCAAGCTCCTGGTTGATGGTATGCCCCAGTTTCTCTAGAGCCTCCTTGTGCCCAATCATCTTGAGCACATGAGCTCCCACTGGACTCCCTTCAGCCAGTTTGCTCTGAAAGAAAAGCTTGGTCAGATTATAGCGTTCAGTCCTCGCCTGTGCAGCATACAGCATCTTGAGGTTTGCTATAATTTCTATAGCAGACATATCCTCATGCTGACGCTGCAGCGGTGGCGTCATAGACGCTAGCATCAGGCAAGCGACATCAATGCTATCATTGACATGCTTTTCATAGGCATCGCGAACCGCCCTTGCGGCGTTCGCAGCGGGTTGAGGTGGTATAGCCGTCTCGAGGACATACAGTTTCCTCTCTGCCTTAAGAACAATCTTAAGGTGTCCGTACCAGTCCGAGAAGTTTGGCCCAGCAAACTTCTCCCTTTCCAGTAGGGATCGCACATTAAAGCTCATGGTGTTCGTTGCTGCAGGAATCTACAACAATGCAAGAACAGCAAGGTCAGTATCAATGTTTAGAATCAATCCAGGACTTAAGAAAGATTCTTTTCTCACTATTTTATCTGGCTGAAAAATCCAGCAAAACAGCCCGAAAGAGTAACACTCTTTTAGTGAGATGGGATCCAGATTTCATACTTGGTCTCCGCGTCCCGCTCAGGCGAGATAAGATGCACAGAGAGTACAAGCACTAATTTCTGGTAGGCAGTCCCTTGCCAATCGCCAACCCGTGCGATTCCCCTTCATCTGGGCAATCCAGTAGACTGTGCCAACTGAGTTGGTACAACACAGTCTCTGATCCCACAGATGGCTGCCTCCATATAGCTACCATATGCCCCATATGTAGCCTACATGGTCAAGCTGACCCGACCTACTCCCTGGACCACCACGTGCTATGCTGAGCAACGAGAAGCGATAAATCCCTTCTCTGTAACACGCAGGTGAAATCACACACCGTTTGAAGATAGATGGACGTGCCCACTGAGTGGGTACAACACGGCTCCAACGATAGTCAGAACAGTGAGGTTTCGCGTCAGAAGGCTATCGAGCTTGATATTTTAGCGTGGGATTTTAACGGTCTTTTAATCTTCTTAACTATCATGCAAACCCTATGGTGATAGCAGAAGATAAATAAATCATGCAATTCTAATTATTCAAACAATAAAAGAAAGCATGATGATCTTATGTGGTAAGCACCCATAAAGCCTAGGTAAGACCTTAAGTTATCTTAAGTCTTCATTTGCTTCTTGGGTCTTTTGCCTCTCATCTGGCCCAGACCAGGGCCCAAGCGCCCTTTGCAGCTCAGGTGCCCCCACCAGGTATATGCGCCTGTCCCAGGGTCAAACCCTAGACTTCCCACCTGGTCAAGCCTCAAGCTGCAAGCGCCTCATCCATGTGTGCTTTGAGCTCTTGTCTGATTAAAAGTACATTTTAATCTATCTAGACAAGATTGACTCGCAGGTCAATTACATTTTATAAATTAATTTAAAAGTGATGCACATATCACAATAATATTAATTTACAATTTTATTCCAGGCACGCAGGCCCCAGCACAGCACACAATAAAAGGGCAACCCACACAAGATGAAATAAACAAGCACATGGCATCAAATCAACATGTGATCCATCAACAAAATAAAATTTTTCAAAATCCCATCGGAATCAATTTTATTTGTCTTATTTCCCCTACTACCTTACAACGGTACATCAATAGGGATCCACTCATCATATCTAGTCAGATCCACTGCCCTTGCATGCACCAAGGGGGTGAAACCCTAAATGGGGGCACATTGAAAATTTTGCAGCGGATGCAAGGGTTGCAAAGGATCGCAAGTAAGAGCATATGATCAACTTAACCAAATAAGATCATACCATAGCCATTGTGTGGGTGACGACTTGGAAGCAAGAGAACAAAATAGATCTCCTCCAAACGGCGCGCACACAAGATGAAGTCGGCCACTCTTTGAGATCCTTGTGCTAGCAAGGTTCTTCAAAGGTACTTGTCGTATGGAAGGGATGAGATGTCTCCTTCTTGGCCGAGAGCTCCTTATCCAAAGCCTCTCTTCCTCGTCAACCTCCTCTACACGAGAGTGCAAGTTTTCCACACGAGAAGAGGGGAACGTATTTGCGTTTTGGCGTTGAGAGGAATCGGCATTGAAGACATTCCAAAAATGGAACATCATTAAGCCATGCGCTCATGCCAACCCAAAAACGCATACTAGCATTGAACCAAGCGTTCACCTTTGTGAACCGGTTCAAGCCAAAACGTCCCAATTGAATTTGGTTCATAAACCAAATCAAAATAGCCCAAGCCATTTGGTCTAGACCATAGTAAACCCTAAGGTTCCAGATCTAACCGTTCATCTCTTTGATGCTCCTGATCTTACCGATCTAGCATCATCTCTCTCGATCGAAGCTTACCGATCTCAAGCCCTAATCAATCAAACATGATCAGACCAGATCTCACTTACAATCAGAGTCTATATCCCTTTAAACTGAACCCAAACAATTCAGTCCACACGATCTGACTTAAGTAAGCCATATCATCAAATTGTGCGACCCTGAGGGTTTCCTTTAAATGTCGGTAACGATAACTTACGTTATCAGGATCAGTGAGGGGTATCTAGCAACACATCACTGTCTCCCGATGTAAAGGAAAGAGTCTTCCAAGACTCCACCCAAACCACAGCACAAGAGTGAATCAACTTCACGAGGCATGCATGTTTCCTTTGCCACTGGATGTTCTTATTGGACAAGCGTGTCAAGCCTGTGGCTCCAATATGATGAGCATGATTAGATCAGATGAACATAGTCACCTGGGTATGGCCATACACTTTCTCAATCATCTCATTCAGGGGGGCCCCTTTAGAACATCACACTCCTTAAACAAGGAGACGGCAATCCTGTATCTATCACTAGTGTCCTAACCTGACTCATGATCATCATCCATGATAGTCTATAATCATTATGTTTCAAATGATATTGAACTACCTCAAAACAATGACAATCATCATTTAGAAACACAAGTGATCTCAAGTCAGAGGACATGTGCCACTTGTTGCAAACAAGGATTATTCACATTGTGACAAGCAATTGAATATCCTAGTAGGGTCTGTCCAGTACATCCAATGTACCCATGAGTCTACATCTTATTCCATGCTCGAAGCATCCTATAAGATTAGAACACATATTAGTCTCAATCATATCAAGGCTGTCTCATGTTCACCAAGATATCTCGACTAAGGACATTACAGCATGTCAGCCTAGCTGAACAGCATTGAGACATTATTCAGAAGCACACTTATTGCAGCAGACAATGTAACATACTGAATAACAACCATTGCCTTTATAAACATAAGAGTTTATATATACATGATACGGATAGAATCCCAAGGCCTCAAACATTAGCCTTAAGGGCATACCCCAACAGTATGTCCTCGAGACGGCTACACCGCCTCAACCCGCTCCGAACGCCGCAAGGGCGGTTCGGGAAGCCTATGAAAAGCATGTCAATGATAGCATTGATGTTGCTTGCCTGATGCTAGCGTCTATGACGCCACAGCTGCAGCGTCAGCATGAGGATATGTCTGCTATAGAAATGATAGCAAACCTCAAGATGCTATATGCTGCACAGGCAAGGACTGAACGCTATAATTTGACCAAGCTTTTCTTTCAGAGCAAACTGGCTGAAGGGAGTCCAGTGGGAGCTCATGTGCTCAAGATGATTGGGCACAAAGAGGCTCTAGAGAAACTGGGGCATACCATCAATCAGGAGCTTGCTGTAGACATTATTCTGCAGTCTCTCCCGGCCTCTTTCGATCCGTTCATTATTAACTTTAATATGAACAAGATCGACTGTACCCCGGCAGAGTTGCTGAATATGCTCTTGACTACTGAGGAGACTCTCAAGGGAAAGCCTTCAACCTCTGTCTTGATGTTTCCTTCCAGGAACAAGAAGAAGGGGAAGAAGGGCAAAGCCCCAGTCAAGAACTACAACAAGGCTCTGAAACAAAAGGTTAAGTGGTCGAAGGAATACAGGTGTTTCCACTGTGGCCAGCTGGGTCACTGGAAAAAGGACTGTAAAGCGCTCCAGGGAGACAAGAGGGGAAGCATTGCTTCTGGCTCAGGTATTTTCGTGACTGAAGTCATGATATCTTCTTCTTCTATTTCATGGGTGTTGGACACTGCATATGGAGTTCACATTTGTTCAAATGTACAGGAACTCAAGAGAAGAAGACAGGTGGGACAGCATGAGGTGGACCTACGAGTTGGAAACGGGGCACGGGTTGCTGCTGTTGCTGTAGGAGAATATTACATCTCATTACCATCTGGACTTGTATTAGAACTAAACAATTGTTACTTTGTTCCCAGCATTACTAAAAATATTATCTCTATTCCTGCTCTTGTCAGGAAAGGATTTTCCTTTGAATGTAACATTTCAAAGTGTGTTCTTTCTTTAGATAATATTGTTTATGCTACTGGATCAATTAACAATGGGTTATTCATGTTGGACATGGAATGTTCTATACATAATATTGATAATAAGAAAGCCAAGTATGCTGATGATAGCACCTTGCTATGGCATAGTCGTTTAGGCCATATTAACAAGAAGCGCATTAAGCGGTTGCATGATTATGGACTGCTGGGATCATTCTCCTATGAGGAGATTGATACATGCAAAGCTTGTTTGATGGGCAAAATGACGAAGTCACCTTTTCCTAACAAAGGTCAAAGGGCTTCAGGTTTACTTGACCTTATACACAGTGATGTGTGTGGGCCATTTAGTAAACATGCCAGAGGTGGCTATCAATACTTCATTACCTTTACTGATGATTTCAGTAGGTATGGTTATGTCTATCTTATGAGACATAAAAGTGAATCTTTTGACAAGTTCAAAGAGTTCAAGAATGAAGTACAAAATCAGCTAGGCCGAAATATCAAGGCACTTCGTTCTGATCGAGGTGGAGAATACCTAAGTCGAGAGTTTACTGACTATCTCAAGGAGTGTGGGATTATCTCACAGCTCACTCCACCAGGAACACCGCAATGGAATGGTGTGTCCGAGAGGAGGAACAGAACCTTACTGGATATGGTTCGTTCTATGATGAGTCAGGCTACTCTACCTTACTCCTTTTGGGGATTTGCACTGGAAACAGCTGCAAAGGTACTAAACCTAGTGCCATCCAAGGCAGTTTCTAAAACCCCATATGAGTTATGGTATGGCAAACAGCCGAGCTTGACATTTATAAAGATCTGGGGTTGCGAGGCTTATGTCAAAAAGCTCGCCTCTGGGAAACTAGAGAGCAGATCTGAGAAATGTATCTTTGTCGGTTACCCTAAAGAAACTAAGGGTTATTATTTCTACGATCCCAAAGAGAACAAGGTTTTTGTTGCTCGGACGGCTATTTTTCTTGAGAAGGAGTTTCTTCTGCAAGAAGCCAGTGGGAGAGAAATAAAGCTGGATGAGAATCCAGAGGAAGGGCAAAGTAGTCAAGCACAATTGGATGAGCCTGAGCCAGTAGAACAGGTTATTGAACAACCTGAGGCTCAGATATCACGGGAACCGCGAAGATCGGGAAGGATCCGTCGACAGCCTGAGCGCTATGACGGAGTCTACATCATTGATCATGATGAACCCCTAACTTATGCGGATGCGGTCAGTGGACCGGAGTCAGCGAGATGGCTTGAAGCTATGCGAGCCGAGATGGACTCCATGTCAGATAACCAGGTCTGGGATTTGGTTGATCCGCCTCCGAGAGTAATCCCTATAGGCTGTAAATGGATCTTCAAGAAGAAGATTGACATGGATGGTAACGTGGTTACCTATAAAGGCAGGCTAGTTGCGAAAGGTTTCAAACAAATCTACGGGATAGATTATGATGAAACTTTCTCTCCTGTAGCTATGTTCAAGTCTATTCGGATTCTTTTCGCGATAGCAGCATATTACGATTATGAGATCTGGCAAATGGATGTGAAGACGGCTTTCCTTAACGGAAAACTGGATGAGGATGTGTATATGACACAACCTGAAGGCTTCACTAATCCATCAGATCGTCATAGGATATGCAAGTTAAAGAAGTCCATTTATGGACTTAAACAAGCATCTAGAAGCTGGAATATTCGTTTTGATGAATCGATCAGTGAATTTGGTTTCATCAAGAACGAAGATGACCCGTGTGTATATAAGAGGTTTAGTGGGACCGTGATTACTTTCCTAGTCCTCTACGTCGATGATATCTTAATCATTGGAAATGATATTCCTGAACTGCATGCTATTAAGGCATGGTTAAGGAAATGTTTTCAGATGAAAGATCTAGGAGAAGCAGCCTATGTATTAGGTGTGAAGATCTACAGGGATAGATCTAAGAGGCTTCTCGGGCTGTGCCAGAGTACTTACATCGATAAAGTCCTGGAGAGATTTCATTTAGAAAATTCTAAAAGAGGATATCTTCCAGTCAGACATGGTCTGAATCTTTCGAAGAGTCAGTGTCCACAAACACAGACTGAGAAAGATGAAATGGACAATACGCCTTATGCTTCGGCTATTGGGTCCATTATGTATGCGATGTTGTGTACTCGCCCAGACGTCGCTTACGGGTTAAGCGTGACCAGTCGATTCCAAAGTAATCCAGGTCAGGCGCATTGGATTGCAGTCAAGAACATTTTAAAATATCTGCGGAGGACCAAAGATATGTTCTTGATATATGGAGGTCAGGAAGAACTCAGTATTGAAGGATATACTGATGCTTCGTTCCAATCTGACCAGGATGATTTCCGATCGCAATCAGGCTATGTTTTTAGCTTGAATGGTGGAGCAGTGGTGTGGAAAGGTTTCAAACAGTCAATTGTTGCTGATTCCACAACAGAAGCCGAGTATGTGGCAACCTCGGAAGCATCCAAGGAGGCAGTGTGGATTCGTAAGTTCGTTCAGGAACTTGGTGTTGTTCCTTCGAGTGCAGATCCATTGGTTATCTTTTGTGATAACACTGGAGCAATAGCACAAGCAAAGGAACCACGGTCGCACCAGAAGTCCAAGCACATACAGAGACGGTTTCACTTGATCCGGGAGATCATTGATCGAGGTGAGATCAAAGTCTGCAAGGTTCATACAGATGACAATCTGGCAGACCCGCTTACCAAGCCTCTGGCGCAGCAGAAGCACGAGAAGCACTGTAATAATATGGGTTTGAGATTTCTCAACCATTAGATTAAGTGCAAGTGGGAGATTGTTGGGGTATGCCCTTAAGGCTAATGTTTGAGGTCTTGGGATTCTTTCAGTATCATGTATAAACTCTTATGTTTATAAAGGCAATGGTTGTTATTCAGTTTGTTACATTGTCTGCTGCAATAATTGTACTTCTGAATAATGTCTCAATGCTGTTCAGCTAGGCTGACATGCTTTATGTCCTTAGTCGAGATATCTTGGTGAACATGAGACAGCCCTGATATGATTGAGACTAATATGTATTCTAATCTTATAGGATGCTTCGAGCATGGAATAAGATGTAGACTCATGGGTACATTGGATGTACTGGACAGACCCTACTAGGATATTCAATTGCTTGTCACAATGTGAATAATCCTTGATTGCAACAAGTGGCACATGTCCTTTGACTTGAGATCACTTGTGTTTCTAAATGATGATTGTCATTGTTTTGAGGTAGTTCAATATCATTTGAAACATAATGGTTATCAACTATCTTGGATAATGATCATGAGTCAGGTTAGGGCACTAGTGATAGATAAAGGATTGCCGTCTCCTTAATTGGAGTGTGATGTTCTAATGGGGCCCCCCTGGATGAGATGATTGAGAAAGTGTATGGCCATACCCAGGTGACTATGTTCATCTGGTCTAATCATGCTCATCATATTGGAGCTACAGGCTTGACACGCTTGTCCAATAAGAACATCCAGTGGCAAAGGAAATATGTATGCCTAGTGAGTTGATTCACACTTGTGCTGTGGTTTGGGTGTAGTCTTGGAAGACTCTTTCCTCTATATCGGGAGACAGTGATGTGTTGCTAGATACCCCTCACTGATCGTGATAACGTAAGTTATCGTTACCCACATTTGAAGGAAACCCTCAGGGTCGCACAATTTGATGATATGGCTTACTTAAGTCAGATCGTGTGGACTGAATTGTTTTGGTTCAGTTTAAAGGGATTTAAACTCTGATTGTAAGTGAGATCTGGTCTGATCATGTTTGATTGATTAGGGCTTGAGATCGGTAAGCTTTGATCGAGAGAGTTGATGCTAGATCGATGAGATCAAGAGCATCAAGAGATGAACGGTCAGATCCTGAACCTTAGGGTTTAAGGTGATCTGGACAAAGGCTTGGTTTGATTAAATTATTGAGCCAAATTGGGTTGAACCGAATGGCTTGAACCGGTTCACATGGGTGAACGCAAGGTTCAAAGTCTTCATGGCGCTTTGGGCGGTTTGCCTTGAGTGAGCGCACGGTTCATGAATGCATGAACGCATGAAGTGAAGGTTTACTATTTTTGGAAGAGGCGTTTTCCAAAATAGATACCACACCTCACGTTCGATGCACTCATGCTATTCTCGCCCCTTTTTGCCTCTTCCTCTCGACGGCTTCTCGTGTGGTGAAGAAGGTTGTCGCCAAGGAGAAGAAGAAGATCGCCAAGCAAGATCTCTCATTCCTTCCATTCGACAAGCACCCTTGGAGAACCTTGCTAGCACAAGGATCAACAAGGAGTAGGCTACATAACCTTGTGTGCGCACCGTGTGGAGGAGAAGCACTCGATTCTCTTCTTCCTAGACGCCATTCGAACTAATGGCTATGGTATGATTCAATCTACAGATTTAAGTTGATCATATATGATGCATACGATTCTTGATGCCCTATTTTCCGCCCATGCACAAAGTTTTTCATATGCGCATGTTTAGGGTTTCGCCCCCCTCTTGAAAGGGGTCCTTCAGATGGCATGAATTATTGATAAAATTTCTTTTGATAAAATGTCTTCCTTGATGATGTGAGTATTTATACTTGTGATTAGAGAAAAACCCTATCATGTTAGATTTATTTCTTCAATGCATGTCTATCTTTGAAATTTGACATTGGTTGATGCATGAAATTTTGGGTAGATGTGTTATTTGATGAATAAGATCTAAAGGTGAAACTACTCCTTTGAATAAAATGAGCATATGAGTATAATTTTTAATCAATGTAAATTGGTTAACCTAGTTGATGTCTAGTCTATTTTACTATTTGTTGGGAAGGAAGAATCCAAGATCCACAAAACTAGTGAGAGACTCCCCTACTTGGCACTGTGTAAAATTGACAGTGGTACCGAAGAGATGGGTTGAAGTCTATAAAAAAAAGAGAGAAAATAATAATAAGACTCTTCTACTTGGCACTGTGTAAAATTGACAGTGGTACCGAAGAAAAGAGTTGAATTCAAAAATAAAAGTATGTATCTATGTGGGTACATGCCATCCTTCCAAAGATAACAAAAGACACAAAAGAGAAAAAAAAATTATGTGTGGAAAAAAGATCTTGGAGACTTAATTCCTATAAACAAAGGTATGATAGATGTAAATTGAAATAAAGGTGAAATCATGAGACTGAGATTTTTTTTATACAAGTTGCAAAGTTTTATGTAATTGAGTTGTAGATCTAGAGGATTGAGTTCTGAGAATGATATGTTTATTTAAAGTTTTGTAAATCAATTGATAGAATTTTTCATCGATAGGTTGTATTTTAGAAATTTATTAAGCATGAAAAGGTTATTCTTTTAATCAAGTTTTGATTTTTGCTTGAGGACAAGCAAAGTTTGAGCCTTATGTATTTTGATGACACCAAAATATATAGTATATTTTGCATCATTTTATGTATCTTTTCATGCTAAATTGAGGATCTTTTTACTTGTTTTTATGCTGAATTCATCAAATATTGCAAAATCTACTTCTATTATGGTTTTTCATGATTTTAAGGTAAAAAGGCCCTATTTTGAGGAGTTTTCAAGCAAAATCGAAGATATAAAAGAGTTACCATCATCAAGAGGAGATCACCCAAGAAATTTTATGCAAAACAGAACAAGTCTGCAAATTATGGCAGTGCCGTAATCCATTTTACTGTACCGTAATTTCGGACAGTACCGTAAAATCCGAGCACTACTGTAAGGGATTTCACGGGCCGTATTTTCCAGTCACTTCCGAACAGAGAGTTCAGCCGATTTTATGGCACCAGCCGTAAACCACATTACGGTACCATAATGCCAAGATGACATCAGATCAGAAACCTCGACAGATTTTACGGTACCGCCTTAAGATATTACACGGCCGTAATTTCCAGTCAAATTCGTGATTCTTCCGCTCCAAAACTTGCAAAGGCCCTAACTTTTGATCCAGGGCTCCAAATTGAAATCTGAAAGTTTCTGCGGCTTCGTCTTTAAGAGGAGAAGACACACGCACCGAAAGAAAGAACGTTTATCATGTATCGAGAGAGCAATCGTCAGAGAGGTGGTTAGGGTTTGGCCTCGCGCCGAGAGGCGGAGAGGGCACCTCAGGCTGTGATTTTCACTCAAAAGCTTCGTCTGGCGGAGAGGAAGACACCACAGAAGTTTTAGAGCGTTTGGAGTCCAATCGAAGGAGAAACCAACAAAACAGTGGTGACAGCGCTGTCCATCGAAGCAAATTACGGCTGTAAACTCTTTTACAGCCGTGGTGTAAAGATGTTTCTCCTTTCTTTTCATTTTCTGATCACTCTGAGACTATGATTCATTGTATTTCTTTTTCCATGCAAGCTTAATCTTATTTTGGGACATGGGGTGTAATCCCCTTGATTTTTAATGATTAGATAATTCCTTTTTTTCGTCATGATAATCTTCGTTGTGATAATTTTACTTTTCTGATGAATTGTCTTTAATTTTCCATAGATCTATGTTATTATCCATGTTTTAGAGTTTTCGCAATGAGACTGAAAGGTGATTTGCTTGAGAGCTTGGAACCCTAGAATTGCATGTTAAGATCCCTTCCTTAGGTTAGATCCAACTTGATCTGTTCTAGTAGATTAATTGCCATGTTTGATAATATTGATCTAGGATTTAATTAATGTTATAGACATTGATTGATCTTGCACGAAAGTGAGGATCGATATGTTGGAAAACCATAGGTAGAACCTGTGTCGAGTCTCGGATGCACAAAAGTGATCCTTGAGATTCCACTTGAGACTATCAATCAAATTAGAATTTGGATGCACGAAAGTGATCCTTGAGTTCTTTGATTGATGATTTACTTATCTACAGCATTGAAAATAGATCTTGCACGAAAGTGAGGATCGGTTATCTGCATGATTGTCTGCACGAAAGTGAGACAATACCTTTATTAAGTAAATTAGGTCTTTATCTTAACAAGATTAGATTGCCGACCTTTTATTATTGTCTAATCATTGAAATTAAGGTGGATGAAACCCTAGTCCCATGTTTATCTCTCTGATTATCCTTCGTGTTAGTTATACTGCTTACTTGCTATTATTCGGTTTACTTAGCTAGCGAGAATATAATTATTTGGTACTTAACAATAAGGTCCCTGTGGATTCGATAGTTTTCTTTATTACTTCTATAGTTCTGTGCACTTGCGGAAACCTGACAAGTGTTTGGCGTCGTTACTTTGGATTAGTCCAAGGTATACGCCGAACTCCTCTTCGGGCTATCAAGTTTTTGGCGTCGTTGCCGGGTAATTAAATTGTGTTCATATTAAGTGTGTCCCTACGCGCCATACTTGTAGTGCTTCCTTTTCAGGCTATCAATAACCCACAAAGTCAATCGGGAAGTTTAAGACTTCCTAGTGAGATGGGATCCTTATTCCACATGAGGCTTCGCGTCCCACGAGGGTGGGATGAGATGCACAAAGTAACCTATGCTTCCTAAGGTGGGCACGTCGGTCGATTGCTCCAAGCAATTCCCCTTATTGAGACAGTCTAGGCATTTCATGTCTAGCGAGGGCTAGACACAGCATGAAACCCTAACCTCTCAACGATGCCTCTAGACTTTCATCATGTGCCCAGCACCTATGAACTTCTAGTCAAGTCCATTCATAATCGTTATGCCCAGGGTCAACGAGTTTCCTTGCAAAGGCACGCCCAGCTAAAACAGACTGGGAAACCATTGCCACCACACATCTCCTAAAGATAAGTGGGTGTGTCCCACGAGGATGGGAAACAATTCACAACACCACTGATCGATAGTTTGATGAGGGCTACGCATTAGAAGGCTACTAGACTTGATATTTATTTATGAGGGTTTTTGAGGTCTCATCAGTTTTATCTTATGTCTAACATTACAGGCATGCAATCCTATAGTGATAACATAATGATAAAACAACATCGGCATGCTTTTAGCAGTTATATAAAAACAGTAAAAGAATGATGTGATCATAGCCTATTTAAGACATTGAACCAACCTATGCCTAAAGGAGGTTCAACTCTTGACCTAGGACTCAAGCCCCCAAAGACAAGACCTAACCTAGCCGACCACTAATTTGATCTTCAAGGTTGGCTCCAAGGTCCTTCTCACCATTGTTTAGCTCTCAAACCCTAGAGGTATCCCTCATGGGTTCGGCCAATGCCATGAGTCTTTCTCCATAGATGATGCGCCACCATGCAAGGAGCAAGATGGCTAACTCTCAAACCCTAGGGTTCGGCCATTCCATCTTGCGCCACTCCTCCATGCGCCATCCATTATGTATGCGCCAGGGTTCCATGTGTTGGGAAACCCCGGGGACATTTTACAATTTTCAGAGCCATGGACATACATTTTACGCAGCGGAAGAATGTCCCCGAAACAGGCTAGTCCCAAAAACCCAGTGAAGATCTCTTGCGAGGGGGTCGACACGATGTGATAGTAAGTACCTTTAAGCAATTGGAAGCCGATGTCGATGAAGGCGCCCAAGTGTTCGCCCTCTGCAGTCTCGCACACACGGATTGCTCAAGTTTTCTTCTTCCTCGCCCGGTGCTAGCCTCGGGAAGAAGATCCATGCCTTAGGAGAGCCCTCCATGCAATTTGCGCCATCACCAAGATGTGATGCACCAAGGAGATGGAAGGAGAAGGGAACGCCGCAAGCCTTCTTGTTCCTTTGCGCCAAGGAAAGGAAGAGGAGAAGCATGCTTGCGCCCTTGATGGAAGAAGAAGAGCTCTAAGCTCTCCAAGCCGTCGCCCTCTAATGCTTCACGCCTCCAAGGAATTAGCATCATGAAGAGAGGGGGCGGCAAGGGCTTATTTATAGGAGGAAGAGGCGGTTAGGGGAGAATGGCAAGTGTTGACAATTAGGGCATGATTCTAGGAGATTATCCAATCAATTGTATTGATTAAATCTCCACTCCCATATGCGCCTAAGACTTGCCAAAGCAAGCATCAGCCATATGCGCCCATATCATGCCATATGAGGCATTAATCCCATCCATGCGCCTAGACCTAGTCAAGGCAATATGATGGATTGCCTAATGTGGCTTGGGCGCAAGTCCTAATCCAATTAGGACTCTAATTATGTTAATAATCAGCCCACAATTGTCAAACACAATCCAATCAATTATCTTGTGTGATTTAATCAAATCCAATTTGATTTAATCACCTAGGAGATACCAAACAAGGCATAGGCGCCAATTCTAGTCCAACTAGAATCCTGAAAGTCCCCTAAACAAAGGGGGCGAAACCCTATAGGAGGCGCATATGAAAATTTTGATGCAGCGGAAGGGGTTTCAAGGATCTATGCATATAATATGTTCAACTTGCAATGAAAAACGATTCTCACCATTGCCATCGCTTAGATGGTGTCTTGGAAGGAAAGGCGCAAGTGCTCCTTCTCCAAAGGTGACGTACACAATTGGTGTCGCCTACTCTTCCTTGGTGCTCCTTGTGCTAGCAAGGTTCCAAGAAGTCGTTGTCGAATGGAAGGGAAAGATCACTTTGCTTGGCCGAACTCTTCCTTCTCTTTTCGTCTACACTCCTCCACACGAGAGTGTGCAAGTGCCGAATGCCCAAGTTGGCGACGAGAGTGAGGAGAAACGAGAGATGAGGGCGCCTTAGGCGTGAACGTGAGTAGTGGTCACGTATGTGATCATGCTTTCTAAAAATAGAAAGCCACTCACTCACATGCGATCATGGGTTTACCCCATGCGCAAACTCCTCTCAATTTGAACCACATGCTCACTCAATGAGCTGGTTCAATTTGGTCTGGTTCATAGACCAATCGACCCAAGCCATTAGTCCAGATCACATTAAACCCTAAGGCTCTTGATCTGACCGTCGATCTCTTGATGCTGCTGATCTCACTGATCTAGCATCCAATCTCTCGATCGAAGCTTACCGATCTCAAGCCCTAATCAATCAAACATGATCAGACCAGATCTCACTTACAATCAGAGATTAAATCCCTTTAAACTGAACCTGAATAATTCAGTCCACACGATCTGACTTAAGTAAGCCATATCATCAAATTGTGCGACCCTGAGGGTTTCCTTTAAATGTCGGTAACGATAACTCACGTTATCACGATCAGTGAGGGGTATCTAGCAACACATCACTGTCTCCCGATATAAAGAAAAGAGTCTTCCAAGACTACACCCAAACCACAGCACAAGTGTGAATCCAACTCACAAGGCATGCATGTTTCCTTTGCCACTGGATGTTCTTATTGGACAAGCGTGTCAAGCTTGTAACTCCAATATGATGAGCATGATTAGATCAGATGAACATAGTCACCTGGGTATGGCCATACACTATTCTCAATCATCTCATCCAGGGGGCCCTTTAGAACATCACACTCCTTAAACAAGGAGACGGCAATCCTTTGTCTATCACTAGTGCCCTAACCTGACTCAAGCTCACCATCCAAGATAGACTATAACCATTATGTTTCAAATGATATTGAACTACCTCAAAACAATGACAATCATCATTTAGAAAACACAAGTGATCTCAAGTCAGAGGAAATGTGCCACTTGTCGCATTCAAGGATTATTCACATTGTGACAAGCAATTGAATATCCTAGTAGGGTCTGTCCAGTACATCCAATGTACCCATGAGTCTACATCTCATTCCATGCTCGAAGCATCCTATAAGATTAGAACACATATTAGTCTCAATCATATCAAGGCTGTCTCATGTTCACCAAGATATCTTGACTAAGGACTTTATAGCATGTTAGCCCAGCTAAACAGCTTTGAGACATTATTCAGAAGTACAATTATTGCAGCAGACAATGTAACAAACTGAATAACAACCATGCCTTTATAAACATAAGAGTTTATTACATGATACTGATACAATCCCAAGGCCTCAAACATTAGCCTTAAGGGCATACCCCAACAATCTCCCACTTGCACTTAATCTAATGGTTGAGAAATCTCAAACCCATATTATTACAGTGCTTCTCATGCTTATGCTGCGCCAGAGGCTTAGTAAGCGGGTCTGCCAGATTGTCATCTGTATGAACCTTGCAAATTTTGATCTCGCCACGATCAATGATCTCCCGGATCAAGTGAAACCTCCTCTGTATGTGCTTGGACTTCTGGTGCGACCGTGGTTCCTTTGCCTGTGCGATTGCTCCAGTGTTATCATAGAAGATAACCAAAGGATCTGCACTCGAAGGAACAACACCAAGTTCTCTCACGAACTTACGAATCCACACTGCCTCCTTGGATGCTTCCGAGGCTGCAACATACTCGGCTTCTGTTGTGGAATCAGCAACAGTTGACTGTTTGAAACTCTTCCACACCACTGCTCCTCCATTCAAGCTAAAAACATAGCCTGATTGCGATCGGAAATCATCCTGGTCTGACTGGAACGAAGCGTCAGTATATCCTTCAATACTGAGTTCTTCCTGACCACCATATATCAAGAACATATCTTTGGTCCTCCGCAGATATTTTAAAATGTTCTTGACTGCAATCCAGTGCGCCATACCTGGATTACTTTGGAACCGACTGGTCACGCTTAACCCGTAAGCGACGTCTGGGCGAGTACACAACATCGCATACATAATGGACCCAATAGCCGAAGCATAAGGCGTATTGTCCATTTCATCTTTCTCAGTCTGTGTTTGTGGACACTGACTCTTCGAAAGATTCAGACCATGTCTGACTGGAAGATATCCTCTTTTAGAATTCTCTAAATGAAATCTCTCCAGGACTTTATCGATGTAAGTACTCTGGCACAGCCCAAGAAGCCTCTTAGATCTATCCCTGTAGATCTTCACACCTAATACATAGGCTGCTTCTCCTAGATCTTTCATCTGGAAACATTTCCTTAACCATGCCTTAACCGCATGCATTTCAGGAATGTCATTTCCAATGATCAAGATATCATCGACGTAGAGGACTAGGAATGTAATCACGCTCCCACTAAACCTCTTATATACACACGGGTCATCCTCGTTCTTGATGAAACCAAATTCACTGATTGATTCATCAAAACGAATATTCCAGCTTCTTGATGCTTGTTTAAGTCCATAAATAGACTTCTTTAATTTGCATATCTTATGACGATCTGATGGATTAGTGAAACCTTCTGGTTGTGTCATATACACATCCTCATCCAGATTTCCATTCAGGAAAGCTGTTTTCACATCCATTTGCCAAATCTCATAATCATAATATGCTGCTATCGCGAAAAGAATCCGAATAGACTTAAACATAGCTACAGGTGAGAAAGTTTCATCATAATCTATCCCGTAGATTTGTTTGAAACCTTTCGCAACCAGCCTGCCTTTATAGGTAACCACGTTACCATCCATGTCAATCTTCTTCTTGAAGATCCATTTACAGCCTATAGGGATAACTCCCGGAGGCGGATCAACCAAATCCCAAACTTGGTTATCTGACATGGAGTCCATCTCGGCGCGCATAGCTTCAAGCCATCTCGCTGACTCCGGTCCACTGACCGCATCCGCATAAGTGAGGGGTTCATCATGATCAATGATGTAGACTCCGTCATAGCGCTCAGGCTGTCGACGGATCCTTCCCGATCTTCGCGGTTCCCGTGATATCTGAGCCTCAGGTTGTTCATTAACCTGATCCACCGGCTCAGGCCAATCCAACTGTGCTTGACTACTTTGTCCTTCCTCTGGATTCTCATCCAGCATTATTTCTCTCCCACTGGCCTCTTGCAGAAGAAACTCCTTCTCAAGAAATATGGCCGTCCGAGCAACAAATACCTTGTTCTCTTTGGGATCGAAGAAATAATAACCCTTAGTTTCCTTAGGGTAACCGACAAAGATACATTTCTCAGATCTGCTCTCTAGTTTCCCAGAGGCGAGCTTTTTGACATAAGCCTCGCAGCCCCAGATCCTGATAAATGTTAAGCTCGGCTGTTTTCCATACCATAACTCATATGGCGTCTTAGAAACTGCCTTGGATGGCACTCGGTTTAGTACCTTTGCAGCTGTCTCCAGTGCAAAACCCCAAAAGGAGTATGGAAGAGTAGCCTGACTCATCATAGAACGAACCATATCAAGTAGGGTTCTATTTCTCCTTTCGGACACACCATTCCATTGCGGTGTTCCTGGCGGAGTGAGCTGTGAGATAATCCCACACTCCTTCAGATAGTCAGTAAATTCTCGACTTAGGTATTCTCCACCTCGATCAGAACGAAGTGCCTTGATATTTCGGCCTAGCTGATTCTGTACTTCATTCTTGAACTCTTTGAACTTGTCAAAAGATTCACTTTTATGTCTCATCAAATAGACATACCCATACCTACTGAAATCATCAGTAAAGGTAATGAAGTGCTGATAGCCACCTCTGGCATGTTTACTAAATGGCCCACACACATCACTGTGTATAAGGTCAAGTAAACCTGAAGCCCTTTGACCTTTGTTAGAAAAAGGTGACTTCGTCATTTTACCCATTAAACAAGCTTTGCATGTATCAATCTCCTCATAGGAGAATGATCCCAGCAGTCCATGATCATGCAACCGCTTAATGCGTTTCTTGTTAATATGGCCTAAACGACTATGCCATAGCAAGGTGCTGTCATCAGCATACTTGGCTTTCTTAATATCAATAGCGTGTATAGAACATTCCATGTCCAACATGAATAACCCATTATTAATTGATCCAGTAGCATAAACTATATTATCAAGAGATAAAACACACTTTGAAATATTGCATTCAAAGGAAAATCCCTTCCTGACAAGAGCAGGAATGGAGATAATATTCTTAGTAATGCTGGGAACAAAATAACAACTGTTTAGTTCTAATACAATTCCAGATGGCAAAGAGATGAAATAGTCTCCTACAGCAACAGCAGCAACCCGTGCCCCGTTTCCAACTCGTAGGTCCACCTCATGCTGTCCCACCTGCCTTCTTCTCTTGAGTTCCTGTACATTTGAACAAATGTGAACTCCACATGCAGTGTCCAACACCCATGATATAGAAGAAGATGAAACCATGACTTCCGTCACGTATATACCTGAGCCAGAAGCGATGCTTCCCCTCTTGTCTCCTTGGAGCGCTTTACAGTCCTTTTTCCAGTGACCCAACTGGCCATAGTGGAAACATCTGTATTCCTTTGACCGCTTCACTTTTTGCTTCAGAGCCTTGCTGTAACTCTTGACAGGGGCCTTGCCCTTCTTCCCCTTCTTCTTGTTCCTAGAAGGAACCATTAAGACAGAGGTTGAAGGCTTTCCCTTCAGAGTCTCCTCAGTATTCAAGAGCATATTCAGCAGCTCTGCCGGAGTACAGTCGATTTTGTTCATATTAAAGTTAATAATGAACGCATCGAAAGAGGGCGGAAGAGACTGCAGAATAATGTCTACAGCAAGCTCCTGGTTGATGGTATGCCCCAGTTTCTCTAGAGCCTCCTTGTGCCCAATCATCTTGAGCACGTGAGCTCCCACTGGGCTCCCTTCAGCCAGTTTGCTCTGAAAGAACAGCTTTGTCAGATTATAGCGTTCTGTCCTCGCCTGTGTAGCATACAGCATTTTGAGGTTTGCTATCATGTCTATAGCAGACATATCCTCATGCTGACGCTGCAGCGGTGGCGTCATAGACGCTAGCATCAGGCAAGCGACATCAATGCTATCATTGACGTGCTTTTCATAAGCTTCCCGAACCGCCCTTGCGGCGTTCGGAGCGGGCTGAGGCGGTATCGCCGTCTCGAGGACATACAGTTTCCTCTCTGCCTTAAGAACAATCTTAAGGTGTCCGAACCAGTCTGAGAAGTTTGGCCCAGCAAACTTCTCCCTTTCCAGTAGGGATCGCACATTGAAGCTCATGGTGTTCGTTGCTGCAGGTATCTACAACAATGCAAGAACAGCAAGGTCAGTATCAATGTAAAGAATCAATTCAGGACTTAAGAATGATTCTTTTTCTCACTATTTTATCTGGCTGAAAAATCCAGCAAAACAGCCCGAAAGAGTAGAACTCTTTTAGTGAGATGGGATCCAGATTTCATACTTGGTCTCCGCGTCCCGCTCAGGCGAGATAAGATGCACAGAGAGTACAAGCACTAATCTCTGGTAGGCAGTCCCTGCCAATCGCCAACCCGTGCGATTCCCCTTCATCTGGGCAATCCAGCAGACTGTGCCAACTGAGTTGGTACAACACAATCTCTGACCCCACAGATGGCTGCCTCCATGCGCTACCATATGCGCCACATATGTAGCCTACACGGTCAAGCTGACCCGACCTACTCCCTGGACCACCACGTGCTATGCTGAGCAACGAGAAGCGATAAATCCCTTCTCTGTAACACGCAGGTGTAATCCCGCACCGTCTGAAGATAGATGGACGTGCCCACTGAGTGGGTACAACACGGCTCCAACGATAATCAGAACAGCGAGGTTTCGCGTCAGAAGGCATACGAGCTTGATATTTAAGCGTTGGATTTTAACGGTCTTTTATCTTCTTCACTATCATGCAATTCCTATGGTGATAGTAGAAGATAAATAAATCATGCTGTTCTACTTATTTAAACAATAAAAGAAAGCATGGATCTTATGTGGTAAAAGCCCATAGCCTAAGTAAGACCTTAATTAACTTAAGTCTTCACTTGCTTTTCTTCATGGGTCTTTTGCTGCTCATCTGGCCCAAACCAGGGCCCAAGCGCCATCTGCAGCTCAGGTGCGCCCACCAGGGAAAATGCGCCTGGTCCCAGAGTCGAACCCTGGACCTCCCACCTGGTCAAGCCACTGCTGCATGCGCCTCTGCCAAGTGTGCTCTGTGCTCTTGTCTGATTAATTTACAAATTAATCTATCTAGACAAGATTGACACGCAGGTCAATTACATTTTATAAATTAAATACAATGTGATACGCAGATCACAATAATTAATTTACAACTTTAAAGTCCAGGCACGCAGGCCCCAGCACAGCACACATTTAACATGGGCAGCCCACATAAGAATAAATAAACAAACATAGGCATCAACCAACATGTGATCCATTCAAGAAAATTAAATTTTTGAAAAACCCCATAGGCATCAATTTTAATTTCCTTATTTGCCTTACAACCTTACAATGGTCCATTACTAGGGATCCACTCATCCAACCTAGTCAGATCCAGTGCCCTTGCATGCACCAAGTCCTAACTGACTTGAGTCGACCAAAGGTCAACCATGCATGCGCCAGGGCCGAACAACCCTCATGAGTTCTGGCAAGCGGGTGTGACCCCGGGCCTAACTCATGTGTGTTCGCTAGTCGTCTCAATCAGACATCGCTACACGCCTGTCTGCAGTCGACCTATAGCCATCTCGTGCTTGCGCACAGATGCTAACTGGTCAACCCATCAAGGCTGTCAGATGGTCTGATCAGACTGTCTGGATCTAACCTAGGGGATGACTTCAACCCTAATAACCCGTCTAAGGGTTTAATGCAGGGCCTTAGATCTATAATGAGTCGCGCATGTCATAAGAAGTTTGAGAAAACAAACATATGCGCCAACATGAAAACATGCGTCTAGGAGAAATAAAAAATATCTCTAACCAGCATGTAACATATAGATCAATGCATAGGATCACAAAGAAAGCAAACATATTAGCATGCAATAACTCGCTCTGATACCAATTGAAAGTCCCCTAAACAAAGGGGGCGAAACCCTATAGGAGGCGCATATGAAAATTTTGATGCAGCGGAAGGGGTTTCAAGGATCTATGCATATAATATGTTCAACTTGCAATGAAAAACGATTCTCACCATTTCCATCGCTTAGATGGTGTCTTGGAAGGAAAGGCGCAAGTGCTCCTTCTCCAAAGGTGACGCACACAATTGGTGTCGCCTACTCTTCCTTGGTGCTCCTTGTGCTAGCAAGGTTCCAAGAAGTCGTTGTCGAATGGAAGGGAAAGATCACTTTGCTTGGCCGAACTCTTCCTTCTCTTTTCGTCTACACTCCTCCACACGAGAGTGTGCAAGTGCCGAATGCCCAAGTTGGCGACGAGAGTGAGGAGAAACGAGAGATGAGGGCGCCTTAGGCGTGAACGTGAGTAGTGGTCACGTATGTGATCATGCTTTCTAAAAATAGAAAGCCACTCACTCACATGCGATCATGGGTTTACCCCATGCGCAAACTCCTCTCAATTTGAACCACACGCTCACTCAATGAGCTGGTTCAATTTGGTCTGGTTCATAGACCAATCGACCCAAGCCATTAGTCCAGATCACATTAAACCCTAAGGCTCTTGATCTGACCGTCGATCTCTTGATGCTGCTGATCTCACTGATCTAGCATCCAATCTCTCGATCGAAGCTTACCGATCTCAAGCCCTAATCAATCAAACATGATCAGACCAGATCTCACTTACAATCAGAGATTAAATCCCTTTAAACTGAACCTGAATAATTCAGTCCACACGATCTGACTTAAGTAAGCCATATCATCAAATTGTGCGACCCTGAGGGTTTCCTTTAAATGTCGGTAACGATAACTCACGTTATCACGATCAGTGAGGGGTATCTAGCAACACATCACTGTCTCCCGATATAAAGAAAAGAGTCTTCCAAGACTACACCCAAACCACAGCACAAGTGTGAATCCAACTCACAAGGCATGCATGTTTCCTTTGCCACTGGATGTTCTTATTGGACAAGCGTGTCAAGCTTGTAACTCCAATATGATGAGCATGATTAGATCAGATGAACATAGTCACCTGGGTATGGCCATACACTATTCTCAATCATCTCATCCAGGGGGCCCTTTAGAACATCACACTCCTTAAACAAGGAGACGGCAATCCTTTGTCTATCACTAGTGCCCTAACCTGACTCAAGCTCACCATCCAAGATAGACTATAACCATTATGTTTCAAATGATATTGAACTACCTCAAAACAATGACAATCATCATTTAGAAAACACAAGTGATCTCAAGTCAGAGGAAATGTGCCACTTGTCGCATTCAAGGATTATTCACATTGTGACAAGCAATTGAATATCCTAGTAGGGTCTGTCCAGTACATCCAATGTACCCATGAGTCTACATCTCATTCCATGCTCGAAGCATCCTATAAGATTAGAACACATATTAGTCTCAATCATATCAAGGCTGTCTCATGTTCACCAAGATATCTTGACTAAGGACTTTATAGCATGTTAGCCCAGCTAAACAGCTTTGAGACATTATTCAGAAGTACAATTATTGCAGCAGACAATGTAACAAACTGAATAACAACCATGCCTTTATAAACATAAGAGTTTATTACATGATACTGATACAATCCCAAGGCCTCAAACATTAGCCTTAAGGGCATACCCCAACAAATCCCATATGCGCCTATCCCATTAATTCATCCCCATTATACCCTTCAAGCCTCTTAGCCCTTCATTACAACTTATTAGCAAGCCCAACTAAGCAATGGGCCAAGCCAAAAGTCCATTATGCATGTTAACCAAGCTATTGGATCCAATCCAATTTAACCCATGGTTAAATGAGGCTAACCATGGTTAATTTGATCGATATGCCAAAAACGGAAGTTGGCCCCAATAAGTTTCTTCCATCTCATCAGGCCCATTGGCGCTGATGAAATCTCCCAAATAGATTCGAGTTATCCAATAACTCGATCTAAAGGCTACCCGATCAATATGAAAACTCGAGTATCAAGATGTGCGACCCTGTAGGTTCCTCTAACGCTGGCAGTGCTGACCAAAGGTCATCACAAGCAGTGAGTGGCACCTAGCAGTGCATTGCTGCTACCCAGGTTATTGGAATGGATATCGACATCGACATCCCCATCATCGCAACTAGGTACATATGCATTACAGTCTCTTTGCCGAACTGATATCCGATTGGACAAGTGTGTCACCACTTGTTTTCATCCAATCACATGGCTATGACTAGAACAGGTTCTTACCTGGGTATGGCCATACACTCTCAGTCATAGAACCATAAGGAAGCTCCATGGATATCATACTTCCCAAAGGAAGGGGCAAATCCTATGTCTGTCCATTGACCTTCTCATATGGGTCGTGACATGCTCAATGACAACCGTTATGACCTCCCAACTACGGCAAGGTGTTAGGTTGCATCAAAGCAAGTCCCTAACCATATAGAATGGTCAATGACCTCAAGTCAAGGGATCAATGCATCTCCTGTCACTTGTGAGGATAACTCATGACACCAAGTCATAGCCTCACAGCGGGTCTATCCAGTATATCCTCCAATGATATACCCATGTGTCTGTGTCAGCACCACGTGCCTAACCAGCCCACATACCAGTCTCACAAGTACCATAGCTGTCCCATATCCACTAAGGTACATCGACTGGGGATTATAATTCGAGAACAGATCCAATCTGTCTCCAGGGACATTCTCATGTAAGTACACAATCGCAGGTGTAGACAAACAATGATAACGACAATGCCAGAAAGATATATATATTAATATCAGAGTCAAGTAGTACAAAGATGGACCAAAACTAGGTCCTAGGGCATATACACCAACAATCTCCCACTTGCACTAAGACCTAGAGGTTGAGCAACCTCAACCCCATATCTCTAGTACGACCATCATGCTTCTGCTGCGCCAAAGCCTTGGTCAGTGGGTCTGCTAGATTGCTCTCTGTGTCAATTCTGCTAATCTTGACATCACCTCGATCAATGATCTCTTTGATCAAGCGAAATCTCTTGAGTATGCGTTTGGACCTTTGATGAGACCGTGGTTCCTTAGTATGTGCAGTTCCCATTGTTGTCATAGTAGAGCTCAATGGGATTCATTGCACTTGGAACCACCTAAAGTTCAGAAAAGAACTTCCTGATCCAAACGGCTTCATTTGCTGCCTCAGAAGCAACCACATACTCAGCTTCGGTTGTAGAATTAGCTATGGTGGATTGCTTGAAGCTCTTCCAGCATACAGCACCTCCAACCATCTTAAACTAATAGCTGGTCTGCGATCTGAAGTCGTCAGGATCAGACTGGAACGACTCATCAGTGAAGCCCTGCACACTGAGTTCTTCCTGTCCCCCGTAGACTTTATAGAATAAATCCTTAGTCCCTTTCAGGATACTCAAGGATATTCTTTATAGCCACCTAGTACTGTAAACTAGGATTGGATTGGTATCGGCTGGTTATGCTCACAGCATAGGCCACAACTGGTCTAGTACACAACATTGCATACATGATCGATCCCACCGCCGAAGCATAAGGCACTCGACTCATGTCATCTCTCTCAGGCTCTGTGTTGGTACACTAGTTCTTTGAGAGAGTAAGGCCATGTCTCACTGGAAGGTATCCCTTCTTGGATTGCTCCAAGTTGAACCTCTCCAGGACCTTATCAATGTGGGTACTCTGACTAAGGGCCAAGAGCCTCTTGGATCTATCGCGGTAGATCCTCACGCCTAGAATATAGGCGGCCTCCCCTAAGTCCTTCATCTCGAAACACTTCCCTAACCATGTCTTCACAGCTTGAAGACTAGGGATGTCATTTCCGATGAGCAGTATGTCATCGACACACATGACCAGAAAAGTCACCAAGCTCCCACTGAATTTTCTGTATACACAGGCGTCATCTTCGCTTTTGATAAAGCTATAATCTCTCACAGCTTCATCAAACTGAAGATTCTAACTTCGAGATGTTTGCTTTAATCCGTAAATGGATTTCTTTAGCCTGCAGACTTTACTAGTATCTGCAGGATGGATGAAGTCATTAGGTTGTGTCATATACACATCCTTAGTTAGCTTCCCGTTAAGGAATGCTGTCTTCACATCCATCTGCCATATCTCATAGTCATGATATGCAGCTATAGCAAGTAGAATCCGAATGGATTTGATCATGGCAACTGGCGAGAAGGTTTCATCATAGTCCACCCCGTGGACTTGTTTAAATCCTTTAGCCACTAGTCTACCCTTATAGGTAACAATTTTGCCATCCATGTCTGTCTTCCTCTTGAAGACCCATTTACACCCTATGGGTTTTACCCCATCAGGCAGCTCAACCAAATCCCAGACTTGGTTAGCCGACATGGAATCCATCTCGGATCGCATGGCCTCAAGCCATCTCTCGGAGTCCGGTCCACTGACCGCCTCATCATAAGTCCTGGGTTCATCCTCCATGATGAAGATCCCGTCGTGTTGGGTCGGCAGCGACCCATACCTCTCAGGTGCACGACGAAACCTCCCAGACCTACATGGGGCCTGTGTTTGAGCCTCAGGTTGCCTAGCAACCGGTGTAGGTGGCTCAGGTTCCCATCTCTATGTCTTGTGGTTGCACTTGGACCTCATCCAAGTCAAACTTCCTCCCACTAACTTCTTTCATGAGAAATTCTTTCTCTAGAAAGACCGCACCCCGAGCAACAAAAACTTTGTTCTCGGTGGGAATATAGAAGTAGTAACCCTTAGTCTCCTTAGGGTACCCCACAAACATACACTTATCAGATCTAGGTTCTAGCTTGCTAGAATCCTGACGTTTGACATAAGCCTCACATCCCTAGATTCTGATGAAAGTGAGATTAGGGCGTCTCCCATTCCATACCTCGTATGGAATCTTTGAGACACTCTTAGATGGAACATTATTCAGTATTAGAGAAGCTTTTTCAAGTGCATGTCCCCAGAATGAGGGAGGTAGAGTTGCATGACTCATCATAGACCGAACTATGTCCAACAAGGTTCGATTTCTCCTTTCAGATACACCATTCTACCGAGGTGCTCTAGGAGGAGTGAGTTGGGATAGGATCCCACACTTACTCAGATAGTCAAAGAATTCACTGCTCAGGTGCTCTCCATCACGATCTGATCGAAGATCCTTAAAGGATCTACCAAGCTGGTTCTTTACTTCATGTCTGAACTCCTTAAATTTCTCAAAGGATTCAGACTCATGTCTCATCATGTAGACATAACCATATCTACTGAAGTCATCAGTAAATGTAATGAAGTAGTTATACCCTCCTTTGGCTTGTTTATTGAATAGCCCACACACATCACTATGTATGAGATCCAACAAACCTCCTGCCCTCTCACCAGTCTTGGTGAAGGGCGTCTTTGTCATTTTCCCTAATAAACAAGTCTCACATGTATCAAGTTCCTCCAAGGAACTCGAATCTAGCAACCCATTTGCATGGAGTTGTCGAATGCGATTCTTGTTTATATGGGCTAATCGACAATGCCGTAGGAAAGCATCAACTGAACCACTCAGTTTGGTCCTTTTATTATTTATGTTACAAATAGAGCTAACCATGTCCAAGACATGCGGACCATTGCACAAAGTACCCTTCCCATAAAACATGTTTGCAAAAGAAAAAGAACATCAGTTCTCTTTTATTTCAAACCATAATCCTTTCTTTGCCAAGCAAGGAGTGGATACAATGTTTTGGTAAGGGAAGGTACATAATAGCAATTGTCTAGCTTTAACTGAAGTCCAGAAGGCAGGGAGAAAAACTCCTACAGCAACAGCAGCAACTTGTGCCCTGTTACCTATCCGTAGGTCAATCTCTCTAGGCCTTACCGATCTATCCTTTCTGAGCCTTTGCATATTTGTACTCCACATGCGGTATCCAATACCCATGTCATAGGAGTAGAAAGGTTGACTTTGGTAACATAAATACCTGAGCATGAAGACAAGGCCTTGCCTTTCTTCTCCTCATTATGAAGTTGCAACATGTCCTTCAACATGTGAGGTGGCCCTCCACATGAATAGCACCTATTATTCCTGATCATATCCATCTTTAATTTCAGTTCCTTGGTCAAGCCTTTCGGCTCAACACACTGAATATCAACTTTAGCAGGATTGAGCTCAACCAATTCATCAAAGAGCTGCCTTAGATTAAAATAATTTCAGAGGCACTCTTCGATTCATATCACCCTTCAAGTGACATGTTGGTTAGCAACCTCCAAAGTATCAACCTGATGCTTATCATAAGCATCCCTCTCAGCCGCTGAGGCCGAGCATGGAAGTGGCTCAGGAATAAGACGCTCAAGAACATAAAGCTTCCTCTCGAGCTTGAGCACGATTCTCAAGTTCATATACCAATCCAGTAAGTTGGATCCAACCAACTTATCCAGGGTAGATCGCAGTGACCAACTGCTATTTTTCATAGCCATTGTTATACAACAACCAAGAAACAGCAGATTAGTACTACTTCGAGTCATTTAAACTGGACTTGCCTTTTAAATGACCATGGCTCCCACTATTTTTAATCGAATTGACAACCCACAAAGTCAATCGAGAAATCCAAGATTTCCTAGTGAGATGAGATCCTCATTCCACATAGGGCTTCGCGTCCCACGAGGGTGGGATGAGATGCACAAAGTGACCCATGTTTCCTAAGGTGGGCGCGCCGGCCGATTGCTCCAAGCAATTCCCCTTATTGAGACAGTCCAGGCATTTCATATCCAGCGAGGGCTGGATACAACATAAAACCCTTACCTCTCAACGATGCCTCTAGACTTTCACCATGTGCCCAGCACATGTGAACTTCTAGTCAAGTCCATCCCTAACCGTTATGCCCAGGGCCAACGGGTTTCCTTGCGAAGGCACGCCCAGGTTAAAACTGGACTGGGGAAACCATTGCCACCACGCACTTTCTAAAGATAAGTGGGTGTGTCCCACGAGGGTGGGAAACAGTTCACAACTCCACTGATCGATAGCTTAGTGAGGGCCACGCGTTAGAAGGCTACTAGACTTGATATTTTAATTGAGGGTTTTTGTTTAAGGTCTCATCATCTCAGTTTTATCTTATGTCTATCATTACAGGTATGCAATCCTATGGTGATATCATAACGATAAAACATCACAGGCATGCTTTAGCTTTTGTAAAGAAAGCTATAAAAGGATGATGTGATCATAGCCCATTCAAGACATTGAACCAATCCATGCCAAAAAGGGGTTCAACTCTTGACCTAGGATTCAAGCCCCAAGTTTAGACCTAGCCTAGCCGACCTCTAGCTCTATCTTCAAGGTTGGCTCCAAGGTCATTCTCCCATGGTTTAGCTCTCAAACCCTAGGGGTATACCCACAAGGTTCGGCCAATGCCATGGTCTTCCTCCAAGGAAGGTGCGCCATTTAGCAAGCCACAAGAGGGATAGCACACAAGCACAAGGCTCGGCCAAACCCTAACTTGCGCTCCTATGCAAGGATGTGCCACCTTTGAAGCTTGTTGCGCCATCAGGCAAGGATGCACAACCAAGCAAGCATGCACCTTGCTCCAAGTAGATGCGCCACCCTAATCTTCTTCTTAGTTAAAAGCAAAAAGAAAAGCGGCACGCAGGCCTCACAAGGATACATCACAGGCATGCTAGGGGGCTTGACACACGACCACAACATCATGCACAATCAAGTACTTACTCATGCAATTCTACATGCTCATGAAAAACATAAAATCTGAAATTTTACTTTTTCATAAAACATGTCTCTCTTCCTTCCCTTCATATCAACAAATCTTTGATTCTAAGTTTCTCTCAGGAGTCTACAAGAGGCATACCGGTTGCCCTGCTTGCAATCCCTAACTTGTTAGGATAAGGGCAATCACCCAGTCCATGCCCTATTCCAACAAGTCTCTCAAGATAGGTCTATCCTATTATGAGAGGAGAAATTTTCTCTTCCACATATGGGTCTATCCCATCACATGAAGAGAGCAAAGAACCACAAGAAGTTAATTAGAAGTAAGAAACAAGAGACCTACAATTTTTCTACTTAAAGAAAAATCATGCGCCAACATCTATGCAATATGCGAAAATGTAGATATGGCATGTGAGCATGAAAAGCATGAAAAAACATCGTTCGAGGCTCGCAAGCACCTCTGATACCACGGTTGGGAAACCCCGGGGACATTTTACAATTTTCAGAGCCATGGACATACATTTTACGCAGCGGAAGAATGTCCCCGAAACAGGCTAGTCCCAAAAACCCAGTGAAGATCTCTTGCGAGGGGGTCGACACGATGTGATAGTAAGTACCTTTAAGCAATTGGAAGCCGATGTCGATGAAGGCGCCCAAGTGTTCGCCCTCTACAGTCTCGCACACACGGATTGCTCAAGTTTTCTTCTTCCTCGCCCGGTGCTAGCCTCGGGAAGAAGATCCATGCCTTAGGAGAGCCCTCCATGCAATTTGCGCCATCACCAAGATGTGATGCGCCAAGGAGATGGAAGGAGAAGGGAACGCCGCAAGCCTTCTTGTTCCTTTGCGCCAAGGAAAGGAAGAGGAGAAGCATGCTTGCGCCCTTGATGGAAGAAGAAGAGCTCTAAGCTCTCCAAGCTGTCGCCCTCTAATGCTTCACGCCTCCAAGGAATTAGCATCATGAAGAGAGGGGGCGGCAAGGGCTTATTTATAGGAGGAAGAGGCGGTTAGGGGAGAATGGCAAGTGTTGACAATTAGGGCATGATTCTAGGAGATTATCCAATCAATTGTATTGATTAAATCTCCACTCCCATATGCGCCTAAGACTTGCCAAAGCAAGCATCAGCCATATGCACCCATATCATGCCATATGAGGCATTAATCCCATCCATGCGCCTAGACCTAGTCAAGGCAATATGATGGATTGCCTAATGTGGCTTGGGCGCAAGTCCTAATCCAATTAGGACTCTAATTATGTTAATAATCAGCCCACAATTGTCAAACACAATCCAATCAATTATCTTGTGTGATTTAATCAAATCCAATTTGATTTAATCACCTAGGAGATACCAAACAAGGCATAGGCGCCAATTCTAGTCCAACTAGAATCCCATATGCGCCTATCCCATTAATTCATCCCCATTATACCCTTCAAGCCTCTTAGCCCTTCATTACAACTTATTAGCAAGCCCAACTAAGCAATGGGCCAAGCCAAAAGTCCATTATGCATGTTAACCAAGCTATTGGATCCAATCCAATTTAACCCATGGTTAAATGAGGCTAACCATGGTTAATTTGATCGATATGCCAAAAACGGAAGTTGGCCCCAATAAGTTTCTTCCATCTCATCAGGCCCATTGGCGCTGATGAAATCTCCCAAATAGATTCGAGTTATCCAATAACTCGATCTAAAGGCTACCCGATCAATATGAAAACTCGAGTATCAAGATGTGCGACCCTGTAGGTTCCTCTAACGCTGGCAGTGCTGACCAAAGGTCATCACAAGCAGTGAGTGGCACCTAGCAGTGCATCGCTGCTACCCAGGTTATTGGAATGGATATCGACATCGACATCCCCATCATCGCAACTAGGTACATATGCATTACAGTCTCTTTGCCGAACTGATATCCGATTGGACAAGTGTGTCACCACTTGTTTTCATCCAATCACATGGCTATGACTAGAACAGGTTCTTACCTGGGTATGGCCATACACTCTCAGTCATAGAACCATAAGAGAGCTCCATGGATATCATACTTCCCAAAGGAAGGGGCAAATCCTATGTCTGTCCATTGACCTTCTCATATGGGTCGTGACATGCTCAATGACAACCGTTATGACCTCCCAACTACGGCAAGGTGTTAGGTTGCATCAAAGCAAGTCCCTAACCATATAGAATGGTCAATGACCTCAAGTCAAGGGATCAATGCATCTCCTGTCACTTGTGAGGATAACTCATGACACCAAGTCATAGCCTCACAGCGGGTCTATCCAGTATATCCTCCAATGATATACCCATGTGTCTGTGTCAGCACCACGTGCCTAACCAGCCCACATACCAGTCTCACAAGTACCATAGCTGTCCCATATCCACTAAGGTACATCGACTGGGGATTATAATTCGAGGACAGATCCAATCTGTCTCCAGGGACATTATCATGTAAGTACACAATCGCAGGTGTAGACAAACAATGATAACGACAATGCCAGAAAGATATATATATTAATATCAGAGTCAAGTAGTACAAAGATGGACCAAAACTAGGTCCTAGGGCATATACACCAACACCATGTGGTTGCGTCCTAATCTTCTTCTTCTTGTTACAAAAATAAAAGAAAAGAAAAGCGGCACGCAGGCCTCACAAAGATACATCACAGGCATGCAAAGGGGCTTGACTCATGATCACAACATTATGCACAAGCAAGGTATCTACACATGCAGTTCTACATGCTCATGAAAAACTTAAAATTTGAAATTTTAATTTTTCATAAAACTAGTCTCTTTTCCTCATCTTCTTTTCACAAATCTCTTGGTTATTCGCAATTAATTTTCAAGATGATTTCAAAATCCTTTCGGCTGGTAATTTTGTCAGATCAAGAGACCCGGCCAGTCCAAAGACACAATGCCCGTCCAACTTGACAAAACCACGTGTGCCTTTGATTTTTAAATCATGCAAGAAAAATAATCCAATGATCCAAAAGAGATTGAAAAGATGATAGAAACAAGAAACCCTAATTTTTTATACTTTAGAAAAATCGTTCGCCATGTGATCATGCAATTTGCAAAAATTGAGATATGGAATGTGAGCATGGAAAAGCATGAAAATACATCATTCGAGTCTCGCAAGTCCCTTTGATACCACTGTTGGGAAACCCCGGGGATATTTTATAAATTTTTGGAAACAAATACAATGCACAGCGGAATAATATCCCCGAAACAGGCCGGTCCCAAAAACCCAATGAAGATCGCATGTGAGAGAGTCGACACAATGAGATAGAAAATACCTTTAGCAAAGCGAGGTTGATGTCGTAGTAGGCGCCTAAGCGTGCACCCTCTGCAGTTTCACACACACGGATCACCTCGAGTCCTCTTCTTCCACGCCCGGTGCTAGCCTCGGGAAGAAGATCCAAGCCTTGTTACACCTTCTTTTCAACTTGCACCACCTCCAAGGAATATGCGCCAAGGTTGAAGAAGGATGAAGGAGAGGGAAGCCGCCAAGCACCAAGTTCCTTGCGCCAAGAGGAAAGGAAGATGAAGACTTGCGGCTAGGGTTTGATGGAAGATGTGCACCCCAACTCTCCTTGCTCTCACCCCTTCTAGTGTTCATGCCTCCAAGGAATTCATGTAATGAAGAGGGGCGGCTAGAGGCTTTATTTATAGCAAGGAGAGGCGTTTATGGATGGCTAGGATTAAGCCAAGTGGGCGGTTAGGAGATGAAGTAGGAAATTAAATTATTTTAATAATTAATCAAGTCCTAATCCAATTAGGACTCTAATTAATTATTTAAATAATCAAGTCCTAATCCAATTAGCACTCTAATTAATAATTTAATTAATCAAGTCCTAATCCAATTAGGACTCTAATTAATTATTTAATTAATTAATTAATTAGCCCACAAATGATTAAATCAACTTAGATTAACCATATGTGTCATAGGCGCCAACCCTAGTCTAACCAGGGTTAAACATGCGCCTACACATTTTTTTTTCCTTAAGCCCATTTAACTTATTAACAAGCCCAACTATAGAATGGGCCTAGCCCAAGGTCCATTATGCATGTCAATCAACCCATTGGATCTAATCCAATTTAACCTAAGGTCAAACTAGGTTAACCATGGTTAATATGCCAAAAATGGAAGTTGGCCCTAATAAGTTTCTTCCATCTCATCAGGCCCATCGGCGCTGATGAAATCTCCCAAATAGATCCGAGTCATCCAATAACTCGATCATAAGGCTTCTCGATCAATACGAGAACTCGAGTATCAAGGTGTGCGACCCTAGAGGTTCCTCTGACGTTGGCAGTGCTGACCTAAAGTCACCACAAGTAGTGAGTGGCACCTAGTAGTGCATCGCTGCTACCCAAGTCATCGGAATGGATATCGACATCGACATCCCCATTATCGCAATCAGGTACAGATGCATTACAGTCTCTTTGTCGTACTGATATCTGATTGGACAAGTGTGTCACCACTTGTTTTTATCCAATCACATGGTTATGACTAAATCAGGTTTACACCTGGGTATGGTCATACACTTTCAGTCATAGAACCATAGAGGAGCTCCATGGATATCAAGCTTCCCATAGGAAGGGGAAAATCTTATGTCTGTTCATTGACCTTCTCATATGGGTCGTGACATGCTCAATGACAACCGTTATTACCTCTCAACTACGGCGAGGTGTTAGGTTGTATCAAAGCATGTCCCTAATCATATAGAATGGCCAATGACCTCAAGTCAAGGGATCAATGCATCTCCTATCACTTGTGAGGATAACTCGTGACACCAAGTCCTTGCCTCACAGCGGGTCGGTCCAATATATCCACCACCGATATACCCATATGTCTGCTTCAACACCTCGTGCCTAACCAGCCCATATACCAATCTCACAAGTACCATAGTTGTCCCATATCCACTCTGGTACATCGACTGGGGACAATCATTTGAGCATAGATCCAATCTGTCTCTAGGGACATTATCATGTAAGTACATAATCGCAAATGTAAACAAACATTGATAACGACAATGTCAGAATGATATATATATATATATATATATATATATATATATATATATATATATATATATATATATATATATATATATAAATATATATATATATAAATATCAATGTCAAGTAGTACAAATAATGGACCAAAAACTAGGTCCTAGGGCATATACACCAACACAATGAACACATATTCGACTTCAGTTGACCTTTTCTACCTTCTTCTTATGACCCTTGAAGCTTTATTCTCCTCTCACAACCCTTCTAGCTTTATTCTCTTGTCATCCACCGCTTCACAAGGTAACAACATCATCATTTTGTTTGCTCTCTTAGCTTTTGTAATGGCGACTATTTCATTCAACAATTATTTGTTGATTGCTACCCTCTGCACTCCAGTTCCATATCCATGCCCTCCCATTCCAATTCTGTGACAAAGATGATAGCAACCACAAACTCTTACTATTAAAAACTCTATGTACAAAAAAGGGGCCAAAAGAGAAGAGAAAGAAGAGTGTGCTAGAAAGATGAGTCAAAAGAAAAACCCAACCCCTACTACTGCTTTTGATGTTCCCATGTCCATGCCAACATAGGTGATAGCATATAGATGATATGTTTTTCTATTACACTCTTAATGGCTGACATCTTTATTTTTGTAGAATTTTGCTTGTAGGACTCTCAAGTAATGTTCACCTTCGCTTCGCAATATTTTTTGTCCAAAGGGACGACATGCATTTTTTTGTCTTCTTGGCCTTGTGTATCAGAAAGGCTGCATAGACATTGATAACCTACATAGATAGGAATTAGCTCATCGAATAGGATGTACTTTACAAAATGAGGCTTTACCTAATTACACTTACATCCTCGTTTACTAGCTTATTGAATAACACCCGGCAAATATGCACTTTATATATCTTCCAAGGATCTGGTTCATGAAAATGTGTTAAGTCCCATGACAAGAACATTTCAATATCTGCTTTCATTGCCACATCTAATTGGTCACGTCCAGCGTAATCTTTCCTATGCATGAACTAAAGACAAAAAGCTCATGTGTGAACATAACTAACCAACCAAAATAATAAAGAAGTATAGTGGATAGAGCCATGGGAGTTATCTTATCATGGGTGATAGGATCTGGTGCATTCTCGTCCACAACTACTGGCGTAACTACTTTGGCCTTTTTCCTTTCTTGTGTATATGGGCTTGATAGTGCTCAGAAGTTTTCCTATGCCTCTTGCCTTTCACATGGCTCTTGCCTTGCACTTGGCTCTTGCCTTTCACCTAGCTAGAGAAGGTTGTATCTGGCTTTGGTCTTGCATCATCATCGTCTCAACTACCTGTATCGTCTTCCCAACTGCCTACATCTTCCTCCTCCTCCTTCCCCTCAAAGATATCTTTCAACTGTGCTTTAAGCTTATTGTTATCCTCGACAATCTCTATAATTCTTTTATTTAATTCCTCATGCTGCATTACTACAGCCTCTTTCAAACTACTTATTTCTTCAAGTAGTTGGTTTATTCTTGATTCATAGTCAGCTTTGTTCAGCTATTCAGCTAGGTCTAAAGAATCATTTAGACCCTTATTCTCTGCCGAAAGACTCTGTAGCTTTTCAGCAAACTCTTCTTTCTGCAACTATGCAGCCTCTTTCAGATTATTATTTTCGGTAAGCATATCAGCGTGCCTCCGACTTATTCACCTAGAATTAAATGAGTTAGTTAGGTGATATATGTCTTATTTATGTTGCATGGGAAAATTTATCAATTAATTTAATTGACTTAAAATAATGTTATCTAATTAAACAAAATTTAAGTTAAAATTATTAGTAATAAACATATTAGGTTTTACATATCATTACTATTCTTCTCTAGAAACTAGTTTCTTATGTGGAATTAAATTTACTATCCCAATCTCTCTAATTAAGATGTCATTTTTATTAAACCGTTGACCCGTGTCATATTTAGAATAATTTTTTTGAATTCAAATCATCATAAAGATGAGTTCATATTTAGAATATTTTTTAATTAGTAGCATCTACGATAATGTTTTCAATTATATTTAATTATAACTCGACCATCTACCATAACTTTTTTAATTATACCTTTATCATATTTACAATTAGATTTGTTAAGATATATTTAATGAGAATATTAACATATTAACATATATATATATATAGATAGAGAGAGAGAGAGAGAGAGAGGGATACTGGCTGGTATGAATCGACATGTACCCGTCGACAATGGACCGGCATATTCGTATGAATTGGTATATTAAACCTTGCTTGAGACTCTTAGGATTTTTAATTTAAGGTGGAGGATCCTCTTGGTTGGTGCCTTGACTTAATAGATCTTAAGGAGTGTTGGTTACCTCATTTAAGATGGGATGAAACATTATTTTAAAAACTAGCTTATATTATGGTTGTACGGTACTACATATATGAACACATTAAAATTTAAAGTCTCAGTTTATATTGGTATACTAGTCTTCTCAAAGTGGTATATTCCGAACTAACTGACACTTTGATAAAGCGGTACAAACAAGTTTTTAAATCATATATATATATATAACCTATTTGGTACCATTTACATAGATCAGTATACTAGCATAGACTAATATTTAAAATCATGGGATGAAGTATTGGTTGACCATAATGATAGTGAAGAAGCCTTGATACGAATGCCGCATAGGAAAAGGGCGAAAGTTCCCGTGAAGGGACCCTTCTCCACAGCTTGTGGAGAAGGATCTCAATTTGACCTTCAAAATGGGTCTAAAAAAAATTTAAAACAATATCATGGTGATCTACTCATTGAGATCTATCCAATGGTACCAAAATCGTCGCAATCCAAATCTTGTACGCTGAGAAAAAAATTGGAGAAGATATAGTAGAATTTAAGTTTTTTAGATTCTACTATATCTTCTATAATTTTTTTTTTAGTGTACAAGATTTAGATTGTGACGATTTTGGTACCATTGGATAGATCTCGATGAGTAGATCACCATGATATTTTTTTTAATTTTTTTAGACCCATTTTGAGGGTCAAATTGGGATCCTTCTCCACAAGCTATGGAGAAGGGTCCCTTCACAGTACCTGTCCTCTAGGAAAGGTGAGACATAATGGGTGATGTGGCATGATGGTGTCTTGTGCTTATATGAAACCGTGCACCTTATGTTACATGATGCACGTGCAGTTTCCCTATCTACATGATACATGGATGCAATCACACAACTTTGCTTGTATCAATTAGGTGATTGTTGTTGTTGTACTAATCTTTGAGTTGGAATACAACAGCCATAATAAACTAGAATGTTTGTTAGAAAAATGGTTTCGTTAATGGCTAGTTTTTAGTATATTGGAGTTAAATTAGAAAATTGATTAAAATTATTCCTATTATACTTATAGTTTCTTAAGCATAATTTCATTTATGCATCTTAATCTACATAATGCATGTTTATAACTACACAACTTTGCTCTATCAATTGACCATCGTTGTCCTGAACTCCTAGCTATTATATGGTGGCCATCATCTCCATTGTATGTTTTACAAACGAAATAGCAAACTAGATTATTTGATAAAAATACAATTTTTTGGCAAGTTTTCATATATTAAAGTGAAATTAGAAAAATTAATTGAAAATATTCTTATTATACTTATAGTTTCTTGACCACAACTAAACATCGTCTAGATCAATTTGAGTCATATTGCAAAAATGTTATAATAATTAAGAATATTAGTCACTATTGATCTTTTTATTAACTTAATAGTATAACATTGTGTTAGCAATTAGTATTATGACGGCAAAGGTAGTGCTAGTATGCTTAAGCCTTAAAATTGATATGCCAAAGGCCTGTGATTGTTTGATGGAATTTCTTACTGAAGCTCCACGTCCCTCTTTGTTCCAAATAATTATCATTAGCTGGATCAGGGTTTGCATTATTAGCCAACATTCTCAATGTCTTTGAATGTGAAGGATGTGGAGTCTTTTTATAGTAACCAAACCACTAAGACAAGGATACCCGATGGTGACTTATTTATTGATCATGGCTATGCAATATCTAGGTGCAAGCAATGTCAAAGCACTAGGTATATTGCTCCTTATGGGTGTTGTATAAACCTATTCATAATTCATCTAACGTTTGTTGATGATAGAACCCCTCAGTCGTCACCGGCGAGAAATCGTGCAAAGCATGCCCTAATGAGAAAATAACAAAATACTTGGATACTCTACTCTAACTCTTGGCCCTTATTTATAATGTTTCCCTACTTAGCAAACCGGGTATAACATACTGACCCAGATCCGTTTTATTACATAACCTGCTAATGGTATTGGGCCCGTAATAATTACCCCCTCCCAAACTATAGCCTTGTCCTGAAGACTGTGTATTAGTTGGTCTTTTCTAAACTTTTCCTGGATCCCACTACTTATAAGCTGAAATTGCTCCTCGTTTATCAATAATATGCTTCTTTGCAGCAAAAAACTTATCATCTTCCCAGCATACATGTAAGCAATGTCAAGTCTTCCAATGTGTTTTTGTAGCATTCACAACCTTCATCCCATAAGACATATTACTTAGATTGTTATCAATATCGCTTGACCAACCCATATTTAGATCATCATCTTTGAGAAAATTAGCTACGCCATCAACATCCCTTTTGGAGAGTTCACCACATTCAGTACTCACCACATCTATGGATGGAAAAACCTTATCAAGAATAGGAGTATGCTCAATTACTTCTTGTTTGCTAACTTCCTTTTGTTTGCAGTCAAATTTCTTCTCTTCATAGTAGCTTTCATCAAGGACCGTAGTTGTAGGAAATTTACTAAATCTTTGTATCATCTTGTGCTTCAACCCTTCCCAAGAAAGATTGGGAATCTATCGTCTTAACCCTCGAAACCAATTGCTTGCTTGCCCTTTCATACGAACAAATGTCATAGGAATTTTATAGTCGTCTGGCGTGCCTTTAATATCAAAATAATATTCAGTTTATGCAATCCATCCTACTGGATCAGTTCCATCAAATCTTTGTAATTCCACGCGAATATGATGCCTTGCATTTTGATAGTAATTTTGATGGTCATTTCATGCTAAATCTAGGCTTATTTTGACACTTTTATACTCTTTTAAGGCTTATTTACTTGAATGCTTCAGAATCTTCACTTTTTTGTGCTTTTGTGGAATTTCAGGAAAAATCACCCTTTTTTGACATATTTTGAAGATTCTAAGGCCATGGGACGATTTCTTATACGAAGACGAAGCTACACGTAAAATTTGGGCCAAAACGTAGTTAGCCTGAAAAATACGGCCAGGTGAACCCCACGGGGTTCACCATCCCAGTCGCCAGCCAGCAGAACTCACAGAGAGCTTCACGGCTGGGTGAACCCCAATGGGGTTCACTAGAATTCCTTTAGGCTGAGAATTGTCCAGAGCGAAGCACAGCCAGGTGAACCCCAGCGGGGTGAACCGCGCTTCTTTCTGCCAGAATGCACAGAACGAATCACGGCCAGGTGAACCCGACGGGGTTCACCCGTGATTCTAATTCAGGCTCACGCACAAGCCCGACCTCTACTCGATTTTTTCCTGATTTCTCACCTGTTTGGAGTCCGAATTTGGCAAGTAAGGTGTCTATGGAAAGCTCTTTGAAAGGCGAATGCGTGGGATATAAAAGCCCTAATTTTTATGCCCTAAGGATCGAGTAATCATAAGACAAAGAGGCGAGGCGGGAGAACACGGCGAAAACAAGAGTTTGAGGCGATTTTCGGAGATCTGATCACCGGAGCGCTTCGATTCTTCAGTATTTGTTTCGGTTTATTTTCTCCTATCCCTTAGAAACTCTTCTTTGTGATTTTCCCATGTTAAAAAAGAGATTTTTGTGCATTTCAATGACGATTGTAGTGTAAACCCTATTTCAGGGCTTGGTTGAAGCCTGTTGACGAATTTAATCGCAAACTCTATTTCAATTTAATTATTTGGATTGCTTTGTGAGCATATTTTACTTTGTTACGCATATATCGTGATTTTACCTTGGCCGAGTATTTTCATGTATTAGCCGTTACGATCCATACCAAGAGGAGGATCGTAAGGGCGGATTCTCATAGTAAAACTTGCGAGACCTCGACACGAGAGTGCTTGGTCTTCGCTCGAGGATTTCATAATCTGCCATAGAACTCATTGGGTTCGTTTAGAATGATCCACCGGGGTATACACTCGAGAGAGGGCACCTTGTACCCTAGGGTTAGATTCCTTGTGCAAAACCAATAATCCAAATAACTAATATCTGTCTTGTGCGATTGAAATAGTCAACGCAGTGGAAACCATAGCCCTGATATTTCTCTCATATTTACTCTCTACCGTCATAGTTGTGATTGCTTGTTTTCGATTTTAGTAATCAAAACCCTATTCCGATTCACCTAGCTATTAAAACTCGGATCTTCTGGTACTCAACCTTATTCCCTGTGGGATTCGACATCTTTTATATTACTTCGACATAACCGTGCACTTGTGGTGCGTGTCAAGTTTTTGGCGCCGTTGCCGGGGATTAAGTCCAAGATAAATGCCAAACAACTTGGGATACATCAAGTTTTTGGCGCCGTTGCCGGGGAACAATGGTTGATATTAGTATATTTCTGAGAATTGGTAGACTAGGCTTTAGGTTAGTTTTTCTTTACTACACTGTTATTTTCTTTTTCTCTTTATTTACTCGCTGTCTTAGAACTTTATAATTTTGACTGGCCCTTTTATGCAAAGAAGTTCTAGGGCATGAGCATTGTTTGATATTGATCCTGAGATCGAGCGCACATTCAAGATCAGAAGAAAGCAAAACCAAATTCAGAAGAAAGAAGTCATGAACCATCCTAGAGGAGAAAATCAGATGGAGCACATTCAACTTGGAGTGTACAACGATTAGATACCACAACCAATGGGGAACAATTATAACAACAGGACATTGAAAGATTACTCTGCTCCCTATGCTCATGGTTTTCAATCAGGAATTGCAAGGCTGACTGTTGAGGCCAATAATTTTGAAATAAAACCTGCTCTTCTTTCTATGGTGCAACAAAACCAATTTGGTGGTTCTCCTCTTGAGGACCCCAACATGCATCTTTCTATTTTTCTAGAATATTGTGATATGCTAAAAATTAACGGTGTGTCTGCTGATGCTATCAGGTTGCGATTGTTTCCCTTCTCTTTAAGGGACAGAGCGAGAGCTTGGCTGCACACGCTACCTTCTGATTCAATAAGAACATGGGCGGAGCTCTCTCAAGCCTTTCTCTCCAAGTACTTTCCCCCATCCAAGACGATTCAACTGCAGAATCAAATAACGAGTTTCATATAGAAGGATGGAGAATCCCTATATGAAGCTTGGGAGAGGTTTAAAGAGCTCCAAAAAATGTGTCCACATCACGGGATAGAGACTTGGGTCTTAATCCATACGTTCTATAGCGGTTTGGATTACAACACAAGGCTCACAGGAATGCAGCAACAGCAGACGCCTTGATGAATAGGAGAGTTGAAGATGCAATGAACCTTCTCGAGGACATGGCGATTAACCATCACCAATGGACATCTGAGAGAGGTACATCTAACAAGAAATCAGGTAGGCATGACCTTGACTCTCTTACTGCTCTCACAGCTAAGGTTGATAATCTGACTAGAAAGCTTGATTCGTGGTCTGTTAATTCAATAGATGTTAACGCTATTTCTTGTGAGGTCTGTGGAGTTGTAGGTCATGCAGGGGCAGATTGTCAAGTAGGAGATGGACAGAAGGCTGCAAACCATCCTGAGTTGTTGAATGCTGTTGGAAACTTTAATCCTAACAACAATCCTTATTCTAGCACATACAATCCAGGATGGCGCAACCACCCGAACTTCTCTTACCGAATAACTCAGCCAATGCAACCTGGACAAGTTCCACCACAGCAAGCCCAGCCCCCACAAGGAAATTTCAGGCAGCCCCAACAGAACAATTTCAGACCACCAGGATTTCAGGCCAGGAACTACAATGCGCCACCACCTCAGCCAAGGCCGAATAATGATTCAAATTTTAGCAAGCAACTTGAAGGGTTGACAGACATGATGAAACTTATGATGACAAGGATGGACTCCCTGGAGACACATAATAAGATGCTGGAGAGTCAGCTAGCCCAGCAAGCTAGCTCATCTTCTAGAGCACCAGGCAAGCTTCCATCCCAACCAAAAGTAAACCCGAGGGAGCATTGCAATGCAATCTCCACTCGGAGCGGCAAGCAACTTGAGGACCCAAAGATGTCGACCGATGACAGAAGAGATGAAGTGACGCCCGAGCCTGTGGAACCGCATTCAGATGCAACACCGGTGGCACCTGAACCAATTGAAGAGGAACGGCCCTATGTAGGGCCGCTTGCATATAAGCCACCGATTCCCTTTCCACAGAGGCTTGTCAAGGCTAAATTGGACAAGCAATTTAGTAAATTTTTAGAGGTTTTGAAGAAACTATATATTAACATCCCTTTCGTTGATGCTCTTTCGCAGATGCCGACTTACGCAAAATTCATGAAGGACATCCTATCAAACAAGAGGAAGCTAGAGGACCAAGGGACCATTGCACTCACGGAGGAGTGCAGCGCCATCATTCAGAACAAACCCCCTCTGAAGCTTAAGGACCCAAGCAGTTTCTCCATACCCTGCCAGATTGGGGAGATGTCCTTTCAGAGAGCTTTATGCGACTTAGGAGCGAGCGTCGGCCTCATGCCATTATCACTTTGTAAAAGGCTAGACTTAGGAGATTTGAAACCGACTAATATTTCTATACAGCTTGCAGATAGATCAGTGCGCCACCCAATTGGTATTTTAGAGGGCATACCTGTTAAAGTAGGAGATTACTTTATTCCTGCTGATTTTATTGTTTTGGAGATTGATGAAGATGACAGACTCCTTATCATTTTGGGGAGGCCTTTTCTTGCTACAGCAGGGGCTGTCATGGATGTCAAGAACGGGAAACTGACCTTGAACATCTGTGGCAATGCTATTCAATTTGATCTGACTAACACCTTGAAAAAACCTTCTCTTGCAGGTACATGCTCGGGAGTGGACATTGTGGAAAAAGCTATACAGCATGTTGAGCCCTTTAGGAGAGGAGCGAACGATCCAGAATTTACTTTGACAAACCCACCAAGGATGCCAAAAGCTACAAAGCACGCATCAAATTTTGGCATGACAAGCGCATAGCAAAGAAAGAATTTTGTGAAGGGGATAAAGTGCTTCTATTTAATTCAAGACTTCAACTATTTCCAGGAAAGCTTCGCACGAGATGGTCCGGACCTTTTACAATTCAGAAAGTTCAACCATATGGTGCCATCACAATTTGGACGGAATGAACTGGAAGTTTCACAGTTAACGGGCACCGTCTGAAACATTACTTTGAAGATGAGCGGGTTGAGAGAGAGGAAGCTCTAGCTCTTTCAAACCCCCCGGATTTGCAACTTTGAAAACTCTTATGGTCGAGCTACCGACCCTAAACTAGCGCTCTTGGGAGGCAACCCAAGGTTTTGCTTGATTTTAGTTTTTATGCATAGTTTCTCCATGTTGTTAGTTAGTATTTTAGACTATTGGTTTCTTTTTCATTTAATTTTAGTTTTTCTAGAGGGGATTGCTACTAATTTGATATTTTTTTATGATGTAGGAGGAAGATGTAGCCGCATGAGAATTTTTCCAGATTTTTTTGAGTGTATAGTGAACATCACGGCCTGGTGAACCCCATGGGGTTCACCCGTGAAGTGCACTGTATAGTGCGTCTAGAGTAGCGGTCAGAGGATTTCACGGGTAGATGAACCCCACGGGGTTCACCAGTGTTTCTGTCTGCGCAGGAACTGACCAGTGAGCTTCACAGGCAGGTGAACCCGGAGGGGTTCACCATCTTTCCTGCACGCGAAGAAAACCACCAGAACACTTCACAGGCTAGTGAACCCCAGCAGGTTCACCCGTGCTTCTGTTGCAATAGCCCGACCCCAGTATACTTCATGGGCAAGTGAACCCGGGCAGGTTCACTAGTATTTCAACTTGTGCTCACCTGAAATTAGGGCACCACATGTGATTCTTCTGCCGCCGCCTCCCGAGCTCGACAAAGTCCACCCGATCGCGCCGCCTTCTCACCTCCTTAGCACACGAAGGCGACTTCCCCCACATCAATCCACGTTTCCACAGCGATCTGAATAGGTTTCGCCTCGTTTCATCACGATTTCATCCCCGATTTTTGTTCTGCCAGCTTCTTCGAGTTTTTTAGTCAATCCGCCGCCGCCTTCATTTTCCTTGCAACACCGGCCAGATTTTCTCACAAATGCTGCTTTCTGAACATCTCCGCCACCACCATGCCTCCAAGGACAAAAGCTATGGCTTCTAAGAGGACCGCGCGTTTGCAGCAAGCACTTTCTGACTCGTCCACCACAAATGACGAGAAGTACGAGCCGACACCGACTCCTCCATCTTACCGGCCATCTTCAGCTACGCTAGGGTCTTCCTTGCCTCGCCATGGTTGCACGCCCACCAGCCGGCAGATGCCATATGTCTCTCCCCCAAACGAGTTCGGGATAATCTTTCGCAATGCCGGGAAAGAGAAGCGTTATCAGATATTGCGACAGCGTCAAGTTCTTAACACAAGGTACCTTGATAGAGGCACATTGTAGATGCTTGGGATGCTGGGAGATGTAGACATGATGTATGTTGCAATTGGTTGGGAACAATTCCAGCGACTATCCTCTCCCACCTATATTGGCATCACACTGAAATTTCTTAGCTCTTTGGAAGTAAAGGCGGATCCTATTCTTGAGGACGATCTAGGCCGCCTGACCTTCCGCTTGGGTAACATTGAGCACACTCTTACTCTTTCCCACTTGCGCAGCATTTATGGTTTTCCTGAACCTTGTGTACTCAAGGTCCCCACTGAGTACAGTGAATAGAATTTCTAGGGCGCAATTATCAATGAGCATATCTACTCCGCTCGCGTGGCCCGTGCATCCAGCCTATGCAACCCTGTGATCAAGTATGTCCACCGCGTATTGGCCCATACCCTCTTTGGCCGCGGTGAGAGCGACGGCATGGTTCATCAGACGGAGTTATTCTATCTCTGGTGCATGCTCCACAGTTTCAGAGTGGACTCTGGGTACTACCTGGCAAAACATTTCAGTCGTGTTGCCCGTTCTTTGAAGGGGGCGATTGTGATTGGTGGCTTGATCACCCCTTTGGCAGTCTCCTTAGGTGTCATTCCATATGGCACATTAGAAGCTACTGGCAACAACAGACTCGAGATCGAGTCCTGCGTCACCATGAAGCTGATTATTCGCAAAGGAGACTCTTACTGCATGACATTCAAAGGGAGCCCCTTTTGCTTGCCCCTACCGAACCTAGAGCTCACCACCGTGCGTGTGCGAGGGAACTGGCGTATCCAGCCAGTTGAGGACGCACAGCCAGATCCCGTCGACACCGCACCACCAGCCCCTGGCGCCTTTTCTTTTGGTGGCACCTCCTCTCATGATTCTATGATGTCAGTGTTGCAGGAAATTAAGGAAGAGCAGCTCCATCAACGAGAGATGATTGATCACTTGGACACCACCGTCACTTACATTCAGCAGGACCACTCTTCTCGATGGGAGTCGATGGAGGCACACATGCAGAGGCAACACAAGATGATGAGTTTTGTTTGGGAGAAGCTATCAGGCATGGATGAGAGGCTTTCCTTTATCTCTGAAGAGAACATGGCTCGCATGGACATCTCTTCTGACGAGGAAGCCGAGCCCGACTACAGCACACGTGGGAAGAGCAAGAGCTCCCGGGCTTCTGGCTCTCGCTCGCGCAAGCGGAGGTAGCTTCCCATCAGCATCAGCGTCATCATCCACTCCTCTCACATCATGGTATTGTATAGCGGACCATGCAAACTTTTAGAGTGGGTGAGCTTTCTTTACTCCGGTCTCTGCTTTCTTTCTTCATGTGGCTGCGATTTGTTGTAATGTTGGGGATTGATACTTTTATTTTGTGACGGTTGGATATTATGTGGCATTGTATCTTATATGCCATTTTATTCGTGGGCCTGGTCCACATCCTCAGGCCCCACTCTATGACAGTTATGTATGACACTTTGCATTTTACTTTCATGCTTATATCAGTATTTTGCTATGATGATTGTGACTACATGCTATTTAAAATTTTGAAATGTTATGATGCTTATTATTCATGAATTCATGTGTCTATCATGAGACTTGTCCTATGATAGCTATTTCAAAAATTTTGAGTTGAATACATGATTGGTTAGGAATGATCAAAGAATTAAGTCTGGAGTATACCTCTTTGCTAGAAATACTTTTTGATCATGTCCATATGTTCTATGATTTTGAAATTTTGTAATTTGGATTCATTTTGAGTTGTTCATTAGTGGGTCAAACATTTCTATGATTGTTTAATCAACTCATGCTTGCAACTTACATGAGAGTCGTATCAAGGTGCATATTCACTTAGTTATTCTTTTAATTCCTTTCTTTTATTGGGGAGACACTACATTTGTCAAATGGATATGTTATCAACTGTTGAGTATCTAAAAAATTATATATATATATATATATATATATATCACCTTTAGATTCCTCTACTTGGCATTGCGAAAAATTGGTAATAGTACCGAAGGACATGAGTTGAAATCTAAGGGATATGAAGTTGAAATCAATAAAGAGACTCCTCTACTTGGCATTGCGAAAAATTTTCAATGGCACCTAAGGTTATGAGTTGAAGTCTATTACAATAATCAGTGTATCATATTCCAATTAAAACATTTGAGTTAACCCCAACACTTTGATTAGGAAGGATTGGAATTGCATGAGTGATGTGTGTAGGCTTGATTGAGACCTATGTTTGTTGCTTACTAAGTTGATTGACATCTAGAGATTGTGGGATCAAACTATTGAATACTTGAAACAACCATTTACTCGATTTCTCTTGATTAGATCTTGGATTGTTATTAAATATTTTTTCTAACTTGGATGTATATCTTGACACGAAAGATTGCTCATATACCTATCATGTATCTCATCTTATTTTATTGCTTGAGGACAAGCAAAGATTTAAGTCTGGAGTATTTTGATGCCTTGCATTTTGATAGTAATTTTGATTGTCATTTCATGCTAAATCTAGGCTTATTTTGACACTTTTATACTCTTTTAAGGCTTATATACTTGAATGCTTCAGAATCTTCACTTTTTTGTGCTTTTATAGAATTTTAGGAAAAATCACCCTTTTTCAACATATTTTGAAGATTCTAAGGCCATGGGACGATTTCTTATACGAAGACGAAGCTACACGTAAAATTTGGGCCAAAACGGAGTTAGCCTGAAAAATACGGCCAGGTGAACCCCCCCACGGGGTTCACCATCCCAGTCGCCAGCTAGCAGAACTCACAGAGAGCTTCACGGCCGGGTGAACCCAGCGGGGTTCAACAGAATTCCTTTAGGCCGAGAACTGTCCAAAGCGAAGCACAGACAGGTGAACCCCAGCGGGGTGCACCGCGCTTCTTTCTGCCAGAATGCACAGAATGAATCATGGCCAGATGAACCCGGCAGGGTTCACCCGTGATTCTAATCCAGGCTCACGCACAAGCCCGACCTCTACTCGGTTTTTCCCTGATTTCTCACCCGTTTGGAGTCCAAATTTAGCAAGTAAGATGTCTATGGAAAGCTCTTTGAAAGGCGAACGTGTGGGATATAAAAGCCCTAGTTTTATGCCCTAAGGATCGAGTAATCATGCGACAAAGAGGTGAGGCGGGAGAACACGGTGAAAACACGAGTTTGAGGCGATTTTCGGAGATCCGATCACCAGAGCACTTCGATTCTTCAGAATTTATTTCGGTTTATCTTCTCATATCCCTTAGAAACTCTTCCTTGTGATTTTCCCATGTTAAAAGAGAGATTTTTGTGCGTTTCAATGACGATTATAGCGTAAACCCTATTTCGGGGCTTGGTTGAAGCCCGTTGACAAATTTAATCGCAAACTCTGTTTCAATTTAATTATTTGGATTGCTTTGTGAGCATATTTTACTTTGTTGCACATATATCGTGATTTTACCTTGGCCGAGTATTTTCATGTATTAGCCGTTACGATCCATACCGAGAGGAGGATCGTAAGGGCGGATTCTCATAGTAAAACTTGTGAGACCTCGACACGAGAGTGCTTGGTCTTTGCTCGAGGGTTTCATAATCTGCCATAGAACTCATTGGGTTCGTTTAGAATGATCCACCGCGAGAGTAGGAGGTCGTTCTAAGTCGAACACCGGGGTGTACACTCGAGAGAGCACCTTGTACCCTAGGGTTAGATTCCTTATGCAAAACCAATAATCCAAATAACTAATATCGGTCTTGTGAGATTGAAATAGTCAACGTAGTGGAAACCATAGCCCTGATATTTCTCTCATATTTACTCTCTACTATCATAGTTGTGATTGCTTATTTTCGATTTTAGTAATCAAAACCCTGTTCCAATTCGCCTAGCTATTAAAACTCGGATCTTCTGGTACTCAACCTTGTTCCCTGTGGGATTCGACATCTTTTATATTACTTCGACATAACCGTGCACTTGCGGTGCGTGTCAGAATACGAATCTGCCATCTATCCTCTATGTTACTTTGGCTTTGTAATATAGTCTTCAGGACCTCACTCGAGGTTGGATAAGTCTGCCCATCGGCAATCATATTCGCACCCTCTCGCATTTTCTTCTCTCTAACCAACTCTCTCAGTATTGCTCTCATCTCATATATACCATCAAGACGATGATTCATCTCCACATAACGTTGATCAACTTCACTTCTCGTCATCTCCTCTCAAGGATTTTTTTACTCTCTCTTTTTTTCAAACCACCAATTTCTCTAGTTTTTTTTTCCAACCCTAATCTACATATGTCACATGTTGCACTGCATGTCCTTCCTCTTCCTCTCCTAGGTTGCTACAATGCCGCTGCTACAGTACTGTGCTACAATAACTTGCTATAGTACTGCTGCCATCGGAATCAGAGTCGTCATGCGTCTGACGGAGTCAACGACACATATGGGTGTGACCAAACACCCCTAGAAGACACGTGGGAAGACTCCCCAGAGTTGGAGGAGGATGCTCCAGAAAATTCAACTCAAATAGAGAACAACAGCTAAAATTACTGGTGTAAAAAAAAAATACACCCCTGCCGTAAAAGCCTCTGCCCAGAATCTGGCCGAAATTACACCCTGTGGAGAAAATTATACACCCTGTGGAAAAAATTATACCCCTACTGTAAAAGCCTCTGCACATAACCTGGCCGAAATTACACCCCGTGGGAAAAATTACACCCCTGCCGTAAAGTTCTTTGCCCAGAATCTGACCAAAATTATGACCATGGAAAATATTACACCCTTGCCGTGGAAATGCCCAGAAACACAGAATACGCAGAAAAGCTCCATTTTTCATGATGTTCGGCATTCGCAACATTCATCACACCCTCCTGACCGTTATATGGGTATCCTCAGTCCATCTACCACCTCAACAGAGTCCCTTCACCCTATTCCCATGGCAAATCTTCCCTGAGGACCACTACAAGAGTCCACGACGGATCGTTACCACAACCGGGTCCTCAACTCAGCCTAAGAGACGGCCAACAACATATAGAATCAGCCCACGATCAGCAAGTTTTACTATTTCGTGGCAGCTTGTTCTGAGATGGTCTAGCACGTCAAATGCGGCCTGGACAACGGCCCACGAAGCTTGGCCCATGCGCCATCTTTCCCCTCAAGATGCCCTGCTGGAGTTGGTAGCATCTACTTTTAGTTTGTTAGAGGGTATCTTGACTCTCTTTTAGGAAGTTAGGGGTTGTTGGGTTTCCCTCCGGTGCGTTTTCACTTCCCTCGCCTCAAGACCCTCTAACAGTTTTCTACATCATCGTCTCCATCATCCTAGAGTCCAGAATTAAGGACAACCCTTCCCATAAGTTCCATGCGTTGCGTGTCGCTGGAAGATCCTTTCGTGAATCATCACGGAAGATGTTGTTGTGCACCGATGAACACGTCGTCGCTCCTTCGCGTGTGTAGAACTCTTACGCCCTAGGTTTTCTTCATTGGCTTGATCAACAATAATAGATCTGCTGTTCAGATCTACTACCGACAATGGAATTTCTTTCACCTTTATTTGTCGCCGGACCACCGGTTCCCTGGCGATTGATTCGGCAGGTTGGACCAATTGATAGAACCCCTCAGCCATCACCGGTGAGAAATTGTGCAAAGCACGCCCTAATGAGAAAATAACAAAATACTTAGACATTCTACTCTAACCCTTGGCCCTTATTTATAATGTTTCTCTACTTAGCGAATCAAGTATAATATACCGACCCAGATCCGCTTTATTACATAACCTACTAATGGTATTGGGCCTGTAACAGTTGATGACCTCTTTACATTTGTAATTGCATTCTTAGAATTAATACAATCAATAAAAGGATTCCTACATAGTTTTGAAACTAAGACTGACCTTATAGTGTGTTTAGTAGGAAGGAAAGGAGGAGGGAATGGATGGAAAGTTGGAAGGAGAGCTATAAAATCGTGTTTAGTAAGACGGATGGAAATAAGAAAGGAAAATGAGAAAGAAAATAGCCCTATTTGCAATCCGCCCAAATTGGGCGGAAAATTGGACGGAAAGTTGGATTTGCCCTTCTCATACCTATTTTCACCCTTTTCTTTTTTATGCTCACTCTCCCTCTCATGCTTTTCTTGCAATCTTCTTCATCATCGTTGTCATCGCCATCGTTATAGCCATTGTCGTCATCATCGTCGCCATCATCGCCTCTTATCTCTCGTCGCCACCATGTCACCGTCGTCTCTCATCGACGTCATCGACATAAAAATAAAAAAAATGAAATATATTTATCAATCTTTCTAACTTTCTTTCCTTCTAAATAAACACAATGATGGAAAATCTTATTATTTTTTTCTTCTTTATTTTCCTTCTTTCTTACTTTCTTTTCCTTTTAATTTTCTTTCTTTCCTACTAAACACAGCATAAAAGACCATGGTAATGTTGCAGATATTTATGGTACGAAAATAGGTCCCCTAACAATTAGATATTTGGGTATTCCTCTTACTTTAGACTGATTTCCTACACTAACTATGCAGTCATTTCTTGAGGGTATTTCTAATAAGATTGTTTCGTTGATAAAACTTCTGTTTATACTATATGTTGGTAGATTTGAACTTATTCACCAGTAATATTATGTTTTGGAGTGCTTTTTTTTGGAATTCCTAAGCATGTTATTAACAGGCTAGAATATTTTATTTCTCAATTTCTTTAGGCAGCAAAGGATAAGTAGAATCTTCACACTATCTGGATAATATCACATTGTCACATAAAGAAGGGAGGAATATGGTTGGAAAAGTAGATCAATTAAACAAGGCATGTCTCACTAGATACATTTGGAACATTGTTATGAGGAAGATTAGTCTTCGGTGAAGAGAATCTCAGCTTGCTCTTGGTGTTGCTGAAGATATTGGTAATAATAGCTAGTTCTTAGCTGTGCACTCAAATACATATGATATTTATGATGAAAAAATAGGCTAGGATTTGGATAGAATCTTAGCACAACAAGGACACTCTTATATGAGAAGGTCGAAGATGTTGCATTCGAAAACCTTCCAGATGGACAATCATTGGTATCAAGCTTTATTGAACATGAATGATGAGTTTGGATGAAATCTTAGGACCACAAGGACTCTTATATGAGATGGTGGAAGATGTTGCATTTGAAAACCTAACAGGTGGACAATCATTGGTATCAAGTTTTATTGAACATGAATGATGAGTTATCCGGTGCCTGAAATCAACCTCCTCTATTTGGGTATATCACGATGTCCAGATTGTTATTGTCCATGACAACTTAGAGGAAGATAAAATAAGGTGGATGCATGAAGGAGTAAGGGAATTATCACATAATTCGGCTTAGGAGGTTATTTGACCCATAAGGAATTCAATGAACTGAATGCACATAGTATGTATAAGAGGCACATGCCACAATTTTGTTTCATTTGCTTGGCTACATTGTTTGGGAGAACTATCTACATTGGACGTATTATATAAAACGGGGGATTTGTCATAACTCTAAATATTGACTATATGGAGAGGATGACAAAAGCACTGAACATTGTTCTTCGTGTGCACTCTATTAATTGAGGTATGAAGTTCTAATTCTATCCTACTCTTATTCAAATTATCCTAGTAGAGTGTGGTCTACTATAGCTAATTGGGTGATATTGCTGCCAGTAGGAGGCGATCTTCTTGTCATGCCAAAGAAACTATTATTGATTACCAAATGTAATTATGTACCATTTATGGTTTGAAAAATGCAGGTGAGTTTGTGCAAAAAGAACCATCACCCCAACTCTAGTATCTGCTCTTATGATTTTAGATGTACGAAGAAAGATTACAATGAACAACTTATTCTCAATGGAAAATTCTAGATCTAGAGTTTCTTCGAGAGATGGAGTGAAGATCTTAGGGTAGAAGTTCATTGTAATTCAGACAACCAATATGTAAATTTTAAATCTTATTAGGGGAGAAAACCCACGGGTCTAGAGGATGTGATAGAATATATCTTGTAAATTATTTTTATGGTCAATACTTGCTTTTGCACAAAAAAAAAGGTGTAGTGCTAGCCATAATTCTGTTTCAGTTGGAGTTCATCTGCCTTATTGTGGCCCATGTTAGGCTTCAATTTGTATGAGTGAAGGTATATCTAAATTATTATAGTTTATCTTCTCCTCTAATCTTCTTCTCTTTATTTTTCCATCTTCCTCAACCACTTCATCTATCTGTGTACTTGTGTCATTCATGATGTATTGTATTTTATGGATATATGTTACTAATTATTATAGCTTATCTTCACTTGTAATCTTCTCATCCTTTTTGTCCCCATCTACTCCCTCAACTGCCTTATCTATCTTTACATTTTTATCCCTATCATATCTCAAAGTATGTACTCGTGTCATTCATGATGTATTCCATTTTATGGATATATACTAAGAATATCGACATATCCTCTGTTTGAATTTGTGTCAACTATAAAAATTTCAGATCCTAAAAAAATGCTTGAAATGTTTGCCTAGATTAAAAAGTACTCAAAGGTGAAAACATTCTGCTATTTATATTCTAATTGTCTCCTTTTTCAAAAGGACTCAATTTTGTTTTGCTACCTGTCATCTCTTTTTATTTATCAACGTTTCTTGTCTTTTTCCTTTATACTTGTGAGTTTTGCATATTGGCGCATCTGATTTAACGCATAATGTTATAAAACACAAAAGTTAAAGTTTAGGTTACTGGAGTTGTCTTGTTAGATTTTGCATGATTCTTGTCTTTTCCTTTATACTTCTCTTGACATCCTGATGCATGTTTTGTAGATTTTGCAATTTTTTTTCTCATTTAGGTTACTCGCATTGTCTTCTTAAGTTTCTCTAATGCATGATTGTTTTTTTCCCAGAGCAAGATCTCATATATTTGTTAATATTATTTGTTATGTCAAGAGTATACTTGATGCCTAATATTCAAAGTCAGCCCTTAGGTAAAACATATGCACAGGCATTGTATGTGTGATGCTAGATAGTTTCCAACTTAAAATTTATTTAGTTTTGGTAAGGTTGTGAAAATTTATATTCATGTTATCGAAAATACCATTGTTGACGTATTATTTTCTAGTTTGGTAAGTTTAATAAACTACAACATAATAAATTTCATATTCTCTACATCATAAAACTCAATATTTGATGAGAACAACTTTAAGATGAACTATTTCTGAAGTAGAACATAACATGTGTCATAGAATAAACTCAATAGCTTTTGGAATGTAATCTCAACATGTTGAACCATTAACTTCTAATCATGTGTAAAATTGATGGGTTTAAAATTTTCTCCCATAGTTGCTCTCTTGTCAATCCAAAGCTGTAAGCATCTTCCCTCTAATGCTTCTAAAGATCTTTTTAAATGTCAAAAAAATTGAAAAGATGTAAATTACGAGCAACTCTTATACCTCCTCTCCTATGTCAGGGAATTTTGTACCTATAAGATGCATATTACCAAGGGACTAAAAGCCTCATTTAGGATAGCTATGCTGCCAATAACCAAAAATCAAGAATTTTTTCCGCTTCCGGGAATAGTAAAATATTATTATTATTATTATTATTATTATTATTATTATTATTATTATTATTATATTAGTTATATGTATACTATATTATATATTAAATAACATATATATGTTAATTTATAAATTAAAAATTTCTAAATATAAAATTTTAAAAAATTAATTATAAGAAAAATGTGTGACTAAGTCTCACACACCACTACCATTATTGTCATCTTTACTATCACTCTTAAAGTAAAATATCTATTTATAATTTATAAAAATTTACACAACTTAATTGTAATTTTTAAAACTCAAAATTTAAGGACAACAATATAATAATAACGGCACAACAATACAATAAGGACTACAATCAAAATTGACGATGAGCGAGCGAGGTTGTACATCAAGTGGCACGTGCCCCTTGAAGGGAAGCAGAGAAAGCATATAGCACACATTGAGTTCGAACATCTCCTTGGTCACGTTTCCTCCCTCGCAAAAGCCTACCAGCTTAGCCACTATATCAGCACTTTCTTCAATGTGTACTATATCAGTTGGATTTGTCCACCTCACATTCCAGCACCTGATGTGAAGATGAGAAAGGAGAGCATGGTGCTCTTATAAAATGAGTCCGGTTTGCATTACTTTGCTTTGGGACTTTGAAGATTTTGGAGTAGTCTCAGCAGAATATGAGGAGCATACGAGCATATGTAATATGTTACGGAACAGAAAGAACATATGGCTAAACATCAGTATTTTTTTTCCTTCTTTCGCTGCTTCGACATTGCTATATATTGATACAAACTTCCTAATGGCTAGGTGCAAGGGACAGAAGCCAAATTCACACTTAGCACGCCAGCTTAAAGCATCACACTTAGTACACTTAAGCCTCTGCAACGCTTCCTGCTGCGCTAGCCAGAAATTATTACTGTACATAGGTTTGGTTCACATGCAATGTGTTGGAACTGTATTACAAATACTGTTCACCAAAGCATGAAAAAGTTGCTGAGTTCTGCGTTAGCTATGGTGTGCAGAGCCACCACCTAAAGGTAAGTAGGGGTAATATAAAAAAAATAATTTTATAATATATAAATAAATAGGTTTGGTTCACATGCAATGCGGAAAATGCTGTCTGTGCAGATTACAGATACCTGTTGACTTTCACAGCTGTGCCTGTGTTGTTCAACAACTTGCGTTCTGCTGCAATTATAGCAGCCATCGTCTTGTCAGAAAGTTGTAGCTTTTGATCCACAGATTTCACTTTAGCGTTGACACATTCCAACTGTAACTTTTCTGAAAGTCTAATCCGTTTATCCAAGGAAATAACTTTTTCTGATGCACTAGCTAATAAGCGATGCTTCTCATCGAATGCCTTTGCTTTGCCAATGGCATCTTGTTTGAGTGCTGAACCTTTTGCTAGCACATTGGAGACGAGAACACGAGTTTTAGTAAAATAGCCCCGTCCACCTCTAAAACTATTTGATTCCTACATGGATATAATCATATAACCATACTTGTTCAGACACAAAAACCATGTACACACAGTTTGGTAAGTTTGTCAGTGAAGTAGGACCATGTACTGGTGTTTACAAACATCTCCAAGTTTGCATTGTAGTTTTCCAACAGGACCTGCAATTTCTGCTCCATTTACCACAATTTGCTGCGTGAACGTAAACAATAGGTGAAGAAAGAGCACAAGTAACTACAGCTTTGGAAACAAAAAAAAAATTATGTTTTTACCTCTTTAATCATTGGAATGCAAATTTCAACTGGGGCTATGTTCACAACCCTATCTACAATAGTGGCTCCCTGACAAACACACAACTAGACTATCATCACCATTAATAAAAATAAAATAGATAAGTGAAAGCACTGTCATCTATTCAGTGAAAATTCGGCTCGAACCAATCAATATTTTTAATTTTTACCAGTCTAACCTACACAGAATAGTGAATACCATACAAATATATATTTAATTATTTATAATTTACATTTAATATACAACTGATTAGTACATAACTATACCATGAGTCTAAGCTTAGACCAGTATATCAATTTAGACCAATTTTAAAAACCTTGCATCTATTATAGGAATAGAATTTGAAATTGGCAGTTAGCTATAAATCTGTTACATGACACAGCAACAGTCTACAGACTGAAATGGTTATTGGAGTTCAAAACCTATCTATTTTAATCTCTATAATTAATATAGAATCAAACAACTTAGAGAAGGATAGTAGCAAATCATAATCCTGAACATTCAAACTACTTCCCTAAGTACCAGAAACGGATTTTTGTATGTTACAAAACATATTTATATGCTCTTTGTAGCAAACAATCGCTAGGTGATGCTGCTGGCTTTAACTATGCATTTTTCATGTTCATCCTCTTCTCATAAGCTGTGAACCATTTTCTATTCTCCTCCTAATAAGAAATATACCTGTAACAGAGTTTTTTTGTTCTATTTTGAGCTAACACTAACATCCCGAACCATCAGTTTCTCAGTCTAGTCATTTTTCTTTTTTTTCTCTCTTATTTTGAGAAAATCATAATCAACTCAAGCACCATACTAATAGATTCTATAAAATTTTAATAAAAATATACAGTTTATATTCTAGAATCACAAATGTACATTAAAGAATGGGAAATCATGGAATGGAAGTACATGAGTATCACTTGACAAACTAATGGTAAACTGTTCAAACCATAGGATGATAACCTTCCATGAGAAACCGAAATTAATAAGATCCTAACTAATTAGGTTTTTCATTTTATAGGAAGCCCAAAAATGCACTACCAAATATAATGATAAAACCAAAGTCTTATACAAGGACCAAATGGTTTAACAATAAATTATGTTTCTAGAAATGAATCGTTGCGAAGATCTTATAAGAATGTATCAGGAAATTTACACAGGGTCACTAATTGCTGGAATCCACATTATTCCGATAATGTGTACCTAATTCTCAGTTAACAAAAACATAACAGTTCAATAGGAGTTTTCAAGTGTCTCTTCTTTGCAAGACAAGTGGTGTAGGATATTTTGTTTATAACAACTTAGCAAAGATTTAATATCACTTTGTACCAATATAATAGATTGAATACTATAGGTAAAATCCAGTGCTTATCTATACACTAGCACTTCCTGTCATGCCCTGAATTTCATCCGCAGCCTAACACTTACTATACTAGTGTCCTAATACCAATTTGGACTAGTACATACCTAATTGGAAGCCCAATATCATACCATTATTACAATCCTTGTAGCTAAGATGTTACAACCCGCTTAATGAAAAAACTAACCAATTAACCTGGTGAGACAAAATAACATGGCCTAACTTAAAATGCTTTAAGTCTAAGTTAATAGTAGTAAGCTTACTAAGTCTTATATATAATATCATCATTTCTCTCACTTTTTTTTTATGTAGGACTAAACCGAGGCATTATAATCTTTCCCACTCCAAGGCCTAACATGTACCCAATAACTATTCCTTACTCAGCAACATGTGAAGTCAGCTCAACAATGACTCTACCATCCTCAACAACCCTTTCTTATTAGCCTCTCATCATGCTTAAGACTAAGTTTGCTCTAATAACATTTGTCACAACCCGTTTTGTGATCAAACTTAACTATTAACTTAATGAGCCAGAAGACAATGTGACCCAATTTAAAATACTTAAGCCTAAGTTAATGGTAGCAAGCACACTGATCCAACCTTCTATCACGACTTTTCCCGGAGCTTGGATTTTGTCAAGGAAGAAAACAGTTCAGCTGCAACTGGTAGGCAAGGATGCTAAGTGGACTCGCCTTACCCTTTCTCTCCCAAGATCTCCTAAAAGATTTGTCTCCATCCGCATCTTGTTGCTCCTTGTGGTCTCGATTAGCTTCTCCTTTTTTGTTGTTGGTTTCTACACTACCTTTCAGTCCACCAAGGTGTCCTTTCACCGTCAACAAGTCACGCACCTCTCGTTGATGCAACTCTGCCTACACATAGGGTTGGAGGCCCTCACCAAAGTGGAAGAGGCAATTATCATTGCTCATTCCACTAATCTCAAGCATGCAGAAATTGAACACTTTCACATACTCCTCTAGAGTTGGGCCGAGTGCTTGGAAAGATGACACATTATGATGTGAGCTAGGGCACGAGAGGCTAAGCAAAGTGCTGAGTTGGGCATGTTAGGACGTGAGCCTAGTTAAGCCAAGCGGAATGCCAAAGGTTGTACTATAGTTGGACAATGAATATTTGATTTTTAGGATTTAGGTATGAGGACCCGCAAAACCTGACCTGACCTGACTTGACACAAAGTTAGGCAGGTTCGGGTCAATTATAATCATGTTCGGGTCATAAACAAGTTAACCTGTTTATGACCTAAAAATAATCGGGTCGTGTCGGATTGTAAACGGGTTGACACGCTTAACCCGATTACATTATATATTTATATATAAAAAATTTAAATATAAGTTCACCTAACTCTCACTAGCCCAAATATCTTTTAACTATCTTTTAACCTAGATTTTGGTCCACACATAAACCCAAAATTTTATTATTTTTAATAATATTTTTATTAATTTATTATTTATATTTAAAATATAAATGATAAACGGGTTATTCGAGTCGTGTCGGGTTGACCCGATTATATTTTGGTCGTGTTCGTGTTAGATAGTTTGACCCAATTAATTAAATGGGTCATGTTCGGGTTGGCTTAATCGGATCACGGGTCACAGCTGACATGACCCGTTTATGACTTGCTGACCCGAATTGCCAGGTCTAGTTTCTTGAATTAGGTGCTGCTCTTTGGAGATGCATGCAAACACTTCATAGAGGTTTTGGTTAGTCTCATAGGTAGGGCATGGTGCGCCCCCGCGTGGAAGGATCTACGTGAGAGCATTTTGGGGAGCACAAGTTTAACTTAGTTGCTTCCTTTAAAAATGCGTGGGTCAGTGGAGGATGTAGTGGCTAAGCTAGGATCCTCTCGGATTATTTTCCTTACCGGTGGCAACGCCAAGAGAAATGGGAGATCTTGATAGAGAAGAAGGGCTGAAAAGAGTGTAGTTAGCAACCTCGCCTGCTAGTTATGGCTAAACTATTTTATTCCTCACCAAAATCCAAGTTCTAGGGAAAAGCCGTATCAGAAGGCTATTAGTGTATATTATCTACTCAAGCATGAAGGGCCATCACTTCAAGTTGAGTATGTGAAAATGTTCAACTTCCTTGTGCTCGAGACCAGTGGAACGAGCGATGATGATATACTCTTCCACTTTGTCAAGGGCCTCCAACCCTCTGCACCGATGAGAGGTGCATGACTTGTAGATGACAATTGAAGTTGCTGGCTCCTTGGTGAATTAGAAAACAGTGTACAAACTAGCAAAAAAAAAAAGAAGCTGATCGAGACCACAAAGAGCAATAAGATGCGAACAGAGACAAATCTCTATGGAGGAAGCGACACTCAAATGAGATAAATGGTGCAGCTAGACATGCACCAATGATCACTCACTGCTGCTTCATTTGTTATGGGCCCCATATGATCAAGGATTGCCCAAGATAAGAGAAGATCAATGCCATGGTAGCTGAAGAAGATCAATGCCATGGTGGCTGAAGAGGAAGAAGGGTATCAAAGCCAGAACTTCCCCAGCAGTGTGCTTCAACAACATAATGGCTTCATCTTTGCATGCTGCAATGGAGGCAGAAACCAGAGAGCAAACACCTTCTGGAGCAGGCTAGGATGATCAGGTAGCGGCGACAGAACAACCACGTGGCAATGCCTAGAAGTCATTGACCGCTGATTGCCTTACAAGGCTAGGTGACCCTAGCGCCATTTCTGCTAAGAAGATCACCCCTTGCCTCAGTGGGAGATCAAGAAGTGGAGATTAGGCGACAGCCGAAGGCTTTGGACTACTAGAGGAGGTTGGGAATACTGGAGGTTATACCAACTCAAGTGTCAAACCTAACATCGGCTGAGGTGCAACTATCCCTAATGGCTGTGTAGCGGCGCATTCTAGAGCTAACTGCATTTCTTAGAGACGAGTGTCAGGGATGGGGAGAATTTTATTTGGGACGCTGAGCATTACTTACGAATCACTGGCATCCCACTAAAGGAGCGCTTCTCTGTGTTTGCCTCCATCTTGTCCTGCGAGGCAAAGCTGTGGTGGCACACTCAGGTGGCGCCAATAGCTAATGTAGCAGAATTGGACATGGTGACATGGGAAGAGCTGTGGACGAGGCTGCAATGGTGTTTTGTACCAAGCAACGCGGGTGGTAACACCAAGACAAAGGGGAGATCTTGGGAGAGAAAAAGGGCTGAGTCACGTGTAGTTCGGGTCCTCAGCTACCAATTGCGGCTAAATTATTTCTTCCTGATAAAATCTAAGTTCTAGGGAATCAAGGTTGTCAGGATCGAGATCCTACCTAGGAACAATAAAGGCTTTATAGGATCGGATTGTAAGATCGTAAAATCCTACCAAATCACTTAAAATATATAATTTTTTAAAATATATTTATCTAATTAGACTTAAGGGTATAAAAAATATTTTAATAAGTAATAAATAATAAATATATATATATATATACTATTATTCAGATGTATTAATTGTATAGTATAAAACAATGAAATTGAATATTTGTGAGGTGATGATCATGGAGATAAGTTAATAGAAGACGAATATAATAAAGGTGTACAATAAAACTAGAAACAACAAAGACATGTAGTGAAATGAAGACAACAAATAAAAATATGAAAAATGATGAAGATAAAGATATACACTATAATGACAATAAAAATGACAATAACAAATATTATAAAGTTTATTCTAATAAATAATTAAAATAGACAAATATAGTTGTAGATGATAACGAGTTTAAGTTGATGAATATTGATAAAAAAAAGCAAATAATGACAATTATTAATGAAAAATTACATCACATCAATTAAAAGTTTTTAACATAATAGATTATTGATTTTTAGTATAATATGAACTTATTTTACCTATTAACTTATGATCGAGTAGGATCGATGGGATCGTAAGATCCTACCCGATCCTAAGACCCAGATCGTGAGATCGTAAGATTCTACCATATTTCAAATTCTACATTCGTTCCGGAATGGTTTCCCTAATTTGGGTCGTAGGATCGGAAGATCCTAAGACCCGGAACACATTTTTGACAACCTTGCAGGGAACAACCATGACAAAAAGAAATGTGACGGCCTGCATGCCTAAGTAGGCAATATGCTTTCGTTTAGAGCAAACCCAGTGTGCTACGACATAAACTCAAGTATGACAAGTTGTGTGGTTTATCTGCGTATGACGCATTATGACATTAACTTGGCCGCACAAAATTGGGTGGAGTGTTAGGAAAGATAGCATATTATAACATGAGCTAGGGCACGAGAGGCTAGGCAGAGTGCCAAGTTAGGCACATTAAGACGTGAGTCTAGTCATGCTAAGTTGGGCAGAGTGCTGAAGGCCGTCCTAGAGTTGGACAACATGCATTTGAGTTTTAGGATTTGGGTTAGAGGCGATCCACATTAAGGGTTTCTCGAAAGAGGTGCTCTTTGGGGATACATAAAAAGGCTTCTTATAAGATCTGGTAAGTCAGGTAAGTAGGGCGCAATGCACCCCTACATGGAACGATCTAGGTGGGAGCATCTGGGGGAGTACGAGTTTAATTTAGTTGCTTCCTTTAAAAATGTGTGGGTGAGAATGTAGAAGCTTAGCTAAGATCCTCCTTGATCATTTTCAACCTCAAAAGAATGGGGAGATCTTGAGAGAGAAGGGCTTAGGTGAGTGCAGTTAGTCTCCTCGCCCTGCTAGTTGCATCTCAACCATTTTCTTCCTTGACAAAATTCAAGTTTCGGGGAAAAGCCAAGCCAAACCTTCCCCGGTGGTGTGCTTTGACAATATAATGGCCATCTTCGCATGCTACATGGAGGCAAAAACTAGAGAGCAAGCACCTTTTAGAGCAGATAATGCCTAGAAGTCATCGGCCGTCAATCGCCTTGCAAGGATAGAGCAAGGTTGGGTGACCCCAACGCCATTTTTGAGTGTGAAGAGCAGCCCTTGCCTTGTTTTCCTATGAGCGGTAGTGGGAGATCAGGCGATTGTCGAAGGCTTTAGAGGACTGCTAGAGGAGGTTGGGAACGCTAGTTGAGGCAAACTCAGTGCGCTATGACGTGAACTTAGGTACAACAGGTTGGGCGGACGTGTGTATAACGTGTTATGATGTGAACCTAGTTGCAAAGAGTTAGGCAGCATGTTAGGAAAGATGGTACGTTATGATGTAGGTTGGGGTATGAGAGACTAGGTAGAGTGTCGAGTTGGGCACGTTAGGATGTGAGCCTAATCATGCCAAACCAAGTGGAGAGCCAAAAGGTGTCCTAGGCTTGAACAACGAACATTTAGTTTTTACGATTTGGGTTAGAGGCGACCCACATTGAGAGTTTCTCAAAAGAGGTGCTCTTTAGGGATACATGCTAAGGCTTTATAGAGGATTTGGTAAGTCAGGTAGGTATGGCGTGGTGCGCCCCCGCATGGAAGGATCTAGGTGAGAGCATATGAGGGAGCATAAGTTCAACAAAATTGTTTTCTTTAAAAGATACGTGGGTCAGCAGAGGATGTAGCGGCTTAGGTAGGATCCTCGTGGATTATTTTCCTGCGGGTGGCAATATTGAGAGAAAGGGGAGATCTTAGAGAGAAGAAGGGCTATGGCAAGTGCAGTTAGCGTCCTTGCCTACCAGTTGAGACTGAACCCAAAAGGCCAGAACATAGATTTTGTTATGGCTTTTCCCTAAAACTTGGATTTTGGCAAGGAAGAAAATAATTCAGCTACAACTGGCAAGCGAGGATGCTAACTGCACTTGCCTCAGCCCTTCTTCTCTCCCATGATCTCCTCTTTCTCTCGGCATTGCCACCCACAAGAAAAATGATCTAGGAGGATCCTAGCTAAGCTGCTACATCCTCTATTGACCCACGCATTTTTAAAGGAAGCAACTAGGTTAAAATTGTGTTCTCCCGGATGCTCCCACCTGGATCCTTCTATGCAAGAGTGCACCACACCCTACCTACGGCCTACCTAACTTACCAGATCCTATATGAAGCCTTTGCATGTATCCCCAAAGACTCTTTGAGAAACCCTCAATGTCGGTCACCTTTAACCGAAATCCTAAGAACCAAATGTCTGCTATCCAACTCTAGAATAGCCTTCAGCACTCCGCCTAGCTTGACACAACTAGGCTCACATCCTAATATGCCCAACTCAACACTCTACCTAGCCTCTCGTGCCTTAGCCCATGTCATAAAGTACCATCTTTCCTAGCACTCCCTTAACTCTATGCAGCGAGGTTCATGTCATAATGCATAATACACAAACACTTTGCCCAACCTACTGTACCTGAGTTTACATAATAGCACACTGGGTTTGCTCTAAACCAGAGCATATTGCCTACTCAGGCATGCGGGGCCATCACGTATATTATATCATCTTTTTTTTCACTTTCCATATAGGAATAAACCGAGGCATTATAATCTCTCCCATTTAAGATTTAATGTTCTCATCGAACCCAAAACCTAACATATGTTATAAGAATCATTCCTTAGTCGATAACATGTGAGATCAGCCTAATGATAACTCAACCATCCTTGCAATCCGTTCTTATTTGCCTCTTACTATGATTAGGACTAAATTTGTTTTAATACCATTTATTATAACCTACTTAATAATCAAACTGACTCATTAACTTATTTAGCCGAATGACAATGTAGCTTAATTTATAATGTTTAAACCTAAATTAATACTATTAAGCTTATTAAGCCTTATATATCATATTATTTTTTTCTCCCACTTCTTATGTGGGACTAAACTAAGGCATCACAATCTCCCACTTAAGACTTGACATTGTTGTCTATGCCTAAGACCTAACATAATTTCTAGAATCATTCTTTGGTCAGCAACATATAAGGTCAAACCAATGGCAGCATCACTGATGCAGCAACTACTGGGTAAGGGGGGGGTCCTTAAGCCATACTCTAGGGTGTTACACAATGAACGATAAAACGGGAGAGGGTCATGAGACGAGGGAAGAGAAAACGCTTCGGAAAATGCAGGAATCCGATAGAAAGCACAGAGAACAGCGACGATTTCGATCGGGGGCAACACGAATGCAAGGAAAGAGAACGGCACCCAACTAGATAACAACTCACTAACCTCTTAGCAAATTTCAGCAACTCTCTTAGCGCGTTTTTAAGCTTAGCGTGCGTTGGGGACAACGGAATCGCGGGGTTCAGCTCGCGCGCCTATGCAGCTGAAAACACACCAAGAACACGAGATCCGACCACACCTCCGATGGCGGATGGCCGGGGTGAAGAGGAGAAGAAAACCATAGCAACGGAATGCAACAGAAATGTAACGAAAAACAAGCAAACCTGACCTTCCAGAAGGTAGGATTTACTTTGTGGAAAGCTGAAAACACAGGTTGGAAGCGCGAAGGCGTACAAATCTTGAAGGCAAAGCAACTTCGCCCTCCACACAAGCTGGAGGCTCACTCTAGCTCACCAGGAGTACTCTACCTCTAAGAGAACTAAGGAGGAATGCTAGCCAACCCCTCTCTTTTATAAGATAAGGAGGGGGAACAAGGCAAAGGGACAGCATCCTAACAAACTAACTACCATAAAGTGGTCAAGCTGCCACATAAAACAAAAGAGCATAAAATCCTACCAACTACCAACCATTCCTGCAAGGGATGCAGGTCCTTCAGCGTATGAGTCTTGGCGGAGATAGTTTAGACGCGCTCCGAGCACATCGTGACAAAGCAGTAGAACTTCGATGTTGTGGGCTAGGCCACCACCGTCGCGGCTCGATCTTGGGCCGTGTTGCTAATCAGATTAAGCGGCCCACTTGTAGTTGGATCTTCAGGGGGTTGGCTTGTAGGGCCCTTGGACTGTGCCACTCCGGTATGGATGGAAAGAGGGTTGATGACGCCTAAGGAACGATCCGGGGGCTTACTTTGGCATTGGGATCGCCGAATTTCCACCTTGTTGGGCTCCTTTGGGTCGTCATGGGGTGGAGCAACATGGTAGGGGGGTGGTGCACATCGAAGTGGGGTCGTCGAGGCTACAACGCATCTCCAGGGGCGAACACGGCCTGGCCGTGATGGTGAGCACGGCCGTGTTCAGAATCACCGAGGGTCACCGGATCGAGCACGACCTGCCCGTGCTTGGAGTCACGCCCGTGCTTGGCATCGCCGAAATCTACAAAATCGAACACGGCCTGCCCGTGTTCAGGATCATGCCCGTGCTTGGGCTCACGTCGGCGGACTGACCGTGTCACGGCCGTGCCTAGAAGCACGGCCTGGCCGTGTCTGGGTCTGGAAGGCTCCGGTCGCGCTGAAAATTCTGGAGAAAATTCCTGGGGTCCTGGGAGGTCTCCCCAAGTGCCTTTCAAAGGGATTGGGCAGTCCTCCAGTGTGTTTATGGGCCCGTATGCTCCTGCATCAACTTCCGCTGCGTGATCTAATGAGTTCGCCTCCGGAGAACTAGAGGGCAGCGGGTCGTTGGGGTCAGATGGGCCCTCCAAAGGGCCGTGGAAGGGAAGGATGTCCGCCACATTGAAGACAGGGTGAATCCCCATGTCCTTGGGTAAGTCCAATACATAGGTGTTGGAGCCAATCCACCGCACCATCGCATATGGTCCAATGTAACGCGGCTGAAGCTTAAAATGTGCGCTGTTGGACAGACGCTCGGGGTGGATACGCACCCTCACCAGCTCACCTACAGAGAAATGACGTGGCCTACGGTGCTCGTTGGTCTTCGATGCATTATGTATGTTGCCCGAAAAGATACGACGTCGGACCTCATCATGCAAACTAACGATATGTTGCGCAAAAGAGTATGCATGCGGGGAAAGATGAGACTCCATGGGAAGGTCATGTAGGTCTATGGGTTTACGTGGCTAGTAGCCCAAGACGATCTGGAAGGGACTAAGACCCGTAGACCTATTAGACGCGCTATTATAAGCGAATTCAGCCATGGGCAGGACGGAGTCCCACGACCTCGGATGGTCACCAACAAGACAACGGAGTAGATTGCCCAAACTGCGGTTAACAACTTCGGTTTGCCCATCGGTTTGAGGGTGATAGACCGTGGAAAGCTTCAGAGTTGTGTTCGAGAGGGCCCATAGTGAGCGCCAGAAGTGGCTCACGAAACGCGTGCCCCGATCGGACATGATGGAAGAGGGAAGGCCGTGAAGACGCACAACCTCCCGGACAAAAAGGACGGCGACGTGACACGCGTCCGCAGTGCGCGAACATGGGATAAAATGGGCCATCTTTGAGAATCGATCGACCACAACATAGATCGAGTCGAAGCGCGAGGCGGTCCGCGGCAACCCAAGGACGAAGTCCATACTCAGGTCGCGCCAAGGGCCGCTGGCCACCGGCAATGGGGTGTAGAGACCCGTGTTCAAGGGGCGAGGTTTGGACATTTGACAGGTACCGCAATGGCGCACAATGCGCTCAACGTCCTTATGGAGAGAAGGCCAAAAGAGACGTTCCTCCGCCAACTCAAGGGTTTTGTCGCGGCCATGATGACCGGCAATGTCGCCCGCGTGAAGCTCGAGCAAAAGATGGTCTCGAAGCGATGATCGGGGAATACACAGGCGATTCCCCAAGAAAAGGAAACCTTCGCATAGTTGATAGGGGGAGTCAGGGTTCGTGGACTCAATCAAAGCGGCGTAGATGGTGCCGAAATCAAAGCAAGCGGCGTACTCCTCTTTGACATGGTCAAAGGTATTGACACGAGTGCGCATCATGCATAGGAGGGTTCGGACACGACTCAGGGCATCCGCAACAATGTTCTCCTTACCTGCCTTGTGATTAATCACAAAGGAGTACTGCTGTAGGTATTCAACCCACTTGGCATGGTGGGCGCCCAACTTTTTTTGGGCATTAAGGAAGGATAGGGCCTGATGATCACTATACAACACAAAACTCGCGGTGGAGGAGGTAATGCCTCCACTGCCGAAGGGACTGAACGATCGCGTAGAACTCCTTGTCGTATGTGGAGTAATGCTGTCGTACCGCGTTCAGTTTCTCGCTGAAGAAGGCCACGGGATGGCCCTCTTGACTAAGGGAACCACCGATGCCGGAACCAGAGGCATCGCATGCGACCTCGAAGACCTTCAAAAAGTCAGGGAGGCGCAAGACAGGGGCGGTGGTCAAGGCGTCCTTAAGTGTATCAAAAGCGCGTTGGGTGGCAGTGGTCCACTAAAACTCGTCCTTGGAAAGACGCTGGGTCAAGGGGGTTGCAATCATGCTGAACCCCAGAATGAAGCGTCGGTAAAACCCAGCAAGACCCAAGAAACTACGGACCTCGATCACGGTACGAGGCTCGGGCCAATGCCGGATAGCCTCCACCTTCGCGGGGTCAACGGATAGTCCCTAGTCAGAGACAATATAACCCAGAAAGTACACGCTGTTGGTGAGGAAGGCGCACTTCTTCGTGTTAAGGAAGAGGTGCTCCTTGTGCAGGAGTTCGAACGTAGAGCAAAGATGCTCCAGGTGCTCGTCGCGGGTCCGACTAAAGATCAGAATGTCGTCGAAGTAGATGACCAAAAATTTGCCCATGTAGGGCCTAAGGACTTGACTCATTAGGCGCATAAACGTAGACGGGGCATTAGACAAACCGAATGGCATAACAAGCCATTTATAAAGACCGTCCTTAGTCTTGAATGCAGTCTTCCATTCATCTCCCTCGCGGATACGGACTTGGTGATAGCCGCTCCGGAGATCGAGCTTTGAGAACCAAGACGCGCAGGAGATCAAATCTAACATATCGTCAAGCCGGGGAATGGGAAACCTATACTTGACAGTGATCCTATTGATGGCGCGGCTGTCAACACACATGCGCCACAACCCATCCTTTTTAGGCGTGAGAAGCGCGGGAACGGCACAAGGACTAAGACCCTCACGGATGTATCCCTTGGTAAGGAGATCATCCACTTGGCGTTGCAACTCAGCGTGCTCCGCGGGGTTAAGGTGATGATGGGGAAAGTTGAGGAGGGGGTGCTCCCGGGATAAGATCGATCGCGTGCTGAATTTCCCTCTCCGGGGGAAGGCCGTGGGGCAGGTCCTCAGGGCTAATGTCATGAAACTCGGCTAGAAGGGCGGTCACCTCAACGGGAGGCGCCGGGTCAGGACAAGGGACAGGGCTCTGCACTTCGCGCACCATGAGCGCGTAGACACACTTCGCGCACCATGAGCGCGTAGACAGTCTTGTTTGTATGGGCCTCATGAACCAACGCAGGCGTACGCATGAGGGAGACCATGGGGGCACGCGGGGGGGGGGGGGGGGGGGGGGGGCAGGGGTCGAAGGTGTGATAACTCCCTTGGAGGTGGATGCTCGAAGCTCCTTGGGCGGAGCTGGAATCAAACGGATTTTCTACTCATCGTGATCGAACACATAAGTGTTCGACCGGCCAAAATGGATGACGTCTCTATCGTACAGCCATGGGCGGCCGAGGAGGACGTGGGCGATGTCTATAGTCGCCACGTCGCACAGGACTCTTTCACGATAGTTCCCAAACGCGATGGGAACGTAACACTGGTGTGTGACCGGGAGACTCGTGGTGTCGACCCAAGCAATGGACTAGGGCCGTGGGTGGGGCTCAAGTGGGAGGCCGAAGTGCGTGACCGCGGACCGGGAAACCATGTTCAAGCTACTACTGCCATCAATGACGATCTTACATGAGTGCCCATTGCACTTAATATAAGACGTAAAAATGCCTGAGCGCCTCCAATCCTCTGTAGGCGCGGGCTGCACAAGGTTGCAACGGACGACAAGTGTGGACGGACCCGAGTCTTCGCCGCTAGTGTAACACTCTGCCTCAACGTCGTGTTCAGCGGGGGTCATGGTGGCAACGCGGGCCGGACCCGTGTCAGCTCGGGCTGGTCTCTTGGGACACTCACGCGACATGTGACCCGGTTTTAAACAGTTATAACAAGTAATACGGCTAGAGGTTCCAACCGCTGGAGCCTTACCCTTCTCCTCCCAAGTGGGCCGAGAGGGTGAAGCCTCAGGGGGTGGGCGACGAGGGCGCTGATGGACCGGGGGCACGGGTCGCGGATGGGGCTGGGGAGGAGCACCCGAGTAGGGGCACCTATGGGATCCCAAGTCATTGCGCCTTGCAGCGGCGTGAAGATCGTCCTCAATGTTCCGAGCACGCTGGAAAGTCTGGTGAAAGGTTTCCGACCCATATGACGGCAAGGCTCGGCGGATGTTGGCACGGAGCCCATTCCTAAACTTGGACAATGACAACTCGGGGTCCTCCTGAAGGTTACAACGGAGATGAAGCGTCTCAAAGGTGAGACGGTTCTCCTCTACGGTGCTTGACCCCTGATGTAGGCTGCTATCCTGGTCAAGGAGACGTTGCCTATACGATGTGGGTACGTATCGCTCGCGGAGGCGATATCGCATCTCCGCCCATTCAGTGATCAGGGGGAGAGCTTGTTGAGCATTTTGGCGCTCCACGTTTTCCCAATGCAAACATGCAGGGCCCTCAAGTAAGGTGTGCACGTACTAAACATGGTCATGCCGCGGGAGTTCGTAAGGTCAAAATGTGCGTCAACGGACGCGACCCAATCAAGAAACTCTGTGGGGTCAAGACCACCCTTAAAAGGCGCAGGAGTGTGGCGAACATAACGAAGGATGTCATTGTCCGCTCGGGGACGCTCGACGCGGTTTGGGGCAGGGGCTCGGGGTGCGGCCCATGCATGGCCGAAGCGACCATTGGGCTGAGGGACTTGGGCGGCCCAAACGTCATCGTCATCGAGGGGTTCATCCCCATGGATTGGGTTCTCAAAGGATCGTCGACGACCCCATTCATCCGCCTGGGCGTGCTGCCGGGCGGGCACGGTCAAAGGTGGCAACTCTCTAGTGGGGGCTGGGTGTGCGGACACCGTAGGGTTCACCGGGGTTGGGAGCTCACGCTCCATGGGCCTGGGGTGACTAAAGAGGTGTTGGACTTCAGCTAAAATCCGCTCCATTGTGGCCTCGATGCGTACTTGTTGGGCGTCCAAACACGCTGTTTGGGTGTCCATGCGCATGAACATCGCAGCAAGTTTAGCATCCATTCGCGCTTCGAGCGCGGTCATAGAATCTAAACGGGAGTTAGCCCCTTCTGAAGGCTGGACTGACTCTTGGGTTTCGAGGATGGTTTCCGGGTATTGGGAAGACATGACTTGTGACCTTGTAGTCACCATGCACAAACAAGGGGGACTCGACTAATGTGGAATGCTAAAATCGACGAGATAGTGCAGAAATATGCAATGCGATGGGGGGGATCGTGCGAACAAATAGAATCGAACACGCAATGCCCTCTGATACCAGAATTGATGCAGCAACTACTGGGTAAGGGGAGGGTCCTTAAGCCGTACTCTAGGGTGTTACACAATGAACGATAAAACGGGAGAGGGTCGTGAGACGAGGGCAGAGAAAACGCTTCGGAAAATGCAGGAATCCGATAGAAAGCACGGAGAACAGCGACGATTTCGATCGGGGCAACACGAATGCAAGGAAAGAGAACGGCACCCAACTAGATAACAACTCACTAATCTCTTAGCAAATTTCAGCAACTCTCTTAGCGTGTTTTTAAGCTTAGCGTGTGTTGGGGACAGCGGAATCGCGGGGTTCAGCTCGCGCGCCTATGCAGCTGAAAACACACCAAGAACACGAGATCCGACCACACCTCCGATGGCGGATGGCCGGGGTGAAGAGGAGAAGAAAACCATAGCAATGGAATGCAACAGAAATGTAACGAAAAACAGGCGAACCTGACCTACCGGAAGGTAGGATTTACTTTGTGGAAAGCTGGAAACACAAGTTGGAAGCGCGAAGGCGTACAAATCTTGAAGGCGAAGCAACTTCGCCCTCCACACAAGCTGGAGGCTCACTCTAGCTCACCAGGAGTACTCTACCTCTAAGAGAACTAAGGAGGAATGCTAACCAACCCCTCTCTTTTATAAGATAAGGAGGGGGAACAAGGCAAAGGGGTAACATCCTAACAAACTAACTACCATAAAGTGGTCAAGCTGCCACATAAAACAAAAGAGCATAAAATCCTACCAACTACCAACCATTCCTGCAAGGGATGCAGGTCCTTCAGCGTACGAGTCTTGGCGGAGATAGTTTAGATGCGCTCCGAGCACATCGCGACAAAGCAGCAGAACTTCGATGTTGTGGGCTGGGCCACCACCGTCGCGGCTCGATCTTGGGCCGTGTTGCTAATCAGATTAAGCGGCCCACTTGTAGTTGGATCTTCAGGGGGTTGGATTGTAGGGCCCTTGGACTGCTCCACTCCGGTATGGATGGAAAGAGGGCTGATGACGCCTAAGAAATGATCCGGGGGCTTACTTTGGCATTTGGATCGCCGAATTTCCACCTTGTTGGGCTCCTTTGGGTGGTCATGGGGTGGAGCAACATGGTAGGGGGGTGGTGCACATCGAAGTGGGGTCGTCGGGGTTGCACGGCCGTGTTCGGAGTCGCCGAGGGTCATAGGATCGAGCACGGCCTGCCCGTGCTTGGAGTCACGCCCGTGCTTGGCGTCACCGAAATCCACAGAATCGAACACGGCCTGCCTGTGTTCAGGATCACGCCCATGCTTGGGCTCGCGGAAATCCGCAAAATCGAACACGGCTTGCCCGTGTTCAAGATCACGCCCGTGCTTGGGCTCGCGTCCACGGACTGACCATGTCACGGCCGTGCCTGGAAGCACGGCCTGGCCGTGTATGGGTCTGGAAACCTCCGGTCGCGCTAAAAATTCTGGAGAAAATTTCTGGGGTCCTGGGAGGTCTCCCCAAGTGCCTTTCAGTGGGATTGGGTCGTCCTCCAGTGTGTTCATGGGCCCGTATGCTCCTGCATCAATCACCCTCCTTAGTAGCCCTTTCCTATTGGCTGCTTACCAGCTTAAGACTAACTTGGCTCTAATACTATTTTGTTATAATTCACTAAATGAGCAAACTAACTCATTAACTTAATGAGCCGAATAGCAACACAATCTAATTTAAAATGCTTAAGCCTAGTAAGCTCAAATCTTATATACCATATCATAATTTTTCCTACTTCGCATATGGGACAAATCAAGGTATTACAATCTCCTCCACTTAAGATTTGATGTCCTGGTCAAGCCTAAGGTATAACATATGCCCAAGAACCATCCTTTAGCCAACGACATATGAGGTCAGCACAATGGCAGCTCCACCATCCTCGGTAGCCTTTTTCTATTAGCCTCTCATCCTCGGTAGCCTTGTGCTCACATCTCCTCTCATGTCGCCACTAATTGTGCTTCTAGCCCTCGCTAATTGCTCTTCCTTGCCACCACTGATCACTATTTGCAACCCTTGCGGGCACCATTGTCAATCACTATTGCAGCACTCATCACTCTTCTTGTTGCCCTTGCTAGTGCCACCACCATCGCCAATCACTATTGCAACTCTCATTACTGTTGGGGTATGCCCTTAAGGCTAATGTTTGAGGCCTATGGGAATGTAACAAGTATCATGTAATAAACTCTATGTGTTTATAAAGGCATGGTTGTTATTCAGTTAGCTACATTGTCTGCTGCAATATATGTTCTTCTGAATAATGTCTCAAAGCTGTTCAGCTGGGCTGACATGCTATTATGTCCTTAGTCGATATATCTTGGTAAACATGAGACAGCCTCGATATGGTTAAGACTAATATGTGTTCTAATCTTATAGGATGCTTCGAGCATGGAATAAGATGTAGACTCATGGGTACATGGGATGTACTGGACAGACCCTAATAAGGATGTTCAATTGTTTGTCACAATGTGAATATTCCTTGATTAAGACAAGTGGCACATTTCCTCTGACTTGAGATCACTTGTGTTTTCTAAATGATGATTGTCATTGTTTTGAGGTAGTTCAATATCATTTGAAACATAATGATTATAGACTATCTTGGATGGTGAGCTTGAATCAGGTTAGAGCACTAGTGATAGACATAGGATTGCCGTCTCCTTGTTTAAGGAGTGTGATGTTCTAAAGGGGCCCCCTGGATGAGATGATTGAGAGAGTGTATGGCCATACCCAGGTGACAGTGCTCATCTGTTCTAATCATGCTCATCATATTGGAGTTACGAGCTTGACAGGCTTGTCCAATAAGAACATCCAGTGGCAAAGGAAACATGTATGCTTTGTGAATTGATTCACACTTGTGCTGTTTTTGGGTGAAGTCTTGGAAGACTCTTTCCTTGATATCGGGAGACAGTGATGTGTTGCTAGATACCCCTCACTGGTTGTGATAATGTAAATTATCGTTACCGATGTTTTAAGGAAACCCTCAGGGTCGCACAATTGATGATATGGCTTACTTAAGTCAGATCGTGTGGACTGAATTGTTTCGGGTTCAGTTTAAAGGGATTTAATCTCTGATTGTGAGTGAGATCTGGTCTGATCATGTTTGATTGATTAGGGCTTGAGATCGGTAAGCTTCGATCGAGAGAAGAGATGCTAGATCGGTCAGATCAGGAGCATCATAGAGATCAACGGCTAGATCTGGAACCTTAGGGTTTTAATATGATCTAGGCCATGTCGTTTGGTTTATTTGGTAATTGAACCAAAATTAAATTAAACCAAAATGGTTCAAGCATTGGCGACAAGTTCACTTGGCGTGAACATGTTGGGCGGTTAGTGGTGCTATTTTTAGCAACCATGATCTCCACTTGGAGAAACTCACGTTCGAAAGAGAGTGCTCTCTCTATTCTCGCCACTTGAACGCATTCCTCTTGAGTTTTTCCGTGGGTGACGACGCCTTGGATTTGGAGGAGAAATCGGCAAAGAAAAGATCTCTTCATCCCTTTCTCATTTTCGATCAAAGACTTCTTTGGATCTTGCTAGCACAAGGATCGCAAAGAGGAGTAGGCGACATCAACTGTGTGCGTCACCTCTGGAGAAGATCTGCTTTGATCTTTGCTTCCTAGGCGCCATTCGAAATGGCTATGGTATGAGTTTTATCTCTTACATGCAATCGTTTCCATTTGGTTGATCATATCACATGAACCGATTCTTGAAACCCTAATCCGCTGCCCAAAAATTTTATGCGCCACTGCCTAGGGTTTTCGCTCCCCCTAGAAGGGGACCCCCCTTAGTTTAAGGGGTACTTTCAATTGGTATCAAAGCCTGATGTTTCATGCTTGTTTATGATTGCCATGATATGTCATATGATCCATGTATGCGCATTATAATAGATCTATAGGTTACATGCGATTATCTAAGTTGGCGAAAATTCATGATTTGTATAGATGTTATTTTCTCCATTGCGCATGTTGTTGTTGGCGCATGTTTTTGTAAGTTTTTTCTAAAACCTTGATCACATGCGCGTTTCACCTTAGATCTAATGCTCCTACATTAAACCCTTAGATGGGTTATTAGGGTTGAAGTCACCCCCTAGGTTAGATCCAAACATGTCTGATCAGACTATCTGACAGCCTGAATGGGTCGACCAGTTAGCACCTTGGCGCATGCCTGTGGTGGCTATAGGTCGACTGCAGACAGGTGTGTAGCGATGTCTGATTGAGACAACTGATGAACGCACCTGAGTTAGGCCCGGGGTCACGCCCGCTTGCCAGACCTCAGTGTGGTCGTTCAGCCTTGGTGCATGCATGGTTGACCTTTTGGTCGACTCAAGTCAGTTAGGACTTGGTGCATGCTAGGGCAGTGGATCTGACTAGGTTGGATGAGTGGATCCCTAGTAATGGACCATTGTAAGGTTGTGGGGCAAATAAGGAAAAATTAAAAAAAAAAAAATCGATCCCAAGGGTTTTTTTTTTAAAAATTTATTTTTCCTGACTGGATCACATGATGGTTGTTGCATCTGCTTGTTTATTTAGTCTTATGTGGGCTGCCCGTTTTTAATGTGTGCTGTGCTGGGGCCTGCGTGCCTGGATTATATGTTGTAAATTAATTTTCTTTATGTGATCTGCGTATCACAATTTTAATTAATTTATAATGTGAAAGTGACCTGCGTGTCACTCTTGTCTAGATAGTTAAATTTGTAATTTAATTAGACAAGAGCACTATGCACACTTGGCAGAAGCGCATGCAGCAGTGGCTGGACCAGGTGGGAGGTCTAGGGTTCGACCCTAGGACCAGGCGCAAATTCCTGGTGGGCGCACCAGAGCTGCAGTTGGCGCTTGGGCTCAGGTTTGGGCCATATGAGCAGCTAAAGACCCATAAAGAGCAAGTGTAGACTTAAGTTAGGTTAAGGTCTCACTAGGGCTATGGGCTTTTACCACAAAAGACACATGCTTTCTTTTATTGCTTTATATTAGAATTGCATGAGTAAATTTATCTTCTGCTATCACCATAGGAATTGCATGATAGGCAAGAAGATAAAAGACCGTTAAAATCCAACGATTAAATATCAAGCTCGTAAGCCTTCTGACGCGAAACCTCACTGTTCTGATTATCGTTGGAGCCGTGTTGTACCCACTCAGTGGGCACGTCCATCTATCTTCAGACGGTGCGGGATTACACCTGTGTGTTACAGAGCAGGGATTTATCCCTTCTCGTTGCTCAGCATAGCACATGGTGATCCAGGGAGTAGGTCGGGTCAGCTTGACCGTGTAGGCTACATATGTGGCGCATATGGTAGCACATGGAGGCAGCCATCTGTGGGGTCAGAGATTGTGTTGTACCAACTCAGTTGGCACAGTCTGCTGGACTGCCCAGATGAAGGGGAATCGCACGGGTTGGCGATCGGCAGGGACTGCCTACCAGAAACTAGTGCTTGTACTCTCTGTGCATCTTATCTCGCCTGAGCGGGACGCGGAGACCAAGTATGAAATCTGGATCCCATCTCACTAAAAGAGTTCTACTCTTTCGGGCTGTTTTGCTGGATTTTTCACGCCTGATAAAATAGTGAGAAAAAGAATCTTTCTTAAGTCCTGATTGATTCTTATACATTGATACTGACCTTGCTGTTCTTGCATTGTTGTAGATACCTGCAGCAACGAACACCATGAACTTCAATGTGCGATCCCTACTGGAAAGAGAGAAGTTTGCTGGGCCGAACTTCTCTGACTGGTTTGGACACCTTAAGATCGTTCTTAAGGCAGAGAGGAAACTGTATGTCCTCGAGACGGCGATACCGCCGCAGCCCGCTCCGAACGCCGCAAGGGCGGTTCGGGAAGCCTATGAAAAGCACGTCAATGATAGCATTGATGTCGCTTGCCTGATGTTAGCGTCTATGACGCCACCGCTGCAGCGTCAGCATGAGGACATGTCGGCTAGAGACATGATTACAAACCTCAAGATGTTGTATGCTGCACAGGCGAGGACTGAACGCTATAATTTGACGAAGCTCTTCTTTCAGAGCAAACTGGCTGAAGGGAGCCCAGTGGGAGCTCACGTGCTCAAGATGATTGGGCACAAGGAGGCTCTAGAGAAACTGGGGCATACCATCAACCAGGAGCTTGCTGTGGACATTATTCTGCAGTCTCTCCCGCCATCATTCGACGCGTTCATTATTAATTTTAATATGAACAAAATCGATTGTACTCCGGCAGAGCTGCTGAATATGCTCTTGACCACTGAGGAAACTCTGAAGGGTAAGCCTTCAACCTCTGTCTTGATGGTTCCTTCCAGGAACAAGAAGAAGGGGAAGAAGGGCAAGGCCCCGGTCAAGAATTACAGCAAGGCTCTGAAGCAGAAGGTGAAGCGGTCTAAGGAATACAGGTGTTTCCACTGTGGCCAGCTGGGTCACTGGAAAAAGGACTGTAAAGCGCTCCAAGGAGATAAGAGGGGAAGCTTTGCTTCTGGCTCAGGTATATTCGTGACTGAGGTCATGTATTCTTCTTCTGTATCATGGGTGTTGGACACTGCATGTGGAGTTCACATTTGTTCAAATGTGCAGGAACTCAAGAGAAGAAGGCAGGTGGGACAGCATGAGGTGGACCTACGCGTTGGAAACGGGGCACGGGTTGCTGCTGTTGCTGTAGGAGACTACTTCATTACTTTACCATCTGGAATTGTATTGGAACTAAACAGTTGTTATTTTGTTCCCAGTATAACTAAAAATATTATCTCCATTCCTGCTCTTGTCAGGAAGGGGTTTTCCTTTGAATGCAATATTTCAAAGTGTGTTTTGTCATATGATAATATTGTTTATGCAACTGGTTCAATTAATAATGGGTTATTCATGTTGGACATGGAAAGTTCTATACAGAATGTTGATATTAAGAAAGCCAAGTATGCTGATGACAGCACCTTGCTATGGCATAGTCGTTTAGGCCATATTAACGAGAAACGCATTAAGCGGTTGCATGATCATGGACTGCTGGGATCATTCTCCTATAAGGAGATTGATACATGCAAAGCTTGTTTGATGGGTAAAATGACGAAGTCACCTTTTCCTAATAAAGGTCAAAGGGCTTCAGGTTTACTTGACCTCATACACAGTGATGTGTGTGGGCCATTTAGTAAACATGCCAGAGGTGGCTATCAGTACTTCATTACATTTACTGATGATTTCAGTAGATATGGGTATGTCTATCTGATGAGACATAAGAGTGAATCTTTTGACAAGTTCAAAGAGTTCAAGAATGAAGTACAAAATCAGCTAGGCCGTAATATCAAGGCACTTCGCTCAGATCGAGGTGGTGAATACCTAAGTCATGCATTTACTGACTATCTAAAGGAGTGTGGGATTATCTCACAGCTCACTCCACCAGGAACACCGCAATGGAATGGTGTGTCCGAGAGGAGAAATAGAACGTTACTTGATATGGTTCGTTCTATGATGAGTCAGGCTACTCTTCCATACTCCTTTTGGGGTTTTGCGCTGGAAACAGCTGCAAAGGTACTAAACCGAGTGCCATCCAAGGCAGTTTCAAAGACGCCATATGAGTTATGGTATGGGAAACAGCCGAGCTTGACATTTATCAGGATCTGGGGTTGCGAGGCTTATGTTAAAAAGCTCGCCTCTGGGAAACTAGAGAGCAGATCTGACAAATGTATCTTTGTCGGTTACCCTAAGGAAACTAAGGGTTATTATTTCTTCGATCCCAATGAGAACAAGGTTTTTGTTGCTCGGACGGCCATATTTCTTGAGAAGGAGTTTCTTCTGCAAGAGGCCAGTGGGAGAGAAATAAAGCTGGATGAGAATCCAGAAGAAGGACAAAGTGATCAAGCACAGTTGGATGAGCCTGAGCCGGTAGAACAGGTTATTGAACAACCTGAGGCTCAGACATCACGGGAACCGCGAAGATCGGGTAGGATTCGTCGACAGCCTGAGCGCTATGACGGAGTCTACATCATTGACAATGATGAACCCCTTACTTATGCGGATGCGGTCAGTGGACCAGAGTCAGCGAGATGGCTTGAGGCTATGCGCGCCGAGATGGACTCCATGTCAGATAACCAAGTCTGGGATTTGGTTGATCCGCCTCCGGGAGTTATCCCTATAGGCTGTAAATGGATCTTCAAGAAGAAGATTGACATGGATGGTAACGTAGTTACCTATAAAGGCAGGCTAGTTGCGAAAGGTTTCAAACAAATCTACGGGATAGATTATGATGAAACTTTCTCACCTGTAGCCATGTTTAAGTCTATTCGGATTCTTTTCGCGATAGCTGCATATTATGATTATGAGATTTGGCAGATGGATGTGAAAACAGCTTTCCTTAATGGAAATCTGGATGAGGATGTGTATATGACACAACCAGAAGGTTTCACTAATCCAGCAGATCGTCATAAAATATGCAAGTTAAAGAAGTCCATTTATGGACTTAAACAAGCATCAAGAAGCTGGAATATTCGTTTTGATGAATCAGTTACTGAATTTGGTTTCATCAAGAACGAGGATGACCCGTGTGTATATAAGAGGTTTAGTGGGAGCGTGATTACTTTCCTAGTCCTCTACGTCGATGATATCTTGATCATTGGAAACGACATTCCTGAAATGCATGCTGTTAAGGCATGGCTGAGGAAATGTTTCCAGATGAAAGATCTAGGAGAAGCAGCCTATGTGTTAGGTGTGAAGATCTACAGGGATAGATCTAAGAGGCTTCTCGGGCTGTGCCAGAGTACTTACATCGATAAGGTCCTGGAGAGATTTCACTTAGAGAATTCTAAGCGAGGATATCTTCCAGTCAGACATGGTCTGAATCTTTCTAAGAGTCAGTGTCCACAAACACAGACTGAGAAAGATGAAATGAACAATACGCCTTATGCTTCGGCTATTGGTTCTATAAAGTATGCGATGTTGTGTACTCGCCCAGACGTTGCTTACGGGTTAAGCGTAACCAGTCGTTACCAGAGTAATCCAGGTATGGCGCACTGGATTGCAGTCAAGAACATTTTAAAATATCTGCGGAGGACCAAAGATATGTTCTTGATATATGGTGGTCAGGAAGAACTCAGTATTGAAGGATATACTGACGCTTCGTTCCAGTCTGACCAGGATGATTTCCGATCGCAATCAGGCTATGTTTTTAGCTTGAATGGAGGTGCAGTGGTGTGGAAAAGTTTCAAACAGTCAACTGTTGCTGATTCCACAACAGAAGCCGAGTATGTTGCAGCCTCGGAAGCATCCAAGGAGGCAGTGTGGATTCGTAAGTTCGTGAGAGAACTTGGTGTCGTTCCTTCGTGTGCAGATCCTTTGGTTATCTTCTGTGATAACACTGGAGCAATCGCACAGGCAAAGGAACCACGGTCGCACCAGAAGTCCAAGCACATACAGAGACGGTTTCATTTGATCAGGGAGATCATAGATCGTGGCGAGATCAAAGTATGCAAGGTTCATACAGATGACAATCTGGCAGACCCGCTTACCAAGCCTCTGGCGCAGCAGAAGCATGAGAAGCACTGTAATAATATGGGTTTGAGATTTCTCAACCATTAGATTAAGTGCAAGTGGGAGATTGTTGGGGTATGCCCTTAAGGCTAATGTTTGAGGCCTATGGGAATGTAACAAGTATCATGTAATAAACTCTATGTGTTTATAAAGGCATGGTTGTTATTCAGTTAGCTACATTGTCTGCTGCAATATATGTTCTTCTGAATAATGTCTCAAAGCTGTTCAGCTGGGCTGACATGCTATTATGTCCTTAGTCGATATATCTTGGTAAACATGAGACAGCCTCGATATGGTTAAGACTAATATGTGTTCTAATCTTATAGGATGCTTCGAGCATGGAATAAGATGTAGACTCATGGGTACATGGGATGTACTGGACAGACCCTAATAAGGATGTTCAATTGTTTGTCACAATGTGAATATTCCTTGATTAAGACAAGTGGCACATTTCCTCTGACTTGAGATCACTTGTGTTTTCTAAATGATGATTGTCATTGTTTTGAGGTAGTTCAATATCATTTGAAACATAATGATTATAGACTATCTTGGATGGTGAGCTTGAATCAGGTTAGAGCACTAGTGATAGACATAGGATTGCCGTCTCCTTGTTTAAGGAGTGTGATGTTCTAAAGGGGCCCCCTGGATGAGATGATTGAGAGAGTGTATGGCCATACCCAGGTGACAGTGCTCATCTGTTCTAATCATGCTCATCATATTGGAGTTACGAGCTTGACAGGCTTGTCCAATAAGAACATCCAGTGGCAAAGGAAACATGTATGCTTTGTGAATTGATTCACACTTGTGCTGTTTTTGGGTGAAGTCTTGGAAGACTCTTTCCTTGATATCGGGAGACAGTGATGTGTTGCTAGATACCCCTCACTGGTTGTGATAATGTAAATTATCGTTACCGATGTTTTAAGGAAACCCTCAGGGTCGCACAATTGATGATATGGCTTACTTAAGTCAGATCGTGTGGACTGAATTGTTTCGGGTTCAGTTTAAAGGGATTTAATCTCTGATTGTGAGTGAGATCTGGTCTGATCATGTTTGATTGATTAGGGCTTGAGATCGGTAAGCTTCGATCGAGAGAAGAGATGCTAGATCGGTCAGATCAGGAGCATCATAGAGATCAACGGCTAGATCTGGAACCTTAGGGTTTTAATATGATCTAGGCCATGTCGTTTGGTTTATTTGGTAATTGAACCAAAATTAAATTAAACCAAAATGGTTCAAGCATTGGCGACAAGTTCACTTGGCGTGAACATGTTGGGCGGTTAGTGGTGCTATTTTTAGCAACCATGATCTCCACTTGGAGAAACTCACGTTCGAAAGAGAGTGCTCTCTCTATTCTCGCCACTTGAACGCATTCCTCTTGAGTTTTTCCGTGGGTGACGACGCCTTGGATTTGGAGGAGAAATCGGCAAAGAAAAGATCTCTTCATCCCTTTCTCATTTTCGATCAAAGACTTCTTTGGATCTTGCTAGCACAAGGATCGCAAAGAGGAGTAGGCGACATCAACTGTGTGCGTCACCTCTGGAGAAGATCTGCTTTGATCTTTGCTTCCTAGGCGCCATTCGAAATGGCTATGGTATGAGTTTTATCTCTTACATGCAATCGTTTCCATTTGGTTGATCATATCACATGAACCGATTCTTGAAACCCTAATCCGCTGCCCAAAAATTTTATGCGCCACTGCCTAGGGTTTTCGCTCCCCCTAGAAGGGGACCCCCCTTAGTTTAAGGGGTACTTTCAATTACCGCTGATCACTCTTCTTGTAACCCTCATCGCCATTGCTGTCGATTGTTCTTGCAGCCCTTGCCGGCGCTGCCGCCAATGCACTTCCTAGTCTTTGCTGCTGCCACATCAAAAGGAAAGGTGAGGTTGCCTACGAGCCATAATGATTAGAGAGAATGGTTGGCTATGAAATAAAAAAGGAATAAAAGTTTATTCATAAAAGAGACATTTTACCTTTACCTTAGCCATTTTGCCTTTCATCTTTTGCATTTTCCCTTTCATATCTAACTATTGCTATGTGTTTCTATATATGTGTCTAGTTTTACTTGTACATTGATTGATTTTTCTTGCTTTTGTGTCTAATTTATTTTTAGATGAAACATAATATAAAAAGATCAAGAAAAGCTATTTGGATTTTTCAGACCACACAAATCTTTTGTGATATTTGTTTTACACCAGTTGAACAGAATATGAGACATAGTACACATTTCAATGCACAAGGCTGGAAATATGTTTTAAAAAATTTTTAAGAGAAAATTAGTATTAATGATGATAATGCATAATTAAAAAAATAGTGGGATCAGTTAAAAGCATGCTAAAACTATGGAAAGAATTAAAAGGAAGAGAGACTGGACTTGGATAGAATCCTCAATTAGAAAAAGTGGATTCACCAAAAAAGTGGATTCACCACCAGACTGGTGGGTGACCAAATTTGAGGTATGTTTTTATTGAACTAATATGAAGGTTTAGTATTCATTATTGTTAATTTGATATATTCATTTCGTTATTGATAGGTTAACAAGGAATTTTCCAAGTTTCAAAAGAAAGACATCTATCTTAAAATAGAGAATAATAATGATATTATGTTTGATAATATCGTGGTGCATGAATCTTATTGTTATACACCAAGGTTTCCTTCATAAGATCATGACATGAATGTGGAGAATCAATAAGCAAGTTTGCCTTCAGATGAGATAGGAAGTGACGTTGGTACATCATCACAAAATAAGAATTTGGTTGGTAAGAGAAAGGCTAGGAAATCAAAAGTAGGAAGATTGAATGAAAACTTTGCTAAATTTATAGAAGTTGTTCAATAACAAAATGAAATAGAAGTTGCATTAAATAACCCTCTTGGCTCTACTATAAAAAATATTATGGGTGATTTTAAGTCTTTTACTAGCATTACTGATGAAGATGAAATATTTTATATCGCCACACTTATGTTTGAGCAAAAGTTGAAGAGGGAATTATAGACCACTCTTGAAACTCTAGAAACAAAAATTAAGATGGTTGAATGTTTAGTATGAGTTGTATAAGAAGTTTGTTCAATTTTAGATTGATACATTATGTTACCAATGTATGCTAATTCACAGATGTTGTTAAACATTTTAATTATGTTTCATTGTGACATTTTAATTATGTTTAGGGTTATTATGACACTTATGTTTGACATTTTAATTGTCTTTAACATTTCAGTTAGTTGTATAATTTTTATATATCTGTTGCACTATTTATGCATTGTTCTGAAGAATATTGACGAAATATTATTTATGTTATTAGATATATGGCAGATATACCAAATGAATATATTTGTGAAAATAATGACAATGAAGAAGATTTGAGAAGATTATCTGAATTTACTTCATTATGTGATCACTTGGAACAATCTTATAGTGTAATAAAGCCTTCAAGAAATATAGGGATTATTAAAAATGCGGGTATTTTTATATTTACATTAGCCCAAGGTGCAACAAATAGATGAGTACAAAAATATTTTTAACATTCTAGAGAAACTATTAGTAGAACCTTTCATGACATTTTACTTTCGGTACATAAATTGGCTGAAGATTTAATAAAAATATTTTTAACATTCTAGATAATATAAGCCGCTTAAAGGGATAAGAATCACTTGAAGGCATGTAGGCTCATACCATATCTATGTCATGTGCGAAGAGACATGTGCTTCCATTTATGCAAGTTTCGTTTACTGTTTGATAAGAACAATTACTTAAATAGAAAAAAAAACCCGGCTCCCTCTATCTGTGTCTGCTAAAAATTATTTTCTAAATTCCCATCACATAAGGGAAGAAAGGTAAGAGGAGAGAAGATTGCATTTACAACAAGCAGCATTGGAACCTGAAGATTAACATTTATTATGGATAAAGTAGAGGTGGCCACAGGCCGTGCTCGGGCCGGCCCGGGCCCGGTTCCTGGCGGGCCGTGGCACGTTTCCAATCGTGCCGGCATGGCGAGAAAAACCTAGGCCCGGCATGGCCCGCGGCATGATTAGCCGTGCCGGCCCAGGCACGGCTCCGCCATTTGCTCAGCACGGATCCGGCCCGCGGGCTGGCGTCGACACACGGGCCGGATTCGGCCCAACGGGTCCAGATGTGGCAAGCGAACGGCCCGATTTTGGCACGCTTCATTAAAATAAATTAAAAAAATAAATAAAATATTAATTAATTAAATTATATAAAATAAAAATATTAAAAAAATAAGAAAATGAGAATTATGTATTTTGCAGAAATTTTTTAAATAATATTAAATTATTATTTAATTAATTAGTTTATTTTATTTTAAAAATATATAATTTTGATTTTAATATATTTTATTAAATTAATATTAATTTATTTATTAACAATACTAACAACACATGACTAAAGTTAAAACCAACTCGATTAAATTTCATATTCATAAATTATACATTTAAGCTTAAATCAATTACCGACAAAATGGGCATAAACAATTGACCCGTAGCCAGCGACGCAAGCAGCTACTATGGAAGATGTGCAAGCATTGTGTTAAGCATACTTGCTCTCCATGCTCCATCTTCTCTATGCATATTGCACACTCCATGTTTTCAGCTATACCTCCTTTTTCAACAATAAAAAACTCAAGTGACTCTTGTGCTTGGTTTGTTTCTATATATTGCTCCGGCTCATCGTTGATATTATCACTGTCCTTCTCACTATCACTTATTTCAAAGTCCTCAACCTCTATCTCAATCTCAACCCCAGAAGGAGAGAGAAGCCAAAAATTCTTGTCTTGCATGATCAGATAAGTGGATAAAGTGTTCTTCAAACCTGAATACATCAATTCGTATGATTTGACTAACACGTTCAATAATACTTAAAATAGTGATTCTCCATTGATCAGCATTGAAGAAATTTAAGGTAGATGTAAGGAAGATTGAACGTTGAGAATTTGGCAGAATGATAATTATCTTCACTCTTCTATTATCTGTCATTTTTCTCTATGCCTCGTGCTCACCACGTGATAATTATATTATAAAAGTAAATTAATTTAATACTTACTTGATCTTCTCCACGTCTAGTCACGTGGTGAGCACGAGGCATAGAGAAAAATGGCTAGTCTAGACTGAGAGAGCATTGAATTCTTAATGGCTAGAAAGAGGCTTAAGTTTGAGTTCAATTAAGAAACTAATTGTAACTCAAGACTTAGAAAAGAGATTAAGAGAGTATTAAGAGAGAATGAGAAATTATTCCAAAGCTAGTTGGAAACTTGTGTGAAGAAATGAGAGGGTTGGGGGGGGGGTCAATTTATAGGGATGAATTGGGTGTATATTTATATATTTATCCCCTATTTTTAATTATTAAAAGGGGCTAAACTGGTAATTTTATACCATAAAGATAATTATATCCCTAACTTTTTAAAATTTTTATAACCGTTATGAGGGCATTTAGGTAAAAACATATATTCATTCACGTGTTGTGCCTGGCGCCGGTTCATGCCGTGCCTGGCCCGGCCCACGGGCCGTGAACCCTCGGCCCAGCCCGACCCGAGCCGGGCCACAGGCCGCCCGCAGCCCATAGACTTGGTCAACGGGCCTTGTCGTGCCCGGCCCAAGTCATGCCGGGCCGTGTGGGCCGCGGGCCGGCTCGACCCGTTAGCCACCTCTAGATAAAAGTAACTTTACTTGTATTTATTAGTAAGAATTCCAAATTCTAGGTTCCTTTATTTGTATTTTTTTTTTTTATTTTGAATAGCAAACAAATTTATATCCCACAGAATTTTACAAACACAATCCTATAGTGCACAGAATCTTAATTTTGAAGAGCAAAAATCAATTGCTGTTAAGATAGTCCGTATCCCCAAGAAAGGATAGGCAATCATCATTACGGGTTTAATTTGAAAATATATTTTCTAAATTATTTTCTTAATAACTCAAATTTCTAAGACAAATCATTAAATGTAGTTGTTAATATACACCATGTTTTTCAATCATTTTCCTAAATATAAATAATGCACGCGTGCATTGTGTACTTGTATTTAATTATTTCATCTTCCGTGTGTTTCAAGACTAGCATCTAAATTGATGTACAATAATTTTTATTTTTATTTTTTTAAAAAATATAGGAATCTAATTTTTAAAAAATAATAAAGCTTTCCGCCAAGAAAATGGAAAGATTTTAGTACATATGAATCATGAGCAAATTAAGTCGCGTTGACCAGAGTTGGGAGTCGGCGGCGACTCTAATGTATATGCCTTGGCCATCAAGAAATCCCTAACCAAAAGTCCAAACTGCAACTAACACATTATATTAATTAAATAAGTCATATGTACTTGTCTTTCAAAGTTGCGTATGCAGTGATTTAATTAAATACAAGGTTCACAACTCAATCATTGAAGATCAAATCAAATTTGGAGAAAGTTAAAATATAATTGATTTTTTTGCTGATACATTTAGTCTTCATGCTCCTCACGTTATAACTTTATATTCATTATAGCTTTGTACATATACATACATCAACTTCATACTGTGGAGGGAGGAATGAAGCTTTGTTCATGAAAAAAACAGTAATTTTTGTACACGTAAATAAATAGACAAGGGGATTTGACGTCGATGTCTGCAGCTTCCAGTGACTGACGCCCACACATTGGGAAAAAGATACAAATAAATTTTTTTTTTACAGAGGCGGCTTCCCTTCTTGTGAGCTGTTCGTGTTTGCTTTGGAATCACGAAACCGCACTTTAAAAGCAACACCCTTTAGTGGATGAAGCTCACATAGCATGCTTCAACAAAATCACCTAAGCACCTGGCGGTGGTCATGGAGGACCGTCCTCACGTTGCCATCCCTTACGCTCGGAACACCAATCGCTCCCAACCGCCCGATCGTTTCACCGGCGTCGGCCTCAGCTTTGGTATCTCCTCCGTCGTCTTTCTGCTCGTCTGCGTCTCCGCAGTCGCCTCCTACTTCTGCACCCGAAGAGGCAACGCAACCGCCGACGGAGCGTCGGGCCCTATGACGTCGCGAGACGTCGAGGCCGGAGGCATCGACGAGGCGACGATGGCGAGCTGCCCCAAGGTTGTGTACAGCGCGCAGGCTGTAAATAAGCTGAGAGAGGAGGGCACGTGCTGCGCCATATGCTTGGCGGAGTACGCTAGCGGCGACGAGCTCCGGCGTCTGCCAGCGTGCGGCCACCAGTTCCACGTGGACTGCGTTGACGCATGGCTGAAGAGGCGCGCATCATGTCCCGTATGCCGCTCCGTGCCGGAGCTAAGCACCAAGCCCTCGCCGCCGGCGGAGGTCGTGTGCAACTAATTATATTACACACATAGATTGTAATCTGTGCGCGACATAGGCAATCCACCGTCTGCGTCTCCAAGCAGACGGTGGAATACGAATTGAGCGTGTCAGTATTCGGATCGGTTCAATTGAAAAGTCATTTCGAACCGATACCGGAGCTTGACAGACCATCAATCTCGGTTCAGTCAAAAGTTAATTTGATTGCATTGTTTTGCTTTCATTGTTGATTCAGATGCCATATGTTATTTTGATTTTGATTTTTTTTTTCATTTGTTTGTTCCATTTAACAATGCATATGGGTTCTGGTAGAGATATACTGATTTGGAGGAAAACATGCACAAAAACAAAATAAGCCATCATACTATAAGAGTAACGATGGAAACTTGCCGGATCAAGAGAAGCGTGACGATCAAGCAAATTAATTCAGCCATTTATTTCTTTACATATATGTTACGTACCTTGTATAGAATATTTGTTACCTTGTAAACAACAACAATAGTTGTTATACCTTGATTTTTATTATTAATTTAAATTTAAATTTTTTTAATTTCAGAATCCTAATCTAATTAGCCCTAAAATCTCTCCTTAATTATAGGTTATTTTTAGCGCCTTTAATCCTATAAATAAATCCTAAAACCTCTCCCTAATCCTAATCTATTTGGCCTTAAACCTATTTTTCCCTTTAATCCTTTTACCCTCGAAACCACTGCTCCCCTCTGTTTCTTTTCCCTTCTCGTGCACGGCTGCTCGCGTCCTGTCCCCACGTCTTCTCCATCAGCGGCGAGCGGCGAGTCCCCTTTGCGCAAGACAACATCTTCCAGGCGTGCGCCCCGGCGTCAGTCACCCCTTGGTCAGACGCCCTTCGTCCGGCGTGATTCGGACGCGTGAGGCGGGTTCAGCGGCGGCGGAGTCTTCCAACTGTCCTCGTACGCGTGCAACAAAGCTCTGTCTCATCTACAGCGAGCTTCTGCGTCGGCGTAGTCTTCCACTTCCTTCCGGCGATAGGCGACGGGTCTAGTGTCGGCGGCGGCAGATTTTCGCTTCCGGCAACCTCTTCCAGTTCCCAGCGGCGACCCCTGTTTCCGTTGCAACGCTACCTCCTCTTCCAAGCAGCAGCGCCTCCTTCCTCTCTCGGTGCCGGCTGCTGCTTCTTCTGTCCGGCGGCGACGTCTTCTGAGTCCTAGCAGAAGACGAGTTCTGTGGCAGGTTTTCCCTTTCCAGCGTCAACGGCCTCCCTTCTCTATTCACAGCGGCGGAGAGCCTTCTCATGCAGAGGCGATGATTGCTTCCTCTCTAGGCGTCGATGACCCGTCCTCTCTTGCCGGCGGCGTTTTTCTTCCCCAACGCCAGCACCTTTCCCTCTTCCGGCAGCAAGCACTGGTAGTTTTCCCAGCGAGAGTCAGCGATCTCCTCTAGCAACGCGTGCGGACGCATTCGTGTGCAGCGCCGCTTCCACCCCTCTCCCTCGACGCCGATGGTCCTTCCCCTCCTTCCAGCACCGGCGGTCCATCTCCTTCCAGAGGCTAACCGGCGAGCGCTAGTGATCTTCTCGATCGAATGCAGCGCACGAACGAATTCGTTCGTTCGCTTCCGTCCGCATCGAGTTTTCAGCAACAGGTAAGTTTTGATTTAATTATTATCTTTTTATTTATTTTAAATTTAATATTTAGAGAATAAATTAGAAAACCCTATTTTCTCTATTATCTTGGAGGAAATTTAGATAATAATTATTTGGGATAAATTTGATTTAAATAAGAAATTAGAGGTTGAGGGCATAATTATAGATTTATGCTTGTGATAGATAATAACAGAGATTTACTTAAATTGTTTAGTGAAAAGGAAGATAATATTGATTTCAGAGGATATTCAGGATAACAGCAATTGAGGTAGGAATCTCACCCTACTCCTTTCTTACAGTGTCAAGAAATATAAGATTTGCTGCCTAATCATTTGATTTGATATATGATGCATATATTAGACTTGATTGACACTGAGATCTATTTGACTCGTCTGCTTGTTTTGTTTCTGAAATTCAGTTGACCTCATTTATCTTGTTCATTGGTCATATTCTATTTCTGTATGCACGATTAAAGAAACTGTGTTGAGATATCTGTGATATTGGCATATGAATATGGTTGAATAACTATGTATTTGTGATATTGACACATGAGGATGTGGAACGGTTGAATATTTGTTATGTTAAAGTCATGATATATATTGACCTCTGGACTAGATGATTTATTCTCCAGTGGCCACCGTGTGTGTGTTATAGTTCCGACGCGTATCAGACTATCTGTTTGCCGGTTAGGGCACCGCCAGTTGTCCTCGGGACAATACTATGGATGTCAGATGTTGGACGCAACATTCACCGGGCTGTTTAAGATAGTCGTTCCATTGCATGAGCAACAGTGGAAACACTCTGAAAATGAGTGCGGCTCTTAATTGAGATCTGTTGGCCAGCTTGATGATTTGCATGACATTCTTATATTATTTGTATATTGTTGTTTCAGTCATTGAATTATCTTGTTAATTGATTCCCTCACCATGTTTGTTGATTCCTACTTAGCATTTTTGCTAACTCCCCTTGTTTCTCTTCCAGGTACAGAGTTAGCTTCTGGGAGGGCTAGAGTAGATAGCAGATACCAGCCCGAGTTGAGATAGTTGTCTTTTGTATTTTTTTATTCAGTTGATAATTTGGATAGTTGTATTCAGATATTGTGTTATAAAATGTTATAAAACTGTTGATGTTAAGATTGGATTAATTATTTAATAAAGGATATGTGATTATTGTAGTTCTCTGGTTCCTATTAATATTGTTACTCCCTAGGGAACCCTGAGCTAGAAATAGCCGGCTTCCCGCCGGGGCGTGACAATTTAAAATGGTATCAGAGGTATAGGTTTAGTAGCCAGATTTCTGTGGGCCCATAACCCACAGGTCAAAGATATAGGTTCAATAGGAAAACCTAAGGATATAGGAACCTCAGGACTGAGTTTGGGTTAAGGTTAAAATAAGTGGCTAAGTAAATATTTATTATATAACATATTCTTTTGTTGATAGGATGGCACCAAAAACTAGAGGCAGAGCAATCCCAAGTCAAGGAAGTAGAGGCCGTGGAGGTGGAAGTCAGAGGGTGAGTGCCCACAGCATTGGAGAAGCTAGAAATCCTCCTGAAGCTGAGGTACAGTTACCTCAAAACTTACCTAGAGCCCCTACGAGAAGAAGAAGTGGGTATGAAGCCTCAATACCCTCAGAAGCAGCACCACATGCTTCCGCTGTAGTACAAGCAGCAGTAAGGGATGAGGGTGAATCTTCTTCCCCATCATTGGTACCACAACCAATAGTAAACCAGCCAGTTAGGTTAGCTAACGTGTTGATGCAGTTCTCACGGTTAGGGAAAGATCGATTTGGTGATTTTGCAGGAACTACTGACCCTTGGACTGCTAGAGATTGGTTATTAAAAGTAGAGCAAACCTTTAGGGCATTAGGATGTCCAGATGAACAAAAGGTGGAATTGGCTACATATTTCTTATCTGATAGAGCTGGGACATGGTGGTCTGGTATGAGAGTTACTTTTGAAAATGATCCTATCTCTTGGACCGATTTTAGAGGAGCATTCTTCGAGAAGTATTTTCCAGAATCTTTCCAGGATAGCCAGATGCAGGAGTTTCTGAACCTAAAACAAGGAAAAAGGACAATAAATATTTATGTGACTGACTTTGAGAGATTATCTGATCTATTTTCAGAATTAGTGACTACTGAAAGGAAAAAATGTCAACTTTTTATTAAAGGATTACACCATACAATAAAGGAACAGATGAACACTATTCCATTAGATAGTTTTCAATCAGTGGTTAATACATCATTCAGGATAGAGGCTTCTTTGATAGATGTAGCTAAAGAAAAACAAATGGAGGAAGTCCAAGAATTAGCAGAAAAGAGAAAATTTAGTCAGTCAGCTAGAACAGTAGAGGCAGAAACCTATGATAATAGAGGGAAAAGATTAAGAGCAGTATTTAATAGCCATCAGAGACCAATACCTTCTTCCCATATGTCAAACCCTCATTCAGAAGAGACACCCAGGAGATGTTTCAATTGTAACAAGATGGGACACATAGCTAAAGAGTGCAAAATTAATGGAATCCAATGTTACTATTACAATGAATGGGGTCATTATAAGAATGAGTGTCCTAACAAGAGAACTATATCACAACAACAAAGCTATCAGTAGAGCTCTAGACCAAGGACTTATCAGGAGAGAGCTGGTCAAGTTAATCAGATGCCACAGAGAGGATTTCAGCAGCAATCTGCAGCTCCAGCAAGAGTTTATGCAGTGACTCAGCAGACTCAACAGGAAACTTAGCAGGCTCCGGACTTGGTGTAATTTTATTATTTAGTTATGCTATTAAATTTTGTATACTCAGAATTTAGAGGACCAAATTCTTTTTAAGGGGTAGATAATGTTATACCTTGATTTTTATTATTAATTTAAATTTAAATTTTTTTAATTTCAGAATCCTAATCTAATTAGCCCTAAAATCTCTCCTTAATTATAGGATATTTTTAGCGCCTTTAATCCTATTAATAAACCCTAAAACCTCTCCCTAATCCTAATCTATTTGGCCTTAAACCTATTTTTCCCTTTAATCCTTTTCCCCTCGAAGCCGCTGCTCCCCTCTGTTTCTTTTCCCTTCTCGTGCATGGCTGCTCGCGTCCTGTGCCCACGTCTTCTCCATCAGCGGTGAGCGGTGAGTCCCCTTTGCGCAGGACAACGTCTTCCAGGCGTGCGCCCCGAAGTTAGTCACCCCTTGGTCAGACGCCCTTCGTCCGACGTGATTCGGACACGTGAGGTGGGTTCAGCGGCGGCGGCGTCTTCCAGCTGTCCTCGTACGCGTGCAACAAAGCTCTGTCTCGTCTGCAGTGAGCTTCTGCGTCGGCGTAGTCTTCCACTTCCTTCCGGCGATAGGCGACGGGTCCAGTGTCGGTGGCGGCAGATTTCGCTTCCGGCAACCTCTTCCGGTTCCCAGCGGCGACCCCTGTTTCCGTTGCAACGCTACCTCCTCTTCCAAGCAACAGCGCCTCCTTCCTCTCTCGGCACCGGCTGCTGCTTCTTCTGTCCGGCGGCGACGTCTTCTGAGTCCTAGCAGAAGACGAGTTCTATGGGAGGTTTTCCCTTTCCAGCGTCAGCGGCCTCCCTTCTCTGTTCACAGCGGCGGAGAGCCTTCTCCTGCAGAGGCGACGATTTCTTCCTCTCCAGGCGTTGGCGACCCGTCCTCTCTTGTCGGCGGCGTTTTTCTTCCCCAACGCCGGCACCTTTCCCTCTTCCGGCGGCAAGCACCGGTAGTTTTCCCAGCGAGAGTCAGCGATCTCCTCCAGCAACGCGTGCGGACGCGTTCGTGTGCAGCGCCGCTTCCACCCCTCTCCCTCAACGCCGGTGGTCCTTCCCCTCCTTCCGGCACCGGCGGTCCATCTCCTTCCGGAGGCTAACCGGCGAGCGCCAGTGATCTTCCCGATCGAACGCAGCGCACGAACGAATTCGTTCGTTCGCTTCCGTCCGCATCGAGTTTTCAGCAACAGGTAAGTTTTGATTTAATTATTATCTTTTTATTTATTTTAAATTTAATATTTAGAGAATAAATTAGAAAACCCTATTTTCTCTATTATCTTGGAGGAAATTTAGATAATAACTATTTGGGATAAATTTGATTTAAATAAGAAATTAGAGGTTGAGGGCATAATTATAGATTTATGTTTGTGATAGATAATAACAGAGATTTACTTAAATTGTTTAGTGAAAAGGAAGATAATATTGATTTCAGAGGATATTCAGGATAACAGCAATTGAGGTAGGAATCTCACCCTACTCCTTTCTTACAGTGTTAAGAAATATAGGATTTGCTGTCTAATCCTTCGATTTGATATATGATGCATATATTAAACTTGATTGACACTGAGATCTATTTGACTCGTCTGCTTGTTTTGTTTCTGAAATTCAGTTGACCTCATTTATCTTGTTCATTGGTCATATTCTATTTCTGTATGCATGATTAAAGAAACTATGTTGAGATATCTGTGATATTGGTATATGAGTATGGTTGAATAACTATGTATCTGTGATATTGACACATGAGGATGTGGAACAGTTGAATATTTGTTATGTTAAAGTCGTGATATATATTGACCTCTGGACTGGATGATTTATTCTCCAGTGGCCACCGTGTGTGTGTTAGTTCCGGCGTGTATCAGACTATCTGTTTGCCGGTTAGGGCACCGCTAGTTGTCCTCCGGACAATACTACGGATGTTAGATGTTGGACGCAACATTCACCGGGCTGTTTAAGACAGTCGTTCCATTGCATGAGCAACAGTGGAAACACTCTGAAAATGAGTGCGACTCTTAATTGAGATCTGTTGGCCAGCTTGATGATTTGCACGACATTCTTATATTATTTGTATATTGTTGTTTCAGTCATTGAATTATCTTGTTAATTGATTCCCTCACCATGTTTGTTGATTCCTACTTAGCATTTTTGCTAACTCCCCTTGTTTCTCTTCCAGGTACAGAGTTAGCTTCTGGGAGGACTAGAGTAGATAGCAGATACCAGCCTGAGTTGAGATAGTTGCCTTTTGTATTTTTTTATTCAGTTGATAATTTGGATAGTTGTATTCAGATATTGTGTTATAAAACGTTATAAAACTATTGATGTTAAGATAAGATTAATTATTTAATAAAGGATATGTGATTATTGTAGTTCTCTGGTTCCTATTAATATTGTTACTCCCTGGGGAACCCTGAGCTAGGAATAGCCGGCTTCCCGCCAGGGCGTGACAATCGTTGTATAAACAGAGGACATGTACAGCTTTGAAAGATAGAGAGAAATATAAAATCAATTGTTTCTTCCACCGTGTTTCCTTCTCGTTGATGTTTCTTTCATGGTATCAGAGGCACGCCCTTGACCTACTAGCTTGACTTGCTAGCTCTCGCTGCGACTACATCCTCCGCGATTCTCAGCCACTCCAACTGCTGGCATGACGGTTTTCATCCTGATTCGAAGAAACAAAGGAACTCCGGCTCTCGCTTGTTCTCTCTGCAACAAGATTATTCTTCAGCACCGAGATTATTCTCCCATCAGCATTGTGAGTCATCCTCCTCTCGTGTGGAAGTTCTATTTTACATGGATTCCGAATTCAGTTCGTCGTCACTACACTCACGTGGATCTCCGACTATCTCTGTTCCTCTGAGTGCTGTTCCCTTCTTACCGTTAAAATTGACCAATAATAACTATCTCCTATGGAAGACGCAGTTCATTCCTCTGCTTCGCACTCACGGTTTACTCGGGATCATTGAGGGCGCTGATCTTGCTCCACCCTCAACTGATCCTACCTTCAATGACTGGATCGCCAAGGATCAACTAATATTAACCTGGATCAATTCTTCTTTAACGGAAAGTGTTTTTCCCATTGTTGTTGGGCTTAACTCTTCCAAAGCTATATGAGATGCCCTTTCTAAAACATTCCAATCACATTCGCGTGTCCGCGTCCACCAACTCAAAACTCAATTACAGATGATACAGCGGGGGAGTGATTCGGTATATGAGTATTTGCACAGGATCAAAAACATTGCTAATAATCTTCATGCAATCGGCCATCCTATATCTGATGCGGATCTCATTATGCATGTTCTTCATGGTCTTGGTCCTTCATATGATAACATTGTATCAAGCATTATCACACGTACTGATGATCTTACTCTCGATGATGTCCATGGTATACTCTCCTCGCATGAACAACTTCTCTCAATGCGAACTCGTGACAACATGTCTCCCTATGTCAACAATACCAATTACCAGAGTCAACGCAATGATCAAAGTCAACGAGGTGGTCGTCATCACTATGCCAATCGTGGCCGCGGCCAAGGCAGAGGCCGTGGCCGAAGGAGGTGCCAAATATGCTTTATTCCAGGACACTTTGCTCGAGAGTGTCGTCAAAGATTTGATACAACACTTACTGGAGGCTATCCAAGACAACAACATTCACAACCTGGTGCTTATGCTATGACTGCTCCCCATCCTACATCCAACACTGAACAACTTGGATCCACCGTGTGGTATCCGGACTCCGGCGCCACTCATCATGTGACCTCCGATATCAATACTCTACAAGAAGTGATGCCCTACAATGGTTCTGACATGGTGCGAATCGGCAATGGCACAGGTTTGCATATTACTAACATTGGAAACACATCCATCTCTTCCTCTAGTTACCCTTTATAAATGCGCAACGTTCTTCATGTTCCACATATTACCAAGAATTTACTTTCTGTTCGTCAATTTACCCATGACAATGACACATTTTTTGAATTTCATCCTAATGAATGTCTTGTTAAGGATCGGGCAACGAAACAAACTCTTCTTCGCGGAGGAATTAAAAATGGTCTCTACCACATACCATCTCCACCACCAGCAGTCTTCCTTGGAGAACGCGCCAGCTCTTCCTCATGGCATGCTCACCTCGGTCATCCATCTCTCCGCCTCGTGTCTCAAATAATAAATCGCTATGGCTTACCTACTTCCCATGCATCTTTATCTCTAGCTTGTACTGCATGTATGCAATCAAAGAGTCATAAGCTCCCTTTTTCGGTTTCTATGAATAAATCTACTTTTCCGTTAGAAATTATTCATTCTGACATTTGGGGCCCTACGCCTATTTTATCATTTAATGGGTACTCATATTATGCTTCTTTTGTGGATCATTACAGCAAATATACTTGGGTTTTTTTGATGAAACGAAAGTCTGATCTCTTAGACATATTCTGTCACTTTCAGAAACATGTTGAAAGATTCTTTGATCGAAAAATTTTAAGTGTCCACTCTGATTGGGGTGGTGAGTATCAAGCTCTCCACAAACATTTTCTTGCTCACGGTATCACTCATCGCGTCTCGTGCCCTCATACTCCTGAACAGAATGGAACTGCTGAACGGAAACACCGTCACATCATTGAAACCGCCCTTGCCCTTCTTCAACATGCCTCCATCCCCAACACACATTGGGACGCCGTGGTTACCACAGCAGTTTGTCTCATCAATCGGATCCCCTCTCGTCTCCTTCATCAGCGCACTCCATTAGAGCAACTCTACAACCACCCACCTAACTATACATTCCTCCGCATCTTTTGTTGCGCATGTTACCCTTGGCTCCGCCCATACACTAAACATAAACTACAGCCACGTTCTGAACTTTGTGTTTTCATTGGATATAGCAATATGCATCATGGTTACCGTTGCCTTCATGTACCCACTGGCAGAATTTATATCTCTCGGCATGTTGTTTTTGATGAAAAGTTGTTTCCTTTTGCCAAGCCTCTTTCACCAGGTACATCGCACATTGACGGCACTTACCTTGCTCCCATTTCCTCGCATTACTGGGGCATTCTTGGGGTAGCTCCATCACAGCCCAACACCTCTCACCGGGACTCCTCCCCGCCAAGGTCGGTGGGGACAACACCTATCGTCTCCAACACTCCATCAGGCGCATCGCCTTCTTCACCTTGCTCTACGTCACCATCTCGTTGCATCTCTCCAGACGACTCGGCCTCCTCTCCTTCTGTTGGTCCTCCACCTCGGCGCACCAGAGCTCTCAGCGATATTTATAGAGCCACAGTGCCTCTCGCTCTACATACGCAAGCCTCTAGTAAACATCCTCTCCCAGAGGCACTGCTCAGTGCGACAGCTATTACGGAACCCTCTTGCTTCACTCAAGCTTCCAAAGACCCAGCATGGCGAGCTGCGATGGCATCTGAATTTGATGCCCTGCTTTGCAATGGAACTTGGACTTTAGTTCCTCGACATTCTTCTATGAACATCATTGGATGCAAGTGGATTTTTCGTTTAAAACATCGTGCTGATGGGACTATTGATCATTACAAAGCAAGGTTAGTGGCTAAAGGCTTTCGACAGGTCTCTGGTATTGATTTCACTGACACCTTTAGTCCTGTTGTCAAAATCACCACTGTTCGCTTGCTCTTAGCAATCGCTACTACCTTCAACTGGCCAGTTCGGCAATTAGATGTTTCCAATGCCTTTCTACATGGGCATCTGCAAGAAACGGTCTTCATGGAACAACCCCCTGGATTTACTCATCCCCAATATCCTGCGCATGTCTGCCGTCTTCAGAAATCTCTCTATGGTCTTCGGCAGGCTCCTCGTGCGTGGTTTCATCGGCTTGGTACCTGGCTTCAGAATCAGGGCTTTGTTGGCTCTAAGACAGACACGTCGTTATTCTTCCGTTGCACTTCCTCTTCTCAACTTTACATTCTCATCTATGTTGACGACATCCTTATCACTGGTAACGACTCTTCTCAGATTGATGACTTATTACTTGCTCTTGGTAATGAATTCGCCATTCGTGACCTTGGCGCTGCTCATTTTTTTCTTGGCATTGAACTGGCCAAACATCCTAACGGTTGTCATCTTAGTCAAAGCAAGTACATTTTGGACCTTCTGCAACGCGCTCATATGGATGGTGCAAAGCCGATCTCCACGCCTATCGCCACTGACTTATCGGTGTCCTCATCCTCTCCCTTGGAGGATGCCACCCTATATCGAAGCATTGTTGGGGGTCTTCAATATATCACGCTCACACGTCCAGACATCACATATGCGGTCAATCGTGCGTGTTAGTTTCTGCATGCACCTACTCATCAACATTGGGAATCAGTCAAGCGCATACTTTGATATCTCAAAGGCACAATCTTACATGGTCTTCTTCTTCATCACTCTTCTTCCACTGAATTACATGCTTACAGTGATGCTGACTGGGCTGGCTCTCCAGACGATCGTCGCTCCACCAGTAGATACGCCATCTTTCTCAGCAAAAATCTCATCTCTTGGAATTCCAAAAAGCAACCCACGGTCTCCCGCTCTAGCACTGAGGCTGAATACAAAGCAGTTGCAAATGCCATAGCTGAACTAATTTGGTTACAGTCTCTCTTTACTGAGCTCAATCTCTCATCACCCACCGTTCCTACTCTCTGGTGTGATAACATTGGTGCCACTTATCTCGTTGCCAACCCTGTATTTCATGCCCGCACCAAACATATTGAAATTGACTTTCATTTTGTCCGCGAGAGAGTGACCACCAAGCAGCTCACTGTGTCCTTTATTTCTTCGACGGATCAGCTGGCCGATGTGCTCACCAAACAATGACATCTCCTCTTAACATTCAAGCTCAATGTTTTACCTTCAAACACTAAGCTTGTGGGGGGCGTATAAGAGTAACGATGGAAACTTGCCAGATCAAGAGAAGCGTGACGATCAAACAAATTAATTCAGCCATTTATTTCTTTACATATCTGTTGTGTACCTTGTACAGAATATTCGTTACCTTGTAAACAACAACAATCATTGTATAAACAGAGGACATGTACAGCTTCGAAAGATAGAGAGAAATATAAAATCAATTGTTTCTTCCACCGTGTTTCCTTCTCGTTGATGTTTCTTTCACATACTACGGAAAGAGTGCACTTTAGACGATTTATATTTCATTCACAATGAAGTCTATAAATACATTTTGTCACTCCTACCTACATCCATCGATATAGAAAGAATAATGAAAAATTAAATATATATATATATATATATATATATATACAAAGACGTGAGGCAATGAACATCGTTCCAGTCATACACCATCCGCATAAGACGTTGATCTTTTTCGGTTAGAGTAAGACATGAATCAAACTAAACTAATAGTGCAGCAGCAACCGGATCCTGTTTCATAATGCGAAGAAAAGACAATAATATCAGAAGAAAAATAGGCATCAAACTTTTGGCATGCAGCAGCAGCTTGAAGATATGGGAAATTGTAAAGAAAAACTCGCATCTCTAACTAGATTGTCAACAAAAAATTTTAAAGTTTATTTCTTAAACAACAAAACCTGAATGTCAGTACTATATGCTGTAAAAGATTGTCTAAAGTTTTGCATGAATGTTGATTATTACCTTAGCTGTTAAACTTGAGACTGCCAATTGGAACTTCTCCCTTGTTCTGCGACCTGCAAAGTGCCCAGCCGTTGCCCCTTCCCAAAAGCGCCATTTAATCAAGCAGTTCCTGCAGTTACGTATCTACCGCAGGAAAAATAATCAGCTACCACACATTGTTTATGGACAAGGTTCATTTGTAGCTTTTAATCAATATAAGATGATCTTTCAGTTATCTTTAGAACATGCGGAAAATGCTGTCTGTGCAGATTACAGATACCTGCTGACTTTCACAGCTGTGCCTGTGTTGTTCAACTTGCGTTCTGCTGCAATTATGGCAGCCATCGTCTTGTCAGAAACTTGTAGCTTTTGATCCACAGAATTCACTTTAGCGTTGACAATGGACATTCCAACTGTAACTTTTTCTGAAAGTCTAATCCGCTTATCCAAGGAAATAACTTTTTCTGATGCACTAACTGATAAGCAATGCTTCTCATCGAATGCCTTTGCTTTGCTAATGGCATCTTGTTTGAGTGCTGAACCTTTTGCTAACACATTGGAGACGACAACATGAGTTTTAGTAAAATAGCCCCCGTCCACCACCAAAACTATTTGATTCCTACATGGATATAACCATACTTGGAGAAGGATAGTAGCAAATCATAATCCTGAACATTCAAACAACTTCCCTGAAGTACCACAAACGGATATTTGTATGTTGTAAAACATATTTATATGTTCTTTGTAGGAAACAATTGCTAGGTGATGCTGCTGGCTTTAACTATGCATTTTTCATGTTCATCCCCTGCTCATAATAGACTATGAACCATTTACTATTCTCCTCCTAATAAGAAATATACCTGTAACAGAGTTTTTTTTTTCTACTATATTGAGCTAACACTAACATCCCGAACCATCAGTTTCTCAGTCTAGTCATTTTTCTTTTGTTTTCTCTTATTTTGAGAAAATCATAATCAACTCAAGCACCATACTAATAGATTCTAGAATAAAGTACATTCTATAAAATTTTAATAAAAATATACAGTTTATATTCTAGAATCACAAATGTACGTTAAAGAATGGGAAATCATGGAATGGAAGTACATGAGTATCACTTGACAAACTAATGGTAAACTGTTCAAACCATAGGATGATAACCTTCCATGTGAAACCGAAATTAATAAGATCCTAACTAATTAGGTTTTTCATTTTATAGGAAGCCCAAAAATGCACTACCAAATGTAATGATAAAATCAAAGTCTTATACAAGGACCAAATGGTTTAACAATAAATTATGTTTCTAGAAATGAATCGTTGCGAAGATCTTATAAGAATGTATCAAGAAATTTACACAGGGTCACTAATTGCTGGAATCCACATTATTCTGATATTCTGATAATGTGTACTTAATTTTCAGTTAACAAAAATATAACAGTTCAATAGGAGTTTGCAAGTGTCTGTACTTTGTAAGACAAGTGGTGTAGGATATTTTGTTTATAACAACTTAGCAAAGATTTAATATCACTTTGTACCGATATAACAATATTGAAAACTATAGGTAAAATCCGATGCATATCTATACACTAGCACTTACTATACTAGTTTACTAATACCAATTTGGACTAGTACATACCTAATTGGAAGCCCAATATCATACCATTATTACAATCCTTGTAGCTAAGATGTTACAACCAGCTTAATGAAAAAACTAACCCATTAACCTGGTGAGATGAAATAACATGGCCTAACTTAAAATGCTTAAGTCCAAGTTAATAGTAGTAAGCTCACTAAGTATTATATATAATATCATCATTTCTCTTACTTCCTATGTAGGACTAAACCGAGTCATTATAATCTTCCCCACTCCAAGGCCTAACTTATACCCAATAACTATTCCTTACTCAGCAGCATGTGAGGTCAGCCCAACGATGGCTCCACCATCCTCAACAACCCTTTCCTATTCGCCTCTTATCATTGCTTAAGACTAAGTTTGCTCTAATAACATTTGTTACAACCCACTTTGTGATCAAACTAAACCATTAACTTAGTGAGCCAAACGACAATGTGACCTAATTTAAAACACTTAAGCCCAAGTTAACGGTAGCAAGCACACTGAGCCAACCTTCTATCACGGCTTTTCCCAGAACTTGGATTTTGTCAAGGAAGAAAACGGTTCAGCAACGGACAGGCGAGGACGCTAAGTGCACTCGCCTTACCCTTCTTCTCTCCCAAGATCTCTCAAAAGATTTGTTTCCGTCCGCATCTTGTAGCTGCTTGTGGTCTCGATTAGCTTCTCCTTTTTTTGTTGTTGGTTTCCACACTGCCTTTTAGTCCACCAAGGTGTTGGCAACCTTTGTCACCATCTACAAGTCACGCACCTCTCGTCGATGCAGCTCTGCCTGCACATAGGGTTGGAGGCCCTTGACAAAGTGGAAGAGGCAATTATCATCGCTCATTCCACTAATCTCGAGCATGCGGGAATTGAACGCTTTCACATACTCCTCTAGAGTTGGGCGGAGTGCTGGGAAAGATGGCATATTATGGCATGGACTAGGGCACAAGAGGTTGAGCAAAGTGCTAAGTTGGGCATGTTAGTACGTGAGCCTAGTTGTGCTAAGTCAAGTGGAATGCCGAAAGCTGTCCTAGATATGGGCAACGGATATTTGATTTTTAGGATTTGGATCAGAGGCAAGGGTTTCTCGAATGAGGTGATGCTCTTTGGAGATACATGCAAAAGCTTCATAGAAGATTTGGTAAGTCTCATAGGCAAGGTTGTCATAATCGAGATCCTATCTAGGAACGATGAAGGTCTTGTAGGATCGGAACGTAGGATCGGATCGTAAGATCGTAAGATCCTACCAAATCACTTAATATATATATTTTTTAAAATATATTTATCTAATTAGACTTAAGAATATGATAAATATTATTTATATATATATATATATATATATATATATATAATATCTGATCCTAAGACCAGATCGTGGGATCCTACCATATTTCTGATCCTATATGCGTTCCAGAACGATTTACCTAATTTGGGTCGTAGGATCAGAAGATCCTAAGATCTAGAATGCATTTTTGACAAATTGCTCGTAGGTAGGGCACGGTGTGTCCCCGCGTTGAAGGATCCAGGTGAGAGCATACGGGGGAGCACAAGTCCAACTTAGTTGCTTCCTTTAAAAATGTGTGGGCCAGCAGAGGATGTAGTGGCTAAGCAAGAATCCTCCTAGATTATTTTCCCCACTAGTGGCAACACCGAGAGAAAAGGGAGATCTTGAGAGAGAAGAAGGGATGAAGAGAGTGTAGTTAGCATCCTCGCCTGCCAGTTATGGCTGAACCATTTTATTCCTTTACAAAATTCAAGTTCCAAGGAAAAGCCATATTAGAAAGCTATCAGTGCATATTGCCTACTCAAGCATGCAGGGCCATCACACCTACTAAAGTATGCAGGGTTGTCACTTCAAGTTGAATATGTGAAAACATTTAACTCCCTCATGTTCGAGATTAGTGGAATGAGCGATGATGATATACTCTTCCACTTTGTCGAGGGCCTCTAACCCTGGGTGCAAATGAAGCTGCACCGATGAGAGGTGCATGACTTACAAACAACGATTGAAGTTGATGGCTCCTTGGTGGATTGGAAGGCAGCGTACAAACCAATAGCAAAAAAAGAAACTAATCGAGACCATAGGGATCAACAGAATGCGAACAAAGACAAATCTCTAGGGAGGAAGTGACACTCAAATGAGATAAATGGTGCAGCTAGCCGTGCACCAGCGATGATAAATGTCGACACTCACCGCTGCTTCATTTGTTATGGGCCCCAAATGATGAAGGATTGCCCATGATGAGAGAAGATCAATGCCATGGTGGCTAAAGAGGAAGAAGGGTATCAAAGCCAGACCTTCCCTAGCAGTGTGCTTCAACAGGATAATGGCTTCATCTTTGCATGAAGCAATGGAGACAGAAACTAGAGAGCAAGCACCTTATGGAGCAGGTTGGGATGATCAGGCATATGCGACAGCACAACCACGTGGTAATGCCTAAAAGTTCTCGACCACCGATCTCCTTGCAAGGATAGAGGCAAGGCTGGGCAACCATTTCAGCTAAGAAGATCACCCCTTGCCTCACTTTCCGATGAGCAATATTGGGAGATCAAGAAGTGGAGATTAGGTGACTGTCAAAGGGTTTGGACTACTAGAGGAGGTTGGGAATATTGAAGGTTATACAAACTTAGGTGTCAAAACTAACACCGGCTGAGGTGCAACTATCCCTAATGGCTGTGTAGCGGCACATTCTAGAGCCAACTACATTTCTCAAAGACGAGTGTGAGGGGTGTGGAAATTTTTGTTTGGGACGTTGAGCATTACTTATGAATCACTGGCATCCCACCAAAGGAGCGCATCTCTATGTTTGCCTCTATCTTGTCCGACGAGGCAAAGCTGTGGTGGCGCCAATAGCTGATGCAATAGAATTGGACACATTGATATGGGAAGAGATGTGAACGAGGCTTCGACTATGTTTTGTGCCAAGCAACGCGGGTGGTAACACCGAGAGAAAGGGGAGATCTTGGGAGAGAAGAAGGGCTGAGGCAAGTGTAGTTAGCATCTTCGGCTACCAATTGCGGCTAAACCATTTTCTTCCCTGATAAAATCCAAGTTCTAGGGAAAAGCCATATCAAAAGGAAATGTGACGGTCCCGCATGCCTAAGTAGGTAATGTGCTTTGGTTTAGAGCAAACCCTATGCGCTACGACATAAACTAAGGTACGGTAAGTTGTGTGGAGTATCTGTGTATGACGCATTATGTCATTAATCTGGCCGCACAAAATTGGGTAGAGTGTTAGGAAAGATGGCACATTATGACGTGAGTTGAGGCACGAGAGGCTACTGACACAATCCGCAAGTAAGACAGTAATTAAGCCCTAGAACTTCTTTGCATAAAATGGTCAGTCAAAATTATAAAGTTCTAAGACAGCAAGTAAGCAAAGAGAATAAGTAAATAGCAGTACAATAAAGAAAAACTAACCTAAAGCCTAGTCTACCAATTCTCGAAAATATACTAATATAAAACGTTGCTCCCCGGCAACGGCGCCAAAAACTTGACACAATCCGCAAGTGCACGGATATGTCGCAGTAATACAAAAGATGTCGAATCCCACAGGGAGCAAGGTTGAGTACTAGAAAGTCCGAGTCCTAATAGCTAGGCGAATCGAAAAGTGGGTTTGAGAACAGAAATCGTAAATAAGCAATCACAAATACGTCGATAGAGAATCGACTTAAGAGAGAATTCAGGGCTACGGCTTCCACCACAATGATAATCTTAACCGCACAAGAAAGATATTAGTTAACCGCACAAGAAGGATACCATCAAGGCATTCCTTATAAGAGTTTATAGAGTTGTGAACAGGGCTGATGCTAACACCTAAATATTTGAAAGGAAAGGAACCTTCATGTAACCCCAAGCATCTAAGAATTTTGACCCTATTATGAGCAGGGCAGTGCTTAGGAAAAAAGACTCTAGATTTGACATAATTAACTCTTTGACCAGTTATATTGTGATAAGTATCAAGAATTTTTTTTATGTTCAAGCAAGACTTCTGGTTGGCTCTAAAACACAAAAGAATGCCATCCACATACATAATGTGAGAAAGGCTACATTTGCCCTTGATATTAAAAGGAGTAATTTTGTTAAGCTTAGCATTGTGATTAAGCATAATGCTTAAAATGTTGGCAGTGATCACATATAAATAGGAGGAGAGGAGGTCACCCTGTCTAATGCCTTTTTCACCTTTAAACACATTGGAAGACTCCCCATTAATATTACAAGTGAATATAGGGGAGTTGATGCAGGCATTAATCCAGTTAATGAAAAGACTTGGAACACCAATAAGCTCAAGGGCAAGAGAAACAGCTTTCCTTTTAATCGTATCAAAGGCCTTCTCAAGATCCAGTTTAACTAAAATAACAGGATTTTTAGCTCTAGTGCTATAGATAGAATGTGCAATTTCTTGCACGGTAAGAATATTATCATGAATTTTCCTATCTTTTATAAAGGCAGATTGTTCCACACTGATGACCCCAGGCAGAAGCGGTTTAAGCCTGTTAGCAAGGACCTTAGACAAAATTTTATAATTCACATTGCAGAGGGAGATAGGGCGGTAATCCTTGATTCTAATAGGATGAGCAATTTTGGGTAAGAAGATGATTTGAGTTTTACCCTAGTCCGCCGGAAGGGAGCAAGAGAGTTGAAATTGCATAATGATTTTCATGAAGTTAGGCTGGATAGTGTCCCAAAAATGTTTAAAGAACGGGTAAAACCATTGGGACCCAGACTCGTGCCATTTTTTAAACCTCTAACAACTTGAGTAACCTCCTGAAGATCGAAAGGCTTGCACAGAGAGCTTTGAACTTCAACATCCAATTGGAGCCTATAGTTATTGAGAATTTGCACGGAGGAGAAAGATAACTTGGGAAGAGTTTTTGTTTCAGTCTAGAGGTTTGAATAGTAAAATCTAAATTTATCCTTTAAATCCTTGATACTAGTGAAATAGTGATTATGCTCATCGAGGATTCCTTTAATAAAGTTTTGCCTCTTCCTAATAGCAACCATATGATGGAAAAGTTTTGTATTAGCATCACCAAAATTAATCTATCTACATTTAGCAAGGGTCTGCCATTTAATAAAGATTTGCCTGTTGAGAGCTTTCACTTTATTAGTAAGGCAAAGAAGCTTGGAATAATCCTCCTGAGAAAGAGGCCTGCAATCTTCCAGGGTTCCTAAAACTTTGATTTCAGTAAGTGTCTCTTGAAGGATGGTTTCAGGTTTACCAAGACACTTTTTGTTCCAATTCACCAAATTAAGTCTAACTTTATTGAGCTTGGAAGACAAGTCAGAGGTACAAGGGTTAGAATTATTTTAGCAGTGATTAACAATGCTTTCAGCCTCCGGATAAAAATTCCAGATAGCCCTATAATGGAACGGAGGCTTAGGATATCTGGAACAAGGAAGGATATTGATGAGAATGAGGTTATGGTCAGATAAAACTCTAGGAAGATGCTCAACAGAGGAATTCCCAAACAAATTTAGCCAACCATGATTGGCAAGAGCCTGGTCAAGCCTACGCAGAATCTTCTTATGACCAGTTTGGTTATTGGACCAAGTAAAAGGAGCAGAGTCATAGCCCAAGTCAATTAACCCATGAGAAGTAATGAAATGCTCACTGAATTAGTCAGCGAGAAAGGAGCACCGCCCGCTTTTCCTCTTTATTGAGAATACAATTGAAATCACCACAAATCATCTAGGGAATATCATTCATAGAGATATTACTAAAGTCAGACAACATTTTATTTCTAACAGGAAATAAATGACTAGCATAAAAAACAGTTAGGAGCCAAGGAGCATACCTATTGTTGTCAATAACTAAACTGACAAATTGCGATGATGGAAGATACCTTAGCGTTTGTGTAATTGCAATTCCAGGCGATTAGAATACCTCCTATGGCACCTTTGGCTGGCGAGTGTGCGTACCTCCAATCTTTACCCAAATCTTTAGTGAAGGAAATTGCATCATCATCATTCATATGCGACTCTTGAAGCGCAAAAATTGTGGGTTTACGCGATCTTTTCCAGTGATGTAAAAGGTCACGAATTTGTTTCCTAGCCGCACCCCTACAATTCCATGAGATACAAATCATAGAAAAATAATAAGTGTAAAAAGAGAAAGGAAAATGGGAAAGGACACAAGAAGGTTAGGCAGGAAACTGAGGGCTAGGGCCTGTCTTCGCCCTTTTCATTTGCAGCGAGTTCTGCATAAGGAGGGGATGATCCTTGGACGACGCCCACTGTCTCTGATGAGTGGAGTGGCATCCCTCTAAGTCCTCTTTCCTACCACCAAAAACAGAACCCGGCCATTCGTAGGCGATGCCCTAGATTACAAGGCAAGAGAGGGAGGATTCTGATTGCGGACAGGGAGGGGTCACAGAAATCGGGTCCTGAAATGGTACTAATGCAAGCTCGTTTTTCTTAGACAGATCCACCATTTCGAGATCCAGATCCGACTCAGCTTGGGGTGGCACCGGAGTGATTGCAACAGCAGAGATTTCTTCTCTCTCTGCTTGAGCTCTCACAATCCATCCTGCTAACGTCTCATCTTCCTCCAACGGCCTCTTGCCCGTTGGTTTCTGGCTCTAAAGATGGCTTCAGCGTGAGCTTACTTCTCCTCTGATGGCCTCACTGCCACTTTTGCTTGCTTCAACGGTCTCTTTCCCTTTTTTTCCCGTTGTTGCGAGAGTGGGCTTCCGACCCGTCCTATCATCACCACTCTGCTTTGAAGCATGGTGTCGGGAGTCTGGATACAGATTTGCTAGACCCATGTCTCCTCTCATGCGACTAGTTTTCAGGTTTGGATGTTCTGCGTCCAGCTCATCTGGATCCGGTAGCTTCACTGGGGGCGGCTCCTCCCCTGCATTCTGCGCCCTCGTTGAACCCTAAACCATGGGCTGGTCGAGGCTTCACCAGACGGGGCGGCTGTGCTTGTTCCTTCACTAGAGTTCTTAGAAGGATCAGCGGTGTCTGTACATTGATTTGTCGTCATTTCTTCAACCCTCTCTCGTTCCAGGGACTCTTGTAATTTGTGGCCCAAGCTTCTGCATTCAGTGCAGAACACCGAAAGATTCTCGTATGAGCAAACCTGAAAAAAGTCTTTCCCTTCTTCTCCTATCCAAATCCCCTCTATAATCGATGCTTCAAGGTCTAGTTCGACACAAACCCGTAGGAACTTTCCCCTGTTGATTGCTGAGGCTCTATCATCTATCTTTAGAGGGCTTCTGATAGTTGCGGTGATAGCTGTGATGTATTCAACATCCCAATATTCCAAAGGCAATCCAGGGAGCCTGATCCAGATGGGCGCTGTTTTGATCTTGTATAAGAGGGGTTGGAAGTCTGACTGCCAAGGGATCAGATTAAGCACCTCCCCAAGGAACATCCAAGGTCCGCTAGTCAGCACCTCCATTGCTGCATCGTTGGTTGCAAATTTGAAGGTATAATATCCATTTGCCAAATCGATTATCGCAGTTAGAGTATTGTGTCCCCAGACTCTGGCTGTGGCCGATTGTAGAATATGTGTAAGAGGATTTTTCGTGAGAAACTTTTCAGTCAAACAAGTCTTCCATTGTTCTCTTGAAGCATTGAGTCGTTCCTTGTTGAAGATGACTCGGTCAGTATATTTTTCTGAGATCGAGTGTAGTATTTCCTCCGATCTAGGCGCCTTCGAAAGGCCACCAATGTTATTCTTGAAAAGTTCATTCCAAGGTTTAGGAGTTTTCCCGTGAGCCCGTTCGCTAGCTTCCTTGCCACTGTGCTCTTTCGTGTCTGAATCTTTGGCTCGGGACATGTTTTCGCTCTCAGCAAACCGATCAGGTGGTTTGCCCCGTCGGGGAAGGGGCCGGGCGCTGCGCTCGTCGCTCATCGCTCTGCAAGCCTTTTTCGCAGTACCAGTAGATGTGTCGTTGGTCAATCTCAATATAACTTTAACCCACGAAGAGATGGAATCAAACAGCAGGTAACTATAGAAATGCCACAAAATGGTACAAGAAATGCTCACCCTCGGATCTCGACATGTTCAATATCTCCCGAAAAAGAGAACTCCCGGATCTCTCTTTCTCCGGCCAGATCCGAGATATTCCCAACTGGAACCGTCCTCGTCTAGTCGAAACATGCCCAAATATCCAAACAAACGACACATTTGATGCAATGTACATTTCAAATCACAGTAAAAGAAACTAAAAACAGCAAATCTTCGAGCTTGAACTCTCTTGTACTTGCTTACCTCCATACCCAAGATAATAGTGGAAAATAGTACTATTTCATGGAAGGAGAGCTTATTGTGATGGCGCCAGTCCTGTTATGTTGAGCAAAATAGACGTTTAAATTTTTTTTAAAACTAATTCATTGCTGCGGACAAGTGACAACTCACGCACACACGCCAATTCTGAATCAGTAAGATGGGTCCACGTCAGTTCCTTCAAATAAAATAATTTTTTTTTATGTAAATTAATTTTATAAACTAATACATAATGGTAAAGTAAAACTTTAACTACAATAGTACATAATTATCAATTAATTGAGTGCTTCCATAATTTATATTATCTATCCTATATTATCGCATAGTATTGATTAGTGATGTGATTATACTCAAATGAGTCAATAATAATATAAGAGTTAGGATATGATGTAGGATTGATCCAAAAGTTGAAAAAAACTTTCATGTGTGAAGTGAGTCAATCTAGATCATGAAGTTGGTTGATCCAACTCAATCCCAATCAACATCAACATAACCAAGTTCGCAATGTACATCTGATTTCATTATTTTATTAAAAACATTAAAATATGGACCATGCTGAGTAGCCATTTCTTAATGGTGTACTAGGCCCGGCCTGGCCCAACTTGCCTGGCCCATCTGGTCCGATATGACCCAATTTGACACGTCGCGGTACATAACTTGCTAGAAAAGGCTCTAGTTAGCTCATAAAATCATAATTATGGATTGCTCCACCTCAAGAGCATTTAGTTTGCTTTGACATCGCCGCTGAATCCAGATGCCATCATGCCCCAGCTTCGGAAGAAATCTAATTAGTTAAATTAATATAATTTTAATTAATTAAAATTTTAAAAAAATAAATTAAATAATTAATTAATTAGAGGTGTCGGTTCCGCAATCTCCGCCACAAACTCGTGTGCTGGATCATCATCATTCCCTGCCATTGTTGTATAAAATGGGCCCCAGTTAATAATACTGACAAAAAGATTGCCCGCCCCCGCCCTCCTCCGCGTCGGTGGTCGGAGACAGCCCTCGTGCACGGAGCAAATTGCAAAAAGACACTCTTCTTACCTTTATTTCCATTATTACTTTGTTAGGGATGGATGTTAATAGAACCTGGTGTGTGTAACAGTGTAAATTATTCTTGGACGCTTAAATTATTCTTGGAGTGTTCTAGAAATGAGACACGTAGCATTCTTTAGAATCATCGATGGGTCCTACTTGGTGTAAAGAACATAATGTAAAAATTATTATTATGCATTAACATCCAAAAATAGCAGCTGCTATACGCACAAGTGATTTGATCCCCTTTACTTGGCGGAAAATTACCAAAGAAAAAAAAGAAAATAAATATTTTGCTAATTACGGTCGGAGTGGCTGCTGAGTGCTGAGTGGAAGAGCCGACTCCCATTCGGCGCGCGTCTTGTGCCGCGACAGGTGGTGAGTTTCAATTGGCAAGGTTGACTTTGACTTTCAGGGCGTGCCTCCGATTTATTGGGGAGTACGAGGCACGGACAGGATCTGAAAGTCCACGTATTATTTATATTTACCTTAATTTCTTGTAGAAACTGCAGGTTGACTTCAACAAGAAAAAATTAATATAAAATAACATTGATCCCGAACTTTGTTATTAACAACAACGACATAATTAAATATCACATGATATATGCCGAAATAAATCAAAAACAAATTCTATATTTTACAATACTATGATATAATTACATATTAAAGAATGTTATACTAGACACACATATCATGAGAATGTTACATGAACTATCATATGAGTACACAAGTATTATTATTATTATGATAATGGTGCATGTGCTTTGGTGAAGCACCAAGTGCTCTTGCTATAGAGATTTAACAATGAAACAGTGTTCCAAACCTTGTGAAGAAGCATAGGATCATTTATGCTTTCAACCAAATACTTACTTTGACTGTACTTGATTGGCATCATACTGCAGATTTTCCTTTTTCATAAAAGGAAAAAAAAAAAAAAGCAACCAATCATACTATCTACCTTGCAAGCAAAGAAATGCAGTTTGCCTCTCAGTGAAATCATAGCCATCTTGTTTCCTGGAGGAATATTTTTCCACCAGCACTCATTTGGTACAAGTTTCAACTAAGGGAAAAAAACAAAACAACTTTAGTAAGCACACAAATTAATGAATGCTTCAATTATACTTTTATACTCTGTAACCACATCAAGAGTTTATGAGGTAAATGAAAAGATGAGAGAATAAAGCAAAAATGAAAAAAAAAAAAAAAAGGAAAAAAACATGATCACGTTCTCTTTCAACCATAGAAAGTAAGTGATTCATGTGATAAGCACAACTAAAACAAGGACTAGTCAGTTAGCGTCAAGGAGGAGGACCATATGACTTCACTACCTTTTTGTCTTTTTTCCCTGTGACCATGATCTTCTCAAGGATGATAGAAATCTTTTGCAAGGTCTGAAAAAGTGTTGGTATATACAATTTTCTTACGGTCAATTGATGAGTAAAGACTGTTGAATCAGAATACATTCATATAGATGTATTTGACAGGCATGGTCTGCATGGGCGCTTCCTAATTCAATAATCTGTGTGCACACTCACCTGTATTGCATGATCACCTAGAAATCTGCATACACACTTCTTCTGGGCCCAAAGAAGGATTTTTTATTGCTAATGGACTGTTTGATTGCGCTATTTCCTTGATTGACTCTCCGCAATCTAATCCCTGATCTGAGAAAGCAACAATGGCCCTTTTTCATTTTCATATTGCCCTTGTTCATGGTGGTACTCTTTTGGCCTCTTCTGTCAAATATAAAACCACTCAACTCCAATGGGATTCCACCAAGTAGCAACTTGTTGTCTGGAAAGCAATTGTAAGTTACTGCTTCTCCCCCTCCCATGTTCCTTCCTTCAAGGTTAGTTCTGTAGTACTGGTAGGCCACTGCTGCATGAAGCATCTCACTGCCTCAAATCTTTTATTTATAACAACACAGGATTCTGCCTCCTCCACCATCCAAGTCCTCCATCCCCACAAGCTTCTCGGCCCCAAAATCTTCAAGAACAACAAGGGGTCATGAAGGAAATAAGCCTTTTGGCACTCCTCTTTGTGCTGCTGCTCGGTTCACACCACCCAAGTGTTGAGGCAGATGGGGGATTCATCAGGACCAGGGGCTTGAACTTTGTGCTCAATGGCAGCCCTTTCTTCGCCAATGGCTTCAATGCCTACTGGCTCATGACCCTATCCTCGGATCCATCTCTCAGAAGCAAGGTTCCCTTGGTCTTTAGCGAGGCCTCAAGCCATGGCCTCTTTCTTGCTAGAACTTGGGCCTTTGGGGGCAGCAGCAACTTGCAGTACACCCCTGGCTCCTACAATGAGCAAACCTTCAGGGTACGCTCCCTTTCCACCTTCACCTTTTTTTTTTTTTTTTATTTGCATGAAGAGATTAATCAATGGGATGTTTCCATTTTTCTGTAAAGGCACTGGATTATGTGGTGTCAGAGGCCAAAAAGTATAGGATTAAGCTCATCTTGAGCTTGGCTAACAACTACGACACTGATGGAGGAAAGATGCAGTATGTGCAGTGGGCAAGAGAGCGCGGGCAGAACATTGCATCAAATGATGATTTCTTCACAAACCCTGTTGTCAGGGGCTATTACAAGAATCATATCAAGGTGAGCCAGTAGGAATAGGAACAGTAGTTGTGCTTGTTCAATTTGTAGAGATGTGTTCTTCATGTTCATGCTCTGCAGACTGTGCTCACAAGAGTAAACACCATCACCGGAGTTGCATACAAGGATGACCCGACCATCTTTGCTTGGGAGCTTATGAACGAACCCAGATGCCAATCAGATATGTCAGGAAACGCAATTAAGGTGAGAAAAATAATCATTTAATTCAGAAAGATTTATATTATTTTATCCCAGTGTTGCTGCAGTTCTCTCTACTTCTCTCCATGTAGCAGCTATAGAACTTTGAAATTGCAGCAATTATAACCAAAAAAACAAAATTCTGTTGTGTTGTTGCTTCTTCTTGAAGGGATGGATTACGGAGATGGCTGCTCATGTAAAATCGATAGACAGAAATCACTTGCTTGAAGCTGGTTTGGAGGGATTCTATGGCGCATCTTCACTGCGGAAGCAGTACAATCCACCCGTGCAAATTGGAACCGATTTCATCGCCAACAATCAAATTCCAAACATCGACTTCGCAACGATCCACGCCTATCCCGATCAATGGTAATGCTCTTAGTTTGTTTGCAGAATTGATAGGGATTGTCATTTCATCCAACACCTGCAATGCATACGCAGGCTGTCCGCTTCGGACGAGCAAACGCAGCTCAATTTCTTGAACAACTGGCTCGACGTCCACATTAGCGACGCGCGGAACGTGCTTCGGAAGCCGTTGCTGATTACAGAGTTTGGCAAGTCATGGAAAGACCCAGGATTCAGCGTCAACCAAAGGGACACACTGTACCAGATCGTGTACTCCAAGATCTACCGATCTGCTCGAACTGGTGGCTCCGCCGCCGGTGGCTTGTTCTGGCAACTGCTGAGTGAAGGAATTGACGGGTACGGCGATTCTTACCAGATCGTTCTGAGCCAAGCCGGCTCAACAGCACAGATCATCACCGCGCAATCTCGCCACCTGCGCTACCTTGGCAAGTTGTACGCCAGAAAGCGAAATATTGACAAAATTAACAAAGCAAAGGCCATGAGAGAACAAGAAAGGAGGACTGGAAATGGTGGAGGAAATTGAGGTAGATAGTAATGCGAGTACTACTAGTTTGAGGGCTCTTTGAGATGATCTAATTTCATCCAAGAGAGATATACTTGAAATATGCATCTCCTTTACAAGTGAAGTGAAGAGGGCTAAGCTATTTGTGCTTTTTTGAAACTTGTATGAACACTACCACTAATATATATGGTTGTTTGTTTGGTGTACTTCTAAATCACCTTGAAAAATGACATTAATTTTAGCATCCTTTTTTATCATTCAATAATGCATAGTCCGTACAAGAGAATATCTTTTCATAGTCTATATTGTGTATTTATTCTTGTTTTGTATTTTTCGACTTAATCTTTTATTTTGTGATTCTCGACTTAATCTTGTTTAGTATTTCTTTTCTTTTTGTATAATACTTGAGGTTCTTAGGAAAGTATATAATAAGAACAAGAAATGAAAGATGTTTAAGGAAAATAACGATATTAAAATGTTTTAGAGGATCAAAAGGAGAGTGGTTATCCTCTCAAAGTTCACTTGTGTGGTAATTTAAACTCATGGCATCAAAATAAATAATAACCAAGCTTATTGTTGATTCTAGATAAACAAGTTCACAATCATAGTAGGTGTCACGCCCAGCCCAAAGAGTCCGCCCACGTCACCCAAATTTGCCTCAGACTGTGTGCAAAATCTGAAATCCGAATGCCGAATTCGAATTCTCGTTTCACTCATCTGCCAATTTTGACTCATTGACCGCCTCATTTCGAACGCCGAGAGCGTTTGAAACTCACCCATGTCGTCTTCTCGAGCCGTGTTCGTCGGCTTCGCTTACGCCGCCGGAGGGGAAGGACGGAGTTCAGGGCATGCGGCAGGTTCGTCATCGATGAACCTCAGCCTTCGTCACAGCCGCCGCTGTCGGGAATCCTTGCCGTGGAAGAAGCCGTCATAGGAAGATGGAAGCAGGGAAGAATATCGCCGGAAATCAGGGGAAGACGTCGTCGCCGGAGAAGAACACAGGTAAGGGAAAATTTCTTTGATTAACCTCTAATCAGTTACATAAAACCCTCTCCTCGTCCTCACTCGCTTGTGTCGACGGCGATGCTCACCGTCGACTTACAGTCGCGCCTCTTGACTATTTCTGCCTCACACCGGAAGAAGCCGCTTTCTCCGAGCTCTGCTCCTCTGTGTCCCTCCCCATCGTCCTCCTGGATTGTTAAAAGGGAGGAGACACCGCTTGGTTTGGAAGGGATCTCTCCGCCAGCCGCCTTCCCAAATCAAGCCACTTGCGAGCGTATCCGCCAGCCGTCGTCGCCAGCCAACCTTGCCTTTGCAGCGCGTCCACCTGTCGATCCTGCCGGAGAAGAGGCCTTCAACGGCGCCGAAGATCCCGGCGTCATCGAGGCCTTGTGGTTGCCGCGATCGACATCTATGTCAGCGCCGAGAAATCCGTCGCGAGCTTCGCTCGCCGCTTGCATCCAGGCCTTGTGGTTGATTTGGACTGCCGCATGGCCCATACGCTCCTCGATCCGGCCCGAGAATAAAACGGCATCACATTACTCCCCCGCCAAGTTTGGATGTCGCCCTCGATGTCCTCCGCCATCGCTGCCACTATCGCGATGTGTGCCACCTCGTCCGTCGAAGTGGCTATAGAGCTGACTCGCGTCCGTACAGAGTCCGTTGCTCTCCGCACCCCTCGCGCTCCAAAAGTCGAAGCCGGCAAGCTGCCTCGCTCGATGCTAGGGATCCAACAAGCCGCGTCCTCGTGGAACACATGGACTCCTCCCAAGTGTGGCATCACGCCCGCCTTAGCTTGCCAAAGTAATTCATAGCCGAGGATGACGTCGAAGTCGTCCATCCTCGCCACTCGGATGTGGTGTTGTCCGCTCCAATGACCTAGTTCCACTGGTGCATCGTAGGAGATCCCGACCATCTGCTGCTCCGCGGTGTTAACAGTCTTCACCCGCTCCTCCGTCGGTGAAGTGCGTAGATCCAGTCGCGCTGCCATTCGCTCCGATACGAAGAGGTGAGTCACGCCGGTGTCGACCATCGCCTCCACCTCTACTCCACGTATCCATATCGGGACGAAGATCAACCTCGCTCCACTCGAGGTTGCCGCCGTGATCGCGCTGATCGTCATAGATCCGAGTATCAACGGATCATCGTCCTCAGCTGACTCTCGTGCAGCGATCGCTGCGAGTTGCTTCTGCATTGGGTAGTCCCTCATCAAGTGGGGCCCTTTGCAAAGGAAGCAGTCAAGGGTCCTGTGTCGGGGAGGCTCCTGCCGTGGCTGGGGACGTGCAGGTTGTCCTCTCTTTTGCTGGGGAGAGGGTCTTCGTCTATCCGGGGCTCTCGATCTCACAGGAGAGCTGTGCTTCCGAGGGGATTTTGATTCCCTCGGTGTCGTCCTCCGCACATCCACCAAGGCTTCAGCCACCGCTGCGGCCTCCCTCCAACCTTGGGGCACGTGCCTTCGGACCTCCGCCTCAGCCCACGGCTGAAGATGTCGGAGGAAGGTGTGGCGTCGGTCCGCCTCCGACATGTCGGGGATCTGCAGCATAAGGGTCGAGTAGGCTCGGACATAATCCTGGATCAATCCAGTATGTCAAAGCTTATCGACCTCGTCGCGCGCCTGATCCTCCGAGTTCCCGGGGAGGAACTGCTGCCGCAGTTCGTCCCGAAATACCTCCCAAGTCCAATGCGCAGCTTCTGGTGCCGAATCGACTTTGGTGCGCCACAAAAGATTTGCGTCGTCGGTGAGGTAAGCGGTGCACACCTGCACCCGATCGCCGTTTGGGACATGATTGGCGACGAAGTATTATTCTATGTCCCAAACAAAGTTGCCTAACTCCTTAGACGTACGGGCACCTCCGTACGCCTCTGGTTCGGGGATCCATACTTTGATCCTTGGAGCCGCCTGCTCCGTTGAAGTCCCGGCCCCAGAAGATCCACCTTGTGCTTGCGCCAGCGCTAGGCGCAGCACAGCGAGGTCCGCTTGCATTTGTTGGTGCGCCGCCTGCGCACTTGCTATTTGCCCCTCCAGTGTCCGTTGGAGCGAGGCAATTTGTAACCGTTGCCTCTCAACGGTTCGATGCAGGTTCTCCAGAGATGGAACAACACCTTGTTCCCCATTTCCGGTCAAGCCGAGCACCTCCTCGACTCGATTCAAGCGGTCTCCCTGTGTAACCATTTTCCTGAAACAAACCGCTCTGATACCACTGTCACGCCCAGCCCAAAGAGTCCACCCACGTCACCCAAATTTGCCTCGGACTGTGTGTAAAATCTGAAATCTGAATGCCGAATTCGAATTCTCGTTTCGCTGTGATTTCGTCCGCTGATTTTGACTCGTTGACCGCCTCATTTCGAACGCCGAGAGCGTTCGAAACTCACCCGCGTCGTCTTCTCGAGCTGCGTTCGTCGGCTTCGCTTACGCCGCCGGAGGGGAAGGACGGAGTTTAGGGCGTGCGGTAGGTTCGTCGTCGACGAACCTCAGCCTTCGTCACAGCCGCCGCTGTCGGGAATCCTTGCCGCGGAAGAAGTCGTCGTAGGAAGATGGAAGCAGGGAAGAAGATCGCAGGAAATCAGGGGAAGACGTCGTCGCCGGAGAAGAACACAGGTAAGGGAAAATTTCTCTGATTAACCTCTAATCAGTTACATAAAACCCTCTCCTCGTCCTCACTCGCTCGTGTCGACGGCGATGCTCGCCGTCGACTTACAGTCGCGCCTCTCGACTGTTTCTGCCTCACGCCGGAAGAAGCCACTTTCTCCGAGCTCTGCTTCTCTGTGTCCCTCCCCATCGTCTGCCTGGATTGTTAAAAGGGAGGAGACACCGCTTGGTTTGGAAGGGATCTCTCCGCTAGCCGCCTTCCCAAATCGAGCCACTTGCGAGCGTATCCGCCAGCCGACCTTGCCTTTGCAGCGCGTCCACCCGTCGATCCTGCCGGAGAAGAGGCCTTCAACGGCGCCGAAGATCCCGGCGTCATCGAGCGATCCACAGAGGTTGCCGCGATCGACGTCAGTGTCAGCGCCGAGAAATCCGTTGCGAGCTTCGCTCGCCGCTTGTGTCCGGGCCTTGTGGTTGATTTGGACTGCCGCATGGCCCATACGCTCCTCGATCCGGCCCGAGAATAAAACGGCATCACAGTAGGGATGAAGCATGGTAACTATCTTATCATCACTATAAAGTTGAGACCCTCATGCACATTGCCTCTTGGTTCATACTTTAATGTCTTTAAAAAGATGAGATGCTCTTTTTAAAAAATGTCGCCCTTATTATGCACCCATTGTATGTGAAGTGACTTGCTATAGTTAATTGGGATGAACATCTTATATGTCATGGTTGGCACAACCCCATGCACAAAGATGGTAAACATTTAATTCTTAGTGGTTGACACTCCCTCCACCTACAACAAGATCATCACAAGCTATTGTTTCTACATATTTGATGGTGATCAAATTCCTAACAAAGTATAGGCTTAACAAAATTGATACTAACCTAGAAGGGTTTAGAGAATATTGCCTGACATCTAACAAGATATTATTTAGAAATGTAGCAGCACCACCAGTGACCTTTCATCTTTCTCGAAGCCAATGAAGTGTTTTCCTTCACAGCAACATTTTCCCAACATCATATCAAGGTATTTCTTCTTCCCCATGTTTTCCTGCATTTATTGTTGTGTTTTATGTTGATTTGGTATATCAACGATGGCGTTGCTACCATCTATTTGCGTCAAGCTTTTTAGCTAGCGTTAGAAGCTCATCGCAGTGGTATGTGTCACAATTGTTCTCTACCAACCATCGTTTATGAAAGATATATATATTTTTTGGGGGAGGGGGTGGGGGTGAATGGAGGTGCTATGAGTGCTAGAGACTAGTGCTTAGTCGGTGTAGCTAGTAATTAGGTTAATTGGGGGGGGGGGGGTGCTAGAGGCTGGTGCTTAGTTGGTGTAGCTAGTAATTAGGTTAATCAATTCAAGCATGTGTCAAATTTGGAGTTCAATCGAGTCTATTTTGGGTTCCGTGTCAGATGTTGATTTGGATCGGCTCAATAGATTGGGTGGTTCAGTTTTAGATTCAACCCAAGTAGAGTATTTGGGCTAGTTCAACCTTACTTTGGTTGAATCTTGGCCTGTTCAGATACTCATTAGAAAGTTAGGAAATTTTCTATCTATTGGTATCTAATTTGTCAAGTAAAGATTCATAGGTATAAGTAATGTCATGTTTAAATGAAATCTTATTTGATTCTATGTAATTTGACTAGTTCAGTATAATTATGATTGGTTCATGGTGTTTTTGGTATAGTTTAGAAGAATGAAGATTGGTTCCTTAGGTTTGGGGCTATGTTCTATTAGATTATAAGTTTAGTTTATATGTTAGACACAATTTTGATTATGTTTATATGCAAACTAACTATGTAGATCAATTGGATCACTTGATTGGATTCACCTATTGATCTTGGGGTTAGATCAATACTATTGGCACTTAATAAGGTAAGGCCTCAATTATTTTTTATGATTTTACTAGTAGCTTCGTAGGTATTCTTGTTAGTTTATAATGATAGTGTACTAGTTACATGTATTATAATTAGTTGTTACTTGTATATCTTTTATACTAGTTATTGTGCGTATTGTGTATTCTCTGAGTATGATAGTTGTAATAGTTTATTTTTAGTTTCTCTTGATTCAGTTTTATAAGTTCTCAAATTAGATTCTATCTTATTACACCTCTAGAAGGAGATATCTTTAAGAAAACATAGTCTCCAACTTGGAATTCTATATCTTTCCTCCGCTGATCAGTATAACTTTTTTGGCGACTCTGTGCAACTTTTAATTTATCTCTTATCACATGTATCTATCTGTTGTTTCTTACACTTTATCTAGGTTTAGTAATAGAATTACCATCATCTAGGGGTGTGACATTCTTGTTCTTGAATGTTGGTTTTATCAATTTTTAAACTAGTTGACTAATCCAGTGCACATAATTAGATTATGCATAGAAGTTATATGCATACCTTTATATGACTTTATTCAGTTTATCTTGTTGTTACCATTGGGAAACCCCAGTTTAAAATTTTAAACACAATGGAAGCAGTGCTCGAAATAGGTTTGCAAAACTAACATAGACCGATCTTACAAGAGATGCCAATGGATGTGATAGTAGAATACCTTTAGAGAATGCTTAGAGCAAGTCAATGAAGACCTTAGACACGCAAGGGAGCGTTTTCTACAATCGCGCACATATGGACTCTTCAAGATTCCTCTGGCTCCAAGCCTAGTGCTATCCTTGGGAGCAGAGATCTACGCCATCTATACAAGGTGTGCCACCTTGCTTGGATGCACCACCAAGCATGGATGTGCCACCAAGGAGGATGCGTTGCCAAGTTCCAACCTTCAGGAATGTACTAGTGATGTCTTCTTCCTTAATCTTAAATTCTAACTAATTTTATAATACATAAATTGAAATAAAGAAGGCGGCATACCTCATAAATAATACATCACGGGCATGCAGGGGGCTTGTCTATAACCATATCACAATGCATCAATCAAGCACCTACTCATGCTTTTCTACATGCATTATGAAAAACCAATAATTGAGTCAATTTTAGTTTTTTTTTATAAAACATGTCCATGAACCTCAACAACTTATCGAAAATCTAGGACTTTCGTTTCTCTCATGATTCTGCAAGTGACGCATGCATGCTCTCAATATGCTTCCGCCCCCTTATAATCCATAACTCACAAAGATTAAGGGAATCATCAAGTCCATGCCCTGTATAATCTTTACAAGTCTCACATAGTAGGTCTATCCAACATGTGCGAGGAGAAATTAATTCTACACAGTGAGTCTATCCACACGTGTGAAGAAATCGAAAATCACAAAGATCATGTGAGAAGTCAGGAAAGATAGACCTACCTTTTTTTAATCAGAAAAATTATGACATAAAAAATTTTTCAAAAGAAAATTTTCATGGAATGCACATGTAGAAAAATTGAAAACTAATTACACCACGTGGGTCTCGTAATTATGCTCTGATACCACTGTTGGGAAATCCCAAGCAATTTTAAAAATAAAAACATAGTGGAAGCGATGCCCAAAACGAGTTTCCTATGTCAACAAGACCAGCTTACGAGGGAGCCACTAGATGTGATAGAGTAAGATACCATATTGGCAAGCTCAGGGGCAGCTAATGATGGTGAGAGGTGCAAGTGTCCGTCCTTTGTAGTTACGCACACACGGGCTCCTCAAAGTCTCTCAACCTCCACTCCTAGTGCTAGCCTCGGGAGGTGAGGTCCACGCCTCCGGGAACTCTTCCTTTGCTTGGGCCAATCTTGATGATTGCACCAAGGTGATGGAAGAGATAGTGGTGCCAAGGAGAGAAAGAGCTCTACCACTTGCGCCCACCTTATTGCTTTGCTTGTGCTCTCGTCAACACAAGATCTTTGTCTCTTCCAATGGTGCTCACGCCACCACAAGGAGAAGAGGGGTGGCAAAAAGTAGGGGAGGAGCGGCTAGGGCAAGAGTTAGGGGCGCAACTTGCATGGTTATCTCCTTAAAATATCATATATTTATATTAATAAGTCATAGAGTTATTTTAGGATTATTTCAATATATTTGTTCAATGAAGAATGCGCCTAGGCCATAAAAAAGATTAAATATATTATGCCATAAGCACCTATCTCCATTCTAGAAATAAATATATTAATATAAACCAAGCAAAATGCGCCTAACCCATTCTAAGATAAATATATTAATATAAAATATACCTAGCCTATTTCAGAATATATAAATATATGAATATATTTATTCATATAGGCGCCTAACATCATTTTTATAATAAATATATTAATTAGAATCCGCTTAGCCCTTCTATTAGCTAAGTGAAAAATTCTCTTACTAAATAAATATTTTATTTATTCATGTGACTTAGGTGCCAAATACAAACTTACACTTAGACTTTTATTTGACTCATTTTGATCACCCAAGTCAACAGAAGTCAAACATGGTCCATTAGAAGTCAACTGGTGGTCAAACATGAATTGAATAAAATCCCATCCTCATCTAAGCAATCTCAAAGCATTAGTCTCCCAAAACGATCTCAATCATCCAATGATTAGATCTTAAGCTATACGATTAGTATGAGACCTCAAGTGTCTAGGTGTGCGACCTTGTAGGTTCCTTAGACATTGGCAGTGATAACCTCATGTCATCACAAGCAGTGAGTGGCGCCTAGTAGTATATCGCTGCTACCTAAGTCATCAGAATGGAGTTATCATCGACATCCCCTAAATGCGACAAAGTACCTATACACTATTATCCTTTTGCTAGACTGACATCCAGATTGGACAATTGTGTCATACTTGTTTATCCCAATCTAATGGTCATCACTAAATCAGGCTTTCACCTGGGTATGACCATATACTTTTAGTCATGCATCCATATGTAGGGCCCATGGATATCAAGTTTCCACTTAAGGAAAGGGCAAATCTTATCTTGGCTCATTGAATATCTCATATAGCTTATGATACACCCAATGACAACCGTTATGACTCCCCTACTATTGCAGAGCGTTAGGTTATACTAAAGTATATCACTTACTATATAGAGATGTCAATGACCTCAAGTTAATGGACAAGTGTGCCTTTGCCACCGTGAGATTAACTTGTGATACTAAGTTGAATCCTCACGGCGGGTCAGTCCAGTATATCTATTTGATATACCTATATACCTGCATTAGCAATGCATACTCAACTAGCGTATATACTAGTCTCACATGCACCATAGCTATCCCTTATCTACTATGGTACTCAACCAGAGACAATCTTTGAGAGTAGATAATATCTACCTCTAGGGACATTATATAAGCTAATGTACACATAACGCAAGTGAACCAAAAACACAACAATGACAATACCAGGATATGCAAAATATAACATGCGAATATAATACACATATCGGACCAACAGCACGTCCTGAGGCATATATACCAACATGGTCCACTAGTGGTCAACCATGACTCAAATAAAATCTCCTCAACTCATCAAACCCTAATGCATCAATCTCCCAAACAGACTCGAACCACAATATGATTCGATCCATATCCTATCTAATCCATATCCTATCTGATAAATGTAAATATACACATGAAGAAGATATCCACAGATAAATCCATTTCATAATTATTCAAATGTTTACACTTACACAATTATTTACACTTATTCATAACACAATAGTTCACACTTATTTACAACAATTCTAAAGATCTAAAGATCTCGTAAATCATTGCATGCTCATAATAGCCCTGAATTTATTCATATTAGCTTGGGAGAAATCAAATGGCTTTTGGCTAATAATAAAATAAATATATTTTATGATAAAAATGCCATAGTCTAAAGATTCAACTTGCTTGGGGCAATCTATATCCTAGTTTAATAGCTAAGCTCCTATATCAAGATGGCCACCTATCTGAATTTTGTTATGGCCTTTTAATATAGATATATGCATAAAACAATTAGATAGTTAGAATTTAATCATATTATTATCAAATTAATCAAAAAAAGATTAGGAAGATACTTACATATTTACGTACAACCCCTTGATCCCACTTCCAAGAATTCATAGAATTATAGATATTGCATGCCTTATTCTTTATATCTACATGCAACAAGAGCCAATGTTCTTTATTGTGTACTGGAAAAAAAATTCTCTGTATCTTCTTTAGTGAGAGACTGGTCAAGTACTCGTATTAAGTGGCACTTAGCACATTGGAGAGACGTAAGCAATGAAAGATATTTTTGTTTATGTTTACATCCTCTATCTAAAAGGAAAGCGATGTAAGCATTAAGAACCTTCAAATGAAAAGAGAAATGATATATAATATAGTACATATGTTCAGACTTTTGAATCAAGTGGATGGTAATACGTACTTCGTCATCAAGCTCTTTGCCGAAGAGCATATCATAAATCTTCGACTAATGAAGTTTCCAAGGTGCATGTTCACTAAATTTCACTAGCTTCCATGTCATGAACATTTCTATTTAGCCTTTTTGCTCTTTTGATATCACATCCCGGCCTCTATAGTCTCTCATATGCATATTCTAAAAGAGAAACAAGTTTAAATATAGAGATATTTTAAAATGATCAAAGTTCAATAATAGAATAATTACCTCATCTACATAGGGCTTCTTTGGGGGCATTTTCTTCCACAACTACAGGTTGCATAAATTGATAAGGGTGAAGTTAAACATTCATCATTATTAAATAGTATTAACTTCAAATATTAGAACTTACTTCTGTAGTCCCTGTTTTCTTTCTCTTCTCTTGCGTATAAGGGCTTGATATTGCCCATGAAGATTTCCACACTCTTTTTTCTTCCCCCCACTTTGACATGCTTCACTTTGCCCTTCTTTTTCTTGTCCCTCTTCTCTTGCCTCTTCTTTGTCTATCCCTCCATCCCACCAATCATCCATATCCTCATCTTCTTCCTCTTTCTCCTTTATTTCAGTCTTCAGTTTATTATTTTCCTCAATGATAACTCTAATCCTTAGCTCAAATTCCTCTCATTTGCAATTTGTTGCTAACTTTAGGTTCTTATTATCATCAATGAGTACTCTCACTTTTTGATCATACTAGTTTCTGGTCATTTATTTCCTCATTGAGATCATGGATCCTTCTTGGAACTCCTTTCATTCCAAATCAAAGGCGTCTCTAAGACTACTGAGTTCTTTATTGATTTCTTGGATCCTAACATTAAGTTCGTCTCCTTGCAACAATTTATTTTTCAAGTGTCCATTTAGCTTGTTATTCAATATCGAGAGCTTGTATATCGCTGCTCTTAGCTTATTATTCTTCTCTTCCAATTCATGAATCTTGGTATTGAATGCTGAAATATTCTCTATCTTTGATCTCAACTTATTATTCTCCTCTTCCAATTCATGAATCTTGGTATTGAATGCCGAAATATTCTTTATCTCTCATCTCAGTTTATTATTATCCTCTTCTAATTCATGAATCATGTTGTTTAGAGTATCTTCTACAATCAAAGCAAACACATATTAAGAAATAAAGTAATGAACAAGTACATATCTATGATCTCCCAACCAATATCTACGATCCCCAACTTAATGTTTATCATCATCCAGCCCGTATTTATGATCCCTAACTCAATGCCTATGATCCTCCATCCTATATCTACGATCCCTCATCCTATATCTACGATCCCTATCTTAATGTCTACAATCCTCCATCCCCTATCAACAATCTCCTATTCCATATATAAGATCCCTAACTCAATGTCTATGATCCCCTATCCCATATCTACCATCCCCAGCCTTGGTCTATGACACTATATCCCATATCTACCATTCCTATATCTATTTCTATGATCCTTAAGTATAAAAATGATAAGAAATTTAGATACTCACATATTTCTTAGCTTTGGCAGGGGCAAGGCAATTGCCTCTGTTGGTTGGAAGATTGGTGCATGTATAGGTGATGTTGAGGATTTTGCTCTATGTACTGGAAGGTCATCATCTCGAGTATAAATAGGTGACCTCACATTATTCCTTTTAGCATCATCCAACTCCATTTCATATATTACATGTACAAACGTATAACACAATTAGTTATAAAAGGAGATAAATTATGAAAAAAATATTAAATTAAATAGTTATCAATTTTTTATTTAATTTGTTAAAATTTTTAATAAAGGTGCTTCTTCGTTTGGACTTAATTTTAGTCGAATGAAAGAGGTGAGTGTAAACATCCTCAGCCTTAACTTTCTCATCTTTATAAAACAGACAATGCTCATATAACTAAACATGTAAAAGACAAAACACAAAAGTATTATTAGTATATAAATTTTATACTCATCAAACAATAACTATAAAAGATTTAAGAAACTTATATTTAATAGAATGACATAGCCGCCAAAGGTACTTCCTTTCTTTTTCTTAGTACAGTTTGCCAAATCTTCAACTAGGTAGCGATATACGGCTTTCGCCCAATTATACTAATGTACTCTAGCTAAGTCTTCAACATAATGCACCAGAGAGGGATCCATGCTATAGACGACATGGCTAAATAGGAAGGTGCAAGATATGTATAGGATGCTTAGCTTAACCATCCTTTCTTCATCCAAGATCTAATCTTCTAAGCCTAGTAGCCCTTTTAGCTTTCTGTCTAATAGTAATCGGTTTATTGTCCTTCCATTAAATTCTTCTATATAAAAGAGAGTGGTTGGAGCGATCTCAAAATAAACCAACTCTCCTTGATATGGTAATCCAAGATTGACTACTACATCCTTTACCGAAAATTGAATAAAGTGACTATTTATTATGAAACTCTTTCTGATATGGTCCCATTTTTCAGCCAAGTACTCAACTGCCAATGCATCCAATACTATGGCTAGACCTTGTAGCAGATGTCCAAATGAGGTTTGTAACAATATCTCCTTTATATTGTTACCCCTTAATATTTTAGTTATATAACTATGTAGCCTTGTCATTGAACATTTGCCGAGAATGAGTTGCATAGTCTCTTTTTTTCTTTTTGTTGATGGGATTTGCAAATATATTTGTCCTCATTGCCACTCGAATTGCTACTTGCACTTCCACATGTCATTTTTGCAGTACTTGGTGTGAAAAACCAAAAATAATAGGTTAATATATAATTATTATCTTGCCTAGATTCCAAATATAATATTTATGACATTTATCCCATATCCACCAGAACTACTATCCCCAACTCAATGTTTACGATCCCTACAACCAGGTCTACAATCCCCTACTCAATGTCTATGATCCCTACCACCAGGTCTACTATTCCCAAGTCAATGTCTACAATCCATACTACTAGGTCTACTATCCCCAACTCAATGTCTATGATCCTTCATCCCCTATTTATGATCCCCCAGCCTAAGTTTATGATCCCTAACTCAATGTCTATGATTCCTATTATTATGTTTACAATCCCTCAGCCCATATCTAAGATCCCCAACTCAATGTCTATGAACACTATTACCATGTCTACAATCCCCCAGCCCATATCTACGATCCCCAACTCAATGTCTATGATCCCTATTACCATGTCAATGATCCCCTAACAAATATCTATGATCTCTAACTCAATGTCTACGATCCCAATTACCATGTCTACTATCCCTCACTCAATGTCTATGATCCCTATTACTAGGTCTACTATCCCCAACTTAATGTCTACGATCTTGCAACCCAGGTCTATGATCTCTCATCCCCCATTTATGATCCCCCAGCTGAAGTCTATGATCCCTAACTCAATGTCGACGATCCCTATTACCATGTCTACAATCCCTTAGCCCATATCTATGATCCCCAACTTAATGTCTTGATCCCTATTATCATATCTACTATTCCCTAGCCAATATCTATGATCCCTACTACCTTGTCTACGATCCCTCATCCCATATGTAAGAATTCCTAACTCAATGTCTACAATCTCCCAATCCATATCTATGATCCCCAACTCAATCTCCCCTAGCTTATGTCTACAATCCCTTACTCTTATATATGATACCTAGTTCCTTATATATGATACTACATCTCATATTTACGATCCCTAGTTACTTATCTATGATATTACAACTCATATCTACGATCCCTAATACCATGTCTATGATCCCCCAGCCCTTATCCACTATCCCTAATACCTTATCTACTATACCCTAAGCCCATATCTACCATCCCTAATTCCTTATCTATGATATTACAACACATATCTATGATCCCTCTGTTGTCTATGAACATGTACTTTCTCATCTACGATAATCAACAATAGAAAAAATTTAAAAATGTTTAACAAATCGAATTGGATTAGGGTGTAAGTTATACCAATATGAGATGTAGTAAGCTACATTGTATTGTGTTGTTGCCAGAATAGGTTTCCAGAGAAGGCCACCGGAGTGGTTGGAATGCGAACTCACCAAACAAGAAATTAAACAAATGGTCAAATATAGAAAATGATCAGATATCAAAATAGCAATAGTTCCTTACCTGCTATAGTTTGTCGCATTAGCGTTTGGGTGAGAGAGTAGACAAGGCTTGCTTGTCCAACAATGACGATGTGAGAGAGCATACGAAGAAGACAACAAGCCAAGGAAGGCAATGAGATAGTGGGCAACAGGAGAGACAGTGAGCAATGGTGGGCGACAGGAACTAGATGAGTTTTTCTCGCAAGAAAGGGGTTTTGGATTTTTAAGAGAGAGCTCAGGAGTGGGATTCAAAAAAATCTTAACCTTGATTAGCAAGACGGATGGGTAATGGGGCGTCAAACGGTGAAAAGAAACTTTGAGATTAGTGTCTAAAAGGGGTGCTTTAGGATTCCTGCTAGGTGGAACCTTGGGCCTTACCTAGCGATCTTCGGTAGGACCCATGCCTAGGAAATTTTTTCAACTAGTTGGGCTTTCCTTGCTGTTAAGTCCTTAGGCGTGGATAGGACGTTTGCAACAAAGGAAGCAAAAAAAAAAAAAAAAATTCCCCTTCTTCCTTGATTTTTGATGGTGATGAGAGTGATTGTGAACTCGCCAGCAGAGGGGGGGGGGGGTGGGGGTGGATTAGTGATGCCCTAAGGTCTATGTCTAGAGGAGGTTCCCTTCTCTGACGCTAACAGCCAAATGTGTGTGAGAGAGGTATACATCACCACCTTTGATTCCACATACATCGGCCTTCACTGGGTCTTTGCTAGGGTTTGGCGATGGTGGATGGCAATCGACATCAAAGAGAACCTTGATGGCGGGTCCTCTATTCTTCTCGATCTCGGTCAGGGGAGGTGGACGAAGGCAGGAAGCGCATGCGCGTAGGGTCCTCTTGGTCCAGATCCATGTGTGCTTCGCTACTGGCGAAGAGCTTTATCAGCGGAAAACCTGGCTAGGACTTTCGGAAGGAGTTGATGGTAGTGTCCCCTAACTTTCCTAGTTTCGGTTGAAAGGTTAGAGAGGCTGCAAGTGTTGATTACTACACCCATTTCTTGGCTTCGGTTGAGATTTTGAGCATGGCTTTCATCTAATCCAAGTCTAGGTTCATCCTTATTCGTCGACATCAAATAGTAAACTAACGACGAGTCCTCGACTTGTGGAGCATGATGCGCTTCAAAGACATACCTTGTTTCCCTTAGGTTTATTGTACCGGACTCTTACGTGTAGTGGTGGTCAAGATTTACTGCTGGCTAGGTTTTGTTATCATATTTGACCCAACTAGTTCTCTTGTACACACCTTTGTCTTAGGTGTTGCTTGTTTGTGTTCTACACATCTTTGTTTTAAGGCGTAGCTTATGTTTATTTTGTTGATGCACTTGAGTTATGTCGACACCCTTGAAGGTGTTCAATTAACTCATCGGGGAAACATTTGCTCTCGGACATACGTGCTAACACTCTTGAAGGTGTTCGACTGTCATCTTTTTGTGATTGTGTATCAGGCCACATTGGTGCTTCAATACTCAGCTTTGTATTATAAGGAGCACAAGCTGAGTGTCGTGCTTGTGAGCACAAGTGTTGGATGAGCCACCGACACTTGATGCGGATGTACAAAAATGTGAAATGTGAGCATAACTATAAGGGTGATGGTTTTACTAAATCTCTCTTTTGTGCAGAGTGAGGTTCTATCGAGCATCTTGGTAGCTTCCACATTGTGACATAGTTAGTTGCAATGCACTTTAGTGTAGGAATGAAAACTTTGAAAGGGTTTTTGCTGATTGTGGTATTTATTTTGTAATAAAGATATATCATATATATATATATTCGTTAGTCACTCTCTACTGAACTAGTTGATTTTACTCTTAAGTATCATTTTTTTTTTATAATATTGGAGAAATTAAATGAGTTGAGAAAATTGTATTGATGAACCAAATCATACATTTAAAATTAACAAGGCTTGTGAATCTAGATGCATGATGAATGGGGCAAAATGAAATTAATATTAAGCTGTAGGGGCTCATGCTGAAAGTGTTGGCAAAGCCATCGCAGCTAATGACAAATCCTTATATAAGCAGAGCTACTCGATCCTCTTCCTCACTTCCTCTCAACTCTTCTTCTTCTTCTTCTCCTCCATCTACATAACAACCCAATCAATATTCCCATATCTACTGCTCTCCCCCCACCTGCAACGCACGATCAAAACTAATGGAGGACGTCACCGCCAACAAGGCCACGGCGCGAGAGCACGGTCGTTGCAACCTCCACAAGATTAGCACTCTCTTTCGCTGCCTCGAGGCGCTCGCCGCGGCCGCCCTCCTCCTTTCATGGTCCTCCGCCCACCTCTCCCTCGACCTCCTCCGCCGCTTCACCGCAGGCCTCCTCGGCCCCCGCCTCGTCTTTCTTCTCGCCAACGCCATCGTCATCCTTCTCCTCGCCGACTTCGGTCGCCTCTCTCCCTTATCCTCTGATTCCGCCTCCACCGTGGTCGTCGGTGACGGTGTCCTCAACGATGAGTTCCTCGAGGTCCGCCGCCAGGTCTCCGACTCCCTCCCGCCGCCGTCAACCCCGGCGCCGGAGGTGTTCGAGGAAAAGGTCGTCATGTGCATGGAATCGAAGCAGCTCAGGAGGAGCCTGTCAGAGCGGACGACACGGGGGCGGAAGGCGCGGCCAGAGCTCCGACGTTCAGAGACGGCGGTCGCAATGAAGGAGGTGGCTCCGGCTGGGGAGGAAGAGGAGGACGCGGTGGAGTTCCGGCGCACGATAGAGGCATTCCTTGCGAAGCAGATGATGTTCCGAAGAGAGGAATGGATTAAGACCAACGCGGCGGCCGCCGACGCAGCGTGCACCGTTATATGTTCCAGTGGATCACGGGAACTGACTGTATCAGAATAATTAAAAATTGAAGGATCTCCTTGTAAATATGCTTTTCTTTACCCTTTTTTTGGTTAAATAAAGAATTTTTTTTGCAACTCCTTTCTTTCGCTGATATTATTCCAATAAAATCACAAAATAAAAATCTAATGCCAAACAAAGGAAAAGAAGTTGAGAAATCCGATTAAAATAATTTATCAACTATATATATGATATGATATTTTCATCTTATTATAAAGCTTTTGTATTAAAAAATAAATAGTTTTATTAAAGGATGGTTTATATGAATTAGTTATGTTTATGCAATTTAGAAGAAATGAGGCGCCTTTATGATAAAACAAAAATTAGGGTAGCGCGTGTGGATTCAGCTGCGTGCATGGGAGCAGTACGCATGTAATGTATCACTCCAAATAAAAACATGTGTTGTGGTCTGCCAGTGCACAGTGCAACGTTAAGCACTGTGCACGCTGCAGGTCTGAGAGATCCATCAGAACCATGCAGAGATCTCATGCAAAATTTAATACATTAAATTTAAGAAGAAACTTCTTTTTTTGAAAAAATAATCTTATCTTTAGATATGGTATGTCTCATTTTTAAGTCTAAAATAAAACTTAAAACATTTTTCCTTCGATTTTTCATAATTGAAGGTGCAAGAAAGAATGCACTTAGGCTCACTGAATATTTCCTTTGTGCATAGTGGGAGACACCTTGTTCATACTAGTATCTAATTTATTCGAATAATCAATGAAGGCCCTTTAGTTTGCCTATGAGGATAAGTTTGTGCACTAGCACAACTAAATGATTCTTTGGAGCACAGCTTTACGTGATGAGGAAAATTAAGAATCTTAATGATGTATGATGACCTTTAATTAAATAATTAATTTGTCCAAGAGGTTAGAGTTAACACATTGGATTAAATTAAAGTGCTTTACGTGCCAAGGAAAAGTAGATTCTAGTTGTTTCCTTTCAAATTCTTGGACATCATGGCATCCACTAGAGACTTAATGGTGGACGGCACACAAGTTTCATTTATATCCACTTCTTTCATCTACTTCTATATATATTTAAGCCAAAATCATTTAATGCCGAATCTTGAATTGGCCCTATATGTTTTACTTTTTTTATATAAATAAATTTAAGGGGGTAGTTATCAAATATTCAAGTTAGTAAGTAGCTATGTTATTGGTACAATTTGATATAAACCCTCCTAAAATAGCTACAACGTAGAGATTTTAATTACTTTAGAGTTTGGATTAAATTGATATAGTTTTTCAAGCCATGAAACATCCTCAAATATAGTTACTGTTAGATGGACATTTGAGATTCCCTGCTATGAGACTCAAATTGTTAGCCACCCTATTGAGTCACCCCACCATATAGTTGAGAGCTTTCTCTTTGATACTAACCTAATTAATTATAATGATGATACATTTATTGAGAAACATGTCCCATCTAATGGACTTTGTAATGATTCAGTTTGATATAAACCGTATGGCTCTTCCACTGAATAATATTCAATCAACTCATAAGATTAAGTTTCTGGTTATGAGTAAATTAAAGAGTCCACTTTATTTATAAAAATAATTCTAAGGATATTCTTTTTGGTAAATTGCATAAGCATCTATCTTCAAACAAAATTCATTATATTACTATATGTGAAGTAAAATCATACATGCTTAGACTTATTGTGTTTGATCTTTTTATCTTAAATGAGGATAATTATCATAACAAGACCTTGAAGAGGATGTTGACTTTCATAACTAAAAGAGTTTAGTTGACTTTCGTGAATTTGAGGTAAGAGTGTACTAGGGAAAATGCCTTTTGATGGCTTTATCAATCTTTCCTTTAATGCAAGTGGGGCACAAGGAGTTATGGGTGATAAAAAAATGAATCAAACTTCTTTTAATTTATTTTTTTCTTACAACATCTCTGTCACCATCATTCTAGGAACAACTCGGGTCAATTATGTAGATGTATTCCTTTACATAATTACATGTAAAGGAATACATGTCCTTTACATAATTTGTTGCATTACTTGGATGTAACTTTTGTGGTCAACCCACTTATAAGTGACAATTGATATTATACAACTAATCATATAAGCATTAATAGTGACTATAAATCTAAAGATCTCCTACACCTTTATCAATGTAAGAATGCTTATGACGCTCATAAATAATCAATATAACAATCCTATTCCAAGTTTGTTTAGTACATTAGTTGTTTAACAAGTATCCATATGTTGACTTGATGTCTCGTATCTCATGATAATAATATTCTTATCATAATTCACTATATGTACACTAAATATATTATTGTTGCCTGAATCTTAATATTTTATTATGAACTTTTTAGAATGATCATATTATTCTAAAGATATTAATATAATTACTTATATCAAGCAAATAAAATAAAAAAAATACCTTTCATAAAATTTATTGAATGTGATAAATATAAAATATATACTAAAATCATAATCAATTTATTAATCTTGAGGGCATGAGGTAACATAGTCAGTATTGCCACCTTAATCAAATGATCAATTGGCAATTATAAAGGTTTGACATAGCAACAATTATTCATGCTCTCTAAGTAAGGTCATAGATCTTTAGCACCCTTTTGTTCCACCCTAAGGTTCTAGAACATTCTAATGGAGTCATCCCAAGGAATTAGGCAAATAGGCAAATCCGATTATCATTTTGGTTAGAGCAAGGTAGGTGGTGTTTGCGCTGGGGGGGGGGGGTGGATTTGTTATTCTCTACACTATCGTCTAAGCAAATACAAAGAATTCTCTTCCATATTAGTGGTGTGGGTCTTAATGAAGATGAAGATCACTAATTACATGCAACTTATGCATTTCCTAGACAACTATAGGAGTTTTCTTGCTATTTTATAGAAGTTACACCCTATTAATTAGGAGGACATAACATTGAATAGCTTAGCTTGTGAAGCTCACAACTTTTCTATAAATATACAAATTAAGTGTCATTTATATCAAAGTTAAAAGGCACTCAAGCATCCAAATTGGATGAACAGGCAAAGTGGAAATATACTTTCCAATTCTATGAGTGATGTGAACTTTGCAAGATGTTTTTATGACTAAAATCAACTTGGAGAAGGAGACAAAGTGTCATTTAGGAAATTGACAACTTGAGTAAGGAGAATATTAGGGACTACAAGGTGTGTGGTATAAGTCATATTATTTATCTCTAGCACATCTATGCACATTGTATATATCACCTATATTAATCTAGTCAACTCTTTTGAAGCTTTGAGCATGTTCAAGACCCTTTTCCCATTGATACAATATTCAAGAGGGGAAGAGGCATGGTTAAATAAGACCTCAAGTTAGTCCTAAGTTTAAAATTAGATATTGTGCATGGAATAAATCTATGATCATCGAGTAATAAATCGATATAAAAAAATGGTTAGTAAAAAGATACGATAGTAGACACTCTCTTGTAGTCATGGTATATAGGGTCCTTTTGTAGCGCAAATTTATTTACACAATATATATATTACAATTCATATATTTTTTAATATGTACTAATTAATGTATCAATTAATTTAATTTAACACACTAATAGATTATTTAATTTATTTAGTAATTGGTTATTTAATTTAATTTAACAAAAATTAATTAAGTCTTGTAAAATTATGCTAATGTATTTTACAACTTAATCGTAATTTTAAAGTTTAAAATAATATTAAAAGTTAGTATAATAGTAACAAGACTGTAGCTTTACCAAATACTTCTTTTCACAATATTGAAGATTACTCTAGTCTTCAAGACTTCTAATGGGCTTGAACTGGAGAGTTTTTTTTTTTTTTTTTTTTTTTTTTTTTTTTTCACATTTAACCACAAAAACATATCTAGTATATGTGTAAATTTAAGCCACACCAGAAGAAGATGATAATGTTAGATCGTTGTAAACAACTGGAGGGTGACAAATAGTCTCATATTGGCAATGGTGAAAAGCATATATGTTTAAATGCTTTGGATTTTTTTTTTTTTGTTGCAAAGGACTTGGACACTTGACTAATAGCAATATTTAAAAGTCTTGATTGTACACTTAGACTACAGCCACATCCATGAAAAAACCTTACATAGGAGATCACAACGTCATGCCCGTGATTATGACGTCACGCCCTACATGGTGTGCGCTCATATGGTTGTGTCAATTGCCAAGAACACACCTCTTTCAGAAACTTCCTCTAGTTTTAGTTACCCCATGTAACTTTTTCTTCCCTACTATAAACTCATCTTCTTTTACAAGCCCTCAAAGATTTTTTTTACTTGTTAAATCCTAAAAATCCACAAATCACCTTTAGCATAATTTTAAAAAAGGGACCTTCAAACTGGATCATTTTGACAAAATGAACTACACATGATGGCAAGATTAGATGTCTTGCCTTTTGAGCGCATTGAATCTCTACTACCTCTTGGGTCAAAATCTATAACCAATTCTAGAAAGCATGCCATTGGATTATGATGTGAATTCAAAATTGGTTGTAGAGAAAGAGAAGAGGGAGGCAAATGATACGTTGTGTAGAGATTACATTCTCAACTCTTGTGCTAGTAGTCATTATGATATCTATTGGAACTATAAAACACCAGAAGTGGTATGATATGTACTTGAATGTAAATACAAATAAATGAAGAGAAGCACTAATAGATTGTTGGTTTTAATGTATTTTGGATTTAGTTTTTCTGATAACATACCTATTATAGATCAAGTTAGATAATTGGAGATCTTACTTTCTCATATGAGTGAACTGAAAATTAAAATTCTTGATGCAAACTAAGTTATGGCAATTTTTCTAATTTTCCATTCATGATATTAATGTTGTCATTTATACTATTGGTTCTTTACTTCTTTATGGTATGCTAGGTTAGGACATTCAAACTATTGTTCCTTACTTTAGATGTCAAAACACAATTACATAACTTGTCTAGATAATTATGTAGAAAAATATGGAATTTATGCAGTGGCAAAAATGAGTAAAAAGCCATTTACTAAGGTTTAAAGAAATGCTAGTTTATTTGAACTTCTGTATTCTGGCATGTGATTTATATGTACAATTAACAAGAAGAGGAAAAAGATATCTCATCACATTTATAGATGATCACTCTAAGATTTACACATGTACATTATGAGAACTATGGATTAAACTTTAGATAAATTTATGGAGTATAAATATATTGTAGAAAATAAAAAAGAGAAAAAGAATAAAATAATTAGAACTAATAGAGAGGGAGAATATTTTTTACATTGAACTCCTTTGTGAAGATAATGAAATAGTTAATCAATTTACTACTCCTATAAACTCGGGGTGTTGAAAGGAAAAAAATGATCAGAAAAGTTAATGCAATATTGTTGAATACTAAGTTACATTTTTTTCCCTATGGGTGGAGTTTTATTAATAGCATGTTATATTTATGATAGAATTCCATTTAAGATATTTAATGCTCCACCATAGGAGTTATGGAATAATGGTAGAAAAATAAACTTAAAATAGTTTAAAGTATAAGGGTGTGTTGTATTTTTTAATACCCCAAATCAATATAAATCAAAAATAGGACCAAGAGGATTGAAAAGTATTTTTGTTGGCTATGCACAACACTCTAAAGCCTATCGGTTGTTAGATATAAAATCAAATACAATTATTGAGTCTGTAGAAAATTTTGAAGATAAATATATTAATAACATAAAAGACTCAACCTAATATAACATCTAATACCAATAATGTGGGGGTTGTAAAGAAAAGAAAAAAAATGGTGAGCCAAGTGAATGATGAAGAAGTTGAGTTAGAGTTGAAATAGATTCAGATTTTGTTTCACTAGCATTTATTGTCTTCCTTGTTAAAGGAGATAGAACAAAATTATTAAATAAGACATCAATTATATTTAATTTAGAGAATAAACCCAAAACATATAATGAAGCTATGACTTCAAGAGATGCAACATTTTGAAAAGAAGTTATAAATGATAAAATGGATTCTATAATGTTCAATGGAACTTGGGTCTAGGTAGATTTACAATTGGATCTAAAGCAATTAGTTGTAAATGGGTGTTTAAAAAAAGTAATATAAAGCTAATGGTTCTATATAAACCTTTAAAGCTAGATTGATAGCTAAGAGATTTATACAAAAGGAAGACATAGATTATTTTAACACATATGCACTTGTGGCTAGGATAACATCTATTCGATTGTTGTTTGCTTTAGCTTCAATTCATAAATTTGTGTATCAAATAGTTGTTAAAATAACATTCTTAAATAGTGACTTAACTGAGAAGTATATATAGAACAACCTAAAGACTTTGTGCTTTTTGGAAATGCATAAAGTTTCTAAGTTAGTTAAGTCATTATATGGTTTAAAATAAGCTCCCAAATAATGGTACAAAAAGTTCAATACAATAATCCTCTCATATGGGTTTAGGCATAATAATGTTGATAAGTATATCTATTGTAATTTGAAAAGTGAGTACAGTGTGATTTCATGTCTATATGTTAATGGCATGTTAAGTTATTGTACACATGAGAAAGGAATAAAAGAAGCTAAAATAAATCTAAGCTCAATTTTTCTAATGAAGGATTTAGATGAGGTAGATACATTTTTGGGAAATAAAATAAAGAAACATAAATAAAGGATATTCCTTATCATTACATTGATAAGATGCTTGATATGTTCAAGCATCTTCTCATAAAAGGAGACTACAACCCCCCCTTGATTTAAGTTAAAAATTATCAGAAAATAATTAGATATTTATTGATCAATTAAATTATGCTAGTGGTATTGGTACCGTAATGTATGCTATGCTTTGTGCTAAACCTAATATTGTCTGTGTTTTGTGTATATTATGAAGGTTCACATGTAAGCCTAGTACAAACTATTAGAGAACTCTTAATAGAGTTTTTGGGTATCTAAAGAAAACAAGAGAATTGAGTATTGTGTATAATGATTATCTATCTATCTACTAGAAGAGTATAGCGATGCAAGTTGGTTATCAAATTAAAAGTAAAGCTACCTTAGGTTAGATTTTTTATGTTAGGTGGTGGGGTTATAAATTTGCCTTCTAAGAAGCAAACTTGCATTGCTCATTCAACTATGGAATATGAGTTTATAGCCCTAGCTGTAGCAAATAAAGAAGCATAATGGTGACATAATGTTACACCCTGGTACTAAGACTAGAATAAAACAATCTAGGAACAACAATATAAGTGTGACGGCTACAAAATTCTCAATACAATACTTTACATCAGAGTACACTTTTACAACACTCAGACCTCAGCTAATAATTTTTAATACAAGAATCACAATTCTTCAAGAATAATCCATCAAGTAATACTTTAAATCCATGCTTTGATTTCCTTAGTCAAGACCAGTACCTGCAATATCAACAAGACTCAGCAAAGCATTGCTGATTAAGCCTCTCCCTAGAAGAAAAGGTAGTTCCTTAGATTCAAAGGAGGGGAAACTAGCAAGAAGCATATTAAAGCTGAAACAGATTATACTGAAAATTGTAAATTGAAAGCTAAAACGGTAAACTATAAACTGGAAACTAAAAACTAGAAGCTGTAACTGTAAACTGAAAATTTAAAACTAGAAGCTATAACTGAAAACTGGAGGAGTAAATTGAAAACTGTAATGCAACTGGATAAACTAATTCAATTGGGTTATCTATAGATCAAAGGAAGAATCTAATACCAAGCATAAATCAACTATGATCAATACCTACTGGCTTATGGGGTCGTCACCACAAATATGCATGATAAGGTGAATCACACACCTTACATGGTGAACACATGCGCTACCATACGTCACGAATCCTAGTGCATGCTAACTTGGAACCCTGATTTATCCACAAAGTGGATACTGACCCCGAAGGGAACTGGGTATGTGCTCCATGTAACTATGCAACTGCCCACACACATGGATACTAGGAAACTGGTAATATTCATTGCAACTATCCACACACGTGGATACTAGGAAACTGGTTATATAGATATGTCGTCCACAACGTGGATATTGATAACAATAACATGCTAGAAACATACTTGATTAGTATATAAAAACTGAGAATTGATATAACAATAATACAGCTAGCAAATCTTCGATATGCACAGGATACTATACTATAGTCAACGGAAACAAAGATAACAAACCTTTATCTATAGAAATTTGGTTTGAGGTCTTACCTTTGAAAAGCCAAGAAAACTAGTTATCAAGCTATGCAAGCCAAACAGTGGATCAATCACTCTGAAACATAGATTTGTACATAAACTTTTTCAAATAAGATTCAAACATGAAAACAGAAACCACCAATAGGTAGAAAACGTCTCAAAACCTAGGGAACCGACCATGGATCCAATGAACCGGACTCAAAAGCCACTGAACTGGGCCGAATTGCAGTGAACCGGTTAGATTCACCCTAAACCAAGTTATACCGAAACTTGAAACTGACATTACACAAAATATACAAAGCATCTAGGGACACATAGGATACCAGTGGATAGGAAATTCCATAAACTTTCTAACGGCTCTCTGAACAGGCCTGAATTCAATCGGATTAGGGTTGAACCGGTCCAAACACTAAACTAGGCTGAAATTGAAATTGAACCACTTAATCTATTGAGCCAGTTCAACTCAGTTGGGCTGGATTTATTTCCAAATAAACCGCCCAAACCATAAAACCAAATCGAGGTAGCCGCTCGCCCCCGCGCTACCCAATCGTCGCCGTGCAAGGCCGCCGGACCTATGTCTGCTGCTTGTACCAGCTAGCTCTTGAGGGCGCGCGTCGAGTGTCCGTTCGCCGCCATTCCTTGCCAGAAGACTCCTGACGACAAAGAGAAGCTCGCCAACTAGCTGTGGCAAGCCTTCGACGCACGGTTGAAGCACCCGAAGCAGTCGAAAGTATCGACGGTGGTGCCGTCGCCGTCGACACCCAAAACTTCACAGAAACACAACAGAATTAAACCAAAACTTTAGAGAAGCAGACTTACCTTGCTACAAAGCTGTATCTGTTGAAGGAAAAAAATAGTGTGATTAATTAATTGATTAATTAGTTATTAATAAATTACCTAAAAAAATCTATGCCGAATCAGCCATAAAAAATTAAATGAGGTGGAATGGGAATTTGATTTTGACCATATATTAATGCAGTTGACTAAAATCTCTCCCATTTTACAATCCAATCGAAAATTTGAATTTGGATCGTAGTGCAATATTGGGCATAACGGAGACGTAGCAAAGGAAATAGATGTTGACATGCACTAAAATTAGGGAGGAGAAAGCTACAACGTGGGAGCCTTCGAAGGTAAAAAATATAATAAAAATATATTTGAGAAAGTGGCGTGAAGACAATGAGATCGAAAATAGCAAATGCTAAATTTAAAATGCTGATCGTGGGAACCTGGTAAAAAAAATATATCAAGGTGATTTGTATAAAAAGGGGACTCTCGGCAATACAAAAAAAATGGGAGAGGGGATTGGCTTTGGAGAGCAGCTGAAGGCATAGATAGGGGAGAAATTGAGAGAAGAATTAAAAAGGCATCTCTTGGCAACTAGAGGAGAAGGAGGAGAGAGAAAGAAAAATAGAGAAGAAGGTGTTGGGGTATGCCCTTAAGGCTAATGTTTGAGGCCTTGGGATTATATCAGTATCATGTATATAAACTCTATGTTTATAAATGCAATGGTTGTTATTCAGGTTGTTACATCATTTGCTGCAATATGTATACTTCTGAATAATGTCTCAATGCTGTTCAGCTAGGCTGACATGCAGTATTGTCCTTAGTCGAGATATCTTGGTGAACATGAGACAACCTTGATATGATTGAGACTAATATGTGTTCTAATCTTATAGGATGCTTCGAGCATGGAATAAGATGTAGACTCATGGGTACATTGGATGTACTGGACAGACCCTACTAGGATATTCAATTGCTTGTCACAATGTGAATAATCCTTATATGCAAACAAGTGGCATATTTCCTCTGACTTGAGATCACTTGTGTTTCTAAATGATGATTGACATTGTTTTGAGGTAGTTCAATATCATTTGAAACATAATGGTTATAGACTATCTTGGATGATGAGCATGAGTCATGTTAGGGCACTAGTGATAGATATAGGATTGCCGTCTCCTTGATTGGAGTGTGATGTTCTAAAGGGGCCCCCTTGTATGAGATGATTGAGAAAGTGTATGGCCATACCCAGATGACTATGTTCATCTGACCTAATCATTCTCATCATATTGGAATTACAGGCTTGACACGCTTGTCCAATAAGAACATCCAGTGGCAAAGGAAACATATATGTCAAGTGACTTGAGTTCACACTTGTGCTGGTGTTTGGGTGTAGTCTTGGAAGACTCTTTCCTTTCTATCGGGAGACAGTGATGTGTTGCTAGATACCCCTCACTGATCGTGATAACGTAAGTTATCGTTACCGACATTTAAAGGAAAACCTTAGGGTCGCACAATTTGATGATATGGCTTACTTGAGTCAGATCGTGTGGACTGAATTGTTTTGGTTCAGTTTAAAGGGATTTAATCTCTGATTGTAAGTGAGATCTGGTCTGATCATGTTTGATTGATTAGGGCTTGAGATCGGTAAGCTTCGATCGAGAGAATTGATGGTAGATCGGTGAGATCAAAAGCATCAAGAGATCAACGGTTAGATCTTGAATCATTTGGTTCAGTAAGATCTAGACCATGGCTTGGGCTGATTTAACTTGGTCTTTGTACCAAATTGAAATGCATCGAATTGGCTTGAACCGGTTCACATGAGTGAACGCATGGTTCAAAGCTTGAAGGCATTTTTAGTCGGTTATGAGATCATGGGCGCATGGCTTCATGTTTTTCTATTTTTGGAAAGTCATGAAGGCCACTTTCGCTCAACGCCTCAATGCCTAAAACGTTTGCCTCTTCTCTCGACGCTCTTGCTCTCGTGTGGTGTCTTCTTCACGCCTTGGAGAGAATTCGGTGAAGCCCGAGAACAAGGAGATCTCATCCCTTCCATTCGACAAGGATTCTTGGAGAACTTTGCTAGCACAAAGATCAACAAGGAGTAGGCGATCACATCTTGTGTGCGCATCTTTTGGAGGAGATCCCTTTCGCTCTCTGCTTCCAAGGCGCCATCCAAAGCAATGGCTATGGTATGAATTTTCTTCATGCATCTTTAACAAGTTGATCATATGACAAGCATGCATTCCTAAGAAACCCTTGCTTTCGCTTCAAAAATTTTTTATCATGCGCCTATTAGGGTTTCGCCCCCCAAGTATAGGGGACTTTCAATTGGTATCAGAGCCACATGTTGCTATGATCATATGATTGCTTGACATTGTGTGATCCTTGTTTGCTCAATTGTTTAGATCTAAAGGTTACATGCGAAACTACATAATATGCGAAAATTGTTTATGTTGGTTGGCGAAAATACATGCTTATCTTAGATGTATTCTTTCTCCTTCGCGCATGTATGTTGTTTGGCACATCTTGTTGTTTTTATAAAAACTTCTCTTGCGCGCATACACTAGATCTAAGTGGCGCCTACTTGAAAAAACTTAGACGGGTTATTAGGGTTGATGTCATCGTCTAGTTAAGATCCAACCAGTCTGATCAGACTATCTGACAGCCTAGATGGGTCGACCAGATGGCACCTGTGCGCTAGCACGAGGTGGCTATAGGTCGACTGCAGACAGGCGTGTAGCGATGTCTGGTTGAGACAACAAGTGAACGCTCTTGAGTTAGGCCCGGGGTCACACCCGCTTGCCAGAACTCATGAAGGTTGTTCAGCCCTTTGCGCATGCATGGTTGACCATTAGGTCAGCTCAAGTCAGTTATGACTTGGTGCATGCAAGGGCAGTGGATCTGACTAGGTATGATGAGTGGATCCCTATTAATGGACCGTTGTAAGGTAGTAGGGCTAATAAGGAAAATAAAAATTGATGCCAATGGGTTTTCAAAAATTTTATTTTCTGATTTGGATCACATGATGAATGTATACCATATTGCTTGTTTATTTAATCTTATGTGGGCTGCCTATTTAATGTGTGCTGTGCTGGGGCCTGCGTGCCTGGATTAAAATTGTAAATTAATATTTATTGTGATCTGCGCATCACATTTTAATTAATTTATAAAGTGTAATTGACCTGCGTGTCATTCATGTCTAGATAGATTAAATTGTATTTTAATCAGACATGAGCACAGAGCACACTTGGCAGAGGCGCATGCAGCAGAGGCTTGACCAGGTGGGAGTCTAGAGTTCGACTCTAGGACAGGCGCATTTACCTGGTGGGCACACCTGAGCCGCATGGGCACTTGGGCCCTGATTTGGGCCAGATGAGATGCAAAAGACCCATCAAGAGCTCAAGTGAAGACTTAAGTTTAAATTAAGGTCTTACCTAGGCTTAATGGGCTTTTACCACATAAGATCATCATGCTTTCATTTACTGTTTAAGTAATTTAGTAATTGCATGATTTATTCTTCTGCTATCACCATAGGATTTGAATGATAGTAAGAAGATAAAAGGACCGTTAAAATCCAACGTTAAATATCAAGCACGATAGCCTTCTGACGTGAAACCTCACTGTTCTGACTATCGTTGGGGCCGTGTTGTACCCACTCAGTGGGCACGTCCATCTATCTTCAGACGGTGTGTGATTACACCTGCGTGTTACAGAGAAGGGATTTATCGCTTCTCGTTGCTCAGCATAGCACGTGGTGGTCCAGGGAGTAGGTCGGGTCAGCTTGACCGTATAGGCTACATATGTGGCGCATATGGTAGCCATATAGAGGCAGCCATCTGTGGGATCAGAGACTGTGATGTACCAACTCAGTTGGCACAGTCTGCTGGATTGCCCAGATGAAGGGGAATCACACGGGTTGGCGATTGGCAGGGATTGCCTACCAGAAATTAGTGCTTGTACTCTCTGTGCATCTTATCTCGCCTGAGCGGGACGCGGAGACCAAGTATGAAATCTGGATCCCATCTCACTAAAAGAGTTTTACTCTTTCGGACTGTTTTATTGGATTTTTCAGTAAGATAAAATAGTGAGAAAAGAATCATTCTTAAGTCCTGAATTGATTCTAACATTGATACTGACCTTGCTGTTCTTGCAATGTTGTAGATTACTGCAGCAACGAACACCACAGCGTTCAATGTGCGATCCCTACTGGAAAGGGAGAAGTTTGCTGGGCCAAACTTCTCAGACTGGTACGGACACCTTAAGATTATTCTTAAGGCTGAGAGGAAGCTGTATGTCCTCGAGACGGCAATACCGCCTCAACCCGCTCCGAACGCCGCAAGGGCGGTTCGGGAAGCTTATGAAAAGCACGTCAATGATAGCATTGATGTCGCTTGCCTGATGCTAGCGCCTATGACGCCACAGCTGCAGCGTCAACATGAAGATTTGTCTGCTATTGAAATAATAGCAAATCTCAAGTTGTTGTATGCTGCACAGGCAAGGACTGAACGCTACAATTTGACTAAACTTTTCTTTCAGAGCAAACTGGCTGAAGGGAGTCCAGTGGGAGCTCACGTACTCAAGATGATTGGGTACAAAGAGGCTCTAGAGAAACTGGGACACACCATCAATCAGGAGCTTGTTGTAGATATCATCCTGCAGTCTCTCCCGGCTTCTTTCGATCCATTCATTATTAATTTTAATATGAACAAGATCGACTGTACGCCGGCAGAGTTACTGAACATGCTCTTGACTACTGAGCAGACTCAGTCTCGTGAGAAGGGAACGCCTTCATCCTCTGTCCTACTGGTTCCTTCTAGGAACAAGAAGAAGGGGAAGAAGGGCAAAGCCCCTGTCAAGAGCTACAACAAGGCTCTGAAGCAAAAGCTCAAGCGGTCAAAGGAATACAGATGCTTCCATTGTGGCCAGCTGGGTCACTGGAAGAAGGACTGTAAAGCGCTCCAAGGAGATAAGAAGGGAAGCAAGCCTTTCGCTTCTAGCTCAGGTATTTTTGTGACTGAGGTCATGTTTTCTTCTTCTATATCATGGGTGTTGGACACTGCATGTGGAGTTCACATTTGTTCAAATGTATAGGAACTCAAGAGAAGAAGACAGGTGGGACAGCATGAGGTGGACCTACGAGTTGGAAACGGGGCACGGGTTGCTGCTGTTGCTGTAGAAGAATATCACATCTCATTACCATCTGGTCTTGTATTAGAACTGAACAATTGTTATTTTGTACCGAGCATAACCAAAAATATTATCTCTATTCCTGCTCTTGTCAGGAAAGGGTTTTCCTTTGAATGCAAATTTTCAAAGTGTTATATTTCTCTTGATAATATTGTTTATGCTACTGGGTCGATTAACAATGGGTTATTCATGTTGGACATGGAATGTTCTGTACATCAAACTGATATTAAGAAAGCCAAGTATGCTGATGACAGCACCTTGCTATGGCATAGTCGTTTAGGCCATATTAACAAGAAACGCATTAAGCGGTTGCATGACCATGGACTGCTGGGATCATTCTCCTATGAGGAGCTTGATACATGCAAAGCTTGTTTAATGGGTAAAATGACGAAGTCTCCTTTTTCTAAGAAAGGTCAAAGGGCTTCAGGTTTACTTGACCTCATTCACAGTGATGTGTGTGGGCCATTTAGTAAACATGCCAGAGGTAGCTATTCATACTTCATTACCTTTACTGATGATTTCAGTAGGTATGGTTATGTCTATCTAATGAGACATAAGAGTGAATCTTTTGACAAGTTCAAAGAGTTCAAAAATGAAGTACAAAATCAGCTAGGCCGAAATATCAAAGCACTTCGCTCAGATCGAGGTGGAGAATACTTGAGTCGAGAGTTTACTGACTATCTGAAGGAGTGTGGGATTATCTCACAGCTCACTCCGCCAGGAACACCGCAATGGAATGGTGTGTCCGAGAGGAGAAATAGAACCTTACTGGATATGGTTCGTTCTATGATGAGTCAGGCTACTCTACCTTACTCCTTTTGGGGATTTGCACTGGAAACAGCTGCAAAGGTACTAAACCGAGTGCCATCCAAGGCCGTTTCTAAGACTCCATATGAGTTATGGTATGGGAAACAGCCAAGCTTGACATTTATTAAGATCTGGGGTTGCGAGGCTTATGTCAAAAAGCTCACCTCCGGGAAACTGGAGAGCAGATCTGAGAAATGTATCTTTGTCGGTTACCCTAAAGAAACTAAGGGTTATTATTTCTACGATCCCAAGGAGAACAAGGTATTTGTTGCTCGGACTGCTATTTTTCTTGAGAAGGAATTTCTTCTGCAAGAGGCCAGTGGGAGAGAAATAAAACTGGATGAGAATCCAGAAGAAGGACAAAGTAGTCAAGCACAGTTGGATGAGCCTGAGCCAGTAGATCAGGTTATTGAACAACCTGAGGCTCAGATATCACGGGAACCGCGAAGATCGGGAAGGATCCGTCGACAGCCTGAGCGCTATGACGGAGTCTACATCATTGATGATGAACCCCTCACTTATGCGGATGCGGTCAGTGGACCGGAATCAGCGAGATGGCATGAAGCTATGCGAGCCGAGATGGACTCCATGTCAGATAACCAAGTTTGGGATTTGGTTGATCCGCCTCCGGGAGTAATCCCTATAGGCTGTAAATGGATCTTCAAAAGGAAGATTGACATGGATGGTAACGTAGTTACCTATAAAGGCAGGCTAGTGGCGAAAGGTTTCAAACAAATCTACGGGATAGATTATGATGAAACTTTCTCTCCTGTAGCCATGTTCAAGTCTATTCGGATTATTCTCGCGATAGCGGCATATTATGATTATGAGATCTGGCAGATGGATGTAAAGACCGCTTTCCTTAATGAAAAATTAGAAGAGGATGTGTATATGACACAACCTGAAGGTTTTATCAATCCATCAGATCGTCATAAAATATGCAAATTAAAGAAGTCCATTTATGGACTTAAGCAAGCATCGCGAAGCTGGAATATTCGTTTTGATGAATCAATCTGTGAATTTGGTTTCATCAAGAATGAAGATGACCCGTGTGTATATAAGAGGTTTAGTGGGAGCGTGATTACTTTCCTAGTCCTCTACGTCGATGCTATCTTGATCATTGGAAACGATATTCCTGAACTTCATGCTGTAAAAGCATGGTTAAGAAAATGTTTCCAGATGAAAGATTTAGGAGAAGCAGCCTATGTATTAGGTGTGAAGATCTACAGAGATAGATCTAAGAGGCTTCTCGGGCTGTGCCAGAGTACTTACATCGATAAAGTCCTGGAGAGATTCCATTTAGAAAATTCTAAGAGAGGATATCTTCCAGTCAGACATGGTCTGAATCTTTCAAAGAGTCAGTGTCCACAAACACAGACTGAGAAAGATGAAATGGACAATACGCCTTATGCTTCGGCTATTGGGTCCATTATGTATGCGATGTTGTGTACTCGCCCAGACGTTGCTTACGGGTTAAGCGTGACCAGTCGATTCCAAAGTAATCCAGGACAGGCACACTGGATTGCAGTCAAGAACATTTTGAAATATCTTCGGAGGTCCAAAGATATGTTCTTGATATATGGAGGTCAGGAAGAACTCAGTATTGAAGGATATACTGACGCTTCGTTCCAACCTGACCAGGATGATTTCCGATCGCAATCAGGCTATGTTTTTAGCTTGAATGGAGGAGCGGTGGTGTGGAAGAGTTTCAAACAGTCTATTGTTGCTGATTCCACAACAGAAGCCGAGTATGTTGCAGCCTCGGAAGCATCCAAGGAGGCAGGTTGGATTCGTAAGTTCGTTCAGGAACTTGGTGTTGTTCCTTCGAGTGCAGATCCTTTGGTTATCTTCTGTGATAACACTGGAGCTATAGCACAAGCAAAGGAACCACGATCGCACCAGAAGTCCAAGCACATACAGAGAAGGTTTCATTTGATCCGGGAGATCATTGATCGTGGCGAGATCAAAATCTGCAAGGTTCATACAGATGACAATCTAGCTGACCCGCTTACTAAGCCTCTGGCGCAGCAGAAGCATGAGAAGCACTGTAATAACATGGGTTTGAGATTCCTCAACCATTAGATTAAGTGCAAGTGGGAGATTGTTGGGGTATGCCCTTAAGGCTAATGTTTGAGGCCTTGGGATTATATTAGTATCATGTATATAAACTCTATGTTTATAAAGGCAATGGTTGTTATTCAGGTTGTTACATCATCTGCTGCAATATGTATACTTCTGAATAATGTCTCAATGCTGTTCAGCTAGGCTGACATGCAGTATTGTCCTTAGTCGAGATATCTTGGTGAACATGAGACAGCCTTGATATGATTGAGACTAATATGTGTTCTAATCTTATAGGATGCTTCGAGCATGGAATAAGATGTAGACTCATGGGTACATTGGATGTACTGGACAGACCCTACTAGGATATTCAATTGCTTGTCACAATGTGAATAATCCTTATATGCAAACAAGTGGCATATTTCCTCTGACTTGAGATCACTTGTGTTTCTAAATGATGATTGGCATTGTTTTGAGGTAGTTCAATATCATTTGAAACATAATGGTTATAGACTATCTTGGATGATGAGCATGAGTCATGTTAGGGCACTAGTGATAGATATAGGATTGCCGTCTCCTTGATTGGAGTGTGATGTTCTAAAGGGGCCCCCTTGTATGAGATGATTGAGAAAGTGTATGGCCATACCCAGATGACTATGTTCATCTGACCTAATCATTCTCATCATATTGGAATTACAGGCTTGACACGCTTGTCCAATAAGAACATCCAGTGGCAAAGGAAACATATATGTCAAGTGACTTGAGTTCACACTTGTGCTGGTGTTTGGGTGTAGTCTTGGAAGACTCTTTCCTTTCTATCGGGAGACAGTGATGTGTTGCTAGATACCCCTCACTGATCGTGATAACGTAAGTTATCGTTACCGACATTTAAAGGAAACCCTTAGGGTCGCACAATTTGATGATATGGCTTACTTGAGTCAGATCGTGTGGACTGAATTGTTTTGGTTCAGTTTAAAGGGATTTAATCTCTGATTGTAAGTGAGATCTGGTCTGATCATGTTTGATTGATTAGGGCTTGAGATCGGTAAGCTTCGATCGAGAGAATTGATGGTAGATCGGTGAGATCAAAAGCATCAAGAGATCAACGGTTAGATCTTGAATCATTTGGTTCAGTAAGATCTAGACCATGGCTTGGGCTGATTTAACTTGGTCTTTGTACCAAATTGAAATGCATCGAATTGGCTTGAACCGGTTCACATGAGTGAACGCATGGTTCAAAGCTTGAAGGCATTTTTAGTCGGTTATGAGATCATGGGCGCATGGCTTCATGTTTTTCTATTTTTGGAAAGTCATGAAGGCCACTTTCGCTCAACGCCTCAACGCCTAAAACGTTTGCCTCTTCTCTCGACGCTCTCGCTCTCGTGTGGTGTCTTCTTCACGCCTTGGAGAGAATTCGGTGAAGCCCGAGAACAAGGAGATCTCATCCCTTCCATTCGACAAGGATTCTTGGAGAACTTTGCTAGCACAAAGATCAACAAGGAGTAGGCGATCACATCTTGTGTGCGCATCTTTTGGAGGAGATCCCTTTCGCTCTCTGCTTCCAAGGCGCCATCCAAAGAAATGGCTATGGTATGAATTTTCTTCATGCATCTTTAACAAGTTGATCATATGACAAGCATGCGTTCCTAAGAAACCCTTGCTTCCGCTTCGAAAATTTTTTATCATGCGCCTATTAGGGTTTCGCCCCCCATGTATAGGGGACTTTCAGAAGGGAGGGAGCACACGGCAAGGGTAGCCAAAAAAAAAACAAATAAGAGCAAGAGGGAAAAGGGCTCTCAGAAACACACATACAGAGAGAAAGAAGGGGCTACAGAAGGGATTCAGCAGAGAAAAATAAGAGAGAGAAAGGAGATGAAGAAAAATCTTACAACATCCAGACGCTACTAACGTTACGAAGAGAAAATTTTTATAACATCTAGACGCTGACGTCACGAAGAACACTACAGAGAGATTTCTTTCTCTACACAGGTATATGTTTCTATCCCTCTTCTTCTTCATCACTCTATTCTCACGAAGAGTGAACTCCATATCAAATCGGAGATGATACACCTATGAAAATCACTTTTGCGGAGAGTAAATTCCATATCAAATTGGAGAAGATACTCCTACGAAAATCACTTTTACGGAGAGTAACTCCGGACTAAATCTTAGAGAACGATACTCGAGTAAAAAAAATATCGATTAAAAAAAAACTACTGTTCATCACTCAGCCGACGTCTACTCGACGTTCGACGCCTCTACCATAGGAACTTCGCATCCGACCATCGGATTGCGCTCAAATAATGACTGTACGATCTTCTCATGCCTGCGAATCTACAGCCAAGAGGATTTGTCCATCCGATCACCGGATCGCCAGAATCGAATGAATTGGCGCCGGTGATGCTGAATGCTTATTCCATCAAATCCAGCCAACCGATCAAAACCAAACTTTAGCCACACCTTCTCCTCGAGTGTGCGAACCCACAGACGAAAGGATCCGGCGATCTGACAACTGGATCGCCGAAATCAAATGAATTGGAACCAGCGATGCTATTCTCGCCAAAAGCTTCGATTTGCCACCGATTCTCCACCATACGCCTCCAAACTCCAGCATCAACTCATCCATGACCTAGGGAAGACACCCCTGAAGGATTGGTCAGAGGAGCAGCGAGCAGCCGGTGGCGACGAACCCTAGTTTCATCCGCCGCTGCCGATGTCGAGAGAGACGAGAAAAAGGACGAACGACTGTGATTTGTCCACAAAAATCCAACGGTCCAGATCTGATGCAAATTGACGATTGAGATTAATTCAAGATTAATCGGATGGCCGAGATCAACTCAATCAAATAAATTGAATCCAATGGCTGTGATTCGTTCATTTAAAACTGTCAACGGTCCATATCTGCATCAAAACCAACGAACCAGATTAATTTAAGTTTAATCGAACGGTTCGGATCAATCCAATTTAATTTCGAAATTGAATGGATTAGATTAAATCAAACTTCGATAAGACAATCCGGATTCAAATCAAACCAACGATCTAGATTCAAATCAAATCAACGGTCTAGATTCAGATTAAATCAATGGTTCAGATTTGAATATAAAACACATGAATGGCAAAGAATGAACAGAGTATATCTAGGTCAATCGGATGAGGTTCAACATGATCAAGATGTCGATCCCCATTATATCGAACTTGATCTTTTTAAATATTATATCGGATTTTCGATCCGAGGCTCAGATTGATACAGATTTGAATATTTAAATGAATGGTCATGATAAATTAGATTTAAATTTAAATCAACGGTTGAAGATGATTTGAGCTTATCTAAGTCAATTCGTTGACTTTTGACATGATCAAGGAGTCAATCCCTATCAAATTGAACTTAGTCTTTCCAAATATGATATCAGATCTTTGATCCGAGACTTGAATTGAAGTGGATCTGCGAATCTAAATAAATAGTTATGATGAGTTTGATCAAATATGAAACCAATGGCTGAAATGGATTTGAGCATATCTAAGTCAATCGGATGGCTTCTAAAGTGATCTGAATGTTGATCCCTATAAATTTGGATCAGATCTTTCCGGACCCACCCTCAGATTTTCGATCAGAGATCTGAAACAAAATGGATCTACAAATCAATCTTTCAATGGCTGTAATTAATTCTCCTGAATCTCGGCGAATCAGATGACACCAAAATATATAGATATTTTGTATCATTTTATATATCTTTTCTTGCTAAATTGAAGATATTTTGCTTATTTTTATGCTAAATTTATCAAATATTACAAAATCTACTTCTATTTTAGTTTTTCATGATTTTCAGGTAAAAAGGCACTATTTTCAGGTGTTTTCAAGCAAAATCGAATACATGGAGGAGTTACCATCATCAAGAGGAGTTCATGTAACAAATTTCATGCAAATCGAGGCAACAAACCAAAATACGTTAGTGCCGTAATTTATATTGAGGTACCGTATTTCCATACGATGCCGTAATTTCAGAGCACCTGCCGTATTTTGGGGAGTTTTTCAAACAGAAGACCTCACGCAAATTACGGCACCACCGTAAACTATTTCACGGGCCGTACTTTCCAAATGTTTATGACTAGAGTCTTCAGTCGATTTTACGCCACCACCGTGAAGCATTTTACGGCGTCGTATTGTGTGAAGATCTCAGACCAGAACACACGATTGATTCTACGGCACTGCCGTGAAATATTACACTGCTGTATTTTCATTTCTAAACGCGACTCTGATGTGGGGAGGCGACATGACCCACGGAAATATGTTGCATGCTTAGTGACCCCATCAGACTCCATAGTCAATTTTGAAGTCCAATTTTTGCGGGGAAGATTGCGGAAGATCCAGACGTTTAAATTTGATGCCGCTTGAAGAAGAAGGGGAGCTTTCGACGAGAGGATCAAGAAGACACCAAAAGCCCTAAATTTTATTCACTACACAGAGAGAAATCCCGTCTTTCACCGCCGCCTAGGGTTTCGCCGCCGGGACGAATCCAGAGCACATCCGACCATAAGACTCATACTGAAGCTTTGCTTGGGAGAGGAGACAACATTCCAGAAGTTTCAGAATGAAAGGAGATCAATTGGAGGAGAAATCGAAGAAGAAGGAGGCACCGCTACTGTTCATCGTCCTCTCTGCAAAATACGGCTGTAATTTGAATTACAGCCATGGTGTATTTTCTTCACCCCTCTTTTCACTTTGATTTTTGATCTTCTGAAATTATGGAACATTGTATTTTCTTCACCATGCTAGCTTAAACATCTTTTGGGACATGGGGAAGTAATTCCCTTCAATTTTCTTAATGACTAGATACTTTTTGCTTTCATCATGATTATTCTACTTTGATAATTTTACCTATGTGATTATTGCTCTAAGATTTTCCTTAGTTTACTTTTTGTCATCATGATTTAGAGTTTTCGCAATAAGGACCGAAAGGTGATTTGCTTGAGAACTTGGAACCCTAAAATTGACTAATAGGAACTCACCGTAAGAAATTATGTTAAGTTCTTATTTCTTTATTTTAGTAAGTAGAATTGCCATGATGATAATTATGAACCTAGAATTGAGTTATTGTGTCAAAAGTGGAGATCTTACACAAAAGTGAGGATCGGAATGTTGGAGAACCATAGGTAGAACTTGTGTTAAGACTCGGATGCACGAAAGTGATCCTTGAGTTTCCGCTCGAGGCGATCAACTTAGAACTCGGATGCACGAAAGTGATCCTCGAGTTCTCTGTTTGATGATTTACTTATCATTAGCTTGGGATAAATCTTATGTGAAAGTGAGGATTGGTCCCTGCATGGTTATCTACACGAAAGTGAGATAATCCCTTTAAAAAGTAAATTATGCCTTTATCATAATAGAATTTGATTGATGAATATCCTTATATATCTAGTCATGAAAATTAAAGTGAATGAAACCCGAGTCCCAGTTTCTCTCTGATAGTATTTTCCCGTGTGTTTTTGATCTTTACTTTGCTTTCATTCGATTGCCTAGATAGGAAGAAATCAATTATTTGGTACTTGACAACATAGGTCTCTGTGGGTTCGATATCTTTCTTTATTACTTCGAGTATCCGTGCACTTGCGGATAAAACAACAAGTGTGGTAACTCAACAAGTTTTTGGAGCCGTATCAGGGGGTGACAAGTCTCTGTGCGCCATACAATAAGTTTTGGCTGCGACTTCAGAAATAAGTTAAGTCTACCTACTTGTTGGGATACAACAAGTTTTTGGTGCCGTTGCCGGGGACCTTAGTTTTGTCAATATTAAAGATATTGAGAGTATTGTTAGACTAGGTTTTATTTACTATTTTATTTCTATTTATTTCTATTTTTCTTGAAATCACTTGATCTATTTACTTTGTATGTGCAGGAGTCTTAGGTCAGGACCTCTTGTTCCGTTGGATCCTGAAATTAACAAAACACTTAGAGTGCGCAGGAAGTTGAGACTTGAAGAGGATTTACAAGAGACACAACAGGAGGAACTTATAGTCATGGAGAATAATCAGAGAACACTTAGGGACTATGCAGCCCCTAATCCGCAAGAAATTCACTCGAGCATTGCTAGACCAGCAATAGAGGCTAACAACTTTGAAATTAACCCTGCTTTTCTTTCTATGATGCAACAGAATCAGTTTGGAGGATCTCCTCTGGAAGATCCGAACCAACATCTTGCATTATTTTTAGAACTTTGTGATACTATAAAAATTAATGGAGTTTCTAATGATACACTGAAATTGAGATTATTTCCTTTTTCTCTTAGGGACTGAGCAAGATCATGGCTACAATCGCAATCAACCGGGACCTTCACAACTTAGGATCAACTATCAAATTCTTTTCTGATGAAATGCTTCCCACCAAGCAAGACGATTCAACTGAGAAATCAAATTACAAGCTTTCAACAAAAGGAAGGAGAGTCCTTCAGTGAGGCATGGGAGCGCTTTAATGATTTACAACGGAAGTGTCCTCACCATGGCCTAGAAGATTGGTTTTATTGCATACTTTTTATAATGGATTGCTATACAATATCAGACTAACTATTGATGCTGCTGCAGGTGGAGCTCTTATGAGCAAAACGATTGATGCTGCTTTCAAATTGCTGGAGGAGATGGCTCTAAATCATAATCAATGAACTTCTGAGAGAGGAGTATTCTACAAACCTTCTCAAGGTAAGAACGAAAATGATGGATGGCGTACCTTGGCAGAGAAGGTAGATTCTTTATGTAGTAGGTTTGATTCTTTCAAAATGCAAACTGCTTCTATTTCTTCTATCACTTGTGATGTATGTGGTAACAATGGTCATGATGCTGAAAATTGTAGAGTTATTGTAGATCAGGGTAGTGAACATGTTAATGCTATAGGGAACTATAATCAAGGTAGAAATAATGATCCCTATTCTAGTACATATAACCTTGGATGGAGAAATCACCCCAACCTTTCATGGAAAAACAATAATAATGTTGGGGGGGGGGGGGACACTGAGAATAAAGGATACCAAAAAACCAAATCAGAATTTAATCAAAACCAGAATTCTAACATTGGGTCTATGCTTGAGAAGATGATAGCTAATCAAAATCAATTCATGCAAAACAAAAATAAGGAGATTAAAGATCTTAAGGAAATGGTTAGTCAATTAGCTTCACAAGTAGGCTCCTTGACTGCCCACAACAAAATTCTTGAAAATCAAATTGCACAACAAGCTAATAGTTCTTATAGGCCACCTGGGAAATTGCCTGCTAAACCTGAACTAAACCCTAGGGAGCACTGTAATGCTATTATAACTAGAAGTGGGAAACAACTAGAAGAACCTAAAGGGAAAGTTGAACTTAATGAGAAAGAGTCTTATGATGATCATGATGATAAGTTAGAATTAGAGGAGTGTTCTAAACATGAACAAACCTTACCTAGTTTAACACCTCAAATGGGTGATGAACCAAAAAGGGATGTGCCATGTAAAGAAAATGATTCTAAGTCTAATTTACCTCCACCCTATAGACCACCAATACCTTTTCCACAAAGGTTAGTTCAAAATTAACTAGACAAACAATTTGACAAATTTCTTAAAGTTTTGAAGAAGCTTTATATTAATATTCCATTTATTGAAGCTATTTCTCAAATGCCTTCTTATGCAAAGTTTTTGAAAGAAATATTGTCTAGTAAGAGGAAATTAGATGATTATGGTACTTGCACTGTAACTTTGACTGAAGATTGTAGTGCCATCATACAAAATAAATTACCACCAAAACTGAAGGATCTAGGTAGTTTTTCTATACCTTGTTCAATTGGCACTATGGCTTTTGACCGAGCCTTATGTGATTTGGGTGCAAGTGTGAGTCTAATGCCTATATCTATTTATAGGAAACTAAACATTGGAGAGCTTAAGCCCACATCTATATCTTTACAGCTCGCCGATTCATCGGTAAAGTATCCTGTAGGTATATTAGAGAATGTTCCAATAAAAATAGGTGAATTTTTCTTACCTGCAGATTTTGTAGTTTTAGATATGGAGGAAAATCATTAGAATCCCATAATTCTTGGTAAACCACTCTTAGCCACTGCAGGAGCACATATTGATGTTAAAGAGGGAAAAATTACTTTTAAAATTTGTGAAAACATTGTTGAGTTTGATCTTAATGATTATATGAATAAACTTTCATACTCTGGATCATATTGTAGTATCGATATAATTGATGATGTTGTTTATGATGTTCAGAATTTATTTGATGGATCCTCAAATGTTGAAACTAACAATTCTTCTGAGGATGTTGATAAAGTATTATAGGGAAAGAAAAATAAAATTTCTGGAAGAAGGAGGAGAAGAAGAAGGAGATCTAGGTGGTTGGACAAAGGAAAGAAGATTTGGAGCAAAATTGGAGATTGTTTCAAGGCTGAGCCTTATGTGGTTCAATGTGATGCCCAACCCAAGGAAAGATCAGAAGGGCAATTGAGGAATTCACAATCAAATCCGAGTGCAAAAGGGTCAAGCTAATGACCTTTAAATTAGTGCTTCTTGGGAGGCAACCCAAGCTTTCTAACCTCTATTTGTTTTCCTTTGTTTTAATTTCTGCTCAGGACAAATTTTTTTCTTTTATTTTTGTAGGTAAAATGAGATTTGGTGCAAAATACGGCACTGCCGTAAAGTTTAATACGGTACCGTATTTCCAGTCCACTTTTGACCAAAGAGTTGTGACGAAATTACGGCACCACTGTAAAAATTTACACGGTACCGTATTTTGTGGCCAAAATCGACCCGAGAGCTTCCTCGTTTTTACGGCACCACCATCAATTATTTCATGGGCCGTATTTTTGCGAGATTTTTCTGACGAGATTTCCAAACTTACCCCGACTTTACGGTAGTACCGTAATTTATTTTACATGGCAGTACCGTAAAGGGTTCACGGTACTGTAATTTTGAATCATTTTTGAACAGAGGATTGCCGAAATTTTACGACAGTACCGTAAACTGTTTCACGGTACCGTATTTTTGAACCAGTTTTGACCCGAGAGCTTCCGTGATTTTACGGCACGACCGTAAAACCTTACACGGCCGTATTTTGAATTCTGGCACGTGAGTCCTGTGCCATTTTTAGGGTTTTCACGGGCCGTTTTTAGGGTTTTTCCACTCGTTCTCTCTTGTTCTCGCGTAGTTCTCACGTCTCTGACCATCTTCGACCATCAATGGACGCCGACGACTCTTCCCGTCCAGTTCCGACCATCGATTGGGTACTCTTTTCACCGATTTCTCCACTTAGGCAATTTTTTATAGATTTTCGCCCCTTTCACTTGTTCTTCCTCGTTTCTTAACCGTTTGAAGAGATTTTTGTTCGTAAATACTTCTTAGAGGGTAGGTAACAATTTCTAGTTTAACTCTGGAGTTTTTAAACCGATTTGGAGAATGTATTAAGCGAGATTGAGCTTATATGCTTGTTTTCCACTCTGTTTTTCCACCCAGTTTTTCCTCTGTTTTGATTTTAAAATGGATTTTCAGGAGTGATAGTTATGATTGAACTGATGTTATCAGTGAACCTTGCTTAGAATGAAAAATCATGTCATTATATTGCTATATCTGTATTAAACATGTAGTTTGCAGCTTGATAGTTTGAAATGGCACCAAGAACAAAGTCCATCTATCCAAGAAGAAAGGGGAAGGCCCCAGCTGAACCTTCTCAACCTGAGAATCCACATGAGATAATTTTTAGAAATGAGATGCAGGAGACTAGATACAAACAGATTTTGGAGAGGAAGGTAATCAACACAAAATATGCTGACCAAAGGACTTTGGAATCCTTAGGAGTGTATGAGGATGTGTTGTGGATGTATGATAGGATAAAAGCCAAGAAATTTTTTCAGATGCATCCACCCACATATTTACCATTGGTTTTGGAATTTCTAAGTAGTTTGATCATTGACTTGAAAGAATACTCAAATGGCCCTGCTGAAGGGGAGATCACATTTAGACTGGCCAATGAAGAAAGGAAACTGACATTGTAGGAGATTAGAGATATTTTTGAGTTGAGCATAGGGGGATACACTCAGATGCCCCTAGGATTTATGGAGGGAATTTTCTAGAACCAAATCATTGATGAAAGTCACTTTTATTTTGTTTCTGCTAGAACTTCAAAGATCATGAACCCATGTATCAAGTATGCACATAGAGTGCTAGCACACGCCGTGTTTGGTAGAGGAGATAGTGACGGTATGGTCCATCAACATGAGCTTTATTTTCTTTGGGGGATGCTTAATGGTTTTGCTGTGGATGTTGCTTTCTTTATGGTGAAACATATGGACAAAGTTGCTAGGGCAAAAAGAGGAGCTATTGCGATAGGAGGATTGATAACTCCTATAGCCCAATATTTAGGAGTTGAGCGTTATGGAGTAGAATTGGCAAAGGGGAATGAAAGACTTGATATTGAGTCTTGCATGACTATGAAAATGATTGTTAGAGAGGGGGATGCTTTTTTGTTTGGTCCTTGGACCAAATATCCCTACTCTACCTTTACCCCATCCTGAAAAGACAACAGTCAGGGATAGAGCAAATTGGAAGTTATCTCCAAGTGCCACCGAAGCAGCTTTCACACCGCCACTTAGCACTGTTCCACCACCACCCACATGGGGTGGAAGAGGTGACCCCTTTGGCATGGAGTCACCCCATCATGATTCTTCACACACACCTAGAGGAGGGTTTGCTAGCTACCATGATCCAGGATTTCAGACACTATCAGCACAAATGTACAATCAAGAGCGTCACATAGACAGAGTGATTGACTCCTTGGGGAGGGTGACCGAGTCTATTGGACACCTCCACTAGGATGTGGAGAGACTATGTGACCACATGGAAGACATGGGAAACTTTCTCTACGATCGATTCGGATATGAAGACCAGAGTTATTATGATTGCTATAGTGATCAAGCTGCGAGGGACACAAAGGCGAGACGACCTGATGATGAGGAGTAGATGTTTTGTGAGTATCATCTTCCCTTACTTCTTTGCAATACTTTATTTTCTATATCTTATTGATGTTTCATGTGATGAAGGGATGGATGATGCTTCTACACCTTTATGACCGCTGCCACTGCTATTCTATTTCACATGCTTATTTTTCTTTTCGATGTGGTTGTATGATGATTATGATGATACTGATTTCAACTATTTCGATGGGGTTGTATTATGATATTTCGATATTATGGTGATTTATCTTTAATATGGTTGTAGTATACATGATGATATATTTTTATATTTTTTTGATATTGTGATATTTGATGATGATGAGTATACTCTTGATTTATATTGTTGATGACTTGATTGATGATGAATAAATTCAAGTTCATGATTAGAGACAAACACTATCATGTTAGATTTATTTCCTCAAGGCATATCTATTTTTAAAATTTGACATTGGTTGATGCATGAAATTTTGGGTAGATATATTATTTGAGGGATAAAATCTAAAAGTGAAACTATTCTTTTGAATAAAATGAGTATATGAGTATGATTTGAGAATTGAGATCAATTGATCAACCTAGTAGATGTTTAGTCTATTTTTGCTATTTGTTGGGAAATAAGAATCCAAGATCAAAAAAAATAGTGAGAGACTCCCCTACTTGGCACTATGTAAAATTGATAGTGGTACCTAAGACATGGGTTGAAGTCTATGCATGAAAAATAATGAGAGATAAAAAGAATAAGACTCCTCTACTTGGCACTATGCAAAATTGATAGTGGTACCGAAGAAAAGAATTGAAGTCAAAAATAAAAAGTATGTATCTATGTGGGTACATGCCATCTATGCAAAAATAAAATGAATAAAAAAATTTTATGTGTGGAAAAAGATCTTGGAAACCTAATTCCTGTAAACAAAAGCATGATAGATTTGAACTAAAATTAGGTGAAGTCTTGAGATTGAAAATTCTAATTATTATACGAGTTGCAAAGTTTTATTTGATTAAATTGTGGATCTAGAGGGTTGAGTTCTAGGAATAATATATTTATTTGAAGTTTTATAAAATTTTGGTGGAATTTTTCATTGATGATTATATTTTAGAAATTTATTGAGCAAGAAAAGGTTTTTCTTTTAATCAATTTTTGATTTTTTGCTTGAGGACAAGCAAAGTTTGAGCCTTATGTATTTTTATGATACCAAAATATATATTATATTTGTATCATTTTATATATCTTTTCATGCTAAATTGAAGATCTTTTGCTTATTTTTATGCTAAATTTATCAAATATTGCAAAATCTACTTCTATTTTGGTTTTTCATGATTTTCAGGTAAAAAGGCACTATTTTGAGGCGTTTTCAAGCAAAATCGAATACATGGAGGAGTTACCATCATCAAGAGGAGTTCACATAACAAATTTCATGCAAATCGAGGCAACAAACCAAAATATGATAGTGCCATAATTTATATTGCGGTACCGTATTTCCATACGATGCCATAATTTCATAGCACCTGCTGTATTTTGGAGAGTTTTTCAAACAGAAGACCTCACGCAAATTACGGCACGCCGTAAACTATTTCACAGGCCATATTTTCTAGATGTTTTCGACCAGAGTCTTCAGTCGATTTTACGGCACCACCGTGAAGCATTTTACAACGCCGTATTGTGTGAAGATCTCAGACCAGAACACTCGATCGATTTTACAGCACTGCCGTGAAATATTACACTGCCGTATTTTCATTTCTAAACGCGACTCCACAGTCAATTTTGAAGCCCAATTTTTGCGGGGAAGATTGCGGACGATCCAGACGTTTAAATTTGATGCCGTGAGAAGAAGAAGGGGAGCTTTCGACGAGAGGATCAAGAAGACGCCAAAAAGCCCTAAATTTTATTCACTACATAGAGAGAAATCGCGTCTTCCACTGCCGCCTAGGGTTTCACCGCCGGCACGAATCCAGAGCACATCCGACCGTAAGATTCATACTGAAGCTTTGCCTGGGAGAGGAGACAACGTTCCAGAAGTTTCAGAACGAAAAGAGATCAATTGGAGGAGAAATCGAAGAAGGAGGAGGCGCCGCTACTGTTCATTGCCCTCTTTGCAAAATACGGCTGTAATTTGAATTACAACCGTGGTGTATTTTCTTCACCCCTCTTTTCCCTTTGATTTTTGATCTTCTGAAATTATGGAACATTGTATTTTCTTCACCATGTTAGCTTAAACATCTTTTGGGACATGGGGGAGTAATTCCCTTCAATTTTCTTAATGACTAGATACTTTTTGCTTTCATCATGATTATTCTACTTTGATAATTTTACCTATGCGATTATTGCTCTAAGATTCTCCTTAGTTTACTTTTTGTCATCATAATTTAGAGTTTTCACAATAAGGACCAAAAGGTGATTTGCTTGAGAACTTGGAACCCTAAAATTGACTAATAGGAACTCACCGTAAGAAATTAGGTTAAGTACTTATTTCTTTATTTTAGTAAGTAGAATTGCCATGATGATAATTATGAACCTAGGATTGAGTTATTGTGTCAAAAGTGGAGATCTTACACAAAAGTGAGGATCAGAATGTTGGAGAACCATAGGTAGAACTTGTGTTGAGACTCGGATGCACGAAAGTGATCCTTGAGTTTCCGCTCGAGGCGATCAACTTAGAACTCGGATGCACGAAAGTGATCCTCGAGTTCTATGTTTGATGATTTACTTATCATTAGCTTGGGATAAATCTTACGTGAAAGTGAGGATTGGTCCCTGCATGGTTATCTGCATGAAAGTGAGATAATCCCTTTAAAAAGTAAATTATGCCTTTATCATAATAGAATTTGATTGATGAATATCCTTATATATCTAGTCATGAAAATTAAAGTGAATGAAACCCTAGTCCCAGTTTCTCTTTGATAGTATTTTCCCGTGTGTTTTCGATCTTTACTTTGCTTTCATTCGATTGCCTAAATAGGAAGAAATCAATTATTTGGTACTTGACAACATAGGTCTCTGTGAGTTCGATATCTTTCTTTATTACTTCGAGTATCCGTGCACTTGCGGAGAAAACAACAAGTGTGGTAACTCAACAAGTTTTTGGAGCCGTATCAGGGGGTGACAAGTCCCTGTGCGCCATACAATAAGTTTTGGCTGCGACTTCAGAAATAAGTTAAGTCTACCTACTTGTTGGCTGCGACTTCAGATCAAAGTAGATATTCAAATCAAACATGCAACAGTTAATTCACTTGAATCGCAGCCAATCGATTGACTTTTGACATGATCAAGGTATTGATTCCTACTAAATTAAATCTGATATTTTCAAATATGATTTTTTATCCGAATGCTAGATTAAAACAAAACTATGAACATGATCCAAGTCAATTGAAATTGAAATATTCAATAGGCCATCAAGGCCAGACATCTTTCAAATTAAATATCCAATAAGCCATTAAGATCGGATAAAGAATTAATTTTCACAATAAAGTATTGTTTGGAAGGTGCGTACGTCGATGTTTACTATCGGCGTATAACTCCTCAATATGATGTTGTGTTTATTAAGACTAAAATATCCAATATGCCGCAAGGTCGGGTAATTTCTCAAATCAAATATCCAACACGCCACATGGCCGGATATCTTTACCCAACAAGTTATTGAGGCCGGGTAATTTGTTGAATTGAATATCCAACAAGCTACTGAGGCTGGATATTTCACAAATTCAACTGCTCACAAGTCAACAAAACCAAGCACATGTTGAACTCAAATGCTCACAAGTCATCATGACCGAGCACATGTTGAAGTCAAATGCTCATAAGTCGTCAAGACCGAGCATATATTGAATTGAATATCCAACAAGCTGTTGAGGCCGGATATCTCCTTAGACACCAATCACCCAAGTCGATGAATACTTTTCTCTTCTAAATTCAATTGTGTATCTTCATTTAATGAATCATTCTGTTCAGCCATTTTATTTTATTTCATAACATAGATCTCTCAATCAAAGGTTCTCTGATTTCAGGGGTAATTAATAATGAATGCTTGCGTTCATTGGAAGCTAGAACCCATTTAAATAAAAAGCCTTATTTTATAAGGTGAATTTGAAAAGGTTAAAACATACTAATCACATGACCAAAAATGATCTCATAGTATCGTAGCCCTGGAACAAAAAACTCATGTCTATGGAGGCACTGGAAGATCAAAGCTTGAGGCAGCGTTGCTTGAACTCCGACGACTGATTCAAGCTTGATATCTCCCTCCTGATGGCACGTCATGGCTTGAAGATGCTCTAGGGTTTGTCTCTCGCCAACAAGAGCAGAAGCCCTCTAATATAGACACAGAACGCGTCCCAGAATAGCAAAGAGACACTATCGACTCGGTCGCCACAAACTGCGGGGAAGACGACAAGTCAGCTCGGCCCCAGAATTAGAATCAAGTATCAAGCCAATTAAAATGGATGCTGGTTTATGCTCAAAACGCAACTCAGCCCAATGGTCTAGCTGAGCCCAAAATCCAAGTGCATCGCGGGTTTGAGTCCTAGCGAATGCGTTTAACCTTTTTAATCCAAAATCAATTTTTAAACCTTTTAAAAATTTGGAAAAAATCTAGAAAAATCCTAAAAATCTAGAAAAATCCTAAAAATCTAGAAAAATCCGAAAAATTCAAAAACATAATTTCTGATTTCCTAAAATTATTTTTTTTTTCAAAAACTTGGGATATTACACATAACTTGTTAATGGACATTGATTTGTGGCTACAACCTATGGTAGCTATTTCTTTGCACTGTGATAGTCAAGCAACAATATCTATGCTATCAATTAACTTCCTGAACCAATTTTATATAAATATGTATATGTATATATATAGTTACAACACAAAGCATGAAATCTAAGGGAATGAGAGTTAGAATATATATATATATATATATATATATATATATATAATTTATATATTCATACATTTATAAAATATTAATTTAATAAATAACTAATATTAACGATGACTAGTATGAGAATTATATAATATGAAAATTACTAGTTAACTAGTGGCTAACCAAAGAAAAGAAACCAATTAATCGATTAACTAGTTTTCATTTTTTTGGTTTCAAAATGATTTGCAAATTCATTGAATTGGTAGTTTCAGTTTGAGAAAAAAATAGGGTCACAGTTTGGTTAACTGAATCGTGATTACCCCTTGTAAGATGAGGAGATAATTTAACATATCCTCTCTCCATGGAACTTAGTAGAAAATTAGTGAGAAGTACAACTTATGGTACGAGACTTATGTTATTAAACTTGAGCACTAATGATGGTAACCTAACTTTGAATTAAAAAATCTCTAATTATAAAGTTCAATAGGTAAAGACAAGTTATTGCTATGTACTTATGAGCATTAGGAAGTCCGATAACAAGAAAGTATATAAATAAATACTAGGGATGAGGATTGGCCTTGATGGAGTTTATAGGCTTTCCCCTAAGAACTAATATCAGCTAAGGGAATTCAAGTTTTCTTCAAATCATTGATGAATGCAATATAATGCAAAATAACAACTACAAGCCCTTAAATCCACTCATCACAAATGCCTATAAGAATATAGCATATTTCCTTGCACAAGTTTTAAATTTGTCATCAACTCCTTTCTTCTTTAATGGTTGGCTGATGACTTCTTTGAATTGCGTGGCTTGGATCTCTTGAATTGATTCGTGAAGTGGGCACCTTCTTCTTAGCCATGTGCATGTTTGCATGCAAGCTTTCCAATTGGGTAGGTTGGGAGGTTGGGTAGTTGGATTTTTTAAATGCTTGCATGAGTGGAGATTGGTTGTCAGTCACTCTACTTTCCTTCTACTAGCCATTTAGACCTTGTGGGTGAGGTGGTCTCCTTTGGTTGAATTGGTTGATTTTGTTGATGTTCCAATTAATGACATGACAGTTGATGACATGGGGCAGGTTCGGATTTAGGGATATGGGTACCCGATACTCGATACCCATTTTAAAAAATAATATAGATATATATATTTTATATTATTAGAATATAAATAATAATAAGATAACTATTATATAAATATTTGTTACTATTAAAAATATAATAATAATAATAATAATAGATATTATATAAATATATTTATTTTTATTTTAATTTTAAAATATATTTTATAAAATAAAATAATAAATAATTTATTTTTTATTTAATCGGGTACCTGGGGGCACTAGTTTATAGTTAGCCATCTCAAGAAGATAGGTCTATCTGCACTACAACATGCAACTACAATCTAAACACTACAATAAGAAAATGACTAGAACCCAAAATAGTAGTTGATCATTTTGATAGATTAGTGATTGATATTCAAGAATTAAGATCCATTATGGTTGATTCATCAACTTATGCACTCAATCAAAAAAAAAAAAAATAAAAAAAAAATATTGTCAAACTAATTGAGAGGGTGAATTTTGGTGAATTCGGCTTAGCTTGCTCAATCAAAAAAGGAGGTTGATGATGATAGGTTGAAGTGGGAATGATATTCCACTATAGATAAACACAACTAGAATGCCAATATTCATAATCACAATGTCAACAATTATCTCTGCGACCAACCACTCAATTGATAAGCTTAACCAAGATGGCAACTACCAATGTAAGTAAAAAGACGAAAGACCCTAGCTCCATTTGAGAGGACAACTCCAATTGATAACTTATTTGTAATTTGTGTGAGGTCGTAGTGGCAAGGCAAGATTTGAATTATCGGTTTGCCTAGTGGTACCGGTATGCTAGAGTGAAATCGATACTGTACTATAGTGAAACAAAACCCATGTCGGACTGATACAAACTATAAATTTTAGCTAGTTCGGACCGGATTTGAAAACATTGGTGACAAGGCTGTATTTTATAGACACAACAACAGGAGTCGTGGGCTTGTGAAGCTATATGTTCAGCTGCAACACAGGATGACAACCATAACAAACATTCGAGTAAGCCCAAAGAAGATGTCCCATGCTGACATCAAAGACAAACAACAAGTTAAGGTTTGAAATTCAAACCGGTGTACCGGTCTAGTCTCGGACTGATATGCAACAGTAAAATCGACACTATACTATGCTATAGCATAACCAACGGTACCGACTCAATGCTACAATAGAAATGAACACATCTTGAACAAATACAAACCAAAAATTTCGGTTTGAAATTTTGATTGATTCGAAATTTCAAACCTTGCAAGAATATTAACTCTAAAACAAAGAAGAAATATTTTTGGGCGAAGTTGATATCCATTCTACTAGTGGCGTTTGAGAGTGAACCATTATAGTTGCAAGCAAGCTATAAATATAACACAAAGACTTCTTCCATGTATCTGTTGGTGTATATGCCCTAGGACCTAGTTTTGGTCAACTTATGTACTACTTGACTCTGATATTCATATATCTTTCTGGCATTGTCGTTATCATTGTTTGTCTACACCTGCAATTGTGTACTTACATGATAATGTCCCTGGAGACAGATTGGATCTGTGCTCGAATAATTGTCCCTAGTCGATGTACCTGAGTGGATATGGGACAGCTCTGGTACTTGTGAGACTGGTATGTGGGCTGGTTAGGCACATGGTGCTAACGCAGACACATGGGTATATCATTGGAGGATATACTGGATAGACCCGCTGTGAGGCTATGACTTGGTGTCATGAGTTATCCTCACAAGTGACAGGAGATGCATTGATCCCTTGACTTGAGGTCATTGACCATTCTATATGGTTAGGGACTTGCTTTGATACAACCTAACACCTCGCCGTAGTTGGGAGGTCATAACGGTTGTTATTGAGCATGTCACGACCCATATGAGAAGGTCAATGGACAGACATAGGATTTGCCCCTTCCTTAGGGAAGTATGATATCCATGGAGCTCCTTTATGGTTCTATGACTGAGAGTGTATGGCCATACCCAGGTGAGAACCTGTTTTAGTCATAGCCATGTGATTGGATGAAAACAAGTGGTGACACACTTGTCCAATCGGATATCAGTCCGGCAAAGAGACTGTAATGCATCTGTACCTAGTTGCGATAATGGGGATGTCGATGTCGATATCCATTCCTATGACCTGGGTAGCAGCGATGCACTGCTAGGTGCCACTCACTGCTTGTGATAACCTTTGGTTAGCACTGCCAGCGTTAGAGGAATCTAAAGGGTCGCACACCTTGATACTCGAGTTTTCATATTGATCGGGTAGCCTTTAGATCGAGTTATTGGATAACTTGGATCTATTTGGGAGATTTCATCAGCGCCAATGGGCCTGATGAGATGGAAGAAACTTATTAGAGCCAACTTCCGTTTTTGGCATATTGATCAAATTAACCATGGTTAACCTCATTTGACCATGGGTTAAATTGGATTGGATCTAATAGCTTGGTTAACATGCATAATGGACTTTGGGCTTGGCCCATTGTTTAGTTGGGCTTGCTAATAAGTTGTATTGAAGGGCTATGAGGCTTGAAGGGTATAATGGGGATGAATTAATAGGATAGGCGCATATGGGATTCTAGTTGGACTAGAATTTGCACCTATGCCTTGTTTGGTATCTCCTAGGTGATTAAATCACCCAAGATAATTGATTGGATTGTGTTTGACAATTGTGGGCTGATTATTAACATAATTAGAGTCCTAATTGGATTAGGACTTGCGCCCAAGCCACATTAGGCAATCCATTATATTGCCTTGACTAGGTCTAGGCGCATAGATGGGATTGATGCCTCATATGGCATGATATGGGCGCATATGGCTGATACTTGCTTTGGCAAGTCTTAAGCGCATATGGGAGTGGAGATTTAATCAGTATACTTGATTAAATAATCTCCTAGAATCATGCCCTAATTGTCAACACTTGCCTTTCTCCCCTAACCGCCTCTTGCTCCTATAAATAAGCCCTTGCCGCCCCCTCTCTTCTTGATGCTAATTCCTTGGAGGCGTGGAGCATTAGAGGGCGACGGCTTGGAGAGCTTAGAGTTCTTCTTCCATCAAGGGCGCAAGCATGCTTCATCTTTCTCCTCTTCCTTTCCTTGGCGCAAAGGAACAAGAAGGCTTGCGGCGTTCCCTTCTCCTTCCATCTCCTTGGCGCATCACATCTTGGTGGTGGCGCAAGTTGCTTGGAGGACTCTCCTAAGGCATGGATCTTCTTCCCGAGGCTAGCACCGGGCGAGGAAGAAGAAAACTTGAGGAATCCGTGTGTGCGAGACTGCAGAGGGCGAACACTTGGGCGCCTTCATCGACATCGGCTTCTAATCGCTTAAAGGTACTTACTATCACATCATGTCGAACCCCTCGCAAGAGATCTTCACTGGGTTTTTGGGACCGGCCTGTTTTGGGGACATTCTTCCGCTGCGAAAAATGTATGTCTATAACTCTGAAAATTGTAAAATGTCCCCGGGGTTTCCCAACAGTGGTATCAGAGGTACTTGCGAGCCTCGAACGATGTTCTTTCATGCTTTTCATGCTCACATGCCATATCTACATTTTCGCATATTGCATAGATGTTGGCGCATGATTTTTCTTTAAGTAGAAAAATTGTAGGTCTCTTGTTTCTTACTTCTAATTAACTTCTTGTGGTTCTTTGCTCTCTTCATGTGATGGGATAGACCCATACGTGGAAGAGAAAATTTCTCCTCTCATAATAGGATAGACCTATCTTGAGAGACTTGTTGGGATAGGGCATGGACTAGGTGATTGCCCTTATCCTAACAAGTTAGGGATTGCAAGCAGGGCAACCGGTATGCCTCTTGTAGACTCCTGAGAGAAACTTAGAATCAAAGATTTGTGATATGAAGGGAAGGAAGAGAGACATGTTTTATGAAAAAGTAAAATTTCAAATTTTATGTTTTTCATGAGCATGTAGAATTGCATGAGTAAGTACTTGATTGTGCATGATGTTATGGTCATATGTCAAGCCCCAGAGCATGCCTATGATGTATCCTTGTGAGGCCTGCGTGCCTCTTTTCTTTTTGCTTTTAACTAAGAAGAAGATTAGGGTGGCGCATCCACTTGGAGCAAGGTGCATGCTTGCTTGGTTGCGCATCCTTGCCTGATGGCGCAACAAGCTTCAAAGGTGGCACATCCTTGCATGGGGGTGCAAGTTAGGGATTGACCGAGCCTTGTGCTTGTGTGATATCCTTCTTGTGGCTTGCTAGATGGCGCACCTTCCTTGGAAGAAGACCATGGCATTGGCCGAACCTTGTGGGTGTACCCCTAGGGTTTGAGAGCTAAACCATGAGAGAAGGACCTTGGAGCCAACTTTGAAGATAGAACTAGAGGTCGGCTAGGCTAGGTCTCGTCTTGGGGCTTGAATCCTAGGTCAAGAGTTGAACCCCCTTTTGGCATGGATTGGTTCTGTTGGGGTATGCCCTTAAGCCTAATGTTTGAGGCCTTGGGATTGTAACAGTGTCATGTAATAAACTCTTATGTTTATAAAGGCATGGTTATTATTCAGGTTGTTACCTTGTCTGCTGTAATAAGTGTACTTCTGAATAATGTCTCAAAGCTGTTCAGCTAGGCTGACATGCAGTTAAGTCCTTAGTCGATATATCTTGGTGAACATGAGACAGCCTTGATATGATTGAGACTAATATGTGTTCTAATCTTATAGGATGCTTCGAGCATGGAATAAGATGTAGACTCATGGGTACATTGGATGTACTGGACAGACCCTACTAGGATATTCAGTTGCTTGTCACAATGTGAATATTCCTTGATTGTAACAAGTGGCACATTTCCTCTGACTTGAGATCACTTGTGTTTTCTAAATGATGATTGTCATTGTTTTGAGGTAGTTCAATATCATTTGAAACATAATGATTATAGACTATCTTGGATGGTGAGCTTGAATCAGGTTAGGGCACTAATGATAGACAAAGGATTGCCGTCTCCTTGTTTAAGGAGTGTGATGTTCTAAAGGGGCCCCCTGGATGAGATGATTGAGAAAAGAGTATGGCCATACCCAGGTGACAGTGTTCATCTGTTCTAATCATGCTCGTCATATTGGAGTTACAAGCTTGACACGCTTGTCCAATAAGAACATCCAGTGGCAAAGGAAATATGCATGCCTAGTGAGTTGATTCACACTTGTGCTATTTTTGGGTGTAGTCTTGGAAGACTCTTTTCTTTATATTGGGAGACAGTGATGTGTTGCTAGATACCCCTCACTGATCGTGATGACGTAAGTTATCGTTACCGACATTTAAAGGAAACCCTCAGGGTCGCACAATTTGATGATATGGCTTACTTAAGTCAGATCGTGTGGACTGAATTGTTTAAGTTCAGTTTAAAGGGATTTGATCTCTGATTGTAAGTGAGATCTGGTCTGATCATGTTTGATTGATTAGGGCTTGAGATCGGTAAGCTTCGATCGAGAGAATAGATGCTAGATCGGTGAGATCAGAAGCATCAAGAGATCAACGGTTAGATCTGGAGCCTTAGGGTTTATTTGAGATCTAGACTTGATTGCTTGGCTTGATTGGTTCTTAAACCGAACCAAATTGAACCAGCTCATGAAATGAGCGCATGGTTCAAGGCGTGGCGACATGTTCACTTGGCGTGAACATTGGAGCGATGAGTGGTTGCTATTTTTAGTAACCATGATCTCCACTTGGAGATGGCTCACGTTCGAATAGAGGGTTCTCTATTCTCGTCACTAAAAAACTCATTCCTCTTGACACCTTTTGGTGTGCGGCGACAACTTTAAGCATAGAGGAAGATTCAGCCAAGAGAGATCGATATCTCCATCCCTTTCCTTTCGATCAAAGACACCTTGGACGATCCTTGCTAGCACAAGGGACGACAAGAAGCAAGCCGTCGCTCATCTTGTTCGCTCATCTTGTGTGTGACGATTTGGAGGAGACCTTCGTTGTTCTCTTGCTTCCAAGGCGCCATCTTGAAATGACTATGGTATGAATCGCATCTTCTCTATTCATGTTTTCGAAAGTTGATCATATAATGCATGCTCTTCGACCCTTGAATCCGCTGCCTATCATGTTGCGCCACTTTAGGGTTTCGCACCCCTCATGAAAGGGGTTCCCTGCAATTGGTATCAGAGCAGGTTACATGCGCAATTATATGATTGCTTTGATTTTGTGTTCCATGAATGTTTAGATCTATATCATGCGTAATTTATCATGTTAATATGTTTCATGTAGAAACCTATTTTATGTTTCATTTGCGCATGCATGTTGGCGCATGTTTGTTTTCTCAAAAATGGATCACATGCGCGACTAACATTAGATCTAAGGCCCTGCTGTAAACCCTTAGACGGGTTATTAGGGTTGAAATCATCCCCCAGGTTAGATCCAACAGTCTGATCAGACTATCTGACAGCCTTGATGGGTCGACCAGATAGCATCTGTGCGCAAGCATCAGATGGCTATAGGTCGACTGCAGACAGGCGTGTAGCGATGTCTGATTGAGACAACCTATGAACGCACATGAGTTAGGCCCGGGGTCACACCCGCTTGCCAGACCTCATTGTGGTCGTTCAGCCCTTGGCGCATGCATTGTTGACCTTTTGGTCGACTCAAGTCAGTTAGGACTTGGTGCATGTAAGGGCACAGGATCTGACTAGGTTCGATGAGTGGATCCCTAGTAATGGACCGTTGTAAGGTAGTAAGGCTAATAAGGAAAAATAAAATTAATCTCAATGGGGTTTTTCAAAAATTTTATTTTTCATGATTGGATCACATGATGTATGATGCCATATGTATGTTTATTTAGTCTTATGTGGGCTGCCCATGTTTAATGTGTGCTGTGCTGGGGCCTGCGTGCCTGGAATCTTTTTGTAAATTATTTTTAATTGTGATCTGCGTATCACCTTCTATTTAATTTATAAAATGTAATTGACCTGCGAGTCAATCTTGTCTAGATAGATTAATTTGTAAATTAATCAGACAAGAGCACAGAGCACACTTGGCAGAGGCGCTTGCAGCAGAGGCTTGACCAGGTGGAAGGTCCAGGGTTCGACTCTGGGACCAGGCGCATTTTCCCTGGTAGGCGCACCTGAGCTGCAGATGGCGCTTGGGCCCTGGTTTGGGCCAAATGAGCAGCAAAAGACCCATGAAGAAAAGCAAGTGAAGACTTAAGTTGTTTAAGGTCTTACTTAGGCTATGGGCTTTTACCACATAAGATTCATGCTTTCTTTTATTTGTTTAAATAAGTAGAACAGCATGATTTATTTATCTTCTGCTATCACCATAGGAATTGCATGATAGTGAAGAAGATAAAAGACCGTTAAAATCCAACGCTAAAATATCAAGCTCGTTAGCCTTCTGACGCGAAACCTCACTGTTCTGATTATCGTTGGAGCCGTGTTGTACCCACTCAGTGGGCACGTCCATCTATCTTCAGACGGTGCGGGATTACACCTGCGTGTTACAGAGAAGGGATTTATCGCTTCTCGTTGCTCAGCATAGCACGTGGTGGTCCAGGGAGTAGGTCGGGTCAGCTTGACCATGTAGGCTACATATGTGGCGCATATGGTAGCGCATGGAGGCAGCCATCTGTGGGGTCAGAGATTGTGTTGTACCAACTCAGTTGGCACAGTCTGCTGGATTGCCCAGATGAAGGGGAATCGCACGGGTTGGCGATTGGCAGGCAGCCTACCAGAGATTAGTGCTTGTACTCTCTGTGCATCTTATCTCGCCAGAGCGGGACGCGGAGACCAAGTATGAAATCTGGATCCCATCTCACTAAAAGAGTGTTTACTCTTTCGGGCTGTTTTGCTGGATTTTTCAGCCAGATAAAATAGTGAGAAAAAGAATCTTTCTTAAGTCCTGATTGATTCTTAACATTGATACTGACCTTGCTGTTCTTGCATTGTTGTAGATACCTGCAGCAACGAACACCATGAACTTCAATGTGCGATCCCTACTGGAAAGGGAGAAGTTTGCTGGGCCAAACTTCTCAGACTGGTTTGGACACCTTAAGATTGTTCTTAAGGCAGAGAGGAAACTGTATGTCCTCGAGACGGCGATACCGCCTCAGCCCGCTCCGAACGCCGCAAGGGCGGTTCGGGAAGCCTATGAAAAGCACGTCAATGATAGCATTGATGTCGCTTGCCTGATGCTAGCGTCTATGACGCCACCGCTGCAGCGTCAGCATGAGGATATGTCTGCTATAGACATGATAGCGAACCTCAAGATGCTGTATGCTGCACAGGCGAGGACAGAACGCTATAATCTGACAAAGCTGTTCTTTCAGAGCAAACTGGCTGAAGGGAGCCCAGTGGGAGCTCATGTGCTCAAGATGATTGGGCACAAGGAAGCTCTAGAGAAACTGGGGCATACCATCAATCAGGAGCTTGCTGTAGACATTATTCTGCAGTCTCTCCCGCCCTCATTCGACGCGTTCATCATTAACTTTAATATGAACAAAATCGATTGTACTCCGGCAGAGCTGCTGAATATGCTCTTGACTACTGAGGAAACTCTGAAGGGAAAGCCTTCGACCTCTGTCTTAATGGTTCCTTCAAGAAACAAGAAGAAGGGGAAGAAGGGCAAGACCCCTGTCAAGAATTACAGCAAGGCTCTGAAGCAAAAGGTGAAGCGGTCCAAGGAATACAGATGTTTCCACTGTGGCCAGCTGGGTCACTGGAAAAAGGACTGTAAAGCGCTCCAAGGAGATAAGAGGGGAAGCATCGCTTCTGGCTCAGGTATTTACGTGACTGAAGTCATGTTTTCATCTTCTTCTATATCATGGGTGTTGGACACTGCATGTGGAGTTCACATTTGTTCAAATGTACAGGAACTCAAGAGAAGAAGGCAGGTGGGACAGCATGAGGTGGACCTACGAGTAGGAAACGGGGCACGGGTTGCTGCTGTTGCTGTAGGAGACTATTTCATTTCTTTACCATCTGGATTTGTATTGGAACTAGACAATTGTTACTTTGTTCCTAGCATTACTAAGAATATTATCTCCATTCCTGCTCTTGTCAGGAAGGGGTTTTCCTTTGAATGCAATATTTCAAAGTGTGTTTTATCTTTAGATAATATTGTTTATGCAACTGGTTCAATTAACAATGGGTTATTCATGTTGGACATGGAAAGTTCTATACAAAATATTGATAATAAGAAAGCCAAGTATGCTGATGACAGCACCTTGCTATGGCATAGTCGTTTAGGCCATATTAACAAGAAACGCATTAAGCGGTTGCATGATCATGGACTGCTGGGATCATTCTCCTATGAGGAGATTGATACATGCAAGGCTTGTTTAATGGGCAAAATGACGAAGTCACCTTTTCCTAACAAAGGTCAAAGGGCTTCTGGTTTACTTGACCTTATACACAGTGATGTGTGTGGGCCATTTAGTAAACATGCCAGAGGTGGCTATCAGTACTTCATTACCTTTACTGATGATTTCAGTAGATATGGGTATGTCTATTTAATGAGACATAAAAGTGAATCTTTTGACAAGTTCAAAGAGTTCAAGAATGAAGTACAGAATCAGCTAGGCCGAAATATCAAGGCACTTCGTTCTGATCGAGGTGGAGAATACCTAAGTCATGCGTTTACTGACTATCTGAAAGAGTGTGGGATTATCTCACAGCTCACTCCGCCAGGAACACCGCAATGGAATGGTGTGTCCAAGAGGAGAAATAGAATGTTACTTGATATGGTTCGTTCTATGATGAGTCAGGCTACTCTTCCATATTCCTTTTGGGGTTTTGCACTGGAAACAGCTGCAAAGGTACTAAACCGAGTGCCATCCAAGGCAGTTTCTAAGACGCCATATGAGTTATGGTATGGGAAACAGCCGAGCTTGACATTTATCAGGATCTGGGGCTACGAGGCTTATGTCAAAAAGCTCGCCTCTGGGAAACTAGAGAGCAGATCTGAGAAATGTATCTTTGTCGGTTACCCTAAGGAAACTAAGGGTTATTATTTCTACGATCCCAAAGAGAACAAGGTTTTTGTTGCTCGGACGGCCATATTTCTTGAGAAGGAGTCTCTTCTGCAAGAGGCCAGTGGGAGAGAAATAAAGCTGGATGAGAATCCAGAAGAAGGACAAAGTGCTCAAGCACAGTTGGATGAGCCTGAGCCGGTTGAACAGGTTATTGAACAACCTGAGGCTCAGATATCACGGGAACCGCGAAGATCGGGAAGGATCCGTCGACAGCCTGAGCGCTATGACGGAGTCTACATCATTGATAATGATGAACCCCTCACTTATGCGGATGCGGTCAGTGGACCGGAGTCAGCAAGATGGCTTGAAGCTATGCGCGCCGAGATGGACTCCATGTCAGATAACCAAGTCTGGGATTTGGTTGATCCGCCTCCGGGAGTTATCCCTATAGGCTGTAAATGGATCTTCAAGAAGAAGATTGACATGGATGGTAACGTGGTTACCTATAAAGGCAGGCTAGTTGCGAAAGGTTTCAAACAAATCTACGGGATAGATTATGATGAAACTTTCTCACCAGTAGCTATGTTTAAGTCTATTCGGATTCTTTTCGCGATAGCAGCATATTACGATTATGAGATCTGGCAGATGGATGTGAAGACGGCTTTCCTGAATGGAAATCTGGATGAGGATGTGTATATGACACAACCAGAAGGTTTCACTAATCCATCAGATCGTCATAAAATATGCAAATTAAAGAAGTCTATTTATGGACTTAAACAAGCATCAAGAAGCTGGAATATTCATTTTGATGAATCAATCTCTGAATTTGGTTTCATCAAGAACGAAGATGACCCGTGTGTATATAAGAGGTTTAGTGGGAGCGTGATTACTTTCCTAGTCCTCTACGTCGATGACATCTTGATCATTGGAAATGACATTCCTGAAATGCATGCGGTTAAGGCATGGTTAAGGAAATGTTTCCAGATGAAAGATCTAGGAGAAGCAGCCTATGTATTAGGTGTGAAGATCTACAGGGATAGATCTAAGAGGCTTCTCGGGCTGTGCCAGAGTACTTACATCGATAAAGTCCTGGAGAGATTTCATTTAGAGAATTCTAAAAGAGGATATCTTCCAGTCAGACATGGTCTGAATCTTTCGAAGAGTCAGTGTCCACAAACACAGACTGAGAAAGATGAAATGGACAATACGCCTTATGCTTCGGCTATTGGGTCCATAATGTATGCGATGTTGTGTACTCGCCCAGACGTCGCTTACGGGTTAAGCGTGACCAGTCGGTTCCAAAGTAATCCAAGTCAGGCACACTGGATTGCAGTCAAGAACATCTTAAAATATCTGCGGAGGACGAAAGATATGTTCTTGATATATGGTGGTCAGAAGAACTCAGTATTGAAGGATATACTGACGCTTCGTTCCAGTCGGACCAGGATGATTTCCGATCGCAATCAGGCTATGTTTTTAGCTTGAATGGTGGAGCAGTGGTGTGGAAGAGTTTCAAACAGTCAACTGTTGCTGATTCCACAACAGAAGCCGAGTATGTTGCAGCCTCGGAAGCATCCAAGGAGGCAGTGTGGATTCGTAAGTTCGTGAGAGAACTTGGTGTTGTTCCTTCGAGTGCAGATCCTTTGGTTATCTTCTGTGATAACACTGGAGCAATCGCACAGGCAAAGGAACCACGGTCGCACCAGAAGTCCAAGCACATACAGAGACGGTTTCATTTGATCAGGGAGATCATTGATCGTGGCGAGATCAAAGTTTGCAAGGTTCATACAGATGACAATCTGGCAGACCCGCTTACTAAGCCTCTGGCGCAGCAGAAGCATGAGAAGCACTGTAATAATATGGGTTTGAGATTTCTCAACCATTAGATTAAGTGCAAGTGGGATATTGTTGGGGTATGCCCTTAAGCCTAATGTTTGAGGCCTTGGGATTGTAACAGTGTCATGTAATAAACTCTTATGTTTATAAAGGCATGGTTATTATTCAGGTTGTTACCTTGTCTGCTGTAATAAGTGTACTTCTGAATAATGTCTCAAAGCTGTTCAGCTAGGCTGACATGCAGTTAAGTCCTTAGTCGATATATCTTGGTGAACATGAGACAGCCTTGATATGATTGAGACTAATATGTGTTCTAATCTTATAGGATGCTTCGAGCATGGAATAAGATGTAGACTCATGGGTACATTGGATGTACTGGACAGACCCTAGTAGGATATTCAGTTGCTTGTCACAATGTGAATATTCCTTGATTGTAACAAGTGGCACATTTCCTCTGACTTGAGATCACTTGTGTTTTCTAAATGATGATTGTCATTGTTTTGAGGTAGTTCAATATCATTTGAAACATAATGATTATAGACTATCTTGGATGGTGAGCTTGAATCAGGTTAGGGCACTAATGATAGACAAAGGATTGCCGTCTCCTTGTTTAAGGAGTGTGATGTTCTAAAGGGGCCCCCTGGATGAGATGATTGAGAAAAGAGTATGGCCATACCCAGGTGACAGTGTTCATCTGTTCTAATCATGCTCGTCATATTGGAGTTACAAGCTTGACACGCTTGTCCAATAAGAACATCCAGTGGCAAAGGAAATATGCATGCCTAGTGAGTTGATTCACACTTGTGCTATTTTTGGGTGTAGTCTTGGAAGACTCTTTTCTTTATATCGGGAGACAGTGATGTGTTGCTAGATACCCCTCACTGATCGTGATGACGTAAGTTATCGTTACCGACATTTAAAGGAAACCCTCAGGGTCGCACAATTTGATGATATGGCTTACTTAAGTCAGATCGTGTGGACTGAATTGTTTAAGTTCAGTTTAAAGGGATTTGATCTCTGATTGTAAGTGAGATCTGGTCTGATCATGTTTGATTGATTAGGGCTTGAGATCGGTAAGCTTCGATCGAGAGAATAGATGCTAGATCGGTGAGATCAGAAGCATCAAGAGATCAACGGTTAGATCTGGAGCCTTAGGGTTTATTTGAGATCTAGACTTGATTGCTTGGCTTGATTGGTTCTTAAACCGAACCAAATTGAACCAGCTCATGAAATGAGCGCATGGTTCAAGGCGTGGCGACATGTTCACTTGGCGTGAACATTGGAGCGATGAGTGGTTGCTATTTTTAGTAACCATGATCTCCACTTGGAGATGGCTCACGTTCGAATAGAGGGTTCTCTATTCTCGTCACTAAAAAACTCATTCCTCTTGACACCTTTTGGTGTGCGGCGACAACTTTAAGCATAGAGGAAGATTCGGCCAAGAGAGATCAATATCTCCATCCCTTTCCTTTCGATCAAAGACACCTTGGATGATCCTTGCTAGCACAAGGGACGACAAGAAGCAAGCCGTCGCTCATCTTGTGTGTGACGATTTGGAGGAGACCTTCGTTGTTCTCTTGCTTCCAAGGCGCCATCTTGAAATGACTATGGTATGAATCGCATCTTCTCTATTCATGTTTTCGAAAGTTGATCATATAATGCATGCTCTTCGACCCTTGAATCCGCTGCCTATCATGTTGCGCCACTTTAGGGTTTCGCACCCCTCATGAAAGGGGTTCCCTGCAGGTTCAATGTCTTGAATGGGCTATGATCACATCATCCTTTTATTGCTTTCTTCACAAAAGCTAAAGCATGCCTGTGATGTTTTATTGTTATGTTATCACCATAGGATTGCATGCCTGTAATGATAGACATAAGATAAAACTGAGATGATGAGACCTTAAACAAAAACCCTCAATTAAAATATCAAGTCTAGTAGCCTTCTAACGCGTAGCCCTCACTAAGCTATCGATCAGTGGAGTTGTGAATTGTTTCTCACCCTCGTGGGACACACCCACTTATCTTTAGAAAGTGCGTGGTGGCAATGGTTTCCCCAGTCCAGTTTTAACCTGGGCGTGCCTTCGCAAGGAAACTCGTTGGCCCTGGGCATAACGGTTAGGGATGGACTTGACTAGAAGTTCACATATGCTGGGCACATGGTGAAAGTCTAGAGGCATCATTGAGAGGTAAGGGTTTCATGTTGTATCCAGCCCTCGCTGGACATGAAATGCCTGGACTGTCTCAATAAGGGGAATTGCTTGGAGCAATCGGCCGGCGCGCCCACCTTAGGAAACATGGTTCACTTTGCGCATCTCATCCCACCCTCGTGGGACGCGAAGCCCTATGTGGAATGAGGATCTCATCTTACTAGGAAATCTTGGATTTCTCGATTGACTTTGTGGGTTGTCAATTCGATTAAAAATAGTGGGAGCCATGGTCATTTAAAACAAGTCTAGTTTAAATGACTCGAAGTAGTAATAATCTGCTGTTTCTTGGTTGTTGTAGAACAATGGCTGTGAACAATAGCAGTTGGTCACTGCGATCTCCCCTGGAAAGGGATAAGTTGGCTGGATCCAACTTACTGGATTGGTATATGAACTTGAGAATCGTGCTCAAGCTCAAAAGGAAGCTTTGTGTCCTTGAGCGTCCTTTTCCTGAGCCACTTCCATGCTCGGCCTCAGCGGCTGAGAGGGATGCTTATGATAAGCATCAGGTTGATACTTTGGAGATTGCTAACTAACATGTCACCTGAATTTAGAGGGTGATATGAATCGAAGAGTGCCTCTGAGATTATTTTTAATCTAAGGCAGCTCTTTGATGGGTTGAGCTCAATCCTCCTAAAGTTGATATTCAGTGTGTTGAGCCGAAAGGCTTGACCAAGGAACTGAAATTAAAGATGGATATGATCAGGAATAATAGGTGCTATTCATGTGGAGGACCACCTCACATGTTGAAGGACATGTTGCAACTTCAGAATGAGGAGAAGAAAGGCAAGGCCTTGTCTTCATGCTCAGGTATTTATGTTACCAAAGTCAACCATTCTACTCCTATGACATGGGTATTGGATACCGCATGTGGAGCTCATATTTGTACAAATATGCAAAGGCTCAAGAAGGATAGATCGGTAAGGCCTAGAGAGATTGACCTACGGATAGGTAACAGGGTACAAGTTGCTGCTGTTGCTGTAGGAGTTTCTCTCCCTGCCTTCTGGACTTCAGTTAAAGCTAGACAATTGCTATTATGTACCTTCCCTTACCAAAACATTGTATCCACTCCTTGCTTGGCAAAGAATGGATTTAGGTTTGAAACAAATGAGAACTTATGTTCTTTTTCTTTTGCAAACATGTTTTGTGGGAAGGATACTTTGTGCAATGGTCTGCATGTCTTGGACATGGTTAGCTCTATTTGTAACATAAAAGGACCAAACTGAGTGGTTTAGTTGGTGCTTTCCTACGGCATTGTCGATTAGCCCATATAAACAAGAATCGCATTCGACAACTCCATGTAAATGGGTTGTTAGATTCGAGTTCCTTGGAGGAACTTGATACATGTGAGACTTGTTTATTAGGGAAAAATGACAAAGGCGCCCTTCACCAAAACTAGTGAGAGGGCAGGAGGTTTATTAGATCTCATACATACTAATGTGTGTGGGCCTTTCAATAAACAAGCCAGAGGAGGGTACAACTACTTCATCACGTTTACTGATGACTTCAGTAGATATGGTTATGTCTATCTGATAAGACATAAGTCTGAATCCTTCGAGATATTTAAGGAGTTTAGACATGAAGTAGAGAACCAGCTTGGTAGATCCATTAAGGCTCTTCGATCAGATCGTGGTGGAGAGTACCTGAGCGGTGAGTTCTTTGACTACCTGAAAGAGTGTGGGATCATATCCCAACTAACTCCTCCTGGAACACCTCAATGGAATGGTGTGTCTGAAAGGAGAAATCGAACTTTGTTGGACATGGTTCGATCTATGATGAGTCATGCAACTCTACCTCCCTCATTCTGGGGACATGCACTTGAGACAGCTTCTCTAATACTGAATAATGTTCCATCTAAGAGTGTCTCAAAGATTTCATACGAGGTATGGAGTGGGAGACGCCCTAATTTCACTTTTATCAGGTTCTAGGGATGTAAGGCTTATGTCAAACGTCAGGATTCTAGCAAGCTAGAACCTAGATCTGATAAGTGTATGTTTGTGGGGGTACCCTAAGGAGACTAAGGGTTACTACTTCTATGTTCCCACCGAGAACAAAGTTTTTGTTACTTGGAGTGCTGTCTTTCTAGAGAAAGAATTTCTCATGAAAGAAGTTAGTGGGAGGAAGTTTGACTTGGATGAGAACCAAGTGCAACCACAAGACAAAGAGATGGAATCTGAGCCTCCTGCACCGGTTGCTAGGAAACCTGAGGCTCAGACACAGGCCCCATGTAGGTCTGGGAGGTTTCGTTGTGCACCTGAGAGGTATGGGTCACTGCCAACCCAACACGGCGGGATCTTCATCATTGAGGATGAACCCAGGACTTATGATGAGGCGGTTAGTGGACCGGACTCCGAGAGATGGCTTGAGGCCATGCGATCCGAGATGGATTCCATGTCGGCTAACCAAGTCTGGGATTTGGTTGAGCTGCCTGATGGGGTAAAACCCATAGGATGTAAATGCAGGAATCCCCTTCAAGGGGGAGCGAGAAAACCCTAAGGTAAGAACCCCTTTCGAGAGGGGGGCGCATTCAAAACTTTGATAGCGGAAGCATAGACTTTTAGGGTTTCATAAGATCGCAAATGGTATAGCTATATGATCAACTTAATTGAACTTTAGATCAAGTTATGATCTTACCAATGCCATGGATGGATGGCGGCTTGGAAGAAGAAAGATCGAAAGGGATCTTCTCCTTAGAAGACACACACTAAGTGATGAAGGCTTCCAACTTGCGCAACTTTTGTGCTAGCAAAATGCCAAGTTGTCCTTCTCGAGTGGTAGGATGATAAGATGATGCTAGGGCCGAGAGTTCTTGTTTTCGTCCTCCCCTTCTCCTCGTCGTGAGTGCAAGCCAAAAACTCTCACTCTCGAATCCAAACCGAAAGGGAGAGAGAGCTCATCAAATGAAAGAAACGGTTACCATTTAATGTGTAACCCCCTTCATTAAAGCCCCCTTAATTCCTTGCGTTCACCCTAAGTGAACCAACCGAAAACATCTCTTAAATTGAACCATGCGTTCACCCTAGTGAACCGGTTCAATTAGGTTTGGTTCAAAGACCAATTAACCCAAGCCACTTGGTCTAAATCATATTAACCCCTAAGGTTTCAGATCTAACCGTTCATCTCTCGATGCTCCTGATCTCACCGATCTAGCATCTGCTCTCTCGATCGAAGCTTACCGATCTCAAGCCCTAATCAATCAAACATGATCAGGCTAGATCTCACTTACAATCAGAGTTTAAATCCCTTTAAACTGAACCCAAATAATTCAGTCCACACGATCTGACTTAAAGAAAGCCATATCACCAAATTGTGTGACCCTGAGGGTTTCCTTTAAATGTCGGTAACGATAACTTACGTTATCACGATCAGTGAGGGGTATCTAGCAACACATCACTGTCTCCCGATATAAAGGAAAGAGTCTTCCAAGACTACACCCAACCCATAGCACAAGTGTGATTCAGTTTCACTAGGCATACAAGTGTCCTTTGCCACTGGATGTTCTTATTGGACAAGCGGGTCAAGCTTGTAACTCCAATACGATGAGCATGACTAGATCAGATGAACATAGTCATCTGGGTATGGCCATACACTATCTCAATCATCTCATATAGGGGGGGCCCTTTAGAACATCACACTCCTTGAACAAGGAGACGGCAATCCTATATCTATCACTAGTGTCCTAACCTGACTCATGATCATTATCCAAGATAGTCTATAATCATTATCTTTCAAATGATATTGAACTACCTCAAAATAATGACATTCATCATTTAGAAACACAAGTGATCTCAAGTCAAAGGACATGTGCCACTTGTTGCTTACAAGGATCATTCACATTGTGACAAGCAATTGAATATCCTAGTAGGGTCTGTCCAGTACATCCAATGCACCCATGAGTCTTCATCTTATTCCATGCTCGAAGCATCCTATAAGATTAGCACACATATTAGTCTCAATCATATCAAGGCTGTCTCATGTTCACCAAGATATCTCGACTAAGGACTTATAGCCTGCCAGCCTAGCTGAACAGCTTTGAGACATTATTCAGAAGTACTCTCATTACAGCAGACAAGGTAACAAACTGAATAATAACCATGCCTTTATAAACTTAAGAGTTTATTACATGACACTTATACAACCCCAAGGTCTCAAACATTAGCCTTAAGGGCATACCCCAACAATCTCCCACTTGCACTTAATCTAATGGTTGAGAAATCTCAAACCCATATTATTACAGTGCTTCTCATGCTTCTGCTGCGCCAGAGGCTTGGTAAGCGGGTCTGCCAGATTGTCATCTGTATGAACCTTGCATATTTTGATCTCGCCTCGATCAATGATCTCCCGGATCAAGTGAAACCGTCTCTGTATGTGCTTGGACTTCTGGTGCGACCGTGGTTCCTTTGCTTGTGCGATGGCTCCAGTGTTATCACAGAAGATAACCAAAGGATCTGCACTCGAAGGAACAACACCAAGTTCTCTCACGAACTTACGAATCCACACTGCCTCCTTGGATGCTTCCGAGGCTGCAACATACTCGGCTTCTGTTGTGGAATCAGCAACAGTTGACTGTTTGAAACTCTTCCACACCACAGCACCTCCATTCAAGCTAAAAACATAGCCTGATTGCGATCGGAAATCATCCTGGTCCGTCTGGAACGAAGCGTCAGTATATCCCTCTATACTGAGTTCTTCCTGACCACCATATATCAAGAACATATCTTTGGTCCTCCGCAGATATTTTATAATGTTCTTGACTGCAATCCAGTGCGCCATACCTGGATTACTTTGGAATCGACTGGTCACGCTTAACCCGTAAGCGACGTCTGGGCGAGTACACAACATCGCATACATAATGGACCCAATAGCCGAAGCATAAGGCGTATTGTCCATTTCATCTTTCTCAGACTGTGTTTGTGGACACTGACTCTTCGAAAGATTCAGACCATGTCTGACTGGAAGATATCCACGTTTAGAATTCTCTAAATGGAATCTCTCCAGGACCTTATCGATGTAAGTACTCTGGCACAGCCCGAGAAGCCTCTTAGATCTATCCCGGTATATCTTCACACCTAACACATAGGCTGCTTCTCCTAGATCTTTCATCTGGAAACATTTTCCTAACCATGCTTTAACAGCATGCAGTTCAGGAATATCATTTCCAATGATCAAGATATCATCGACGTAGAGGATTAGGAATGTAATTACGCTCCCACTAAACCTCTTATATACACACGGGTCATCCTCGTTCTTGATGAAACCAAACTCAGAGATTGATTCATCAAAACGAATATTCCAGCTTCTAGATGCTTGTTTCAATCCATAAATGGATTTCTTTAACTTGCATATTTTATGACGATCTGCTGGATTAGTGAAACCCTCAGGTTGTGTCATATACACATCCTCATCCAGATTTCCATTAAGGAAAGCTGTCTTCACATCCATCTGCCAGATCTCATAATCATAATATGCAGCTATCGCGAAAAGAATCCGAATAGACTTAAACATGGCTACAGGTGAGAAAGTTTCATCATAATCTATCCCGTAGATTTGTTTGAAACCTTTCGCAACTAGCCTGCCTTTATAGGTAACCACGTTACCATCCATGTCAATCTTCTTCTTGAAGATCCATTTACAGCCTATAGGGATTACTCCCGGAGGCGGATCAACCAAATCCCAGACTTGGTTATCTGACATGGAGTCCATCTCGGCTCGCATAGCATCAAGCCATCTAGCTGACTCCGGTCCACTGACCGCATCCGCATAGGTGAGGGGTTCATCATTATCAATGATGTAGACTCCGTCATAGCGCTCAGGCTGTCGACGGATCCTTCCCGATCTTCGCGGTTCCCGTGATATCTGAGCCTCAGTTTGTTCAATAACCTGATCCACTGGCTCAGGCTCATCCAACTGAGCTTGACTACTTTGTCCTTCCTCTGGAATCTCATCCAGCTTTATTTCTCTCCCACTGGCCTCTTGCAGAAGAAATTCCTTCTCAAGAAATATGGCCGTCCGAGCAACAAAAACCTTGTTCTCTTTGGGATCGTAGAAATAATAACCCTTAGTTTCCTTAGGGTAACCGACAAAGATACATTTGTCAGATCTGCTCTCTAGTTTCCCAGAGGCGAGCTTTTTGACATAAGCCTCGCAACCCCAGATCCTGATAAATGTCAAGCTAGGCTGTTTCCCATACCATAACTCGTATGGCGTTTTAGAAACTGCCTTGGATGGCACTCGGTTTAGTACCTTTGCAGCTGTTTCCAGTGCAAAACCCCAAAAGGAGTATGGAAGTGTAGCCTGACTCATCATAGAACGAACCATATCAAGTAACGTTCTATTTCTCCTCTCGGACACACCATTCCATTGCGGTGTTCCTGGCGGAGTGAGCTGTGAGATAATCCCACACTCTTTCAGATAGTCAGTAAACGCATGACTTAGGTATTCTCCACCTCGATCAGAACGAAGTGCCTTGATATTTCGGCCTAACTGATTTTGTACTTCATTCTTGAACTCTTTGAACTTGTCAAAAGATTCACTTTTATGTCTCATTAAATAGACATACCCATACCTACTGAAATCATCAGTAAAGGTAATGAAGTACTGATAGCCACCTCTGGCATGTTTACTAAATGGCCCACACACATCACTGTGTATAAGGTCAAGTAAACCTGAAGCCCTTTGACCTTTCTTAGAAAAAGGTGACTTCGTCATTTTACCCATTAAACAAGCTTTGCATGTATCAATCTCCTTATAGGAGAATGATCCCAGCAGTCCATGATCATGCAACCGCTTAATGCGCTTCTCGTTTATATGGCCTAAACGACTATGCCATAGCAAGGTGCTGTCATCAGCATACTTGTCTTTCTTATTATCAATGTTTTGTATAGAATATTCCATGTCCAACATGAATAACCCATTGTTGATTGAACCAGTTGCATACACAATATTATCATAAGATAAAACACACTTTGAAATCTTGCATTCAAAGGCAAATCCTTTCCTGACAAGAGCAGGAATAGAGATAATATTCTTGGTAATACTGGGTACAAAATAACAATTGTTTAATTCTAATACAATGCCAGATGGTAAAGAAATGAAATAGTCTCCTACAGCAACAGCAGCAACCCGTGCCCCGTTTCCAACGCGTAGGTCTACCTCATGCTGTCCCACCTGTCTTCTTCTCTTGAGTTCCTGTACATTTGAACAAATGTGAACTCCACATGCAGTGTCCAACACCCATGAAATAGAAGAAGAAGATAACATGACCTCAGTCACATATATACCTGAGCCAGAAGCGATGCTTCCCCTCTTATCTCCTTGGAGCGCTTTACAGTCCTTTTTCCAGTGACCCAGCTGGCCACAGTGGAAACACCTGTTGTCCTTCGACCGCTTCACCTTCTGTTTCAGTGCCTTGCTGTAGTTCTTGACAGGGGCCTTGCCCTTCTTCCCCTTCTTCTTGTTCCTTGAAGGAACCATTAAGACAGAGGTTGAAGGCTTTCCCTTCAGAGTTTCCTCAGTTGTCAAGAGCATATTCAGCAGCTCTGCCGGCGTGCAATCGATTTTGTTCATATTAAAATTAATGATGAACGCATCGAAAGAGGGCGGGAGAGACTGCAGAATAATATCAACAGCAAGCTCCTGGTTGACGGTATGCCCCAGTTTCTCCAGAGCCTCCTTGTGCCCAATCATCTTGAGCACGTGAGCTCCCACTGGGCTCCCCTCAGTCAGTTTGCTCTGAAAGAAGAGCTTTGTCAGATTATAGCGTTCTGTCCTCGCCTGTGCAGCATACAGCATCTTGAGGTTCGCTATAATCTCTATAGCCGACATATCCTCATGCTGACGCTGCAGTGGTGGCGTCATAGACGCTAGCATCAGGCAAGCGACATCAATGCTATCATTGACGTGCTTTTCATAGGCATCCCGAACCGCCCTTGCGGCGTTCGGAGCGGGCTGCGGCGGTATCGCCGTCTCGAGGACATACAGTTTCCTCTCTGCCTTAAGAACGATCTTAAGGTGTCCAAACCAGTCAGAGAAGTTTGGCCCAGCAAACTTCTCCCTTTCCAGTAGGGATCGCACATTGAAGCTCATGGTGTTCGTTGCTGCAGGAATCTACAACAAGCAAGAACAGCAAGGTCAGTATCAATGTTCAGAATCATTCCAGGACTTAAGAAAGATTCTTTTCTCACTATTTTATCTGACTGAAAAATCCAGTAAACAGTCCGAAAGAGTAACACTCTTTTAGTGAGATGGGATCCAGATTTCATACTTGGTCTCCGCGTCCCGCTCAGGCGAGATAAGATGCACAGAGAGGACAAGCACTAATTTCTGGTAGGCTGTCCCAGCCAATCGCCAACCCGTGCGATTCCCCTTCATCTGGGCAATCCAGCAGACTGTGCCAACTGAGTTGGTACAACACAGTCTCTGATCCCTCAGATGGCTGCCTCCATGTGCTACCATATGCGCCACATATGTAGCCTACATGGTCAAGCTGACCTGACCTACTCCCTGGACCACCACGTGCTATGCTGAGCAACGAGAAGGGATAAATCCCTACTCTGTAACACGCAGGTGTAATCCCGCACCGTCTGAAGATAGATGGACGTGCCCACTGAGTGGGTTCAACACGGCTCCAACGATAGTCAGAACAGTGAGGTTTCGCGTCAGAAGGCATTACGTGCTTGATATATTAGCGTTGGATTTTAACGGTCTTTTATCTTCTTCACTATCATACAAGTCCTATGGTGATAGTAGAAGATAAACACATGCAATTCTAATTATTTAAGCAATAAATAGAAAGCATGATCTTATGTGGTAAAAGCCCATGAACCCTAGTAAGACCTTAATTTTACTTAAGTCTTCACTTGAGCTCATTTGCATCTCATCTGGTCCAACCCAGGCCCCTAGCGCCAAGAGCACCTCAGGTGCGCCACCAGCTGAATGCCCCCTTTTGGATGTGTGCTTTTGTGCTCTTGTCTAATCAAATACAATTTGATCTATCTAGACAAGTTTGACTCGCAGGTCAATTATACATTATAAATTAAGTACAAATGTGATTCGCAGATCACAAAATAATTTACAAGTTTGATTCCAGGCTCGCAGGCCCCAGCACAGCACACATTTAACATGGGCAGCCCACATAAGAATAAATAGACAAGTATCATGGCATCAATCATCATGTGATCCAATCAAGAAATTAAATTTTTTTGAAAACCCCATAGGCATCAATATTAATTTCCTTATGTGCCCTACAACCTTACAATGGTCCATTGATAGGGATCCACTCATCCATCTAGTTAGATCCTGTGCCCTTGCATGCACCGAGTCCTAACTGACCCGAATTGACCTAATGGTCAACCATGCATGCGCCAAGGGCTGAACCACCTTCAAGAGTTTTGGCAAGCGGGTGTGACCCCGGGCCTAACTCAAGAGTGTTCATTGGTTGTCTCAACCAGACCTCGCTACACACCTTTGATGCAGTCAACCTATAGCCACCTCATGCTTGCGCACAGGTGCTATCTGGTCAACCCATCTAGGCTGTCAGATGGTCTGATCAGACTAGTTTGATCCATTCTAGATGAAGCTTTCAACCCTATCAACCCATCTAAGGGTTTATAGCAAGGGCTTAGATCTAAGTATGCGCGCAAGTTCATTGAGTTTTTAAGAAAAACTATAACATGCAATAAGCGCAACTATGTAAGCAACAAACATGCGCCAACATATGTTAACCTCATGCATGCGCCACAATAAACTACATACAACTAGCACTTTCGCATGATGAGAAAACTTAGATCTAACATGGAACACAATACATTAAGCAATCATAAGCATCATACCGAAACCAAACATGCTCTGATACCAATTGCAGGAATCCCCTTCAAGGGGGAGCGAGAAAACCCTAAGGTAAGAACCCCTTTCGAGAGGGGGGCGCATTCAAAACTTTGATAGCGGAAGCATAGACTTTTAGGGTTTCATAAGATCGCAAATGGTATAGCTATATGATCAACTTAATTGAACTTTAGATCAAGTTATGATCTTACCAATGCCATGGATGGATGGCGGCTTGGAAGAAGAAAGATCGAAAGGGATCTTCTCCTTAGAAGACACACACTAAGTGATGAAGGCTTCCAATTTGCGCAACTTTTGTGCTAGCAAAATGCCAAGTTGTCCTTCTCGAGTGGTAGGATGATAAGATGATGCTAGGGCCGAGAGTTCTTGTTTTCGTCCTCCCCTTCTCCTCGTCGTGAGTGCAAGCCAAAAACTCTCACTCTCGAATCCAAACCGAAAGGGAGAGAGAGCTCATCAAATGAAAGAAACGGTTACCATTTAATGTGTAACCCCCTTCATTAAAGCCCCCTTAATTCCTTGCGTTCACCCTAAGTGAACCAACCGAAAACATCTCTTAAATTGAACCATGCGTTCACCCTAGTGAACCGGTTCAATTAGGTTTGGTTCAAAGACCAATTAACCCAAGCCACTTGGTCTAAATCATATTAACCCCTAAGGTTTCAGATCTAACCGTTCATCTCTCGATGCTCCTGATCTCACCGATCTAGCATCTGCTCTCTCGATCGAAGCTTACCGATCTCAAGCCCTAATCAATCAAACATGATCAGGCTAGATCTCACTTACAATCAGAGTTTAAATCCCTTTAAACTGAACCCAAATAATTCAGTCCACACGATCTGACTTAAAGAAAGCCATATCACCAAATTGTGTGACCCTGAGGGTTTCCTTTAAATGTCGGTAACGATAACTTACGTTATCACGATCAGTGAGGGGTATCTAGCAACACATCACTGTCTCCCGATATAAAGGAAAGAGTCTTCCAAGACTACACCCAACCCATAGCACAAGTGTGATTCAGTTTCACTAGGCATACAAGTGTCCTTTGCCACTGGATGTTCTTATTGGACAAGCGGGTCAAGCTTGTAACTCCAATACGATGAGCATGACTAGATCAGATGAACATAGTCATCTGGGTATGGCCATACACTATCTCAATCATCTCATATAGGGGGGGCCCTTTAGAACATCACACTCCTTGAACAAGGAGACGGCAATCCTATATCTATCACTAGTGTCCTAACCTGACTCATGATCATTATCCAAGATAGTCTATAATCATTATCTTTCAAATGATATTGAACTACCTCAAAATAATGACATTCATCATTTAGAAACACAAGTGATCTCAAGTCAAAGGACATGTGCCACTTGTTGCTTACAAGGATCATTCACATTGTGACAAGCAATTGAATATCCTAGTAGGGTCTGTCCAGTACATCCAATGCACCCATGAGTCTTCATCTTATTCCATGCTCGAAGCATCCTATAAGATTAGCACACATATTAGTCTCAATCATATCAAGGCTGTCTCATGTTCACCAAGATATCTCGACTAAGGACTTATAGCCTGCCAGCCTAGCTGAACAGCTTTGAGACATTATTCAGAAGTACTCTCATTACAGCAGACAAGGTAACAAACTGAATAATAACCATGCCTTTATAAACTTAAGAGTTTATTACATGACACTTATACAACCCCAAGGTCTCAAACATTAGCCTTAAGGGCATACCCCAACAGTAAATGGGTCTTCAAGAGGAAGACAGACATGGATGGCAATATAGTTACCTATAAGGGTAGACTAGTGGCTAAAGGATTTAAACAAATCCACGGGGTGGACTATGATGAAACATTGTCGCCAGTTGCCATGATCAAATCAATTCGGATTCTGCTTGCTATAGCTGCATATCATAACTATGAGATATGGCAGATGGACATGGAAACAGCGTTCCTTAATGGGAAGCTGACTAAGGATGTGTATATGGCACAACCTAATGGCTTCATCCATCCTGCAGATGCTAGTAAGGTCTGCAGGCTAAAGAAATCCATTTATGGATTAAAGCAAGCATCTCGAAGTTGGAATCTTCAGTTTGATGAAGCTGTGAGAGATTATGGCTTTATCAAAAGTGAAGATGACGCCTGTGTATACAGAAAATTCAGTGGGAGCTTGGTGATTTTTCTGGTCTTGTATGTTGATGACATACTACTCATCGGAAACGACATCCCTGGTCTTCAAGCTGTGAAGACATGGTTGGGGAAGTGTTTCGAGATGAAAGACTTAGGGGAGGCCGCCTATATTCTAGGTGTAAGGATCTACCGGGATAGATCCAAGAGGCTTCTGGCCCTTAGTCAGAGTACTTACATTGATAAGGTACTGGAGAGGTTCTACATGGAGCAATCCAAGAAAGGATACCTTCCAGTGAGACATGGCCTTACTCTCTCAAAGAGCCAGTGTCCTACAACACAGGCTGAGAGAGATGACATGAGTCGAATTCCTTATGCTTCGGCAGTAGGATCGATCATGTATTCAATGTTGTGTACTAGACCAGATGTGGCATATGCTATGAGCATAACCAGCCGATACCAATCCAATCCAGGTCTGCAGCACTGGGTGGCTGTAAAGAATATCCTTGAGTATCCTGAAAAGGACTAAGGATTTGTTCTGTAAAGTCTACGTGTACTAGAAGAGCTCAGTGTGCAGGGCTTCACTGATGAGTCATTCCAGTCTGATCCTGACGACTTCAGATCGCAAAACAGCTATTTTTTTAAGATGGTTGGAGGTGCTGTATGCTGGAAGAGCTTCAAGCAATCCACCATAGCTAATTCTACAACCGAAGCTGAGTATGTGGTTGCTTCTGAGGCAGCTAATGAAGCATTTTGGATCAGAAAGTTCTTTTCTGAACTTCAGGTGGTTCCAAGTGCAATGGATCCCATTAAGCTCTACTATGACAACAATGGGAACTGCACATGTTAAGGAACCACGGTCTCATCAAAGGTCCAAACACATACTCAGGAGATTTTGCCTGATCAGAGAGATCATTGATCGAGGTGATGTCAAGATTAGCAGAGTTAACACAGAGAGCAATCTAGCCGACCCACTGACCAAGGCTTTGGCGCAGCAGAAGCATGATGGTCGTACTAGAGATATGGGGTTGAGGTTGCTCAACCTCTAGGTCTTAGTGCAAGTGGGAGATTGTTGGTGTATATGCCCTAGGACCTAGTTTTGGTCAACTTATGTACTACTTGACTCTGATATTCATATATCTTTCTGGCATTGTCGTTATCATTGTTTGTCTACACCTGCGATTGTGTACTTACATGATAATGTCCCTGGAGACAGATTGGATCTGTGCTCGAATAATTGTCCCCAGTCGATGTACCTGAGTGGATATGGGACAGCTCTGGTACTTGTGAGACTGGTATGTGGGCTGGTTAGGCACATGGTGCTAACGCAGACACATGGGTATATCATTGGAGGATATACTGGATAGACCCGCTGTGAGGCTATGACTTGGTGTCATGAGTTATCCTCACAAGTGACAGGAGATGCATTGATCCCTTGACTTGAGGTCATTGACCATTCTATATGGTTAGGGACTTGCTTTGATACAACCTAACACCTCGCCATAGTTGGGAGGTCATAACAGTTGTTATTGAGCATGTCACGACCCATATGAGAAGGTCAATGGACAGACATAGGATTTGCCCCTTCCTTAGGGAAGTATGATATCCATGGAGCTCCTTTATGGTTCTATGACTGAGAGTGTATGGCCATACCCAGGTGAGAACCTGTTTTAGTCATAGCCATGTGATTGGATGAAAACAAGTGGTGACACACTTGTCCAATCGGATATCAGTCCGGCAAAGAGACTGTAATGCATCTGTACCTAGTTGCGATAATGGGGATGTCGATGTCGATATCCATTCCAATGACCTGGGTAGCAGCGATGCACTGCTAGGTGCCACTCACTGCTTGTGATGACCTTTGGTTAGCACTGCCAGCGTTAGAGGAACCTAAAGGGTCGCACACCTTGATACTCGAGTTTTCATATTGATCGGGTAGCCTTTAGATCGAGTTATTGGATAACTCGGATCTATTTGGGAGATTTCATCAGCGCCAATGGGCCTGATGAGATGGAAGAAACTTATTAGAGCCAACTTCCGTTTTTGGCATATTGATCAAATTAACCATGGTTAACCTCATTTGACCATGGGTTAAATTGGATTGGATCCAATAGCTTGGTTAACATGCATAATGGACTTTGGGCTTGGCCCATTGTTTAGTTGAGCTTGCTAATAAGTTGTATTGAAGGGCTATGAGGCTTGAAGGGTATAATGGGGATGAATTAATAGGATAGGCGCATATGGGATTCTAGTTGGACTAGAATTTGCGCCTATGCCTTGTTTGGTATCTCCTAGGTGATTAAATCACCCAAGATAATTGATTGGATTGTGTTTGACAATTGTGGGCTGATTATTAACATAATTAGAGTCCTAATTGGATTAGGACTTGCGCCCAAGCCACATTAGGCAATCCATTATATTGCCTTGACTAGGTCTAGGCGCATAGATGGGATTGATGCCTCATATGGCATGATATGGGCGCATATGGCTGATACTTGCTTTGGCAAGTCTTAAGCGCATATGGGAGTGGAGATTTAATCAGTATACTTGATTAAATAATCTCCTAGAATCATGCCCTAATTGTCAACACTTGCCTTTCTCCCCTAACCGCCTCTTGCTCCTATAAATAAGCCCTTGCCGCCCCCTCTCTTCTTGATGCTAATTCCTTGGAGGCGTGGAGCATTAGAGGGCGACGGCTTGGAGAGCTTAGAGTTCTTCTTCCATCAAGGGCGCAAGCATGCTTCATCTTTCTCCTCTTCCTTTCCTTGGCGCAAAGGAACAAGAAGGCTTGCGGCGTTCCCTTCTCCTTCCATCTCCTTGGCGCATCACATCTTGGTGGTGGCGCAAGTTGCTTGGAGGACTCTCCTAAGGCATGGATCTTCTTCCCGAGGCTAGCACCGGGCGAGGAAGAAGAAAACTTGAGGAATCCGTGTGTGCGAGACTGCAGAGGGCGAACACTTGGGCGCCTTCATCGACATCGGCTTCTAATCGCTTAAAGGTACTTACTATCACATCGCGTCGAACCCCTCGCAAGAGATCTTCACTGGGTTTTTGGGACCGGCCTGTTTTGGGGACATTCTTCCGCTGCGAAAAATATATGTCTATAACTCTGAAAATTGTAAAATGTCCCCGGGGTTTCCCAACAGTATCATAATACATCCCAAAGTGTTTGAGAGCAAAACATTATAATCCCATTTTTTCCCGGTTTTCAAAACATTAAAGGGTAGAGTCAATTCAAGATTTTCAATACATGAGCTTGAATTTGTCAAACTTAAGCCCAAGATGGCTTCAAGTGGTTCGAATGTGTGATTGTATTGATATGGTCCACATTAGTAATGGTATTTTAAACCATACTATACCAATCTCATTTGTGACAATTAGCAATTTGTGATGTTGTAGAACCTCCCATCATTTTAGTTTCTCTCTCCAAAAGAGAAGTCATCAATGAATAGTTCTAAATTGATGATAGCGGCATCAGTGCCCCCAACCTCCTATATCTCAAAATACCTTTGCTTAACACTCCCTCTCATTCTAACATAGGCCCGTGTACCAATTGCTGCTTAACACTTCCCAACCTCCTCTAACATTGTAGAAGTGTCACATGTAATGCTGCACACAAGAAAAGAGAGAAGCACCTAGCTAGTTACACTGTAGGAATGTAGGTAGTGAGGAGTTGCTTATCCAGGGGCACATAAGAGATAAGAATTCTACAAAAATATGTATGCAAATGGAAAGAATACTGCTTGTTGGTCAATGAAAAAGAGGAAGCTGCACAAATATGACAATAGGTGTTACAAGCCAAGCTGAAAGTAAGTCTGTAAGTTCCCGAGAATTCTAAAATAGATTGCAAAGATAACATAAACTACTATAATTGCTAACATTACCTGGACCCTTCTGGTAGTAGGATCAAGGGTGGCAAAGAGCTGATCCTCTGCAAGAACATCAGCTCCAGTCAAACGGTTCAAAAGTGTACTTTTACCAGCATTTGTGTATCCAACCTAAAACACTACCTTCATCAATTTGTTATTGCATAAAACATCAAGTAACCATTTCTCATTTTCTTTGTTATTACCAGAGAGACAACAGGAATGGGTACTGATAGGCGATGATTACGATAATGCTTCCGATGTTGCTAAACAGACTCAACTCTTTTCTCAATGCACTTAGCTGAATTTATAGATGTTATAGTGACAGAAATGCAAGAATAGATACTCTCAACCTACAACCTTTTATGATGCATTGCTCAGCAATAAAGTACACATAATTTTAATAACTTACAAGAAAACAGTCTTGAGAAAGAACCATAAGTTTTTACTCATTGCCAATACTCAAATTTATGAATAATATTTGAAAATTGGAAGATAAGTATTCTTTCAAGAGTATAGACATAATATGCCTTCAGAACAATGGCATTCCCAGATTTTTAACCCTAAGACTAGATTGCCTACTGCAGGGGCTCAAGAAAATAGAACAACAAGAAAAGCGATTGAGGTGGCATTCCATTGACATAGCTTTGGATGAGGTGGTGACTTGTTAGATTACATATGCAATGCAATTAATTGACATCCTAGGCTAATTTGTAACCTAATACATAATTATATGAAAACTAAAATTAAGAAGTAATCATAGGCTACCCAACTATATGCATGCAGGTGCAAGGAACTTATATCTGGTGAGTTGTTGACGAACACGTTTGAATCTTTGCAATTGAGCTTTATTCCCTATATCATTTAGCAATTGGGATAAAATAAAAACTCCATGTATATGAATATCAAAGTGATGTCACTTTAATAAGAGAATTATGGTTCTCTTATAAATGTTCGTTAGCTTGGATGAGCACATGACCATATATAGTAGTGCAAAGGTTGTTGAAGGAAAAATCTCTAAGAATACCATGACAAGTATCACATGTATGATATCTTCGATGCTAACACAAGAAGTCGATGTACAATCTATGAAACTTACATGTGATTTCCATGTTTTAATCATACTATTTATAAAGATCATCAAGTAACTAATTTTCTTGTATTGTGTGATAGAATCAAATTACATGTTAAATGACAAACATTTGGGATCATGATGCACAAAAATTCAACTTGTTAAGTGAGGAGGTTGTATTGAGTATATGGGAAGTAAAACCTAAATTTGGAAATCATGTGTGATATCCATGCTTCATCTTATAATACTATTGTAAATACTATTAAGCACGTATAGCTAAATACCAACACTAGGAATCATGGGGAATAATGTTAAAAGAAAGGGGCAAAGATATAAATTTAACCATATAGTAGGATAAATTATAATTTAGTAGGGAACTTAAATAAGTGATTTGTTACTATTTGGTGAAGAAAAAAAAGGAGAAGAAAGAATATAATTATTCAAGTGAAATGAAAGGAGATAAAAATACCTCATGCTTGCCTTCAAGCCACCTCATGCTTACTTGAGGATATGATTAACTAGGTGATGACACCTCATTCTAGGGGATTGCTATTGGTGAAAAAATGAAGTAAATGTGGGAAAAATGGTAATTTTCATAGCAACTTGTGTTTGGCTTGGAGAAGAGTGGATTTGAAGTGGTAAATTGGAGAAGAAGTGGAGTGAAAGCATAATCTTCACTAGAAGGCAAGTTTCTACCCTTTGCCCTATATTTGTGTTTTCAAAAATATTATAATTTGGTAAAATAATTGTGTTTATTATTCCTGAACATAACTAAGGTTTTAATTAACTGAAAACAAATTAATTTTGATGACTTTATCATAATATAGTAAAATATTTGAGGGAAAGTGATTAAGGAGTTATGATTTATGTAAATTTGACATCTTCATGTTTTTTTTCATGTATCTTTCACATACTAATGATTTTTTAATGAAAATTACTTTGGGCAAAAGATAACTCAAGTAGCTTTTCAACGTTCCTATATTATATATTTTTAACCCCAATTAAGGTATCAAGCTGATAGCAACATTCAACACATATTTTCTAGAATACAAAGTTAACCTTCTTTTAGTATTTTTCTTTTAACTTATGATATTTATATTCGTTTTGAATGATATTTCTTTGGAATAAAAGAAGACTCAAATATATTTTTAATGAGTCATATATTGTATATATTTGAGATTATTTGTAGCTTGAAACAAACAGTAAGTTTCAGCTCATTGATTCTGTAAACTTAGAATTGTATAGTCTGACCTTTGTTCACTTGATATGCTATAACTTTTTTTGAACTTTTCCAAATTACGTCAAACTAAATTTATTGGAAAGTACATTCAATAATGCTTCCAATGATACCTAAGTTGCATTGTTACCTATAGTATCTCTATTTGATTCATTTGAATGGATTGACTGATCCAGTTTAACATATTTTGTCCTTAGCCTTAGAACTATTATGGTACAAATTATCTAAACCTTGGGCAACACTCCATGTTCATGATGATAGTAACTTGAGCATAATCATCTATGCGTTGTGATTATTATTTGATTCATGGAAACTCCCATTATATCTGATATTTGACAACATGTTCCTATAAACTTTGACATGGACCATTGATGCTTTGTACCCATGATCATGTTATAAGGGCAATTGTATGAAGGCAACCATGCCATTGTGTTACTTTGATTATGTGATGATGCTATTGTTCTTTTGCCCTTACATCTTCTAGTGGGAAAATAATTTAATTCCATTTTTGGAAATTGTAGCTATGGATGTGGAGCTAAGTGCTACATGGAGTAAAGTGCTACATTATAAATAATGAAAGCTACATCATGAATCCATGGGAGCCACCTTTAGAATCCCTCCATATTTGGTGATGGATGCATAACTAAGTGCAACATGGAGCAAAGTGTCATATTAAAAATAATGGGGGCCACCTCTTAAATCCATGGGAGCCACATCTAGAATCCTTTCATTCACATTTAGATGGGCCATGATGAGCCCTTTGCTGGCTTGTACGTGAGCTCACTCAGATATGGGTAGGTCATATTTGTAGACTGGAAGAATATGATGTGATGTGTTCCCACTATTCCCTCTATGATACTTTGATACTCATGAGATTGGGATATTATCATGCGTTTATATGATAATTTTGATACTCTTGATGATATAATATTATTATTTATTTTCTGATACCTTGGGTACTCATGAGTTTGTGATATTGTGATTTGTTCATATGATGCTTTTGATATTTATCTTTCATTGATATCATCCTTGTTATATATGTTTAGGATACAATTATGTTAGGATTTGAGATATCTCTTTGGGAAAAATTCAATTTTGATGTTTCCTTTGCATATTATGAAATTTATTTTAAAATTTGTAATAAAAATATATTTTTTGCATGGGCAATGTAGTTCTTACTGAGTTTCATAACTCACTCTTTTGATTTTATACATAATACAGGTTAATCTATGATTGCTTTCCTTGGGGCAATGGAGGAGGTGTTAATATAAATGCTTGTATATAAGCTCCTAACAAGTTTGATGTTGTCGTGGGATGCTAGTTGATATTCTCATGTAAATATGTTTTGTATTGTATATAGAAAGTTTGAGCAATTTTTGTTAAGGTATCACCTTGTGACATTGTAACTAGATGTATAAATGAAAGTTGATATTCAATAAATTGTTGGGTGGTTGAATTTGTTAAGTAATGTTGTTAATTTGTATTAAAATTGTCTTGAGGTTGTATATGAGTTATTCAATTTGAGTTTTTTTGGATACTAGGAATTTAAATTGTATTAAACAGGAAAATTATTTTTATTACTATGTTTATTTCTAGGGGTTTGACATTATAACTTTATTAGGACCTTAAGATATTTACACTAATTATAGGTCCAAATAAAAAAAATACTCATTTGTATGTATAATACTCACTCGGCATAAATAATTACTCACAACTAGTGGGGAATTGTTAGATAGTGTGAACAATTTGAGGATGAAAAATAGTCCTACATTGGAAATGTAAAAAAAAAAACATATGTATGTTTAAATGTTTTGGTACCTTTTGTCATTGCAAAAGGTTCTTGTACCTACTATAAACAAAAAGCATGAGTTTACTATAGTCTAATGGTAGTATTTAAATGTCTTGATTGATTAGTTAGGTCTTCAGACCTATAACTTTGTCGTGCCTTAAGTGTTAGTGATGTATCCCAAGTTGTTTGGCGTGTACCTTGGACTAATCCCCGGCAACGGCGCCAAAAACTTGTTGTGTCCGCAAGTGCACGGATACTTCTAAGTAATACAAATATCGAACCATAGAGACCTACGTGTTAAGTACCAAATAGATGTTTTCTCACTAGCTAAGCAAGCCGAATGTGATGGAAGTAAACTATGCAGAAAAGTATGCTAAAAGGATAATTAGAGAGAAATAACTGGGACTAGGGTTTCATCCTCCTTAATTCTAATGACTAGACATAAATAAAAGGTCACCAGACTAATCTTATCATGATAAAGACTTAATTTACCTCATAAAGGGATCATCTCACTTTCGTGCAGACAATCATGCAGGGACCAATCCTCGCTTTCGCGCAAGATCTATCCTAGGCTAATGATAAGTAAATCATCAATCAAAGAATTCAAAGATCACTTTTGTGCATCCGAATTCTAAGTTGATTGTCTCAAGTGGAATCTCAAGGATCACTTTCGTGCATCCGAGACTCGACACATGTTTTACTTATGGTTCTCCAACGTTCCGATCTTCACTTTTGTGCAAGATCTCCACGTTTGATGACTCGACTCTACCCTAGATTTAAATTATCATCATGGCAATAGGATCACTAAAATCAAATAATTAAGAACTAACCTAAGAGAGTTCCTAACATGCAATTCTAGAGTTCCAAGTTCTCAAGCAAGTCACCTTTTGGTCTTTATTGTGAGAACTCTAAAACATGAATAATAACATCAATCTATGGAGAATCAAAGACAAATAATCACATAAGTAGAATCATCATAATAAAACTATTCTGATGAAGGTAAAAAGTTATCTAATCATTAAAAATCAAGGGGGATTACACCCCATGTCCCAAAAAGTGTTTAAGCGTGCATGGAAGAAGAGGTACAATAATCCATGGTGTAGGAAATCAAAACAGAGGGAGAGAACAAATTACGGTACGACCGTAATAGTGATTACGGTAGTAATCTGGGACGAACAGTGCTGGTGACGCTCCTTTATTGATTTCTCTCTCGTATGAGATCCTTTTGCTTTGAAACTTCTGGTATGTCCCCTCCACCTCCAAACGAAGCTTTTGTGTAAAAATCGCAACGAGAGGTGCCCTCTACGCCACTCGGCGTGAGGCCAAACCCTAACCGCCTCTCTGTCGATTGCTCCTTCGATACTGGATCAAAATTCGTCCTTCCACTTCTTGTCTCTTCTCCTCTTAAAGACAAGTCCGCAGCATCTTTCGGATCTCAATTTGGATGTCTGGATCAAAAGATATGGTCCACGCAAGATTCGGACCCGTAAAAATTACGTTTTTGAATGAAATTACGGTACCGTAAAGAAGATTACGACAGTGCCGTAATTTTGGCTTTGTGAAGTATTTGTCAAGATTATGGCCCGTAAAAATGTTTACGGCCATGCCGTATTTGCTTTTGTATGTTTCTGGACCAAAATATGGCCCGTAAAGATCATTAGGGCAGTGCCGTAATCTCTGAAATCTCTCGGGTGGAAAATCGTCTGGCATTACGGTACCGTAAATATTGTTACGGCGGTGCTGTAATCTCATGAAATTCTCTGGTTGAAATCTTCCCAAATTACGGCACCTCTCAGGGATTATGGTTGTACCGTAATTCTGTGGTGGAATTACGGTGCCGTAAAATCCATTACGGGGGTGCCGTAATTTGCTATGAAGCTTTGATTCTCCTGAAATTTGATGTGTGACTTCGTTTTGATGTCTGGAATCCATTGTTGTGCTCGAATCCTTTAAAATCCATCAAAATATAACACTTTTTACCTGAAATTCATGAAAAACAAGAAATTGTGTAGATTTCGTGATATTTGACAAATAATGCTTAAAAACAAGCAAAAGTTCATAAATATGACATGAAAAGATATATAAAATGGCATGAAATTTACTATAAATTTCGGTGTCATCAGTTAGAAAATTGTAAAGAAGAATCGATGAAGACAATCTTGAGGCATGAAGAAATCATCACTGTCCTAAATACTTATTTTTGACCTTTAGGATTCAATAAGGCAAGAGAAAACTTTGAGAACTTACAACAAAACAAAAAGAAAATGGTGTGTCTTTTGAAGGAACCAACACACCCCTTGATCCTTAATGAAGGAGCTCCAAGTCCCGAAGTGCCCAATCTTGACCATTAAATATATTATTATTATAATAGGTCATAGTGAGCTCTTACACTATACACATAATGGTCTCAAATTCTTGCTTCAAAAGGTTCAACTAAGTATACAAGCATATAGATGCTTTCAAGTATTCCCAATGTGGGACTAAGTAATTCCTCCTTATTGTCACAACTATATACAACAATCCCCCACTAGTTATGATCAATAGCATTCTGCTAGGTAAACATTACACATACAAGTGAGTATCTTTTGATTTGAACATATAATTAGTGTAAATATCTTAAAGTCCTAACAAAATTATAGGTTTTTCATAAAACTATACCTCAACTCCTTGTGTTCATACCAAAGATATCACACATGCGATACTTGCCATGGTGTTCTCAAAGGTTTCTCTACAACAACCTTAACACTATTATATATGCCCATGTGCTAATTTAATCTAATGAACATTTATAAGAGAACCACAATTCTCTTATTGAAGTTGTACCACTTTAATGTTCATACAGGTTGATGCAGCGAAAGACTTTGCCCCTGATGATGACACAAAAAATTTCAGCCACACAAAAATTTTTGCTCATCATGGCCATGAAGATGATCATGGCCCGCCCATGAAGTGTTCGGCAGAAAGCGAGAACACTGCTGCCAGACATTGCGGTCATGAAGATGATCACGACCTGCCTGTAATGACCAATCATGCCCGTAAGCAAGGTCACGGTCCAGCTGTAAAGCCTTCTGTGAAGTTAAAAAAAAATGCCAAAAGAGATCATAGTCATGAAGACGATCACGACCAGCCTGTGAAGTCTTCTGTGGATTTTCAACATCCTCATCATGCCCGTGAAGATGATCACGGCTAGCCTATGAAGCCTTCTGAGGATTTCTAGCATCCTCATCATGCCTGTGAAGATGATCACTGTTTGCTTGTGAAGCCTTTTGTCGATTTCTAGTGCTCTCATCACCGCCATAATTATGATCACGGTAAGCTCGTAATGTCTCCAGAAGATGATCACGGCCATATTCAGTTTCATGGCCAGCCTGTGAAGTCCTTGCACCCAGATGAAATGGACAATTTTCTCGATGCAAAAGACATCATGGCCGTAATTATGATCACGACAAGACTGTAAAGAGCCAGAAGTGCCCGAACAGCCCATTTCGAAGGCCCTTTGACGCTCACTCCGTCCGAGCATACCTCCAGAGCAATACATGGGGGTTAGTAGCCCATCCTCCACCCATACAACCAATGGGTTTACTTCCACGAAGGACCGAAGAACCAACTCCTGGCCGGTACAACAACATGCTATCTAATTCGTCATAAGAGTCAGCCCACACCACCATGAACTAGCCCACTACTAGCCACTTTTGCTGCTTCATCGCCACCTGCTCCGAAATAGTTTAGACGGCCCATCAGGCCCAAGGCGTCCAACCTAAGCCCAACCCGTTCAAAGGCCTGGACCAACTGCGATAGTTATTGGGATTTGATTCCCTGCCAGTCCCTTATCTTTTCTGCCAGCCCTTTGTCTTTTCTACTATGCTTTTCAACTTTTAGGATGTTGGAAAGTGTTGGTGTATATGCCCTAGGACCTAGTTTTGGTCCATCTTTGTACTACTTGACTCTGATATTCATATATATATCTTTCTGGCATTGTCGTTATCATTGTTTGTCTACACCTGCGATTGTGTACTTACATGATAATGTCCCTGGAGACAGATTGGATCTGTGCTCAAATGATTGTCCCCAGTCGATGTACCTGAGTGGATATGGGATAGCTCTGGTACTTGTGAGACTAGTATATGGGCTGGTTAGGCACGAGGTGCTAACGCAGACATATGGGTATATCAGTGGTGGATATACTAGACCGACCCGCTGTGAGGCTATGACTTGGTGTCATGAGTTATCCTCACAAGTGACAGGAGATGCATTGATCCCTTGACTTGAGGTCATTGACCATTCTATATGGTTAGGGACTTGCTTTGATACAACCTAACACCTCACCGTAGTTGGGAGGTAATAATGGTTGTCATTGAGCATGTCACGACCCATATGAGAAGGTCAATGGACAGACACAGGATTTGCCCCTTCCTAAGGGAAGTATGATATCCATGGAGCTCCTCTATGGTTCTATGACTGAAAGTGTATGGCCATACCCAGGTGAGAACCTGTTTTAGTCATAGCCATGTGATTGGGTGAAAACAAGTGGTGACACACTTGTCCAATCGGATATCAGTTCGGCAAAGAGACTGTAATGCATCTGTACCTAGTTGCGATGATGGGGATGTCGATGTCGATATCCATTTCAATGACCTTTGGTCAGCACTGCCAGCGTCAGAGGAACCTACAGGGTCGCACACCTTGATACTTGAGTTATCGTATTGATCGGGAAGTCTTATGATCGAGTTATTGGATAACTCGGATCTATTTTGGAGATTTCATCAGCTAATGGGCCTGATGAGATGGAAGGATGGTATTGGAGCCAAACTCCATTTATGGCAGGTTGACCCAAAATTGACCATGGTTGGCCACATTTGGATTAGGGTTGCATTGGATTGGATCCAAGTGCTTAATCAAGCCATGTAATGAAGTTTGGGCTAGCTCATTATCCAATGAGGCCCAATAATAAGTTGTCATGAAGAGTCAATAGGCTAAAAGGGTATAATGGGGAGGAAGCCAAGCCCATTGGCGCCTAAGGGGCATAATGGGGTTTGGATGGCAAATTTGCTTCATTAAGGAAGCTTTATGCGCCTAGCCTTCTCCCATTGATAGTGTGAATGCATTAAGGCATTGCTTGGGGCACAAGGCTAGGTCTTGGCGCACAAGGCAAGGCTTGGTAGCTTATGGAAAGGTTGAATGAGGTTTATGGTAAAGTCTTGGAGACTTTCCTTACCTCAAACCTTCTCATCCAAGCCATACACTTGTCATGATCTCAACCCTTGCCCTAACCGCCTCTAGCTCTTTATAAGTGACCCTAGCCGCCCCCTCTTAGAGGTTACAATCCTTAGAGGCGTGACAACAAGAGGAGGGGCGAAAGCAAGGGCTTGAAGGGCGACAACACCAAGAAGTGGCACATCTTCTTCTTCCTTCCAAACCCTAGCCGCAAGCCTCTTCCTTCTCTCTTGACGCAAGGAACTTGATGCTTGGTAGTTTCCCTCTCCCTCATCCTTCTTCATCTTTGGCGCATCTACCTTGGAGGTGGCGCATACTTTGAAGAAGGAGCACAAGGCTTGGATCTTCTTCCCGAGGCTAGCACCTGGCGTGGAAGAAGAGGACTCGAGGCATCCGTGTGTGTGAGACTGCAAAGGGCGCACGCTTGGGCGCCTATCACGACATCGACCTCATCTTGCTCTAAGGTATTTCCTAACTCATCGTGTTGACTCTCTTGCTTGCGATCTTCATTGGGTTTTTGGGACCGGCCTGTTTCGGGGACATTCTTCCGCTGTGCAATGTATGCATGTATGCTTATAACTCTGAAAAATTATAAAATGTCCCCGGGGTTTCCCAATAGTGGTATCAGAGGGACTTGCAAGACTCGAACGATGTTTTACGCTTTTCTTTCATGCTCACATGCCATATCTCTATTTTCGTCAATAGCATGATGCATGGCAAACGATTTTTTCTAAGTAGGAAAAAATTAGGGTTTCTTGTTTCTATCATCCTCTCAATCTCTTTTGGATTTTTGGACTATTTTTCTTGTTTGATTTAAAGATCAAAGGCGCACGTAATTTTGTCAAGTAGGACGAGCATTGTGTCTTCGGACTGGCCAAGTCTCTTGATCTGACAAAATTGCCAGTTGAAAGGATTTCTGAAATCATCATGAAAAATAAATCGCAATCAACCAAAAGATTTGTGAGAAGAAGATGAGGAAAAGAGACTAGTTTTATGAAAAAGTAAAATTTCAGATTTTATGTTTTTCATGAGCATGTAGAATTGCATGAGTAAATACCTTGATTGTGCATGATGTTGTGATCATTAGTCAAGCCCCCCCTTTGCATGCCTGTGATGTATCCTTGTGAGGCCTGCGTGTTGGTGTATATGCCCTAGGACCTAGCTTTGGTCAACTTATGTACTACTTGACATTGATAATTATATATCATTATGGCATTGTCGTTATCATTGTCTGTCTACACCTGCGATTGTGTACTTACATGATAATGTCCCTGGAGATAGATTGGATCTGTGCTCAAATAAAGATCCCCAGTCAATGTACCTTAGTGGATATGGGACAACTATGGTGCTTATGAGACTGGTATGTGGGCTGGTTAGGGCACGGGGTGCTAACGCAGACACATGGGTATATCATGGGAGGATATACTGGATAGACCCGCTATGAGGCTATGACTTGGTGTCATGAGTTATCCTCATAAGTGACAGGAGATGCATTGATCCCTTGACTTGAGGTCATTGATCATTCTATATGGTTAGAGACTTGCTTTGATGCAACCTAACACCTTGCCGTAGTTGGAAGGTCATAAAGGTTGTCATTGAGCGTGTCACGACCCATATGAGAAGGTCAATGGACAGACATAGGATTTGCCCCTTCCTTTGGGAAGCTTGATATCCATGGAGCTCCTCTATGGTACTATGACTGAAAGTGTATGGCCATACCCAGGTAAGAACCTGATTTAGTCATAGCCATGTGATTGGATGAAAACAAGTGGTGACACACTTGTCCAATCGGATATCAGTTCGGCAAAGAGACTGTAATGCATCTGTACCTAGTTGCGATGATGGGGATGTCGATGTCGATATCCATTCCAATGACCTGGGTAGCAGCGATGCACTGCTAGGTGCCACTCACTGCTTGTGGTGACCTTTGGTCAGCACTGCCAGCGTCAGAGGAACCTACAGGGTCGCACACCTTGATACTTGAGTTCTCGTATTGATCGGGAAGCCTTATGATCGAGTTATTGGATAACTCGGATCTTATTGGGAGATTTCATTAGCGCCAATGGGCCTGATGAGATGGAAGAATATTATTGGAGCCAAACTTCATTTTTGGCAGGTTGACCCGTATTTGACCATGGTTGGTCACATTTGAATTAGGGTTGCATTGGATTGGATCCAAGTGCTTAATCAACCCATGTAATGGAGTTTGGGCTAGCTCATTATCCAATGAGACCCAATAACAAGTTCTCATGAAGAGATGAGAGGCTAAAAGGGTATAATGGGAAGAGACCCAACCCCATTAGCGCCTAAGGGGCATAATGGGGTTAGGGTGGCAAAATTGCTTCATTAAGGAAGCAATTGGTGCCTAGCCCTCTTCCATTGATGGAATGCATGCCTTTAAGGCATTGCTTGGGGCGCAAGGCAAGGCCTTGGCGCACAAGGAAGGCGTGGAGCTTAATGAGGAAAGGTTGAATGAGAATTAAGGAAATGTCTTGGAGACTTTCCTTATCTCAAACCTCTTCATCCTAGCCCTACACTTGTCTTGATCCTAGCCCATACCCTAACCGCCTCTTGCCCTATAAATGAGACCCTAATCGCCCCCTCAATTAGATGATCGACTCTTGGAGGCGTGAACACAAGAGGAGGGGCGAAAGCAAGGGTTTGAAGAGGCATTGGCGCAACCTTTTTCTTCCATCAAATCCTAGCCGCAAGCTTCATCTTCTCTTCCTCCTTTGGCGCAAGAGACTTGAAGGCTTGGCGGCATTCTTCTTCATCAATTGGCGCTTCTACCTTGGAAGTAGCGCAAGTATTGAAGAGAGAACACAAGGCTTGGATCTTCTTCCCGAGGCTAGCACCGGGCGAGGAAGAAGAGAACTCAAGAGATCCGTGTGTGTGAGACTGCAGAGGGCGGACGCTTGGACGCCTACATCGGCATCGCTCTCTTCTTTGCTCTAAGGTATTTCTTAACTCATCGTGTCGACTCCCTTGCATGCGATCTTCACTGGGTTTTTGGGACCGGCCTGTTTCGGGGACATTCTTCCGCTGTGCAAATATGTATGTCCATGACTCTGAAAAATTGTAAAATGTCCCCGGGGTTTCCCAACACTGCGTGCCGCTTTTCTCTTTTCTTTTAACTAAAAAGAAGATTAGGGTGGCACATGTACTTGGAGCTTGGCGCATGCATGAAGCTTGCGCACCTTGGATGGTGGCGCAACAAGCATCAAAGGAAGAGACGCAAGCTTGCTTAGTGGCGCAAGTTAGGCATGGCCGAACCCTTGGGTTTGAGAGCTAGCTAACTTGGCTTCTTGCATGGTGGTGCATCTTCCTTGGAGGAAGACCATGGCATTGGCCGAACCTTTGGGGTCTACCCTTAAGGTTTGAGAGCTAGCTAACTTGGCTTCTTGCATGGTGGCGCATCTTTCTTGGAGGAAGACCATGGCATTGGCCGAACCTTTGGGGTCTACCCTTAAGGTTTGAGAGCTAAACCATGAGAGAAGGACCTTGGAGCCAACATTGAAGCTCAAGCTAGAGGTCGGCTAGGCTAGGTCTAGTTTTTGGGGCTTGAGTTCTAGGACAAGAGTTGAACCTCTTTCATGGCATGGGTTGGTTCAATGTCTTGAATAGGATATGATCACATCATTCTTTACTGCTTTTATCATTATCTGCAGAAGCATGCCTATAATATTTTATCGTTATGTTATCACCATAGGATTGCATGCCTGTAATGATAGACATAAGATAAAACTGAGATGATGAGACCTTAAACAAAAACCCTCAATTAAAATATCAAGTCTAGTAGCCTTCTAACGCGTAGCCCTCACTAAGCTATCGATCAATGGAGTTGTGAATTGTTTCCCACCCTCGTGGGACACACCCACTTATCTTTAGAAAGTGTGTGGTGACAATGGTTTCCCCAGTCCAGTTTTAACCTGGCGTGCCTTCGCAAGGAAACTCGTTGGCCCTGGGCATAATGGTTAGGAATGGACTTGACTAGATTTTCATGTATGCTAGGCACATGATGAAACTCTAGAGGCATCGTTGAGAGGTTAGGGTTTCATGCTGTATCTAGCCCTCGCTGGACATGAAATGCCTGGACTGTCTCAATAAGGGGAATTGCTTGGAGCAATCGGCCGGCGCGCCCACCTTAGGAAACATGGGTCACTTTGTGCATCTCATCCCACCCTCGTGGGACGCAAAGCCCTGTGTGGAATGAGGATCTCATCTCACTAGGAAATCTTGGATTTCTCGATTGACTTTGTGGGTTGTCAATTCAATTAAAAATAGTGGGAGCCATGGTCATTTAAAACAAGTCCAGTTTAAATGACTCGAAGTAGTACTAATCTGCTGTTTCTTGGTTGTTGTAGAACAATGGCTATGAACAATGGCATTTGGTCACTACGATCTACCCTGGAAAGGGATAAGTTGGTTGGATCCAACTTACTGGATTGGTATATGAACTTGAGAATCATGCTCAAGCTCGAAAGGAAGCTTTATGTCCTTGAGCGTCCTTTTCCTGAGCCACTTCCATGCTCAGCCTCAGCGGCTGAGAGGGATGCTTATGATAAGCATCAGGTTGATACTTTGGGGGTTGCTAACCTACATGCCACCTGAATTTAGAGGGTGATATGAATTGAAGAGTGCCTCTGAGATTATTTTTAATCTAAGGCAGCTCTTTGATGAATTGGTTGAGCTCAATCCTCCTAAAGTTGATATTCAGTGTGTTGAGCCGAAAGGCTTGACCAAGGAACTGAAATTAAAGATGGATATGATCAGGAATAATAGGTGCTATTCATGTGGAGGGCCACCTCACATGTTGAAGGACATGTTGCAACTTCAGAATGAGGAGAAAAAAGGCAAGGCCTTGTCTTCATGCTCAGGTATTTATGTTACCGAAGTCAACCTTTCTATTCCTATGACATGGGTATTGGATACCGCATGTGGAGCTCATATTTGTACAAATATGCGAAGGCTCTGAAAGGGTAGATCGGTAAGGCCTAGAGAGATTGAACTACGGATAGGTAACAGGGCACAAGTTGCTGCTGTTGCTGTAGGAGTTTCTCTCCCTACCTTCTAGACTTCAGTTAAAGCTAGACAATTGCTATTATGTACCTTCCCTTACCAAAACATTGTATCCACTCCTTGCTTGGCAAAGAAAGGATTTAAGTTTGAAATAAAAGAGAACTTATGTTCTTTTTCTTTTGCAAACATGTTTTATGGGAAGGGTACTTTGTGCAATGGTCCGCATGTCTTGGACATGGATAGCTCTATTTGTAACATAAATAATAAAAGGACCAAACTGAGTGGTTCAGTTGGTGCTTTCCTACGGCATTGTCGATTAGCCCATATAAACAAGAATCGCATTCGGCAACTCCATACAAATGGGTTGTTAGATTCGAGTTCCTTGGAGGAACTTGATACATGTGAGACTTGTTTATTACGGAAAATGACAAAGGCGTCCTTCACCAAGATTGGTGAGAGGGCAGGAGGTTTATTAGATCTCATACATACTGACGTGTGTGGGCCTTTCAATAAACAAGCCAGAGGAGGGTACAACTACTTCATCGCGTTTACTGATGACCTCAGTAGATATGGTTATGTCTATCTGATGAGACATAAGTCTGAATCCTTTTAGAAATTTAAGGAGTTTAGACATGAAATAGAGAACCAGCTTGGTAGATCCATTAAGGCTCTTCGATCAGATCGTGGTGGAGAGTACCTGAGCGGTGAGTTCTTTGACTATCTGAGAGAGTGTGGGATCATATCCCAACTCACTCCTGCTGGAACACCTCAATGGAATGGTGTGTCTGAAAGGAGAAATCGAACTTTGTTGGACATGGTTCGATCTATGATGAGTCATGCAACTCTACCTCCCTCATTCTGGGGACATGCACTTGAGACAGCTTCTCTAATACTGAATAATGTTCCATCTAAGAGTGTCTCAAAGATTCCATACGAGGTATGGAGTGGGAGACACCCTAATCTCACTTTTATCAGGATCTGGGGATGTAAGGCTTATGTCAAACGTCAGGATTCTAGCAAGCTAGAACCTAGATCTGATAAGTGTATGTTTGTGGGGTACCCTAAGGAGACTAAGGGTTACTACTTCTATGTTCCCACCGAGAACAAAGTTTTTGTTGCTTGGGGTGCTGTCTTTCTACAGAAAGAATTTCTCATGAAAGAAGTTAGTGGAGGAAGTTTGACTTGGATGAGGACCAAGTGCAACCACAAGACAAAGAGATGGAATTTGAGACACCTGCACCGGTTGCTAGGCAACCTGAGGCTCAGACACAGGCCCCATGTAGGTCTGGGAGGATTCGTCGTGTACCTGAGAGGTATGGGTCGCTGCCGACCCAACACGACGGGATCTTCATCATTGAGGATGACCCCAGGACTTATGATGAGGCGGTCAGTGGACCGGACTCCGAGAGATGGCTTGACGCCATGCAATCCGAGATGGATTCCATGTCGGCTAACCAAGTCTGGGATTTGGTTGAGCTGCCTGATGGGGTAAAACCCATAGGGTGTAAATGGGTTTTCAAGAGGAAGACAGACATGGATGGCAATATAGTTACCTATAAGGGTAGACTAGTGGCTAAAGGATTTAAACAAGTCCACGGGGTGGACTATGATGAAACCTTCTCGCCAGTTGCCATGATCAAATCCATTCGGATTCTGCTTGCTATAGCTGCATATCATGATTATGAGATATGACAGATGGACATGGAGATAACGTTCCTTAATGGGAAGCTGACTAAGGATGTGTATATGACACAACCTGATGGCTTCATCCATCCTGCAGATGCTAGTAAGGTTTGCAGGCTAAAGAAATCCATTTATGGATTAAAGCAAGCATCTCGAAGTTGGAATCTTTGATTTGATGAAGCTGTGAGAGATTATGGCTTTATCAAAAGCGAAGATGACGTCTGTGTATACAGAAAATTCAGTGGGAGCTTGGTGATTTTTTTGGTCTTGTATGTCGATGACATACTGCTCATCGGAAACGACATTCCTAGTCTTCAAGCTGTGAAGACATGGTTGGGGAAGTGTTTCGAGATGAAAGACTTAGGGGAGGCCGCCTATATTCTAGGCGTGAGGATCTACCGGGATAGATCCAAGAGGCTCCTGGCCCTTAGTTAGAGTACCTACATTGATAAGGTCCTGGAGAGGTTCAACTTGGAGCAATCCAAGAAAGTATACCTTCCAGTGAGACATGACCTTACTCTCTCAAAGAGCCAGTGTCCTACAACACAGGCTGAGAGGGATAACATGAGTCAAATTCCCTATGCTTCGGCAGTGGGATCAATCATGTATACAATGCTGTGTACTAGACCAGATGTGGCTTATGCTGTAAGCATAACCAGCCGATACCAATCCAATCCAGGTCTGCAGCACTGGGTGGCTGTAAAGAATATCCTTGAGTATCTTGAAAAGGACTAAGGTTTTATTCTATATGGTCTACGGGGGACAGGAAGAGCTCAGTGTGCAGGGCTTCACTGATGAGTCATTCCAGTCTGATCCTGACGACTTCAGATCGCAGACCGGCTATTTGTTTAAGATGGTTGGAGGTGTTGTATGCTGGAAGAGCTTCAAGCAATCCACCATAGCTAATTCTACAACCGAAGCTGAGTATGTGGTTGCTTCTGAGGCAGCCAATGAAGCCGTTTGGATCAGGAAGTTCTTTTCTGAACTTCAGGTGGTTCTAAGTGCAATGGATCCCATTGAGCTCTACTATGACAACAATGGGAACTGCACATGTTAAGGAACCACGGTCTCATCAAAGGTCCAAACACATACTCAGGAGATTTCGCCTGATCAGAGAGATCATTGATCGAGGTGATGTCAAGATTAGCAGACTTGACACAGAGAGCAATCTAGCAGACCCACTGACCAATGCTTTGGTGCAGCAGAAGCATGATGGTCGTACTAGAGATGTGGGGTTGAGGTTGCTCAACCTCTAGGTCTTAGTGCAAGTGGGAGATTGTTGGTGTATATGCCCTAGGACCTAGTTTTGGTCCATCTTTGTACTACTTGGCTCTGATATTCATATATATATCTTTCTGGCATTGTCGTTATCATTGTTTGTCTACACCTGCGATTGTGTACTTACATGATAATGTCCCTGGAGACAGATTGGATCTGTGCTCAAATGATTGCCCCCAGTCGATGTACCTGAGTAGATATGGGACAGCTCAGGTACTTGTGAGACTAGTATATGGGCTGGTTAGGCACGAGGTGCTAACGCAGACATATGGGTATATCAGTGGTGGATATACTGGACCGACCCGCTGTGAGGCTATGACTTGGTGTCATAAGTTATCCTCACAAGTGATAGGAGATGCATTGATCCCTTGACTTGAGGTCATTGACCATTCTATATGGTTAGGGACTTGCTTTGATACAACCTAACACCTCACCGTAGTTGGGAGGTAATAATGGTTGTCATTGAGCATGTCACGACCCATATGAGAAGGTCAATGGACAGACACAGGATTTGCCCCTTCCTAAGGGAAGTATGATATCCATGGAGCTCCTCTATGTTTCTATGACTGAAAGTGTATGGCCATACCCAGGTGAGAACCTGTTTTAGTCATAGCCATGTGATTGGGTGAAAACAAGTGGTGACACACTTGTCCAATCGTATATCAGTTCGGCAAAGAGACTGTAATGCATCTGTACCTAGTTGCGATGATGGGGATGTCGATGTCGATATCCATTTCAATGACCTGGGTAGCAGCGATGCACTGCTAGGTGCCACTCACTGCTTGTGGTGACCTTTGGTCAGCACTGCCACCGTCAGAGGAACCTACAGGGTCGCACACCTTGATACTTGAGTTTTCGTATTGATCGGGAAGCCTTATGATCGAGTTATTGGATAACTCAGATCTATTTTGGAGATTTCATCAGCGCCAATGGGCCTGATGAGATGGAAGGATGTTATTGGAGCCAAACTCCATTTATGGCAGGTTGACCCGAAATTGACCATGGTTGGCCACATTTGGATTAGGGTTGCATTGGATTGGATCCAAGTGCTTAATCAAGCCATGTAATGAAGTTTGGGCTAGCTCATTATCCAATGAGGCCCAATAATAAGTTGTCATGAAGAGGCAATAGGCTAAAAGGGTATAATGGGGAGGAAGCCAAGCCCATTGGCGCCTATGGGGCATAATGGGGTTTGGATGGCAAATTTGCTTCATTAAGGAAGCTTTATACGCCTAGCCCTCTCCCATTGATAGTATGAATGCATTAAGGCATTGCTTGGGGTGCAAGGCTAGGTCTTGGCGCACAAGGCAAGGCTTGGTAGCTTATGGAAAGGTTGAATTATGTTTATGGTAAAGTCTTGGAGACTTTCCTTACCTTAAACCTTCTCATCCAAGCCATACACTTGTCATGATCTCAACCCTTGCCCTAACTGCCTCTAGCTCTTTATAAGTGACCCTAGCCGCCCCCTCTTAGAGGTTACAATCCTTAGAGGCGTGACAACAAGAGGAGGGGCGAAAGCAAGGGCTTGAAGGGCGACAACACCAAGAAGTGGCGCATCTTCTTCTTCCTTCCAAACCCTAGCCTCAAGCCTCTTCCTTCTCTCTTGACGCAAGGAACTTGATGCTTGGCGGTTTCCCTCTCCCTCATCCTTCTTCATCTTTGGCGCATCTACCTTGGAGGTGGCGCATACTTTGAAGAAGGAGCACAAGGCTTGGATCTTCTTCCCGAGGCTAACACCGGGCGTGGAAGAAGAGGACTCGAGGCATCCGTGTGTGTGAGACTGCAGAGGGCGCACGCTTGGGCGCCTATCACGACATCGACCTCATCTTGATCTAAGGTATTTCCTAACTCATCGTGTCGACTCTCTTGCTTGTGATCTTCACTGGGTTTTTGGGACTGGCCTGTTTCGGGGACATTCTTCCGCTGTGCAATGTATGTATGTATGCTTATAACTCTGAAAAATTGTAAAATGTCCCCGGGGTTTCCCAACAGAAAGTTATTAGAACCTTCCAGCAGCTTTTGTCATAGAGTTGGTAGGATTTGTTTTGTCTCATCCTCCCTCCCTTATCTTATAAAAGGGAGGCAAGGGTCTAGCTCTGTTTTCAGCTCTTCTTGGGTGATAGATTAGCTCACTGTGTGTTTGAGAGTGAGGTCGGTGCCTCGACTCAGAAGTTATTAGTGACGATGGAGTATTGAGCAAGGTGTTTGATCCTTGGCTCAGCCTCAATTCCTCACTTGTCGTTGTAATCCTTTCCAATTTCAGGAAGTAAATTGCACCACCAGTGCGTCAGGTTCGCCTGTTGTCTACATTGCTATCTCATTTCGATCGTGTTTTTCGCTTACCCACGAGCATCCGTATGTCAGAGGCGTGGAGCATTTCTCTTCTTTTTGGTGTGATCATAGGCGCATAGGTAAGCAAACCAAGTCACTCCAAGTCCACTGCCCTATAACATGTTGTGCTTAAAGATGCTTGCTAAAGAGGTTAGTGAGTTTATTTTCGTAGAATTGATTGCTGTTTGTTCCTTTTGCATTTGTGTTGCCCCGAAGCGAATTCGACATTGTTTTCTCGTGTTTCTCGCTGCTCCTTTCCATGTGTTTTCACTTCCCTTATCTCTAGCCCCTCTCATGATTTTCCAAGCATCGTCGCATAACCCTAGAGTATGAAACTAAGGACCAACTCACCTAGTGGTTGCATCATAGGTGGAGTTTCTACTTTTGTCCTAGTTCCTAAGGAGACAAATAATTATAAACTCCATTAAGAGCCAATGCTCATACTTTCAATTTGTCAGCACTAGTTTATGTATATATATTTATACTTGTTTTGTTATGAGACTTCTTAGTGCTCACAAGCACATAACAATGACTTATTTTTACCCATTGAACTTTTAAATTAAAGATTTTCTAATTAAAAATTGGGTTAATATTATTGGTGCTTAACTTAATATCTTAAGTCCTATATTACAAGATGTCTTTCTCACTAATTCTCTATTTTTAGTAGCTTAGTGAGAGGATTAGCTAAATTGTTACCTGATCTCATAAAAATTATGGTGATCACCCCACTTGAGATCAATTCTCATACATATGCATGTCTCATGCCTAGATTTCAAGACTTTCCATTCTATATTTCACTATATGCATAAGACATTATTGGTTGACTATCATACTACAAAGAGATGACTGCCATTGGTTATGATTACAACTCAATATCTATCAATAAATTATGTAACCATTCTGCTTCTTTGCCTGCAGCAGTTAGGGCTATAAACTCAGATTCTATAGTTGAATGAGCAATGCAAGTTTACTTCTTAGAAGCCCAACTTATATCCCACACCTAGTATAAAAATCCAACTTAAGGTGGCATTACTTTCATTGTTATTTATTAACCAACTTTCATCGCTATATCCTTCCAGCACAGATGGATAATCATTATACACAAGACTCAAACCTTGTGTTTTTTTAGTTATCCAAACACTCTTTTAATAGCTTTCTAATATTTTGTGTAGGCTTACTTGTGAACCTTGATAGTATGCACATAGCATAAGTTATATCAAGTCTAATACAATGCATATCATACATCAGGCTACAATCGCACTAGAATAACTCAATTGATCAATAATTCTCCCATTATTTTATGATAATTTCAAATTTGAATCAAATGGGGTACATGCCTCCTTTATGCCAAGATACTTTAATCTCTCAAGCATTTTTCAATATAATGACATTGAGATAAGGAATATCCATTATATTTTTTTGTTTCCTTTAATTCCTAAAATTGTATCCACTTCATTTAGATCTTTCATTTGAAATATAGAGCTTAGATACAATTCCATTTATACTATTCCTTTCTCACTACTACAGAAGGTCAATAGATCATTGACATGTAAGTACAAAAACATACTATAATCATTTGTTATTTTGTAATAGATACACTTATCGACATTATTATACATAAACTCATTCAAATGGATTAACATATCAAACTTTTTGTGTCATTCCTTGGGAGCTTATTTTAAACCATATATTGAGTTAACCAATTTATAAACTTTATATTCATTCCGTGGAAGCACAAAACCTTCAGGTTGTTCTATGTACACTTTTTCAGTTAGGTCGCCATTCAAAAATATTATTTTAACATCCATTTGATGCACAAACAACTTTTGAATTGAAGCTAGAGTAAATAACAATATAATAGATGTTATTCTTATCATTGGAGCATAAATATCAAAATAATCTATGCCTTCCTTTTGTGAAAACCCCTTAGCTACCAATCTAGCTTCATAGGTTTATATAGAACCATTATAGTTTCTTTTAAACACCCATTTACACCTAATGGCTTTAGACTCAGGTGGTAAATCTACTAAAACCCAAGTCCCATTGGACATTATTGAGTCCGTCTCATCATTTATAGCTTCTTTCTAGAATACTACATCTCTTGAAGCCATAGTTTCATTATGTGATTTGGGTTCACTTTTCATATTAAATATTATGTATGTTTTACTTAATATTTTCGTTCCATCTACTTCAATAAGGAAGACAATAGATTCAGGAGAGATAAAGTCAGGATCTAAATATTTTTCAACTGTAATACCCCAATTTAGTCCCACATTGAAAGTAGGAAAAAAAATTATATAATATACAAGGCTTAGTGGGTTTGCTACTATTAACTTGGGCTTAAGCATTTTAATAAATTGGGCCACAATGCTATGTCGGCTCACCAAGTTACTAAATAGTTTGTTTACAAAGCGGGTCATAACAAATGGTATCGAAGTAAAACTTAGTCCTACTCATGGTGAAAGACAAATAGGAAAGGACTACTGAGGATAGTGGAGCCGACTTAGTCCTACTCATGGTGAAAGACAAATAGGAAAGGACTACTGAGGATAGTGGAGCCGCCCTTAGTCGGCAACATATAAAGTAGTCTCTCATCATGCTTAGGACTAAGTTTTGCTCTTATACTATTTTACTGAGGATAGTGGAGCCGCCCGACGCCCTTAGTCGGCAGCATATAAAGTAATCTCTCATCATGCTTAGGACTAAGTTTTGCTCTTATACTATTTGCTACAACCTATTTAGTAAGCAAATTATTTATTAACTTGGTGAGCTAATTTGTAACGTAGCCCAATCTATTAAAAATCTTAAGCCCAAGTTAATAATAGCAAGCCCACTAAGCCTTATAACAATATAATATTTTCTCCCACTTCCAATGTGGGACTAAACTAGGGTATTACATCAACTCTGACTCTTTTGCTTTTTCTATGTTCACTTGGCTCACTAATTTCTTTTCTATTATTTTCAACCCCCACATCAATAGCACTTGATGTTATATTAGGTTGAATCTCATTTACATCATTAATGAATTTATATTCAAAAAATTCAGCATTAATTGATTCAACTATTGAAATTGTTTCTAGATCCAACAACCTATATACTTTTGGGTTTTGAGCATAGCCAATGAAAGTGCCCTTTATACCTCTAGTTCCTAATTTTGACATGGGTGGATTTGTGGTTTTATAGAAAGCAACACACCCCACACTTTAAAATAATTTAAATTTGGTTTTCTACCATTATTTCATAACTCATATGGTGAAGTATTAAATTTCTTAAATAGAATTCTATTATAAATATGATAAGTAGTTTAAAGAGCTTTATCTCATATAGAGCACGATAATTTAGCATTTGTAAATATTGCATTTACCATTTCAACTAAGGATCTATTTTTCCTTTCAGCCACCCCATTTTGCTGAGGTTTATAAGGGGTAGTATATTGATGAATTATTCTATTATTTTTACAAAAAGAGTTAAACATTAATGAAAAATATTCTCCCCCTCTTTCAGTTATAATCATTTTGATCTTTATTTCTTTTTGATGTTCTACAATAGACTTATATTCTTTAAATTTATCAAAAGCTTTATCCTTAGTTCCCATAAGGTAGACATATATAAATATAGAGTGATTATCTATAAAAGTAATAAAATTTCTTTTCCCACCTCTTGTTATTTGTCCATGCAATTCACATATGTTAGAATGTATAACTTCAAGTAAATTTGATTTTCTTTCAACCTTAGGAAAAAGGGTTCTTAGTCAATTTTACTTTTATGCATATTTCACATCTTCCCACATGATTATCTACACAAGTTATGTAATTGTGCTTAGACAAATATCACAATGAATTATAACTCAAGTGTCCGAATCTAGCATGCCACAAAGAAGAGGAACCAACGATATAAGCAACAACATGTTTTATTTCTTCAATAGATTTAAGCATGTCATCAATGGAGTATCCTCTTTCTATGAACACTCCATTCTTAGCTACAATCATTTTGTCTACCTCTAAAACAATCTTAAAGCCATTATTACACAACATCTTTCTAGAAATCAAATTATTTCTAATTTCAGGCACATGAAACACATTAATAAGAGTTAGCTTTTTCCCAAAAGTGAAATTTAGCTCCACACTACATTTGCCCAAAACCTTTGCAGCAATATGTTGTCAATCAACACTTCTTTAAGCTCTTTCAGTTCATTGTAAACTTTGAATATATTCTTATTGTTGCAAACATGTATGGTGGGACCAAAGTCCAACCTCCAATTTTTGATACAATAGTAGCCATATACATCTTTGTAACCATTGCAACATATTATTTATTTCCAGCTTCAACCAAATTGGTTTTATGTTGTCTTGAAGTACTCAGATTTCCGGGTGTATTCTTTTTTCTACCTATACTCCTTTATATAATGTCCTTTCTTTCTATATTTGAAATAAGAATGATTCTTCTTAACATTATTTACACTATAAAGCTTCTTGAAGCTTTTGCTTTTCACATTCAAATTGCTTGGAGGGCCACCAGAGGATTTTCTCACATTTTGGGCAACAGTAACTTGGTTCACTCTTGAACCTAAAATTAATCTATTTATAGTTTACTTTTTACTCTCTATTTGAAAGTGTGTAGTAAACTGCTCTATTGTGTCTTTCTTTTGTGGAGTGTAAAATTTTTCTTCTGTATTCATTCCAAGATGAAAGTAATTTAGATAAAATTGCTCCCACTTAGATTGCATTAGGAGTTTTAATCTACAGTTCAGACATTTGGGAAACTAGGATCTCCAACTCCCTAACTTGATCTATAATAGATATGTTTTGAGAAAAGCTAAATTTAAAATATTTTAATGCAAAGGAATCTATCAGTACCTTTCTTCATATTTTTGTATTTAGATTTGAGTGCATTATATACCTCTGCTGACTCGCAAGAGAGTTGAGGATATAACCCCGGCATAATATCTCGTATGTCTTCCTTTTCGCTTTATTCGTAACTAACTTTGATTTTACACCATCGAAATTCGTAGGTAAGCTTTCTTGAATTGGTTGAAGATTCAGATCAAGAAGATAGTAAAGGTAGAGCGTGGTTAGGACCCCGTTCAAGTCTGCCACTATCTCGAAAATTAAGCCATCAAATTGTTAGAAATTGCAAAAAGAATCGATGAAGACTACTATGAATAGTAGTTAAGAAATGATCACATTAAATACATTGTGAACAATCAAATCAGACTAATCATGACTATTATACCAACAATGATCTTAAATTCTTGCTTTAAAAAAATTTAACTAAGTATATAAGCATATAGATGATTTCAAATATTCCCAATATGCTACTAAGTAATTTCCCTACGTAGGCACAACTATATACAACATTAAGTTTGCTTTCTCAATGTCTCACATTATTTTCTTTGAGGCATGACAAAATTATCACCTGAGAGGAACAGTTCCGTGGAGTAACTTATACGAATAGTTGGTCTAGAAACTAATATAAAAAGCTCACGATGCGATAGAATTTATGTTCTTAATTAATTAATTAATAGCTTAAATAAATATGAAGAAAATAAGAAGATATTCTGACACGTACTCTTGAATATAAAGATAATTTTATTTTTTTTTTGCTTTTTCTTTTACGTTATTGGAATCAAATCAGTTCTGATGCTCCTGTCGCTATTATACTTAAGTTATTCCTTCCCGTTCTGATCCTCATAATTTGAAAGTTTAGGTGGAGAAAGTAATGAGTTCCATAGTTCATTTATATCAAGAGATTAAATTCTTTAAGGGAAAAAAAAATTCTTTTGATTTGCCTTTTCTCTTTCACTAAGCTTTGCCCCCTCACTTTTCTGGTAGTTGATGACCAAAAGACCAATTTTACTTTTAAGTGAATAAAATATTTTTCTTGTATTTCCATCTGGTGTTGCTTACTGTATGGCTGACCTATGTTTTGCTTCAAGCTGTTGGTCTTCGGTTTAATATGAAAAATGATACACTAGTATGATCCATATGAACCAGAGAAGTGACGATCTATTCATCTCGAAGAGTTGATGATGCCTCATCGATCTCAATGAGTCAACAACAATCGGTAGGGAGGGAGTTTATGTTGAGAGGATCTGTGTGATCTACGGGCTTTACTCGGATAACTATCGGCGGAAAATCAAGGATCTACATGAGGCCAGGAAGAGAATCTACTATGGCTTATATTTAGGGATTTTAATATGGCATTCTCTCAAGATGACGGAGGCATGGGGAATTTTTTACTTGGTCCAACTCAAATGAAGGGAACACAGCTTCGTAGTCCCTCAAATTATTGATGACAACCAATACACATTTATCAGGGTCTTTCCATTCAAGAGAAGAGATTTTCCTCCCTATGATTCAGAACAATGGCCCTTTCTAAGGGCATTGCTCAAGGCGTACAACTTCTCTCGATTTTTCAATAAATATCAATGAGAAGGACATTGGTTTTTTTTTTTCAAAGCACTCGTTGACTCCGACAGGGATACCCTATGGCCCCTACCTAGTTATCATGGTTAAATGATTTGCTTCTAGATGAACTTGAAGGAATTCCAATCCTGTCATCACTAACTTACACGTTAACCATTCTTCTGTCAAGCAAACGGATAGTCAGCTAGGAATCTTAGTTCTGTAATCAACCTTTTGTTTTTGAAGACATGACTATTGATAACCAAGACCAAATCCTTCTTTTCTTTCCATGCCATCTGCAGTTACAATTGGAAATTGTAGCTATATTAGAGATTCCAATTGGATCCTTTTTGTTTAAATATTTGGGTATTCCTATCATTATAATTGGTCTCACTACAAAGCATTGCTTTCTTCTTGTGGAGAAGATTGTGGGGTATCTCACCCTGTGTGTCACGCCCTAAATTTCGTGCTAAATTTTTGCCTTAAAATTCTGAGCGTGATGGCGCAATCTACACACCCTCTGTGTAAATTGCCAGCCAACACTCTATATGCGGAATAACCAAGATCTCTAGTGCTGACAAAAGCTCCTCTGAATCCACTGCGCTCTCAGGGCTGAGCTTTGATGGTACTGAGCTCCAAGGCTGATCTGATGGAACTGAGTCCTAGCCTTCTTCTAGCCCTAGACTTAGGTCAATAAGTGGCGGGTGGCAAGAACATGTAGCTTCTCAACCCCTTATGCGCACTTAAAGACGACCTTAGACTTAAGTGCCCTGTAATTGACACACACACAAGCGCTGGCAGTCACAAGTAAAGGGCACTAGACATATGCCCAAAACCATAATGCAGATATCAACAACTACACAGCGAGCGAGCTCCTTGCACAAGCACGGCGCTTGCACAAGTCACAAGCTAAACACACCGGACAATAAAAACACTAACCCCTCCAAGGACACAACCTCGGGTATGAGCAGTATATCTCTTCCAATGTGGATAGAGATACTAACAATAAACTATCAACACTACTCAATGAAACATGAGGTTCATACAATGTTCATACAAGTTAATAACTCAAAGCAAGTAAAGTATACCACTCCAACGCTAGGCTAGGTGGTGATGAAGTGTTCGGCTCCCTCCTCTTCAAGGTGGCCGAACTTTCTCTTTCAAGCTCCAAAACACTCCTCAAGCGCAAGCCCTTGAGGATCCACCCTAGAGTCGCCCCTCTAGGTGGTTTTGATGATGCTTTTGCACTCCTTAGCTCCAAGAGTGCTCAGCCCTCTAATGGGCAGCACCTCAGCCGCCCAAGTGTGGATGATGGAAAGGTGGTGGCGCCACCAAAGAGATGGCCGCCGGTCCTCCAAGCTCCTCCCCAAGAACTGCCGGTTCCCTCCTCCAAGGAACCAAACCGGATGCAATGGTAGATCTCGCCCCAAGCTAGAGCAAGAGGGGCTGTTGCATGAGCCTCCCTCAAGCAAGCCTCCAAGAACCGAATCTCCTCCAAGAGTAAGTCCTCCAAGCCGAATGGAATGAAGAAGTGAAGGGCGATTACTCCCTCAAGCTGCCGCCCAATCACCAAGTGGAAGATGGCCGGAACTCCTCCAAGCCGCCACCAATACTCGCCGAATATCTTCCAATCCGATTCGATTTCCATGCAAGATCCCCAATTAGTTGAGCCTTTTGTCAATTATGCCCTTATGCTTAATGAAGACTTTAAGAAGATGGCGCCTCCTCTTTACTTTAGCTAATGACCCAAGCTCGGGTTGGTCCTCTCATGCAACATAAGTCTTTGGCTCTCCATAGGTCTTAGGTTCAAATCTTGCCCATTACATATTTTTTTTGCCAATGCTTGTACACCTCTATACAAGCCCAAATAATGCGCCATGGTCCATGTAGCCTCCTACATTGACCCTTATGTTTTTGCAAGTGCATGCTCCTTGCCATGTACCTACAAAACATCATAACACAAGGTTAGTGACCTAACTTCACTACTTCTCATGTTCTCCTTCAACTTTACCCCCTTCATCCCTACTCATAACCTCCATGAGTCTATGGGAAAGGCGGGGTAGTACCCCAAAGTACCCCGGGCGTCACACTGTGGAAGAGCAAATCTCTATCATATACGTATAGAGTAGAGCTTATTGTGCTTTTGGATCCTTCATTTATTGGTGTTCAGCTCTTGAATTACACATGGCAAGTATTGATCGTCTGAAGCAATTGATGGCAACGTTCCTTTGGGGAGGTAAGTCAACAAAAGTGCTGCAGAGTGTCATGATGGGAAAAAGTGACTAAGCCATATTCTAGTGGCGGACTAAACCTTAGGGATGCCAAGACCTTAAATATACTGTTATTCATGAGATAAAAATGGGATATAGAGACAGAGGTAAATCCGTCCTGGGTCAAATGGATACATTCTATTACTTAAAAGAACCATTCTGCATGGACTATTCCTATTCCTAGAACATATTCTATGGGATTACGCTATTTTCTCCAAGTCAAATATCAGTTTCAGCAGCTTTTTTTTTTGTTATAAGCTTGCTAATGGCAAATCGATTAGAATTTGGGTTGATCTTTAGCTAAATTCTCATATTTTGTACCTCCTGAATTGAGGATTTCAGATTTATTGAACCCAGTGTCACGGACGTACTTTCCTTAATGCCTGATGTTCACGCGACACACTATTTATAGTAGTGCTAAGCCTTCTTTCCACGTGCACTTACGCACTAATTTATGAGAATAGAATAAACTGAGACAACAGAACCCGAAGGCAATACAAGGGCATAATAATCCGAATGAGGCAACCAACAAGTTTCTTAAAAACAGCGAGTAAAAATACTTGGTGAAGGGATTCAGCCAAGTACCCCGCTGATATATTATTAATAAAGTAAGATTACACAGACATTACAAAGACACTAAATAAATATTAAATGGACACTAGACCTAGAGACTTGATGGAGAGGGCAGGTGCATGGAACCTTGCAATTTTATACTTGTGAGTTGTCATAAGAGAGTATTTAACCAAGCACTACCACCCCTCTCAATACTATCCCACATACACAAACTAAGAGGTGTGAGTAGAGGGTTTCACAAGGTTTGGGTGGGCTAATTTTACACATTTGAGCCCCCCATCCCGGGGTACTTGTGAAACCAAGGTCCCCCACGTGCGTGTACATGCCTCAGGACAGTCCCCCGAGTGCACCGCAACCCCAATGGCCAAAATGCATGGCACACAAGTGCCAAACCCTATTTTTATACAGATCTACCTAAATACCTAGAATTATTAGAAAAGACACATCGTTAGGGTCGAGTAACATAGTTTTACACCGAACATCCTCTGAACCTTGACATTCTCCTGTTGGGAAACCCTAGAGATATTTTACAAATTTTTGGCATAGACATTATAGAATATATTGCACAGCGGAAGAATATCCCCGAAACAGGCCAGTCCAAAAAATCTAGTGAAGATCGTCTTGCGAAGGAGTCGACACGATGAGATAGCAAGGGAAGGCTAATGTCGAGGTTGGCGGCCAAGCGTGCGCCCTCTGTAGTCTCACACACAAGGATGCCTCGAGCTCTCTTTTTCTACACCCGGTGCTAGACTCGGGAAGAAGATCCAAGCCTTAGGTCACCTTCTTCAAAGCTTGCGCCACCTTCAAGAAGATGCGCCAATAGAAGAAGCTGGAAGGAGGAGATGCCGCCAAGAACAAGCCCACCTTGCGCCAAGAGGAAGGGGAGGAGACTTGCTTGCAGCTATGGAAGAGGAGCTTGCGCCAATGACCTTTGCTTTCACCCTCTTGATATTGTACACAACAATTGATTTCTCATAATCAACCTCTCGCATATCCTTTGATATATAGAGGCATGGGGTGACAAGACAAGGGGATGGGCGCAACTCATGAAGGGGCATGCAGCTAGGGTATGAGAGGGGAAGCAATTAGGGTTAGGGTTAAGGAAATTCTCCAAGAGTTTTCCATAAACCCTTTCCTATTAGCCATATGCGCCAAAGACCTTCCTAAGAAGTTTTTCTAGCCATATCAGCCCCAAAACTTGCCATAGAAGCAAGCATTCCATCCAAGGTAGACGGGCTAGGTGCCAATTGCTTTCTTATGAAACAAATTCCGCCAGCTCCTCCCCATTATGCCCATAGGCGCCAATGGGGGGAGATTTATCCCCATGACAACTTGTTATTGGGCCTCATTGGGTAATGAGTTAGCCCAAACTTCATTACAAAGGTTGATTAAGCCATTAGATCAAATCCAATGCAACCCTAATCCAAATGTGACCAATCTTGGTCAATTTTGGGTCAACCTGTCAAAAATAAAGTTTGGCTCTAATAACTTTTGTCACGCCCCGGCGAAAGCCGGCTATTTCTAGCTTAGGGTTCCCCAGGGAGTAACAATATTGATAGGAACCAGAGAACTACAATAATCACATAACCTTTATTTAATAAACAATCCAAATTTCATATCAACACAATATCTGAATACAACTATCCAAATTATCAACTGAATAAACTACGAAAGACAACTATCTTAACTCGGCTGGTATCTGCTATCTACTCTATCCCTCCCAGAAGCTAACTCTGTACCTGGAAGAGAAATAAAGGGAGTTAGCAGAAATGCTAAGTAGGAATCAACAAACATGGTGAGGGAATCAAATAACAGGATAACACAATAACTGAAACAATGATATACAAATAATATAGGAATGTCGTGCAAATCATCAAGCTGGCCAACAGATCTCAATCAAGAGCCGCACTCATTTTCAGAGTGTTTCCACTGTTGCTCATGCAATGGAACGACTGTCTCAAACAGTCCGGTGAATGTTGCGTCCAACATCTGACATCCGTAGTATTGTCCCGAGGACAACTGGCGGTGCCCTAACCGGCAGCTCAGATAGTCTGATATAATCAGAACTATAACTCAGATAAACAGGCCACTGGAGAATAAATCATCCAGGTCAGTGGTCAAAATATATCACGACTTTATCATCTCAGATTTACAGCGGTTCCACATACTTATACGTCAATATCTCAGATACACAATTGTTCAATCAGGTTCATAAGCCAATAAATCAGATATCTCAACACAGTTTCTTTTATCGTGCACACACAAATAGAATATGACCAATGAACAAGATAAATGAGGTCAACTGAATTACAGAAACAAATCAAGCAGATAAAGCAATCAGATATCAGTGTCAATCAATTCTATCATATGCATCATATATCAAACAAAAGGATTAAGTAGCAAATCCTATTATTGACACTGTAAGAAAGGAGTAGGGTAAGATTCCTACCTCAAACGATGTTATCTCTGAGTCCTTTTGAAAAGTCAACAAGTTTGTATATCAAACAATGCAAGCCGATTATTGGATCAACCACTCTGTAACATGAATTTGTACATGAACTCTATCATTAAACATTCTAATTTGAAAACCAAAACTACCAACATGTATAACATAACCCTAAACCTAGAGAACCAGTCTCAGATCATATGAACCGAACCTAAAACCCACTGAACCGGACAGAATTGCACTGAACCGATCAAATTCACCCTGAACCAAGTTAAACCGAGACTTCTAACTTCAATTACACAAAATATAAACCTCATATAAAGTTATACAGACTACCATTAGATAGGAAATTTAATTACCTTTCCAACGACTACCTGAACCGGTCCGGATTCGACCGAATTGGGGTTGAACCGGTCTAAATTCAATTACTGACCCAAACTGAAATTGAACCGCTCGGTCCGGTTCAAATCAATTTCAAAACTCAGCGACCGGTTTATTTATAAATAAACCGCCGCCCAAACCCAAATTTCGGACCGAACCGAAGTTTGCTCGCGCCGCCCAAACGCCGCCGCACAAGGCCGTCGGACTTGCGTCCGCTGCTTGCTCCGGCGAGCTCCCGAGTGCGCGTCGAAGATCGGATTGCCGCCAAACTTCGCCAGTAGACTTCGGATGACGAAGCGAGGCTCTACGTCCAGCTCCGGCGAGTTTTTAACCCACGGTCGAAGCATCCGAAGCGACAGCAGGTATCGACGGTGGCGCCGCCGCCGTCGATACACAAAACATACCCAAACCCAAACGGAACTTCACTAAAACTTAACAGAAGCCTACATACCTTGCTACGACGATGTATCGTAGCCCAGAACACAGAGATCGTCGTCGATGAAGGCGCTGGATGGCTGGAACACGAGGCGGCGCTGCTCGAACTCCGACGACGAGTTTGAGCGCGATTTCTCCTTTCTGGCGGCGCTTTGAGGGGTGAAGACAGGTTAGGTTTCGAAACTCCTCAATTCGAACAAAAGCCCTCTAATATAGAGGTAAAACGCGTTCCAGACTGCGAGAACGCGGCGGCGAGAAAATTGCCGAGATCCGCGGGGAAGACGACGGGTTGACTCGGTCCCCAAAATCAAAATTGAAATCTAATACAAAAATATCAAATCCGATATTATATTAAAAACACAAATCGACGCGTTGGTTAGACGGCGTCGATCGCGCACGCGCGACGCGGGTTCGATCCCCCGCGAGCGCAAAATCAACCTTTTTTATAAAAATCAAATTTTTAACCTTTTAAAAATTCCAAAAATTCTAGAAAAATCATAAAAATCCAAAATAAAATTTTTGAATTTCCAAAATTAAATTTATAATATTAAGGTTATAACAACTCTCTTCCATCTCATCAGGCCCATTGCCGCTGACAAAATCTCCCAAATAGATCCGAGCTATCCAATGACTCGATCATAAGACTTCCCGATCAATACGAGAACTCGAGTATCAAGGTGTGTGACCCTGTAAGTTCCTTTGACGTTGGCAGTGCTGACCTAAGGTCACCACAAGCAGTGAGTGGCACCTAGCAGTGCATCGCTGCTACCCAAGTCATCGGAATGGATATCGATATCGACATCCTCATCATCGCAACTAGGTACATATGCATTGTAGTCTCTTTGCCAAACTGATATCCGATTGGACAAGTGTGTCACCACTTGTTTTCACCCAATCACATGGTTATGACTAAATCAAGTTCTCACCTGGGTATGGCCATACACTTTTAGCCATAGAACCATAAAGGGCCCTATGGATATCAAGCTTCCCTCAGGAAAGGGCAAATCCTCTATCTATCCATTGACCTTCTCATATGGGTCGTGACATTCTCAATGACAAACGTTATTCTCCTAAGTACGGTGAGGTGTTAAGTTGTATTAAAGTATGTCCCTAGCTATATAAAATAGTCAATGACATCAAGTCAAGGGATCAATGCATCTCCTGTTACTTGTGAGGATAACTCATGACACCAAGTCATTGCCTCACAGCGGGTCGGTCTAGTATATCTACCACTGATATACCCATATGTCTGCGTCAGCACCACGTGCCTAACCAGCTCATATACCAGTCTCACAAGTACCATAGCTGTCCCATATCTACTAAGGTATATTGACTAGGGACAACCATTTGAGTACAGATCCAATCTGTCTCCAGGAACAATATCATGTAAGTACACAATCGCAAATGTAAGCAAACAATGATAATGACAATGCCATAATGATATAAGAAGCATCAATGTCAAGTAGTACAAAAACAGACTAAAACTAAGTCTCAAGGCATAAACACTAACAATATCCCACTTGCACTAAGACTTAGAAGTTGAGCAACCTCAACCCCATATCTCTAGGATGAACATCATGCTTTTGCTACGCCAAAGCCTTGGTTAGTGGGTCTGCTAGATTGTTCTCTGTGTCAACTCTGCTAATTTGACATCACCTCGATCAATGATCTCTCTGATAAGGTGAAATCTCATGAGTATGTGTTTGGACCTTTGATGAGACCATGGTTCCTTAGCATGTGCAATTGCCCCATTGTTGTTACAATAGAGCTCAATGGGATCCACTGCAGTAGGAACCACCTGAAGTTCAGAAATAAACTTCCTTATCCAAATGGCTTCTTTGGCTGCCTCAGAAGCGGCCACATACTCAGCCTCAGTTGTAGAATTAGCTATGGTGGATTGCTTGAAGCTCTTCTAGCATACAGTGCCTCCATTCATCTTGAACACATCAGTGTAGCCCTGAATACTGAGCTCTTTCTATCCCCCGTAGACCAAGAACAGATCCTTAGTTCTTCTAAGATACTTTAGGATGTTCTTTACATCCACCCAGTGCTGCAGACCTGGATTGGATTGGTATCAGCTGGTTATGCTCACAGCATAAGCCACATTTGGTCTAATACACAACATCGCATACATGATTGAGCCTATTGCCGAAGCATAGGGCAATTGACTTATGTCATCCCTCTTTGCCTGTGTGGTGGGACACTGGCTCTTTGAGAGAGTAAGATCATATCTCACTGGAAGGTATCCCTTTTTGGATTGCTCCAAGTTGAACCTCTCCAGGACCTTATCAATATAGGTACTTTGACTTAGGGCCAGGAGCCTCTTGGATCTATCCCGGTAGATCCTCACGCCTAGAATATAGGCAACCTCCCCTAAGTTCTTCATCTCGAAACACTTCCCTAACCATGTCTTCACAGACTAAAGACTAGGGACATCGTTTCCAATGAGTTGTATGTCATCGACATACAAGGCCAGAAAAGTCACCAAGCTCCTAGTGAATTTTCTATATACACAGGCATCATCTTCGCTTTTGATAAAGCCATAATCTCTCATAGCTTCATCAAACCGAAGATTCCAACTTCAAGATGCTTGCTTTAATCGATAAATGGATTTCGTTAGCTTGTAGACCTTATTGGCATCTGCCGGATGGATGAAGCTATCAGGCTGTGTCATATACACATCCTCTGTTAGCTTCTCATTAAGGAATGCTGTCTTCATATCCATTTGCCATATCTCATAGTTATGATATGCAGCTATAGCAAGCAGAATCCAAATGGATTTAATCATGGCAACTAGTGAGAAGGTTTCATCACAGTCCACCCCGTGGACTTGTTTGAATCCTTTTGCCACTAGTCTACCTTTATAGGTAACTATGTTGTCATCCATGTCAATCTTCCTCTTGAAGACCCATTTACAACCTATGGGTTTTACCCCATCAGGCAGCTCAACCAAATCCTAGACTTGGTTAGTCGACATGGAACCCATCTCATATCGCATGGCCTCAAGCCATCTCTCAAAGTCTGGTCCACTGACCGCCTCATCATAGGTCCTGGGCTCCTCCTCAATGATGAAGATCCCGTCGTGTTGGATCAGTAGCGACCTATATCTCTCAGGTGCACGACGAATCTTCCTAGATCTATGTGGTACCTATGTCTGAGCCTTAGGTTGCCTAGCAACCGGTGCAGATGGCTCAGGTTCCATCTCCTTGTCCTGTGGTTGCACTTGGACCTCGTCTAAGTCCAACTTCCTCTCACTGACTTCTTTCATGAGAAATTCTTTCTCTAGAAAGACAGCACCTTGAGTAACAAAAACTTTGTTCTCGGTGGGAATATAGAAGTAGTAACCCTTAGTTTCCTTAGGGTACCCCACAAACACACATTTATTAGATCTAGGTTCTAGCTTGCTAGAATCCTGACGTTTGACATAAGCCTCACATCCCTAGATCCTGATAAATGAGAGGTTATGGCGTCTCCCACTCCATACTTCATATAGAATCTTGGAGACACTCTTAGATGGAACATTATTCAGTATAAAAGAAGCTGTCTTAAGTGCATGACTCCAGAATGAAGGTGGTAGAGTTGCATGACTCATCATAGACCGAACCATATCCAACAGGGTTCGATTTCTCCTTTCAGACACACCATTCCACTAAGGTGTTCTTATAGGAGTGAGTTGGGATAGGATCCCACACTCTCTAAGATAGTCATAGAACTCACCGCTCAGGTACTCTCCACCATGATTTGATCAAAGAGCTTTAATGGATCTACCAAGCTAGTTCTCTACTTCTTGTCTAAACTCCTTAAATTTCTCAAAGGATTCAGATTTATGTCTCATCAGATAGATATAACCATATCTACTGAAGTCATCAGTAAATGTGATGAAGTAGTTGTACCCTCCTCTAGCTTGTTTACTGAATGGCCCACACACATCACTGTGTATAAGATTCAATAAACCTCCTGCCCTCTCACCAGTCTTGGTGAAGGGTGCCTTTGTCATCTTCCCTAATAAACAAGGTTCACATGTATCAAATTCCTCCAAGGAAATTGAATCTAACAACCCATTTGCATAGATTGTTGAATGCGATTCTTGTTTATATGGGCTAATCGACAATGCTATAGGAAAGCACCAACTGAACCACTCAGTTTGATCCTTTTGCTATTTATGTTACAAATAGAACTATCCATGTCCAAGACATATAACCCATTGCACAAAGTATCCTTCCCATAAAACATGTTTACAAATGAAAAAAAACATGAGTTCTCCTTTATTTCAAACTTAAATCATTTCTTTGCCAAGCAAGGAATGGATACAATATTTTTAGTAAGTGAAGGTATATAATAGCAATGATCTAGTTCTAATTGAAGTCCAGAAGGCAGGGAAAGAGTCAAAACTCTTACAGCAACAGCAGCAACTTGTGCTCCATTTCTAACCCGTAGGTCAATCTCTCTAGGCTACACTGATCTACTTTTCTTGAGCCCCTGCATATTTGTACAAATATGAGCTCCACTTGTGGTATCCAATACCCATGACATAAAAGTAGAAAGGTTGACTTTTGTAACTTAAATACCTGAGCTAGAAGCTAAGGCCAAGCCTTTCTTCTCCTCATTCTGAAATTGCTTGCAGTCCCTCCTCCAATGACCTTGCTCGCCACAGTGGAAGCACCTTTATTCCTTTGACTTCTTTGCCTTTTTCTTTAATGCTTTGGTAGGACCCTTGGCACGTGCCTTGCCCTTTTTCTTCATCTTCTTGCCCGCAAGGACCAGAAGAATAGAATTGCGTTTGGCCTTACCCATTTCACGCTCGGCTATTTGGAGCATATTCAGTAGTTCCTCCCTTGTGCATTCAATCCAGTTCATGTTGAAGTTTATAATAAATGGACTGAAGTTAAGGGGCAGGGACTGCAGAATAAGATCCACAACCAGCTCATTATCTATGTTGTGTCCTAGTCTCCTGAGATGATCCACGTTCCCAATTAGCTTGAGTACGTGGGGTCTCACTGGTGCACCTTCAGAATAACTTGCATCGAAAGACTGCTTTAGTAGTGTCATATCTCTAAATTCTAACCTGAGTTTCGAACATCTGTTTCAAATGAGTAATCATCTAAAAAGCGTCCTGGTCCTCATATTGCACCTGAAGCTCAGGTGCCATAGTGGCTAGCATGAGACATGCTACTTCCAAAGAGTCATCCTGATGCTTTCTAAAAGCATCCCTTTCTGCCACACGGGCATTAGGCGCAAGAGTCACAGGAAGAGGATGCTCAAGGACGTACAGCTTCTTCTCGAGCTTGAGGGCTATCCTCAAGTTTCGATGCCAGTCCATGAAGTTGGATCCAACCAACTTATCCTTGTCAAGAAGAGATCTGATGTAGGATGAGTTTCAACCGAAGAACTTCCCTTAAGTATGTAGCTCTAATGTTCAAAATGTTAAGCATGCTGATGGAGGCAGGGACCACAGGCCAAGAAGCTACAAGTGGAGTTTACGAGTACCCTAGTCAAAGGCCTGGAGGGTCACAAATAAGCTAGCAAGCTCAACCCCTAAAGCTAGCACAATAAAAGAACTACGTCAAGCACTCCAAGAGATTCAACCAAGCTCATTTACCAAATAAGAAGATGTTGCAAATCAGCCAATCGCTTCAAATCAAGCCAATCAAGGGATCTCATCAATCTAGCGTTCATATGAAGATACTGCATATGTGCCATCCCAGCTACATCAAGATGCGCCTGCTCCAAATCAACAAATCGAGGCCAAGTCAATGCCAAGCTTCACGCAGTAGCCAGCCAACAAAGGAAATATCAATGTCCCTTTTTCATAATGTTCATCTTCAACGCTGGAACCTTGCAATGCTTGCAGCCAACAATGGAAACTCCTCCAACGTCTATCTACTGCAATCAAAGAAGGAAGCTGCAACGTCTCTTTAACTCTCGCCTACAACGTCTCCAAACCTCTGCTTATATGTATCTCTCTCATAAACTATTGTAACAGACAAGAGATTTGATGATTTAGCATAATGAAGTAGTTTTCTTCTAGTATAATTCCTCTTCTATTGGATGCTCTCCGTTCTCTTCTCCTTCTAGGGCCGAGCCCCTCCTTTTTACTCTCTTCTCTACCATCTTCTTCCTCCTCCAACTCTCCTCTATTTCCCTGCAACTTCAACTCCCAGATCTTCGAAAGTTTGCAACCACGCCGCTGACGATCCAGCCGTCGGATCTCTCCAAAACTTCAGCCACCATGCCTCCGTCCCGTGAAGAACCGTTCGCCTCCGGGATCCGTCCATCAGCCGCAGCGATCGCCGGAATCAAAACACAGACGTGTTCCCCTGTTTCCGCCCAGTTTCCGCCCAGTTTCCGCCCTAGTCCCACCTTTCACCATCTTCCTCCTCCGACCGGCCACCATCCGCCCCGAAACTCCAGCCACGCCCTGTCATCAATCATATCAACCTCCAGACATAGCAGTTTCGGCGATCGTGCACCACAGGACGAATGCCGACGATCCCTGCTCCGATCCCGCACTTCCCCTGTCCGGTTGAACATCCGCTTCTCCGCTTCCGCCTGTACTCCGACGCCGTCCTCGCCTCCTCCGCCACCTCTCATCGGTGCTCCGACGTCTTCAACATCATTCCATCTCGACTCTACGCCGCCGACAGACAATCCAAGTCCCAACGCCGTTGATCGGCGCTTGCCTCCATCCCTCTGTTTTCTAGACTCCCTTATCTCCTGTTTATCTGCTCTGCTTTAAAACGTAACTGATTAAGCTTCTTCTTGCAGGTATTCAACGTGCTTGGACGTGACAGAACCCCTGATCTTTGATACGATCATGAAGAACAGGTTTCACTCTGCAGATCAGATAACTTGGCTCCATTAAAGAATCACCAAATCAACCCCGGAGGCATAAGAACTTTTGATAATCGATTAATTCCTGCACTTGTTTTTTCAAATCTAATCTGATTAGTATTGTTTGTGCAGGAACTTTAAGAATTTGATGCACTATAAATCTTTAACTTTGGCATGATTAGGAAGCTCTCATGTTGTTCTTTCATTTGGACCAGATGATGTGAGCCCAAATTCAACAGATCAACTTAGGAAGCCTAGCAAACATTGATGTCTAATACAATTCCTGCACTGATTTATTGTCTGATCTGATTAACTATTTTTGTTGCAGATATCTTACTCGCATGAAAGATCCGGAATCCCAAATTTTTATTGATTCATAAGAACTAATTTAGTTCTACAATGTGGTTCATTTAGTTTGAATATTGGATAATTGAAACCCATTATTTGATAGGGCTACTTTTCTTAACTTATTATTTCTATAGTCCTGGAATTCTGGTTGCTTTATGAAGTTTTGATGAATAAATAAATTGATTTTTTAATTAGTAGTATTTTAATTAGTAAAATTTCATGTTCTTAATTAGTAGCATTGTCACACGCTTCCGTCCTACATCAGTTTGGTATCAGAGGCGAGGTTGTGGGCAACTCTTGTCTGCCCACACGATCCTTTTCTTTGCTCATTGCATAAAAAAAAATTAGAAAAAAATAATACATGCTTTCGTGATTCTTTGTTTTTAGTTTGTATGTTAGTTAAGTAATTTGTTGTTTATTTGCTAAAAAAAAAATCATTCTCAACTTGTGCTTTCATGCTTAGTTGTTCTTAATAGTTTGTTTGCATAAAAAAAAGGGTATATGCTCTCACGTTTAGTTGCTTTTGCATGTTTATTAATTTATTTGCTAGAAAAAAAAACTTATTATGTGTTTTCATGTTTAGATCTTTATTGTTTTTGCATGCTAGTTTGTTTTATCTCAGATTTATCTTTTCATACTAGCCCAAATCATTTCAACCATCTTAGGGAGCTCTATTTTCAAAGGATTAGATTCTGTTTTCAAACATCCCATGGCCACTAGTATCAATCAAGAACAAATGCTCAAATTTTATGACAACCTCAAGTCCAGAGAACAATCTCAAAACTTGTCACAACAGCATAGAAGACATAAGACAAACTTTACACAACCAATATCTAGAGAAACTTCCAACTTATAGTGTCACCCTTAGAAATGATTTTTTCCATACCTACATCAAAATGAAAGATAAGATGTGTAAGGTAGCCATAGATGAATCCATAGGCTTCAACTTTATAACCCCTAGTGCCATTGATAGATTTGGCCTTACCACTGAGCCTATGCCAGACCCTTACACCATTAGTAGGGATGATGGAACCAAAACCTTAGTGAACCATATGTGCTTAGTTCCTATTTTGTTAGGTACCCTTTGACTAGAAGTTTGGTGTTATGTCTTACCCTTAGAAGGTACATACCATGTCCACCTAGGAGCACTTTGGTTATATGATGTCAATGGGTATTACCAAAGGCAAGATGATTCATATGTCTTAAGATGCCAAAACCCAAAGATTAAGATCAAGAGATCCAAACCTAAAACCTCTAAGATACCTACTCCCTCAAACTCTCAAGAGAATATACCAACCTTAGAATCTACCATGGGAACAAAAACAAGCTCAGGTAACACATGTGAAACTCAACAGGCAAACCATGAGGCACAACCCATACCTCAACCTTCAATTTTAGGGCCCATACCCATAGGTCCTCAACCTGAGTCTAGCAATCCAGCTAAAGAAACCATAGTTGACTTGTCTGAGAGTCAAACTACACCTGAGTTGCCCATAGAGACCACAGTAGGCTTGTCTCAACCTAAGTGTCAAATAGGGCCATTACCTTCAATTTTAGGGCCCATACCTATAGGTTCTCAACTTGAGCTTAGCACTACTACTAGAGAGCCTAAAGTTGAACCCAAACCATTAGGTCTTCTTCAACCACATTTTGAACCTAAACTCAAGCCTTTTCATTTTGATGTAGATCCTAATCCTGAACCTTTAGGGCAACACCTAGGCTTAAAAAATTTTTTCCGGGACCCTATGATCCTTGAATCTTGTCTTTTAGGTCCATCTACCCACACCTTTAAGCCACCATTAGGAGCAACAACACATAATAAACTCAAACATGCTTTGCTCTTTACACTTATTGAAGTTGAGTATATTGATTTGATCATTCCCTACTCTTTCTTAATTCCAAGGATTTCCTAACACAAACTTACTAATGTGTATGGCCGAGAAAGGGAATTTTCTACAGGTGTCCCTGACTTGCAGCTTGGACTATGGATATTGACTGTTGAACTCCTTCACCTACGCAAGGACAATTCTTCGGGGAAGAATTTTTTTCACCCGGGGAGAACTGATGGAGGCAGGGACCACAGGCCAAGAAGCTACAAGTGGAGTTTACGAGTACCCTAGTCAAAGGCCTGGAGGGTCACAAATAAGCTAGCAAGCTCAACCCCTAAAGCTAGCACAATAAAAGAACTACGTCAAGCACTCCAAGAGATATTCAACTAAGCTCATTTACCAAATAAGAAGATGTTGCAAATCAGCCAATCGCTTCAAATCAAGCCAATCAAGGGATCTCATCAATCTAACGTTCATATGAAGATGCTGCATATGTGCTATCCCAGCTACATCAAGATGTGCCTACTCCAAATCAACAAATCGAGGCCAAGTGAACGCCAAGCTTCACGCAGTAGCCAGCCAACAAAGGAAATATCAACGTCCCTTTTTCATAATGTTCATCTTCAACGCTGGAACCTTGCAATGCTCGCAGCCAACAATGGAAACTCCTCCAACGTCTATCTACTGCAATCAAAGAAGGAAGCTGCAACGTCTCTTTAACTCTCGCCTACAACGTCTCCAAACCTCTGCTTATATGTATCTCTCGCATAAACTATTGTAACAGTCAAGAGATTTGATGATTTAGCTTAATGAAGTAGTTTTCTTCTAGTATAATTCCTCTTCTATCGGATGCTCTCCGTTCTCTTCTCCTTCTAGGGCCGAGCCCCTCCTTTTTACTCTCTTCTCTTCCATCTTCTTCCTCCTCCAACTCTCCTCTATTTCCCTGCAACTTCAACTCCCAGATCTTCGAAAGTTTGCAACCACGCCGCCGACGATCCAGCCGTCGGATCTCTCCAAAACATCAGCCACCATGCCTCTGTCCCGTGAAGAACCGTCCGCCTCCGGGATCCGTCCATCAGCCGCAGCGATCGCCAGAATCGAAACACAGATGTGTTCCCCTGTTTCCGCCCAGTTTCTGCCCTAGTCCCGCCTTTCACCATCTTCCTCCTCTGACCGGCCACCATCCGCCCCGAAACTCCGGCCATGCCTTGTCATCAATCATATCAACCTCCAGACATAGCAGTTCCAGCGATCGTGCACCACAGGACGAACGCCGACGATCCCTGCTCCGATCCCGCACTTCCCCTGTTCGGTTGAACATCCGCTTCTCCTCTTTCGCCTGTACTCCGACGCCATCCTCGCCTCCTCCGCCACCTCTCATCGGTGCTCCAACGTCTTCAACATCATTCCATCTCAACTCTACGCCGCCGACAGACGATCCAAGTCCCAGTGCCGTTAATCGGCACTTGCCTCCATCCCTCTGTTTTCCAGACTCCCTTATCTCCTGTTTATCTGCTCTGCTTTAAAACTTAACTGATTAAGCTTCTTCTTGTAGGTATTCAACGTGCATGGACGTGACAGAACCCCTGATCTCTGATACGATCATGAAGAACAGGTTTCACTCTGCAGATCAGATAACTTGGCTCCATTAAAGAATCACCAAATCAACCCCGGAGGCATAAGAACTTTTGATAATCGATTAATTCCTGCACTTGTTTTTTCACATCTAATCTGATTAGTATTGTTTGTGCAGGAACTTTAAGAATCTGATGCACTATAAATCTTTAACTTTGGCATGATTAGGAAGCTCTCATGTTGTTCTTTCATTTGGACCAGATGATGTGAGCCCAAATTCAACATATCAACTTAGGAAGCCTAGCAAACATTGATGGCTAATACAATTCCTGCACTGATTTATTGTCTGATCTGATTAACTATTTTTGTTGCAGATATCTTTCTCGCATGAAAGATCCGGAATCCCAAATTTTGTTTGATTCATAAGAACTAATTTAGTTCTACAATGTGGTTCATTTAGTTTGAATATTGGATAATTGGAACCCATTATTTGACAGGGCTACTTTTCTTAACTTATTATTTATAGTCCTGGAATTCTAGTTGCTTTATGAAGTTTTGATGAATAAATAAATTGATTTTTTAATTAGTAGTATTTTAATTAGTAAAATTTCATGTTCTTAATTAGTAGCATTGTCACACGCTTCCGTCCTACATCACATGCGCGTATAGATTAAGGAGGGAGTTGGATTGTTGACACCTGAGGTCCCCTTGAAGGAAGGGGACCAAACCCCTTCTAAGCTCAAACCAGATGGTCTTGGTTGTGTTGAGCAGATTGAGATGTTGTGGTTGCGCAGAAAACTTCAGCTCCAGCCAGCATCTCAAGTTGCAACACTTTCAACCCCTTAAGGGCAAAGCTTGGCAAGCAGTAAGACAGCAATGATATGAGAGTGAAGGGCCTTCCGGCTCACCTTCAAGGAGATCAGGAGAGGGGCCAAAGGCTCACCCTCAAGCACACACAAGGGGCCTTCCGGCACACCCTCAAACGAGTGGCATCCACTAACTCAGGTTTAGAAATTTTCAGCAAACATTCAACTTTGTGCAGTGTTCAAAGTTACATGGCTTAAAAACTAAAAACCCCAACGTTACAATCGCATATGACCCCTGGTATTCCATTGTTGCAGACGTCAGCCTTCCATGGTCTAATGAGTGGTCTTCAACGGTACTATTGGCTGAGCTAGAACATCTTCTCACTTGCTTGATTGCTTGTAGAAATGGATTTGTTGTGTCATTAGCCGTTGGTGACAAGCTGGTTGCTTGTCTTGGATTGATTAAGTTTGATTGATGGCTGGCCGAGAATGATTGAAGTTGACTCCCCGCTTGAAATGCTGGTTCTTTGACTATTGACTTGATAATTGCTGACTGGGATTGCAGCTTGGTTGGTGCTGCTTCTTGGCTGGATATTGGCTTCGTGGCAGCTGTTATAGCTGGGATATGTGGCCTCCTTGTGGATGTTGTCGGCTGCTTGGCTGAAGTGTATTATCTCCTTAGCTGAGATGTGTCAAGGTCTTGAACATTGGGGAGCTTGGTGCCATGTAAGTGCATTACAGGTGATGTGATCCTAAACTAAACAACCTACTACATCAACTACAAAGGAAAAATAAAGACTTGAAAATAAATCCTAGGCTAAGCCCTACCTACAACAACAACAACATAAGAGCTTAAGTTACAAAATGGTCCACCAACTAGTCTCACAACCATCAAGCCTAGCTTGGACCGAATAATCAAAGTTTAGCAAGTTTTCAAAATTAAAGATAAATAGAAATGTAAACAAGTTTTCAAAACACAATTTAGTCCCAAAAGATGTCCCTGCATTAGCTTTCTCGGGGGCAAAAGAATTCTTCTCCTGAAGAATTAAAAGTGAAGTGCCAATGTCGTAGGTCCGGTGGCCATCCCAAGGTATAGTAGTCATCTTGTGTATGTCGTCCGGGGGTGGGCAGCTCCTCCTCATCCTTATGGTTCAGCTTTGGTGGCCATCCCAAAGTATGAAAGTTGTCATTAGCATTCTTGACATTTTCAGTCCTGCAAGTAAGAAATGAATCTTTGAAAGCAATTGTATTCTCATATGTAACAACAATATGCGATTTGTAGATATGATATGCAATGTGGTAGCTTTGAAAGATATTAAATTCAGAATCACTTCTTCATTTTCTTTTGGAGAATATGTATTATCAACAACTTCTAGGAAACATGACAGGCATGAGCAGGAAATTATAGGCATTAAGCTTATTTTTTGTGAAACATAATGAGGAAGAAGTAAACCAACATATGGTTCATGAAAAACTTTACCATGAAACTTCTCATTTAGGGCAAAGGATGATTCCATGTGGAGCATATGTATGGTCATGGTTTTATCAAAGCAAGAGTCAACTTTAAAATCATCATGGCAGTTGGGTAATTCCCTAGAGGTGTTAAATAATTGCTTATTAGTTTCAGTCCCTAAAGGTTCTGTTAGCTCAAGAATGAGTTGTATGTTTTCCTCATGAATGTCTTCTTGGATGGAGGGAAGGGCTTGAGGTGTTTCAAAAGGTAATGTGTGTTGAAGTTCAGATTTAGGTTCCAAGATTGATGGTAGCCTAGTAGGATCCAGAGGGGGCTATTGACAATTTTTGCTTATGTGGCAGGATAAGTTTTCGGGTTGCCCATGGTAACCTTCTATCCCTTGTGTCTCTATGTCGTCTTCACTTGTATAATAAGGGGAATATATTTCCGTTTCCAATTCATGTTCAAGCCCAGGTTCAGAGTTGTCTTCTAAGGGATTTTCAATAAGTGGAGTTTTGGTCACTTTTATTTATTTTACCTCTTCAATTGCCTTGGCAACTAAATTCTCAACATGTTGACACTCATCCATAAGCATAAATACATCATTTTTAATTTGATTAATTTCCCTTTCCCGAGCCATCTTGATGTCATATTCAATCCTACGTGCTTGGTTGTATGCATCATCAATGTTTCTAATGGAATGGTAGGACAAGGATTCCCTAATCTCCCTTTTTAATCCTCTTATGAATCGACATGTATACTTCCATGTTTCCGCAAAGTACTTAAAATTTAAATGCAAGTCATCAAACCTTTCCATATATCTTTTTACCGATTCATTCCCTTGGATCCATTTATTTATATTTTCATTATATGGGGTATGATTTGGGTTTTTTTAATTCACAGAATGCCCTAGGGGTGTATTCATGAGTGCAAGCATAGCATTGTCCATATGAGTGGGTGTAGGTTTGATCACAGTAGTTATTTGTTCCTCTTGACATGCTGCTTAACTTGATTGGAAGGTAAATAAGAATTCAAAACAGCACTGAACATGAAAATTCAGATTAAGCAAATGATAGTGCACAAGGATTTAAGTATAACAATATTCATGCAGGTTACGCAACCAAGCTTTGCAATTTTGATAGGGACAATATAGAGCATGGGGGTTAGCTTACTAGTCTAACAGCAACAATCTAATGTAAAGCCAGCAAGTGTAGAAATTCCATCTAGTAAATTGCATGTAATTGATATTATATCCAAGAACTCAGCAAGCATAAAGAAGGAAGTTCAAAGATAGTCCGGATTTAAACAAATTTCCCGTTTCAAGAAAATGATGCGCTTCTCCCATTGAGTTGACTAAACCAAGGCTATTGTGTCCTGCAGAGGTTTAGTGGAATTTGGATCACAAATAACCTAGATATTCAGCCTATCAATTAGGTAGCCTCTAGTTATTAAGACAGAATTGATTTGGCCATCAATCAAATTTCAGCTGCTGCAATGGTAAGCTACAGTAGCTGAAATTGTAAGAATCAAGAGAAACTTCAGGTGGATAGCTGAGAGGGTTTAAGACACTAGAAACTTGCACTGATTGGTTCAACACAAGCAAGACTTGTTGCCAGGATAATTCTCTAGTAATCCAAAGCAGCCAAGTGAAGTTTGCACCTGATGGTACAATTGGCTGATCTCAAAATGCTATGTTATAGTAAAACCCATAAATCTCAGTTTTGTGTTTTCTTGATGACACCAAAATTCATAGTTTATTTTGTGTCATTTCATTAGTCTTTTTGTGTCATATTTATACTACTTTGCTTATTTCTACGTCTTTTTTTTATCAAATATTGCATAATCTACTTCTATTTTGTTTCTTAATGATTTTCAGGTAAAAAGACACAATTTTAAAGTGTTTTCAAGCAAAATTATATACATAGAAGAATTCTCATCATCAAGAAGAGATTACAGGACAAATTTTACGCAAATCGAAGCAACTTACCAAATTACGGCAGTGCCGTAATTAGTATTACGGTACCGTATTTTTTGAGTACTACCATAATTTTGGAGCACTGCCATATTTTTGGTGATTTCCAAATAGAAGATTTTCTAGAAATTACGGCACCCCCGTAATTATGTTTACGGTACCGTAATTTGACCTAGTTTGCCCGAGTTTTCCACCGCAAAATTAAAAAGACGATATCATGAGATTTAGGGCACCAAATTGAGATCCGAAAGAAGTGACGGACTCGTCTCAATGAGGAGAAGATAAAGGGTCCAAAATCCCATATTTTTATGAAGAATCAGGAGATAAATTGAGGGAGGCGTCTCTAAGGTTCGATCACGCGCTGAGAGGCGTGGAGACCACCTCAGGCCATGAATTTTACACTGAAGCTTTGTCTAGAGGAGGGGAGGACATCACAGAAGTTACAGAGCAAAAGGAGATCAATCGGAGGAGAAATCAATGAAAGAAGGAGCGCCTGCACTATTCACACGCAAAATTACGGCTGGAATTTTCATTACAGCCGTGCTGTAAAGTTATTTTTCTCCTTTATTTTGATTTCTAATCAATCTAATACTATGGATTATTGTAACTCTTTTTCCATGCTCGCTTAGACATATTTTGGGACATGAGAGAGTAATTCACTTTGATTTATTATGACTAGATAACTTTTATTTTCATTAGAATAGTTTTATTATGATGATTCTACTTATGTGATAGATTGCTCTATGATTCTCCGTAGTTTTCTTATTATCATGCATGATTCTAGAATTTTGCAAAATAGACTAAAAGGTTGATTGTGAAATTTGGAACGCTAAAAAATCATTGAGTTTGGAACTTATCGTAAGAAATTAGGTTTGTTCTTTGAATTCTGATTTTTAGTGATTTTATTGCCATGTTTGATAATTGGAAACTAGGATTGAGTTATTTTGTTAAACGTAAAGATCTTGCGCGAAAGCGAGGATCAGAGCGTTGGAAAACCATAAGTAGAACCTGTGTTGAGACTTGGATGCACGAAAGTGATCTTTGAAATTCCACTTGAGATGATCAACTTAGAATTCGGATGCACAAAAATGATCTTTGAGTTCTTCGATTGACGATTTCTTTATCTTCAGTGTTGGGATAGATCTTGTGTGAAAGCGATGATTGGTCCCTGCATGATTGTCTGCACGAAAGTGAGATGATCCTTTTATGAAGTAAATTATGTCTTTATCATGATGAAATTAGTCTGACGACCTATTATTACTATCTAGTCATTGAAATTAAAGTGGATGAAACCCTAGTTCCAGTTTCTCTCTCTGATTATCTTTTCGTGTGTTTTCGATCATTGTTTTGCTATTAATCGATTGCTTAGCTAGTAAGAATACAACTATTTGATACTTAACAATAAGGTCTCTGTGGGTTCGATATCTTTTTATTACTTCGAGTATCCGTGCACTTGCGGACTACAACAAGTTTTTGGCGCCATTGCCGGGGACCTTAGTTTTGTTAATATCAAAATAGTTGTTAGTATTGCTAGACTAAGTTTTATTTGTTTTAGATTTAACTTTGTTATCTGTTTTTGCAGGTTTTGGATTTTCCCAGTTGTGACAGAACTGTGATTTATGAAATTTGTGAATTTGCTTGTGTTTTATATTATTCTCTATATTCTGAGAAAAAAAATTATTTTTGATTGATTGGTGTTGGATAATCTTTATATTCTTGATAGATTTGAAGATATGTCTTTTAATTACAACTCCTGGGCAACTGAAAGAGGTGAGGTATACATGCCACAAGGAAGGTATGAAGATGATTCCTTGTGCACTTTTGCAGAAAAGTTAAATTCTTATATGCACCCTGTTAGGACATCTTATTCTCCTGTTAGATGTGATATTTGTGATTGTTTAGATCATTATACTCCTGATTGCCATATTTTAATGCCCCAAAATTCCAATTCATCATGGTATCAAGATGATCATTATGATTCTAGATGGGAAAATCAAACTTCTTTTCATGAGGATTGCTCAAATCATATTTCTGAACCATACTTTGAAGGTACTGAAGAATCTAGGTTAGAATCCATGCTTGAAAAATTCATGTCAAATCAAAGCCTAATTATGATAAATCAAAATAAGAAAACTGAGGATCTTAAAAGAATAATTAGTCAGCTTGCTTCTCAAGTAGAAACTATATCTACTCATTCTGAATTATTAGAAACCCAGTTAGCACAACAAGATTGTTTATTTGAGTTTGATTTGAAAACTGAAGAAATTGATTTAGAAAATTCCCCCTCTGATTATGATTGTTTTGAGATTGAGCCTTATGTGGACATTAATGAATCTCACACTGATTTTGACAATTGTGAAATTAATTCCTTTGATAATTTATTTGAGGAAAAGTTTGAGGAAATTGAAATTGAAAAACCCTCTTTTGATGAAATTGATTCTTTTGATGATATATTATTTGTGGTTAATTCTGATGAAGGATATGAAGGGACCAATTTAGAAAAATCTTATTATGATTTTGTTGATAATTTTGAAATTGATAAATTACTTGATTGTGAGCAAGAGGAATTTGAAAAAGATTTGAAAAATACAAACATTGATGAATCTCACCATGATGATGTTTTGCCCATATCTAATGTTCACTCTTTTGATTTATTTGAAAAATTATGTTTCATTGAAGAATCTTATTTGGGACAGAAAGACTATTTTCATGATCCAATATTTGAATCTTTTGATCAAAGTCCTATTGCAATTGAAGATATAATTTTGATGAAAGGACTTATGATTTTGCTTACTGATAAATATAGGAAGATCATTGAATATCCTTTGATTGGAATTGAAAATATAGATTTTGATTTCTGCATATTTGAGAAAGCCATGTCAATTGTGATTTATTTAAAATTTTGGATATTTGAATTAGTGGCTAAACTTTTTGGATAGCAGAAAAGGAAAAAATTACATGCTATTTACTATGGTATCGATCCACCTGCTTCACCATGATGTTTGAGTTTTGGTCAAGCTATGGACCTAAAATTAGCGCTTCTTGGGGGGCAACCCAAGCACTCTTACTTTAGTTTAGTTTCTTTTATTTTTGTTTATTTTCAGAATTAATTTTTCTTTTCTTTTCTTTTTGTAGGGAAAATCAATTTTTGCACAAAATACGGCATTGCCGTAATATTTTTCACGGTGCCGTAATTTCGACGATTTCTTATCTGAGAGTTTTACCACTTTTACGGTACTGCCGTAATGCATTTTACGGTACCGTATTTTCGGTCCGTTTTTGAATATAAAGTTTTATGGCTTTTATGGCATTGTCGTAACATTTTTCATGTACCGTAATTTTGAGCTATTTTGAACCGAGAATTGTTTGAAAAATAAGGCAGTACCGTAATGATTTTTACGATACCGTATTTCCTGCATATTTTTGACCCGAGAGATCTTTGAACATTACGGCACTGCCGTAAGGGGTTTTACAGTACCGTATTTTGAAAACTGATTTCTGCTTATTTGATTAGGTGTTTTCTCACTGTAATTTTAAGAAACTGGGTTGGGAATATTTTTGATCTTTGGCACAAACACGAACTACTCATCTTTGTCTATCATTTGGATATTTTTGTTGAATTTTAAAATGCATGGATCATTCTAAAACATATGACAACTTTTCGAAACTGATTAACTTCTGCGCAGTTTTTGGTTTAGTGATCTGAGTAGCCTTCTTTCTGTTGATAGCCTAAACTCCTGACAAATTTTGATCCTTTATTTTTCATACGCCTGGAAAGAACAAGTTTCATTCTATCACATGTTTCTGTGTATTTTCTTTTTGGATCATTAAATCTTATTTTTTGGTAGGGCTACTTTTCATAAAAAAAAAATTTAGTTGCTGCTCTGTTTGCTTTCTACATGTTGTTGCTTCTTTTGCCTCCAGATCCAGAAATCTTCAAGAGCAGCTGTCTTCCACCTCCTGCCAGCACCAGCCATCATCCTAGCAGCTTCTTATTTCTTTTGCTGCCTCTTATTCTATTGATTTTATTTATGCAGCAGACTCTTCATTAGTGACCGATTTTCTATTTTTCCAGTGCTATCTCTCACACCCACCGGCCGACGATCTCACCTCCAGGACTGAAATCTCTAGCAGGCCACTAGAGATTACTCACTCTACTGTCGGCACCATCACCATCATCGCTAGCAACTCTTCAGTTAGCATCTGTTCCACCTCTGCTTCTTGCTTGCATCAGCACCCTTTTGGACCATCCATGATATCTCTGATTTATTTTTGAGAAAATTATTTTTTTTAAGCAAGAGACTATTTTTGATCTGAGCCTTATGTGGTTTAAAATTGTGCATGTAAAATTTTCATGAAGTGCATCTTTGAAGACCCAGCCGCATTTAGCCTAATGGTACACCCTGGACAATGATTGAGCTTGCTACATAGTTTTTTGAGTATTGTTTGCACTTTCTTGTGATTTGATATGATTATATATATTTTTCTTCTCCTAAAAATTTTATCATTGTACACCCTTTGCATTGTTTGAGCCTTATGTGATTCTATCACTTTACATCTTCTAAATACATGAGTTTCATGCTTCACATCTTTTGCATTGATTTTGATATTTTTGATGTTTAAAAATTCTTTTGACTTAAATCCATGTGATGAAAGGTGTGTGAATTTGTCTATGTTTATGCATACCTGTGAATGGAGATGTTCCCATTATGTTAAATTTATTTCTTCAATAGATATCTACTTGTTGAAATCTTTCATTGATTGATGTATAAAGTTTTGGGTAGGTATGTTGTTTGATGAATGAAATCTAAGAGTGAAACATCTTTCTTGAATAAAATGAGCATATGAGTGTAATTTTTGAATTGATATCAATTGATTAACCTAGTTGATGTTTAGTTTATCTTATTATTTGTTGGGAAGAAAAAATCCAAAATCCACAAAAAAGAGTGAAAGACTCCCCTACTTGGCATTGTGTAAAATTGACAGTGGTACCTAAGACATGGGTTGAAGTCTATGAAAAAAAAGAGAGAGAGAGAGAGAGAAATAAAATGACTCCCCTACTTGGCATTGTGTAAAATTGACAGTGGTACCGAAGACAAGGGTTGAAGTCTAAATAAAAAGTGTGTATCTATGTGGGTACATATCATCAAAAACACAATAAAAAAATAAAAAAAAGAAGAGAGAAAAATTTTGAGTGGAAAAAGATTTTGGATATCCTATTTCTGTAAACAAGGATTTGATAGATTTAAACTAAAACAAAGGTGAAATCTTGAGATTGAGATTCTGTTTATTATGCGAGTTACAAAATTTTATTTGATCAAAGTTGTGGATCTTAAAGATTAATTTTAGAGGACGATGTATTTATCTGAAATTTTGTGCAAGAAATTGGTGGAATATTTCATGAGTGATTATATTTTAGAAATTTATTTTCCTAAGAGGGTATATTTTCCATAGCATTGTTCTTTATTCCTTTTATTTGCTTGAGGACAAGCAAAGTTTGAGCCTTATGTGTTTGATGATACCAAAATTCATAATGTATTTTGTGTCATTTCATTAGTCTTTTTGTGTTATATTTATACTACTTTGCTTATTTTTACGCATTTTTTTTATCAAATATTGCAGAATCTACTTCTATTTTGGTTCTGAATGATTTTCAGGTAAAAAGACACGTTTTTAAAGCTTTTTCAAGCAAAATCAGATACATAGAAGAATTCTCACCATCAAGAAGAGATTACAGGACAAATTTCACGCAAATCGAAGCCCCTTACCAAATTACGGCAGGGCCGTAATTATAATTACGATATCGTATTTTTTGAGTACTACCGTAATTTTGGAGCACTGCCATATTTTTGGTGATTTCCATACAGAAGATTTTCCAGAAATTATGGCACCCCCGTAATTATGTTTACGGTACCGTAATTTGACCCAGTTTGCCCGAGTTTTCCGCCGCAAAATTAAAATGACGATATCTTGAGATTTAGGGCACCAAATTGAGATTCGAAAGAAGCGGCGGACTCGTCTCAATGACGAGAAGATAAAGGGACTGAAAGCCCCAATTTTTATGAAGAATTGGGAGAGCAATTGAGGGAAGCCGTGAATTTTACACTGAAGCTTCTTCTGGAGGCGGGGAGGACATCACAAAAGTTTCAGAGCGAAAGGAGATCAATCGGAGGAGAAATCAACGAAAGAAGGAGCGCCCGCACTGTTCACACGCGAAATTACAGCTGTAATTTTCATTACAACCGTGCTGTAAAGTTGTTTTCTCCTTTCTTTTGATTTCTGATAAATCTAATACTATGGATTATTGTAACTCTTTTTCCATGCTCGCTTAGACATATTTTGGGGCATGGGAGAGTAATTCACTTTGATTTATTATGACTAGATAACTTTTATTTTCATCAAAATAGTTTTATTATGATTATTCTACTTATATGATATATTGCTTTATGATTCTCCATAGTTTTCTTATTATTATGCATGATTCTAGAATTTTGCGAAATAGATTGAAAGGTTGATTGTGAAATTTGGAACCCTAAAAAATCATTGAGTTTGGAACTTATCATAAGAAATTAGGTTTGTTCTTTGAATTATGATTTTTAGTGATTTTATTGCCATGTTTGATAATTGGAATCTAGGATTGAGTTTTTTTATTAAACGTAACGATCTTGCGCGAAAGCAAGGATCGGAGCATTGGAAAACCATAAGTAGAACCTGTGTTGAGACTCGGATGCACGAAAGTGATCCTTGAGATGATCAACTTAGAATTCGGATGCACGAAAGTGATCTTTCAGATATTCGATTGATGATTTACCTATCTTCAGTGTTGGGATAGATCTTGTGTGAAAGTGAGAATTGGTCCCTGTATGATTGTCTGCACGAAAGTGAGATGATCCTTTTATGAAGTAAATTATATTTTTATCATGATGAAATTAGTCTGACGACCTATTATTACTATCTATTGGTTAGATAGCTTGATGGTCCGCTCAGTTCAGAATATACCTGTAGAGTCCAAGAACAGAGATCCAGCGAGCTCAAAGCAAATTTGTAGATCAACAGTAGCTTAAATCTCAGCTTCTATTGATTCTAGTTTCAGCCCTAACAATGAACCTACTATACTCAAAACCGACGTAACCCGAAGACGTGATGCTATCCACAAGTTAGATAGTTCAAGGACCTCTTAGTTCAGAAAATTCAAGCAGATATTCAAGAGTAAAGTTTAGCGGAAATTCAGAAAACTTCAAATGGTAACTACTGCAACAATTTTCTGCGGATTCAGAGATTTCAGCGAACAACAGATTTCAGAAATTTCAGCAATTATAGATGGTGATTTTAGTATACTATCAGGTGTTAGTGCAGCAGAATCCAAGCTAGTCAGTTTACAATGAATGTACTAGACTAGTTCAACAATTATTAGAGATATGCAAAGGTAAGCTACAGTGCATAAGCAGATTTTCTAGAAAATTAAGCTAGCAAATAAGATTCAGTTCAACAAGACTTAACGCAAGATTACAGTTTCCAAATAATTGTTCACAGCCTCAGCGGTTTCACAGTTTCAGTAGCAAGAGGAAATCCAGAAATCAGATAGCAAGTATTCAAAAATCCAACAGAGGAAAATCGGTGAACAGTTACAGTGCAAGTGTTTAAGTAATAATGCAGCAATGTGTACTCAATACCAATAGCTCAGTATTCGCAGACGAATAAGACTCAGATACGTGTGAGCAAGAACAACAAGCAGATTTTAGTTCTGACATGCAAGATTTTAGGGGAAGAATCAAGTGTTCAGTTCACAGCGCCAGGAGGTAAAGTGCAAGATTTTCACACAAAAATTCAGATCAAGAAAATAGGAGACTAAGAGCACTTAAGGGTTGCTCTGATACCACTGATGTAGGATGAGTTTTAACCCAGGAACTTCCCTTAAGTATGTAGCTCTAATGTTAAAAATGTTAAGCATGCGCGTATAGATTAAGGAGGGAGTTGGATTGTTGACACCTGAGTCCCCTTGAAGGAAGGGGACCAAACCCCTTCTAAGCTCAAACCAGATGGTCTTGGTTGTGTTGAGCAGATTGAGATGTTGTGGTTGCACAGAAAACTTCTGCTCCAGCCAGCATCTCAAGTTGCAACTGTTGGTGTATATGCCTTAGGACCTAGTTTTGGTCAACTTATGTACTACTTGACATTGATATTTATATATCATTCTGGCATTGTCGTTATCATTGTTTGTCTACACCTGCGATTGTGTACTTACATGATAATGTCCCTGGAGACAGATTGGATCTGTGCTCAAATAATTGCCCCTAGTCGATGTACCTGAGTGGATATGGGATAGCTCTGGTACTTGAGAGACTGGTATGTGGGCTGGTTAGGCATGTGGTGCTAACGCAGACACATGGGTATATCATTGGAGGATATACTGGATAGATCCGCTATGAGGCTATGACTTGGTGTCATGAGTTATCCTCATAAGTGACAGGAGATGCATTGATCCCTTGACTTGAGGTCATTGATCATTCTATATGGATAGGGACTTGCTTTGATACAACCTAACACCTTGCCGTAGCTGGGAGGTCATAACAGTTGTTATTGAGCATGTCACGACCCATATGAGAAGATCAATGGACAGACATAGGATTTGCCCCTTCCCTAGGGAAGTATGATATCCATGGAGCTCCTTTATGGTTCTATGACTGAGAGTGTATGGCCATACCCAGGTGAGAACCTGTTTAGTCATAGCCATGAGATTGGATGAAAGCAAGTGGTGACACACTTGTCCAATCGGATATCAGTTCGGCAAAGAGACTGTAATGCATCTGTACCTAGTTGCGATAATGGGGATCTCGATGTCGATATCCATTCCAATGACCTGGGTAGCAGCGATGCACTGCTAGGTGCCACTCACTGCTTGTGATGGCCTCTGGTCAGCACTGCCAGCGTCAGAGGAACCTACAGGGTCGCACACCTTGATACTTGAGTTCTCGTATTGATCGAGAAGCCTTATGATCGAGTTATTGGATAACTCGGATCTAATTGGGAGATTTCATCAGCGCCAATGGGCCTGATGAGATGGAAGAATGTTATTGGAGCCAAACTTTATTTTTGGCAGGTTGACCCGTATTTGGCCATGGTTGGTCACATTTGGATTATGGTTGCATTGGATTAGATCCAAGTTCTTAATCAACCCATGTAATGAAGTTTGGGCTAGCTCATTATCCAATGAGGCCCAATAACAAGTTCTCATGAAGAGATGAGAGGCTAAAAGGGTATAATGGGGAGAAACATGAACCATTAAGCGCCTAGGGGCATAATGGGGTCATGTTGGCGCCTTTGCTTCATTATGGAAGTAAAGGGCGCCTCCCCTCTCTTCCTAGGATGGAATGCATGCCTCTATGGCATTGCTTGGGGCGCAAGGCAAGGCCTTGGCGCACAAGGAAAGGCGTGGGGCACAATAAGGAATGGTTGAATGAGAATTATGGAAATGTCTTGGAGACTTTCCTTGTCTCAAACCTCCTCATCCTAGCCCTACACTTGTCATGATCCTAGCCCTTACCCTAACCGCCTCTTGCCCTATAAATGTGACCCTAGTCGCCCCCTCTTGTGCATGATCAATCCTCGAAGGCGTTAACACATCAAGAGGGCGAGAACAAGGGGCATTGGCGCAACCATCCTCTTCCATCAAACCCTAGCCGCAAGCTTCTTCCCTTCTTCCTCCTTTGGCGCAAGAGAAGTAAAGGCTTGGCGGCATTCTCCCTTCTCCCATCTTCTTCATCAATTGGCGCTTCTACCTTGGAGGTGGCGCGAGCATTGAAGAAGAGAACTAAGGCTTGGATTTTCTTCCTGAGGCTAGCACCGGGCGTGGAAGAAGAGAACTCAAGAGATCCGTGTGTGTGAGACTGCAGAGGGCGCACACTTGGGCGCCTGCATCGGCATCGCTCTTCATTACTCTTAAGGTATTTCCTAACTCATCGTGTCAACTCCCTTGCTTGCGATCTTCACTGGGTTTTTGGGACTGGCCTGTTTCGGGGATATTCTTCTGCTGCATAAAATGTATGTCCATGACTCTGAAAATTGTAAAATGTCCCCGGGGTTTCCCAACAACAACACCTTCAACTCCTTAAGGGCAACGCTTGGCAAGCAGCAAGACAGCAATGAGATGAGAGTGAAGGGCCTTCCGGCTCACCTTCAAGGAGATCAGGAGAGGGGCCAAAGGCTCACCCTCAAGCACACACAAGGGGCCTTCTGGCACACCCTCAAACGAGTAGCATCCACTAACTCAAGTTTAGAAATTTTCAGCAAACATTCAACTTAGTGTAGTGTTCAAAGTTACATGGCTTAAAAACTAAAAACCCCAACGTTACATTCGCAGATGACCCCTGATATTCCATTGTTGCAGACGTCAACTTTCCATGGTCTAATGAGTGGTCTTCAACGGTACTATTGGCTGAGCTGGAACATCTTCTCACTTACTTGATTGCTTGTAGAAATGGATTTGTTGTGTCACTAGCCGTTGGTGACTAGCTGGTTGCTTGTCTTGGATTGATTAAGTTTGATTGATGGCTGGTCGAGAATGATTGAAGTTGACTCCCCGCTTGAAATGTTCGTTCTTTGACTATTGACTTGATAATTGCTGACTGGGATTGCAGCTTGGTTGGTGCTACTTCTTGGCTAGATATTTTCTTTGTGGCACGCTATTATAGTTGGGATATGTGGCCTCCTTGTGGATGTTGTCGGCGGCTTGGCTGAATTGTATTATCTCCTTAGCTGAGATGTCAAGGTCTTGAACATTGGGGAGCTTGGTGCCATATAAGTGCATTACAGGTTATGTGATCCTAGTCTAAACAACCTACTACATCAACTACAAAGGAAAAATAAAGACTTGAAAATAAATCCTAGGCTAAGCCCTACCTACAACAACAATAACATAAGAGCTTAAGTTACAAAATGGTCCACCAACTAGTCTCACAACCATCAAGACTAGCTTGGACCGAATAATCAAAGTTTAGCAAGTTTCCAAAATTAAAGATAAATGGAAATGTAAACAAGTTTTCAAAACACAATTTAGTCCCAAAGGATGTCCCTGCATCAAGATCGCAGTGTCAATCCACTAGTGTTCGTAGACATTGTTCTACAATAACCATGAAATAACATATTAGTATTACTTTCAGATCATTTAATCTAGACTTGTATTAAATGATCATGACTCCCACTATTTTAAATCGAATTGATAGCCCACAAAGTCAATAGGGAAGTCTGGGATTTCCTAATGAGATGAGATCCTTATTCCACATGAGGCTTCGCATCCCACGAGGGTGGGATGAGATGCACAAAGTGACCCATGCTTCTTAAGGTGGGCACGCCGGCCGATTGCTCTAAGCAACTCCCCTTATTGAGATGGTCAAGGCATTTCATGTACAGCGATGGCTGGAAACAACATGAAACCCTAACCTCTCAACGATGCCTCTAGAGTTTCATTATGTGCCCAGCACATGTAAAAATCTAGTCAAGTCCGTACCTAACTGTTATGCCTAGGGCCAACGAGTTTCCTTGCGAAGGCACGCCCAGGTTAAAACTGGACTGGAAAACCATTGCCACCACACACCTTCTAAAGATAAGTGGGTGTGTCCCACGAGGGTGGAAAACAGTTCACAACACCACTGATTGATAGTTTGATGAGGGCTACACGTTATAAGGCTATTAGACTTGATATTTTGATTGAAGGTTTTTGAGGTCTCATCCTCTTAGTGTTATCTTATGTCTAACATTACAGGCATGCAATCCTATAGTCATAACATAACGATAAAACATCATAGGCATGCTTTAGCTTTAGCAAAGAATGAAAGCAGAAAAAGGATGATATGATCATAGCCCATTCAAGACATTGAACCAACCCATGCCAAAAGGGGTTCAACTCTTGACCTAGGACACAAGCCCCTAAAACTAGACCTAGCCTAGCCAACCTCTAGCTTGATCTTCAAAGTTGGCTCCAAGGTCCACCACACTATGGTTTAGCTCTCAAACCTTAGAGATAGTTCTAGGGAAACCCTAGAAGTGCACCCCCATGGTTCGGCCAATGCCATGGGTTCTCCTCCAAGGAAGATGCGCCACCTTGCAAGCCACAAGAGGGATAGCACACAAGCACAAGGCTCGACCAAACCCTTACTTGCGCCCCCATGCAAGAATGTGCCACCTTTGTTTAAGCTTGTTGCGCCACCATGCAAGGTGCACAAGCTTCATGCATGCGCCATGCTCCAAGTAGATGAGCCCCTAATATTTTTCTTATGATTACAAAACAAAAGCAAAAAGAAAAGCGGCACGCAGTCCTCACAAGGATACATTGCAGGCATGCAAAGGGGATTGACTAATGATCCCAACATCATGCACAAACAAGGTACTTACACATGTAATTCTATATACTCATGAAAAACCTAAAATCTAAAATTTTAGTTTCTCATAAAACATGTCTTTCTTCCTCATCATCTCATCACGGATCTTTCGATTATTTGAGATTATGTTTCATGATGATTTATAGATCCTATCAGCTGGCAATTTTGTCAGATCAAGAGACCCGGCTAGTCCGAAGACACAATGCACGTCCTACTTGACAAAACTACGTGCGCCTCTGATCTTAAATCATTCAATAATCCAAAAGAAATTGAATAGAAGATAGGAAGCAAAGACCTACAATTTTTCTTACTAAGAAAAACCATGCACCATGTATATGCAATTCGTGAAAATTGAAATATGGCATGTGAGCTTAGAAAAAAGCATAGAAACATAACAGAATATATTGCACAGCAGAAGAATATCTCCGAAACAGGCCAGTCCCAAAATCCCAGTGAAGATCGTTTTGCGAGGGAGTCGACACGATGAGATAGTAAGTACCTAGAGCAAGAGAAGGCCGATGTCAAGGTAGGCGCCCAAGAATGCGCCCTCTGCAGTCTCACACACATGGATGCCTCGAGCTCTCTTCTTCCACGCCTGGTGCTAGCCTTGGGAAGAAGATCCAAGCCTTAGGTGACCTTCTTCGAAGCTTGCGCAACCTTCAAGAAGATGCGCTTGTAGAAGGAGGAGGAAGGAGGAGATGCCTCCAAGCACAAGTCAACCTTGCACCAAGAGGAAGGGGAGGAGACTTGCTTGCAGCTATGGAAGAGGAGCTTGCGCCAATGACCTTTGCTTTTGCCCTCTTGATATTGTACACACCAATTGATTTCACATAATCAACCTCTCGCATATCCTTTGATATATAAAGGCATGGGGCGACAACACAAGGGGATGGGCACAACTCATGAAGGGGCATGCAGCTAGGGTATGAGAGGGGAAGCAATTAGGGTTAGGGTTAACGAAATTCTCCAAGAGTTTTCCATAAACCCTTTCATATTAGCCATTACCCTCAAAGACGTTCCTAAGAAGTTCATCTAGACATATCAGCCCCAGGACTTACCATAGAAGCAAGCATTACATCCAAGGTAGAAGGGCTAGGTTCTAATTGCTTCCTTATGAAGAAAATTGCGCCAACTCCTCCCCATTATGCCCATAGGTGCCAATGGGGGGAGATTTATCCCCGTTATACCCTTTTAGCCCATTATCTCTTCATGACAACTTGGTATTGGGCCTCATTGGGTAATGAGTTAGCCCAAACTTCATTACAAAGGTTGATTAAGCCATTGGATCCAATCCAATGCAACCCTAATCAAAATGTAACCAATCTTAGTCAATTTTGGGTCAACCTGCCAAAAACAAAGTTTGGCTCCAATAACTCTCTTCCATCTCATTAGGCCCATTGGCGTTGATAAAATCTCCCAAATAGATCCGAGCTATCCAATAACTCGATCATAAGGCTTCCCAATCAATATGAGAACTCAAGTATTAAGGTGTGCGACCTTGTAGGTTCCTCTGACGTTGGTAGTGCTGGCTTAAGGTAACCACAAGTAGTGAGTGGCACCTAGCAGTGCATCACTGCTACCCAAGTCATCGGAATGGATATCAACGTCAACATCCCCATCATCACAATTAGGTACAGATGCATTATAGTCTCTTTACTAAATTGATATCCGATTGGACAAGTGTGTCACCACTTGTTTTCACCCAATCACATGGTTATGACTAAATCAGGTTCTCACCTGGGTATGGCCATACACTTTCAGTCATAGAACCATAAGGGGCCCTGTGGATATCAAGCTTCCCTCAAGAAAGGGGCAAATCCTCTTTTTGTCCATTGACCTTCTCATATGGGTTGTGACACGCTTAATGACAACCGTTATTACCTCCCAGCTACGGCGATGTGTTAGGTTGTATCAAAGCATGTCCCTAACCATATAGAATAGTTAATGACTTCAAGTCAAAGGATCAATGCATCTCCTGTCACTTTTGAGGATAACTCATGGCACTAAGTCATTGCCTCACAGCGGGTCGGTCCAGTATATCTACCACTGATATACCCATATGTTTGCGTCAGTGCCACGTGCCTAACCAGCCCATATACTAGTCTCACAAGTATCATAGCTGTCCCATATCCACTAAGGTACATCGACTAGGGACAACCATTTGAGAACAAATCCAATTTGTCTCTAGGGACATTATCATGTAAGTACACAATCGCATATATGAGAAAACAATGATAATGACAATGCCAGAATGATATAAGAAGTATCAATGTTAAGTAGTACAAAAATAGACCAAAACTTGGTCTCAGGGCATAAACACCAACATCTCCCCCACTCAAGATGTTGATGCCCTCATCGACATTTTAAATTCTTCAATGCTGTCTTGAGCATTCGCAGCTTGTCTTCCGCTTCCCAGCTACAATCAGACATCGAAAGTTCCTTCTATGACACGAGGTATTCGATCTTCTTCTCTCCCGTGTCAATAGTCTTCTTGCACCTAGAGAGGATAGTTTGCACTTGTTTATCCATGGCTGCAATGGTTGGAGGTGCATAGGTGGAGAGGTTTCTGGTGGGATCATTTGGAATGGTGTGGTATGCCTTCAAATTGCTAGCGTGAAAAACTGGGTGGATCTTTAATCATGATGGGATTTGTACTCTGTAAGAAACATTGCCAACTCGCTCCAATATCGGAAATGGGCCCTCATATTTATGCACTAATCCTTTGTGAATAGGCCTTCTAAAAACTGCAAGATTGTCCTTCTGGAGTTTGACAAGAACCAAGTCCCCCTTCTTAAAGTCTTGTGGTTGTCTCCCGAGGTCCGCCCACTTCTTCATTTTCTTGGCCATTTTTTCAAGATATGCCTTTGCAATTTCAACATTTTGATGCCACTCCTTGGCCACATGATAAGCAGAAGGACTATTACTAGTGTATCCAATGGCTATTGACTCTGGAGTCGATGGTTGCCGACCCAAAATGATCTCAAAGGGGCTCTTATTTGATGCGAAACTCTTTTGGAGATTGTAGGAGAATTGCGCAACATCGAGAAGGTGTGCCCAGTCCTGTTGATTTGCACTTACGAAATGCCTCAACTATTGTTCAAGGAGTGCATTAATTCTTTCAGTTTGGCCATTCGTCTAAGGGTGGGCACTTGTGGAGAAGTGCAGCTTCGACCCTAGTAGTTTGAATAATTCTGTCCAGAACCTTCCCAAAAATCTCCCATCCCTATCGCTGACGATATTTTGAGGGACTCCCCAATACTTCAGGATGTGCTTCATAAAAAGTTTAGCTGCCTGCTCTGCCGTAAAATGAAGTGGGGCCGGAATAAAAGTTGTGTATTTTGAAAATCGATCGACCACCACTAGGATTGAGCTTAACTCCCCCACTTTTGAAAGCGCTAAAATGAAATCCAAGGTATTGCTTTCCTATGGTCGTTCTGGTATAGATACGGGCTCTAGAAGTCCTAGGGGTTTTTGCCTTTCCACTTTATCTTGTTGGCATATAAGGCACGTCCACACATAGTTGTTCACATTTGTTGCCATATCTAGCCAATAAAATGCCCTTTCCATAGGAGCAAGTGTTCGATGAGTGCCCGGGCATCTTGCCCATAATGTGTCATGGCATTCCTTCAAGATATCATTGTGTAGATTGTTAGATAGTGGAACATACACCCGGTTTCCTTTTGTAAGAATAACATCGCCGTCTTCCCAGAATCGTCGCGTCTTACCTTCCTCGATTAACTTTCGTAGGGTTATTGCTTGGGGGTCCTTGGACATTCTAGCCCTAATTCTCTCCTATAGGTCTGATTGAACTTGTATGATCTGGTGGCTCGAGGCTTGGAGGCTCGCCAACTCTAACTTTTTACTCAATGCATCCGCGACCACATTTATTTTGCCAGGCTTGTACTCCCAAACCATACTAAATTATGCTAGGAAATCCTGCCAGCGAGCTTGTTTTGGTGATAGCTTATTTTGTGTCAAGAAGTAACTTAAGACAATATTATCCATTCATAGGATGAACTTGGCCCCTAGTAAGTAGTGTCACCAAGTTCTTAGACAGTGCACTACCGTTGCCATCTCTTTGTCATGTGTCGGATACCTCCATTCGGCTTCGTTAAGTTTCCGACTCTCATAATCTATAGGGTGTTGATCCTACATGAGTATTCCTCTGATAGCAAAATCAGATGCATCTATGTGAACTCCAAAGGCCTTCTGATAGTCCGGAAACCCTAAAACAGGTTTGTTGGTTACGGCCGTCTTTAGGTCTTCAAAAGCCCTTTGGCACATCGAAGACCAATCCCAGCTATGCCCCTTCTTGAGTAAGTCAGTTAAAGGGGCTGCTCTTCGTGAGTAGCCCTCAATGAATCGGCGGTAATAATTTATGAAACCTAGAAAGGATCTTAGTTTTGTGACCTTAGTCGGGGTAGTCCAACTCGCCACAGCTTTTATCTTTGCTTCATCCATTCATATTTTGCCCTTGCCAATTTGGTGCCCTAGGAATATGATTTCTTCTTGGGCAAAATAACACTTTTCTTCCTTTACGTAGAGTTCATTCTTTTGCAGGATATTGAAAATGGTGTGAAGATGCCCATGTTGGGGTATGCCCTTAAGGCTAATGTTTGAGGCCTTGGGATTGTATCAGTATCATGTAATAAACTCTTATGTTTATAAAGGCATGGTTGTTATTCAGGTTGTTATATTGTCTGCTGCAATAATTGTACTTCTGAATAATGTCTCAAAGCTGTTCAACTAGGCTGACATGCTGTAATGTCCTTAGTCGATATATCTTGGTGAACATGAGACAGCCTTGATATGATTGAGACTAATATGTGTTCTAATCTTATAGGATGCTTCGAGCATGGAATAAGAGGTAGACTCATGGGTACATTGGATGTACTGGACAGACCCTACTAGGATATTCAATTGTTTGTCACAATGTGAATAATCCTCGATTGCGACAAGTGGCACATTTCCTCTGACTTGAGATCACTTGTGTTTTCTAAATGATGATTGTCATTATTTTGAGTTAGTTCAATATCATTTGAAACATAATGATTATAGGCTATCTTGGATGGTGAGCTTGAGTCAGGTTAGGGCACTAGTGATAGACAAAGGATTGCTGTCTCCTTAATTGGAGTGTGATGTTCTAAAGGGGCCCCCTGGATGAGATGATTGAGAATAGTGTATGGCCATACCCAGGTGACTATGTTCATCTGATCTAATCATGCTCATCATATTGGAGTTACAAGCTTGACACGCTTGTCCAATAAGAACATCCAGTGGCAAAGGATTTATGCATGCCTTGTGAGTTGGTTCACACTTGTGCTGTTTTTGGGTGTAGTCTTGGAAGACTCTTTTCTTTATATCGGGAGACAGTGATGTGTTGCTAGATACCCCTCACTGATCGTGATAACGTGAGTTATCGTTACCGACATTTAAAGGAAACCCTCAGGGTCGCACAATTTGATGATATGGCTTACTTGAGTCAGATCGTGTGGACTGAATTGTTCAGGTTCAGTTTAAAGGGATTTAATCTCTGATTGTAAGTGAGATCTAGTCTGATCATGTTTGATTGATTAGGGCTTGAGATCGGTAAGCTTCGATTGAGAGAATGGATGCTGGATCGGTGAGATCAGGAGCATCGGGAGATGAACGGTCAGATCAAGTACCTTAGGGTTTTAATGTGATCTGGACTTATGGCTTGGTTTATTTGGTTATTAAACCAAATTCAAGTGAACCGGCTCATGAATGAGCGCATGGTTCAAGGGTGAAGTGGAGTTTGCGAATGGGTAAACCCATGATCGCATGAAGAGAAGTGGCATGCTATTTTTAGATAGCACTTCTCTTACGTGACCCTCTCTCACGTTCACGCCTTTCCTCTTTTCGTTAGTCACCTTGTTTCTTGCTCTTGACGAGAGAACATACGGTGGTGAAGAGCTCGACGAGGAGGAAGAAAAGAATCGCCAAGCCAAGACATCTCTTCCCTTCCACTCGACAAGGACATCTTTGGGCCTTGCTAGCACAAGGATCGCAAAGGGAGTAGGCGACATCAACTGTGTGCGTCACCTCTGGAGAAGATCAAGTTTGATCTTTGCTTCCAAGGCGCCATCTAGAAATGGCTATGGTATGATCCTTTTCTATTTGCAATTGGGTCAATTTTGTTAATCATACAGCATGCAAGATCTAGAAACCCCCTTTCCGCTGCTTTCATTCCCATATGCGCCTATGAGTTAGGGTTTCGCCCCCTTGTGGGGACCTTTCAATTGGTATCAGAGCATGGTTAACGCATGTTTTATGATTACTTATGCCATTTTGTGATCCTTGTTTGCGAACTTATGATTAGATCTAAGGTTACATGCGATACATCTTGTATATGTAAGTGGCGAAAATGCATTGCATTGTTTCTCCTTGGCGCATGTATAAGGTTACCTTTTGTTGGCGCTTGTATGTTGTTGGTTTTCTCAAAACTATATTACATGCGCGATTCACACTAGATCTAAGCTGTCCTTACTGTAAACCCTTAGACGGGTTACTAGGGTTGAAGTCATCCCCTAGGTTAGATCCAGACAGTCTGATCAGACCATCTGACAGCCTTGATGGGTTGACCAGATAGCACCTGTGCGCAAGCACCTGGTGGCTATAGGTCGACTGCAGACAGGCGTGTAGCGATGTCTGATTGAGACAACCTATGAACGCACATGAGTTAGGCCCGGGGTCACACCCGTTTGCCAGACCTCATTGTGGTTGTTCAGCCTTGGCGCATGCATGGTTGACCTTTTGGTCGACTCAAGTCAGTTAGGACTTGGTGCATGCAAGGGCAGTGGATCTGACTAGGTTGGATGAGTGGATCCCTAGTAATGGACCGTTGTAAGGTTATTGGGCACATAAGGAAAAATAAAATTGATCTCAATGGGATTTTTCAAAAATTTTATTTTTCATGATTGGATCAAATGATGTATGATGCCATATGCATGTTTATTTATTCTTATGTGGGCTGCCCATGTTAAATGTGTGCTGTGCTGGGGCCTGCGTGCCTGGTTAAAAGTTGTAAATTAATTTTATTGTGATCTGCGCATCACATTGCATTTAATTTATAAAATGTAATTGACCTGCGAGTCAATCTTGTCTAGATAGATTAATTTGTAAATTAATCAGACAAGAGCACAGAGCACACTTGGCAGAGGCGCATGCAGCAGTGGCTAGACCAGGTGGGAGGTCCAGGGTTCGACTCTGGGACCAGGCGCATTTACCTGGTGGGCGCACCTGAGCTGCAGATGGCGCTTGGGCCCTGGTTTGGGCCAGATGAGCAGCAAAAGCCCCATGAATAAAAGCAAGTGAAGACTTAAGTTCTTAAGGTCTTACTAGGGCTATGGGCTTTTACCACATAAGATTCATGCTTTCTTTTATTGTTTAATAAGTAGAACAGCATGATTTATTTATCTTCTGCTATCACCATAGGAATTGCATGATAGTGAAGAAGATAAAAGACCGTTAAAATCCAACGCTAAAATATCAAGCTCGTATTCCTTCTGACGCGAAACCTCACTGTTCTGATTATCGTTGGAGCCGTGTTGTACCCACTCAGTGGGCACGTCCATCTATCTTCAGACGGTGCGGGATTACACCTGCGTGTTACAGAGAAGGGATTTATCGCTTCTCGTTGCTCAGCATAGCACGTGGTGGTCCAGGGAGTAGGTCGGGTCAGCTTGACCATGTAGGCTACATATGTGGCGCATATGGTAGCGCATGGAGGCAGCCATCTGTGGGGTCAGAGATTGTGTTGTACCAACTCAGTTGGCACAGTCTGTTGGATTGCCCAGATGAAGGGGAATCGCACAGGTAGGCGATTGGCAGGGACTGCCTACCAGAGATTAGTGCTTGTACTCTCTGTGCATCTTATCTCGCCTGAGCGGGACGCGGAGACCAAGTATGAAATCTGGATCCCATCTCACTAAAAGAGTACTACTCTTTCGGGCTGTTTTGCTGGATTTTTCAGCCAGATAAAATAGTGAGAAAAAGAATCTTTCTTAAGTCCTGATTGATTCTTAACATTGATACTGACCTTGCTGTTCTTGCATTGTTGTAGATACCTGCAGCAACGAACACCATGAGCTTCAATGTGCGATCCCTACTGGAAAGAGAGAAGTTTGCTGGGCCGAACTTCTCAGACTGGTTCGGACACCTTAAGATAGTTCTTAAGGCAGAGAGGAAACTGTATGTCCTCGAGACGGCGATACCGCCTCAGCCCGCTCCGAACGCCGCAAGGGCGGTTCGGGAAGCCTATGAAAAGCACGTCAATGATAGCATTGATGTCGCTTGCCTGATGCTAGCGTCTATGACGCCACCGCTGCAGCGTCAGCATGAGGATATGTCTGCCATAGACATGATAGCAAACCTCAAGATGCTGTATGCTGCACAGGCGAGGACAGAACGCTATAATTTGACAAAGCTGTTCTTTCAGAGCAAACTGGCTGAAGGGAGCCCAGTGGGAGCTCACGTGCTCAAGATGATTGGGCACAAGGAGGCTCTAGAAAAACTGGGGCATACCATCAACCAGGAGCTTGCTGTAGACATTATTCTGCAGTCTCTTCCGCCTTCTTTCGATGCGTTCATTATTAACTTTAATATGAACAAAATCGATTGTACTCCGGCAGAGCTGCTGAATATGCTCTTGACTACTGAGGAAACTCTGAAGGGTAAGCCTTCAACCTCTGTCTTGATGGTTCCTTCGAGGAACAAGAAGAAGGGGAAGAAGGGCAAGACCCCTGTCAAGAGTTACAGCAAGGCTCTGAAGCAGAAGGTTAAGCGGTCCAAGGAATACAGGTGTTTCCACTGTGGCCAGCTGGGTCACTGGAAAAAGGACTGTAAAGCGCTCCAAGGAGACAAGAGGGGAAGCCTTGCTTCTGGCTCAGGTATATACGTGACGGAAGTCATGGTTTCATCTTCTTCTATATCATGGGTGTTGGACACTGCATGTGGAGTTCACATTTGTTCAAATGTACAGGAACTCAAGAGAAGAAGGCAGGTGGGACAGCATGAGGTGGACCTACGAGTTGGAAACGGGGCACGGGTTGCTGCTGTTGCTGTAGGAGACTATTTCATCTCTTTGCCATCTGGGCTTGTATTAGAACTAAACAGTTGTTACTTTGTTCCCAGTATCACTAAAAATATTATCTCTATTCCTGCTCTTGTCAGGAAAGGGTTTTCCTTTGAATGCAATATTTCAAAGTGTGTTTTATCTCTTGATAATATAGTTTATGCTACTGGTTCAATTAATAATGGGTTATTCATGTTGGACATGGAATGTTCTATACACGCGATTGATATTAAGAAAGCCAAGTATGCTGATGACAGCACCTTGCTATGGCATAGTCGTTTAGGCCATATTAACAAGAAACGCATTAAGCGGTTGCATGATCATGGATTGTTGGGATCATTCTCCTATGAGGAGATTGATACATGCAAGGCTTGTTTAATGGGTAAAATGATGAAGTCACCTTTTTCTAACAAAGGTCAAAGGGCTTCAGGTTTACTTGACCTTATACACAGTGATGTGTGTGGGCCATTTAGTAAACATGCCAGAGGTGGCTATCAGTACTTCATTACCTTTACTGATGATTTCAGTAGGTATGGGTATGTCTATCTAATGAGACATAAAAGTGAATCTTTTGACAAGTTCAAAGAGTTCAAGAATGAAGTACAAAATCAGCTAGGCCGAAATATCAAGGCACTTCGTTCTGATCGAGGTGGAGAATACCTAAGTCGAGAATTTACTGACTATCTGAAGGAGTGTGGGATTATCTCACAGCTCACTCCGCCAGGAACACCGCAATGGAATGGTGTGTCCGAAAGGAGAAATAGAACGTTACTTGATATGGTTCGTTCTATGATGAGTCAGGCTACTCTACCTTACTCCTTTTGGGGATTTGCACTGGAAACAGCTGCAAAGGTACTAAACCGAGTGCCATCCAAGGCAGTTTCTAAGACGCCATATGAGTTATGGTATGGGAAATAGCCGAGCTTGACATTTATCAGGATCTGGGGTTGCGAGGCTTATGTCAAAAAGCTCGCCTCTGGGAAACTAGAGAGCAGATCTGACAAATGTATCTTTGTCGGTTACCCTAAGGAAACTAAGGGTTATTATTTCTACGATCCCAAAGAGAACAAGGTATTTGTTGCTCGGACGGCTATATTTCTTGAGAAGGAGTTTCTTCTGCAAGAGGCTAGTGGGAGAGAAATAAAGCTGGATGAGAATCCAGAGGAAGGACAAAGTGCGCAAGCACAGTTGGATGAGCCTGAGCTGGTAGAACAGGTTATTGAACAACCTGAGGCTCAGATATCACGGGAACCGCGAAGATCGGGAAGGATCCGTCGACAGCCTGAGCGCTATGACGGAGTCTACATCATTGATAATGATGAACCCCTCACTTATGCGGATGCGGTCAGTGGACCGGAGTCAGCGAGATGGCTTGAAGCTATGCGCGCCGAGATGGACTCCATGTCAGATAACCAAGTTTGGGATTTGGTTGATCCGCCTCCGGGAGTTATCCCTATAGGCTGTAAATGGATCTTCAAGAAGAAGATTGACATGGATGGTAACGTGGTTACCTATAAAGGCAGGCTAGTTGCGAAAGGTTTCAAACAAATCTACGGGATAGATTATGATGAAACTTTCTCACCTGTAGCTATGTTTAAGTCTATTCGGATTCTTTTCGCGATAGCTGCATATTATGATTATGAGATTTGGCAAATGGATGTGAAGACAGCTTTCCTTAATGGAAATCTGGATGAGGATGTGTATATGACACAACCAGAAGGTTTCACTAATCCATCAGATCGTCATAAGATATGCAAGTTAAAGAAGTCTATTTATGGACTTAAACAAGCATCTAGAAGCTGGAATATTCGTTTTGATGAATCAATCTCTGAGTTTGGTTTCATCAAGAACGAGGATGACCCGTGTGTATATAAGTGGTTTAGTGGGAGCGTGATTACTTTCCTAGTCCTCTACGTCGATGATATCTTGATCATTGGAAATGACATTCCTGAAATGCATGCCGTAAAGGCATGGTTAAGGAAATGTTTCCAGATGAAAGATCTAGGAGAAGCAGCCTATGTGTTAGGTGTGAAGATCTACAGGGATAGATCTAAGAGGCTTCTCGGGCTGTGCCAGAGTACTTACATCGATAAAGTCCTGGAGAGATTTCATTTAGAGAATTCTAAAAGAGGATATCTTCCAGTCAGACATGGTCTGAATCTTTCGAAGAGTCAGTGTCCACAAACACAGACTGAGAAAGATGAAATGGACAATACGCCTTATGCTTCGGCTATTGGATCCATTATGTATGCGATGTTGTGTACTCGCCCAGACGTTGCTTACGGGTTAAGCGTGACCAGTCGGTTCCAAAGTAATCCAGGTATGGCGCACTGGATTGTAGTCAAGAACATTTTAAAATATCTGCGGAGGACCAAAGATATGTTCTTGATATATGGTGGTCAGGAAGAACTCAGTATTGAAGGATATACTGACGCTTCGTTCCAGTCAGACCAGGATGATTTCCGATCGCAATCAGGCTATGTTTTTAGCTTGAATGGAGGAGCAGTGGTGTGGAAGAGTTTCAAACAGTCAACTGTTGCTGATTCCACAACAGAAGCCGAGTATGTTGCAGCCTCGGAAGCATCCAAGGAGGCAGTGTGGATTCGTAAGTTCGTGAGAGAACTTGGTGTTGTTCCTTCGAGTGCAGATCCTTTGGTTATCTTCTGTGATAACACTGGAGCAATCGCACAAGCAAAGGAACCACGGTCGCACCAGAAGTCCAAGCACATACAGAGACGGTTTCACTTGATCAGGGAGATCATAGATCGTGGCAAGATCAAAGTCTACAAGGTACATACAGATGACAATCTGGCAGACCCGCTTACCAAGCCTCTGGCGCAGCAGAAGCATGAGAAGCACTGTAATAATATGGGTTTGAGATTTCTCAACCATTAGATTAAGTGCAAGTGGGAGATTGTTGGGGTATGCCCTTAAGGCTAATGTTTGAGGCCTTGGGATTGTATCAGTATCATGTAATAAACTCTTATGTTTATAAAGGCATGGTTGTTATTCAGGTTGTTATATTGTCTGCTGCAATAATTGTACTTCTGAATAATGTCTCAAAGCTGTTCAGCTAGGCTGACATGCTGTAATGTCCTTAGTCGATATATCTTGGTGAACATGAGACAGCCTTGATATGATTGAGACTAATATGTGTTCTAATCTTATAGTATGCTTCGAGCATGGAATAAGAGGTAGACTCATGGGTACATTGGATGTACTGGACAGACCCTACTAGGATATTCAATTGTTTGTCACAATGTGAATAATCCTTGATTGCGACAAGTGGCACATTTCCTCTGACTTGAGATCACTTGTGTTTTCTAAATGATGATTGTCATTATTTTGAGTTAGTTCAATATCATTTGAAACATAATGATTATAGGCTATCTTGGATGGTGAGCTTGAGTCAGGTTAGGGCACTAGTGATAGACAAAGGATTGCCGTCTCCTTAATTGGAGTGTGATGTTCTAAAGGGGCCCCCTGGATGAGATGATTGAGAATAGTGTATGGCCATACCCAGGTGACTATGTTCATCTGATCTAATCATGCTCATCATATTGGAGTTACAAGCTTGACACGCTTGTCCAATAAGAACATCCAGTGGCAAAGGATTTATGCATGCCTTGTGAGTTGGTTCACACTTGTGCTGTTTTTGGGTGTAGTCTTGGAAGACTCTTTTCTTTATATCGGGAGACAGTGATGTGTTGCTAGATACCCCTCACTGATCGTGATAACGTGAGTTATCATTACCGACATTTAAAGGAAACCCTCAGGGTCGCACAATTTGATGATATGGCTTACTTGAGTCAGATCGTGTGGACTGAATTGTTCAGGTTCAGTTTAAAGGGATTTAATCTCTGATTGTAAGTGAGATCTAGTCTGATCATGTTTGATTGATTAGGGCTTGAGATCGGTAAGCTTCGATTGAGAGAATGGATGCTGGATCGGTGAGATCAGGAGCATCGGGAGATGAACGGTCAGATCAAGTACCTTAGGGTTTTAATGTGATCTGGACTTATGGCTTGGTTTATTTGGTTATTAAACCAAATTCAAGTGAACCGGCTCATGAATGAGCGCATGGTTCAAGGGTGAAGTGGAGTTTGCGAATGGGTAAACCCATGATCGCATGAAGAGAAGTGGCATGCTATTTTTAGATAGCACTTCTCTTACGTGACCCTCTCTCACGTTCACGCCTTTCCTCTTTTCGTTAGTCGCCTTGTTTCTTGCTCTTGACGAGAGAACATACGGTGGTGAAGAGCTCGACGAGGAGGAAGAAAAGAATTGCCAAGCCAAGACATCTCTTCCCTTCCACTCGACAAGGACATCTTTGGGCCTTGCTAGCACAAGGATCGCAAAGGGAGTAGGCGACATCAACTGTGTGCGTCACCTCTGGAGAAGATCAAGTTTGATCTTTGCTTCCAAGGCGCCATCTAGAAATGGCTATGGTATGATCCTTTTCTATTTGCAATTGGGTCAATTTTGTTAATCATACAGCATGCAAGATCTAGAAACCCCCTTTCCGCTGCTTTCATTCCCATATGCGCCTATGAGTTAGGGTTTCGCCCCCTTGTGGGGACCTTTCAGCCCAATATGTTCCTCTAGCGTCTGGCTATAGAATAAGATATCATTAAGGTACACCACTACAAACTTGTCCAAATGTTCATAGATCAATTGATTCATCATAGTGCAAAAGGTTGCTGGTGCATTAGTTAGTCAGAAGGGCATTACTAGGAACTCGAAAGAACCATAGTGAGTGACACAAGCTGTCTTTTCTATGTCCTCTTCGGCTACTCACGCTTGCTAGTATCCTGAGTGGAGATCAAGTTTAGAGAAGAACTTCGCTTTGCCGAGTTGACCAAACAAATATACAGCCAACGGTATTGGGTATCAGTTCCTTACTATTATTTTGTTTAGTGCCTAATAGTCCACACAAAGTCGAAGACTTCCATCATGCTTCTTCTGGAAGAGGACTGGTGCACTGAATGGTGATTTTGAACTCTGGATAAGACCCCCATCAAGTAGTTCATTCAGTGCTTACGCAACTCCACAAGTTCTGGAGGAGTTAGATGATAAGGGGATCGAGCTGGTGGTTTTGCCACTGGTTCCAACTCAATTCGATGGTCCACGTCTCTATGTGGAGGTAGCTTTTTTTGGCAACTCTGGTGGCATCATATCCTCAAACTCTTTGCGGATAGTCTTGATAGAACTCAAGTGGGATGCAACTCCAGGTGTTGAGTTTTCCATTTTTATAGCAACAACTAGAGTTAGTTCTCCCCGGCGGACACTCTTTTTGAGTTGCATCGCTGATAATAGCTTTTGTTTATCCTTGGGCTCATCGTGTACTACCGACAAAATACAAGGATTTTCTTTTGCCAACACCCACAAGGTGTTCATGAATGGCATGGGTACGACATGTGAAGACCGAAAGAATTCCATCCCCAGGATGATTTGGAAGTCATCTAGGGGTACCACCATGAAAGTGGCTTGGCCATTGTAATCTCCAAATCTGAGGGAGACATTCTTAACTACACCTTTGATTCGTTGGGCTTCAGAATTCACTGCTTTTACATGACTATGACATTTCTCATATTCGAGGCTGAGTATGCTAGCTTCATTTATGGGGATAAAATTATGAGTTGCTCCAGAATCAATCATTGCTCTGGCCCTTCTGTCATTTACTTTGATGTCGCAATACATCAACTCGTTCAAGTTTACTCCATGGTCTTTCTGCCTTGGTGCTCCCCCTTGCGCTTTCATAGCATTGAGTAGTCGTACTACCCCCATGCGATGCTTTCGTGAAGGATTACCCTTCCCACTGTGACAGCTTTCATCGGAGTCACTGTCACTCTTTTATTGAGGAATGATTTTTCTTTCTTTGTTTGGAATTTACATATTCTTTGGCCACCATTGCATGTAACATCTACTTTTATGAGCAAGCTTTAACCCAATGGTTTCCCCTACAGAGGATCCATTCAGCTCTTGGAGCAAATATGTTTGGCCTACCCCCTGGCGGGCTTCTATGACTATCCCTCGCTGGTTCTTTTCCCTTAAATTGAAATGGATGAGAGGTTTGGGGCAATCTTCTTCTCTTGGTCCTTTCTGGGGTCACATAGTCAGTGAGACGTTCAGTAGCTGCACGAGCAGAGGTGAAGTCTGTCACATTGCGCTGCTGTAGTTCTTGTTGTGCCCATTGTTTCAATCCATCCATGAAGGCAAAGAATTGTTCTTGCTCTGAGAGCTTGACGCCAAGAGTTATGGCTAGAAATTGCTTCACATACTCTTGGATGTTATTTCCATGATGAAGGTTTTGCAATTTCTTCCTAGGCTTGAACTCGATATTTTTGGGGCAGAATTGGATCTTCAACTCACACTTCAAATCCTCCCAAGTTTCCAGATTGTCCATTCCACTTTGTACCCTTGTACGCCACCATAATTTAGCATCCTGCTAGGAACCAGGTAACTGTCACCATTTTTTATTGTTCCGAGTTTGGTTGTGTGACAAGGAAGTATTATTCCATGTGAAAGAGGAAGTTCTCTAACTCCCTTGCACCTCAGGCGCCCTTGTAACTAGGTGGTTTGGGGACTTTCATCGGACTGTGTTGGGGTCGGGTGTTTGCTTCACTTGAACAACCCGAGTGAGAACATCTATTATGCCCAAAACATTGGCCAACACCTCATCAATTCTTGTATGAAGATGTTGGAAGGCTTCTTCCGTGTCATCTTCGAGCCTTTCCACAACAGAAGCTAGCTCCGCACGCCTAGCTTCAATCCCAGCAATAAGAATCTCATTTATTTGCCCACTTGTCAGTGTCTAGTCTATGATATGACATCATGTTGAGAATCCCCGGGCATTTAAAAATGAAAAACTGTGGAAGTAAGTCTAAAACGAGATTCCTAATTCAACAATACCTTACTAGCGATTTTGAAGCAATCGATGTTGATGACTGGAGACGCGCAATCGGCCCATCCTCTACACTTGTGCACACACAGACTGCCTCGAGACTCCTCTGTTCCACGCACGTGCTAGCTTCGGGAGAAGAGATCCACACCTCAAATGTCTTCTCTACTTGCGCCGATCACCAAGACCAAGCGTTAAGGAGAAGGGGAAACGTTGGCGACAAGGAGTAGGTAGCACTACCACTTGTCCCAACCTTGATGAAAATTTTTTTCTTATTGTTGTCACCTACAAGACCCTTACACCAAAGAGCAGAGGGGAGGCGACAACAGGAGATGAGAAAAGAGACTGGTGCAAAAATCTCCCAAGTAGCTTCTCTATTTATAATAGAGGAACAAGCTATACTTGGAGAATTTTATCCATGTGAGATTATGTTTAGGCACCTGTTCTAGTCTGAAAGGGCGTGGGTTCAAATCCTGCTCTCAATACCACGCCTATTTAATCCCACAATTTAATTGCAAATGTACCTAACTGAATTAATTAGCCAAGATAATAATTATCTTGCCAATTAATAATTTTATTTTATTCATGTGACTAAAATGCCAAGTCCAAACTAGCACTAAAACCCTTGTTTGACTCATTTTGACAACTTAGGTCAAAAGAGGTCAAACGTGGTCCACTAGTGTCAACTAGTGGTCAAACATGAACTAAATAAAATACCATCATCCTAGAAGAAATCTAATGCATTAGTCTCCCTGAATGATCCGAATCACTTAATGATTCAATCAAAGGCTAACCGATCAATACAGAGTCTCTAGCATCTAGGTATGGGACCCTGTAGGTCCCTCTGACATTAGCAGTAATGACATGATCATTACAAGCAGTGAGTGGCACTTAGTAGTGCATCGCTGCTACCCAAGTCATCGGAATAAGTGTCGCCATCGACAACCTCAAAACTGTGATAAGGTATAAGAGTATCCATGTCCCTTTGCTAGGCTGATCATCCAAGTTGGACAAGCGTGTCACGCTTGTTTTTTCCAACGATGATGGTTATGACTAAATCAGGCTAAACCTAGGTGTGGCCACACGCTTTCAATCATGCACCATCTAGGGGCCCATGGACATCAAGCTTCCCCGCAAGGAAGGGGCAAATCCTCTATTGGCAAGATGTACATCTCGTATTGCTTAAGATATACCCAATGACAACCGTTATAACCTCCCCGTTATGGCAAGATGTTAGGTTGTATCAAAGTATATCCTTTACAACACAGAAATACAATCTTCCTCAAGTCAAAGGACAGATACAACTCTATCACTATGATATTCATCCTGAGACACCAAGAAGAACTCTCATGATAGGTCGGTCCAGCATATCTCCCTTGATATACCCTTATGCCTGCATTAAGCAACCCATGCTAACCAATGCATAAACGAGTCTCACCCGCACCATAGCTGTCCTCTATCCACTATGGTACTTTACTTGGGACAAATCAAACTGAGATTGAAATATCTCAAGGGACATCATCATGTGAACATAAATATGTGCAGATGTATAATAAACCATGACAACGACAATGTCAGGATATCCATAAAATATCAATGTATGCAGTACATATGTTTAGACCAAAAGATAGGTCCAGGGCATAACACTAACAATCTCCCACTTGCACTTAGACATTATCGTTGAGGTATCTTAACCTCATGTCTTGAGTATGACCATCATGCTTCTGCTACGCCAAAGCCTTGGTCAGTGGGTTTGCTAGATTGTTCTCTATGTCAACTCTCCATATCTTTGCGTCACCGCTGTCTATGATCTCCCGGATTAGGTGAAAGCGCCTGAGTATGTGTTTGGATCGCTGATGTGATCTTGGTTTCTTAGCCTACGCGATCACATCATTGTTATCACAAAGCAGCGCAATGGGATAAGCAGTGCTAGGTACCACCTGAAGTTCATAAATGAACTTCTTGATCTAAACTGCTTCTCTGGCTGCCTCAGAAGCCACAACATACTCCACTTCTATCATAGAGTCTACTACCGTGGATTGCTTGAAGCTTTTCCAGCAAACAGCACCTCCATTCAGCAAGAACACATAGCCGGACTGTGATTTGAAGTCATCTAGGTCTGATTGGAAAGAAGCATCTGTACAACCCTGGATACATAGATCTTCTTGTCCATTACAGACTAAGAATAAATATTTCGTCTTCCTCAAATACCTCAAAATGTTTTTTGCGGCTATCCAATGCTGGACACTAGGGTTAGACTGGTATCTACTAGTTATGCTCACAACATAAGCCACGTCTGGTCTCGTACATAACATGACATACATGAGGGATCCCACTACAGATGCATATGGGACTTAACTCATCTCCTCTTTCTCAACCTATGTAGAGGGACACTGGCTCTTAGAAAGAGTAATGTCATGCCTCATGGGAAGGTAATCCTTCTTGGACTAGTCCAAGCGAAACCTTTCCATCACTTTGTCTATGTACGTGCTCTGACTCAGGGCAAGGAGCTTCTTGGATCTATCCCGATAAATCCTCACTCCCATAATGTAGGTAGCCTCCCCTAACTCTTTCATCTCGAAACACTCCCCCAACCAAGTCTTCACAGCATGAAGGGTAGGGACGCCATTCCCAATGAGCAGTATGTCATCGACATACAAGACTAGAAATGTGACCAAGCTGCCACTAATTTTCTTGTACACACAGGCGTCATCTTCATTCTTGAAGAAGCCATAATCTCTCACAGCTTCATCAAAATGAATGTTCCAACTTCGAGAGGCTTACATTAATCCATAGATGGATCTTTTCAGTTTGCATACTTTATAAGCATTGGCTGGGTGAACGAACCCCTCAAGCTGTGTCATAAATACATCCTCTGACAGGTTTCCATTAAGGAAAGTTGTCTTTACGTCCATTTGCCAGATCTCATAGTCGTAGTAGGCAGCTAAAGCAAGCATGATCCGAATAGATTTGAACATGGCAACTAGTCTACCTTTGTAGGTAACCACATTGCCATCCATGTCTGTCTTCTTCTTGAAGACCTATTTACACCCTATGGGTTTAACTCCATTAGGTGCATCAACCAAGTCCCAAACCTGGTTAGCAGACATGGAATCTATCTTGGACCTGATGGCCTCCAGCCATCTCTCGGAGTCCGGTCCAGCGACCGCTTCTTAATAAGTCTTAGGTTCATCCTCAATAATGAGAATGTCATCGTGTTGAGTGGCAGCAACCCATACCTATTAGGTGCATGATGTACCCTCTCAAACCTACGTGGAGCATGTGTCTGAGCCTCAGGTTGGGATAGAACCTGTACTGGTGGCTCAGATTCGATCTCAACCTCTGTGTCTAGTGGATGATCTTGGACTTCGTCCAAATCAAAACATCTCCCACTAGCTTCTTTCAAGATGAATTCTTTCTCAAGAAAGACAGCGCCATGAGCGACAAAAACTTTGTCCTCAGTGGGATTATAGAAGTTGTATTCTTTGGTTTCCCTAGGATATCCCATAAACACACATTTAACTGACCTGGGCTCTAGCTTGCTAGAATTTTGACACTTAACGAAAGCTTTGCATCCCCAGATCCTTATAAATGTGAGGTTAGGTCATCTCCCAGTCCACAACTCATTTGGAGATACGGGGACACTTTTAGATGGAGTGTTATTTAGTGTCAAAGCAGTTGTCTCTAAAGCACATCGCCAAAAATATGGAGGTAGAGTTGTTTGACTCATCATGCACCGAACCATGTCTAGCAGGGTTTGATTTCGCCTCTCAGACACTCCATTCCATTGGGCTATCCCGGGAGGGGTGAGCTGCGAGAGAATCCCACACTCTTTCGGATAGTCAACATACTCATGGCCCAAGTACTCTCCACCTCAATCAGATCGACGATCCTTTATGGATCGTACAAGTTGGTTCTCTACTTCAGTCTTGAACTTCTTGAATTTCTCCAAGGATTCAGACTTATGTCTCATCAGATAGACATAACCATATCTACTGAAATCGTTAGTAAATGTGATGAAGTATATAAACCCATCTATGGCTTGTTTGTTGGATGGCCCACACACATCGCTGTGTATGAGATCCAACAAACCTGTGGCCCTTTCACCTTTCTTGGTGGATCACAGTTTTAATTTGCTATTGTTCGTAGACATGATGTACAACAACAGACATGTAGATTAGTACTACATTCCAATCATTTAATTTGAACTTCAAATAAATGATTTTTTTTCACTATTTTATCAGACTGACAACTCTCTCATGTCAATCTGGGAAACCACAATTTCCAAAGTGAGATGGGATCCTTATTCCTCACACGGCCCACCGTCCCGTGAGGGCGGGATGTACTACACGATGTGATGCATGTATCTAAAGGTAGGCACGCCGGCCAATTTCAACTAGGCAATTCCCCTTCTCAAGACAGTTTAGGCACTTCATGTCCAACGAGGGCTGGATACAGCATGAAGCCATAACTTCTTGAGGTTGCTTCTAGAAACTTTCATCATGTGGGCAAACCACATATGAAAGTTTTAGTCAAGTCCAACCTATCTGTTATGCCAGGGCCAACAATTTCCTTGCGAAAGGCGCTTTCGGAGTATTAACCAGATTGGGAAAATTATTCTCACCACACGCCTCCTAAAGATAGATGGGTATGTCCCACGAGGGTGGGAAACATTGCACAACACCATCGATCGATAGTTTGATGAGGGCTACGCGTTAAAAAGCGAGAATGAGACTTGATATAATTTTGAGAGGGTTTGGTGATGACTCTAAATTTCATAGTATTTTTTCATATGTATTAACTAGTCGTTTGGGGTGATAATCTTGCTCTTTTGCTTATTTTTATTCTTTATTTGTCAAATACTTCGGAATCTACACCTTTCTTGGTTTTCGATCAATTTCAGATAAAAAAGCATCATTATCATGAGTTTTCAAGCAATTTCAATGCATGGACAAATTCTAATCATCAAGAGGAGTTTACTCATCAAATTTCCAGTCAAACCGAGTTTTCAAGCAAAATTACGGTAGTGCCGTAATGAATTTTACGGCCGTAATCTACGAAGATGGCACTACCGTAATGAATTTTACGGCCGCTTCCCCTAGAAAATTTTTTGGAAAATTACGGCACTACCGTAATGCTTTTTACAGTGCCGTAATTTAGGTCCAAATTCATACAGAGACTTCGGAAGATTTCGGATGAATTACGGCACTACCGTAATGTTTTTCATGGTGCCATAATTGTGGGCAAATTTCACACAGAAACTTTCAGAAACAATTGAGAAGAATATGACATTACCATGACGATTTTTACAGTGCCATAATTTCGGGCCGTTTCCCTACAGCAACTTCAGAAGAAATTACGGCAGTGCCGTGACGTTCTTTATGGTACCGTAATTTCCGGCCCAGTTTCCCAATTCTTCCACTGAAACTTAAAAAGATGATTTCTTGAGATTTAGGAAAACAATTGAAGATCCGTAAAAAGGGGAATGATCAAGATAAAGAGGAGAAGGATCTCGAAGTGAAAGAATAATTTTTTATCACGGATTCACGATGAATTTCAGAGAATCGCTGCCGCCCTAGGGTTCGTCAGTTCTTACCGTACAGACCAACTCCGGCCATGAAATTTGAAAGGAAGCTTTGCTTGAAGGAGGAAAACATACTACAGAAGTTTCAGAGTGAAAGGAGATCGATCGAGGGAGAAATCAATAAAAACAAGGATGCCGCCATTGCTCATCGCGTCCCGGAGCAAAATTACGGGCTGTAATTTTCATTACAGCTATGTTTTGTAACTTTTACTCTTCTATTTCAATTTCTAATCACTCTAAACGATGTTTTATTGTAATTCTTTGATCATGGTAGCTTAAACCTTCTTTTGGGACATGGGGGAGTAATCTCCTAAATTTCTTAATGACTAGATTAATTTTACCTTCGTCCTGATAATTTTACGATGATAATTCTACTTATGTGATGATTGCCCTTAATTCTCCATAGATTCATATTTATCAGCATGATTTATGGTTTTTACATTATGGACTGAAAAGTGATTTGTGAAAACTTGGAACCCTAAAATTGAACGTTAGGAACTCATCGTAAGAAATTAGGTCTGTTCTTATTTCTCGATTTTAGAAGTATATTGCCATGTTGATAATCTGAACTTAGGATTGAGTTATTGAAATAAACATGATGATACTGTGAGAGATCAAGTATCGGATCGTTGGAGAACCATAAGTAGAACCTGGGAAAATTATAGTATGAAAATATGTAGTTTTCACTTGAGATGATTGACTTAGAATTCGGATGCATGAGAGTGATCCTTGAGTTCTTTATCAATGATTTACTTATATCTAACATTGAATAAATCCTGCATGAGAGTGAGGATTAGTTCTTTGTAAATTGTTTGCGCGAGAGCGACATGATTTCTTTATGAAGTAAATTATGTTTTTGTCATAATAAAATTTGATTGACGAACATCTATTCATATCTAGTCATGGAAATTAAGGCGGATGAAACCCTAGTCCCAGTTACTCTCTCTGATATTTTCGTATAGCTTTCGATAATTTGCTTCATATTTTCGACTGCCTAGCTAGTAAGAAATTGATTATTCGGTACTTGACAAATGAGGTCTCTGTGGTTCGATATCTTAATTATTACTTCAAGTATCCGTGCACTTGTGGACACAACATTTGGGTGGTGTCATACCACAATAGTTTTATCTTATGTCTAGCATTACAGGCATACACCCTATAGTGATAACATAAAATAAAACAATCAGAGCATGACAACAAAAGCAGTAAAACATGATATGGTTATAGCCCAGACATGGGAAACAAGCCCATAGACCTAGATTCAACACCTAGCACCTCTAGAGCTCTAAGCGACCTGCTCATGCTCTAGGCCATCAGCTCCTTGCTCTGAGTGCGTTATGGTCCTGCTCCAACCCTAGGTGTGCCGCCTAGGTTTCATGCTCCACTTGTGTTAGCTCGTAAACCTTAGGCTCCTCCTAGGGTTCGGCCAACACTCTACTCTACCCTTGCCAATTCGCAAACCCGAGGTGCCTCTTAGGGTTTGGCCAACATGGGGGCGCCACCATGACCAAATAGGGGGCTGTATTGCACCACTTCTAGATCAGCCCATGAAATTTATTTGATGCGCCCCTAGGAAGCCCTAGAAGCCACCAAAGTCTCGGCAAATGAAGAGGTGCATGCAAACCCTCTTCATCAGCCCCTATTCCTTAAGGTGCGCCACTAGGAGGAACCCTAGAAGCCACTAAGGAGTCGGCCAACAAAGAGGCTACCTATCTTGGTTAGGTGCGCATGAGAGAAGGCTTGATGCGCTATTGTCTTCCCTAATCTTCAACTTGATTTTACAAAACAAATAAAAGAAAAAAGGGGTGGCACGTAGGCCTCACAATAATACATCACAGGCATGCATTAGGGCTTGTCTATAATCATATCATATGCATAATGAAAAACACCTAGAACATGCTCTTCTATATGCAATGAAAAAACAAAAATTAGATTTTAGTTATTCATTTGAAAACATGTTTGTTAAATCTCAGCGATCTTATCGAAAATTCAGATTTTTCATTTTCTCTCATGAGTCTATAAGTGGCCATATATACCCCAATTATTGATGCCACTTGCAATTCCTAACTTGTACGGATTTGGGCAATCACCCAGTCCATGCCCTGAAATCTAGATACAAGTCTCACACAATGGGTCTATCCCATGAATGTGAGAAGAAATAAATTCTCACACATAGGGTCTATTCAAATGTGTAGAAATTGAAAATCATGAATACCATAAGAGTGAGAAATAACAAACCTACTATTTTTCTACACATAAAACATGACATAGATACTTTTGGAAATTTTTTTATGACATGCGCATGCTAGAAAAGTCCATACACCGATGTATCTCATAAGTTGGCTCTGATACCACTGTTGGGAATCCCCGAGCAATTAAAAACGAAAAATAGCGGAAGTAAGCCCGAAACAAGATTCCTAATTCAACAATAAGGACCGTCTTATGAAGAATACAAAGGATGTGAAAGGGGTATACCTTACTAGCGATTTTGAAGCGATCGATGTTGTTGACTGGACACGCGCAATCGGCCCGTCCTCTACACTCGTGCACACACAGACAACCTCGAGACTCCTCTGCTCCACACACGTGCTAGCTTTGGGAGAAGAGATCCACACCTCAAATGTCTTCTCTACTTGCGCTGATCACCAAGACCAAGTGTTAAGGAGAAGGGGAAATGTTGGCAACAAGGAGTGGGCAGCACTACCACTTGTCCCAACCTTGATGCAAAAATTTTTCTTATCGTTGTCACCTATAAGACCCTAACATCAAGGAGCAGAGGGGAGGCAACAACAAGAGATGAGAATAGAGACTGGTGTAAAAATCTCCCAAGATAGCTTCTCTTTTTATAATAAAGCAACTAGCTATACTTAGAGAATTTTATCCACATGGGATTAAGTTTAGGCGCTTGTTCTGGTCTAAAAGGGCGAGGGTTCAAATCCCGCTCTCAATACCACGCCTATTTAATTCCACAATTTCATTGAAAATGCACCTAGCCCAATTTATTATCCAAGATAATAATTATTTTGCCAATTAATAATTTTATTTTATTCATGTGACTAAAATGCTAAGTCCAAACTTGCACTAAGACCCTTGTTTGACTCATTTTGACAACTCAGGTCAAAAGTGGTCAAACGTGGTCCTCTAGTATCAACTAGTGGTCAAACATGAACTAAATAAAATACCATCTCCTCATAAGAAATCTAATGCATCAATCTTCCAGAATGATCCGAATCACTTAATGATTCGATCAGAGGCTAACCGATCAATACAAAGTCTTTAGCGTCTTGGTGTGTGACCCTGTAGGTTCCTTTGACATTGGCAGTAATGACATGATCATCACAAGCAGTGAGTGGCACCTAACAGTGCATCGCTGCTACCCAAGTCATCGAAATAAATGTCGCCATCGACAACCTCAAAACTGTGATAAGGTATAAGAGTATCCATGTCCCTTTGCCAGGCTGATCGTCCAAGTTGGACAAGCATGTCACACTTGTTTATTCCAACGATGATGGTCATGACTAAATCAGGCTAAACCTAGGTGTGGCCACACGCTTTCAGTCATACACCATCTAGGGGCCCATGGACATCAAGTTTCCCCGTAGGGAAGAGGCAAATCCTCTATCGGCAAGATATACCTCTCATATGGCTTGAGATATACCCAATGTCAACTATTATAACCTCCCTATTATGGCGAGGCATTAGGTTGTATCAAAGTATATCCTTTACAACACAAAGATATAATCATCCTCAAGTCAAAGGACATATATAACTCTATCACTGTGAGATTCTTCCTGAGTCACCAAGAAGATCTCTCACGGCGGGTCGGTCCAGCATATTTCCCTTGATACACCCTTATGCCTGCATTAAGCAACCTATGCTAACCAACGCATAAATGAGTTTCACCCGCACCATAGCTGTCCCCTATCCACTATGGTACTCGACTCGGGATAAATCGAACTGAGATAGAAATATCTCAAGGGACATCATCATGTAAACATACATATGTGCAGATGTATAATAAACCATGACAATGACAATGCCCGGATATCCATAAAATATCAATGTATATAGTACATATTTCTAGACCAAAAGATAGGTCTCAGGGCATAACACTAACAGGTCGCTCTTCCCCTCTTGTCACAATAACTCTTTCCCACAAGGCAATCCCATTGCAGGTATTGTCTGTTAGTGTTATGCCCTGAGACCTATCTTTTGGTCTAGACATATGTACTACATATATTGATATTTATAGATATCCTGGCATTGTCGTTGTCATGGTTTATAATACATCTACGCATATGTATGTTTACATGATGATGTCCCTCGAGATATTACTATCTTAGTTTGCTTATGTCCCGAGTTGAGTACCAAAGTGGATAGGGGACAGCTATGGTGCAGGTGAGACTTGTTTATGCGCTGGTTAGCACGGGTTGCTTAATGCAGGCATAAGGGTATATCTAGGGAGATATGCTGGACCGACCCATTGTGAGAGTTCTTCTTGATGTCTCATGAAGAATCTCACAGTGATAGAGTTGTATCTGTCCTTTGACTTGAGGAAGATTTTATCTCTGTGTTGTAAGGGATATACTGCAATACAACCTAACGCCTCACCATAACTGGGAGGTCATAACGGTTGTCATTGGGTATGTCTTAAGCAATACGAGAGGTACATCTTGCCGATAGAGGATTTGCCCCTTCCCTACGGGAAGTTTGATGTCCATGGGCCCCTAGATGGTGCTTGACTGAAAGTGTGTGGCCATACCTAGGTTTAGCCTGATTTAGTCATGACCATCGTCATTGGAATAAACAAGTGTGACATGCTTGTCCAACTTAGATGATCAGCCTGGCAAAGGGTCATGAATACCCTTATACCTTATTACAGTTTTGAGGTTGTCGATGGCGACATTTATTCCAATGACTTGGGTAGCAGCGATGTACTGCTAGGTACCACTCACCGCTTGTGATGATTGTGTCATCACTGCCAACGTCAAGGGGACCTATACAGGGTCGCACACCTAGACGCTAGAGACTCCATATTGATCGGTTAGCCTCTGATTAAATCATTGTATGATTCGGATCATTTTGGGAAGCTGATGCTATAAGATTTCTTATGAGGAGATGATATTTTATTTTGTTCATGTTTGACCACTAGTTGACTCTAGTGGACCACGTTTGACCTCTATTGACCTGAGTTGTCAAAATAAGTCAAACAAGGTTCTTAGTGCAAGTTTGGGCTTGGCACTTTAGTCACATGAATAAAATAAAATCATTAATTGACAAGAGAATTTTTCTCTTGGTTAATTAATATGTATAGGTGCATTTCACTTGGTGAGTCTCGAACTTGAGACCCGGGGGTGGCGCCTGCACGTAGTCCCGCATGGGAAAAATCTCCAAAGAGTATTTGGCTCTACTATTATAAATAGAGATGCTCTCTTGGGAGATTTTTCACCAGTCTCTTTTCTCATTTCCTGTTGTCGCCTCCCCTCTGCTCCTTGGCATGAGGGTCTTGTAGGTGATGACAATAAGAAAGTTTTTGCATCAAGGTTGTAGTGCAGCCCACTCCTTGTCGCCAATGCTCCCCTTCTCCTTGGCGCATGGTCTTCGTGATTGGCGCAAGTAGAGAAGATGTTAGAGGCGTGGATCTCTTCTCCTGAAGCTAACATGTGCATGGAGCAGAGGAGTCTCGAGGTAGTCCGTGTGTGCACGAGTGTAGAGGACGGACCGATTGCGCGTCTCTAGTCGTCGACATCGATAGCTTCAAGCCGCTAGTAAGTTATACCCCTATCATATCCTTTGTATTCTTCGTAAGACGATCCTTATTGTTGAATTGGGAATCTCATTTCGGGCTCATTTCCACTATTTCTGTTTTTTTTAAATAGCCCGGGGATTCCCAACATTGTCCCTGTGAAATACCTTGAACTTGGTTTTGATACCACTTGTCATGGATGCACTTTCCTTAGTGCTTGATGTCCGCGTGGCACACTACTTGTAGTTGTGCTAAGCCTTCTTCCCACGTGCACTTACACACTAATTTATGGGAACTGAATAAACCGAGGCAACAGAATCTGAAGGCAACACAATGGCACAATAATCTGAATGAGGTAACTAGCAAGTTTCTTGAAAACGGCCAGTAAAATACTTGGTGAATTGATTCAGCCAAGTGCCCCACTGATATATTTTTAATAAAGCAAGATTACACAGGCATTACAAAGACACTAAATAGATATTAAGTGGACACTAGACCTGGAGACTTGATGGAGAGGGCAGGTGTGTGGAACCTTGCAATTTTATACATGTGAGTTGTCATAAGAGAGCATTTAACCAAGCACTACCACCCCTTTCAATACTATCCCACATACACAAACTAAGGGGTGTGAGTAGAAGAAGGTTTAGGTGGGCTAATTTTACACATTTGAGCCCCCCATCCTAGGGTACTTATGAAACCAAGGTCCCGCACGTGTGTGTACATGCCCTACGATAATCCCCCGAGTGCATCACGACCCCAATGACCAAAATGCATGGCACACAAGTGCCAAACCCTATTTTTACATGGATCTACCTATATACCTAAAATTATGAGAAAAGACACATCGTTAGGGTCGAGTAACATAGTTTTACACTGAATATCCTCCGAACCCTAACACTAGGGAGAAGGGCTAGATTACACTTACTAATCAAAAATGGAAAATAGGACTTACTAGCCCCTAGATTTGTGAAGTTGCAAGATATTTAAAGGAATTTGACACGATACCTACCTATCATTCCCTAGGCAAAGATGAAATCACATGAAATTATCTAAATCTAGAGTTTTCTCTATCAAAAACTTTCTTTGGGGTAGACCCTACCTAGCGATCATCGGCAGGGTACTGCTATCACACAGATGCATCTAAAAGCCATCCTATGTAGCACGAATCTCAAAAGCTCTATAAAGCACCATTAATAGGCAGTTCCTGTCACCACCTTAACACTAGTTAGCACTTCTTTTTTCTTTTCATTCTAAAACCTCAAATCTCTATGCAGAATGTGATGTCCGTCATCTAGCTCCACCTCCTACCACACTCCAGCGGCCTCACCTCATATCCCTTTTTCTTCTCTTCTACTTTTGCATGCTTTAAGGGATTGTAGATATGCAATATGATTATCATAGATATTAACCAAGGGAATGTACATAAGCACTTGATTATGATAGTGGTAGATATCCACTAGATTATGGTAGATATGCACCTAACTATTATAGATATGAACCTAGGGATTGTAGATATACACCTGATTGTGCTAGATATGAACCTAACGATTGTAGATATACACCTAGTTATGGTAGATATGGACCAGATTATAGTTGATATGGACTAGATTATAGTTGATATGTACTAGATTATGAAAGATGTGGATTAGATTATACTAAATATGCATTTGATTATGGTAGATATGCATTTGGTTATGGTAAATATACACCAGATTATAATAGATATACACAAGATTATGATAGATATATAAATGGTTATAGTAGATATGCACCTAATTATAGTAGGTATAAAACTAGTGATCATAGATGTGTACCAAATTATAGTAGGTATACACCATATTATTGCATATATGAACTTAGAGATCATAGATATGCATCTGATTATGGTAGATATGCACTTAGCTATGGTAGATGTACACTAGATTATGATAGATATGAATTAGATTATGGTATATAAGAAATAGATTATAGTAAATATGCACTTAATTATTGTAGAAATGAATTTAGGAATCATAGATATGAACCTAGGGATAGTAGATATGCATTTGGTTATGGTAGATATGCACCAAATTATAGTAGATATGTACTAAACTATAATAGATATGCACTAGATTATAGTATATATGCACCAGATTATATTAGATATGCACCTGATTATAATAGATAATTAGATATATACTAGATTATGGTAGATATACACTAGACTATAGTAGATGTGCATTTAATTATTATAGGTATGAACATGATTATCATAGCTATGCACTTGAATATCGTAGATATAAGCCTAGGGATCATAGAAATGCATATGATAGATATGGTAGACATGCATTGGATTATAGTAGATATGCACTAGATTATGGTAGATATGCACCATATGATAGTTGTGTACTTGGTTACAATAGATATGCGCCTGCTTGTAGTAGATATGAATCTAGGGATCATAGATATGTACTATATTATAGTGGATATGCATCAAATAATCATATATATTCACTTGATTATCTTTGATGAACCTAGGGATCATAAATATGCACTAGATTATGGTAGATATACAACAAATTATGGTAGGTATGCACTAGATTATAACATATATGCATTAGATTATGTTAGATATGCACATGATTATAATATATATAAATCTAGGGATCATAGATATGCATTATAATAGAAATGCACCCGATTATAGTAGGTAAACACATGATTATGGTAGATATGTACTAGATTATAGTAGATATGCACTAGATTATTGTAGATATGCACGAGATTATAGTAGGTATACACCATATTAGGTAGATATACACCTAATTATCATAGATAAAAAATAGAGATCGTAGATATGTCGCTGATTATGATAGATATGCATCTAGTTATAGTAGACATGCACCAAATTATAGTAGATATGCAATATATTATAATAGATATGTACCAGATTATAGTAGATATGCACTAGATTATTGTAGGTATACACTTGGTTATGGTAAATATGTACCCAATTATAGTAGATAAGTACCTTATAGTATATATACACTAGATTATGGTAGACATACACTAGATTATGGCTCTGTTTGGCATAGCTGAAACTTTTAACTTCTGTTGGTTGAAAAGTAGCTGGTTGGAAAAGTTAAAAGGTATTTGGTTAAATTGTTATGCTGTTAATTTTTTTTAAAAAAATATAATATTTTTAAAAATAAAAAATTTAAAAATATTTTTAAAAATAAAAAATTTAAAAATATTTTTAAAAAGTAAAACTAAAATAATGGTAATAAATAATTTTTAATTAAAAATTTAATTTAATATTAATAATTTTTAATAAAAAAATATTGATTTTTGATGATTTTTTATAAAAGAGAAAATTTTAAATAATAATAAGAAAATTTAGATTTAATAATTTATATTAAAATAATAATTTAAAAAATAATTTTGTCATCAAAAGACATATGTGCAGACATGAGATGCAAAAAAAAAAATTATAGCTAGAAAGCAGCTGAAAGCATCTCCCTACCAGCTTTTCCAAACCTATGTAACTTCTAGGTTTGGAATCCAGAAGCAGTTTACGAAACAGCTCAGCTTTTTAAAAATATGCTGTTTTGACCAACAAAAACAGCTTACCAACTATACCAAACAGGGCTTATGATAGTTGTGTACTAGGTTATAGTAGATATGCGCTTGATTGTAGTAGATTTGAATATAGAGATCATAGATATGTACCAGATGATAGTAGATATGTATCAAATTATCATACATATTCACCTATTTATCATTAATGAACTTAGGGATCATAAATATGCACTGGATTATAGTATATATGCACTAGATTATGGTAGATATACAACAAATTATGGTAGGTGTGCACTAGATTATAGCATATATGCATTAGATTATGTTAGATATGCACTTGATTATAATATATATCAATCTAGGGATCATAGATATGCATTATAGTAGATATACACCAGATTATTGTAGGTAAACACATGATTATGGTAGATATGTACTAGATTATAGTATATATGCTCTAGATTATTGTAGATATGCACGAGATCATAGTAGGTATGCACCATATTAGGTAGATGTACACCTGATTATCATAGATATAAAAATAGAGATAGTAGATATGTACCTAATTTATGATGTATATGTATTTGGTTATAGTAGATATGCACCAGATTATATTAGATATGCACTAGATTATAGTAGGTATACACCTGGTTAAGGTAAATATGAACCTAATTATGGTAGATAAGTACCTTATTTTCTTAGATTAGCATCATTTACTTATGATTTCATATAATTATGAAATTATAGAGTATAAATTATATTTGTACTAAATTTTTATTTTTAATGCAGTTCTCAGATGCAACATCAAATTTATATAGATAAGCACCAGAATTTCATAGAAAAATTTACGTAGATAAGCATAAGAATTTTGTAGATAAGCATCAAATTTACATAGATAAGCATCATAATATCATAGATAAGGACCAGAATTTTGTAGATAAGCACCAAATTTACGTAAATAAGCACTAGAATTTCATAGATAAGCATCAAATTTATGAAGACAAACATCAGAATTCCGTAGATAAGGACAAAAATTTTATAGATAAGCAGCAAATTTAAGTAAATAAGCATGAAATTTACATAGATAAACATCATAATTTATAGATAAGAACTAGAATTTTATAGATAAGTAGCAAATTTATGTATATATGCATAAGAATTTTGTGGATAAGCATCAAATTTATGTATATAAGCACAAAATTTATGTAGAGCATTAAAATTTCATAGATAAGAACTAGAATTTCATATATAAGCATCATAATTTCATAGGTAGGGACCAAAACTTTATAGTTAAGCACTAAATTTACAAAGATAAACACTAGAATTTCATGGATAGGCATCAAATTTACGTAGATAAGCATTAGATTTTCATAGATAAGGACTAGAATTTCATAGATAAGCACCAAATTTACTAGATAAGTACTAGAATTTCATAAATAAGCATCAAATTTACATAGATAAGCACAAAATTTACATAATTAAGTGCCAAATATATAAGTGGAATATACAAATGAACATCTTTATACATCTACACATAATTCTTCCTTCGGTCTAGATTTTAAAATAACTCTTCAATATAGATATCTAAAAAAAGAAAATGAAAGTTGATTAGCTAAATTCATAGAGTAAATAACTTAATCAAAAAAGTCTAGGTAGTGGAGGTAAGATCAAATGAGATATGCATAAGAAAATGTTCAAGTGAGACCTGCTATGGCGATGGGATGAGAGGAGATTAAAATAGGGTTTTGCGAGGGTGATTGAGGGCTGCTACAAATCTTCTTGCGAGGGTGATGGAGGCTGCTGTATAAGAAAATGCAGGCTATTGCGAGTGTTCTAGTGTGGGCAGCAACTGCAAGGGCGACAAAGGAATGCAAGCTAGGTGAGTTCAGAGTTGAGGGGGATGTCTACAAGGGAGATGGAGGGCTACTACAACTAGGCAATGGAAGAATGCATGTGCAATGAGGATGACAGGGTGCGAGGATTTATGAGTGAAATTTTTAGTTTTGGAGGGAAATAGAAACAAAAGTGCTAACCAATGTTGGGTTAAGTGGTGGCTGACAACGTGTTAATGGGGAAAATATAATCTTTAAGATTCATGCATTTTAGATGGTTTCAAAATTTGTAAAAGGCTAATGCATATACCATACCGATGATTGCTAGGTAGGGTATGTACCTAGCATATTTTTTCTTTCTCTACCAAGTTGGCATAGGTGGAGAGAACACAGTTCCCAATTGTTTAATGGTAGAAATTTGTATGGTTTAAGGGTTGGATTCCCAAATTCTCCTTAGATCTACCATGGATCACCTGGCCAAATGGAGGATTGTTTAACAATGTAGATGTTTTCTATGTTATGTGAAGTGAATCAGTGGGTTGATATCGCATGTCAAGAGTATGATGTCAATAGCACCATAATCCTAAACACACGTTTCTGCAAGTGCATGGATGTATCAAAGTAATTAAATATCAATCCCACATAGACACTAGAATTAAATACTGATTAAATTGTATTTGTGTAATCTAGGTGAATAGATTAGTAAAAAGCTATGGTGAAAGCACAACTAATGAAAAGGGCTAGAAAATATAAGGGAAGCTCAGGCATGATGTTTCACCTTAATAATTTTTCTAAATAAATCATATCAGCTGCATCAAATATTAAATTTTGTAAAAAGGAAATCTACCTTAGAATATATAGAATATCACTTTCAGTAGCCCATCATAATGATTAACCTGTCCTGTATCCGTCTGTCTCTATGAGTATCAACCTTGGTTAACTTTATTAAGCACACTGTAGATTTTATATTTCCCAATATAAGTAAGCCACTTTTGTAGGTCATTCGCTATAAGGTTAATCATACGTTTTCAAAGCTAAGAGTCACCTTTCAATCTCTGTCCTAGTTTCTGTAGCAATTTAATTAATAGACCTAAATTACTATATGTAGAGTAATTCGCATGAATCAAATTCTATAAACGTATCTACTTTCATTGTCTATACTTTATAGGTTAAATCAATAAATTTTAGGGTTATGAGTCATCTTTCAGTCCTTGTCCTAACCCCAAAGATATGCAATAAGTTAAGAACTATCAACTAAAAACATCATAAATCATCTACAACTAACTTCAACACAATTGACTAAAATTAACATGCTAGATAGTCATTACAAAGATAAAATTAAGGGGTTACTCCTCATGGCCCAAAATAACTTTGAGCTATAATGTTTGTCATTAACTTCATCTTAAACTCAAGTAAATAACTACAATGAGTTCAGAAAGAGAAAAATAACAAAATTTTCCAAGTCCCTGGTTAAAATTACCAAAATTTAGATTTTCTATCTCCTAGCCGTGAATGTATTAATGAACTCAGGTCCTTACCTTCATGTGGCTATTACTATTCTGGCTCAAATCTCCTCCAATTCTCGATAGAATTCGATGAAATTTGAACACAAAACTCTCCTAAACTCTCATCCCTTCCCTCAGGATGAGTTTTGCCTTCCAATTTCTTGTAAACTCGAGGCTACAATAGTTAGAAGGTGAAACTAGGGTTTTGCACTGCCAATGTCTTTTTGGCTTTGATTCAGCGCAAGGATGTAATGAGAGGAACTTAGAATTGGTCAAAGTGTTGCCTAGTGAGTGCTCTCTCCAAGCCCTAAGCTTGGAGAGCTTCTTATAACATATCGGTGGAGAAATTAGACGAGAACTGGGTCTATGTCATCCACTTGAATTGGTGTCGCATTTAAATTAGAATCACGACTATGATTGTAATCATGGGCCATATTATTAGATTAGTTCAGAATGGCTTGAAATTTGTGGGTTGGCTTCTTCTCCCATTGGGATGTATTGTTTTGACTTTACTTTTCGTAAAACCTATAATTGTCCTGGAATCACCATCGATGATTAATCACCACCGATAACTTTCATTTTAGTTTGGACTCTAAATCTTTGGTGAGGGTACCTCTTTATGCTTTAATATAGTTTTGATAAAATCTCTCTATTTTGCTTTGATTTAGGGTCTTTTTACTTAAAAAGTCAATAACATAGAGAGAAGAAGGTTTTTTTGCAACATATAATATATTCATGTAACATAGCATGTGATTTGAGGAAAAGATGACATAAATTTGAAAAAAATATGCATGTAAATCATTATAAAAATTTGTGTTATAAAATACCAACGACTTAAACTTTTGCTTGTCCTTAAGCAAATAAAAATTTCAAGAATAGAGAATATTAAGTTTATATGAAATTTTCTTTTTATACATTGAAAAGCTTTCATTCCATGATGCATGTCATAATTTCAGAAAAATATAATTTAAAGATGTTCATGTCCAAGGTAGCTAAAATTCAAATCCTCTATTACTATGTTTCCAGATTTCAGTTTTTCAACTAGACTTTTATTTTTGTTTAATCTTCCCATGACCAATCTTCTAGCTTGAATGTCACTTCATGACTTTAGGGGGTTCTAGTCAGTTTAATTAGGGGATATTTAGAGTAATTTAGTTATTAGACCATCATTAACCCTTTTTACTTTTTATGTTAATGACTTGGTCTAAAATATACTAAACTTTATCTATTTTAACTTAACTCATAACTTTATTGGAGTTGTAGACTTGACCTCTAACTCTTTCCCTCATGTTTTTATTTTTGTCCTTTTTGAAGGGAGTCAATCATGTAATAGGTCTTTAAATTGTAATTGATCTTTGGTTGCAAAGGTCAAACACTTGTAATTAACGGCCCCGATTACTCAATCAAAAATAGATTTAAAGTGCACTGAGATTAAGTGTAATTAAACTCATAACTATTATGGTTTTTAAAACCAGCGGAGTTGGAGTAGCCCCATATAACTAAAATATACTTATCATCCCCTGTCATCACTAATGCCAAACTAACTTTCAAATCAAATTATAAGAAAAATTAAACTCAATAAACTCCATGCTTTGAAACATTCATTTGATCACATAACATGTTCGATCATAAATTTTAAATACACCAGAATCAGAATACTCAGAAATTCATTCTCCATTCTAACACTTTCTATTTCCAAGTAATCAATTTCATATCATTCATCACTTTTAAAAAATAAGTTCAAATTAAAAATGATTTCTCTAACAAACAATGTATTCTAAATTCATAAATCATTTGTCTTAGGGTTTAAGTTATAACTCTATTGGATTTGCATGAATTATTAGGGTTACCCATGACTTAGAAATTTTTACAAGGATAGAATTTTTAATAATTACAATCACTAGAGAGAACAAGTGTCAATTAGAAAGAAAAATATTTACAATTCCATTGCAATTTACAAAATTTTATCATCACAATCATCTAAAAATTAATATATAACCATATCAAAACAAGAAAGAAACGGAGAGCGAGGGTAAAAATACTCACAAAGTGCTATGAGGCTCAACCCATGCTACTCTCAATCATCATCCTCCTTTTTTGGTGCACTAGGTCTAGTTGAAGATGTAACCTTGTGCTTCAAGGCTATAGCTGATATGGTGCTAAAATTTTGTTAATGAAAAAAAATCAATTTGAACTAAGAGTTGTATTTCTTCTGTTGATCCCTAACACCTATACAAGCCTAGGACCGTTGCAGATTCATGTTGAAGTCACGGCTGTGATTGTAATCACAGCCGTGATTATCAAACCTACATAAGAATTCACCACAAATTTCTAAAAAATATTAAAAATTATTATAAGCAAGAATCTTGGGTTAGTTGATGAAATTTCTTCATGCGAAAATAAATAAAAAATAATTTAGAGGTTAATAGATAAAATTTTGGGTTGCCTTCCAAAAAGCACTTCTTTCAGATCATTAGCTTGACCTCAGTTCATATTTTAGAGTCGCCAAGGTTAAGTGTGGTCCCTGGTTCATTCTAATCATTAGACATGTAATGCTTTAATCTTTGCCCATTTATTTTAAAAGTTATGGTTTCATTACTCCATATTTTGACTGCACCAGAGTGATAGCCCGAAAAGGAACACTACAAGTCTGGCACGCGTGTACCTTGGACTAATCCCCGGCAACGGCGCCAAAAACTTGATAGGTTTCCGCAAGTGCACGGAATTATCGAAGTAATAAAAATATCGATCCACAGAGACCTTATTGTTAATTACCAAATAATTATTTTCTCGCTAGCTAAGTAAACCAAATATAATGCAAATAAGTAATAGAAATAACGCTAAAGATAATCAGAAGGTAAACATGGGACTAGGGTTTTATCCACCTTAATTTCAATGATTAGATATAATAAAAGGTCGTCAATCAAATCTTGTTAAGATAAAGACCTAATTTACTTGATAAAGGTATTGTCTCACTTTCGTGCAGACAACCATGCAGAAAACCGATCCTCACTTTCGTGCAAGATCTATTTTCAATGCTGTAGATAAGTAAATCATCAATCAAAGATCACAAGGATCACTTTCGTGCATCCAGATTCTAATTTGATTGATAGTCTCAAGTGGAATCTCAAGGATCACTTTCGTGCATCCGAGACTCAACACAGGTTCTACCTATGGTTTTCCAACAGACCGATCTTCACTTTCGTGCAATATCAATCAATGTTTATAACAATAATTAATCCTAGATCAATATTATCAAACATGACAATTTATCTACTAGAACAGATCAAGTTGGATCTAACCTAAGGAAGGGATCCTAACATGCAATTCTAGGGTTACAAGCTCTGAAGCAAATCACCTTTCAGTCTCATTGCGAAAACTCTAAAACATGGATAATAACATAGATTTATGGAAAATTAAAGACAAGACATTCACATAAGTAGAATTATCACAACGAAGATTATCATGACGAAATAAAAAGTTATCTAATCATTAAAAATCAAAGGGATTAAACCCTATGTCCCAAAAATATGTTAAGCTCTCATGGAGAAGAAAATACAATAATCCATAATTTCAGAAGATCAAAAATCAACTAAAAAAGAGGTTTTAGAAAATACAGCACGGCTGTGAAATATTTCACAGCCGTATTTTGCAAGCAGAACTCGATGAACAGTGCTGTCACCACCGATTTCATCGATTCCTCCTCTGATTGAACTCCTTTTCCTCTAAAACTTCTGGGATGTTGTCTTCTCCTCCGGGAAAAGCTTCTGCATGAAAATCACGGCCGGATATGGTCTCCACGCTTCTCAGCGTGAGGCTAAACCCTAGCAGGCTCTCTGTTGATTGCTCCGTCAAATCTGGATAAAAATTCTCTCTTCCACTTCGTACGCCTTCTCATCTTAAAGACGAGTTCAGAACATCTTTTTGGATTTCAATTTGGACCTCTGGATCAAAAGTTATAGCTCACACAAGATTCAGACTCGTAAAAATTACGTTTTTGACTGGGAATTACGATAGTGTAATATCTCATGGCACTACCGTAAAATAGCTTGAGTGTTCTGTTCTGGAAACACTGGAAAATACGGCCCGTAATTTGGTTTATGGCAGTGCCATAATTTCGGTTGAACTTTCTGGTCGGAATATGTCTGGAAAATACGGCCCGTATAATTCTTTACGGCAGTGCCGTAATTTCGGCAAAAGTCTCTGTTCAGAAAGTGCCCCAAAATACGGCCGTGTAAATCCTTAAGGCGGTGCCGTATTTTCGCGAAAACCTCATGTTTGTAAAATCACCAAAATACGGCCGTGATCTCAATAATACGGTAGCCGTGAAAAATACGGTACCGTAAAATCCTTTACGGCACTGCCGTATTTTGGTCTTTAGCCTCGATTTACGTGAAAATTCTTGTGTGACCTCCTCTTGATGATGGTAACTCTTCCATGTCTTTGATTTTGCTTAAAAACGCTCAAATTAGTGCCTTTTTGCCTGAAAATCATGAAAAACCAAAATAGAAGTAGACTTTGCAATACTCGATGAATTTAGCATGAAAATAAGCAAAAGATCTTCAATTTAGCATGAAAAGATATCTAAAATGATACAAAATATACTGCATATTTTGGTGTCATCAAACACATAAGGCTCAAACTTTGCTTGTCCTCAAGCAAAAATCAAATTTTGAAGTCAAAATTTGATCACAAGAATAACCTTTTCATGCTCAATAAATTTCTAAAATACAATCATCAATGAAAAATTGCATCAATTGTTTCACAAAACTTGAAGTAAACATATCATCCTTAGAACTTAACCCTTTAGATCTACAATTCAATCAAATAAAACTTTGCAACTTGTATAATAAATAGAATTTTCAATCTCATGATTTCACCTAGTTTTCAGTTCAAATCTATCATGCTTTTGTTTACAGGAAGTAGGTTTCCAAGATCTTTTTCCACACATGATTTTTTTTTTATTTTGTTTGTTTTTGTGAAGATGGCATGTACCCACTTAGATACACACTTTTTATTTTTGACTTTAACTCTTGTCTTCGGTACCACTGTCAATTTTACACAGTGCCAAGTAGAAGAGTCTTATTATTTTTCACTCTCATTATTTTTCATGCATAGACTTCAACCCATCTCTTAGGTACCACTATCAATTTTACACAGTGCCAAGTAGGGGAGTCTCTCACTATTTTTATGGATCTTGGATTTCCTCTTCCCAACAAATAGTAAGATAAACCAAACATCAACTAGGTTGATCAATTGATATCAATTCAATAATCATACTCATATACTCATTTTATTCAAAAGAATAGTTTCACCTTTAGATCTTATTCCTCAAATAACACATCTACCCAAAATTTCATGCATCAACCAATGTCAAATTTCAAAAATAGATATGCATTGAAGAAATAAATCTAACATGATAAGGTTTTTCTCTAATCACTAGTATAAATACTCACATCATCAAGGAAGATATTTTATCAATAGAAATTTTATCAATAAATCATGCCATCATATAGTAGAAAGTGGATCATATGCTTATATCAATTTTAACAACAAATTTGAATAATATCATCATCAAAACAGTGAGTTCCATATATCCATAAAACCAATGAGTAGTATAAATATGATAAAGTCAAAGATGCACTATAAGGAATAGTCATTAATAAGAGAGTGCAAGTGATACTCACAAAACTATATAGATCATGCTCAATCATTGTCAGGCCAATGCAGCTGGGTCCAATGATGTGCCTTTTGAAAGTTTTCTGCAAAATTTAAGGTACGTAAGGCTCACATAAGGATCAGATCAAAAAAAGTCTTAAAAATAATGATAAAAATAATTTTAATTCTCTCAAAGAAAAATCAGAGATATCATCGGAGGTCTGAAGAGTGCTGGTGGAAAAAGCTGAGAAGTAGAGGTGGAATAGATGCTAGCTGAAAAGCTGCTGTCAATGATGATGATGCCGACAGTAGAGTGAGTAATCTCTAGTGGCCTGCTAGAGATCACAGTCCTAGAGGTGAGATCGTCGGCCTATGGAAGATAATACTGCACATGTAAAAAAAAAATCAGAGTTAGTAATGAAGATCATGCTGCAAAAATAAATAAAATCATGGAATAAGAGGCAGCAGAAGAAATAAGAATCTACAGGTGGTATAATCCAGTGTTGATGGCTGGAAACAGTGATGTCAGAGGCAGATGCAGTGGTAGCTAGAGGTGCTGCAAATCTGGAGAAGAAGCTATGACAGGTAGAAAGCAAATCAAGCAGTTTTTGAATTTTTTATGAAAAGTAGCCATACCCAAAAATAAGATTTAATGATCCAAAAAGAAAACAGACAAAACCATGAAGTAGAATAAAACTTGATCTTTCCAGGCATGTGAAAAATAAAGGGTCAAAATCTACCATGAATTTAGGGTATCAGCAGAAAGAAGGTTACTTAGATTACAAAATGAAAAACTGCACAAAATCTAATCAGAATCAAAAAGTTGCTATGTGTTCTAGGACAATCCATGGACTATAAAATTCAGCAAAAATATCCAAATAATAGACAAAGATGAGTACTTCCATGTCGTGCCAAAGATTAAAATTTTTCTCAACCCAGTTTGTTAAAATCGCAGCGAGAAAACCTACTCAATAAGTAGAAAGTAGTTTTGAAATACGGTACCGTAATATTCTTTACGGCAGTGTCGTATTTTGCAAAGAACTCTCGGGTGAGAAATAATCAGGAAATACGGTATCGTGGAATTGTTTACGGTACTACCGTAAAAAATAAAAAATTTTCGGATCGAAAGCAGTCGAAATTGCGGCACGTGAAGTAAAAAACGGTCAGGAAATACGGTATTGTAAAAGAAATACGGTACCACCGTAAAATATAGAAAACTCTTGGGAAAAGAAATCAACACAGATTACGGGCGTAAAATAGATTACGGCAGTGCCGTATTTGGCGCAAAATTTGATTTTCCCTGAAAAATAAAAAAAAAATTAATTCTAAAAATAAACTAAAATAAAAGAAACTAAACTAAGACAAAAATGCTTGGGTTGCCTCCCAAGAAGCGCTAATTTTTAGGTCCATAGCTTAACCAAAACTCAAAAATCATGGTGAAGCAGGTGAATCAGTTCCAAAGTAAAGAGCAAACAATTTTCTGCATTTTCTTTGTCGAAAAAGCTTAGCCACTAATCCAAAAATCTAGAAATTCATATAAATCACAATTAAAGCGGCTTTCTTAAATATGCAGAAATTAAAATCATACTTCTCAAATCCACTCAAAGAAATCTTTATGATCTTCCTATGTTTATCAAAAAGCAAAATCATGAGTCCCTTCTTTAGATTAATATTTTCAATAGCAATAAGAAAAGGACTTTGATCAAAAGAATCAAGTATTGGATCAACAAAATAATTTTTATGTCTTTCATTGGATTCTTCAATAAATCATAATTTTTCAAATAAACCACAAGATTCAACAGTAGACATGGGCAACATATCAACATGGTGAGATTCATCAATTTTCACAATATTCGAATCATCTACAGGTTCTTCATGCACTTCATCAAACAATTTATCAATTTCAAAATCATCATCAAAGTCAAGATGAGACTCTTCAAAATTAATTTTCTCATGTTTCCCCACAAATAATTCATCATCAGAAGAGTCAAAATCAGAATCATATGAAAAAGAAGTAATAGAATCAGAGTTAACCACAAGAGATTTATCATTAATTTCAAAAATATCACCAAAATCACAGTGGGGCTCATCAATGTCTACAATTTTCAAACCTTCATCATGCTCATCAGATTCAACCATATATAAATTTACATCAAAATTAGAATTATCATCAAAAGGAGGGTTTTCAATTTTAATTTTCTCAACCTTTTCCTCAAATAAATTATCAGATGAATCAATATCAAAATTATCAAAAGCAGAGTGAGATTTATGAATATCCACAAAGGCTCAGTCTCAAAACAATCATGATTACAGAGGGAATTTTCTAAATCAAGTTTTTCAGTATCAAACTCAAAAAAACAATCATGCTGTGCAATCTAGGTTTCTGGAATCTTGGTATGTGCACTCATATTATCCAACATATGTTTTTGGGCCTCAAGTGCTTCCTCTCTTTGTTTCAAGAGTTTTTCAAGCATCCATTCTATGTCAGAATTTTCAGTGTCCTCAAAGCATGATTCTGAAACATGATCAGAACAATCATCATATAAAGAAGTTTGGTTTTCCCAACTAGAATACAATTGATCTCTTTCTTGCCTTGATAAATTGGGATTTAAAAATGGGCAATCAGAGGAACAATGATCAGGATATCCACAAATAACACAGCTATCAGAAGAACAAGATTTCATAACAGGGTGCTTATTAGGAATGTTTAATTTATGAACCGAATAATCTATCTCATCTTCAGCAGTGCACCATTAATCATCTTGATAACATGAAGAATTAGAATTTTGAGGCATGTTAAATTTGCAATCACAAGTATAATGATCAGAAGACTTACAAATATTACATGTAGCAAAATAAGAGTGTAATTTTGCAATTTCTGCAATAGACATCTATGAATAATCTTTATGCTCACCTTGTTGTATGTATACCTTACCTCTTTCAGAAGCCCATGAATTTTGATAAAAAGACATATCTTCAAATCTATCAAAAAGATAATCCAACACCAATCAATCAGAATTTTTTTTTATTTTTCAGAATATAGAAAAAAAAAGAAAATCTAAAACACAAACAAATTCACAAATCTTCAGATATCACAGTTCTGTCACAACTGTGAAAATCAAAAACCTGCAAAAAGAAAAAACAAATTTAAATCTAAAACAAAAAATACTCAGTCTAGCAATACTAACAACTATTTTAATATTAACAAAACTAAGGTCCCCGGCAACGGCGCCAAAAACTTGATAGCCCAAAAGGGAACACTACAAGTCTGGCACGCGTGTACCTTGGACTAATCCCCGGCAATGGCGCCAAAAACTTGATAGGTTTCCGCAAGTGCACAAAATTATCGAAGTAATAAAAATATCGATCCACAGAGACCTTATTGTTAATTACCAAATAATTGTTTTCTCGCTAGCTAAGTAAACCAAATATGATGCCAATAAGTAATAGAAATTACGCTAAAGATAATCAGAGAGGTAAACAAGGGACTAGGGTTTTATCCACCTCAATTTCAATGATTAGATATAATAAAAGGTCGTCAATCAAATCTTGTTAAGATAAAGACCCAATTTACTTGATAAAGGTATTGTCTCACTTTCATGCAGACAACCATGTAGAAAACCGATCCTCACTTTCATGCAAGATCTATTTTCAATGCTGTAGATAAGTAAATCATCAATCAAAGATCATAAGGATCACTTTCGTGCATCCGGATTCTAATTTGATTGATAGTCTCAAGTGGAATCTCAAGGATCACTTCCGTGCATCCAAGACTCAACACAGGTTCTACCTATGGTTTTCCAATAGACCGATCTTCACTTTCGTGCAAGATCAATCAATATTGAGTAGAATTATCAAACATGACAATTTATCTACTAGAACAGTTCAAGTTGGATCTAACCTAAGGAAAGGATCCTAACATGCAATTCTAGGGTTCCAAGCTCTCAAGCAAATTACCTTTTAGTCTCATTGTGAAAACTCTAAAACGTGGATAATAACATAGATCTATGGAAAATTAAAGACAAGATATTCACATAAGTAGAATTATCACAACGAAGATTATCATGACGAAATAAAAAGTTATCTAATCATTAAAAATCAAAGGGATTAAACCCTATGTCCCAAAAATATGTTAAGCTCGCATGGAGAAGAAAATACAATAATCCATAATTTCAGAAGATCAAAAATCAACTAGAAAAAAGGTTTTAGAAAATATAGCACGGCTGTGAAATATTTCACAGCCATATTTTGCAAGCAGAACTCGATGAACAGTGCTATCACCACCGATTTCGTCGATTCCTCCTCCGATTAAACTCCTTTTCCTCTGAAACTTCTAGGATGTTGTCTTCTCCTCCGGGCGAAGCTTCTACATGAAAATCACGGCCGATATGGTCTCCACGCCTCTCGGCGCGAGGCCAAACCCTAGACGCCTCTCTGTTGATTGCTCCGTCAAATCTGGATAAAAATTCTCTTTCCACTTCGTACGCCTTCTCCTCTTAAAGACAAGTTCAGAACATCTTTTGGATTTCAATTTGGACCTCTGGATCAAAAGTTATGGCTCACGCAAGATTCAGACTCGTAAAAATTACGTTTTTGACTGGGAATTACGGCAGTGTAATATCTCATGGCCCTGCCGTAAAATAGCTTGAGTGTTCTGTTCGGGAAATGCTGGAAAATATGGCCCGTAATTTGGTTTACGGCAGTGCCGTAATTTCGGTTGAACTTTTTGGTCGGAATATGTCTAGAAAATAAGGCCTGTATAATTCTTTACGGCAATGCCATAATTTCGGCAAAAGTCTCTATTCAGAAAGTGCCCCAAAATACGGCCGTGTAAATCCTTACGGCGGTGCCGTATTTTCGTGAAAACCTTCTGTTTGGAAAATCACCAAAATACGGCCGTGATCTCGATAATACGGTAGCCGTGAAAAATACGGTACCGTAAAATCCTTTACGACACTGCCGTATTTTGGTCTTTAGCCTCGATTTGCGTGAAAATTCTTGTGTGACCTCCTCTTGATGATGGTAACTCTTCCATGTCTTTGATTTTGCTTAAAAAATGCCCAAAATAGTGCCTTTTGCCTGAAAATCATGAAAAACCAAACTAGAAGTAGAATTTTCAATACTTGATGAATTTAGCATGAAAACAAGCAAAAGATCTTCAATTTAGCATGAAAAGATATCTAAAATGTTACAAAATATACTACATATTTTGGTGTTATCACATAGATAAACCTTCTGAATTTCAAAGGGTCCTAACCACCTTGATATGAGTTTTCCAGGAAATAGCTTAAGTCTAGAGTTGAACAAATGAACAAAACATCCTTCATTGAATTCTTTCTTAAGGATATGTCGTTCATGCCATCTTTTTGTCCTCTCTTTATATATCTTAGTGTTCTCACATGCTGACAAACGAATTTCCTCTAATTCATCTAATTGTAGCTTCCTTTTCTCACTAGCAATTTTCAATTAATAATTTATTATTTTGATTGCCGAGTAAGCTTTATGTTCTAAATCAACAGGTAGATGACATGACTTTTCATAGATTAACTGGTAAGGAGACATGCTTATTGGGGTTTTGTAAACTGTTCTATAAGCCGAGAGTGCATCTTCTAGTTTTTTCTAGAATTTTCTTAATCTCTCTATTTGAAATTTTAGCTTGGCCACTAGTTTGAGGATGATAATGGGTTGCTATCTTATGTTCAACTCCATATTTCTTTAGCACTCTAGAAAATTTTTGCTCAATAAAATGGAACCCTCCATCACTTATGACTATCCTAGGAACTCCAAATCTAAGATTTTTTTTTTTAAACATCCTTATAGTTACTTTAGCATCATTTGTATGTGCCGCCAAAGCTTCAACCCATTTTGAAACATAGACTACGACAACTTGGATATACTTATTTCCTCTAGATGAGGGAAAAGGTCCCATAAAATATATCCCTCAAACATCAAATATTTCTATTTCTAGAATACTATTCAATGGAAATTCATTTCTTTTTTATTATGTTTCTAATCCTTTGACATTGATAACAAGTAATAACGAAATTTTTAGCATCCATAAATATTATGGGCTATTAAAATCCAAATTGAAATACCATGAATGAAGTTTTGTAGGCGCTAGCATGTCTGCCATAAAATGATGAATCACAATGAAAAAAATATGTCAATAGTTTCTGTTTCAGGAATACACCTTCGATAAATCCCATCTGCACATCTTGTAAATAAATAGGGTTGATCCAAAAAAAAATGCTTGACATCCAAAAAAAATTTCTTTCTACTGTGATATGTTAAATTAGTGGGCAAAACATTAGCAATAAGGTAATTTACATAATGAACATACCAAGGAGGTTCGGTTTGAGCAATGGCTAGAAGATGCTCATCTCGAAGATTATCATTGATAGGATCTCTAGTAGAATCATTTCTTGAAACTATTATAGAAAGGTCGTCAGCAACCATATTTTCAGTTCCCTTTTTACTTTTTAGTTCTATGTCAAACTCTTGTAGAAGCAAAATCCACTTTATTAATCTTGGTTTAGAGTATTTTTTATTCATTAATTATTTAATAGTAGCATGATCAGTATAAACCATAATTTTTGAATTAATTAGATATGATCCAAATTTATCAAAAGTATAAACAATGGCCAAAAGTTCCATTTTCATTATTGTGTAATTTTGCTTGGCTTTGTTGATGGTTATACTGGCCTAGTAGGTAGAATGAAACCTTTTGTCCTTTCTTTGTCCAAGTACTATATCAAATGCATAATCACTAGCATCACACATTAGTTCTAAATGTAAATTCTAGTTAGGTGGTTGCATGATTGTTGTAGAAATTAATGCCCTTTTTAGTTTGTCTAATACATCTGAACAATTGCGATCAAAACTGAACTTGACTTCTTTGGATAATAAGTTAGTAAGTGGTCAGACAATTTTTAGAAAAAATCTTTAATAAATCTTCAATAGAAACCAACATGCCTTAGAAAACTTCTTATTTCCTTAATTGACGTCGATGAGGGCATCTTTTCAATTACCTCAGTTTTAGCTTTATCGACTTCAATTCCTATTTCTGAAATCAAATGGCCTAAAACAATTCCCTATCTCACCATAAAGTTACATTTTCCCAATTTAAAACAAGATTCACATCTTTACATCTCTGCAATACTTTAGAGAGGTTAGTAAGACAAGATTCAAAGTTAGATTCATATTCAGAAAAGTCATCTATAAATATATCCATAATGTCCTCAATATATTCAAAAAAATAACAATTATACACTATTGAAAAATGGCAGGTGCATTGCACAGCCCAAACAACATTCTTCTATATGCAAAAGTTCAATAAGGACATGTAAATATAGTTTTATATTGATCATCAAGATATATAGGGATTTGAAAGAATCTAGAATAACCATCTAAGAAATAATAATGAGAATGTGTAGCAAGTCTTTCAAGGATATGGTCAATACATGGTAATGGAAAATGATCTTTCCTAGTTGCAACACTAAGTTTTCTATAATCTATACACATCCGCCAACCAATTACTGCTCTAGTTGGCAACAATTTTTTATTCTTATTTTTTATTATAGTGATCCCTCCCTTCTTTGGCACAACATGCACAGAATTTACCCATTCACTATTACATATTGGATAGATTATCCCAACATCCATAAGTTTGAGGACATCCTTTGTCACAACTTCCTTCATGTTAGTATTTAATCTTCATTGAAAATCTAAAGTGGGTTTATAATCTTCTTCAAGTAAGATTCCATGCATATAAAATGATGGATTTATTTCTTTTAAATCTTCTATTGTGTACCCTATTGCTTTTCTATGTTTTCTCAACATACTTAGCAATGATTGAAGTTCTTTTTCATTTAATTATTAATTTATAATAATAGGGTAAGTGGAATTAGGTCCTAAAAATTCATACTTCAAGTTCTTAGGAAGGGTTTTAAGTTCTAACTTTAGTGATTCTTTTTTTTTTCAGATTTGTTAATGTCTTCCTTTTGAGTTTCCTTATCTAGAGGGGTAGAATTTAGAATTTTGGTGTATTCTTGTGCTTCTTTATGATTGGTTTCTTGTTCAATTAAGAACATTTCCAAAGGATCTATTTCTTGTTGCCTTATTTCCTTATAGGCATTATACTATTCATAGACTTCTAAATTATAGAAAGTATTAGATGAAGAAGGTTTCTTCATCCCCTCAATTAAGTCAAATTCTACAATGCCATCTCCTATATTCAGTGAGAGTTTTCCATTTTTTACATCTATGGTAGCCCCAACCATGGCTAAAAAGGGTCCCCCCTAAGATTATAGGTGTTTTTGAGTCTTATTCCATTTTTAGAACTACAAAATCAGTTGGAATGAGATACTTTCCAACTTGAATAGGAACATCCTCTAAGATACCTACAAAAATTTGTATTGACCTATTTGCTAGCTGTAGGGATATTGATGTCGGTTTTATGTCTCCCATATCTAGCCTTTTGCAAATAGAAGGGGCATTAAGGTAACACTGGCTCCTAAATTACAAAGAGCTTTATCAAAAGACATATCACCAATCTGGCAAGGTATTGGAAAGCTTATAAGATCTTTCTTCATTTGAGATAGTTTATTTTGGAGGATAGCACTGCATTCTTCATTTAAAGCAATTCTACCATAATCTTCTATTTTTCTTTTATTTGATAATATTTTTTTTTAAAAATTTGGCATAAGAGGGCATTTGGGTGATTGCTTCTGTGAAAGGTATGTTGATAAGCTTTGCTTTAACAAACCTCAGAGGAAAGGGTATAGGTGAGTGATAAACAAGTGGGAAGGTATCTTTTAGGTTATTTCTTTGTCATTCTTTTCTTCAGTAGGGTTAAAGTAGAGGATAAATTTTCTTCACGTTTTTCCTTATGTTCTTCTCTCTCTTTACTCTCATCCATAGTATCTTTATTTTTGGATCCTTCCAATTGCTTTCCACTACATGTTATAATGGCATGGCATCACTGTATTCTTCATTATGATCAAATTCTGTTTTTGTTTTTCTACCTGTGAGTTGTTCCTCTAATTCCTCATAATAAAGTGTTATGTCATTAATTCTAGTGGAAAGTTCTTCTAATTGTTTCCTAATCATTTCTATTTGTTCCTTAATCTCATTATTCGGTGGGATTTTTAGATCCTTGAGCAAGTTTCCTATTCTTGAATCAATTTTAGGGTCACTTTCTTCTATGGGGATTTCAAAATTCATGCTATTTTTTGGCCTTTTGTCATAAACATTAATAGAATTGACCATAACTGTATCAAATAGCAAATCAAACTTACTAGTCATAATATCTACCTCTCTCTAAGGAGTCATAATTATTGCTTAGTTTACCTAATTGTTCATGTGGAATTCTATATTCATCACTCCATTGGTGATAGTTGAGTTTCATTTCTTCTATTATGTCCAGAGCTGCTTTTATACTTTTATTCATTAATGCCCCTCCGGTAGCTGCATCAATGGTTAGTCTAGTACTATAATTTAGTCCATTATAAAAAGTGTGTATAAATATCCATTTCTCCAAATCATGATGTGAACAAATCACCTGATATTTTTTGTATTGATCCTATACTTCATAAAGTGATTCTCCATCCTATTGGCAGAAACTAATGATCTGATTTCTAAGTTGGACAGTCTTACTAAGTGGGAAGTACTTTTGAAGAAAAGCCTGTGAAAGCTGCTCCCATGTAGTGATGAACTCCCTAGGTAGAGAATTAAGCCACGCTCTAGATTTGTCTTGCAATGAGATTGGGAATAACCTGAGTTTTAAAGCGTCATTAGAAACCCCATTAATTTTGATAGTGTCACAATACTCTAGAAAAACATGCAAGTGCATGTTAGGATCTTCTTTGAAGATCCTCCAAAAGATTACTGCTGAACCATAGATGATAATAATAAATGCTTAATCTCAAAGTTGTTTCCCTCAACATTAGGTCTGGTAGTGCTAGAGTGCAAACCATTGAGATTAGGAGTCACAAATTCTCTAAGAGACCTATGATCCATATTTTCAAAATTTATTTTATACAAAATTTCATAAAAAGTAATTTTTTGGTGAGCTCTATAGGTCCTTTCAATCTTATAATCTAGATCAACAAGTAGTCCAGTCCTAAGATTTCTAGGCATGCACAAGTAGAATTTTTAAATTTTCAAAAATTATAACTAATAAATCTAAGGAAATAGAATCAAATAGAAATATTTATTTATTTATTTATTAGTCCATGATTATAAATAAATCTAAAAGATATCAGGAAAATTCCTAGATGATGGGAATCGGTGAGAATAAGTTGATTTTCCAAAAATTTCTATTTAAATATGAAAAGCACAGAGATGCAAAACTTTTAAATTGAATCGTCGGGTGTGATTGTAAAAAAAATTTTGAGAAAAAAATTAGAAAAAACACAAAAAGTCGAAATCATAGAAAAAGTGAACATTCAAAAGAAAATTTTTTATTTTACTTTTTCAATAGGATCAAAAGATTACGATGATCGAAACACAAATCATAGGAGTGATTATAATCACAGCCCGTGATTTCAGTTCAAAACCCTAATTTTTTTGAAAATTAGAAAGTAAAAATAAGAGAAAATAAAATCTATTCTAAGAGTTAGAAATAGTTTCTAATCTCACACTCTTAGGATTTTTTTATTAATATTAATTTAGATAAATTCCCCGATAATAGTGCTAAAAATATGATACCTTGTGTCAAAAGTATGATGCCAATAGCACCACAATTCTAAACACACATTTCCACAGGTGCACGGATGTATCAAAGTAATAAAATATCGATCCCACAAAGACTCTAGAGTTATGTATTGATTAAACCATATTTGTGTAATCTAGGTGAATCGATTAGTAAAAAGCTACAGTGAAAGCATAGCTAATGAAAAATGGTTGTAAAATATAAGGGAAGTTTGGGCATGAGGTTTCACTACAAAAAATTATGCAAATAAATCATATTAGCATGCACAAAATATCAATGTGTAAAAAGGAAATCTACCTTAGAATATATAGAATGTCCCCTTTTAGTAGCCCATCTAAATGTTTAACCCATCCTATACCCATTTGTCACTCTGAATACCAATCTTGGTTAATTTCATTAAGCACACAATAGATCTTATGTTCCCAATAAAATTAAGCCACTTTCGTAGGTCATTAGCTATAAGGTTAATTGTATGTTTCTAAAACTAAGAGTCACTTTTGAGTCCTTACCCTAGTTTCTATGATAATTTAATTAATAAACCTAAATTACGACATGTAGAGTTATTCCTATTAATCAAATTCTATAAACCTAGCTACTTTCATAATCAATATTTTACAGGTTCAATCAATGATATTTAGGGTTATGAGTCACCTTTTAGTCCTTGCCCTAACCTCCAATACATGAAATAAGTTAAGAACTATCAACTAAAACCATCATGAATCATGTACAACTAACTTCAACACAATTGAATAAAATTAAAATGCTAGATATTCATTACAAAGATAAAATTAATGAGTTACTCACCATGGCCCAAAATAAGTTTAAGCTATAATGTTTGTCATTAAATTCATCTAAAACTCAAGCAAATAATTACAATCAGTCCGGAAACTAACAAAATTTTGCAACTCCCTAGTGAAAAGTGCTAAAATATGGATTTTCTCTCTCCTAGTCGTGATTATAATCACGATCATGAACTCAACTCCTTCCCTACACACAGCTACTACTGTTCTGGCTTAGATATGCTCTAATGCTCAATGGAATTCTATGAAATTTGAACACAAAACTCTCCTAAGCTCTCTTCCCTTCCCTCTAGATGAGTTTTCCCTTCTAATTTCTCATAACCTCGGGGCTACAACCATCAAAAGGTGAAACATGGGTTTTGCACCACCGATGCCTTCTCGGCTTTCATTCGACATGAAGAAGTGATGAGAGGAGCTTAGAATTGGTTGAAGTGTGGCCCGCAAGTGTTCTCTCTAAGCCCTAAGCTTGGAGATCTTCTTATAGCATATTGGAGGAGAAATCGTATGAGAACTGGGTCTCTGTCATATGCCTGAATCAGTGTCGTGCTCAAATTAGAATCCCGATCGTTTTTGTAATCATAGGCCGAGATTATAAGATCGGTTCAGAATGGCTCAAAATTTATGGGTTGGCTATTTCTCTCCATGGGAAGTATTATTTTCACTTTACTATTCACATAATCAATCATTGTCTTGGAATCATCGCCGGTGTAATCGCCACCGATAACTTTTGTTTTGCTTTGAATTCCAAATCTTTGGTGAAGGTCCCTCTTTATACTTTGAATATAGTTTTGATGAAATCTCTTTGTTTTGCTTTGATTTATGGCCTTTTTTAACTCAAAAATTAAAAACACAGAGAGAAGAAGGTTTTATGTAAAATCTAATATATTCATATAACAAAGCATGCAATTAGAGGAAAAGATGACACAAATTCAAAAGAAATATGCATGTAAAGCACTATGAAAATTTGTGTCATCATGGATCACCTGTTCTTCGGATGTCCTTACACAATCTGGGGAAATTACCACACGCCTCGTGAAGATAGATGGGTGTGTCCCATGAGGGTGGGAAATAGTTCACAGCACCAACGATCGACAGTTTGACTAGGGTTACGTGTTAGAAGGCTAAGGAATGGGACTTGATATAATTTAGCGAAGATTTTTATAGTCTCAGCACCACGTGATTTTTATCTTATTCTACCAATACAAGCATGCAATCCTATGGTTGAATAAAACCAAAAGCAGTAAAGGCATACTAAAGTAGAAAATAGTAAATATGATGTGATCAAAGCCCATAACTTGGGTAACAAACCCCTAAACATAGTCCTAGCCACATAGCACTACCAAGGGCTATGACAAGTCCTTAGCTCATCCCTGAGTGCCCTAAAGGCTCTGCTCCCAAGCCCTGAGGTGCGCCACCTAGGTCTTCAGCTCCATGGGTGAGCTCACGAACCCTAAAGGCACCATCCAGGAAAACCCTAGATCCCCTTTAGGTTCGACCAGCCCGTGTCTTCTCCATAAGCCAGCTCACAAATCCTAGGCTCCTCCTAGGATTCGGCCAACTCTGATTTCCTTTTGGAAGATAGCTCAGAAACCCTAAGCTCCTCATAGGGCTCAGCCAAACATCCATGTGCCATCCTCTCCATGTGTCTCACCATCCTTGCTAGATGTGCCATTTCCCTTGCTTGGTGTGCCTCCCATAAGGTGCGCCCTTTTTCTTGGATGTGTCATCATGCAAGTGTAGGTGTTGTTCTTCTCTATCTCAGCCCTTGAATGTATGAAGCACCCGTAAGAGCCTTCTCATTCATGACTAATAGAGAAAATATCCCTTACCAAGGTTAGGTGCGCTAACCATCTTGATCAGCCCATGAACCCTTAGATATATCACTAGGCAACCCTAGTAAGCATCATGGTTTGGCTAGTTAAGTTGATCAGCCCCTTAGGATGCTCAACCTTCACCATCAGCGCATGAATCTATGTTGGACTACTAGGTGATTGATGACATGCATCTATATAATATTTTTAGTACATTTTCACCATCAATTATCCGTCTTATCTATCATACTTTCATATATTTTGGCTTAAATCTCTTTGTTTATTCAGAATTTTCACTTTTCTTCTATTTATCATGTTTCAGGTGGAAACAATTACAAATTGATAGATTTTTATGAATCCAAGCACATAGTTGAATCCTACAAGTCAAGACAAAGATACCCGTCAAATTTCATGCAAGTCGGAGTGTTCTTAGAAAATACGCCCCCCCCCCCCCATGAAAATAATTATGGCCGTATTTTCCGGATACACGGAATGTTTTACGGCTCCGTCACGGCCATATCAATTAATTCCATAGAAAGTTTTACGGCCTACCCGTGAAAACTTTCACGGCCGTAATTCCTGCAATATTTTTTGACATTTTACACAGACAAAAATACGGCTTACCCGTGGAAATTTTTACGGCTGTAATTCCTGCCCGTGAAAACTTTCACGGCCGTATTTTTATCTGGACATGTAATCAGAATGTTTCACGGCATGCCCATGAAAATAATTACGGCCGTAATTTCGTCCGCCAGTTTCGGTTTTGACTTCGTTTTTCGTCCGATTCGATCCGTTTTCGAGCCAACTTTTGGGGGAAACCAAATTGAAGCATGGAGAACTATTTAAGGGAGCTTTGAGCCGAGTTTGAGGACTTTTTGGTCAATTTTCAAGCTGAATTTGGAGAAGGGGCGAAAACTAGGGTAGAAAACGGCGACCAGCGATTTCACACTGAAAAACCTTCGATTTCAAGGATTGTTGGCGACGATCTTCATCAGGAAACATTGATCCTTGTCTTTCTTAGTCTTTTTCGTATTCTTTTAGCCAATTTGTTATCGAACATGGATTTTTATACCATGAATATGTATAACATGTCAGCAGAAACTTTTATTCAGGATGAAGGGCGTAGCCCTCTTGTTTTTATGACTTGATCGTTAAATACTATCTTATGAAGTTATTTACACTTGTTAGATTCAATTATTATTGTATTAATCACATGATAATTACTGGCCATGATTCTCATGTCTTGCATGTCTCAAGAAGTACTGAGAAGTGAACTGAGACATCAGATCTACAATATTTGGACAAGTTGATTTGAACACGAGAGTAGTTTGAATCAACTTGAGGGATTTTCAGGTTTGTCAAGACTTCATTGGGTTTATCTCGAATTAATAACCACGAGAGTAGGGAATTAATTCAGATAAACACCGGATTGTATTACTAAGAAGGGGCAATCTGTACATGCGGATAAATCCCCTTCAACATAGTAAATCCTTTTTAAGATAAACTTAATTTTAATAAGTCATGAGACATAGAGTGGTGAACCCTAAATCCTAATTTTCCATAAATTGATTACAACCCAAGCCTACTCATTGTTCCTTCTATTTTTAGTAGTGATAAAAATCATTCTTCCTCTGATTTGTCTAGCTAGCAATTCTAAGCAAGAATCAGTACTTAGTCATTGGTCCCTACGGGATCGATATTTTTCTTACCTCAATTATCCGTACACTTGCGGATCACATTAAGTTTTTGGTGTCGTTGCTGGGGACCAATTGTGCTAATATTGATTTAATGTAAAGAATTGATAGACTAGACTTTTATTTTCTTCTTAATTCTATTCTGTTTTTTTCCTTTCTTGAACTCATTCTCTGTCTTTTCTTCTCAGTTTAATTTGTTGATTGTTTTTGCCCAGGTGTTCTAGAAAATTATTTGAAGAAGATCCTGAACCAGAACGAATGTTTCGCTTGCGTAGAAAGCAATTAGCAAAGGAGATCAAAGAATCCAAGATGGGCGACGCAAACCCACAGCCAAGAACTCTGAAGGACTATGCAAACCCAAATTATCAAGGAGTCCGCTCTAGTATTGTTCGCCCCAACATTGAGGCGAATAACTTCGAAATCAAGCCTTCTCTGCTCTCTATGGTTCAGCAGAACCAATTTGGAGGACTACCTTCTGAAGATCCTAATATGCACCTTTCCATATTTCTTGAATGTTACGATACCTTGAAAATGAATGGTGTTTCTAATGATGCCTTAAGATTAAGATTATTTCCCTTTTCTCTCAGGGACAAGGCTCGTGCTTGGCTGCATTCAAAACCACCAGGTTCCATAACAACTTGGGAGGAGCTCTCCAATGCCTTTCTTACACAATATTTTCCCCCGAGTAAGACTGCTCATCTAAGGAACCAGATCATGAATTTTACCCGGAGAGAAGGAGAATCACTGTACGAGGCGTGGGACCGATTTAAAGAGCTTCAGAGGATGTGCCCACATCACGGCCTTGAGAAGTGGGTATTCATCCATACCTTCTATAATGCCCTTAACTACAACACTCGCATGACAGTCGATGCCGCCGCTTGTGGAGCCATCATGAACAAGACTATGGATGAAGCGATTAATCTATTCGAGGAGATGGCTTTGAACCATTGTCAATGGGTAAGTGAGAGGGGGCATATGCCAAAACATCGGGTAAGTATGACCTGGACGCTATAACTTTGCTTACCACCAAGGTTGACTCTTTGACCCATAAAATTAACTCTTTGAATGTTAATTCTATCATTGTTAATGCTGTTTTGTGTGAGATTTGTGGCAATGCAGGACATACTGCAGAGGAGTGTCAGTTAGGAATTTCAACTTAGGGGGAGTGCAACTTGGAACAAGCAAATGCAATTGGGAACTATAACGGGAGACCTCAAAATGACCCATACTCGAGTACCTACAACCCCAGCTGGAGGAACCATCCCAACCTTTCTTGGAAGAGAAATCAGAATCAAAATCAAGCACCCCAGAACAACAATCGACAACCTTCTAATTTTCAGCCAAGATAGTATAACCAACCTTTAGCACCCCAGAAGTCTTACCTGGAGGTTATGATGGAAAATTTCATTGCCTCACAGGCAAAGCAAAATGAAAGGTTCATACAGCAATTTGAGAAGCAGGATGATAACTTTAGACTTGTCAATGAGTCTATCAAGAATCTCAGCTCTGAAATGGAGTCTATAAAGAACCATCAAAGGATGTTGGAAACTCAGATAGCTCAATAGGCTAGCTCTTCTAGTAGACCTGCAGGAAGACTACCGGGGAAACAAGAGATAAACCCACGCGAACAATGCAATGCCATTACCACACGTAGTGGAAAATAGTTGGAGGAATCCAAAGCGCCAGATGTTACACAAGAGCAAGCGGAGCTGAATTCTGAATCTATAGAGGAGGAAGGAAAGGAAGGAGAAACAACCGAGCGAGAAAGGGAGCTAGAGCCAGTTTATGTGCCACCACCTCCCTACAAACCACCAGTACCTTTCCCTCAGAGTTTGACAAAGGCTAAAATTGATAAGCAATTTGGTAAAATTTTGGAGGTTCTTAAGAAACTTTACATTAATATACCTTTCACTGATGCTCTATCACAGATGCCCTCTTACGCCAAGTTTTTGAAAGAGATTTTATCTAACAAGAGGAAGTTGGAGGAGCATGGGACGGTAGCGCTTACTGAAGAGTGCAGCGCTATAATCCAGAACAAGCTGCCACCTAAGCTTAAGGATCCAAGGAGTTTTTCCATCCCTTGTTTAATTGGTGATATGTCTATTGACCATGCTTTGTGTGATTTAGGGGCTAGTGTTAGCTTAATGCCACATTTTGTATGCAAAAATGACATAGGAGATGTCAAGCCCACCTTTGTTTCGCTCCAGCTAGCAGTCCGCTCTGTCCGGCATCCAGTAGGTATTTTAGAGGATGTGCCCATAAAGGTCGGTAAATTCTTTGTACCTGCCAATTTTGTTGTCCTCGAGATGGAGGAAGATTCTAGACTTCACATCATATTAGGTCGACCTTTTTTGGTGACGGCTGGAGCCATGATAGATGTCAAGAATGGCAAGTTCACTTTTAAGATAGGAGAAGAGTCTATAGATTTTGACATAAACAAAAATTTAAAGAAACCTTCTTTTGCAGGGTCTTATTGCAGAATAGAAGTATTGGAGGATACTTCACCGATGATCATGAGTACCAGGATGAGCAAAGACCCTCTAGAATCGTGTCTCGTTGAAGATGATAGCAACAAGGAAGAGGAGGAAGTAAGTCTGTATTCTGCATTACTAAATTCTGCACTACCATATGAGCAAAAGAAGCAAAAGGAAGGACACCTAAGTTTGCAAGAAGGTAAACAAGAAAATACAAAAAGGTATGATTTTAAAACTCTCCCAAACAACCTCAGGTATGAATTTCTTGGAGAGAATGCTACTCATCCTGTAATCATTAATGCAAATCTTGATTCTAGATAGACTATTAGGCTGTTAAATGAGCTTCGGCAACACAAGAGAGTAATTGGTTATACTATTGATGACATCAAGGGCATTAACCCTTCTGTTTGTATGCATAGGATACTTTTAGAAGAAGGAAGCAAATCATCAATCGAGCTCTAAAGGAGGCTTAACCCAAATCATCAATCGAGTTCCATAGGATACTTTTTGAAGGGCATTCTTTCAAACCGACGGAAGCTTGAGGAACCAGGCACATTGGCGCTAACTGAAGAGTGTAGCGCCGTTATCCAGAACAAACTTCCAGAAAAATTAAAAGATCCGAGTTGCTTTTCGATACCATGCAAAATTGGGGATTTATCTTTTGAACACGCGTTATGTGATTTGGGCGCCAGTGTCTGTTTAATGCCTTTTTCTATATGCAGGAAACTAGACATTGGCGTTGTAAAGGCAACACCAATTTCTCTGCAACTTGCTGATCGCTCAGTGCACAAGCCGGTAGGAATCCTAGAAGATGTCCGGATTAAGGTTGGAGATTTCTTCATTCTAATTGACTTCGTCGTGCTCGAGATGGAGGAGGACACAAAACTACCGATAATTCTTGGAAGACCATTCCTTGCGACTGCTGGAGTAGTCATTGATGTGAAAAATGGAAAACTAGCCTTAAACATTGGTGAGGAGGCTATCGAATTTGATATAGCATGAAGTCTGAAACACCCTTCTGTTGCGGGTTCATGCTGTAGCTTAGATGTCATTGATGAAGTTGTTAAAGACGAGAATCCCGTAACCAATGGGATGCTAGATGACCCGCTGGAAGTCTGTCTTTTGGAGAGTCCAAATGCTCAAGAAAATAAAGAAGCTCAGGCTTATGCAAAAATAATGGACTCAACAGAAAAAATGAACCCTCAAAGGACGAAGGCTGAACCTCTTGGTGAGTTGACATCACAGGTAAGTGAGGTAAGAAAAATTGAATTGAATTCTCTTCCTCAAAATTTGAAGTATGAATTTTTGGATGATGAATCTACCTTGCCTATGATAGTGAATGCAAATTTGACTGAAATCTAGATAGAACAATTGCTTACTGAAATTAAACTTCATAAAAAGGTCATAGTCTATTCCTTAGAAGACATTAAAGGAATTGACCCATCTGTCTACATGTATAGGATTCTCATGGAATAGGAAAGTAAACCCTCCATGGAGTTTCAACGTCAACTAAACCCAAGTATGAAGGAGGTTGTAAAGAAAGAGATCCTGAAGCTGCTAGACGCGGGAGTCATCTACCCGATATCGGACAGCCGATGGGTGAGCCCTATCCACGTAGTACCAAAAAAGGGTGGGATAATAGTTGTCAAGAACGAGCAGAACGAGCTAGTTCCGGTCCGTAATGTGAGTGGATGGCGAATGTGTATGGACTACCGAAAGCTCAACAAAGCGACGCGAAAGGACCACTTTCCTCTACCCTTCATCGATCAAATGCTTGAGCGTCTGGCCCATAATGCTTACTTTTGCTTTCTTGATGGATTTTCTGGTTTTCTACAGATCCTGATTCACCCTGAGGATCAAGAAAAGACAACCTTTAGTTGTTCATATGGAACATTCGCATATAGAAGAATGCCATTCGGACTATGCAATGCTCCAGCCACATTCCAGCGATGCATGATGGCAATCTTCTCTGACTATAACGAAGAGTTTATGGATATCTTTATGGATGATTTCTCAGTATATGGTCGATCTTTTGAATCATGTCTAACTAATCTATCCAAGGTTTTGCAGCGATGCGAGGAAGTGAACCTCGTTCTGAACTGGGAAAAGTGCCATTTTATGGTACAAGAGGGGATTGTGTTAGGACATCTTATTTCTGAATGTGGGATAGAAGTTGATCAGGCTAAAGTGCAAGCAATTGAAAGGATGAATCTGCCGACTTCAGTCAAAGGAATCCGTAGTTTCCTCAGACACACCGGATTCTACAGAAGATTCATTAAAGATTTCTCGAAAGTAGCCCGACCACTGACTAATCTGCTCTGTAAGGATTCTGAATTATGTTTTGATGATGACTGTTTGTAGGCGTTTGAGAAACTTAAGATTGCTTTGATATCCGCACCCATTATTCAGCCCCATGATTGGACCTTACCCTTTGAGCTAATGTGCAACGCAAGCGACTTTGCCGTTGGAACTGTTTTGAGGCAAAGAAGAGACAAAAAGCTCCACGTGATATACTATGCCAACCGCACTTTAGATGAAGCACAAATCAACTACGCGACAACAGAAAATGAGCTCTTGTCCATCGTCTTTGTGTTTGACAAATTTCGATCTTACTTGATTAATTCCAAAGTCATTGTTTATACAGACCACGCAGCAATCAAGCATTTGATGAGTAAGAAGGACGCAAAGCCACGACTGATACGATGGATACTTCTCCTTCAGGAATTTGATTTGGAAATAAGAGATAAGAAGGGAGCTGAGAATGTGGTGGCCGACCATTTGTCACGATTACCTCTTGACAAAGAAGAAGACGAAGGCGATAATTTGGAAATTGATGACACGTTTCTAGAGGAGAAATTATTTAGAATTTTTGTGCAAGATGCACACTGTTACACTAATTTCGTTAATTATTTGGCTTCTGATATTTTTCCACCCGACCTGTCTTATCAACAAAAGAAGAAGTTCTTATCCGACGTACGACATTTTTACTGGGATGATCCATATCTTTTTCAGTGATGTGCCGATGAACTTTTTCGACATTGTGTATGCAAGGAAGATGTTATAGACATCTTGAAGCACTGTCATTCTTCCCCTTATGGAGGTCACGCCAGCGCTTCAAAGATTGCATTTAAGGTACTACAATCTGGATTATACTGGCCCAGTATTTTTAAGGATGCGCGAAATTTTTATACTGACTTGTGATAGTTTCCAAAGAAGTGGCAATATTTCAAAACAAGATGAGCTTCCCTTATAAAGTATTTTAGAAGTTGAATTATTCGATGTGTGGGGGATGGATTTTATGGGACCGTTCCTATCTTCCTATGGAAACAAGTATATCTTGGTGGCCGTCGTCTATGTATCGAAGTGGGTAGAAGCTGTATCCGCACCCACCAATGATTCCAAAGTTGTGATACGGATGCTGAAGAAGACTATCTTCCTAAGATTCGGCGTGCCGAGAGTACTGATAAGCGACGGAGGATCACATTTTATTGAACAGCGATTTGCCACTATACTGAAGAAGTATGGGGTGTATCACAAAATTGCTACACCGTATCACCCCTAGACAAGCAGACAAGTCAAGGTAACGAATCGTGAATTAAAAAGGATTTTAGAACGCACTGTTTCAACTACAAGAACAGATTGGGCCCTTAAACTGGATGATGCTCTCGGGGCGTACTGGACTGCCTTTAAGACCCCTATCGGAATGTCTCCATTTTAGATGATATATGGGAAATCTTGTCATCTACCGGTCGAACTTGAACATGAGGCATTCTGGGAAATAAGAACTTTAAACTATGATTTCAAGATAGCAGGTGAGAAGAGAAAATTGGATTTGAACGAATTGGATGAGATACGACTTGAGGCGTACGAGAAGGCAAAGATTTGTAAGGAAAAGGACCAAAAAGTTTCACGACAAGCATATAGTACACAAGGAATTTGAAGTCAGAGATTTGGTCTTACTTTTCAATTTGAGGCTCAAATCATTTCCCAAAAAATTGTGATCCAGATGGACTGGTCCATATATAGTGCAGAAAATCTATTCTTATGGTGCGATTGACATCTATAGTGATCAGTCCAGAACGTTCAAAGTCAACGGGCAATGTTTGAAGCCTTATAATTTCCCTGCGCCGATTGAAAAGGGAGTTTCCTTACTACTCTCAGATTCTTTTTCGTAATCGCAGATTTTCTCTGTCGAGCTATCAACGTTAAACTAGCGCTTCTTGGGAGGCAACCCAAGTGCCTTATTTTGTTATTTCAATTAGTTATTTCTGACGATTGCCATTTTATATTTGTTGTAGGTTCAATTTTATCTGTTCAAAAGAAAAAAAAAGGAGGCAAAAGGAGTTTTTATGAGTGTGGCCGTAATGCCCATTGCAATTGTAACTGGCCGAGATGTAACGCGTAAGAGGAAATCACGGCGTCGAGCGTATCTTCCGCATGCGCCACTCTTCGAAAATCGCCGCTGGGCCTTCATCCTTCCAACTTCAACCCGACGGCTGACGCTTCTGTTCCCATCTTTACTCCTCGAAGCCGCCGGACTCCTTCCGTCGCTACCCAGTTTCAATGGAAAATGGCCGCTGCCGCCGTCTTTAAGCTGCCGCCGACCTACTTTAATCCAAAGCGGCGCCCCTGCTTCCAGCTTTAACTGAAAATGACAACTTCATATCGCTGCCGCCCTTCCACATCTGCAACTGACGAAGCCGCGACACCTTCAATCGAAGTCTCTTCCAGCCTCGTCCATTGAGCAGCATCGCCGCCTTCCACTAACTGCCCATTTGGCGACATATCTGTAATCACCTTTTCCACCTCTGTCATCAATCCTCAATCCCTGCTGAAACCGCTGCTGCCTTCAACTGATTTTGCATTAGCATCACATCCGTTCGCCGCCTGAACTGAAGGCGACAATTCGAGTACTCCAGCTGTCATTGCTTCCTCCTGTGATCCTCCCTTCTTAACTCGATCTCACCAGTGGCAAAAATCCAGACAAGCACTTCTGCTTCCTCCTTCTGGCGAATCTGCAGAACATCTGACTTCTTCGTGAGACAACTTACTTGAAGTTGGCGAAAGAAAGGAGTAGCATGAACTGCACTGCTCTACCCCAAGGATAACTCAGTCTCTATTTCCCTCCTTCACGAAACTTCCTGTGGCGATTTCTCTTGATGCTCCGGCCTCATCGAAGCCGCCAAATCACTCTGTAGGCAGTGACTTTATCTGACAAAGCCACCGAATCACTCTGCTTTGCCGTTCTTGCTGGCGCTTGAAGATTCATCTCGCCGCTGCTTAAAGATACTCACGATTTCCTCTATAGATTTTGCGATCCACATCTACACCATGACCCAGAAGCGCAAGATGATGGCCCGGAAATCAACCATCATTGTTGCTCCTCAAGGACGCCAAGTGCCTTCACCTTCAGTGTCTGAACCCTCATCAGTGGAACCAAATCCAAATAAACAGCAGAATTCTCCCTTTGGATTTCCCATGCGCAACATAGTACAAGAACGCAAGTGCCATCTCCTTCAAAAACGAAAGGTGATTCATTCCCATTATGTCGATCAATATTCCATGGGTATGCTGGGATTTTCTGAAGACATTGAATGGATGTTCCGACGCATCGGTTGGCAATAGTTCCTGCATATGACACACCCATATTATACGGAACTCACCATCGAATTTTTTATCTCTTTGGATGTCGAGATGGATTCACATGACGACGACGACTTCGGCCGCATTACCTTCCGCCTGGGTGGAGAAGAACATTATCTTGATCTTGCACAGCTCAAATAAAATATTTGGATTTTCGCTGCACGGATCGTGCATAGAACCTGTGGAATATAATGAGAATGCATTTTGGTGTAGCATCAGCGATGACGGCTACTACTCTCCCCGTTCTGCACGCGCGAGTAGCATCAGTAACCCTGTTCTTCACTACGTCCATCGTTTTCTCACTCATACCATCTTTGGTAGTGGTGAGAGCGATGGGATGGTTCATCAGGGAGAGGTACTATTTATTTGGGCTATGCTTCATTTGTTTCAGATTAACACTGCTTATTACATGATGAAGCAAATGCTTAAAGTGTTGCGTGCACACACGGGTCAGACAGTTATGGGAGGTCTTGTCACCTCCATTGCTCTTGCACTCGGCATCGACCCTAGTGGTATGAAAATTGCTACTGGTAACACACGATTGGACTTGGAATCATGCATTTCTATGAGGATCATTATCAAGCATGGGGACTCTCATTTTCTCTATTTCAAAGATGGCACCCAACCCATGCCGCTGCCTTGCCAAGAACGCACAACTGTTAAAGACAAGAACAATTGGAAGATCCAGCCAATCACTACCTCTAATGCCGACACAACTACACATGTTACACCATTGAGCTCTATTATGCCACCAGCTTCTGCTAGATTTTTTGCCTTCTCTGGTGAGTATCCCTCCTCCTCTTCAAATATTGAATCCTTACTGAAACAACTACTTGATGAGAAAAAACGCCAAGGGGAGTACCTTCAACAAGTATTTTCACATCTGGAGGACACACAGCATATGATTCGCCAGGAGGTATCTAGCTAGGGCTCTATGATAGAAAAAATGGATGTTGTACAGACTCGCTAAGGAAAGTTTCTGAACTCCTTATGGACTTCATTTAGTGAGCTGAGGACCACATTACTACCTGACGCAGACGATGAGCTAGACTTACGAGGTGATGGAGACGATGATGAGGAGGATCTCGAGGAAATCAGTTCAGATGACTCTGACTGATCTAGTGAGTATTTTGCCCCAAATCTCCAAGTTTTGAGTACCTTCACTGTGATGCACAGGGACTATGCATAATTTAGGTCTGGCAGATTGTGGGTTGTTAGTGATTTTCAAAACTCTCTTTTAACTTTTTGAAGATATTATGTAGTAACTTTTTTATGATGGCACTTTAGTTCCGTTAATTCAGTACTTGTGTTAAATAATGATGTGATGATGTATTTTGAATACTGAGTTACACCCTTGCTTTTGATAAATGGATTACTTTGACTGAATTTTTTTGATGTGTTTCTTGATAAGGGGTGATATTATTCAAGATGATATTATTTCTGATTTTTTTAAAATGGAAATTATGGTAGCTTAATAATTTATTGAATCTCTGTGATATTATCATTATGTTCTGAATCTTAGTCCTAAGATAGGTAATTCATTTAACTATCTTTTGATGGAGAAAAAGGTTATGGAGTGATAGATCTGAATTTTGATTAAGGTTTTTGCTTTCAAAGCATGCTTACAATCTTTCTGTAGAAGTATATAACTCTGTCAGCTCAATTCTCCTTATCACTAATTGGAAATAATCAATGCATTTGGCTATGGTAATAATCCCCTCAAAAATTAATCTTGTGCTTTTTTAAAAAAAACTTGATGTCTGCTTTACCAATGCACAACTAACCGCAAGCATGACAGTTTCGTCGTGGCAGTACTTTAGATGTCGATCCCACAGGGACAGTGATCAAGTACCAAGTAATTGTGAATCGATAGCTAGACAATCGATTGAATGATTCAAAATTACGAAGAACGAAGTAAGCGAACCGAGTCAAGCAAGACAAAGTTTTTGGTGTAAAAACAGGACTAGAGATATCATAACTTCAAGTTCGTCACATTGATGGATCATATATTCAAACAAGTTAAGATTATAGCAAACAATTTAAAAAGCGCTCAAGGAAGTATCTAAAGGTACAGATTACCCTCTTTCGACAGCGTAATCCGGTGTCAATCTATACCGGCATCCTACTTTCGTGGCTCACCGTGCCTAGATTGACCCATTGGGATCAAAGATACTATAAAATTCCTCATACAAATCCCGCCCCATTTCTTGACGGCTCAGAGTATGTGTGAACTAGCAGATCTAGCGTTGCAATTCACCTTTCAGTCCTTCTTGCGGCGCCTAAGAAAAGAAATTTCGTGATCAAGGTAACTCTAGCAGTAAAACAGCATAGAACGGATAAACACAAGATAAAATTTATACTTGCTATGAAATGACAAGCTCAAACAAAAGATATAAACAACGAGACTACACCCTTAATTCCGACAAAGAGATTACGCAATCATAGCGTCGTTTGAATACAAATCTCTAGGGAAAGAAGAAACCAAAGTGAAGATAGAAGGTAGAAGATGGAAAACTCTTTGAGGAAGGGCAGCAATTCTTCTTCTTCGGGTCTTCTAGAGTGGGCGCACAAGGATCTCTTTCTACCTTCTCTGCTTTCGACCAAAGCTTCAACTTCTCCCCAAGACTTGTCTCCCCTTTGAAGAGAACCCAGCTCTCTTAGATAGACCTAAAGGCGTCTCTTCAAATTCTGTATTAAATTCCCATGTATTAATGAATCTTAGTTACGTGTCTCTTTAAATTCTCATCCATTAATTACATGACTCTTCAAATTCTTAACTTAATTTCCATTATGACTCTTGATGGCTAATAAATGATCCAAATAAATTCCGCATTTATGACTATAATGGAAATGCATTAACTGCAGCCTCTTTAATTCTTGTAACCTTCAGATGATTAATGCTCATTTAATCCATGACGGCCGGTAATAAATTATAGCAGTTGCGGATAAACTCTTGTGCCAGATGAATTCTTGCGGAGGCTGTGAGATTTTAGCCGTCGGGTAGATTATGGCCGTGAGGCAGATTATGGCCATGCCCATAATTTCGGTGTAGAAGTTCGATTCATCTCAAAATTTGCAGGCGAGTAGTAAGGCTTCGGCTTGATTTGTGGCCATAGTCGTATCGTCAAAAATTGCCGATTGGAGGATTGTGACTATGCTGAATTATGGCCGTGCCCGTAATCTCTTTGTGAAAGTCATCTTCATCGGAAAGGTTGTCCTCGAGGAAATCATGGGCACGTTATTGAAATATGATCATGCTTGCATCAAAACAGGTCCATTATGTAGCCAATCAGAGAATTACGGTCATGATGTAGATTATAGCCTTGGCCGTAATTCTCAAAATTAATCCCGTTTGAAGCCGAACTCCTTATCAAGATTATTGATACACTCGGAGATGCAAATATACTTCCATGTAGCTCTAAAAGTGAGCATATTATCCTGTATTCAAGCAAACATGAAGAGTAGTGAAGCTTTTGAAGAAAATCAATGAAATAAGCTGGAAAGAGAGGTAAAATCATGATAATATGTCTTGATTCACAAGTAAATACAAGTCTAAAAGATAATATAAATACAAGACATCAAAATGATCACTTTAATTCCATTAATTCAATGTTTGTGTTAAATAATGATGTGATGATGTATTTTGATTACTGAGTTACACCCTTGCTTTTGATAAATTGATTACTTTAACTGAATTTTTATTATGTGTTTCTTGATAAGTGGTGATATTATTCAAGATGATATTATTTCTGATTTTTTTTAAATGGAAATCATGGTAGCTTAATAATTTATTCAATCTCTGGGATATTATCATTATGTTCTGAATCTTAGTCCTAAGATAGGTAATTCATTTAACTATCTTTTGATGGAAAAAAAGGTTATGGAGTGATAGATCCGAATTTTGATTAAGGTTTTTGCTTTCAAAGCATGCTTACAATCTTTATGTAGAAGTATATAACTCTGTCGACTCGATTCAATCTTGATTAACTATCTTTATGTATTTGGCTATGGTTATAATCCCCTCAAAATTTTATCTTGTGTTTAAAAAAAATTAGAAAAAAAACATGAGGAAATAATCAATGTATTTGGCTATTGGAAATAATCCATCTCTTTGATTAGCCCTCTTCCCTTAAGTGCACCATCTAGGTTGGCCTTGAAGCCACTTTAGGTCAAGCCGAAAAAAGGGATGCACCACCTTGGGGTGAGGTGTGCCAACCCTAACCCTAGCTGCCAACCCCCTTTAGGTGCGCCTCTAGGTAACCCTAGAAGCCACCCTAGGGTTCGGCTAGGTATCGGTATGCGCCACCATGAGAGATGCGCAAGTGAGAAGGGGGATAAATGCCCCGATGTCTTCATAATCTTCAATTTAATTTACAATAAAAAATTGAAATTCAAAATTGAAAGTCGTCACGTAGGCCACACAATGATACATCTCAAGCATGGAAATTTCAGGGCTTATCATCGATCACATTACAATTCATAAATCAACTACTCATGAGATTCTACATGCTCTGAAAAATCAACAAGTAATCACTTTTAATTTTTTATAAACCCTTCAATTAATTTTCAACGACTATATATCAACCTTCTAAGTATTTCACCCCTCTCGGGAGTCTACAAAGGGTAGCCACCCCTTGCAATCCTTACCCTATAAAGATTAGCACAATAACCTTGCCCCGATAATCTCCTATGGGTCTTGCGCCATGGGTCTATCCCATGAGCGCAAGGAGGAGTAAATTCTTCCACATAGGGTCTATCCCATATGTGAAGAAAACAAAACTAGATGATGATTAAGAGGCATATATTAATAAAAATTATTTTTCAATAGAAAAATCATAGCATAAATTTTTTTTTTGAAAATTGTTTTCATGTCTTGGGTTATGCGCATGTAGAAAAGACACCTACGGGCCTCGTTAAATCACTCTGATACCACTGTTGGGAATCCCCGGACCTTATAAAAACTTTAAACAAAGCAAAAGCGAAGGACTGAAACAGAATTCCTAGAAACACCAGGATTCCTTGTGAGAGAAAACCGAAGGATGTGAAGAGTAGTACCTTATCAAGCAATTTTAGGAGCAATCGATGATGCAGACGCACAAGTGTATGTCCTCTGCAATCACGCACACACGGGCTCATCGAGTCGTCTCCAACCTCCATGCTAGGTGCTAGCCTCGGGAGATGAGATCTATGCCTCTAGGATTTTCTCAACTTATGCCAATCACCGAGATCCAGTGCCATGGAGAAGTAGCTTCACTTTTAGATTAAATTCATCAAACAATATATCTACCCAAAATCTCATGCATCAATCAATGAAAAACTTCAATAGGCAAATATATATTTAAAGAAATAAATTCATCACAATAGGTCTATCCCTAATCACAGGCATTTGACAAATTTATCAACAAGAAAATCATATTGTCAACAAAATTTTCAGAAATAGACCACACTATAACATTACAGCATAAAACCATAACAAGAGAAAATTTTGCATATATCCATTCAGAAACAAAATTATACAATCCATCATGCATCAGTATGCACCAAAACAAGGTGCTCAATATCAACATAATATCAATTATTATACAACCCAATCGAATCAATATCAGAAATTCAAACTCAGAATATATCAATACAACCCAATCAAATCAATATCAGAACAAATTCAGAATTATAGTGATACAACCCAATCGAATTATAAGAGAGTTAAACAAAAGCAAGGTAAGATAGCATCGGTGGACGCAAGAAGTTTGAAGGAGTTATCCTTCCCTATTAACAAAAGAATCATTAGTAAAATATAAAAGATGAAATGCAAATAAGTAGGAAAAAGATCCTCACAGAGCTCTACTCATCCGCGTCAGATCCAAACTCCTCCATGTCCTTGGGGGCTGCATCCATAGGATCGTCGTGCTGTCCCTCCTGGTCTCCACCATAGTCTCCTCCATAAACTCCACCTCTCCTGCTATCCTCGAAACCAAACCGGTCATAGAGGAAATTTCCAATCTCCTCCATATAGCTGCCAAGTTCCTCTACATCATGGTGAATATGCTCCATAGAGTCAGACATTCTTCCCATGGAATCAAGCATTCTTTCCATGAGATGACCCTGACGGTACACCTCAGCAGAAAGAGACTAGAATCTGGGGTCGAAGGCACTGGCCCATCCTCTCTCGTAGCACGGCGTGAGGAACCTAAAGCTCGGTGTGAAGGTGACTCTACAGCTCCATGAGACAGTGGATCCATACCCATACCGAATGGGTCATCTCTACCACCCTAGGTGGGTGGTGGCGGTACGGTGTCCAAAGGTGGTGGCATAGCATAATCAGCATCACTAGGAGTCAGCTTCCAATTTGCTTAATTCTTCACAGTAGTTTTCTGAGTGTTGGGTAAGTGAAATGTTTGAGCTCCTGGTCCAAGAACCAAACAAAAGGTATCACCTTCTCTAACAATCATTTTCATGGCCATACATGACTCAAGGTCTAATCTTGCATTTCCTCTGGCCACCTTAACTCCATAAGGCTCAACATTAAGAAATATAGCTATAGGGGTAATGAAACCACCTATCACAAATGCTCCTTTCTTTGCCCATGCCACCTTGTCAATGTGTTTGACTAAGAAAAAGGCAACATCCACTGGATATCCATGCAATATACTCCATAAAAAGAAAAGCTCAGTCTGCCGTTCCATGCCATCACTGTCACCACGCCTAAACACTGTGTATGCTAGAACTCTATGTGCATACTTGATACAAGAGTTGGTGATCTTAGAGGCTCTAGCTGCTACTGCTGAAAAATGGGTCTCTAAAGAAATTTGGTTCCAAAACACGCTCTAAATGAAACTAAGTGATACACAAGTGCGCTCTCCAGATGCTAGATGGAAGATGGTCCTGATGTCACTCAAAGTGAGGCTCCTCTCTATGTTGACCATGCACAAGGTGATCTCCCCTTCAGCATGTCTATCAGTGAACTCATGTAGCTCCATATCCATGCTACTCAGAAACTATAGTACCATGGGCAGATAAGTCTAAGGTGTCATCTAAAAGAATTTCTTGGCCCTTATCTGATCAAACATCCAGAACACTTCTTCATAGAGCCCTAGTGCCTCCAATGTATGCCGATCTGCATATTTAGTGTTCACAACTCTCCTGGCTACCAATTGGTTGTATCTAGCTTCTTGGATTTCATCCATAAAAATGATACCATAGGGATTTGGGGGTGTTGAGGATTCAGCTGGTGCCTTTCCTTTCTTCATTAAGATCACTGATTTGACTCTTGGTGCCATTTCAGATAATAAAACTTGTCACTTGTGTTGAAACATGGCTGCAAGCTAAAATTTTCATACAATATAACAAATTGGAGTTCTAGATGAAATAACTCCTTCAATCCTCCCTTAGAATGAAAATCTCTACTTAGCATTCATTCTAGAAGTAGGCATCAACCAAATCGAAGCTAAAACCCAATAAATTTCGCTAGGAACAGTGCTGGCAGCAAAGCAGGCAAAAAAACAGGTGGAAAAACAGCCGATTGAGCTCATTCAAGGCTCAAAATCATTCCAATATCAGTCAAAAATCTTTAGAAATGAACTAGGAAAAGTCACTAGGTATCTAAGATGCATATGTGAGCAAAAATTTTGGAAAATCGATTGAGAAATGGGAGAAAATGAGAAAGGGGCAGAAACTCGCTAAATCAAGCAAATCGGTGTAAAGAGTACCAAATTGACGGCCGGAGCTGAACGGGAAGGGTCACCGGCGAGCTCTGAAGGCAAGGGAAGGTCGAAAACCGAAGGTCGGCACGAGAGCAAGTGAGGTCGAGAGCAAAAACCCCAAAACACGGCCTGGAAAACCCTAAAAACGGTACATAAATCTTGTGGGCTAAATAGAATTACAGCTGTAATATTTCTTACGGCAGTGCCGTAATGTGCTCAGTTCGAAAAACATGGGCCGTAATAACTATACAATAGTGCCATAAACTTCTAAAAACTCTCGTGTCAAAAATCGATTGGAATTATGGTACCGTAACTAAGGTTACGGTACCACCGTAAAAACCTCAAAACTCTCGGGATGAAAATCAGCCGTAATTATGACACCATAAAATCGATTACGGTAGTACCATAAAAACGAGCAGAGAGATTTTTTTTTAAAACCAAAATAAAATAAAATAAAATAATCAAAAAATTACAGCACGTGTATATATTTACGATACTACCGTAATATGAGCCAAATCTTGGAAACTTTCTATATGAAAAAAAATGAAATTATGGCACGTTAAAATCATTACGGTAGTGCCATAAAAGCAATAAAACTTTATGGTTGAAAATGGACTGAAATTACAGCCTGTAATTTCCATTACAGTGGTGCCGTATTTTGTACCAAACTCGATTTTACCTGCAAAAAGGGAAGGAAAATTAATTCTAAAAATAAACTAAAATAAAAAAAACTAAGCTAAGTAAGAGTGCTTGGGTTGCCTCCCAAGAAGTGCTAATTTAAAGGTCATTCGCTTGACCATTCTGTACTCAGATTTGATCGTCGTTCTTTGAGTCGCCATTCAGATGTTTTCTTTATTTTGTTCACCACTACTGAAAAAATAAGGCTCATTCAAGAAACAATGTCCAACTTTACCTAGAAACCTTTTTCCTTTATTAAGCAGTTTCAATCTTTCTCTTCTTTTCTGTCTCTCTTTCTTTTCTTTTCAGCTTTTAAATCAGCTTTCTCCTGAAATTCTTCATTCACACACTTAAGAGAGATGTTTCTTTCAAAGTTAGAGGGTTCATCAAATAAATTGTGCACATCACTAACAACATTATCTATTACATCAATACTACAGCATGATCCTGAATATGATGCTTTTTTCAATGAATATGTTAAATCAAACTCAATTATATTTTCACAAATATCAAATGTGAGTTTTCCTTTCCAAACATCAATGACTGCACCTGCTGTGGCTAAAAACGATCTACCAAGGATAATTGGGTTTTTAGAACTTTCCTCCATTTCTAACACTACAAAATATGCTGGTATGAAATATTTACCTATTTGAACTGGAACATTTTCTAAAATACCAACTGGATACTTTACCAATGAATCAGCGAGCTGCAAATATATCAAAGTTGGTTTAGGCTCTCTCATGTCCAATTTCCTGCAAATAGATAAAGTTATTAGACTTACACTAGCACCAAGATCACATAAGGCTCAGTCAAAAGCCATACTCCCAATTGAACAAGGAACAGAGAAACTACCTGGATCTTTTAATTTTTGTGGCAACTTATTTTGGATGATTCCACTACACTCCTCAGTTAATGCCATAGTACCATAGTCCTCTATCTTTCTTTTATTGGATAAAATTTCTTTTAAAAAATTAGCATATGTGGGCATTTGAGATAAAACTTTAGTAAATGGAATGTTAATATAAAGCTTCTTTAAAACATTAAAAAATTTCCCAAACTGTTTATCTAATTTTGCTTGCACTAGTCTCTGGGGAAAAGATATAAGTGGCCTATAAGGTGCAGGTGAGCTAGGCCTAGGAATATCTGACTGGCATGTCTCATCACTTTTAGGTTCATCACCCTTATGAGGTGGCGAACTAGCATGAGACTGCACATGAGCAGGTTGTGTTTCTAAGCCTGGTTCACTGCTATGTTCTATGTCGGGCTCTTCCCCCTTATCATCTAATCTACCCCTTGGTTCATCTAATTGCTTCCCACTCCTGGTAGTGATAGCATTACAATGTTCCCTAGGGTTTGGTTCAGGTTTAGCAGGCAATTTCCCTAGGGATCTATAGGATGTGCTAGCCTGTTGTGCTATGTGGTTCTCTAGAATTTTTTTATGAGCAGTCAAAGATCCTACCTAAGAGGTAAGCCGATTAACTATTCCCTTAAGATCCTCAATTTTCTTACTCTAATTTGTCATAATCTGATTTTGATTGGCCAAAAATTTTTCAAGATGAAAAAGGTGATATTAATGATTCCTTTCCTGAGGAACAACTGATGAGAGTTGAACAAATTAAGGCTCCTTGGTATGCATATATTGTGAACTATCTTGTTGCTAATATATTTCCTATTGATTTAAGTTACCAAGGCAAGAAAAGATTTTTAGTAGATGTTAAACACTATTTTTGGGATGAGCCTTATGTGTTCAAAAGATGTGCAGATGGAATATTTAGGAGATGTATCCCTGAAGAAGAAATGAAAGACATATTATCGCAGTGTCATGGATTATCATATGGAGGGCATGCTAGTACTGAGAAGATAGTTTTCAAAGTATTACAATCTAGATTTTATTGGCCCACATTATTTAAGGATGCAAGGAATTTTATAATGTCTTGTGATAATTGTCAAAGGATGGGGAACATCAATAGAAGGAATGAGATGCCATTGTCCACAATACTTGAAGTTGAAATATTTGATGTTTGGGGTATTGATTTCATAGGACCTTTCCCATCTTCTGGAGGTAATAAGTATATACTTGTGGCAGAAGATTATGTTTCCAAGTGGGTAGAAGCCATTGCTTCTCCTACTAATGATTCTTGGGTTGTGGTGAAATTTTTTAAAAGAGCTATCTTTCCACGCTTTGGAGTACCATGAGTTATAATTAGTGATGGAGGATCCCACTTTATTGAACACAAATTCTCAACTTTACTTAGAAAATATGGGGTGAACCATAGAGTTGCAACACCTTACCATCCCCAAACAAGTGGACAAGTGGAGATATCTAACAGAGAGATTAAATGGATATTGGAAAAGACAGTGTCAAGAACAAGGAAGGACTGGGCTTTCAAGCTTGATGATGCACTTTGGGCATACCGGACTGTTTTGAAACACCAATAGGTATGTCACCATTTCAATTAATTTATGGTAAATCATGTCACCTTCCTATAGAACTTGAGCATAAAGCGTTTTGAGCAATTAGAGCATTGAACTTTGACTTGAAAAGTACAAGTGAAAAGAGAAAATTGCAACTGAGTGAGCTTGAAGAGATTAGGCTTTCTGCTTATGAGAATGCAAAGATTTATAAGGAAAGAACCAAGAGATGGCATGATCAACACATACCTAGAAAGGAATTTCAACCAGTTGACTTCGTTCTTTTGTTTAATTCTAGATTGAGACTTTTTCCTAGTAAACTTAAGTCCCGGTGGTCTAGGCCTTTTCAGGTGAAGAAGACTTATCCATACGGCGTCGTCGATATATGGAGTGAAGAGAAAGGAGAATTCAAGGTTAATGGACAGAGATTGAAACACTACTATCATGGAGAACAGATTGAAGAAGGGGAGAACTATCTACTTGATGAAATACAAGCAAATCCGAGTGTGAAAAGGTCAAGCTAATGACTATTAAATTAGCGCTTTTTAGAAGGCAACCCAAGCGATTTATTTTCTTTTCTTTCTTCTTTTTCTTCACTTTTCATTTTTATTCCATTTGATTTTGGTTTGGTTTTGCTTCAATTTGCTTTATTTAGGGTTAATTATTCTTTTTCTCATTTTTAGAAATTTGTAGAAAATTTTTAGCGAATTTTTGCATCTTCATTTACAAAATATGGCAGTACCGTATTTCTGATACAAATTCTCACGGTACCGTATTTTCAACCATTTTTGAACAAAAATTTTTGGAATTTCACGGCAGTACCGTGGACGTTTGCACGGTACCATATTTTTAGTTGTTTCTTTACATAAGGTTTTTACCAGAATACGACACCATCGTACTTTTGAGCGATATTAGCACGATACCGTATTTTACGCCGTTTTGGAACAGAAAGTTTTTGTGATTTCACGGTAGTACCGTGGACGTTTGCACGGTATCGTGTTTTTGGGAAGATTTGAACAGAGAGTTTTTACATTATACAGCACCACCGTGGGAGAATACACGATGCCGTATTTGTCGCGTTTTCCTACACATAACCTGTAGCCATTCTACAGCACTACCGTATTCACCATACGGTACCGTATTTTCGTCCGACCCCACTTGTTCACGTGCCGTATTTAGGGTTTGGCGCACTGTTCTTAGGACTTCTTCACTCGATTTCGCACCGACCTTGCGTTTTTCTTCAAGCTTTTGCTTCTCTAGCCTTCATATGACCTCTCTCTACAACTTTCATCCGTTTCCAAGTGAAGATCTTGACGATTTCAAGCTCGATCAAGCTTGTTTTCAAGCGCGCTGAAGGTTTTCCGCCACGATTTTGCCCCTCTCGATTCTTTCCGTCCGAGCGACGATTGGCTCGCTACCAGGCTCGGAGATCTTCAAGGAAGAAAGGAGATCATACCCCAAGAGAATTCGAAGCTAAATTGTCCACCAGAAATCCAGATTCGAAGTGTGAAAACCAGCCCTATTTCCAGCTGCACATAACCTTCGGTAATATTTTTAGTTCCCAGTTTTTCTTCAGTTAGTACTTGTTTCTTTTGCATTATACCATGTCACCTACCAAGAGGATGTCAAAGAAGAAAGGGAAAGCCCTCGCTGAACCTCCAGTGCCACCACCGAAGCCGTTCGGTATCATGTTTCGAGATGAGGAGCAAGAGCAAAGATACAACATGCTACTTGCTCGACGCATTGTAAAAACAAAATACAGCTTTAGAGACCCTTGGATTGAAAGATGATGTGTTTTGGATGTATGACAAAATGGGTTTGAGAGAATTTTTTTGAAATGACGCCTGAAACATACTTACCTGTTGTTCTAGAATTTCTTAGTAGCATGGAGGTAAGTTGGGAGGAATACATAGATCACACAGCTGAAGGAGAGATCAGATTTAGGATGATGAATGAAGAGAGGAGACTCTCTTTCAAGGAAATTCGGCGTATATTTCACTTCCCACGGAAGGGACGCACAGAACCACCCATTGGATTCATTGAGCATATCTTTTGGAACTAGATCTCATCAGACAGTAGATTTTCAGCATCAACAGCAAGAGCCTTAAGAATATCAAACCCCTGCATCAGATATGCCCATCACGTTCTGACGCACACCATATTCGGGCGAGGGGATAGCGATGCTATTGTCGCTCATGCTGAGTTATTCCTGCTTTGGAGTATGCTTCATGGTTACACAGTGGATATAGCTTTCTTTTTCATGAGACACCTGAGTAAAGTGTCAAGGGCCAAGAAGGGAGCTATAGTGATAGGAGGTTTTCTTACTCCTATAGCACAACATCTAGGGATTGCGCCCTATGAGATCGAGGTTGCTAGAGGAAATTCAAGGATAGATATTGTGTCATGCATTGCAATGAAGATGATTCAGCGTGATGGAGATACATATTATTTAATCCTACAGCTTGGGCTTCCGATGTTGCCATTGCCTAACCAAGAACTGTAATACCCTAAAAATTATGAACCCCTTGGGATGGTATGCAAATAATAAATTTGGTAAATAATATTACTTGAGTCATTTAAGCAAGCTTGAAATCTTGAAATTTTTGTAGCGTGAGGATGATATCATGGCATTATGGGCTCAAATGTCCTTATTAGAGTCTAAAAGGGCATTTTTGGAAACAACTTACCAACTAAGCCTTGGAGAGTGTTATTTTGGAAGGCAAAATTGTGAAGGGGGGCTGGTGACGCTTTTGTTGGGAGAAGCCGCCATCAAGAGGAAAGGATTGGAGGAGTTTCAACACCTTTAGGCAAGTAATCTTGCTATTTGTTTTGATAAATCCAGTTCTTCCCTTCATATCCTAGATAACTTCAATTCCTTGTGTCTATGATTTCGATTTGGATCTTAAATCTCGTGTTTTTTGTTCTATGGTGTCGAATCTGAAAATGCATGATGTTTATGAAATGTTGGTTCTGCTAAGATTGTAGTCGCCTGCCTGACCTTGCTCTGCTTTAACCCTAATATCTCTTTACCTATAGATCCAAATCACACAAAACAAATTTTGTATGAAACTGGATTCATTCAAATTTATTTTGAAAGTAATATCGACCATATCCAAACTGTATTTGTGTTTCAATCTGTATTGATATCTAGCTGTACAAAATCAGTTTTCTGGAAATCTGGATTTCGACCTTTATGTGTTCGAACCATCATATCTCCCTAGGTATAGCTCGAAATCTTGTCAAATCAGTTTTATTAGAACGTAGAATCGAAGGGATTCATTTTGACTACCATATCGCCTATTTTCCATTAGTTATTGGATCTGAAATATGTGTCAAAATTCTGATTTATGAATCTGTTTTCTGGAATTCTGAAATCCCGACCTCTCTATGTTCGAACACCCATACCTCCCTGGTTATAACTCCAAATCCGACGAATTCAGTTCTATTGGAAGGTAGATTCAATTAGCTTCATTTTGAATATCATATTGCCTATTTTAGGTTACTTACTCGGTCTGAAACATCTGTTGCAATTATGATATATTAATCTATTTTTTTTCTGAAAATCTAACATCTAGACCTTTTTGTGTTCAACCCCCCCCCCCCCCACCCATATCTCCCTGCATACAACTCAAAATCTTGTGAAACTAGTTTTATTGGAAACTAAACTCAGAGAGCTTCATTTTGAATATAATATTGACTATTTTTGATTAAGTATTTGACCTAAAATATAAGTCGAATTCTGATATGATGAATCTGCCCTGTTTTGGTTACATGATTAACATCAAAGTGGATATTGTGTTTTGAGCTTGAAATTATTCTAGAAGCAACAAGATCATTATGAATCTATTTCCTATGCCTTAATTCATGATTGTGAACTCATGGTATGCCCTATGACAAATATTGTGTTCAATGGCTTATGTTATATCTTATCTTCAATGTGATGTTCAAGCTCATTGTCTTAGTATTCTTCTTATGAAATCTATTGTGGGGAGAATTTGTGTGAACCCAAATGAGAGATTTGTAGATGGATGTGGAGCAAAGTGCCACACCCCTTAAAAGGTGGGGGCCACCTCTTGAATCCCTCCATTCAAAAGAGTTATGAGAGCAAAGTGCCACACCCCTAAAAAGGTGGGGGCCACCTCTTGAATCTCACTTCTTATATGGTAGTTGTGGTGCAAAGTGCCACACCCCTAAAAAGGTGGGGGCCACCTCTTGAATCCCACTGCATCATGATAGATGTGGAGCAAAGTGCCACACCCCTAAAAAAAGGTAGGGGCCACCTCTTGAATTCGTGGGAGCCACCGCTTGAATCCCTCTATCTATTTGTACGAAGAGCCCTAAGATGCTCTAGCTAGCTTTTGTTTGCTCTCTCCTGACGAGGATGGGTTCAACTTCCAGACGTGGAAGGAATTTTGAATTATGATTGTCTCCCCCACATCTATGATCCATGACTACTCATGATATGAATGCACAACAATGATCAATGATTACTGTGATATGAATGCTCAATGATGATTAATGACTGCTTGTGACCCAAATGCCTTATCTAAGGAATGTATGGTTATCTTGTTTTCCCTATCCAATTCATGTGCTCAAGGGGAAATTCTGTTATCTTTCATTATGTCTTTACTGTGTTGACTATTTCGTTGATATGTTTATCCTCTTTAGTTTGTTTTCCCTTAGCCTTTGGGATTACTTGATGGGCAATTTATGCTCATTCTTGCTTGCACTAAACCTTATTGCATATTAGCTTGGCTACGCATTGTGTGCAAAAGCTTGAAAGTTTTGGAAGCTCATTTTGGAATTTTGGCTAAATCATGAGACTTTGTAATCCTGGAAAACATTGTATGCTCCATAAAAGACTTGTATTAAGAGTTGTTATGAGACTTGTTTTGAGGAGTATGTTACTAGTTTTGAATGTTGATTGCAATGGCTTATGTTGGTAGCATGTTTTAGTTCTCAGATTTTGGGATTGTATGACTCTACTCTGCTTGGGTAAAAGTTTTTGATGGAATGGATATTTTTCTGTTGCAACTTGGATAATGACATTATATCGTTTGTTTTATTGTTCAAGGCATTAAGCTTGATATTGATTGTCGATCTTGCAAAAAATTATGTCCTATGATTATCTTTTATGGATTGTTGTTATCTAAGGGTGTGATAGCAGTGGTATCAGAGGAATTAATTTGAGGAGTTAGTCTTGATTTGATTATGATGATAATTATGATTGACGATTCCTAAATTGATGTTTGTATAGGTGGATAAAATGGGGAGATCAAATCAGCCTTCTAGTGATTCAGTCGATCAAATGGCTGGGCTTTTAAAGGTTTTGGAGACTATGTCTACTTTGATGCAGCAACAAGTGGCAAGAGATGAAAATCTTAACAATTCAAATGCATCTAGTCAATAAAATCATGATCAATTGGGAATTGAGATATTTAAAAGACTGAATCCTCCACTATTTTCAGGCGATCCAGATCCCTTAATGGCTGAAAGATGGATTATGCAACTAGAAAAGATCTTTGGTGTATGCAATAGTTCAGATAGCCAAAAGGTTTTATTTGCATCATTTATGCTTGAGGGTGATGTTGAGCATTGGTGGAGAATGATTAAGAGAGTTGCTGATTCTAAGGAAGAAACAATTGTCTGGGCTTATTTTCTTGAAAAGTTTAATGAAAAGTTCTTCCCGGAATGCCTTAGGGATCAAAAGGAAAAGAAATTCATAAATTTAACTCAAGGGAATCTTACAGTGGCACAATATGAAGCTAAATTCACTGAATTATCTAGATTTGCACCACATTTGGTTTTAGATGAAGCACGGAGGGCAAAAAGGCTTGAAGGTGGTTTAAGACACAATATAAGGACAAGACTTTCAGCCTTGAAATTGAGGTGCTATGGTGACTTAGTTGATCGGGCAACTATTGTTGAGAGGGATGTGGACGAGATGCTTGAGGTGAGAAACAAAAGAGGAAAGGAAAAGACAATTGGCTACAAGTATAAAAGGATAAACAGAAATGAAGGATCCTTCAAAAGGTTTAAACGATCCAATGAAGAGTCAAGAATGAGCAAGAAAGTTCAATCTTGTGCAAATTGTGGTGGAAATCATGAATCAAAGGCTTTCTATAGAGTCACTGGAGCTTGTTTTGCTTGTGGAAAGTTTGGCCATCGGATAAAAGATTGTAAATTCATCAAGGCAAAGGAATCAATGCCCACAAAGCCCGTAGCCCATGCTAAAGTCTATGCCATTGCCGAACGTGATTCCAAAGCTTCAAAGTCGGTAGTGGAAGGTACTCTTTGTATTTCCAATAAAGTTGCAAGAGTTTTCTTTGATCCTGGCTCTAATTTATCTTTTGTTGTACGTCACTTTGCACTTCATTTAGAGAAACAACCCAAACAACTCGATCTCATGATATTAGTCTCTACAGCTATTGGTGACTCTCTAACTGCTAATCTTGTCTATCCTTCTTGCTTATTCATGGTGGGAGAACATGAACTTTTAGCTGACCTAATCCTTCTAGATCTCCAAGACTATGATATCATACTTGGTATGGATTGGCTTTCATCTTATCATGCTACTGTTGATTGTTATCAAAAGCTAGTTACCTTAAATCTTTCAAATGAAGTCCAATTGCAAATCAGGGTCTTTCTCATGATCAATATCCAAACCTTATATCATTCATGCTTGCTTCTAAGCTCCTTTGGAATGGTTGTGAATGTTATTTAGCTTATGTCAAGGAATGTCAAGAACTTGAACCTAGTTTTGATAATGTGGCTAGAGATTTTCCGAATGTGTTTTCAGATGACCTGCCTGGCTCGCCCCCGCAAAGAGAAGTTGATTTTGGTATTGATCTTGTTCCAAACACAGCACCAATATCTAAAGCTCCTTACAGAATGGCAACGACAGAGCTAGCTGAGTTGAAAAAGCAATTGCAAGAACTTTTGGATAAAGGTTTTATTAGGCCTAGTGTCTCACCGTGGGGTGCTCCCATACTATTTGTCAAAAAGAAAGATGGCATCTTAAGGCTTTGCATAGATTATAGGCAACTGAATCAGGTAACCATTAAAAATAAATATCCTTTACCTAGAATTGATGATTTGTTTGATCAGTTGCAAGGAGCACAAGTGTTTTCAAATATTGACTTAAGATCTGGCTACTATCAACTAAAGATCAAGAATGAAGACATTCCAAAGACAGCTTTTAGAACTCGGTATGGGCACTATGAATTCTTAGTCATGCCTTTTGGACTAACAAATGCTCCTGCAGTTTTCATGGATCTAATGAACCGAGTATTTCACTCCTTGTTGGACAAATGTGTGATTGTATTTATCGATGATATTTTGATTTACACTAAGAATGACCAAGATCATCAACGGGATTTAAAGATTGTTTTGTCTATTCTAAGAGAGAAGAAGCTTTATGCAAAGTTGAGCAAAAGTGAATTTTGGTTAAGGGAAATTGGCTTCCTAGGGCATGTCATTTCAAGTGAAGGTATATCTGTCGATCCAAAGAAAGTGGAAGCTATTGTGAATTGGGAGAGGCCAAGCAATGTAGCAGAGATTAGGAGTTTCTTGGGCATGGCCGGTTACTGTAGAAGGTTTGTTGAAGGATTCTCCAAGATTGCAAGCCCCCTCACTAGGCTAAGTAGGAAGAGTGTGAAGTATGATTGGAATGAAGCATGTGAGCAAAGTTTTCAAAAGCTAAAGAGAAGATTGACGAGTGCTCCAATCCTCACTATTCCTAATGCAAATGATAAATTTATGGTTTACACTGATGCTTTAGGCAAGGGTCTTGGGTGTGTGTTGATGCAAGCAGGTAAGGTGGTTGCTTATTCTTCAAGGCAATTCAAGGATTATGAGTAGAATTACGCAGCCCATGACTTAGAGTTAGCTGCTATCATCTTTGCGTTGAAAATTTAGAGACACTATTTGTACGGGCAAACATTTGAGAACTACACCGATCACAAGAGCTTAAAGTATATCTTCACTCAAAACAAGTTTAACATGAGACAGAGGAGATGGATAGAGCTATTGAAAGACTATGATTGTACCATTCTTTATCAGTCAGGTAAAGCTAATGTGGTAGCAGATGCACTTAGTAGGAAGTCTTCAACCATAATAGCATCATTAATGGTGAAACAATGGTAATTACTTGAAGAATTTAGTGCCTTGAGCCTTAAAGTGATCAAACATGAGCCAAAGGTATTACTTGCTTCTTTTAGGATTGAATCTGATTTTCTTCAACAAATTAAGGATGGACAGCTTCAGGATCTGAGTCTAATGCAACTTACAGAAGATAGTGTAAATGGATTGAAGAAAGACTTTTGCATGAGAGGGGATGACATATTGAGGTTCAAGGATAGAATATGCGTTCCTAAGGATTCTGACATTAAGGCCAGCATATTGCAAGAATCTCACAGGTCAAAGTATTCTATTCACCTAGGCAGCACTAAAATGTATCAAGACTTAAAGAAAACCTTTTGGAGGAGTGGTATGTAGAATGATATTGCACAGTATGTTTCCACATGTTTAACATGTCAACTGGTTAAGGCTGAACATCAAAGGCCGGGTGGATTACTTCAACCTTTGAAGGTACCTGAATGGAAATGGGAAAGCATTGGTAAGGATTTTATTTCAGGACTACCTAGAACTTCTAGAAATCATGATGCTATTTGGGTTATCATTGATAGATTGACAAAATCTGTACATTTCTTGCCCATCAGAATGACATACTCACTTGATAAACTCTCTAGTATGTATATAAATGAAATAGTGAGATTGCATGGTGTTCCAGCTGAGATTGTATCTGATAGAGATTCAAGATTCCTTTCTAGATTTTGGAAGAGACTGCAAGAAGCTTTGGGAACTAAACTCAAATTTAGCACAGCTTATCATCCTCAAATAGACGGGCAATAAGAAAGAACCATTCAGACTCTTGAAGATTTGCTAAGGGCTTACATCATGGATTGGAAGGGTGAGTGGGATAAGGATCTTGCTCTTATTGAATTCACCTACAATAACAGCTTTCATTCAAGTATTCAAATGGCTCCTTATGAAGCTTTGTATGGGAGGAAGTGTAGGACTCCTATTTGTTGGGAAGATGTTAGTGATAGAAGACTCTTAAGCCCAGATGCAGTGCAAGAGACCACTGAGAAAATACATGTGATAAAGGATAAACTAAAAGAAGCTCAAAACTGTCAAAAGAGTTATGTAGACAATAGAAGAAGGGAACTTGTGTTTCAAGTTGGTGACCATGTTTTTGTAAAGATTTCTCCTTCTAAAGGTGTTATGAGGTTTGGGAAGAAGGGGAAGCTAAGCCGAAGATTTATCAGACCTTTTGAAATTCTTGAAAGAGTTGGCTCAGTTGCTTATAGAGTTGCTTTGCCACCATCCTTGGTTCATGTTCATAATGTGTTCCATGTTTCCATGTTGAGCAAGTATCATCATGATCCGTCGCATGTCATTGAGCATGAGCCTATTCAAATTGAAGAAGATCTATCTTTTGTTGAAAGACCTATAAGAATTGTGGATAGAAAGGAAAAGATTTTGAGAAACCGAGTTATACCACTTGTGAAGGTTATTTGGCAGCATCACTCCATTGAAGAGCCAACTTGGGAATTGGAAGCAGATATGAAAAGAATCCATCCATATCTTTTTGATAATCAAGGTAATGCAACTTTAGAGGACTAAAGTTCTTTTAAGGAGGGAGGGATGTAATACCCTAAAAATTATGAACCCCTTAGGATGGTATGCAAATAATAAATTTGGTAAATAATATTACTTGGGTCATTTAACCAAGCTTGAAATCTTGAAATTTTTGTAGGGTGAGGATGATATCATGGTATTATGGGCTCAAATGTCCTTAGTAGAGTCTAAAAGGGCATTTTGGAAACAACTTACCAACTAAGCCTTGGAGAGTGTTATTTTGGAAGGCAAAATCGTGAAGGGGGGCTGGTGACGCTTTGGTTGGGAGAAGCCCTAGTTCAGCCTCCATCAAGAGGAAAGGATTGGAGGAGGAGTTTCAACACCTTTAGATAAGTAATCTTGCTCTTTGTTTTGATAAATCCGGTTCTTCCCTTCATGTCCTAGATAACATCAATTCCTTGTCTCTTTGATTTCGATTTGGATCTTAAATCTTGTGTTTTCTGTTCTATGGTGTCGAATCTGAAAATGCATGATGTTTATGAAATGTTGGTTCTGCTGAGTTTGTAGTTGTCTGCCTGACCTTGCTCTGCTTTAACCCTAATATCTCTTTACCTATAGATCCAAAGCGCATGAAACAAATTTTGTATGAAACTAGATTCATTCAACTTTAATGTGAATGTAATATCGACCATATCCAAGCTGTATTTGTGTTTCAATCTGTATTGATATCTAGCTGTACAAAATCAGTTTTCTGGAAATCTAGATTTTGACCTTTATGTGTTCGAACCATCATATCTCCCTAGGTATAGCTCGAACTCTTGTCAAATCAGTTTTATTGGAACGCAGACACGAAGGGCTTCATTTTGACTATCATATCACCAATTTTTGGTTAGTTATTGGATCTGAAATATGTGTCGCAATTCTGATTTATGAATCTATTTTCTGGAATTCTGAAATCCTGACCTTTCTATATTCGAACACCCATACCTCCCTGGTTATAAGTCCAAATCCGACAAATTTAGTTCTATTGGAAATTAGATTCAATTAGCTTCATTTTGAATATCATATTGCCTATTTTAGGTTACTTACTCGGTCTGAAACATCTGTTTCAATTATGATACATTAATCTGTTTTTTTTCTGAAAATCTAACATCCAGACCTTTATGTGTTCAAACCCCCATATCTCCCTGCCTACAACTCAAAATATTGTAAAACTTGTTTCATTGGAATCTAGACTCAGAGAGCTTCATTTTGAATATAATATTGACTTTTTTGGATTAAATATTCGACCAAAAATATAAGTCAAATTCTGATATGACGAATCTGCCGCTGTTTTGGTTACATGCTTAACATCAAAGTGGATATTGTGTTTTGAGCTTGAAATTATTCTAGAAGTAACAAGATCATTATGAATCTATTTCCTATGCCTTAATTCATGACTGTGAACTCATGGTATGCCCTATGACAAATATTGTGTTCAATGACTTATGTTATATCTTATCTTCAATGTGATGCTCAAGCTCATTGTCTTAGTATTCTTCTTATGAAAGCTATTGTGGGGAGAATTTGTATGAACCCAAATGAGAGATTTGTGGATGGATGTGGAGCAAAGTGCCATGCCCCTAAAAAGGTGGGGGCCACCTTTTGAATCTCACTTCTCATATGGTAGTTGTGGAGCAAAGTGTCATACCCCTAAAAAGGTGGGGGCCACCTCTTGAATCCCACTACATCATGATAGATGTGGAGCAAAGTGCCACACCCCTAAAAAAGGTGGGGGCCACCTCTTGAATTCGTGGGAGCCACCGCTTGAATCCCTCTATCTATTTGTACGAAGAGCCTTAAGATGCTCTAGCTAGCTTTTGTTTTCTCTCTCCTGACGAGGATGGGTTCAACTTCCAGGCGTGGAAGGAATTTTGAATTATGATTGTCTCCCCCACATCTATGATCCATGACTACTCATGATATGAATGCACAACAATGATCAATGATTACTGTGATATGAATGCTCAATGATGATTAATGACTACTTGTGACGCAAATGCCTTATCTAAGGAATGTATGGTTATCTTGTTTTCCCTATCAAATTCATGTGCTCAAGGGGAAATTTTGTTATCTTTCATTATGTCTTTATTGTGTTGACTATTTCGTTGATATGTTTATCCTCTTTAGTTCGTTTTCCCTTAGCCTTTGGGTTTACTTGCTGGGCAATTTATGCTCATTCTTGCTTGCACTAACCCTTATTGCAGATTAGCTTGGCTACGCATTGTGGGCAAAAACTTGAAAGTTTTGGAAGCTCATTTTGGAATTTTGGCTAAATCATGAGACTTTGTAATCTTGGAAAACATTGTATGCTCCATAAAAGACATATATTAAGAGTTATCATGAGACTTGTTTTGAGGAGTATGTTACTAGTTTTGAATGTTGATTGCAATGGCTCATGTTGGTAGCATGTTTTAGTTCTCAGATTTTGGGATTGTATGACTCTACTCTGCTTGGGTAAAAGTTTTTGATGGAATGGATATTTTTCTATTGCAACTTGGATAATGACATTATATCACTTGTTTTATTGTTCAAGGCATTAAACTTGATATTGATTATTGATCTTGTGAAAAATTATGTCGTATGATTATCTTTTATGGATTGTTGTTATCTAAAGGTGTGACAAGAACAGACCTCAATGCAGAACCTTGGGAATTGGAAGGTGTCGCCAAGCTGTATTTCTTATGCTACACCTGCACCGGAGACATCATTGCCACCACCACCTCCTACTTGGAGTGATAACCCACTTGGTATAGGCATTGACTCCTCTCCACCTAGAGTGACCGAGCCACCGCCTTAGGGAGCCGCCGGATCGTCCTCACATCACGCAGCCCCATATCAGAGAGATTGGCTGAGTTACCGAGACCCAAGGTTTCAGACTATCACTGCACAGTTGTATAGTCAAGAGCAGCGTATGGAGAGGGTGATGGGAGGCATAGGAGGAATACACGAGCAGATAAGTCACATTCACAGGGATATCGAGGCGTTGGGAAACTATATAGAGGACATGGGGAATTTCCTCTATGATCGTTTTAACTACGAAGATCCCAGGAGAGGTGGTATCTACGGTGATGTAGGTGAGGGAGTGATGACTCTAAATTTCATAGTATTTTTTTGTACTTATTTAGTAGTCTTTTGAACCATAATATTACTCTTTTGCCTTGTTTTTACACCTTTTATAACACATACTTCGGAATCTACACAATCTCTGGTTGTTGATCAATTTCAGGTAAAAGGGCATTATTATCATTGGTTTTCGAGCAATATTGATGCATGAACGAGTTCTAAACATCAAGAGGAGTCTACACAACAAATTTCAAACCAAAATACACCTTCTAGCTATAATACGGCAGTACCGTATTTTTCAGACACACTCTCACGGTACCGTATTTCTCAGCGGACATATTTGGGCGAAATACGGCACTACCGTATTTTCAGAAGAATCTTTCACGGTACCGTATTTTGTGAAGATTTTGATCAGAGGATTTCAGCAGAAATACGGCACTGCCGTGGATGTGTACACGGTGCCGTATAATTGGATGAATTTAACCAGAAAGTTTTGACAAAAATACGGTACTACCGTGTGAACCTTCACGGTGCCGTAGTTTCTAACAATTCTGACCAAAAGCATTTGGCAAGAATACGGCACCACCGTATTTACGAGAAACATTCTCACGGCACCATATTATTTACCCAGAACTAACAGAATGAAATACGGCACTACCGTATGAAGCTTCACGGTGCCGTATTTTGGAACTCAGAATTCCGATTTTTCCGCCCGATTCTTGCAAAGACCATATCTTTTGATCCAGACCTCCAAATTAAGATCCGAAAGAGGCGGTGAACTCGTCTTAATGAAAAATATATAACTAGACTGAAAGGAAGAATCTTTACCAGGCATCCACGGAGAAATTGAGAGAGAGGCGGAATTGCTAGGGTTCGTCGGTTCTCCACCTACATACCACCTCCGGCCACGATTTTTTGATAGAGAGCTTCGTCTGGTGAAGGAGAACACGCACCTCAAGTTCCAGAGCGTTCATAGTTGAATCGAAGGAGAAATTGACACAATAGTGGTGACAGCGCTGTTCAAGGCAATTTACGAGCTGTAATTTCACTACAGCCCTGTTTTGTAATCTTTCTTCCCTCTTTTCGATTTCTTAACACTCTGAGAACATGTTTTATTGTAATCTTTTCATCATGGTAGCTTAATCTTTTTATGGGATATGGGGGTGTAATCTCTTTGTTTCTTAATGGCTAGAAAGCCCTAATTTTGTCAAACTGATTTTATTATGATAATTTTACTCTTGTGATTGATTGTTCTTTAATTCTCCTTTGTGTCTTAAATATCAGCATGTTTTAGAATTTTGCGAAATAGATCGAGAGGTTGATTGTTTTAAATTTGGAACCCTGGAAATCATTGAGTTTATAACTTATCGTATGAGATTAGGTTTGTTCTTTGAATTCTGATTTTTAGATAACTATAATGCCTTGTTGATTTTATGACTCTTGGGATTGAGTCAATGTGTAGACTTGATTTGATATTGCAAGAGATTGAGTATCGAGTCGTTGGAAACCCTTGAGTAAAACTAGTGTTGAGACTCGGATGCACGAGAGTGATATTTGAGTTTCCACTTGAGGTGATCAACCTAGAATTTGGATGCACGAGAGTGATCCTCGAGTTCTTAGTTGATGATTTACTTATTCTCAGCTTTGAATAGATCTTGCACGAGAGTGGGGATCGATTCTTTGTATGGTTGTCTGCGCGAGAGCGAGATAATTTATTTATGAAGTAAATTATACCTTTATCATGATAGAATTAGATTGATAGACACTTATCATAATCTAGCCATTAGAAATTTAAAGTAGATGAACCCCTAGTCCCAGTTTCTTCTCTGATATTTTCTCCGTGCTCTTTTCGATATCTTGAATCACTATTTTTTGATTGCCTAACTAGCAAGAAATCGATTATTCAGTACTTGGCAACAAGGTCTCTGTGGTTCGATATTTTTATATTACTTCGAGTGTCTGTGCACTTGCGGACACAACAAGTTTTTGGCGCCATTGCTGGGGACCTTGGTTTTGTCGATATTGAAGATATCGAGATTATTACTAGACTAGGTTTTATTTACTGTTTTGTTTTTTTTCTATTTATTTTCTATTTTCTTGAAATCACTTGATCTATCTACTTTGCATGCGCAGGAATCTTATGTCAGGACCACTTGTACCTTTTGATCCTGAGATAAACAAGACTCTGAGACTGCGAAAGAGATTGAGATTTGAGGAGACACAAGTTGTAGAATAAAGAAAAGAAGAATCCATCATGGCTGAAAGAAGGACATTGCGCGACTATGCAGCCTCAAATACACAGGGAATTCATTCCAGCATCACTAGGCCTGCTATAGATGTGGACAACTTTGAGATCAAGCCAGCGTTCTTATCGATGATTCAACAGAATCAGTTTGGAGGATCTCCTTTGGAAGATCCAAACCAACACTTATCCCTTTTCCTTGAATTCTTTGACACCATAAAGATTAATGGTGTATCTGACGATGCCCTCAGACTAAGACTGTTTTGTTTTTCTCTCAGGGACTGAGCAAAAGCCTGGCTTTATCCACATCCAACTGCGACGTTTACTACTTGGGAGCACTTGTCAAATGCCTTCTTGCAGAAGTATTTTCCTCCTAGTAAAATGATTCAGTTAAGGAACCAAATCACAGGCTTTGTTCAGAGAGATGGTGAATCGATGAGTGAAGCATGGGAGCGCTTTAATGAGCTCCAATGGAAGTGCCCCCACCATGGAGTGTAAGACTGGGTTTTAATTCAGACTTTCTATAATGGTTTGCTTTACAACACACGCTTAACGGTTGATGCTGCTGCAGGGGGAGCTTTGATGAACAAGACTGTTAATGCAGCCCATGCATTGATTGAGGAGATGGCGTTAAACCACAACCAGTGGGCTTCCGAGAGAGGAGTGCTTTATCGGCCTCCTCAGGGTAAGAATGATGGTGATGGTTGGCGCTCTCTTGTAGAAAAGGTAGACTCGTTATGTAACCGTTTTGATTCTTTCCAAATGCAAACCGCTATTATATCTTCTGTTGTTTGTGAGGTTTGTGGGAACAATGGGCACCATGCTAGAGAGTGTAAAATCATTATTGATAAAGGTGAGGAACAAGTGAATGAAGTAGGGGATTACAATCAAGGTAGAACTAATGACCCCTACTCTAATACCTACAACCCTGGTTGGAGAAACAATCCTAATTTGTCTTAGAGGAGTAACAATCATACCAGTGAGCAAAATGAGAATAGGGGGTATAATCAGAGACAGTCAAACCAGAGTCAACCCCAAAAATCAAGTTTAGAAGAGTTGTTTGAGAAATTCATGGGTAAGCAGATGAGCAAAAATGATGAGATTGAAGAAACCCTTAAACAAATCAATTCCAAGTTGGATGGTGTTGTTGCTCATAATAAGATGTTAGAAACCTAGATAGCACAGCAAGCTAGTACTTCATATAGACCCCCAGGGAAATTACCTGCAAAACCTGAACCTAACCCTAGGGAATATTGCAATGCTATCACAACCAGGAGTGGGAAACAATTGAAAGATCCTAGGGAAATTTTTGATGATGATGAGGTTGAGCCCAGAATTGAAATTAGTAGTGAACCTATTCTAGAATCACAACCTACAAAAGTGCAGTCCCATCCTAGCTCTCCATGTTCAAAAGATGGTGATTTGCTCTCTAAAGTTGCTGATCCTAAAACTAGGTTACCACCACCATATAGGCCACCTATTCCTTTTCCCCAAAGGATTGTGCAAGCTAAGTTAGATAGGCAGTTTGGGAAATTTTTAGAGGCTTTGAAAAAGTTGTATATTAATATTCCTCTCACTGATGCTATTTCTCAAATGCCTACATATGCAAAATTTTTAAAAGAAATTTTATCTAACAAGAGAAAAATAGAAGATTATGGCACTGTTGCTTTAACTGAAGAATGCAGTGCCATCATTCAAAACAAGCTGCCACCCAAATTGAAAGATCCAGGTAGATTTTCTGTCCCCTGTTCTATTGGGAGTGTTACTTTCGACCGAGCCTTATGTGATCTCAATGCTAGTGTTAGTCTAATACCTTTGTTTGTATGCAGGAAACTGAACATTGGAGAGCTCAAACTAACCTCAATGTATTTGCAACTTGCTGATTCATCAGTAAAGTATCCGGTTGGTATTTTAGAAAATGTTCTTGTTCAAATTGGTAAGTTTTTCATACCCGCTGATTTTATAGTTCTAGATATGGAGGAAAATTCAAAAAACCCTATTATACTTGGTAGGCCTTTTTTGGCCACAGCTGGAGCTCTCATTGATGTGAAAAAGGGAAAATTGACATTTGATATTTGTGGTGATTTAATTGAGTTTGACTTAACTGATTCTTTAAAAAGAGCATCACACTCAGGGACATGTTGTAGCATAGAAACCGTTGATGAGGAGTTTGTTTGTGACATGCATATTTTATTTGAAGAACCTTATGAATTTGATACATTTTCTGAGTGTGCTAATCAAGAATTTCAGGAAAGGGTAGCAGAGAAGAAGAAGAAGAGACGAAGGAGGAAAGGAATATTAAAATTGCTCGAAGAAGGAAAATGGCTCAAAAGTAAATTTGGAAACTGTTTCAAGTTTGAGCCTTATGTTCTTAAGAGCCCTAAACGAGACATAGAGAAATCAAGATGGCCACCAAAGACACAACCACGATCAAATCTGAGTGTTAAACGGTCAAGCTAATGACCATAAATTAGCGCTTCTTGGGAGGCAACCCAAGCACTCTTGCTTTAGCTTAATTCCTTTTTATTTATTTTTGTTTTTGTTTTTACTTAGAGCTAATATTTCTTTTCCTTTTGTAGGTGTTCAAAAAAAAAAAGAAAAAAAAAGAGGGGGGCTCTGATGGTTCGAACCCGAAGGCACAAAAGATGATTGGATCTAACATAGACCTCTGTGAGTATTTTCTTCCTACTCATTTGCATTCCATCCTTTGAATTTTTTCTGATAATCCATGTATTCAAATGGAAGATGAATACTTTAAACTTCTTGTGCTCACATGCCCCGGATCCTCACCTCTAGATCTTATTGATAGATATTTCGATTTGGTTGTATTGACATAATATAATAATGATGTGTAGAGGATTTTTCTGAAAATACTACAAACTCCATGCCAAAATATTTAATGAATTATCATGCAATTGGAATTTGATGTTAAATGTTGAATTTATTTCTCTAATATAATCTATTTATTGGAAATTTTTCATTAATTGATGCATGAAATTCTAGGTAAATGCATTGTCTAGTGAATACAATCTTGAAGTGAATTAATTCATTTGAATAAAATGAGCATATTTGCACATGTTATTGAGTTGATATCAAGTGATTAATCTAGTTGATCCTTTTAATCTTTTATGTTATTTGTTGGGAAAAAGAAATCCAAATCCATGAGAACGAATGACTCCCCTACTTGGCACTGTGTGAAATTAACAGTGGGACCTAAAGGCATGGGTTGAAGTCCACAAAAAGAAAAAAAAATAACTCCTCTTCTTGGCATTGTGTTTACAATGGTACCTAAGACAAGAGTTGAAGATCATTGCAAAAGTATGTATCTATGTGGATACATGCCAAGAGAGAGTTCCTTTGACATTGACTCCTCTGTCTCAAGAAAATTCTTTCTACCTATGAGATATGAGTTCTATTATGTGTGGTTATATGACCAACATACTCTAAATTCGTCATTGGAAAAAGAGTGGTAATCGATTTAGAGAATGTCAAGGACAAATAAAAAAAAATGAGTGGAAAAAGATTTGGAGATCCTATTCCTGTAAACAAAAACGTAATAGATGAAAATCTCAAAAACAAGATTTATTCATGAGATTTAAATTCTATTGCTTTGCATGTTGCGAACTTTTATTTAATTGAGTTTTTGGATCTTAAAGATTAATTTCAAAAGATGATGTATTTACTTTAAATTTTGTGTGAAATTGATAAAATTTTCTATGGATGATTGTATTCTAGAAATTTATTCGTCATATGAAAATTTGTGTTCCAATACTCGGTATTGCTTTATTTATTTGCTTGAGGACAAGCAAGGTTTGAGCCTTATGTGTTTGATGACTCTAAATTTCATAGTATTTTTTCGTACTTATTTAGTAGTCTTTTGAACCATAATATTACTCTTTTGCCTTGTTTTTACACCTTTTATACCAAATACTTCGGAATCTACACAATCTTTGGTTGTTGATCAATTTCAGGTAAAACGAGCATTATTATCGCTGGTTTTCGAGCAATATCGATGCATGAACGAGTTCTAAAGATCAAGAGGAGTCTACACAACAAATTTCAAACCAAAATAAACCTTCTACCTAAAATACGGCAGTACCGTATTTTTCAGACGCACTCTCACAGTACTGTATTTCTCAGCGGACATATTTGGGCGAAATACGGCACTACCGTATTTTCAGAAGAATCTTTCACGGTATCGTATTTTGCGAAGATTTTAATCAGAGGATTTCAGCAGAAATACGGCACTACCATGGATGTGTACACAGTGCCGTATAATTGGACGAATTTAACTAGAAAGTTTTGACAAAAATACGGCACTGCCGTGTGAACCTTCACTGTGCCGTAGTTTCTGACAATTATGACCAGAAGGATTTGGCAAGAATATGACAGCATCGTATTTACGAGAAACATTCTCACGGCACCATATTATTTGCCCAGAACTCACAGAATGAAATACGGCACTGCCGTATGAAGCTTCACGGTGCCGTATTTTGGAACTCAAAATTCTGATTTTTTCGCCCGATTCTTGCAAAGACCAGGGAGCTTCTCACGATCCCATGGCTGCTACCCCGGCTGAAGAAGACGAGGAGGAGACGCATTCAGATGAGTAGGATTTTGTGAGTATCTCATTCCTATTCTCGTACTTATTTCAGGTCACTAATTCATGTTGATCTTAAACTCGTGTAGGGAGGATGACTTTACAAACTTCTTGCCTCCTACTGCTACGGATTCTCGCTTCTTAATCGCTGTTGTTATGTGATTTCGATTTGGTTGTACCGACATGTTTGGATGATTTGGTATACTCTCTATTCGATATGGTTGTAGTTGATATTTGATGTCTGATATTCTGGATTGATGCTATGGGTTGGATGTGTCATGAGATTTGTTGATGATTGTTTTTGATACACCTATGTAGTTTGTTTATCTAAGAAAATACCACCGTTATCGTGCGGAAATTTTTCTTCATGGTTTACATATTCAAAATAAAGATTAGGATTAGACCTATTATGATGAATTTATTTCTCTAATACATATCCACCTATTGAAATTCTTCATTGATTGATAAAGGGTGTTTTGGATGAACATATTATCTGATAAGTTTGATCTTAGAGGGAAGTTATTTCATTGAATAAAATCAACATATGAGTGTACTCTTTGAATTGATATTGATAGAGTAATTCGGTTGATATTTATGTTATTTACTATTTGTTGGGAAAAAAGGTTCCTTGATCCAAATAAAGTGAGAACTCCCCTACTTGGCACTGTGGGAAAACACAATGGTACCGAAGAACATGGGTTGAAGTAATAAATAGAAAAAGTATATATCTATGTGGGTACATGCCATGAGAGACATCGGTTCACATAAACTCCGCTATCCTTGGTAAATTCTTTCCAATTAGAGGATAAGAGTTCTATTACATTGATTATGTGATCAATGCACTCTAACTTCATCACCAAAAAAAGGTGATAATCGAATTAGAGAATGTGGACAATAGAAAAAAGAAAAAAAAAAGAGAGAATTGATGATTATGAGTGGAAAAAGATCTTGGACAACAAATTTCAAGTCAAAAGGGATCTTCTAGCAAAAATACGGCTCTACCGTATTTTTGGGCACAAACCCCACGGTACCATATTTCTCATTAGACTATGGTGAGAAATTTGAGGTGAAATACGACACTGCCATATGAAATTACACGTGTTGTACCGTAAGGTAACACTACAAGTATGACACACGTGTACCTTGGACTAATCCTTGGTAATGGCGCCAAAAACTGGTTGTGATCCCGCAAGTGCACGGGTATACGAAATAATAAAGAAAGTATCGAATCCACAGGGACCTACGTTGTCAAGTACTAAATAATTGATTTTTCGCTATCTAGGTAATCAAATGAAAGTTAAGCAAATATCGCAAACACACAAAAGAAAACTGTCAGAGAGAAAGCTGGGACTAGGGTTTCATTCACTTAACTCTTATGACTAGATATGAATAAGGATTTCATCGGTTTAACTTTATCATGATGAAGATACGATTTACCTAATAAAAGATTGTTTCACTCTCGTGCAAACAATCACGCAAGGATTTATCTTCGCTTTCGCGCAAGATTTGTCCCAATGCTGAAAATAAGCAAATTATCAATCTATGAACTCAAGGATCACTTTCGTGCATCCGAATTCTAGGTTGACAATCTCTAGCGGAAACTCAATGATGGAGGCAGCAGCCCTGCCTTAAAGAGACATGCTTGGGCTCGGAGGAAACCTCCTCAACATGGGTTCACCTAGAGCTCACTTGCTTTCTATTGTTTTGCATTGCATTTCATGGCATTTAGGTTAGTTTAAGCTTTCAAATAAAGCCATGCATGATATAGTCAATTATGGCAAGTCCAATTGTAGTAGGTTGTGCATTGTAATGCATGTAGCTTTTATGTACTCTTGCATCATAGTAAAGTAGTGCATGTAGGCATTAGGATCATTTTGGCAGGTCAATCAAGAAAGGAGCAGCTCAAGTCCAGCTCAAGGTTACTTAAGCTCCACTCATCAAGTTCAGCTCCAGAAAAGGAAAGGAAGACTTCAAAGCCCAAGCTCACTTCAAGCCATGCCATAACTCACTTGCTACATTTATTGGGCGCATCTTCAATGAAGCAATCAACCACCTCATCATCCAATCAAAATATATGCGCCAACCACAAGAGGAATGAATTCAAATCTCATCCTTCAAGATCCACAATCAAAGGGATTCCTCATCAAGATCCACAATTAAAGGAGAGCATTTATGAAGACATTAATGAGAAAATTCCATCTCTTGTTACCGCCCATGCCCTCATGGAAAGGATTCAAATTTTGAATTCCTTGTCCATGCGCCAACAAGCTTTTCGCCAAAGATAAGAAGATACCTCCTTCAAGAACTTAAAGAATTGCCAAACAAAGGTCACCAAAGAAGGAAGTTCACCAAGAGGATTTGCGCCTACCTCATCTTGATTTTGAAATTCAAATTCCATCCATCTTTGTAATAGGCGCATGGAAGCCAATGACTATACTGCCCTAAGCCCTATCTCGCCTATAAAAGCATGGTCTCCCCCTTGTATTTGCACCACTTGTTGATGAAATAATATTGTCTATTAGTTGCCTAGGTTAATTACTTGTGTTAGTGCTTGTTTTCTCCTTTAGCCGAGTTCTTCTCATCCTTCTAGCTTCCCCACCGAAACCCTAAGGAGTTCTTCCCCTTATTTGTGTGCGCCATCACAAGAAGAACTTCCCTCACCCTCGGTTTGGAGCAAGGAGAACATCAATCCTCGGCCTCAAGGAGCTTTCATCCCAATCGGCTAAGTTTCTTCCTTAACTTCTTCATTAGATTTTAAGAAGTCTTCTATACACTAAATCTTGTTTATTTTAACTTGTAGCTTGCGCTTGGAGTGGGTCTAGGAGGGGCGCCCTCCCCTTCCTTCTCTTCCCCTCTCTTTAGCTATCTTAGGGTTAGCAAGGGAACTTGTGAGGCTTAACCTCACCCCTTGAGTTATTTCTGTATTAAAATCCGTGGCTTGTACGGATCTTCTGTGATTGCTTGTAAGCTCCACCCTACACCTTCCATCAGAGTAGGACCGGTGAAGAACGGGAAGCACAGCCCTTCAATTCTCAAGGGCTGCACTGTAAGTTTAGTTCCTGCAGTTACTGTTTTTCTAGTGTAGAACTTACTTATTGCTCTTAGTCTAAATTCAGATTTTCTTATATATTTAAAATACAAAAAAATTAGTTTTCTAAACCTCGTTAGCTTAATCTCGGTTTTCCTTATTATTAAGCTATCTATCAAAATCAGTTTTCAAAGGCGTTGTTTGATTGCTTTAGTTCCCCGTCCTACATCAGCTTGGTATCAGAGCTTAGGCTCTTAGACTAGATTTTTGTAAGCCTCAAAACTTACTTTCTACTTCTAAGCGATCTTTGGAATTAGGTTGTTTGAAAGAATTTGGATCCATAACAGACTACGTATCTATCTATCACTTTGCCCTATTTTCAAAAAAACTTATATTCTTTCAAAAACACCCATGCAAACCCGATCTAAAACTCAACAACAAGAACAAGAACTCACAATGGATAATACTGCTTTGAATGAGAAATTTGACTTCTTGACTGAGCAAATAGGAGCCCTTACCCGAGGTCTTACCCAACTTACCACTGAGTTCCATGACTTTAGAGAAAGGTCTTCTAACCATGTTCCTAGTGAATCACCTCCTAGTCCAATTCATGTGGAAACTCAACAACCACCTGTATGGAATGGACCTCAAAATCCAAACCATGCTGGGACTCAACAACCACCTATATGGAATGGACCTCAAAACCATGTAGGGAACCATACCCCACCTATTTGGAATGGGCACCAAAACCCAACCCAAGTAGGAAACCCACCCCCTATGTGGAATGGACAACAAGTTCCAACCCATGTAGGAACTCAACCCCCACCTATGTGGAATGGGCATCAAACCCCAAACCATGTAGGAACCCAACCACCCCCTATGTGGAATGGATATCCCAATCCAAACCATGTAGGAACCCAACCACCCCCTATGTGGAATGGATATCCCAATCCAAACCATGTAGGAACCCATCAACCACCTATGTGGAATGGACACCCAGCTCCAACTCCACCTCAACCCAGATTTAGGGAGGATGATGTGCACCGCGCCATCAAACTCAATCCCCCAACCTTCAATGGGTCCTTAGATCCCCGTGACTTCCTAGATTGGTCAACCAAGCTTGAACAGTACTTTGAATGGAGCATAATACCCGACCATAGCAAAGTTCGATTTGCCAAATGTCTCCTAGAAGGGAATGCTAGGTTGTACTGGACCAACATAGAAAACAACCTAGAGAGAACCAACGGACCTCCCATAGACAACTGGATAGAGATGCGTCAGCAGCTCAAAATGAAGTATGTTCCCTCATACTTTCAAAACAAGTTGTATGACCAAGCTAGCAGCCTAACCCAAGGAGCCATGACTGTAGACCAATACACTGCTAGTTTTGAGGAGTTGCTCCTTAGAGGTAACATAAGGGAAGAACCCCAATTTTCCCTTAGTAGGTATAAGAATGGCCTCAGATCTGAAATTAGGAAAGGCCTTACCTACTACCAAATAGACTCCATAGAGGTCGCCCATCTTAGAGCTAAGGAAATAGAACAAGAAATTAAGAATGCCTTTAGGAAAGAAGTTAGTACCCCTAACCCAAGTCCTAAACCCACCAATCCCTCTAGCTCTAGCACTCCCAAACCCAAGCCCTCTAGCTATCAAGAACTATCTAGGGTCACATGTCATGCTTGTAGGCAACCTGGGCATTTTATGAAAGACTGCCCTAAAAAGGTCTTGTACTTAGGAGAAGAAACCCAAACCCCTAGCCTTGAAGACCTTAATGACCCTGACTCTGAATGCCAAATCTTTGAAGAACTAGAATATGATAGTAGTGGAGAATCAGCCCAAAACACCTTAGGAGTCATTAGGTGTAACTTGATCCAACCCTCACCCACTGATGACTAGCGAAGAACTAGTATCTTCCATACTTACACGAAATGCAATGGAAACATGTGCAAAGTAGTGATAGATGGGGGTAGTAGCCTCAACGCAGTCTCCCACTCTGCTGCCACCAAATTCAAGCTTAAGGTAGAGGCTCACCCTATACCTTACAATATCTCCTGGGTCAATCAAACAAATGTGCCTGTAACCCATAGGAGTCTTGTGCCATTACAGTTTGGTAGCTATGAAGGACAAATCTGGTGTGACATCATCACTATGGATGTTGCACAAGTCCTACTAGGCAGACCTTGGCTATATGACATGAATGTAGTCCACTATGCCCGGACTAACACGTATGTCTTCAGCCACTCAGGTCAGAAGATCAAATTAAAACCATCCATGCCTAGAGAACTTAGAGCATCAACCAACAAGGGAGTCATAGCTGAGTCTAAACCAACCCAAACAACCCTCCAACTGATGATACCTCAAGAATTACTTAGGGACACCCAACCTGATCAACCCTTATGCCCCATAGTCCTTAAGGAAACCGACCTAGGTGAACAACCCAAACCAAAGCCACCCCTTGAGATAGAGCCTCCCACTGAAACACTCATACCCTACCAAGACCCTTATGAGTTTCCAAAGCTAGGAGTTGACCTAGACCCTAAGTCCTCTAAACCATCTCTTGAATTAGGACTTTTAGCTCCTCATCCTCTGAACTATAGATCCTGTCTTATAGAACTTGGTCCCAAGACTTCAGGGTTAAATAACATTGATACTGCTTTACTTCCCCTACATGTTGTTGAACACATAGACTTTGTTATGCCTAGCCAATTTAGTAGCACTATGAAGCTTTATCCTAAGTGTACTAATAAGCATGGCCGGAAAAGGTACTCTAATGTAGGAGACCCTGAACCCAAGATCCCCACCCCTATCCATGAGGAGGATCCCCCTCTCTACCAAGAGCCCCTCTTTATGCCTGATTCAAATGTCAAACATGAGTTAGAGATTGAGGCTATCATTGGGGATCAAACCCGACTGACCACCGACGAGATACAAGTGACTTACAGAGTTAGATTCCTCAATGGTGATGAGGACTGGCTCTATGAGGAAGAACTTGATAAGGCTGCCCCTATGTTACTCCAAGGGTACAAGGACAATTCTCGAGAGGAGAATTTTTTCAACCCGGGGAGAGCTGATGGAGGCAGCAGCCCTGCCTTAAAGAGACATGCTTGGGCTCGGAGGAAACCTCCTCAACATGGGTTCACCTAGAGCTCACTTGCTTTCTATTGTTTTGCATTGCATTTCATGGCATTTAGGTTAGTTTAAGCTTTCAAATAAAGCCATGCATCATATAGTCAATTATGGCAAGTCCAATTGTAGTAGGTTGTGCATTTCAATGCATGTAGCTTTTATGTACTCTTGCATCATAGTAAAGTAGTGCATGTAGGCATTAGGATCATTTTGGCAAATCAATCAAGAAAGGAGCAGCTCAAGTCCAGCTCAAGGTTACTCAAGCTCCACTCATCAAGTTCAGCTCCAGAAAAGGAAAGGAAGACTTCAAAGCCCAAGCTCACTTCAAGCCATGCCATAACTCACTTGCTACATTTCTTGGGCGCATCTTCAATGAAGCAATCAACCACCTCATCATCCAATCAAAATATATGCGCCAACCACTAGAGGAATGAATTCAAATCTCATCCTTCAAGATCCACAATCAAAGGGATTCCTCATCAAGATCCACAATTAAAGGAGAGCATTTATGAAGACATTAATGAGAAAATTCCATCTCTTGTTGCCGCCCATGCCCTCATGGAAAGGATTCAAATTTTGAATACCTTGTCCATGCGCCAACAAGCTTTTCGCCAAAGATAAGAAGATACCTCCTTCAAGCACTTAAAGAATTGCCAAACAAAGGTCACCAAAGAAGGAAGTTCACCAAGAGGATTTGCGCCTACCTCATCTTGATTTTGAAATTCAAATTCCATCCATCTTTGTAATAGGCGCATGGAAGCCAATGACTATCCTTCCCTAAGCCCTATCTCGCCTATAAAAGCATGGTCTCCCCCTTGTATTTGCACCACTTGTTGATGAAATAATATTGTCTATTAGTTGCCTAGGTTAATTACTTGTGTTAGTGCTTGTTTTCTCCTTTAGCCGAGTTCTTCTCATCCTTCTAGCTTCCCCACCGAAACCCTAAGGAGTTCTTCCCCTTATTTGTGTGCGCCATCACAAGAAGAACTTCCCTCACCCTCGGTTTGGAGCAAGGAGAACATCAATCCTCGGCCTCAAGGAGCTTTCATCCCAATCGGCTAAGTTTCTTCCTTAACTTCTTCATTAGATTTTAAGAAGTCTTCTATACACTAAATCTTGTTTATTTTAACTTGTAGCTTGCGCTTGGAGTGGGTCTAGGAGGGGCGCCCTCCCCTTCCTTCTCTTCCCCTCTCTTTAGCTATCTTAGGGTTAGCAAGGGAACTTGTGAGGCTTAACCTCACCCCTTGAGTTTTTTCTGTATTAAAATCCGTGGCTTGTACGGATCTTCTGTGATTGCTTGTAAGCTCCACCCTACACCTTCCATCAGAGTAGGACCGGTGAAGAACGGGAAGCACAGCCCTTCAATTCTCAAGGGCTACACTGTAAGTTTAGTTCCTGCAGTTACTGTTTTTCTAGTGTAGAACTTACTTATTGCTCTTAGTCTAAATTCGGATTTTCTTATATATTTAAAATACAAAAAAATTAGTTTTCTAAACCTCGTTAGCTTAATCTCGGTTTTCCTTATTATTAAGCTATCTATCAAAATCAGTTTTCAAAGGCGTTGTTTGATTGCTTTAGTTCCCCGTCCTACATCACTCAAGAATCACTTTCGTGCATCCAAGCCTCGACACTAGTTTTACTCATAGATCTCCAACGTTCCGATCCTCACTTTCGTGCAAGATCTCCACGTTTGATAAATAGACTCGATCTATAGAATCATGTTATAATCATGGCAGTGATTTTACTAGAACAGATCAAGTTGGATCAAACCTAAGGAAGGGTTCCTAACATGCAATTCTAGGGTTTCAAATTCTCAAGCAATTACCTTTCGGTCTCAACCGAAAATTCTAAGAACATAATTAATAACATGAATTTAAAGAGAGTCTAAGCACAATTATCACATGAGTAAAATCATCATGTTAAGATTAAAAGCAACGAAATATATAAAAATCAGTTATCTAGTCATTAGAAATTAAGCGAATTACTCCCCCATGTCCCAAGAGTAATTTAAGCTAGCATGGTGAAGGAAATACAATATTCCATAATTTCAGAAAATCGAAAATCAACAAAAGGAAGAGTTTTTAGAAAATACGGCACCCTGTGAAGTATTTCACAGCCGTATTTTGCAAAAGAAGGCGTGAACAATGGTGGCGATCCTTCTTCCTCTGATTTCTCCTCCAATTTGTCTCCTTTCGATTTGAAACTACTGCACATCGTCTCCTTCACCAGGTGATGTTTCAGTAGAAGAATCACGGCCAGAGATTGTCTGGATCGAGCGTGGTGGCAAAACCCTAGGCGGTGGCGTGTACTCCGAATTCTCCCTCGACAGCTAACCAAGTTTGGGGCTTTTGGTGTCTCGCTAATCCTCCCCTCCCCCGCTCCCCTTTTGCTTCTTACGGCTTTGAGTATAAAGCCCTGGATCACACGCAAGAATCTCCGCAAAGATCGAGCGTGAAGATTGACCTGGGAATCGCGTTCAAACACCGAAATACGGCAGTGTAATATCTTACGGCACTGCCGTAAACTCCATCGATCGTTCTGTTCTGAAATTGCTGGAAAATACGGCACCGTAATTTTGTTTACGGCAGTGCTGTAAAATTGGCTGAACTCTCTAGTCGGATTCGTCGGGGAAATACGACCCGTGTAATTCTTTACGGTAGTGCCATAATTTCAGGGCAACTTTCTGTTCTAAAGATGCTTCAAAATACGGCCCGTAAACTGGGTTACGGCAATGCCATAATTTCGGCAAAAATCTCTGTTCTGAATGTGCCCCAAAATACGGCCGTGTAAATCCTTACGGCGGTGCCATATTTTCGCGAAAACCTTCTGTTTGGAAAATCACCAAAATATGGCCGTGATCTCGATAATACGGTAGCCGTGAAAAATGCGGTACCGTAAAATCCCTTACGGCACTGCCGTATTTTGGGTTCCTTGCCTCGATTTACGTGATATTTCTTGGGTGACTTCTTTTTGATGATGAGAACTCTTCCATATATTTGATTTTGCTTGAAAATGCCTAAAATAGTGCCTTTTTGCCTGAAAAACATGAAAAACCAAAATAGAAGTAGACTTTGCAATATTTGATGGATTCAGCATAAAAACAAGTAAAAAGATCCTCGATTTAGCATGAAAAGGTACCTAAAATGATGCAAAATATACTACATATTTTGGTGTCATCAAACACATAAGGCTCAAACCTTGCTTGTCCTCAAGCAAAAATCAGAATTTGAAATCAAAATTTGATTGAAAGAATAACCTTTTCATGCTCAATAAATTTCCAAAATACAACTTGTCAATGAAAAATTCTATCAATTGATTTACAAAATTTCAAGTAAACATATCATCCTCATAATTCAATTTTCTAGATTCATAACTCAATCAAATAAAACTTTGCAACCATAAATAGAATTTTCAATCTCATGATTTCACCCAGTATCAATTTAAATCTATCGTGGCTTTTGTTTACAGGAATTAGGTCTCCAAGTTCTTTTTCCAAACAATTTTTTTTCCTTTTTTCTGTATTTTGTTATCTTTCTGCATAGATGGCATGTATCCACAAAGACACATACTTTTTATTTTTGACTTCAACTCTTTCTTCGGTACCACTGTCAATTTTACATAGTGCCATGTAGAGGAGTCTTATTCTTTTTCTCTCTCATTATTTTTCATGTATAAACTTCAACCCATGTCTTAGGTACCACTATCAATTTTACATAGTGCTAAGTAGGGGAGTCTCTCACTATTTTTATGGATCTTGGATTCTTCTTTCCCAACAAATAGCAAAAACAGACTAAGCCTCAACTAGGTTGATCAATTGATCTAAATTCTCAAATCATACTAATATACTCATTTTATTCAAAAGAGAAGTTTCACCTTTAAATCTTACTATTCAAATTATATATCTACCCAAAATTTTATGCATCAATCAATGTCATATCTCAATAGACAAATATGTATTGAAGAAATAAATTTAACATGACAGGGCTATATCTTCAATAAAAAAAACAATAGGATCATACCACAAGATGGTAGAAAGTGGATCGTATGCATCCAATTCTTTTTCAAAAGATCGAGGAAAATAGAATGCAAAGTGTAGGTCCCCTTCAAGGGGGAGCGCAAACCCTAAGCATGCACAAATCTCAATTGCATGGGCGGAATTAGGGTTTCTATAGATCGCATGTAGTATATCTATAAGATTAACTTTGTTTGCTTATAAAGATCAAGAGAAGATCTCTTACCATAGCCATGATAAAGGGTGGCGACTTGGAAGCAAGAGGGCAAGTAAGCACTCCTCCAAAGATAACGCACACTAGATGAGAGATGGCTACCCTTTCGGATGTTCCTTGTGCTAGCAAGGGATCTCCAAAACTTCCTTGTCGTGTGTAGATGAAGAGAGGTGCTTGGCCGAGAGCTTCGTTGTGCAAGAGTTCACCTTTTTTCCTTGTCCAATGAAGATGACAAGAGAGTAATTGGGCAAATGGCGTTAAGGCTTTCATTCAAGTGATGGCGTTACACTTCCAAATATGGAAGGTTATGAAGCCATGCGACCACTTGAAGAAAAACCGCCCAAAATGCCTTCAATCCTTGAACCATACGTTCACCCATGTGAACCGGTTCAAGCCAATTAGGTTCAACTCAATTCGGTTCAAAAAACCAAATCAAACCAGCCCAAGCCATGGTCTAGATCTCTTTGAACCAAATGGTTCAAGATCCAACCATTCATCTCTGGATGCTCTTGATCTCTCCGATCTAGCATCCACACTCTCGATCGAAGCTTACCGATCTCAAGCCCTAATCAATCAAAAATGATCAGACCAGATCTCACTTACAATCAGAGTCTAAACTCCTTTAAACTGAATCCAAACAATTCAGTCCACACGATCTGACTTGAGGAAGCCATGTCATCAAATTGTGCGACCCTAAGGGTTTCCTTTAAATGTCGGTAACGACAACTTACGTTATCACGATCAGTGAGGGGTATCTAGCAACACATCACTGTCTCCCGATATAAAGGAAAGAGTCTTCCAAGACTACACCCAAATCACAGCACAAGTGTGAATCCATTTCACGAGGCATGCATGTTTCCTTTGCCACTGGATGTTCTTATTGGACAAGCGTGTCAAGCCTGTAGCTCCAATATGATGAGCATGATTAGATCAGATGCACATTGTCACCTGGGTATGGCCATACACTTTCTCAATCATCTCATTTAGGGGGCCCCTATAGAACACCACACTCCTTCAACAAGGAGACGGCAATCCTCTATCTATCACTTGTGCCCTAACCTGACTCATGATCATTATCCAAGATAGTCTATAACCATTATATTTCAAATGATATTGAACTACCTCAAAACAATGACATTCATCATTTAGAAACACAAGTAATCTCAAGTCAAAGGACATGTGCCACTTGTAGCATACAAGGATTATTCACATTGTGACAAGCAATTGAATATCCTAGTAGGGTCTGTCCAGTACATCCAATGTACCCATGAGTCTACATCTTATTCCATGCTCGAAGCATCCTATAAGATTAGAACACATATTAGTCTTAACCATATCAAGGCTGTCTCATGTTCACCAAGATATATCGACTAAGGACATTACTGCATGTCAGCCTAGCTGAACAGATTTGAGACATTATTCAGTAGTACACTTATTACAGCAGACAAGGTAACAACCTGAATAACAACCATTGCCTTTATAAACTTAAGAGTTTATACAATGATACTATTACAATCCCAAGGCCTCAAACATTAGCCTTAAGGGCATACCCCAACACAAAGTAGTAAGGAAAGTGATGCTCACAAAATTCAATTTTTCGCCACCATTGGATTCAACTTTCTTCATAACTCCATCTTTATTCTATTCTCCTAAAAAAAGAAAATTTTAATTCTAAAAACAACTAAAATAGAAGTGATTAAACTAAGCAAGAATGTTTGGGTTGCCTCCCAAGAAGCACTAGTTTACAAGGTCATTAGCTTGACCGTACGACACTCGGATTTGATCATGGCTCATCAATGTAAAAACTTTCCTTTTCCCCAATCTGCTCTTCCTGATAATAATGCTTCAATCTTTGACCATTAACTTTGAATTCTCCCATTTCCTCGCTCCATACGTCTACAGCTCCGTAGGGATAGGCTTTCTTTACCTCAAAAGGACCAGACCATCCAGACTTAAGCTTTCCTGGAAAAAGTCTCAATCTAGAATTGAATAATAGAACAAAGTCACCTGGATGGAAGTCTTTTCTGAAAATTTGTCGATCATGCCATCTCTTAGTCCTCTCTTTGTAGATTCTTGCATTCTCATGTGCAGAGAGTCTGATCTCATCTAGCTCATTTAATTGCAACCTCCGTTTTTCACCCACATTTTTTAAGTCAAAATTCAGCTTCTTGATTGCCCACAACGCCTTATGCTCGAGCTCTACGGGAAGGTGACATGATTTTCCATAAATCAATTGAAAGGGGGACATACCTATGGGTGTTTTGAAAGCAGTCCTCTAAACCCACAATGCATCATCAAGTTTGAATGCCCAGTCTTTTCTAGTGCGCGACACTATTTTCTCCAGAATTCCTTTGAACTCTCTGTTTGATATCTCAACCTGTCCACTTGTTTGGGGGTGATAGGGTGTTGCAACTTTATGATTAACTCCGTACTTCCTGAGTAAGGCTGAAAACTTATGTTCTATGAAATGCGAGCCTCCATCACTGATCACTACTCGGGGTGTCCCATATCGTGGAAAGATAATCTTCTTGAACAGTTTAATAACAACTCTCGAATCATTGGTTGGTGAAGTAAGAGCTTCAACTCATTTTGAGACATAATCAACTGCTACAAGAATGTACTTGTTACCTCCAGAAGATGGGAAAGGTCCCATGAAGTCAATCCCCCAAACATCAAATATCTCAACTTCAAGAATATTGGATAGTGGCATTTCATGTCTTCTGTTAATATTCCCAGTCTTTTGACATCTATCACAGGATGATACAAAGTTTCTAGCATCTTTGAAAATTATGGGCCAATAAAAACCTGATTGTAGCACCTTAAAAGCAGTTTTTTCAGTACCGGCATGACCACCATAGGAGGATCCATGGCATTGAAGCAAAATATCTGTAATTTCTTCTTCAGGTATACATCTTCTAAAAATGCCATCAGCACATCTACCAAACACATAAGGCTCATCCCAAAAATAGTGTTTCACCTCAGCCAAAAATCTTTTCTTTTTTTGGTAGCTCAAATCAGGAGGAAAAATATTGGCTACAAGATAATTCACTATGTCAGCATACTAGGGTGCTTTGAGTTGTTCAATGGTTAAGAGCTGTTCTTCAGGGAAAGAATCATTGGTTTCATCATTCTATTCTGTGTCTGCCATTATTCTTGAGAGATGATCTACAACAAGGTTTTCTGATCCCTTTTTGTCTTTAATCTCCAAATCAAATTCTTGCAGAAGTAAAATCCATCTGAGTAATCGTGGTTTGCTATCTTTTTTCTGCATTAAGTATTTCACAGTTGCATGGTCAGTGTACACTACCACTTTGGAGTTAATCAAGTAAGACTTAAATTTATCAAAAGCAAATACTATGGCCAATAATTCCTTCTTAGTGGTGGTGTAATTTCTTTGTGCCTCATCCAAAGTTTTGCTGGCGTAGTGAATAACATTAGGTTTCTTATCTTTTCTTTCTCCCAAGACTGCTCCCACTACATAATCATTGGCGTCACACATGAGTTCAAAGGGCAAGTCCCAATCTGGGGGCTGAATGATGGGTGCTGAAACCAAAGCTTTCTTTAACTCCTGAAAAGCAAACAGACATTTCTCATCAAAGCAGAATTTGGTGTCTTTACAAAGTAAATCAGTTAAATGTTTAGCAAGTTTAGAGAAGTCCTTGATGAATCTCCTGTAAAACCCTGCATGTCCTAAAAAGCTCCTGATCTCCTTGATAGTGGTGGGAGGTGCTAACTTCTCAATCACTTCTATCTTGGCCTTGTCTACTTCAATCCCTCTCTCTGAAACGAGATGGCCCAAAACTATCCCCTGTCTAACCATAAAGTGACACTTTTCCCAATTCAAGACAAGGTTAGTCTCTTCGCATTTCTGTAAAACTCTAGAAAGATTAGCTAAGCAGCCATCAAAAGAGAAACCATAGACAGAGAAATCATCCATAAAAACATCCATGAAGTCTTCAATAAATTCAGAAAAAATCGCCATCATACATCTTTGAAAAGTGGCAGGTTCATTGCATAAACCAAAGGGCATTCTTCTATAAGCAAAAGTACCATAAGGACATGTAAAAGTGGTTTTATCCTGATCATCAGGATGAATAGGAATTTGAAAAAATCTGGAATACCCATCAAGAAAACAAAAGTGAGAGTGCTTGGCAAGTCTTTCCACCATTTGATCAATGAAAGGCAAGGGAAAATGATCTTTCCTAGTGGCAGTATTTAATTTTCTATAATCAATACACATATGCCAACTAGTGATATTTCTAACAGGTATCAATTCATTATCTTTATTTTTCATTACAGTGACACCCCCCTTCTTTGGAACACAGTGTACAGGACTCACCCACTTACTATCTGAGATAGGGTAGATAATACCTGCATCTAGCAATTTTAGTACTCCCTTCTTCACCACTTCCTTCATAGATGGGTTGAGCCTTCTCTGAAAATCTACATGCGGCTTGTGCTCATCCTCCATGTGAATCCTGTGCATACAAAAAGAAGGGTTAATCCCTTTTAAGTCATCAATGGAATACCCAATTACCTTTCTATGAATTCTTAGCTCCTTCAAGAGTAAATCAGTTTCCCTGGCATCTAATTTAGCATCCACAATCACAGGGTAGGTAGAGTTAGGACCAAGAAATTCATATCTAAGGTTATTAGGTAAAACTTTCAACTCAACTTTAGGGATCTTTTCACTTTCATTATCAAAAGTAGCACAATCTAAGATATCGTGTTTCTCATCATCAAAATCATTCTCAAAACTAGGACTATCAATTTTTTCACAAGAATTTTCCAAGGAATCAGAAAAAGAAACATCAGTAGAAGAATCATCAAACAAACAACTAGCATCATAAACTGTGTCATCAATGGACTGGATAGTGCAACAGGAACTAGCATAAGCAGGTTTTTTCAATGAATTTTTCAAATCAAACTCAATCTTATCATTGCCAATTCTTAAAGCAAGTTTGTCATTCCTTACATCAATAAGGGCTCCAGTAGTGGCTAAGAATGGCCTACCCAGAATAAATGGAATCTTGGCATCCTCTTTCATTTCAAGTACCACAAAATCAGCAGGTATGAAGTACTTACCAACTTGTATAGGAACATCCTCTAGAATACCTACTCGATATTTTACTGATCGATCGGCGAGCTACAAAGAAATTGTAGTCGGCTTAGGAGCTCCCATGTCCAATTTCCTGCACACAGACAAAGGCATAAGACTTACACTAGCCCCTATATCACATAAGGCTCGGTCGAAAGCCATATTTCCAATAAAACATGGGATAGAGAAACTACCTAGATCATTCAATTTTGGTGGTAACCTGTTTTGAATAATAGCACTACATTCTTCGGTTAAAGAAACAGTACCATAGTTTTCTATCTTTCTTTTGTTAGACAAGATTTCTTTCAAAAATTTAGCATATATGGGCATTTGAGATAAAGCTTCAGTAAATGGTATATTAATGTAAAGCTTTTTCAAAACATCAAGAAATCTCCCAAATTACTTATCTAACTTTTCTTGTTCTAACCTTTGGGGAAAAGGTACCAGTGGTCTAAAGGATGGAGGTAGATGCGTCTTAGATCCGTCTTCTTTACATGGAACATCCCCTTTTTGATTACTACCCTTTTGAGGTGTTGAACTATGTAGGGTTTGTTCATGTTCAGAAGGCTTTTCTAATTCTAATTCTTCATCCTGGTCATTAATAGACTCTTTTTCCTTAAGTTCTCCTAGTTGTCTCCCACTTCTAGTGATAATGGCATTGCAATGTTTCCTAGTGTTTAATCTAGATATTTGTCCTTCTAGAATTTTACTACAAGTAACTAAGGATTCTACTTGAGAAGCAAGATGACTAACAGTTTCTTCAAGATTTTTGAATTTTTTTGTGTTTTGAATTTGCAATGAATGGATTTGGCTAGCTAAAAATTTTTCTAACATGTGCGCACCAACCTCTTCAGTTAGGGTTTGCTGATCCTCATTCTCATTCTTACCATGTTGATGACAATATGAAATTTCTTCATCTGGAGCCTATTGGCTCTGATTCAAGGACATCTCCTCAAACAACTTGAAAGCATCATCAATTGTTCTACACATCAAGGCTCCCCCTGCAGCAGCATCAACATTGAGGTGAGTGTGATTAATTAAACCATAATAAAAAGTTTCGATTAAGACCCGTCGCTCCAAGCCATGGTGAGGACACTTCCTTTGCAATTCATTGTATCGTTCCCATGCTTCACTAAGAGATTCTCCTTCTTTCTATTGGAAGTTCATAATTTGATTTCTCAATTGGAAAGTCTTGCTTGGTGGAAAATATCTCGTCAGAAAAGCTTTTGATAATTGATCCCATGTTGTGAAAGTATTGGGTTGACGAGAATGCAACCAAGTTCGTGCTTGATCCCTGAGAGAAAAAGGGAACAATATCAGTTTTAATGCATCATCGGAAATTCCATGAATTCTTATGGTATCACAATATTCAAGAAAGGTATATAAATGTGAATAAGGATCTTCGATTGATGATCCTCCGAACTGATTCTGCTGGATCATAATCACGAAGGCAGGATTAATTTCAAAGTTGGAGGCCTCAATTGTAGGTCTAGCAATGCTGAAGTGTATCCCCTGAGGATTAGGGGCAGCATAGTCCCTTAATGATCTTTGATCAGCCATATTAGGGGCAGCATAGTCCCTATGTGATTTCGGTCTAGTTGTACCAACATATTTGGATGATTTGCTATACTCTCTATTTGATATGGTTGTAGTTGATATTTGATGTCTGATATTCTGGATTGATGCTATGGGTTGGATGTGTCATGAGATTTGTTGATGATTGTTATTGATACACCTATGTAGTTTGTTTATCTAAGAAAATACCACCGTTATCATGTCGAAATTTTTCTTGATGGTTTACATATTCAAAATAGAGATTAGGATTAGACCTATTATGATGAATTTATTTCTCTAATACATATCCACCTATTGAAATTCTTCATTGATTGATAAAGGGTGTTTTGGATGAACATATTATATGATAAGTTTGATCTTAGAGGGAAGTTATTTCTTTGAATAAAATCAACATATGAGTGTAATCTTTGAATTGATATTGATAGAGTAATTCGGTTGATATTTATGCTATTTACTATTTGTTGGGAAGAAAGGTTCCTTGATCCAAATAAAGTGAGAACTCCCCTACTTGGCACTGTGGGAAAACACAGTGGTACCGAAGAACATGGGTTGAAGTAATAAATAGAAACAGTATGAATCTATGTGGGTACATGCCATGAGAGATATCAGTTCACATAAACTCCGCTATCCTTGGTAAATTCTTTCCAATTAGAGGATAAGAGTTCTATTACATTGATTATGTGATCAATGCACTCTAACTTCATCACCAGAAAAAGGTGATAATCGAATTAGAGAATGTGGACAATAAAAAAAAAGAAAAAAAAAGAGAGAATTGATGATTATGAGTGGAAAAAGATCTTGGAAACCCCAATCCTGTAAACAAAAGTTGATAGTTATGAATTGAAAATTGGATGAAATCTTGAGTTTGATATTCTACTTATTATGCAAGTTGTGAAGTTTTATTTGACTAAGTAATGGAACTTGAGGATCAAAATAAAAGGGTGATTTGTCTATTCGAAATTCCATTAAACTATTGATGAAAGTTTTCATTGGTGATTGTGTTTTAGAAATTTATTCGTCACGAGAAAGTTTTCTCCTTTGATCAATTTCTTGATTTTTGCTTGAGGACAAGCAAGGTTTGTGCCTTATGTGTTTGATGACTCTAAATTTCGGAGTGTTTTTTCATACTTATTTAGTAGTCTTTAGAACCATAATCTCACTCTCTTGCATTGTTTTTATACCTTTTTTCCAAATACTTCGGAATCCACACAATCTTTGGTTTTTGATCAATTTCAGGCAAAAAGGCATCATTATCACTGGTTTTCGAGTAATCCCAATGCATGAACGAGTTCTAGACATCAAGGGGAGTTTACACAACAAATTTCAAGTCAAAAGTGATCTTCTAGAAAAAATACGGCGGGCGCAAACCCCACGGTACCGTATTTCTCATCAGACTACGGTCAGAAATTTGAGGTGAAATACGGCACTGCCATATGAAACTACACGTGTTGTACCGTAAGGTAACACTACAAGTATGACACGCGTGTACCTGGGACTAATCCTTAGTAACGGTGCCAAAAACTTGTTGTGATCCCGCAAGTGCACGGGTACACGAAGTAATAAAGAAAGCATCGAATCCACAGGGACCTACGTTGTCAAGTACTAAATAATTGATTTTTCCCTATCTAGGCAATCAAATGAAAGTTAAGCAAATATCGCAAACACACAAAAGAAAACTGTCAGAGAGAAAGCTGGGACTAGGGTTTTGTTCACTTAACTCTTATGACTAGATATGAATAAGGATTTCGTCGGTTTAATTTTATCATGATGAAGATACGATTTACCTAATAAAAGATTGTTTCACTCTCGTGCAAATAATCACGCAGGGATTTATCTTTGCTTTCGCACAAGATTTGTCCCAACGCTGAAGATAAGCAAATTATCAATCTATGAACTCAAGGATCACTTTCGTGCATCCGAATTCTAGGTTGACAATCTATAGCGGAAACTCAAGAATCACTTTCGTGCATCCAAGCCTCGATACTAGTTTTACTCATAGATCTCCAACGTTCCGATCCTCACTTTCGTGCAAGATCTCCACGTTTGACAAATAGACTCGATCTATAGAATCATGTTATAATCATGGCAGTAATTTTACTAGAACAGATCAAGTTGGATCAAACCTAAGGAAGGGTTCATAACATGCAATTCTAGGGTTCCAAATTCTCAAGCAATTACCTTTCGGTCTCAAGCGAAAATTCTAAGAACATAATTAATAACATGAATTTAAAGATGTTGGGGTATGCCCTTAAGGCTAATGTTTGAGGCCTGTGGGAATGTATCTGTATCATGTAATAAACTCTTAAGTTTATAAAGGCATGGTTGTTATTCAGTTAGCTACATTGTCTGCTGCAATATATGTTCCTCTGAATAATGTCTCAAAGCTGTTCAGCTAGGCTGACATGCTATAAGTCCTTAGTCGATATATCTTGGTGAACATGAGACAGCCTTGATATGGTTGAGACTAATATGTGTTCTAATCTTATAGGATGCTTCGAGCATGGAATAAGATGTAGACTCATGGGTACATGGGATGTACTGGACAGACCCTACTAGGATGTTCAATTGTTTGTCACAATGTGAATATTCCTTGATTGCGACAAGTGGCACATTTCCTCTGACTTGAGATCACTTGTGTTTTCTAAATGATGATTGTCATTGTTTTGAGGTAGTTCAATATCATTTGAAACATAATGATTATAGACTATCTTGGATGGTGAGCTTGAGTCAGGTTAGGACACTAGTGATAGACATAGGATTGCCGTCTCCTTGTTTAAGGAGTGTGATGTTCTATAAGGGCCCCCTGGATGAGATGGTTGAGAGAGTGTATGGCCATACCCAGGTGACAGTGTTCATCTGATCTAATCATGCTCATCATATTGGAGTTACAAGCTTGACAGGCTTGTCCAATAAGAACATCAAGTGGCAAAGGAAGTATGCATGCCTAGTGAATTGGATTCACACTTGTGCTGTGGTTTGGGTGAAGTCTTGGAAGACTCTTTCCTTTATATCGGGAGACAGTGATGTGTTGCTAGATACCCCTCGCTGGTCGTGATAACGTGAGTTATCGTTACCGACATTTAAAGGAAACCCTTAGGGTCGCACAATTTGATGATATGGCTTCTTTAAGTCAGATCGTGTGGACTGAATTGTTTAGTTCAGTTTAAAGGGGTGTTAAGCTCTGATTGCGAGTGAGATCTGGTCTGATCATGTTTGATTGATTAGGGCTTTAGATCGGTAAGCTTCGATCGAGAGTTATGATGCTAGATCAGTGAGATCTAGAGCATCAAGAGATCAACGGTGATCTTGAACCTTGTGGTTCAATAAGATCGACCATTGCTTGGGCCGATTTGGTCTTAGACCAAAGTCACTTGAACCAGCTCATGTAATGAGCGCTTGGTTCAAATAATCGAAGAGAAGGAATTGCGGTTCACTTCATGTGAACGCATAACCGAAGTGAGTAATGGGTTACTATTTTTGGATAGCAACGCCCACGTTCATTACAACGTGTTTACTCTATTGGCGATCATCACTCTTGAACGAAGTCTCCTTCCTTCTCGTGTGAAAAACTCTCTCGACGAGGGTAGAGAAACTTCTTCTTCGACAAGCCCAAGGATCTTATCCCCTCCATGCGCAAAGGACCCTTGAAGCTTTGCTAGCACAAAGACGACAAGGAGAGGCCATTCTTCATCGTGTGTGCGTCGACTAGGGAGAGGATCCCTTTCGCTCCTTGCTTCCAATACTTCATCCATAGATGGCGATGGTATGAATCTTATTGGCACTCGTAATCGTTTTTCATAGTTGAATATATATCATGCATAATGATCCCTAAAACCCCTATTTCCGCTGCGATGTAACACATGCGCCATTAGGGTTTTCTCGCTCCCCCTCGAAGGGGACTCCTGCAATTGGTATCAGAGCAGGTTAAAATGCATGATAATATGTTTGCTGTGATTTGTGATCCTTGTATGCGCCATATTGCTAGATCTAGGCTACATGCGAACCTTTACTTGTTGTGTATTGTAGTTGACGCATGTAGTAAGGTAGCGCTTCTATATGTTCTTGTTGATGTTTTCTTAAAAACTCAAACGACTTGCGCGCACACCATTAGATCTAAGTGCCGCCTGCATTAAACCCTTAGACGGGTTATTAGGGTTGAAATCATCCCCTGTGTTAGATCCAAACAGTCTGATCAGACCATCTGACAGCCTGAATGGGTCGACCAGTTAGCACTTTGGCGCAAGCCTATGGTGGCTATAGGTCGACTGCAGACAGGTGTGTAGCGATGTCTGATTGAGACACCCAATGAACGCACCTGAGTTAGGCCCGGGGTCACGCCCGCTTGCCAGACCTCAGTGTGGTCGTTCAGCCCTGGCGCATGCATGGTTGACCTTATGGTCAACACAAGTCAGTTAGGACTTGGTGCATGCAAGGGCAGTGGATTTGACTAGGTTGGTTGAGTGGATCCCTAGTAATGGACCGTTGTAAGGTTGTAGGGGAAATAAGGAAAAAATTAAAATTGATCCCAAGGGGTTTTCGAAAATTTTAATTTTTATGATGGATCACATGATGCTGATTGGATGCATATGTTTGTCTATTTAGTCTTATGTGGGCTGCTCATATTAATTGTGTGCTGTGCTGGGGCCTGCGTGCCTGTATTAAATTGTAAATTAATTATTGTGATCTGCGCATCACTGTGTTTTAATTTATAAATGTTAGTGACCTGCGTGTCACTCTTGTCTAGATAGTTAAATTTGTAATTTAATTAGACAAGAGCACAAAGCACACTTGGCAGAGGCGCATGCAGCAGTGGCTGGACCAGGTGGGAGGTCCAGGGTTCGACTCTGGGACCAGGCGCAAATTCCTGGTGGGCGCACCTGTGCTGCAGATGGCGCTTGGGCCCAGGTTTGGGCCAGATGAGCAGCAAAAGACCCATGAAGAGCAAATGAAGACTTAAGTTAGGTTAAGGTCTTCTAGGGCTATGGGCTTTTACCACATAAGATACATGCTTTCTTTTATTGCTTAAATATTGGAATTGCATGATCAAATTATCTTCTGCTATCACCATAGGAATTGCATGATAGGCAAGAAGATAAAAGACCGTTAAAATCCAACGCTAAAATATCAAGCTCGTAAGCCTTCTGACGCGAAACCTCACTGTTCTGATTATCGTTGGAGCCGTGTTGTACCCACTCAGTGGGCACGTCCATCTATCTTCAGAGGGTGTGGGATTACACCTGTGTGTTACAGAGTAGGGATTTATCCCTTCTCGTTGCTCAGCATAGCACATGGTGGTCCAGGGAGTAGGTCGGGTCAGCTTGACCGTGTAGGCTACATATGTGGCGCATATGGTAGCACATGGAGGCAGCCATCTGTGGGATCAGAGACTGTGTTGTACCAACTCAGTTGGCACAGTCTGCTGGATTGCCCAGATGAAGGGGAATCGCACGGGTTGGCGATTGGCTGGGACGCCTACCAGAAACTAGTGCTTGTATTCTCTGTGCATCTTATCTCGCCTGAGCGGGACGCGGAGACCAAGTATGAAATCTGGATCCCATCTCACTAAAAGAGTTCTACTCTTTCGGGCTGTTTTGCTGGATTTTTCACGCCTGATAAAATAGTGAGAAAAAGAATCTTTCTTAAGTCCTGATCGATTCTTATACATTGATACTGACCTTGCTGTTCTTGCATTGTTGTAGATACCTGCAGCAACGAACACCATGAACTTCAATGTGCGATCCCTACTGGAAAGGGAGAAGTTTGCTGGGCCGAACTTCTCTGACTGGTTTGGACACCTTAAGATCGTTCTTAAGGCAGAGAGGAAACTGTATGTCCTCGAGACGGCGATACCGCCGCAGCCCGCTCCGAACGCCGCAAGGGCGGTTCGGGAAGCCTATGAAAAGCACGTCAATGATAGCATTGATGTCGCTTGCCTGATGCTAGCGTCTATGACGCCACCGCTGCAGCGTCAGCATGAGGATATGTCAGCTATACAGATTATAGCAAACCTCAAGATGCTGTATGCTGCACAGGCGAGGACTGAACGCTATAATTTGACTAAGCTCTTCTTTCAGAGCAAACTGGCTGAAGGGAGCCCAGTGGGAGCTCACGTGCTCAAGATGATTGGGCACAAGGAGGCTCTGGAGAAACTGGGGCACACCATCAACCAGGAGCTTGCTGTGGACATTATTCTGCAGTCTCTCCCGCCATCATTCGACGCGTTCATTATTAACTTTAATATGAACAAAATCGATTGTACGCCGGCAGAGCTGTTGAATATGCTCTTGACTACTGAGGAAACTCTGAAGGGTAAGCCTTCAACCTCTGTCTTGATGGTTCCTTCTAGGAACAAGAAGAAGGGGAAGAAGGGCAAGGCCCCGGTCAAGAATTACAGCAAGGCTCTGAAGCAGAAGGTGAAGCGGTCCAAGGAATACAGGTGTTTCCACTGTGGCCAGCTGGGTCACTGGAAAAAGGACTGTAAAGCGCTCCAAGGAGACAAGAGGGGAAGCTTTGCTTCTGGCTCAGGTATATTCGTGACTGAGGTCATGTTTTCTTCTTCTATATCATGGGTGTTGGACACTGCATGTGGAGTTCACATTTGTTCAAATGTGCAGGAACTCAAGAGAAGAAGGCAGGTGGGACAGCATGAGGTGGACCTACGCGTTGGAAACGGGGCACGGGTTGCTGCTGTTGCTGTAGGAGACTACTTCATTTCTTTACCATCTGGAATTGTATTGGAACTAAACAGTTGTTACTTTGTTCCCAGTATAACTAAAAATATTATCTCCATTCCTGCTCTTGTCAGGAAGGGATTTTCCTTTGAATGCAATATTTCAAAGTGTATTTTGTCTTTAGATAATATTGTTTATGCAACTGGTTCAATTAACAATGGGTTATACATGTTGGACATGGAATGTTCGATACAACAAATTGATATTAAGAAAGCCAAGTATGCTGATGACAGCACCTTGCTATGGCATAGTCGTTTAGGCCATATTAACGAGAAACGCATTAAGCGGTTGCATCATCATGGACTGCTGGGATCATTCTCCTACAAGGAGATTGATACATGCAAGGCTTGTTTAATGGGTAAAATGACGAAGTCACCTTTTCCTCACAAAGGTCAAAGGGCTTCAGGTTTACTTGACCTTATACACAGTGATGTGTGTGGGCCATTTAGTAAACATGCCAGAGGTGGCTATCAGTACTTCATTACCTTTACTGATGATTTCAGTAGATATGGGTATGTCTATCTGATGAGACATAAGAGTGAATCTTTTGACAAGTTCAAAGAGTTCAAGAATGAAGTACAAAATCAGCTAGGCCGTAATATCAAAACACTTCGCTCAGATCGAGGTGGTGAATACCTAAGTCATGCGTTTACTGACTATCTAAAAGAGTGTGGGATTATCTCACAGCTCACTCCACCAGGAACACCGCAATGGAATGGTGTGTCCGAAAGGAGAAATAGAACATTACTAGATATGGTTCGTTCTATGATGAGTCAGGCTACTCTTCCATACTCCTTTTGGGGTTTTGCACTGGAAACAGCTGCAAAGGTACTAAACCGAGTGCCATCCAAGGCAGTTTCTAAGACGCCATATGAGTTATGGTATGGGAAACAGCCGAGCTTGACATTTATCAGGATCTGGGGCTGCGAGGCTTATGTCAAAAAGCTCGCCTCTGGGAAACTAGAGAGCAGATCTGACAAATGTATCTTTGTCGGTTACCCTAAGGAAACTAAGGGTTATTATTTCTTCGATCCCAAGGAGAACAAGGTTTTTGTTGCTCGGACGGCCATATTTCTTGAGAAGGAGTTCCTTCTGCAAGAGGCCAGTGGGAGAGAAATAAAGCTGGATGAGAGTCCAGAAGAAGGACAAAGTGACCAAGCACAGTTGGATGAGCCTGAGCCGGTAGAACAGGTTATTGAACAACCTGAGGCTCAGATATCACGGGAACCGCGAAGATCGGGTAGGATCCGTCGACAGCCTGAGCGCTATGACGGAGTCTACATCATTGATAATGATGAACCCCTTACTTATGCGGATGCGGTCAGTGGACCGGAGTCAGCGAGATGGCTTGAGGCTATGCGCGCCGAGATGGACTCCATGTCAGATAACCAAGTCTGGGATTTGGTTGATCCGCCTCCGGGAATAATCCCTATAGGCTGTAAATGGATCTTCAAGAAGAAGATTGACATGGATGGTAACGTGGTTACCTATAAAGGCAGGCTAGTTGCGAAAGGTTTCAAACAAATCTACGGGATAGATTATGATGAAACTTTCTCACCTGTTGCCATGTTTAAGTCTATTCGGATTCTTTTTGCGATAGCTGCATATTACGATTATGAGATCTGGCAAATGGATGTGAAAACAGCTTTCCTTAATGGAAATCTGGATGAGGATGTGTATATGACACAACCTGAGGGTTTCACTAATCCAGCGGATCGTCATAAGATATGCAAGTTAAAGAAGTCCATTTATGGACTTAAACAAGCATCAAGAAGCTGGAATATTCGTTTTGATGAATCAGTCACTGATTTTGGTTTCATCAAGAACGAGGATGACCCGTGTGTTTATAAGAGGTTTAGTGGGAGCGTGATTACTTTCCTAGTCCTCTACGTCGATGACATCTTGATCATTGGAAATGACATTCCTGAAATGCATGCTGTTAAGGCATGGCTGAGGAAATGTTTCCAGATGAAAGATTTAGGAGAAGCAGCCTATGTGTTAGGTGTGAAGATCTACAGGGATAGATCTAAGAGGCTTCTCGGGCTGTGCCAGAGTACTTACATCGATAAGGTCCTGGAGAGATTTCATTTAGAGAATTCTAAACGAGGATATCTTCCAGTCAGACATGGTCTGAGTCTTTCGAAGAGTCAGTGTCCACAAACACAGACTGAGAAAGATGAAATGGACAATACGCCTTATGCTTCGGCTATTGGTTCCATTATGTATGCGATGTTGTGTACTCGCCCAGACGTCGCTTACGGGTTAAGCGTGACCAGTCGTTACCAGAGTAATCCAGGTATGGCGCACTGGATTGCAGTCAAGAACGTTTTAAAATATCTGCGGAGGACCAAAGATATGTTCTTGATATATGGTGGTCAGGAAGAACTCAGTATTGAAGGATATACTGACGCTTCGTTCCAGTCTGACCAGGATGATTTCCGATCGCAATCAGGCTATGTTTTTAGCTTGAATGGAGGAGCAGTGGTGTGGAAAAGTTTCAAACAGTCAACTGTTGCTGATTCCACAACAGAAGCCGAGTATGTTGCAGCCTCGGAAGCATCCAAGGAGGCAGTGTGGATTCGTAAGTTCGTGAGAGAACTTGGTGTCGTTCCTTCGAGTGCAGATCCTTTGGTTATCTTTTGTGATAACACTGGAGCAATCGCACAAGCAAAGGAACCACGGTCGCACCAGAAGTCCAAGCACATACAGAGACGGTTTCATTTGATCAGGGAGATCATTGATCGTGGCGAGATCAAAGTATGCAAGGTTCATACAGATGACAATCTGGCAGACCCGCTTACCAAGCCTCTGGCGCAGCAGAAGCATGAGAAGCACTGTAATAATATGGGTTTGAGATTTCTCAACCATTAGATTAAGTGCAAGTGGGAGATTGTTGGGGTATGCCCTTAAGGCTAATGTTTGAGGCCTGTGGTAATGTATCTGTATCATGTAATAAACTCTTAAGTTTATAAAGGCATGGTTGTTATTCAGTTAGCTACATTGTCTGCTGCAATATATGTTCCTCTGAATAATGTCTCAAAGCTGTTCAGCTAGGCTGACATGCTATAAGTCCTTAGTCGATATATCTTGGTGAACATGAGACAGCCTTGATATGGTTGAGACTAATATGTGTTCTAATCTTATAGGATGCTTCGAGCATGGAATAAGATGTAGACTCATGGGTACATGGGATGTACTGGACAGACCCTACTAGGATGTTCAATTGTTTGTCACAATGTGAATATTCCTTGATTGCGACAAGTGGCACATTTCCTCTGACTTGAGATCACTTGTGTTTTCTAAATGATGATTGTCATTGTTTTGAGGTAGTTCAATATCATTTGAAACATAATGATTATAGACTATCTTGGATGGTGAGCTTGAGTCAGGTTAGGACACTAGTGATAGACATAGGATTGCCGTCTCCTTGTTTAAGGAGTGTGATGTTCTATAAGGGCCCCCTGGATGAGATGGTTGAGAGAGTGTATGGCCATACCCAGGTGACAGTGTTCATCTGATCTAATCATGCTCATCATATTGGAGTTACAAGCTTGACAGGCTTGTCCAATAAGAACATCAAGTGGCAAAGGAAGTATGCATGCCTAGTGAATTGGATTCACACTTGTGCTGTGGTTTGGGTGAAGTCTTGGAAGACTCTTTCCTTTATATCGGGAGACAGTGATGTGTTGCTAGATACCCCTCGCTGGTCGTGATAACGTGAGTTATCGTTACCGACATTTAAAGGAAACCCTTAGGGTCGCACAATTTGATGATATGGCTTCTTTAAGTCAGATCGTGTGGACTGAATTGTTTAGTTCAGTTTAAAGGGGTGTTAAGCTCTGATTGCGAGTGAGATCTGGTCTGATCATGTTTGATTGATTAGGGCTTTAGATCGGTAAGCTTCGATCGAGAGTTATGATGCTAGATCAGTGAGATCTAGAGCATCAAGAGATCAACGGTGATCTTGAACCTTGTGGTTCAATAAGATCGACCATTGCTTGGGCCGATTTGGTCTTAGACCAAAGTCACTTGAACCAGCTCATGTAATGAGCGCTTGGTTCAAATAATCGAAGAGAAGGAATTGCGGTTCACTTCATGTGAACGCATAACCGAAGTGAGTAATGGGTTACTATTTTTGGATAGCAACGCCCACGTTCATTACAACGTGTTTACTCTATTGGCGATCATCACTCTTGAACGAAGTCTCCTTCCTTCTCGTGTGAAAAACTCTCTCGACGAGGGTAGAGAAACTTCTTCTTCGACAAGCCCAAGGATCTTATCCCCTCCATGCGCAAAGGACCCTTGAAGCTTTGCTAGCACAAAGACGACAAGGAGAGGCCATTCTTCATCGTGTGTGCGTCGACTAGGGAGAGGATCCCTTTCGCTCCTTGCTTCCAATACTTCATCCATAGATGGCGATGGTATGAATCTTATTGGCACTCGTAATCGTTTTTCATAGTTGAATATATATCATGCATAATGATCCCTAAAACCCCTATTTCCGCTGCGATGTAACACATGCGCCATTAGGGTTTTCTCGCTCCCCCTCGAAGGGGACTCCTGCAAAAGAGAGTCTAAGCACAATTATCACATGAGCAAAATCATCATGTTAAGATTAAAAGCAACGAAATATATAAAAATCAGTTATCTAGTCATTGGAAATTAAGTGAATTACTCCCCCATGTCCCAAGAGTAATTTAAGCTAGCATGGTGAAGGAAATACAATATTCCATAATTTCAGAAAATCAAAAATCAACAAAAGGAAGAGTTTTTAGAAAATACGGCACGGCTGTGAAGTATTTCACAGCCGTATTTTGCAAAAGAAGGCGTGAATAGTGGTGGCGATCCTTCTTCCTCTGATTTCTCCTACAATTTGTCTCCTTTCGATCTAAAACTTCTGGCATGTCGTCTCCTTCACCAGGTGATGCTTCAGTAGAAGAATCATGGCCGGAGATCGTCTGGATCGAGCGTGATGGTGAAACCCTAGGCGGTGGCGTGTACTTCGAATTCTCCCTCGATAGTTAACCAAGTTTGGGGCTTTTGGTGTCTCGCTAATCCTCCCCTCCCCCGGTCCCCTTTTGCTTCTTACGGCTTTGAGTATAAAGCCCTGGATCGCCCGCAAGAATCTCCGCAAAGATCGGGCGTGAAGATTGACCTGGGAATCGCGTTCAAACACTGAAATACGGTAGTGTAATATCTTACGGCACTGCCGTAAACTCCATCGATCGTTCTGTTTTGAAATTCCTGGAAAATACGGCACCATAATTTTGTTTACGGCAGTGCCATAATTTCAGGGCAACTTTCTGTTCTGAAGATGCTTCAAAATACGGCCCGTAAACTGGGTTACGGTAGTGCCGTAATTTCGGCAAAAATCTCTGTTCAGAATCTCCCCCAAAATACGGCCATGTAAATCCTTACAGCGGTGCCGTATTTTCGCAAAAACCTTCTGTTTGAAAAATCACCAAAATACGGACGTGATCTCGATAATACGGTAGCCGTGAAAAATACGGTACCGTAAAATCCCTTACGGCACTGCCGTATTCTGGGTTCCTTACCTCGATTTGTGTGAAATTTCTTGGGTGACTTCTTTTTGATGATGAGAACTCTTCCATATATTTGATTTTGCATGAAAATGCCTAAAATAGTGGCTTTTTGCCTGAAAAACTTGAAAAACCACAATAGAAGTAGACTTTGCAATATTTGATGGATTCAGCATAAAAACAAGTAAAAAGATCCTCGATTTAGCATGAAAAGGTACCTAAAATGAAGCAAAATATACTACATATTTCGGTGTCATCAACACGCTGCCGTATTTTCCAACGATTTCAACCAGACAGTTTCGGCAAGAATACGGCACAGCGTATGAAACTACACGCTGCCGTATTTTCCAGCGTTTTCAACCAGAGAGTTTCGGCAAGAATACGACACCGCTATATGAAAGTACACAGTACCGTATTCTGTGACAAAGTTGAACAGAAAGTTTTAGCATGAATACGGCACTGCTGTATTTTTGAGAGAAATTGTCACGGTACCGTATTTTTGGCCCAGATCTTACAGAAGAATAATATGGCACTACCGTAATCCAGATACGTATCGTATTTTGAAACCTAGATTCTCGAGTTTTTCGCTGTGAATTTTAAAACACAATTTCTCAAAACTTATGGCACCAGTTGAAGATTCGGAAAAAGGGGAAGACTCAGGATAAGTAGGCGGAAGTTTACGAAGTCAAAGGAACAATTTTGATCAAGGACTTAGAGAGAATTTGGAAAAATCGCCGCTGCACTAGGGTTCGTCGCCGTTCACTGCATTGACCATCTCCGACCATGATTTTTGAAAGGAAGGTTCGACGGAGGAAGAAGAACACGCCACAGAAGTTCTAGAGCGAAAGGAGACTAATCGAAGGAGAAATCATCAAAAACACACTCGTGACATTGTTCATCGTGACTGTGAAAACAATTTCGGGTTGCATTTCTATTGCAACCCTGTTTCGTAATTTTTACTCCTTCTTTACTATCTCTAATTATTCAAAAACTATGTTTTGCTGTGAATCTTCCGTCATGCTAGCTTAATTTCCTCTTGGGACATGGGGGGTGTAATTCTCTTGATATTTCAATGACTAGATAATTTTTCTACATCAATATATCTTTGCTATGGTTATTTTGCTTAAGCAATTCATGCCTTTAATCGTTTTTAGTATCATACATTAACTTGTTTTGGAGTTTTATGCTATGGACTGAGAAGATGATATCATAGAACTTGGAACCCTAGAATTCATAATAAGAACTCATCCCAAGAGATTGGTTGTGTTCTTATATTTAGGTTTTAGAAGTTAATTTCTTTGTTGATGTTATGACCTGGAAATTATTATTGTTTCAGACATGAAAACATGCTAGAGATAGATGTTAGATTGTTGGAAAACTTTAAGCAAAACCTGTGAAACTAAGGTGCGAGAGTGCTTAGTTTCACTTGAGATCTTGGCACTGAGATGGAATGCACGAGAGTGATTCTCAATCTCTTTAACCAAAATTCACTTATACTTAGCATCGAATTAATCTTGCGTGAGAGTGAGGATTGTTCTTTGTAAATTAATTGCACGAGAGTGAGTTGGTTTGTTTATCAAGTGAATTATATCTTAACCATGACAAAAATAAATTGATGAATCTTTAATCATGTCTAGTCATAAATATCAAGATGAATGAACCCCTAGTCCCGATTATCTCATTATGATTTTCTCCAATACTTGTTTGATTGCTATTTTCACGATTCTCGATTCGCTTAGCTAGTGAAAACTCAATTAGTCAGTACTTAACAACAAGGTCTCTGTGGTTCGATATCTTAAATATTACTTCGAGTATCCATGCACTTGCGGAGTACAACAAGTATGTCACCGCTTATGAGGCAGCCAAAGAAGCCATTTGGATAAGGAAGTTCATTTATGAACTTCAGGTGGTTCCAAATACCGAGGATCCGATTGAGCTCTATTGTGACAACAATGAAGTGATTGCACAGGTTAAAGAACCACGGTCTCATCAGAAATCCAAACACATACTTAGGATATTTCACCTGATCAGAGAGATTATTGACAGAGGTGATGTCAAGATTAGCAGAGTTGACATAGGCAATAATCTGGCAGACACACTAACCAAGGCTTTGGCGCAGCAAAAGCTTGATGGTCATATAAGTGGCATGGGGTTGAGATTTCTCAACAACTAGGTCTAAGTGCATGTGGGAGATTGTTGGTGTTTATGCCCTTGGACCCATTGTTGGTCTATCTTTTGTACTACTTGACATTGATATTTTATATATGTCATTCTCGCATTGTCGTTATTATGCTATATTTACATCTACGTCTATGTACATTTGCATAATAATGTTCCTAGAGATAGATTTCATCTGGGCTAAAACATATGTACCTAGTCAAGTACATGAGTAGATAAGTGATAGCTCTAGTACATCTGAGACTGGTATATGGGCTGGTTAGGCACGAGGTGCTAACATAGGCATATGGGTATATCAATGGTGGATATACTAGACTAACCCACTGGGAGGCTCTAACATGGTATTATGAGTTAACCTCACAAATGACAAAAGATGCATTGTTCCCTTGACTTGAGATCATTGACTCTTCTATAAGGTAAGGGACATGCTTTGATACAATATAACACCTCACTATAGTTGGGATAATAGTTGTCATTGAGTATGTCACGACCCATATGAGAAGGTCAATGGACAGACAGAGGATTAGCCTCTTCCTAAGGGAAGCTTGATATCCATGGGCTCACTATGGATGCATGACTGAAAGTGTATGGCCATACCTAAGTGAAAGCCTGATTTAGTCATGGCCATGAGATTGGGTGAAAATAAAATGGTGATACACTTTGTCAAATCAGATAGCAGCTCCGTAAAGAGACTATAATGCATCAGTATTTGTTGCGATGATAGAGATGTCAATGCTGATATCCATTCTGAAGACTTGGGTAGCAGTGATGCACTGTTAGGTGCCACTTACTGCTTGTGATGACATGAGTTCATCATTGCCAACATCAGAAGAACCTACAAGGTCACACACCTTGATACTCGAGTTCTCGTATTGATCGAGTAGCCTTATGATCAAGTTATTGGATAAGTCGGATCTATTTGGGAGATTTCATCAGTGCCAAAGTGTCTAATGAGATGGAAGAAGCTCATTGGAGCCAAACTTCAATTTTGGTAGGTTGACCCAGAGTTACCCATGGTTAGCCATATTTGACTTGGGTTGCATTGGATTGGGTCCAATGTCTTAATCAACTTGTATAAGAAAGTTTGGGCTTGCCCATTAGTTAATGGGGCTACCAATAAGTGATAATGAAGAGAATTATACGCTTAAGGGTATAATACGGAGATTATTTGAGGCCTAGGCACATGTGACTCCTAATTGGATTAGGAGTGGCGCCAATGACCATGGTTGGAATCCTATTAGTGATTGGAATCATTCAAATTGGATTTGATATGATTTAAACACTTGAGCCATTCATGGAAAGGTTGCTTTGCCAATTTAGTAAGTCAAGGGCACTTAAAGACCTAATTGGATTAGGACACATGCCTACAGCATTAATTGGCCACATCCTTGGCCCATTTGACTAGGTCCATGCGCAAGGATGGAAGCTGTGACATCCGATTTCACATGGACTGGTCCAGATGCAAACGGTTAGGGGGCGGCCCAACCCCACATCGTGGAACCAAGTCGGAGCCCAAAATTCAATCAATGATTTGGGTCAGCGCCCAAATCGGAAGGAGAAATCAGCGCAGAGTAGTAGCGATTTCGTAGACGTGGGTGTTGCCTTCCCCGATTTCAGCAGGAGTAGAGCCGGCATCTCCTGTGGTGAAATCGAAGACAGTCGGCGAGGAGGTCTTTGGTGCAATGAGCTCTTCGAATGCAGACATGAGGAGGGCATTTTCTGCACCCAAATTGGATGCAACGGGTGCTCGAGCGAATGATGAGGATGCGATAGGCTTCTGCAAGCAGGATTAGAAGTGCTGATAGTAGAGCCAAGCGACGCCTCTACCCTATAAATCATTCGACGAGCAGATGAACCTAGGAGGAGGATTCGAGGAAGGAGCTTCGAGCTAGCGACAATGAGCGTCATCCTTTTAGAGTGAGCGATCTTTGAGAGGGAAGAGTTCTAGCGCCAGGGGGCATCAATGAGCAACTGTAAGTCGGCGGTAAGGGTCGGACGCCGACGGGAAGGGGTTTTGCAACCTTTGGACGTGAATAAAGGAGAGTTTCCCCTATAGCTTTCTTCTCTTTGTTGGAGGACCAAATTTGCGAAACTTTGTTGGAGGACCAAATTTGGCTCGACATCAGGAGTAGCAAGTTGGACATGGGAGGTGTTCCGAGAAGAATTGCGCTAGCAGTTCCCTCCTAGAAACTTAGTGGACTAGGTGAGAGATGTAGTGGATCGGCTTCGACATACTGGCCTAATCTAGGAGTATGTCTGAACCTATTCAGCATTGATGTTGCAGATTCCAGATATGTTACAGGCGGATTGGAGGCATACTTTCCTCCGACATCTTTAGCCGTGGACCGAGGCAGACGTTTGGCGGCGTGCATCGTAGGACGAGATGTTACGACCTGCTTAGTAAGCAAACTATTTATTAACTTGGTGAGCCGATTTGCAACGTGACCCAATCTATTAAAATGCTTAAGCCCAAGTTAACAATAGCAAGCCCACTAAGCCTTATATACCATATAATCTCTTCTCCCACTTCCAATATGGGACTAAACTCGGGGTATTACAATCTCCCCCACTTAAGACTTGACGTCCTCGTCAAGCCCAAACCTTAACACATGCCCAAGAATCATCCCTTAGTCGGCAGCATGTGAGGTCAGCCCAAAGGTGGCTCCACCATCCTCGGTAGCCCTTTCCTATTGGCCTCTCACCATGCTTAAGACTAAGTTTTGCTCTGATACCATTTGTTACAACCCGCTTAGTAAGCAAACTATTTATTAACTTGGTGAGCCGATTTGCAACGTGACCCAATCTATTAAAATGCTTAAGCCCAAGTTAACAATAGCAAGCCCACTAAGCCTTATATACCATATAATCTCTTCTCCCACTTCCAATATGGGACTAAACTCGGGGTATTACACGAGAGAGAGGTTGCAGCGGTGGCCGAGGCCTTAGTGGACATGAGAGCTTCAGGTATGACTTCACAGAGTGCATCGAAGTTTCCCCCGAAGCGTCGCTCTCTAGTGAGGGCGAGAGCACCGGAAAGGGGAGACCCTTTCCTCGGCGAGGTGGAGGAGGCCAGCCGGCACGACAAGAGCAGAACTAACCTGCAGAGAGAGGGCAGGATCGATCTTGACAAATTGCATGCTTCTTATGCAAAGGACCACATCGGATGCGTGATTTCCCAACTCAAGAGTGGATTGCAGCAATCGTACAACGAGAGTTCGCTTAACAAAAGGTGGCAGATGATGACCTTGTAGTGACGTGTGTAGGAGCGAAGATGTTGAACACGATCACAGCAGTGTCAGCCTTAGGAGTAGCACAATTAATTTATGTTCCGATGCGGATACTTGGGGTCAAGGTGGAGGCGATTGTCGACACCGGTGTGACTCATCTATTCATATCAGAATGAATGGCTACACAACTTGGGTTGCACACTTCACCTATGGTGGATCAGGTGAAGACAGTCAACACCGCAAAGCAGCAAATGATGGGCATCCCATATGACATCCCGGTGGAGCTTAGAGACTAGACGGGATGACATCACATCCGAGTGGTGAAGATGGACGATTATGACATCATTATCGGCATTGAATTGCTTCAACGAGCAAAGAATTTTGTAGTTCCACACTTGGAAGGAGTCCAAGTGGTTCATGAAGAAGCACCAGGGTGGATCTCGTGTATTCAAAGAGGTAGTTTTACGACCTCAAGTTCGAGAATGCAGGGGACAGATAAAGTGACAGATCCCACACGAGCACGATGTTCATACATCATAGTAGTGGTTGCAATGGAGACAGCTGTAGAAGACATGGAGGGCGATGTCTAAATTGGGTGGGGAAGAATTGTGACGTTTGATTTCACATGGACCGGGCAAGATGCAAATAGTCAAGGCGGTGGCCCTAGCCCACACCGTGGAACCAAGTCGGGGTCCAAAATTCGGTGATTTGGGTCAACACCCAAATCAGAAGGAGAAAGTAGCACGGAGCAGTGGCAAGTTTTGCAGACGCAGGCATCACCTTCCCCGATTTCAGCAGAAGTAGAGGCGGCGTCTCCTATGGTGAAATCGGAGACGGTCAATGAGGAGGTCTTCGGTGTAGCGAGCTCTTCCGATGTGGATGCGAGTAGGGCATCCTCAACACCCAAATCGGATGCAACGGGTGCTCGAGAGAACGACATGGACGTGAGCGGGATTAGCGGCACTGATAGTAAAGGCGAGAGATGCCTCTGCCCTATAAATCATCCAATGAGCGGATGAACCTGGGAGGAGGATCTGAGGAAGGAGCTTCGAGCCAACGACAATGAGCGTCATCCTTCCAGAGTGAGAGATCTTAGAGAGGGAAGAGTCCTAATGACAGGGGGCGTCGGTGAGCAACTGTAAGTTGGCGGGAAGGGCCGGACGCCGACGGGAAGGGGTTTTGTAACCTTTGGACGTGAATAAAGGAGAGTTTCCCCTATAGCTTTCTTCTCTTTGTTCTCTAATCTTCCCCTGCTCTCCATATTCTTTTAGCGTCCTTCACCATCATCGACGACGATCTAGTAGTGGGCTTTCAGTGGCAACTAGGGCTATGGGCGAGGGGAAGATTCCTCCCCTATTGCCTGCCCTTTCCTTCTCCGTCGAAGAGAATCAAATGCAGGCATGCGTTCACGTGCTGCAGACGACTCGGCAGTGAAGATGAATCCCTGGGAGTGGCATTCAAATCCAGGTAGCGAGGTAGGAGTGAGTCAACGTGAAGCAACGGTCAAAATCAGAATTCGGAGAGGTGAATTTTTGATTTGGTGCAATGTTTCAAGGCAAATCTTGCTGACAGGGATCGGAAATTAAAATAGGGCATGACAGAAGGCTTATCATATTTGGCAAGTGTTGGGTGTATGTGACATTGCTTGCTTGGCAAGGCTAAGGCCCATATGGTATTAGGGGAGTAGATCAAGGTGATTGATTGTTTAATTCCCTTGGATTAGGCACTAATCACCGTATGCCTTCCTATTAATCCTAATTGCCCACATCTCTACATTGGGCCTATATTATGTTCTCCTTGCCACCCCTTCATGCATGCAATTTCTTCCTTTGGCGGGAGAATCAAATAAAGGTGAGAGCAAGGTCTTCATAGGCGCAAGCTTCTTCCACAAAGCCGCAAGTCTTCCTCTTCTTCTCTCCTTGGCGCAAGAAGAGCAAATGCTTGGCGGCATCTCTCCTTCCCTTCCTCTCCTTGGTGCATCCTATCTTGTCGGTGGCACAAGTTGTGAAGGGAGAATCTTAAGACATGGATCTTCTTCCTGAGCCTAGCATTGGGCATGAAAGAAGAAAACTCGAGCGTCGGTTATGTGCAAGACTGCAGAGGGCGCACGCTTAGGTGCCTAAAATTGCTTCTGCATGAATTGCTTTAAGGTATCATCTCTTACTCACCATGTCGACTCCCTTGATGACACGATCTTCTGTGTTTTTGCTAAAGGCCACGCACTGCTTGTGATGATCTGTCCGATTCATCACTATCAACATCATATGAGACCTATAGGGTCATATATAGAACATGGAGATCCTTGGATCGAATTATGAATTAATTTGGGTCCATTTGGATTGAATGGATGATTCATGTGACTTGACCTGGAATAAAAATGGGGCTAGGTGCCTATTCCCATGATCTAAAGAAGCTAATTAGGTTTCAGGTCCAATAAAAGATAAGCTATAAGGCTTGGGGCATCTATGAGACTTGTACATGAGGCCTAAAGCATTGATAAGCTTTAGATGAAGCTCATGAGGGCTGAACCACTAGGCACCATAGGTGTAGAGGTCAAACAAGAGAGGCATAAGATGAATGGATCAGCTTAATGGGCCAAGAGCCCAATGTACTAAGAGGTGTGTGGCTACACTCTATAAGATAGGATACAAGGGGCTTTAAGCCCTGGCCCTGGCCTAGGCTCCGAGCCTTGCCCACTAATGGAGGCCCCACTTCCACAATGAGGGTGCCTATGTGGCCAGCCAAGTAAGACATGGTTGTCTTGATGCAAGTGTTGGTGTATATGCCCTAGGACCTAGTTTTGGTCCACTTATGTACTACTTGACTTTGATATTTATATCATTCTGGCATTGTCGTTATCTATGTTTGTTTACATCTGCGCATATGTACTAACATGATAATGTCCCTGGAGACAGATTGGATCTGTGCTCGAACTATAGTCCCCAGTCGATGTACCTTAGTGGATATGGGACAGCTATGGTACTTGTGAGACTAGTATGTGGGCTGGTTAGGCACGTGGTGCTAACGCAGACACATGGGTATATCGTTGGAGGATATACTGGATAGACCCGCTGTGAGGCTTTGACTTGGTGTCATGAGTTATCCTCACAAGTGACAGGAGATGCATTGATCCCTTGACTTGAGGTCATTGATCATTCTATATGGTTAGGGACTTGCTTTGATACAACCTAACACCTCGCCGTAGTTGGGAGGTCATAACGGTTGTCATTGAGCATGTCACGACCCATATGAGAAGGTCAATGGACAAACATAGGCTTTGCCCCTTCCTTAGGGAAGTATGATATCCATGTAGCTCCTCTATGGTTCTATGACTGAGAGTGTATGGCCATACCCGGGTGAGAACCTGTTTTAGTCATAGCCATGTGATTGGGTGAAAACAAGTGGTGACACACTTGTCCAATCGGATATCAGTTCGGCAAAGAGACTGTAATGCATCTGTACCTAGTTGCGATGATGGGGATGTCGATGTCGATATCCATTCCAATGATCTGGGTAACAGCGATGCACTGCTAGGTGCCACTCACTGCTTGTGGTGACCTTTGGTCAGCACTGCCAGCGTTAGAGTAATCTACAAGGTCGCACACCTTGATACTTGAGTTCTCGTATTGATCGGGAAGTCTTATGATCAAGTTATTGGATAACTCGGATCTAATTGGGAGATTTCATCAGCGCCAATGGGCCTGATGAGATGGAAGAATGTTATTGGAGCCAAACTTCATTTTTGGCAGGTTGACCCATATTTGACCATGGTTGGTCACATTTGGATTAGGGTTGCATTGGATTGGATCCAAATGCTTAATCAACCCATATGAGGAAGTTTGGGCTAGCTCATTATCCAATGAGGCCCAATAACAAGTTGTCATGAAGAGGAAATAGGCTAAAAGGGTATAATTGGGAGAGACCCAACCCCATTGGCGCCTAAGGGCATAATGGGGTTTGGGTGGCAAAAATTGCTTCATTAAGAAGTAATATGCGCCTAGCCCTCTCCCATTGATGGTATGTATGCCTTTAAGGCATGTCTTGGGCTGATATGGTGCTTAGGCAATTATGGATAGGTTGAATGAGATTTATGGTAAAGTCTTGGAGACTTTCCATGCATCGAACCTCCTCATCTTAGCCCTACACTTGTCATGATCCTAGCCCTTGCCCTAACCGCCTCTTGCCCTATATATGTGACCCTAGCCGCCCCCTCTTTAGATGATTCATCCTTGGAGGCGTAAACACATCAAGAGGGGCGAGATCAAGGAAGAAAGGTGGCGCAACCTCTTCCTCTTCCATCAAGTGGCCGCAAGTCTTCTTCCTTTCTTTTTCTTGGCGCAAGTGAAGAAAGCTCTTGACGGTTTCCTCTCCTCTTCATCTTCTTTGGCGCATCCCTCCTTGGTGGTGGCGCAAAGTGATTGGAGCATCTCCCTAAGGCTTGGATCTTCTTCCCGAGGCTAGCACCGGGCGTGGAAGAAGAGGACTCAAGAGATCCGTGTGTGTGAGACTGCAGAGGGCGCACACTTGGGCGCCTGCATCGACATCACTCCAAACCGCTCTTAAGGTATTTCCTAACTCATCATGTCGACTCTCTTGCTTGCGATCTTCACTGGGTTTTTGGGACCGGCCTGTTTCGGGGACATTCTTCCGCTGTGCAATGTATGTATGTATGCTTATAACTCTGAAAAATTGTAAAATATCCCCGGGGTTTCCTAACAGTGGTATCAGAGCGACTTGCAAGACTCGAACGATGTTTTACGCTTTTCTTTCATGCTCACATGCCATATATCTATTTTTGTCAATAGCATGATGCATGGCAAACGATTTTTTCTAAGTAGGAAAAATTAGGGTTTCTTGTTTCTATTATCCTCTCAATCTCTTTTGGATTTTTGGACTATTTTTCTTGTCTGATTTAAAGATTAAAGGCGCACGTAATTTTGTCAAGTAGGACGGGCATTGTGTCTTCGAACTGGCCAAGTCTCTTGATCTGACAAAATTGCCAGCCGAAAGGATCTCTGAAATCATCATGAAAAATAAATCGCAATTAGCCAAAAGATTTGTGAGAAGAAGATGAGAAAAAGAGACTAGTTTTATGAAAAAGTAACATTTCAGATTTTATGTTTTTCATGAGCATGTAGAATTGCATGAGTAAATACCTTGTTTGTGCATGATGTTGTGATTATTAGTCAAACCCCCTTTGCATGCCTGTGATGTATCCTTGTGAGGCCTGCGTGCTGTTTTTCTTTTTTTTAACTAAGAAAAAGATTAGGGTGGCGCATGTACTTGGAACTTGGCGCAAGCTTGCTTAGTGGCGCAAGTTAGGCATGGCCGAACCCTTGGGTTTGAGAGCAGGCTAACTTGGCTTCTTGCATTGTGGCGCATCCTCATTGGAGGAAGACCATGGCATTGGCCGAACCCTTGGGGTCTATCCTTAAGGTTTGAGAGCTAAACCATGTGAAAAGGACCTTAGAGCCAACCTTGAAGACCAAGATAGAGGGCGGCTAGGATAGGTCTATTTTAGGGGCTTGAGTCCTATGTCAGGAGTTAAACCTCCTTTTGGCATGGGTTGGTTCAATGTCTTGAAATGGCTTTGATCACATCATCTTTTACTGCTTTCCTTATCTGCTAAAAGCATGCCTGTGATGTTTTATCGTTATGTTATCACTATAGGATTGCATGCCTGTATTGTTAGACATAAGATAAAACTGATGAGACCTTAAAACCCCTCATAATAAAATATCAAGTCTAGGAGCCTTCTAACGCGTAGCCCTCACTAAGCTATCGATCAGTGGAGTTGTGAACTGGTTCCCACCCTCGTGGGACACACCCACTTATCTTTAGAAAGTGTGTGGTGACAATGGCTTCCCCAGTCCAGTTTTAACCTGGGCGTGCCTTCGCAAGGAAACTCGTTGGCCCTGGGCATAACGGTTAGGAATGGACTTGACTAGAAGTTCACATGTGCTGGGCACATGATGAAAGTCTAGAGGCATCGTTGAGAGGTTAGGGTTTCATGTTGTATCCAGCCCTCGCTAGACATGAAATGCCTAGACTGTCTCAACAAGAGGAGTTGCTTGGAGCAACTGGCCGGCGCGCCCACCTTATGAAGCATGGGTCACTTTGTGCATCTCATCCCACCCTCGTGGGATGCAAAGCCTCATGTGGAATGAGGATCCCATCTCACTAGGAAGTCTTAAACTTCCCGATTGACTTTGTGGGTTGTCAAGTCGATTAAAATAGTGGGAGCATTAATCATTTAAAATATGTCCAGTTTAAATGATTAGGAGTAGTACTAATCTGCTGTTTCTTGGTTATTGTAGAACAATGGCTGTGAACAATGGCAGATGGTCACTGCGATCTACCCTGGAAAGGGATAAGTTGGTTGGATCCAACTTAAAGGATTGGTATATGAACTTGAGAATTGTGCTGAAGCTCGAGAGGAAACTATATATCCTTGAGAAACCAATTCCTGAGCCACTTCCATGCTCGGCCTCAGCGGCTGAGAAGGATGCTTATGATAAGCATCAAGTTGATACTTTGGAGGTTGCACAATTGATGCTAACCAACATGTCGCCCAAGCTCAGAGGGCAATATGAATCTAAGAGTGCATCTGAAATTATTTCTAATCTAAGGCAGCTCTTCGATGCATTAGTTGAGCTCAACCCTCCTAAAGTAGACATTCAATGTGTTGAGCCCAAAGGCTTAACTAAGACATTGAAGATAAAGATGGAAAGAGTCAGGAATAATAAGTGCTACTCATGTGGAGGACCATCTCACATGATAAAGGACATAGTACGACTTCAGAATGAGAAGAAGAGAGGCAAGGCTTCGTCTTCATGCTCAGGTATCTATGTTACAGAAGTCAACCTTTCTACTTCTATGTCATGGGTATTGGATACCGCATGTGGGGCTCATATTTGTACAAATATGCAGGGGCTCAAGAAAAGTAGATCGGTGTGGCCTGGAGAGATTGACCTAGGGTTGGAAACGGGGCACAGGTTGCTGCTGTTGCTGTAGACGTTTTGACTCTCTCTTTGCCTTCTGGACTTTAATTAGAACTAGATAGTTGCTTTTGTGTACATTCACTTACTAAGAACATTGTATCCATTCCTTGCTTAGCAAAGAAGGGATTTAAGTTTAAAATAAATAAAAACTCTTGTTCTTTTTCATTTGCAAATATGTTCTATGGGAAGGGTACTTTGTGCAATGGTCTATATATCTTGGATATGGAAAGTTCTATTTGTAACATAAGTAATAAAAGGACCAAATTGAGTGGTTCAGTTGGTGCTTTCCTATGACACTGTCGATTAGCCCATATAAACAAGAATCGCATCCAACAACTCCATGCAAATGGATTATTAGATTCAAGTTCCTTGGAGGAATTTGATACTTGTGAACCTTGTTTATTAGGGAAATGACAAAGGCGCCCTTCACCAAGATTGGAGAGAGGGCAAGAGGTTTATTGGATCTCATACATACTAATGTGTATGGGCCTTTCAATAAACAAGCCAGAGGAGGGTACAACTACTTCATTACCTTCACTAATGACTTCAGTAGGTATGGCTATGTCTACTTAATGAGACATAAATTGGAGTCCTTTGAGAAATTCAAGGAGTTCAAGAATGAAGTAGAGAACCAGCTTGGAAGATCCATTAAAGCTCTTCGATCAGATCGAGGTGGAGAGTACCTGAGTGGTGAGTTCTTTGACTATTTGAGAGAGTCTGGGATCATATCCCAACTCACTCCTCCTGGAACACCTCAATGGAATGGTGTGTCTGAAAGGAGAAATCGAACTTTATTGGACATGGTTCGATCTATGATGAGTCATGCAACTCTACCTCCCTCATTCTGGGGGCATGCACTAGAGATAGCTTCTCTAATACTGAATAATGTTCCATCTAAGAGTGTCTCCAAAATACCATACGAGATGTGGAGTGGGAGACGCCCTAATCTCACTTTTATCAAGATCTGGGGATGTGAGGCTTATGTCAAACGTCAGGATTCTAGCAAGCTAGAACCTAGATCTGATAAATGCGTGTTTGTGGGGTATCCTAAGGAAACTAAAGGATACTACTTCTATGTCCCAACCGAGAACAAAGTTTTTGTTGCTCTGGGTGTTGTCTTTCTAGAGAAATAATTTCTCATGAGAGAAGTTAGTGGGAGGAAGTTTGACTTGGATGAGGTCCAAGTGCAAACACAAGACAAAGAGATGGAATCTGAGCCACCTGCACCGGTTGCTAGCCAACCTGAGGCTCAGACACAGGTCCCGCGTAGGTCTGGGAGAATTCGTCGTGCACCTGAAAGGTACGGGTCACTGACCCAACACGATGGGTGTTGGGGTATGCCCTTAAGGCTAATGTTTGAGGCCTTGGGATTGTATAAGTATCATGTAATAAACTCTTAAGTTTATAATAAGGCATGGTTGTTATTCAGGTTGTTACCTTGTCTGCTGTAATAAGTGTACTTCTGAATAATGTCTCAAAGCTGTTCAGCTAGGCTGACAGGCTATAAGTCCTTAGTCGAGATATCTTGGTGAACATGAGACAGCCTTGATATGATGGAGACTAATATGAGTGCTAATCATATAGGATGCTTCGAGCATGGAATAAGATGTAGACTCATGGGTACATTGGATGTACTGGACAGACCCTACTGGGATATTGCATTGCTTGTCACAATGTGAATGATCCCTGTAAGCAGCAAGTGGCACATGTCCTTTGACTTGAGATCACTTGTGTTTCTAAATGATGATTGTCATTGTTTTGAGGTAGTTCAATATCATTTGAAATATAATGATTATAGACTATCTTGGATGGTGAGCTTGAATCAGGTTAGGGCACTAGTGATAGATAAAGGATTGCCGTCTCCTTGTTCAAGGAGTGTGGTGTTCTAAGGGCCCCCCTATATGAGATGATTGAGATAGTGTATGGCCATACCCAGATGACTATGTGCATCTGATCTAATCATGCTCATCGTATTGGAGTTACAAGCTTGACCCGCTTGTCCAATAAGAACATCCAGTGGCAAAGGACACATGTATGCCTTGTGAATTGAGTCACACTTGTGCTATGGTTTGGGAGTAGTCTTGGAAGACTCTTTCCTTTATATCGGGAGACAGTGATGTGTTGCTAGATACCCCTCACTGATCGTGATAACGTAAGTTATCGTTTCCGACATTTAGAGGAAACCCTCAGGGTCGCACAATTTGGTGATATGGCTTACTTGAGTCAGATCGTATGGACTGGATTCTTTGAGTTCAGATTAAAGGGATTTAATCTCTGATTGTAAGTGAGATCTGGTCTGATCATGTTTGATTGATTAGGACTTGAGATCGGTAAGCTTCGATCGAGAGAGGTGATGCTAGATCGGAGAGATCAAGGGCATCAGATGATGAATGGTTAGATCATGAGCCTTGGGGGTTCAATTTGGTCTAGACCAAGTGGCTAGAGCTATTTCGGTTTGGTTTGTTGAACCAAAGCCGATTTGACATTTTGGCTTGAACCGGTTCACAATGGTGAACGCATGGTTCAATCCTAAAATGCGTTTGGGTTGAGTTGAGCGCATGGACTTGATGAGCTTCCATTTATGGAAAGTCATCAAGGGCCGGTTTCACTCACTTCAATGCCAAAAACGCATATGCGTTTGCGCTCTTCTCTTCAACGCATTCGACTTTGGTTGGGTGGTGATTGACGAAGAGAAGGAGAGGTTGAGCAAGAGGAGCTCTCGGCCAAGAGGTTCATCATCCCCTTCCATTCGACTTTGGTTGGGTGGTGATTGACGAAGAGAAGGAGAGGTTGAGCAAGAGGAGCTCTCGGCCAAGAGGTTCATCATCCCCTTCCATTCGACACTTGAAGGCTTGGGTGTCTTGCTAGCACAAGAGACCGCAAGGAGTAAGCATCTTCACCTTGTGTGTGAACTTGTGGAGGAGATCTACTTTGTTCTCTTTATCCAAGCCGACTTCCAAGCATATGGCGTTGGTATGATTTTTATCTCAATCTATTCAATCGATTATAGTTGAACATATGGCATGCAAATGATCTTGAACCCTTGCTTCCGCTTGCATATTTTACATTAGCGCCATGCTTAGGGTTTTGCCCCCTTATGATTAGGGGTTCCTACAATGGGATCTTCATAATTGAGGATGAACCCAGAACCTATGATGAGGTGGTCAGTGGACCGGACTCCGAGAGATAGCTTGACGCCATGCGATCCGAGATGGATTCCATCTTGGCTAACCAAGTCTGGGATTTGGTTGAGCTGCCTGATGGGGTAAAACCCATAGGGTGTAAATGGGTCTTCAAGAGGAAGACAGACATGGATGGCAATATAGTTACCTATAAGGGTAGACTAGTGGCTAAAGGATTTAAACAAGTCCACGGGGTGGACTATGATGAAACCTTCTCGCCAGTTGCCATGATCAAATCCATTTGGATTCTGCTTGCTATAGCTGCATATCATGACTATGAGATATGGCAGATGGATGTGAAGACAGCGTTCCTTAACGGGAAGCTGACTGAGGATGTGTATATGTCACAACCTGATGGCTTCATCCATCCTGCAGAAGCTAGTAAGGTCTGCAGGCTAAAGAGATCCATTTATGGATTAAAGCAAGCATCTCGAAGTTGGAATCTTCGATTTGATGAAGCTGTGAGAGATTATGGCTTTATCAAAAGCGAAGATGACGCCTGTGTATACAGAAAATTCAGTGGGAGCTTGGTGATTTTTCTGGTCTTGTATGTCGATGACATACTGCTCATCGGAAACGACATCCCTAGTCTTCAAGCTGTGAAGACATGGTTGGGGAAGTGTTTCGAGATGAAAGACTTAGGGGAGGCCGCCTATATTCTAGGCGTAAGGATCTACCGGGATAGATCCAAGAGGCTCCTGGCCCTTAGTCAGAGTACCTACATTGATAAGGTCCTGGAGAGGTTCAACTTGGAGCAATCCAAGAAAGGATACCTTCCAGTAAGACATGGCCTTACTCTCTCAAAGAGCCAGTGTCCTACAACACAGGCTGAGAGGGATGATATGAGTCAAATTCCTTATGCTTCGGCAGTAGGATCGATCATGTATGCAATGTTGTGTACTAGACCAGATGTGGCATATGCTGTAAGCATAACCAGCCGATACCAATCCAATCCAGGTCTGCAGCACTGGGTGGCTGTAAATAACATCCTAAAGTATCTGAGAAGAACTAAGGATATGTTCTTGGTCTATGGGGGATAGGAAGAGATCAGTATGCAGGGCTACACTGATGCATCATTCTAGTCTGACCCTGACGACTTTAGATCGCAGGCCGGCTATGTGTTCAAGATAAATGGAGGCGTTGTATGCTGGAAGAGCTTCAAGCAATCCACCATAGCAGATTCTACAACCGAGGCTGAGTATGTGGCCGCTTCTGAGGCAGCCAAGGAAGTTGTTTGGATAAGGAAGTTCTTATGTGATCTTCAGGTGGTCCCTAGTGCAATGGATCCCATTGAACTCTACTGTGACAACAATGGAGCAATTGCACAAGCCAAGGAACCACGGTCTCATCAAAGATCCAAACACATACTCAGAAGATTTCACCTGATCAGAGAGATCATTGACAGAGGTGATGTCAAGATTAGCAGAGTTGACACAGAGAACAATCTAGCAAACCCATTGACCAAGGCTTTGGCGCAGCAGAAGCATGATGGTCACGCTAGAGATATGGGGTTGAGATTCTTCAACTTCTAGGTCTTAGTGCAAGTGGGAGATTGTTGGTGTATATGCCCTAGGACCTAGTTTTGGTCCACTTATGTACTACTTGACTTTGATATTTATATCATTCTGGCATTGTCGTTATCTATGTTTGTTTACATCTGCGCATATGTACTAACATGATAATGTCCCTAGAGACAGATTGGATCTGTGCTCGAACTATAGTCCCTAGTCGATGTACCTTAGTGGATATGGGACAGCTATGGTACTTGTGAGACTGGTATGTGGGCTGGTTAGGCACGTGGTGCTAACGTAGACACATGGGTATATCATTGGAGGATATACTGGATAGACCCGCTATGAGGCTATGACTTGGTGTCATGAGTTATCCTCACAAGTGACAGGAGATGCATTGATCCCTTGACTTGAGGTCATTGATCATTCTATATGGTTAGGGACTTGCTTTGATACAACCTAACACCTCGCCGTAGTTGGGAGGTCATAACGGTTGTCATTGAGCATGTCACGACCCATATGAGAAGGTCAATGGACAGACATAGGATTTGCCCCTTCCTTAGGGAAGTATGATATCCATGGAGCTCCTCTATGGTTCTATGACTGAGAGTGTATGGCCATACCCAGGTGAGAACCTGTTTTAGTCATAGCCATGTGATTGGGTGAAAACAAGTTATGACACACTTGTCCAATCGGATATCAGTTTGGCAAAGAGACTGTAATGCATCTGTACCTAGTTGTGATGATGGGGATGTCAATGTCGATATCCATTCCAATGACCTGGGTAGCAGCGATGCACTGCTAGGTGCCACTCACTACTTATGGTGACCTTTTGTCAGCACTGCCAGCGTCAGAGGAACCTACAGGGTCGCACACCTTGATACTTGAGTTCTCGTATTGATCGGGAAGTCTTATGATCGAGTTATTGGATAACTCGGATCTAATTGGGAGATTTCATCAGCGCCAATGGGCCTGATGAGATGGAAGAATGTTATTGGAGCCAAACTTCATTTTTGGCAGGTTGACCCGTATTTGACCATGGTTGGTCACATTTGGATTAGGGTTGCATTGGATTGGATCCAAATGCTTAATCAACCCATATGAGGAAGTTTGGGCTAGCTCATTATCCAATGAGGCCCAATAACAAGTTGTCATGAAGAGGAAATAGGCTAAAAGGGTATAATGGGGAGAGACCCAACCCCATTAGCGCCTAAGGGCATAATGGGGTTTGGGTGGCAAAAATTGCTTCATTAAGAAGTAATATGCGCCTAGCCCTCTCCCATTGATGGTATGTATGCCTTTAAGGCATGTCTTGGGCTGATATGGTGCTTAGGCAATTATGGATAGGTTGAATGAGATTTATGGTAAAGTCTTGGAGACTTTCCTTGCATCAAACCTCCTCATCCTAGCCCTACACTTGTCATGATCCTAGCCCTTGCCCTAACCGCCTCTTGCCCTATATATGTGACCCTAGCCACCCCCTCTTTAGATGATTCATCCTTGGAGGCGTGAACACATCAAGAGGGGCGAGAGCAAGGAACAAAGGTGGCGGAACCTCTTCCTCTTCCATCAAGTGGCCGCAAGTCTTCTTCCTTTCTTTTTCTTGGAGCAAGTGAAGAAAGCTCTTGACAGTTTCCTCTCCTCTTCATCTTCTTTGGCGCATCCCTCCTTGGTGGTGGCGCAAAGTGATTGGAGCATCTCCCTAAGGCTTGGATCTTCTTCCCGAGGCTAGCACCGGGCGTGGAAGAAGAGGACTCAAGAGATCTGTGTGTGTGAGACTGCAGAGGGCGCACACTTGGGCGCCTGCATCGACATCACTCCAAACCGCTCTTAAGGTATTTCCTAACTCATCGTGTCAACTCTCTTGCTTGCGATCTTCACTGGGTTTTTGGGATCGGCCTGTTTCGGGGACATTTTTCCGCTGTGCAATGTATGTATGTATGCTTATAACTCTGAAAAATTGTAAAATGTCCCCGGGGTTTCCTAACAGCAAGGTGATGGGGAGAAGTGATTTGGATTTCATTGGAAAGTCTTTCCTTCTCTTCCTTGTCTAGGTGCATGATTTGTGCATGGATTGGTCAACCGTGCCATTAGAGGAGGCGCCTGACTTTGTATAAATAAGCAAACATGTATCAAGCCACAAATACATAATTCTCTTCTCCTTTCTCTATGTGGCTGATGCTCTTTTCTTCTCTTTATGATCTACCGCCATCCTCCCTAGCCGTGAGCACCAAAGTCAGGTTCCTACTTCTGGATGCATACTGGTAGAGGGAAAACACTTGAGCATCTACAGCCAACGACGTCAAGCAAGTTTCAATGGTAAAATTACTGTTATGACCCTTAGCTCATTTCGCATCGATTCATTTAGTATGGGGAAAAAATTATTTTTAAGCTATTTTTTACTATGTATTTTTTTTTGTCTGCCTACAATTTTTCCCTTATACTTCCTCCTAAGGTGGACATGCGAGTGCTTCTAAGACTGTCTTCAAAGTTTTATAGTCTGGCTTCTACTAGTCGATAATTTTTAAAGATGCCAAGAACTTTGTTCTATCATGTGATTAATGCTGGAGATTTGATAAAATATAAATAAAAGATATGAAATGCCGCTCACTATCATCATAGAAGTGGAAATTTTTGACTTTTGGGAATTGATTTCAGGAGACTGTTTCCACCTTTCAGAGGTAATAAGTTTACTCTTATAGCTATTGATTATGCTTTTAAATGAGTAGAAGCTCTTGATTCCCCCACTAATGATTATAGGTTGGTCAAGAAACTCTTAAAAAAAAATCTTTTTCCCACGTTATGGAGTTCCACAAGTGGTGATTAGTAATGGAGGATCGCACTTCATAGAATAAAAATTTTCTATCTAGTTTATAAAATATAGTATAAATCACTAATTCGCTACCCCTTATCACCCTCAAACGAGTGGACAAGTGGAAATTTTAAATAGGGAGATCAAAGACATCCTCAAAAAGACAGTTTCACAAGTAAGAATAGATTGGGCTTTCAAGTTAGATGAGACACTTTGGGCATACAGGACCACTTATAAAACACCTATAAGTATATCTCATTTCAATTAATTTATGGTAAATCATGTCACTTACCTATAAAGCTCGACCATAAAGCCTTATGGGTGATCAAGATATTGAATTATGATATGAAAAATGCTGGAGAGAAAAGAAAACTTCATCACATTCATGATATTGAATTATGAAATTAGTTTACTTAATTTTAATTTTTGTACTTTTGCTTGATGGTGATATTTTAATGAAAAGAAATTAGATGATATTTGTTAGTGAGATTTACTCCAACTCCTCTAGCTTAGTTTACTAAAGTCATGAGTTTGATTGTACTAATAATGATATACTTTAAATTCATTTTTGATTGAGTAACCGCGGACATTTATCACAAATATTTGACCCTCGTATAAAAAAATCAATAAAGATTTAAATACTATACTCTTGATCAGCTCTCTTCAAAAATAATAAATAAACAGAGGAAAAAAGGGGAGAGCTAGAGGGCAAGTGGACAATTCTGCTCACTACATAAGACTAAGGTTATGAGTTTCATTATACTGCAATGTAGTGCACTTTAAATAATGCTATTGAACTAAAAAAGGCTTATAATTGTTTAAAGACAAGTTTACTTTAAAAATATCTACAAGAAGGGTATTCCCAAAGCTAATAATGGAGTTTTACTAGAAAAGAGATTCAGAATAACTAGATGAAGCTATGATATTGTTTAACAAGTTGAATTTTGAATGTATTACATGAATTGTTAAGTTTTATTTGTCTTGGACTATGACATCTTGATAGGGTTGTCTCTTAAATTTCCTAGTTTTGAAAATTATTATATATGTCATGGATTAGACGATATGTTAAGGTAGAATAAGCAATTGTCATTAAATCCCTATATTCTTCTAGCACATCTTGACTCACCTATATTTTTTGCTTAAGAATAAGCAAAGATTTGAATCTTATGTATTTTGGTGACTCAAAATGTTATAGTCATTTTTATATACTTCTATCATTTGTTTGAGTCATTTTTACCCTTCTTTGCTTTTATTTGGCTTAAATTAGTTATTTGGTTTGGAATTTATTGGTTCTTTATTTTTTAAAATTTTTAGATAAAATATGCATAATTTTAATAGATTTTCAAGTCAACCAAACCCAAATACAATGTTGAGAAAAGACTCAAATTGTCATGGAAATTTTATTCTCAACAAAAATCAAATTAATCTAACCAACTTATAATGAATTTAAGTATCTAATTAGACCTAGAACTCTTTAATTAGGCCTATAGAGTTAGATTACAAAAGTAGCTATATATTGAAAGGTGACTGGTAACCCTAGAACTCTTTAATTAGGCCTATAGAGTTAGATTAAAAAAGTAGCTAAATCACAGTAACTTAATTTGATATTGATTTTATATGTGATAAATTAACTAAGGATGACTCGTAAACTTGAGTCTTAACTTAATCTAACCAACTTATAATGGATTTAAGTATCTAATTATAATTACAGAAAAAATAGATTTTATGTCGGTTTATATTCAATTGGTGTCATGCTTAGATTAAATGGTACTACTACCTTATATAAGATTCTCAATTAAAAATATAATATAATTTAAGTGTACCTCATACAACCATTTCTGTGTAATTTTATAGTATTACAGAGTTGAAGCTTTACCTCATACAATAATTATTTGGTAATTTATAATTAGATACTTAGATTAACGGATATGCTTGGATTAATGAATTTTATGTAAAAATTATAACTACAATCATTATATAAAATAATTATTTTATATCAGTGTTTCAAAGGTGATTATGAGGGGATGCACGTGATCCCAGTTGCTCGTTCGGTGATTCTGAGGGGAGGCATGCACCAAAAGGGACTGGGTGTGTTTGAGTCAGGTTTGACCAGTCACGAAGGCCTAATTGCTCCTTCCCTCACGATGCCCTTGTGTGTAGGGGGTCAAGATAACCCATACCCATTCCGACCCAACCCAACCCGCCTTGCCCCGAATGGATTAGGGAAAACCTAAGTTGAACGAGTCAAGTCAGGTTCCAGTAAAACCCGATTTGTATATGTCAGTTCGGGGTTGGGTATAAGATTTTTACTACCTGCCCCAACCCCGAACCCACCCTCAGTGTTAGATTTACTAAATTGCCCTTAATTCAAAATCTAACTAAGTCAGCCAAATAGCCAAATTTGCCCACGTCAATTTCATTTACTGTACAATTTTAACTATTCAAATTCATTTATCCCAAATCACCCCAAACACGCTTTACCCACGCAAAACTTTTACATGAAAAATTATTGATATACTATCCATCAACTATAATTGTCATTAACAAACCTTCTATTAACTATAATTATCGTTGATAGACCTTCTGTCAACCATGATTATTATTGACAGACCTTCCATCAACTATAATTATCATTGATAAACCTTTTGTCAACTATAATTATCTTTGATAAACCTTCTGTTAACCATGATTATCAGTGATAGACCTTCCATCAACTATATTTTCGTTGATAGACCTTCTGTCAACCATGATTATCATTGACATAACTTCCATCAATTATAATTATCGTTGATAGACCTTCTTGTCAGTCATAATTATCGTTGACAAACCTTCCATCAACTATAATTATCGTTGATAGACCTTTGTCAACCATAATTATTGTTGATAGACCTTTTATCAACTATAATTATTTTTAACAATCTATAATTTATAACAAATTAACCTTCTTTCAACTATCATTATCGTTGATATACATTCTATCTACCATAATTATCGTTGACATACCTTAATTTCTTATTAATATATCTTAATTTGTTATAAATTAAGGTTAATCAAAAATAATTATGGTTTATAGACCTTAATTTAACATTGATCAATAGTTTGACGAGGGCTGCGAGTCAGAAGATGATTACAGCCTTGATATCATTTATTGGAGGGTTTTTGTGGTCTCTATTTTGTTTTATCTTTTGTCTAACATTACAGGCATGCAATTCTATAGTGATAACAAGAAGATAAAACACATCTAGGCATGCTTTAGCAAATATGGAAAGCAGTAAATGAGATAAAACACATATAGGCATGCCTAATCAACACATTAAACCATGACATGCCACATGATGTTCAATACCTGACCTAAGTGACAAGCCCCAACAAGACCTAACCTAGCTGCCACTAAGCTTCCTGTCCATGTGCAGCTCCAAGGTCCACCTCACCAAGGGATAGCTCTCAAATCCTAGAAGTGCCCTTAAAGGGTTCGGCCAAACCCTTGCTCCTTGCTTCATCAACCAAGTTGTGCCACCTTGCGAGATGTGCAAGCATGGTTGCTTCAAGGAGGGATGCGCCAACGACATCAAGATGCTCCAAGAGGGTTGTGCCCCTAATCTTCTTCGTGCGATTACAAAACAAAAGAAAAAGTCCAGCATGCAGACCTTGCACAAATACATCATAGGCATGCAAGGGGCTTGATTAAGACCATATCACAATGCACAAAATAAGATATCTCTATTCATGCTTTTCTATATGCTCATGAAAACTCATAAAAGTTTAGTTTTAATTTTTCATCATAACATGTCTTTCAACCTCAATCACTCTTCGCAAATCCTTAGTTTTTTGTTTCTCTTGGAAGTCTACAAGTGGCACATGCATGATCCAAATGTGCAAGCCACCCCCTTGCAATCTTTAACCTACTGAGATTAGGGCAATCACCCAGTCCATGCCCTACATAATCTCAACAAGTCTCACACAGTAGGTCTATCCTACATGCATAAGGACAAATTAATTCTTCCACATGTGTGTCTACCCTCTTATGTGAAGAAATCAAGAACACTCAAAGAAATCGAAGAGAGTTTAGGACGAAAGACCAACAATTTTTCTAAATAAGAAAAACGTGCCATATGAAATTTTCAAAAATTTCGGATGGCATGTGAGCATACAAGAAAGCAATAACATTGCTCGAGTCTCACAAGTTCCTATGATAGCACTGTTGGGAAACCTTGGGAATTTTAAAAATTTTATTACATATAACAGAAGTAATTCCCCGAAATAGGTTAGTCCAAAAAACCCAGAAGATCGAGTCATGCGAGGTGATCGACATGATGAGAGAAGAAAGATACCATAGAGCAATTGGGAAGAAGCAATGTAAGGTGGACAAGCATGCGCCCTCTACAGTCTCGCACACAATTGACCCTCGAATCCTTTTCTTCCACGCCCGATGCTAGCCTTGTGAAGAAGATCAACGCCAAGGAGAAGCTCTTACTCACTTGCGCCACCCACAAGGAGGAGGATGCGCCAATAGAGGAAGAGGAGAAGGATGCCACCAAGTCCCTTCTTCACTTGCGCTAGGAGAGGAAGAGAAGGAATACTTGTGGCTCTAAGAGGAAGCCTTGTGCCAAGAGAGCCTTGCTCAAACCCATTTGTTTGCTCATGCCAAGGATCAGAATCATACAAAGAGAGGGTGGCCACAAGCTCTAATATAGGCTCAAGGCTCAAGGAGAAATCGACTAAGGGATTAGAAGTGTGGGTGGTTAGGGTTAGAGGCAATGGAAAGTTTCCAAGTCTTTTCCATGAATGTCTAGCCCTATGACATATGCTCTAAAGCCTTACCATGTAAGCCTATTTAGCCATATGCGCCCTAAGCCTTGCCAAAGAGGCAAGCTTTCCTTCTACGTGTTTAGAGCAAAGTCAAAACGCACAAGTACATGCCTAATGAAGCATTAGGCATAAATCTTAATCCCTTTAGGAGTCTTATTCGCCTAAGGCCTTGCCATGCAAGCCTAGAGGCAGCCATATGCGTACAAAACCTTCCATAAGATGGATCATTTCCACTCTTGGGCTTAGACCACGTCAAAGGAAACAAGAGAGATGCCTAATGAGGCAAAGGTGCCACTCCTTCTCGCATTAGGATTCCATGCGTCTATGGGAAAAGACTTCTCTCCATTATATCCCTTATGTGCAATATCCTCTTCTCCTTCAATTATTGGTAGGCCCCATTAAGCTATGAGCTATGCTAGACTTCATTGAAGAAGCTGATTAAACCATCGGACTCAATCTGATGCAACCCTAGTCAAATATTGGCTAACCATGGTTAACTAAGGGTCAAGTTGCCAAAAATGAAGTTTAGCTGCAATAAGGCATATCTGCGCATATAGAATCTCCCAAATCGATCTGAGTTATGAAATAACTCGATATAAGGCTACTCGATCAATACAAGAACTCGAATATCAAGGTGTGCGACCCTGTAAGTTCCTCTAATGTTGATAGTGATGAACTCATGTCATCACAAGCAATGAGTGGCTAACTATACATCACTACTACCCAAGTCTTCGGAATGGCTATTGATACTGTGACCGCAAGTGCGCGGTTTCTATCGAAGTAGTAAAAAGTTATCAATCCACAGAGACTAGTGTCAAGCATTGTAATTGTTAGCTAGATAGCTCAAAAGGGATTCTAAAGTCTAAATTAATTTAACAAAATCAATTCAAATATTCAGAGACTAAAATAGCAAGATGCAATTCAAGAAAGATTGGGACATCAGGTTTTCGACCGATTTCCCCTTCGAAATCGGTCAAATTTGGCGAGAAACCACTAGATGGTCGAGATCGGTCGGCATTTGCATGGCCGTGATGGTGAACACGGCCTAGCCATGTTCTTGTCATCACATAGCAAATAGATCTTCACAGACGGATATGAGACAGGGCACAGCCAAGTTCACTTCAGCGAATGTCTTGAAGTTGTTGATAGTGGAGATCACGGCCGTGCATCAAGACATGGGCAAGCCATGATCATTGTAGTGTAAATCTGAGTAAGTTGGTCATGGACGTGCATCAAGACATGGGCAAGCTGTGTTTCCTTTACATAAGTTTACAGTACTTTGTCGAGATAATCACGAACGTGATGATAAACACGGGCAAGTTGTGATCTCTGAAGAAAATTCTAATTCAGCTGAAATTTGACTTGTGACATTCTAGCACTATGAGGAATCTTTTAATGACTTCAAATCTCCAAAATCTTTATGAAAAATAAAAAAATTTCTTACATTTCCCAAACAATTGGAAATAGTGAAGATTCTGCATCTATAAAGGAAAAGGTTCCAAAATAAGGTAGAAAACAAGACTAAAGTCTGGTAAACATGTAAGAATAAGACTTTAAATCCAATGAAAGTAAGACACATCAAAATATCACAGACATAAAATCTTGCATGTCTTCAAGCAATTAAACTATCTAGAAAAATCTGTGATAATGAAAGAAGAATATTCTAAGGCCAAAGTATGCCTAATATGAATACCATTATTCTCAATCCTCTGTTAAAGAATATAATTGAGATACAATCAAAATTGATAACATAAATAGTTTTCAAAGTTGAACCTCAAATCTGAAAAAGGATTAAACACTATCATCAAGTTGAGATTAGTCATAATCATCAATTCCTTCGTTAGGTAGCTAATCTAACCAAGTTGCACAAAAAGAGCATTTCAAAATAGCATCATGAATTATATCGGTAGGCTCAAATTCCTTTCTTGAATTTGCCTTTAACTTTGTTACACGTTGGACAAACATTTATAATGAAAGCACCCCCGGTACTTAGTCAGAAAACAAACTATGAGTGTGTACACCACATAATGTATGCAAAACTCATTTCTTCATACTAAGTCAAAATGTATATTGCAAACTCAAGTTAGAAGAAAGCAGAGTTGTTCACTTTTACCAAATGCCTTCTTTTCTCATGATCTCTCATTTTCTGTTTTATTGTTCTTCTTTCATTTTTTTTATTTGTCGATAGTGCCAAGTTGGATGAATATTTGGATTCATCGGTTCTTAGGTACCACTGCCCCTTTTATTCTCAAATGCATCACATCATGTTTTTTTTTATTTTGGCAACTAGATAGAAGGGATGAAAGCAAGGAATATTACAATCATGACTAATAAAAAACATAGCTTCGTGCCAAAAATAAATCAAAAAAATAAGGTTTAACTTGTTAAACATTATTCATTCCACAACAAAAGTGAAACTCAATAATCAATAAAACCCAGATTGAATGAACAAAAGTAGTCATAATAAGAATTACTTTAACACATAGAGCAAATTGGACATTCACATCATAACTCTAAATAACTTAATAACCGAGAACAAAGTGAGAATAACAGAAAATATCTTAGAATTTTGCCACAAACATAAGATCATAGGTAACATTTCTATCAACACAAATATCTCAAAAACGTAGGCCAAACCAACAACATAAAAACATAATGCATTGCATAAAAAAAAACACAAATTAAAGCTAATGCAAAAAGATAATTCCAAAAAGTAAATGTATAAAGAGTACATGCCAAACTTCAACTAAAATGTGGGATACCCTCCTACTCACAGTAAAGAACTACATAGTCTTCTATTCAGCATCAAAGTAGCAGAATGTCACAAAAGTAGCGAAAACTTACTAAACAAGAGAAAAAGGTGCACCAAGTAAAACTCCATAGAAAGCACAATATATCATCAACGCATGGTGTTACGTTTCTGTTGGATATCTCGAATGGCATCCCACATCGTAGCCAGCAAGCACCCTTGGCGATCTTGCTTCTCCTGCATCTCACCGATGTGTCGACTGAGGTCTTGGAACTCCATATGTCCCTGACGCTGCTCTTCCAGGATAGTCTTAAAGTAAAATTCAACATTGGCACAAGCATTGGCAGTGGATGCTGAAGCAAAGGGCTCTCCAAATTTGAACAGTAGGGATGATGGAGAAGGAGGCACAATCTACATTGGAACATCCTTGTCAGGGACAAGAAGTACCCTCCAGTTCTACCTCTCATGGATAGTGGTGCAATGCAGGTTTGAGAGAGAAGATGTCGCCCTCATGGGTTATCATCTTCATTGCCTGACATGATTCGAGGTCGATTCGAGAACTCCCCTTGGCTTGCTTCTCTCCATAGTGGTCAACGCCCAAGGCTGAGTCTTTGCCGGGGACTAAGTTTAGCCAATATCGACTTAATCATAGGATTGATAGAAGATATAGTTTTGTTTTTGTTTAATTTACTTTAGTTTAGGTAATATTTTTTGGCGCCGTTGCTGGGGACTAAGTTTAACCAATATCAATTTAATCGTAGGATTGATATATTAGATATTTTTGTTTTCGTTTACTTTAGTTTTAGTTCCTTTTCTGTACTTCTTTTCCTCTACATTTCTTCGAGTTATTACTATTCTCTGGTTTATTAATCTTGTTTATGCCAAGAAATATTAGAACAGGAATCTTAGTGCCAGAAGATCCAGAAATCAAAAGGACTTTTCAAGCGCAGAGAAAATTCAAGGATCTATGGCTTGAGGAAATCAGTTTAGACAAATCTGCAATGGATCATAACTGCTCTCTAAGAGATTTTGCCACACCAAATGTATAGGGCTTACATTCGAGCATCGCTAGACCGGCTATCGAAGCCAACAACTTCAAAATAAAGCTAACCCTATTGCACATGGTTTAGCAGAACCAATTTAGTGGATCGCCTCATGACAACCCCAATTTACATTTGTTTATTTTCATAGAATATTGTGATAACCTAAAGATTAATGGGGTAACATCTAATGCTATTCGATTGAGACGCTTCCCTTTTTCCCTTAAGGAACATGTGCGAGCATGGCTTTAGTCACTACCACAAGGCTCCATCATTACATCATTACATGGGATCAGCTTTCCCACGTGTTCCTCTCCAAATACTTCCCACCTAGCAAGACGGCTCAACTGAGGAACCATATCACAAACTTCAGCCAGAAGGACGGGGAGTCATTCTATGAGGCTTGGGACCATTATAAAGAGCTATTGGGAATGTGCTCACATCATGGGCTTGAAAAATGGGTATTGGTACATACCTTTTATAATGGTCTATTATAGAATACTTTTTTATCTATTAATGTAGCCATTGGAGGAGCACTGATGAACAAGAATGTGGACAATGCGATGAATTTGATAGAAGACATGGCTTTGAATCATTACTAATGGACGAGCGAGAGAAACATCTCGGTATGAGGATGAGGTAAGCATGACTTAGATATGTTGAGTTCATTGGTGGCAAAGGTTGATTCTTTATCGCATTAACTCAACTCAATGAACTTTCATTTATCGTTAATTAATTTAGTTACATGTGAAGTTTATGGAAATTTGGGACCAGGTTAATGGTATCAGCAATACAAATCAGAGGAATCAGAATGATCCATTTACAAGCACCTACAACTCGGGGTGGAGAAATCATCCCAATTTCTCCTACCGGAATAATCAGAACCAAGCTAACCCACCAAACTTCAACAGTCAAGCTCAACTAGGAAATTTTAGCAATTAGTTCTCCCATCCTACTTTCAGGCAACCACCAGGATTTCAGCAATGACAATTTAAACAACCATAGAAATCCAATCTAGAGCTACTACTGAAAATTTTTGTCACAACCCAATCAAAGCAGAATGAGAATGTGGATGAATTCATCATGTAGTTGAACTCAAAAGTAGATGCCCTGATCACTCATTCTAGGATGCTTGAGAACCAAATTGCTCAACAAGCCAGCTCATCCTCTAGACCATCTGGGAAGTTCCCTTCACAACCTGAAACAAATCCAAGGGAGCACTACAATGAGATTATGATGTGCTGTAACAAACAGTTGGAAGATCCCAAGATGGATATTGGGGGTTAAGTTGTGAGAGATTTTAAGAGCTAGGGAAAGGAGACTCAACCTTCAAAGGAAACACAGGCAGAGACTAACGCTAAGTCTAACTTGAATAAGTGCATGGCAACGTCATCATCTCGAATGGCTAAACTTAGTCCCCAGCAACGGTGCCAAAAACTTGATAGCTTGACCGCAAGTGCACGGTTTCTATTGAAGTAGTAATAGATATCAAACCCACTGGGACTTAGTGTCAAGTACCAACATATCGAGTTATTGTTAGCTAGACAACTCAAATTGAATTTTAAAATCTAAACAAATTTAACAAAAGCAACTCAAAAAGTTAGCGACTAATAAGGGAAAATGCAATTCAAGAAGGATCGGGACATCGTGAAGAAACGATCCCAACCGATCTGTTGAAACATCTAGAATATATCATCGGAGATCCTAAGAACAAAAATAGCCACGTGATCTATGTATTGGGTGTTGACAACCCAATGCGACTCTATTAGATCGTACCGAGTACTCTGCGCAGCATCTCAGAAAATGCTGCCATAAGGGTTATGCTCAGCGTCTACAGTAGGGTGCTTGGAAGAGGAAGGACGCTTGGCAACAGACTTTTTCTGGGTAGACATATTGAGCGGTGGTCGTAGAAATTAAAGATTGGAACCTCGGAGGCTTCATGCTGAAGGGAACTCGGGAAGAAGATGGACAGAGCAGCCAAGATCACTGAAAACAACAGACTCTCTCTAGAAATCACACTAGAATCTGTACATCAAGCTCGGAATGGGATGTTTTAAGATTCATGGTAAGATCTCAAAGAAAATCGAAGGCTTGAAGAAGAGGCGGCAGCGAGAACGGCTGAGGCGTAGAGCACTGCTAGAAGAAGGACATCGCAGACAAAAAACCTAGAAATGAGAGGTGCCGAATGTTTTTAGGATAAAAGTTGCCCGCGGAGGGAAGATCTGGGATAAATCCAAAGGCTGGTAGCGTGGCCAAGAGGTGGCGGCGGTGCAAACATGAGCGTGAACCCTAAGTTTCGTTGCCTACCGCTTTTATACTCATGAAGATGAATGAAAGCACGTCCGTGATGGCAGACATGGCTTGGCCGTGTTTGTCACAGCGAAGAAAAACTCCTCAAAAGCACGGGCATGACGATAAACATGCCTTGGCTGTGGCTGTTGGTGTATATGCCCGACAGACCAATGTATGGACATGGTCAGGCATTGCTTGAATGTACTTTGATAGAATTAATGAAATTGATATAATCAATAAAGGCATGGTCGTTATTATGCAGATTGCTTTACCTGCGTTGATGTATTGAATTGCATATATAATGTCCCAGGAGTTTGGATTGGATCCATTCTCACAAGCTATCCCCAGTCAAGGTACCTTAGCAGATATGGGATAGCTTTGGTACATGTGAGACTGGTGTATGGGCTGGTTAGGTGCAGGGCACAGTAACGCAGACATACAGGTGCATTGGATGCACTGGAGTGATCCACCATGAGGATTGACTTGTCTAGTCAACGAGTCAATCTCACATGCAAGAGGTTTGCATTGATCCTTAGACTTGAGGTATTCATGTCTAGACTTGATGAAGGGTATGCTTTAATACAGTCTTACGTCTCTTCGTAATTGGGAGATCAAAACGACTGTCATTGGGCATGTCATAAGTCACGTAGAGACATGGATGACCAATAGTAGGATTTGCCCCTTCCTTCCGAGGAAGCATGATATCCACCACGGGGCGCCCCACCTTATTGGTGCATGACAGAAAAGTGTGGCCACACTTGTTGAGTCATGACCAATGCATTGGATAATAAACTTGAGACTAATCCAATGGCAGGATATCAGCTTAGGCAAAGGGATCTGTAATGCAATGGGAATCCTCGTTGCTTGTTAGGAGTTGTTGCCATAATGACTTAAGTCCTATGACATGGGTAGTAGTGATGTGTTGCTAGATACCCCTCACTACTTATGATGTTTACATCATTGCCATCGTCATATGGATCCTACGGGGTCACACGCAATAGACTCTTGACGTTGCTTTAATCAGAAGCCTTTGGATCAAGTTATTGGATAACTTGGATCCATTTGGAAGATTTCATCAGCGCCAATGGGCCTGATGAGTTGGAAGAAAGTTATTGGAGCCAAACTTCATTTTTGGCAGGTTGACCCAAAATTGACCTTAATTGGTCACATTTGGATTAGGGTTGCATTGGATTGGATCCAATGGCTTAATCAACCCATGCCATGAAGTTTGGGCTAGCTCATTATCCAATGAGGCCCAATAATAAGTTGTCATGAAGAGGGAATTGGCTTAAAAGGGTATAATGGGGAGAAACCCAACCCCATTGGCGCCTAGGGGCGTAATGGGGTGTGGGTGGCATAAGTTGCTTCCTTTGGAAGGAAGTGGCGCCTCCCCCTTCATCCATTCATGGTATCTTGTCTCTATGGTAAGTATTGGGGCTGATATGGCTTGAGGACTCTTTTGGAAAGAGCTTGAGCGCATATGAGAAGTAGGGAGATGTTTATGGTAAAGTCTTGGAGACTTTCCTTATCTCATAAACCCTACATGCACCCAAACCCTTACCCTAGCCAAATACCTCTTGCATGTTGCACCTAGCCCTTCTCCTTGGATGGAAAGAATGCCTCTAAGGCATGTCTTGGGCTGATATGGCTATTGGGCAAATAAGGATAGATTGAATGAGGTTTATGGCAAAGTCTTGGAGACTTTCCTTACCACAAACCCCTCTCATCCTAACCGCCCACTTGGCATGATCCTAGTCATTGCCCTAGCCACCCCTTGTCCTATTAATAGGACCCTTGCCGCCCTCTCTTGTGGTTGTTGGTTCGATTCCTTGGAGGTGTGAACAAACATAGAGAGGTGTGAGCTAGGGCAAAGGGCGACAACATCAAGGTGGCGCAACCTTCCTCCTCTTTGTAGCCGCAAGCCTTCTTCTCCTTCTTCTCCTCTTGGCGCAACTTGGAGAAGGGCTTGGTGGCGACATCTCTTGGAGAGAATTGGAAGTTTAAGGTGGCGACAACTTGAGGGCTTGGAGCTCTCCTTCTTCCATCAAAGGCGCAAGCAAGTTCTTCTTGTTCTTCTTCTCATCTTCTTGGCGCAAGGATTCTTTGAGCTTGGTGGCGTCTTCTTGCCACAAGCCCTCATCGTCCCTTGGCCATAGGCGCACCTTGGAGGTGGCGCAAGCAAAGAAGAAGAAGGAAGTACTTGGCGCATCATCTTCCTCCTCATCTCTTCTTGGCGCTTCTACCTTGGAGGTGGCGCAAGTTTTGAAGAGAGTGATAAGGCTTGATTCTCTTCCCGAGGCTAGCACCAAGCGTGGAAGGGAGCAACGATCAAGGAGTCGACGCGTGGATACTTGTAGAGGACGAACACTTGGGCGTCTTCAACTTGGCACCTTCATCCTAACAAGCAATAAAGGTACTAACCCTAACACATCCTTGTGTTCTCTCTCTCGCATGGATCCTTGGGAAAGGAATGTGTTTCGGGTGTAATGCTTCTTCCGCTGCGTCCTGGGACTGAAAAATTTTAAATTACACCCGGCATTCCCTAACAGTGGTATCAGAGCTACTTGCGAGAAACACAAGGTGTACGTTTGCTTGTGTGAAAAATTTTTGGAAAATTTTTCTTTCATCCATGCGCGATTCACCTAGAAGGCGCTTTCATCCAAACTTCTTTTATCAATTTTATGGCCGAAATTTGGATTGTGTTTATGATGGATTTAAGACCAAAGGCGCACGTAGTTTTGTCAAGTAGGACGGGCATTGTGTCTTCGGACTGGCCGGGTCTCTTGATCTGACAAAATTGCCAGCCGATAGGGTCCATGAAATCATCATGAAACTTGATCCCAATTTTAGCATAAATTTGATTGAGAGAGTGCTTTGGATGGAGTTGGCGCATAAGGGGATAAAATTTGATTATTCCGGTTTTTCAAATTTTATATATGCGCCACTTGTCTCTTCCTTGGGTTAATATGGTCATAGCGGGTGCCCTCCTGTGTTGTGATGTGGAAGCATGTTTCCACCTGTGATGAATGCTTGTAAAATCTTTCTGCCACCTGCGTGTGGTTCTCCCCCTTCTTGATGTAAAATTTTCATCTTTCCTTAGAATAGATGTAGAACTGTTTACATAAGATAGGTTAAGGTTCATCAAAGACAACAAGGTGTCTTCTTCAACCGATATCAGAGTGGCGCCAGCTTTGGAAGCTTGGTGATGGACTTGCGGCTGAAGGAAGGACACTAGCTTTCGGCTTCTGGCATGGGCTGATTTGCTTCAGGGACTCGCAACCCTTGGATGCACGATAACATGTCACATGGCTCGTGACAAGTTATATGTATGAAAAGGGCTATGACCATATCGACCAAACTAGCATGCCTGTGATGGTTTATTATTTTGTCCATAGCATGCCTGTGATGTTTTTCCTTTGCTGCCATAACCATAGGAAAACTGCATGCTAGAAAAGAATAAAAACATGCAAAAACTCTCAATACAATATCAAGTCGATAGCCTTCTAACGCGTAGCCCTCATCAAACTATCGATCCGTGCTGTTGTGAACTGTTTCCCACCCTCGTGGGACACACCCACTTATCTTTAGAAGGTGTGTGGTGACAATGATTTCCCCAGTCCAGTTTTAACCTGGGCGTGCCTTCGCAAGGAAATTCGTTGGCCCTGGGCATAACGGTTAGGACCAGACTTGACTAGTTTTTCATATGTCACTAACATGATGAATCACTAGAGGCAGCTGTTGAGAGGATAGGGTTCTGTGTTGTATCCAGCCATCGCTGGACACAGGGCGCCTAGTCTGTCTTAACTAAGAGGAATTGTGCGCGGCACAATTGGCTGGCATGCCTACCTAAGGAAGCATGGGACTCTCTGTGCATCTCAACTCACCCTCGTGAGTCGCGGAGACCTCGTGTGAAATTAGGATCCTACTCATGTATTTCCAAGTTGAGTTTTGAGAGTTATCAACTTGTTAAGGAAATAGTGGGAGTATAGCATTTAATTTAAAGTCCTTGTTAAATGCTTTATCATAGTACTTATTTTGCTTGTTTGCTTATTGTAGATGATTCCATCTCCTGAACCTAGATTGAAACTTCTTAAAAATAAACTGGATGGAACAAATTGGACAATATGGTTCAGACTTTTGTCCAAACTTCTAGAACATGAGAATATGGTCTATCTTCTTGAAAGACCTCCAACCCAGCCCTGTATATATTTTTGTACAGAGTGGGAGTGGAATGTCTATCTTGAACATTGTGTGGATAGTGAACATTACACTGCTCTTATTTTGAGGTGCTTGACCCCTGAGGTCCAGGTTGAGTGTGATGAGATGGGGATTTATGATATGATCATACATCTTCGACGTCTCTTCACACCGGGCACTTCAAATAGTAATCAAGAGAGTGTTGTTGGATCTTCTGGGTGTTTGCTTGAATCCAAGAATGACTATGGTTCCGTATCTTCGAAGCTAAAACTTCGGAAGACTGGGAATGCATGGAAATTTCAGGATGGATTAAGGCCCAGGAAGAGCATGGCACAAAAGAAGGGATGTTATCCATCTGCTTCAGGTATTGTGTTGCTGAGGTCTTTATGTCTACTTCTTATTCATGGGTACTGGGTACCGCATGAGGAGCTTACATATGTTTTTCATATGCAGGGGCTCAAAAGAAGTAGGACAATAAGGCTTGATGGGATCGACTTTCGAGTCAGGGACGGAGCATTGGATGCTGCTGTTGATGTCATCTCACTACCTTCAAAGACTTCAACTAGAACTTTGCTATTATGTACTAGCTTTTGTATTAGAACATTATGTCCATTATTTTGAATGGATTTTCAGTTTGAAATAAATTGGTATTTCCTTAAATCTGGAATGTTCTATAGTAGTGGTACAATTGATGATAGCTTGTAGTTCTGTATGTAACACTGGATAGATCAAGTCCAATGATTCAATCAATACCATCTCTTTGCATTGTCTCTTGGGCCATAAGACATACGTCACATCCAAAAGTCCATGGACTATTGGGATTATTATCCTTTCAGGGTTATGATATATGTGAGCCTTGTCTAATGGACAAGATGGCAGATGCTACCTTCATTTAGGAAGGAGAGAGAGGTTAGATGTTTGTTGGATCTAGTGCACAGCAATGTGTGTAGACCCATGGAGACAAGCACTAAGTGGTATACTTCATTAAGTTGGGATATGTCATATCCAACACGTAACTTTGGAGAAATCCAAGAAGTTAAGAAATGAAGTATAGAATCGAATTGGAGAATCTATTAAAACCCTTTGATTGGATCAAAGTAGGAAGTGAAGAATTTGATGACTATCTTGAGGAGTGTGGGGTTGTCTCACAGCTTACTTGGAACACCACAACTGTGTGGTGAAATTCAAAGAAAGAAAAGGGAACACATTGGATGTGGTTCCACCTTTGAATCGTCATGCAAATTTACTTCCTTTAGAGGCCATGCAAGCAACTGTTCTGACACTCCATAGTGTGTACTTGTGGGGCACTGAAAGTGCTGCTTCTATCCCGATGAGAACAAAAATATTTGTTGCTCAAACTGCTGTCTTTCTTGAGGAGATATTTTTTTTTGAAAGAAGCTGGTGGGAGTAGATTTGATTAGGACAAGGTCCAAAAATCAACCACAATACAGTTAGACACAAATGGAGAGTAGATTCACACATGCAGGTTGAAAAGTCAACCTGAGGTTCAAGTAACACAGGAATCACATGAGTCTGAATGGACTCGAAATACTCTCACAGGTTGTGGGCATGACGAATTTTTCATCTAGGATGAACCTAAAGACTTATGAGGAAATGGAAGCGGTCAGTGGACCAGATTCCAAGAAATGGCTGAGCGCCATAAGAACCATAATGGACTCCATGTCTGCTAATCAAGTGTGGGACTTGATTGAGCCGCCAAAGGGGTAACACCCAGAGGCTGTATGTGGATCTTCTTGGAAGATAGACATGAAAGGTAACATTGTTACCTATGATGACAAGCTAGTGAATGAAATTTCGGATAAGTCCACTGGGTGGATATTGATGAAATTTTTCACCGATAGCTTTGTTTGAGTCCATTAGGTATCTACTTGTCTTAATTGCATGTTCTGTTATAGCGTGTTGTTATGAAAATTGCTTTTCTTAATGGACGTCTGGAAGAGGATGTCTAGATGGAAATAGCCAAAATATTTTCATACAGTCGCCATAAAGATATGTATGGTATTATACAAGTATCCTATGTTTACAAGAAGATCAGTGGGAGCATCATAATGTTTCTTGTTCTAATTGATTGACGATATTCTCCTCACTTGAAATGACATCCCAGCTCTTCACGCGGTGAAGTACAGGCTTGGAATGTATTTCGAGAAGAATGACCTAGGGAATGCAGCCTACATCCTGGGCATGTGGATCAACTGGGATCCAAGAAAGTCATTGCCCTTTAGTCAATCTACGTTCATCCAAGAGATTCTGGAGAGGTTCATGTTGGATCATTCCAAAGGATGATACCTTCCAGAGAGACATGGTCTGATTCTCTGCATGATGCAATGTCTTTTGACACAGTAGGAGAGAGACAACATGATTCTATAGTCCTAATACATTGGGTATAGGATAGATCATGTTTTGTGCAACTAGCACAAGACTATGTGTGGTGAATGCTTGGAGCATGGCCAGTAAGTTTCAATCAGATCCTAGTGTTCAAACACTGGATAGCTGTGAAAGCAATCCTACGTACTTGGGAAGTATAAAGGATTGAATTTTAGTCTGTGATAGACAGGAAGAACTTTGTGTACTGGGTACACTGACACTTCGTTCCGGTCTAATGACTATCGATCACAGTCAGGATTTGCTTTTTGCCTTGATGTGGTGTTGTTGGCTGAAAGAGCTTTATGCAAACTGCAGTGGCAAATTCTACAATAAGGCTGAGTACATTGCAGCTTCTTGTGGCAGCCAAGGAAGCAGCTTCATTCATTTGAACTTGATTTAGTCCCTGATGCTTGATGGTCCAGTATAGTTCTTACTGGGGCCGTAAGCATGTGTAAAGGAACTTAGCACTCAAGTATGTACTGCAGCGATATCATCTGATCTTAGAGATCATGGATAAAGATGATGATTCAAACTAGTTAAAATAAACACAGATAGCAATCTGGAAAAACCCACTGACGTAGCCTCTGGCGCAGCGGAAGCTAAATAAGTCATACTAGAGATATAGGGACTGATTAAACATCAGTCGCCCTTGGTCTTAGTGCAAGTGGGAGATTGTTGGTGTATATGCCCTACAGACCAATGTATGGACATGGTCAGGCATTGCTTGAATGTACTTTGATAGAATTAATGAAATTGATATAATCAATAAAGGCATGGTCGTTATTATGCAGATTGCTTTACCTGCGTTGATGTATTGAATTGCATATATAATGTCCCAGGAGTTTGGATTGGATCCATTCTCACAAGCTATCCCCAGTCAAGGTACCTTAGCAGATATGGGACAGCTTTGGTACATGTGAGACTGGTGTATGGGCTGGTTAGGTGCAGGGCACAGTAACGCAGACATACAGGTGCATTGGATGCACTGGAGTGATCCACCGTGAGGATTGACTTGTCTAGTCAACGAGTCAATCTCACATGCAAGAGGTTTGCATTGATCCTTAGACTTGAGGTATTCATGTCTAGACTTGATGAAGGGTATGCTTTAATACAGTCTTACGTCTCTCCGTAATTGGGAGATCAAAACGACTGTCATTGGGCATGTCATAAGTCATGTAGAGACATGGATGACCAATAGTAGGATTTGCCCCTTCCTTCCGAGGAAGCATGATATCCACCACGGGGCGCCCCACCTTATTGGTGCATGACAGGAAAGTGTGGCCACACTTGTTGAGTCATGACCAATGCATTGGATAATAAACTTGAGACTAATCCAATGGCAGGATATCAGCTTAGGCAAAGGGATCTGTAATGCAATGGGAATCCTCGTTGCTTGTTAGGAGTTGTTGCCATAATGACTTAAGTCCTATGACATGGGTAGTAGTGATGTGTTGCTAGATACCCCTCACTACTTATGATGTTTACATCATTGCCATCGTCATATGGATCCTACGGGGTCACACGCAATAGACTCTTGACGTTGCTTTAATTAGAAGCCTTTGGATCAAGTTATTGGATAACTTGGATCCATTTGGAAGATTTCATCAGCGCCAATGGGCCTGATGAGTTGGAAGAAAGTTATTGGAGCCAAACTTCATTTTTGGCAGGTTGACCCGAAATTGACCTTAATTGGTCACATTTGGATTAGGGTTGCATTGGATTGGATCCAATGGCTTAATCAACCCATGCCATGAAGTTTGGGCTAGCTCATTATCCAATGAGGCCCAATAATAAGTTGTCATGAAGAGGGAATTGGCTTAAAAGGGTATAATGGGGAGAAACCCAACCCCATTGGCGCCTAGGGGCATAATGGGGTGTGGGTGGCATAAGTTGCTTCCTTTGGAAGGAAGTGGCGCCTCCCCCTTCATCCATTCATGGTATCTTGTCTCTATGGTAAGTATTGGGGCTGATATGGCTTGAGGACTCTTTTGGAAAGAGCTTGAGCGCATATGAGAAGTAGGGAGATGTTTATGGTAAAGTCTTGGAGACTTTCCTTATCTCATAAACCCTACATGCACCCAAACCCTTACCCTAGCCAAATACCTCTTGCATGTTGCGCCTAGCCCTTCTCCTTGGATGGAAAGAATGCCTCTAAGGCATGTCTTGGGCTGATATGGCTATTGGGCAAATAAGGATAGATTGAATGAGGTTTATGGCAAAGTCGTGGAGACTTTCCTTACCACAAACCCCTCTCATCCTAACCGCCCACTTGGCATGATCCTAGTCATTGCCCTAGCCGCCCCTTGTCCTATTAATAGGACCCTTGCCGCCCTCTCTTGTGGTTGTTGGTTCAATTCCTTGGAGGTGTGAACAAACATAGAGAGGTGTGAGCTAGGGCAAAGGGCGACAACATCAAGGTGGCGCAACCTTCCTCCTCTTTGTAGCCGCAAGCCTTCTTCTCCTTCTTCTCCTCTTGGCGCAACTTGGAGAAGGGCTTGGTGGCGACATCTCTTGGAGAGAATTGGAAGTTTAAGGTGGCGACAACTTGAGGGCTTGGAGCTCTCCTTCTTCCATCAAAGGCGCAAGCAAGTTCTTCTTGTTCTTCTTCTCATCTTCTTGGCGCAAGGATTCTTTGAGCTTGGTGGCGTCTTCTTGCCACAAGCCCTCATCGTCCCTTGGCCATAGGCGCACCTTGGAGGTGGCGCAAGCAAAGAAGAAGAAGGAAGTACTTGGCGCATCATCTTCCTCCTCATCTCTTCTTGGCGCTTCTACCTTGGAGGTGGCGCAAGTTTTGAAGAGAGTGATAAGGCTTGATTCTCTTCCCGAGGCTAGCACCAAGCGTGGAAGGGAGCAACGATCAAGGAGTCGACGCGTGGATACTTGTAGAGGACGAACACTTGGGCGTCTTCAACTTGGCACCTTCATCCTAACAAGCAATAAAGGTACTAACCCTAACACATCCTTGTGTTCTCTCTCTCGCATGGATCCTTGGGAAAGGAATGTGTTTCGGGTGTAATGCTTCTTCCGCTGCGTCCTGGGACTGCAAAATTTTAAATTACACCCGGCATTCCCTAACAGTGGTATCAGAGCTACTTGCGAGAAACACAAGGTGTACGTTTGCTTGTGTGAAAAATTTTTGGAAAATTTTTCTTTCATCCATGCGCGATTCACCTAGAAGGCGCTTTCATCCAAACTTCTTTTATCAATTTTATGGCCAAAATTTGGATTGTGTTTATGATGGATTTAAGACCAAAGGCGCACGTAGTTTTGTCAAGTAGGACGGGCATTGTGTCTTCGGACTGGCCGGGTCTCTTGATCTGACAAAATTGCCAGCCGATAGGGTCCATGAAATCATCATGAAACTTGATCCCAATTTTAGCATAAATTTGATTGAGAGAGTGCTTTGGATGGAGTTGGCGCATAAGGGGATAAAATTTGATTATTCCGGTTTTTCAAATTTTATATATGCGCCACTTGTCTCTTCCTTGGGTTAATATGGTCATAGCGGGTGCCCTCCTGTGTTGTGATGTGGAAGCATGTTTCCACCTGTGATGAATGCTTGTAAAATCTTTCTGCCACCTGCGTGTGGTTCTCCCCCTTCTTGATGTAAAATTTTCATCTTTCCTTAGAATAGATGTAGAACTGTTTACATAAGATAGGTTAAGGTTCATCAAAGACAACAAGGTGTCTTCTTCAACCGATATCAGAGTGGCGCCAGCTTTGGAAGCTTGGTGATGGACTTGCGGCTGAAGGAAGGACACTAGCTTTCGGCTTCTGGCATGGGCTGATTTGCTTCAGGGACTCGCAACCCTTGGATGCACGATAACATGTCACATGGCTCGTGACAAGTTATATGTATGAAAAGGGCTATGACCATATCGACCAAACTAGCATGCCTGTGATGGTTTATTATTTTGTCCATAGCATGCCTGTGATGTTTTTCCTTTGCTGCCATAACCATAGGAAAACTGCATGCTAGAAAAGAATAAAAACATGCAAAAACTCTCAATACAATATCAAGTCGATAGCCTTCTAACGCGTAGCCCTCATCAAACTATCGATCCGTGGTGTTGTGAACTGTTTCCCACCCTCGTGGGACACACCCACTTATCTTTAGAAGGTGTGTGGTGACAATGATTTCCCCAGTCCAGTTTTAACCTGGGCGTGCCTTCGCAAGGAAATTCGTTGGCCCTGGGCATAACGGTTAGGACCAGACTTGACTAGTTTTTCATATGTCACTAACATGATGAATCACTAGAGGCAGCTGTTGAGAGGATAGGGTTCTGTGTTGTATCCAGCCATCGCTGGACACAGGGCGCCTAGTCTGTCTTAACTAAGAGGAATTGTGCGCGGCACAATTGGCTGGCATGCCTACCTAAGGAAGCATGGGACTCTCTGTGCATCTCAACTCACCCTCGTGAGTCGCGGAGACCTCGTGTGAAATTAGGATCCTACTCATGTATTTCCAAGTTGAGTTTTGAGAGTTATCAACTTGTTAAGGAAATAGTGGGAGTATAGCATTTAATTTAAAGTCCTTGTTAAATGCTTTATCATAGTACTTATTTTGCTTGTTTGCTTATTGTAGATGATTCCATCTCCTGAACCTAGATTGAAACTTCTTAAAAATAAACTGGATGGAACAAATTGGACAATATGGTTCAGACTTTTGTCCAAACTTCTAGAACATGAGAATATGGTCTATCTTCTTGAAAGACCTCCAACCCAGCCCTGTATATATTTTTGTACAGAGTGGGAGTGGAATGTCTATCTTGAACATTGTGTGGATAGTGAACATTACACTGCTCTTATTTTGAGGTGCTTGACCCCTGAGGTCCAGGTTGAGTGTGATGAGATGGGGATTTATGATATGATCATACATCTTCGACGTCTCTTCACACCGGGCACTTCAAATAGTAATCAAGAGAGTGTTGTTGGATCTTCTGGGTGTTTGCTTGAATCCAAGAATGACTATGGTTCCGTATCTTCGAAGCTAAAACTTCGGAAGACTGGGAATGCATGGAAATTTCAGGATGGATTAAGGCCCAGGAAGAGCATGGCACAAAAGAAGGGATGTTATCCATCTGCTTCAGGTATTGTGTTGCTGAGGTCTTTATGTCTACTTCTTATTCATGGGTACTGGGTACCGCATGAGGAGCTTACATATGTTTTTCATATGCAGGGGCTCAAAAGAAGTAGGACAATAAGGCTTGATGGGATCGACTTTCGAGTCAGGGACGGAGCATTGGATGCTGCTGTTGATGTCATCTCACTACCTTCAAAGACTTCAACTAGAACTTTGCTATTATGTACTAGCTTTTGTATTAGAACATTATGTCCATTATTTTGAATGGATTTTCAGTTTGAAATAAATTGGTATTTCCTTAAATCTGGAATGTTCTATAGTAGTGGTACAATTGATGATAGCTTGTAGTTCTGTATGTAACACTGGATAGATCAAGTCCAATGATTCAATCAATACCATCTCTTTGCATTGTCTCTTGGGCCATAAGACATAAGTCACATCCAAAAGTCCATGGACTATTGGGATTATTATCCTTTCAGGGTTATGATATATGTGAGCCTTGTCTAATGGACAAGATGGCAGATGCTACCTTCATTTAGGAAGGAGAGAGAGGTTAGATGTTTGTTGGATCTAGTGCACAGCAATGTGTGTAGACCCATGGAGACAAGCACTAAGTGGTATACTTCATTAAGTTGGGATATGTCATATCCAACACGTAACTTTGGAGAAATCCAAGAAGTTAAGAAATGAAGTATAGAATCGAATTGGAGAATCTATTAAAACCCTTTGATTGGATCAAAGTAGGAAGTGAAGAATTTGATGACTATCTTGAGGAGTGTGGGGTTGTCTCACAGCTTACTTGGAACACCACAACTGTGTGGTGAAATTCAAAGAAAGAAAAGGGAACACATTGGATGTGGTTCCACCTTTGAATAGTCATGCAAATTTACTTCCTTTAGAGGCCATGCAAGCAACTGTTCTGACACTCCATAGTGTGTACTTGTGGGGCACTGAAAGTGCTGCTTCTATCCCGATGAGAACAAAAATATTTGTTGCTCAAACTGCTGTCTTTCTTGAGGAGATATTTTTTTTTGAAAGAAGCTGGTGGGAGTAGATTTGATTAGGACAAGGTCCAAAAATCAACCACAATACAGTTAGACACAAATGGAGAGTAGATTCACACATGCAGGTTGAAAAGTCAACCTGAGGTTCAAGTAACACAGGAATCACATGAGTCTGAATGGATTCGAAATACTCTCACAGGTTGTGGGCATGACGAATTTTTCATCTAGGATGAACCTAAAGACTTATGAGGAAATGGAAGCGGTCAGTGGACCAGATTCCAAGAAATGGCTGAGCGCCATAAGAACCATAATGGACTCCATGTCTGCTAATCAAGTGTGGGACTTGATTGAGCCGCCAAAGGGGTAACACCCAGAGGCTGTATGTGGATCTTCTTGGAAGATAGACATGAAAGGTAACATTGTTACCTATGATGACAAGCTAGTGAATGAAATTTCGGATAAGTCCACTGGGTGGATATTGATGAAATTTTTCACCGATAGCTTTGTTTGAGTCCATTAGGTATCTACTTGTCTTAATTGCATGTTCTGTTATAGCGTGTTGTTATGAAAATTGCTTTTCTTAATGGACGTCTGGAAGAGGATGTCTAGATGGAAATAGCCAAAATATTTTCATACAGTCGCCATAAAGATATGTATGGTATTATACAAGTATCCTATGTTTACAAGAAGATCAGTGGGAGCATCATAATGTTTCTTGTTCTAATTGATTGACGATATTCTCCTCACTTGAAATGACATCCCAGCTCTTCACGCGGTGAAGTACAGGCTTGGAATGTATTTCGAGAAGAATGACCTAGGGAATGCAGCCTACATCCTGGGCATGTGGATCAACTGGGATCCAAGAAAGTCATTGCCCTTTAGTCAATCTACGTTCATCCAAGAGATTCTGGAGAGGTTCATGTTGGATCATTCCAAAGGATGATACCTTCCAGAGAGACATGGTCTGATTCTCTGCATGATGCAATGTCTTTTGACACAGTAGGAGAGAGACAACATGATTCTATAGTCCTAATACATTGGGTATAGGATAGATCATGTTTTGTGCAACTAGCACAAGACTATGTGTGGCGAATGCTTGGAGCATGGCCAGTAAGTTTCAATCAGATCCTAGTGTTCAAACACTGGATAGCTGTGAAAGCAATCCTTCGTACTTGGGAAGTATAAAGGATTGAATTTTAGTCTGTGATAGACAGGAAGAACTTTGTGTACTGGGTACACTGACACTTCGTTCCGGTCTAATGACTATCGATCACAGTCAGGATTTGCTTTTTGCCTTGATGTGGTGTTGTTGGCTGAAAGAGCTTTATGCAAACTGCAGTGGCAAATTCTACAATAAGGCTGAGTACATTGCAGCTTCTTGTGGCAGCCAAGGAAGCAGCTTCATTCATTTGAACTTGATTTAGTCCCTGATGCTTGATGGTCCAGTATAGTTCTTACTGGGGCCGTAAGCATGTGTAAAGGAACTTAGCACTCAAGTATGTACTGCAGCGATATCATCTGATCTTAGAGATCATGGATAAAGATGATGATTCAAACTAGTTAAAATAAACACAGATAGCAATCTGGAAAAACCCACTGACGTAGCCTCTGGCGCAGCGGAAGCTAAATAAGTCATACTAGAGATATAGGGACTGATTAAACATCAGTCGCCCTTGGTCTTAGTGCAAGTGGGAGATTGTTGGTGTATATGCCCTACAGACCAATGTATGGACATGGTCAGGCATTGCTTGAATGTACTTTGATAGAATTAATGAAATTGATATAATCAATAAAGGCATGGTCGTTATTATGCAGATTGCTTTACCTGCGTTGATGTATTGAATTGCATATATAATGTCCCAGGAGTTTGGATTGGATCCATTCTCACAAGCTATCCCCAGTCAAGGTACCTTAGCAGATATGGGACAGCTTTGGTACATGTGAGACTGGTGTATGGGCTGGTTAGGTGCAGGGCACAGTAACGCAGACATACAGGTGCATTGGATGCACTGGAGTGATCCACCGTGAGGATTGACTTGTCTAGTCAACGAGTCAATCTCACATGCAAGAGGTTTGCATTGATCCTTAGACTTGAGGTATTCATGTCTAGACTTGATGAAGGGTATGCTTTAATACAGTCTTACGTCTCTCCGTAATTGGGAGATCAAAACGACTGTCATTGGGCATGTCATAAGTCACGTAGAGACATGGATGACCAATAGTAGGATTTGCCCCTTCCTTCCGAGGAAGCATGATATCCACCACGGGGCGCCCCACCTTATTGGTGCATGACAGGAAAGTGTGGCCACACTTGTTGAGTCATGACCAATGCATTGGATAATAAACTTGAGACTAATCCAATGGCAGGATATCAGCTTAGGCAAAGGGATCTGTAATGCAATGGGAATCCTCGTTGCTTGTTAGGAGTTGTTGCCATAATGACTTAAGTCCTATGACATGGGTAGTAGTGATGTGTTGCTAGATACCCCTCACTACTTATGATGTTTACATCATTGCCATCGTCATATGGATCCTACGGGGTCACACGCAATAGACTCTTGACGTTGCTTTAATTAGAAGCCTTTGGATCAAGTTATTGGATAACTTGGATCCATTTGGAAGATTTCATCAGCGCCAATGGGCCTGATGAGTTGGAAGAAAGTTATTGGAGCCAAACTTCATTTTTGGCAGGTTGACCCGAAATTGACCTTAATTGGTCACATTTGGATTAGGGTTGCATTGGATTGGATCCAATGGCTTAATCAACCCATGCCATGAAGTTTGGGCTAGCTCATTATCCAATGAGGCCCAATAATAAGTTTTCATGAAGAGGGAATTGGCTTAAAAGGGTATAATGGGGAGAAACCCAACCCCATTGGCGCCTAGGGGCATAATGGGGTGTGGGTGGCATAAGTTGCTTCCTTTGGAAGGAAGTGGCGCCTCCCCCTTCATCCATTCATGGTATCTTGTCTCTATGGTAAGTATTGGGGCTGATATGGCTTGAGGACTCTTTTGGAAAGAGCTTGAGCGCATATGAGAAGTAGGGAGATGTTTATGGTAAAGTCTTGGAGACTTTCCTCATCTCATAAACCCTACATGCACCCAAACCCTTACCCTAGCCAAATACCTCTTGCATGTTGCGCCTAGCCCTTCTCCTTGGATGGAAAGAATGCCTCTAAGGCATGTCTTGGGCTGATATGGCTATTGGGCAAATAAGGATAGATTGAATGAGGTTTATGGCAAAGTCTTGGAGACTTTCCTTACCACAAACCCCTCTCATCCTAACCGCCCACTTGGCATGATCCTAGTCATTGCCCTAGCCGCCCCTTGTCCTATTAATAGGACCCTTGCCGCCCTCTCTTGTGGTTGTTGGTTCGATTCCTTGGAGGTGTGAACAAACATAGAGAGGTGTGAGCTAGGGCAAAGGGCGACAACATCAAGGTGGCGCAACCTTCCTCCTCTTTGTAGCCGCAAGCCTTCTTCTCCTTCTTCTCCTCTTGGCGCAACTTGGAGAAGGGCTTGGTGGCGACATCTCTTGGAGAGAATTGGAAGTTTAAGGTGGCGACAACTTGAGGGCTTGGAGCTCTCCTTCTTCCATCAAAGGCGCAAGCAAGTTCTTCTTGTTCTTCTTCTCATCTTCTTGGCGCAAGGATTCTTTGAGCTTGGTGGCGTCTTCTTGCCACAAGCCCTCATCGTCCCTTGGCCATAGGCGCACCTTGGAGGTGGCGCAAGCAAAGAAGAAGAAGGAAGTACTTGGCGCATCATCTTCCTCCTCATCTCTTCTTGGCGCTTCTACCTTGGAGGTGGCGCAAGTTTTGAAGAGAGTGATAAGGCTTGATTCTCTTCCCGAGGCTAGCACCAAGCGTGGAAGGGAGCAACGATCAAGGAGTCGACGCGTGGATACTTGTAGAGGACGAACACTTGGGCGTCTTCAACTTGGCACCTTCATCCTAACAAGCAATAAAGGTACTAACCCTAACACATCCTTGTGTTCTCTCTCTCGCATGGATCCTTGGGAAAGGAATGTGTTTCGGGTGTAATGCTTCTTCCGCTGCGTCCTGGGACTGTAAAATTTTAAATTACACCCGGCATTCCCTAACAGTGGCAATCTCGGCGAAATAAATGATCTGGAGAACACGGCCGTGACCATACACACGGCCTAGCCGTGACTACCTCGGTGAAAATAATGTCATGAAGATCACAGGCATGATAGGAGATCGAGGTTGCCTGCAAACATCGCGGAAAAAATCATTTGGTGAAGATTATGCCCGTGATGGTGAACACGCGCCGCCCATGATAGCCTCATCAAGTGAAGAAATTATTCAATGCAGCAAACACGACCGTGATGATGAACACAGCCTAGCCGTGTTCTTCCTGGCTTTTCAAAAAAATTCCCTTGAAAATACCAAGAATAGACACAGTCAAGTAGATGATATTCAGTGAATAAAATGAAATAAAACTGACTATGGCACATCACTCAAAAATAATAATAAAAATGTTCACACATAAACAACTTAAACAAAAAGAGAGTCCATGGGTTGCCTCCCAAGAAGCGCTTGTTTAAGGTCATTAGCTTGACCGATGTCAATCAATATGGTATCGTTGGTGGATCAGAGGCATAGTAAATGGTGTGTAGTTTCCTCTTTTTTTGTCACCTTAAAATTTCACCTATAGAGATGAGCATCAAATATAATATGTGTACAATAATAATTAACCTCAAATAGCGTGAAATAGGAAGACATTTAAATTCTAAATTTTTATTTTAAGCCCCCTTTGATTCCTTGTCTATAAGCTTGATACCTTGTGTTTTGATAGTAATTTTTGGTGTTATTTAATCTAAAAAAAGACCAATTCTGATATTTTTATGTCCCATGTAGCCTTATTTACTTATTTGCTTCAGAATCTTCACTTTTCCTTTGAATTTTCCTATTTCAGGAGAAATCACTCAGCTTTTGGAGCTTTTTAAAGATTTTAAACTTATAGAGTGACTTCCAGTGATGAGGCCAGGCTACACAGCAAATTTATGATCAATCAGAACCATCAATGAGAATCACGGTCAGCCCGTGATTTCGATCACCAGCTGTGATTTGTAAAAAGGTCCTAAATTCATAGTACAAAAAAGGTCCTAAATTCATAGTATACTTCATGGGTGAGCCATGATTTCAATCATAGGCAGTGATGGCGATTTACGATAATGAACAGCATGAATCATAGCCAGGTCGTTATTTCATTGCGACAGCATCTAAAATTCACAGTGCACTTCACGGCGAGCAGTGATTCTTTTCTTCAGGCATGACGAATACTTCCCAGATTCCATAGTACACTTCACAGATGAGCAGTGATCGGCCTTCTGCCCCTTCACCTTCCTCATGATTTTGCTCGATCGTGGGCCTAGAAAAATTCTGAAACATCTTGAAAAATGATGTAGGAGGGGCCACTATCTTGCAAATCTACTGAATTAAAATCCAGTTATTTATTTTTTGGTTTAATTTTCAAAACAAAATTAGAATTAAGGAAATGACCAGAATATAGTGCTACAGAGAATAATCATTTATGAAAAGTAGCTATGCAAAGGAGTCGGACCCAATGATCCACAATGGGAGCCAACTAAGCCAAATAGTACAATGAAATTAGTTCTTTTTAGGCATATCAAAATTAGAGAGTCATGATTTGTCAGGCATGTAGAACATCTGCAGCAATATGGATAATTAGTTTAGTTAATGAAAAACGGCACAGAAATTTATTAGTCTTGAAAACTTGTGATGCCTCCTAGGATGAACCATTGACTCTTTAGTGGAACCAGCTAATGTGAGAGGTAGATGGAGTTATGTTCTTACTGTTTATGTGAAAGATCAGGGTTCTAACTCATCAAAGTACATTAAATTCCTACAACAAATATAGTAATCAGAATAGTAATTAAAACAATTGCAGGAGTTAATTAGTTATCAAAAGTTGCTATATCTTGCAGGTTGATCCAAGTTCGCTTGAGTTGAATCGACTTATCTGACTGTTAGAACAAGATTAGCGTATCCTATTCATGCAAAATATGAAGAGTTTTGGAGTTATCAACTTTGTAAAATACCTGCAAAGGAAGACTAATCATATTAGTTTAGGGAGCATAACCAGAAAACAAAGAGGCAGGGAACATACGGAAATCTAGAAGTAGGGCTTGCGCCGATCAATGGCGCCGGAGCATGGATTGCTCGTCGAACGCATTGGAGATGAGGGTAGGAGGAGACGGCATTGACAACTGATGCATTGCATTTATATAGTATTTTTGCCTATGTTTTAGATCATATTTTGGGCTTATTTGCATGATTTTTTACTACTTTTAGTGTTTTTATCTTACTTTGCACAGAATCTTTACTTTTCTAGTTTTTTATGAAAATATAGGTAAAAAGGCACAAAAATGGTAGATTTTGCGAGTTTTGAAGCCATGACACAATTCCCGAGGAAATCACGAGCTTACAAGTCAGATTTGGGGCGAAAATAGTGAAGATCGAGACAATTATGGCCTTGGCCGTAATTCCGAGTTGGCCGTGAACGCAACGACGAGCGGAGAAGAAAAACGGCCAAGTGTCGGGGTGATCAGAGACTTTCACAGGTGAAGACGTAATTCCATCACAGACCATGAAACTCTCTGTGACCGAAGGGCATTGAGCACAGAAACATTCATGGCCTCAGCTGTGAATACATCACGGGCCGTAAAAACTTCCGCCCGGCGAGTCTTTCGCTCGTTTCTCACTCGATTCAAATCGGATTTGAGCCAAACTTCGCAGAACTGTTCCTGGATGAGTTCTGAACCGGTCCAAGTATAGAAGATCAGATTTTGATCAGGTTTAGGGGGCTTTTACGAATGAAGACAAGCAGCGGCGGCGAAGAGGGCGACAACATGATTTCCGACGAGATTCCGGGGAGATTTTCTCCAAAAGCGATGATTGATCGACCAATCCTCATCTACGGATCAAGGAGAAGGCGATTCTATAGTCTTTTTAGTGATTTCTTGCATTTCTACATGAATTCTTACTTGTTCATCACAAACATCATGTATTTCTTTATTATCATGAGTGAGTAGATATTTTTGTCGGGATGATTGGGTATAGCCCATTGACTTTTATGAATTAATCATATTTTTACTATTTTCATAGATCTATCTTCATGATTCAGTTGAAATTGTACTTAATTCGTGATTTACCCTAGCCAAGTAAGTTTACGTCTTAGGCGTTGCGAGACGGACCGGGAGGTGAATCGCAATGCCCGACCTATTTCAATTAGACCTACGAATTCAATCACGGGAGTAGTTTGAATTTGTCTGAAGGATTTAATCAACTCTTCATAGAACTTAAGGGGTTTAATTAGATTAACTGTCACGAGAGTAGGGAGTTAATTTAGTTAAATACCGTACCACGCTCCGAGAGGAGGTAGTATGTACCATAGGAAGAATTCCTTACATGATGGAATATTTCTGTGAAATAGTTATTCTTTTAACTACTCATAACTATCTTTGTGGCAAACCCATGAAATCCCGATTCTTTAGAAATCAAGACCTCTTTAAAACTGCCTCCGAGTTTGTTAGTCCGTATAAGTTTATAAGAATCCATTGAATTAGTCTGCCTAAATCCAAACGCATCAAGAAGTTAGCACTTAGCTACGTAGTCCTCGTGGGATCGATAACTTTTATTACTTCGATAAAATCCGTGCACTTGCGAAGGCCATCAAGTTTTTGGCGCCGTTGCCGGGGACTACGGATAGTTAATATTGACTATTTGATAAGTTCGGAGATTAGGCATTTTTACTTTTTTCTTTGCTTTACATTTGTTTTTGCTATTTTCCTTCTTTTATTTTGAAGACTTACACGTGTATGCCTAGAAATTCTCGTGCAGGTGCTTTGTTTCTAGGAGACCCAGAAATCGAACGTACTTTCCGCCTTCGAAGGAGATTACAATTTAAGACTAGAAAGGATTCTAAAAAGAGAGAGATGGCGGAAAACAACCACAACCAATCTCTAAGGGACTTCGCAGCACCAAACATGCAAGGGTTCAGTTCGAGCATCATTCGACCCAACGTAGAGGCGAACAATTTTGAGTTAAAGCCAGCGCTAATGACGATGGTCCAGCAAAACCAATTTGGGGGTTCCCCACATCAGGATCCGAATCTCCATTTAGTCGTTTTTCTTGAATATTGCGATACGGTCAAAATTAACGGAGTTTCATCTGATGCCATAAGACTAAGACTATTTCCATTTTCCCTCAGGGACTGTGCCAGAGCTTGGTTGTACTCGATGCCAGCAGGATCATTCACCACTTGGGAACAGCTATCCAGAGCATTCTTGAACAAATATTTCACACCGAGCAAAATCGTTCAGCTGCGCAACAAAATCACATGCTTTTCACAGCAAGAGGGAGAATCGTTTTATGAGGCCTGGGAACGCTACAAGGAGCTCCAGCACATGTGCCCACACCATGGACTTCAAGACTGGGTTTTAGTCCAAATCTTTATAACAGTTTGGATTATAACACCAAGATGATGGTGGACGCTGCAGCCGGAGGAACAATTATGAGCAAGAACGTGTAAGAAGCAACTGCTCTTCTAGAAGATATGGCCATGAACCATAACCAATGGTCAGGTGAGCGGAACGCTGCATCCACAGGATTTAGTAAGTATCACAATGATTCCTTGTCATCACTAGCAGCTAAGGTAGATTCTCTGGTTCAGAAAATTGATTCTTTGTCTTTTTCATCAAGTTCAGTTAATGCTGTTTCTTGTGAGGTATGTGGTGAAACAGGGCATAACGCATCTGAATGTCAAATCATAACTTCTCCACAAGAGGAATCAATCCAAGAGCAAGAAAACATTGTGGGGAAGTATAATCAGAGACCAACCAATGACCCTTATTCTGCAACCTACAACCCAGGGTGGAGGAACCATCCAAACCTGTCCTACAAAAGTAATCAAGGGCAGGTTCCTCCTCAATATCCTCAGCAGAATAACAGACCACCACCGGGTTTTGAACAAAGGCAATACGGGCAGCCCTCTAAGTAGGATTTTGATTCCATGCTGGAAGTCGTTATGAACCAACAGAAGAAAACTGACGACCTTGCTGATCAACTCAAGCAGCTGACATCTTGTGTGCAGGCTCTGACTACCCATAACAAGATGTTGGAAAACCAGATCGCACAACAGGCCAGTACGGCTAGCATGCCAGTAGGGAGATTACCGGGGCAGCCTGAAATGAATCCCAAGGAGCACATCAACGCAGTCATAGTAATGGAAGCCGAATATAACAAGATACCTGAAGAACCTATTGAGGAGTCTATCGACCAGTCTGTAAGCATTGTTTCATAAGTAGAGTACTGTAAGGAGATGAGAAAAGAGGAGAAATATGTGGGCCCACCTGCATATGTCCCTCCAATTCCTTTTCCCCAGAGGTTGTTTAGAACAGAATAAAGGAAACATGAGATTGTTAAGACTGAGGTAAAGAAAGACTAGGTACGTCAGAACATTGAAATAACTAAGGTAAGTGATCCTGGAGATATTTTAATTCCATGCAAGATTGGTAAACTTTCTGTCAAAAATGCATTGTGTGACATAGGAGCCAGTATTAGCTTGTTACCATCACATTTGGTTAAGGAAATAGATAGCGAGAGACTTAAACCCACTAACTCATATGTTCAATTTGCTAATGGCTTTGATCAACAACCAATCGGGATATTAGAGAATGTAACAGTTAAAATTGATAAATTTTCCATAGTTACTGATTTCATGGTTGTCAACATGAAGGAGAATGTTAAGTTCCCTGTTATTTTAGGAAGACTATTTTTGGCAAGTACAGGAGCCATGATTGATATGTTGTATGAAAAGCTTACTTTGAATTTGAATGATAGTAAGTTGGTCTTCGATTTTTCATTAGAAACTAAGAGGATTAATTTTGCAGGTTCCAATCAATTTCCAGAAGTGAAGGAGAACAAATTTGATGGAGGAAGTGACCTTGAAATTGATAGACGTCTCTCAGAGAGTTGGGAAAGACAAAAAAAGGACAAGCTAGAAGAGGCTGAGACATGGACAATACCTTGAGTATTAGGGTTAGATCTGTACAATGAATTGGAAGAACGTGAGGAACTACAATTGCCGATCATTCATTGCGCTTCATATCCACCAGAAGAGTCATGAACATAGCCTTGGTCAAGCTAATGACCATAAACAAGCGCTACCTGGGAGGCAACCCAAAGGCTCTGAATTTAGCTAATTTTTGCAATCTTCTTTTGAGTTTTGAATTTCTCTTGAGTAGTCTATTGGTTTTGAATTTTTAGTTAACATTATCAGCATGATGTGATGAACATGTCTACATGAAAAATGCCATAAATTCGTTGTTAAATGTGCAGGAATTTTCTCAGAATTTTTGGAAAATTTTGCGGCAGAAGGCCAAGTCAAAACGCGACATTCATGGGCGCGGCCGTAATTATCGCGGAACCATGATCGTGATCATAGTCGAGCTTTACGAGACACTGTACACCAAAATGTGTTTACGGCAGAAGCTGTGACAGAATTACGGGCCGTAAGTTCTCGCGGTTTAAACCTCACGGGCGGCTTAGGGTTTACGTTCACGCTCGTAACTCACTGATTTTCGACGATTCTCTCCACGAGCGACGACGAAACTCTTCCACCAGTCTTCCTCCACTTCTAGCGAGTATTTTTCGATGATCGTTTGCCGGATATCCATCGGATTTCGTGAAGAACAGCCGTTCATCCGCCGAGTCGCCAGAGTTCAATTTTCGATCGATTCGAGCCCGATTTGTGCACAGATCCGTGAGTTTTCTTTGCTCAGACCATTGATTCATCATTTGCACTTAGATCGCATACGTCTTGGATCGATTTGGAGCCGTTAGATTGGATTTTTTGGGTCGGTGTTTGCGCTTGTGTTCACGGGCAGCTTGAGAGGTTACTGTAGCATCACGGTTCTGAGTTAATATTTGCATTATTTGATCGACATTATGCCACCACGGAGATCTATAAGGTCTAGGCCCCACAGGGCAGTGATGAAGAGTAGATATCCTGGACTGGAGCCACGATACGTATATATGATTATTCCCGGAGTCTATCCGGAGAGGTTTGAGCGCATAGTTTATCCAGACTCGGAGCCTGAGTCTTCTGCATATACATCAGAGGCTCCACAGATGACCTCAGTGGCCAGCACATCACAGACAGCAGCGCCAGAGCCCGTTAGTTCTCCGGAGTTGGAGATTGTTTCGGAGAGGCCTGATGACAGGCTAGAGAGCCGTGACCAGAGGATCGCCAGACGGTACGCTAGGAAGCGTACTGGTCGAGCTACTAGTACTTGGGGCAGGCAAGCCACGAGACCGTTATCTCCAGTTGTGGAGACTGTAGAGACTCCAGTGTCAGTGCCTATAGTAGTAGAGATAGCGCGTTTAGTTGAGACACAGACCGATGCTGTTTCGATGGACATGGAGGGTTCCACTGTATCAGTACCTTCCACAGATGTACCAGAGTCTGTTGTCCCCACCGACACTCAGGCTATGGAAGTGGACACTCCACAAGATGCAGTCCAGACTCTTGAGATTCCATCGTCCTCCTCAGCCCAGGGAGATCTACCAGTCCCTGAGGCTGCTACACCTGTATTACCAGATCCGGAGGAGGGATCTCCAGAGATATTTGCTGATTTGCTTGAGATATCAGTAGACATACCAGAGCTTCACTCTTCACCATCCCTTGCACGTGAGCCTTCTGTCACTCCTGAGATAGTTCCACCGCTAGTTTCAGAGACACCACCGACAGCACAGCCAGTATCTACACCAGTAGCACCAGTTTTATCACCAGAGATCCATTTACCATCGCCAGAGCCATCCTCAGGACATTCACCAGCTGCATTCCCTGAGCCATCATCATCTGAGCCGTCCCCTGCTTCTTCGGAGCCTATTATTCCAGAGAGGAGACGCGCGTGATCATCGCCCCCTGTCCTTGCTCCTTATCCACATCGGATTCGTCATGGGAGTAGGGAGATCGAGAGGAGATATTGTGCTCTATTCACTAGAGGGGTGATCAGCACCAGATATTGGGACGACCAGGTATTGCAGTCCCTAGGATTGTATGACGACGTCCAGTGGATGTTCGCAAACATAGGGTGGCAGGATTTCTATCATCAGAGGCATGCCACTTACGTACAGCCGACGTTGGAGTTCTTTAGTACTGTTCAAATTACATTGAGGAACCATGACGACGGAGACCCAGGGAGGATGTCATTTCAGTTGGGGAACCAGGACCATGTACTTACCTTGGACCAGCTGGGTCACATTTTTGGATTCCCCGCGGATGCGACTAGACACTGACCCCATGAGTTTTCTGAGGGAGCATTTTGGCGGGAGATATCTACCGAGGGGAGGTTTGACCCCAGGACTGCTAGAGCCTCGCACTTGTCCAGCCCAGTCTTCAGATACATACACCGAGTTTTGGCGCATACCATCTTTGGGCGGGGAGAGAGTGATGGCATGGTCAGGTCTACAGAGCTATACTTCCTATGGGCCATGTTGAGAGGTTTCAGAGTTAGCACTTCATTTTTCCTAATGAAGCAGTTCCAGAAAGCTGCTAGAGCTCGGAGAGGAGTCCTTGTCATGGGAGGTATGGTCACCATGATTGCCCTTGCCCACGGTATGGATCCTTCGGGGTTGAACGAGGCAAAGGGTAATCCTAGATTAGATATGGATGCGTGCATTGCCATTAAGATGATTACGAGGCGTGGTAGCTCGTACCATCTTATGTTCAGGCACACTAACATTACCATGAGGCTGCCGGACATGAACCGCACTACGATTCGCATTCAGCAGAACTGGATCGTGGATCCCACACGTGGGGGAGGTCCTAGAGAGGCAACTTCACCTCCATCTCTGCCGAGATCTGCTGAGCACATTCCTTCAATCGACCCATTAGCCACTGATCAGCCATCTACATCTGCCGGACTATCCACTTCCGCACGATCAGATCCTTCATTGGAGCAGATGCGGGCCGAGCAAAGGAGGATGCGAGATGACATATCGCGACTTGAGCAGGGACAGTCGAGGGCACTCGACACCTTACGCGTGATAGAGGAGTTATTACGGCGTCATCTTCCATCATCATCGACTAGACATGCTAGAGACGAGGAGGACTCCGAGCACATAGACACTGATTGATTGATTTTGTGAGTATCATACTTCATTTTTACGCGCTATGCGGATATGGTTTGATTTTATGCATGTGATCTCATAATTATCGCATATGTGCATAGGATTTAGTAGATTGATGCAGGTGCGACCACACACAGCTGATTTTATGATTTCTTTGTGTGTGTGCGTTGTTTCAGGATTTTGTGGCATTCATCTGGATACTGTTGGTGTATATGCCCTAGGACCTAGTTTTGGTCCATCTTTGTACTACTTGACTCTGATATTAATATATATCTTTCTGGCATTGTCGTTATCATTGTTTGTCTACACCTGCGATTGTGTACTTACATGATAATGTCCCTGGAGACAGATTGGATCTGTGCTCGAACTATAGTCCCCAGTCGATGTACCTGAGTGGATATGGGACAACTCTGGTACTTGAGAGACTGGTATGTGGGCTGGTTAGGCACGTGGTGCTAACGCAGACACATGGGTGTATCATTGGAGGATATACTGGATAGACCCGCTGTGAGGCTATGACTTGGTGTCATGAGTTATCCTCACAAGTGACAGGAGATGCATTGATCCCTTGACTTGAGGTCATTGACCATTCTATATGGTTAGGGACTTTCTTTCATGCAACCTAACACCTTGCCGTAGTTGGGAGGTCATAACGGTTGTCATTGAGCATGTCACGACCCATATGAGAAGGTCAATGGACAGACATAGGATTTGCCCCTTCCTTAGGGAAGTATGATATCCATGGAGCTCCCTTATGGTTCTATGACTGAGAGTGTATGGCCATACCCAGGTGAGAACCTGTTTTAGTCATAGCCATGTGATTGGATGAAAACAAGTGGGGACACACTTGTCCAATCGGATATCAGTACGGCAAAGAGACTGTAATGCATCTGTACCTAGTTGCGATGATGGGGATGTTGATGTCGATATCCATTCCAATAACCTGGGTAGCAGCGATGCACTGCTAGGTGCCACTCACTGCTTGTGATGACCTTTGGTCAGCACTGCCAGCGTTAGAGGAACCTACAAGGTCGCACACCTTGATACTCGAGTTTTCATATTGATCGGGTAGCCTTTAGATCGAGTTATTGGATAACTCTGATCTATTTGGGAGATTTCATCAGCGCCAATGGGCCTGATGAGATGGAAGAAACTTATTGGGGCCAACTTCCGTTTTTGGCATATCGATCAAATTAACCATGGTTAGCCTCATTTAACCATGGGTTAAATTGGATTGGATCCAATAGCTTGGTTAACATGCATAATGGACTTTGGGGTTGGCCCATTGCTTAGTTGGGCTTGCTAATAAGTTGTATTGAAGGGCTAAGAGGCTTGAAGGGTATAATGGGGATGAATTAATGGGATAGGCACATATGGGATTCTAGTTGGACTAGAATTTGCGCCTATGCCTTGTTTGGTATCTCCTAGGTGATTAAATCAAATTGGATTTGATTAAATCACACAAGATAATTGATTGGATTGTGTTTGACGATTGTGGGCTGATTATTAACATAATTATAGTCCTAATTGGATTAGGACTTGCGCCCAAGCCACATTAGGCAATCCATCATATTGCCTTGACTAGGTCTAGGCGCATGGATGGGATTAATGCCTCATATGGCATGATATGGGCGCATATGGCTGATGCTTGCTTTGGCAAGTCTTAGGCGCATATGGGAGTGGAGATTTAATCAATATATTTGATTGGATAATCTCCTAGAATCATGCCCTAATTGTCAACACTTGCCATTCTCCCCTAACCACCTCTTGCTCCTATAAATAAGCCCTTGCCGCCCCCTCTCTTCATGATGCTAATTCCTTGGAGGCGTGAAGCATTAGAGGGCGACGGCTTGGAGAGCTAAGAGCTCTTCTTCTTCCATCAAGGGCGCAAGCATGCTTCTCCTTTTCCTTTCCTTGGCGCAAAGGAACAAGAAGGCCTGCGGCGTTCTCTTCTCCTTCCATCTCCTTGGCGCATCACATCTTGGTGGTGGCGCAAGTTGCTTGGAGGACTCTCCTAAGGCATGGATCTTCTTCCCGAGGCTAGCACCGGGCGAGGAAGAAGAAAACTTGAGGAATCCGTGTGTGCGAGACTGCAGAGGGCGAACACTTGGGCGCCTTCATCGACATCGGCTTCTAATTGCTTAAAGGTACTTACTATCACATCGTGTCGACCCCCTCGCAAGAGATCTTCACTGGGTTTTTGGGACTAGCCTGTTTCGAGGACATTCTTCCGCTGCGTAAAATGTATGTCCATGGCTCTGAAAAATTGTAAAATGTCCCCGGGGTTTCCATCAGATACTTGTAATTTGACTTGGCATTGTATATATTAGATGGTATTATATCTTAGGATGCTGAACATAACTTGGTTGTGATAGTTTCATACATATCTGATACTTATTATATGTCTGGTATGTCCTATGATGATTTTTGATGTCTGGTTGATAAGTTTAAGCACGTGAAAGCTATTTTGATGATATTTGAGTTAAAACGATAACTGAGAATGGTAAACTGCATTTTAATTAGTGAAACTAGACGGTATTTGATATTTGAGAGTTGATTACCATGTATAAATTGAATACCTTTGAATTGGTGATTTTTCTGGATTTTTCTGAGTCATGTTTCCATCTTTTGATATTACTGTACAGGGTCTTGCAAATAAAAAAAGGGAACTCTTGTAAAAAAATTTTCTGAATTCTATCATTCATTGATTTTAATGCTTATGTATATCCAACAATTTAAGTCTAGGGTGTCTTCATGTATTTGATTGTATTTCAAGCTCTATAGATATATATTCTGAATGTTTATGATTTTTAAGGATATACAGGTTTGTTTTATCCTTGATTTTGAACTCATGAAACATTTTGAGTGATTAATTTGATAACTTAAGGAATTTTTGAAATTTCATGTAGACTTAAATTGTTGAGTAAATTCAATTCTGGTATTGACAAAATACATTTGTGAACTGTTATATGTTCATACGACACATGCATATTGTTTTTATACTTAAACTTTAATTTATCTATTCTTGCTTGATAGAAATTTTTATGAATAGAAAATTGGTGATACATCTTTAAATTGAGAATTGCTCCAACTCCTCTAGTTGAGAAATCTTAAGTCATGAGTTATATTATACCATCGTTTGGTATACTTTAAGTCTATTGTGATCAAGTAACAGAGGGAGAATTTTTAAAACAAATATTTAACCCTCTTGCAGAAAGATCAACAACGATTTAAATACCATGTCACTGATCGGCTTTCTCAATGATCGAGAATAAAAAAAATGGAGAAAAAGAGAAAGCTGTAGGCCAAGTGGACAACTCCGCTGACTTTGTGATTGAGACTATGAGTTAAATTATACTACTTTGTGGTATACTTTAAACAATATTATGATGCTAACAGGAAAGGGCACATAACCGTTTAAAGACCAAATTGCTTTAAAAATCTCTTATCTTTAACATCACCAAGATTCTTGAAATAAATTTATATCTATTGAGTAAGATGGATTTATTAAATTGAAAGTATCTGATATTTAGTGTGTGAAGAATGAATATCATGACATGAATTGTGAATTTTATCTTTCTTGGATTGTAACCTCTTGGGAATTTATCTCTATTATGCTTCTTCTTGAGTAACTTGAGTTCTAAAAGATTGATTACTTGATTTGTGGACTAAGTATTTTATTAAGGGCAAAAACAAATGAGTGTTCCTTATCTTTACATTCTTTATACATATCAAAGTATTGCTTTAGGACAAGCAAAATTCTAAGTCTAGGGTATTTTGATGCATTGCATTTATATAGTGTTTTTGCCTATGTTTTAGATCATATTTTGGGCTTATTTGCATGATTTTGTATTACTTTTAGTGTTTTTATCATACTTTGCATAGAATCTTCACTTTTCTGGGTTTTTATGAAAATATAGGTAAAAAGGCACAAAAATGGTAGATTTTGCGAGTTTTGAAGCCATGACACAATTCCCGAGGAAATCACGAGCTTACAAGTCAGATTTGGGGCGAAAATAGTGAAGATCGAGACAATTACGGCCTTGGCTGTAATTCCGAGTCGGCCGTGAACACAACGACGAGCGGAGAAGAAAAATGGCCAAGTGTCGGAGTGATCAGAGACTTTCACGGGTGAAGCCGTAATTCCATCACAGACCATGAAACTCTCTGTGACCGAAAGGCATTGAGCATAGAAACATTCACGGCCTCAGCCGTGAATGCATCACGGGCCGTAAAAACTTCCGCCCGGCGAGTCTTTCGCTCGTTTCTCACTCGATTCAAATCGGATTTGAGCCAAACTTCGCAGAACCGTTCCTGGATGAGTTCTAAACCAGTCCAAGTATAAAAGATCAGATTTTGATCAGGTTTAGGGGGCTTTTACGAATGAAGACAAGCGGCGGCGGAGAAGAGGGCGACAACTTGATTTTTGACGAGATTCCGGCGAGATTTTCTCCAAAAGCGACGATTGATCGACCAATCCTCATCTACGGATCAAGGAGAAGGCGATTCTATAGTCTTTTTAGTGATTTATTGCATTTCTACATGAATTCTTACTTGTTCATCACAAACATCATGTATTTCTTTATTATCATGAGTGAGTAGATATTTTTGTCGGGATGATTGGGTATAGCCCATTGACTTTTATGAGTTAATCATATTTTTACTATTTTCATAGATATATCTTCATGATTTAGTTAAAATTGTACTTAATTCGTGATTTACCCTGGCCAAGTAAGTTTACGTTTTAGGCGTTGCGAGAAGGACCGGGAGGCGAATCGCAACGCCCGACCTATTTCAATTAGACCTACGAATTCAATCACGGGAGTAGTTTGAATTCGTCTGAAGGATTTAATCAACTCTTCACATAACTTAAGGGGTTTAATTAGATTAACTGTCACGAGAGTAGGGAGTTAATTTAGTTAAATATCGTACCACGCTCCAGGAGGAGGTAGTATGTACCATAGGAAGAGTTCCTTACATGATAGAATATTTATGTGAAATAGTTATTCTTTTAACTACTCATAACTGTCTTTGTGGCAAACCCATGAAATCCCAATTCTTTAGAAATCAAGACCTCTTTAAAACTGCCTCCGAGTTTGTTAGTCCGTAGAAGTTTATAAGAATCCATTGAATTAGTCTGCCTAAATTCAAACGCATCAAGAAGTTAGTACTTAGCTACGTAGTCCTCATGGGATCGATAACTTTTATTACTTCGATAAAATCCGTGCACTTGCGGAGGCCATCAACAACATTGGAGCACTAGCGGGTGGTGATGGAGCAAAGCGAGGATGGTGACGAAACACTTGCAGAGGCAGAGAAGCGACTATTCTATCGGAATAGGGGAAGTCGCAAATGGAATAGAGGTCATTGCCATTCATCCGGTGGTGCACGAACGCCAAACCTGCCACAATTGGAAGTCCTTATGATCGTGGGGAAGTTGTGGCCAGAGTTTGGGGGCCAAAGGTAGCCTATCGAAGGTGAATGACGTTGAACTTGGAGATGGGCGGAAATAGGGGCAGAAGCTGGTGCATCAACCAATTCCAGTGATCTTGCCAGAGGATGGAGCGATCCTTCCAGTTATGAGGTCGGCCTGAAAGGGAGGAGGGGTGGCTGGTGTTAGAGGATGATCCGTCGGTTGGATCATTGCCGGTGTCGAGGTGAAAGAGAGTCCAGGGCTAGACTCAGCAGGAGACAGAGCGGTTCACGATGGCAGCGGAAGGGGAGAAGATAGAGAGAAGGTTGAGGCGACACAAGCGCCAAAGGGGAGAAGAAAACATCCAATAGGATGAAACAAACACTATTTCCATTGATCTTCAAAACTTGCTTTTGATTACATAGGAGGGATACATGTTTATAGTACCATGAAATCCAGTTTCTAGCCGTTGGTCTGGTTGCTTCATCTTCAAGTAGGCAATGTACGCAAGCTTCCATTGTTCTATCCGTTGGCTGGTTGCTTCATCTTTAAGAAAGCAGTGTATGCTAGCTTCCATTCCATCTTTGGCAGCTGAAGCTTTCGTGGTCCAAGGTGTTGGGAAACCCCGGGGACATTTTACAATTTTTCAGAGACACATACATACATTGCACAGCGGAAGAATGTCCCCGAAACAGGTCCGTCCCAAAAACCCAGTGAAGATCGCATGCAAGGGGGTCGACACGATGAGTTAGAAAATACCTCAGAGCAAGATGAGGTCGATGTCGTGATAGGCGCCCAAGTGTGCGCCCTCTGCAGTCTCACACACACGGATGCCTCGAGTCCTCTTCTTCCACGCCCGGTGCTAGCCTCGGGAAGAAGATCCAAGCCTTAGGGAGATGCTCCAACCACCTTGCGCCACCAAGAGAGAAAGATGCGCCAAGTGGTAAGGAAGGAGAAGCTTGCGGCCACTTGATGGAAGAGGAAGAGATTGCGCCCTTGCTCCTTGCTCTCGCTCCCTTCTTATGTTCACGCCTCCAAGGATGATTCATAATAAGAGAGGGCGGCTAGGGTCACATATATAGGGCAAGAGGCGATTAGGGCAAGGGCTAGGATCATGACAAGTGTAGGGCTAGGATGAGGAGGTTTGATGTAAGGAAAGTCTCCAAGACTTTACCATAAACTTCATTCAACCTTTCCATAATTGCCCAAGTACCATATCAGCCCAAGACATGCCTTAAAGGCATTCATACCATCAAGGGAGAAGGGCTAGGCGCAAATTGCTTCCTTAATGAAGCAACTTTGCCACCCTAACCCCATTATGCCCCTTAGGCGCCAATGGGGTTGGGTTTCTCCCCATTATACCCTTTTAGCCTCTCTTCTCTTCATGAGAGCTTGTTATTGGGCTTCATTGGATAATGAGCAAGTCCAAACTTCATCCTATGGGTTGATTAAGCATTTGGATCCAATCCAATGCAACCCTAATCCAAGTGTGACCAACCATGGTCAAATACGGGTCAACCTGCCAAAAATGAAGTTTGGCTCCAATAACATTCTTCCATCTCATCAGGCCCATTGGTGCTGATGAAATCTCCCAATTAAATCCGAGTTATCCAATAACTTGATCATAAGGCTTCTCGATCAATACGAGAACTCAAGTATCAAGGTGTACGACCCTGTAGGTTCTTCTGACGCTGGCAGTGCTGACCAAAGGTCACCATAAGCAGTGAGTGGCACCTAGCAGTGCATCGCTGCTACCCAGGTCATTGGAATGGATATCGACATCGACATCCCCATCATCGCAACTAGTTACAGATGCATTACAGTCTCTTTGCCGGACTGATATCCGATTGGACAAGTGTGTCACCACTTGTTTTCACCCAATCACATGGCTATGACTAAAACAGGTTCTTACCTGGGTATGGCCATACACTCTCAGTCATAGAACCATAGAGGAGCTCAATGGATATCATACTTCCCTAAGGAAGGGGCAAATCCTATGTCTGTCCATTGACCTTCTCATATGGGTCGTGATATGCTCAATGACAACCGTTATGACCTCCCAACTACGGCGAGGTGTTAGGTTGTATCAAAGCAAATCGCTAACCATATAGAATGATCAATGACCTCAAGTCAAGGGATCAATGCATCTCCTGTCACTTGTGAGGATAACTTATGACACCAAGCCATAGCCTCACAGCGGGTCTATCCAGTATAACCTCCAATGATATACCCATGTGTCTGCATTAGCACCACGTGCCTAACCAGCTCACATACCAGTCTCACAAGTACCATAGCTGTCCCATATCCACTAAGGTACATCGACTGGGGACAATAGTTTGAGCACAGATCCAATCTATCTCCAGGGACATTATCATGTCAGTACATGTGCGCAGATGTAAACAAACATTGATAATGACAATGCCAGAATGATATATATATAAATATCAAAGTCAAGTAGTACAAAAGTGGACCAAAACTAGGTCCTAGGGCATATACACCAACAATCTCCCACTTGCACTAAGACCTAGAGGTTGAGAAATCTTAACCCCATATCTCTAGCGTGACCATCATGCTTCTGCTGCGCCAAAGCCTTGGTCAATGGGTCTGCCAGATTGTTTTCTGTGTCAACTCTGCTAATCTTGACATCATCTCTTTCAATGATCTCTCTGATCAGGTGAAATCTTCTGAGTATGTGTTTGGATCTTTGATGAGACCGTGGTTCCTTGGCTTGTGCAATAGCTCCATTGTTGTCACAATAGAGTTCAATGGGATCCACTGCACTAGGAACCACCTGAAGATCAGATATGAACTTCCTTAACCAAACGGCTTCCTTGGCTGCCTCAGAAGCGGCCACATACTCTGCTTCGGTTGTAGAATCTGCTATGGTGGATTGCTTGAAGCTCTTCCAGCATACAGCGCCTCCATTTATTTTGAACACATAGCCGGCCTGCGATCTAAAGTCGTCAGGGTCAGACTGGAATGATGCATCAGTATAGCCCTGCATACTGAGCTCTTCCTGTCCCCCATAGACCAAGAACAAATCCTTAGTTCTCCTCAAATACTTTAGGATGTTCTTTACAGCCACCCAGTGCTGCAGACCTGGATTGGATTGGTATCGGCTGGTTATGCTTACAGCATATGCCACGTCTGGTCTAGTACACAACATTGCATACATGATCGATCCCACTACTGAAGCATAAGGAATTCGACTCATGTCATCCCTCTCAGCCTGTGTTGTAGGACACTGGCTCTTTGAGAGAGTAAGGCCATGTCTTACTGGAAGGTATCCTTTCTTGGATTGCTCCAAGTTAAACCTCTCCAGGACCTTATCAATGTAGGTACTCTGACTAAGGGCCAGGAGCCTCTTGGGTCTATCTCGGTAGATCCTCACGCCTAGAATATAGGCGGCCTCCCCTAAGTCTTTCATCTCAAAACACTTCCCCAACCATGTCTTCACAGCTTGAAGACTCGGGATGTCGTTTCCGATGAGCAGTATGTCATCGACATACAAGACCAGAAAAATCACCAAGCTCCCACTGAATTTTCTATATACACAGGCGTCATCTTCGCTTTTGATAAAGCCATAATCTCTCACAGCTTCATCAAATCGAAGATTCCAACTTCGAGATGCTTGCTTTAATCCATAAATGGATCTCTTTAGCCTGCAGACCTTACTAGCCTCTGCAGGATGGATGAAACCATCAGGTTGTGTCATGTACACATCCTCAGTCAGCTTCCCATTAAGGAACACTGTCTTCACATCCATCGCCATATCTCATAGTCATGATATGCAGCTATAGCAAGCAGAATCCGAATGGACTTGATCATGGCAACTGGCGAGAAGGTTTCATCATAGTCCACCACGTGGACTTGTTTAAAACCTTTAGCCACTAGTCTACCCTTATAGGTAACTATATTGCCATCCATGTCTGTCTTCTTCTTGAAGACCCATTTACACCCTATGGGTTTTACCCCATCAGGCAGCTCAACCAAATCCCAGACTTGGTTAGCCGACATGGAATCCATCTCAGATCGCATGGCGTCAAGCCATCTCTCGGAGTCCGGTCCACTGACCGCCTCATCATAGGTTCTGGGTTCATCCTTAATGATGAAAATTCCATCATGTTGAGTCGGCAGCGACCCGTACCTCTCAGGTGCACGACGAATCCTCCCAGACCTACGTGGGACCTGTGTCTGAGCCTCAGGTTGTATAACAACTGGTGCAGATGGCTCATATTCCATCTCTTTGTCTTGTGGTTGCACTTGGACCTCATCCAAGTCAAACTCCCTCCCACTAACTTCTTTCATAAGAAATTCTTTCTCTAGAAAGACAGCACCCCGAGCAACAAAAACTTTGTTCTCGGTTGGGACATAGAAGTAGTATCCTTTAGTTTCCTTAGGATACCCCACAAATACACACTTATCAGATCTAGGTTCTAGCTTGCTAGAATCCTGACGTTTGACATAAGCCTCACATCCCCAGATCCTGATAAACGTGAGATTAGGGCGTCTCCCACTCCATACTTCGTATGGTATTTTGGAGACACTCTTAGATGGAACATTATTCAGTATCAGAGAAGCTGTCTCTAGTGCATGCCCCCAGAATGAGGGAGGTAGAGTTGCATGACTCATCATAGATCGAACCATATCCAATAAAGTTCGATTTCTCCTTTCAGACACACCATTCCATTGAGGTGTTCCAGGAGGAGTGAGTTGGGATATGATCCCAGACTCTCTCAGATAGTCAAAGAACTCTCCACTCAGGTATTCTCCACCTCGATCTGATCGAAGAGCTTTAATGGATCTTCCAAGCTGGTTCTCTACTTCATTCTTGAACTCCTTGAATTTCTCAAAGGACTCAGATTTATGTCTCATTAGGTAGACATATCCATACCTACTGAAGTCATCAGTGAAGGTAATGAAGTAGTTGTACCCTCCTCTGGCTTGTTTATTGAAAGGCCCACACACATCAGTATGTATGTGATCCAATAAACCTCCTGCCCTCTCACCAATCTTGGTGAAGGGTGCCTTTGTCATTTTCCCTAATAAACAAGGTTCACAGGTATCAAATTCCTCCAAGGAACTTGAATCTAACAATCCATTTGCATGGAGTTGTTGGATGCGATTTTTGTTTATATGGGCTAATCGACAGTGCCAAAGGAAAGCACCAACTGAACCACTCAGTTTGGTCCTTTTATTACTTATGTTACAGATAGAACTTTCCATATCCAAGATATACAGACCATTGCACAAAGTACCCTTCCCATAGAACATATTTGCAAATGAAAAAGAACAAGAGTTCTTATTTATTTCAAACTTAAATCCCTTCTTTGCTAAGTAAGGAATGGATACAATGTTCTTAGTAAGTGAAGGTACACAAAAGCAATTATCTAGTTCTAATAGAAGTCCAGAAGGCAAGGAGAGAGTCAAGACGCCTACAGCAACAGCAGCAACCTGTGCCCCATTTCCAACGCGTAGGTCAATCTCTCCAGGTCGCACCGATCTACTTTTCTTGAGCCCCTGCATATTTGTACAAATATGAGCTCCACATGCGGTATCCAATACCCATGACATAGAAGTAGAAAGATTGACTTCTGTAACATAAATACCTGAGCTAGAAGTTAAGGCCAAGCCCTTCTTCTCCTCATTCTGAAGCTGCTTGCAGTCCCTTCTCCAGTGACCTTGCTCGCCACAGTGAAAACACCTCTGGTCCTTTGACTTCTTTGCCTTTTTCTTCAGTGCCTTGGTAGGACCTTTGGCACTGCCCTTAGCACGTGCCTTACCCTTCTTCTTTATCTTCTTCGCAGGGACCAAAAGAACAGAATTTGGTTTGGTCTTACCCATTTCACGCTCGGCTGTTTGGAGCATATTCATCAATTCCTCCCGTGTGCACTCAATCCGGTTCATGTTGAAGTTAATAATAAACGGACTGAAGCTGGGGGGCAGGGAATGCAGAATAAGATCCACAACCAGCTCGTTGTCTATGGCATGACCCAGTCTCCTGAGATGATCCACATTCCCAATGAGCTTGAGAACATGGGGTCTCACTGGTGCACCCTCAGACAACTTACACCGAAAGACTGCTTTGGCGGTGTCAAATCTTTCAGTTCTAGCCTGAGCCTCGAACATCTGTTTCAGATGAGTGATCATCTGAAAAGCGTTCTGCTCCTCATATTGCACCTGCAGTTCAGGTGCCATGCTGGCTATCATAAGACATGCAACATCCAAAGAGTCATCCTGATGCTTTCTATAAGCATCTCTATCTGCCGTTCGGGCATTAGGCGCAGGAGCCGCAGGAAGAGGCTGTTCAAGGACATACAGCTTCTTCTCGAGCTTGAGGATTATCCTCAAGTTCCAATGCCAGTCCATAAAGTTAGTTCCAACTAACTTATCCTTATCAAGGAGTGATCGCAGTGATAATCCGCCAGTGTTCGTAGCCATTGTTCTACAACACCCAAGAAAAACAGATCAGTACTACTTCGAATCATTTAAACTGGACTTGTTTTAAATGATTACTGCTCCCACTATTTTAAATTCGAATTGACAACCCACAAAGTCAATCGGGAAGTTTAAGACTTCCTAGTGAGATGGGATCCTTATTTCACATGAGGCTTCGCGTCCCACGAGGGTGGGATGAGATGCACAAAGTAACCCATGTTTCCTAAGGTGGGCGCGCCGGCCGGTTGCTCCAAGCAACTCCCCTTGTTGAGACAGTCTTGGGCATTTCATGTCCAGCGAGGGCTGAATCATGAAACCCTAACCTCTCAACGATGCCTCTAGACTTTCATCATGTGCCCAGTACATGTGAATTTCTAGTCAAGTCCATTCCTAACCGTTTATGCCCAGGGCCAATGAGTTTCCTTGCGAAGGCACACCCAGGTTAAAACTGGACTGGGGAAACCATTGTCACCACACACTTTCTAAAGATAAGTGGGTGTGTCCCACGAGGGTGGGAACTAGTTCACAACTCCACTGATCGATAGCTTAGTGAGGGCTACGCGTTAGAAGGCTTCTAGACTTGATATTTTATGAGGGTTTTTAAGGTCTCATCAGTTTTATCTTATGTCTAACAATACAGGCATGCAATCCTATAGTGATAACATAATGATAAAACATCACAGGCATGCTTTTAGCAGATAAGGAAAGCAGTAAAAGATGATGTGATCAAAGCCCTTTCAAGACATTGAATCAACCCATGCCAAAAGGAGGTTCAACTCTTGACATAGGACTCAAGCCCCTAAGATAGACCTATCCTAGTCGCCCTCTATCTTGGTCTTCAAGGTGGGCTCCAAGGTCCTTTCTTCATGGCTTAGCTCTCAAACCTTAAGGGTAGACCTCAAAGGTTCGGCCAATGCCATGGTCTTCCTCCAAGGAGAATGCGCCACAATGAAAGATGCCAAGTTAGTTAGCTCTCAAACCCAAGGGTTCGGCCATGCCTAACTTGTGCCATCAAGCAAGGTTGCGCCTTTTCCTTGATGCTTGTTGCGCCACCATCCAAGGTGCGCCAACTCCATGCATGCGCCAAGCTCCAAGTACATGCGCTACCCTAGTGTTCTTAAAAGCAAAAAGAAAAGCGGCACGCAGGCCTCACGAGGAAACATCACAGGCATGCAAAGGGGGGCTTGACTAATGATCACAACATTATGCACAATCAAGGTATTTACTCATGCAATTCTACATGCTCATGAAAAACATAAAATCTGAAATTTTACTTTTTCATTAAAACCAGTCTCTTTTTCTCATCTTCTTCTCACAAATCTTTTGGTTAATTGCGATTTATTTTTCAAGATGATTTCAGAGATCCTTTCGGCTGGCAATTTTGTCAGATCAAGAGACTTGGCCAGTCCGAAGACACAATGCCCGTCCTACTTGACAAAACTACGTGCGCCTTTGATCTTTAAATCAGATAAGAAAAATAGTCCAAAAATCCAAAAGAGATTGAGAGGATGATAGAAACAAGAAACCCTAATTTTTCCTACTTAGAAAAATCGTTTGCCATGCATTATGCTATTTTTGAAAATAGAGATATGGCATGTGAGCATGAAAGAAAAGCATAAAACATCGTTCGAGTCTTGCAAGTTGCTTTGATACCACTGTTGGGAAACCCCGGGGACATTTTACAATTTTTCAGAGACACATACATACATTGCACAGCGGAAGAATGTCCCCGAAACAGGTCCGTCCCAAAAATCCAGTGAAGATCGCATGCAAGGGGGTCGACACGATGAGTTAGAAAATACCTCAGAGCAAGATGAGGTCGATGTCGTGATAGGCGCCCAAGTGTGCGCCCTCTGCAGTCTCACACACACGGATGCCTCGAGTCCTCTTCTTCCACGCCCGGTGCTAGCCTCGGGAAGAAGATCCAAGCCTTAGGGAGATGCTCCAACCACCTTGCGCCACCAAGAGAGAAAGATGCGCCAAGTGGTAAGGAAGGAGAAGCTTGCGGCCACTTGATGGAAGAGGAAGAGATTGCGCCCTTGCTCCTTGCTCTCGCTCCCTTCTTATGTTCACGCCTCCAAGGATGATTCATAATAAGAGAGGGCGGCTAGGGTCACATATATAGGGCAAGAGGCGATTAGGGCAAGGGCTAGGATCATGACAAGTGTAGGGCTAGGATGAGGAGGTTTGATGTAAGGAAAGTCTCCAAGACTTTACCATAAACTTCATTCAACCTTTCCATAATTGCCCAAGTACCATATCAGCCCAAGACATGCCTTAAAGGCATTCATACCATCAAGGGAGAAGGGCTAGGCGCAAATTGCTTCCTTAATGAAGCAACTTTGCCACCCTAACCCCATTATGCCCCTTAGGCGCCAATGGGGTTGGGTTTCTCCCCATTATACCCTTTTAGCCTCTCTTCTCTTCATGAGAGCTTGTTATTGGGCTTCATTGGATATTGAGCTAGCCCAAACTTCATCCTATGGGTTGATTAAGCATTTGGATCCAATCCAATGCAACCCTAATCCAAGTGTGACCAACCATGGTCAAATACGGGTCAACCTGCCAAAAATGAAGTTTGGCTCCAATAACATTCTTCCATCTCATCAGGCCCATTGGTGCTGATGAAATCTCCCAATTAGATCCGAGTTATCCAATAACTTGATCATAAGGCTTCTTGATCAATACGAGAACTCAAGTATCAAGGTGTGCGACCCTGTAGGTTCTTCTGACGCTAGCAGTGCTGACCAAAGGTCACCACAAGCAGTGAGTGGCACCTAGCAGTGCATCGCTGCTACCCAGGTCATTGGAATGGATATCGACATCGACATCCCCATCATCGCAACTAGTTACAGATGCATTACAGTCTCTTTGCCGGACTGATATCCGATTGGACAAGTGTGTCACCACTTGTTTTCACCCAATCACATGGCTATGACTAAAACAGGTTCTTACCTGGGTATGGCCATACACTCTCAGTCATAGAACCATAGAGGAGCTCCATGGATATCATACTTCCCTAAGGAAGGGGCAAATCTTATGTCTGTCCATTGACCTTCTCATATGGGTCGTGATATGCTCAATGACAACCGTTATGACCTCCCAACTACGGCGAGGTGTTAGGTTGTATCAAAGCAAATCGCTAACCATATAGAATGATCAATGACCTCAAGTCAAGGGATCAATGCATCTCCTGTCACTTGTGAGGATAACTTATGACACCAAGCCATAGCCTCACAGCGGGTCTATCCAGTATAACCTCCAATGATATACCCATGTGTCTGCGTTAGCACCACGTGCCTAACCAGCTCACATACCAGTCTCACAAGTACCATAGCTGTCCCATATCCACTAAGGTACATCGACTGGGGACAATAGTTTGAGCACAGATCCAATCTATCTCCAGGGACATTATCATGTCAGTACATGTGCGCAGATGTAAACAAACATTGATAATGACAATGCCAGAATGATATATATATAAATATCAAAGTCAAGTAGTACAAAAGTGGACCAAAACTAGGTCCTAGGGCATATACACCAACACAAGGCACATTTCAAGCTTTGCCTCATGGATGAATGTTTAGTAGAGCCTTTGCCTCTTTGAGCTAAGCAATTGGACATGGGAGAAAGCATCTCATTGAGATGTGGTGCATCTAGGTTGACTTGGATGGCTAAAATCTTCATTGAGGATCCTGATGTTAATTGATTTGTTTATTGCTTTGGATTTGTGGTTTGACTTGAGATTCTACTTTGACTTGAAATTGGGCATGAAGATTTGACCTTGATAGAATATTCATGACGTGACCTCATATTGATGACATGACAAATAGGATAGTATAATAAGGATTAGTGCCATGACAAATAGGATAGTATAAATAGGATTAGTGCCTCATTAAAAATTAGATCTCCCTACCAATGAAAGTCAAAATTTAGACATAAATATTGACTAAGTCTAGGTTCAATCTTCATTTTAAAATAATTATGCAAAATTTGACCAAGTCAAAATTAAGTCTAATATCAAGTAAAGATGCTCCTACATTAAAAAATATGGAATTGAGAGCTAGGAGGTAGGTGAATTGTTAGGGCTTAAAAGCGCTCTTTTTTGTGGTGATGGAGGAGTGAAAAAATCAATCGACGAAAAGGAGAGGGCGAAAATACATGACACAAGGCTTTCCAGGGCGATTTCGAGGCAATCTTGTAGTAGTTCTTCACCAAATCGAGGGGAAACACTTGCAATATCTTCTCCAACCTCCCCGTAGCCATGGTTTGTTATTTCCTTAGTTGACTTGAGAGTTTTTGTGCTGAACTGTATGAATGTTCTAGAGTAAACCTCTTATCAGGACTCGGTTGCAACCCGTTGACACGATCTATTGTATGAACTGAACTATCTTGATGTTTTGAGTTATTTCTATGCATATTTTTACCTAGTGCTAATTTCATATTATTACCCTAATCAAGTAATTTTGTGTTTTAGTCGACACAATTCTGATCGCAAGGAAAATGTGTTGACGGATCCACTAGGTAAAACTTATGAACCTCTATCCCGAAAGTAGTTAGGGTTCATTTGAGGATAACATAGTTTTTCACATAGCTTAATGGACTTGCTTAAATCGATAAGCCACGGATGTAGGAGATCGGTTTTAGTAACTACTGGGTTGTACTGACCGCAAGGGGGCAACCTGTACCTTAGGATAAACTCCTTGTGCAATAAGAATACCTCATGCTTCAATTAATTCCATTTCAGTTTGATCAGTCAACGCAGTGAATTCTGAAGTCTTGATACCTTTCAAATAGACACCATCTGTGTTCTTGTCATTGCTTTTCTTTCCTTGCTCATATTTAAGTTTGATAATCTATTTCTAAAATCCCAAGTTTGAATAGCTTAGCTTCTATAAATTAGAGATGTTTGTACTTGGCCTAGCTCCCTGTGTGACCGACATCTCTTATATTGCTTCGATAATACTGTGCGCTTGTGGTGCATATTAAGTTTTTGGCACCGTTACCGGGGAGCAAATAGTTAATATTAATAGAATTATGAAGTTTACTAGACTAGGCTTTTTCTCTGTTTTGTTTCTTTACCACTTTCTATTTGTGTTCCTGCTAGCTTAATCATTCAGTTTGACTGACTTTTATGCAAACAAGCTTAAGAACAGGCGACGTCTTTGAGCTAGATCATGAAATTGAGAGAACATTTAGGCAGAGGAGGAAACTCAAGGAGCTAAAGGATAAAGAAAGACAAACCCAAATGGAGCCCTTGCCACTGAATCTTGACAATGTTCAAGCACCCTTAGCTGCAGGGAACAACAACAACAACAGGACTCTTAGAGACTATGCTGCTCCTTCCATTCAAGGATTACAGTCGGGCATTGCTTGCCCAAATGTGGAGGCCAACAACTTTGAAATTAAACTAGCTCTACTGTATATGGTTCAACAACATCACTTTGGGGGGTTCTCCTTTTGAGGACCCCAACATGCATCTTGCTATATTTTTGGAATAATGTGATACTTTAAAGATTAATGGTGTTTCAACTGGCTCAATAAGACTAATATTGTTTCCTTTCTCTCTTAGGGACCAAGCCAGAGCATGGCTGCACACCATACTATCGGCTTCGATCAGGACATGGGGAGAACTTTGTCAGGCTTTTCTTTCAAAATACTTCCCCCTAGCAAAACAATTCAATTGAGGAATAAAATCACAAGTTTCATGCAAAAGGATGGAGAATCCCTCTATGAGGCTTGGGATAGCTTCAAAGAGCTACAAAGAATGTGCCTGCACCATAGGATAGAGACTTGGGTACTCTTCCAAACGTTCTATAATGGAATGAACTACAACACGAGGCTCACTATAGATACAGCAGCTGGAGGAGCACTGATGAATAGAGGAGTTGAAGATGCCATGAACTTGTTAGAAGACATGGTGATGAACCACCACCAGTGATCGCTCGAGAGAGGTACCCCTTCTAGGGTGTCAGTTAAGTATGAACTTGATGCTTTGACCTCACTCATTGCCAAGGTAGATTCCTTAACCAAGAAGATAAATTCTTTCACAATCAACTCTGCTATGCAAATGCTATATCTTGTGACTTGTGTGGAGTTTCAGGTCATGCTAGTGTAGAATGTCAATTAGGGAACAACTAGTTAATCTAGAACCCAAGTGGGCAGATGAATGTAGTTGTAAACATTCACCCACAGAACAATCCTTATTCCAACAAATACAATCTGGGATGGCTGAACCACCACAATTTCTCACACAGGACTTCCCAACCAATACGACTGGGGCAAGCTCCGCAACCAAATTTCAGGTAACCTCCAGGCTTCCAGGCTAGAACTTACCCCCCCCCCCCCCCCCCACCACCCACACACACACACACACACAAAAAGTCATATTTGGAGTCCCTCATTGAATCATTGATGGTGGCACAGAACAAATAGTTTGAAGGAGTTAATGAGACCCTTAAACAACTTACATCAAGGATGGATACCTTAGGCACATAGAACAAGATGTTGGAAGCCCAATTAGCCTAGTAGGCTAGCTTATCCACTAGACCTTCAAGAAAGCTTCCATCTCAGCCTGCAGTCAACTCGAGGAAGCATTGTAATGCAATCTACACTCAAAGTAGAAAATAGCTCGAGGACCCTAAGATGATAGCTGATGAGGTATATGAGCAAGAATCTGAAGTTACAGAGATAGGAGAAACTAGTAAAGAGAAGGCACCAGCATCTCATGAGGTAGCTAAAGAAGAAAAACCTTATGTCGGATCACCTGCCTAGAATCCCCTCATCCCTTTCCCACAAAGGCTGAATAAAGGAAAGCTTGATTGACAATTCGGTAAGTTTCTTGAAGTTCTAAAAAGCTTTACATTAACATACGCTTTGTCAACACATTATCACAAATGCCTACCTATGACAAATTTCTGAAGAACATCCTATCTAATACGAGAACCCTAGAGGAGCAGGGGACTATTGCACATACGGAGGAGTGCAGTGTAATTATCCAGAATAAACTCCCCTAAAAGTTTAAGGACCCAGACATTTTTTTCCATACAATACCAGATAGGGGAGATGACTTTTTCAACACACCCTTTGTGATTTGGGGGCAAGTGTTAGTTTGATGCCCCTTTCTTTTTGCGAGAAGTTGGATTTAGGAGACTTGAAGTCAACAACCATTTCTTTGCAATTAGCTGATAGATCGGTTCGCCGACCCATTGGGATTATGGAGGATGTACCTATCAAAGTTGGTGACTATTTTGTACTGGCAGACTTTGTTGTTTTGGAGATTGATGAGGACAATAGGTTACCCATCATACTTGGGAGACCTTTTTCTTGCCACAGCCGGCGTGGTCATTGATGTCAGAAATGGAAAACTATATTTGAACATCAGTGAGAACGTAGTCCAATTTAATTTATCAGATTCTCTAAAGAAACCCTCTCTTGTAGGTACATGTTGCAGTGTTGATGTAATAGAGAGAGCGGTGAAACATATTGAACCATACAAGAGACATATCGACCCACTAGAGCTGTGTTTGATAGATGCTAAAGACCAAGATGTAGAGGAGCGTGCCAACGAATATTCTCAACTTGTTGACTTGTGCCTAGATTAGGAGTCCAAGTCATCAAAGTTGGAAACTCTTTCTAAAGTGATCTTAGGGGAGATAGAAGAAAAGAAGGTTGAGTACAAGAGCCTTCCCAACACCCTGGGATATGAGTTCCTTGGAGATAACTCTACATATTCAGTGATAGTCAATGCTGATCTAAATAAAGAACAAACTGAACTCCATCTGCACAAAAAGGTAATGGGCTACTCACTTAATGATATTAAAGGAATTCACTGTTGGGGTATGCCCTTAAGGCTAATGTTTGAGGCCTTGGGATTGTATCAGTATCATGTAATAAACTCTTGTGTTTATAAAGGCATGGTTATTATTCAGGTTGTTACCTTCTCTGCTGCAATTAGTGTACTTCTGAATAATGTCTCAAAGCTGTTCAGCTGGGCTGACATGCTATAAAGTCCTTAGTCGAGATATCTTGGTGAACATGAGACAGCCTTGATATGATTGAGACTAATATGTATTCTAATCTTATAGGATGCTTCGAGCATGGAATAAGATGTAGACTCATGGGTACATTGGATGTACTGGACAAACCCTAGTAGGATATTCAATTGCTTGTCACAATGTGAATAATCCTTGTTTGCATCAAGTGGCACATGTCCTCTGACTTGAGATCACTTGTGTTTCTAAATGATGATTGTCATTGTTTTGAGGTAGTTCGATATCATTTGAAACATAATGATTATTGACTATCTTGGATGGTGAGCTTGAGTCAGGTTAGGGCACTCGTGATAGATACAGGATTGCCGTCTCCTTGTTCAAGGAGTGAGATGTTCTAATGGGGCCCCCCCTTATGAGATGATTGAGAAAGTGTATGGCCATACCCTGGTGACTATGTTCATCAGATCTAATCATGCTCATCATATTGGAGCTACAGGCTTGACACGCTTGTCCAATAAGAACATCCAGTGGCAAAGGAAACATGTATGCCTAGTGAAGTGGATTCACACTTGTGCTGTGGTTTGGGTGTAGTCTTGGAAGACTCTTTCCTTTATATCGGGAGACAGTGATGTGTTGCTAGATACCCCTCACTGATCGTGATAACGTTAGTTATCGTTACCGACATTTAAAGGAAACCCTTAGGGTCGCACAATTTGATGATATGGCTTACTTAAGTCTGATCGTGTGGACTGAATTGTTTCGGTTCAGTTTAAAGGGATTTAAACTCTGATTGTAAGTGAGATCTGGTCTGATCATGTGTGATTGATTAGGGCTTGAGATCGGTAAGCTTCGATCGAGAGTAGTGATGCTAGATCGGTGAGATCAGAAGCGTCAAGAGATCAACGGTTAGATCTTGAACCATTTTGGTTCAGAGAGATCTAGACCATGGCTTGGGCTGGTTTCATGTGGTCTTTGAACCAAATTGGTTTGGACCAATTTGGATTGAATCGGTTCACATGGGTGAACGCATGGTTCGATCCATAAGGCGTTTTGGGCGGTTTGCTTGGAGTGGGAGCGCATGGCTTCATGACTTTCCATAATTGGAAGTCATGTAACGCCATCTCCTAAGAGAAACGCCTAAACGCTTCTCCTCTTGGTCTAATCGCATCTCCACTTTGGTATGCAAGAGTGTTGACGCCAAGGAAGAGGAGGGAGGCTCGGCCAAGCTTTTTCTCATCACCTTCATGCGACAAGCACACCTTGGAGGTCTTTGCTAGCACAAAGAACACCAAGAAGTAGCCATCTTCATCCTCTTGTGTGCGTCCTCTTTGGAGAAGGAGCACTTGCGCCTTTGCTTCCAAGGCGCCATCGAAACTATGGCATTGGTATGATCCTTTGTAGATTTTATCAAGCTTTATGTTAGTTGATCATATATCATGCAGCCGATCCCTTGAAACCCTTGCTTCCGCTTAAAAATCAAAGATGCGCCATCCATAGGGTTTCACCCCCTTGCGCTCCCCCTTGAAGGGGACTCTACAATTGGTATCAGAGCGCTGGAATTATGCATGCTAATATGATTGCTATGTTTGCTCTTGTGATCCATGCTTGCGCAAGTGATTAGATCTAGTTGTTTCATCATGCGAAAAATAGGATATAATACACTTATGTTGGCGCATGTTGTTTGTTCATGCTTGCGGCATGACTTGATGGTGGCGCTAGGTTTATGTTATTGTTTTATCAAACCTTCACTTGCGCGCCTATGATTAGATCTAAGTTGCGCCTACTGTAAACCCTTAGACGGGTTGATGGGGTTGAAGTCATCCCCTAGATTAGATCAAACTAGTCTGATCAGACCATCTGACAGCCTAGATGGGTCGACCAGATGGCACCTGTGCGCAAGCACGAGGTGGCTATAGGTCGACTGCATCACAGGCATGTAGCGAGGTCTGGTTGAGACAACCAGTGAACACTCTTGAGTTAGGCCCGGGGTCACACCCGCTTGCTAGAACTCTTGAAGGTTGTTCAGCCCTTGGCGCATGCATGGTTGACCATTAGGTCAACTCGAGTCAGTTAGGACTTGGTGCATGCAAGGGCATGGATCTAACTAGATGGATGAGTGGATCCCTATCAATGGACCGTTGTAAGGTTGTAGGGCACATAAGAAAATTAAAATTGATGCCAATGGGGTTTTCAAAATTTTATTTTCTTTTAATTGGATCACATGTTGATTGATGCCTATGCTTGTTTATTTATTCTTATGTGGGTGCCCAATTTAATGTGTGCTGTGCTGGGGCCTGCGTGCCTGGAATTAAACCTGTAAATTAATATTATTGTGATCTGCGAATCACTTTTTAATTAATTTATTGTATAATTGACCTGTGAGTCAAACTTGTCTAGATAGATCAAAATGTATTTTGATTAGACAAGAGCACAAAGGCACACATCCCAGAGGGGCATTCAGCTGGTGGCGCACCTGAGGTGCTCTTGGCGCAAGGGCCCTGGGTTGGACCAGATGAGATACTAAAGACCCAAGAAGAGCAAGTGAAGACTTAAGTATCTTAAGGTCTTACTTAGGCTATGGGCTTTTACCACATAAGATGCATGCTTTCTTTTATTGTTTAAATAAGTAGAAAAGCATGATTTATTTATCTTCTGCTATCACCATAGGAATTGCATGATAGTGAAGAAGATAAAAGACCGTTAAAATCCAAACGCTAAAATATCAAGCACGTAATGCCTTCTGACGCGAAACCTCACTGTTCTGACTATCGTTGGAGCCGTGTTGTACCCACTCAGTGGGCACATCCATCTATCTTCAGACGGTACTGGATTACACCTGCGTGTTACAGAGAAGGGATTTATCGCTTCTCGTTGCTCAGCATAGCACGTGGTGGTCCAGGGAGTAGGTCGGGTCAGCTTGACCATGTAGGCTACATATGTGGCGCATATGGTAGCACATGGAGGCAGCCATCTGTGGGGTCAGAGATTGTGTTGTACCAACTCAGTTGGCACAGTCTGCTGGATTGCCCAGATGAAGGGGAATCGCACGGGTTGGCGATTGGCAGGGACTGCCTACCAGAAATTAGTGCTTGTACTCTCTGTGCATCTTATCTCGCCTGAGCGGGACGCGGAGACCAAGTATGAAATCTGGATCCCATCTCACTAAAAGAGTTCTACTCTTTCGGGCTGTTTTGCTGGATTTTTCAGCCAGATAAAATAGTGAGAAAAAGAATCTTTCTTAAGTCCTGGATTGATTCTATACATTGATACTGACCTTGCTGTTCTTGCATTGTTGTAGATTCCTGCAGCAACGAACACCATGAGCTTCAATGTGCGATCCCTACTGGAAAGGGAGAAGTTTGCTGGGCCAAACTTCTCAGACTGGTTCGGACACCTTAAGATCGTTCTTAAGGCAGAGAGAAAACTGTATGTCCTCGAGACGGCTGTGCCGCCTCAACCCGCTGCGAACGCCGCAAGGGCGGTTCGTGATGCCTATGAAAAGCACGTCAATGATAGCATTGATGTCGCTTGCCTGATGCTAGCGTCTATGACGCCACCGCTGCAGCGTCAGCATGAGGATATGTCGGCTATAGAGATTATAGCGAACCTCAAGATGCTGTATGCTGCACAGGCGAGGACAGAACGCTATAATCTGACAAAGCTTTTCTTTCAGAGCAAACTGGCTGAAGGGAGCCCAGTGGGAGCTCACGTGCTCAAGATGATTGGGCACAAGGAGGCTCTGGAGAAACTGGGGCATACCATCAACCAGGAGCTTGCTGTAGATATTATTCTGCAGTCTCTCCCGCCTTCTTTCGATGCGTTCATTATTAATTTTAATATGAACAAAATCGATTGTACTCCGGCAGAGCTGCTGAATATGCTCTTGACTACTGAGGAAACTCTGAAGGGAAAGCCTTCAACCTCTGTCTTAATGGTTCCTTCAAGGAACAAGAAGAAGGGGAAGAAGGGCAAAGCCCCTGTCAAGAACTACAGTAAGGCGCTGAAACAGAAGGTAAAGCGGTCGAAGGACAACAGGTGTTTCCACTGTGGCCAGCTGGGTCACTGGAAAAAGGACTGTAAAGCGCTCCAAGGAGACAAGAGGGGAAGCATTGCTTCTGGCTCAGGTATATTTGTGACTGAGGTCATGATATCATCTTCCTCTGTTTCATGGGTGTTGGACACTGCATGTGGAGTTCACATTTGTTCAAATGTACAGGAACTCAAGAGAAGAAGGCAGGTGGGACAGCATGAGGTAGACCTACGCGTTGGAAACGGGGCACGGGTTGCTGCTGTTGCTGTAGGAGACTATTTCATTTCTTTACCATCTGGCATTGTATTGGAATTAAACAATTGTTATTTTGTACCTAGTATCACCAAAAATATTATCTCTATTCCTGCTCTTGTCAGGAAAGGGTTTTCCTTTGAATGCAAGATTTCAAAGTGTTATCTTACTCTTGATAATATTGTCTATGCTACTGGTTCAATTAACAATGGGTTATTCATGTTGGACATGGAATATTCTATACAAAACATTGATAATAAGAAAGCCAAGTATGCTGATGACAGCACCTTGTTATGGCATAGTCGTTTAGGCCATATTAACAAGAAGCGCATTAAGCGGTTGCATGATCATGGACTGCTGGGATCATTCTCCTATGAGGAGATTGATACATGCAAAGCTTGTTTGATGGGTAAAATGACGAAGTCACCTTTTCCTCACAAAGGTCAAAGGGCTTCAGGTCTACTTGACCTTATACACAGTGACGTGTGTGGGCCATTTAGTAAACATGCCAGAGGTGGCTATCAGTACTTCATTACATTTACTGATGATTTCAGTAGATATGGTTATGTCTATCTAATGAGACATAAGAGTGAATCTTTTGACAAGTTCAAAGAGTTCAAGAATGAAGTACAGAATCAGCTAGGCCGAAATATCAAGGCACTTCGTTCTGATCGAGGTGGAGAATACTTGAGTCATACGTTTACTGACTATCTGAAGGAGTGTGGGATTATCTCACAGCTCACTCCGCCAGGAACACCGCAATGGAATGGTGTGTCCGAGAGGAGAAATAGAACGTTACTTGATATGGTTCGTTCTATGATGAGTCAGGCTACTCTTCCATACTCCTTTTGGGGATTTGCACTGGAAACAGCTGCAAAGGTACTAAACCGAGTGCCATCCAAGGCAGTTTCTAAGACTCCATACGAGTTATGGTATGGGAAACAGCCGAGCTTGACATTTATCAGGATCTGGGGTTGCGAGGCTTATGTCAAAAAGCTCGCCTCTGGGAAACTGGAGAGCAGATCTGACAAATGTATCTTTGTCGGTTACCCTAAGGAAACTAAGGGTTATTATTTCTACGATCCCAAAGAGAACAAAGTATTTGTTGCTCGGACGGCAATATTTCTTGAGAAGGAATTTCTTCTGCAAGAGGCCAGTGGGAGAGAAATAAAACTGGATGAGAATCCAGAGGAAGGACAAAGTAGTCAAGCACAGTTGGATGTGCCTGAGCCGGTAGAACAGGTTACTGAACAACCTGAGGCTCAGATATCACGGAAACCGCGTAGATCGGGAAGGATCCGTCGACAGCCTGAGCGCTATGACGGAGTCTACATCATTAATAATGATGAACCCCTCACTTATGCGGATGCGGTCAATGGACCGGAGTCAGCTAGATGGCTTGAAGCTATGCGAGCCGAGATGGACTCCATGTCAGATAACCAAGTCTGGGATTTGGTTGATCCGCCTCCGGGAGTAATCCCTATAGGCTGTAAATGGATCTTCAAGAAGAAGATTGACATGGATGGTAACATAGTTACCTATAAAGGCAGGCTAGTTGCGAAAGGTTTCAAACAAATCTACGGGATAGATTATGATGAAACTTTCTCTCCTGTAGCCATGTTTATGTTGGGGTATGCCCTTAAGGCTAATGTTTGAGGCCTTGGGATTATAAAGTGTATCATGTAATAAACTGGTAAGTTTATAAAAGGCATGGTTATTATTCAGGTTGTTACCTTGTCTGCTGTAATAAGTGTACTTCTGGATAATGTCTCAAAGCTGTTCAGCTAGGCTGACAGGCTCTAAGTCCTTAGTCGAGATATCTTGGTGAACATGAGACAGCCTTGATATGATTGAGACTAATATGAGTGCTGATCTTATAGGATGCTTCGAGCATGAAATAAGATGTAGACTCATGGGTACATTGGATGTACTGGACAGACCCTACTGGGATATTCCATTGCTTGTCACAATGTGAATGATCCTTGTAAGCAGCAAGTGGCACATGTCCTCTGACTTGAGATCGCTTGTGTTTCTAAATGATGATTGTCATTGTCTTGAGGTAGTTCAATATCATTTGAAACATAATGATTATAGACTATCTTGGATGGTGGGCTTGAATCAGGTTAGGGCACTAGTGATAGACACAGGATTGCCGTCTCCTTGTTTAAGGAGTGTGATGTTCTAATGGGCCCCCTATATGAGATGATTGAGATAGTGTATGGCCATACCCAGATGACTATGGGCATCTGATCTAATCATGCTCATCGTATTGGAGTTACAAGCTTGACCCGCTTGTCCAATAAGAACATCCAGTGGCAAAGGACATATGTATGCCTTGTGAATGGAGTCACACTTGTGCAATGGTTTGGGAGTAGTCTTGGAAGACTCTTTCCTTTATATCGGGAGACAGTGATGTGTTGCTAGATACCCCTCACTGATCGTGATAACGTAAGTTATCGTTACCGACATTTAAGGGAAACCCTCAGGGTCGCACAATTTGATGATATGGCTTACTTGAGTCAGATCGTGTGGACTGGATTCTTTGAGTTCAGATTAAAGGGATTTAATCTCTGATTGTAAGTGAGATCTGGTCTGATCATGTTTGATTGATTAGGGCTTGAGATCGGTAAGCTTCGATCGAGAGAGGTGATGCTAGATCGGAGAGATCAGGGGCATCAGGAGATGAATGGTTAGATCATGAGCCTTGGGGTTCGATTTGGTCTAGACCAAATGGCTTGAGCTATTTTGGTTTGGTTTAATGAACCAAAGCCGATTGGATGATTTGGCTTGAACCGGTTCACAAGGGTGAACGCTTGGTTCAAAGCCATATGCGTTTTGGGTTGGATTGAACGCATGGCTTGATTGACTTCCATTTATGGAAAGTCATCAAGGCCGGTTTTGCTTCAATGCTAAAACGCTTATGCGTTGAGGGTTTTCTTTTCAACGCCTAGCTCTTTCGTTGGTGTGGTTGACGAAGAGAGGAGGGATCATCCAAGAGAAGCTCTCGAAAAGGGACATCTCATCATCCCACACGACAAGGACCGAAAGGGGATCTCTTGCTAGCACAAGGAAGATCCTAAAGGGTAGCCATCCCTCATCTTGTGTGTGGACTTGTGGAGGAGACCTAACTTGTTCTCTTCATCCAAGCCGATTTCCAAGCCTATGGCATTGGTATGGATCTCCCCTTCTTCTTATCAATCCATGATAGTTGAATATATGGCATGCAACGGTTCTTCAAACCCTTGCTTCCGCTTGCATACATTTCATTTGCGCCATGCTTAGGGTTTTTTGCCCCCTTCATTTAGGGGTTCCTTCAATTGGTATCAGAGCTTGGCTCATTGCATGCTATTATGTTTGCTGTTGTGATCCATGTTATGCTTAGATCTAGGGTTGGTTACATGCGCAAGTTCATAAAAGATTCATGATGTTTGTTGTTCTTAGCCGCATGTATAGGTGCTTGTTGTTTGTTGTTGTCAAAGTTGCGCTCCCCCTTGAAGGGGACTCTACAAAGTTGCGCTCCCCCTTGAAGGGGACTCTACAAATGTAATTGTTGGCGCATGTTTAATTGGCGCTTCTTACATATTGTTTTTGACAAAACAAAACTCTTGCGCGCCTCACTAGACCTAAGTGGCACCTACCATAAACCCTTAGATGGGTTGATGGGGTTGAAGTCACCTCTAGGTTAGATCCATTAGTCTGATCAGACCATCTGACAGCCTAGATGGGTTGACCAGATAGCACCTGTGCGCAAGCACAAGGTGGCTATAGGTTAACTGCATCAAAGGTGTGTAGCGAGGTCTGGTTGAGACAACTACTGAACACACTTGAGTTAGGCCCGGGGTCACACCCGCTTGCCAAAAACTCATGAGGGTGGTTCAGCCCTTGGCGCATGCATGGTTGACCATTAGGTCAACTCGAGTCAGTTAGGACTCGGTGCATGCAAGGGCAAAGGATCTGACTAGATGGATGAGTGGATCCCTATCAATGGACCATTGTAAGGTTGTAGGACACCTAAGGAAATTAAAATTGATGCCATGGGGTTTTCAAAACTTTTAATTTCAAAATGATTGGATCACATGTTGATTGATGCCATGATGATTGTCTATTTAGTCTTATGTGGGCTGCCCATGTTAAATGTGTGCTGTGCTGGGGCCTGCGTGCCTGGATTCAATTTTGTAAATTAATTTGTGATCTGCGAATCACATTTTTAATTTAGATATTGTATAATTGACCTGTGAGTCAAACTTGTCTAGATAGATCAAATGTATTTGATTAGACAAGAGTACAAATGCACACATCCCACAGGGGCATTCAGCTGGTGGCGCACCTGAGGTGCTCTTGGCGCTAGGGCCCTAGGTTGGACCAGATGAGATGCCAAGGAGCTCAAGTGAAGACTTAAGTAAATTAAGGTCTTACTAGGGTTCATGGGCTTTTACCACATAAGATCATGCTTTCTACTTATTGCTAATAATTAGAATTGCATGTTTAAGTTTATCTTCTGCTATAGCCATAGGATATGCCTGATAGTAAGAAGATAAAAGACCGTTAAAATCCAACGCTAACATATCAAGCTCGATAAGCCTTCTGACGCGAAACCTCACCTTTCTGATTATCGTTGGAGCCGTGTTGAACCCACTCAGTGGGCACGTCCATCTATCTTCAGACGGTGCTGGATTACACCTGCGTGTTACAGAGTTGGGATTTATCCCCTCTCGTTGCTCAGCATAGCACGTGGTGGTCCAGGGAGTAGGTCGGGTCAGCTTGACCATGTAGGCTACATATGTGGCGCATATGGTAGCACATGGAGGCAGCCATCTCTGGGATCAGAGACTGTGTTGTACCAACTCAGTTGGCACAGTCTGCTGGATTGCCAAGATGAAGGGGAATCGCACGGGTTGGCGATTGGCTGGGACAGCCTACCAGAAATTAGTGCTTGTCATCTCTGTGCATCTTATCTCGCCTGAGCGGGACGCGGAGACCAAGTATGAAATCTGGATCCCATCTCACTAAAAGAGTGTTACTCTTTCGGACTGTTTACTGGATTTTTCAGTCAGACAAAATAGTGAGAAAAAGAATCTTTCTTAAGTCCTGGATTGATTCTGAAACATTGATACTGACCTTGCTGTTCTTGCTTGTTGTAGATTCCTGCAGCAACGAACACCATGAGCTTCAATGTGCGATCCCTACTGGAAAGGGAGAAGTTTGCTGGGCCGAACTTCTCTGACTGGTTCGGACACCTTAAGATCGTTCTTAAGGCAGAGAGGAAACTGTATGTCCTCGAGACGGCGATACCGCCGCAGCCCGCTCCGAACGCCGCAAGGGCGGTTCGGGATGCCTACGAAAAGCACGTCAATGATAGCATTGATGTCGCTTGCCTGATGCTTGCGTCTATGACGCCACCGCTGCAGCGTCAGCATGAGGATATGTCGGCTATAGAAATTATAGCGAACCTCAAGATGCTGTATGCTGCACAGGCGAGGACTGAACGCTATAATCTGACGAAGCTCTTCTTTCAGAGCAAACTGGCTGAGGGGAGCCCGGTGGGAGCTCACGTGCTCAAGATGATTGGGCACAAGGAGGCTCTAGAGAAACTGGGGCATACCGTCAACCAGGAGCTTGCTGTGGACATTATTCTGCAGTCTCTTCCGCCCTCTTTCGATGCGTTCATTATTAACTTTAATATGAACAAGATCGATTGTACGCCGGCAGAGCTGCTGAATATGCTCTTGACAACTGAGGAAACTCTGAAGGGTAAGCCTTCAACCTCTATCTTGATGGTTCCTTCCAGGAACAAGAAGAAGGGGAAGAAGGGCAAGGCCCCTGTCAAGAATTACAGCAAGGCCCTGAAACAGAAGGTTAAGCGGTCGAAGGACAACAGGTGTTTCCACTGTGGCCAGCTGGGTCACTGGAAAAAGGACTGTAAAGCGCTCCAAGGAGATAAGAGGGGAAGCATCGCTTCTGGCTCAGGTATATATGTGACTGAGGTCATGTTATCTTCTTCTTCTATTTCATGGGTGTTGGACACTGCATGTGGAGTTCACATTTGTTCAAATGTGCAGGAACTCAAGAGAAGAAGGCAGGTGGGACAGCATGAGGTAGACCTACGCGTTGGAAACGGGGCACGGGTTGCTGCTGTTGCTGTAGGAGACTATTTCATTTCCTTACCATCTGGCATTGTATTAGAATTAAACAATTGTTATTTTGTACCCAGTATTACCAAGAATATTATCTCTATTCCTGCTCTTGTCAGGAAAGGATTTGCCTTTGAATGCAAGATTTCAAAGTGTGTACTTTCTTTTGATAATATTGTGTATGCAACTGGTTCAATTAACAATGGGTTATACATGTTGGACATGGAAAATTCTATACAAAACATTGATAATAAGAAAGCCAAGTATGCTGATGACAGCACCTTGCTATGGCATAGTCGTTTAGGCCATATAAATGAGAAGCGCATTAAGCGGTTGCATGAACATGGACTGCTGGGATCATTCTCCTGTGAGGAGATTGATACATGCAAAGCTTGTTTGATGGGTAAAATGACGAAGTCTCCTTTTTCTAATAAAGGTCAAAGGACTTCAGGTTTACTGGACCTTATACACAGTGATGTGTGTGGGCCTTTTAGTAAACATGCCAGAGGTGGCTATCAGTACTTCATTACCTTTACTGATGATTTCAGTAGGTATGGGTATGTCTATTTGATGAGACATAAAAGTGAATCTTTTGACAAGTTCAAAGAGTTCAAAAATGAAGTACAAAATCAGCTAGGCCGAAATATCAAAGCACTTCGTTCTGATCGAGGTGGAGAATACCTGAGTCATGCGTTTACTGACTATCTGAAGGAGTGTGGGATTATCTCACAGCTCACTCCGCCAGGAACACCGCAATGGAATGGTGTGTCCGAGAGGAGAAATAGAACGTTACTAGACATGGTTCGTTCTATGATGAGTCAGGCTACTCTTCCATATTCCTTTTGGGGTTTTGCACTGGAAACAGCTGCAAAGGTACTAAACCGAGTGCCATCCAAGGCAGTTTCAAAGACACCATATGAGTTATGGTATGGGAAACAGCCTAGCTTGACATTTATCAGGATCTGGGGTTGCGAGGCTTATGTCAAAAAGCTCGCCTCTGGGAAACTAGAGAGCAGATCTGACAAATGTATCTTTGTCGGTTACCCTAAGGAAACTAAGGGTTATTATTTCTACGATCCCAAAGAGAACAAGGTATTTGTTGCTCGGACGGCCATATTTCTTGAGAAGGAGTTTCTTCTGCAAGAGGCCAGTGGGAGAGAAATAAAGCTGGATGAGAATCCAGAGGAAGGACAAAGTAGTCAAGCAGAGTTGGATGTGCCTGAGCTGGTAGATCAGGTTACTGAACAACCTGAGGCTCAGATATCACGGGAACCGCGAAGATCGGGTAGGATCCGTCGACAGCCTGAGCGCTATGACGGAGTCTACATCATTAATAATGATGAACCCCTAACTTATGCGGATGCGGTCAGTGGACCGGAGTCAGCTAGATGGCTTGACGCTATGCGAGCCGAGATGGACTCCATGTCAGATAACCAAGTCTGGGATTTGGTTGATCCGCCTCCGGGTGTAATCCCTATAGGCTGTAAATGGATCTTCAAGAAGAAGATTGACATGGATGGTAACGTGGTTACCTATAAAGGCAGGCTAGTTGCGAAAGGTTTCAAACAAATCTACGGGATAGATTATGATGAAACTTTCTCACCTGTAGCCATGTTTAAGTCTATTCGGATTCTTTTCGCGATAGCAGCATATTACGACTATGAGATCTGGCAGATGGATGTGAAGACAGCTTTCCTTAATGGAAATCTGGATGAGGATGTGTATATGACACAACCGGAAGGTTTCACTAATCCATCAGATCGTCATAAAATATGCAAGTTAAAGAAGTCCATTTATGGACTTAAACAAGCATCAAGAAGCTGGAATATTCGTTTTGATGAATCAATCTCTGAGTTTGGTTTCATCAAGAACGAGGATGACCCGTGTGTATATAAGAGGTTTAGTGGGAGCGTAATTACATTCCTAATCCTCTACGTCGATGATATCTTGATCATTGGAAATGATATTCCTGAACTGCATGCTGTTAAGGCATGGTTAGGAAAATGTTTCCAGATGAAAGATCTAGGAGAAGCAGCCTATGTATTAGGTGTGAAGATCTACCGGGATAGATCTAAGAGGCTTCTCGGGTTGTGCCAGAGTACTTACATCGATAAGGTCCTGGAGAGATTCCATTTAGAGAATTCTAAACGTGGATATCTTCCAGTCAGACATGGTCTGAATCTTTCGAAGAGTCAGTGTCCACAAACACAGACTGAGAAAGATGAAATGGACAATACACCTTATGCTTCGGCTATTGGGTCCATTATGTATGCGATGTTGTGTACTCGCCCAGACGTCGCTTACGGGTTAAGCGTGACCAGTCGATTCCAAAGTAATCCAGGGTTGGCGCACTGGATTGCGGTCAAGAACATCTTAAAATATCTGCGGAGGACCAAAGATATGTTCTTGATATATGGTGGTCAGGAAGAACTCAGTATAGAGGGATATACTGATGCTTCGTTCCAGTCGGACCAGGATGATTTCCGATCGCAATCAGGCTATGTTTTCAGCTTGAATGGTGGAGCAGTGGTGTGGAAGAGTTTCAAACAGTCAACTGTTGCTGATTCCACAACAGAAGCCGAGTATGTTGCAGCCTCGGAAGCATCCAAGGAGGCAGTGTGGATTCGTAAGTTCGTGAGAGAACTTGGTGTCGTTCCTTTGAGTGCCGATCCTTTGGTTATCTTCTGTGATAACACTGGAGCAATTGCACAAGCAAAGGAACCACGGTCGCACCAGAAGTCCAAGCACATACAGAGACGGTTTCATTTGATCCGGGAGATCATTGATCGAGGCGAGATCAAAATATGCAAGGTTCATACAGATGACAATCTGGCAGACCCGCTTACCAAGCCTCTGGCGCAGCAGAAGCATGAAAAGCACTGTAATAATATGGGTTTGAGATTTCTCAACCATTAGATTAAGTGCAAGTGGGAGATTGTTGGGGTATGCCCTTAAGGCTAATGTTTGAGGCCTTGGGATTATAAAGTGTATCATGTAATAAACTGGTAAGTTTATAAAAGGCATGGTTATTATTCAGGTTGTTACCTTGTCTGCTGTAATAAGTGTACTTCTGGATAATGTCTCAAAGCTGTTCAGCTAGGCTGACAGGCTCTAAGTCCTTAGTCGAGATATCTTGGTGAACATGAGACAGCCTTGATATGATTGAGACTAATATGAGTGCTGATCTTATAGGATGCTTCGAGCATGAAATAAGATGTAGACTCATGGGTACATTGGATGTACTGGACAGACCCTACTGGGATATTCCATTGCTTGTCACAATGTGAATGATCCTTGTAAGCAGCAAGTGGCACATGTCCTCTGACTTGAGATCGCTTGTGTTTCTAAATGATGATTGTCATTGTCTTGAGGTAGTTCAATATCATTTGAAACATAATGATTATAGACTATCTTGGATGGTGGGCTTGAATCAGGTTAGGGCACTAGTGATAGACACAGGATTGCCGTCTCCTTGTTTAAGGAGTGTGATGTTCTAATGGGCCCCCTATATGAGATGATTGAGATAGTGTATGGCCATACCCAGATGACTATGGGCATCTGATCTAATCATGCTCATCGTATTGGAGTTACAAGCTTGACCCGCTTGTCCAATAAGAACATCCAGTGGCAAAGGACATATGTATGCCTTGTGAATGGAGTCACACTTGTGCAATGGTTTGGGAGTAGTCTTGGAAGACTCTTTCCTTTATATCGGGAGACAGTGATGTGTTGCTAGATACCCCTCACTGATCGTGATAACGTAAGTTATCGTTACCGACATTTAAGGGAAACCCTCAGGGTCGCACAATTTGATGATATGGCTTACTTGAGTCAGATCGTGTGGACTGGATTCTTTGAGTTCAGATTAAAGGGATTTAATCTCTGATTGTAAGTGAGATCTGGTCTGATCATGTTTGATTGATTAGGGCTTGAGATCGGTAAGCTTCGATCGAGAGAGGTGATGCTAGATCGGAGAGATCAGGGGCATCAGGAGATGAATGGTTAGATCATGAGCCTTGGGGTTCGATTTGGTCTAGACCAAATGGCTTGAGCTATTTTGGTTTGGTTTAATGAACCAAAGCCGATTGGATGATTTGGCTTGAACCGGTTCACAAGGGTGAACGCTTGGTTCAAAGCCATATGCGTTTTGGGTTGGATTGAACGCATGGCTTGATTGACTTCCATTTATGGAAAGTCATCAAGGCCGGTTTTGCTTCAATGCTAAAACGCTTATGCGTTGAGGGTTTTCTTTTCAACGCCTAGCTCTTTCGTTGGTGTGGTTGACGAAGAGAGGAGGGATCATCCAAGAGAAGCTCTCGAAAAGGGACATCTCATCATCCCACACGACAAGGACCGAAAGGGGATCTCTTGCTAGCACAAGGAAGATCCTAAAGGGTAGCCATCCCTCATCTTGTGTGTGGACTTGTGGAGGAGACCTAACTTGTTCTCTTCATCCAAGCCGATTTCCAAGCCTATGGCATTGGTATGGATCTCCCCTTCTTCTTATCAATCCATGATAGTTGAATATATGGCATGCAACGGTTCTTCAAACCCTTGCTTCCGCTTGCATACATTTCATTTGCGCCATGCTTAGGGTTTTTTGCCCCCTTCATTTAGGGGTTCCTTCAGTTTAAGTCTATTCGGATTCTTTTCGCGATAGCTGCATATTACGATTATGAGATCTGGCAGATGGATGTGAAGACAGCTTTCCTTAATGGAAATCTTAATGAGGATGTGTATATGACACAACCTGAAGGTTTCACTAATCCATCAGATCGTCATAAAATATGCAAGTTAAAGAAGTCCATTTATGGACTTAAGCAAGCATCTAGGAGCTGGAATATTCGTTTTGATGAATCAATCTCTGAGTTTGGTTTCGTCAAGAACGAGGACGACCCGTGTGTATATAAGAGGTTTAGTGGGAGCGTGATTACATTCCTAGTCCTCTACGTCGATGACATCTTGATCATTGGAAATGATATTCCTGAAATGCATGCGGTTAAGGCATGGCTAAGGAAATGTTTCCAGATGAAAGATTTAGGAGAAGCAGCCTATGTATTAGGTGTGAAGATCTACAGGGATAGATCTAAGAGGCTTCTCGGGCTGTGCCAGAGTACTTACATCGATAAAGTCCTGGAGAGATTTCATTTAGAGAATTCTAAAAGAGGATATCTTCCAGTCAGACATGGTCTGAATCTTTCGAAGAGTCAGTGTCCACAAACACAGACTGAAAAAGATGAAATGGACAATACGCCTTATGCTTCGGCTATTGGGTCCATTATGTATGCGATGTTGTGTACTCGCCTAGACGTCGCTTACGGGTTAAGCGTAACCAGTCGTTTCCAAAGTAATCCAGGACAGGCACACTGGATTGCAGTCAAGAACATCTTAAAATATCTGCGGAGGACCAAAGATATGTTCTTGATATATGGTGGTCAGGAAGAACTCAGTATAGAAGGATATACTGACGCTTCATTCCAGTCGGACCAGGATGATTTCCGATCGCAATCAGGCTATGTTTTTAGCTTGAATGGTGGAGCAGTGGTGTGGAAGAGTTTCAAACTGTCAACTGTTGCTGATTCCACAACAGAAGCCGAGTATGTTGCAGCCTCGGAAGCATCCAAGGAGGCAGTGTGGATTCGTAAGTTCGTGAGAGAACTTGGTGTCGTTCCTTCGAGTGCAGATCCTTTGGTTATCTTCTGTGATAACACTGGAGCAATCGCACAAGCAAAGGAACCACGGTCGCACCAGAAGTCCAAGCACATACAGAGACGGTTTCACTTGATCCGGGAGATCATTGATCGTGGCGAGATCAAAATATGCAAGGTTCATACAGATGACAATCTAGCTGACCCGCTTACCAAGCCTCTGGCGCAGCAGAAGCATGAGAAGCACTGTAATAATATGGGTTTGAGATTTCTCAACCATTAGATTAAGTGCAAGTGGGAGATTGTTGGGGTATGCCCTTAAGGCTAATGTTTGAGGCCTTGGGATTGTATCAGTATCATGTAATAAACTCTTGTGTTTATAAAGGCATGGTTATTATTCAGGTTGTTACCTTCTCTGCTGCAATTAGTGTACTTCTGAATAATGTCTCAAAGCTGTTCAGCTGGGCTGACATGCTATAAAGTCCTTAGTCGAGATATCTTGGTGAACATGAGACAGCCTTGATATGATTGAGACTAATATGTATTCTAATCTTATAGGATGCTTCGAGCATGGAATAAGATGTAGACTCATGGGTACATTGGATGTACTGGACAGACCCTAGTAGGATATTCAATTGCTTGTCACAATGTGAATAATCCTTGTTTGCATCAAGTGGCATATGTCCTCTGACTTGAGATCACTTGTGTTTCTAAATGATGATTGTCATTGTTTTGAGGTAGTTCAATATCATTTGAAACATAATGATTATTGACTATCTTGGATGGTGAGCTTGAGTCAGGTTAGGGCACTCGTGATAGATACAGGATTGCCGTCTCCTTGTTCAAGGAGTGAGATGTTCTAATGGGGCCCCCCCTTATGAGATGATTGAGAAAGTGTATGGCCATACCCTGGTGACTATGTTCATCAGATCTAATCATGCTCATCATATTGGAGCTACAGGCTTGACACGCTTGTCCAATAAGAACATCCAGTGGCAAAGGAAACATGTATGCCTAGTGAAGTGGATTCACACTTGTGCTGTGGTTTGGGTGTAGTCTTGGAAGACTCTTTCCTTTATATCGGGAGACAGTGATGTGTTGCTAGATACCCCTCACTGATCGTGATAACGTTAGTTATCGTTACCGACATTTAAAGGAAACCCTTAGGGTCGCACAATTTGATGATATGGCTTACTTAAGTCTGATCGTGTGGACTGAATTGTTTCGGTTCAGTTTAAAGGGATTTAAACTCTGATTGTAAGTGAGATCTGGTCTGATCATGTGTGATTGATTAGGGCTTGAGATCGGTAAGCTTCGATCGAGAGTAGTGATGCTAGATCGGTGAGATCAGAAGCGTCAAGAGATCAACGGTTAGATCTTGAACCATTTTGGTTCAGAGAGATCTAGACCATGGCTTGGGCTGGTTTCATGTGGTCTTTGAACCAAATTGGTTTGGACCAATTTGGATTGAACCGGTTCACATGGGTGAACGCATGGTTCAATCCATAAGGCGTTTTGGGCGGTTTGCTTGGAGTGGGAGCGCATGGCTTCATGACTTTCCATAATTGGAAGTCATGTAACGCCATCTCCTAAGAGAAACGCCTAAACGCTTCTCCTCTTGGTCTAATCGCATCTCCACTTTGGTATGCGAGAGTGTTGATGCCAAGGAAGAGGAGGGAGGCTCGGCCAAGCTTTTTCTCATCACCTTCATGCGACAAGCACACCTTGGAGGTCTTTGCTAGCACAAAGAACACCAAGAAGTAGCCATCTTCATCCTCTTGTGTGCGTCCTCTTTGGAGAAGGAGCACTTGCGCCTTTGCTTCCAAGGCGCCATCGAAACTATGGCATTGGTATGATCCTTTGTAGATTTTATCAAGCTTTATGTTAGTTGATCATATATCATGCAGCCGATCCCTTGAAACCCTTGCTTCCGCTTAAAAATCAAAGATGCGCCATCCATAGGGTTTCACCCCCTTGCGCTCCCCCTTGAAGGGGACTCTACATTCACCCCACTATCTGTATGCACGGGATCTTACTCGAGAGTGATAGCAAGCCATCGGTGGAGTTTCAATGCCGATTGGATCCCTCGATGAAGGAGGTTGTTAAAAATGAGGTTGTCAAACTCCTGGATGTTGGGGTCATCTACCCCATTTCTGATAGCTCTAGGGTCAATCCTACATATGTAGTGCCCAAGAAAGGAGGGATAACTGTGATAAGGAATGATGCTGAGGAGTTGATACTGATGAGGACAGTCACTGGATGGAGGATGTGTATAGATTACAGAAAGTTAAACAAGGCCACTAGAAAAGACCATTTTCCATTATCATTCATTGATCAAATGTTGGAAAGAGTAGCGGATAATTCTTACTTTGTTGACTACAATGAGCATTTGATGGATATATTTATGGATGATTTTTTGTGTATGGCTCTTCTTTCAATGATTTCTTATCTAACCTCTCCAAAGTTTTGCAGAGATGAGAAGTGGTCAACCTGGTGCTAAACTAGGAAAAATGTCACTTTATGGTCCGTGAAGGGATAGTTCTAGGCCATTTGATCTCTGAACGTGGAATTGAGATGGATAAGGCTAAGGTTGAGGTTGTTGAGAAGCTTAAGACGTCTACATCAGAGGAGGGGATACACAACTTTCTGGGCCATACAGGGTTTTATAGGAGATTTATTAAGGACTTTTCAAAAATTGTTCACCCTTCAACTTGTTTACTTGCTAAGGATTATATCTTTTGTTTTGATAGGGATTGCAAGGAAGCATTTGCAAAGCTTAAAAAGGCCCTTATTTCAGCTCCAGTGATACAACCTCCTGATTGGTCCTTGCCCTTTGAACTAACGTGTGATGCAAGTCATCAAGCTGTGGGGGTCGTCCTAGGCCAAAGGAAAGACAAGAAGCTACATGCTATCTATATGCAAGCAGGACCCTCGATGAAGCTCAAGTGAACTATGCAACAATAGAAAAGGAGCTACTTGCAATAGTATTTGCTTTCGACAAATTTCATTCTTATCTGATAAATTCAAAAGTGAAAGTTTATACTGAACATGAAGCAATTAAGTACCTGGTCAACACTCATCAGATAAATCCTCCCCTTGCAAAAATTTGATGTAGAGATTAGGGATAAGAAGGGGAGTAAGAACCTAGTAGCGGATCACCTTTCACAGCTAGAAAGGGAAAATTCGAGAGAACCTGAAGAAGAACTGGAAATCAATGACTCCTTCCCTGAAGAACTTCGCTTAGCATTGATTGACCAAGGCACCCCATGGTATGCAGATTGTGTGAATTTCATGGTATTTGATATTTTTCCTCCTAATCTCACTTTCTAGATGAAGAAGAAATTTCTGCACGATGTGAAATCCTATTATTGGGACAACCTGTACTTATACAAAAGATATGCTGATGGACTTTCTAGAAGATGTATTCCTGAGGAAGAGATTGATGATGTACTAATGCACTACCGCTCTTCACCATACGGAGGCCATGCAGGTGCGGTAAAGATGGCCTTCAAGGTTTTATAATCAGGTCTATTCTAGCCATCTATCTTTTGCAATGCTCATAATTTTGTTGTTAGATGTGACAACTGCCAATGGACTAGAAATATATCAAGAAGGGATGAACTTCCACTGAATAACATGTTTGAAGTGGAAATATTCGATGTTTAGGGTATAGACTTTATGGGACCTTTCCCATCATCTTGTGGGAAACGCTACATACTTGTTGTTGTGGACTACGTGTCCAAATGGGTGGAGGCTTCAGCTGAAGCCACCAATGATTACAAAGTGGTTATGAAGATGATGAAGAGGACAATATTCCCTAGGTTCGGTATTCCATGTATCTTGATAAGCGATGGAGGTTCTCACTTCATAGAGTAGAGCTTTGGTGCACTTTTAAGGAAATATGGAGTTACTAACAAAGTTGCCACCCCTTATCATCCATAAACGAGCAATCAAGTTGAAGTTTCAAACCGTGAGATAAAGAAGATCCTCGAAAAGACCATCTCCAAGTGAAGAAAGGATTGGGGCACTCAAACTACCAGATGAACTATGGGTTTATTGGATAGCATACAAGAATCCCTTAGGTATGTCACCTTTCTAGATTATTTATGGAAAATCTTGTCACTTACTGGTTGAGATTAAGTACATGGTATTATGGGCTATTAAGCAAATCAACTATGACTTTAAGAGTGCGGGCGAGAAGAGAAAATTCCCGCTTAATAAATTGGAGGAAATTTCCCTATCTGCATATGAGAATACTAGGATTTATAAGGAAAGCACCAAACAATGGCATGATAAGCTCATTATCAAGAAGGAGTTTCATGAAGGTGATAGAGTTCTTCTTTTTAACTCTGGGCTGAAGTTGTTTCCAAGGAAGCTAAGGGTGAGATGGCCTGGACCATTTACTGTACAATTAGTTCAACCTTATGGAGCTATTACGATATGGGCCGAGCATATAGGAAGTTGTACTATCAATGCCCAAAGACTCAAGCATTAATAAAAGGGTTGTTCTTACCCTTTCTGATCCACTGGAGAATGTTGTATGACAATTCTACTATGGTCGAGCTATAGACCTTAAGCAAGTGCTGTTGGGAAACCCCGGGGATATTTTACAATTTTACACAGAGATTACATTTCCACAGTGGAAGAATATCCCCAAAACAGGCCGGTCCCAAAAACCCAGTGAAGATCTCTTGTGAGGAGGTCGACACGATGAGTAAATAAATACCTAGAGAAAGTGTGAAGATAGAGGTCGAGGTAGGCGCCCAAGCATGTGCTCTCTACAGTCTCACACACATGGATGCCTCGAGCTCTCTTCTTCCACGCCCGGTGCTAGCCTCGGGAAGAAGACCCAACCCTTTGTGCTCCTTCTTCTATGGTTGCGTCACCTCCAAGGATGAAGCGCCAATGAAGGAAGAGCGATGAAGACAAGCCACCAAGACACCAATGCTCCTTGTGACAAGAAGAAAGTAGTAAGTGATGCTCTCGGCTTTGGATGGAAGAGGATGTGCCAAACAGAATACTCTTGCTCTCGCCCTTGTGTTGAGTCATGCCAAGATGATTGCTTAATCTTGTGCTCTCACATATACAAGAGTATATATGAAGGAAGGGGCCGCAACACAAGGGGAGAGGCACAATACATCATGAAGGGGCGGCTAGGGCTATGGGGAGCAATTAGGGTTTTGGGTTTAGGAAAGCTTCCAAGACTTTACCATAAATCCCATGCAATCGCCCAAGACTTGCCATAGAAGTCTATCATGCCTTAGATGCCTCAACCCTTGCCATAGTGGCAACGTTTCCATCTTCACAAGAAGGGGGAGGTGCAAATTCCTTCCAAAGGAAGCAAATTGTGCCAAGCTCACCCCCATTATGCCCTTGGCGCTAATGGGGTTGGCTTTTCTCCCCATTATACCCTTTTGGCCCATTGCCTCTTCATGACAACTTGTTATTGGGCCTCATTGGATAATGAGCTAGCCCAAACATCATTACATGGGTTGATTAAGCAATTGGATCCAATCGAATGCAACCCTAATCCAAATGTGACCAATCTTGGTCAATTTCGGATCAACCTGCCAAAAATGAAGTTTGTGTTGGGGAATGCCGGGTGTAATTTAAAATTTTTGTAGGCCCAGGATGCAACGGAAGAAGCATTACACCCGAAACACCATCCTTTCCCAAGGATCCATGCGAGAGAGAAAACACAAGGATGTGTTAGAGATGTACCTCTTTTGCTTGTCTATTTGTTGAAACCATGTTGAATGCGCTCAATTGCTCGCCCTCTACAAGTATCCACGCATCGACCTTCTCAATGTTGCTCCCTTCCACGCTTGGTGCTAGCCTCGGGAAGAGAATCAAGCCTTCAAACACCTTCTTCTATGCTTGCGTCACCTTCAAGAGAACTGGCGCCAAGAGGAGAAGAAGGATGGATTTTGCCGTCAACTCCAAGTCCTTTTCTTTCCAAGAGAAGAGGAAGAAGAGGAGTCTTAGCTCTTAGGAAGAGGAAGAAGAGATGTCGCCACCAATCCCTTCTCCAAGTTGCGCTAAGAGGAGAAGAAGGAGAAGGAGGCTTGCGACTTCGAGGAAGAAGACAGAGCTTGCGCCTTGCTCTCGCCCTTGCCCTTGCTCACGCCTCCTTGTGTATTAGTCCTCACACCCTCAAGGATTCGAACTACAAGAGGGGGCGGCATTGGGTCTCTTATATAGGGCTAGAGGCAGTTTGTGCATGGGCTAGGATTGGGACAAGTGTATGGCTAGGATGAGGAGTCTTGAGGCAAGGAAAGTCTCCAAGACTTTACCATAAACCTCATTCAACCTATCCATAATTGCACAAACACCATATCAGCCCAAGACATACCATAGAGGCATGCATTCCATCAAAGGAGAAGGGGCAAGGTGCCAAAGACTTCCAAATGAAGCCATAGGCACCAACATGACCCCAATATGCCCTTAGGCGCCTAATGGTTCATGTTTCTCCCCATTATACCCTTGAGCCCTATTCTCTCTTCATGAAAACTTATTATTAGGCTTCATTGGATAATGAGCAAGCCCAAACTTCATGGCATGGGTTAATTAAGCCATTGGATCCAATCCAATGCAACCCTAATCCAAATGTGACCAACCATGGTCAATTTCAGGTCAACCTGCCATAAATGGAGTTTGGCTGCAATAACTCTCTTCCAACTCATCAGGCCCGTTGGCACTGATGAAATCTTCCAAATAGATCCAAGCTATCCAATAACTTGATCATAAGGCTTTTGATTAATGCAACGTCAAGAGTCTATCGCGTGTGACCCTGTAGGATCCAAATGACGATGGCAATGATGATAGAACATCATAAGTAGTGAGAGGTATCTAGCAACACATCACTACTACCCATGTCATTGGACTTAAGTCATATGGCAACAACTCCTAAACAAGCAATGAGGATTCCCATGCATTATATATCCCTTTGCCTAAACTGATATCCTGTTATTGGATTAGTCTTAAGTTTATTAAACCAATCTATTGGTCATGACTCATTTATTGTGGCCATACATTCCTGCCATGCACCAATGAGGTGGGGCCCCCCAAAGTGGATATCATACTTCCAATTAATGGAAGGGGCAAATCCTCCTATTAGTCATCCATGTCTCTATGTGACTTATGATATGCCCAATGACAATCGTTTTGGTCTCCCATTTATGGAGAGACGTAAGACTGCATCAAAACACATCCATCATCAAATCTAGACATGAACACCTCAAGTCTAAGGATCAATGCAAACCTCTCGCATGTGAGATTTATCTGTTGACTAGACATGTCAATGCTCACGGTGGGTCACTCCAGTGCATCCAATGCACCTGTATGTCTGCATTACTGTGCCCCGCACCTAACCAGCCCATACACCAGTCTCACATGCACCAAAGTTGTCCCATATCAGCTAAGGCACCTTGACTGGGATAACTTATGAGAATGGATCCGATCCAAACTCCTGAGACATTATATATGCAATTCAATACATCAACGTAGGTAGAGCAATCTGTATAATAACGACCATGCCTCTATTAATTTTATCAAAGTACATTCAAATTATGTCGGACCATGTCCATACATTGGTCTGCAGGGCATATACACTAACAATCTCCCACTTGCACTAAGACCAAGGATAACTGATGTCAGTCAGTCACATGTCTCTAGTATGACTTATTTAGCTTCTGCTGCGCCAGAGGCTATGTTAGTGGGTATCCTAGATTGCTATCTGTGTTTTATTTTACAAATTTGAATAATCATCTTTATCCATGATCTCCAAGATCAGATGATATTGCTGCAGTACATACTTGAGTGCTAAGTTCCTACTATTGCGCTATGGCCCCAGTAAGAATTATACTAAACCATTAAGCTCCAGGAACTAAATCAAGTTCAGATGAATGAAGCTGGCTCCTTGACTGCCATAGGAAGCTGCAATGTACTTAGCCTTAAATGTAGAATTTGCCACTGTGGTTTTCCTAATGCTCTTCCAGCATACAACACCACAACAAGGCAAAACGCAAATCCTGGCTGTGTACTATGTTCATTAGACAGGAAGGAAGTATCAGTGTACCCTTGTACAGAAAATTCTTCCTGTCTATCTCAGACTAGACCTCAATCCTTTATACTTCCAAACTATTTAAGGATTGCTTTCACAGCTATCCAATGTGAACACTAGGATCTGATTGAAACTTACTGGCCGTGTTCCAAGCATTCGCCATCTATGGTCTCGTGTAGGTTGCACAAAACATGATCTATCATATACCCAACATATTAGGACTATAGACTCATGTTATCTCTCTCCTGTCGTGTCATAGGACATAGCACCTTTGAGAGAATCAGACCATGTCTTCCTGGAAGGTATCAACTTTAGGAATCATCCAATATGAACCTCTCCAGATTTTCCTGGATGAACGTAGATTGATGAAAGGGCAACGACTTTCTTGAATCCCTATAGATTCCTATGCCTAGGATATAGGCTGCATTCACTAGATCATTCTTCTCGAAATACTTCTCAAGCCTTGACTTCACCCCGTGAAGAGCTGGGATGTCATTTCATGTGAGGAGAATATCGTCAATCATATAGAATAAGAATTATTATGGTGCTCCCACTGATCTTCTTGTAATCACAGGCTCGTTTCGAGATGCTTGCATAACCTCATGCACATCTTTATGGCCACTATATGAAAACACTGGCCATTTCCATATGGATATCCACTACCAGACGTCCAACAAGAAAAGCAATTTTTCGTAACAATGTGCAATAACAAAAAATGCAATTATAACAAGCAGATACCTAATGGATTCAAACATAGCTATTGGTGAAAAATTTCATTACTACCCACCCAGTGGACTTGCCTGAAACTTCATTTACTATCTTGTCATTATAGGTAACATTGTTACCTTCCATGTCTATCTTCCTTGAAGATCCATTAACAGCCTCTGGGTGTTACCCCTTTGGCGGCTCAACCAAGTCCCACACTTAATTAGCAAACACGGAATCCATTATGGTTTTCATGGCGCTTAGCCATTTCTTGGAATCTGGTCCATAGACCGCTTCCGTTTTCTCATAAGTCTTAGGTTCATGCTAGATGGAAAATTCGTCATGCTCTCAACAGCATTTTGAATCCATCCAAACTTATGTGGTTCCTGTGTTACCTGAACCTAGGTTGACTTTCAACCTGCATGTGAGATTTTATTCTCCATTTGTGTCTAATTGTTTGTGGTTGATTTTGGACCTCATCCCAATCAAATCTACTCTCACTAGCTTCTTTCAAAAGAAACATCTCCTCAAGAAAGACAACAGTTTGAGAAACAAATATATTGTTTTCATTGGGATAGAAATTGCACTCTATAGTGCCCCACAAACACACACACCATTTTGAAATGACTGCATATTACATCCCCAATTCCTTTAGATGAAATGGGATACTTGCAGTTCTCATTTCAAATGCTATTTTAGACACACTTTCTAATGGAGTGACAGTACATCTGTTTGCATGGTCAAAATGGTAAATCTGCATGACTATTCGAAGATGGAACGACATCCAATGTGTTTCACTTTCTTTCTTTGAATTTCACCACATAGTTGTGGTGTTTCTAGTAAGCTATGAGATAACCCCACACTCCTTAGGACAGTCATCAAATTTTCCACTTATCACCTTGATCCAATCAAAGTGCTTTAATAGATCCTATAATTTGATTCAATACTTCATTTCTAAACTACTTGGATTTCTCCAAAGTTCTTAGGTTGGATAAGTTATGTCCACACCTAATGGAGTATACAACACCCTTTGATGCTTGTTTCCTTGGATCCACACACATTGCTGTGTAATAGATCCAACAAGCCATTGCCCCTTCCACCCTTTGAGGTGAAGGCAGCATCTGTCACCTTTGTCCAAGACGCACTTGTATCACAATCCAAAAGGATGATGACCACCAAAGTTCATAGACTTGTTTTCATGGGCTAAGTGACAATGCCATGTGAGAGTGTTGATTGAATCATTATACTTGATCTATTCAGTATTACACATGGAACTACAAACTATTATCAATTGTATCACTTTAATAGAACATCTTAGATATGAAGAAACAATGTCATTTATTATTTCAAACTGAAGTCCTTTCCAAAGGAATGGATATGATGTTCTAATACATAAGCTGATACATAATAGCAAAGTTCTAGATGAATTCTTGAAGGCAGTGAGATGATATTAATAGCAGAATCTAATGCTCCATCCCTGACTCGAGAGTCGATCCCACCAAGCCTCATTGTCCTACTTCTTTTGAGCCCCTACATATGAAAAACATATGTAAGCTCTACATGTGGTACCCAGTACCCATGAATAAGAAGTAGACATAAGGACCTCGGTAACACAATACCTGAAGCAGATGGATTACATCCATTCTTATGTGCCATGCTCTTCTTGGGCCTCAATCCATCCTGAAATGTCCATGCATTCCCTCTCTTTAGAAGTTTTAGCTTCAAAGAACCAGAATCATGGTCATTTTTGGATTTAGGCAACCATTCTGAAGATCCAACTGAACTTTCCTGATCACTGTCTAGAGAGCATGGTGTGAAGAGACCTCTAAGATGTATGATAAGATCATAAATCCTCATCTCATTACATTCAACCTGGACCTCTGGGGTCATGCACTCTAAGACAAGAGCAGTGTACTGTTTGTTATCTTCACAATGTTCAAGATAGACATTCCACTCCCACCCTGTACAAAAGTATATACTGGGCTGGGATGGAGGTCTTTCAAGAAGATGCACCTTATTCTCTTATTCTAGTATCTTGGACAAAATTCTAAACCACTTTGTCCAATTTGTCCCATCCAGTTTATTTTTATAAAGTTTCAATCTAAGGTTAGGAGATGCCATCATCTACAATAAGCAAATAAGTAAAATAAGTACTATGACAAAGCATTTAACAAGGACTTTAAATTAAATGCTATGCTCCCACTATTTCCATACAAGTTGATAACTCTCAAAACCTCAACTTGGAAATAAGTGAGTAGGATCCCAATTTCACATGAGGTCTCTGCGACTCACGAGGGTGAGTTGGGGTGCACAAAGTGATCCCATGCTTCCTTAGGTAGGCTAGCCAGCCAATTGTGCCATGCACAACTCCTCTTAGTTAAGACAAACTAGGCACCCTGTGTCTAGCGAGGGCTGGATGCAGCACAGAACCCTATCCTCTCAATGGCTGCCTCTAGTGTTTCATCATCTCAATGACATATGAAAACCAGTCAAGTCTAACCTGATTGTTATGCCCAGGGCCAACATGCATCTCACGAGGGCACGTCTACACTTGTGGCAGACTAAGATGCATATTGTCACCACACGCCTTCCAAAGATAGATGGGTGTGTCTCATGAGGGTGAGAAACAGCTCACAGTCCATCGATCAATTATTTGACGAGGGCTACACATGAGAATGCTATCGATTTGATATTTCAAAGAGAGTTTTTGTATGTTTGTTTTATTCTTTTCTAGCATGCAGTTTTCCTATGGTCGTGGCAGCAAAAGGAAAAACATCACATGCATGCTAAGGACAGAATAATAAACCATCACAGGCATGCAATTATGGTCGATGTTGTCGTAGCCCTTTTCATACATATAACTTATCACGAGCCAAGTGATATGTTATCATGCATCCAAGGGATATTAGTCCCTCAAGCAAATCAGCCCATGCCATAAACTAAAAGCACGTATCCTTCCTCCAACTGCCAATCCTTCACCAAGCTTCCGAAGTTGGCGCCTCCAAGGTCCGGTTGAAGAAGACACCTTGTTGTCTTGATGAAGCCTTAACCTATCTTAAGCAAACTACTCTACATCTATTCTAAAAACAAGATGAGAGAATACAAGGAAACTTTACATCAAGATAGGGGAGAGAGCCACATGCAAGTGGCATAAAGTTTTTACAAGCATTCATCACAGGTGGAAACATCCTTCCACATCACAACAAAAGAGGGCACTCACTATGACCATATCAACCCAAACAAGAGGCAAGTGGCGCATGTAAAAATTGAAAACTGAGCATAATCAATTTTTAGTTCCTTATGTGCCATCATCATTCAAAGCACTCTCTCATCCTATTTTATGCCAAAATCAAGATCAAGTTTCATAATGATTTCTAGATCCTATCAACTGGCAATTTTGTCAGATCAAGAGACCTGGCCAGTTTGAAGACACAAATGCCCATCCTACGTGACAAAATTACGTGCGCCATTGATCTTAAATCAATTAGAAACTTAATCCAAAATCAGCCATAAAATTGATAAGAGAAGTTTTGAATGAAAAACGCCATCTAGGTGAAATGTGCATGGATGAAAGGAAAATTTTTGAAAAATTTTTCATACAAGCATGTGTACACCTTGTGTTTCTTGCAAGTAGCTCTGATACCACTGTTGGGGAATGCTGGGTGTAATTTAAAATTTTTGCAGTCCCAAGACGCAGTGGAAAAAGCATTACACCTGAAACACATTCATTTCCCAAAGATCCATGTGAGAGAGAAAACACAAGGATGTGTTAAAGATGTACCTCTTTTGCTTGTCTATTTGTTAAAACCATATTGAAGGCGCTCAAGTGCTCGCCCTCTACAGGAATCCACGCGTCAACCTTCTCTACGTTGCTCCCTTCCACGCTTGGGGCTAGCCTCAGGAAGAGAATCAAGCCTTCAAACACCTTCTTCTATGCTTGCGTCACCTTCGAGAGAAGTGGGGCCAAGAGGAGAAGAAGGATGGATTTTGCCGTCAACTCCAAGTCCTTTTCTTTCCAAGAGAAGAGAAAGAAGAGGAGTCTCGGCTATTAGGAAGAGGAATAAGAGATGTCGCCACCAAGCCCTTCTACAAGTTGTGCCAAGAGGAGAAGAAGGAGAAGGAGGCTTGCGGCTTCAAGGAAGAAGAGAGAGCTTGCACCTCACTCTCGCCCTTGCCCTTGCTCACGCCTCCTTGTGTATTAGTCCTCATGCCTTCAAGGATTCGAACCACAAGAGGGGCATCATTGGGTCTCTTATATAGGGCTAGAGGCGGTTTATACAAGGGATAGGATTAGTACAAGTGTATGGCTAGGATGAGGAGTCTTGAGGCAAAGAAAGTCTCCAAGACTTTACCATAAACCTCATTCAACCTATCCATAATTGCACAAACACCATATCAGCCCAAGACATGCCATAGAGGCATGCATTCCATCAAAGGCGAATGGGGCAAGGCACCAAAGACTTCCGAATGAAGCCATAGGCGCCAACATGACCCCATTATGCCCTTAGGCGCCTAATGGTTCATTCTTCTCCCCATTATACCCTTGAGCCCTATTCTCTCTTCATGACAACTTACTTCATTGGATAATGAGCAAGCCCTAACTTCATGGCATGGGTTGATTAAGCCATTGGATCCAATCCAATGCAACCCTAATCCAAATGTGACCAACCATGGTCAATTTCGGGTCAACCTGCCACAAATGGAGTTTCGCTCCAATAACTCTCTTCCAACTCATTAGGCCCGTTGGCACTGATGAAATCTTCCAAATAGATCCAAGCTAGCCAATAACTTGATCATAAGGTTTCTAATTAATGCAACGTCTAGAGTCTATTGCATGTGACCTCGTAGGATCCAAATGACGATGGCACTGATGATAGAACATCATAAGTAGTGAGAGGTATCTAGCAACACATCACTACTACCCATGTCATTGGACTTAAGTCATATGGAAACAACTCCTAAACAAGCAATGAGGATTCCCCTGCATTATATATCCCTTTGACTAAACTGATATCCTGCCGTTGGATTAGTGTCAAGTTTATTAATCCAATCTATTGGTCATGACTCATTCAGTGTGGCCACACATTCCTGTCATGCACCAATGAGGTGGGGCGCCCCCAAGTGGATATCATACTTCCAATTAATGGAAGGGGCAAATCCTCCCATTGGTCATTCATGTCTCCATGTGACTTATGATATGCCCAATGACAATCGTTTTGGTCTCCCATTTACGGAGAGACAGAAGACTGCATCATAACACATCCATCATCAAATCTAGACATGAACACCTCAAGTCTAAGGATCAATGCAAACCTCTCGCATGTGAGATTGACCTGTTGACTAGACAAGTCAATCCTCATGGTGGGTCACTCTAGTGCATCCAATGCACCTGTATGTCAGCGTTACTGTGCCCCGTACCTAACCAGCTCATACACCAGTCTCACATGCGCCAAAGTTGTCCCATATCAGCTAAGGCACCTTGACTGGGCATGACTTATGAGAATGGATCCGATCTAAACTCCTGGGACATTATATATTCAATTCAATATATCAACGTAGGTAGAGCAATCTGTATAATAACGACCATGTCTCTATTAATTTTATCAAAGTACATTCGAATTATGCCAGACCATGTCCATACATTAGTCTGCAGGGCATATACACTAATAGTTTGGTTCCAATAACTATCTTCCATCTCATCAGGCCCATTGGCCCTGGTGAAATCTCCAAAATAGATCCGAGTTATCCAATAACTCGATCATAAGGCTTCCTGATCAATACGAGAACTCAAGTATCAAGGTGTGCGACCCTGTAGGTTCCTCTGGCGTTGGCAGTGCTGACTAAAGGTCATCACAAGCAGTGAGTGGCACCTAGTAGTGCATCGCTGCTACCCAAGTCATCGGAATGGATATCGACATCGACATCCCCATCATCGCAACTAGATATAGATGCATTACAGTCTCTTTGCCGAACTGATATCCGATTGGACAACTATGTCACCACTTGTTTTCACCCAATCACATGATCATGACTATATCAGGTTCTCACCTGGGTATGGCCATACACTTTTAGTCATAGAACCATAGAGGAGCTCCATGGATATCAAGCTTCCCTCAGGAAGGGGCAAGTCCTCTGTATGTCCATTGACCTTCTCATATGGGTCGCGACATGCTCAATGACAACCGTTATTTCCTCCCAACTACGGCGAGGTGTTAGGTTCTATCAAAGCATGTCCCTAATCTTATAGAATGGTCAATGACCCCATGTCAAGGGATCAATGCATCTCCTGTCATTTGTGAGGATAACTCATGACACCAAGTCATAGCCTCACAGCGGATCGGTCCAGTATATCTATTACTGATATACCCATATGTCTGAATTAGCACCTCGTGCCTAACCAGCCCATATACCAGTCTCTCACAAACCATAGCTGTCTCATATCCACTAAGGTACATTGATTGGGGACAACCATTTGAGCACAGATCCAATCTGTCTCCAGGGACATTTTCATGTAAGTACATGATCGCAGATGTAAACAAATAATAATAATGACAATGCCAGAATGATATAAATATTAGAGTCATGTAGTACAAATATGGACCAATACTAGGTCTCAGGGCATATACACCAACATTCTCCCACTTACACTAAGACCTAGAAGTTGAGCAACGTCAACCCCATATCTGTAGTATGACCATCATGCTTCTGCTACGTCAAAGCCTTGGTCAGTGGGTCTGCCAAATTGTTCTCTGTGCCAACTCTGCTAATCTTGACATCACCTCTGTCGATGATCGCTCTGATCAGGTGAAATCTCCAGAGTATGTGTTTGGATCTTTCATAAGACCGTGGTTCCTTGGCTTGTGCAATTGCTCCATTGTTGTCATAGTAGAGCTCAATAGGATCCATTGCACTTGGAACCATCTGAAGTTCAGAAATGAACTTCCTGATCCAAACGGCTTCTTTAGCTGCCTCAGAAGCGGTCGCGTACTCAGCCTCGATTTTAGAATCAGCTATGGTTGATTGCTTGAAGCTTTTCCAGCATATAGTACCTCCATTCATCTTGAACACATAGCCAGCCTGCAATCTGAAGTCGTTAGGGTCAGACTAGAGCAACGCATCAGTGTAGCCCTAAACACTGAGCTCTTCGTGTCCCCCGTAGACTAAGAACACATCCTTAGTTCTTCTCAGATACTTAAGGATGTTCTTTATAGCCACCTAGTGCTGCAAACCATAATTGGATTGGTATCGGTTGGTTATGCTCACAGCATAAGGCACGTCTGGTCTGGTACACAACATTGCATACATGATCGATCCTACTACTGAAGCATAGGGTACTCGACTCATGTCATCTCTCTCAGCCTGTGTGGTGGGACACTGGCTCTTTGAGAGAGTAAGGTCATGTCTCACTGGAAGGTACCCCTTTTTGGATTGCTCCAAGTTGAACCTCTCCAGGACCTTATCAATGTAGGTACTCTGACTAATAGCCAAGAGCCTCTTGGATCTATCCCGGTAGATCCTCACGCCTAGAATATAGGCGGCCTCCCCTAAGTCCTTCATCTCGAAACACTTCCTCAACCATGTCTTCTCAGACTGAAGACTAGGGATGTCGTTTCCGATGAGTAGTATGTCATCAACATACAAGACCAGAAAAGTCACCAAGCTCCCACTGAATTTTCTGTATACACAGGCGTCATCTTCACTTTTGATAAAGCCATAATCTCTCACAGCTTCATCAAATCGAAGATTCCAACTTTGAGATGCTTGCTTTAATCCATAAATGGATTTCTTTAGCCTGTAGACCTTATTGGCATCTGCAGGATGGATGAAGCCATCAGGTTGTGTCATATACACATCCTCTGTCAACTTTCCATTAAGGAATGCTGTCTTCACATCTATCTGTCATATCTCATAATCATGATATGCAGCTATAGCAAGCAGAATCCGAATGGATTTGATCATGGCAGTTGGCAAGAAGGTTTCATCATAGTCCACCCCATGGATTTGTTTGAATCATTTAGCCACCAGTCTACCCTTATAGGTAACTATGTTGCCATCCATGTCAGTCTTCCTCTTGAAGGCCCATTTACACCCTATGGGCTTTACCCCATTAGGTAGCTCAACTAAATCCCAGACTTGATTAGTTGACATGGAATCCATCTCGGATCGCATGGCCTCATGCCATCTCTCGAAGTCCGGTCCAATGACCACCTCATCATAAGTCCTAGGTTTATCCTCAATGATGAACGTCCTATCGTGTTGGGTCGGCAGTGACCCATACCTCTCAGGCGCATGACGAATCCTTCCAGACCTATGTGGGGCCTGTGTCTGAGCCTCCAGCTGCCTAGCAACCTGTACAGGTGGCTTAGGTTCCATCTCCTTATCTTGTGGTTGTACATGGACCTCATCCAAGTCAAACTTGCTCCCACTGACTTCTTTCATGAAAAATTCTTTTTCTAGAAACACAGCACCCCGAGCAATAAAAACCTTATTCTCATTGGGAACAAAGAAGTAGTATCCTTTAGTTTCCTTAGGATACCCCCACAAAGACACATTTATCAGATCTAAGTTCTAGCTTGAGAGAATCCTGACGTTTGACATATGCCTCACATCCCCAGATCCTCATAAAAGAGAGATTAGGGCATCTCCCACTCCATACCTCGTATGGTATCTTGGAGATACTCTTAGATGGAACATTATTTAGTATAAGAGAAGCTGTCTCAAGTGCAAAACCCGAGAATAAGGGAGGTAGAGTTGCTTGACTCATCATAGATCGAACCATGTCTAATAAAGTTTGATTTCTCCTCTCAGACACACCGTTCCATTGAGGTGTTCCAGGAGGAGTGAGTTGGGATAGGATCCCACACTCTCTCAGATAGTCAAAAAACTCACCGCTCAGGTACTCTCCACCACGATCTGATCGAAGAGTCTTAATGGATCTACTAAGCTGGTTCTCTACTTCATGTTTGAACTTCTTGAATTTCTCAAAGGATTCAGATTTATGTCTCATCAGATAGACATAAGCATATCTACTGAAGTCATCAGTAAATGTGATGAAGTAGTTGTACCCTCCTCTGACATGTTTACAGAATGGCCCACACACATCACTGTGTATAAGATCTAATAAACCTCCTGCCCTCTCACCGATCTTGGTATAGGGCACCTTTTTCATCTTCCCTAATAAACAAGGCTCACATGTATCAAATTCCTCTAAGGAAATGGAATCTAATAACTCATTTGCATAGAGTTGTTGAATGCGATTCTTGTTTATATGGGCTAATCGATAATGTTATAGGAAAGCACCAACTGAACCACTCAGTTTGGTCCTCTTATTATTTATGTTATAAATAGAGCTATCCATGTCCAAGACATATTGGCCATTGCACAAAGTACCCTTCCCATAGAACATATTTGCAAATGAAAAAGAACAGAGGTTCTTATTTATTTCAAATTTAAATCCCTTCTTTGCCAAGCAAAGAATGGATAAAATGTTCATAGTAAGCGAAGGTACATAATAGCAATTGTCTAGCTCTCATTGAAGTCCAGAAGGCAGGGAGAGAGTCAAAACTCCTACAGCCACAGCAGCAACTTGTGCCCTGTTTCTAACTCGTAGGTCTATCTCTCCAGACCGCACCAATCTACTTTTCTTGAGCCCCTGCATATTTGTACAAATATGAGCTCCACATGCGGTATCCAATACCCATGACATAGAAGTAGAAAGATTCACTTCTGTAACATAAATACCTGAGCTAGAAGCTAAGGTCAAGCCTTTCTTCTGAAAGGTCCCCTTCAAGGGGGAGCGAAACCCTAGATAGGCGCAGATGGAGTTTTTCATGCAGCGGAAGGGGGTATCTAGGATCTTTAGATGTTATATGATCAACTCTTATGCAATTGCAAACAAGAATCAAGGAAGCGATTCTTACCAAAGCCATTGCTTGGATGGCGTCTAGGAAGAAGAGACTCAAGCGCTTCTCCTCCAAATGGCTCGCACACAAAATGATGTCGCCTACTCCCTTAGTGCTCCTTGTACTAGCAAGGTTCTAAGGAGTTCTTTGCGTGGAGGAGATGAGATCCCTTGGTGCTTGCCGAAAGATTTCTCTACACTCGTCGAGAGAGTCATCACACGAGAGCAAGACAGCGTCAAGAGGTGATGAGAGGCGATAAGAGAAAATGTTCTTCATGAACGTGGAGGCGTTGCAAAAACTTTCCAAAAATAGCAACCCATTATTTCTCAAGCGTTATGCGTTCACCTCAAGTGAACCGAACGCAACTCCTCTTCACCCTTTGAACCTTTGAACCAAGCGCTCACATGATGAGCCGGTTCAATTGAATTTGGTTCAAGACCAAATTAAATCAGCCCAAGCCATGGTCGATCTCATTGAACCTAAAGGTTCAAGTTCTAACCGTTGATCTCTCGATGCTCTTGATCTCACTGATCTAGCATCAAATCTCTCGATCGAAGCTTACCGATCTCAAGCCCTAATCAATCAAACATGATCAGACCAGATCTCACTTACAATCAGAGTTTAAACTCCTTTAAACTGAACCAAAACAATTCAGTCCACACGATCTGACTTAAGTAAGCCATATCATCAAATTGTGCGACCCTAAGGGTTTCCTTTAAATGTCGGTAACGATAACTTACGTTATCACGATCAGTGAGGGGTATCTAGCAACACATCACTATCTCCCGATATAAAGGAAAGAGTCTTCCAAGACTACACCCAAACCACAGCACAAGTGTGAATCCACTTCACGAGGCATACATGATTCCTTTGCCACTGGATGTTCTTATTGGACAAGCGTGTCAAGCGTGTAGCTCCAATATGATGAGCATGATTAGATCAGATGAACATAGTCACCTGGGTATGGCCATACACTTTCTCAATCATCTCATCCAGGGGGGCTCCTTTAGAACATCACACTCCTTAAACAAGGAGACGGCAATCCTATATCTATCACTAGTGCCCTAACATGACTCATGATCATTATCCAAGATAGTCTATAACCATTATGTTTCAAATGATATTGAACTACCTCAAAACAATGACAATCATCATTTAGAAACACAAGTGATCTCAAGTCAGAGGACATGTGCCACTTGTTGCAAACAAGGATTATTCACATTGTGACAAGCAATTGAATATCCTAGTAGGGTCTGTCCAGTACATCCAATGTACCCATGAGTCTACATCTTATTCCATGCTCGAAGCATCCTATAAGATTAGAACGCATCCTATAAGATTAGAACACATATTAGTCTCAATCATATCAAGGCTGTCTCATGTTCACCAAGATATCTCGACTAAGGACATATAGCATGTCAGCCTAGCTGAACAGCTTTGAGACATTATTCAGAAGCACACTTATTGCAGCAGACAATGTAACAAACTGAATAACAACCATTGCCTTTATAAACATAAGAGTTTATACATGATACTGAAAGAATCCCAAGGCCTCAAACATTAGCCTTAAGGGCATTCCCCAACAATCTCCCACTTGCACTTAATCTAATGGTTGAGAAATCTCAAAGCCATGTTATTACAGTGCTTCTCATGCTTCTGCTGCGCCAGAGGCTTGGTAAGCGGGTCTGCCAGATTGTCATCTGTATGAACCTTGCAGATTTTGATCGCACCACGATCAATGATCTCCCGGATCAAGTGAAACTGTCTTTGTATGTGGTTGGACTTCTGGTGCGACCGTGGTTCCTTTGCTTGTGCGATTGCTCCAGTGTTATCACAGAAGATAACCAAAGGATCTGCACTCGAAGGAACAACACCAAGTTCCTGAATGAACTTACGAATCCACACTGCCTCCTTAGATGCTTCTGAGGCTGCAACATACTCGGCTTCTGTTGTGGAATCAGCAACAATAGACTGTTTGAAACTTTTCCACACCACTGCTCCACCATTCAAGCTAAAAACATAGCCTGATTGCGATCGGAAATCATCCTGGTCCGATTGGAACGAAGCGTCAGTATATCCTTCTATACTGAGTTCTTCCTGACCACCATATATCAAGAACATATCTTTGGTCCTCCGCAGATATTTTAAAATGTTCTTGACCGCAATCCAGTGCGCCTGACCTGGATTACTTTGGAATCGACTGGTCACGCTTAACCCGTAAGCGACGTCTGGGCGAGTACACAACATCGCATACATAATGGACCCAATAGCCGAAGCATAAGGCGTATTGTCCATTTCATCTTTCTCAGTCTGTGTTTGTGGACACTGACTCTTTGAAAGATTCAGACCATGTCTGACTGGAAGATATCCTCTTTTAGAATTCTCTAAATGGAATCTCTCCAGGACTTTATCGATGTAAGTACTCTGGCACAGCCCGAGAAGCCTCTTAGATCTATCTCTGTAGATCTTCACACCTAATACATAGGCTGCTTCTCCTAGATCTTTCATCTGGAAACATTTTCTTAACCATGCTTTAACAGCATGCAGTTCAGGAATATCGTTTCCAATGATTAAGATATCATCGACGTAGAGGATTAGGAAAGTAATCACGCTCCCACTAAACCTCTTGTATACACACGGGTCATCTTCATTCTTGATGAAACCAAATTCACGTATTGATTCATCAAAACGAATATTCCAGCTTCTAGATGCTTGTTTAAGTCCATAAATGGACTTCTTTAACTTGCATATTTTATGACGATCTGATGGATTAGTGAAACCTTCAGGTTGTGTCATATACACATCCTCATCGAGTTTTCCATTAAGGAAAGCCGTCTTCACATCCATCTGCCAGATCTCATAATCGTAATATGCTGCTATCGCGAGAAGAATCCGAATAGACTTGAACATGGCTACAGGAGAGAAAGTTTCATCATAATCTATCCCGTAGATTTGTTTGAAACCTTTCGCAACTAGCCTGCCTTTATAGGTAACCACGTTACCATCCATGTCAATCTTCTTCTTGAAGATCCATTTACAGCCTATAGGGATTACTCCCGGAGGCGGATCAACCAAATCCCAGACTTGGTTATCTGACATGGAGTCCATCTCGGCTCGCATAGCTTCAAGCCATCTAGCTGATTCCGGTCCACTGACCGCATCCGCATAAGTGAGGGGTTCATCATGATCAATGATGTAGACTCCGTCATAGCGCTCAGGCTGTCGACGGATCCTTCCCGATCTTCGCGGTTCCCGTGATATCTGAGCCTCAGGTTGTTCAATAACCTGTTCTACCGGCTCATGCTCATCCAACTGTGCTTGACTACTTTGTCCTTCCTGTGGATTCTCATCCATCTTTATTTCTCTCCCACTGGCCTCTTGCAGAAGAAACTCCTTCTCAAGAAAAATGGCCGTCCGAGCAACAAATACCTTGTTCTCTTTGGGATCGTAGAAATAATAACCCTTAGTTTCCTTAGGGTAACCGACAAAGATACATTTCTCAGATCTGCTCTCCAGTTTCCCAGAGGCGAGCTTTTTGACATAAGCCTCGCAACCCCAGATCTTAATAAATGTCAAGCTCGGCTGTTTCCCATACCATAACTCATATGGAGTCTTTGAAACTGCCTTGGATGGCACTCGGTTTAGTACCTTTGCAGCTGTTTCCAGTGCAAATCCCCAAAAGGAGTAAGGTAGAGTAGCTTGACTCATCATTGAACGAACCATGTCAAGTAAGGTTCTGTTCCTCCTCTCGGACACACCATTCCATTGCGGTGTTCCTGGTGGAGTGAGCTGTGAGATAATCCCACACTCCTTCAGATAGTCAGTAAACTCTCGACTTAGGTATTCACCACCTCGATCTGAGCGAAGTGCCTTGATATTTCGGCCTAGTTGATTCTGTACTTCATTTTTGAACTCTTTGAACTTGTCAAAAGATTCACTCTTATGTCTCATTAGATAGACATACCCATATCTACTGAAATCATCAGTAAAGGTAATGAAGTATGAATAGCCACCTCTGGCATGTTTACTAAATGGCCCACACACATCATTGTGTATAAGGTCAAGTAAACCTGAAGCCCTTTGACCTTTGTTAGGAAAAGGAGACTTCGTCATTTTACCCAGTAAACAAGCCTTGCATGTATCAATCTCCTCATAGGAGAATGATCCCAGCAGTCCATGATCATGCAACCGCTTAATGCGCTTCTTGTTAATATGGCCTAAACGACTATGCCATAACAAGGTGCTGTCATCAGCATACTTGGCTTTCTTATTATCAATATTTTGTATAGAACATTCCATGTCCAACATGAATAATCCATTGTTAATTGATCCAGTAGCATAAACAATATTATCATAAGAAAGAACACACTTTGAAATATTGCATTCAAAGGAAAATCCTTTCCTGACAAGAGCAGGAATAGAGATAATATTTTTCGTAATACTCGGAACAAAATAACAATTGTCCAGTTCTAATACAAGTCCAGATGGTAATGAGATGTAATAAACCCCTACAGCAACAGCAGCAACCCGTGGCCCGTTTCCAACTCGTAGGTCCACCTCATGCTGTCCCACCTGTCTTCTTCTCTTGAGTTCCTGTACATTTGAACAAATGTGAACTCCACATGCAGTGTCCAACACCCATGAAATAGAAGAAGAGGATATCATGACTTCAGTCACGAAAATACCTGAGCCAGAAGCGATGCTTCCCTTCTTGTCTCCTTGGAGCGCTTTACAGTCCTTTTTCCAGTGACCCAGCTGGCCACAGTGGAAACACCTGTATTCCTTCGACCGCTTAACCTTCTGTTTCAGAGCCTTGTTGTAATTCTTGACAGGGGCTTTGCCCTTCTTCCCCTTCTTCTTGTTCCTAGAAGGAAACATCAAGACAGAGGTTGAAGGCTTTCCCTTTAGAGTTTCCTCTGTAGTCAAGAGCATATTCAGCAACTCTGCCGATGTACAGTCGATCTTGTTCATATTAAAATTAATAATGAACGGATCGAAAGAGGCCGGGAGAGACTGCAGAATAATGTCTACAGCAAGCTCCTGATTGATGGTATGCCCCAGTTTCTCTAGAGCCTCTTTGTGCCCAATCATCTTGAGCACATGAGCTCCCACTGGACTCCCTTCAGCCAGTTTGCTCTGAAAGAAAAGCTTGGTCAAATTATAGCGTTCAGTCCTCGCCTGTGCAGCATACAGCATCTTGAGGTTTGCTATCATTTCTATAGCAGACATATCCTCATGCTGACGCTGCAGCTGTGGCGTCATAGACGCTAGCATCAGGCAAGCGACATCAATGCCATCATTGACATGCTTTTCATAGGCTTCCCGAATAGCCCTTGCGGCGTTCGGAGCGGGTTGAGGCGGTATAGCCGTCTCGAGGACATACAGTTTCCTCTCAGCCTTAAGAACAATCTTAAGGTGTCCGAACCAGTCTGAGAAGTTTGGCCCAGCAAACTTCTCCCTTTCCAGTAGGGATCGCACATTGAAGCTCATGGTGTTCGTTGCTGCAGGAATCTACAACAATGCAAGAACAGCAAGGTCAGTATCAATGTTTAGAATCAATCCAGGACTTAAGAAAGATTCTTTTCTCACTATTTTATCTGACTGAAAAATCCAGCAAAATAGCCCGAAAGAGTAAAACTCTTTTAGTGAGATGGGATCCAGATTTCATACTTGGTCTCCGCGTCCCGCTCAGGCGAGATAAGATGCACAGAGAGTACAAGCACTAATTTCTGGTAGGCAGTCCCTGCCAATCGCCAACCCGTGCGATTCCCCTTCATCTGGGCAATCCAGCAGACTGTGCCAACTGAGTTGGTACAACACAGTCTCTGATCCCACAGATGGCTGCCTCCATATAGCTAACATATGCTCAGTATGTAGCCTACATGGTCAAGCTGACCTGACCTACTCCCTGGACCACCACATGCTATGCTGAGCAACGAGAAGCGATAAATCCCTTCTCTGTAACACGCAGGTGAAATCACACACCGTCTGAAGATAGATGGGCGTGCCCACTGAGTGGGTACAACACGGCCCCAACGATAGTCAGAACAGTGAGGTTTCGCGTCAGAAGGCTTACGTGCTTGATATTTATAGAGTTGGATTTTAACGGTCTTTTATCTTCTTAACTATCATGCAAACCCTATGGTGATAGCAGAAGATAAACAAATCATGCACTTCTAATTATAAAATCGATAAGTAGAAAGCATGCTGATCTTATGTGGTAAGAGCCCATTAACCCTAAGTAAGACCTTAATTTTTAACTTAAGTCTTCACTTAAGCTCTCCATGGGTCTTTTGCATCTCATCTGGCCCAGACCAGGGCCTAAGCGCCCTCTGCAGCTCAGGTGCGCCCACCAGGTAAATGCGCCTGTCATAGGGTCGAACCCTAGACCTCCCACCTGGTCAAGCTACTGCTGCATGCGCCTCTGCCAAGTGTGCTCTGTGCTCATGTCTGATTAAACTTACAATTTAATCTATCTAGACATGATTGACTCGCAGGTCAATTACACTTTATAAATTAAATGAAATGTGATGCGCAGATCACAATAAATATTAATTTACAATTTATTCCAGGCACGCAGGCCCCAGCACAGCACACATTAAATTGGGCATCCCACATAAGATTAAATAAACAAGCATATGCTTACAATCAACATGTGATCCATAGACAAAATAAAATTTTCAAAATCCCATTGAAATCAATTTTATTTTTCTTATGTGCCCTACCACCTTACAACGGTCCATTAATAGGGATCCACTCATCATGACTAGTCAGATCCACTGCCCTTGCATGCACCAAGTCCTAAGTGACTTGAGTTGACCTAATGGTGAACCATGCATGCGCCAAGGGCTGAACTGCCTACATGAGTTCTGGCAAGCGGGTGTGACCCCGGGCCTAACTCATGCGCGTTCAATGGTTGTCTCAACCAGACCTCGCTACACGCCCTTGATGCAGTCGACCTATAGCCATCTTATGCATGCGCATAGGTGCCATCTGGTCGACCCATCTAGGCTGTCAGATGGTCTGATCAGACTATTTGGATCCTTCCTAGAAGATGACTTCAACCCTACTATCCCGTCTAAGGGTTTATAGTAGGCGCCGCTTAGATCTAATGATAGTCGCGCATGTCATGAAGTTTTTTAAGAAAAACAACCAAGCGCAAACAACCATGCGCAAAGGAAACATGTATCAAGTTTCGGCATGAATAAGTTACATGTAAATCTCGCATGTAATGAAGATCTAAGCATACAAGGATCACAAAAGGCTAAAGCAATCATAAAACATGCATAAAACCTCGCTTTGATACCAATTGAAAGGTCCCCTTCAAGGGGGAGCGAAACCCTAGATAGGCGCAGATGGAGTTTTTCATGCAGCGGAAGGGGGTTTCTAGGATCTTTAGATGTTATATGATCAACTCTTATGCAATTGCAAACAAGAATCAAGGAAGCGATTCTTACCAAAGCCATTGCTTGGATGGCGTCTAGGAAGAAGAGACTCAAGCGCTTCTCCTCCAAATGGCTCGCACACAAAATGATGTCGCCTACTCCCTTAGTGCTCCTTGTGCTAGCAAGGTTCTAAGGAGTTCTTTGCATGGAGGAGATGAGATCCCTTGGTGCTTGCCGAAAGCTTTCTCTACACTCGTCGAGAGAGTCGTCACACGAGAGCAAGACAGCGTCAAGAGGTGATGAGAGGCGATAAGAGAAAACGTTCTTCATGAACGTGGAGGCGTTGCAAAAACTTTCCAAAAATAGCAACCCATTATTTCTCAAGCGTTATGCGTTCACCTCAAGTGAACCGAACGCAACTCCTCTTCACCCTTTGAACCTTTGAACCAAGCGCTCACATGATGAGCCGGTTCAATTGAATTTGGTTCAAGACCAAATTAAATCAGCCCAAGCCATGGTCGATCTCATTGAACCTAAAGGTTCAAGATCTAACCGTTGATCTCTCGATGCTCTTGATCTCACTGATCTAGCATCAAATCTCTCGATCGAAGCTTACCGATCTCAAGCCCCAATGAATCAAACATGATCAGACCAGATCTCACTTACAATCAGAGTTTAAACTCCTTTAAACTGAACCAAAACAATTCAGTCCACACGATCTGACTTAAGTAAGCCATATCATCAAATTGTGCGACCCTAAGGGTTTCCTTTAAATGTCGGTAACGATAACTTACGTTATCACGATCAGTGAGGGGTATCTAGCAACACATCACTGTCTCCCGATATAAAGGAAAGAGTCTTCCAAGACTACACCCAAACCACAGCACAAGTGTGAATCCACTTCACGAGGCATACATGATTCCTTTGCCACTGGATGTTCTTATTGGACAAGCGTGTCAAGCCTGTAGCTCCAATATGATGAGCATGATTAGATCAGATGAACATAGTCACCTGGGTATGGCCATACACTTTCTCAATCATCTCATCCAGGGGGGCCCCTTTAGAACATCACACTCCTTAAACAAGGAGACGGCAATCCTATATCTATCACTAGTGCCCTAACATGACTCATGATCATTATCCAAGATAGTCTATAACCATTATGTTTCAAATGATATTGAACTACCTCAAAACAATGACAATCATCATTTAGAAACACAAGTGATCTCAAGTCAGAGGACATGTGCCACTTGTTGCAAACAAGGATTATTCACATTATGACAAGCAATTGAATATCCTAGTAGGGTCTGTCCAGTACATCCAATGTACCCATGAGTCTACATCTTATTCCATGCTCGAAGCATCCTATAAGATTAGAACACATATTAGTCTTAATCATATCAAGGCTATCTCATGTTCACCAAGATATCTCGACTAAGGACATATAGCATGTCAGCCTAGCTGAACAGCTTTGAGACATTATTCAGAAGCACACTTATTGCAGCAGACAATGTAACAAACTGAATAACAACTATTGCCTTTATAAACATAAGAGTTTATACATGATACTGAAAGAATCCCAAGGCCTCAAACATTAGCCTTAAGGGCATACCCCAACATCTTCTCCTCATTCTAAAGTTGCTTGAGTCCCTCCTCCAGTGACCCTGCTCGCTATAGTGGAAGCACCTCTACTCCTTTGACTTCTTCGCCTTTTTCTTCAATGCCATGGTAGAACCTTTAGCACTGCCCTTAGCACATGCCTTACCCTTCTTCTTTATCTTCTTGGCCACAAGGACCAAAAGAACATAATTGGGTTTGGTCTTTCCCATTTCACGCTCAGTTGTTTGGAGCATATTCAACAGTTCCTCCCGAGTGCAATCAATCTAATTCATATTGAAATTTATAATAAACAGACTGAAGCTAGGGGCAGGGACTACAGAATAAGATCCACAACCAGCTCGTTATCTATGGTGTGTCCCAGTCTCTTGAGATAATCCACGTTCCCAATTATCTTGAGAACATGGGGTCTCACTGGTGCACCCTCAGACAACTTGCACCAAAATACTACTTTGGTAGTGTCATATCTCTTAGTTATAGCCTGAGCCTCAAACATCTATTTCAGATGAGTGATCATCTGAAAAGTGTTCTACTCCTCATATTGCACCTGAAGTTCAGGTGCCATAGTGGCTAGCATGAGACATGCGACCTCCAAAGAGTCATCCTGATGCTTTCTAAAAGCATCCCTGTCTGTCATTCGGGCATTAGGCAGAGGAGCCGCAAGAAGAGGCTGCTCAAGGACATACAGCTTCTTCTCGAGCTTGAGGGCTATCCTCAAGTTCCAATGCCAGTCCATAAAGTTGGATCCAACCAACTTATCCTTATCAAGAAGTGATCGCAGTGTCAATCCGCTATTGTTCGTTGCCATTGTTCTACAACAACCAAGAAACAGCAGATTAGTACTACTTTCAGATCATTTAATCTGGACTTATATTAAATGACCATGGCTCACAATATTTTAATCGAATTGACAACCCACAAAGTCAATCAGGAAATTTAAGATTTCCTAGTGAGATGGGATCCATATTCCACATAGGGCTTTGCATCCCACGAGGGTGGGATGAGATGCACAAAGTGACCGATGCTTCTTAGGGTGGGCACGCCGGCCGATTGCTCTAAGCAACTCCCCTTATTGAGACAGTCTAGGCATCTCATGTCTAGCGAGGGCTGGATACAGCATGAAACCCTAACCTCTCATCAGTGCCTCTAGAGTTTCATCATGTGCCCAGCACATATGAAAATCTAGTCAAGTCCATTCCTAACTGTTATGCCCAGGGCCAACGAGTTTCTTTGAGAAGGCACGCCCAGGTTAAAACTAGACCGGGGAAACCATTATCACCACACACCTTCTAAAGACAAGTGGGTGTGTCCCACGAGGGTGGGAAACAGTTCACAACACCACTGATCGATAGCTTGGTGAGGGCTACGCGTTAGAAGGCTACTAGACTTGATATTTTGATCGAGCGTTTTTGAGGTCTCATCATCTCAATTTTATCTTATGTCTAACATTACAGGCAAGCAATCCTATAGTGATAACATAATGATAAAACATCACAAGCATGCTTTAGTAAATATAGAAAGTAGTAAAAAAATGATGTGATCATAGCCCATTCAAGACATTGAACCAACCCATGCCAAAAAGAGGTTCAACTCTTGACCTAGAACTCAAGCCCCGAAAACAAGACCTAGCCTAGCCGACCTCTAGCTTGGTCTTCTACGTTGGCTCCAAGGTCCTCCTTTCCATGGTTTAGCTCTCAAACCCTAGAGGTACTCCATAGGAAAACCCTAGAAGCACCATCATGGGTTCGGCCAATTCCATGGGTCTGCTTCCAAGTGTGATGTGCCACCGTGTAAGGGCAAAGAGACCTAGCACACAAGCCCTATGGCTCGGCCAATTCAATTTGCGCCACTTACCATGTGCCATCAAAGAAGAGTGCTTCTTGCGCCACCATGCAAGATGCGCAAGCAAGCATGCATGCACTAAGGCAACCCCTAATCTTCATCTTAAGTAATTACAAAAAAAAAGAAAAAGATGGCACGCAGGCCGCACAAGGATACATCACAGGCGTGCAAAGGGGCTTGACTCATGACCACAACATTATGCACAACCAAGGTATTTACACATGCAATTCTACATGCTCATGAAAAACATAAAATTTGAAATTTTACTTTTTTCATAAAATAAGTCTCTTTTCCAAATCTTCTTATCACAAATCTTTTGGTTATTTGTGATTAATTTTTCATGATTATTTCATAGATCCTTTCTGCTAGCAATTTTGATAGATCAAGAGACCCGGCCAGTCCGAAGACACAATGCTTGTCCTACATGACAAAATTATGTGCGCCTTTGATCTTTAAATCAAGCAAGAAAGATAACCGAAAAATCCAAAAGAAATTGAAATGATGATAGAAACAAGAAACTACAATTTTTTTCTACTTAGAAAAATTGTGCGCCATGTGATCATGCAATTTGCGAAAAATTGAAACATGGCATGTGAGCATGGAAAAGCATGAAAGTACATCGTTCGAGGCTTGCAACCTTGCTCTGATACCACTGTTGGGAAACCCCGGGGATATTTTACAATTTTACACAGAGATTACATTTGCACAGTGGAAGAATATCCCCGAAACAGGTCGGTCCCAAAAACCCAGTGAAGATCTCTTGCGAGGGGGTCGACACGATGAGTAAGTAAATACCTAGAGCAAGCATGAAGATCGATGTCAAGGTAGGCGCCCAAGCGTGCGCCCTCTGCAGTCTCACACACACGGATTCCTCGAGCTCTCTTCTTCCACGCCCGGTGCTAGCCTCGGGAAGAAGACCCAAGCCTTTGTGCTCCTTCTTTTATGCTTGCACCACCTCCAAGGATGAAGTGCCAATGATGGAAGAGGGATGAAGACAAGCCACCATGACACCAATTCTCCTTACGCCAAGAAGAAAGGAGGAAGTGATGCTCTCAGCTTTGGATGGAAGAGGATGCGCCAAAGAGAATACTCTTGCTCTCACCCTTGTGTTGAGTCATGCCAAGATGATTGCTTAATCTTGTGCTCTTTCATATACAAGAGTATATATGGAGCAAGGGGTGGCAACACAAGGGGAGAGGGGCAATACATCATGAAGGAGTGGCTAGGGTTATGGAGAGCAATTAGGGTTTTGGGTTTAGGAAAGCCTCCAAGACTTTACCATAAATCCCTTGCAATCGCCCAAGACTTGCCATAAAAGTCTATCATGCCTTAGATGCCTCAACCCTTGCCATAGAGGCAAGGTTTCCATCTTCACATGAAGGGGGAGGCGCCAATTCCTTCCAAAGGAAGCAAATTGCGCCAAGCTCACCCCATTATGCCCTTGGTGCCAATGGGGTTGGCTTTTCTCCCCATTATACCCTTTTAGCCCATTGCCTCTTTATGACAACTTATTATTGGGCCTCATTGGATAATGAGCTAGCCCAAACTTCATTATATGGGTTGATTAAGCAATTGGATCCAATCCAATGCAACCCTAATCCAAATGTGACCAATCTTGGTCAATTTTGGGTCAACCTACCAAAAATGAAGTTTGGCTCCAATAACTATGTTCCATCTCATCAAGCCCATTGGCGCTGGTGAAATCTCCCAAATAGATCCGAGTTATCCAATAACTCGATCATAAGGCTTCCCGGTCAATACGAGAACTTGATTATCAAGGTGTGCGACCATATAGGTTCCTCTGATGTTGGCAGTGCTGACCAAAGGTCATCACAAGCAATGAGTGGCACCTAGTAGTGCATCGCTGTTACCCAAGTCATCGGAATGGATATCGATATCGACATCCCCATCATCGCAACTAGGTACAGATGCATTATAGTCGCTTTGCCTAACTGATATCCGATTGGACAAGTGTGTCACCACTTGTTTTCACCCAATCACATGGTCATGACTAAATCAGGTTCTCACCTGGGTATGGCCATATGCTTTCAGTCATAGAACCATAGAGGAGCTCCATGGATATCAAGCTTCCCTCAGGAAGGGGCAAATCCTCTGTCTGTCCATTGACCTTCTTATATGGGTCGCGACATGCTCAATGACAACCGTTATTACCTCCCAACTACGGCGAGGTGTTAGGTTGTATCAGAGCATGTCCCTAACCATATAGAATGGTCAATGACCTCATGTCAAAGGATCAATGCATCTCCTGTCACTTGTGAGAATAACTCACGACACCAAGTCATAGCCTCACAGCGGGTCGGTCCAGTATATCTATCACTGATATACCCATATGTCTGCATTAGCACCTCGTGCCTTACCAGCCCATATACTAGTCTCTCACCTACCATAGCTGTTCCATATCCACTAAGGTACATTCACTGGGGACAACCATTTGAGCACAGATCCAATCTGTCTATAGGGACATTATCATGTAAGTACATAATCGCAGATGTAAACAAACATTGATAATGACAATGCCAGAATGATATAAATATCAGAGTCATGTAGTACAAATATAGACCAATACTAGGTCTCAGGGCATATATACCAACTCCTTAGGAAGCAGCCTAAGTTTTTGTTTGTCTATTTCTATGTTGTGTTGATTGCTTGCTATTATGTTTTGGATGAAAACTCTTGTTGGTGGATTTTGATATGTTTGCTATATTTTGATTGAGGTTTTTGCTGATTGAGATTTTTTCTATGCTGTAGGAACTCTTTCGAGAATAGGATATCGAAGTTATGAGTTTTTCACAGCAATAGTGCGAAACATGGTTAGGTCGTGATTACGGTTTTAAACTAGGAAGTGTACTGTACTAGCGCAAATCATTTTTTTACAGTACAGAGCATGGGCTGGTGGTGTTTTCCCTCTTCAGCAGTGAAGTGTACTATAGCTGGCATGTCCATTTTTCCATAGTGCGAATCACGACCGGGTCGTGATTACATTCTTCACCCATGAAGATGCCTGTAGCGCAGATGTTGGAAATTCACTGAATGAAGCACGGCTGCTTGTGATAAATTTTCTTGGGCAGTGAAGAAAATAGTAGTCGGTTGCCAAAATGATCAGTGTGAATCACGGTTGGGTGTGATTCACTTCTTCACCCATTATTGCGTTCACGCCCTAGGCGTGTAAAAGCGAAATCACGGCTAGGGTTTACATGTGACAAGCACCGCCGTCCTCCTCGCATCTGTTATCTCCTTCGATTGAGTTCCACCACCCTCCTACTGCTTCTAGTCTGTCAGCAATTCCTCTTCGTTCGACTTCGGCATGGTTAGAACCCTCGATCTGCTGTTTCCGTCGACTAAACCATGAACTTTTTGATTTTTCCTAGACTTTTGTCACTGCTATTTCTGTTTGTCATCGTTGTTCGTCTTTTCGTCTTCGACGCCCCTCTATCAGTATCAGCCAAGATCTTCTTTCCTCCTACAAGGATGGCGGCCAAGAGAAAGGCCGTAGCAACTAAGTGCTTCGCCCCGAGACCTCCAGTGGATAGCTCTTCTGACGGTGATTCCTCGCTACCACATCACACGCTACCTTCTGCTGGTGCATCTAGCTTCTACATGCCGAGCACCGACCAACCTACTCCTTCTTCCTTCTCGCACTGAGCAGCCTCTTCGCAACAACAGCAGCAACAACATTAGCCTCTGGCTGTCAATGAGCATGGTATACAATTCTGGAACATCGAGTAAGAGGCTCGCTACAATATTTTATTGCAATGCAAAGTGCTCAACACGCAGTATCTAGACTGCAGGACTCTCAACATGTTGGGGCTATATGAGGATGTGGAGTGGCTTTACTCAAATATTGGGTGGGACCAATTCTTCCAGATGGCCCATCCCGCCTATGTTGGCCTCACATTGGAGTTCTTCAGTTCTATTGATGTCTAGGTCAGCACCATTATTGACGTTGATCTCAGGTGTATAACCTTCAGATTGGGAAGCTAGGGGCATCTCATGATGCTTGCCTAGCTACGTAGCATCTACAGGTTTCCAGATGCTGTCACGTGCCAGGTGCCATAGGATTTCGTCGAGAGCATTTTTAGGGTGCAATTACTTAAGAGCATAACTTTTCTGCTACAGTAGCTCGGGCGACCAGCATAAGCAACCCGACTCTGTACTATGTCCATCGAGTGCTGGCCCACACCATATTTGGTCACGGTGAGAGTGACGGGATGGTAAGACAAACTGAATTATACTTTCTTTGGGCCATGTTACATTCTTTCTAGTCAAATCGGGGTTTTCCTTGCCAAGCAATTCAGCCAGGTGGAACGTGCTCTGATAGGCACGGTGGTGATGGGTGGCCTGATTACACCGTTGCCAGTCTCGCTCACCGTAATACCATATGATACGGACAAGGATCATAGTAGGACTCGCCTCGATCTTGAGTCATGTATTGCTGTGAAAATGATCGTACATCAAGATGACTCCTACTGCCTTGCTTAAGGATAGCGGATTCACTCTACTACTACCGAACCTAGCACGCACCACTGTTCAAGACTGCAACAACTAGCATGTCCGCCCTGTTGCTGATGAGGTTTTTGATCCTCTTGAATATGTTCCTCCTCTGCTCGGGGCCTTCCACTTTGGATCTGCTTTCTCGACTGGGTCTATGATGGCCCTCCTCCATGAGATGCAAGAGGAGCAGATGCGCCAGGGTGAGGTCCTGGACCAGATCGACCTCAGTATGCAATACATGCTCTAGGAGCAATATCAATAGTCCGACCGCCAGCAGGATCCCTGCGGCTATCCTTTCAAGGGAAAAGGCAAGGGTAAAAGGTCTTAGGGCCCCCAGTCCATGAAGAAGTGAGTTTCCTTTGCCCCTCTCGGTCCACCCACTCCACTTCAGTATTATTGCCTCGCATAGGGGACTATGCGATATTTAGAGTCATTGGGCTGCTACTCGTTATTATCTTGCCTGGCTGTTGCTACTGTTTGCTTTATGATATTCTACTCTTTTGCTATTGTTGCTTGTTGGTTGTGTTGACACTTTGGTATGATGGTGCTGAGACTCTATTTTATCATGTTATATCATGATTATCTGATGCCTATGCATATACTATACCTCTGTGATTCTACCTATGATGCTATGATGCTGCTTGTGCTTTGATACTCTGATACCTCTGTGATTTAGTTTTCGCTACACTCTGTGATTATGATGTTAATATGATTCTGTGATGCTTATATTCTTATCCACTGAGTTTGATTCAGGTATTTTGTATGAAACTAACTTTATGATGACTTTCTGTGATGCGATGATGATTCTGAGATACACTACGCTTTGTTTTTGCGATAATGGTATGATGATGTTGTGATAGCCTTGGATGAGCATTTAGATTGATGCATTATATGGAATGAAGTTGTTATCACACGCTGAAGGCATTACCTTATTGAGATATCTCCTATGATCCTGTCCACTTGTTCCATGTTTATGAATGATAATGATGGGATTGTTTGAGAATACTTGGATCAATGGGTATCATATTTGAAAGTGTTTAAGGGTGGCATGCTAGTGGTGTACCTATGATTTCTTGATGAAACCCGTACTTGTTCATTCATTCCATGATTCCATATTATTTGTTGGGTGATGATCACAAGCTAAACTATTTCTAAATATTTTACCTAAAAAAAAAAGAAAAAGGACTCCTCTACTTGGCACTACGAAAATTAGTAGTGGTACCGAAGACATGTGTTGATGTCAAAACATAAAATAAAAATGTACAGTTTTGGAAGCTCATCTTCTTGCCTAAATGTACAGTTTAGTGATAATGCTTGTCTTGCAATAACACATTTGTGTCCGACCCCAACATTTGATTTTGGATGCATTGAATTGGTGAATGGAGTAATTATGCTATCCTGGATTCTTTGTATGCTCCTAGCTGAATGCCTTGACTTTTAAAGATTGTGGGACTTGTTTGATTCAATTCTTGGTAATACTGTCATCACTTGATTTCTATAATTGGATCCTAGATTGCTCATAGATGTTCTTTGACTTGGTTGTATGCTTTTACCTTGATTAGCTTCTTCCATACCTTATATGTGTCTCATCTTATTTTATGGTTGAGGATAATAAAAGATTTAAGTCTGAGAGATTTTGATGCCTTGCGTTTTGATAGTAACTTTTTGTGCTATTTCATCTCAAAACAAAGCCAATTCTAATACTTTTATGTCCCATGTACACTTATTTACTTATTTGCTTCAGAATCTTCACCTTTCCTTTAAATTATCCAATTTTAGGAGAAATCACTCAACTTTTGGAGCTTTTTGAAGATTTTAAAGTTATAGAGTGACTACTGGTGATGAGGCAAGGCTACATAGCAAACTTGGGATCAATGAAAACCATCCCTAAGAATCAAGGTCGGCGTGTGATTTTGATCACGGGCCGTGATATGTGAAAAGGTCCCGAATTCATAGTACACTTCAGGTGGGCCATGATTTCAATCACATGCCGTGACAACGATTTCCCAGAATGAACAACATGAATCACCTCTAGGCTGTGATTTTGATCACGGGCCAGGATTTCATCGCAACATCATCCAAAATTCACAGCGCACTTCACAGCCGAGCAGTGATTCTTTTCTTCAATATGCTTCACAGACAAGTTGTGATCAATTTCCGCCCCTTCACATTCCTCATGATTTCGCTCGATCGAGGGCCTAGAGAAATTATGAAAATATGGAAAAATATGGAATCAAGAACCAAGAGGTAGACGAATCATCAGGGACTAAAAGCCCTCTTTTTCATGGTGATGGAGGAGAAAAAAATCAATCGACAAAAAGGAGAGGGCGAAAATACAGGTGGCAAGGCTTTCCAGGGCGATTTCCAGGCAATCTTGCAGTAGTTCTTCACCAAATCGAGGGGAAAGATTTGCAATATCTTCTCCAACCTCCCCGTAGTCTTGGTTTGTGATTTCCTTAGTTGATTTGAGAGTTTTTGTGTTGAACTGTTTGGCTATACTAGCGTAAACCTCTTATCGGGACTCGGTTGTAGCTCGTTCACACGATCGACTGTATGAACTAAACTATCTTGACATTTTGAGTTATTTCTAAGCATATTTTACATAGTTGTGTTGATTTTATATTATTACCCAAATCAAATAATTTTGGGTTTTAGTTGACAGGATTCTAACCACAAGGAGAGTTGTGTTAACGGATCCACTAGGTAAAACTTATGAATCTCTATCACGAAAGTAGTTACGGTACATCGACGATAACATAGTTTTCCATAGAGCCTATGGACTTGCTTAAATTGATAAGCCATGAAAGTAGGAAATTGATTTAAGTAAGTACTGAGTTGTGCTGACCACAAGGGGGCAACCTGTACCTAAGGATAAACTCCTTATGTAATAAGAATAACTCATGCTTCAGTTAATTCCAGTTTAGTTAGATCAGTCAACGCGGTGAATTTCGAAGTCCCGATACCTCTCAAATTGACACCTTCCGTGTTCTTGTCATTGCTTTTCTTTCCTTGCTCATATTTAAGTTTGATAATCTGTTTCCAAAACCCCAAGTTTGAATAGCTTAGCTTCTAGAAATCAGAGTTGTTTGCACTTGACCTAGCTCCCGGTGGGACCAACATCTCTTATATTACTTCGATAACGCCGTGCACTTGCAGTGCATATCAAAGCTCTTCTAGTAGCACTTTCTTAAGATCAACACTAGGGCTATTATCATATAATTTCACGTGAGCAAACACCTCTTCCATCATCGGACTAGCAAGGGCTTCAACATCAGGTAAATGTCATGTCTCAAGAGGGCCCTTCTTGTCTCTTGAAAAATCGGCACTCTCATTTACCACAACAATGCTACAACACGAACCTGGAAATGATGGTTTCTTTGTAGCATCCGAAAGGTCAAATTCCAAGCTGTTCTCACCAATATTCAATGACGACTTTCCATTTTTGACGTCTATTGTAGCGCCGGCTGTAGCGAGGAATGGTTTACCCAATATGAGAGATAGTCTGGAATCCTCAGTCATTTTTAAAACTATGAAATCCATCGGAATAAAAAATTCCCTGAATTTAATGGGTACATCCTCCACACTTCACACTGGGCAGTGTACAAAGCTGTTAGCGAGCTGAAGGGCTATAGATGTTGGTTTCAGATCCCCCAAGTCTAACTTTTTGAAGATAGAGAGTGGCATGAGACTAACGCTAGCCCCCAAGTCACAAAGTGCTCTTTAAATTGAGATGTTGCCAATTATGCAAGGGATAGAAAAACTACCCAGATCTTTAAGTTTGGGAGGCAGCTGATTCTGAATGATTGCAATGTATTCTTCTTTTAGTGCCACAGTCGCCTGCTCGTCTATTTTCCTGTTGTTGGACAAGATGTCTTTAAGGAACTTGGCATATGTAGGCCTCTAGGAAAGTGCATTTGTCAAAGGTATATTGATGTACAGTTTCTTGTGCACTTCCAAAAACTTGGCAAATTGCTTGTCCAATTTCGCTTTGGCCAACCTCTGTGAAAAGGGTATAGGTGGCTTATAGGGTGGTGGAGGAACATATACTGACTTGGGCTTGACCTCCTTCTATGTCGGTGTTTCCTTTGAAGGTTGAATCTATTGGGAATCCCCGAGCTATTTTAAAATTTGAAAACACAGCAAAAGAAAGCCCGAGATGAGATTCCTAATTCAACAAGGACCACCTTACAAGAGTACACCGGATGTGATAGGGTATATACTTTTAAACAATTTAGGAGTCATGGATGATAACGATGGAGACGTACAATCGGCCTGTCTTCTACACTCGTGCACACATGGACTACTAGCTTTGGGAGAAGAGATCCACGCCAAAGGGGGAAGATCACCGTGTTTGCGCTAACTCGAGAAGGCGCCAAGATGATACTATCCACTTCTAGGTTGCGCGAACACAATGCTTGCGCCAACCTTAAGTGTGCTGTCCCCTTCTTGTATGTGCCACCAAAGCACAAAGGAAGAAGGAGAACTGATGTAGGACGGAGACACGTATTCGAAAGACTCGGACTCACACCCTACCTTTTTTTTTATTTGCATAAAATAAAATACATAATTAAACAAATCATCCCGCTAATTTAGATCCATCCACTTTAATAGTGTGTAAATCCATTACCCAATATTGTGAACCGCTGATTTCAGTTGGATCAGATCTGATCCGTAGGATTCTGCAAAGCTGAAAGAGGCGAGATTGAGAATCAGAATCCTCTGTTCGCTCGCTTCGGAGACGAGGAGAACTCGTCGCCGACCAGCACTCGTCGTCCGATGATCAGTCAGTGAAGCTGCTTTGAGTAGAAGTTCTACACGTCCAGGTTGTGTGATGGCTGGATTATGGCATCGTATGGTGGCGGATCAGCGAAGGATGTAGGCGAACAGATTGGCTTAGGCGGAAACAGGGGTCACCGGAGAATCTTCCGATTTCGGTGATCCCGCTGTCAAAAAGTCTGATGCTTTTGTCTGTCGGTGCGCAAGAGGGAGGAGGATCTTCTTCCTGAGTGTGAGCTCGATCCGATGGGCGGATGTGATCAACGGAGCAAGGATGTCAGTAGAGTCATGGGTTCTGAAAAGAACCAGGCAACTCCTCATAGGATCCGTCAAATCTGATGATCTAATCGTCCGATGGTCGGATCATTGAACCAAGTGATTCGTCATTGAGAGCAGGATGCTTTGCTGGAGTTTGGGAACGATCAGCCGGTTGGATCATCGCCGGAATGGTGTGACAATCGGTGGAGTCGTGGGTTCTGAAAAGAACCAGGCGACTCCTCGCAAATCCCTTGAATCCGATGATCTAACCGTCAGATGGTCATATCATTGAGCCAAGAGTTTCGTCTTTGAGAGCAGAATGCTTCGCCGAGGTTTGGTGATGATCGGCCAGCCGGATCATCACCGGAAAGGTGTAGACTGCGGGTTCTGAAGAGAACCAAGCAGCCAGCGAGGTTTGCATTGTCAAACAGAGCTCAAAGCGCGTTGTAGAGAATCTGGTAGGATGAGAAGAAGATAATAGAGGAGGTAGTGAGGATAGAGCAGGAGGGCGCACATCGCCGGAGAGGAGAAAAAAGGAAGGGGAAGAAGTGAAGAAGTGAAGAGGGGAAGCTAGGTGACACATGCAGCGCCAATACACGATCACATCATTTTTCCCAAATTCTATTCTCCCCCTCTTCTAAAGGGCCGAGCCCTTTCCCTTCCCCTCTTCTCCTCCTCTATTCCACCTACAACGAACCCTTGAAGGTTTCTTCAACACCTCTTGCGCACATCTGAAGCAAGTTCAACCTCTTGCCCACGTCAAAGAACAAGAAGTGACTCTTGGATTCATCCAACTCCCGATTACATGAAGAACTTCTCCTTTGAAGGCAACCAACGGCTAAGTTCTTTCACCCTTCCTCTTGTTTGTGCTTTGAACTCTTTCCTACACTAATTTGAGTTGTGTTCTTTGAAGGTTGGTGCAAGGTTTGGAAGAACCTCTTGGCGCAAGTGTTTCCCCTCTTCTTTTCCCCCTCTCCTCCTTAGTTAAGTGTTAAGGGAATTTGTGAGGCTTAACCTCCCCCTTAGTTTCTGATCTGTAATATGAATCCGTGGAATGTGCAGATCTCGCTTGTCTGTGTTTGTTTGTAATGATGCAACTCCTTCCATCAGAGTAGGACAGTTGAAGACCGTGACGTCACGATCCTTCTATTCTCAAGGATCGCACTGTGAGTATTCCTTCTAGTAATTTCAATTCATAGATTAAGTGTCATTTCAATTTGTAGTTTCAAAGTAACTTAGTTCTGGGTTTTCTCTACTTATAAAATACAAAAAATAGTTTTCAATTCCATTAGAAGTAATCCCCTTTTTTTTATCTTACAAAATACAAAAACTATTTTCTCAAAGCGTTGTTTGCATGCACCGTGTTTGTGGATGATCCCTGCCTCCTTCAGTTTGGTATCAGAGCCTATCTTTGAATAGACTTTTAGCCTCAAAAACTAATTTTTAACTTCTAAGACTTTTCTTGGCCCTAGGTGTTTTAAAGAAAGTGGTTTTTCATAATTGGCTATTATATCTATCATAATATTTAGGAGCCTTATTTTGAAAACTACAATTTTTTTCAAAACTATTTCCTACCATGACTACTAGGTCCGGTGCAAATTACAATAACAACTCTAATCCTAATGAGATGGATAGAATGGACATGATGTTTAACATGCTTATGGAACTTCGAGATGAAGTTAGGGACCTTAGATCTAGAGCCCAAAACAATGAAACTCCTAGAGATGATAGACCCCCTAGCCAACATGCAAGTGAACCCATCTTAGGTGAAAATCCCCAAGACAATAGGGATCATCAGAGGAGAACCCATGAACCCGAGTGGGAAGAGCAACATGCCCGCCCCTACCAAAGACCTAGGGAGGATGATGTGCAACGCAACATCAAACTCACACCCCCAACCTTTAGTGGTTCCCTTGACCCTAGAGAGTTCTTAGATTGGGTTGACAAGCTTGAACGATATTTTGACTGGAGTTTGATGCCTAATCTTTCCAAAGTTAGGTTCATCCGTTGTCTCTTAGAAGGCACTGCTAGATTATACTAGACTAGTGTAGAGAGAAACCAAGAGATGTTTGGACGCCTCCCTATTGAGAGATGGGAAGATATGCGGGACAAGCTTAGGGATAAGTATGTCCCTCCTTACTTCCAACTCAAGATAGTTGATGAAGCCATGAGCCTAGTCCAAGGTAGCCTATCTGTCACTGATTACACCACTAGGTTTGATGAGCTCCTTCTGAGTAGTGGCATCCATGAGCAGCCACATGTCTCCCTTAGCAGATATAAGAATGGACTTAGGCCTGAGATCAAAAGAGGAATGACTTACTACCAAATAGACTCTAGAGAAACCGCCTACCAAAGAGCCTTAGAGGTAGAGGAAAACCTAAAGAGAGCTTTTAGGAGAGATGTTAGTTTCCCTAGAATTTACCCTAAGACACCTACATCCAACCCTTCAAGCTCTCAACCCAAAGCCCCAACATCAACACCCTCTAGACCTAGGACCACCCAAGAGTCTATTAGAGTCACTTGCCATGACTGTCACCAAGTAGGACATTATATGAAAGACTGCCCCAAGAGAGTCCTATACTTAGGTGAAGATAGACTAGAGGAAACTTATGAGGAAAACCATGAAGAAATCCACAATGCTGACTCAAGATGTACGATATGTGAGGAACTCATATATGATAGTGGTGAAGAGCAAACCAAAGACACTTTAGGAGTGGTTAGGTGTACCCTAATCAAACCTACCCCTACCGAGGACTGGCGTAGGACCAGTATTTTCCACACCTACACAAAATGCAATGGCAACATGTGCAAAGTAGTGATAGATGGGGGAAGTAGTCTAAACACAGTCTCTCACACAGCCTTAGTAAAGTTCAACCTTAAGGCAGAACCGCACCCTAGCCCCTATAGCATATCCTGGGTTAACCAGTCTAGTGTCCCAGTTACCCATAGGTGCCTAGTGCCTCTTCAGTTTGCCATGTACCAAGGCAAGATCTTGTGTGACGTCATAACCATGGATGTCGCCCAAGTCTTACTCGGTCGCCCTTGGTTATTTGACATGGATGTTATCCACTACGGTCGGACTAACACCTATGTCTTTAGCCATGATGGGCAAAAGATCAAGCTGAAGCCTTCCATGCCCAAAGAACTTAAGCCTTCCATTCAAAATAATGATTTTGCAATTTAAGTCATGGCCCCCACAACTTAAATTGTGAATTAATTAATTAATTAATTAGATATGAATATAATATTCAGATAGGCCACCAAAGCTTATGGGCACATGCAGATCAAGTCATTAAGCCACCGAATCAATTTGGTGCTAACCCGAGTTTTGACCCATCGACCGACACTTTGTCAACTAGAGTCAAAGTGGTCACCTGAGGTCAACCAGGGTCAACACGATCATTGAAATCTAAGGCTCCTCTCAACTCATAACTTGCAACCATGAAGCACGATACTCCCAAACAGATCTGAATCAGCCATACATTCAATCTGAGGCTATTTGATCAATACAGAATCTCTAGCATCTAGGTGTGTGACCCTATAGGTTCCTCAGACGTTAGCAATGATGACCTAATCATTACAAGTAGTGAGTGGCACCAAGCAGTGCATCGTTGTTACACAACTCATCAAAGTTAATGTCATCATTGACAACCCCTAAACTATGATATGGTATACAAGTATACATGTCCCTTTGCCAGGCTGATCGTCCAGATTGGACAAGCGTGTCACGCTTGTTTATTCCAATGACGATGGTCATGACTAAATTAGGCTAAACCTGGGTGTGGCCTAATGAGTTGCATTTACATCATATTTTTTTCCTGTATTTTACATGATATTTCGGGCTTAATTGAATAATTTTATATAATTTTTAGTCTTTTTATCTTCCTTTGTATGGGATCTTCACTTTTCTTTTTTTTGTGAAAATATAGGTAAAATGGCATAATAATGATGGATTTCAAGAGTTTTGAGGCCATAGCACGGTTCCCATGGAAATTACGAGGTCGCATATCAAATTTGGAGTGAAATGGAGGTTAGATGCAAAATTCACAGTTGCACCCATGAGTTTTTCATGGGCCATGACTGTCACTCAAAAATGATGGATTTTTACGTGTTTTGATGTAACGGGGTGATTCGTGATGAAAAGACGAGGCTATATGTTAAATTTTGAGCAAAACAGAGGTCAAACACAATTTTCACACCCGTGGCCATGAACAATTCACGGGCTGTGAGTACACTCTGTGCAGTAAACAGAAAAACTCAGGGCTGTGGCTTTAAATAGTTCACCGCCCGTGAGTTTTTCTACCCCCTTCAGTTTTTCACTCGATTCGACCACGAATCAAGATGAAACTTAGCCAAACTTTGTAGAAGCCTTCCTAGATGGGTTCTATACTGATTAAACTATAAAAGAAAGGATTTTGGAAGATTTTAGGGGGCTTCTATGGATGAACACGAACAGAGGCAGCGGCTAGGGTAAAAATCGATTCATAGGCAGAAATTCGAGTAGGAAGATCACATAAAGGAAGAATTGGATATTCCATTTTCATCTCCAGATCGAGGATAAGGATTTTCAATTACCTTTCTAGTGTTTTCTGGCAATCTTATTGTGTTTTCATGCAATTTTCATCAATGAACATGCTGTTTGCTTTGAACATAAGCGTGTAAACTGATTTTCGGGATTTGGGGAATAGCCCGTTAATTGATTTGTGAATTAAATCTTTTGCATAAATCTTTGTTAACAATTGATGACACAAAAATTCATAGTATATTTTGTGTCATTTTATAGGCCTTTTTGTGTAATATTCATGCTCTTTTGCTTATTTTGATGCCTTATTTATCAAATATTGCGGAATCTACACCTTTTTGTATTATTGATTATTTTCACATAAAAAGGCATTATTTTAAGGCGTTTTCAAGCAATCCAAATGCATAGACAAATTCCCATCATCAAGAGAAGATTACTTGTCAAATTTTACGCAAATTAGAGCTTCAAACCGAAAATACGGCAGGGCCGTAATCAATATTACAGTACCGTGCTTTTATTGAACCTACAAAATAAACCATGACATTACCGTAATGTATATTACGGGCCGTAACTTCGGTCGATTTCTATACATAAAGTTTTGCGGATATTACGGCACTACGGTAAACCATATTACGGGCCATAATTCCAGTTGATTTCTGACCAGAGAGTATTGTAGTCTTTACGACACTACCATAATGTATATTATGGGCTGTAATGTTGGGTGATTTTCTTATAGAATGTTTTGCGCGATCACAGCACTGTCGTGGTTGTTTTCACGGCATGTGTTTCTTTCCATATTCTTCACAAAGTGAAATACGGCACTGCCGTAATCAAAATCACAACCGTTAACCCAGGCAGCCGATTTTCCCGGTCAAATTGATGCCCATTTTTTGTACGGATGATTGTGGACGATTTAGGACACCAAATTGAGATCCGTAAAAAGGGGAATACTTCATAGAACAAGGCGAACATCATCACACTGAAAGCCCCAATTTTGATCCATCACGGAGAGAGAAATTGCAATCTTGACTGCTGCCTTAGGTTTGATCACCAGGAAGCATAGAAAGCATCTCTGGCCGTGAAATTTGAAGAGAAGATACGCCTAGAGGACGAGAACGTACTCCAGAAGTTTCAGAGCGAAAGGAGATCGATTGGAGGAGAAATCAACGAAAGAAGCGTCGCCACTACTGTTCATCGAGAGTTCTGGAGTAAAATTACAACTGTAATTTTCATTATAGCCATGTTGTTAGTAGAACTTCCTCTTTCTCTTTGATTTCTGATCCTTTGAAATAATGGCTTATTGTAATTCTTCAACCTTGCTAGCTTAAACACTTTTTGGGACATGGGGGTGTAATCCCCTTAATTTCATAATGACTAGATAAACCTTATTTTGTCAAGGAACTTTTGTTATGATGATTCTGCTTATGTGATAATTGCCTTTAATTCTTTCTAGTTTATATTATTAGCATATATTGGAGTTTTGTGATATGGACTAAAAAGTGACTTGTGAAAACTTGGAACCCTAAAATTGAAATTTAGGAACTCATCGTAAGAAATTAGGTTTGTTCTTATTTCTAGATTTTAGATCTTTATTGCCTTGTTGATAATTCTGATATAGGAAGAATTATTGAAATAAACATGAAGATATTGTAAAAAATTAAGTATCACATCATTGAAGAAACTTAAGTAGAACCTGTGAAACTAGAGTATGAAAGTATTTAGTTTTCACTTGAGATGATTAACATAGAGATTGGATGCATGAAAGCTATCTTTGATTTCTTTGTCAATGATTTACTTATCTTTAGCATTGAATTAATCTTGTGCGAAAGTGAGGATTGATTCTTTGTAAATTGTCTGCGCGAAAGTGAGATGATTTCTTTTTGAAGTAAATTATATATTTATCATATCTAGAGTGAACTGACGATGTGCTTATTTCCTTCTAGTCACAGAACTTAAGGTGGATGAAACCCTAGTCCCAGCTTTTCTCTCTCTGATTTTGTGTTCTTTCCAAATTTTACTTACATCACATTCGATTGCCTAGCTAATAAGAAATCAATTCTTTGGTACTTAGCAAACGAGGTCTCTATGGTTCGATATCTTAATTAATACTTTGAGTATCCATGCACTTGCAGACACAACAAGTTTTTGGCGCCGTTGCCGGGGACCTTTGTTTTTGTTAATATCAAAGATATTGATAGTATTGCTAGACTAGGCTTTGTTTTACATTATGTTTTTTTGTTCTTTTCTCCATATTTTGAGTTATTTGATCTATCTACATGTGCATGTGTAGGAATGATAGATCAGGACCTCTAGTTCCTCTAGACCCTGAGATTAACAAAACTCTTAGACTGCGCAGGAAACTCAGATTTGAAGAAAGATAGGAAGAGGAAGTAATCATGGTAGATAGAAGATCACTTAGGGACTAGGTAGCCCCTAATTCACAGGAGATACACTCTAGCATTGCTAGACCAGCAATAGAGGCTAATAACTTTGAAATCAAGTCTACTTTCCTATCCATGATCTAGCAAAATCAGTTTGTTGGAACTCCACTTGAAGATCCTAATCAACATCTTGCTTTATTTCTTGAATTATGTGATAGTATTAAAATTAATGGAGTTTCCAGTGATGCATTAAAGCTTAGATTGTTTCCTTTTTCTCTCAGGGACCGCGCACGGTCTTGGCTTCAATCTCATCCTGCTGGTACCTTCACTACATTAGATCAATTGTCTAACGCTTTCTTGATGAAGTACTTTCCACCCAATAAGACAATCCAGTTAAGGAATCAGATTACAAGCTTTGCACAGCGGGATGATGAGTCTTTTAGCGAGGGATGGGAGCGTTTCAATGAGTTGCAGCGGAAGTGTCCTCACCATGGCCTTGAAAAATGGGTTTTAATTCATACATTTTATAATGGTTTACTTTATAATACCCGCCTAACTGTTGATGCTGCTGCAGGAGAAGCCATCATGAACAAGACCATTGATGATGCTTTCACCTTGCTTGAGGAGATGGCACTGAACCACAACCAATGGACTATAGAGAGAGGAGTGATATATCGGCCTCCTCATGGTAAGAATGAAAATGATAACTGGCGCACTTTGGCTGAAAAGGTAGATTCTTTATGCAATAGGCTTGATTCTTTTCAAATGCAAACTACTGTTGTTTCATCTTCTGTTATCTGTGAAATTTGTGGTAATCATGGACATTATTCTGAGGAGTGTAAAGTTATTGCTGGTCAGGGTATAGAACATGTGAATGCTATAGGGGGATATAATCAAAGTAGAAATAATGACCCCTATTCTAGTACATATAATCCTGGATGGAGGAATCACCCAAATTTATCTTGGAAAGGTAGTAATAATGTAAGGGGACAGAATGAGGAAAGAGGATACCAACAGAGAAATCAAAATCAAAGTCAGCCCCATAACTCTAGTGTAGAGTGATAGGTATGTCTCCTTTTCAGTTAGTATGTGGTAAATCATGTCATCTACCTATAGAGCTCGAGCACAAGGCGTTTTGGGCGATCAAAGAATTAAATTATGACTTGAAGAGCGCGGGGAAAAATGAAGATTACAATTAAATGAGCTAGATAAAATTAGACTCTCCACATATGAAAACGCGAAGATTTATAAAGAGAGGACAAAAAGGTGGCATGATCAACATATTCTCAGAAAGGAATTTCAACCAAGTGACTTTGTTCTTTTATTTAATTCAAGATTAAAACTTTTTCTTGGAAAACTCAAGTCTCGATGGTCCAGCCCTTTTTAGGTACGAAAAACATATCCCTATGGAGCTATGGATATATGGAGTGAAAAGGCAGGGGAATTCAAGGTTAATGGTCAGAGGTTAAAACATTATTATAAAGAGGAACAGAACGAAGAAAGGATGAAATTGCAACTTAAAGAGCCTCGATTAGATTTGAGTGAAGAACGGTCAAGCTAGTGACCTAAAAATTAGCGCTTATTCGGAGGCAACCCAAGCACTCTTACTTTAGTCTAATTTATTTGACTTAATAATTTTTCCATATATATGTATACTAATTTATCTTTTTCTTTTTTGTAGGTGAGTTTGAAATTTTTTATTATGAAATGGTGATTTTTTGAAGTTTGCGTAAACATTACGGCAAGGCCGTAATTTTTATTACACCCGTAATTTTGTGTTATTTTCAACCAGAATGTTTTACGGCACTACCGTAATTATTTTTCCTCCCGTAATGTTTAGTTGATTCTGTACAAAAGATTTTATGGTAGGGGTGTAAATTATTTCACAGCCATAATTTTATTCCGTGAATAAAAAAAAGAGAACAAAAAAATTTTATGGCGATACCGTAATTTATTCTATACTCATAATTTCATACATTTTCTATACATAATGCATTACGGCAGTGCCGTAATTAATTTTATGGTTGTAATTTTCTATACATAATAGTTTACGGCCGTGCCGTGGAAATAATTATGGTCGTAATTGTGAGCTCTTATATATAAACCCCCTGCCGTATTTTAGGGTTTTTCACCCGTGATTTTCTTGATACCATGCCAACTCTTTGATTCGAGCTCACTCTTGCTTTCCAAACCGTCCAGCGACCTTCTTCAACCAAGTTTCGGTCATCTCCAACCTGCAATCCGACGATTTGAAGCTCCAATTGGGTTCATAAAGCTGAAATCGATGAGCTTCCGCCACACCTTGTTTTTTGTCATCCGAGCTTCGTCAAAGACACTGCTTGTTTCCAGTAGTTTTGCAAAAGAGAGAAGCACCTTCTTGAGGAGTTTGGAGGGCTGATTTTAACCAAAAGTTCAGATTTACGAGCTGTATTTGGATTCCATTCTCAACCTATTTCAGCGTTTCCCACTTTTATTTCTAGTTACATTGCATTACTTGGATTGAAATGGCACCAAAAAAGAAACAAGTTGTATCCAAGGGGAAGGGAAAGGCTCCAGCTACTTCTTTACTACTTCCACCTCAATATCCCTATGGTATTGTATTCAGAGATGCAGTATAGGAAGAAAGATACAACATGCTGCTCACCAGACGCATTATCAACACCAAATACACTGACAAATGCACTTTGGAAATCCTCATGAGGATGTATTTTGGATGTTTGATTAGATACTAGCAAAGAAGTTCTTCCAGATTCACCAACAGACTTTCCTTCCTATGGTTTTGGAATTATTCAGCAGTCTTGAAGTTGAACTTCATGAGTATCATGAACAAGATGCGAGAGGTCATCTCACCTTTCACCTTGCGAACATCGAGAGGAGCCTCACGCTCTAGGATATTAGGGCTATTTTCCATATACCATCAGGAGGAATGACATATCCACCACGAAGCTTCGTTGAAAATGCTTTTTGGAACCAAATTACTTTAGAGTCATGTTTTTCACCTTCAGCTGCTAGAGAAACAAGCATCTCCAACCCATGTATTCGATATGTACATAGGGTCCACGCACATACTTGTTGGGGTATGCCCTTAAGGCTAATGTTTGAGGCCTTGGGTTATTATCAATATCATGTATAAACTGAGTATATGTTTATAAAGCCAATTGTTGTTATTCAGATTGTTGCATTGTCTGCTGCTGTATGTATACCTCTGAGTAATGTCTCAATGATGTTCAGCTTTGCTGACATTCAGAGTTGTCCTTAGTCGAGATATCTTGGTGAACATGAGACAGCCTTGATATGATTGAGACTAATATGTGTTCTGGTCTTATAGGATGCTACGAGCATGGAATAAGATTTAGACACATAGGTGCATTGGATGTACTGGACTGACCCTACTTAGGATATTCAATTGTTTGTCACAATGTGAATAAATCCTTATAAGCAAGCAAGTGGTATATTCCCTCTGACTTGAGATCACTTGTGTTACTAAGTGATGATTGGCATTGTCTTGAGGTACTTCAATATCATTTGAAAGATAATGGTTAAGGATTATCTTGGATAGTAGGCATGAGTCATGTTAGGACACTAGTGATAGATATAGGATTGCCTCTCCTAGTTGGAGTGTGATGTTCTAAAGGGGCCCCCTGGATGAGATGGTTGAGAAAGTGTATGGCCATACCCAGATGACTATGTTCATCTGATCTAACCATTCTCATCGTGTTGGAATTACAGGCTTGACACGCTTGTCCAACGAGAACATCCAGTGGCAAAGGGAACATGTATACTGAGTGAATTGGATTCACACTTGTGCTATGGTTTGGGAGTAGTCTTGGAAGACTCTTTCCTTCATATCGGGAGACAGTGATGTGTTCCTAGATAGCCCTCTCTGATCGTGATAACGTAAGTTATCGTTACCGACATTGAAGGAAACCCTTAGGGTCGCACAATTTGATGATGTGGCTTACTTATGTCAGATCGTGTGGACTGGAATTATTCTAGTTCAGTTTAAAGTAATTTAAACTCTGATTGGAAGTGAGATCTAGTCTGATCATGTTTGATTGATTAGGACATATGATCGGTAAGCTTCGATCGGGAGGATTGATGCTTGATCGAAGAGATCAAGAGCGTCAAGAGATGTGTGGTTAGATCTTGAGCCACTTGGTTCAATAAGATCAAAACCAGGGTTGGTTTGATTTGGTCCTTGAACCAAATAAAATTGAACCGGTTCACTTAGTGTGAGCGCATGGTTCAATTAAAGAGGGAAGTTTCGGTTGGTTCACTTAAGGTGAACGCATGGGAGTTAAGAGAGGGGGTTACACTTTTGGTTCTTACCATAAGTGGTAACCGAATCTTTCTATCTTTGGCTCTCACGTTTTCGAAGCTTGCTCTCTCGCCTCCTTGTGTGGTGAGTTGCTTGATCATCTTCACGCAACAACAAAGAAGGGGAGTTCGGCCAACAAAGAGATAGCACATCTCCTCTCCAAGTTTCGATCAAGGACTCCTTAGTGCCTTGCTAGCACAAAGAGCACAAGGAAGAAGCCATCAACATCTTGTGTGTGATTCCTTTGGAGAAGAGGCGCCTTTCCCCTTTCTTCTTCCAAGCCGCCACTCAAACCATGGCCATGGTAATGCTTCAACATATCCTTTCATGGTTGATTATATTTCAAGTCAAGCGATCCATGAAACCTAGTTTTTCCGCTTATGCAAAATTTTTGAAATGCATGTTACCTAGGTTTACCTTCAATACTGTCTTTGGACAAGGAGAAAGTGATGGTATGGTTCATCAATCTGAACTCTACTTTCTTTGGTGCATGCTACATGGATTTCATGTGGATTTCGCCTATTTTCTGGTAAAGCAATTTCACAAGGCTGCACGTGCAAAGAGGGGTGCTATTGTTTTAGGAGGTTTTATTACTCCTATTGCACTCTCTTTGAACGTGGACCCATTTGGGACTGAAGTTGCAAGGGGGTAATTCAAGGATAGATTTGGAATCATGTGTTGCTATGAAGATGATCGTTAGAGAGGGGGACACTTATTGTTTAATTTTTGGACCTAATTCTCCAACCTTACCATTGCCAAATAAGGAAAGAACCATGGTCCAGAATCAAAGCAACTGGAAACTTTCTCCAAGTGCAACTACCGATGCTACTCTTACCCCACTTGATTCTGTACTGCCACCACCCACTTGGGGAGGTAGTAGCAATCCATTTGATATGGGTATGGATTCTTCTAAGCCTAGAAAGGGTTCTTCTTCTCATGGTGCGGCACAACCACAGAGAGGTTGGTCAACAGCTCAGGATGTTGGTTTTTAGGCACTATCTACATAGGTATACCGTCAGGGGCGCCTCATGGAGCAAGTGCTTGATGCTCTTCAACATGTGTATGATGATGTCCAGGATGTGAAGGGATTTTTGTGGAATCAATTTGGTAGTGAAAATGTGGAAGGAGATCAAGGAAATGATCCAGATGAGCCTATGGGAGAGGCTGCTCCAGATGAGGAGGATGAGGAGGAGATAGATACCGACGCTGATGATTAGTGCTTTGTGATTAACATTTTTGCTTATCCTTTGCCTTATTACATTAAGAATGATGCATTCTCTTTTGTAGGGAAAGATGACCTCCATGTTCACGTCTGATATCTTTTTGCACTCTTTGGACTTTTGTGTTGTTTTCTTTGATGGGATTGTATGACTTTATTTACTTTTTTGGCTATGTGATGTGTTTGATTTGGCACCATGTGTAGGTGCATCTTGATAGTAGGATTGAGGAATTGTATAACTTTTAACTGCATGATGTGTTCTCCTTAGACGTGCGGATCTCTCTATGGTGATATATGTTTTACTCCCTGTGGAATTTGAATGATGCATTGTTGTGATGATATGCTCTTTTAATTATGGTGATGATTATATATACATAACAATGCTTGTGTATGAGGATATGCCTCTTGTGTTGAATTTATTTCTTCAATATATATCTTCTCATTGTGATTTTTCCTTAATTGATGCGTGATATTTTGGATAGGTATGATGTTTGATGAATGTAATTAAAGAGTGAAGCATCTTTTTCAAATAAAATGAGCATATGAGTATAATTTATTGAGTTTATATTGATTGATTAGCCAAGTTGATGTTTGATCACTTATACTATTTGTTGGGAAGAAAGAATCCAAAATCCAAAAATTTTAAAAAGAAAAGAGAGTTATATGACTCTCTACTTGGCACTGTAAAAAATTGGCAGTGGTGCCGAAGTTATGAGTTATAATCCAAATAAAAAGTATGTGTTTATGTGGACATATGCCAAGGAAAAAGCTATTTGACATTAGCTCCACTATCTTAGGCTATGATTCTTCTTGCTAAAGAAATGTGAGCTATGTTACATTAGCTATGTAGTCGATGTACTCTAAATTCGTCACTAGAAAAAAAGGTGGTAATCGATTTAGAGAATGTCAAAAGCAAAAATAAAAAAAAATACAAATAAAATAAAAATAAGAGGAAACACACACACACACACACACACACACACACACACAGAGAGAGAGAGAGAGAGAGAGAGAGAGGGAGAGAGAATATTGAGGGGAAAAAGATTTTGGAGATTCTATTCCTATAAACAAAGGTATAATAGATTTAAACTAAAATAAAGGTGAATTCATGAGATTGAGACTCTGTTTATTATATAAGTTGTGTAATTTTATCTGATTGAGGTTGTGAATCATGAGAATTAAATTATAAGGATGGTGTATTTATCTAGAATTTCATGTAGCATGCGGTGGGAATTTTTTATGAGAGATTATGTTTTAGAAATTTATTTTTTGTAAGGGAGTTATATTTTTCATATTTAGCATTGTTCTCTATTCTATTCATTCACTCGACGACATGCAAGGTTTGAGCCTTATGTATTTTGATGTATCGAATTTACATAGTATTCTTGCTATGATTTTTATGCATAATCTCTCCTGTTTTGAGCATATTTTAACTGAATAAGACTTAAAACCTTGTGTTTGTTCCGAATCTTCACCTCTCTTCACTTTTGTCATATTTCATGGGAAATTGACCAAAATTTGATGGATTTTGAAAGATCTGAGTGCACGAATGGATTCTTGATCTCGAGATGAAGTCACACAACAAATTTCATGCAAAACAGAGCTAGTTTGAAAATTACACCCCGCTTTTAATTAATTTTATGACTATAATTTTTGCCCAGATTTTCACAGAGGAAATTACGACCCTGTTGTAATTATTTTCACATTCATAGTTTTACTGGAATTTACGGAAGGAATCATGGCACTACCGTGATAATTTTCACATAGAGAATTACGGCACTACTGTAATTATTTTTATGTCCGTGGTTTTTATTGGAATTTATAGAAAGAATTACGGCACTGCTGTGATTATTTCCACGGCCATAATTTTCCCAAAAAATTACACATAACATATTACACCACTGCCGTAACTTTTATCACGGCCGTAATTTTGTTTGCCAGTTTTGAGTTCAACTCAGTTTTTCCCTCGATTTGATTCTATTTCACTCCGGATTTTGGGGAAAACCTATGGGAAGGATGAAAAAGTATATAAAGAAGCTTTGGAACAAAAATCGGGACTTTTGGGGCAAGGATTTATTGCGAATTTAAGAGAGATGCTACCGCAGTACGGTTTGTCGCCGGGAAGAAACTAGGCCATCTCCGGCGACCAAATTTTCAGGGAAGGGGCGCATCGTGGAGGAGAAGACATAGAAAGTTTCGGATCAAAAGGCGTTTGATTGGAGGAGAATTCAATGAAGATGTGGTGGCAGCTACTGTTCATCGACGAGCTGCTGTTTCTATTCTTCATTAGATCATGGGGCTGTAAAATTTTTCACACCCCTGTGAATTCAGTAAACTATCATTTTACTCCTTTTGAATTTTGATTTTTCTCAGATGATTTATTATTGTAATACTTCCATCTTGATAGCGTAAAAACCTTCTTGGGACAGGGGGAGTAATCATTCTTTAATTTTGTAATGACTAGATAACTCTTATTTTGTCAAGTTGTTCTTGAATGATAATTTTATTTTTGTGATTTTAGAATTTAAAATTTCCTAATTTGAAATATTATCATGTTTTAGAGTTTGTAATATGGACCGAGAGGTGTGTTGGTGTTTACGCCCTGTAGAGCAATATATGAATGTGGTCCGACATCGTTTGAATGTACTTTGATAAAATTGATATAATCAATTAAGGCATGATCGTTATTATGCAGATTGCTTTACCTGCTTTAATGTATTGAATTGCATATTAATATCTCAGGAGTTTGGTTGCATCCATTCTCGTAAATAATCCCCAGTCAAGGCGCCTTAGCCGATATGGGACAGCTTTAGTGCATGTGAGACTGGTGTATGGGCTGGTTAGGTGCGAGGCACCATAACGCAGGCATACAGGTGCTTCAGCATTAGTAGCACTGGAGTGACCCTCCGTGAGGATTGACTTATCTAGTCAACAGGTCAATCTCACATGCGAGAGGTTTGCATTGATCCTTAGACTTGAAGTGTTCATGTCTAGATTTGATGATGGATGCGTTTTGATGGAGTCGTACGTCTCTCCGTAAATGGGTAACCAAAACGATTGTCATTGGGCATATCATAAGTCACATAGAGACATGGATGACTAATAGTAGGATTTGCCCCTTCCTTAAGAGGAAGAATGATATCTATTTAGGGGCGCCGCACTTCATTGGTGCTTGACAGGAATGTATGGCCATACTGTTTGAGTCATGACCAGAAGATTGGATTAATAATCTTGAGACTAATCCAATGGCAGGATATCAGTTTAGGCAAAGGGATCTATAATGCATGGGAATCCTCGTTGACTTAAGTCCTGTGACATGGGTAGTAGTGATGTGTTGCTAGATACCTCTCACTACTTATGATGTTCTGTCATCATTGCCATCGTCATTAGGATCCTATGGGGTCACATGCAATAGACTCTTGACGTTGCATTAATCAGAAACCTTGGGATTAAGTTATTAGATGGCTTGGATCCATTTGGAAGATTTTATCAGCAGCAATGGGCCTGATGAGTTGGAAGAGAGTTATTGCAGCCAAACATCATTTTTGGCGGGTTGACCCAAAATTGACCTAGATTGGTCATATTTGGATTAGGGTTGCATTGGATTGGATCCAATGGCTTAATCGGCCCATGTAATGAAGTTTGGGCTAGCTCATTACCCAATGAGGCCCAATAACAAGTTGTCATGAAGAGAGAATTGGCTAAAAGGGTGTAATGGGGAGAAACCCAACCCCATTGGCGCCTAAGGGCATAATGGGGTATGACTGGCACAATTTGCTTTATTAGGAAGCATTATGCGCCTTCCCCTTGGTCCATTGATGGTATGCTTGCCTTCATGGCAAGACTTGGGGCTGATGTGGCTTATTAGACATTTATAGAAGGTCTTGGGCGCATATGGAAGAGGGGATAAAGTATATGATAAAGTCTTGGAGGCTTTCGTTACCTAAAACCCTAATTGCCCTCAAACCCTAACCCTTAGCATGCGTGAGCCTCTTGAAGAGTTGCGCCCACCCTCTCTTGTTTCACCGCCTCTTACATCTACAAAATAGATGCATGCGTGAGCCTTAAAAATACACAACAATTGGCAAAAGTAAGAGACAAGAGGCATGAGCAACATCAAGTGGTGAAGAGCAAGACTACTTGGCGCAACTTCTCTTCCTCCTTGAAGCCGCAAGCATCCTTTCTTCTTCCTTTTTCCTTGGCGCAAGAAGAAGGATTGCTTGGTGTCTTCTTCCTCTTCCTAAGTGCCGAAACACATCTTCTACTCTTGGAGTGAGGAAGACTTGTGGTTGGCCACATCGTCTCCTTCTCCTCTTGGTGCAAGCGTGGAGAAGGGAGCAACGTTGAGAAGATCGACGCGTGGATACTTGTAGAGGACGAGCACTTGAGCGTCTGCAACATGGCTTTATCAACCAAACAAGCAAGAGAGGTATCATCTCTAACACATCCTTGTGTTCTCTCTCTCACACGGATCCTTGGGAAAGGAATATGTTTCAGGTGCAATGCTTCTTCCACTACGTCCTGGGACTGTAAATTTTTTAATTACACCCGGTATTCCCCAATAGTGGTATCAGAGCTACTTGCGAGAAACACAAGGGGTACATATGCTTGTGTGAAAAATTTTTCAAAAATTTTTCCTTCATCCATGTTCATTTCACCTAGAAAGCGTTTTCATCTAAACTTCTCTTATCAATTTCATGGCTGATTTTGGATTATGTTTCTAATTGATATAAGATCAAAGGCGCACATAATTTTGTCAAGTAGGATGGGCATTGTGTCTTCAGACTGGCAGGCTGATGCAGGAGCAAACGGGCCTATGAACACACTCGAGGGCGGCCCAACCCCTCCAAACAATACTTGGGGAGAACCCCCATGACCCTAGGAATTTTCCCTGGAAATTTCACCCAAGTCAGAGTTCCATCACGGCCGTGACACGGTCTCCTCAAGACGCGAACGCCAAGCACGGGCGTGACTCCAAGCACAGGCAAGCCGTGCCCACCTATGTGGATTTCGACGACGCCAAACACGGGCGTGACTCCAAGCACGGGCAAGCCGTGCCCACCTTAGTGGATTTTGACGACGCCAAGCACGGGCGTGACAGCAAGCACGGGCGAGTCGTGCCTGCCTCTGTGGATTTCGACGACGGCAAGCACGGGCGTGACTCCAAGCACGGGCAAGCCGTGCCCGCCTTTGTGGATCACGGCGACTCTGAACATGGCCGTGCTCACCATCACGGCCAGGGCATGTTCGCCTCTGTGGATCTCGACGACACCAAACACGGGCGTGACTCCAAGCATGGGCAGGTCGTGCTCGATCCTGTGGATCACGGTGACTCTGAACACGGCCATGCTCGCCATCACGGTCAGGCTGTGTTCTCCCCTGACGACTCGTTATAGCCCCGACGACCCCACTTCGACATGCATCGCCCTCCCTACCATGTTTCTCCACCCAATGATGACACAAAGGAGCCCAACAACATGGAAATCCGACGATCCCAGCGCCAAAGTAAGCCCCCGGATCGCTTCTTGGGAGTCATTAGTCCCCTTTCCGTACACACCGGCATAGCGCAGCCCAAGGGCGTTCCAAGCCAACATTGGTGTATATGCCCTAGGACCTAGTTTTGGTCCACTTATGTACTACTTGACATTGATATTTATATCATTTTGGCATTGTCGTTATCAATGTTTGTTTACATCTGCGCATATGTACTAACATGATAATGTCCCTAGAGAAAGATTGGATCTGTGCTAGAACTATAGTCCCCAGTTGATGTACCTTAGTGGATATGGGACAGCTATGGTACTTGTGAGACTGGTATGTGGGCTGGTTAGGCATGTGGTGCTAACGCAGACACATAGGTATATCATTGGAGGATATACTAGATAGACCCGTTGTGAGGCTATGACTTGGTGCCATGAGTTATCCTCACAAGTGACAGGAGATTCATTGATCCCTTGACTTGAGGTCATTGACCATTCTATATGGTTAGGGACTTGCTTTGATACAACCTAACACCTCGCCGTAGTTGGGGGGCCATAATGCTGTTGGGGTATGCCCTTAAGGCTAATGTTTGAGGCCTTGGGATTATATCAGTATCATGTATAAACTCAATGTTTATAAAGGCAATGGTTGTTATTCAGGTTGTTGCATTATCTGCTGCCATATGTATGCTTCTGAATAATGTCTCAATGCTGTTCAGCTTGGCTGACATGCAGTATAGTCCTTAGTCGAGATATCTTGGTGAACATGAGACAGCCTTGATATGATTGAGACTAATATGTGTTCTAATCTTATAGGATGCTTCGAGCATGGAATAAGATGTAGACTCATGGGTACATTGGATGTACTGGACAGACCCTACTTAGGATATTCAATTGCTTGTCACAATGTGAATAATCCTTATATGCAAGCAAGTGGCATATTTCCTCTGACTTGAGATCACTTGTGTTTCTAAATGATGATTGGCATTGTCTTGAGGTAGTTCAATATCATTTGAAACATAATGGTTATAGACTATCTTGGATAATGAACATGAGTCATGTTAGGGCGCTAGTGATAGATATAGGATTGCCTTCTCCTTGTTTAGAGTGTGATGTTCTAAAGGGCCCCCCTGGATGAGATGGTTGAGAAAGTGTATGGCCATACCCAGATGACTATGTTCATCTGATCTAACTACTCTCATCATATTGGATTTATAGGCTTGACACGCTTATCCGATAAGAACGTCCAGTGGCAAAGGAAACATGTATGTCATGTGAATTGGATTCACACTTGTGCTATGGTTTGGGTGTAGTCTTGGAAGACTCTTTCCTTTATATCGGGAGACAGTGATGTGTTGCTAGATACCCCTCTCTGTTCGTGATAACGTAAGTTATCGTTACCGACATTTAAAGGAAACCCTTAGGGTCGCACAATTTGATGATATGGCTTACTTATGTCAGATCGTGTGGACTGAATTGTTTTGGTTCAGTTTAAAGGAGTTTAAACTCTGATTGTAAGTGAGATCTGGTCTGATCATGTTTGATTGATTAGGGCTTGAGATCGGTAAGCTTCGATCGAGAGAACTGATGCTAGATCGATGAGATCAAGAGCATCAAGAGATGTGTGGTTAGATCTTGAGCCATTTGGTTTTATATGATCTAGACCAAGGCTTGGTTTGATTTGGTCTTTGAACCAAATATAATTGAACCGACTCATCACATGAGCGCATGGTTCAAAAGAAGGAGTTTGCGGTTGGTTCATGAACGCATGAACGCATGAAGTGATGACTTGCTATTTTTGGAAGTCATGGTTTCCAAAATAGACTTCACGCCTCACGTTCGAGATGAACGCTCGCCTCTCTTCTCCTTTCGACGCCTCTCTCGTGTGAGAAGAGTCTTCACGCCAAGGAGGTTGTGTCACAAGCAAAAGACATCATCACATTCCTTTCACACGATCAGGAGACTTGGAGATCCTTGCTAGCACAAGGAACGACAAGGAGAAAGCCATTAATCACCTTGTGTGCCCATGCTTTGGAGGAGAGCTACTTCGTTCTCTGCTTCCAAGTCGCCATCCAAGAAATGGCATTGGTATGATCTCTTAATTTGATCTATACAAGTATTAATAAGTTGATTATATGACATGCAAACCGATCTTAGAAACCCTAGCTTCCGCTTGTGAAAACTCTGATATGCGCCTATTAGGGTTTTCGCCCCCCTTTAGGGACTTTCAATTGGTATCAGAGCCGAGGTTGTCTGTTTGATCATATGATTGCTTGTTTTTGTGATCCTTGTTTGTGCTTATGAATAGATCTAAATTACATGCGAAACCACATGATAGTTGATCATGCGAAAATAGATGTATGCTTTACATTGGCGCATGTATATTGTTGGCGCATGTTGTAGTTTTTGATCAAAACTCTTTTACTTGTGCGCATCCATTTAGATCTAAGCGCCTACTTGAAAAACTTAGACGGGTTATTAGGGTTGAAGTCATCGTCCAGTTTAGACCCAACTGTCTGATCAGACCATCTGACAGCCTAGATGGGTCGACCAGATGGCACCTATGCGCAAGCATAAGGTGGCTATAGGTCGACTGCAGAAAGGCGTGTAGCGATGTCTGATTGAGACAACCAATGAACACTCATGATTAAGGCCCGGGGTCACACCCGCTTGCCAGAAATCATGAGGGACGTTCAGCCCTTAAAGCATGCATTGTTGACCATAAGGTCGACTCAAGTCGGTTATGACCTGGTGCATGCAAGGGCAGTGGGTCTGACTAGGAATGATGAGTGGATCCCTATTAATGGACCATTGTAAGGTAGTAGGGCACATAAGGAAATAAAATTGATGCCAATGGGTTTTTTGAAAATTTTATTTTCTTGATTGGATCACATGATGTTTGTATACCATGATTGAATGTCTATTTCATCTTATGTGGGCTGCCCAAATTTAATGTGTGCTGTGCTGGGGCCTGCGTGCCTGGATTAATTAATTGTAAATTATTATTGTGATCTGCGAATCACATTTCAATTTATATTAATGTGTAATTGACCTGCGAGTCAAATCATGTCTAGATAGATTAAAATGTAATTTAATCAGACATGAGCACAGAGCACACATGGCAGAGGCGCATGCAGCAAGTGGCTTCACCAGTGGGAGGTCTAGGGTTCGACTCTAGGACAGGCGCATTTTACCTGGTGGGCGCATCTCAGCTGCACAGGGCGCTTTGGCCCGGGTTGGGCCAGATGAAATGATAAAGACCCATGAAGAGCTCAAGTGAAGACTTAAGTTCATTTAAGGTCTAACTTAGGCTTAATGGGCTTTTACCACATAAGATCATCATGCTTTCTATTTACTGTTTAAGTAAATTTATATCTGCATGATTTATTCTTCTGCTATCACCATAGGATTTGCATGATAGTTAAGAAGATAAAAGGACCGTTAAAATCCAACGATGAATATCAAGCACGTAAGCCTTCTGACGCGAAACCTCACTGTTCTGACTATCGTTGGGGCCGTGTTGTACCCACTCAGTGGGCACGCCCATCTATCTTCAGACGGTGTAGGATTACACCTGCGTGTTACAGAGAAGGGATTTATCGCTTCTCGTTGCTCAGCATAGCACGTGGTGGTCCAGGGAGTAGGTCAGGTCAGCTTGACCATGTAGGCTATATATTGAGCATGTGTTAGCTATATGGAGGCAGCCATCTGTGGAATCAGAGACTGTGTTGTACCAACTCAGTTGGCACAGTCTGCTGGATTGCCCAGATGAAGGGGAATCGCACGGGTTGGCGATTGGCATGGATTGCCTACCAGAGATTAGTGCTTGTACTCTCTGTGCATCTTATCTCGCCTGAGCGGGACGCGGAGACCAAGTATGAAATCTGGATCCCATCTCACTAAAAGAGTTTTACTCTTTCGGACTGTTTTACTGGATTTTTCAGTCAGATAAAATAGTGAGAAGAGAATCATTCTTAAGTCCTGGATTGATTCTAACATTGATACTGACCTTGCTGTTCTTGCAATGTTGTAGATTACTACAGCAACGAACACCACAGCGTTCAATGTGCGATCCTTACTGGAAAGGGAGAAGTTTGCTGGGCCAAACTTCTCAGACTGGTACGGACACCTTAAGATTGTTCTTAAGGCTGAGAGGAAACTGTATGTCCTCGAGACGGCAATACCGCCTCAACCCGCTGCGAACGCCGCAAGGGCAGTTCGGGAAGCTTATGAGAAGCATGTCAATGATAGCATTGATGTCGCTTGCCTTATGCTTGCGTCTATGACGCCAGAGCTTCAGCGTCAGCATGAAGATTTATCTGCTATTGAAATTATAGCAAATCTCAAGATGCTGTATGCTGCACAGGCAAGGACTGAACGCTATAACTTGACTAAACTTTTCTTTCAGAGCAAACTGACTGAAGGGAGTCCAGTGGGAGCTCACGTACTCAAGATGATTGGGTACAAGGAGGCTCTAGAGAAACTGGGACACACCATCAATCAGGAGCTTGTTGTAGACATCATCCTGCAGTCTCTCCCGGCCTCTTTCGATCCATTCATCATTAATTTTAATATGAACAAGATCGACTGTACGCCGGCGGAGTTACTGAACATGCTCTATACTACAGAGCAGACTCTTGAAAAGGGAAAGCCTTCATCCTCTGTCTTGATGATTCCTTCTAGGAACAAGAAGAAGGGGAAGAAGGGCAAAGCCCCTATCAAGAGCTACAACAAGGCTCTAAAGCAAAAGATAAAGCGGTCGAAGGAATACAGATGTTTCCATTGTGGCCAGCTGGGTCACTGGAAGAAGGACTGTAAAGCGCTCCAAGGAGACAAGAAGGGAAGCAAGCCTTTCGCTTCTGGCTCAGGTATTTTCGTGACTGAAGTCATGGTATCTTCTTCTTCTATTTCATGGGTGTTGGACACTGCATGTGGAGTTCACATTTGTTCAAATGTACAGGAACTCAAGAGAAGAAGACAGGTGGGACAGCATGAGGTGGACCTACGAGTAGGAAACGGGGCACGGTGAAAGATCCCCTAGAATAAGGGGAGGTAAAACCCTACAGGCGCATATGGAGATATAGATGCAGCGGAAAAAGGGTTTCAATGATCTTTGCATGCATTATGATTAGCTTATAAAATCAGCATGAATAAAACGATTCATACCATAGCCATTTCTAGATGGCGCCTTGGAAGAAAAATCGCAAATGCCACTTCTCCAAAGTCTCGCACACAAGAGGATGATGGCAAACTCTTTGTTGCTCCTTGTGCTAGCAAGGCTACAAAGTGTCCTTGATCGAATGGAAAGGGATGATGAACTTCTTGGCCGAATCCTCCTCAACCTTCAAGACGTCGCCACACACGAAAGCGTCAAGAGAAGAGGTCGCTTGAGAGGCGAGAGTAGTAAGCACTATTCGAACGTGAGCGTTATCTCCAAGTGGAGATCATGGTTACTAAAAATAGCCACCACGTTCGCTCCAATGTTCACGCCAAGTGAACAACTCGCCAAGCCTTGAACCATGCGCTCATTTCATGAGCCGGTTCACATTGGTTCGGTTTAAGAACTAATCAAGCCAAGCAACCAGTCCAAATCATAATTAAACCACAAGGTTCTTGATCTGACCGTTGATCTCTTAATGCTTCTGATCTGACCGATCTAGCATTCATTCTATCGATCGAAGCTTACCGATCTCAAGCCCTAATCAATCAAACATGATCAGACCAGATCTCACTTACAATCAGAGATTAAATCCCTTTAAACTGAATCCGAACAATACAGTCCATACGATCTGACTTAAGTAAGCCATATCATCAAATTGTGCGACCCTGAGGGTTTCCTTTAAATGTCGGTAACGATAACTCACATTATCACGATCAGTGAGGGGTATCTAGCAACACATCACTGTCTCCCGATATAAAGGAAAGAGTCTTCCAAGACTACACCCAAAAACAGCACAAGTGTGAATCAAATCACAAGGCATGCATATTTCCTTTACCACTGGACGTTCTTATTGGACAAGCATGTCAAGCTTGTAACTCCAATATGATGAGCATGATTAGAACAGATGAACACTGTCACCTGGGTATGGCCATACTCTTTTCTCAATCATCTCATCCAGGGGGCCCCTTTAGAACATCACACTCCTTAAACAAGGAGACGGCAATCCTATGTCTATCACTAGTGTCCTAACCTGACTCAAGCTCACCATCCAAGATAGTTTATAATCATTATGTTTCAAATGATATTGAACTACCTCAAAACAATGACAATCATCATTTAGAAAACACAAGTGATCTCAAGTCAGAGGAAATGTGCCACTTGTCATACTCAAGGAATATTCACATTGCGACAAACAATTGAACATCCTAGTAGGGTCTGTCCAGTACATCCCATGTACCCATGAGTCTACATCTTATTCCATGCTCGAAGCATCCTATAAGATTAGAACACATATTAGTCTCAATCATATCAAGGCTGTCACATGTTCACCAAGATATCTCGACTAAGGACTTAACTGCATGTCAGCCTAGCTGAACAGCTTTGAGACATTATTCAGAAGAACATATATTGCAGCAGACAATGTAACTAACTGAATAACAACCATGCCTTTATAAACATAAGAGTTTATTACATGATACAGATACATTCCCATAGGCCTCAAACATTAGCCTTAAGGGCATACCCCAACAATCTCCCACTTGCACTTAATCTAATGGTTGAGAAATCTCAAACCCATATTATTACAGTGCTTCTCATGCTTCTGCTGCGCCAGAGGCTTAGTAAGCGGGTCTGCCAGATTGTCATCTGTATGTACCTTGCAAACTTTGATCTCGCCACGATCAATGATCTCCCTGATCAAATGAAACCGTCTCTGTATGTGCTTGGACTTCTGGTGCGACCGTGGTTCCTTTGCTTGTGCGATTGCTCCAGTGTTATCACAGAAGATAACCAAAGGATCTGCACTCGAAGGAACAACACCAAGTTCTCTCACGAACTTACGAATCCAAACTGCCTCCTTGGATGCTTCCGAGGCTGCAACATACTCGGCTTCTGTTGTGGAATCAGCAACAGTTGACTGTTTGAAACTCTTCCACACCACTGCACCTCCATTCAAGCTAAAAACATAGCCTGATTGCGATCGGAAATCATCCTGGTCCGACTGGAACGAAGCGTCAGTATATCCCTCTATACTGAGTTCTTCCTGACCACCATAAATCAAGAACATATCTTTGGTCCTCCGCAGATATTTTAAAATGTTCTTGACTGCAATCCAGTGCGCCATACCTGGATTACTCTGGTAACGACTGGTCACGCTTAACCCGTAAGCGACGTCTGGGCGAGTACACAACATCGCATACATAATGGAACCAATAGCCGAAGCATAAGGCGTATTGTCCATTTCATCTTTCTCAGTCTGTGTTTGTGGACACTGACTCTTCGAAAGATTCAGACCATGTCTGACTGGAAGATATCCTCGTTTAGAATTCTCTAAATGAAATCTCTCCAGGACCTTATCGATGTAAGTACTCTGGCACAGCCCGAGAAGCCTCTTAGATCTATCCCTGTAGATCTTCACACCTAATACATAGGCTGCTTCTCCTAAATCTTTCATCTGGAAACATTTCCTCAGCCATGCCTTCACAGCATGCATTTCAGGAATGTCATTTCCAATGATCAAGATGTCATCGACGTAGAGGACTAGGAAAGTAATCACGCTCCCACTAAACCTCTTATAAACACACGGGTCATCCTCGTTCTTGATGAAACCAAATTCACTGATTGATTCATCAAAACGAATATTCCAGCTTCTAGATGCTTGCTTAAGTCCATAAATGGACTTCTTTAACTTGCATATCTTATGACGATCCGCTGGATTAGTGAAACCCTCAGGTTGTGTCATATACACATCCTCATCCAGATTTCCATTAAGGAAAGCTGTTTTCACATCCATCTGCCAGATCTCATAATCATAATATGCAGCTATCGCGAAAAGAATCCGAATAGACTTAAACATGGCAACAGGTGAGAAAGTTTCATCATAATCTATCCCGTAGATTTGTTTGAAACCTTTCGCAACTAGCCTGCCTTTATAGGTAACCACGTTACCATCCATGTCAATCTTCTTCTTGAAGATCCATTTACAGCCTATAGGGATTATTCCCGGAGGCGGATCAACCAAATCCCAGACTTGGTTATCTGACATGGAGTCCATCTCGGCGCGCATAGCTTCAAGCCATCTCGCTGACTCCGGTCCACTGACCGCATCCGCATAAGTAAGGGGTTCATCATTATCAATGATGTAGACTCCGTCATAGCGCTCAGGCTGTCGACGGATCCTACCCGATCTTCGCGGTTCCCGTGATATCTGAGCCTCAGGTTGTTCAATAACCTGTTCTACCGGCTCAGGCTCATCCAATTCTGCTTGGTCACTTTGTCCTACCTCTGGATTCTCATCCAGCTTTATTTCTCTCCCACTGGCCTCTTGTAGAAGAAACTCCTTCTCAAGAAATATGGCCGTCCGAGCAACAAAAACCTTGTTCTCCTTGGGATCGAAGAAATAATAACCCTTAGTTTCCTTAGGGTAACCGACAAAGATACATTTGTCAGATCTGCTCTCTAGTTTCCCAGAGGCGAGCTTTTTGACATAAGCCTCGCAGCCCCAGATCCTGATAAATGTCAAGCTCGGCTGTTTCCCATACCATAACTCATATGGCGTCTTAGAAACTGCCTTGGATGGCACTCGGTTTAGTACCTTTGCAGCTGTTTCCAGTGCAAAACCCCAAAAGGAGTATGGAAGAGTAGCCTGACTCATCATAGAACGAACCATATCTAGTAATGTTCTATTTCTCCTTTCGGACACACCATTCCATTGCGGTGTTCCTGGTGGAGTGAGCTGTGAGATAATCCCACACTCTTTTAGATAGTCAGTAAACGCATGACTTAGGTATTCACCACCTCGATCTGAGCGAAGTGTTTTGATATTACGGCCTAGCTGATTTTGTACTTCATTCTTGAACTCTTTGAACTTGTCAAAAGATTCACTCTTATGTCTCATCAGATAGACATACCCATATCTACTGAAATCATCAGTAAAGGTAATGAAGTACTGATAGCCACCTCTGGCATGTTTACTAAATGGCCCACACACATCACTGTGTATAAGGTCAAGTAAACCTGAAGCCCTTTGACCTTTGTGAGGAAAAGGTGACTTCGTCATTTTACCCATTAAACAAGCCTTGCATGTATCAATTTCCTTGTAGGAGAATGATCCCAGCAGTCCATGATGATGCAACCGCTTAATGCGTTTCTCGTTAATATGGCCTAAACGACTATGCCATAGCAAGGTGCTGTCATCAGCATACTTGGCTTTTGTTGATATCAATTTGCTGTATCGAACATTCCATGTCCAACATGTATAACCCATTGTTAATTGAACCAGTTGCATAAACAATATTATCTAAAGACAAAATACACTTTGAAATATTGCATTCAAAGGAAAATCCCTTCCTGACAAGAGCAGGAATGGAGATAATATTTTTAGTTATACTGGGAACAAAGTAACAACTGTTTAGTTCCAATACAATTCCAGATGGTAAAGAAATGAAGTAGTCTCCTACAGCAACAGCAGCAACCCGTGCCCCGTTTCCAACGCGTAGGTCCACCTCATGCTGTCCCACCTGCCTTCTTCTCTTGAGTTCCTGCACATTTGAACAAATGTGAACTCCACATGCAGTGTCCAACACCCATGATATAGAAGAAGAAAACATGACCTCAGTCACGAATATACCTGAGCCAGAAGCAAAGCTTCCCCTCTTGTCTCCTTGGAGCGCTTTACAGTCCTTTTTCCAGTGACCCAGCTGGCCACAGTGGAAACACCTGTATTCCTTGGACCGCTTCACCTTCTGCTTCAGAGCCTTGCTGTAATTCTTGACCGGGGCCTTGCCCTTCTTCCCCTTCTTCTTGTTCCTAGAAGGAACCATCAAGACAGAGGTTGAAGGCTTACCCTTCAGAGTTTCCTCAGTAGTCAAGAGCATATTCAACAGCTCTGCCGGCGTACAATCGATTTTGTTCATATTAAAGTTAATAATGAACGCGTCGAATGATGGCGGGAGAGACTGCAGAATAATGTCCACAGCAAGCTCCTGGTTGATGGTGTGCCCCAGTTTCTCCAGAGCCTCCTTGTGCCCAATCATCTTGAGCACGTGAGCTCCCACTGGGCTCCCTTCAGCCAGTTTGCTCTGAAAGAAGAGCTTAGTCAAATTATAGCGTTCAGTCCTCGCCTGTGCAGCATACAGCATCTTGAGGTTTGCTATAATCTGTATAGCTGACATATCCTCATGCTGACGCTGCAGCGGTGGCGTCATAGACGCTAGCATCAGGCAAGCGACATCAATGCTATCATTGACGTGCTTTTCATAGGCTTCCCGAACCGCCCTTGCGGCGTTCGGAGCGGGCTGCGGCGGTATCGCCGTCTCGAGGACATACAGTTTCCTCTCTGCCTTAAGAACGATCTTAAGGTGTCCAAACCAGTCAGAGAAGTTCGGCCCAGCAAACTTCTCCCTTTCCAGTAGGGATCGCACATTGAAGTTCATGGTGTTCGTTGCTGCAGGTATCTACAACAATGCAAGAACAGCAAGGTCAGTATCAATGTATAAGAATCGATCAGGACTTAAGAAAGATTCTTTTTCTCACTATTTTATCAGGCGTGAAAAATCCAGCAAAACAGCCCGAAAGAGTAGAACTCTTTTAGTGAGATGGGATCCAGATTTCATACTTGGTCTCCGCGTCCCGCTCAGGCGAGATAAGATGCACAGAGAGTACAAGCACTAGTTTCTGGTAGGCGTCCCAGCCAATCGCCAACCCGTGCGATTCCCCTTCATCTGGGCAATCCAGCAGACTGTGCCAACTGAGTTGGTACAACACAGTCTCTGATCCCACAGATGGCTGCCTCCATGTGCTACCATATGCGCCACATATGTAGCCTACACGGTCAAGCTGACCCGACCTACTCCCTGGACCACCATGTGCTATGCTGAGCAACGAGAAGGGATAAATCCCTACTCTGTAACACACAGGTGTAATCCCACACCCTCTGAAGATAGATGGACGTGCCCACTGAGTGGGTACAACACGGCTCCAACGATAATCAGAACAGTGAGGTTTCGCGTCAGAAGGCTTACGAGCTTGATATTTTAGCGTTGGATTTTAACGGTCTTTTATCTTCTTGCCTATCATGCAATTCCTATGGTGATAGCAGAAGATAATTTGATCATGCAATTCCAATATTTAAGCAATAAAAGAAAGCATGTATCTTATGTGGTAAAAGCCCATAGCCCTAGAAGACCTTAACCTAACTTAAGTCTTCATTTGCTCTTCATGGGTCTTTTGCTGCTCATCTGGCCCAAACCTGGGCCCAAGCGCCATCTGCAGCACAGGTGCGCCCACCAGGAATTTGCGCCTGGTCCCAGAGTCGAACCCTGGACCTCCCACCTGGTCCAGCCACTGCTGCATGCGCCTCTGCCAAGTGTGCTTTGTGCTCTTGTCTAATTAAATTACAAATTTAACTATCTAGACAAGAGTGACACGCAGGTCACTAACATTTATAAATTAAAACACAGTGATGCGCAGATCACAATAATTAATTTACAATTTAATACAGGCACGCAGGCCCCAGCACAGCACACAATTAATATGAGCAGCCCACATAAGACTAAATAGACAAACATATGCATCCAATCAGCATCATGTGATCCATCATAAAAATTAAAATTTTCGAAAACCCCTTGGGATCAATTTTAATTTTTTTCTTATTTCCCCTACAACCTTACAACGGTCCATTACTAGGGATCCACTCAACCAACCTAGTCAAATCCACTGCCCTTGCATGCACCAAGTCCTAACTGACTTGTGTTGACCATAAGGTCAACCATGCATGCGCCAGGGCTGAACGACCACACTGAGGTCTGGCAAGCGGGCGTGACCCCGGGCCTAACTCAGGTGCGTTCATTGGGTGTCTCAATCAGACATCGCTACACACCTGTCTGCAGTCGACCTATAGCCACCATAGGCTTGCGCCAAAGTGCTAACTGGTCGACCCATTCAGGCTGTCAGATGGTCTGATCAGACTGTTTGGATCTAACACAGGGGATGATTTCAACCCTAATAACCCGTCTAAGGGTTTAATGCAGGCGGCACTTAGATCTAATGGTGTGCGCGCAAGTCGTTTGAGTTTTTAAGAAAACATCAACAAGAACATATAGAAGCGCTACCTTACTACATGCGTCAACTACAATACACAACAAGTAAAGGTTCGCATGTAGCCTAGATCTAGCAATATGGCGCATACAAGGATCACAAAAATGGCTCAAGCGTTAAGCAATCATAAAAAAACATGCTTCAACCAGCGCTCTGATACCAATTGAAAGATCCCCTAGAATAAGGGGAGGTAAAACCCTACAGGCGCATATGGAGATATAGATGCAGCGGAAAAAGGGTTTCAATGATCTTTGCATGCATTATGATTAGCTTATAAAATCAGCATGAATAAAACGATTCATACCATAGCCATTTCTAGATGGCGCCTTGGAAGAAAAATCGCAAATGCCACTTCTCCAAAGTCTCGCACACAAGAGGATGATGGCAAACTCTTTGTTGCTCCTTGTGCTAGCAAGGCTACAAAGTGTCCTTGATCGAATGGAAAGGGATGATGAACTTCTTGGCCGAATCCTCCTCAACCTTCAAGACGTCGCCACACACGAAAGCGTCAAGAGAAGAGGTCGCTTGAGAGGCGAGAGTAGTAAGCACTATTCGAACGTGAGCGTTATCTCCAAGTGGAGATCATGGTTACTAAAAATAGCCACCACGTTCGCTCCAATGTTCACGCCAAGTGAACAACTCGCCAAGCCTTGAACCATGCGCTCATTTCATGAGCCGGTTCACATTGGTTCGGTTTAAGAACTAATCAAGCCAAGCAACCAGTCCAAATCATAATTAAACCACAAGGTTCTTGATCTGACCGTTGATCTCTTAATGCTTCTGATCTGACCGATCTAGCATTCATTCTATCGATCGAAGCTTACCGATCTCAAGCCCTAATCAATCAAACATGATCAGACCAGATCTCACTTACAATCAGAGATTAAATCCCTTTAAACTGAATCCGAACAATACAGTCCATACGATCTGACTTAAGTAAGCCATATCATCAAATTGTGCGACCCTGAGGGTTTCCTTTAAATGTCGGTAACGATAACTCACATTATCACGATCAGTGAGGGGTATCTAGCAACACATCACTGTCTCCCGATATAAAGGAAAGAGTCTTCCAAGACTACACCCAAAAACAGCACAAGTGTGAATCAAATCACAAGGCATGCATATTTCCTTTACCACTGGACGTTCTTATTGGACAAGCATGTCAAGCTTGTAACTCCAATATGATGAGCATGATTAGAACAGATGAACACTGTCACCTGGGTATGGCCATACTCTTTTCTCAATCATCTCATCCAGGGGGCCCCTTTAGAACATCACACTCCTTAAACAAGGAGACGGCAATCCTATGTCTATCACTAGTGTCCTAACCTGACTCAAGCTCACCATCCAAGATAGTTTATAATCATTATGTTTCAAATGATATTGAACTACCTCAAAACAATGACAATCATCATTTAGAAAACACAAGTGATCTCAAGTCAGAGGAAATGTGCCACTTGTCATACTCAAGGAATATTCACATTGCGACAAACAATTGAACATCCTAGTAGGGTCTGTCCAGTACATCCCATGTACCCATGAGTCTACATCTTATTCCATGCTCGAAGCATCCTATAAGATTAGAACACATATTAGTCTCAATCATATCAAGGCTGTCACATGTTCACCAAGATATCTCGACTAAGGACTTAACTGCATGTCAGCCTAGCTGAACAGCTTTGAGACATTATTCAGAAGAACATATATTGCAGCAGACAATGTAACTAACTGAATAACAACCATGCCTTTATAAACATAAGAGTTTATTACATGATACAGATACATTCCCATAGGCCTCAAACATTAGCCTTAAGGGCATACCCCAACACACGGGTTGCTGCTGTTGCTGTAGGAGAATATCACATCTCTTTACCATCTGGTCTTGTATTAGAACTGGACAATTGTTATTTTGTACCAAGCATAACTAAGAATATTATCTCTATTCCTGCTCTTGTCAGGAAAGGGTTTTCCTTTGAATGCAAAACTTCAAAGTGTTATATTTCTTTTGATAATATTGTTTATGCTACTGGGTCGATTAACAATGGGTTATTCATGTTGGACATGGAATGTTCTGTACAACAAATTGATATTAAGAAAGCCAAGTATGCTGATAATAGCACCTTGCTATGGCATAGTCGTTTAGGCCACATTAACAAGAAGCGCATTAAGCGGTTGCATGACCATGGACTGCTGGGATCATTCTCCTATGAGGAGCTTGATACATGCAAAGCTTGTTTAATGGGCAAAATGACGAAGGCCCCTTTTTCTAATAAAGGTCAAAGGGCTTCAGGTTTACTTGACCTCATTCACAGTGATGTGTGTGGGCCATTTAGTAAACATGCCAGAGGTGGCTATTCATACTTCATTACCTTTACTGATGATTTCAGTAGGTATGGTTATGTCTATCTTATGAGACATAAGAGTGAATCTTTTGACAAGTTCAAAGAGTTCAAAAATGAAGTACAAAATCAGCTAGGCCGAAATATCAAGGCACTTCGTTCAGATCGAGGTGGAGAATACTTGAGTCGAGAGTTTACTGACTATCTGAAGGAGTGTGGGATTATCTCACAGCTCACTCCGCCAGGAACACCGCAATGGAATGGTGTGTCCGAGAGAAGAAATAGAACCTTACTGGATATGGTTCGTTCTATGATGAGTCAGGCTACTCTATCTTACTCCTTTTGGGGATTTGCACTGGAAACAGCTGCAAAGGTACTAAACCGAGTGCCATCCAAAGCCGTTTCTAAGACTCCATATGAGTTATGGTATGGGAAACAGCCGAGCTTGACATTTATTAAAATCTGGGGTTGCGAGGCTTATGTCAAAAAGCTCGCCTCTGGGAAACTGGAGAGCAGATCTGATAAATGTATCTTTGTCGGTTACCCTAAAGAAACTAAGGGTTATTATTTCTACGATCCCAAAGAGAACAAAGTATTTGTTGCTCGAACGGCTATTTTTCTTGAGAAGGAATTTCTTTTGCAAGAGGCCAGTGGGAGATAAATAAAGCTGGATGAAAATCCAGAGGAAGGACAAAGTAGTCAAACTCGGTTGGATGAGCCTGAGCCAATAGAACAGGTTACTGAACAACCTGAGGCTCAGATATCACGGGAACCGCGAAGATCGGGAAGGATCCGTCGACAGCCTGAGCGCTATGACGGAGTCTACATCATTGATGATGAACCCCTCACTTATGCGGATGCGGTCAGTGGACCGGAATCAGTGAGATGGCTTGAAGCTATGCGAGCCGAGATGGACTCCATGTCAGATAACCAAGTCTGGGATTTGGTTGATCCGCCTCCGGGAGTAATCCCTATAGGCTGTAAATGGATCTTCAAGAAGAAGATTGACATGGATGGTAACGTGGTTACCTATAAAGGCAGGCTAGTTGCAAAAGGTTTCAAACAAATCTACGGGATAGATTATGATGAAACTTTCTCTCCTGTAGCCATGTTCAAGTCTATTCGGATTATTCTCGCGATAGCGGCATATTATGATTATGAGATCTGGCAGATGGATGTGAAGACCGCTTTCCTTAATGGAAAACTAGAAGAGGATGTGTATATGACACAACCTGAAGGTTTCATCAATCCATCAGATCGTCATAAAATATGCAAATTAAAGAAGTCCATTTATGGACTTAAACAAGCATCGAGAAGCTGGAATATTCATTTTGATGAATCAATCTGTAAGTTTGGTTTCATCAAGAATGAAGATGACCCGTGTGTATATAAGAGGTTTAGTGGGAGCGTGATTACTTTCCTAGTCCTATACGTCGATGATATCTTGATCATTGGAAACGATATTCCTGAACTGCATGCCGTCAAGGCATGGTTAAGAAAATATTTCCAGATGAAAGATTTAGGAGAAGCAGCCTATGTATTAGGTGTGAAGATCTACAGAGATAGATCTAAGAGGCTTCTCGGGTTGTGCCAGAGTACTTACATCGATAAAGTCCTGGAGAGATTCCATTTAGAAAATTCTAAAAGAGGATATCTTCCTGTCAGACATGGTCTGAATCTTTCAAAGAGTCAGTGTCCACAAACACAGACTGAGAAAGATGAAATGGACAATACGCCTTATGCTTCGGCTATTGGGTCCATTATGTATGCGATGTTGTGTACTCGCCCAGACGTCGCTTACGGGTTAAGCGTGACCAGTCGATTCCAAAGTAATCCAGGTAAGGCACACTGGATTGCGGTCAAGAACATTTTGAAATATCTTCGGAGGACCAAAGATATGTTCTTGATTTATGGAGGTCAGGAAGAACTCAGTATTGAAGGATATACTGACGCTTCGTTCCAATCTGACCAGGATGATTTCCGATCGCAATCAGGCTATGTTTTTAGCTTGAATGGAGGAGTAGTGGTGTGGAAAAGTTTCAAACAATCAATTGTTGCTGATTCCACAACAGAAGCCGAGTATGTTGCAGCCTCGGAAGCATCCAAGGAGGCAGTGTGGATTCGTAAGTTCGTTCAGGAACTTGGTGTTGTTCCTTCGAGTGCAGATCCTTTGGTTATCTTCTGTGATAACACTAGAGCAATAGCACAAGCAAAGGAACCACGGTCGCACCAGAAGTCCAAGCACATACAGAGAAGGTTTCACTTGATCCGGGAGATCATTGATCGAGGAGAGATCAAGATCTATAAGGTTCATACAGATGACAATCTAGCTGACCCGCTTACTAAGCCTCTGGCGCAGCAGAAGCATGAGAAGCACTGTAATAATATGGATTTGAGATTTCTCAACCATTAGATTAAGTGCAAGTGGGAGATTGTTGGGGTATGCCCTTAAGGCTAATGTTTGAGGCCTTGGGATTATATCAGTATCATGTATAAACTCAATGTTTATAAAGGCAATGGTTGTTATTCAGGTTGTTGCATTATCTGCTGCCATATGTATACTTCTGAATAATGTCTCAATGCTGTTCAGCTTGGCTGACATGCAGTATAGTCCTTAGTCGAGATATCTTGGTGAACATGAGACAGCCTTGATATGATTGAGACTAATATGTGTTCTAATCTTATAGGATGCTTCGAGCATGGAATAAGATGTAGACTCATGGGTACATTGGATGTACTGGACAGACCCTACTTAGGATATTCAATTGCTTGTCACAATGTGAATAATCCTTATATGCAAGCAAGTGGCATATTTCCTCTGACTTGAGATCACTTGTGTTTCTAAATGATGATTGGCATTGTCTTGAGGTAGTTCAATATCATTTGAAACATAATGGTTATAGACTATCTTGGATAATGAACATGAGTCATGTTAGGGCGCTAGTGATAGATATAGGATTGCCTTCTCCTTGTTTGGAGTGTGATGTTCTAAAGGGGCCCCCTGGATGAGATGGTTGAGAAAGTGTATGGCCATACCCAGATGACTATGTTCATCTGATCTAACTACTCTCATCATATTGGATTTATAGGCTTGACACGCTTATCCGATAAGAACGTCCAGTGGCAAAGGAAACATGTATGTCATGTGAATTGGATTCACACTTGTGCTATGGTTTGGGTGTAGTCTTGGAAGACTCTTTCCTTTATATCGGGAGACAGTGATGTGTTGCTAGATACCCCTCTCTGTTCGTGATAACGTAAGTTATCGTTACCGACATTTAAAGGAAACCCTTAGGGTCGCACAATTTGATGATATGGCTTACTTATGTCAGATCGTGTGAACTGAATTGTTTTGGTTCAGTTTAAAGGAGTTTAAACTCTGATTGTAAGTGAGATCTGGTCTGATCATGTTTGATTGATTAGGGCTTGAGATCGGTAAGCTTCAATCGAGAGAACTGATGCTAGATCGATGAGATCAAGAGCATCAAGAGATGTGTGGTTAGATCTTGAGCCATTTGGTTTTATATGATCTAGACCAAGGCTTGGTTTGATTTGGTCTTTGAACCAAATATAATTGAACCGGCTCATCACATGAGCGCATGGTTCAAAAGAAGGAGTTTGCGGTTGGTTCATGAACGCATGAACGCATGAAGTGATGACTTGCTATTTTTCGAAGTCATGGTTTCCAAAATAGACTTCACGCCTCACGTTCGAGATGAACGCTCGCCTCTCTTCTCCTTTCGACGCCTCTCTCGTGTGAGAAGAGTCTTCACGCCAAGGAGGTTGTGTCACAAGCAAAAGACATCATCACATTCCTTTCACACGATCAGGAGACTTGGAGATCCTTGCTAGCACAAGGAACGACAAGGAGAAAGCCATTAATCACCTTGTGTGCGCACGCTTTAGAGGAGAGCTACTTCGTTCTCTGCTTCCAAGTCGCCATCCAAGAAATGGCATTGGTATGATCTCTTAATTTGATCTATACAAGTATTAATAAGTTGATTATATGACATGCAAACCGATCTTAGAAACCCTAGCTTCCGCTTGTGAAAACTCTGATATGCGCCTATTAGGGTTTTCACCCCCCTTTAGGGACATTCAAATGCTTAGGCAATTATGGATAGGTTGAATGAGATTTATGGTAAAGTCTTGGAGATTTTCCTTGCCTCAAACCTCCTCATCCTAGCCCTACACTTGTCATGATCCTAGCCCTTGCCTTAACCGCCTCTTGCCCTATATATGTGACACTAGCCGCCCCCTCTTGCAAGTATTCATCCTTGGAGGCGTGAACACATCAAGAGGGGCGAGAGCAAGGAACAAAGGTGGCGCAACCTCTTCCTCTTCCATCAAGTGGCCGCAAGTCTTCTTCCTTTCTTCTTCTTGGCGCAAGTGAAGAAAGCGCTTGACGGTTTCCTCTCCTCTTCATCCTCTTTGGCGCATCCCTCCTTGGTGGTGGCGCAAGGTGATTGGAGTATCTCCCTAAGGCTTGGATCTTCTTCCCGAGGCTAGTAGCGGGTGTGGAAGAAGAGGACTCAAGAGATTCGTGTGTGTGAGACTGCAGAGGGCACACACTTGGGTGCCTGCATCGGCATTACTCCAAACCGCTCTTAAGGTATTTCCTGACTCATCGTGTCAACTCTCTTGCTTGCGATCTTCACTAGGTTTTTGGGACCGACCTGTTTCGGGGACATTCTTCCGTTGTGCAATGTATGTATGTATGCTTATAACTCTAAAAAATTGTAAAATGTCCCCGGGGTTTCCCAACAGTGGTATCAGAGCGACTTGCAAGACTCGAACGATGTTTTACGCTTTTCTTTCATGCTCACATGCCATATCTCTATTTTCGTCAATAGCATGATGCATGGCAAACGATTTTTTTCTAAGTAGGAAAAAATTAGGGTTTCTTGTTTCTATCATCCTCTTAATCTCTTTTGGATTTTTGGACTATTTTTCTTGTTTGATTTAAAGATCAAAGGCGCACGTAATTTTGTCAAGTAGGATGGGCATTGTGTCTTTGGACTGGCCAAGTCTCTTGATCTGACAAAATTGCCAGCCGAAAGGATCTCTGAAATCATCATAAAAAATAAATCACAATTAACCAAAAGATTTGTGAGAAGAAGATGAGGAAAAGAGACTAGTTTTATGAAAAAGTAAAATTTCAGATTTTATGTTTTTCATGAGCATGTAGAATTGCATGAGTAAATACCTTGATTGTGCGTGATGTTGTGATCATTAGTCAAGCCCCCTTTGCATGCCTGTGATGTATCCTTGTGAGGCCTGCGTGCCGTTTTTCTTTTAACTAAGAAGAAGATTAGGGTGGCGCATGTACTTGGAGCTTGGCACATGCAGGAAGCTTGCGCCCCTTGGATGGTGGCGCAACAAGCATCAAAGGAAGAGGCGCAAGCTTGCTTAGTGGCGCAAGTTAGGCATAGCCGAACCCTTGGGTTTGAGAGCTAGCTAACTTGGCTTCTTGCATGGTGGCGCATCTTCCTTGGAGGAAGACCATGGCATTGGCCGAACCCTTGGGGTCTACCCTTAAGGTTTGAGAGCTAAACCATGTGAGAAGGACCTTGGAGCCAACCTTGAAGACCAAGATAGAGGGCGGCTAGGCTAGGTCTATTTTAGGGGCTTGAGTCCTATGTCAAGAGTTGAATCTCCTTTTGGCATGGGTTGATTCAATGTCTTGAAAGGACTTTGATCACATCATCTTTTACTGCTTTCCTTATCTGCTAAAAGCATGCCTGTGATGTTTTATCGTTATGTTATCACTATAGGATTGCATGCCTGTATTGTTAGACATAAGATAAAACTGATGAGACCTTAAAAACCCTCATAATAAAATATTAAGTCTAGTAGCCTTCTAACGCGTAGCCCTCACTAAGCTATCGATCAGTGGAGTTGTGAACTGGTTCCCACCCTCGTGGGACACACCCACTTATCTTTAGAAAGTGTGTGGTGACAATGGTTTCCCCAGTCCAATTTTAACCTGGGCGTGCCTTCGCAAGGAAACTCGTTGGCTCTGGGCATAACGGTTAGGAATGGACTTGACTAGAAGTTCACATGTGCTGGGCACATGGTGAAAGTCTAAAGGCATCGTTAAGAGGTTAGGGTTTCATGTTGTATCCAGCCCTCGCTGGACATGAAATGCCCAGACTATCTCAACAAGGGGAGTTGCTTGGAGCAACCGGCCGGAGCGCCCACCTTAGGAAACATGGGTCACTTTGTGCATCTCATCCCACCCTCGTGGGACGCGAAGCCTCATGTGGAATAAGGATCCCATCTCACTAGGAAGTCTTAAACTTCCCGATTGACTTTGTGGGTTGTCAATTCGAATTTAAATAGTGGGAGCCATAATCATTTAAAAACAAGTCCAGTTTAAATAATTTGAAGTAGTACTAATCTGCTTTTTCTTGGGTGTTGTAAAAACAATGGCTACAAACACAGGCGGATTATCACTGTGATCACTCCTTGATAAGGATAAGTTGGTTGGAACCAACTTTATGGACTGACATCGGAACTTGAGGATAGTCCTCAAGCTCGAGAAGAAGCTGTATGTCCTTGAACAGGCTCTTCCTACGGCTCCTCCGCCTAATGCCCAAGCGGCAGATAGAGATGCTTATAGAAAGCATCATGATGACTCTTTGGAAGTTGCGTGTCTTATGCTAGCCAGCATGGCACCTGAACTGCAGGTGCAATATGAGGAGCAGAATGCTTTTCAGATGATCACTCATCTGAAATAGATGTTCGAGGCTCAGGCTAGAACTGAGAGATTTGACACCGCCAAAGCAGTCTTTCGGTGTAAGTTATCTAAGGGTGCACCAGTGAGACCCCATGTTCTCAAACTCATTGGGAATGTGGATCATCTCAGGAGACTGGGACATGCCATAGACAACGAGCTAGTTGTGGATCTTATTATGCATTCCCTGCTCCCTAGCTTCAGTCCGTTTATTATTAATTTCAACATGAACCGGATTGAGTGCACACGGGAGGAATTGATGAATATGCTCCAAACAGCCGAGCGTGAGATGGGTAAGACCAAACCCAATTCTGTTCTTTTGGTCCCTGCGACCAAGAAGATAAAGAAGAAGGGTAAGGCACGTGCTAAGGGCAGTGCCAAAGGTCCTGCCAAGGCACTGAAGAAAAAGGCGAAGAAGTCAAAGGACTAGAGGTGTTTTCACTGTGGCGAGCAGGGTCACTGGAGAAGGGACTGCAAGCAGCTTCAGAATGAGGAGAAGAAAGGCTTGGCCTTAACTTCTAGCTCAGGTATTTATGTTATAGAAGTCAATCTTTCTACTTCTATGTCATGGGTATTGGATACTGCATGTGGGGCTCATATTTGTACAAATATGTAGGGGCTCAAGAAAAGTACATCGGTGCGGCCTAGAGAGATTGACCTACGGGTTGGAAACGGGGCACAGGTTGATGCTGTTGCTGTAGGCATTTTGACTCTCTCCTTGCCTTCTGGACTTAAATTAGAACTAGATAATTGCTTTTGTGTACCTTCACTTACTAAGAACATTGTATCCATTCCTTGCTTAGCAAAGAAGGGATTTAAGTTTGAAATAAATAAGAACTCTTGTTCTTTTTCATTTGCAAATATGTTCTATGGGAAGGGTACTTTGTGCAATGGTCTATATATCTTGGATATGGAAAGTTCCATTTGTAACATAAGTAATAAAAGGACCAAACTGAGTGGTTCAGTTGGTGCTTTCCTATGGCACTGTCGATTAGCCCATATAAATAAGAATCGCATCCAACAACTCCATGCAAATGGATTGTTAGATTCAAGTTCCTTGGAGGAATTTGATACTTGTGAGGCTTGTTTATTAGGGAAAATGACAAAAGCGCCCTTCACTAAAATTGGTGAGAGGGTAGGAGGTTTATTGGATCTCATACATACTGATGTGTGTGGGCCTTTCAATAAACAAACCATAGGAGGGTACAACTACTTCATTACCTTTACTAATGACTTCAGTAGGTATGGTTATGTCTACTTACTGAGACATAAATCTGAGTCCTTTGAGAAATTCAAGGAGTTCAAGAATGAAGTAGAGTACCAGCTTGGAAGATCCATTAAAGCTCTTCGATCAGATTGAGGTGGAGAGTACCTGAGTGGTGAGTTCTTTGACTATCTGAGAGAGTTTGGCATCATATACCAACTCACTCCTCCTGGAACACCTCAATGGAATGGTGTGTCTAAAAGGAGAAATCGAACTTTGTTGGACATGGTTCGATCTATGATGAGTCATGCAACTCTACCTCCCTCATTCTGGGGGCATGCACTAGAGACAGCTTTTGTAATACTGAATAACGTTCCATCTAAGAGTGTCTCTAAAATACCATACGAGATGTGGAGTGGGAGATGCCATAATCTCAGTTTTATCAAGATCTAGGGATGTGAGGCTTATGTCAAACGTCAGGATTCTAGCAAGCTAGAACCTAGATCTGATAAATGCGTGTTTGTGGGGTATCCTAAGGAAACTAAAGGATACTACTTCTATGTCCCAACCGAGAACAATGTTTTTGTTGCTCGGGGTGCTGTCTTTCTAGAGAAAGAATTTCTCATGAGAGAAGTTAGTGGGAGGAAGTTTGACTTGGATGAGGTCCAAGTGCAACCACAAGACAAAGAGATGGAATCTGAGCCACCTGCACTGGTTGTTGTACAACCTGAGGCTCAGACACAGGTCCCACGTAGGTCTAGGAGGATTCGTCGTGCACCTGAGAGGTACGGGTCGCTGCCGACCCAACACGATGGGATCTTCATCATTGAGGATGAACCTAGAACCTATGATGAGGCGGTCAGTGGACCGGACTCCGAGAAATGGCTTGAGGCCATGCGATCCGAGATGGATTCCATGTCGGCTAACCAAGTCTGGGATTTGGTTCAGCTGCCTGATGGGGTAAAACCCATAGGGTGTAAATGGGTCTTCAAGAGGAAGACAGACATGGATGGCAACATAGTTACCTATAAAGGTAGACTAGTGGCTAAGGGATTCAAACAAGTCCACGGGGTGGACTATGATGAAACCTTCTCGCCAGTTGCCATGATCAAATCCATTCAGATTCTGCTTGCTATAGCTACATATCATGACTATGAGATATGGCAGATGGATGTGAAAACAGCATTCCTTAACGGGAAGCTGACTGAGGATGTGTATATGGCACAACCTGATGGCTTCATCTATCCTGCAGAAGCCAATAAGGTCTGCAGGCTAAAAAAAATACATTTATGGATTAAAACAAGCATCTCGAAGTTGGAATCTTCGATTTGATGAAGCTGTGAGAGATTATGGCTTTATCAAAAGTGAAGATGACGCCTGTGTATACAGAAAATTCAGTGGGAGCTTGGTGACTATTCTGGTCTTATATGTCGATGACATACTACTCATTGGAAATGACATCCCTAGTCTTCAAGCTATGAAGACATGGTTAGGGAAGTGTTTCGAGATAAAAGACTTAGGGGAGGCCGCCTATATTCTAAGCATAAGGATCTACCGGGATAGATCCAAGAGGCTCCTGTCCCTTAGTCAGAGTACCTACATTGATAAGGTCCTGGAGAGGTTCAACTTAGAGCAATCTAAGAAAGGATACCTTCCAGTGAGACATGGCCTTACTCTCTCAAAGAGCCAGAGTCCTGTAACACAGGCTGAGAGGGATGACATGAGTCGAATTCCATATGCTTCGGCAGTAGGATCGATCATGTATGCAATGTTGTGTACTAGACCAGATGTGGCATATGTTGTAAGCATAACCAGCCGATACCAATCCAATCCAGCTCTGCAGCACTGGGTGGCTGTAAAGAACATCCTAAAGTATCTGAGAAGAACTAAGGATCTGTTCTTGGTCTATGGGGGACAGGAAGAGCTCAGTATGCAGGGCTACACTGATGCATCGTTCTAGTCTGACCCTGACGACTTTAGATCGTAGGCCCGCTATGTGTTCAAGATGAATGGAGGTGCTGTATGCTAGAAGAGCTTCAAGCAATCCACCATAGTAGATTTTACAACCGAGGCTGAGTATGTGGCCGCTTCTGAGGTAGCCAAAGAAGCCGTTTGGATGAGGAAGTTCTTATGTGATCTTCAGGTGGTCCCTAGTGTAGTGGATCTCATTGAGCTCTACTGTGACAACAATGGAGCAATTGCACAAGCTAAGGAACCACGGTCTCATCAAAGATCCAAACACATACTCAGGAGATTTCACCTGATCAGAGAGATCATAGACAGAGGTGATGTCAAGATTAGCAGAGTTGATACTGAGAACAATCTAGCAGATCCACTGACCAAAGCTTTGGCGCAGCAGAAGCATTATGGTCACGCTAGAGATATGGGGTTGAGATTCCTCCACCTCTAGGTCTTAATGCAAGTGGGAGATTGTTGGTGTATATGCCCTAGGACCTAGTTTTGGTCCACTTATGTACTACTTGACTTTGATATTTATATCATTCTGGCATTGTCATTATCTATATTTGTTTACATCTGCGCATATGTACTAACATGATAATGTCCCTAGAGACAGATTGGATCTGTACTCGAACTATAGTCCCCAGTCGATGTACCTTAGTGGATATGGGACAGCTATGGTACTTGTGAGACTAGTATGTGGGCTGGTTAGGCACGTGGTGCTAACGCAGACACATGGGTATATCATTGGAGGATATACTGGATAGACCCACTGTGAGGCTATGACTTGGTGTCATGAGTTATCCTCACAAGTGACAGGAGATGCATTGATCCCTTGACTTGATGTCATTGACCATTCTATATGGTTAGGGACTTGCTTTGATACAACCTAACACCTCGCCGTAGTTGGGAGGTCATAACGGTTGTCATTGAGCATGACACGACCCATATGAGAAGGTCAATGGACAGACAAAGGATTTGCCGCTTCCTTAGGGAAGCATGATATCCATGGAGCTCCTCTATGGTTCTATGACTGAAAGTGTATTGCCATACCCAGGTGAAAAACCTGTTTTAGTCATAGCCATGTGATTGGATGAAAACAAGTGGTGACACGCTTGTCCTATCGGATATCAGTTCAGCAAAGAGACTGTAATGCATCTGTACATAGTTGCGATGATGGGGATGTCGATGTCGATATCCATTCCAATGACCTGGGTAGCAGCGATGCACTGCTAGGTGCCACTCAGTGCTTGTGGTGACCTTTGGTCAGCACTGCCGGCGTCAGAGGAATCTACAGGGTCGCACACCTTGATACTTGAGTTCTCGTATTGATCGGGAAGCCTTATGATCGAGTTATTGGATAACTCAGATCTAATTAGAAAATTTCATCAGCGATAATGGGCCTGATGAGATGGAAGAATGTTATTGGAGCCAAACTCCATTTTTTGCAGGTTGACCCGTATTTGACCATGGTTGGTCACATTTGGATTAGGGTTGCATTGGATTGGATCCAAATGCTTAATCAACCCATGTGATGAAGTTTGGGCTAGCTCATTATCCAATGAGGCCCAATAACAAGTTGTCATGAAGAGAAAATAGGCTAAAAGGATATAATGGGGAGAGACCCAACCCCATTGGCGCCTAAGGGGCATAATGGGGTTTGGGTGGCAAAAATTGCTTCATTAAGAAGTAATATGCATCTAGCCCTCTCCCATTGATGGTATGAATGTCTTTAAGGCATGTCTTGGGCTGATATGGTGCTTAGGCAATTATGGATAGGTTGAATGAGATTTATGGTAAAGTCTTGGAGACTTTCCTTGCCTCAAACCTCCTCATCCTAGCCCTACACTTGTCATGATCCTAGCCCTTACCCTAACTGCCTCTTGCCCTATATATGTGACCCTAGCCGCCCCCTCTTGCAAGTATTCATCCTTGGAGGCGTGAACACATCGAGAGGGGCGAGAGCAAGGAACAAAGGTGGCGCAACCTCTTCCTCTTCCATCAAGTGGCTGCAAGTCTTCTTCCTTTCTTCTTCTTGGTGCAAGTGAAGAAAGCTCTTGACGGTTTCCTCTCCTCTTCATCCTCTTTGGCGCATCCCTCCTTGGTGGTGGCGCAAGGTGATTGGAGCATCTCCCTAAGGCTTGGATCTTCTTCCTGAGGCTAGCACCGAGTGTGGAAGAAGAGGACTCAAGAGATCCGTGTGTGTGAGACTGTAGAGGGCGCACACTTGGGTGCCTACATCGGCATCACTCCAAACCGCTCTTAAGGTATTTCTTGACTCATCGTGTCGACTCTCTTGCTTGCGATCTTCACTGGGTTTTTGGGACCGGCCTGTTTCTGGGACATTCTTCCGTTGTGCAATGTATGTATGTATTCTTATAACTCTGAAAAATTATAAAATGTCCCCGGGGTTTCCCAACAGCCAATCCCCTGAGGATCCAACTCCAAGTGGGCCACTCAATCTCATTAGTAACACGGCCCAAGATCGAGCCACGACGGTGGTAGCCCAGCCCACGACTTCAAAGTTTTGCTGTTTTGTCGCGATGTGCTCGGAGCGCGTCTAATCCATCTCCGCCAAGACGCGTACGCTAAAGGACCAAGGACATGCGCCCTTGTAGGAATAGTCGAAGGTTGGTAGGATTCTATGAGCTTTTTTGTTTTATGTGGCAGCTTGACCACTTTTTGGTAGTTTGTTTGTTTGGATGCTGTCCCCTTGTCTTGTTCCCCCTCCTTATCTTATAAAAGAGAGGGGTTGGCCAGCATTCCTCCTTAGTTCTCTTTGGTGTAGAGAGTTCTCCTGGTGAGCTTAGAAGTAACCAGCATTGTGTGAAGATGAGCCGGAGCCTCGCCTTCGTCATTGTTCGGGTCGAAGACATCTCTTCGATTCCAAGTTGTTTCCTCTTTCGTTTTGAAGTAAATCCCACCTTCCGGTGGGTCAGGTTTGCCTGTTTTCTCCTTCTTGCTTTGATAACAAACTGGTTTTTCCCCTTTCATCTTCACCCACGCCAGTCCGCACGTCGGAGCGTGGTCGGTTGTCTTGTTTCTTTGGTTTGTTTCAGCCCACAAGGCGGGCAAGCTGAACCCCTATGCACTCGTTGTCCCCCACGTGGCTGAGCTTAAAACGCGCTAGAGAGCTGTAAGGAATGCTTTTAAATTTCTATGAGGTTAGTGTGTTGCGTTAAATAGTTGGGTGCCGTCGCCTCTCATTCTCATTAGTGTTGCCCGATCGAATTCGCCACTGTTTCGTCGTGTTTTCTATCGGTTTTCCTGCACTTTTCGAAGCGTTTCTTCTTCCCTCGTCTCACGACCCTCTCCCATTTTACGTGCATCGTGTAACAACCCTAGAGTACGGCATAAGGACCTTCCAACCCCTTCGACACCCACCCCCTGAGGCTTCGCCTTCTCGGCCCACTTGGGAGGAGAAGGGCAAGGCCCCAGCAGTCGGAGCCTCGGGCCGTATTACCTACTACAACTGTATGTAGCCGGGTCACATGTCGCGTGAATGTCCCAAGAGGCCCGCTCGAGCCAACACGGGTCCGGCTCGCATCGCCACCAAAACCCCCGCTGAGCACGATGTTGAGGCGGAATGCTACACTAGTGGCGTTGAATCAGGTCCGTCCACACTTGTCGTTCATTGCAACCTAGTGCAGCCCGCACCCACCGAGGATTGGAGGCGCTCGGGCATTTTCACGACTTACATTAAGTGCAATGGGCACTCCTATAAGATCGTCATTGACCGTGGTAGTAGCCTGAACGTGGTCTCTCGAACCGCGGTCACGCGTTTCGGCCTTCCCCTAGAACCCCACCCGAGACCTTACTCTATCACCTGGGTCGATACCACGAGCCTTTCGGTCACCCACCAATGTCAGGTTCCCATCACGTTTAGGAACTATCGTGAGAAGGTGTTGTGCGACGTTGCGACTATGGACGTCGCCCACGTCCTCCTTGGTCGCCCGTGGTTGTACGATAGAGACGTCGTCCACTATGGCCGGTCGAACACCTATGTGTTCGACCACGATGAGCAGAAGATCCGCCTGATTCTAGCTCCGCCTAAGGAGCTTCGTGCGTCCACCTCCAAGGGCCTGATTACACCCTCGGCACCTGTCCCGCCACCTTCCCCCATGGTCTCCCTCATTCGTACCCCCGCATTGGTTCGCGAAGCTCATGCGGCCAAGACAGTCTACGCACTCATCGTGCACGAAGTGCAGGACCCTATCCCTTGCCTTGTCCTGGCACCTCCTGTTGAGGTGTCCGCCCTCCTTGCCGAGTTTAGTGATATCAGCCTCGAGGATTTGCCTCATGGCCTTCCCCCGGAGGGGGAAATTCAGCATGCGATTGACCTCCTCCTGGGAGCTCCCCTCCCTAACTTGCCCCACCATCGCCTTAACCCCGCGGAACACGCTGAATTGCAGCGTCAGGTGGATGATCTCCTCACCAAGGGGTACATCCGCGAAAGTCTCAGCCCTTGCGCTGTTCCGCGCTCCTCACGCCCAAAAAGGATGGGTCGTGGAGCATATGTGTCGATAGCCACGCTATCAATCGGATCAATGTCAAGTACCGATTTCCCATTCCTCGGCTCGACGACATGTTAGATTTGATTCCTAGCGCGTCTTGGTTTTCCAAGCTCGACCTCCGCAGCGGGTACCACTAGGTCCGCATTCGTGAGGGCGATGAATGGAAAATCGCATTTAAGACTAAGGACAGTCTTTACGAGTGGCTTGTCATGCCATTTGGGTTGTCCAATGCCCCGTCCACGTTTATGCGCTTGATGAGTCAGGTCCTCCGGCCCTACATGGGCAAGTTTTTGGTCGTCTACTTTGACGACATTCTAATCTTTAATCAGACCCGGGATGAACACCTGGAGCATCTCCGCTCCACTTTTGACCTCCTGCGCAAGGACCGCCTCTTCCTTAACACGAAGAAGTGCTCCTTCCTAACCACCAGCGTGTATTTCCTTGGGTATATTGTCTCTGACCAAGGGCTGTCCATTGACCCTGCGAAGGTCGAGGCCTGTTGGGGTATGCCCTTAAGGCTAATGTTTGAGGCCTAAGGATTGTATCAGTATCATGTAATAAACTCTTGTGTTTATAAAGGCATGGTTGTTATTCAGTTTGTTACCTTGTCTGCTGTAATAAGTGTACTTCTGAATAATGTCTCAAAGCTGTTTAGCTAGGCTGACATGCTATATGTCCTTAGTCGATGTATCTTGGTGAACATGAGACAGCCTTGATATGGTTAAGACTAATATGTGTTCTAATCTTATAGGATGCTTCGAGCATGGAATAAGATATAGACTCATGGGTACATTGGATGTACTGGACAGACCCTACTAGGATATTCAATTGCTTGTCACAATGTGAATATTCCTTGATTGTATCAAGTGGCACATTTCCTCTGACTTGAGATCACTTGTGTTTCTAAATGATGATTGTCATTGTTTTGAGGTAGTTCAATATCATTTGAAACATAATGATTATAGACTATCTTGGATGGTGAGCTTGAGTCAGGTTAGGGCACTAGTGATAGATAAAGGATTGCCGTCTCCTTGTTTAAGGAGTGTGATGTTCTAAAGGGCCCCCCTTGATGAGATGATTGAGAAAGTGTATGGCCATACCCAGATGACTGTGTTCATCTGATCTAATCATGCTCATAGTATTGGAGTTACAGGCTTGACATGCTTATCCAATAAGAACATCCAGTGGCAAAGGAAACATGTATGCCTTGTGAAGTGGATTCACACTTGTGCTGTGGTTTGGGTGTAGTCTTGGAAGACTCTTTCCTTTATATCGGGAGACAGTGATGTGTTGCTAGATACCCCTCACTGATCGTGATAACGTGAGTTATCGTTACCGACATTTAAAGGAAACCCTTAGGGTCGCACAATTTGATGATATGGCTTACTTAAGTCAGATCGTGTGGACTGAATTGTTTGAGTTCAGTTTAAAGGGATTTAAACTCTGATTGTAAGTGAGATCTGGTCTGATCATGTTTGATTGATTAGGGCTTGAGATCGGTAAGCTTCGATCGAGAGTATTGATGCTAGATCGGTGAGATCGGGAGCATCCAGAGATGAACGGTTAGATTTTGAACCATTTGGTTCAGAGAAATCTAGACCATGGCTTGGGCTGTTTTGATTTGGTCTTTGAACCAAATTGAGTTGGGTCAATTAGATTGAACCGGTTCAAGACAATGAACGCATGGTTCAATCTTGAAGCGTTATTGTCGGTTATGAAGATGTGGGCGCATGCTCTTCATGGCTTGCTATTTTTGGTAAGTCTTCATGCGCCACCTCTTGTGAACGCCAATACGTTTTTGACGCTTACTCTCGACGCTCTCTCTTGGTGAAAAACTTCCTTCACGTCTTGGAGAGGTCTCGGCCAAGTGGGAGAAGACATCTCATCCCTTTGATTCGATCAAAGACCCTTGAAGCACCTTGCTAGCACAAGGATCTCAAGGAGTAGGCGGCATCACCTTGTGTGCGCACCTTTTGGAGGAGTTTCATTCGAATCTCTTCTTCCTTGACGCCATCCAACACATGGCTTCGGTATGATCTTCTTTCGATCTTCATGCTTCTTAAAAGTTGATCATATGAATGTATAGCATCCGATCCTCATGAAACCCTACTTCCGCTGCTAAAACATAAGAATAAGGTTGCTTGCGCCACCTTAGGGTTTCGCTCCCCCTTGAAGGGGACCCAACAAGGCCATCCGGCATTGGCCCGAAACTCTTACCGTTACTGAGGATTGCAGTTTCTTGGGTCTTGCGGGATTCTACCACCGGTTCATCCGTGGATTCGAGGTGGCCCTGACCACCGCTCCTATTTTGCGCCTCCCTGACTTTTCGAAGGTCTTCGAGGTCGCGTGCGATGCTTCCGGTTCTAGCATCCGTGGCTCGCTTAGTCAAGATGGCCATCCCGTGGCCTTCTTCAGCGAGAAATTGAACGCTGTTCGCCAGCGTTATTCTACGTATGATAAGGAATTCTATGCGATTATTCAGTCCCTTCGGCAATAGAGGCATTACCTCCTCCATCGCAAGTTCGTATTATATAGTGACCATCAGGCCCTTTCCTTCCTTAATGCCCAAAAGAAGTTGGGCGCCCGCCATGCCAAGTGGGTTGAGTACCTCCAACAGTACCCCTTCGTGATCAACCACAAGGAGGGTAAAGAGAACGTCAATACTTTTGACCATGCCAAAGACGAGTATGCCACTTGCCCTGATTTTGGCACCATCTACGCCACTTTGACCAAGTCCACTGACCTTGACTCCCCCTACCACTTGTGCGAAGGTTACCTCTTCTTGGGGAATCGCTTGTGTATTCCCCGTTCTTCGCTTCAAGATCATCTTTTGCTCGAGCTTCATGTGGGTGGCGTCGCCGGCGATCATGACCACGACAAGACCCTTGAAATGGTAGAGGAACGCCTCTTTTAGCCCTCCCTCCGTAAGGATGTTGAGTGCATTGTGCGCCATTGCGTACATGCCAGTTGTCCAAACCCTGCCCTTCGAACACGGGTCTCTATACCCCTTTGCTAGTGGCCAGCGGCTCGTTGTGCGACCTGAGCATGGACTTTGTCCTTGGGTTGCCTCGGACCGCCTCCCGCTTTGACTCGATCTACGTCGTTGTTGATTGATTTTCAAAGATGGCCCATTTTATCCCTTGTTCGCGCACAGCGGATGCTTCTCACGTCGCCCATCACTTTGTCCGAGAGGTTGTGCGTCTCCATGGTCTTCCCTCCACCAACGTGTCCGACCGCGACACATGTTTTGTGAGCCACTTATGGCGCTCACTGTGGGCCCTCTTAGGCACCACTCTGAAATTTTCCACAGCCTATCACCCCCAAACCGATGGGCAAACTGAGGTCGTTAACCGAAGTTTGGGCAATCTTCTCCGTTGTCTCATCGGGGACCATCCAAAGTCTCGGGATTCCATCCTACCCATGGCCAAGTTCGCGTACAATAGTGCTTCCAATAGGTCTACGGGTATTAGTCCCTTCCAGATTGTCACGGGCCACCAGCCGCGTAAACCTATAGACCTGCATCACCTCCCCACAGAGTCCCACATCTCCCTGCATGCATACTCCTTCGCCCAGCATGTCGCTAGTTTGCATGAAGAGGTTCGGCGTCGTATCTTTCTGGGCAACACTCACAATGCAATGAAGGCCAACGAACACCGTAGGCCACGCCATTTTTTTGTAAGTGAGCTGGTGAGGGTGCGTGTCCACCCCAAGCGTCTATTGAGTAGAGCACATTTTAAGCTTCAGCCGCGCTATATGGCGCCCTATGAAGTTGTGCACAGGATTGGCTCCAACGCCTATGAGCTGGACTTACTCGAGGACCTGGGGATTCACCCCGTCTTCAACGTGGCGGATATCCTCCCATTCCACGGTCCTTTGGAAACGCCATCCGACCCCGATGACCCACTGCCTTCTAGTTCTCTGGAGGAGAACTCATCAGAATACGCAGCGGAATCTGATGCAGGAGCAAACGTGCCTATGAACACACTTGAGGGCGGCCCAACCCCTCCAAACGATATTTGGGGAGAACCCCTAGGACCCCAACAATTTTCCCTTGAAATTTCACCCAAGTCAGAGTTCCCCAGACCCCGACATGGCCAGGCCGTGCGCCACATCACGGCCGTGACACGATCGCATGAAGACGCGAACGCCAAGCACATGCGTGACTCCAAGCATGGGCAAGCCGTGCCCACCTCCGTGGATTTCGACGATGCCAAGCACGGGCGTGACTCCAAGCACGGGCAAGCCGTGCCCACCTCTGTGGATTTCGACGATGCCAAGCACGGGCGTGACTCTAAGCATGGGCGAGCTATGCCCACCTCTGTGGATTTCGACGATGCCAAGCACGGGCATGACTCCAAGCACGGGCAAGCCGTGCCAGCCTTTGTGGATCACGGCGACTCTGAACACGGCCGTGCTCGCCATCACGGCTAGGGTGTGTTCGCCTCTGTGGATCTCAACGACGCCAAACACGGGCGTGACTCCAAGCACGGGCAGGCCGTGCTCGATCCTGTGGATCACGGCGACTTTGAACACGACCGTGCTCGCCATCATGGCCAGGCCGTGTTCGCCCCTGATGACTCGTTACAGCCCCGATGACCCCACTTCGATGTGCATCGCCCTCCCTAACATGTTGCTCCACCCAATGATGACCCAAAGGAGCCCAACAACGTGGAAATCCGACGATCCTAGCGCCAAAGTAAGCCCCCGGATCGCTTCTTGGGAGTCATTAGTCCCCTTTCCGTACACACCGGCGTAGCGCAGCCCAAGGGCGTTCCAATCCAATCCCCTGAGGATCCAACTCCAAGTCAGCCACTCAATCTCATTAGTAACACGGCCCAAGATTGAGCCGCGACGGTGGTAGCCCAGCCCACGACTTCAAAGTTTTGCTGTTTTGTCGCGATGTGCTCGGAGCGCATCTAAACCATCTCCGCCAAAACACGTACACTAAAGGACCAAGGACCTGCGCCCTTGCAGGAATAGTTGGTAGTTGGCAGGATTCTATGAGCTTTCTTGTTTTATGTGGCAGCTTGACCACTTTTTGGTAGTTAGTTTGTTAGGATACTGTCCCCTTGTCTTGTTCCCCCTCCTTATCTTATAAAAGAGAGGGGTTGGCTAGTATTCCTCCTTAGTTCTCTTTGGTGTAGAGAGTTCTCCTAGTGAGCTTAGAAGTTGCCAGCATTGTGTGAAGACGAGCCGGAGCCTCGCCTTCGTCGTTGTTCGGGTCGAAGACGTCTCTTCGATTCCATGTTGTTTCCTCTTCCGTTTTGAAGTAAATCCCACCTTCCGGTGGGACAGGTTCGCTTGTTTTCTCCTTCTTGCTTTGATAACAAACTGGTTTTTCCCCTTTCATCTTCACCCACTCTAGTCCGCACGTCGGAGCGTGGTCGGTTATCTTGTTTCTTTGGTTTGCTTCAGCCTTAAAGGTGGGCGAGCTGAACCCCTGCGCACTCGCTGTCCCCCACGTGGCTGAGCTTAAAACGCGCTAGAGAGCTGTAAGGAATGCTTTTAAATTACTACGAGTTTAGTGTGTTGCGTTAAATAGTTGGGTGTCGTCGCCTCTCATTCGCATTAGTGTTGCCCGATCGAATTCGCCGTTGTTTCATCGTGTTTTCTATCGGTTTTCCTGCACTTTCCGAAGCGTTTCTTCTTCCCTCTTCTCACGACCCTCTCCCGTTTTACGTGCATCGTGTAACAACCCTAGAGTACGGCATAAGGACCCTCCCTCCTATTAGATGCTACATCACCGGGTCTCTTGATCTGAAAAAATTGCCAGCTGATAGGGTCTTGAAATCATGAAGAAACTTGATATCAATTTTGGCATAAATTCGGTTATGAGAGTGTTTTGGATGAAGTTGGCGCATAGGGAAATTAAATTTTGATTGTTACGGTTTTTCAAATTTTAATACATGCGCCACTTACCTCTTGTATGGGTTGATATGGTCATAGCGAGTGCTCTCCTATGTTGTGATGCGGAAGGATGTTTCCACTTGTGATGAATGCTTGTAAAACTATTTGCCACCTGCGTGTGGATCTCCCCCCTGTATTGTTGTTAAAAATTTTCATGTATTCTCTCATCTTGTTTTAGAATAGATGTAGAATATTTTTCATAAGATAGGTTAAGGCTTCATCAAGACAACAAGGTGACTTCATCAACTAAGTCAAAGTGGCACTAGCTTTGGAAGCTTGGTGATGGACTTCCGGTTGATGGAAGGGATTTTGCTCTTGGCTTATGGCATGGGCTGATTTGCTATAGGGACTTGCAACCCTTGGATGCATGATAACATATCTTATGGCTCGTGATATATTATATGTACGAAAAGAGCTATGACCATATCGACCAAATTAGCATGCCTATGATGGTTTATTACTTTGTCCATAACATGCCTGTGAGGTGTTTTTCCTTTTGCTGCCAGCAAAGGAAAATTTGCATGCTAGAAAAGAATAATAATGAATGAATAAACTCTCCGCATAATATCCAGTCGATAGCCTTTTGAGGTGTAGCCCTCGTGATGCAGCAGGTGTAGGGGTCCTTAAAACCGTACTCTAGGGGAACTAGACAATGATGCAGAAAGCGGGAGAGGGTCTTGAGACGAGGGAGATTAAATGTGTGCGGACGGAAAAGCCATGGAGAAACCGATGAGAAAGGCGGAGAGACGTTCCTTGAGCAATACCCAAATGCACGGAGAAACAGCGGCTCTAATACTAAGGAAAATACTCACCTTACTCGTAGAGCCAATCTTTTGCAAAGAAGCAAGCGTGAACAAAACCTCCACGGGGCTACGAAGGCGGCAGCCCGCAAGTCCAAGATGCGAGACCAGAAGCGCAGAAGCCAAATGTGAGATCGTTTGAAAACGACTCGGAGGCCGGTGAGGGTTCTCTGGGTGTTTTGATTGAAAGCCGTAAAGTGTAGAATACAAAGGCGAGGGAACTCTAGGCGAGTTTCTCAGAGTTGGAGGACCTAGGCCTTCGCGTGGGGGAAGGCGACTAATACAACCAAGCTAAGGAAAACACACAACCTTCTGCCTCTTTTATAGATCAAGAGGAGAAAGAGGTCAGATGGAAAACACATGGGAGTAGATGGAGAAGCCAACTCCCTCTAACTACCTAAAAGGTGGTCAAGATGCATATAACAAACTAAAGCATGATACTAACTAACTTTTATAGGGAATATTAGGTGTTGGTGCCTAGCTTCAAAGGCAAGCTGTGCACGGGCCGACTCCATGGGCCGTTGACCGGGCCGTCTCGTGCGTCACACCATCTCGGAGCAGGCTGCCACGAAGCAGCAAAATTTTCTGATTGTGGGCTGAGTCTGGATATTGTTGGCGGTCTCCTGAGCTATGTTGAGGACCCAGTTGAGATATCGGTCGGTGGTGATGTCCGGTGGAGGTCCTCGAGGAAGAGTTACCACAGGAACGGGCTAGATGGACTCCAAAGATGCGGGTAATGCCTCATTGATGGAGCAGATGGGGCAAGTCGTGGTGGATGAGGCGCTTACCACCCCCACAAAATGGTCCGGGGGGTGCGAGGACTGTTGCGAGTGTCGAACGGGATGAAGAATGGCGCCTTCAAACTTTCTGGGGCTGAACACGATTTGGCTGTGATGGAGGTCACGAGCGTGTTCAGCTTCTAGATTCCAGGTCGAGGCGGACACGGGTGGGGTATGGCCGTGACTACGGGCGTGTCAACGTTCGCGTTTCCTGCGGACTGTGTCACGGCCGTGCCCATGGTCACGGCCTAGCCATGTTGAGGTCGACTGGTTTTCACGACAGGGCTATAATCTGGATTACGAGCCATGATTCCTGGCCCAAAATCCATAGAATGTTGGTCCGGTTTTACAGCGGGGCCATAATGAATATTACGGGCTGTAATTTGGCGCAAAAAATCTGCAAAGTTTTTTGGCAAAACTGGTCACGGTCTGGCTGTGCTTCCTGTCACGGCCGTGATGGAGAGACCTGATTTCTTCCGATCTTCGTCACGGGTGGATGCATGGGCGTGATCGGGGCCAGATCGAATTCGTTGCTTTGGAGCGAGCTCGTCACGGCCATGTCCACTGTCACAGCTTGGCCGTGTTCGGGCGGCAGTCATCATTTGGGGCTGAAATTTGCTGGGTGTCTACCTCAGATCCTGGGAAGTATTTCCAAGTTTCTTCTAGAGGGAATGGGCCATCCTCAAGTATGTCCATGACTCCGTCAAGTATCCCGGGGTGGCAAGAATTCTCCTCCGGTGATGTAGCGACTAATAGGTGATGAGGGTCCTTAAGCCATTCCCTAGGGTTTTACACATTGCGCGATAAAACGTGAGTGGGTTGTGAGGCGAGGGAAGAGAAAGCACGTCAGAAAAGTGCAGGGAAACCAATAGAAACACGATGAAATAGCGATGATCTCTATCAAGGCAACACAAATACAAATGGAGGAAACGGCACCCAACTATTTAACGCAACATGCTAACCTCATAGCATTTTTTTAAGCATTCCTCGCAGCTCTCTTAGCACGTTTTAAGCTAAGCCACGCGGGGAACAGTGAGTGCGCAGGGGTTTAGCTCGCCCGCCTTGAGGGCTGAAACAAACCAAAGAAACAAGAGAACCGACCACGCTCCGACGTGCGGACTAGCGTGGGTGAAGATGAAAGGGGAAAGACCCAATTTGTTATCAAAGCAAGAAGGAGAAAACAGGCGAACCTGACCTACCGGAAAGGTGGGATTTACTTCAAAACGGAAGAGGAAACAACTTGGAATCGAAGAGACGTCTTCGACCCGAACAACGACGAAGGCGAGGCTCCGGCTCATCTTCACACAATGCTGGTGACTTCTAAGCTCACCAGGAGGACTCTCTACACCAAAGAGAACTAAGGAGGGATTCTGACCAACCCCTCTCTTTTATAAGATAAGGAGGGGGAACAAGACAAGGGAGCAGCATCCTAACAAACTAACTACCATAAAGTGGTCAAGCTACCACATAGAACAAGAAAGCATAAAATCCTTCCAACTACCAACTATTCCTGCAAGGGGGCGCAGGTCCTTGGTCCTTCAGCGGATGCGTCTTAGCAGAGACGGTTTAGACGCGCTCTGATCACATTGCGACAAGACAGCAAAACTTTGAAGTCGTCGGCTGGGTTACCACTGTCGCGGCTCGTTCTTGGGCCGTGTTGCTAATGAGATTGAGTGGCCCACTTAGAGTTAGATCCTCAGAGGGTTGGCTTGGAGCGCCCTTGGGCTGCGCTACCCTGGTGTGTATGGAAGGGTGGCTAATGACTCCCAAGAAGAGATCCGGAGGCCTACTTTGGCGTTGGGATCGTCGGACTTCCACGTTGTTGGGCTCCTTTGGATCATCATTGGGTGTAGCAACATGGTAGGGAGGGCAATGCACGTCGAAGTGGGGTCATCGGGGCTACAATGAGTCTTCAGGGGCGAACACAGCCGTGTTCTGAGTCGTCGTGATCCATAGAATCGAGCACGGCCTGCCCGTGCTTGGCATTGTCGAAATCCACAGAGTCGAGCACGCCCTGCCCGTGACCAGAAGCACGGCCATGATGGGAGTTGCTGAAATCCACAGAACTGGGCACAGCTTGCCCATGCTTAGGAGCACGGCCGTGTTCGGCGTTCGCGTCTTCGGGCGACCGTGTCATGGCCGTGATGGGGCGCACGGCCTGGCCGTGTTGGGGTCTAGGGAACTCTGACTTGGGTGAAAATTTCGGGGAAAATTCCTTGGATCCTGGGGAGTCTCCCCAAGTATCTTTTGGAGGGGTTGGGCCGTCCTCAAGTGTGTTCATGGACCCATTTGCTCATGCATCAGCTTCCGCTATGTATTCTGATGAGTTCTCCTCCGGAGAACTAGGGGGCAGCGGTTCATCGGGGTCGGATGGCGCTTCCAACGGACTGTGGAAAGGGAGGATGTCCGCTACGTTGAAGATGGGGTGATTCCCCATGTCCTCAGGTAAGTCCAACTCATTGGCGTTGGAGCCAATCTTGCGCACAACTGCATAGAGCCCCATATAGCGCGGCTGAAGCTTAAAATGTGCTCTGCTTGATAGACGCTCCACGCGGACATGCACCCTTACCAGCTCACCTACAAAAAAATGGTGTGGCCTACGATGCTCGTTGGCCTTCATTGCATTGCGAGTGTTGCCCAGAAAGATACGACGCCAAACCTCATCATGCAAACTAGCGATATGCTGGGCGAAGGAGTATGCATGCGAGGAGAGGTGGGACTCCATGGGGAGGTCATGCAGGTCTATAGGTTTACGCGGCTAGTGGCCCGTGACAATCTGGAAGGGACTAAGACCCGTAGACCTATTAGAAGCACTATTATACGCAAACTCGGCCATGGGTAGGACGGAATCCCAAGACCTCGGATGGTCGCCGATAAGACAACGGAGAAGATTGCCCAAACTCTGGTTAACGACCTCAGTTTGCCCATCGGTTTGGGGATGATAGGCCGTTGAGAATTTTAGAGTGGTGCACAAGAGGGCCCACAGTGAGCGCCAGAAGTGGCTGACAAAATGCGTGTCACGGTCAGACACGATGGTGGAGGGAAGGCCATGGAGACGCACATTCTCTCGGACAAAGAGATGGGCGACGTGAGAAGCGTCCGCTGCGCGCGAACAAGGGATAAAATGGGCCATCTTCAAAAATTGATCAACAACAACGTAGATCGAGTCGAAGCGGGAGGCGGTTCGAGGCAACCCAAGGACAAAGTTCGTGCTCAGGTCGCGCCACGGGCCGCTGGCCACTGGCAGAGGGGTATAGAGACCGGTGTTCGAGGGGCGGGGTTTGGACAATTGGCACGTACCACAATGGCGCACAATGCGCTCAACATCCTTATGGAGGGAGGGCCAAAAGAGGCATTCCTCCGCCATCTCAAGGGTCTTGTTGTAGCCATGATGGCCGGCGATGCCACCCGCATGAAGCTCAAGCAAAAGATGATCTCGAAGCGAAGAACGGGGAATACACAAGCGATTCCCCAAGAAGAGGTAACCCTCGCACATGGTAGGGGGAGTCGGGGTCGGTGGACTCGGTCAATGCGGCGTAGATGGTGCCAAAATCAGAGCAAGTGGCGTACTCGTCTTTGACATGGTCAAAAGTATTGACGCGAGTGCGCATTACGCATAAGAGGGTTCGGATGCGACTCAAGGCATCTACGACGACGTTCTCCTTTCCCGCCTTGTGGTTGATCACGAAGGAGTACTGTTGGAGGTACTCGACCCACTTGGCATGGCGGGCACCCAACCTTTTTTGGCATTAAGGAAGGAAAGGGCCTGATGGTCACTATATAATACGAACTCGCGATGGAGGAGGTAATGCCTCCATTGCCGAAGGGACTGAACAATCACGTAGAATTCCTTATCATACGTAGAATAACGCTGGCGAACAGCGTTCAATTTCTCACTGAAGAAGGCCACGGGATGGCCCTCCTGACTAAGGGAACCACCGATGCCAGAACCGGAAGCATAGCACGCGACCTCGAAGACCTTTGAAAAGTCAGGGAGGCGCAAAACAGGAGTGGTGGTTAGGGCGACCTTTAGCACGTCAAAAGCTCATTGCATGGCAGGGGTCCACTCAAACTCATCCTTAGAAAGGCACTGGGTTAAGGGGGTGGCGAGGGTGCTGAACCCACGGATGAACCGGTGGTAAATCCCACGAGGCCCAAGAAACTACGAACCTCAGTCACGGTGCGAGGTTCGGGCCAAAGCCGGATGGCCTCAGCCTTCGCAGGGTCAATGGACAGCCCTTGATCCGAGACGATATACCCAAGGAAGTACACGCTATTGGTTAGGAAGGAGCACATCTTCGTGTTAAGGAAGAGGCGCTCCTTACACAGGAGGTCAAAACTGGAGCGAAGATGCTCCAGGTGTTCATCCCGGGTCCGACTAAAGATCATGATATCGTCGAAGTAGACAACGAAAAACTTGCCCATGTAGGGCTAGAGGACCTGACTCATCAAGCGCATAAACGTGGACGGGGCATTGGACAACCCGAATGGCATGACAAGCCACTCGTAAAGACCGTCCTTGGTCTTAAACGCGATTTTCCACTCATCGCTCTCACGAATGTGGACCTGGTGGTACCCGCTTCAGAGGTCGAGCTTGGAAAACCAAGATGTGCTAGAAATCAAATCTAACATGTCGTCAAGCCGAGGAATGGGAAATCGGTACTTGACAGTGATCCTATTGATAGCGTGGCTATCGACACACATGTGCCACGACCCATCCTTCTTAGGCGTGAGGAGCACGGGAACAGCGCAAGGGCTGAGACTTTCACGGATGTGCCCCTTGGTAAGGAGATCATCCACCTGACCCTACAATTCAGCGTGTTCCGCGAGGTTAAGGCGATGATTGGGCAAGTTAGGGAGGGGAGCTCCCGGGAGTACATCAATCGCATGCTGAATTTCCCTTTCCAGGGGAAGGCCATTAGGCAAATCCTCAGGGCTGATGTCACTAAACTCGGCAAGGAGGGCCGACACCTCAACAAGAGGTGCCGGGACAGGGTCCTGCACTTCGCTCACCATGAGCGCGTAGACGGTCTTGGCCGCATGAGCTTCGCGAACCAGTGCGGGGGTGTGCATGAGGGAGACCATGGGGGAAGGTGGCGGGGTAGGTGCCGAGGGTGTAATCAGGCCCTTGGAGGTGGACACACGAAGCTCCTTAGGCGGAGCTTGAATCAAGCGGATCTTCTGCTCTTCGTGGTCGAACACATAAGTGTTCAACCGGCCATAGTAGACGACGTCTCTATCGTACAGCCATGGGTGGCCAAGGAGGATGTGGGTGACGTCCATAGTCGCCACCTCACACAGGAGCTTCTCACAGTAGGTCCCAAATGCAATTGGAACATGACACTGGTGTGTGACCGGCAGACTCATAGCATCGACCCATGTGATAGATTAAGGCCTCGGGTGTGGTTCAAGGGGAAGGCCGAAATGCATGACCGCGGTCCGGGAGACCACGTTCAAGCTACTACCACCGTCAATGACGATCTTAAACGAGTGCCCGTTGCACTTAATGTAAGTCGTGAAAATGCCCGAGGGCCTCCAATCCTCAGTAGGCGCGGGCTGCACGAGGTTGCAGCGGAGGACAGGTGTGGACGGACCCGACTCCTCGTCACTAGTGTAACATTCCGCCTCGACATCATGTTCAGCGGGGGTTATGGTGGCGACATGAGCCGGACCCGTGTCGGCTCGAGCGGGCCTCTTGGGACATTCACGCGACATGTGACCCGGCTGCAAACAGTTGTAGCAGGTAATACGGCTGGAGGCTCCGACCACCAGGGCCTTGCCCTTCTCCTCCCAAGTGGGCCGAGAAGGCGAAGCCTCAAGGGGTGGGCGTCGAAGGGCTGATGGGCCGGGGGCGCGGGTCGAGGGTCCGGACGAAGCTCCGGATGCTCAGGTCGAGGGTGGGGTTGCGGGGGAACGCCCGTATGAGGACGCCTATGTGGGCCAAGGTCATTGCGCCTTGCAGCGACGTGAAGGTCTTGCTCGATGTCTCAAGCGCACTGAAAAGTTTGGTCAAGGGTCTCCGATCCATACGCAGGTAAGGCTCGGCAGATATTCGCATGGAGCCCATTCTTGAATTTCAACAAAACTAACTCGGGGCCCTCCTGGAAATTGCAACGTCTCGAAGGTAAGACGGTACTTCTCGACAGTTCCTGACCCTTGGTGTAGACTGCTATACCGATCAAGAAGGCGCTGCCGATACGAAGGGGGTACGTAATGCTCGCGAAGGCGATACTGCATCTCCGTCCACTCCGTGATCGAGGAAAGAGCTTGCTACGCGTTTTGGTGCTCCACGTTTTCTGAATGTAAACGTGCAGGCCCCTCAAGTAAGGTGCGCACATATCGAACCCGTGAGTGCGGAGGCCAATCGCTAAGGTCAAAATACGGGTCAACAGACGCGACCCAATCTAAGAACTATGTGGGGTCAAGACCACACGTGAATGGTGCAGGGGTGTTACGAATTAAATGACGGAAATCATCGTCCACCCGAGGGCCCTCAATGCGGGTTTAGGCGGGGGTTCGAGGCGCGGCCCAAGCATGGCCAAAACGACCACCGGGCTGAGGCCCTTGTGCGGCCCAAACGTCATCCTCATCGAGGGGATCATCGCCATAACTCGGGTTCCGAGGGACTTCATGAGGTCGCGGGTGACCCCATTCATCCTCATGGATGCGCCGCGGCGTGGGCGCGGCCATCGGGGGTAACTCTCTAGTGGGGGTTGGGTTTGCGGACATCGGAGGGTTTACCAAGCTTGGGCGCTCATGCTCCGAGGGTCCAAAGCGACTAAGGAGGTGTTGGATTCAAGCCAAGATCTACTGGACCGTGGCATTGGTGCTAGCTTGTTGGGCTTCCATGCGTGCGGATAGCGCCTCAGGCTTGGCATCGATTCGCGCCTCAAGCGTAGCCATAGACTCTAGACGTGAATTAGCCCCTTCCGAAGGCTGGACCGACTCTTGCGTCTCAGGAATGGTTTCGGGGTATTGGGACGACATGATTTGTGACCGTGTAGTCACCATGCACAAACAAGGGAGACGCGACTAATGCGAAATGCGGAAACCCGAAGAAATGCCGAAATATGCAATGCAAAGGAACATATCGTGCGACGATAAGAAACGATCGCATAACGCCCTCTGATACTAGAACTAATGTAGCGACTAATAGGTGATGAGGGTCCTTAAGCCATACCCTAGGGTTTTACACAATGCGTGATAAAACGTGAGAGGGTCGTGAGGTGAGGGAAGAGAAAGCGCGTCGGAAAAGTGCAGGGAAACCGATAGAAACACGATGAAACAGCGACAATCTCGATCAAGGCAACACAAATACAAATGCAAGATACGGCACCCAACTATTTAACGCAACATGCTAACGTCATAGCATTCTTTTAAGCATTCCTCGCAGCTCTCTTAGCACGTTTTAAGCTCAGCCACGCGGGGAACAGTGAGTGCACAGGGGTTCAGCTCGCTCGCCTTGAGGGCTGAAACAAACCAAATAAACAAGAGAACCGACCACGCTCCGACATGCGGACTGGCGTGGGTGAAGATGAAAGGGGAAAGACCCAATTTGTAATCAAAGCAAGAAGGAGAAAATAGGCGAACCTGACCCACCTGAAAGGTGGGATTTACTTCAAAATGGAAGAGGAAATAACTTGGAATGGAAGAGACGTCTTCGACCCGAACAACGACGAAGGCGAGGCTCCGGCTCATCTTCACACAATCCTGGCGACTTCTAAGCTCACCAGGAGGACTCTCTACACCAAAGAAAACTAAGGAGGGATGCTGGCCAACCCCTCTCTTTTATAAGATAAGGAGGGGGAACAAGACAAGGGAGCAGCATCCTAATAAACTAACTACCATAAAGTGGTCAAGCTGCCACATAGAACAAGAAAGCATAAAATCCTACCAACTACCAACTATTCCTGCAAGGGAGCGCAGGTCCTTGGTCCTTCAGCGTATGCGTCTTAGCGGAGACGGTTTAGACGCGCTCCGAGCACATTGTGACAAGACAGCAAAACTTTTAACTCGTGGGCTAGGTTACCACTATCGCGGCTCGTTCTTGGGCCGTGTTGCTAATGAGATTGAGTGGCCCACTTGGAGTTGGATCCTCAGAGGGTTGGCTTGGAGCGCCCTTGGGCTGCGCTACCCCAATGTATATGGAAGGGGGGCTAATGACTCCCAAGAAGCGATCCGGGGGCCTACTTTGGCGTTGGGATCGTCGGATTTCCACGTTGTTGGGCTCCTTTGGATCATCATTGTGTGGAGCAACATGGTAGGGAGGGCGATGCACATCGAAGTGGGGTCGTCGGGGCTGCAACGAGTCTTTAGGGGCGAACACGGCCTAGCCATGATGGCGAACATGGCCGTGTTCAGAGTCGACGTGATCCACAGAATCGAGCACGGCCTGCCCGTGCTTGGAGTCACGCTCGTGCTTGGCATCGTCGAAATCTACAGAGTCGAGCACGGCCTGCCCGTGCTTGGAGTCACGCGCGTGCTTGGCATTGTCGAAATCCACAGAGTCGAGCATGGCCTGCCCGTGACCAGAAGCAGGGCCGTGATGGGAGTTGTTGAAATCCACAGAATCGGGCACAGCTGTGTTCGGCGTTCGCGTCTTCGGGTGACCGTATCACGGCCGTGAGGGGGCGCACGGCCTGGCCGTGTCGGGGTCTGGGGAACTCTGACTTGGGTGAAAATTCCAGGGAAAATTCCTGGGGTCCTGGGGAGTCTCCCCAAGTATCTTTTGAAGGGGTTGGGCCATCCTCAAGTGTGTTCATGGGCCCGTTTGCTCCTACATTATCCAGGGAATAAAGTGGGCTGCCGTCACTGGAGTGGGAGCCGGTGGGAAGGGGCATGTGATAGGGAAGGAGGTCAGTGACGTTGAAGACCGGGCTGATGAGGGAGTCCTCCGGGAGGTCGAGGACGTAAGCATTAGAGCCAACCCGCCATAGAACCGTGTAGGGACTGTTGCAGCGTGCTTGCAATTTCCAATTGGCCCGAGACCGCAATCACTCAGGGTGGATTCGCACCATGTCAAGCTCACCAACCTCAAAATGTTGTGGCCTACGAAGCTCATTGGCCTCTAGTGCATAACGAGTGTTGCTCTAGAAAATCTGGTGGCGAATCTCATCATGTAAGCCCATGATATGAGAAGCAAATGCGTATGCGGACTCATGGATGGAAGGGGGAGGAGGAACATTATGCATGTCGATGGGTTTCCTAGGCTGGTGCCCGAGGATGACCTGGAAAGGACTCAACCCTGTAGAGCGGTGGAACACGCTATTATATGCAAACTCGGCGATAGGGAGGTGATCAGCCCAATGGCATGGGAAGTCACCGGCTAAACACCGCAAAAGGTTATCCAAGCTACAGTTGACGACCTCTGTTTGATGGGGGCAGAGACCACAAACCACGACGGTACAAGTGGAGTTTACGATTGCCATAGACGAAGGCTCAGAGTCTTGCGAATAAGCTAGCAAACTCACTTATAAAGCTAGCTTAATAATTAGTAGATGACTACTTCAACCCCTCAATAAACTCAAGACATTCAAGCTCATAAGTTGCGGGAATCAATTCCAAAACGTGACCTGCATCAACGGCAAACCAAACAAATCATGCGTCAGCCAGCTAAAGCTCTCGTGACACGCCAGCCAGTGTCAACTTCAGTCAACACTCAACGCTGCAAATATGGAAGCTGCAGCGAAGGAAATCTTCAACGTTTCCCCCCTTGCTGCTCAAGATGGAAGCTGCAACGTTCACATCTCTCCAACGTCTTCCCTTGGCACCTCACAAAGGAAGGTGTAATAACGTCTCTCAAGCAATCGAAGGAAGAAAAGCTTCAACGCCAATCTCACCCAGGAACCTTGCCACGCTTGCAGCCAACAAAGGAAATACCAATCTCTTTGCACAACACTCATCTTCTTCAACGCTGGAACCTTGCGATGCTCACTCACAGCCAACAATGGAAACTTCTCCAATGTCTCTTTCCTGCTGAAGATGGAAGCTTCAACGTTCGGCAGCAACCTCTCTCCAGCTTCACCCAATATGTATCAATGCTTAAACCTTGTAAACGCAGACAGATTGTTTTGAATGAATGGAAACGCAGACAGATTGTTTTGAATGAATGGAAATGGTTTTTCTTCCGATGAATCGGATGTCTCCTTCTTCCTTCTCTGAGGTGCTTGTCACCTAGTTTTCTCTTCTTCTCCTTCTAGGGCTGAGCCCCTCCCTCTTCCTTTCTTCTCTAATCTCTCCTTCCCCCCCCCCCAATTCTCCTGCTCCGCTGCCAACATCGCACACCAAGCAAACCTGCAGATTTCTGTCATTTCGAGAGCTCGCCGCCGGCGATCCCACCGTCGGATCTCCACGAAACTTCGGATATCTCTTCGCCTCCCATAGCCGAACCTTCAGCCGCCAGAATCCGCCCATCCGCCACGCCGATCGCCGGAATCGAAACACAGACGTGTTCCCCTGTTTCCGCCCAGTTTCTGCCCTGCTCCCGCCTTGCACCGTTGTCCTCCTCCGACCGGCCACCGTCCGCCCCGAAACTCCGGCCACGTCGTCACCACAACCATACCAACCTCCAGTAGTAGCAGTTTTTGATTTGGTCAACCACTGGCCAGCCGGCAACAAATCCTTCTCCAGCGCGAGATCCCCTGTTTCTTCCCTGCCCGCGACCTAGCTCCGCCCTTCCGCATCGTGCTCCTCCGACCAGCCACCGCCCGTCACCAAACTCCGGCCACCTCTTCGCCATCATCACAGTGACTCCCCGTCATAGCAGGTCCGGCTAGTGTGCACCACCGGATGACCGCCGACCAACCCTGTTCCAGACGCGCCATCTCCCCTGTTCCACATCTATTTGTCTCCTATTTCAGTTTTCCTACATTGCTAATCTGATTAAGCTATTTCTTGCAGGGATTTTAAGAATTTGGCGCAACAACAATCTTGACATTTGGCACGGATATGAAGTGCAAATGTTGTTCTATCATTTGGACCAGTTGGGGAAGATTCAAATTGAGCATATCAGCCTACATGACACTGCAACTTTTGATAAATGATCAAATCCTGCATTTATTTTCTCAACTAATCTGATTAGCATGTTTTGTGCAGGTACTTTGAGCAATCTTTGCAACAAAGATCTTGGACTTTGGTCAGATAATGAAGCACACATCTTGTACTTTCATTTGGGTTAGTTGATGCGAGCCCGGGTTCAACGGGTCAATCTAACAAGGATTGCAAAATTTGCATTCTGAAACATTTCTGTGCAGTTTTAACTTACCGATCTGACTAGCTATATTGGTTGCACTAAATCTATATGCTCGAGTAGGAGTCTACTCTCCATTTTGATACGCATGCAAAGAACTAATTTAGTTCTACAATGCAGTTCATTTAGTTTGAATATTGAATGATTGGAACCCCTCTATGACATTGCCACATTTACTAAATAATAATTTTCTGAACTCCTGGAATTCTAGCTGTTTTCATGAATATGCTGTTTTCTGAAAATTCAAAAAAATAAGTAACTGAATTTTAATTTAGTAGTTTGTTGTCACACACTTCCCCCCTACATCAGTTTGGTATTAGAGGAAGTTTGTGGGCAACTCTTGTCTGCCCGCACGATCCTTTGTTTTGCTCTTTGCATTTAAAAAAAAAAAAAAATTTCATGCTTTCATGATTAGTTATTTTCTTGTTATTTAGTTTGCATATCTTAGGTTATTTGCTAGTTGTTGTTTATGTGGTAAAAAAAAAAATTGCTTACATTGAGAACAATTATGCATAGAACTGCATAATATTTCTGGATTTTTGCTATGCACCTCAAATTCTGCATGTGTTTTCCTGATGCTCCACTCAGTTTTATAAATCCTGCAACATCTGGACCATTAAATTTCTGAGATACCTGATTTGTTTTCAACCTCTGGCTGGGCAAAATTTAATAAACTGCACACTTTTGAAAGCAACTATAACTGAGTTTTCAATTTGTTGAATTCTGCACTTGACTTATGAGTTTGAAATCTGGTTTTCAGCCTACCGAATCTGAAACTTTCAGCCTGCTTACTGCAATAATCTGTATCAAACTGCAGCTAGGAAAACCATCAACGTATTTCAGTTTAAAACACCTATAAGTGCAGCCTTGGATGTATTGATTTGATGCTGAAATTCTGCATTTGATTTCTGAATTTTGTTTTGTTCATATTGTTGTCATCAACTTGCTGCAAACAATTCTGATTTATTGCTAGGTTTGTTTATAGTTTTTGCACTCAAACAATAGTCTTTTCCTGCTTGCTAAGTTTCTTGTTTTATCATGCGTCGGTATAATCAAAGAGACTTAATCTTTTCTAGAGATGGATATCAAAGACTCACCCTTAGTCCTACTAGTTTCAAAACTTATGTTTGGTGTAATGGTTATAAGAGTAGAACTATTATTGATCACTTTGTAAAGTTTAATTTTATATCTATTGATGCCCTTGAACAACTTGGTCTCACCAAAGATAAACATCATAACCCTTACTACATAACTTGGGATGATTTGACTATGACTTTTGTTGACTATCAATGCTTAGTTCCCATTATGCTAGACAATATCAAAACAAACATTTGGTGTGATGTGATGAGTCTAAAAGGTTTTGACATCTTATTAGGGAAAGAATTTATGCATGATTTTCAAGGATATTATTTTACAAAACCTTGATGTTATAGTTTTATTCATAAAGGTTTGGAACATATAGTTTATCCTAAAGATGAAAATGTTGGGGTATGCCCTTAAGGCTAATGTTTGAGGCCTATGGGAATGTATCTGTATCATGTAATAAACTCTTATGTTTATAAAGGCATGGTTGTTATTCAGTTAGCTACATTGTCTGCTGCAATATATGTTCTTCTGAATAATGTCTCAAAGCTGTTCAGCTGGGCTGACATGCTATTAAGTCCTTAGTCGATGTATCTTGGTGAACATGAGACAGCCTTGATATTGTTAAGACTAATATGTGTTCTAATCTTATAGGATGCTTCGAGCATGGAATAAGATGTAGACTCATGGGTACATGGGATGTACTGGACAGACCCTACTAGGATGTTCAATTGTTTGTCACAATATGAATATTCCTTGATTATGACAAGTGGCACATTTCCTCTGACTTGAGATCACTTATGTTTTCTAAATGATGATTGTCATTGTTTTGAGATAGTTCAATATCGTTTGAAACATAATGATTATAGACTATCTTGGATGATGAGCTTGAGTCAGGTTAGGGCACTAGTGATAGACATAGGATTGCCGTCTCCTTGTTTAAGGAGTGTGATGTTCTAAAGGGGCCCCCTGGATGAGATGATTGAGAGAGTGTATGGCCATACCCAGGTGACTATGATCATCTGATCTAATCATGCTCATCATATTGGAATTACAAGCTTGACAGGCTTGTCCAATAAGAACATCCAGTGGCAAAGGAAAAATGCATGCCTTGTGATTTGATTCACACTTGTGCTGTTTTTGGGTGTAGTCTTGGAAGACTCTTTTCTTTATATCGGGAGACAGTGATGTGTTGCTAGATACCTCTCACTGATCGTGATAACGTAAGTTGTCGTTACCGACATTTAAAGGAAACCCTTTGGGTCGCACAATTTGATGATATGGCTTACTTAAGTCAGATCGTGTGGACTGAATTATTTGGGTTCAGTTTAAAGGGATTTAATCTCTGATTGTAAGTGAGATCTGGTCTGATCATGTTTGATTGATTAGGGCTTGAGATCGGTAAGCTTTGATCGAGAGAATGCATGCCAGATCGGTCAGATCAGGGGCATCGTTGAGATCGACGGTTAGATCGTGAACCTTAGGGTTTATTTAAGATCTAGACTAGATCATTGGCTTGATTGGTTCTTAAACCGAACCAAAGTGAACCGGCTCACTAAATGAGCGCTTGGTTCATAGGGAGAGGAGTAGGCGACAAGTTCACTTGGCGTGAACGTTGTGGTGAGGAGTGGTTACTATTTTTAGTAACCATGATCTCCACTTGAGGGGGCTCTCGTCCGAATAGAGTATGCTCTATTTTCGCCACTTCCCATATTCCTCTCGCCCATATTCCTCTCGACATTCTTGTGTGAGTGCGGCGACGCTTGACGGATTGAGGAGGATTCGGCCAAGAGAGATTGACATCTCATTTTCCCTTCACTCGTCAAAGGACCTCTTGGAACCTTGCTAGCACAAGGAGCACCAAGAGAGATAGCGACATCATCTTGTGTGTGACGACAAGGAGAAGATCTCGTTTGATCTTTACTTCCAAGGTGCCATCTAGAAATGGCAATGGTATGGATCGAATCATCTCTTATGCAATCGGTTTTTCCTTTAAGTTGATTATATAAGGTGCATGCGATTCTTAGAGACCCTATCCGCTGCTTGAAATTTGTTTTGCACCATGCTGGGTTTCGCCCCCCTCTTGAAAGGGGTTCCAACAGAAAAGTCAACACATAGCCTTTGTAAGGAGTTACGGGAAGAACTTGAAGAGATTAAGCAAGAGATAAAGAGATTTATGGAGGAATCCTTGCAAAAAGAACATAAGAGTTCAACCCCATTAGAGCTTGAGCAACCCTTAGAGTCTACATTAGAGATTAATCCATGTCTTGATGAAACCATTGAAATTGAAGTAGCAAGACATGAAGAGCCAAACCATCAAGTAGAACCAATGCCTTCACCTTCAATTTTAGAGCCCAACTCATGTCTTACCACTGAACCTGAACAAATAAGTCATGAGGAGCCAAACCATGAGGTAGAACCAATTTTAGGGCCCATACCCACAGGACCTCAACTTGAGTCTAGCAATCCAGCTCAAGAACCCATAGTTGACTTGTCTGAAAGTCAAGCTACCCCTGAGTTGCCCATAGAGACCACTGCATACTTGTCTCAACCTAAGTGTCAAATAGAGCCATTACCTTCAATTTTAGGGCCCATACCCACAAGTTCTCAACTTGACCTTAGCACTACCTCTAGCAAACCTAAAGATGACTTGCCTAAAAATCCAGTTGAACCCAAACCCATAGGTCTTCTTGAACCTCACATGGAACCTAAGTTAGATCCTTTTGAGCTTGACCTGAATCCTAATCCTCAACCTTTAGGTCAACCCCTAGACTTAGAAAATCTCTTCCAGGACCCTATGATCCTTGAGTCTTGTCTGTTAGGTCCTTCTACCCACACCCTTAAGCCACCATTAGGATCAACAAAACATAGTGAACTCAAACATGCTTTGCACTCTGCTCTTATTGAAGTTGAGTATATTGATTTCATCATTCCTTGTTCTTTTCAAAGTGTTGTGATTTTCTATGACAAATTTACTAATGAGTACGGCCGAGAAAGGGAATTCAATGCAGGTACCCTTGATATGCAGCTTGGACCATGGAAAAGGAGCAACAAGACAGGATGTTGTGATACTAACAACACTTGGAAGCTTCAGATCCTTGAGGAGCAACTGACTCTCACCCCTCCAGAACTTCTCCACCTACACAAGAACAATTTTTCGGGGAAGAATTATTTTCACCCGGGGAGAAATGATGGGGGCAGAGACCACAAACCACGACGGTACAAGTGGAGTTTACGATTGCCATAGACGAAGGCTCAGAGTCTTGCGAATAAGCTAGCAAACTCACTTATAAAGCTAGCTCAATAATTAGTAGATGACTACTTCAACCCCTCAATAAACTCAAGACATTCAAGCTCATAAGTTGCGGGAATCAATTCCAAAACGTGACCTGCATCAACGGCAAACCAAACAAATCATGCGTCAGCCAGCTAAAGCTCTCGTGACATGCCAGCCAGTGTCAACTTCAATCAACACTCAACGCTGCAAATATGGGAGCTGCAGCGAAGGAAATCGTCAACGTTTCCCCCCTTGCTGCTCAAGATGGAAGCTGCAACGTTCACATCTCTCCAACGTCTTCCCTTGGCACCTCACAAAGGAAGGTGTAATAACGTCTCTCAAGCAATCGAAGGAAGAAAAGCTTCAACGCCAATCTCACCCAGGAACCTTGCCACGCTTGCAGCCAACAAAGGAAATACCAATCTCTTTGCACAACACTCATCTTCTTCAACGCTGGAACCTTGCGATGCTCACTCACAGCCAACAATGGAAACTTCTCCAACGTCTCTTTCCTGCTGAAGATGGAAGCTTCAACGTTCTGCAGCAACCTCTATCCAGCTTCACCCTATATGTATCAATGCTTAAACCTTGTAAACGCAGACAGATTGTTTTGAATGAATGGAAATGGTTTTTCTTCCGATGAATCGGATGTCTCCTTCTTCCTTCTCTGAGGTGCTTGTCACCTAGTTTTCTCTTCTTCTCCTTCTAGGGCTGAGCCCCTCCCTCTTCCTTTCTTCTCTAATCTCTCCTTTCCCCCCCCCCAATTTTCCTGCTCCGCTACCAACATCGCACACCCAGCAAACCTGCAGATTTCCGTCATTTCGAGAGCTCGCCGCCGGCGATCCCACCGTCGGATCTCCACGAAACTTCGGATATCTCTTCGCCTCCCATAGCCGAACCTTCAGCCGTCGGAATCCGCCCATCCGCCACGCCGATCGCCGGAATCGAAACACAGACGTGTTCCCCTGTTTCCGCCCAGTTTCTACCATGCTCCCGCCTTTCACCGTTGTCCTCCTCCGACCGGCCACCATCCGCCCCGAAACTCCGGCCACGTCGTCACCACAACCATACCAACCTCCAGTAGTAGCAGTTTTTGATTTGGTCAACCACTGGCCAGCCGGCAACAAATCCTTCTCCAGCGCGAGATCCCCTGTTTCTGCCCTGCCCGCGACCTAGCTCCGCCCTTCCGCATCGTGCTCCTCCGACCAGCCACCGCCCGTCACCAAACTCCGGCCACCTCTTCGCCATCATCACAGTGACTCCCCATCGTAGCAGGTCCGGCGAGTGTGCACCACCGGACGACCGCCGACCAACCCTGTTCCAGATGCGCCATCTCCCCTGTTCCACATCTATTTGTCTCCTATTTCAGTTTTCCTACATTGCTAATCTGATTAAGCTATTTCTTGCAGGGATTTTAAGAATTTGGCGCAACAACAATCTTGACATTTGGCACGGATATGAAGTGCAAATGTTGTTCTATCATTTGGACCAGTTGGGGAAGATTCAAATTGAGCATATCAGCCTACATGACACTGCAACTTTTGATAAATGATCAAATCCTGCATTTATTTTCTCAACTAATCTGATTAGCATGTTTTGTGCAGGTACTTTGAGCAATCTTTGCAACAAAGATCTTGGACTTTGGTCAGATAATGAAGCACACATCTTGTACTTTCATTTGGGTTAGTTGATGCGAGCCCGGGTTCAACGGGTCAATCTAACAAGGATTGCAAAATTTGCAATCTGAAACATTTCTGTGCAGTTTTAACTTACCGATCTGACTAGCTATATTGGTTGCACTAAATCTATATGCTCGAGTAGGAGTCTACTCTCCATTTTGATACGCATGCAAAGAACTAATTTAGTTCTACAATGCAGTTCATTTAGTTTGAATATTGAATGATTGGAACCCCTCTATGACATTGCCACATTTGCTAAATAATAATTTTCTGAACTCCTAGAATTCTAGCTGTTTTCATGAATATGCTGTTTTCTGAAAATTCAAAAAAATAAGTAACTGAATTTTAATTTAGTAGTTTGTTGTCACACGCTTCCCCCCTACATCACTGTTTGACCGTCTGTCTGCGAGTGGTACGCAGAGGAAAACTTGAGGGTGGTCCCAAGAAAGACCCACAAGGACTTCTAGAAATGGCCAACGAATCAGATGTCGCAGTCAGACACAATAGTGAGAGAGAGCCCATGGAGGCGCACAATCTCCTTGATGAAGATGTGGGCGACGTGAGAGGCATTGGCCGTTTTGGAACAAGGCACAAAGTGTGCCATCTTTGAGAAGCAATCCACAACAACAAAAATGGAGTCATGGCACGAGACCTAGCGGGGAAGGCCGAGGACAAAGTCCATGCTGATGTCCAACCGCGGGCCTTTAGGGACGGGGAAATGGGTGTAAAGCCCGGTGTTGGCAGGACGGGGCTTGGCACATTGGCACGTGCCACAGTGGCAAACAACCATATCGACATCCTTATGGAAGAGTTGGCTAGAAGAAACGATCTTCGGCAAAAGCGAGGGTCTTGTCGCAGCTGTGGTGCCCGGTGGATCCACTGGCGTGCAGCTCGAGCAAGAGGTGCTCACGGAGAGAGGACTGGCGAACGCACAATCGATTACCGAACACGAGCTAACCATCGTGGAGATGGTAAGGTTGGTCAAGGGGGTCAATAGCAAGGAGCCGGGCAAAAGTGGGTCCAAAGTCGGGGCAATCGGTGTACTCATTGAGGACGTGGGCCAGTGTGGGGATCGACATGGACAAAACGAACAACAGGGAATGAACGCGACTGAGGGCGTCGGCCACCACGTTCTCCTTTCCGGCCTTGTGGGTGATCACAAAGGTATATTGCTGAACAAACTCGACCCACTTTGCGTGGTGAGGGGCAAGCTTCTTCTATGTGTTAAGGAAGGAAAGGGCCTGGTGGTCACTAAACAGAATGAACTCCTTATGTAGGAGATAATGACGCCACTGCCGGAGGGACTAGACGATGGTGTAGAACTCCTTGTCCTAAGTAGAGTATCACTGCCGCACCTTGTTCAGCTTCTTACTGAAGAAGGCGACGAGGTGGCCCTCCTGACTAAGGGTACCGCCGATGCCGGTACCGGAGGCATCGCACGCGACCTAAAAGACCTTCGAGAAGTCGGGGCGACGGCGGACGAGGGCCGAGGTCATGATGTCCTTAAGAGCTACGAAGGCACGACTAGCCGCGGGGGTCTAGGAAAAGGCCTCATGTTTGGTGCAGGCCATCATGGGGGAAGCGATGGTGCTAAACCCCTTAATGAACCGGCGGTAGAAGGCTGCGAGGCCGAGAAAACTGCGGATCTCGGTGACAGACTCAGGCTCCGGCCATTGGCGAATGGCCTCGATTTTGGCGGGGTCGACCATGAGATCCTGGTCGGACACAATGAACCCAAGAAATTGAACCTGTGATTTGAGGAAGGAGCACTTCTTGGTGTTAAGAAACAAGCGTTCCTTGTGCAAGATATCGAAGGTCAACCGAAGGTGCTCAAGGTGGTCGTCACGGGTGCGGCTATAAATGAGAATGTCGTCGAAGTAGATGACCAGGAATTTGCCAATGTAGGTTCGGAGGGTCTGACTCATAAGTCGCATGAAAGTCGAGGGCGCGTTGGTAAGGCTGAAGGGCATTGCAAGCCACTCGTAGAGGCCGTCCTTCATCTTGAAGGCTGTATTCCACTCATCGCCCTCACGGATGCGGACCTAGTGGTATCCGCTCTGGAGATCAAGCTTGCTGAACCAACACGCGCCGGAGATGAGTTCAAGCATGTCATCCAAGCGCGGAATGGGGAACCGATACTTAACCATGATGCGATTGATTGCGTGGCAATCAATGCACATCCGCCACAAGCCATCCTTCTTGGGCGTGAGAAGGGCTGGAATGGCGTAGGGGCTGATGCTCTTGCGGATGAAGCCCTTCGCAAGAAGGTCATCAACTTGACGTTTGAGCTCCGTGTGCTCAGTGGTGTTAAGACGGTGATGGGGAAGGTTGGGCAATGATGCACCAGGGACGAGGTCGATGACATGTTGGATGTCACGGGCTGGGGGTAGGCTAGTGGGGAGATCGACCGGGGAAATGTCGGAGAACTCCTCTAACAAAGCAGTAACCGCCGGCGGCAAGGGGGCCAGCGGAGGCGGAGGCGCGGGAGAAACCTCGCGAACCATGAGGGCATAAACGACCTTAGTCTCATGGGCCTCATGGACGAGGGAGCTGGGGCGGACCAAGGCGACTGCCTTAGGTGCAGGTTGGGTAGGTGGCGCGGGGGTGATGAGGCCCTTGGACGTGGAGTCCCGCAACTCCTTGGGCAGAGCCGGGTTCAAACAGATCTTATGTCCCCCGTGCTGGAAGACGTAAGTGTTGGAATGGCCGTAATGTATCACGTCGCGGTCATAGAGCCAAGGCCGACCAAGGAGGACATGGGCGACGTCCATGGACGTGACATCGCACCACACCTTCTCGGTATAGTCATCGAAATAGATGGGGACCTGGCAGCGGTGGATGATGGGAAGGCTAGGCGCATCGACTCAGGCGATTGAGTAAGGTCGAGGGTGCAGCTCGAAGGGGAGGCCGAAACGGGTGACCGCCGTCCGAGAGACGACGTTTAGGCTGCTGCCTCCGTCGATCACAATCTTGCACGAGTGCCCATTACACTTGATGTAAGGGTAAAAGATGCTTGTGCGTTTCCAATCTTCGATCAAGAAGCACTCTGTTGCCCTGAACACTGCCAGGCCGTGTTGGCAGACATGGCCGTGACAAGAAGAACGGCCGTTCCAGCAGCTGTGACCGACTCCGCGCGACACAGTCGACCGCGACATGGCCAGGCCGTAACGGAGAACACGACCATGACATGGTCAAGGAAAAAACGCGAACACCAGCACGGTCCACGACACGCCCGTGACACCCACCGTGACGAGACGAGGAACACGGCCAGGCCGTGACGAGTCCCCCATCCGGAGTCGCCAACCCACTTCAGCACGGCCAGGTCGTGACTAGGAACACGGCCGTGTCCAAACTTTCTGTGGACTTTGGACCCCACATTACGGCCCGTAACATTCATCATGGCACTGTCATAAAATCTGCTCGACCCCAACACAGCCAGGCCATGACAAGGGACACGGTCGTGATGAGTTCGCCAATCTGCAGCACACCCATGCCTCCAGCCCTGTTCGCCCCGACGGGAGATCCAAACGCTGATCACGGTAGTGACGACTGTTGGGGTATGCCCTTAAGGCTAATGTTTGAGGCCTTGGGATTGTATCAGTATCATGAATAAACTCAATGTTTATAAAGGCAATGGTTGTTATTCAGGTTGTTACATTATCTGCTGCAATATGAATACTTCTGAATAATGTCTCAGTGATGTTCAGCTAGGCTGACATGCAGTATAGTCCTTAGTCGAGATATCTTGGTGAACATGAGACATCCTTGATATGATTGAGACTAATATGTGTTCTAATCTTATAGGATGCTTCGAGCATGGAATAAGATGTAGACTCATAGGTACATTGGATGTACTGGACAGACCCTGCAAGGATATTCAATTGCTTGTCACAATGTGAATAATCCTTGTATGTAAGCAAGTGGCATATTTCCTCTGACTTGAGATCACTTGTGTTTCTAAATGATGATTGGCATTGTTTTGAGGTAGTTCAATATCATTTGAAATATAATGGTTATAAACTATCTTGGATAATAAGCATGAGTCATGTTAGGGCACTAGTGATAGATATAGGAATGACGTCTCCTTGTTTGGAGTGTGATGTTCTATAGGGGCCCCCTGGATGAGATGCTTGAGAAAGTGTATGGCCATACCCAGATGACTATGTTCATCTGATCTAATCATTCTCATCATATTGGGATTACAGGCTTGACATGCTTGTCCAATAAGAACATCCAGTGGCAAAGGAAACATGTATGTCTAGTGAATTGAATTCACACTTGTGCTGTGGTTTGGGTGTAGTCTTGGAAGACTCTTTCCTTTATATCGGGAGACAGTGATGTGTTGCTAGATACCCCTCACTGGTCGTGATAACGTAAGTTATCGTTACCGACATTTAAAGGAAACCCTTAGGGTCGCACAATTTGATGATATGGCTTACTTATGTCAGATCGTGTGGACTGAATTGTTTTGGTTCAGTTTAAAGGAGTTTAAACTCTGATTGTAAGTGAGATCTGGTCTGATCATGTTTGATTGATTAGGGCTTGAGATCGGTAAGCTTCGATCGAGAGGATTGATGCTTGATCGGTGAGATCAAGAGCATCAAGAGATGTACGGTTAGATCTTGAACCTTCATGGTTCATATAAGATTTAGACCATGGCTTGGCTTGGTTCGATTTGGTCCTTGGACCAAATGCAATTGAACCAAATTAAATTGAACCCGCTCACAAGACATGAACGCTTGGTTCAATTGAGTTGGCGTTTTGGTTCGTTCACAAGACATGAACGCATGGCTTCATGACTTTCCATTTATGGAAATCATGTAACGCCTAAACGCTAACAAACGCCTCTTCTCTTCATGGGTCTCGGCCATGTGGAGTAATCAATCTTCACGCATTCGAGAAGAGAGCTTTCGGCCACAAAGAGGATCATCTCATCTCCTCCATACGACTAGGACACCTTGAAGCTTTGCTAGCACAAGGAAGCCAAGGGAGTAGTCATCATCACCTTTGTGTGCGTCTTCTTTGGAGGAGAGCCAATTCGTCCTCTTGCTTCCAAGACACCATTCGAATCAATGGCCTTGGTAAGATCCTATCTTGATCTATACAAAGAAATAATGTTGATCATATGTTCATATTACATGCGATCCTAGAAAAACCCTAATTCCGCCCATGCAAATTTTTCAATTTACGCATGCTTAGGGTTTTCTCCCTCTCCTTGAGGGGATCTTTCAATTGGTATCAGAGCAGGTTTTAGTATGAATCATATGATTGCTTTGATATGATTGTGATCCATGCTTGATGCTATGTTTACATGCGCTTACTTGATTCATTGTTACAAGTTGTTTGCGCATGTATCATTATTACAAGTTGTTTGCGCATGTATCATTGTTACAAGTTGTTTGCGCTTGTATCATTGTTACAAGTTGTTTGCGCATGTATCATTGTTACAAGTTGTTTGCGCATGTATCATTGTTACAAGTTGTTTGCGCATGTATCATTGTTACAAGATGTTTGCGCTTATGTATAGATCTAAGGTTTATCACTTGGCGCATCTACATGTTAGTTTGTAAAAATACATGATGTATGTTTTTACTCATTGCCGCATGTATGATGTTTATTAGTTGGCGCTTGTTATAGAAGTTTTTGTCAAAACCTGTTAACTTGCGCGCCTAACCTAGATCTATATTTGCACCTACTTTAAACCCTTAGACGGGTTGATAGGGTTGAAATCATCAGTCTTGTCTGGACCCAACAGTCTGATCAGACCATCTGACAGCCTAGATGGGTCGACCAGATGGCACCTGTGCGCAAGCACGAGGTGGCTATAGGTCGACTGCATATAGGCGTGTAGCGATGTCTGGTTGAGACAACCAGTGAACGCTCTTGAGTTAGGCCCGGGGTCACACCCGCTTGCCAGAACTCATGAGGGTCGTTCAGCCCAACGCATGCATTGTTGACCACTGGGTCGACTCAAGTCAGTTAGGACTTGGTGCATGCTAGGGCAGTGGGTCTGACTAGATCAGATGAGTGGATCCCTATTAATGGACCGTTGTAAGGTAGTAGGGCACATAAGGAAAATAAAATTGATGCCCATGGGTTTTCGAAAATTTTATTTTCTTATTTGGATCACATGTTGATTGTATAAACATGAATTAATGTCTATTTCATCTTATGTGGGCTGCCCAATTTTAATGTGTGCTGTGCTGGGGCCTGCGTGCCTGGATTATTAATTATTATAATTGTGATCTGCGCATCACATTTTAATTAATTTATAATGTATAATTGACCTGCGTGTCAATCATGTCTAGATAGATTAAAATGTAATTTGATTAGACATGAGCACAAAGCACACTTGGCAGAGGAGCATGCAGCAAGTAGCTTAACCAGTGGGAGGTCTAGAGTTCGACTCTAGGACAGGCGCATCTTACCTGGTAGGCGAACCTGAGCTGCAGTGGGCGCTTGGGGCCAGATGGAGTTGCAAAAGACCCATGAAGAGCTCATGTGAAGACTTAAGTTAAATTAAGGTCTTACCTAGGCTTAATGGGCTTTTACCACATAAGATCATCATGCTTTCATTTATTGTTTAAATAATTAGAACTGCATGATTTATTCTTCTGCTATCACCATAGGGTTTGCATGATAGTTAAGAAGATAAAAGACCGTTAAAATCCAAACGTTAAATATCAAGCACGATAGCCTTCTGACGCGAAACCTCACTGTTCTGACTATCGTTGGGGCCGTGTTGTACCCACTCAGTGGGCACGCCCATCTATCTTCAGACGGTGTGTGATTACACCTGCGTGTTACAGAGAAGGGATTTATCACTTCTCGTTGCTCAGCATAGCATGTGGTGGTCCAGGGAGTAGGTTGGGTCAGCTTGACCATGTAGGCTACATATGGAGCATATGTTAGCTATATGGAGGCAGCCATCTGTGGGATCAGAGACTGTGTTGTACCAACTCAGTTGGCGCAGTCGGCTGGATCGCCCAGATGAAGGGGAATCGCACGGGTTGGCGATTGGCAGGGATAGCCTACCAGAGATTAGTGCTTGTACTCTCTGTGCATCTTATCTCGCCTGAGCGGGACGCGGAGACCAAGTATGAAATCTGGATCCCATCTCACTAAAAGAGTGTCACTCTTTCGAACTGTTTTGCTGGATTTTTCAGTCAGATAAAATAGTGAGAGAAAGAATTATTTTTAAGTCCTGGATTGATTCTCACATTGATACTGACCTTGCTGTTCTTGCAATGTTGTAGATTCCTGCAGCAACGAACACCACGAATTTCAATGTGCGATCCCTACTGGAAAGGGAGAAGTTTGCTGGGCCAAACTTCTCAGACTGGTACGGACACCTTAAGATTGTTCTTAAGGCTGAGAGGAAACTGTATGTCCTCGAGACGGCAATACCGCCTCAACCCGCTGCAAACGCCGCAAGGGCGGTTCGCGATGCTTATGAGAAGCATGTCAATGACAGCATTGATGTCGCTTGCCTGATGCTTGCGTCTATGACGCCAGAGCTGCAGCGTCAGCACGAGGATCTATCGGCTATAGAAATTATAGCGAACCTCAAGTTGCTGTATGCTGCACAGGCGAGGACTGAACGCTACAATTTGACTAAACTTTTCTTTCAGAGCAAACTGACTGAAGGGAGTCCAGTGGGAGCTCATGTACTCAAGATGATTGGGTATAAGGAGGCTCTAGAGAAACTGGGACATACCATCAATCAGGAGCTTGCTGTAGACATCATACTGCAGTCTCTCCCGGCCTCTTTCGATCCGTTCATTATTAATTTTAATATGAACAAGATCGACTGTACCCCGGCAGAGTTACTGAACATGCTATTGACTACAGAGTTGACTCTAAAGGGAAAGCCTTCATCCTCTGTCTTGATGGTTCCTTCAAGGAACAAAAAGAAGGGGAAGAAGGGCAAAGCCCCTGTTAAGAGCTACAGCAAGGCTCTGAAACAAAAGGTTAAGCGGTCGAAGGAATACAGATATTTCCATTGTGGCCAGCTGGGTCACTGGAAGAAGGACTGTAAAGCGCTCCAAGGAGACAAGAAGGGAAGCAAGCCTTTTGCTTCTGGCTCAGGTATCTTTGTGACTGAAGTCATGATATCTTCTTCTTCTATTTCATGGGTGTTGGACACCGCATGTGGAGTTCACATTTGTTCAAATGTACAGGAACTCAAGAGAAGAAGACAGGTGGGACAGCATGAGGTGGACCTACGAGTTGGAAACGGGGCACGGGTTGCTGCTGTTGCTATAGGAGAATATCACATCTCATTACCATCTGGTCTTGTATTGGAACTGGACAATTGTTATTTTGTACCAAGCATAACCAAAAATATTATCTCTATTCCTGCTCTTGTCAGGAAAGGGTTTTCCTTTGAATGTAATATTTCAAAGTGTGTTATTACTTTTGATAATATAGTTTATGCTACTGGATCAATTAACAATGGGTTATTCATGTTGGACATGGAATGTTCTATACAACAAATTGATATTAAGAAAGCCAAGTATGCTGATAACAGCACCTTGCTGTGGCATAGTCGTTTAGGCCATATTAACAAGAAGCGCATTAAGCGGTTGCATGACCATGGACTGCTGGGATCATTCTCTTATGAGGAGCTTGATACATGCAAAGCTTGTTTAATGGGTAAAATGACGAAAGCTCCTTTTTCTAATAAAGGTCAAAGGGCTTCAGGTTTACTTGATCTCATTCACAGTGATGTGTGTGGGCCATTTAGTAAACATGCCAGAGGTGGCTATTCATACTTCATTACCTTTACTGATGATTTCAGTAGGTATGGTTATGTCTATCTTATGAGACATAAGAGTGAATCTTTTGACAAGTTCAAAGAGTTCAAAAATGAATTACAAAATCAGCTAGGCCGAAATATCAAGGCACTTCGCTCAGATCGAGGTGGAGAATACTTGAGTCGAGAGTTTACTGACTATCTGAAGGAGTGTGGGATTATCTCACAGCTCACTCCGCCAGGAACACCGCAATGGAATGGTGTGTCCGAGAGGAGAAACAGAACCTTATTGGATATGGTTCGTTCAATGATGAGTCAGGCTACTCTACCTTACTCCTTTTGGGGATTTGCACTGGAAACAGCTGCAAAGGTACTAAACCGAGTGCCATCTAAGGCAGTTTCAAAGACTCCATATGAGTTATGGTATGGGAAACAGCCGAGCTTGACATTTATTAAGATCTGGGGTTGCGAGGCTTATGTCAAAAAGCTCGCCTCTGGGAAACTGGAGAGCAGATCTGAGAAATGTATCTTTGTCGGTTACCCTAAGGAAACTAAGGGTTATTATTTCTACGATCCCAAAGAGAACAAAGTATTTGTTGCTCGGACGGCTATTTTTCTTGAGAAGGAATTTCTTCTGCAAGAGGCCAGTGGGAGAGAAATAAAGCTGGATGAGAATCTAGAGGAAGGACAAAGTAGTCAAGCACAGTTGGATGAGCCTGAGCCAATAGATCAGGTTATTGAACAACTTGAGGCTCAGATATCACGGGAACCGCGAAGATCGGGAAGGATCCGTCGATAGCCTGAGCGCTATGACGGAGTCTACATCATTGAGAATGATGAACCCCTCACTTATGCGGATGCGGTCAGTGGACCGGATTCAGCAAGATGGCTTGAAGCTATGCGAGCCGAGATGGACTCCATGTCAGATAACCAAGTCTGGGATTTGGTTGATCCGCCTCCGGGAGTAATCCCTATAGGCTGTAAATGGATCTTCAAGAAGAAGATTGACATGGATGGTAACGTGGTTACCTATAAAGGCAAGCTAGTTGCAAAAGGTTTCAAACAAATCTACGGGATAGATTATGATGAAACTTTCTCTCCTGTAGCCATGTTCAAGTCTATTCGGATTATTCTCGCGATAGCAGCATATTATGATTATGAGATCTGGCAAATGGATGTGAAGACTGCTTTCCTTAATGGAAATCTGCAGGAGGATGTGTATATGACACAACCTGAAGGTTTCACCAATCCATCAGATCGTCATAAAATATGCAAGTTAAAGAAGTCCATTTATGGACTTAAACAAGCATCAAGAAGCTGGAATATTCGTTTTGATGAATCAATCTGTGAATTTGGTTTCATCAAGAATGAAGATGACCCGTGTGTATATAAGAGGTTTAGTGGGAGCGTGATTACTTTCCTAGTCCTCTACGTCGATGATATCTTGATCATTGGAAACGACATTCCTGAACTACATGCCGTCAAGGCATGGTTAAGAAAATGTTTCCAGATGAAAGATTTAGGAGAAGCAGCCTATGTATTAGGTGTGAAGATCTACAGGGATAGATCTAAGAGGCTTCTCGGGCTGTGCCAGAGTACTTACATCGATAAAGTCCTGGAGAGATTCCATTTAGAAAATTCTAAAAGAGGATATCTTCCAGTCAGACATGGTCTGAATCTTTCAAAGAGTCAGTGTCCACAAACACAGACTGAGAAAGATGAAATGGACAATACGCCTTATGCTTCGGCTATTGGGTCCATTATGTATGCGATGTTGTGTACTCGCCCAGACGTCGCTTACGGGTTAAGCGTGACCAGTCGATTCCAAAGTAATCCAGGTAAGGCACACTGGATTGCGGTCAAGAACATTTTGAAATATCTTCGGAGGACCAAAGATATGTTCTTGGTATATGGAGGTCAGGAAGAACTCAGTATTGAAGGATATATTGACGCTTCGTTCCAATCTGACCAGGATGATTTCCGATCGCAATCAGGCTATGTTTTTAGCTTGAATGGAGGAGCAGTGGTGTGGAAAAGTTTCAAACAGTCTATTGTTGCTGATTCCACAACAGAAGCCGAGTATGTTGCAGCCTCGGAAGCATCCAAGGAGGCAGTGTGGATTCGTAAGTTCATTCAGGAACTTGGTGTTGTTCCTTCGAGTGCAGATCCATTGGTTATCTTCTGTGATAACACTGGAGCAATAGCACAAGCAAAGGAACCACGGTCGCACCAGAAGTCCAAGCACATACAGAGAAGGTTTCATTTGATCCGAGAGATCATTGATCGTGGTGAGATCAAAATCTGCAAGGTTCATACAGATGACAATCTGGCTGACCCGCGTACTAAGCCTCTGGCGCAGCAGAAGCATGAGAAGCACTGTAATAATATGGGTTTGAGATTTCTCAACCATTAGATTAAGTGCAAGTGGGAGATTGTTGGGGTATGCCCTTAAGGCTAATGTTTGAGGCCTTGGGATTGTATCAGTATCATGAATAAACTCAATGTTTATAAAGGCAATGGTTGTTATTCAGGTTGTTACATTATCTGCTGCAATATGAATACTTCTGAATAATGTCTCAGTGATGTTCAGCTAGGCTGACATGCAGTATAGTCCTTAGTCGAGATATCTTGGTGAACATGAGACAGCCTTGATATGATTGAGACTAATATGTGTTCTAATCTTATAGGATGCTTCGAGCATGGAATAAGATGTAGACTCATAGGTACATTGGATGTACTGGACAGACCCTGCAAGGATATTCAATTGCTTGTCACAATGTGAATAATCCTTGTATGTAAGCAAGTGGCATATTTCCTCTGACTTGAGATCACTTGTGTTTCTAAATGATGATTGGCATTGTTTTGAGGTAGTTCAATATCATTTGAAATATAATGGTTATAAACTATCTTGGATAATAAGCATGAGTCATGTTAGGGCACTAGTGATAGATATAGGAATGACGTCTCCTTGTTTGGAGTGTGATGTTCTATAGGGGCCCCCTGGATGAGATGCTTGAGAAAGTGTATGGCCATACCCAGATGACTATGTTCATCTGATCTAATCATTCTCATCATATTGGGATTACAGGCTTGACACGCTTGTCCAATAAGAACATACAGTGGCAAAGGAAACATGTATGTCTAGTGAATTGAATTCACACTTGTGCTGTGGTTTGGGTGTAGTCTTGGAAGACTCTTTCCTTTATATCGGGAGACAGTGATGTGTTGCTAGATACCCCTCACTGGTCGTGATAACGTAAGTTATCGTTACCGACATTTAAAGGAAACCCTTAGGGTCGCACAATTTGATGATATGGCTTACTTATGTCAGATCGTGTGGACTGAATTGTTTTGGTTCAGTTTAAAGGAGTTTAAACTCTGATTGTAAGTGAGATCTGGTCTGATCATGTTTGATTGATTAGGGCTTGAGATCGGTAAGCTTCGATCGAGAGGATTGATGCTTGATCGGTGAGATCAAGAGCATCAAGAGATGTACGGTTAGATCTTGAACCTTCATGGTTCATATAAGATTTAGACCATGGCTTGGCTTGGTTCGATTTGGTCCTTGGACCAAATGCAATTGAACCAAATTAAATTGAACCCGCTCACAAGACATGAACGCTTGGTTCAATTGAGTTGGCGTTTTGGTTCGTTCACAAGACATGAACGCATGGCTTCATGACTTTCCATTTATGGAAATCATGTAACGCCTAAACGCTAACAAACGCCTCTTCTCTTCATGGGTCTCGGCCATGTGGAGTAATCAATCTTCACGCATTCGAGAAGAGAGCTTTCGGCCACAAAGAGGATCATCTCATCTCCTCCATACGACTAGGACACCTTGAAGCTTTGCTAGCACAAGCATGCCAAGGGAGTAGTCATCATCACCTTTGTGTGCGTCTTCTTTGGAGGAGAGCCAATTCGCCCTCTTGCTTCCAAGACACCATTCGAATCAATGGCCTTGGTAAGATCCTATCTTGATCTATACAAAGAAATAATGTTGATCATATGTTCATATTACATGCGATCCTAGAAAAACCCTAATTCCGCCCATGCAAATTTCTCAATTTACGCATGCTTAGGGTTTTCTCCCTCTCCTTGAGGGGAGCTTTCAACGACACGCACGGCCAGGCCGTGTTCAGCCCCAGAAAGCACACCACGGTCAATTTTCATCCCATTCGATGCTCGCAACGGTCATCGCACCCCCCGGACCGTTTTGTGGGTGTGGTGAGCCCTTCTTCAGCAACAACCAGCCACATCCGCTCAATCAACGAGGCTTCACCTGCATCTTCGGAGTCGCTCCAACCCGTCCCTATGGCTACTCTTCCGCGAGGACCCCCACTGGAAGCCACCACGGATCGCTACAACAATCGGGTCCTCAACTCATCCCAAGAGACCGCCACCAACGTCCCAAACCAGCACACGATCAGCAAGTTCTACTGCTTCGTGGTAGCCTGCTCCGAGATGGTGTAGTCATCGTGTTGGGTCCCCTTCAAGGGGGAGCGAAACCCTAAGCATGCGCAAATCAAAGTACTTGCATGGGCGGAATTAGGGTTTCTATAGGATCGCATGTTCTATATAATCAACTTTGTTTTAATTGAAAGATCATGAGAAGATCTCACCATAGCCATGGGTGGATGGAGCCTTGGAAGCAAAGAGTCGAATGCTTCTTCTCCAAAGGTGACGCACACAACAATGAAGATGGCTTGCTCCTTTGAATCCTTTGTGCTAGCAAAGCTCTTCAAAGGGTCCTTGATCGTTGGAAAAGAAAGATGAGATGATATCTCCCTTGGCCGAAAGCTCTCTTCTTCCTCTTCGTCTAAGCTCTTAGCCACACACGAGAGAGCTCCAAAGATTAGAGCCGTTGAGGCAAGCATATGCGTTTTGGCGTTACAAGACTTCCATAAAAGGAAGGTCATGAAGCCATGCGTTCATGGCTTTGAACTAATCCAAAACGCAAACTTAATTGAACCATGCGTTCACATATGTGAACCGGTTCAATTGAAGTTGGTCCAATTTCAATTGGTCCAAAGACCAAATCGAACCAAGCCAAGCCATGGTCTAGATCTCCCTTGAACCAAATGGTTCAAGATCTAACCGATCATCTCTTGATGCTCTTGATCTCACCGATCTAGCATCCACACTCTCGATCGAAGCTTACCGATCTCAAGCCCTAATCAATCAAACATGATCAGACCAGATCTCACTTACAATCAGAGGTTAAATCCCTTTCAACTGAACCAAAACAATTCAGTCCACACGATCTGACTTAAGTAAGCCATTTCATCAAATTGTGCGACCCTGAGGGTTTCCTTTAAATGTCGGTAACGATAACTTACGTTATCACGATCAGTGAGAGGTATCTAGCAACACATCACTGTCTCCCGATATAAAGGAAAGAGTCTTCCAAGACTACACCCAAACCACAGCACAAGTGTGAATCAACTTCACAAGGCATGCATGTATCCTTTGCCACTGGATGTTCTTATTGGACAAGCGGGTCAAGCTTGTAACTCCAATATGATGAGCATGATTAGATCAGATGAATATAGTCACCTGGGTATGGCCATACACTTTCTCAATCATCTCATCTAGGGGGCCCCTATAGAACATCACACTCCTTGAACAAGGAGACGGCAATCCTATATCTATCACTAGTGTCCCAACCTGACTCATGATCATTATCCAAGATAGTCTATAACCATTATCTTTCAAATGATATTGAACTACCTCAAAACAATGACAATCATCATTTAGAAACACAAGTGATCTCAAGTCAGAGGACATGTGCCACTTAGTGCAAACAAGGATTATTCACATTGTGACAAGCAATTGAATATCCTAGTAGGGTCTGTCCAGTACATCCAATGTACCCATGAGTCTACATCTTATTCCATGCTCGAAGCATCCTATAAGATTAGAACACATATTAGTCTTAACCATATCAAGGCTGTCTCATGTTCACCAAGATATTTCGACTAAGGACATATAGCATGTCAGCCTAGCTAAACAGCTTTGAGACATTATTCAGAAGTACACTTATTACAGCAGACAAGGTAACAAAACTGAATAACAACCATTGCCTTTATAAACAAAAGTGTTTATACATGATACTGTTACAATCCCAAGGCCTCAAACATTAGCCTTAAGGGCATACTACAACACATCGACCACGGCCCAATCGACGGCTCAGCAAGAAGGCCCATGGGCCAGCCACCCCGCGTGTTGTGTGTTGTACTTTTATTCCCTAGTTAGTTATTACTTTTCAGGTTGCTAAAGGTCATCTTTGGACCCTCTTTAGTTGTTAGGGGGTTGTTGGTGTCTCCAACAAACCCCATGTGAGTAGCTTGTGCCTGACCCCTCCTCCCTCTTGTTCTATAAAAGAGGGCGGAGGGACTACTAGTTTCTTAGCTTTGTTGTAGTAACACCTTCCCCTACGTGAAGGTTTAGGCCACTTCAAACTCTGAAGAGCTCGCCTAGGGTTTCTTCGCCCCTCTCGTGTAATCGTTTTCAGCTTTCTTAGCTTTGGCCAAGTCGCATCTCCGCGGCATGGGTTTTCATCGGTTTTCTTGAGTTTTCATCGCTCCGCACATTTTACTTCCCTCGCCTCCAGCCCCTCTCACGTATTCGGCATCATAGTTTCCCCCACCGAAGAGTACTGAATTAAGGATCAACTCACCCATAACATCCGCTGCGTCAGTTTTGGTATCAGAGCCAGGTTGGAGCTAACTCTTGTCTAGCTCCGCTGGTCTCTCGCATCATATCTTACGGATTCTTCGGTTTTCTCTTCCGCATTGCATACTCATACATTTTCAGTCACCTTGACTACTGGATCAGGAACCTCTTACCAAAACCCCCCTACCCAAGTGCCCCCTATGACTGAGGAGAGTACTCCGCCTAGGGTAGAGTCAGTTGAATCACTATCCACACGCTTGGAAGCGATGGAGGTTATGTTTCAGCGCTTAATGTCGTCGGTCCAACACCTCACGGACCAAGTTGTGGAACTCAAGTCTAAGCCTGCTATGGGCCAGCCCTCGCTTAGTGTTCCCCCTTCGTTCGCCCCGCTGCACATGCGCGCCAACGAGTCCCCGGGTTATGACCCATTTGGTGATGAGTCCGCGTGGGCGGAGGAGGCCCCTCGCCCGCAGCGTCCGGTCCAGCAAAGTCGTTAGGACGATGAGGTCCGTCGTCTCATGCGCATCGACCCCTCCTATCTTTAAGGGCAGCCTAGATCCCAACGATTTCCTCGACTGGGTTTCAGCCATGGAAAATTATTTCGAGTGGAGCGCTATGTCTGCGCACCTTAAGGTCAGTTATATTCGCCTACTGCTCACCGGCCCCGCCCGGTTGTACTGGACAAACGTTGAGCGCCAACTAGTTGACCAATGTCTTCCCCCCATCACGCGGTGGGAAGAGATGTGCTATCGCCTTAGGGAGAAATACGTACCGCCCACTTACCGAGAGCGCCTCCTTGACTCCTATCGCGCTATCTCGCAGGGGTCCGACTCCATTGATGTGTACCACTCTCGCTTTGATGAACTCGGAATCTGTTGCAATCTTAGGGAGGACCCGGCGTTCACGCTCTCTAGGATTAAGCGCTGACTCTGCGAGGATATCCGACGCGCCCTTCCATCCTACGGTTAGACTCGATCCCCCCCCCCCCCCCCCCCCCCCGCCGCGAATGCCCCGGCCCCCTGCCACGAGGCTTCTCCGCGTCCCTAGCACGCAAATCCCCGATGACCTCCGTGTGACGCTCCGTGTGAGGCACCTGCACCCCGTCTCACCTGGGACGAAAAGGGTAAGGCGCCCCTCGCTGCGGTGCCCCCCTAACCTTGTCGTCACTGTAGTCAGACCGGTCACTTCAACCGGGATTGCCCCACACTTCGCAGCCGTTCCTTGCACATCGCGGCCGCTCCGCGCGACCCCCACGTCGTCACCGCTCCCGGGCCACCCTCGGCCCAAGAGGTTGCACCCCAGTGTTACTCCGATTAGGAGTCGAGCCCGTGTCCTACCTTGGCTATAGTTCATTGCACCCTTGTGCACTCTCCCCCTCCGTCCGAGGATTGGAAGCGCACGAGCATCTTTTACACTTATATTAAGTGTAATGGACACTCGTGCAAAATCGTGATCGATGGGGGTAGCAGCCTCAACGTCGTCTCCCAGACAGTGGTCACCCGTTTCGGTCTCCCTTTGGAGCCGCACCCTCGACCCTACACGTTTGCGTTCGTCGATGCGTCCAGCCTACCCATCACCCACCGCTGCCAGGTCCCCATTTACTTTGGTGACTATGCCGAGAAGGTATGGTGCGACGTTACCTCCATGGATGTCGCCCACGTCCTTCTTGGCCGGCCTTGGCTCTATGACTGCGACGTCATCCACTATGTGATGCAGGAGCATGCAACATGAAAGAAGGGGAAGATCTGGCCCCAATGGTGCCCCATAAATTTTCCACAGAGAGTTCCTCGGGGTACCCAGCGATGAAAGTCACGCCCCGTGACTCCTGCGGACAGCCATCCGAACTAGCAGCGACTTCACATACACAAGGCCGATTTTCCACAGAAAGTTCCTCGGGGTACCCAGCGATGAAAGTCACGCCCCGTGACTCCTGCGGACAGCCATCCGAACTAGCAGCGACTTCACATACACAAGGCCGATTTTCCACAGAAAGTTCCTCGGGGCACCCAGCTACGAAAGTCACACCCCGTGGATCCTGCAGGCAACTACCGGGTGCTCAAGTCCGATTTTCCACAAAATGTTCCTTGGGTCACCCAGCGACCAAAGTCACACCCCATGACTCCTGCGGACAGTTTTCCATAGAATGTTCCTTGGATCACCCAGCGATGAAACTCACACCCCGTGACTCCTGCGGACAGCCACCCGAAGCTGCAGAACTACCCCGACGACCCCACTTTGACGTATACAACCCACCCTACCATGTTGCTCCAACCCATGAAGACCCAAAGGAGCCCAACAAGGTGGTTATTCGGTGATCCCAATGCCCATCTCACCCACCGGACCACTTCGTGGGTATTATCAGCCCACTCTCCATCCACACCGAAGTAATCCGGCCCAAGGACGCTACCAACCAATCCCCGAAGAGCCCAATTCCAGCTTCTACCTCTTTCCTTGGCGCAAGTAGAACGAGTGCTTGGCAACTTCATCTCCTTAGAGCCACAAGCCATCTTCCTCATCTACTCTTGGCGCAAGAGGGGTTAAGGCTTGGCGGCACTCATCATCCACCTCACATCCTTGGTGCAACTTCTAGTGAAGGTGGCGTAAGTGATCAAAGGAGGATTTTAAGGCTTGGATCTTATTCCCAAGGCTAGCACTAGGCGAGGAAGAAGAGAGCTCAAGGCATCCGTGTGTGTGAGATTATAGAGACCTCGACATCGGCCTCATCTTGCTCCTAAGGTACTTACTATCTCATCGTGTCGACCCCCTCGCAATACGATCTTCACTGGGTTTTTGGTACCAGCCTGTTTCGGGGATATTATTCCGCTGCGTTTGTTATGTATTCTCTATGAAAAAAAATTGTAAAATATCCCCGAGGTTTCCCAACAGTATCCAATACTCATGACATAGAAGTAGAAAGGTTGACTTCGGTAACAAAAATACCTGAGCTAGAAGACAATGCCTTGCCTTTCTTCTTCTCATTCTGAAGTTGCTTGCAATCCCTCCTCCAGTGACCCTGCTCGCCACAGTAGAAGCACCTCTGTTCCTTTGATTTCCTGGCCTTCTTTTTCAGTGCTTTGGTAGAACCTTTGACCCTGCCCTTAGCACATGCCTTACCCTTCTTCTTCATCTTCTTAGTCGCAGGGACCAAAAGAACAAAATTGGGTTTGGTCTTACCCATCTCACGCCCGGTCGTTTGGAGTATATTCAACAGTTCCTCCCTAGTGCACTCGATCCGGTTCATGTTAAAATTTATAATAAACGAGCTGAAGCTAGGGGGCATGGACTACAAAATAAGATCCATAACCAACTCGTTATTTATAGTGTGTCCCAGTCTCCTGAGATGATCCACATGCTCAATCATCTTGAGCACATGGGGTCCCACTAGTGCACCCTCAGATAACTTGCACCAAAAGAATGCTTTGGCAGTGTCATATCTCTCAGTTCTAGCCTGAGCCTCGAACATCTATTTCAAATGAGTGATCATCTGAAAAGCATTCTGCTCCTCATATTGCACCTGAAGCTCAGGTGCCATAGTGGCTAGTAAGAGACATGCTACTCCCAAAGAGTCATCCTGATGCTTTCTAAAAGCATATCTATCTACCACTCGGGCATTAGGTGCAGGAACCGCAGGAAGAGGCTGCTCAAGGACATACAGCTTCTTCTTGAGCTTGATGGTCAACCTCAAGTTCCGATGCCAGTCCATAAAGTTGGATCCAACTAACTTATCCTTCTCAAGAAGAGATCGTAGTGACAATCAGCTATTGTTCATAGCCATTGTTCTACAACAACCAAGAAAAGTAGATTAGTACTACTTCGAATCATTTAAACTGAACTTGTATTAAATGATTGTGGCTCCCACTATTTTAATCGAATTGACAACCCACAAAGTCAATCAGGAAATCCGAGATTTCCTAGGGAGATGGGATCCTTATTCCACATGAGGCTTTGCGTCCCACGAGGATGGCATGAGATGCACAAAGTGACTCATGCTTCTTAAGGTGGGCACGCCGGCCAATTGCACTTGGCAACTCCCCTTATTGAGACAGTATAGGCATTACATGTCCAGCAAGGGCTAGATACTGCATGAAACCCTAACCTCTCAATGATGCCTCTAGAGTTACATCATATGTCCAGCACATTTGAAAAGCTAATCAAGTCCATTCCTAACCATTATCCCCAGGGCCAATGAGTTTCCTTGCGAAGGCACGTCAGGTTAAAACTAGACTGGGGAAACCATTGTCACCACACCTTCTAAACATAAGTAAGTGTGTCCCATGAGGGTGGGAAACAGTGCACAACGCCACTGATCGATAGCTTAATGAGGGCTACGAGTTAGAAGGCTTCTAGACTTGATATTTTTGATTGAGGGTTTTTGAGGTCTCATCCTCTTAGTTTTGTCTTTTGTCTAACAATATAGGCATACAATCCTATAATAATAACAGAATGATAAAACATCACAGGCATGTTTTAGCAGATATAAAAAGCAGTAAAAGATGATGTAGTCATAGCCTATTCAAGACATTGAACCAACACATACCAAAGCAGTTCAACTCTTGACCTAGGAGACAAGCCTCAATGATGGAGGCAGAGACCACAGGCCACGAAGATATAAATGGAGTTTACAAGTGCCCTAGTCAAAGGCCTGGAAGCAAAGGAATAAGCTAGCAAGCTCACTCCTAAAGCTAGCTCAATAAATGGGATAATAACTACCTCAAGCACTTGTCACTTACCAAAGAATAAATTTCCGTTCCACATTCATGACAAGTATCCACGCCAAGCAATGAAGGAAAGAAGCCATGCGATAGTGTTCAGCTTCAAATCAGCCAATCAAGGACCTCATCCAACGATCATCCTCATGCCAACGTTCATCAAGGATGAAATCTTCTCTAGCCAAATATGGATCTCGTGATGCGCCAGCCAACCTTCAGCACCAGCCAACATTCATCTTCACCAAATAAGAGAAACTCAACGTCACCATGCGATTACACAAAGAAGGAACCTTGCAACGTTCACATGCAACCAACAAAGGAAATATCAACATCTCCTTCCCTCAGCCAACAAGGAAGCTGCAATGTCTCTTTCATCTGCAACATCTCTTGAACATCTCACCTACAAATCTCTCCCTATATGTACTCTAGCATGCACTTTATAACAGATAAGTTGAATGAATTTTGGAATTGGTTTTCTTCCGATCGAATCGGATGTCTCTTTTCTCCTCTAAGGTGCATGTTGTTGGGGTATGCCCTTAAGGCTAATGTTTGAGGCCTATGGGAATGTAACAAGTATCATGTAATAAACTCTATGTGTTTATAAAGGCATGGTTGTTATTCAGTTAGCTACATTGTCTGCTGCAATATATGTTCTTCTGAATAATGTCTCAAAGCTGTTCAGCTGGGCTGACATGCTATTATGTCCTTAGTCGATATATCTTGGTAAACATGAGACAGCCTCGATATGGTTAAGACTAATATGTGTTCTAATCTTATAGGATGCTTCGAGCATGGAATAAGATGTAGACTCATGGGTACATGGGATGTACTGGACAGACCCTACTAGGATGTTCAATTGTTTGTCACAATGTGAATATTCCTTGATTAAGACAAGTGGCACATTTCCTCTGACTTGAGATCACTTGTGTTTTCTAAATGATGATTGTCATTGTTTTGAGGTAGTTCAATATCATTTGAAACATAATGATTATAGACTATCTTGGATGGTGAGCTTGAATCAGGTTAGAGCACTAGTGATAGACATAGGATTGCCGTCTCCTTGTTTAAGGAGTGTGATGTTCTAAAGGGGCCCCCTGGATGAGATGATTGAGAGAGTGTATGGCCATACCCAGGTGACAGTGCTCATCTGTTCTAATCATGCTCATCATATTGGAGTTACGAGCTTGACAGGCTTGTCCAATAAGAACATCCAGTGGCAAAGGAAATATGTATGCTTTGTGAATTGATTCACACTTGTGCTGTTTTTGGGTGAAGTCTTGGAAGACTCTTTCCTTGATATCGGGAGACAGTGATGTGTTGCTAGATACCCCTCACTGGTTGTGATAATGTAAATTATCGTTACCGATGTTTTAAGGAAACCCTCAGGGTCGCACAATTGATGATATGGCTTACTTAAGTCAGATCGTGTGGACTGAATTGTTTCGGGTTCAGTTTAAAGGGATTTAATCTCTGATTGTGAGTGAGATCTGGTCTGATCATGTTTGATTGATTAGGGCTTGAGATCGGTAAGCTTCGATCGAGAGAAGAGATGCTAGATCGGTCAGATCAGGAGCATCATAGAGATCAACGGCTAGATCTGGAACCTTAGGGTTTTAATATGATCTAGGCCATGTCGTTTGGTTTATTTGGTAATTGAACCAAAATTAAATTAAACCAAAATGGTTCAAGCATTGGCGACAAGTTCACTTGGCGTGAACATGTTGGGCGGTTAGTGGTGCTATTTTTAGCAACCATGATCTCCACTTGGAGAGACTCACGTTCGAAAGAGAGTGCTCTCTCTATTCTCGCCACTTGAACGCATTCCTCTTGTGTTTTTCCGTGGGTGACGACGCCTTGGATTTGGAGGAGAAATCAGCAAAGAAAAGATCTCTTCATCCCTTTCTCATTTTCGATCAAAGACTTCTTTGGATCTTGCTAGCACAAGGATCGCAAAGAGGAGTAGGCGACATCAACTGTGTGCGTCACCTCTGGAGAAGATCTGCTTTGATCTTTGCTTCCTAGGCGCCATTCGAAATGGCTATGGTATGAGTTTTATCTCTTACATGCAATCGTTTCCATTTGGTTGATCATATCACATGAACCGATTCTTGAAACCCTAATCCGCTGCCCAAAAATTTTATGCGCCACTGCCTAGGGTTTTCGCTCCCCCTAGAAGGGGACCCCCCTTAGTTTAAGGGGTACTTTCAATTGGTATCAGAGCCTGATGTTTCATGCTTGTTTATGATTGCCATGATATGTCATATGATCCATGTATGCGCATTATAATAGATCTATAGGTTACATGCGATTATCTAAGTTGGCGAAAATTCATGATTTGTATAGATGTTATTTTCTCCATTGCGCATGTTGTTGTTGGCGCATGTTTTTGTAAGTTTTTCTAAAACCTTGATCACATGCGCGTTTCACCTTAGATCTAATGCTCCTACATTAAACCCTTAGATGGGTTATTAGGGTTGAAGTCACCCCCTAGGTTAGATCCAAACATGTCTGATCAGACTATCTGACAGCCTGAATGGGTCGACCAGTTAGCACCTTGGCGCATGCCTGTGGTGGCTATAGGTCGACTGCAGACAGGTGTGTAGCGATGTCTGATTGAGACAACTGATGAACGCACCTGAGTTAGGCCCGGGGTCACGCCCGCTTGCCAGACCTCAGTGTGGTCGTTCAGCCTTGGTGCATGCATGGTTGACCTTTTGGTCGACTCAAGTCAGTTAGGACTTGGTGCATGCTAGGGCAGTGGATCTGACTAGGTTGGATGAGTGGATCCCTAGTAATGGACCATTGTAAGGTTGTGGGGCAAATAAGGAAAAATTAAAAAAAAAAAAAAAAATCGATCCCAAGGGGTTTTTTTTTAAAAATTTATTTTTCCTGACTGGATCACATGATGGTTGTTGCATCTGCTTGTTTATTTAGTCTTATGTGGGCTGCCCGTTTTTAATGTGTGCTGTGCTGGGGCCTGCGTGCCTGGATTATATGTTGTAAATTAATTTTCTTTATGTGATCTGCGTATCACAATTTTAATTAATTTATAATGTGAAAGTGACCTGCGTGTCACTCTTGTCTAGATAGTTAAATTTGTAATTTAATTAGACAAGAGCACTATGCACACTTGGCAGAAGCGCATGCAGCAGTGGCTGGACCAGGTGGGAGGTCTAGGGTTCGACCCTAGGACCAGGCGCAAATTCCTGGTGGGCGCACCAGAGCTGCAGTTGGCGCTTGGGCTCAGGTTTGGGCCAGATGAGCAGCTAAAGACCCATAAAGAGCAAGTGTAGACTTAAGTTAGGTTAAGGTCTCACTAGGGCTATGGGCTTTTACCACAAAAGACACATGCTTTCTTTTATTGCTTTATATTAGAATTGCATGAGTAAATTTATCTTCTGCTATCACCATAGGAATTGCATGATAGGCAAGAAGATAAAAGACCGTTAAAATCCAACGATTAAATATCAAGCTCGTAAGCCTTCTGACGCGAAACCTCACTGTTCTGATTATCGTTGGAGCCGTGTTGTACCCACTCAGTGGGCACGTCCATCTATCTTCAGACGGTGCGGGATTACACCTGTGTGTTACAGAGCAGGGATTTATCCCTTCTCGTTGCTCAGCATAGCACATGGTGGTCCAGGGAGTAGGTCGGGTCAGCTTGACCGTGTAGGCTACATATGTGGCGCATATGGTAGCACATGGAGGCAGCCATCTGTGGGGTCAGAGATTGTGTTGTACCAACTCAGTTGGCACAGTCTGCTGGAGTGCCCAGATGAAGGGGAATCGCACGGGTTGGCGATCGGCAGGGACTGCCTACCAGAAACTAGTGCTTGTACTCTCTGTGCATCTTATCTCGCCTGAGCGGGACGCGGAGACCAAGTATGAAATCTGGATCCCATCTCACTAAAAGAGTTCTACTCTTTCGGGCTGTTTTGCTGGATTTTTCACGCCTGATAAAATAGTGAGAAAAAGAATCTTTCTTAAGTCCTGATTGATTCTTATACATTGATACTGACCTTGCTGTTCTTGCATTGTTGTAGATACCTGCAGCAACGAACACCATGAACTTCAATGTGCGATCCCTACTGGAAAGAGAGAAGTTTGCTGGGCCGAACTTCTCTGACTGGTTTGGACACCTTAAGATCGTTCTTAAGGCAGAGAGGAAACTGTATGTCCTCGAGACGGCGATACCGCCGCAGCCCGCTCCGAACGCCGCAAGGGCGGTTCGGGAAGCCAATGAAAAGCACGTCAATGATAGCATTGATGTCGCTTGCCTGATGTTAGCGTCTATGACGCCACCGCTGCAGCGTCAGCATGAGGACATGTCGGCTAGAGACATGATTACAAACCTCAAGATGTTGTATGCTGCACAGGCGAGGACTGAACGCTATAATTTGACGAAGCTCTTCTTTCAGAGCAAACTGGCTGAAGGGAGCCCAGTGGGAGCTCACGTGCTCAAGATGATTGGGCACAAGGAGGCTCTAGAGAAACTGGGGCATACCATCAACCAGGAGCTTGCTGTGGACATTATTCTGCAGTCTCTCCCGCCATCATTCGACGCGTTCATTATTAATTTTAATATGAACAAAATCGATTGTACTCCGGCAGAGCTGCTGAATATGCTCTTGACCACTGAGGAAACTCTGAAGGGTAAGCCTTCAACCTCTGTCTTGATGGTTCCTTCCAGGAACAAGAAGAAGGGGAAGAAGGGCAAGGCCCCGGTCAAGAATTACAGCAAGGCTCTGAAGCAGAAGGTGAAGCGGTCTAAGGAATACAGGTGTTTCCACTGTGGCCAGCTGGGTCACTGGAAAAAGGACTGTAAAGCGCTCCAAGGAGATAAGAGGGGAAGCTTTGCTTCTGGCTCAGGTATATTCGTGACTGAGGTCATGTATTCTTCTTCTGTATCATGGGTGTTGGACACTGCATGTGGAGTTCACATTTGTTCAAATGTGCAGGAACTCAAGAGAAGAAGGCAGGTGGGACAGCATGAGGTGGACCTACGCGTTGGAAACGGGGCACGGGTTGCTGCTGTTGCTGTAGGAGACTACTTCATTACTTTACCATCTGGAATTGTATTGGAACTAAACAGTTGTTATTTTGTTCCCAGTATAACTAAAAATATTATCTCCATTCCTGCTCTTGTCAGGAAGGGGTTTTCCTTTGAATGCAATATTTCAAAGTGTGTTTTGTCATATGATAATATTGTTTATGCAACTGGTTCAATTAATAATGGGTTATTCATGTTGGACATGGAAAGTTCTATACAGAATGTTGATATTAAGAAAGCCAAGTATGCTGATGACAGCACCTTGCTATGGCATAGTCGTTTAGGCCATATTAACGAGAAACGCATTAAGCGGTTGCATGATCATGGACTGCTGGGATCATTCTCCTATAAGGAGATTGATACATGCAAAGCTTGTTTGATGGGTAAAATGACGAAGTCACCTTTTCCTAATAAAGGTCAAAGGGCTTCAGGTTTACTTGACCTCATACACAGTGATGTGTGTGGGCCATTTAGTAAACATGCCAGAGGTGGCTATCAGTACTTCATTACATTTACTGATGATTTCAGTAGATATGGGTATGTCTATCTGATGAGACATAAGAGTGAATCTTTTGACAAGTTCAAAGAGTTCAAGAATGAAGTACAAAATCAGCTAGGCCGTAATATCAAGGCACTTCGCTCAGATCGAGGTGGTGAATACCTATGTCATGCATTTACTGACTATCTAAAGGAGTGTGGGATTATCTCACAGCTCACTCCACCAGGAACACCGCAATGGAATGGTGTGTCCGAGAGGAGAAATAGAACGTTACTTGATATGGTTCGTTCTATGATGAGTCAGGCTACTCTTCCATACTCCTTTTGGGGTTTTGCGCTGGAAACAGCTGCAAAGGTACTAAACCGAGTGCCATCCAAGGCAGTTTCAAAGACGCCATATGAGTTATGGTATGGGAAACAGCCGAGCTTGACATTTATCAGGATCTGGGGTTGCGAGGCTTATGTTAAAAAGCTCGCCTCTGGGAAACTAGAGAGCAGATCTGACAAATGTATCTTTGTCGGTTACCCTAAGGAAACTAAGGGTTATTATTTCTTCGATCCCAATGAGAACAAGGTTTTTGTTGCTCGGACGGCCATATTTCTTGAGAAGGAGTTTCTTCTGCAAGAGGCCAGTGGGAGAGAAATAAAGCTGGATGAGAATCCAGAAGAAGGACAAAGTGATCAAGCACAGTTGGATGAGCCTGAGCCGGTAGAACAGGTTATTGAACAACCTGAGGCTCAGACATCACGGGAACCGCGAAGATCGGGTAGGATTCGTCGACAGCCTGAGCGCTATGACGGAGTCTACATCATTGACAATGATGAACCCCTTACTTATGCGGATGCGGTCAGTGGACCAGAGTCAGCGAGATGGCTTGAGGCTATGCGCGCCGAGATGGACTCCATGTCAGATAACCAAGTCTGGGATTTGGTTGATCCGCCTCCGGGAGTTATCCCTATAGGCTGTAAATGGATCTTCAAGAAGAAGATTGACATGGATGGTAACGTAGTTACCTATAAAGGCAGGCTAGTTGCGAAAGGTTTCAAACAAATCTACGGGATAGATTATGATGAAACTTTCTCACCTGTAGCCATGTTTAAGTCTATTCGGATTCTTTTCGCGATAGCTGCATATTATGATTATGAGATTTGGCAGATGGATGTGAAAACAGCTTTCCTTAATGGAAATCTGGATGAGGATGTGTATATGACACAACCAGAAGGTTTCACTAATCCAGCAGATCGTCATAAAATATGCAAGTTAAAGAAGTCCATTTATGGACTTAAACAAGCATCAAGAAGCTGGAATATTCGTTTTGATGAATCAGTTACTGAATTTGGTTTCATCAAGAACGAGGATGACCCGTGTGTATATAAGAGGTTTAGTGGGAGCGTGATTACTTTCCTAGTCCTCTACGTCGATGATATCTTGATCATTGGAAACGACATTCCTGAAATGCATGCTGTTAAGGCATGGCTGAGGAAATGTTTCCAGATGAAAGATCTAGGAGAAGCAGCCTATGTGTTAGGTGTGAAGATCTACAGGGATAGATCTAAGAGGCTTCTCGGGCTGTGCCAGAGTACTTACATCGATAAGGTCCTGGAGAGATTTCACTTAGAGAATTCTAAGCGAGGATATCTTCCAGTCAGACATGGTCTGAATCTTTCTAAGAGTCAGTGTCCACAAACACAGACTGAGAAAGATGAAATGAACAATACGCCTTATGCTTCGGCTATTGGTTCTATAATGTATGCGATGTTGTGTACTCGCCCAGACGTTGCTTACGGGTTAAGCGTAACCAGTCGTTACCAGAGTAATCCAGGTATGGCGCACTGGATTGCAGTCAAGAACATTTTAAAATATCTGCGGAGGACCAAAGATATGTTCTTGATATATGGTGGTCAGGAAGAACTCAGTATTGAAGGATATACTGACGCTTCGTTCCAGTCTGACCAGGATGATTTCCGATCGCAATCAGGCTATGTTTTTAGCTTGAATGGAGGTGCAGTGGTGTGGAAAAGTTTCAAACAGTCAACTGTTGCTGATTCCACAACAGAAGCCGAGTATGTTGCAGCCTCGGAAGCATCCAAGGAGGCAGTGTGGATTCGTAAGTTCGTGAGAGAACTTGGTGTCGTTCCTTCGTGTGCAGATCCTTTGGTTATCTTCTGTGATAACACTGGAGCAATCGCACAGGCAAAGGAACCACGGTCGCACCAGAAGTCCAAGCACATACAGAGACGGTTTCATTTGATCAGGGAGATCATAGATCGTGGCGAGATCAAAGTATGCAAGGTTCATACAGATGACAATCTGGCAGACCCGCTTACCAAGCCTCTGGCGCAGCAGAAGCATGAGAAGCACTGTAATAATATGGGTTTGAGATTTCTCAACCATTAGATTAAGTGCAAGTGGGAGATTGTTGGGGTATGCCCTTAAGGCTAATGTTTGAGGCCTATGGGAATGTAACAAGTATCATGTAATAAACTCTATGTGTTTATAAAGGCATGGTTGTTATTCAGTTAGCTACATTGTCTGCTGCAATATATGTTCTTCTGAATAATGTCTCAAAGCTGTTCAGCTGGGCTGACATGCTATTATGTCCTTAGTCGATATATCTTGGTAAACATGAGACAGCCTCGATATGGTTAAGACTAATATGTGTTCTAATCTTATAGGATGCTTCGAGCATGGAATAAGATGTAGACTCATGGGTACATGGGATGTACTGGACAGACCCTACTAGGATGTTCAATTGTTTGTCACAATGTGAATATTCCTTGATTAAGACAAGTGGCACATTTCCTCTGACTTGAGATCACTTGTGTTTTCTAAATGATGATTGTCATTGTTTTGAGGTAGTTCAATATCATTTGAAACATAATGATTATAGACTATCTTGGATGGTGAGCTTGAATCAGGTTAGAGCACTAGTGATAGACATAGGATTGCCGTCTCCTTGTTTAAGGAGTGTGATGTTCTAAAGGGGCCCCCTGGATGAGATGATTGAGAGAGTGTATGGCCATACCCAGGTGACAGTGCTCATCTGTTCTAATCATGCTCATCATATTGGAGTTACGAGCTTGACAGGCTTGTCCAATAAGAACATCCAGTGGCAAAGGAAATATGTATGCTTTGTGAATTGATTCACACTTGTGCTGTTTTTGGGTGAAGTCTTGGAAGACTCTTTCCTTGATATCGGGAGACAGTGATGTGTTGCTAGATACCCCTCACTGGTTGTGATAATGTAAATTATCGTTACCGATGTTTTAAGGAAACCCTCAGGGTCGCACAATTGATGATATGGCTTACTTAAGTCAGATCGTGTGGACTGAATTGTTTCGGGTTCAGTTTAAAGGGATTTAATCTCTGATTGTGAGTGAGATCTGGTCTGATCATGTTTGATTGATTAGGGCTTGAGATCGGTAAGCTTCGATCGAGAGAAGAGATGCTAGATCGGTCAGATCAGGAGCATCATAGAGATCAACGGCTAGATCTGGAACCTTAGGGTTTTAATATGATCTAGGCCATGTCGTTTGGTTTATTTGGTAATTGAACCAAAATTAAATTAAACCAAAATGGTTCAAGCATTGGCGACAAGTTCACTTGGCGTGAACATGTTGGGCGGTTAGTGGTGCTATTTTTAGCAACCATGATCTCCACTTGGAGAGACTCACGTTCGAAAGAGAGTGCTCTCTCTATTCTCGCCACTTGAACGCATTCCTCTTGTGTTTTTCCGTGGGTGACGACGCCTTGGATTTGGAGGAGAAATCGGCAAAGAAAAGATCTCTTCATCCCTTTCTCATTTTCGATCAAAGACTTCTTTGGATCTTGCTAGCACAAGGATCGCAAAGAGGAGTAGGCGACATCAACTGTGTGCGTCACCTCTGGAGAAGATCTGCTTTGATCTTTGCTTCCTAGGCGCCATTCGAAATGGCTATGGTATGAGTTTTATCTCTTACATGCAATCGTTTCCATTTGGTTGATCATATCACATGAACCGATTCTTGAAACCCTAATCCGCTGCCCAAAAATTTTATGCGCCACTGCCTAGGGTTTTCGCTCCCCCTAGAAGGGGACCCCCCTTAGTTTAAGGGGTACTTTCACATGTGTCACCTACCTTTCCCCTCTTCCCCATCTAAGGCCGAGTCCCTCCAACTTCCCTTCTTCTCTAATCTCTTCCTCCTCCCGAAACCAAGCTTTCCAGTCACGCGTGTTCCAAGATTTCTAAAATTTCTACTGCTTGCCGCCGACGATCTAGCCGTCGGATCTCCACGAGACTTCAGCCACCACTTCACCTTCAGCCAAAGAACCATCAACCACCGGCATCAATCCATCCACCTCTCCGATCGCCGGAATCGAAATGCAGATTTCAATCCCCTGTTTTTGCCCTGCTCGCGACCTAATCCCGGCTTTCACCGTCATCCTCCTCCGACCCGCCATCATCTGCACCAAAACTCTGGCCTTGTCGTCACCACAACCATACCAACCTCCACTTGTAACAGTTTTGGGTTTGGTCCATCACCGGCCGACCGGCGACGAACTCTGCTCCAGACGCGCCACCTTCCCTATTCCAGTTCTAATTTAGTTTCCTGTTTTAGTTTTCCTACATTGCTAATCTAATTAAGCTATTTATTGCAGGGATTTTAAGAATTTGGCGCAGCAACATTCTTGACATTCGGCACGGATATGAAGTAAAAATGTTGTTCTATGATTTGGACCAGTTGGGGAAGATTCAGATTGAGCATAGCAGCCTACGAGACACCCTTGTGGGTTAGGTCTCTGGGATGCCTAACCTTGAGGGGATCGGTGGAGCTCCGCCAGTCCTTAGTCTTGTAGGGGAGGGGGGCGAAACATGTCAGACGCACCAAATGAGGCAGGCATGGGTCGCTTATGTCCAGACGGCCCTTGTGAGGCAGACATTCATGTCCGGATAGCCCTTGTGTGGCAAGCATGGCTCTCTCCTACATCACTCAAGACTAGACCTAACCTAGCTGCCCGCTAGAGGTACCCCTCACCATGGTTTAGCTCATAAACCCTAGAGGTACCCCTAGGGTTCGGCCAATGCCATGGTGCCTCCTCCATGAGGGATGCGCCACCAAGGTGCCAAGAAAGCTAGCTCACAAACCCAAGGGCTCGGCCATGCCAACTTGTGCCACCATGCTTGCATGCGCCATCCAATTTGAAGCTTGTTGCGCCACCATACAAGGTGCGCAAGCTTCAAGCATGCACCAAGGCTTTAAGTGATATGCGCCCCTAATCTTCTTCTTGAATTTAAAAATAAAAAAAAAGAAAAGGTGGCATGCAGGCCACACAAGAATACATCACAGGCATGCTAGAAGCTTGACATATAACCACAACATCATACACAAACAAGGCACTTACTCATGCAATTCTATACGCTCATGAAAAACAAAAAAATTTGAAATTTTAATTTTTCATCAAAACATGTCTCTCTTCCTTCACCTTCTATCACAAATCTTTGGTTATTTGTTTCTCTCAGGAGTCTACAAGAAGCATACCCATTGCCCTCCTTGCAATCCCTAACTTGTTGAGATTAGGGCAATCACCCAGTCCATTCCCCGCATAATCTCAACAAGTCTCTCATGATGGGTCTATCCCACCATGAGAGGAGAAATTATCTCTTCCACATATGGGTCTATCCCAATCATGTGAAGAAAGCAAATAACCAAAAGAAATTGAATATAGGTAAGTAATAAGAAACCTACAATTTCTTGAATTTTTAGAAAACAAGCGCCATCATGAAATATGCGAAAATCTGCATGGCATGTGAGCATATAAAAAGCATAGAAACATCATTCGAAGCTCGCAAACCTACTCTAATACCACTATTGGGAAACCCCGGGGATATTTTAAAATTTTACATATATTACAGTTACACAGCGGAAGCATATCACCTAAATAGGCCAGTCCTAAAAACCCAATGTATCTTGTTCTTGAGAGGGAGTCGACACGATGAGAGGAGAAAGTACCTATGAGCAATGTAGAGCGATGCCAATGTAGGCACCCAAGCGTGCTCCCTCTATAGTCTCACACACACGGATGCATCAAGTCCTCCTCTTCCACGCCCGGTGCTAGCCTCAGAAAGAAGATCCAAGCCTTAGGGAGCCCCTTGTAGTCCACTTGTGCCACCCTCAAGATGAGATGCACCAAAGAGAGAGGTAGAAGGAGAGTGCCGCCAAGCCCTAGCCCCTCTTACGCCAAGAGGAGATAGAGAAGAAGACTTGCGGCTCTATGGGAGCTGATGCCTCCAAGCTTCTCCAGCAATTGCGCCAAGAGGAGGAAAGGAGAAGAAGCTTGCGGCTAGGTATGGAAGAGATGCGCTACTTATCCTTGCACTTGCCCTTGTTAATTGCTCACGCCAATTTTATGATGAGCTCTTGCATATACTAATGTATATATTAACAAGGGGCGGCAAGACAAGGGTTAAAGGCACAAGACATATGAAGGAGGCGGCTAGGGTTAAGGGGTGGGAGCAATTAGGGTTAGAGGTAAGGAAAGTCTCCAAGACTTTACCATAAACCTCTTCCCCTCTTCCATATGCGCCAAGGACTTACTATAAAAGTCCATTCAGCTATATTTTCCCCAAGCCTTGCCTTAAAGGCAAGCCTTCCATCCAAGGAACAAAGGGGGAGGTGCCAAAAGTTTCCAAATGAAGCATTAGGCGCCTACTTATCCCCATTAAGCCCCTAGGCGCCAATGGGATAAGTTTCCTCCCCATTATACCCTTATACCCTATTCTCTCTTTATGACAATTTGTTATTAGGCCTCATTGAGTAATGAACTAGCCCAAACTTCATTGCACAAGTTGATTAAGCCATTGGATCCAATCCAATGCAACCCTAACTCAAATATGACCAACCATGGTAAATTTTGGGTCAACCTGCCAAAATGAAGTTTGTCTCCAATAACTCTCTTCCATCTCATTAGGCCTATTGGCGCTGATGAAATCTCCCAAATAGATCTGAGCTATCCAATAACTCGATCATAAGGCTTCCCAATCAATACGAGAACTCTAGTATCAAGGTGTGCAACCCTGTAGGTTCCTCTGACATTGGCAGTAATGACCTAAGGTCAACACAAGCAGTGAGTGGCACCTAGCAGTGCATCGCTGCTGCCCAAGTCATCATAATGGATATCGACATCGATCTCCCCATCATCGCAACAAGGTACGGATGCATTACAGTCTCTTTGTCAATCTAATATTCGATTGGACAAGTGTGTCACCACTTGTTTTCACCCAATCTCTTGGTCATGACTAAATCAGGTTCTCAACTGGGTATGGCCATACACTTTCAATCATATAACCATATGGGGGCCCCATGGATATCAAGCTTCCCTCAGGAAGGGGGCAAATCTTCTGTCTGTGCATTGACCTTCTCATATGGATTGTGACATACTCAATGACAACTGTTATGACCTCCCAATTATGGTGAGGTGTTAGGTTGTATCAAAGCGTGTCCCTAACCATATATAATAGTCAATGACCTCAAGTCAGGGGATCAATGCATCTCCTATCACTTGTGAGGATAACTCTTGACACAAAGCTAATGCCTCACAGTGGGTCAGTCCAGTATATCCTCCACTGATATACTCATATGTCCGTGTTAGCATCTCGTGCCTAACCAGCCCATCTACCAGTCTCACATGTACCAGAGCTGTCCCATATCTACTCAGGTACTTGACTGGGGATAAGAGTTTGAGCACAGATACAATCTGTATCCAAGGACATTATCATGCAAGTACACAATCGCAGATGTAAATAAAGCATAATAATGACAATGCCAGAATGATATATAAGAGATATTAGTGTCAAGTAGTACAAAGGTAGAACAAAACTGGGTCTTAGGGCATAAACACCAATAATTACAAGCATACAGTCATATAGTAATAACAAAATAATAAAACACATCTAGGCATGCTTTAGCATATAAGGAAAGTAGTAAATAAGCGATGTGGTCATAGCCTAATCAACACATTGAACCATCACATACCCAAGGATGTTCAATGCTTGACCTAGGTGACAAACCCCAACAAGACCTAACCTCGCTGCCACTAAGCTCTATCTTCAAGTGAGGCTCCAAGTTTCTCCAAGCCAAGGGATAGCCCTCAAACCCTAGAAGCACCCCTAAAAGGTTCGGCTAACCCCTTGCTCTTTGTACCATCAAGCTAGTTGTGCCACCATGAAGGGTGTGCAAGCCAGCTTAATCCAAAGAGGGATGTGTTGGGAATCCCTGGACCTTATAAAACTTTAAAACACAGCGGAAGCGAAGGTCTAAACCAGAATTCCCAAAAACACCAGGATCCCTTACGAGAGAAAATCGAAGGATGTGAAGAGTAGTACCTTATCAAGCAATTTTAGGAACGGTCGAGGATGAAGACACGCAAGTGCCTGTCCTCTGCAATTGCGCACACACGGGCTCCTCGAGTCCTCTCCAATCTCCATGCTGGGTGCTAGCCCCGAGAGATGAGATCCACGCCTCTGGCCTTCTCGACTTGCACCAATGCCAAGGAGAAGAGGGAGTGTCGGCAACAAGGAGTGGGTAGCACTACCACTTGTCCCAACCCTTGATGCAAAAACTTTTATTGTAGTCACCTCCAAGATCCTCATGCCAGGGAGCAAAGGGGAGGCGACAACAAGAGATAAGAGAAGAGTCTGGTACAAATATTCTCCCACGTGAGCCTCTCTATTTGTAATAGATAGGCAAGCTACTATTGGAGAATTTTATCCATATGCGACCATGATTAAGCACCTCCACAACTAAACAAATCAGTGTCTTGAGTTCGAACCCTCACAAACGTAATTAAATGTTTAATTGTAAATTGCACCTAAGCATATTAATTAACTAAGAGAAAAATTCTCTTGTTAATTAATATATTTTATTTATTCAAGTGACTTAAGTGCCAAGTCCGAAACTTGCACCAAGACCCTTATTTGACTTATTTTGACTACACAGGTCAACAGAGGTCAAACATAGTCCACTAGAAGTCAACTAGTGGTCAATCATGAACTAAATAAAATATCATCACCACGTAAGAAATCTCAATGCATCAGTCTCCCATAACTGATCCAAATCATACAATGATTCGATCAGAGGCTAAATGATCAGTATGAGAACTCGAGTGTCTAGGTGTGCGACCCTGTAGGTTCTTCAGACGTTGGTAGTGATGACTAAATCATCACAAGCAATGAGTGGCACTAAGCAGTACATCATTGCTACCCAAGTCATCAGAATGGAGTCATCATCGACATCCCCTAAAACTATGACAAAGTACAAGTACAGCTTTGTCCTTTTGCCAACTGATGTCCAGATTGGGCAAGCGTGTCACACTTGTTAATCCTAATATTATGGCATGACTAAATCAGGTTCTCACCTAGGTATGGCCATACACTTTCAGTCATCCATAGAAGGGCGCCATGGACAATCAAGCTTCCCCGCAAGGAAGGGGCAAATCCTCTATTGGCAAATTGAATCCCTCATACGGCTTATCACACACCCACTGACAACCGTTATGACTTCCTTTTTACGGCAAACCGTTAGGTTGCATCAAAGTGTCCCACTTACCATATAGAGACACAATGCCCTCAAGTCCAGGACAAGCGCAACTCTGTCACTGTGATATTCATCTCGTGACACCGAGATAAATCCTCACGGTGGGTCAAACCAGTATATTTACCTTGATATACCTATATGCCTGCGTTAGCAACCCGTGCTCAACCAGCACATATACTAGTCTCAATTGAATCATAGCTGTCCCATATCCACTATGATTCTTGACCAGGGATAAACACAGAGACTAGATAAAATATATCTCTTATGGACATTGTATATGCAAATGCACATGTGTGCAGATGTACAAATTTGCATAACAACGACAATGCCAGGATAACTCGTCTATCAAATAGATGTGATACACATATCCCAATGAACCATCCTGAGGTCCTAGGGCATAAACACTAACAATCTCCCACTTGCACTAGGACCCTGCATTGAGCAACCTCAACACCATATCCTAAGCACGACCTGCCACGCTCCTGCTGCGCTAGAGCATCGGTCTATGGGTCTTTCATGATTGTATTAGTGTTCATATCTGCTATATCTTGAGTACTTCTGTCCCCAAGACAAGGTATAAGCATCAGAGTACGCATGTGAAGTTCAAACAAAGAACTCCACTACTTCCCAAAAGCATTTTGTTGACACCGAAATATGTAGTATATTTTGTATCATTTTAGATATCTTTTCATGCTAAATCGAGGATCTTTCTACTTGTTTTTATGCTAAATCCATCAAATATTGCAAAGTCTATTTCTATTTTGGTTTTTCATGTTTTTCAGGCAAAAAGGCACTATTTTAGGCGTTTTCAAGCAAAATCAAATACATGGAAGAGTTCTCATCCTCAAGAGGAGATCACCCAAGAAATTTCACGCAAATCGGAGCAAGCCAGCAAATTACGATAGTGCCGTAATCTAGTAAAATAATTGCCATGATTATAACATGAATCTATAGATCGAGTCTATTTGTCAAACGTGGAGATCTTGTACGAAAGCAAAGATCAGAACATTGGAGGTCCTCGAGCAAAACTAGTTGCGAGACTCGGATGCACGAAAGTGATCCTTGAGACTCCACTAGAGATTCTAGAGCTCGGATGCACAAAAGTGATCCTTGAGTTCATCCTTTGATAATATCTTGTTCATGATGAAATTGAATCAACGAAATCCTTATTCATGTCTAGTCATAAAAGTTTAAGTGAACGAAACCCTAGTCCCAGCTTTTCTCTCTAATAATCCCGCTTTTAGTTACCGATTGCTATTCTCACGATCTCGACTTGCCTAGATAATAAGAAATCAACTATTTAGTATTCGACAACGTAGGTCCCTGTGGATTCGATACTTTTTTTATTACTTCGTATACCCGTGCACTTGCGGTTTAACAACAAGTTTTTGGTGTCGTTACCAAGGATTAGTCCAACGTACACGCATGCCAGATTTGTTGTGTTCCCTTTCGGGCTATCACATTTCCATACTCTGCTTTCAAATGGTCTGCTCTGAAGCTCCCAAAGCTTCTTGCACTACTACAGGAACAGCTAGAATGCAACTGGTCTAACTGGAATAAGCTACCAAGTGTATACACTAAGCTTTTCCTGTCATTACTGACCAAGAACCACCCCTTAGTTCTTTGCAGAACCTAAGTACGCTCCTTTCCTTTTATCTAGTGCCATGCACCTGGATTGGACCTTGTATCCATTGGTTATGCTCTCGGCACAAACCACATCTGGTCTATAACATACCATCATCGATGTATGTTTTCTGACTTAGCACTCAAAGTTTCTTGGGCCTATCCAAAAACTCTTACACCTACCCCATAGGTGATGTCCACTAAGTCATTCATCACAAGACATTTCCCAATCATCTCTTCACCAAGTGAAGTATCGGGATGTCGTCTCTAATGATCTGTATGTCCCTAACATACAAGACCAGAGATGTCATCAAGCTCCCACTGCACTCAGGCACCATAGGATGAAAATTCTCTACATTGAGTTAGGAGTTACCCATAATTCAAAGCCATACGAATCTATTCAACCTATACAGCCTGAGTGTTCTGAGCCTTAGGTTTCCCACAACCTATATAATTGTCTCAAATTCCATCTTTGACCAAGTGTGTCAAATGGCTGACCTTAGACTACATCCAAGTCAGACTTCCTCCCACTAGCCTTTTTCAAGAGAAAAACTTTCCCAAGAAAATTAGCACTCTAAGCAGCAACCAAGTTGCTCTCCAGTGGGATCATGGAAGTAGTATTCCCAAAGAATACCCCATACACATATGCATCAGATATGGAACATCTATCAGTGTTTAGGAAAAACTGTTCATTTTTTCACAACCTTTAACAAGGAGTTACATGACGTATCCTATATCGAATCATGCCAAGCACAACTTGATTCCTCCGTTCAGACACTCACCCTTTAAAAGGAGTTCTAGAAGGAGTGAGCTCTGAGAAATCTAATACGCATCAGGATAATCATAAACTATGGCTCAAGTGCTTTCCAACAAGTCAGAAAGCTCTGTATGGATCTATTAAGCAAGATTCCTTATTACATTGATATCTATCAGATATGTCTGTAAAGGAGTAGTACCCAGTATTTGGCTTACTTATTAGACCTGTCCACACACACTAAAGTGTATGAGGTCCAACAAGTCTCCTGATCTTCCACTTCTAAAAAGTGAATAGCATCGTTGTTGTTGTCCTTAGCAAACAAGGCTCGTGCGAGCCGAGCTCTCGAAAGAGGTAGATCCGACTCATTCTCCTGAAAAGAGATTGGATCCACAAATCCATTCACATGGAGATAGTGAATGAGGTTCCTGTTTTACAAGGTCCAAACAACAGTGCCAAAGATAGGTACAGAACCACTTAATTTAATCCATATATTATGTTACTTATAGAACTTCACATACAGATAGAACATGAAGATATTGAAGTTCTAACAAAGTCTTGACCCCAGAGAGAGTGAGGTCTCCTACAGCTATGGCAGCAATAGATGCTTCAACTAGTAGGTCAGTCTCTCTGCATCAGCGTTGCCCTATTTCCGTTGAGCACCAACACACCTTTGCAAGTATTAGTCTCATCATGCGGTATGACATACCCATGTATCAGAAATATACAACTAGACTTTGGTGATATAATCACCTAAGCGAAAAAGATGAAGGGCTACTTCTCTTTTCCTCGTTTTGAGGTTGCTAGCAATCATTCTCGAGCACCTTATCTCTTGCACCCTTTTTTATCTTTAATGCGTTGGATAAGCCCTAAGGCTTTCCTATGCATTGTAAGACTACTTTATAGGTTACAGCTTTCTATTATAGCTAGTCCCTTAAAGAGCTATTTTAGAATATCTAAAATATGATCAGCTCAACACGTTGCTTTCGCAACACAGGCGATATGCTAGCTTTAGACAAGCTACCCCATAAGTATCCTCTTCAGCCAACAAGGCTGTAGATGAGATGGGTTCAGGAAAAGGCTGCCCAAGGAGACACAACTTTTCCTCGAGCTTGAGGACAATCCTCAAGTACCGTACCAATCCTCGAAGTTGGTTCCTACTAACTTTTCCTTCCTCAAGAGGGAACGGAATGACAGTCTGCTATCATTATTGCTTGTAGAAGCCATCTACAACAAAGACAGGAGCAGATCAGTATCACATAGTCAATCATTTATTCTGGCCTTTTATAAATAATTGTTTCTCACTATTTTATTCGAATCGATAATCCTCAAAAATCGATCGAGAAGTCGCCTAACTTCCTTAGTGAGATGGGATCCTCATTTCGTACACGGCCTTGCGTCCCACGAGGGCAGGATGTACTGCACAAGGTGACGCATGCTTCCTGAGGTAGGCCCCCAGCCAATTACAACTTGGCAATTCCCCTTCTCAAGACCATTCAGGCACTTTGTGTCCAGCGAGGGCTGGATACGGCATAAAGCCCTAACCTCTTAAGGGTGCCTCTAGAGATTTCATCATGTGAACCACTACATATGAAAAATCTAGTCAAGTCCGACCTGACCGTTATACCCAGGGCCAACAATTTCCTTGCAAAAGGCGCGTTTAGAGTTTTAACCGGACTGGGGAAATTATTGTCACCACACGCCTCCTGAAGATAGATGGGTGTGTCCCACGAGGGTGGGAAACAGTGCACAACACCATCGATCGACAGTTTGACGAGGGTTACTTGTCATAAGGCTAAGTAAAAGGACTTGATATGATTTAGCGAGGATTTTTTGTGGTCTCGGCACCACGGGTTTTTATCTTATTCTACCAATACAGGCATGCAATCCTATGGTGGAATAAAATAAAATAGTAAAGGCATGCTGAAGTAGAAAACAATAAATATTATGTGATCAAAGCCCATAACTTGGGTAACAAGCCCCTAGACCTAGTCCTAGCCACCTAGCACTACCAAGGGCTCTGAGCCATGGGCTCATGCCAACAAGTCCTTAGCTCATCCCTCAGTGCCCTAAGGGCTCTGCTCCAAGGCCCTGTGGTATGCCCCCTAGGTCTTCAGCTCCATGGGTCAGCTCGCGAACCACCCTAAAGGCACCATCTAGGAAAACCCTAGATCCCCTTTAGGTTCGGCCAGCACGAGTCTTCTCCGTGAGCCAGCTCACAAATCCTAGGCTCCTCCTAGGATTTGGCCAACTCATATCTCCTTCTGGAAGATAGCTCGCAAACCCTAGGCTCCTCCTAGGGTTCGGCCAAACATCCATGCGCCACCTCCTCTAGGTATCTCACCTCTTTGCTTGATACACCACATCCCTTGCAAGCTGCACTACGAAGAGGTGTGCCCCCATTGCATGGATGTTCCATCAAGCATCCTTGGTTCTCAATCTTCCTTCATCAGCCCATGAACTTAAGAAGCATCCAAAGGACCTTCAAGTTCTTGGCTAATGATAGAAGATCAGCCCTTTGCAAGCTTGGATTGCCAATCCTCTTCCTCAACCCATGAACCTCAATATGCACCACCTAGGAAACCTAGGATGCACCATGGTTCAGTGAAGGAATAAGATCAGCCCCCTTAGGTTGCTTTTCCTTCATCATCAGCCCTTGAACCCATGCATGCGCCACTAGGAGACCTGGAAGCCATGAGGGTTCGGTTGAGGATGAAGGTCAGCCCCCTTACTTGACTAGGTTGCACCATCACCTTATCCATCCATCATCCCTTAAGTGAACCAACTAGGTAACCCTAGAAGCCACTCAAGGTTAGGTCAAATAAGGGGATGCGCCAGCTTGGGAGGTGAGATGTGCCAACCCTAACCCTAATCGCCACCCCCTTAGATGCGCCCCTAGGTTTAACCCTAGAAGCCACTCTAGGGTTTGGCTAGGTCATGGGTGGCACCACATAGAGAGAAGTGCGAGAGAGAGAAGGAAAACACCGCGATGTCTTCAAAGCCTTTCATTTGAATTACAATACAGAATTGAAAAACAAAATTAAAAGGCAGCACGCTGGCCTCACAATGGCCTCACATTGATACATCACAGGCATGGCAATAGGGCTTGACTTTGATCACAACATAAATGCACAAATCAATTACTCATGCAATTCTACATGCTATACATAAACCAAACAGTAATCACTTTTAGTTTTTCATAAACTTTTTCCTAAATTTTTTCAACGACTCCTCATGACCTATTCTTTGTGTTTTGTCCTTCTCATGAGCTACAAAGGGTAGCCGCCCCTTGCAATCCTTACCCCATAGATATTAGGGCAATCACCAAGTCCATGCCCCGCAAAATCTCCTATGGGTCTTGCTCCATGGGTCTATCCCATGAGCGCAAGGAGGGAAATTCCTTCCACATTAGGGTTTATCCCATATGTGAAGGAAATCAAAACAAGAAAGACATAGGAGGCAAAAAATTCAGAAATTAATTTTCAACAGAAAATTCATGGCATAAAAATTTTTGAAAATAATTTTCATGAGATGGGGCAGCACATGAAGAAAAGACACCTTCGGGCCTCATAAGATCCCTCTGATACCACTGTTGGGAATCCCCGGACCAGATAAAACTTTAAAACACAGCAGAAGCGAAGGTCCGAAACAGAATTCCCAGAAACACCAGGATCCCTTATGAGAGAAAATCGAACGATGTGAAGAGTAGTACCTTATCAAGCAATTTTAGGAGCGGTCGATGATGAAGACGCGCAAGTGCCCGTCCTCTGCAATCGTGCACACACGGGCTCCTCGAGTCCCCTCCAATCTCCACGCTGGGTGCTAGCCCCAGGAGATGAGATCCACGCCTCTGGCCTTCTCAACTTGCGCCAATGCCAAGGAGAAGAGGGAGTGTCGGCAACAAGGAATGGGTAGCACTACCACTTGTCCCAACCCTTGATGCAAAAACTTTTATTGTAGTCACCTCCAAGACCCTCGCACCAAGGAGCAGAGGGGAGGCGACAACAAGAGACAAGAGAAGAGTCTAGTACAAAAATTCTCCGACGTGGGCCTCTCTATTTATAATAGATAGGCAAGCTACTATTGGAGAATTTTATCCATATGGGACTATGATTAAGCGCCTCCACAACTAAACAAATCAGCATCTCGGGTTCGAAACCTCACAAACGCAATTAAATGTTTAATTGCAAATTGCGCCTAAACATATTAATTAACTAAGAGAAAAATTCTCTTGTTAATTAATATATTTTATTTATTTAAGTGACTTAAGTGCCAAGTCCGAAACTTGCACCAAGACCCTTGTTTGACTTATTTTGACTACACAAGTCAACAGAGGTCAAACATGGTCCACTAGAAGTCAACTAGTGGTCAATAATGAACTAAATAAAATATCATCCCCTCTTAAGAAATCTCAATGCATCAGTCTCCCATAACTAATCCAAATCATACAATGATTCGATCAGAGGCTAAATGATCAGTATGAGAACTCGAGTGTCTAGGTGTGCAACCCTGTAGGTTCTTCAGACATTGGCAGTGATGACTAAATCATCACAAGTAATGAGTGGCACCTAGCAGTACATCATTGCTACCCAAGTCATCAAAATGCAATCATCATCGACATCCCCTAAAACTGCGACAAAGCACAAGTATAGCTTTGTCCTTTTGCCAACTGATATCCAGATTGGGCAAGCGCGTCACACTTGTTAATCCCAATATTATGGCATGACTATATCAGGTTCTCACCTAGGTATGGCCTTACACTTTCAGTCATCCATAGAAGAGCACCATGGACAATCAAAGTTCCCCGCAGGGAAGGGGCAAATCCTATATTGGCACATTGAATCCCTCATACGGCTTATGATACACCCAATGACAACTGTTATGACTTCCTTTTTACGGTGAAGCGTTAGGTTATATCAAAGTGTCCCACTTACCATATAGAGACACAATGCCCTCGAGTCCAGGACAAGTGCAACTCTGTCACTATGATATTCATCTCGTGACACCGAGATGAATCCTCATGGCGAGTCGAACCAGTATATCTACCTTGATATACCTATATGCCTACATTAGCAACGCGTGCTCAACCAGCGCATATACTAGTCTCAAGTGAATCATAGCTGTCTCATATCCACTATGATTCTTGACCAGGGATAAACACTAACCGGATGTGCCAAGATGTTGCTCCATGTGGGATGCACCCATAATCTTCTTTGTGCATTTACAAAATAAAAAGAAAAAGCAGCACATAGGCCTCACACATAATACATCATAGGCATACAAGGGGCTTGGCTATGACCACAACATGATGCACAATCAAAATATCTATCTCATACTTTTCTATATGCTCATGGAAAACATAAAAACTGAATTTTAGTTTTTCATTAAAACATGTCTTTCAACTTCAACGTCTCTTCACAAATCTGGGATTTTTGTTTCTCTCAGGAGTCTACAAGTGGCGCATGCATGCTCCAAGTCTCGCAAAGTAGTTCTATTTACATAATCACCTAGTCCATGCCCCGCATAATCTTGACAAGTCTCGCATAGTAGGTCTATTCTACATGCGTGGGGAGAAATTAATTCTCTCACAAAAGGGTCAATCGCTTATGTGAAGAAACCAAAAAATCAGAGACATGGAGGAGAGGTTAGGAACAAAAGACCTACAATTTTCCCTACTTAGAAAACCATGCACCATATGCAAATTTTCAAAAATTTTAGATGGCATGTGTGCATACAATCAAATCATTAAACATTGTTCGAGTCTCGCAAGTCGCTCTGATACCACTGTTGGGAAACCCCGGGGATTTCAAAATTTTAAATACATGTATAGCAGAAAAAATCCCCAAAACAGGTCAATCCCAAAAACTTAGAAGATCATAGCATACGAGGGAGTTGACACGGTGAGTAAGAGATGATACCTTAAAGTGATTGATGGAGAAGCAGTTGTAGGCGCCAAGCGTGTGCCCTCTGCAGTCTTGCACACAACTGACGCTCGAGTTCTCTTCTTCCATGTCCAGTGCTAGCCTCGGGAAGAAGGTCCATGCCTTAGGATTCTCCTTTCACAACTTGCACCACCCACAAGATAGGATGTGCCAAGGAGAGGAAGGGAAGGAGAGATGCTGCCAAGCTCTTGCTCATCTTGCACCAAGGAGAGAAGAAGAGGAAAACTTGCGGCTTTGTGGAAGAAGCTTGTGCCTAAGAAGACCTTGCTCTCGTCCTTATTGGATGCTCACACCAAAGGAAGAAATCGCATGCATGAAGGGGCGACAAGGAGCACATAATATAAGCCCAATGAAGAGATGTGGGTGGTTAAGGTTAACAAGAAGGCATTGGGCAATTAGGGAATGATCCAAAGGAATTAAACAATCAATCACCTTGATCTTCTCGTCTAATACCATATGGGCCATAGCCTTTTCGAGCAAGCAATGCCACATACGCCCAACATATGCCAAATATGATAAGCCTTCCATCCTTGCGCATGGACCTAGTCAAATGCACCAAGGATGTTGCCAATTGAGGCTCTAGGCGTGAGTCCTAATCCAATTAGGTCTTCAAGTGCCCATTACTTACTAAATTGGTCAAGCAACCTTTCCATGAATGGCTCAAGTGATTAAATCATATCAAATACAATTTCAATGATTGCAATCACCAATAGGATCCCAATGGTCATTGGCGCCACTCCTAATCCAATTAGGAGTCATATGCGCCTAAGGCCTTAAATAATCTCCCTATTATACCCTTAAGCAAATTATTCTCTTCATTATCACTTATTGGTAGGCCTCATTAACTAATGGGTCAGCCCAAACTTTATTATACAAGTTAGTTAAGCCATTGGACCCAATCCAATGCAACCCAAGTCAAATATGGCTAACCATGGTCAACTCTGGGTCAACTTGCCAAAAATTGAAGTTTGGCTCCAATAAGCTTCTTCTATCTCATCAGGCACATTGGTGCTGATGAAATCTACCAAATAGATCTGAGTTATCCAATAACTTAATCATAAGGCTACCCGATCAATGCGAGAACTCGAGTATCAAGGTGTGCAACCCTATAAGTTCCTCTGACGTTGGCAGTGATGAACTCATGTCATCACAAGTAGTGAGTGGCACCTACTAGTGCATCGCTACTACCCAAGTCTTCGGAATTGATATCAACATTGACATTCACATCATCGCAACAAGATACTGCATTACAGTCTCTTTACCAAACTGATATTCGATTGGACAAAGTGTGTCACCACTTTGCTTTCACCCAATCTCATGGTTATGACTAAATCAAGCTTTCACCTGGGTATGATCATACACTTTCAATCATGAATCCACAGGGGGCCCGTGGATATCAAGCTTCCCTTAAGAAGGGGCAAATCCTCTGTCTGTCCATTGATCTTCTCATATGGGTCATGACATACTCAATGACAACTGTTATGACCTCCCAACAATGGTGAGGTGTTATGTTGTATCAAAGCATGTCCCTAATGATGACACCAAAATATATAGTATATTTTGTATCATTCCAGATATCTTTTCATGCTAAATTAAGGACTTTTTACTTGTTTTCATGCTAAATTCATTGAATATTGCAAAGTCTACTTCTATTTTAGTTTTTCATGATTTTCAGGCAAAAAGGCACTATTTCAAGGCGTTTTCAAGCAAAATCAAATACATAGAAGAGTTACCATCATCAAGAGGAGATCACCCAAGAAATTTCACACAAAATGGAGCAAGTCAGCAAATTACGGCAGTGTCATATTTTGACGAGTTTCCGAAAAGAAGGATTTTCAGATTTTACAGCACGGCTGTAAACGATTACACGGTACCGTATTGCAGAGCGTTTCAGAATAGCAACTTTGCTTGATTTTACGGCACCACCGTAAAGGATTACACGGGCCGTAATTTCCAATCACTTCCGAATAGAGAGTTCAGATGATTTTACGACAGTATCGTAAACCATATTACGGTGCCGTATTTCCCAGACGACATCAGATCAGAAACCTCGACCGATTTTACGGCACTACCGTGAACTATTACACTACCGTAATTCTCATTCTGAACGCGACTCCGAGGTCAATCCCGACGCCCGATTCTTGCAGAGATGATTGCGGATGATCCAAGGCTCTATGTTCAAAGCCATAAGAAATAATAGGGACGGGGGGGGGTTGATGAGAGGATTACACACACACCGAAAGCCCCAATTTTCATCTACTATCGAGGGAGAAATCGTCATTTACGCCACCGCCTAGGGTTCCTCCACCGCAACGAATCCAGGGCATCTCCGGCCGTGATTTTCATACTGAAGCTTCGTCTGAAGGAGGAGAAGACACGCCGAAAGTTTCAGATCGAAAGGAGATCAATTGGAAAAGGAATCGAAGAAAGAAGAGGCGCCGACACTGTTCATCGCCTCAAATTGCAAATTACGGCTGTGTTTTATTTCACATCCGTGCTGTATTTTCTTAAACTCTTCTTTTTCCTTGATTTTCGATCTTCTGAAACCATGACTTATTGTAATTCCTTCATGATGCTAGCTTAAACTACTTTTGGGACATGGGGGAGTAATTCCCTTTGATTTTCTTAATGACTAGATTATTTTTATTTTCATCATGATTGTTCTACTTTGATAATTTTGCCTATGTGATTATTGCTCTAAGATTCTCTTAAATTTATTTTTGTCATCATGATTTAGAGTTCTCGCAATAAGGACCGAAAGGTGACTTGCTTGAGAACTTGGAACCCTAGAACTGTATGATAGGAATTTTCTTAAGATTGTTCTTATTATTTAATTTTAGTGATTTGTATTGCCATGATAACAATTACAAACTTAGGATTGAGTTATTGTGTCAAACGTGGAGATCTTGCACGAAAGTGAGGATCGGAACGTTAGAGAACCATAGGAAAAACTTGTGTTGAGACTCGGATGCACGACGGTGATCATTGAGTTTCTGCTTGAGACGATCAACTTAGAATACAGATGCATGAAAGTGATCCTGGATGATCTTGACTTCCACTTCTAGCCTTCCACTTATGCTCATGTTGTGGCATAAGTTTTGGAGTCATTATCTTATATGGAGTAGGCTCCATAGTCATAAGTGTTCAAGATATGGTTTTAACATATCAAGCTGGTTAAGCATTGGGTCTGCTAAGTATTCAGTTCCATAAGGAGACTGAAGTTGATCAGCCTTGGTTAATAGATCTGAAGTGAATTCTTCTAATTCAATATCAGAGTCCTCATTTGTAGATATAATATCAGGGATAGAAACAATACTATATATTGATTCAGTATCTGATATGTATTCATCTACATGGAGCAGATCTTCTTGCACACAATCAATTAAAATTGAGTGTTTATTATATAAATTCTGTCGCTTAGTACAATCTCGTGCTAAGTGGTTGATAAAATTGTTTTGTCTAACAAAACGTTTATCTGATGCACCTTGTGGATCATCAGTAATAATACCTAGAGGATTATCTAGGTAATTTCCTGTTTCTGTTAGAATTTTTTGATATTCTTCATCATGGCCTAATGAATCAAGCCATTCAGGGACAGGTATGTTAGGCGTTAGGTTCGCCATTCCACTGTGTTGAGGTGAATTTGGATTTACCATTCTTCTGAATTTTTCTGTAATTTTTCCAGAAGGGCGGCTGTTTTTGTGGTTTGATAGTCAAAAACCTTTGACTGTCTATGGAGATTATCTAGTATCTCTTTTAACTCAGCTGTGAGTTTTTGTTGTAATAATAAAGATCTTTCGATCTCTTTTACCATCGTGACCAGATACGTATACTGGTTCTTGATGTATTCTTGGTTTTCATGAATATTTCTTAATAAAATATTCTTTGTTAACATTTCAGTATGTACTGTCTTCCATAGCTCAGTACATATATGATTAAATTCTCTAAGGCTTTCTGCCTGAGAGATTTGGAAATCAATTATTGTGTTTAACTGAGCATTCTCAGTATGTAATTGATGTCCGTACCTACCATTTTCTCTAGGAAAATAGCATTTATGTTTAGTTGCCTGGGAATTAGCTTGTGTTTCCCAGTAATTTTTAGCTAACTTTAAAGATAGATAATTTATATCCATCTCTTAATTTTTTGTAAGTCTTTCGACTTGATATGTAAAAAGTGTCATAAAACTATGTGTTAAACACAATAAATGAGCAAGTACTGAAGAAAACAGATCTACTAGGTACTCACGTATACTTGTATGGTCCTATGTTATGATGTATACAGAAGGTTTTCTAAGGATTAGTAATACTTGTTATCTATAGATTCCTGGTCATTCGGATACTTTGTTTTCCTCTAATATCAACCGCTTTACCATATGTGTATAGAGAAGTAACAGAACATCATGCTACATGGTCGTTAATCATGCTGTATGTCCCGGTGACGCTCCTCGTCTGTGGACGTTTGCATGTCAAGCCATCGGCCCTTTAGTTCAATTCTTTCTCTATACTATGGTGGCTTAGGCAGCCCCGGTATCTTTAGATGTGTATAAAAAACAAAGTATGCGACAACCTATCTGAAATAACAAGCATACTATAGAATACAACCAAGAGGGTTGTACTGGCTTATGCAAAAAGTCTATTTGACGTTTTGACAAACATTCATTTGTATATTCTGTATTTTCATACAAGATCAGATTTTCATGTGTAGGAGGTATGGGGAGACTCCTTTTTTCTAACTCTTCTAATTTTTGAGAGAGTTTATAAACTTCATTTTCCAGTTGTAAAATGCGAAGTTCAATTATTTCAGTTCTACTTGGGCCTATTGGTATAGGTTGACTAGAACTGGGTAATGAGATTTGTTGTTTCTCTAGACAATAATGTATTAACTTTAGCTTTTGTGAAGAGGCAAGATGCCTCCTGTCTGTACTACTTTAGCCCCTCCTTTTCTGAAAGGGCAAGATGCTCTGTATTATTAGTGTCCTTTACCTTCCTCTTTTTTGAAGAGGCAAGATGTTTTCTTTAGTGTGTAAGAAAGCTCTCTCCCCCCCTGTCTATATAAGGAGAGCTCTAGTATTGTAAGAAGGCATTCCGCCTTCAGTCAGTGTGCGATTCTAGTCTTGTGTTCTCTGTAAGTGTTTCTCATATATATGAATCATAGTTAGCACCTCTTTGTTATCTTTTAAGTATTTTTGTAGAAAAATACCCTGTTCTCTCTATTTTGGTATCAAAGCCTCGTTACTGTTCCTCGTTACCAGAGGCCGGCATATTACCTGATGGTGATGAAGTTGATGACTTTATCACATATGATGACCCAGACACAATAAGGATCCTTAAGAATCCTTTAAATAAATGTCATTCGTATGACTACACTGCATCCGATTATAACCATATAGAAAAAATTGAATCCGGAAATCCTGATGTAGATGACTTAATCCGGCTTCTTGAAAAAGATAAAATCTTTGGTTCAAATCCCCAACAACATTGGGAGAAAAATAAACTTGTTTGTACCTTGAAAATCAAAGACCCTGGTTTTCGTATAACAAACAAGAAAATTGCAGCAACAAATGAAAACATTGCTGACTTTAAAATGCACATTGAGGAACTCCTAAACCTTAATGTCATAAGACGGAGTACATCTCCTCATAGATCTCCTGCTTTCATTGTAAATAAACACAGTGAACAAGTAAGAGGAAAATCCCGAATGGTTATTGACTATCGTCGCCTTAATGATAATTTAGAAGATGATAGTTATGACATTCCAGACAAAACAGAGTTAATTAACTCTATACAAGGAGATATGTTCTTCTCAAAATTTGACTGCAAATCGGGTTTTTGGCAGATCCGTATGGCAGAAGAATCAATACCATGGACGGCATTTACCTGTCCATTAGGAAGTTTTGAATGGCTTGTTATGCCATTTGGACTAAAAACTGCACCTGCAGTATTCCAAAGGAAAATGGATGAGGTTTTTAAACCTTACCAAGAATTTGTTTGCGTGTACATAGATGATATTCTAGTACACAGCAAAACAGAAAAAGAACATACAAGTCATTTAAAGCTTGTATTACAAAAATTCTATACAAACGGGATAATTGTCTCTGGGCAAAAATCCCAATTTTATAGAAAAAACATTGATTATTTAGGAGTAGAAATTGGGCATGGAATTATCAAACTCCAACCCCATATTGCTTCTAAAATAAAAACCCTTGAGGTAACAGATACTAAAAGCCTCCAGCAATTTTTGGGACTTATCAATTATGCTAGACCCTTTTTAAAGGATCTACACAAATTGAGTGGACCTCTCTACTCAAAATTAAGCCTTACTGGTGTTAAAAAATTTAACACAGAAGACTATAAACAGATTGACAAAATTAGGCAACTAGTGGAAACACTACCTTTGCTTAAATTACCATTGGATAATGATTATCTCATTGTTCAAACAGATGGAAGTGAATATGGGTGGGGAGCCATCCTCCTCCGAAAACCCCATAAATACTCTACAGAAGTAGAAGTAATTTGTAGATATGCTTCTGGCAAATTTCGTGAGAAAAATGTCACAAGCAGTATTGATCAAGAGCTCTTAGCTGTTTGTTATGGCTTAGATGCTTTTAGACTCTTTTTACTAAATAAAAAGGAAATACTGGTAAGAACTGATTGTGAAGCAATCGTCAAATTCTTCCATACAAAAAATGAGAAGCGAATCTCTCAAAAGAGGTGGCTCTCGTTTACAGATCATTGCATTAATAATGCATACAGAATTACCTTTGAGCATATCAGAGGAAAAAATAATGTCATATCTGACATATTATCACGCCTTTTACAAAGGCTAAATGACCTTTTACAAAGGCCAAATGAATAAGTCTGTAGACTTCATTATCAGCTCTTTGGGCTCATTATTATCTGGCCTCTTAGGCCCATACTAACTCATCCTCTTTGCAGCAAATGGCAAGTGCTTCTAACTCAGCACCTCAAAAGCTTAATGCTAAGAAAAAGGCCCAAGTGCCTCAAGGGCCTCAGCCCATGGTTACTGAAGAAAGAACTTATGTCCAGGCTATTAAAGATGAGCCTGAAAAAACTCCAATGTTCTTGTTTCGGACCCCAAAACACTATACAGCTTTGACAGGCCACGACAGGACTATTCTGGACCTTCTCTGGAAGGACCATCATAACATCGGTTTTCTCACCGCCATGAATACATTAGCTGGGCATTTACAGGCCCTCCGCTACATGAAAACTTTGCCAGCATCACCAGCAGCAACACAATCTAAACTTGAGCCCCAGACATTAGAGGCTTATATAGCAAAGGAATTCAAAATTACTGCATTAGAAAAAGAAAAGAATCTTTTGCAGACAAAGATTACCGAACTTCAAGCTGAAAAAGAAGAGCTTGAACACAAAGTTGACTTACTAAGTACAACATGGAAAGAAGAAATGGAAAACCAGTGGAATAATGCTCAGGCCAGAATTCCACCACAACTTTATCCAGCACAGCAACAAGTCTATCAACTTGTTAAACAAAAACAGCACCAACATTTTGTCACAGTTGTCAGCCTATTACAGCAAATAGCTCTGAACAAAGTGACAAGGCCAACAGGTCTTCATCTGACTATGATTTCCCTATACAAGGAAACTATACATAAAGAAGAGCCTCATTGTTTCTGCAACAAAGGCTTTACAATAATCAAGGCAGCCATTGATCTCACTCAGTGGCAAGATTGTACTATTATGGGAACAAAGGTCACACTCTTAGACCTATTTCAGTACGGGCTTTTGGACAGGATAGTAGTCCATACGCTACATTTAGAGAAACTTGCTCAGTTTCCCTGGAGGTTAAAATACTGTATCAAGCATATGTATCAGTATCATACACTCCAAGGGTACCTAGACTTGAACATCAGTTCTTGTCCCCCGTGGTACTTGGGTTATCCCAGCGACGCCAAGCATCAGGTGCTTATCAAGTCTCAACAAGAGTATATGCCGGATTTTTGGCATCAGTCATTTTTAAGAGAAGTTCTCCGGGTACAAGATCATCCAGTTGAACAGCAGATATTGTTATGGCGAAGTTACACCATGACAAAAGAACATCGAATTTTATACCCTGCCTATTTATTAGCAGAGGATAAAACTCTCAAGATCTACGTAGACGAGGAACATGAACTCACGTTTGTACCATTTCCGTCTCATTATATTGCTCATCCCGGGCAAGTAGAGCATCTGAAAAACATCAAAGACGAAAGCTCTTTAATTACGGAATGTAAAAATTATGGACGACGAGATCATCAGATGGATGACGCAGATGATATCTTGGCAGAAATCCAAGAAGATGACTAGGGTGTTCTGACCCCTAGTAACAACATCAGGATAAGACAAAAAGTGGTCCCGACCACGTGAAGGGTCAGATTCTCTCCTCAAGAATCACGTCACCACCCTTCTCAGAAAGGGCAAGTCTTTTTAAATAAGAGTAGAACCCGGGACAAGGTCTATCGCATGTTGGATTTCTCTAAGGGGAGGTAACCCATTGGGAAGTTCATCTCTAGTGAGCTCAGAGTACCCTGAGAGTAGGGTCTCAACTTCTTTAGGTATGGCCGACTCATCATCTGGGTTGGTTTCCTTAATGACTAAGGAGTACACTTGATTGGACTCTAAGCAATCTTGGGTAAAGGCATGGGGCCTTATGAGTTGGATGGTCGGCTTGGGTTCCTTAGGTTCCTCTATCCTACCTTTATTGGTGGAAGCCTTAAGTTCCTTAGGCATGGAAGGCTTCAGTTTGATCTTTTGCCCATCATGGCTAAAGACATAGGTGTTAGTCCGACCGTAGTGGATAACATCCATATCATATAACCACGGGCGACCGAGTAAGACTTGGGCGACATCCATGGTTATGACGTCACACCAAATATTGCCTTGGTAGATGGCAAACTGAAGGGGCACTAAGCACCTATGGGTGACTGGGACACTAGACTGATTGACCCAGGATATGCTATAGGGATTGGGGTGCGGTTCTGCCTTAAGGTTGAATTTTACTAAGGCTGTGTGAGAGACCGCATTTAGACTACTTCCCCCATCTATCACTACTTTGCACATGTTTCCATTGCATTTCGTGTAGGTGTGGAAAATACTGGTCCTACGCCAGTCCTCGGTTGGGGTAGGTTTGATTAGGGTGCACCTAACCACTCCTAAGGTGTCGGGGGTTTGCTCTTCACCACTATCATAAACTAGTTCTTCATAAATCATACATCCAGAGTCAGGGTTGTGGGTTTCCTCATGGTTTTCCTCATAGGTTTCTTCACGTTTTTCTTCACCTAAGTACAGGACTCTCTTGGGGCAGTCTTTCATATAGTGTCCTACTTGGCGGCAAGCATGGCAAGTGACTCTAGGTTCTTGGATAGTCCTAGGTTTAGAGGGTGTTGATGTTGGGGCTTGAGAGCTTGAGGGGCTTGAGGAGGGTGCCTTAGGATAAGTTTTAGGGGAACTTAACTCTCTCCTAACAGCTCTCTTTATGTTTTCTTCTACCTCTAAGGCTCTTTGGTAGGCGACTTCCCTAGACTCTATTTGGAAATAGGTCATTCCTCTTTTGATTTCAGGTCTAAGTCCATTCTTGTACCTGCTAAGGGAGACATGGGATTCTTCATGGATGCCACTCCTTAAAAGGAGCTCATCAAACCTAGTGGTGTAATCGGTGACAGTTTGACTACCTTGGACTAGGCTCATGGCTTCATCAATTATTTTAAGTTGGAAGTAGGGAGGGACATATTTTTCCCTAAGTTTGTCTCGCATCTCTTCCCATCTCTCAATAGGAGGGTGCCTAAACAATTCTATGTTCTTCTCTATGCTTGTCCAGTATAACCTAGCAGTACCTTCTAAAAGACATCGGGTGAACCTAACCTTAGACCGGCTAGGCATCATGCTCCAGTCAAAATATCGTTCGAGCTTGTCTACCCAATCTAAGAACTCTCTAGGGTTAAGGGAACCACTAAAGGTTGGGGGTGAGAGTTTGATCTTGCGTTGCACTTCATCCTCCCTAGGTCTGTGGTAGGGTTGAGCACGTGGCTCCTCCCATTCAGGTTCTTGGTCCTCCCTAGGAAGATCTCTATGGTTTTGGGTGGGTGGTTCTAGGATGGGTCCATTTGAGGTGTGACTAGGGGTTCTAGAGCCTCTATTAGTTTCTAGGTTTTGCATCCTTGTTTCCATTTGGTCAAACCTCTCTACCATCATTTGATACATCCTATCAATTCTGTCAAGTTCAGTTTCAGGGTGGTTATTGTAGTTTGCACCAGATCTAGTAGTCATTGTGGTAGTAGTTTTGAAAGAAGAGTAGTTTTAAAAATAAGGCTACTAAAAGTATTATGATAAGTATAGTAGCAGATTATGAAAACCACTTCTTTAAAACACCTAGGTCCAAGAAAAGTCTTAGAAGTTGAAAATTAGTTTTGAGGCTAAAATTCTATTCTAAGATAGGCTCTGATACCAAACTGATAGAGGTGGGATCACTCACAAATAAGGGTACATGCAAACAACGCTTTAAGAAAATATTTTTTTTGTATTTTTTGATAAAACCCGAATTTACTTCTAACGGAGTTGGAAAATATATTTTGTATTTTATAAATAGAGAAAACGACACTAAGTTACTTAAGACTACTAAAGAAAGAGCACTTTAAACTACGAATTGAAAGACTAGTAGGAATACTCACAGTGCGATCCTTGAGAATAGAAGGATCGTATCGTCCCAGTCTTCAACGGTCCTACTCTGATGGAAGGTATTGCATCATTACAAGCAAACACAGACAAACGAGATCCGTACACACCACGGATTCATATTACAAATTAAAACTAAGGGGGAGGTTAAGCCTCACAAGTTCCCTTAACACTTTAACTAAAGAGAGAGAGAGAGAGGGAAGAAGAAAAGCCATGCGCTTAGGGAAGAACCCTTCAAGTCCTTGCGCCACCTTCAAACAAAATTCAGATTAGTGTAGAACCAAGCTCTAAAGATTTAAAGAAGGTGAAGGGGAAAGAACTTAGCCGAAGAGGTCTTCTTGATGCAAGTCTCCTTGTTGGCCGAAAGTGTTGAAGTTTCAAGAGACTCTTGAAGCTTTGCCGAGACTAAGGTTGGAGATCCTTCTTTAGGGCTCGCCAAAGATGTTTAAGAGATCCTTCAAGGAGTTGGAGGCGTTGAGGACTTGAGAAGAAGGGGGAGAAGGGAAAGGGCTCGGCCCTTTAGAGGATAGGGGAAGGTAGAAGATTCTTTAGGCGACACAAGCACCAATGCTAACACAAGGTTTTTTTCATCTAGGCAACTAATAGACAAAGAGAGGGGAGGTTACAATTTATAGGCTCAACAAGCCATGGGCAAGGGTGACAATTCACCCTAGGCGCAAATCACAACATTATGGAGGAAATTAATGCTCAATTAAAACATTTCCATCCTCAATTTTGAATTTCAAATTCTTTCTTTCTTGTAGCCGAATTCCCTTGGGCTCCTTCCTTCTTTGCTTGGATGAGATGGCGCTTCTTGCATTGGACTCATTTGAATTCGAAAACCTTCCTTCAAGATGCATGGGCGGCTAAGAGGTTTCCAAAGGTGATTCCACAAATTGGGGATCTAGATGGTGATCCCTTGATTTGTGGATCTTGATTGATCCTTGATGGCTAGGCGCATTGAAGACTCTTCAATTGGTAAGTGTGGGCTGGTTCTTCAATTCGAATTAATCCTCATATTATGTGGCGCCTTGGGTTGATTTGGAAGGTAGAGTTGCATTTAATGTAAGCCCCTTGAAGTCTCTAGTTAAGTGTTGAAGCGCTTCCTTCCATATTTGGAGCGCTACTTGAGTGGCTTAGCTTGAGCTTCCTAGCTTCCCTTGAGCTGGGCTATAACCTGCCCAATTATTGACACAAAGACCAGTAGACTATTCTAGGAGGTAATGCATGACCAAATAAGGAAACTACACAGTGCACTAGAGCTTTATTCAAGGCAAATAAGGAAAGTGCAAATAAGGAAAGAGAGGTGACCTAGGAGGAAAAGCCATATCTGATGGGCTTCCTCCTAGCCCTTCCAGACCTTCTTGGGGCAGGGTTGGCCTCTCCATCAAAACCCCGGGAATATTTTAAAATTTTTCAGAGTCATTACAACACATATACATTGCATAGCGGAAGAATATCCCCGAAACAGGCTAGTCCGAAAAAACCCAATGAAGATCGTCAAGCGAGGGAGTCGACACGATGAGATAGAAAATACCTTACGAGCAAGATGAGACCGATGTCGTGACAGGCACCCAAGCCTGCGCCCTCTGCAGTCTCACACACACGGATGCCTCGAGCTCTCTTCTTCCACGCCCGGTGCTAGCCTCGGGAAGAAGATCCAAGCCTTTTTCCTTCTTCTATGCTTCCGCCACCCTCAACAAGATGCACCAATGGAAGAAGGAGGAGGGAGAAGAATGCCGCCAAGAGCTTCCCACACTTGCGCCAAGAAGATGAAGGGAAGAGGACACTTGCGGCTAGGGTTTGATGGAAGAGAAGCTTGCGCCAAGGTTTGAAGTCCTCCTTGCTCTCGCCCTTTCAATGTTCTCACGCCTCTTGAATATTGCATGAAGGAGCTCACACATCCTTCCAATATATAGAAGCAAGGGGTGGCCAAGAGAAAGAGGTGGAGGCGCAAACAATTAAGAGGGGGCGGCTAGGGTTTAGGGTTTGGTTGCAATTAGGGTTTATGGCTTTGGAAAGTCTCCAAGACTTTTCCATAAATTCCTTGCAATTACCCAAGACTTACCATATAAGCCTACCATGCCTTAGATGTCTCAAGCTTTGCCTTAAAGGCAAGCTTTCCATCCAAGCATGAAGGGGGAGGCGCCCTTTACTTCCTAATGAAGCAAAGTCGCCCACTCCTCCCCATTATGCCCTTAGGCGCCAATGGGAGGAGACTTCTCGCCATTATACCCTTTTAGGCCATTGCCTCTTCATGACAACTTGTTATTGGGCCTCATTGGATAATGAGCAAGCCCAAACTTCATTGCATGGGTTCATTAAGCAATTGGATCCAATCCAATGCAACCCAAATCCAAATTTGACCAACTATCGTCAAATACGGGTCAACCTACCAAAAATGAAGTTTGGCTCCAATTACTATCTTCCATCTCATCAAGCCCATTGGCGCTGGTGAAATCTCCCAAATACATCCGAGTTATCCACTAACTCGATCATAAGGCTTCCCGATCAATACGAGAACTTGATTATCAAGGTGTGCGACCCTGTACGTTCCTCTGACGTTGGCAGTGCTGACCAAAGGTCATCACAAGCAATGAGTGACACCTAGTAGTGCATCGCTATTACCCAAGTCATCGGAATGGATATCGATATCGACATCCCCATCATCGCAACTAGGTACAGATGCATTATAGTCGCTTTGCCTAACTGATATCCGATTGGACAAGTGTGTCACCACTTGTTTTCACCCAATCACATGGTCATGACTAAATCAGGTTCTCACCTGGGTATGGCCATATGCTTTCAGTCATAGAACCATAGAGGAGCTCCATGGATATCAAGCTTCCCTCAGAAAGGGGCAAATCCTCTATCTGTCCATTGACCTTCTCATATGGGTCGCGACATGCTCAATGACAACCGTTATTACCTCCCAACTACGGTGAGGTGTTAGGTTGTATCAAAGCATGTCCCTAACCATATAGAATGGTCAATGACCTCATGTCAAGGGATCAATGCATCTCCTATCACTTGTGAGAATAAGTCATGACACCAAGTCATAGCCTCACAGCGGGTTGGTCCAGTATATCTATCACTAATATACCCATATGTCTGCATTAGCACCTCGTGTCTAACTAGCCTTTATACCAGTCTCACAAGTACCAGAGCTGTCCCATATCCACTCAGGTACATCGACTGGGGACAATCATTTGAGCACAGATCCAATCTGTCTCCGGGGATATTATCATGTAAGTACATAATCGCAGATGTAGACAAACAATGATAACGACAATGCCAGAATGATACATAAGTATCAAAGTCAAATAGTACAAAGATAGACCAAAACTAGGTCCTATAGCATATACACCAACAGTACCCGCCCTAATTATTAAAATAACAAATTTATTCTTCTAAGTTATAACCTGATTACTAAATTTATAATAGTTTGATGATTTATTAATTATTTTCATTATTATTTTTGTAGAAATGATTATGTAATTTATATAAAATATTTTGTATTTATATATTATGAAAATTAATTTTAAAATATTATTTACAACTTATACTAATTTCTTAGGTCAGTCGGGGTCAGGTTTTCTCGTGGGGTGAAGTGTGGGGTTAGGTTTTCTAAACCTATCGGGGTCAGGGTTGGGGATGGGTTTGGGGAAGTCAAGGTCGGGTCGAGGATGGCAAAACCTGACCCCGACCCGTCTTGTTGCCATCCTATTTACATTGTGTTTAATAGGAAATAAAGGGGAAAGGAATGGATGGAAAATAGAAGGGAAGACAATTTTTTCTTGTTTAATGAGACTGACGGAAAGTAGGAAGGCTGCAACAGTAGCTATCTTTCGATCCAAATGCGATCTGCCTAAATCGGGCGGAAATCCAACGGACGCTTGTGGCTGATGCGAAGCTGACAAACTTCGTTGCTGACACAACTGATGGATGCGTTAAGAAAGTTGAAGGGTGACGACGACGGCGATGCTTGCTGCTGTGCATCCGCGAACGTTCGCGACGGTGAAGGCTCGTGGTGGCAGCTCGCGGACGGTGATGGCTCACCGACGACGACGCTCGCTACTGCAAGCATCCGCGGACGGCACAGCAAGTTGACGGGCACGCCGACCCTGCTTGAGAGATTATAGCTACCGAAGAGGATCATCTGAGCGGCGGTCTCCATCTCCGACCAGAGCGAGTCCTTCTGCTTGGAGACCTCGTCCCTCAGGCAGAGGGCCCCCGTGAGCTCCACAGTAGCATGCTCAGCGGATCGGGCAGCCTCGTCCTTCTTGCGGAGGGCATCCTCGCGTCTCCTTAAGTCCTCGTCCCGGTCGCGAACAGCATCGTCGCGTTGTCGTATGGCATGATGGGCCATGGCCTTGAAGTGGCTGAAGGTGCCCTCCGTAGACTTCCGGGCTACGTGCTCCTTCTCGAGCTCGGGGAGAAGCTCCCGGACGCGTTGCTCTGCAGCCGATGAGGACGCGGAGCGTGTAGTGGCACGGGAGGGAAGCAAGATCGGAGGGGGATCATCTTCCCCTTCAACGTCGCTGAGGACGGCGTCGTTGGTGTCTTCTTTGGCCATCACAGGAGGAGAAGTCGAGGCTACGCCATCATAGCAGTGATCGTCGCAACCCGCCGACGGCGACGATCACTGCTGCAAGCATCCGCGGATGGCGCAACAAGCTGACAGGCGCTCGACGGGAGAGGGAGAGTGGGGAAAGTGGCATGTGTCTTGCACGTGCGTGCCCTATCCGTTCCCTTCTCTTCTCCTCGCCTATCCCTCCTATTATCGGTCTGCCTTGTTAAACAAGGCCTTAAAGACTTAGGATAAAATTATATTTATATTTTTAATTGAGTATCTTTTATGAAATATTAATACCATTTAATCTAAGCATGACGCAAATTGGATATGAACCCATATAAAATCTAAATTCTTTTGTAATTATAATTAGATACTTAAATCCGTTATAAATTAGTTAGATTAAGTTAAGACTCGAGTTTATCTATCATCCTTCGTTGATTTATTTGTCTTTGCGCATGGTAATGGTGGATTCAGATTTCAGATGATACAAATAATCTCTAGACCAGGCTAAGCTATAGTCGCCTGCGGTGGCATATAGACCAGCAAACCCTGGGCTTTTTAAGTTTTAACACCGGCCTCTCTCCTGCCCCTGCCGCTCGCGCCCACTCGCTTCGCGTTCGGTATTCATTTTTGAAGGCTCTGCGGCGAATTCTGCAGCGGAGATGAAGGTGATCGCGGCCTACCTACTCGCCGTCCTCGGGGGAAATTCCAACCCTTCTGCTGCGGATATTGGATCCATTCTTGATTCAGGTGAAATTCTCTTCCAGCACTTTCTTCCGTGTGTTTAGTCCCCTCCTGATGTTTAACGACACGCAGTGGGAGCGGAGGTGGATGACAAGAGGATTAATCACTTTCTGTCGGAAGTCAAGGGGAAGGATATCACGGAGCTCATCGCTGCCGGAAGGGAGAAGTTCGCTTCTGTTCCGTCAGGAGGCGCGGTGGCCGCAGTTGCGGTTTCCGCAGGCGGAGGAGGTGGTGCGGCCGCAGCCCCAGCCGCAGAGGAGCCCAAAAAGGAAGAGAAGGTCGAGGAGAAAGAGGAATCCGATGATGTAAGTCTCTTAATTTCACGTAAACGGTGATTAAAACGTTAAAGGCGTGATATTTATTGTTCCCTTCGACTAAATATATTTCTTTGTCTTTTCTTTTTTTTTTTCCTGGTGATGCAGGATATGGGCTTCAGCTTATTTGATTAGGGGAGGTGATGTTACGTTTCCATCAGTTTTTAGTTTGTTCAAGGTCCTATTAACTTTGATGGCAACGAAATTGTTATTGAGGTAGACTTATTTTAGCATTTTGTTTTCTTATCATTATCCTATCAGTCCATGAATTCAAACTTCTGTAAGACTTGAATTGATCGATGATTATTTGATGCAAGTTCCTCCGGCCATGAGTTTGTTTTGCTTTCTATTGCATTATTAGCTATGGTGGAGTATTGGTGAGATGCCCACCTTCTCTTGGCATACAGTGATAGAAATTATGTGTAATTCTTCATATTTGGAATAATTTGTTTTTGATAATTATTTTGATCTTAAATCTGGTTTCCAATTTCTCATTTCCCTTAGATTGGATTTTGTTTTAGTTAAATACTATGTCTATAAGCCCTGATCGATGCCCCTCAGTTAGCTTCTACTAATCATGCAGACAAGGGTGGAATAAACTTTGTAGTCCCTCTTGAACTCTTCAATGTCGTAACCACCTATTTGTCCTGCTTCCACCTTATACACAGACAAAGGTGGATTGTGCCTGAGAACTCTTATTGATTTTGTCCACACCCAGACTTTCCTCTACTAACCACTCGAGTATGCTGATAATGAGTACTAGATTGAGCAAGTTCATTGTCCTTTATCCATCACCGTGGAAGATGATGATAATGTTCTCTGTTTAAAGTCGGTCTTTTAATTGAACTTAATTCAAACTAATTGATCTACCATTCAATTTAGTATACTACCATCAATTAGATTTATTTTCACGCTATATCACAACTTTAAGTTGGACATATGGATGGATTGTCTTTGCTCAATAATTATTTATTTTAAGGCGATTTGTTTGTCCATCTCTATTATTGTGTATGGTTTTGTGCTTGGAGCATGTATGACATGGAAAGTGACCACCAATATGAACCTTCTAATCCAGCTTCAATTCTCTAGTTATGCTTATTTCTCATATTGATTTACATTTGCTTTTTTGCGATTACCTTGTATGACATTGAGGTTCGGACTCCTTATGCATGTCCTGCACCAACTATTGTTGTACCTTGCGTAAGTAATGGATAACCACGACCGCATATCATAGAATAGCACAATATATAAAGGAAAACTGTCATTGAATTCCTATGCCCTCATTTTCTTTATTTCCTAGGGTGTCTGTTTGGCTAGATTGACTCTTCTTGCAAGGAAAAATTAGGAATGCTAGCCTTTGTGCGAGTATTAGTTGTCTAGTACTCTTGCGTCCTTTAATAATAAACGCATGCCCCACCTTTGTTCAATAATAAAGACTACAAATAAGCCAATTAACAATTATAAATAGTAGATCACTCATTGATTGCTTGAGCAACATGGTCATGATTCTTCCAACATTTAGAGCTCTTTGCACTAGCTAACCTGTAGTCTTAGACAAATGAGTGAAATGGGAACTATAAACCAAAATTCAAGCTATCTATTGCGAATTGTAGGCTATAATTTTAAATTTTAAAACACAGTACATAAGTGAGCTCAAACACAATTTCTATCCTAGAAGATCCATGCAAGAAAGTTAAACGGATATTATAGATAAATTACCTTCGAAGCATATTTGAGCAAAGAGAGTCATTGACATAGGTATCCATGTGGGCACCCTTTGTAAGTATTGACATACTACCCGTAGGGATGGCAATAGGGTGGGTTAGGGGTGGGTTTTACCAAACCCAACCTGACCTTTCAGTCTTAAACCCATCCATGACCTTGTCTCTGAACCTAACAGGGTTAGAAAACTATATCCTATACAAAAGATTTAACTAAAAAGACAATCTTCTTCTAATACTAATATATATAATATAATACTGTAACTTTTTTTTAAAAAACAATCATACAAGGATAATTGTCCACCAAATGTATCAATGCAATAATTCATTATACAAATCCTAATGATTCACAAAATCATTTACAAAATAGCTCCATAAAAAATAAAAATAACTAAGTAAAATATATATTTGTAAATCCATATTCTATTGACTATATAACCTACACAAGTCAATAATAAAAAAAATTACATTAATAAACCACATTCATTAAACATGTTTTGATGAGCATTTACGGATGCCATTGGAACAATTACGACTTGGCATCCTTGTTTGATAAGATGTGAGGTTGATTCTCTTCAGCAAGGTTCTGTGTGGGATACTCTTCTTCGCAAGAACCTTCTTCATACAAGGAAAACAAAGTGGAGATATCGCTAGAAGGCTACTGTAGGTGACAAAGTTGATAAGCGGTTGGCGACGCAAATGGTGTCACCTAAGGAGATCACTGATAAAATTTGGTGGTAGAAGCGGAATCGTTCGCGTTGCTAGTTCATAGAAAGGGGTGTTCACGAAGTCGACAAGGGTTATGGGCGAGATTTATGATCATAAGAAATTTATGAGAGAAAAACTTCCAACGCATAGGGTTACGGGCGAGCTATGAACCCTAGTGTTGAAGGAACTTATATAATCTAGAAGATTAATGATGAGGTCATGATTGTAAAGTAATATGTGAAAATATGCTCTTGTCATCACGACCATGAAGCTGGTCACAGCTTGGCTGTCAATCTCTTTGTGAAAAAGTGAAAATTCCATCATGGCTGTGAAGTTCAATAGGGCTTAACCATGAAGCTTTATGTTCAAATTTAAAAATTACATTACTATTGTGAAGCGAGTCATGGCTCTGCCTTGATCCTCTTAATGTAACAATCTAGAAATTGTTATCATCTCCATTACAGCTGTGAAGCTAGTCACGGCTTGGTCATAATACTCCCTAAAGATTTATAACTTCATTTTTCTTCTCCTAATTGCTCCTAAAATACTCCTACAATGAAAATAGAGCAAAATTAGTAGAAATTTAAAACAAAATAAATAACACTATTTAATAACTAAAAAAGAAGCTAAAGCAAGAAATGTAAAATATTTAAGTTGTCTTCAAGAAACGCTTGTTTAGGGTCATCAGCTTTACTATATTATTCAATAAGAGAGCAGAATGTGGGTCAGAGAGGGCTTGAGTGACTCGTCTATCTATCATGTCTTCATAGGTCTATTTTTAATGTACAATTCAATGTTAGCCCTATACTTAAGTTTCATTAGTAAGTGATAAGACTTACCGTAGATTGATAGCCCGAAAGGGAACACTACAAGGTCTGGCACGCGTGTACATTGGACTAATCCCCGGCAACGGCGTCAAAAACTTGATAGGATTCCGCAAGTGCACGGAATTATCGAAGTAATAAAAATATTGATCCACATAGACCTTATTGTTAATTACCAAAAAATTATTTTCTCGCTAGCTAAGTAAACCAAATATGATGCAAATAAGTAATAGAAATAACGCTAAAGATAATCAGAGAGGTAAACATGGGACTAGGGTTTCAACCACCTTAATTTCAATGATAAGATATAAATAAAAAGGTTCGTCAATCAAATCTTGCTACGACAAAGACCTAATTTACTTTATAAAGGGATTATCTCACCTTCGTGCAGACAATCACGCAGAGATAAATCCTCACTTTCGCGCAAGATTTATCTCAGGCTAAAGATAAGTAAATCATCAATTAGAGAATTCAAAGATCACTTTTGTGCATCCGAATTCTAGGTTGATAATCTCTAGCAGAAACTCAAGGATCACTTTCGTGCATCCGAGCCTCAACACTAGTTTTACTCATGGATCTCCAACGTTCCGATCCTCACTTTCGTGCAAGATCTCCACATTTGATAAATAGACTTGATCCATAAATTCATATTACTATCATGGCAATAAATCTACTAGAACAGATCAAATTGGATCTAACCGAAGGAAGGGATCCTAACATGCAATTCTAGGGGTCCAAGTTCTCAAGCAAATCACCTTTCAGTCTCATTGTGAAAACTATAAAAACATAATTAGTAACATGGACTTATAGAGAGTCTAAGCACAATTATCACATGAGCAAAATTATCATGGCAAAGTTATTATGACGAAAAAGAAGATTATCTAATCATTAAAAATCAAGGGGATTACACCCCATGTACCAAAAGAGTATTAGGCTTGCATGGAGAAAGAGATACAATAAATCATAGTCTAAGAGTGATCAGAAAACAAAAAGAAAGGAGAAACAACGTTACAACACGGCTGTAAAATCCTTTACAGCCGTAATTTGCTTTGATGAACAGCGCTGTCACCGCTGTTTCATTGATTCCTCCTCCGATCGGACTCCAAACGCTCTGAAACTTCTGTGGTGTCTTCCTTTCCTCTAGGCGAAACTTCTGCGTGAAAATCACAGCCTGAAGTGCCCTCTACGCCTCTCGGCGCGAGGCCTAACCCTGGCGGCCTCTTTGGTGATTTCTCCCTCGATACTGGATAAAAGTTCTTCGTTCCACTTCGTGCGTCTTCCCCTCTTAAAGACGAGTCCGGAACATCTTTCGGAACTCGATTTGGAGCTATGGATCAAAAGTTATGGCCCTCGCAAGTTTCGGTCCCGTAAGAGTCGCGCGACCAGTGCAAATTACGGCCGTAAAATAAATAACGGCAATGCCGTAAAATCAATTGAACTTTCTGGTCGGAAATTGCTCTAAATTACGGCCCGTGTTATTTTTTACAGCACTGCCATATTTTTGGGCCGAAATTACACCCGTAATATCCATTACACCCAGGGTGTATTTTTCAAACTCGCTCCGATTTGCATGAAAATTGGCGGGCGGCTTCGTTTCAACTTCCTGAATCCATTCGTGCCCTCAAATCCTTCAAAATCCTTTAAAATATGGCATTTTTATCTGAAATTCATGAAAAACAAGAAATTCTGTAGATTCCGTAATATTTAGCAAATAATGCTTAAAAACAAGCAAAAGTTAATAAATATGACATGAAAAGAAATATAAAATGGCATGAAATTTACTATAAATTTCGGTGTAATCAAGTGCACGGAACTATCGAAGTAATAAAGAAAAGTATCGAATCCACAGGGACCTTATTGTTAAGTACCAAATAGTGGTATTCTTACTAGCTAAGCGAACTGATTCTAGTGCAAAGTAATAATGGAAAACACATGAACTCAGATAATCAGAGAGATAAATTGGGACGTAGGGTTTCATCCTCCTTGATTCTAATGACTAGACATAAATAAAAGAGTCGTCAATCTAATTCTACCATGACTAAGACATAATTTACTTGATAAAGGTATTATCTCACTTTCGTGCAGATAACCACGCAGAGATAAATCCTCACTTTCGCACAAGATTTATCCCAGGCTAAAGATAAGTAAATCATCAATCAGATAATTCAAAGATCACTTTCGTGCATCCGAATTCTAGGTTGATAATCTCTAGCGGAAGCTCAAGGATCACTTTCGTGCATCCGAGCCTCAACACTAGTTTTACTCATAGATCTCCAACGTTCCGATCCTCACTTTCGTGCAAGATCTCTATGTTTGATAAATAGACTCGATCCATAAATTCATATTACTATCATGGCAATTAATTTACTAGAACAGATCAAATTGGATCTAACCTAAGGAAGGGATCCTAACATGCAATTCTAGGGGTCCAAGTTCTCATGCAAATCACCTTTCAGTCTCATTGCGAAAACTCTAAAAACATAATTAGTAACATGGACTTATAGAGAGTCTAAGCACAATTATCACATGAGCAAAATTATCATGGCAAAGTTATCATGACGAAAAAGAAGATTATCTAATCATTAAAAATCAAGGGGATTACACCCCATGTACCAAAAGAGTATTAGGCTTGCATGGAGAAAGAGATACAATAAATCATAGTCTAAGAGTGATCAAAAAACAAAAAGAAAGGAGAAACAACGTTACAACACGGCTGTAAAATCCTTTACAGCCGTAATTTGCTTTGATGAACAGCGCTGTCACCGCTGTTTCATTGATTCCTCCTCCGATCGGACTCCAAACGCTCTGAAACTTCTGTGGTGTCTTCCTCTCCTCTAGGCAAAACTTCTGCGTGAAAATCACAGCCTGAAGTGCCCTCTACGCCTCTCGGCGCGAGGCCAAACCCTAGCGGCCTCTTTGGTGATTTCTCCCTCGATACTGGATAAACGTTCTTCGTTCCACTTCTTGCGTCTTCCCCTCTTAAAGACGAGTCCGGAACATCTTTCGGAACTCGATTTGGAGCTATGGATCAAAAGTTATGGCCCTCGCAAGTTTCGGGCCCGTAAGAGTCGCGCGACCAGTGCAAATTACGGCCGTAAAATAAATAACGGCAGTGCCGTAAAATCAATTAAACTTTCTGGTCGGAAATTGCTCTAAATTACGGCCCGTGTTATTTTTTACAGCACTGCCATATTTTTGGGCCGAAATTACACCCATAATATCCATTACACCCGGGGTGTATTTTTCAAACTCGCTCCGATTTGCATGAAAATTGGCGGGCGGCTTCGTTTCAACTTCCTGAATCCATTCGTGCCCTGAAATCCTTCAAAATCCTTTAAAATATGACATTTTTATCTGAAATTCATGAAAAACAAGAAATTCTGTAGATTCCGTAATATTTAGCAAATAATGCTTAAAAATAAGCAAAAGTTAATAAATATGACATGAAAAGAAATATAAAATGGCATGAAATTTACTATAAATTTCGGTGTAATCAAGTGCACGGAACTAACGAAGTAATAAAGAAAAATATCGAATCCACAAGGACCTTATTGTTAAGTACCAAATAGTGGTATTCTTACTAGCTAAGCGAACCGATTCTAGTGCAAAGTAATAATGGAAAACACACGAACTCAGATAATTAGAGAGATAAATTGGGACTTAGGGTTTCATCCTCCTTGATTCTAATGACTAGACATAAATAAAAGAGTCGTCAGTCTAATTCTACCATGACAAAGACATAATTTACTTGATAAAGGTATTATCTCACTTTCGTGCAGATAACCACGCAGAGATAAATCCTCACTTTCGCGCAAGATTTATCCCAGGCTAAAGATAAGTAAATCATCAATCAGATAATTCAAAGATCACTTTCGTGCATCCGAGCCTCAACACTAGTTTTACTCATGGATCTCCAACGTTCCGATTCTCACTTTTGTGCAAGATCTCTATGTTTGATAAATAGACTCGATCCATAAATTCATATTACTATCATGGCAATTAATTTACTAGAATAGATCAAATTGGATCTAACCTAAGGAAGGGATCCTAACATGCAATTCTAGGGGTCCAAGTTCTCAAGCAAATCACCTTTCAGTCTCATTGCGAAAACTCTAAAAACATAATTAGTAACATGGACTTATAGAGAGTCTAAGCACAATTATCACATGAGCAAAATTATCATGGCAAAGTTATCATGACGAAAAAGAAGATTATCTAATCATTAAAAATCAAGGGGATTACACCCCAGGTCCCAAAAGAGTATTAGGCTTGCATGGAGAAAGAGATACAATAAATCATAGTCTTAGAGTGATCAGAAAACAAAAAGAAATGAGAAACAACGTTACAACATTCCGTAATTTGCTTTGATGAACAGCGCTGTCACCGCTGTTTCGTTGATTCCTCCTCCGATCGGACTCCAAACGCTCTGAAACTTCTGTGGTGTCTTCCTCTCCTCCAGGCGAAGTTTTTGCGTGAAAATCACGGCCTGAAGTGCCCTCTACGCCTCTCGGCGCGAGGCCAAACCCTAACGGCCTCTTTGGCCATTT